>JASDFA010000007.1:139375000-144375000 GCA_035772735.1 Datura wrightii
AACGGTATGAACACGATACCAAGGCAAACCCATGGAAATACCCCTTATATCAAAGATAAATGGACACTACGTAACTTTATTGCATTGGAAAAGACTATAATATGACTATCCTATGGACCACTCTTGTTCAGTCGATTATTTCCGAACAAGGGTGTTCTATTCTGTTGGTAATAATGGAACAATTCTGTTCGTAGGAACAAAGAGAAGCAGATTTATTCTATACTCGATAAGTACCAATCCGCAATGGGGGAGTTGATCCCATTTTCTATGAGCGAATGAGTCCATACTTATTTATCATTAGAAAGACCTATTCGTAATAATTTGAGTTTATTCATTCTGTCTTTCTTTATGAATTTTTAGAATCTATGGATAAAATAAATACGATAAAAACCAATATGAATATTATAAAGACAATAAAAAAAATTGTTACGTTTCCACCTCAAAGTGAAATATAGTATTTAGTTCTTTCTTTCATTTAATGCCTATTGGTGTTCCAAAAGTTCCTTTCCGAACTCCTGGAGAGGAAGAGTCATCTTGGGTTGACATATAGTGCGACTTGTCAGATATATTGGGTCATATGGTATTTCCCCGTTCTCTCCCCCGATCGAGATATCCCCCGTTTCGCCCAAGAAAGATAAATTAAATCATCAAAAATTTGGAGCGTGAAGTGCAATTAGATCCATTTTTGAGGGGATTCATATTACTATTATCAATTAGAATAATTTATGGTTGGCTTGGTTGGACTAAAAAAATGAAGTATCCAGGCTCCGTTTAGAAAAAATCCAATTGGATTGGTAAGATATCTATGATTGCTATTCCTATTTTTTCTTTGGAAAAAGATCCTAATTGTCAAGCAAAGTTATCTCAACTCTAATAAATACTTGTATAAAATGAATTGAAAAAAAAAAGAAATAAAAAAAGAAATGGTAATGGGAGCATTTGTCCTATATGTACAAATCCAAATCGGGCGGATCTTTACCCGGAGTAGAGCATAAACCTAAAAAGATGAAACAGACCCATTCAGGAACAAGAAAATACCATCGCGGTTTGGATTAAATCTCGATGAAAGAATACATCAATGAGAAGTTAATTCGATAAGTTTAATGACCCTTTCTTATAACTTCTAATTTTATAATGGAAAATCGAAAATATGAAAAAGGAGTCAAAACTCGTCTTTATTGAAAAATCGAAGAAAAGCCCTTTCGTTAGAAGTAAAAAAGAACCTTTCTAGAAAAAAAAAAAGAAAGAGGACTGGAATCTATACATTGATTCACAATTTTTTTGAACCGTATGCATCAAAAGGCGCATGTACGGTTCCTAAGGGATACAATTTTACCCTAATCAACCGACTTTATCGAGAAAGATTACTTTTTTTAGGCCAAGGGATTACTAGCGAGCTTTCGAATCAACTTATTGCTCTTATGGTATATCTCAGTATCGAGGATGAGACCAAAGAGCTGTATTTGTTTATAAACTCTCCTGGGGGCTGGGTACTACCTGGAGTGGCCATTTATGATACTATGCAATTTGTGCGACCAGATGTCCATACAGTATGCATAGGATTAGCCGCTTCAATGGGATCTTTTATCCTGGTCGGAGGAGAAATTACCAAACGTATAGCATTCCCTCACGCTTGGCGCCAATGGGGTTTTTATTTGAGAGAAAAAGGAAGACTATGCCTTCGCCATATGAATACTAAGTAAAAATAGCATGGCACTTCGAATTCGATATGAGAAATTTTTGTATTGTTTTTTTTTTCAAAACATTAGATTCTGTATCGAGAGAGTAGTATGAGATAAGGGGTATTTCCGATTTTTTCTTATCTATCGGGAGTTCAGTTCAGCGTCACAAACTTTTTTGGTTTCATGCCGGAGAGTTCTTAACAATATTTATGTTATGAAAGAGTACGAAAAAAAAAAGATTTTTTCCTTATTTGATCGGATTAAAAAGAAACTTTGGGATTGCTGAATCACAGACAAAAAAAAGAAAAAATAAACATATAAAGCAACGGAGCCATCATAGTATTTTTTAACTCCTCCGAAAGGAAGGATGGCAATTTGATTATTTACCCATCTGAGTCTGATAGATTCTATTTTTCTCTTTCTTCAATAGAAAGGAGGGGGGGTCAATTTTCTTGTAGAGCCGTATGCACAAAAGATGCCTGTACGGTTGTTCAATTCTATCTTCTTTTTTTCTATTCTTTATCTTTCTTTTCTCTTTGCTTTATCATGCGAGATAGGGGAAGCTTTTCTTTTGTTATATCATCAGGGTAATGATGCATCAACCTGGTACTGGTTATTATCGGGCACAAGTAGGTGAATTTATCCTGGAAGCGGCAGAACTGCTGAAACTGCGTGAAACCCTCACAAGGGTTTATGTACAAAGAACGGGCAAACCCTTATGGGTTGTATCCGAAGATCTGGAAAGAGATGTTTTTATGTCAGCAACAGAAGCCCAAGCTTATGGAATTGTTGATCTTGTAGCGGTTCAATGAAAATAACATGTATATATATATTGAAAAGTTAATTATTGGTGATTTATTTGAATTTATTTGCAGAATTATTGAAAATTTTATTTTTATTTGTATTCTTAATAACAAAATTATAAAATTGAAAAATAAGTGATATATACGCCTCGTAAATTCATGAGACATATAGCCTGTTTGGTCAATCTTTTGGGAGGCCAAAAGTGCTTATTTTTTCTAAAAAGTATTTATTTAAAAAAAAGATGTTTGGCTAAACTTTTGAGAGAAAATAAGTGTTTTTAGGGAATAGTATAAGCTGTTTTTCAGAAGAAAGAAAAAAGTAGTTTCTACCAAAAAGCACTTATTTGAAAAATATTTTTGTGAAAAATAGGAACACTTTTCAAAAGTTTGGCCAAACACTATTATTGCTCAAAAGTGCTTCTTAAATTTCTTGACTAAATACAACTGTTTCTCATCAAAAGTACTTTTTTGATAAGCACTTTTAAAAAAATCACTTCTCAAAATAAGTTAATTTGAGAAGTTTAGCCAAACGAATTATTACGCATTGTCTCATGCTACGTGAAATAACTTGTCTCGTGCCCCCATTTTTTAACACTAATTAGTACTTGGGTCTCTGTTTTTAGTCTTCACATATCACATGACTACGGTGGGAGACTCGATCTCCATTTATGTAAAATAAAAATAGTAATAGAGTACTAGCAATAGTGCAAAAATCGATTGTACGTGAGACATCTCCAAAGAAAAAGCATGAGTTCAACCCAAAATTGAAAGACATGGTTACATTACATGTATTCAAACCAGGGGGACCAATGACAATATTGTTGAACAAAGGACATGAATATTATATCACAGTGGATATAAAAAAAAAATTATCCTTAAATCGATATTTTCCTCAGTCAAACCTCGATCGTGAAATTTGAAAATGTTTTTAAGAACACAAGTACATTTAAGGGATTGGTCCACCTAATTCGACTTGTCCAATTTGTTTTGCTGCTTCTTTATGTTGATGAATTTGTAGAAAGACATCTCCTTTCGAATGTATATGTATATGCATCAATAATAATGCACTAACAGCACGTCACATATATATCTCCCACATGCCTCCATAATGCCATCCAAATGGACAAAAAAAACATACACACTTGAGAAAGTCTTATCTTGAAAAGTTATATAATACCAGTACGTACGTAACACCTATAATAACGACACAGTTTGAAGTTTGATAGCTCATGAAAAAAGTAAGGCCAAAGATATAAGAGACTTTTGGTGGTCAGGGACGGAGCTAGTTTGTATGTTATAGATTTGGTTGAATTCAGTAATTTTAGTCTAAATTTTATATAATTGACTTAAGAAATTTTTTATAAATTGTTAATTTGAAAAACTTAGAAACATAAAAAGATCGGAATTTCAAATTCTGCCTCTGCTTATATATGTTATAAGAAAAAAATATGTAAGGCAAGTTAAATATATCAAGAAATAAGTGTTTTTCAATATTATCCTGATTAGATGATTGAAACTTCCGGAGAAAGCACATATTTATAGTATTTTAAAATAGTACCACGACAAATCAAATGTCTCCAACTGGACTCATAGTACATTGTGATAATCATGACACTAGTACTAAATCATTATAAATGCCAGCTATTGCTTTGTCATAACTTATAGATCCTTTAGACAAGTTTGCTTACGTGTCACTGGCTTTTTCATCGTGCCCGCATGTCCAAGCTGTGGATATCGGACCTGAAGTCTCTGTCATCTTCTTGCAATCCTCCATAATTGCATTTAGTTACCTCTTCTTGATTTCCGACAGGTATTGTTGAATCCAACCAACGGAAACCTTACTTTCCTTTTCGTTAATTTGTTATGCCTTTGTTTTTGAGGATTCGATAACTCGTGATTCCGGATATTTCTTTCCATATATCCAAAACTGTATTTGCCTTCTTGGCACAGTTGAAGTTTGATAGCTCATGAAAGTTGGCCGAAGTTATAAGAGACTTTGGTGGCCAAGAACGGACCTAGTGTGTACGTTATGGATTCAGCCGAATCTAGTAATTTTGATATAAATCTTATATATTTGACTTAAGAAGTATATTAAAATATGTATAAGTTATTAATTTAAAACCCACTAACACAAAAAAACTAGAATTCCAAACCCTATCATAAATTTTAAATATTAAAATTTGTGTCTGCCTGTATATGTTGGTGTCAAGCAAGCAGCGTGAAAGGGAGTACATGTATAACTATGCGACAAATGGAAATAACACACAAGGTGTGTACTTTGATTGCATGCAATGTGATATGCAGTGAATGCAGAAAAATCAAACAGGGGATCGGATGGGAACTTGTGTACATGTTTGGTTTATTGATAAAGATCAATTCACATGGATTGCACTCAATATCATGCAGAGATCCTTTATAGACTTAGTAGCACGGAACATCTCTTGGGACATTAGCACATAGGCCCCCATCCCTTTTCTTTTCATGACTTGTTCCATTCAACAGAATTAAACTGACAACAACACTCATCTGCTATGTATGTACATTAATTTAACTTTTTCCAACAAGGTTGTTCTTATTGTTGCATTAATATAAGATCGTGCTATAGTCGGTTCCTAGAATTTAAGAGGGTGATATCTAAGGTGAATTCACAAATTCAAATTTATGTAAAAATTATAAGTGAATCCACAATCAAATTCGCTGATTTAGGTACTAACTATTGGATTCACATGAACCCATAGATTATAATATAAATTTGCTTCTAACTGATATTTTGAAGCACACTACCCATGGGTATATCTGTGGGTGAAGTGATTTTCTAGCCTTTTACAAAATCTGTTTAGTTTTATGGTCTTTTTACAAGGAAAATTCATTTTTACACATAAGAGATCTGAAAAGGTCATTTTCTTCTATTCAAATTATAAAAAGTAAAGAGATCTCTATATTATGGTATTGATATAAGGATTATCACTACAAAAAAATGCACATAGAATTAAAAATTTTCTTTTTATGAAAAAAAGAAAAGAAAGAGTGTTCCACTTCAATACATGTGATAATAAACAGATAGGAACCTCGGTACTACCTTATTACTGATTTTTATAAAAGTAAAAACTCCTTTGGCACTACGTGCCCTATCAATAAATTTATGGCAACACTGAAATGACATGGAGAAGTGTGAGTAGGGGTGAAGACTCCATTTCTAGCACTTGTATTGTTCTGCCCTTTTTTAAGGCAAAACTTAGCATGGTAAATTCAAAAGTGGCAATGAAAACAGTCCAAAATGGCTGATGGGTCAATAGAGTTACATACACATGAACATGATCCATTCTGGTTATGGTTTAGCTAAAGAATGTCATGTGCTAGGTGCAAAAGGAAAAAAGAAATGTTGGCTGATTCTTGTGTAAAATCAGAGGTGGGACTTTGTCTAAAAGGATGTGTAAACAAGGAAACAAACAAGTATGACTATGACTACGAGAAACCATCTATATCATGACTAGCTACTATTTTCAATTGCACTTCCTTTCATGTGTGCCATACTGTTCTTTTTCCTTTCTATAGTTCATGTTGCTATGTCCTTAGGTACCATAGGACTTATTGTTTGCCATCAATGAAAATCTTAAGTCCGTTCAATTTTTAGGTTTGTATCTTAATCAAATCTTAACTGTTAATTATGTTTATTTTATTTTTTTATGTTACAATCACTTACTGGATCTGAATAAATTTGATTGATTAAGATCTGTAATAAAGTTTTAATATCATTAAGATGTCTATTCAAATATTTCAACAAATATATGACAATTTACTAATTTCATCCACTCACCGCTATTGTCATCCTCTATCATTATCAACTACTATCATTGTCACCCACCATTATCAACTATCACCATCCACACTGAAGTAATTTATGATACTGCGATTAATCGAGAAAAACTAGAATGAGAGAGAGAGAATCTACGGAAAGGAAGAAAAGAGAGAAAAATTGTATTTCTTTGGAGAAAATAATCCCTTGCCTTCTACATGATTTATGCAGAATATATGTCTCCAATGACTTATTTAATTAACTAACCTAAATAACTCTATGATTGGACCATAAACCTAAGCTTCACAAAATTAGTAGTAATCTAAATAACTGTAATGACAGTTTTGTCCTTTTAGATTTTATAACAATAATTCTAACTACCTTTAATATTCCCCTCAAGTTAGGAAATGAAAAAATATTGTAGATTCCTAGCTTGGAGCTTAGATAATGATGTTGAATTTTATTGATCCCTTTCCTAGCAAGTTAGTTGGTTGTTAATTGGTCGAGATGTTCTTGGTGCTTACCAATTCTTGAACTATTTTTTTTCTTATAAAATGACAATCATTTTCAATATATTTATCCTATAATGATACACAGGATTAGCAGCAATATGAAGTGTTGCCTTACTGTCAGTATAGATATCTATTGGTTGCTTGATTTCAATCTCTAGTTCCTTCATAAGTTCTACGAGCCAGATTATCTCAGTGAGAATTGTTGCAATGCTTCTACATTCAACGACTTCTGCTTAACTTTTAGCTATTATATTCTGTTTCTTTGATTTCCAAGTGATAAAACAGTCTTCAATCTTAACACAGTAGCCAGTTACAGATTTTCTCAAATAAGGACACGATGTCCAGTCTGAATCATAGTAAGTTGTAATAGTGTTTGTGGGATTATTAAACAATAAAATATCTTGCCCAGGCTGATTTTTTATGTACCTCATTATCCTTATAGCTACTTTCATATAAGACTTCTTGGGATGCTGTAGAAATCAAGGGTGGCAAGGAAATCGGATCCATCGGTAGGTCCAGTAGGAACTAGTATAAGAGGTACCGGGTAGGGGAACCGGTGCAGAATAGGCTAATTTACCGGTTGAACTGGTACCGGTAGACCCGGTTCCGATATCGGATAACAGTCAAAAATTCAAAAATAATTTTTTTTGTGTAGTTATCGTTATGAGTCATTTGTCAACGAGCAGTGGGGCCCACCAATGGCTCCTAACCGTTATTTTTCCTCCCCAAGCACCCCCTACCCTCTTAACACCTCTACACTATAAATATATCTCATATTCATCCTCTTTTTCTCACAAAATCTTCAATTCTATCTATTATTCTCTCAAAGACTACACCTCACAAATTCTCTCTGGTTTTTTACTCTCTAATTTTTTAATTTTATATTTTGTGGTATTGATTTTTTTGAAGCCATTTACAAGTTTCAATTTTCATCTTTCAATTTCGGCTTTTAACGTTTGCATAAAACGCATACATTCAGTATATTCGTTCCAGTTTTAATCTCTTTATTTATTTACTTATAATTTCTTTTTGTTGCTATATTTATATTGCTTGTTAATTTATTATTCATTTTTTATCTATTTAATATCTCTATTTGCTTATTTTATATTTTAAATATGGATGCCGCTAAATAAAGTAGAGGTAAAAGAATTATGGGTGCTACTAATAAGGGACGTGAAAATAGTTCTAGATCATTACCACCACCGCCACCTCCTAGATTTAGTAATGTAGATGAAACTTATGTTGATAAAACTTATTTACCACGTCAACAACCTTATGATGTTAATCCTACTACTCAATTAAACCATGACACCATAGATAGAATTTATACTAATTTTGAAGAAGACTTAGAGAATTCTCAAGAGGTACAAGAAGAAGAGTTAGAGGAGACCCCTACCCTTACTAGTTCGGTTACGGAATTACCTACATTTACTAGGGTCACTAGGGCCGAACGTCCTAAAAGGTCATTAGTTTGGCAATTTATGGAGCAAAATATTAAAAAAAAACTACTGCTACTTGTTTAAAATATAAGAAGGTATTAAAACATTTGATTGGGGATCGAAAGGTGGACGGGATTGCTAACTAAACATTTGAGATTGTGTAATAAGGAATTTGCTCACCTAGAAGCTATTGCTAAGGCTAAAAAAGTGGTACACCTTTGCTGAAGGATCTATAGGAGTAGGAGGGTCTAACATGGTTCAAACTATTATAAATAGGACTAACCTGGCTGGCCCAAGCACAAATGTCACATATAGTCAGGAAAAAAATCGTCAAGAATTAGCTAAAATGATAGTTGTTTATGGTTTTCCTTTCAGTTTTCCTTCACGTCCCAGTTTTATTCATTATATTCGGGAGGTGTATGATCCATCTTTTCAAGGTTTTTCTAGAAACACAATTAAAAATGATGTTTTTAAATATCAAGTTGAACAATCATTATCTTCATTGTCTCTTTGTATATTTTGATGGTAGAATATCTTTACTTCTGATATGGATCATAGTATTAATGGTAATAATTACTTTACTGTTACCGCTCATTGAATTGATCATGAATGGAATATGCAAAAAAGAAAAATAGGATATAAATATGTAGAAGAGAGTAAACTCGGTTCTTACATAGCTTTTACAATATGAGGTATTTTACAGTATTTTAATCTTTGTGATAAAATAATGAGTGTCACTTTAGACAATGTTTCTAATAATTTGAAAGCAGTTGATTTTCTAAAATCTAGACTTTGTCCAATTGATAATGATGCCTTAAATGTTAAATGTGCTGCACATATTTTTAATTTAATTGTAACAGATGGTCTTGATACTTTGGGAGTTAGTTGTCAAAAAGTTAGATTTGCTTATGCTTGAATTTTTAAGGCAAAAATAAAGCTAGACTTGTTGAATATAAAAATCATAGTGTAGAATGTCAACTTGAATATAGAAAAGTTCCAAAAGAAGTGTCTACTAGATGGAGCTCTTTATATGAAATACTTGAAGTAGTTTATGTCTATCGCATGCCTATACAATTAGTTTGCGGGTACTTATTCAAGACTTTGTGATGATGATTGGATTCAAGTCTATGAAATTATTAAATTTTTGAAAATTTTTTATACAGCTATAAATGTAATATCTGTTCAATATTATCCGGCCATTTCTTCAGTGTTAGTAAATATTACTGCTATTTTAAGGGAATTTGCAATATTTAAGAAAATTGAAATGTTTAAAGAGCCTATCCAATTTATGATTGAAAAATTCAAAAAATATTTTTTTTCCTATTCCCCAAATATGTTTGATTGCTACTTTACTCAACCTTTTTAATAAAGCTCAAGGTGCTGAAAAATGGTTGAAGCTATTTATACAAATTTAGAAATTCAACCGAATAAATTGCCAACCCTTGAGATGTGTAAGAGTAGTGTAATACCTAAAGGTAGAAACTTATATAATGTATATAGAACTATTAAACAAAATGGTCCACCGACGCGACATGTTAGTTCGAGGCCTAGGGTAGAAGATGTTGATGACTTGATGGGTAAATCTTGATCTCGAATCATCTAACAGTAATGAATTTGATTCATACATTTTGCAGATATGAGATAGTATCAGAGATGCAAATGGAGAGCCATAACTTTTGGCATGGTAGAAGAACCATAGGGAACAATATCCAATGCTTTCAAGGGTGGTTCGAGATGTCTTAGCCATTCAAGAGTCTTCAGTAGCTTCAGAACAAGCTTTCAGCGCAGGAAGATTTATTATTGGAGACCATCGGTATTCTTTGACAAAAGACAATTTAGAAATATCTGTGTTATTTAGAGATTGGATAAATAATGAATGAAAAAATTTTGGATTGCCAAAGTTATTGGCCCAAATTGAAGATGAAATAGATGAAGTATTTGGGGTAAATAGAAATTATGACATGGACACAATGGAGGAATAAGGAAGAGTATCAATTTCAGAAAATATTTCAGAGATATTAGTATAATAATAGAGACTTAATTGAAACAGAGCCCTTCTTAGAAGGTGGCTGCGGAGATTAGGTACTCTTTTAGTCTTCTAAATATTTTTTAATATATGTACGATTTTGTTTATTTGAATAAATTTATAGGCTATTCGCCTTAATTCTTTTAATAATTGTTATTTATTTAATGCAACTCATTTTATAGATACTTAGCATAACTTACCTTAAATTTAATTTATATTTGATTTTCTAACTTAGTAACTTAATTCATAAATCTGTTACTGTTTATTATTTTACCAAAAATTTAATAAGCTACAAATTTAATTAGTTTTGACTTTTGTAAAAAAATTAGTTAGTTTTTAAAAAATTCATAAGTATTAACTTTAAAATATTTAAAAATTTATAAGTTATTAACTTTATAAGTTATAAATTTAGAAAAAAATTATCAAAAAATATCCTAAAAAATTGTTAACTTGAATTCTTAATAGACTAATAATTAGACTAATGGACTAATAATTAATAAATAAAAAAAACTTTAAAAAATATATAAAGAAATGAATTTAAAAAAATAATTGGACCCGGTCCGACCCAGTTCCACACCGGTAATACAAGAACCAGATCAGACAAGGGGGAATACCCGATAGTCCCAATTATGGTTAAAGTTCCGGTCAACTGGGACCTGGACTCGGTCCGTTTATGAAAAAAAATCGGTGCGATGGTTCTGGTGCTGGTCCGCTGCCACCCTTAGTAGAAACTGACTGAATGTCTGGACCCCAAAGGATATATCAGGTTTGGTTATGATTAAGCATAGTAATTTCCTAAATCAATCTCTAATATGTTTGTTGATTAGTCAGTGGATCCTAATTTGTCTAATCTATATCTGTTATCTCTTTGATATGCTTATCATACTGCTTGGTAGAAAATTTTTAATTTGTATCAATAGGAGCGACAATAGGTTTGGAAGAACTGTGTCATACTTCAAAGATCAGTTCAACTGTATATTTTCTTTGATGCATTAATATTTATAATTTTGATCTGGCAAATTCTATTCCCAAAAAGTATTTTAAATCCTCTAGATCTATTTTGAGAGCCTGCTTTAATTTTTCTTTGGTCTCTTCAACTACTTATAGATTGTCCCCTATGAAAAGCATGTCATCTACATATACTAATACAATGACTATCCCGGTTGATGTCCTCTTCATGAACAATGATTGATCAAACTCGCTTTGCTTGAACTAAAACTTCACAAGGTTTGAGATAGCTTCGCATTCGACTACCTTGGTGCCTGTTTTAACCCGTACAAGAATTTCATGAGTCTACATACTTTTATATTTTTCCACATCACTTTTAGAATTGTATTTGATCTTGCGTATAAACGTACATCCTATTGGTGTTTTTTTTTTTGGCAAGGAGACAATGACTCAAGTATGGTTCCCTGGTAGAGTCTCAATTTCTGTTTGTATAACTTTTATCCATTTGGGATCAATAGCTGTTTCAAAATAAGACCTAGGTTCTACTTCAAAAGACATATTGACCAAGTACACTCTATAAGCCGGTGTTACCTTCTCATAAGACAGATAATTTGAAATATCATAGGGAACCTCTTGTATGTTAAGAGACATAAAGTCTTTCATCCAGATTAGTGCTTTTATCTCTTCCTGATCTTCTTTGACCTGTTTGTTCATGTTTTATTTTAGTAGGTTGATGATTTGCCGGATCATCCTATACTTGTTCTGATTGAGGTACAACCTCTAGTATCTCTGAGGAATCTAGAACATCTTCTGCTATTAAATCAAGCATAAGATCACCAGGTTTTGGATTTTGAACAAGTAACTCTAGGCTTGATTACTCTCAGTTGGAGAAACTTCAAATATAGTAAAATCAGTTCTTTATGTGTGAATAAATTGCATAACTAATATGTCCAAATCTATATCAGCAAGTGAAAATATAAGCATATAACTTAATTGATTCTGATGGAAAGGAAAAATATCTTCCTTGAAACACCACATCTCTATTTACAAAAAATATATTATTAGTTATGTCATACAACATGTAGCTTTTTCATGCTTCTGCATATCCCATATGGATAAGTTGTCTAATTTTATATTTCAATATGTCTAGTTTTATGTTTCAATTTGGCCGACTTTTGAACTACTTTAGCATAACATAAACACCCTAGTATTCTTAGATGTTGAAGTGATGGCTTCTTCCATAAACTTGTTCATAAGGTATTTTTTTTGTTTATTACAGAACTTAAGAAGCCTATTTATGAAATGTACAATAGCAATATTTTATCAATACACAAACTGTAACTAGGTTTCTTGAATATTTAATAAACTGTAGCTATTTATGAAATTTTTGAAAAGACAAGAATTCTGTTTAACTTTGATATACATATAGTTAATAGTTAATAGTGTTCGAAAAAAGGTTGAGAAATTAATATATATATATATATATATATATATTAATTTCTCAACCTTTTTTCGAACACTATTAACTATAAGATTTTATGATTTAATTATAATACTCCCTCATATTCAAAAGATTAACGAGGTTCGGGATACAGACTTTAATGCATTTTTTAATTAATTCTATTAATTTTTTTTTCACGAAATGACTTCTCGCTGATCAGAATAATATCACTGATTTTTGGTGCTTATGGAGTCTATTATATATATACAACACCAAAGTCTTCACAAGAATTTTGAGTGAGGGCCAAGATGAACCTGGATTAACAATGAGATAACCTCGAGTGGATCTTATTAGGCTTTTCCGCAGTTAAATTACTGATTTAAAGAAATTATTGACAACCTACACAATTGATTGCCTTTCTTTGAAATAGTATATAATTATGAGGAAATTACGCGGCGTAACAAATATTTGTACTATATTTACGAAATGCAATAGCTTGAAATATTATGAAATATAGCAATTGTATTTATGAAACGTAGCTACAATTCTTTTGTGCGATTTTCAACTGATATAGTTGTGTTGATACAACTAATACTCGCGATTTTAACATATACAGTATGCACTGATACAACTAATACCGTGTAATATAGCTAAGTTGATACCCGTCTATTACGACTCTTTCATTGAATACTGATATATAAATATTATATTGTAATAGTTGTAGCTATATTTCATAAATACATAAATTATAGCCATGTTTCGTAATTACGCTCTAAATTGTAGCTAATTATGACATTTTTGAAAAGATCGTGATTCTTTTTAACTTCGGAAAAGAGTCATATTTGCCCCTATACTTTGAAGAAAAAAAGGTTATATTTATTGCTCGTCATATTTTTTTGATATATTTGCTCTTACCATGCAACTTTGAGCACATATTTGTCCTCGAACTGTTAACTCTCGTGTTCTTATTATACCACCCTTATTATCTTAGGTAATGTCTACATGAATATATTTTTATCCAAATTAAAAATTCAAAGAAACTAAAAGTGACAAATTTATAATAAACTTAAAAATTTTAAATATTAGTTCATTCAAAATTAAAAATATTAATTTCTTAATAAATTTAAAAGTCATACTATAATTGTTAAATTACTTTTTAACCCTATATATACTCCTTTTTAAATAAATTTTAAATTTAATATTTTAATTTTGAATGCACTAATTTGTTATGAAGTTGTCATTTTTAGTTTCTTTGAATTTTTAATTGGGATAAAATTATATTCATGTAGACGTTACGTAGACACCACGTAAGATAATAAGAGTGGTGATATGAAAGTTAACCATTCAAGGGCAAATATGTACCCAAAGTTGGATGATAAGGGCAAATCTATACTATATTAAAAGTATAAGATCCTTAAAAATATTGATTGAATTTTTTTCTTTATTAAAAGATTTTACAATAGACAAAATTGTTATTTACTATTTTTGTTAAATAATTGTCATTTAATTATTATCCTAATATTTAAAAATTTAAACTTTACTAAAGTTATAGCTATTAAATTCGTTACTTATTTGTAAAAGTTAAGAACTCCTAATATTTAGTACTTCAAAGTTGATTAAAATTTTGCTTTTTAAAATCTTTCCTTATTTGAATTATAGTAAAAGTCATAACATTTAAGACTTTAAAATTAATTTCAATTCTGTTAACTTATATTAGTCATTTATTTATTAAACTAACTAATTATGCATCACAATTTTTTAAATCACTGTACAAGAAAATAAATTAAAGAGTGTAATTTTATTATACACTAATACATTGAATTCCTTCTTATTCTTCTTCTTTTATTATTTTTAAAAAATAATTTTATAATAAAAAATGGAAACACAACATGCTTAAGTTGTTTCATATTCACTCTCTTTAGTTAAATCTACATTATTTCTTCCATTTTAATTTACGTGAAGATGATTGATTAAATACATTGATTGAGAGAGAAAAAAAATTGAGTTGAAATCATCTCATAAAAGGTAAAAGGTAAAATAAAAAATTTAAAATTAAGTTACTACTAAATAATTAAAATAGGAAGCCTCATAGCAAAATGTCATTTACTTTTCTGTCCTTTTAAAATAGAGTTCACATTTGATAAATTAGTTATTTGATTATTTTTCTAATATTAAAATTTTTGAATTAACTATATTTTATATATTAAATTTTTTATATTTTATATTAAATCCTTCCTTATTTGAAACATATAAAAGATATTAATGTTTAAAAGTTTAAAAGTGATTAAGATTTTATCCTTTAAGAAATAATTACAAGTTGAATAAAAATTATGCTCATAATGCAAATTAATTTTATGTTTAGGACTTTTGAAAATACGATTTGAAAAAGGAGCTATCCGGTAGGCAAAGCATCCCGCATTAACAGGATACCGAAAAAGATCGCACCCCAAGGAATGTGATATACACAGTTGTTACACCCCGCAATTTTTATCGTTTAACCGATGTCTGCGTACTTATGTTGAGAGTTTTGGAGTATGACGCATACGACAAAGGACTCGGGGAATGAGTATACGAGCATGATATCGAGTGGGCAAGAGGTCGGGGTCGAAGTCCAGGCGCACTGGGCGCGTCACGCCCCGGGCCTAGCGCGATGGGTGGCGCACCACTCCCCCTTGCCATATATATATATATATATATATATGTCTTAAGTGATGGTTCAATTCATTTGCAAACATTTCCCTAAAAAAACCCATGGCCCCTACGACGAATTCTCTCAACTTTCGGTCGGTTTTTTGGCAGAATTACGCCATTAAATTTCGTTCAAATGCAAATTCATCTTGGATAGCAAGCTTCGGGCCTGCCAGAAACATCACTATAGAGTTATTTGTTAAAATCTCACCCGGATTATCAGAGCCCCGTCGAGTAAAAGTTGTAGAAATCACTTATACTTGGGTCCTAAGCAGCTACAGGTCATAGGTAAGCATTTCCACCTTCTAACTCTCGGAAACTTGTAAGCTTTTGGCTGAATTGGATAGAGGTTGAATTGTAGTATTTTCTTTGAAAGCTATTGTGATTTGCCGATTTCTATTATTGAAAATAGCCTTATTCTCTCAGCTTAAGGGCTACAATTTGGTGGAATCACCGGCTTCAGCATGGAATTGTTTAGGGTAAACAAAAAATCGGCATTAGAGGTATGTTAAGGATTATCTCTTCGGCAAGTTATTCTCTTCGTATAGTGATACGACCTATACCCTCGAAAGTAAATAATGATCTTATATGTTGTGATTAGTTGTTGCTAGTAGATAATGAGTATATTGTGGTTAGCTGCTATAAGACGTATTGAGATTATACCATAGTATCTCTCATCGGGAAAGGGTATGTTAAGTGTGACTAATGTTGGGTATGCCATAGAGAGTTTTCCGTTCACCTATTTACCATTTAGAGGTATTATGATGTTTCACTGTCGCGCCAAGGCCTTACAAGTTTATGGTTAGCTGTTGGGCCTGACTTGGTAAGTTGGATAGCATAGGGTGTAGCGGAGTGATATAACTTTCAATTTGACATCTATATTATCAGTAAAGCTCGCCTAGAGGCCGTTGGCATACCTTGACACCTCTAGGGAAAGAATCTGGATAGGATGGTTGTCTCATCGAGTTGATGGCACTAGAGTTGTCTAATAAACTGAGGGATAGCTCGCCATATAATTGGCTACTGGCAATGACCATTAGCTTCATCCGACCTAGTGCTTGTCGTATAGGTCACTCAGGAAAGCCATCCCAGTTGTTTCAAGTCTGATAGACTGGTCGATGCCCTAAGGAGGGAATCTTATTAGTAGTTAGATGTGAGGCCAACATCCCAGGCTACTCTTATAGAGGCCCAGGTACAGGTTGTCGTGAAGGAATAGGTCCAGATATACCTGCCTACAAGGCTATGAAATGCCTAGAGGAGCTAATGAAATCTGGACAGACTAAATTAAAGTCTAAAGGGACTAGAACCAGAGTATCACAGTGTTATTTCCAAGCTAAGAGTTATAGTAAGCTATCTGTAGATAGTTAGGGGTGATTACTTAGGTGCATGCCTAATCAGTAACAGCCCCACAGTTGTTCTAAGCGGAGAAACTAAATAGTTGGCCGTCTACGACCTTACTGTTCGCTTCTGATCTGTCATTTTCCTAGCATGACCTTCAAAGTATTGCTTAGGCTGCTCCAGACCGCGCCCTATTCTGCCTAGGTTGTTAGAGATTATAATCACTGTCAGGACCCTCTGGTCAGGTGTAGGAACACGGGGTGTGCCTATTGGCAGCTATACAGACTATTCTGGGGACGAATAGTGGTTGCATTAGGCTTAAAGGGCCAGATACGCCTTTAGAGTGGCTAGATTGAGACTAAAATTTAGTACTTCGGTCGGGACTGACTCCATCTAGTATAGCCTTCCGTTGACCAACTTCAGGATTGCTAACTATGTCGTTGCCTACGGGGCTACGGATCGCTCAGAGGAGCTATGTGATGTTGCTCAGAGGAGATATGTGATGTCTGAAAGGACTATATTCAGGCCTATAAGGCCATATTTAAGTACATCCACGTATGGACCTCTTCTTATGTCATACTGGCATTACTGACCCTCCGTCGAACCTTATGTGCCTAGGGTGCAGTTATAGGAGCCCAGCCGGCTCAGACATAGTTATAGGAGACCATCGGACTAAGTTGCAGACCCAGAGGCCAGTTAGGTTGGCTATAGTCACCAATAGAATCATAAGGACTTCGTTAGGGGTATATAGATTGAATTGTACTTGTTAGGGCTTATGGGGACCCCGGTAGGTTATTTCTATGTTGCTTACACCTTCCAGGCTTATGGAGACTAGGTTAGGTTCTTGTTTATATACTTGCTTGTTAGATATAGTTTATGGATGTATAGCCGTGTAGCTTCAGTTCTTATTTGTGTAGTGGTTTACTAGATGCAGGTTACGGATAAGAAAGCTTACAGGTTAACTTCTGCTCTTTGTCGCTGATTACTTTTAGTTCTTTATCAGCTTCTATTTAGCTTTTATTACTGTCTTACATATTCAGTACATATTGTACTGATGCCCACGCGTGGGCACTGCATACTTGCCTGCAGGTTTAGACAGACAGGTTTCAGGACCTCCATTAGTAGCTATTTGGAATCAGTAGATTGGTCAGCTCCTTTCATTCGGAGTTGCCAGGTAGTGAAAGTTTGTTCTTTCTATTGTACAGTGTTGGGTAGGTCGGCGCTCTGTCCTGACCACTATTCCAATCTTAGAGACTTGCAGACTACAGCCTTCAGTTAGTTGGTTGTTCTTGGTCGTGTGGGGCCTATGTATGTTATATTTTGTGTGTTCACCGTGTGGGGCCTAGTTTAGCTAATTAGTTAGCAGCCTTGTCAGCTATATTATGAATATGATACCTCTTTTCCTTCTGTTATGACTAGACAACATGGTGGTTTTGTCGGCCTGCATAGGATCCCTTTATTGTTATGTTTGTTGGGTTAGCTGTTTTCTTTTACAGGTTGCTATGTGGCCTTGTCAGCCCGAGGCTATGTTTATAGCTGAGATATAGCAGTTTTTTTCTTGATTTTGAGTTGCTGGTAGGCACCAGAGGTGCATATGCCTAGTCAGGTCAAGCCGATAATCTATATACATGTGGAGGGAGCCATCTTTCTTTCTTACAAATAGAACTGGGGCACCCCACGGTGAAGTACTCGGCCTGATGAAGCCCTTATCTAACAGATCTTTCAATTGTTCCTACAATTCTATGAGCTCAGCAGGAACCATTCGTTACAGAGGGATATAGGTTGAGTACTGGTAATAAATCAATTGCAAAATTGATCTCCCGTTCTAGGGAAATACCAGGAAGTTCATCTGGGAATACATCTGAAAATTCATTGACTACCGGGATGGACTGGAGAGGCGGAGATTCTGCTTGAACATCCTGACCCTGACAATATGATAGATACAACCCTTTGCTATTAACTTTCTCGCCCGAAGATATTGCCTGTCCACTCCCGTACTATCTCCCTTGAAAAGTGGAATCAGACAGTCTTGGTACAACATTCTACATTGGCATAACATGGTGCTAGCCAATCCATACCCATAGTTGCATCAAAGTCGATCATTTCTAATTCCACCAAATCTGCTAAAGTTTGGTGACCAACAACATCTACCGTGCACCCTCGGTAGATCCTTTTTTCTATGACGGAATCACCGACAGGTGTGGACACTGAAAAAGGTTGCTGAAGCAATTCTGGCATGGGCTACTAATGGCGTAACATAAGACAAATTGAAGCCTGGGTCTATTAAGACATACACGGAATGAGAGCAGATGTACAACATACTTGTCACTACATCCGGCGACGACTCTGACTCCTGTCACCCCGGTAAAACATAAGTGCGATCTGGATCGGTGCCTGATTTATATGCCCCTGATCTGCCTCGGCCTCTACCGGTGAGCTGAGGGCCTACGCGCTGCTAGAGATGCTGCGGCATGTGACCCTATTGAAGATCTGTCCTGTCAATCTCGATCACTCTGATCTCTGACTGGATTGTCCTCATCAGGTGACCCTCTTATCCATATGTATAACACGACGTAGAGCCATACCTACATGCCCCAGGACGACGTCAACTGTAAATAGGGTAAAGTGGCACGGTGAATCTACTTTGCTCTGGCCCACTCTGTTGCTGCGAACCCGATGGCCGTGAGCTCCCGTGATGCCCTGACTGGCCCCGACGACCTGGTCTACTCCCTTGCTGCTGCTGTGGAGGTGGAGGTCTGGGTGGTCTGCCTGATAATCGTAGCCAGGGTCCGCTATAGAACTCTGCCTGAATTTCACTAGGTCTAGCCCTGTGGCGTTGTTCCTAATTTTGCCTTTCTATCTCCCGCTGTCGCTGCTTGATCCCCTTGATATTATGAGTAAATGCCTGAACACGGGCAATATCCATGTCCTCTCGTAGAGTTGCTGTGATACAAGTCTATACATATTCTGGAAGCAGCCCCATAACAAATCGGTGCACCCTAGCTAGCATGGTATCTACAAAAACTGGTGCATATTGGGCCAGGGAGTCGAATCTCATAGCATACTCCCGAATGCTCATTGAACCCTGCTCCAGATGCAGAAACTGATCTACCCGGTCCTTTCGGATTTCTCTTGGCAAATAGTTGTCCAGGAAGGCCTCTGAAAAGTTGAACCAAGTCGGGAGAGAAGCATCTCTACTTCGGGACCTTTCCCAACTTTCGTACCATAATACCGCTATGTCTCGCAATTGAAATACCACTAACTCAATCGACTCCACTGGTGTGGCATGCATCACCCTGAAGATTTGTCGCAACTGGTCCAAATGATCCTGAGGGTCCTAGTTTCGTTCCGTCCTTGTGAACTGCGGGGGACTTAGTGCAAGGAACTCTCTGACCCTCGAACTAGTAGGTCCTCCTGAAGATTCAGCAACCACGGGTGCCACTGGCTGACGCTGTGCAGCCATCATCTGAGCTAGCATAAAGACAGCGCTCCTAAACTCCTGGTCTGATGGTATCGGTATAGAAGTTTTTGGAGGTTGTGTTGACACATTTTTCGCTCTAGATGGCTCATGGTGTGGCGGAGAGCGCTGGGGAGACCGAGACGGAGTCCTCCTATCGCCCTCAGATCGAGCTGACTCTAACTGGGGCACCCGGCTAGTGCCCTCTCCTGTTGCGATGTCTAACTTCCTGCCAATTGTGGTCTATCGCACGTCCGACATTTATCTGTAGAAAAGCAGATTACAGTAAGCTTAGGGAATCAACCCTATACAACACAACTCTATAGCACTACTTGAAGAGAAAGAAAAGTAACTACCCTAACATGCCTCGCAACCTCCTGTCTATAGTATGTGGTGCACAACACATCGATAGGCAAGACTCTACTTAGCACGGCTTGCAGACTCCCTAGGATACGACCTGCTATGATATCTAGTTTATCACGCCCCACCTTGGGAGGCATGACTGGCACCTGGTGCCCTACTAGGATCTGAACTGGCCTGAATAAGCTACGCACCTCTAGTGCATGACTAATCCTCAAATCAAAAAAACAACGAGCTATTTCTCGTATGTAAACATAACCCCCGGCCGACAAGGCCTTATAGCTACCTTGGAGCGAAGTCTCCCAAATTTCATATTTTAGCTTGTGGTATGTTTAAGTTAAATCTTCCTACGTATAGCTTACCACATGGTTTTGGAGTAAGGGCTCCCAAGTATGTTCATCTTATGGTGTGTTTTGAACTAAAACTTCTTATATGCATGACTTCAATTGAGATGTACGTTATTATTAAGCTTCATTTTCATACGATGTCGAGTCTATGCATGATTTCATCTTGAGCTTCGTCAATAAACGGTGTTGAGCTTTGTTATATACAATAAAGCATTGCATATTTTTAGGAGAAGAGTCTAGTACCGGACGGGCTAAGGGTCGATCACCCTATGTCCCAGAACTATGCGCCAACGTAGGTTGATACTATTATATGACTTGGGACCTCCCTCGTGAGCTTCCCCTGCCCGAATGGGCCTTCAGCTTGATATCAATATCATGGTAGTGTCCTAGCCCTGGCAAGGTTTTGGACGGCTCTGCCTACTTGAGTATGATAGTCGGGACTACGTAAGTTCTATCGTGGTATGTCGGTTAAGTGATGAGTCTTTCACTGTCTTATATGATTCTGGATTTGCATATTCATTACTCATGATTATTATATACTTATGCAGGATCTAAAAGTTAGGTTTAACTCAACGTTCAGCTTTTTTATAAATGTTACATTTCTACTTTAAGTCATTCGAGATAGTTGATGTTATAAGTTATGAATTATCATGTTATAAAAAGATTACGATTTCAGAAATGATGCATGCAAGTCCTACTCTTAGCCTACTGATATTATGTTTAACTAATGCATTGTGTTTAAATGATTTTTACTTACTTTAGCGGTTTTACTTGCCTTGCATACTCGGTACATTCCACATACTGACCACATACTTTCTATGTTGTATCGTTTCATGATACAAGACCCAGCTCTCAACTTCAGCCCCGCTTTTAGACAGCTATTCAGAGTTAGTGTCTGCTTATTGGTGAGTCCTCATCCTCCGAGGACCATACTATCTATCTTCTCCTTATGTATTTCAGTTTCCCTTATGTATTTTCAGCTTCAGTATTGTTGAGTTAGTTGGGGCCTTGTCCCATCAACTCGTCCGGATTAGAGGCTTTTCAGACTTATATATGTAATCAACTTCGAATGCTTATGAGTGGGTGTCTTCTTCTACACCCATGCCCAATTTCTATCGAATTATGAAAATCTCCTATGATCAAGTATGGGATGTTTACCTGAATGCATGAATATTCAATTTCTTTACATGGGTATGAATTGATTATGATTTTATTATCGAATTGTGAAACATGGGTTGATTTTACAATGATTTCAGTTAAAATTATGTTTCTAGCTTTAATGAATATTGAAGCCCATTAGTGATATGATCATGAAAAGTAAGATTTACGAAGTAAATGTGAGAATGATGAGATATTATGATGAAAAGCATGATTTGAAACTACTCCGTGTCTATAATTATGTTTTCAATGAGAATCGAGTATTTTTAAGTATGATAAAGCTTTGGGCAATGCTCACATGTTGATTTCAAATGAAGATTTTTCCGAAATAAGCTTACCACATTATTTTGGAGCGAAGTCTCCCAAATTTCATATTTTGACTTGTGGTATGTTTGAGTTAAATCTTCCTACGTATAGCTTACCACATGGTTTTGGAGCAAGGGGTCCCAAGTATGTTCAGCTTGTGGTATGTTTTGAACTAAAGCTTCTTATATGTATGAATTCAATTGAGATGTATGTTATTATTGAGCTTCGTTTTCATACGATATCGAGTCTATGCACGATTTCATCTTGAGCTTCGTCAATAGACGATGTAGAGCATTGCATGTTTTTGGGAGAAGAGTCTAGTATCGGGTGGACTAAGGGTCGATCACCCTATGTCCCAAAACTATGCGCTAACGTAGGTTGATACTATTATATGACTTGGGACCTCCCTCGTGAGCTTCCCTTGCCCGAATGGGCCTTCAGCTTGATATTGATATCATGGTAGTGTCCTTAGCCCTGGCAAGGTTTTGGACGGCTCTGCCCACTTGAGTGTGATAGTGGGGACCACGTAAGCTCTATCGTGGTATGCCGGTTAAGTGACGAGTCTTCCACTATCTTATATGATTCTAGATTCGCATATTCATTACTCATGATTATTATATACTCATGCATGTTCTAAAAGCAAGGTTTGACTCAATGTTCAGCTTTTTTATAAATGTTATATTTCAGCTTTGAGTCATTCGAGATAGTTCATGTTATAAGTTATGAATTGTCATGTTATGAAAAGATTACGATTTCAGAAATGATGTATGCAAGTCCTACGCTCAGCCTACTGATATTATGTTTAACTAATGCATTGTGTTTAAATGATTTTTACTTACTTTAGCGGTTTTACTTGCCTTGCATACTCGGTACATTTCACGTACTGACTGCATATTTTCTATGTTGTATTATTTCATGATACAGGATCTGGCTCTCAGCTTCAGCCCTACTCTTAGATAGCTATTCGAAGTTAGCGTCTGTTTATTAGTGAGTCCTCATCTTCCGAGGACCAGACTATCTATCTTCTCCTTATGTATTTCAGTTTCCCTTATGTATTTTCAGCTTCAGTATTGTTGAGTTAGTTGGGGTCTTGTCCCATCAACTCGTCCAAAGTAGAGGCTTTTCAGACTTATATATGTAATCAGCTTCGGATGCTTATGTCATGGGTCGACTTGGGATCTTTCGGGGTCTCTTGTCCCATGTCTATGATCCGCGCCTCCGTTTGGGTCGTGACACTAATTTTGGCTGAAAACTAGGAAGGCCCTGATCCGCGTCTATCCGCACATGCAGGCAAGTAATGCAGCGCCCCAAGTAGGGCATCAGTACAATATGTACCGAATATGTAAGGCAGTAACTGTAAATAACTGATTGAACTAAAATAAAACTGAAAGTAACTGAAAGAAAGGGACAAAATACTACTTGAATATCTGAACTTCCCGCTGTCTAATCTATCAGTAACTAATGCAAACAAGAACCTTACTTGGCCCCCACAAGCCGAAAGGTACAACCAGCACAGAATAACCCACCTGGGGTCCCATAATCTCTGGTGAGTATACTTCAATCTATATACCCCTAATAAGGTCAAAGCATGTCAACTAATAACTATAGTCTTCCTACCAGTCCTGTGGGTCTACAACTGAGCACGCTCGACCCTTGAACTATAGCCATGTCTGAGTCTGGTGAACTCCTGATATCTGCACCCCGGCACCAGGCTCGACAAGGGATGTGGTGCTTATATGGAATATAATAGTCCACACATAGAATTGACTGTATGCGGACCTTAGACCCTATCTTCGTCCCCTGCGGATGGCATACCGCTCCTTGGAGCGACGTCATCTCGTCTCTAGCGGGCGTCGACACAGCTAGTAACCCTGGGGTTAGTTATGGAAGGCTATATAGGGCAAAGTCAATCTCAAACTAATCATGGAATACTGGTCTCAGCTAATAACAACAGCTTATCACAATAGATATACTTTTGGCTCTCTTACCGGGATTCAAACTGAATTATAATACTAAAGAAACTGACTTGCTGAACGAATTTGCCTTAACATACCTGGATCGTCGATTTCTAATTAACTTGCGAGTTTCAAACCGTACTCAACAACTCTTTCCAATTGTAATCGCATTACTGGAAGAATGAAATTAGTTTCAGTACTAAATTCAGCAAAAACAATAACTTTTAATACTAATATTAATTATACTTCAGCTTAACAAAATATGGCCGAAAACATATAATTTTTCGAGAGTTCATAAGGGAGAAATACTTACGTGAAGCCTGTGATCGTATAGAAATTAGTTTGGAGCAGTTCTGACAACTTCTACTCAGCGGAGCTCCGATTTGCCAGGTGAATTTCGAGAAAATAACTCTGTAGTAATGCTCTCTGCAGGTTTATAACTCGATACCTGAAGTTAATTTGAATTTGGAGAGCGTTTGGAAGCATATTCGGAAGCAAATAACTTGAAAAAGTCATGTTTCTTACTTTCTGGACGAGGGGTTGTTTATATGTAATAAAATGAAATAATTCAATTGAATATATATAAGACTTGGGCGGTGGACACGGGGTCCGTGTCACAGACCCCAATGCGGTGTTTTAGGGCCGCGTCACGGCGCCCAACGCGCAGGGAGAGGTCCGTGACACGTTGCTCCTTGTGGTAGCCTGTCTGGCCTTCTCCCTCGCTTGTTCGACCTTTTCCCGGGTCCTTTCTCGTACGCACCGAACTCTAAAACTCTTGACTAACATACGAATAGGCCGACTAAACATTAGGAGCTTACGGGGTGTAACAAATCAAATATTATTTCTACGGCGTTCTTGTTCATTGAAACAAGTATTTGGACAAACAGAGAAAGAACTACTGCATTGGATCAAACTTTTAAATATAATCATTCATAATTTTCTTTTTTAAATTCTTATATTGCACACAAACACATCTTTTTAAATATTATTTATGCTATTTTATTAAAAATTGTCCTTATTAATATGAGAGATATGTTTGTTTGGTACGATTAAATATTTTTAATAGATTTTAAAACTTATGGGTATAAATTATATTTCAAATTTTTCATGAATAAAATAAAATATATTTTAGAAAACTATGGTCAAACATATTTTCAAACTTCAATCCAAATTTCGGTCAAATCAAATAAGAATTGTATGGCGAAAAAATTAATTATTTTCTTGTTTTTAATCCCGAAAATTGATGGTCTTTGTATTCTAAACTTTTTGTCGGTTTCATTTGAAAGAGAGGAAGTGCGTAATATTTAAAAAGAAGTTACGAAAGTTAAGAAGGCAAGAAAATAAAGGAAATTTGGAATCCTATTCTTTAGGCTTCAGAAATGACCAAACTGACAAATCTTTGATTTCCATCTCTATAATTTAATAAAACCAAAAAGAAAACTGACCATTTCTTTTTTCCCCCCTTCCGTTTCTGCTATCCATCATCCTAAAATACTGACTCCCATCATTCATTCACATACCAAAAAAAAAAACAACTCCTTCAAAACCTCCAAATTAGGAATTGAAATGAAATGAAATTTCCCTCTCTCACAAACAAAATACCTCTGACCCGATAGTTTAGTCACAAAATCTGAATGTTATAAAATTTTTTCTTTTTTAATGCTTCTTCACAAGAATAGAGAGAGAGAGAACCTTTTATAGCCCTTCCTTTACTTCCTGCAACTTTTCAGTTTTTCAGTTTCCATAATTTGAACCAAAAGATAATTTATTTCTACACTATAAATACACAACACAAGAAACAGGACCCCACCATCTCTGTTTTTTTTAAAAAAAAAAATCTTTTTGCTTCTTCTATATATATTTATACAATACAAGTCATAGGTTTGGCCTACCCTAAACCAAGAAACATGTCACAAAGGTTGGCATACGTTTTCCCAACGGATTAGTACATTATAGGTAGCAACTATCCTCCTCCTCCTCTGTTTGAGGAACAAATCAACTTCTTATCTTTAACCAAAAACCCACCTTGTTTGCTTCTTCTTTTGCCTGATTTTCTGCTGAGATTTTTTTCTTCTTTTTGTTCTTGTTCTTGTTCTTGGTCCTAGTGGTTTACAAATATGGCCATTCAAGCGCAGTTGTATTCGGAGAATCTCGGGTTTCCTTTGGGCAGTTCACAAGATTTAATGGAGAATAATGTTTGTGGATTCAATCAGTTTTGTCTTAATCCTCAACAACAACAACAACAACAGCCGTATTTGCCACAAATCCAACAGCAGCAGTTTCAAATTCTGAACCAGAAAAATAATCAGAATCTGATGAACACAAATTCTACCCAATCACCTACGTTTCCTCAGAGCCTGGCTTGCCAATTTGATAAACAGAGGCTCGATATTGATCAGTTCATCTGTTTGCAGGTACTTTTTACTCCCTCTGTCACAATTTAGGTGACACTCTTTAGTTTTTAGTTATATGTGCGACTTATTTTAGATTACAAAGTTTCAAAATTTTTTGTTCATTCTTAAACTCCATACCCAATCAAACATAATTGAGACGGAAGAGGGTAAAAGTTTGAATTTTCACCATATGCAACATGCTAACAGTTGATGTTGTTGGTAAAACAGAACGAGAGACTGAGATTGGCTGTGCAGGAACAGAGAAAGCAACAAGTGGCATTAATCTTGAGAAACTGCGAAACAAAGACACAGTTTTTACTGAAACAAAAAGACGAAGAAATTGCAAAGGCAACGAACAGGTCAAAGGAGCTGGAAGATTTCTTGAAAAGGATTGAAATGGAGAATCAAACATGGCAGAGAATAGCCAAGGAAAACGAAGCCATTGTCCTTTCTTTAAACAACACAATAGGACAGCTAAAAGAAAATGCCTGTTTATCAAGCAATGGGGGTGTAGGAGATGCAGAGTCTTGCTGTGACGTACCACCAACGGAGAACGAAGTACCATCATCAAAGCAAACGAGAAAGATGATGTGCAAAAGCTGTAATTCTAGTAAATCGTGCATGGTTTTCTTGCCCTGTAGGCACCTCTCTTCATGCAAAAATTGTGATCCTTTTCTCCATTCATGTCCTCTCTGTAACACGGTCAAGAAAGCAAGCATAGAGGCTTTGATTTGATCTTCTTTCAAAAATGACTACTCTTTCTTCTTTCCTAGAAAAAAAAAAAAAAGAAATAGTCACATCTCCCCCCACAAGAGCAACTTTTTTTCCAGAGCGTTGGGTTTCTTCTTTGGGACTCTGATTTATTTGAACTCATATCCTGTAAGATTTCCTTTTCCGAGAATTCAATTCCCCATTTATCGAAGTTTTAGAGAATTCGGTTCCAACAGAAGACTTTTATTTGCCGGAATCAATGTTTCTTTCTGTTGAAACCTCCATAAAACAATCTGTATTTATTTTTTGATAATTTTTTTTCGCTCTTTACACACTGTCTCACATTTTGAGGGAAGCCTTTGCTATCAAATATCTTCGTTTTCGAATTCGGATGAAAGGATCCCATCTCACCATTATCATATCAGAACTGTTAATTGTTGTGGGATTGGTCATTCTAAATTAACAAATTAGATTGTTAATCTTGTGTTTTGTCTTATCTTATCAGGGAGGGAGATTCATTGATCTTCTTTTGGACTAGTTCATTTCTGTACCTTCTGACGAAACCCCTGATTAACTTCACAGAGTTATTAATACTTAATAGTACAGGTCTTTATTTTTATTTTTTTTTCTTGGAAACATTACTTTTTACCTTTTGGGGGGCTTCAAATCTTTCACTTTAGAATTGATTTGATTATTCATATCTGATTTTAGCAGTCGTTTATTGTGTTTGTTGAATCGTGACTGTGAGTGGCTGTCAGAAATTAGTAGGGGGGGTTGGCTTGTACACTGCTACTGATCTTTTCTGTCAGTCCATTTTTATTTTTTGTAGTTCATCTCCTCTTCCAAGGAATCGAGCCTTTTTTGTTTCTTTCGTAATGGAAAAACTAATATACTAAAGATTTATACTTTCCGCTCCATTTTAATTGTTACAAATATTAAAAATTATTATTTTAAAATATTTATTAATTTTAAAATTAAAAAATTTATTATTATATATTTTTAAAAAATTAATAAAATTATATTAATTAAATTATTATTATTATTAATTATTTTTTAATAAATATTTAAATTTTATCATAACAATCAAAATAAAATAAGAGAGTACTACAATATTAGCAATTTGAATTGGTTCACGTGCAACATTTGACCATCGAATAGGAAAACATTAAATGATATTTCTATAGAAAACATTATAATTCGCATCGACTGCGATATTATAGAATTACCACAATTTGTATCTTACAATTGAAATGCCATTAACTTGCAGTAACTTTTTTTTTTTTTACACTATTTGATATTTAGCATTTTTTAAAATCCTATTTTATATTTGGTATTCGTTGTTTCAAATATTCCAAATTCATATTATATAGGATATACTAAAGGGAGCGTTAAAGAAGAGGGGATGTGGTGTGTAGTCGATAGAGAGAACAGCAAAACTTTTTTTCATTTATTGGTTTTGACATAAAAAGTACCGATCAAGAATTTATTTCAATTTGCAGAAAATTTTAAAATAAATTAAAATTTAACACGTTTTTTAAAACAAAAAATTTGAACTATTAATAGTCTTTATTATTCTCCCAAACTTAGTTATTTGTTATTGTTAGCCTTCATCACTCTGCGTAATCTCATAATAAAAAAGTGAGATATACTTTTCTGCCGTACAGATATTTTTATTCACATGTATTTTTTAAAAATATATTTTCTTTCATTAAATTTATTTTTTAATTAGTTAAAAGAAAACTTGCTAGGACTCTACTCTTTAAGCAAAAAAATATTTTATTTTGCTAAAAAATAATAAAATTATGATCATTTTTCTTTTTACAGATTTTGGCCGAAAAAAAAAATAATAACATTATATATATATATATATATATATATATATATATATATATATATATATATATATATATATATATATATATATATATATATATATATATATATATATGTTACTTATACATTGCATGAAGAACAAAGAAAATAACACTAATTTAAGTAAATTAGGTAACATTAAATTAGAACAAAGAAAATAACATTAAATTAAGTAAATACTTTTTCAAAACAGTAACCTTGAATGCAAAGTATTGATTAGGTTTTTTACTTAATTGCAAAGAACATGAACTCTATTCCTCAACTCAACTTTCCAACATAAAAATAAACAAAATTCATGGAGGCAAAAACAATCATCTTTCTCAATTGAACTTCTTGTCAGAAAAATACTGCCGCAACGTCATGAATAACAAATGACCTGTAGCACTATTTTTTAAGGTTTTGATGGAAATGAAGTAGCTCAACAATGACCTTAATGCTGAAACTTTATTTATTATTTTATTGGGCTTGGACCCAATATGGGTCTTCTCATTTTCTCTTTTTGGTTGTACAGTTGTAGTTTTTTATTTATTAAATTTTTTTTGATAAATACAGTTAGTAATAAAAAATAATATTTTATGTATACATAATTATAAAATATATATAATTTATCGGTTCGATTCGATTCTTTCTTCGATTATTTAAAAGAAAAATCAAAATCAAATCAAATATTATTGATTTTTTAAAATATAAAATCAAACCAACAAAACTAAATAAAAATTAATTTATTTAATCCCTTTAATTTAATTTTTTGATTTAATTCAATTATTTCCAAATCATGAACACCCCTTAATTATCAGATATAATATTATTTTTAATAGTGTGACTATGTGAGTTATTTTGAGAAAACTCGTGTGTGTTTCATCTAAATAACATCACATCATATTTTAAAAAATATCTTTAAACTAATTTAGCCTAAAAACTTTGGTCTGTAGTCTAGTGTTTTGCATAATTAATTGCCTCGTAATTAATTATTGTGGGAACTTTGGGTCCAATTAATTGTGGAGCGTAATGAAATGAAGTGCTGGTCCTCCTCCTAATATATACTTTATATGCCTCCAATATAATGTCATATTTGAATGCTTTTTATGCTTTGATTTAAAAGTCCACGTAAGTTTTGGTTGAATGATTGAAACTTCTTTATTTTTAATCGGATATTCTGAATTTAAATATTTTAAAATAAGAAAATCTGCTGAAAATATCGTTTCTAAAAATAAGTCCGGTAATACGTAAATTTAAATTAAATCAAGTCACGGTACCGGATATTAAATGGAAGGGAGAAAAGAAAAAAAAAAAAAAAAGAAACTTCAAACGAAAAGACACTTCTTTCGCCGCCTGCCTATGGACTAACTGACTTTCTTTGGCCAAATTTATGGATTATCGACTGACTATGCATTATTCTCCGTTTTTTCAGTTGTCTTTGATAGCTCAAATATTGCATGCAATGAGTATTACCTAGGCGTTTTAGCGTCTGATTTCATATCGCAATTTAAAATTGTGAGATGAAATCAACTTGAACATACGATTTCAGCTCATAATTTTAAATTATGAGATCAAATCTCAAATTCTTCAAAAAGCTTGATTTGAGATTTCAAATCATGAGATGAGATTTTTCAAATACAAAATTTAACCCACAAGTTTATATTTTGTATAAAAAAGTCCATCATTTTATATTTACCAATCATTTATTTAATAAATGTAAACAACTTTTGTCAACTATTATATTGGACATAATAGTTTGTCAACCATTTATTAGGTGGGTGATTATATTAAAGAGCAGTACACTGCAACTCAAGTTTAATTTTACTTTTTATTGAATTAAAGTTCGATTCTCAAGTTGTATCTTTTTTAGAATGACTTTGTGATAGTGTATTATATTTTATTACGAACTTTTACTTATTTGGTTTGTATAAAAATTTGGACAATTTAAATAGTTTTTACAACTTATGGGGTTTTTATGTTCATGAGGAAAAAACACAACTTAAAGGTCTCAAATTGCATATTCAAATAAAACTTCAAGCTTCATCTCATATAATTTTATATCATAATTTCAAATCATGATCTCATTTCGCATGACTGAGCGGGCCCTAATTACAACTTCTTTTAATGTTGGGAGAATATTGCATATTGACAACCTTCCTCCAAACAACTAACTTAATCTTTTTATATTTGTATCATTTTAAATTTAATTTTGTTATTTTGTGTGCTACGTTATTCTTTATATCCAGCAAAACTGTTGGTATCTCTTCAGAGTTCACTCATTATATAAATTTTGGCAAGAAAATTTCCAACCTTTATTGTCCTTAATAGACTGAGTCTACTTATCAAACGGACAGAACGCAGGGATTTAAAGTGTTTACTTTTTCGTTATTAAGAGACGTATGTTTGTTAACATGACGTAGACTGTCACAATCAAAAATTTTATTGAGTCACGAGGATATTTACCATCTTCGAAGATTAATTTCATTTTTTAATTAACTAATTAACAATTTAAATAATGCGAAAATAATATAAAATAAACAACCAACTCTTATAAGTGCGAAATAAACGATTTTAAAATCAAAATAACCTCTCAAGACCTGGTGACACCAATAAAAGAATATCTACGACATTACTAGAATTTTGTTATTTTTCGACTACCTAAATAATCGAAATGTAGTCGGAAAAAAATATTTTTTGATGTTCTACCGATTATTTTGGTGTGGTCGGGATAGTGTACGTCGTAATAGTGTACTACTTACTTAATTTATATATATATTATGATTATTGTAGTCGGGGATAATATTTAATTAATAATTAAAATTAATTATCCAATTAATTTTCCGACTATAGTAGTCGTAAAATGCATTTTTCTAGAAAAGAAATTTAAATGTTCCTATTACTATAGTCGAGAAAATATTAATTTTCCAGAAAAACTATATGATAATTTCGACTACTATAGTCGGAAATCTATTTTTCTTAATTCAGAAAAATGCTATTTTGTTAGTTTCACCATCTGCTAAATTATAATAAGAAAAAATTACATAACTAAGCAAACTTAACTAGCTATTTATAATAATTAGCAAATATATTAAAATATTACAAAAAATAGCAAAATAATTACAGAAAGTAGCAAATTACTTTTGTATTAGATTTTCTATATTCTCTTTCCATCTTACTGCGTTTTCTCTCCAATTACTCCCCTTTTTTCTCTCAATATAACTGCCAAAATTAACTGCCCTAATTTTTCTCTTCCAAAATTTTTAAGATTTTCTCAGATTTTCTCTATTAAAGAAAATTCCCACGAAATCTGCAATTTTTAAAAGTTTTTGATCTGATATGGATTAATCGAAATACTTCTCTCTCTACTCTCTCAGCCTCAACTGAAATAGCCGATGCAATCAAATGTCACAAGATTCGATTGAAAGAAGCTGCAGTAAGAATAACTTGGAGGAAACTGGGGGAACCTTTAATGGGACCATTGAAGTTGATCCCAAGTCCATTAGTACCAAGTCCATTAGTGCCAATACCATGAGAGACTCCGACCACCATCCATATGTTGGTAAACTAAGTCTTGATAGAGAAGATGTATTATCAGAGAGGTATAAAATCTTCTCATTAACGGTGAGTAAGGAGATTAGGGACTTCACTCTAGTAGAGATTGGTAAGTTCTTGCTGCAATTTTTTCAAACTTTTGTCTTTGTGTATCAATGACGAACTAATACAGTATGTATTAGTTATTATCAGACTGATACATATTGATACAGACTATCTTCATCTTTTATTTTGATTTCAAGATGTTTTTGATACAGATTATATCAATTAAATATATAATGTATGAGAATGATCCTTCAATAATAGAATGATAAAGACAATCTTCATCTTGTATCATAGTTATCACTTTTGTGATACATACTTTGTTTTCATATTAATCATACAAATGTATCAATCAACAATAGACTGATAAAGAATGATATAGACAATGTTCATCTTATATCTGAGTTATCACTTTCTATGATACAGTCTCTTCTCCTTTTTTATTTTGATACAACCAATGACTTGAACAATATCGTTTTCATATTAATGATACAATACTAAAATGTATCAATTGATAATAGACTGATAAAGAATTGTATAGACAATGATCATCTTATATTCGAGTTATCACATTCTATAATACATACTTTATTTTTATATTAATGATACAATATATCAGTATCAGATAAAACTACTTGGACATGATTGGAACGTTGATACAACCAAAGAAATTGAAAAAATTTCCAAATCTACAGTGATGATACAACAAATAAAACGAATTTTTTTTTCAAAATATATGATTTCAGATCTATACTAATTTCCTATGAAATCTGCGATTTTTTGAAATTTTTGTAGATATGAATTAATTGTTTAAACTTTTTAAAATATGATAAAAACAAAACGAGATGAAAACGGAGAGAGATTTTCTTCCATTAATTACACAAATTTAGTTAATTAGATATTAAATAGAGTTGTTATAGGAGAAAATTACAAAAACAACAACAAAAATCACCCAGTGTAGTCCCACCAAGTGGGGACTGGGGAGGGTAGAATGTACGCAAACCTTACTACTACCTCAGAGATAGAGAGACTATTTTCGGTATACCCTCGGCTTTAAGAGAAACAGACCCAGCAATAAAATACCAATACAAGAGACAATATATAATATAAAAAACAGCTAGTGCTCACACCAAAACACACAACAACAATACACTAAACAATAAACAAGTAGCGAAAGACAGGAATTATATGAGCAAAATTAGGCCTTCTCCTGAGAAAGAGAAAGTCGTGTTACACACAGCTCCCTACTACCCTGCTACGCTAATCTATGTACCCCATATCTTCCTATCTAAGGTCAAGTCCTAGGTAAGTTGCAGCTGTTTCATATCCTTTCTATCATCTCACCCCATTATTTTTTCAGTCTACCACTACTTCTCTTAAAATTATACATCGACAATCGCTCGCACCTCCACACTGGGGCACTCGGACACCTCCTATTTACATGCCCGAACCACCTCAGTCTTGCCTCACGCATCTTGTCCTCCACCACAGTCACTCCTACCTTGGCCCTATCGACATTTCTAATCCTATCTCCTAATGTGCCCGCACATCCACCCTAATATCCTCATTTCTTCAACCTTTATCTTCTGTACATGGAGTTCTTGACAGGACAACACTCCGCTCCATACAACATAATCGATCTCACTACCACTCTGTAAAACTTGCCTTTAAGTTTTGTCGGCACGTTCTTATCCCACAAAACTCCAGAAGTGAGCCTCCATTTCATCCATCCTGCACCTATACAGTGAGCAACATCCTCGTCGTTCTCTCCACTCCTTTGAATAATAGACCCAAGGTACTTGAAACTTTCTCTCTTATAGATGACTTACATACCCAACATCACTACCTAATCTTCCTCGTGCCACATGTTACGAAATCTGCACTCTAGATATTCTGTCTTGGTACTGCTCAACCTAAAGCCTTTAGCCTCTAGGACTTGTCACCAAACCTCCAACTTAGCATTTACACCTGCACGAGTCTCGTCAATCAGAATTATGTCATCTACAAATGACATACACCAAGACACCTCCCCTTGAATTCCTCGCGTTAGTATATTCGTCACCAAGACAAATAAAAAAGGGCTAAGTGTTGATCCCTAGTGCAACCCCATCCCAACTGGAAAATATTCCAAGTCTCCTCCCATTGTCCTCACTTGAGTCTTGGCTCCATCATACGTATTCTTGATTGTCCTAATGTACGCCACTGGCACCCCTCTAGCCTCCAAGCATCTCCATAGAACCTCTCTCGGGACCTTGTTATAGGCCTTTTCTAGGTTGCAATTCTGAATGTCGCCCTTATTTTTATACAATGGAACCATTGTACTCCATCTATGTTCATCAGGCATATTTGCCGTCTTGGATATGACATTAAAACAACTTGGTCAACCATGTTCACGCTCTTTCAAAATTCTACTGGAATCTCATCAGGTCCAGTCGCTCTACCCCTACGCATCCTATGCATAGCCCCCTTAACTTCCTCCACTCTTACCCCTCTACAATATTCACAATCGCGTCGTTCCTCTGAGTGCTCCTGCTCCCCCAGCACAATGTCCCTATCCCCTCCTTCATTTAAAAGCTTATGGAAGTACGCCATCCATCTACGTCTAATAAGTTGCTCTTCCATCAGCATCTTGCTTTCCTCATCCTTGATACACTTTACTTGGTCTGAATCACGCCTCTCATCTTTCTTACCTTGGCTAGCTTGTACAACTTCTTATCCCCTCCCTTTCCCTCTAATTTGACATACAAGAGCTCAAAAGTTGCCGCTTTCGCCGTCGTAATCGCTAGCTTCGCCTCCTTTCTTGTCGTTTTATACTCTTCCCTATTATTCCTCCTCTCCTCCTCATCCGTACTCTCCACCAATTTCATGTACGCCACCTTCTTTACCTCCACCTTCTGTTGGATTTCTCCAGTCCCCTCGCCGCCCACCCAACCAACTCTTAGAGACCCCCAACACCTATCTGGCCACTTTCCTGATGCTGCTAGTAGTCCTATCCCACATACTGTTGGCCTCCCCGCCACTCTCCCAAGCCCCCATATCAATCAGCTTCACCCATATCTCCCGAGCACTATCCATAGTCAAGCCACCCTATTTGATCCATGGCAAAACCTCCACCACCCTCTTTCTCTTTTCCCTCGTGATAGCCAAATCAATCATTAGAAGTTTATGCTAGGTTGTGAGGTTCTCACTCGGCATAACCTTACAATCCTTACATAGTCTTCTATCACCATTCCTAACAAGTAAATAGTCTATTTGAGTCTTAGCCACTGCACTTTGAAAGGTAACCAAATGGTCATCCTTCTTCGGAAAACTCGAATTGGCTATCAACAACCCAAAAGATCTAGAGAAATCCAATAGTGAGACTCCTCCATCATTCCAGTCCCAAAATCAAACCCTCCATTCACATCATCGTAACCCCTAGGCGTTGACCCAATATGATCATTGAAGTCTCCCTTTATGAATAGCACTGCCGTGTGCGGTACCCTGCACCATCTCATCCAATGCCTCCCAAAAACTCATCTTGTCTTCCTCGCTCAAGCCCTCTTGCTGTGCGTAGGAATTAATAAAGATCAAGTAAGACCCCCCACCAACTAGCTTAATCCATATCAACCTATCGTTGACCCTCCTCACCTCGACCACGCACTCCCTAAGCTCACTGTCTACTGAAATCCCACTCCATTCCTATTCTTGAGGCCTCTTAAGTACCAAAACTTAAACCCATCCACGTCCCTGTCCTTAGTACCCCCCCCCCCCCCCCCGTTTGGTCTCCTGAACACAAGCTACATCAATCTTCCTCTTCTTGAGGATCTTCACTAACTCAGTAGACTTCCCCGTCAAAGTACCAATGTTCCAATATCCAACTCTCAACCTAGGGACATCCCGAACATGACCCTCCCTCTCTCTCCCACCCCCAATCGAGGACCCGACCTCAAACCGTCACGGCAATCTGATGCCACTAACATATGAAAAAGAACCAACAGCTACAAACAAAAGTTACACTACAAAAAGAATTCAGGACTAAACACGAAATCCAAAGGCAAGCAAAACTACTTTATTGCACTAAAAGTGACTTAATCAAACATATGTATAAGCAAGTAATGTGTTTTAACTAGAGGGAGCGAGGTACCAACTCCTGATTGATAGAACTTGATTGTAGGCATTCCTCTATCTATCGCTTGCAGGTATTTAACACCCATCGTGCTCTCTATTTGTACTCTACTATCCAGTGGTTGTATCCCCTTATTTTCCAATTGTACACCCGTAGTGCTCCAAAATCTGGTTGTTCCTGTAAAAAATAAATATAGAAAGAAAGAGAGGGATAAAAGAAGTGGGGAGAAGGTATTCTGCCGGAGCCAACATAGTTTGCCGGAGATCTGACTTGAAGTGGGTCTGGACACTCTAGGAGAAGCACGAAAAATCTAGCCGTGATTTCACTGAGCAAGAACTATCCAGGACAGAGACCTGCAATGTGAGCCCTAGTCACAAGAGAAGATAGTGCAGAGGTGGCCTAAGGACACAGCGCTCACCGAAGAAGTACACAGAGGTCCTGTTGTCGAAGATCGGGGTCTTGATCGGAGAAGACACTGGAATAGCCAAAAGCACTACTCCTTTTGGAAGTCTTGCGAAAATGGGTGTATCTTGGCTGGCCAGTAGTCGGAGATGGTGGTTCGACGGCCGTCGTCGGATTCTGAAAGTACGGTCGTTGTCAGATTCCAGTATCGAAAATACATTCAAAGCAGTGCTAAAGGTGCAGATCTGGAAAAAATCACCAGAAAGAATTTCTAGAATAGTAGCTGAAAAATTAGAATAGTGTTTGACGGAGGAGAAATTGTAAGGAAAGAGTCGGAACAAGACAGCGACCCAATATTTGGGGAGAAAAATCGAAAAATTTCGCTGGAAGAGGTGAGCAATGGGTGACCTCTAAGTGTTTCCAAGCTGGTGACACTATTTAGTCTCAGGAAGGGATCTGAAGAACTAATTTGTTCATTATAGGAGGAAATTAAGAGTTTGAATTTTTGATACAACACTCAAGATTTTCACTAATCTGTATCAGAAAGTAACTAAAAAATGCTACTTTATGTAATTAAGATAAAACATATTATTTGTGTAATTATTTTACTATGTAATGCTATTTATAAAAATTGCTCTTATAATAATAGCCATGAGAACATAACAATACAACTAATCATCAAAACCAATCCTAAACATTCAAATTTCATTTAACATAATTAAGTCTAAAAATTCAAACATCATTAAAATCAAATTTGAGTATTCAACTGTTATTCAGAACAGAAATAAATAGTCTAAAATAAGTCTAAATCACATAAAAAATGTTTAAACATCCTAAACAAAACAACCATAAGAGTCTACTCCTCATTAGACTCAGTCTTTTCCTCCTCTTCAGGTTCAAGCATATGCTTCTTTATGAACTTCTATATTTTAGCGAAGCTAGCATAAGATGTTTCACACCATTGTTTCAGCTCTTCAATCCGTCTTCGCATTGCTTCTATTTCTCTATGACATTGAGAAGTAAAAGCACTAGACAATAATGGCGATGGACAATACGAGGAAGGTTGGACTCCAACCCCGTAAACTCTACCTTCCTTTACACCACCTGCTACATATGTCCATATTGAAGTGATATCCTCATATGATGGTTGGGTTGATGAACCATCCTCAGACGTAGGTTGTGATTGACGCTATTCATCCAAACCTCTTCGAAGTTCAGCCTGAAATAAAATAATAAGTATCATAAAAAATTAATATTAAAAAAAAAATAAAATAATCTTGAAGTGTTATGACTTACATATGTGTCCTCTCTACGCGATTCGACCCATCCTTCTCTTGTACCATCCTTTTTTTTCTCTTATGTGTCTCCATTTGTGTGTAATAATAATAATGATAAAAAGTTCGATAAAAGTTCAATCACTTTACTTAAAAGTAAGAAAAATAAATTAAAAAATTATCATTCTCCAATGATGGGCTGTGAAGCTCATAGAACCCCCGGTCTGTAATGAGCCACCCTTTCTGAGCTTCTTCCTTTGTTCGATCACATTTTTAAAAAAAAATTCAGGGCTATCCCACAGCTTCAAAAATTAGTCCATACATCTTCTTGTGACCAATCAGGCTTCTTATTAAGTGCTCGACCTTCTTATTCAGGGTTTTCTCCATTGCAATAAATTCTTTAACCCCCATTATAAATTCCTCCCTCAACCCCGCACGATTAGGATGAGTTCTATCATACATCTATCTACGATGTGCAAATTCTATCTACAAACAAAAAGTTATGGATTCATTTGTCAAAAAAATGGAGCAAAGAGATTTTAAAGATTAATACTATAAAAGGTCTAATGCATGATCAAGACCGGCCAAAGTTTTCAAAGGAAAAATATCACAAAACCACCAGAAAAGAGCAATAGAGAACAAGTATAGCATAAGTGAGGAAGTCCTAACCATTTCATAAAGTGTTAGTTTGGTTGCATCCTAAGCACTCAAAGAACCAAGATCTTCACAAGAAGTAAGTTGCGTAATAAATCAATATAAGTATTTAATATGGAAAACTCCCTTCTTCGAGGAGTCAAAAATCATATTTCAACTCTCCACTATAATTTAAGATTTACAGCAGTCCTTGTAACACCCTAAGAAAATATTTCCAATAATCTAGTCTTCTGCCCTTTCTATTCTTCTTTTTCAATGACTCTACCCAGTCAAAGAAGTCCCTTTACAACCTAAAACAACTATTACAATCTAAAAAAATATAATCAAGATCTTATCTGGGAACTATACCAAAAAAACTAGTTATCACAAATTAAAGAACTACATAGATAAAACTTAATAGGAATATGTTATTTATTGCAACAACTTTTTCTTTTAGACTATTCGTGCAGAACTGGGAACACTCTGAGGACTTTGTATTTGGGTGTGATCAAGCTCCAAAAGTTGATTTTGTGCCAACTTGATATTTTGGTATTATAGCTACAAAGAAGAGCTTCTGAATTTTCTAAAGAAGATAGGATCAGAACTTACGAAATTTAAAACTTTTTATTCCATATCCATTGCATGTGTTTTATATATAGGAGTAAGTCTTCGCCTTCCAGTTCTTCAATTCAAGTTAGATTTGGTTCAAGATTTGCCAAGAAATTTGATCCTAATTTGACTTGGTCTTCCTCTTGTTAACGTGTGTTGACTTCTTTGTCTCTTTGTTTGAAACTAGTTTCATGTGCAAGTATATGGTAACTTTTCTTACATAACCTTTTAGGGTCTTTTTTGAATTATAATTCTCCCGTATCACAATTCTTACAGTAATTCTTGTGCACACGTGAATAACCTAAATATTCTATTTTTGACAGTTTCCTTCTCTGCTCAGAGGAACAGGTTCTAAGATGAGTTTCTTTAGAAGTGTTGCTTGTATGTTCACTTCTTATTGGAGATCTGTGAGGATCTGGTTCTTGATACTACTATCTTCACTCTTCAGCATATTGACGTGCCCGCAAGTGTACGGGTCATGCAAGTAATATAGTGGCTCTTTTTAAGAACCGGATTGTCAAACCCACAGGGACTGGACCCATTCCTCTAACTATCCATTTCTAGTGTGATCTTAAATACCTCAAGTGTTGGTTATAGACATTTTCGATTGAGATTAATTAAGTCTAAGTTTGGGTCAACGAAGTATTCTGAAATTACTCTAGGAGCAACATAGAGTTAAAACCAATTAATCATGCGATACTACGATTTGCAATGGGTTAAGCATGGAACTATCAATTGTTATTTCACATAATTAGAATTACATGTTTATGGTCTTTCGAGCCTCTAAACACGGCAATCTAGCCTCACTGCATCATTTTGAGCGAGGAGTTTAATTTCTAGTCGCGGGCAATCAATTATGTTGTGGTTTACGGGGAAATGATTAGGGACTTTCGTGCGTCTAACCATTTAACTCAATTTAGCCTCACAACTACTTCTTCGAGTGGTGATGTGAAATCCCCAGTTGGTCTTTCATAACCCCCGTGTCTCAACCAAGCACGGTGTTAGGTATATTTCTATCCTGACACAAAATCTCTCCCGAAATACAAACATGCTCCTCACATTCTCATGTCCTGACCTAGGTGATGTTTTCTCAAGCTATTACTCAAGCTAACAAATATGCTTTCATGGTGATCAATCATAAAAACAACCAACAATCCAGAATGCAAGACGAAAACAACAATCAATAACTTAATCCCAAAAAAATTTCATAAAATCACAATCATAATTCATGGCTTCAACCCTAGAGGAAGGGTTCTTGTCATTCATGTTCATAAAACTACAATAACTACTACTAAACTAACATACTTACATGAATTTGGTAGATGAGAAGGGAATTTGACAAACCCTAGATGAGTTCTCCCACTTATCCCTTCACTCCTAGGTAGTTTTCCAGAACAAAATCGTGACCAAATGATTTTAGGAGCTAAGGGTTCAATTTATACTATGCTGAAAAATTACAAAATTTGGACTGTGGTGGAACAGCAACGTGTCACGGAGCTGAACGCCCTACTTGACCTCCGTGACACGGAGGTAACGCGTACCCTCACTAGAATGTGCCAAAAAATATAATTTTTGGCCAAGTGTTGCCGCGTTGGCAGCGTGCCACGGCCCCTATCGCGCCGGGTGCCAATTATTGCATGTTTTCTTATTGACTTTCACGTTTTGCTCTTGATTCCATTCCTCCACTTCACCAAATCATGAATTAGTTCCTCAAATGCATTATTGACCTTCAAAAATAAGGACTAATCATGTTGGTTAGCATATATTCACATTTACATAAAATCACATGAGAATGCATATAATTAATTCGATAAACAAGACAAAACTAAGTTATAAAGTATCACTTGGGCATGCTATTTTGCCCATGATCACATATGAATGTCACTGATACACTATTTGTCAATCATCAAAATTTTAATATAGCTTCACAAGATATTGAATATAGATCTAGATATCATGTATTTTAACCAAAAAGAATATCCACAGCGAGAATCTGAGTACAGAAGAAACAATCCTAACAAGGTATAAAGAGTCAAAGAGAGACTTGGTCCTTTATTCAAATTGCAAAAAGACTACCAAAGAGGCGGACAAGACAGTGAAGAGGGCATTGGCGGCAATGTAAAATCCTTCAAGTGATGACTTAGTTGACGAAGAAAGAACGTGAGAACAATCCTTTCTCGCAATTTATGACTTTGATGATGAGGATATCCTTATACCAATGAAAAACTCAAATTTAGATGCTAAAGAAGAAAAATCTGAGGTAAATATTCATGACATTTAAACTAATGATAGACTCAAATTCAGATGCTGAAGAAGAACAATCTGAGGACATCCTTACTCTAATGACAAACTCAAATTTAGATGCTGAAGAAGAACAATCTAAGGTAAATTTTTATGATATTAAAACTAATATTAACTCTTACTCTAAGAAAAAGCTAACCTCAGTGTCATTGTCCTCATAGATTCCTATCACTTCGTAAGCACGGGAAAGAATCGGTTAATTACTGCCTATGGTTTATTGAAATTTGATTGTAAAAGGACAGAAGAATACAATGCAAATCTAGTAAAAATGGTTAAAAGGTTGAAACCTTAAACCATGAAAAACAAAAGATACTTAGAGCTACCAAAAGAACCGAAAGTGGGGGATCTATAGCCTACAGTATGCAAAATAGACCCATACGTTATACCGCAGATCAATGCAGGTTCCCAAAAGAAAAGTCAGTACAATTCACCATACTCAGTGAGTTTCGACATCCTTCTCACTAAAGTTAGAACTAGGTTTAAATAAATATGTATGAAATAATATAAACTCTGAAATGAAATTATTCATAAAAACTTATCATGTAAATAATATCACATTTAAGCAATTACCACTTAGTATTTCTTAGTTAAGTATATTTTCTTATTTAGCTTTTAGATAGTTGCAGTCGACTGAATATTTCTTAATTATGCCCAATTATGGTAATTATTAACCCTTTATACGGTTACTCGTATCCCTTTATACAACTGTCATTCTATTGTGCCTCATTATGAAAATATTGGCAACCCTTTATATAGCTGCTCATAACCCTTTATACGGTTGTCATTCATGTTGCGCCTCATTATGACAAAATTAGCAACCTTTTGTACTGTTGCTCGTAACCTTTTATATGGTTACTATTCATGTTGCGCCTCATTATGACAAAATTAGTAACCCTTTACACAGTTACTCGTAAAACTTTTACGATTACCATTTCATTAAGTTTAAATTAAATCTTTAAGTTTTTAACCTTAGTGTAGCTATGACACTTAAAGCACATCATAACATTCTTAACTTTAAAGCATGAAAAAAATCAGATCTTTACACGTTTCATAGAAAATATGTATAAAGAAAACTTCAAACTTTCATTATTAACTGTAAGCATGGAGACATGACTTGAAAAGCTTAATAGAACGCTTCTTTAATAATTTGATAACATGTAAATCTTAGCTCAACAATCATGGATCATGTGGGCTCACTCATTCTAACTATACTCACATTAACATTTATAAACATTTAATCAAACACTTCAAGGACATGACTTTGTGAGAAAAGAACTTTATTAAAAACAAGTCTTAACTCACCTCAAAATTCATCCTTTCTAGTAAGATTATCTTCGGCGTTTGCCAACAACGATCAACAAGTCAATCCACATAATAATGGGGGTTCAATTTATATCAATACAAGACCAAAATTCTCAACTTAGGGTTCGTTTTCATCAACTAATTCACAATGACTCAGTGACCCATTTAAAGCATTCAAATGCATCAATTCTATATATAACAGTACTAATTTGAATATAACATACGGTTAGATTAGCTTTAAACTTCTTGTTGAGACCCAATGTAGAATAGATATCAAATATTCAAATAATATCCTTTGAGAGATTAAATAATGATTAAAATTTGGTTTTCTTTTCGCAGTACCAAATTCATTGTATCTTCTCTACCTCTCACGACTATAATTCAAAGTTGATTTTGCATTTCAATTTGGTTGCTAAGTTTTTCCAAAGAAGCTCGAAGATATATTTGTTTTCTTTCGGCGCCTTCCGCCAGAAATATCATCTATATCTCAAATAGCCCTAGACCATTTTATATGTGGTGTCACGTAATGGGCTTAGCCCATTATTCATCAATTTGCTTTTCTCTTTTTAACTCTCACGATAACTTAACACTTTAAATTATTAAATATAATAATTTTTCTATTTATAAAATATAATAAATATATTAAAAAATAAAATATATTATAAAATAGATTAAATATCTTAATAGTCCCTTAATCTTGACTCAATTTATAAGTTAAACTTAAATAGTGATCAGATAAACATTTTAACTTTGACATATATATGTGTTTTGTGGATACTCATGTTCACAAAACCAAGTGTGTACTGACATGGCAAGTGAATTAATTAGCTAATGACATGTGGAATTTGATTGGAAAAAATAATAAATTTAACCTAAAGAATAAAATATATAAAAAAAACCACAAATAAATACCATTTTTCTTCAAGCCCGAACTCCTAGGTCGCTTCCTCTCTTTCCCCCCTGAATTGCCCTTCTTCCTCGGCGACCTGCAATTTTTTTTTTTTTTGATACTATCTATTTAAATATTTTTATTTCCCCTTCTTCTTCATTATCTTTTTTCATATAATTGCCCCTATTATATGTACCTATTTCATAATTGCCCCTATTATTATATGTACCTATTTCATATATCTAGTTTGTTTATCTCATTGAAAATAATGTCAGCAGTCAGGAAATTTTTTAGAAGTATTAAACAATTAAATTTAGACCTTTCATTAATTAACTACATCTCTCACAGAACATTTTTACAAAAAAAAAAATTGTAAAATCAGTTAGATATTAGTCATCAATTTGTTCTTCCTTAATTCCTTTTGATCTTGTTGTTCTTTTTTCAGTTTGAAAATTGATGTTTTTTTTAAAAAAAATTCTATTCATATGCCTTTGTGAATCTTAAATAGTTTTTGGTTTTGATTTGAGTTTTTTAACCTTGAAATTTAACGTTATTTTGCTGGGTTTTGTCTTTGTCTCAAAAAAAATAGAGGAATATAAATGAAGCCATCGACAATGGTGATAGCATTATAATCAGTGTATAAGGTGATCAAGGACACAAGTAGAGTAGCTCAGGGGCAACTGAAGAAAGAATTTATTATTAGTGTCCTTCACCTTAATGATTTTTGGAAAGACCATTCATTAGAGCCTTTTTTTTAATATATAAAATTAAAATAATGATATAAATGAAATATATAAGAGTAAAAAGGGCCCAGTTTAATTTTATAAAGTCTCACGTGCACAAAGTTGATTATCACACACACAACTTGCCACATCAAATTTATAAATTGTGTTAAGTTTAAAGAGTTATTAAGATATTTAGCCTATAAAATATAATAAATATATTAAAAATATAACATAAATGTTAAACAAAAAAAAAACTTTTTTACTCCTCCTTCTTCTTTTCTTTCTTTTTCTTTATTTTTTCAATTTACTAATTTTTTTAAAATTAAAAATTCAAATTCCACAATTAATATATATATATATATATATATATATATATATATATAAGTTAGACATACACAAAGGGATGTGATACCTCTCTATAGCTAGAATGCTATTTATTTTTTTTTCCCTCTTTTTAACATTTTTTTAAATTTTTTTCTCATTTATGTGTCATGTTAAAAAAACTCAAAAATCACTTTTTTAACTCTCTTAACTATGTTAAATATGTTGCATTAAAAGAATATATATATACATACACACACACACACATATATATATATAATCAAGAATTCTATTTATTTTTTTCTTCTTTTTTCTTTTTTTGCTTTTTTCCTTTTATTCTATTTATTCATTTATTAACCATCTATTTACATATGTATTAAGAATTTGTTTTTTTTGGCTCTTTTTATCACTTTCTTATTCTCATTCAATCACTAACATAATAAATATTCTAACATAAATATTTTTCTTTTATTTCAAACTTCTTAATTTTTTTTTTGTCTTTTTTGTCTCTCATAATAAAGTTAGGCATAGACAACATGATGTGGCATCTCTCTATGACCTAGAAAACTATTATCTTTTATCTTCTTTTAAAAAAAAATTCTTTCATTCTTTTCATTAATCAATTTGTTTAATAATTAAAAATATTATCATAATAAAATTAAAAATTGAGAAGGTGGTGCGACATTTCTATTTGACCAAGAAACTCAAATTTTTGTTCTAATTTTTTTTTTTTACTTTTATCTTGTTTTTTCTATTTATGTGCTATATAAAAATAAAATAATAGTTAATCTCATGACTTCACCATGAATGTGTATTAATTCATATGTCTTTTCATGTTCATTATTCATTTTCTTTTTGAAAAGATAATATTGGAGAATTAATTCTTCACTTCATTATCTCTTTTTTTTTCTCTATGAAGCTCAAGTTCAATTTCTTTGGGTTGCATATTTTATCAAATATAGATTAATATTTTTTGTGTCTTAAAAATGCTGGACATTGTAATATCAGTTACTACTATTTATTTTTCTATTTTGTTGATCTTAGTCGAAAATATAGTAATATTGAATTGTGTTTTGGCGTGTATCGTTTAAAATAAGAATATCAATTGTGCTTAGTGTGTTGGATTCTGATCTTTCTCTTCTTCTTTTTTGTCTCATTGATTTTAATTTTTTTTTTGTATGTGTTTTTACAGATTAATTGGTGTGCGTAGTTGCGACATTTGAATTATGAAGATGTCTTTTAATTGATATTTTCTGAATCAATTATGAATGAGAGAACATTTAAAGTCATGGGAAATGACAAGGGAAACATATCTTTTTTAATTGATCAAGTTACTATATATGCGTCTATAAATTGTCTCTTCTTCGATAAAAAAATAATTTACAAGGACAAATTAAATTTCATGAAAAAAAAATTATTGTCAAATATTTTCTTTTCATTTAATTTTATTAATTTTTTATACCTATATCATATACAAGAATTTTAAGTACAAAAGTCTTTCTTCAACTGTCTCCTTTTCTATCTTTTTACCCTCTTTTTTCTTCTTTATTTAAATAGTGGATGGAGTTTTTATCTCTATAAGATAATATTGAGTAAAGTATTATTTAAAAGAAAAAAAGAAGAAGAAATTTTCAAAGGATTCATTCCTATGAATTCAATAAACTCTTTCTATCTCTCTTTAAAAAAAAAAGTAGGTGAAGAGTGGCATGTGAAGAATTTGAAGTAAGTTTATTATGCATTTTCTGATTTTCTATACTCTATTCATGATTGTTATTTAATACTATACTCTTATATAATACAAGAAAATTTATCCACGCTTTGCATGGTATTAAAGTTCTCAGTTAATTTATGAAAAGAAAAGCTATTTCTAATATTCAATATTTTTAATATTCTAAGGATCTATTTTAGTCACTAAGTTCAAAGCTATAAAGCACTTGTAATTGCTTTAGTATTAATGTCAGAAAAAATTGGTTAGAACAGGTATGATGAAAAAAAGTTTTAAAAGAAAGAATTTATCCAGAAAGTCTTTTTAAATCAGTGAAGTAATAACACATAAGTGGAATGCCTTTTGATTAGTGTTTTTACTACCCATGTTCCACTCCACTTGACTTTTTCAGACTCCCGAAAAAAACTGTATAAAAGTACCAAAAGAATGAGTAACGTTTCATGAAAGTTAAATGCTAAGTAAAAGAAATAACCATACTTCTCATAGAATTCTTCTATATTACTTATTTTTGAACAATCTTGACTTTAAAAGTTAAAGCAAACACAGTTTGATTCAATAGCCATGTAAAAAAGCAATAAAGTTGAAGATTTAACATAATGCTAAAAAAAACTAAAAAGATAAAAGAAAATAAAAGTTAAACTCAATGCTTCTATATTTTTGGCCATCTTTCACCGCCTTATATATCATTATTGACATCGAAAAAAAGCATATGCCACTGATTAAAACATAATTTTGTTAAATCACATTCAGAATTGATTAATGAGTTATAAGTGACATGCAACAACTAACATCAACTTATCTAACTAAATATTATACTATTGTTTAGAAGCGAATCCAAAATTTGAGGTTTATGAATTTCTATAATAACTTTTAAGTAAATATACAATAATAATTGATATTCACAATCAAACAATTATAAATATTTTATAAATTTCTTAATATAATAGATAATGAAAAAAAATTCACAAAGTACACAACAATTCATACGTTATAGGCTAGGATCACCCATGTAATCGTGAATCATGAAATTATGCAATATATGATGGGCTAGTGGTTGTGCTCCTCTGAAATTACAAAACTGCAAATAGTTGAATATAATTGTCAAGGGCTAGACATTCATTTCCATATACAATTCAATAATTTAAACGTCCGCAAAATTAACAGATAATAACTTAACCATTGACAATATCTGTAAGGTAAGAAAAAAATCTCAATTACATAGGCAAAAAAATAATTTAATCTATTTTTAATAGGTCTATATTCATCACTAATTTCAACAACTTTGAAATTTTTGATGATAAATAAAAAACCTTCATTCTAACTTATTTTTGAACCTGTTAACTTGATTTTTCCTGACTATAGTATATGCATCATATTTTTATAATAGAAGAAAGTTATAAGTGATTTGAGAATTAATAGATTCAAAAAAAATATGTATAAAGAAGAATAAAAATTATGTATTAAGGTACCTTATCGTCAACAAATATCAAATCCAGGTTGATCAACTCGTCATTTTTTCTTGGGATTAGTGGCAATCAAGTCATGCCTATCATCAGTAACCAACTCTAAAAGAGAAAAATACGTCACTTTTAAAAATTCATCAAAAGCAAGACATACAAAGTAAAAGTGTCACACCCAATCTATTTATAACACAAAAACAGAATATATAAAGGTGCAAAATCAATTAACAGTATAATTATCCAGAGATTAATACATATTAAAAGTCATTACAATCACAAATAATAAAGATAAAGAAGAAAATAGTGAAAAAAGTTAATTAAAACCAACCATTTTAAATTAAAAATAGTGAAAATCATAAAATCAACCACTAAATGGCAATAATTAAATAAATGAGTTAACAAAAATAATTTTAAAATGGAGAAAATATTTAAAAAAAATAAGCAAAAAAACAAATAAGAATGATGGTTTTAGAAGCATGCCCATAACCTTCATATATATATATATATAGAGAGAGAGAGAGAGAGATTTATTATTTGTATAGTTATGTAACAATATTTTTATTGTCAGTATTACGTAATTTTAAAATGTTTTGTGTTTCTAAAAAAAAATTAATATATTGATACTATATACAACAAGCAATTAAGTTTTAATTTTTTCTGGGGTTTTAAAATAGCTCATACAAAAAATAATATAGACAACAAATTTTGTGTGTGTTTTTCTTTTTATTCTACTTTCATAAATTATTCTATATGATATTAATAGATATAATTTTTTATAGATGAGAATGTACCCTTGTGATGATTCTTCTTCTTCTGTCCCAATTAAATTTTAAAAAAAAATAATCCATAAATTTATTAATACTTTTTATAAAATAATTGCGCGAAACGCGGTCAAACTCACTAGTTCTTTTATTTAAAAAAAAAAACTATTTTCATTCTCCTCTTCTTCTTCTTCTTCCTCCTCCTCTTTTATTTCTTCCTTCTTCTTTATCTTTTCATTTTTCTTTACTTCTCCAATTTATCAAATATTTCTTTGTAAATTAAAATCTCAAATTTCACCGTTGATGAATTTTTAAAGTTTCAAAGTTGAAATTTGATTTTGAAAAAATAAAATAATTTTGGATTGGGTGTGATTTAAAAAAAATTGAGAACATCTTAGGGAGTTTATATCTCAAATTTAGGATGATTTGGTGTAGATTCGATGTGGTATTGAACAAAATTTCAAATTCAATCTTGAATTCCACCATGGATGATATTGAAGCTTCAAAGTTGAAACATGAATTTGAAAAACTAAAATAATTTCGAAATGAGTGTGGTTTCAAAAATTAGAGAACACCTTGTAGAGCTTATATCTTAAATTTAGCATAATTTGATATAGATTTGATGTGGTTTTGAATAAATTGTATGAGTTTAAGTTTATGCTATTGTGGTAAATTAAATTTGTATGAAAATTGTATACAATGTTTGTTGTAGCTGTATTAAATTTTTAAAAATATAATATCAATTTTATATAAATTTGTATTATAAGATACACATTTCATATCGAATTTGAGCGTATTTGTTAAGCCTTGAGCGAGATATACACATTCTATACAATTTTTTATACAAATTTTGAGCGAGCTTTGCACATTTTATACTGTTTTTATACACGAAATTTTGAGCGATTTTTTCTTGTATAAAAACTGGTGTTATGTTTTGTAAACTGAAAAATCTTGACATATTTTATAATATTGAATACTTGATCATTATTATTTCTAGCACTCTTAAGTCTTTATCCATACACTTAATATAGATCATGTGAGTCTTTATAATCATCGGACGTACTAATTAATTATCAAGTTCGTAATTATTGAATTTTAAGTCTAGAAACTCAGAGAAAAAGCCTGGTAGAATATGATAATATCTTAATTTTGGCAATGAAAAAGTGAAATGACGTATGCCATTCCATTATTTGATCCTTCAATACGCAGAACGAAAATTACATATTAGAAAAAGAAAAGACAGACAAACAAGGAGAAAGCTACAGTGCCAATGTTTGGCACATTTAAAATAAGTAGCAAGACCAATATATATAACAAGTAAGCATAATTTAGGGAGCCTTCAATTGTATATACAGTTTCTTAATCCCTTATGAAATCGGAAATTTTGACCATCCTTTGACTCCATCATCAGGCATTGCTCCTGTAAGAACCAAGAGCTTTGACAGCTCCAGCCCTCAAAATGAACTGGTGGTAAAATGCAGCTATTGCAGCCCCAATAAAAGGTCCAACCCAAAATATCCACTGTCACAATTAACACCCACAAATTAATTTATCAACTAAAATATAGTGTGTTTTTTACTTGGAAAAAAATGTGATTTACTTACTTGGTCATCCCAGGCTTTTTCTTTGCCATAAATAACAGCAGCTCCAAAGCTCCTAGCAGGGTTAATACCAGTTCCAGTAACAGGGATTGTGGCCAAGTGTACCATGAACACAGCAAATCCGATTGGAAGTGGTGCCAACACCTTTAATTAATCAACTCAAACAATCAAAATTGGCATTAAAATTAGTACTACTGAGTAATAATAAATTTGAATTATCTACTTACAGGAACATGAGAGTCTCTGGCATTTCTCTTAGGATCAGTAGCAGCAAAAACAGTGTAAACAAGAACAAAAGTGCCAATAATCTCAGCACCCAAGCCAGTGCCTGTGCTATATCCATCATTCAGCGTATTAGCACCACCGCCGTACCTAACATAGTAAGCCTTTTGAAAAGCCTTCACCAATCCACAACCACAAATGGCTCCTAAGCATTGAGCCACTATGTACATAATCGCGCGAACCAAGGACACTTTTCGGGCCAAGAAGAGCCCGAAAGTGACTGCAGGGTTAATGTGTCCACCAGAAATACCAGCAGTGCAGTAAACAAGGACGAAAATCATGCCCCCAAAAGCCCAAGCAATTCCAAGAATGCCAACACCACCACATTGTACCCCGTTATGGTCTGTGTCACTCTGGCTCTTGTAGCCAATTACAGTGAGTACAGTGATGTAGAGAAATAAGAGAGTGGCTATGAATTCAGCAATTATGGCTCTGTAAAATGACCATTTTCCTAGTTCCTCTGGGTCAATTAGGGGAGCAGGTGGTGGGTCTTGATAATCCTTTGAGGCGTATTCACTGCCAACTTCAATGTCTTTACCCATTTTTGCTCTCTGTTTTTGGCTAAACAAGAAATAAAGAATGATCTTGAAAAAGTGTTTGATATTTGAGTGTGATGAGTTGAGTGAAGAGTGATGGGGGTACTTATGGAGTTGGAAATTTAATTGGAAAAGGTGTACATAAAGAATAATTAGATGGACTAATAATTAATCAAACTTATCATTTGCCGCCCCTTAATGCTCACTACCATTTTGTTGCACTTTCATATGATTAATTAAAGAATTTTACTAACATTTTGTATTCGCTTAACTATTTAGAATTTGTTCTTCCTGCCTACCCAATGGAGGTAAGTTGATTAGTGAGGGCAGGTTATGATATCAGACAATTAAGGGTGACACATCCATGAACCGACCATAATTATCATAGTTTAAAAATAATAAAATGCCCTGGGTAGGCATACTTTAGGTCAATTTATAATCAAACTTTTTGAATATTTAGATTATGAATTAGATTTCGAATTTTATTTTTAAAATTTATGAATTTCAACTTGGACATCAAATTTAGTATTATGTATTTTTAAATATCTGAAAGTTTAAAATTTGTATACCTTATATTCAATCATATCTATATCGTATATTCTCAATAATAATATGTCAAATCTTCAAAGGTTCAAAAAATTAATATCCTATAAACCCTATTCATTATTTCATATTTGCTATTGAATAAAACTATATGATTTCAATGATTAACATCAAATAATTTTATTGTCATCTCTAATATTCCTTATTATTCGTGACTACTAATCTAGATAAAAAATGGTATATATTTTATGAATAGTTAAAGTTTAATACACGATGTAGACGGCAGAGTGACCTCAATTCCTATTAAATATAGAAAGTTATACATATTAGGAAAAATTAAGATTGTTAATTGTTGTGACCTTGTTTTAAAAGACTTAAAAATCAAAATAGAAAATTCAAAAAAAATCAAACTTAAAAAATTTATCTAATCTGAGATTATTTAAATTGAATTTGAATTATAAATCTTTTCAATCCAAAAATCAAAAATTCAAATTCAAATTTTCTTATGTAATTTGAATTAAAAAAACAAAAAAAAAAAAGGAAAGAAGTAATTAATAATTTGATTTTCTCCCTGGCCATACACACCACCGTCCATTCCAACTCAGCCCACATTGTTGATTCTTCCAACCACTCATCATCCGCCAATTCAGCGAGGGCCCCATATTCAATCCTCACTATTGAGAAAACAACTCATTTACTTACCAAATTTATCATCATTCATCACTATTTTATTTAAAAAGCCATTTTGAATAATGTGTGGTTGCAGCCTTGCCAGGTGCTGATCACCAAATAATTAGTCCATATAAAAATGGATTAGTTCATTAGTTGGTGATAACTTAGGGTTGCACCTCTTTTAGAGATGAATTAGGATTAAATTTTATATAAGTAATATTATATTTAATAATTAATTATGAGGTAAGTTTTTTATATATAAAATTAATATGATATTTGATTTGTAATTTAGAAACTCGTATAATTAATATATGTATAAGTGATGAAAGAATTTATATATTATTTTATGCAGGATAGAAGGTGGAATAACTAATACATGAATAACTAAATTCTGCATAATTAATACCGGCATGAAATAATACTCCTCTCTATAAATTTATTTTTTTGATTTTGACTTGACATGGAGTTTAAGAAAGTAAAGAAAACTTTTGAAATTTGTGATTTTAAACCAAAATTATTGAAAGAAAATTATTGCTTTAACCTTGAGAGCTCAGGTTGACTTTTTAGACTCATGATAAAAGTATGGCAATATGGGTGACTAAAGACTCGTATACTTATTTAGATTACATATTTGACCAGATTGGGACCATTCAAAGGCTTTGAGAAAGACAATGTCGTAATTTGACTTTTCAGACTCTAGTTATGGCAATGTAAGACTTTCCTTTTTTTAATCTTTATGAAGTGGTAATGTATCAATTGATTGTTTAAAAGGGAGTAATAGATAATGGGGGTTCCGTATAAATGAGATGACTAGAATTTATGCGGATACCAGTATTATGTTTTAAGAAATTGGAAACTATCTTTTTGAATGGATGAATTTTGTTAATATGTGAGCATGATTTCTAGTTTATGGCATCATCTAGATGCGGTGTCGCTCTCTCGCTAGATTGATGAACTTTGCGAATATGTGAGCACGATTTCTAGTTATGGCATCGGATGGATGCGGTGTTTGTCACATGATATGTGTTACACCCCGTAATATTTGTCGTCTAATTTGACGCATATGTATGCATGTGATAATCTTAAAGAGGACGAATTATATGTTGTAGAAGGATTGAGGGGTGAACATGTAAATGAGTCAATGGACGAGGCAAGGCGAAGCCAGGCCAGAGGGCCTGTGCAACACAACTGCCAGGTACTGCACGACGCGGACTGCCTCCTTCGTGTTGGCCTGCGCGGTGCGCCCATAGAGGAACTACAGATTATATATATATATGAGTTTAAGTTATTCAGCCATTTTCTTATAACATCAAAAACCGCAGCTCATTTGAAGGTTATTTCCCCTAGGTTTCCATCAAACTTGAAGAATATTGAGATATCAAAACACCATCAAACATCAATTCTTCTTGAATAGTGAATCATGAAGCTACAAAGAGCATTGTGGCGGAGTTATCTCGTGGAAATTAGCCCGAATTCGGAGGATCCAAGTTAGTAATAGAGTTGGGAACTTGCTTCCCTTACAAAAAAAATGTTTCACAAGATTAAGTATTTCTACCCTTTTAATGTATGAGGAATCTACAAGTTTGTGCCGTATTGAGTTCGCAGTAAATTATTGATTGTTGTGTCCTTGTTGGGTTGTGATGGTAGTTGGATGGTAAAGATGAAACAATCATGATTCCATGAATTTTGGGCTAGAACATGGAGGAATGATAAGCTTGAATTGAAGGTCACTTTTGGTTGAATCAAAACCTTCGATACAATGTATGTAAAGTCGCCCCTTCTTTCTTCTTTAGCACGAATTCAAGTTGAGAATTGACGTTGAGATAGAAGCATACCAAGTGTGTAATGAAAGAATTTTTAGAGCTATCCATAATTTAAATTTGTATATTGAGGTTAACTTATGTTATAGAATTCACTTGAACACTCTATTATTGAGTAAGAGATATAGAACATATTCTTATCGTTATGATTATGATTTGAACATAGAAGACTCGAGAGTGGGTATTAATATATTATCTGCTTATATCATGTGCAATAATATCATTCTTATGGAAGCTTCCATGTTCTTAAAAGTATTTATACTACCTAATTTCATATTTATATGTAAATCAAATAGAATGTCTAAGAAGTGACTCTACTAGTTGAATTGTTAGTTCAAAATGGTATTGAACGAAGAAAGATTATGGTTGTGAAAAATTGTATAGTCTGAGGAATGTGTTCTTGTTAATATATAATATTAAATGAAGTATGTGGTGTGAATGGCAGAATGGTTAAAAGTGGAGTTAAAGCTAAAACATTTTTAAAGTATTAAGTTGATGAATGTAAAGTTTAAATATTGATAAATGTGTGGTAACAGCTTGTTATGTTAATGCATTTGATGATTATTAGGAATATCCTATTAACAGACATTAGTTATTAGCCGCTAGACAACTAGATTAGATCGACTAGCACGTGCAGATTTTATTTTAGGAAAACTATGTTTTTATCACTCGATTATTTAAGCGAGCAAAGTTATCCACTCCTATCCTGTGCTATTATCAAAGCCATTAGGACTCGTCCTCAGAACGACTGAAATGCATCAAGTATGGTTCTTATGTCATCGAAGCCCCCAAGAATTTCCTTGAGGTTATTCATCTAATAGATACATGTTCCATGCGCAGCTCAGAAGTTTCATAAGTTATATTTCCACAGTTACAATTCCCTTGAGTCATGATTAAGACCTATACAGATCGTAGTCTCAGAGTCACTATGTTGTTTTATGATACCATTGACACCAAATTTCGTCCCTTCTTTCCATCAATTTGTCTCTTTGAGCTCCTATTTTAGTAATATATTAATTATATTATTTTTATTTTGATCATAATATAAAGTTATTTCTCTTATAACTTTTTTTATTATCATTACTATGACATTGTTTCAATTTATTATCTAGTATAAAATTTATTTTTCTGATTTAATCAAATAAGTTAAATGTTCTCGTTACAATTGTTCTTGTTATATGTCACTAGTCCTCTTCGTATTCATCTACAATTTTTTTAAAGCTTTGTCTTATTAGTAATTTAATATGGCGCCTATCTATTACTATTGTCTTATAACTTTTATTATTATTACTAGTTTTTGAATAAGTGCGTATTCACATTATAATTAAATATAAAGTTGTGATAAGTGTAAATTAAAAATAATTGAACTGGCGTTTTGGTTACCTTAATTTGCTAATCATGCTTTGATGAAGATTAAATATAAAGCGTGACAAGATCACCTAAATAAAATGAAAATAATTTTTTTTAACACATATGCAGAAAAGTGCAAGAATTACATAAAATATAAGATATCATGATGGGCATAAATATAAGCCACGAGCCAAGAGTAAATTTAATTTGAAAGTTCGAGGCTGCTTTTATCAAATTTATGAACATTTCATACAAACCCAAAATGCCAACAACAACAAAACAAGAAGGTAAATCAGAAAATATTTGAAAAACTGTCAAAAAAAAGAAGAAAGAATGCAACAACTTCATATTACCTATTAAAAGATGTAGAGTATGATCATGACACAAAGACATATATTTTTCATATTGAATCTGCTTAATGGTACAAACTTTATTAGAGGATTATATATAAATACTACTGTAACCGGTAGAAGTTTAGAAGATGAGATACTTGGAAGGTGAAAAGGTAGTATATGAAGTAATAAGTAAAAAAATATAAAGTGTAACCTACAATAATTAATGGCAGGTGAAACAATCCTCCTCATTTACTCGGTTCAGTGAATGACTTTATATATATATATATTTGATGGTAAAATATTACTATTTAATTAGATATTTTATTATATTTTAATTTATTATAGGAAAAAAATGGTAATCTAACTTTTAATTAGTATAATAATTATTATTATTATTATTATTATTATTATTATTATTATATATTTATTTATTTAGTTCGTTAGTTATTAATTATTATTATTATTTATCATTATTATTATTTATATTTATTAATTATTAATTATTATTTATTTATTTATTATTATTTACTTATTTTAATTTTTCACTTTTTGGCTTCCCAATTATATAATAATAAACATATAAATATAATATCATATAATATTATAAGATATTAGTATTTAATTATGTATTAATTAAATTTTAATTTAGTAAAGAGGTAGATGATTATCTAACTTTCAACTTGGAAGTTTCCCACTTATATAATAATAATAATAATAATAATAATAATAATAATAATAATAATATTGTTGTTGTTGTTGCTGTTGTTGTTGTGGTGGTGGTCTTATTATACCATCTATTTGTTAAAAATATTTTTATCCCTAAAATCTTATCATTTATATACATTTAATAAATTGTTTAAAATATCATTTTCAAAAGATGCACCAAATACATGTTCACATTAGGGGTGGGAGTTTGGTTCTTCGGTTCGATTTTATTAAAGTTCGGTTCGGTTCTTTGATTTTCAATTTTGAAAAAATATATATCGTACACCGAATCAAACTAGTTCGGTTCGATTCGGTGTTTTTAAAACGGTTTTTTGGTGCAAGTGAGAAACAAAATTATCAAAATATTTGATATGAAACAAATGTGATCAACAATGCTATTTAGAGAAAATATTGGCCAAATACGGAGGAAGGGGGCGATTTTTTTCTTTTGGCACAAGTTTTTGATTCAATCTTCGGAGAGCACAACACAGAGGAGAGGGGAGAGGTGGAATGCTTTTTTTTTTTTTTTCTTTTCCTCTCTTCATAGCATCAATCTATAGAACCATCGCCGATCCGCCCCTTTTTTTCCACTCATGATTCGATAAATGTTTGGAGTTTTATGTTGATGGTGCTGGTCATCAAGCAAAATCGGAGCCGTTATTTGAACTGGAAAAAGAATAACACTTGTTTCTTCTCAACGCAGCGTAAAGCACTAATGGAGCACTCTGCAAATAATTTCTTCTCCGTTGATGATTAAGACCCAGTGCGTTAGGTCTATTTTTGTGAGTTATAGTTTTCACATGTTCATTGAAGGCTCAAGATTTAAGGGCGTTTCGACTGTATCTACATTAACAGCTTGTTTCTCTCCTTTTTCATCCTATTATTTTGTGCATATCTTGAAGCTATATATCTGTTAGCCTCTCATTGCATGTATTCCATGACTATTTAATTTCTTTTAACTTTTTCATAATTGTATTGGAGATGTAGCATTAGAGTACATGATATTCACATTTTGGGAGCTACTTCTGTTGCAAATTGCTTAGTTGATGATCCTTTCTAGAAGTGTTGAGAGGCCTATTCTTAAATATGTACTTACATTGTTTTCTTAGTTTCAAAAATTCTCTCTAGCTTCACTGAGTGTATTCTTGAGATATGTAGAGATTAACTCATTATTTATACAAAGGTTATGGTCTCAAGTGCTAAAAGAATCGTCAAGAATATTGGGATCGGATTGCTCTTTTCCTTCTTCATCTTTAAAGTTATGTGTTTAAGACTCACTGTGTTTCCTTCAAGCTCTCTTATGTTTCCTTCAAATAACAATAGATCTTTTAAGTATTTTTCCCATGAAAGAATTGTGCGTAGAATTCATCCTACTTTACGCATGTGCTATTTTACATGTCCTTGTCTTAGTATTTTCCCAGGGAAGCATTAAGAACCCTTATATTGTCAGCCTACCTTTTTTCTTTTTATATATATATAACAATGGGATGATATCACTTAGAAGTTCAACCATATCGAGTGGAGAATACAAGACATGAAATAGAACACAAAGTGAAATCGTCACTCCGAGAGGGGTCAGGTACATTTCGATAATGATGAAACAATAGGCTATAGCTCACTTCTTAATAATATAGCAACTTGTTACTCTCTTCTTTTTTAATTTTATGTCACCCTCTTAAAAGTAGCATGACCTAATAACTTTTATTATTATGCTAAATTATCAACATACTTTTAGATAATCTAAACATCAAAAAAAATTTAAGCGTTATATGACTTTTTAATGCTAAAGTATTTTACTGGTACTCTTGAACAACTTTTTTAAGAATTATATTCATTTTGTTTTAAGACATTTAAGAGAGTCGATTATACAAAAAATGAAATAAAGGGAGTGCATCGCATTGAGCCCATTTTCAGCCTTTTCATACCCTGATCCCATTCATTTATCTTTAACTTTATGTATTATTAGTTTATTACTTATTTTAGTATTCTATTCGAAAACAACCAGGTTAGTTCTTTTATCTTTACTCTTTTGATTTTCTATCTTATGTTTTTCTTAATTGTTTGTATTGTTCAATTACTTTAAGTATTCTATTGGAAGCAAATAAGTTCATTTTTTCTTCTTCTATATTTGAATAGTATATTTTTGGATTGAGTGTATTTTCATTAAAGTAAATTCTGCATGTTTAATCACCTAGTTGTTTTAGATTAATTAATTAATAATTTTCTTAGTTTGTCACTTAATTCTCACATAGTAATGAATTCGGTAGGGACCCATAGTTGTGGACTTCGAAAGGTGTCTAATACCTTTCTTTCGAGGTAATTTAAACCATTACCTGACTTTGATGAAGTAGACTAGTTAAACGGTTTTTTCGTGTAATTAGTTTAGTACGGTGCCCTAACGCACCATAATTCATTTTCTGAACACTTATGGCATTTTCAGGATAGTTTCCATTCCTCAAATAATCTTTGATGTCAGCATACCATGACTCACCACCTGACTCCTCCTCAACATGAAAATGGTAAGCGGGTTGCTTGTGTATATGGATAGGAATGAGATCAATGTAGTTCTTGTTTGAGTGCTGGATCATCGAGGACAACGTGGCCAAAGTGTCTGCAAACTCGTTCTGTACTCTAGGAACATGTTTGAATTCTATCTTGACAAACCTTTTGTACAACTCTTGACACAATAGAGATATGGCAAAATCTTTGTATTCTTCATAGCCCATTCTCCTCGTACTTGATGAATCATTTAATTTGAATAAAAAATAATCAATATTGATTACACATTCATGTTGACTGCTAATCAAATATTCAATATGCAAGCTTCATATTCACCATATTATTAGTACAAGGAAATTGAAGTTTGACTGATACAGGATAATGTTTTCCAGTCTCTGACACCAACACAACTCCAATACCTACTCCTTTGAAATTGGCAGCTTCATCAAAAAACAACCTCCAACCATCATATTCTTTAGTAATGTCTTCACCTATGAATGTTACCTTCTCATCGGGAAAATACGTCTTCAAAAGTCTATACTCATTGGCCACGAGATTTTCAGCCAAATGATCTGCAAGGGCCTGCCCTTTGACCGCCTTTTGTGTGACGTAGATGATGTCAAACTCGCTCAATAATATTTGCCATTTAGCCAGCTTTCCTATTGGCATGGGCTTTTGGAAAATGTACTTTAACGGGTCCACCCTGGAGATCAGATAGGTAGTATATGCGGACAAATAATGTCTCAACTTCTAAGCCACCCAAGTCAAAGCGCAGCATGTCCGTTCAGGAAAAGTATATTGAGCTTCATACGGAGAAAACTTCTTGCTCAGATAATATATCACTTGTTATTTTCTTCCTGTCTTATCGTGTTGCCCTAAAACACAACCAAAAGCATTATTCAGTATGGGCAAATATAGAAGCAAAGGTCTTCCCTGCTCCATAGGAACTAAAATAGAAGGCTTAGATAAATAATCCTTGATTTTATCAAAAGCCGGTTGACATTCTGGCGTCCACTCTGTAGCTACATCTTTCTCCAGCAACTTAAAGATAGACTCACAGATGACTGTTGATTGAGTAATAAAGCGGCTGATGTAATTAAGTCGCTCCCAAAAACTTATAACTTCCTTCTTGTTCTTTAGCAGCAGGAGTTCTTGGATGGCTTTGATCTTGGTCGGATCCAAATCAATACCTCGACGGCTGACAATAAGCCCCAATAATTTCCCCGCAAGAATACCAAAAGCATACTTTGTCATATTCAACTTTAAATAGTACTTTCACAGTCTATTAAAGAATTTACCGAGGTCTGCTTAATGATCTAAAATCTTCTTTGACTTAATGACGATATCATCTACATAAACTTCAATCTCCTTATGAATAATATATCATGCAAAAATAGTAGTTATAGCCCTCTTTAATTAGCTCTAGCATTCTTCAAACAGAACGGCATAACCTTGTAACTAGCAGTACACTCCCCATGGTGAAAGAAAAACTATTTTTTCGGCATCTTCATCATACATCCCAATCTGATGATAACCAGCAAAGAAATCCATAAATGATTGTGTTTCATGCTTCGCATTGTTATCAATGAGGATATGAATGTTTGGCGGCCGGAAGTCATTTTTCGGGCTAGCCTTGTTGAGATCTCTATAGTCCACGTAAACTCTTAATTTCTCATCCTTCTAAGCACCGACATGATGTTGGATAGCCAAGTAGGATACTCAACCACTTCTAGAATTCCGGCTTCAATTTATTTATATACTTCCTCCTTGATTTTCAAACTAATGTTTGGTTTGTGCTTTCTCGGCTTTTTCTTGGCGGGAGGACATGTTGGGTTAGTAGGCAACCTATGCGCTATTATGGAAGGGAGAAGTCCAATCATGTCAGCATACGACCAGACAAAGACGTCCTTATATTTTTTAGAGAACTGAATATATTCTCCTATCTCATCTTTCGGTAAATAGTTACTGACTCGAGTTTCCTTGGTTGTCTCTGTATTCTCCAAGATTACCACTCTTGTTTCTGCAAGATTTGCTTTGTGCTTATCCACAAACTCCTCTACTTCTATAATAATCTCGGCAGTCATCTCATCCTTTTTTACTCCTAATGAATCGCTTATGTTATGTTGTACAGTTTCATTACATGTCATGGCCTCAGATTCAACATATTTAATATTAGTATTGCTGAAAATATAAGTAAAACAAAATCAATATATAAAAGGAAAACTTTTTTATTAATTAAAAGAACTGTTCCAAATTTCAACATAATATCCAAGGAAAATGTAAATAACTTTGAAAAATAAATGGTTTATTCCTAAACAACAAAATTATTTTTTTCAAATCTACCCCAGTGCGCGATGAGCCCTAGATGAAGTGTCTATCTAGTTGGTGAATTTGTCTTGAGCTCCAACTTCCCGCAAGGTGGCACCTCCATCCTCCTCTTCTGTAATGGCATAACAATTATCTTCATTCGGCGTGGCCAATAACAAATTTATCAAACTAAATAACACAACATCCTCTTATGCCCGCTTAATATCCAGAAAGTCGTATGAAACAAAGGTTTGTTATAGTGAAGACAATCGATTTGGCAATAAGAAGTCTATTTTCCCCAAAGGGTACTTCCATTTTGATCCTTTGAGGGACGGTATCCTAGTTCGTAAGTGGTTATTTGCGTCTTCATGCGCACAGGTTCTGTGTGGAGGCGTTGGAGCAGCCACCATCTCCCTCCAACTATCCACATAGCCAGAGGCCTTGAGCCCATTTTGAAAGAAAACCAGCAAAAACCTACACACCACTGGCAGAATCCATTGCTCAGTTGTATGTGAGATTGAAAGAAGCGGATACATTGAGCCCGTCCCTACCTTTTCAATTGATACACTAGCTAAATAGTACGACTATAACAAGGTATGCTTGTATCATTCAGGTACGAGGGGGCACACCATAGAGTCTTGTAGATCTTAAAGGACAAAATGTAGAAGTTGATTGATACCAAGATTATTCATCTCAAGGACCTGTCACCGAATGCGACAAAATACAAAAGGTGATTGATACCAAGATTATTCATCTCAAGGACCCGTCACCGAATGCGACAAATAATCCTTTGTGAAACAATCAAGTGAACATGATTTCTTTTGAGGAAGATTGATATGTCGGAATATTATTAGATTCATTGAGCGTAAAGCAGGTTCCTCTTCAAATCTACCCATAGCAGTACAAAGGTATCTTGCATTTAAGGTTGAGGTAGCTGCACCAAGGCCTCCATTCATGGTAATCAAAGTTGTTCCAACCTCTTATAACACAGTACCATGTTGTTATGAAGAGAATACCCCACAAGGAACTAAGGTGCTAGAAGAAAACGTAGCACAAGGGGTAATTCGGTCAGGCCGAATATATATCTCTAACACCTTGGCTCAAGGATGAGCCAACAACGGAAAGCGGCCTGTGGTAGAAATGGAAGAAAATAGTGTCTAGAAGAAGATACAAACGAAAGAGTATTCGGTGGTAAAACACTTGAGCAAGACTCCGGACCAAATATCTATTTTGTCCTTGTTATAAAGCTCCGACAAGTATCAAAAGGCTTTGATGAAGGTGTTAAATGAGGCCTATGTGCCTGCAAATATATCCAGCAGTAAGGTGGCCCATATGGTGGGACAGGTTTTTGAGGCACAAAAAATCTCCTTTCATGAAGATGAACTGCCTTTGGATGGTGCTGCACATAACAAGGCGTTGCATGTTATGGTACGACATAGAGATAAGTTCATCACCAAAATACTGATTGACCTAGGTTCTGGTTTGAACATTTGCCCACTCAACACTTTGACTTGGTTGGAGGTTGATCTTTCTAGAATTAAATTATGAAAATGAACGTTAAAGCTTTTGTCGAGTCACAAAGAGATATTGTCGGCGAAATAGATTTGGACATATTGGTCAGCACTGCTATATTCACCATAACATTTTAGGTTATGGATATTCTAGCTTCATACAATTTGCTATTTGGTCAGCCATGGATACATGCAATAGGAGTGGTTCCCTCTACATTGCCTCAGTGTCTGAAATTTGAATGGGATCATCAAGAGGTTGTGGTCCATGGAGATGAAAGGTTCCCATTTATGCAACTCTTGTCATCCCATCCATCTAAAGAAAAGAAGGTTTGTATGGAGAGCCCTTCTACACCTTGGAGCTCGTTGGGTTCATTGAAGGATAAAGATGGCAGAGCAATAAGATTTTGAGCATTCTACTGTGATTAGGTTTTGAACCGGGCAGAGGCCTTGGGGAAAGATTACAAGGGATAACTCAACCTGTACGCATGTAGGTGTAAACAACCACTTACTGACTAGGATACCGTCCCTCCAAAGGATCGAAATGGAAGTATCCTTTAGGGAAAAGGGACTTCTTATTGCAAAATCCATTGCCTTCACTACAACAAACCTTTGTTTCTGACGACTTTCTGGATATTAAGCGGGCAAAAGAGGGTGTTGTGTTGTTTAGTTTGAGAAATCTATTATTGGCCACGTGGAATGAAGATAATTATTGCGCTATTACAAAAGAGAAGGTAGAGGTCCCCCCATGGGAAGTTGGAGCTCAAGGAAAACTTACCAACTCAACAGCCAGTCTAGGGCCAGTTGGGCACTTTGATAGATTTGAAAAGATTAATTTTGTTGTTTTGGAATAAACCATTTATTTTTCAAAGCTATTTACACTTTCCTTGGATATTATGTTGAAATTTTGAACATTTCTTTTGATTATTAAAAATGTTTCCTTTCATACATTGAATTTGTTTTACTTATATTTTCAGCAATACTAATATTAAACATGTTGAATCTGAGGCAATGACATATAATGAAACCATGCAACATAACATAAGTGATTTATTAGGAGCAGAAAAGGATAAGGGGCCTGCCAAGATTGTTAGAGAAGTAGAGGAGTTTAAGGATAAGCCCAGAGAAAATCTAGCAGAAACACAGGTGGTAATCTTAGAGGATGCAGAGACAGCTAAGGAAACTCGAGTCAGCACCCATTTGTCAAAAGATGAGATAAGAGAATATATTCAGTTTTTAAAGAAGTATAAGGACGTCCTTGCCTGGTCTTATGTTGACATGACTAGACTTAGCCTTTCCATATTAGCGCATATGTTGTTTACTGACCAAGCATGTCCTCCTATCAAGCAAAAGACAAGAAAGTAAGAATCAGACATGAGTTTGAAAATCAAGGAGGAAGTATCTAAACAAATTGAAATCGGAATTCTGAAAGTGGTTAACTATCCTATTTGGCTAGCCAACATCATGGGAAAGCCAGAGTTTCTGTGGACTATAGAGATCTCAACAAGGTCAACCCGAAAGACGACTTCCCGCTGCCAAACATTCATATCCTCATTAATAACTGTCCTAAGCATGAAACACAATCATTTGTGGATTGCTTTACTGGTTATCATCAGATTGGGATCTATGATGAAGATGTCGAAAAAATAGCTTTCTTTCACTATTGTGAGTGTACTACTACAAGGTTACGCCTTTCTGTTTGAAGAATGATGGAGCTATTTACATGAGGTTCATGACCACTATTTTTCATGGTATGATTCATAAGGAGATTGAAGTTTATGTGGATGATATCATTATCAAGTCGCAGAAGAGTTCAGATCATATGGCCGACCTCGGTAAATTCTTTGATAGACAATGAAAGTACAATTTGAAGTTGAATCCGGCAAAGTGTGCTTTTGGTGTTCCCATGGGAAAATTATTGGATTTTATTGTTAGCTGCCAAGGTATTGAGTTGGATCCGACCAAGATCAAAGTCATCCAAAAACTCTCACCGCCAAAGTACATGAAAGAAGTTATGAGTTTTTCTTGGCGTCTTATTACATCAGCCTCTTTATTGCTTAATCAACAGTCATTTGTGAGCCTATTTTTAAGTTGCTGAAGAAAGATGTTGCTACATAGTGGACGCCTGAATGTCAATAGGCTTTTGATAGAATCAAGAATTATTTATCTAAGCCTCCTATTTTAGTTCCTCCGGAGCAGAAAAGACATTTGCTTCTATATACGTTCGTACTGGATAATGCTTTTGGTTGTGTTATGGGGAAAAACGACGAGACAAAAAGAAAAGAGAAAGTGATATATTATCTGAGAAAGAAATTTACTCTGTATGAAGCTCGATATACTTTGCTTGAATGGACATGTTGCGGTTTGACTTGGGTGGCTCAGAAGTTGAGACACTATTTTTCTGCATATACTACCTATCTGATATCCAAGATGGACCTGTTAAAGTACATTTTCCAAAAGCCCATGCCAATAGGAAAGCTGGCTAAATGACAAATATTATTGAGGAAGTTTGACATTATCTACGTCACACAGAAGATGGTCAAAAGGCAGGCCCTTTCAGATCATTTGGCTAAAAATCCCGTGGACAATGAGTATAAACCTTTGAAGACGTATTTTCCCCACGAGGAGGTAGCGTTCTTCGGTGAAGAAATCACTGAAGAATATGATGGTTGGAGATTGTTTTTCGATGGAGCTGCCAATTTCAATGGAGTAGGTATTGGAGCTGTGTTGGGGTCAGAGACTAGACAATATTATCCTGTGTCAACCAAACTTCAGTTTCCTTGTACTAATAATATGGCCAAGTATGAAGCTTGCATCATGTATAATCGATTAACAGTCGACATGAATGTGCAATCAATATTAGTGATTGGAGATTCAGATTAATTGATTCATCGGGTACGAGGAGAATGGGCCACAAAGAATACAAAGATCTTTCCATATCTATATTGTGCAAAAGATTTGTCAAGATAAAATTCAGACATGTTCCTAGAGTACAGAATGAGTTTGTGGACGCTTTGGCCACGCTATCCTCAATGATCCAGCACCAGAATAAGAACCACATTAGTTCTATTTCCATCCATATACACAATCAACTCATAACTATTTTCATGTTGAGGAAGGGTCAGATGGTGAGCCGTGGTACGCCGACATCAAAGGTTATTTGAAGAATGAAAACTATCCTGAAAATGCCATAAGTGTTCAGAAACGCACGATTCAGAGGTTGGCCAACCAATTTTTTCTAAAAGGAGAAATACTATATAGGAGAACTCCTGACTTATTATTGCTAAGATGTGTGAATTAGAGGAAGAAAAAGAAAAAGTAAGTAATTAGACACTCTCACAAATGGAATTGCAAAATGTAGAAGATATCTTCAATTGATGAACTTGGATCTTCAAAATTACAAGTTAAATCTAAGATCTACTGTGAAACGTAAAGCTATCTATTTATCTCTACTCTATACTGAAAATAATGGTTGGAAGTTCTTTGAAAAAATAAAAAAAAAATATTTATACTATGTCTCAAAAAGCCCAAATAATTTAAACTCGAAGGTGCCAGATGAATAGGGAAGGACCGTCCTTTGTTCTATCATTTAAAATCGGCCTCTGTCAATCAGCTTTACATCCTTTGATTGATGGACTGTCTTTTGAAAAAACAATCTGTCTTTGGCTTCGTTGTTTAGAATTGCTTTCTGCCTTATCCTGATTCCGTCCCTCAATCGACGGATCGTCTTCTGAAAAGACGGTATGTCCTTCAACTTATCATTTACGGACCTCTTCAGGATGGTTTCTAGAATCATTGGCTTGGCTGGACGGCTAAACATGTGGACCATCTTTCCAGACAGACGGTCCGTCCTTTGGCTCGTCCCTTGGACAGAATTCTGTCTTTAACACCTTTCCTCTTCATTTTGCTTGGGTTCTTGAAACATGGCATAATGAGATTAGTTTTGACTTAATTTAGCTCCTAGAGACATGCAAAATGCTATGAAATGAAGTAAAAATGTGTCGTAATTTCCGATACATAAGTACGTGCCTTGCGCAGGTCTCGCATAATAATAAGAATAGATTTCTAAAAATATCATAAATAATATCTAAAAGATGTGTTAGTTTAACAGTATAAGAATTTAGAAAGAAAATTATAAATTTGAAATTGATAAATGATCATGTTTAAGAGTTTGATTTAACTTTCTTCAGTTTTGTCATAATAATTGTTTCATTGAATAAAAGCATCATAGAAATAACATTTAATTGACTCACTTCAATTACATGAGCAGTTAAATGCATGCATTATATGTATATTTCATGTTAATTATTATTAAATTTGTATTACTACACTATTAACAGATTACCATTTAATACAAATATTAGCATTACGAAGGCGCATTGTAATACAAACCTGTATAGTATATTAGAACATATAGTATAAGTTACTATATTAGCACTTACGAAATTATATTTTGTTTATTACTAGCTTATGTTTGTACTAATAAATTAATATGATGTCACAAACGCATTATTTATTTATAATTGTCATTAAAGAATTGTTATGCCATCAAATTAAGAAAGACTCATCAAAATTAGTGAAAGTATTCATGAATATTTATATTAGGGTAGACTGTCTATATCACACTTTTTGGGATGTGACTCTTTCTCGGACCCTATTAACGTGAGATGCTTTGTGTATCGGGCTGCTCTTTTTTAATTGTATTTTCAAAAGCCCTAAATATAAGGTTGTTTTGCATTATAGATATAATTTTATTCAACGTGTAATTACTTAGTAAAAGGTAAAATTTTACTCGCTTTTAAATTTCAAAATATTTAAAAAAATTCTACATATTTTAAATAAGGAAGAATTTAATATATAAAAATTAGTTAATTTAAAATTTTAAATATTAAAAAAATAATTAATGACTATTTTGTTAAGTATGAACTCTATTTTAAAAGGATAAAAAGGTGACGATATTTTATTGTGAAGTTTCGTACTTTAAATATTTAGTAATAACTTAATTTTAAACTTTTTATTTTTACTATTTATGAGATGATTTCAGCTCAATTTTTTTCTCTCTCTCTTAATCTATGTGTCTAGTCAAACACCTTTATATAAATTGAAACATAAGAATATTGTATTTAACTAAAAAGACTAAATAACAAGAACACTCGATTAACTAAAACAACTTAAAATATATTGTGTTTCTTCGAACCCTCTTCACCGAAAAATTACGCTCTATATATAAGGTCAAAATTTAATTTTACGTATATATGCATTATAATGAACCCTCTTGACATGGCTGAGAAATGAGAAGCATGGCTCAGTGGTTAAGGGGGTTCAATTTTTCTCTGAGATCACGTGTTCGATTCACACTCACTACTGTGTTTTCTCCTTTTATTTAGTAAATAATCCATTAAGGCCCACACTTTCTTCCCTATTGGTAAAAGTAAGACCCAAATATATATAATTGTCTTTTACGTTGTAATCTTGTAACTCTCTTATAAAAGCATATTTATATTAATATCATGATTTTAAAATTATTTAATAATAGTATATTTTTATAATTAATATAGTATATTTAAACTAAATACTATCACTTTTATAAGTATATTCTCTATTTTTTCCCAAAAAATTAGAAATTACATTTAGATTCTTATTATTTTGTTTCTCCTTTTCTCTCATTCGTAATTCATAAATCATAGCAGTATCTTTCCGTATAAGAATTTTGGTTATTTTTAAAAGATAATATACATTTAAAAGGATAGTAATTCGAAGAAAAAAATAAATAGAAAACTCAAAATAAAGTAGAATATTGCAAATGAAAATAGAAAGAAGCGCAACTTTTTTTTTTCAAAAAGGGTTTGATGTAGCAGGGTCAAAGTAGAAAGAAATATTAAATACGAGCATGACAAGGTTAGCTAAATTTTAGCGGGTTAAGTAATCTTGCCCTTTCCGCCCACCCTGCCTCATCCCGCCCCACCCCGCCCTTTTTATCTTCCTGAAATCTTCACGGCTTCATGTATTACTTATTCATATGTTGAATCCCCTTGATGAAAATTCTGCCTCCCCTATTGGATACACATGCATAATATAATATATACTATATGGTGTCTAATATATATTATATTCATAATCTTTATATGTGAAAGACTAAAGTAAGAAGAAAATTTATGGATGATGAATATGAGGATAATATGAATAATTTTTTTTAAAAATAAAATATAATAATACATATTTAGTGTATGTATGGTGTTAAATATAATAATACATATTAACTTTTTACCATATTTAATCTATTTAAATTATGGAAGAAATTATTACTTATGTCATTTTATGGAAAATTATCATATTTACAATATTTATTCATTTTATCATATAGGTATATCTTGTATTTTATGTAATTAAGAAAATAGTTTTAACTTAAAAAATTGTATCTATGTAACCTCTCATTATTTAATATAAATAATACTCAATATTACAAGTATACCAAGATTTTTCAGTTGATAAATATAATATTAGTTTTTTGTAAAAAAAAATAGCTCAAATTTTCGTGTATTAAAACGGTACAAATGTGTATATCTCACTCAAAATTTTATGTATAAAATTAGTATAAAATGTGTATATCTCACTAGAGCCTTATAAAATTCGCTCAAATTTTATATGAAATGTGTATCTAATAATATAAATTTTATATTAAAATTCGTGTTACATTTTTCAAAATTTAATATATGTATAATAAATATAGTATACAACTTTCAAACAAATTTAATACTACCAGAACATAAACTTAAATTCATATAATTATATTCAAAACCACATCAAATCTACGTTAAATCATCCTCAATTTGAGATATAAGCTCCTCAAGGTGTGCTCTAATTTTTGAAACCACACCCATTTCGAAATTATTTTAATTTTGAATCTGAAATTTTAGTCAATACCACATCAAATCTATACCAAATCATCTTAAATTTGAGATATAAATTTCTTATGATATTCTCAAATTTTTGAAATCACACCCAATTTGAAATTATTTTAATTTTACAAAATTAAAATTTCAACTTTGAAACTTTAAAAATTCATCAATGGTAAAATTCGATATTTTAATTTATAATTTTATTTTTGGTAAATTAAAAAAATAAAGAAGAAAGAAGAAATAAAAGAGAAAGAAAATAATTTTTTAAAAAATTAAAATTTATCAATAATGAAGATTGAAATTTTAATTTATAAAAAAAATTTAATAAATTAAAAAAATAAAGAAGAAGAAATAAAGAAGAAGGAAGAAAAAGAAAAGAAGAAGAAAAAGGCCGAGGAGAAGGAGGAGGACAAAAATAATTTTTTTTAAAAAATTATTTTATATTATATTATATATAATATTTATTATATTTTATAAATAAAAGATATTATTATATTTCATAATTTAAAGTGTTAAAGTATGTGATCGGAGGTAAATTTTTCTTTTTTTAAACAGGCCTAAGTGAAGCCTTAATATTAAAATTTGCTAGCTTACATAAAAATAATAATAAAATAGAAAGCCTTTATAGGCTTTGGGGTTATTATTCCACAGAGTCTACAGGGTTCTCTATACTGCTTCTCTCTGTCTCTCTCTATCCTAGGGTTAGGGTTTGTTGATCCGTTCACAATTCTCCTTCCAAGATGATCGTATTGAAGAGCTCCGACGGAGAGACTTTTGAGGTGGATGAGGCGGTGGCTCTAGAGTCGCAGACAATTAAGCATATGATCGAAGACGACTGCGCTAACACCGTCATCCCTCTGCCTAACGTTACTAGCAAGATCTTGGCTAAGGTCATCGAATACTGCAAGCGCCATGTGGAGGCTCCTAAGACCGAAGATAAGGCCTCTGAGGAGGATCTCAAGTCTTTCGATGCTGACTTTGTCAAAGTTGATCAGAGCACCCTTTTCGATCTCATACTGGTCTGCAACTTTTTAAAATCTTTTTACTAACTCGGGAACTTCCTGAACATTATATGTATCTTACTTGATTCCCTCTAGGGTTCAGATTACGACGGTGAGATTGTTCAATTATTGGTGTCAATGATTCTTTATTCTTTAATTTATTTATTTAAACAACTACAGAGAGGCACTTATAAGTCATAATTTTGTTATATTCTAAAGAAATATGTGACTCCTAGTATATTCTGATGTTCTGTTCGTGCCTTGTTGGTAGTTGTGTAAATTATTGATCTCAACAGTCTCTGCTTATTTGTCTATTCCAGAAAAGATGACTTGCGGTTGGTAGTTGTTTAAATTATTAAACCCACAATTCGTTAACTTTTCCGTTTACCCTTAGGGACATGCTCTTATAGGCTATAGTAATCTCATGGCACGTTTAGATCATAAGTTCTAACTAAAAAGTAATATTATATGTGCCAAAAGTTTCTTTTTCATTACTAAACTCCGTTCCCAGTCAACCACACTTCCATATAAAATGAACCAGAAGAAGTATTAGGTTTCTATGATCAGTTCGGTAATTTTTGTTTGTTTTATGGATCTATGGTAGTTTGTCAATTCACCTTTTACTTCTGGCTACCATTGCCCTTGTTCTTCGTTTTTGTTTGCTGCCTTCTCTTCCATAGACTGAGTTTCGGCTCTAGTTTGCTTCTGTATAAGCTTCATTGGTAATATACATTGAGTTTATTTGGGTAGTCAGTAGTCACGTATAAATTAATCAATCAATTATGTCTCAGTCCCAAACTAGACAGCTTGTTCTATATCCATTCTGCTTTATTTGGCTCCAGGACATTTTAATGTGTAGTCGTTTTGTTGTAACTGCAGTTGGTTGTAGGTGTTTGAAGTAATGAAATAACATATCACTGCTGCTTCTATAGTTCTATAGTACTGAACTTTCCATTTGCTTAGTACAACAGTATAGTATTAGAATGACACTTACTTTACCTTTAGAACATGTAGCGATACTTTAGTTTGTTGCCTTTTTTAAGAAACAAATGTTATATGGACATGTTTGCAGCACATTCTGTTTACATGTTTGAATGCCCTCTCTGTTCCATCCCCTGAGTTATTGCCTTGGCATTTTGAACCTGTTGAGTGGCTGACAAGTTGTCGAATGTGTTTTTTAACTGTTAAATTAACTTACTGCTGTTACCTGGGAACTTTTTTATTGGTTTTCATTTCTTTTTAGTTATTGCTATTAGCAGTTAATGACTTACAATGGACCCTCCCCTTTAATATCTAGTTTTCTCAAGTTCCGATGTAGAGATTTTCTTTTACCTTTTTCTGTTGAGAGCTTGTATAGAGGTTTAAGTATCAATTTCGGTTGCAATAAATCATTTACCTTCTCTCTTTACAGGCTGCCAACTATTTGAACATAAAGAGCCTGCTTGATCTGACATGTCAGACAGTGGCAGACATGATCAAAGGGAAGACTCCTGAGGAGATCCGTAAGACATTCAACATCAAGAATGACTTCACTCCTGAGGAAGAGGAAGAAGTTAGGAGGGAGAACGCCTGGGCATTTGAGTGAATTTGAATCTGTTAAGTGTCCGTGTCTGATGATAGATTTGCAATATACTTTAGTAGATGCTATGAAAAACTTTATTTTAGTAAGTGTATGACTGTTGTTTCGCGGACCTTCTGATTTTGTCAGTTGAAGGAGACAGTTGGACCTCTTTTGCTCTGTTATGCCATGGTTTCTGGTGTTCTAAGTAGATTGAAGATAAAACTTGTTGGTAGCTGATCTCTATTTTCACTGATCTATTATTGTACATTCATATTGTTTCTTGTGTTTATCATCAGTGTGGTGCATTTAGCTTTGACTCTCACTTAGAAATAAGAGGCCAATTCTTGGCTGTGCTATGGTTTGGCGCTGTTTTCTGTCACGGAGGGGTGTTAGACTAGATAGTATATGTTGCCTGTTGTGACTAGCCTTACATGGGCATGGCATTTGAAGACACAATGCTTTTAGACAGACTCAGTTGAGAGGCTGAGCATGTGACTAGGATATGAAGAAGTGGCAATATGATGTGATGGTCTTGGGGTAATGAGTGCATTAGGAGAAGAGCCAAGGTTTATCATAGATAAGAGTTGTATATGTGAAGTCTGAGCTTCATATCTTATTCACAATGATTTCTTCTCTCCGGTCTCATCTCCTCATTAAGTGGCTGCACACTTTACTTGGGTGTGGCAGGATGATTTGTTAGATTGATGTTTCCTTGTTCTTATTATGTGAATGTTTCCATGGCATGTTTGTTTCAGTCATATGTGAGCAATGTTACCTGTTGTGGCAGGATGATTGGGCCAGACCTTGTATTTCTGTAGCCTCATTCTGTGGCTGTTTTCGTGACTTTACGTCTCCATTCTCTCTACGTTCCTTCAACTATATATGACTGATTGTTTAAGAATCAAATAGCTTGATGATCACTACAGCTACTTCTTAGAAGGTACTAGATGCTTGCTTTTCACAAAGTTCAAAGTGACTGTTCATCTGCAGTACATAGCCTGAGGAACTAATGCAAGTACTCAAGTTCTTTTCTTCATCCTATTTCATCATATCTGGGATGTGATATGCTTCTAAAGGATGAACCTGATATAGATAGTTCTAATTAGATTTCATTCTTCTCTTTACTTTTCGTTTTCCAGTTTGACAATCATCTGCTCTTGCCTTTTCTTTTCCAGTTCGACAATCATCTGCTGTAACTGGCATTGCCTCTTTCATAGTCATAGCGATAATTGGTAACAAAGAGCATTTCATTCAATAATCTCTGTTATGTTCAACTCCTTGTGAAACTGCCAGCAATTCCATGTGCTCAAACTTTTCATTGGCGACTTTAGAAGCTGGTTGAATCCTCAAGCATCTCTTTTTAATGGCCTCCATAGTTTTAAATCAGAAAAAATCAAAAATTCTTTTAAATTATATGAAATTGAATAAAAATGTTCTTGGTTAATAGCTTGGTTCAAAAATATCTCTGTTTGTTGTTATTCTTTAGCTAAAAATGCTCCTATTGTTCCTTAATTGAGTCAAAAATGTTCTTTTGCTAATAACTATATTCTTTATATTGTAAACATATTTTTTTAACTAAAAATAATTATTTTTAAATAACATTTTCTTGTTTCTTTTCTTTTATTTAATCTCGTTTTATCAATTAATCACATGTACTTAAAGTAATTTTATTATTAATTTTCATTTAGATAATGATAAAAAAAAATTTCCTAATAAACTAGAAAATATTTCTATTTCTTTATATTTTCTGAATTGAAGTATGATAAGAATTTGCTTATATATTCTTTAATTTTAAAATTAAAATTAAAAAATGGTCAACAATAACTCCATTGATAATATTTGAAGATATTTTAAGATTTGAAGTAATGTAATAAATTGTCATATTTTATGATATTATGATTATTATATCTTAAATATAAAATTAAGGATTATAGAAGTAAATATTTATTCTTCTTTAATTTAGTAAAAATTAAGAAATAAAAATATTTTATTTTATCAGGAAAAAAAAAATTCATTATGTAAATAAAATTAATGATGAATTATTATAATTTTATATATATGACCTATACTATCAGTTAAAAAGTAAATGTTGATCATAATAGTGACACTCGTCCTGCAAAGTAGAAGGCATTTAATAGAAAAAAATACTATAACTATCCGTATATTTACTATTTCGCCTGTATAGTTGGGAGAGTTATGATGTTTTTTTCTATTTAAATATTTTTTGATAAATAAAATGAATTTTATTATCAAAAGTAGGAATACAAAGCAGAAAAAGAAATAGATCAAAGACATATTCCAGCCACAATCTTAACTACCAACATAGCAACTATCAATTACTAACATGACCAAGCAATTAGAATTATGCCAGTAAATTCATACATGATAAAAGTTTTGAGATCTCAACTAAGTTCTATATCAACTCTTTGATTTCCTTTGTATTATACTTCCTGCACTACAATCTTGATTAGAATTTCTATATGGAGAAAGCTTTCAACTCCAGGATTCACTACATGTATAGCCATCTTTCTCAAAGTACTTTCTGCTTCTGAAAATCTTGATTCACACCCAACAAGCTTATTTTGGTAGGACATCCAATAGAAGTTTTCCCTTAATATAGCAATAGTGCATCCATCTTATCTAAAGCTTGTCCTTTTTATGACTAAGTTTCCATAGTACCTTTGATATTGCAGCCTTTCAATAATATTCAAGCCTCCAGCAGTCTTTGGTTTGCATAATTGATTCCAAAAGATGAGAGCCTTCTTTATTTTGTCACTCTTGCTTGTCCAAAGGTAGTTTCTGAAAATGGATATAATCATTCAGAGCACTTTTTTTTGTATGTATATCTGAGACCAGAAAGTTTGGATTGAGATAAAGAACATTTTTAATCATCTGTACTCTACCAGTATAGAAGAGTAATCTGGTTGTTCATGAAGTAATTATGTTAAGCATTTTATCCAGTAAAGATTGACATGGAACATTTAATAGCCTTTTAGTACTTAAAAGGAACACCGAAATACCTAAATGACAGTTCACCCTTTATAAATCCTAGTCTCTATGGGATCTGTTCTTGTACCATAAGAGGAACTCCACCAAAATATGGGCAACTTTTGTTGAGATTAGCATTGAGGCCAGATGCAAGAGACAACTACTTAAAGCAATCATACATTGCATCAACGGAAATGAGATCACTCCTGGAGAATAGTAATAGATCATCAGCAAACCTAGCTAAATGATTTTCACCTTAGCACACTTTGGGTGATATATTGAAGTGTTGCACCATATTCACAGATTTAAGCACACCACTTAAATACACCATGGCAATTACAAAGAGATCGGGGGAGAGGGGGTCCCTTTAGCTAAGCCCTTTCTTGGCATTGAAAGGTTTCAGAGAAGAGCTATTCAGTAAGATAGAATAAGAGACAGAATTGATACAAGTCATGATCTAGGAAATGAATTTAGAAGGAAAGTTTAGAGGATTCAAAACTTGTTCTAAGAATGGTCACTTTATTGAGTCATAGGTCTTTTGCATGTCCACTTTCATCAGATATTTAGGAGAGATACCTTTTCTTCCATAGCCTTTCACAAGGTTATGACTGACAATAATATTATCAGAGATAACCCTGAATGTTTAGAACGATTTTGTTATTAGGTTTCAGATGTACGAATTTAGTTTTGTGGTTACACGTTATTTCTCAGGGAAAGATAACCGGTCGAGATTGCATACAAAACATCAGACAATAGGCCAAAACCCTAGAGTACCCAAATAGATTACGTTGCGGTAGGGTGGCGAGAAAGCTTATATATATGTGTTCTAGATGATCTTAAGTCATTTCCTCCTTATTCCAAGTTGATGGAAACCCTGCCTAGTTGCTTTTCTCTATATTCTAGATGGTCTTGAGCCAAATATGATGATCCAAGTCTCTTCCGAGGCTAGATCATTGTAGCTATCTTGTGGCTCGTGTTGTGTTCGTCGTTCTGGTGGTTTTGTGGGTTGTTTCTGGTAGACCAGCTGGATAAGTGAATTCTTCTCTTGATTTTCATCTTATTATATTGGATATGAGCTTGTAATAGCCGTTAGATTCTTGTTTCAGAATTTCTAGAATTAAATCCATAGAAATCTTATTGTATACGTGTCGTACGTGTTTTCTCTTGTCGGATTAGTTGTGGTTTTGTATGGGTTGCCTGAGGAGCTGCTTGTGGTAGTAGCTCGGTGCTTGTGGTGTGAAGTCTCGTCTAGAATCTCGGTTGTCAAATTTGAGGTATGTTAAGGCTATTCTTTCCTTCTTTTGACATGTTTTCGTTGAATTTCATATCATCAGTATATCATGCGTGTTGATTGTTTTGTAGCCCTTGAATCATGCCCTTTTATCCTTATGGTTAGCTGTTGTTTATTTTGGTAATTGGAGTTGGAATATGTTCAGGATTTAGGTATGCTTGTAGGTGTGTTTGGGACTTATCGGTAGGACGGTTAAATACATAAAATCAAGAGTTATGTTGTCGACATCGATTGGCGACGTTGTTGGTCAATTTGTGGAATGTTTTATATATGTATTTGTGTATTGATTGTGTTGTAATATACTTGCTATTGTGATGCCTTTGAGAGTCTCAATGAGGTCCTGCAAGTATGTGACTATTTTTGGCACAACCGAGCCTAAGGCTTGTGAAGACCTGCAAGTCTATGACTGTTTCTAGCGCATTGATACTTGTGAATATTGGATGTCTGCAAGTCTGTTTCTGTTTTCTTCTATGATATAATTGTTTATTGACACACACACACACACACACACACACATATACATATGAGTGTGTGTGTTGCTTGCTTATATTGTTATTATTCTGGTTAGCTGTGAGTTTGGTACCTAAGTCGGTTGTATACCACCAACGTGTTATAAAGTCCGATTGAGGTTGGTGTTTTTGTGAGGTTGTTGTATACAGGTTGGTTTGTCTATTGAAATCTTATTGGTATTCCTTGTATATCTTTTTCTGTTATTCTGTATCTTCTCTTTCTATCTCCTTACATACTTGGTACATCTCCGCACTGATGCTCCGAGCCTAGGGATGCTGCATATATACCTGAAGGTGTTGATAGGCAGGCAGAGCGAGAGTCCTAAATGTTGGTAAGCTCCAGCTTGTTCGGAGTTACTGGTTGTTTTGCTTTTGGTACATATGTATATATGGATAAGTTGGGGCTATGTCCTGTTCATATATCATATTATTGAATCATAGAGCCTTGTAGACTGTTATTTTGTGTTGTTGAACTGTTGTATGCCAGGATGGCTATATTGTATAGCTGTTGTTGTTCAGGTTGGGCCTTGTCGACCTTTTATGTATATAAGCGTTGATTTGGGAGCCAACTTTTGCTATAGATTCTAATATTAGCTATTGGTTTTATTTCTGTTGTTATATTATGTTGTGGTGCCAAGCCTCGTCGACTCAAACTTGTTGTTAGTTGGTTGGTAGTTTAGCTGCAGGTTCACTAGATCAAGTGAGACACCGGGTGCTAGAGTCGCCTTTCAAGATTTGGGGCATGACAAGAGATCATCCTACCTGGAACAAAAACAATTTAGTTGTTATCAATAAGGTAATCTATGAAGCCTTGTAGTCTTTTGGCAATAATTCTAGAAATCAATTTACACAATATGCATAACTAGCAATGAGTTTGAATTCACCTTAGGTACCAAAGTGATAGTAGCACAATTGATAGATCTACACATGGTGCTAGTATTAAAGAAAATCAATATAATAGCTATAATTTTCTCCCCTATGACTGACCCAATCTTCTTGAAAGATAAGAGTTTAGACCATCACATTCTGGAGCCTCAGCGTCATCTATTCCCTTCAATGCCATGTGAACTTCACCAAGGGGGACAAGAGCAATTAGAGAAAATTGATGTCTTCTATTAAGCACAGGACCGTTTGTCATTATTCTAGAATCAATAGCAGCCAAGATATATAATGGCAGCAGACCCTAAAAGATTTTGATAAAAATTACTATCTTAGTCTCAATCCTCCTTGTTGACTCAATTATAGTGCAATTATCATCCACCAATCTCCTAATTTGATTTTGGATTTGTCTACTTCTCATGGAAGCAAAAAAATACTTAAGAGTTTGAATCCCCCACATTTAGCCAGCACACTCTGAATCTTTATTTAAGTATACTTTTCTCTACAAGTCTCCATTTCTTTAGCTACTGTTCAAGCTTCCGCCACCACAAATAAATCAGTAGAATGTTAGTGATCAATCATTAAAGATTGCAACTTCTCTAATAATTTCTAGTTTCCTTGATCTTTTTATCAGTCTTAGAAAAACTCAGGGTGTTGAGCTATTTCATCTCTTGCTTAATAAGTTTCTACTTCCTCCAGATCAAGTGTATGTATTGACCATGTATAGAAGTATTTCAAGCAGAGAGTAGAGAGTATTGTATCAAGAAAATCAGTGTGATCTGCCAGACTATTGATGAAATTGAATGGATTCCTAATACATGGTGAGTAAATATTCACCTTGACTAATAAGGGACAATGATCTAAAAAACTAGGATTTATTATGGTAATTTTAGTGTGAGGAAAGATATTCAGCTAAACGAGTTGCCAATTGCGCAATCAATCTACTGAGAACATGAGAATTTATCCATGTATATCTCTTTCCTACTGTCTTCATCTCAATGAGTCCCGTAGTATCTAAAAAGATTTTAAAATCTCTCACCTCACTATAATGAATAAGAGCTCCATGTCGTCTATCATCAACAACTAACAATGTATTGAAATCCCCCATTAATATCCATTAATTTGGTTCATGAGCCCCTCAAGTGCAGTCCATAGTTATGTCCTCCTCCTGGACAATGTGTAGACCATATATAGCTGTAAAATCAAACTTGGTGTTAAGAGAGTGAATTATAAATCTCCCATGTATAAATTTGGGTCTCCATAACCAACATATTGAAATTAATTTTTATAGGATCCCAAGCAATCCAGATTCTCCCTTTGTGTCCAACACCATAGTTATTGCACCATCTCCAATTGCCAAATAGTTTTTTAACGAATCTATCAACATGGTTTTCTGTGACCTTGTGTTCAGCAATAGCTAGCAAACTAACTTTATTTTCAGCTAAAAAAGTCTTCAATTCACTGTATTGCCCTACTTTATTTAGTCTTCTAACATTTCAGGACACTATTATTGAGAAATAGAAAAGTTTGGGTCACCTGACCCTCTTGTACTATATTGGCCAATATCAGAGCTAACAAACACATTTTTAGTTATCTGTCCACCAATATCTAGAGCTTGAAAATTATTAGCAGTATTGAGCCAAAAAAATTAATAATACCGACTTATTGAGCTTTGCTAGCAAATTTATCCCTTACTTCAGTCCATACATTAGAATCATTCATATGTTTTGCAATTTCAGAATCATTTACTGTTTCGATTTTTCCAAACTCCTCTTCAATAGGTTGTCCCTATCTCGGTTTACAAGACATTCTATTTTGATTTATGATGAACCTGCTTCTGAGAATGCTTCTTTAATTCTGATTTCTTCTCATGTATTTTCTGTATATGAGTTGTCCTGGTGTCAATAGTGTAGTTATGACCTACTTGAAGGCAAGTATTATAGTAAAGAGGGATCCAATCATAAATCACCGCTTGTTCAAATACTCTACTACTAGGATCATGTACATTAATGCTTCTAGAAAAGGGCGTAGTTATGTCCACTCCAATCAAAAGTCTAGCATAAGAAATCCTTTCAGCATGGATAGTGCAACCATCTGCATATAAGGAAAAATTCACTGCCAATTTCGTTAAGTGCCTATTTGCTCCAGCAATTTAGAGGTAAAATAGACAGTTGAACCCAGAGCGGAATAGTCTTTAGCACCTCTCCATCAAAGGTAAAAACTAGCAAACCATGACTTCATAATGTCACATCTGTTATTCAATGTACAAGGCCCTAAGTATACCACCTCATTTCAATCATCAATAGTATCAAATAGGGCATTAAAATAATCCTCATTGTGGTAGAAAACTTAGATTTGGCTGCAAAGTTCCACAGAGAAGCTATGAATATTTCAAGAGCTCTAATGATTAGTTCAAATCCTACGACACATAAGACAACATCCCCTATGAATATTTTAAGAGTTCCAATGGTTGGTTCAGATCCTATCACATATAAGAAAACATCCCTTCTCTATTTCTCTGTCTCGGATTCAACATCAATAATAGCGAATCGGATAATTTTGAGGTCCATGCCTTTTGTAAACATTGTGCTACCTTGGAATAGGCTAGCCCAGGCCTTTCCAACTACCTTATTCTCCTCACCAGTTTATCCACCATCAATAATCCCTTTAGCTCCAGCATCCTTACCATTCCTAACAGAAATATAAAGTATAGGCCTAACGTAATTTTCCTTACCTGGATCAGCTATTCCAGTGGTTACTATAGTTGCTATTGTAATGGCAGAAGACATTGTTGCATGCAAATTAGTCGGTGTCCTTAGAGTTTATAGGCTTAGGTGACTGCATTTTGCAAACACTTGCGAGGTTTCCTGTAGTCTCCTGGTGGTGCACAAACTCCACTGGAGTAGTTCTACGACTGACTCCATATGTGTTTTCAGTTGATTTAAATTGCTTCTTGTTAGATCTTGCTGCACGAGCTGGTTCAAGTGTAATCTCTCTTAGATCTAAATGTTGAATCTTCACCTTATCTTTTTGGGATCATCCAAGACAATGTAAATTTAACAAATCAGAATAACTTATGCTGAGAGAGAACATTTCTTTTCCTATTTTAAAATTATAATTGATCATAAAATATCATTTTTCTTCATATAAATATGTCGCTAATACATAAACAAATAAGAACAAAAATAATACACCAAAAAAGAGAAAATGGAGGGGAAGAAGGACAAAATGAAGCAAACCATGATAGACTTTCGGAAAAGAAATCCAGCCTTGTCGAGTGCTTTGGACAAGAGTCATTAATCAAATTATTGGACTAGGATTAAAGTGCATTGTTAAATCAAAAATATAAATCAAATAATACAAACAAACCAAAAAAATATAACAGCATGTTTTGTTTTCCCTTTTGTGAAAACTTTGGTTTTACAAATAAATAAATAAATTTTAGTAGCTTACTTGATTGATAGAATTATATTATTAGTGAATTTAACTTGTAAGTTGTTAACAATGTTTAACCAAAAAAAAGAATCCCAAACTCATTAACTTAAACAGAAAGGTTTTGAATTTATTGTGTATGAAAAGGAAAGTGAAAGAAAGAGATATTGTTACCATTTATTATTAGATAAAATTTAAGGGAGAAAAATGGACATTTTAACTTAATAGTGATTGGTTCAAAGAATAGAAAGAAATCATTCTCTATCCCCACCCACATTAGTTGGTCCTTGTCGCAAACGCATCAAACAAGCATAAACCTTATGTGCTTTCTCTATCTTTCTCCGTCGTTTTCACTTTTATATATTCCTTCCGCTTTAATTCATGTGCTATAATTTAATTAGATATAAAATTTAAAAAATATTATAAATTTATTTTTAAATAAATAATAAAATTTTAAAAAATATTAATAAAATTATATTAGTTAAATTAATATGAGTATTATTTTTTTGCATTAACGTGTGCAACTAAAAAATAACGGAGAGAATTCAATATACATATACACACACTCACACTGCTTTGAGGAAGTTGATTGAGTTGGAACCTCAAAAATGGCGGAAAATCAACCGTTACTTCGGAGCGACGGTGGTGGGGAAGTGGTTCGAGCAGAGCGTGGAAGTGAAGCAACTCAAAGGAAAACTACAGCTTCTGCTCGTGTTGTTTCTCTCGATGTCTTTCGAGGCCTTTGCGTTTTTGTATGGAATCTCTCTCTCTCTCTCTCTCTTTCTTTTCCCCCCTTTCTTCAACAGAGATTGTTTACCCATGAGAAAATAGAGTAAATTGTCCTTCAAAGTTTTCTGGTTGACGAAGATAGATTAAGGATAATTAAACACTTTGAACCAAATCCAAGCAATTTATGCACTTTGCTGTCAGCTGTAGACGCTGATTCGTTTGTTTCACTAGTTCGTTTGTATGCATGTTATGAAGATTGAAGGATTTTCCTTCATTTAAGTTCTCGGGATTATCGGGGCCTGGAGTTAGTTTAGTCCACAACTTCTCTTTGTTAGCAACTAAGTATGTTCAAGAGTACCATTGCACCAATTGTTAAAGAAGGGTTGATTTAATGGATAAGGTTTGGGTCCGAAAGCATTTGCTTATGTAGCTCTAGAAATGTTATAGCACTTGCTGGGGCACAGGTATCTCTTAGCACGCAATTATACAGACATGTTTTTTAAGTTTCCATATCTACTAGTGCAATTCTCGATATTGAGAAGGCATAAGTAGTGAATGAGTGGTGCTTAATTTTTAAGCAAGCAAATATTGTTTTAAGTCAGTGGGTGCAGAGTACCATTGCACCAATGCACCTTAATCACGATCTAAGGTAGTGGCACTGCCACTAAGAAGGAAATTCCCCTATAAAATTGCTAGTACGAGAGGAACTAATATTAGCGGAAGTGGACAGAAGAAAATGGTAGAGAGATTTAGTGCTCAGAAAAGGGTCAAACCAACTATCTTATCTCAAAGCAATCTTTAAAATCAAACCTTGAAACCACATTCACAAAGAAGATATGGCCACCTCTCTGAGTGTCAGAACCCTTTAGATCGTTTTGTTCGTGCTCATAAAAACTACACTTACTTGCAGCTGTCCCTATAAATAAGGATTCTCTAAGTCCATTGTAAAGGTGCTTCTTTAACTGCTCAATCCCTTGCTTTGAGGTTTGGATTGAATGCTTAGTTTCCTTAATGATGATTTTGATAACTCTCCTTGTCCATGTTTATATTAAGACAGAGTTCTTCTCTTTTCCTTCTCGCTTGTAGAAATTTCTCCGATTTTTAGCTTATGATTTTAATTTGTTTCCTGCTTTCAGCTTATGATGCTTGTGGATTACGCTGGTTCAGTTTTTCCCAGCATTGCTCACTCCCCATGGAATGGTGTCCACTTGGCAGACTTTGTAATGCCTTTCTTCCTCTTTGTTGTTGGAGTTTCCCTGGCAATTGTAAATAAGGTATTTATACTTTGATCTTCATATAAACTCATGGACATAAACCTAATCATTATGAAAGATATAGGCTTAATGCATAATACTCAGACTTGCATTACGATATCCTATCCTATGTGCTGTCAATTTATAATTAAATCATCTGAGTAAGATCATGCCTGTCCCCAGGTGATTGTTGCACTTAGCACTTTTGAAACTTTTCCTCTTTTCAAACTGCAGATAGTTTTAGACAGAACTGGGGCAACCTTGAAAGTTGTGATTAGGACACTGAAACTTTTTATCCTTGGCATTTTCCTTCAAGGTAATTTTGTGTGCTGGCATTTCTCAATGAATATTATGGCTCACTACTGATGTCAACTGCGTAACAATATTCTGCAACTACCAACCTATATATGTCTTTCAAAATGGATCTTCTAAACTCCATAAATTGAAACAAATGAGTGTCCTTTAATTTTGTGGTATAACTAAAGAGGGTAGTGCTCCGGTTCTTACAAACGAAACAAAGCTCAATGATGGCATGTTTTACTTCTTGAGAAATTGCACATTTAAAAGAACAGCTAGCCCGTCTCTGTTTGGAAGTTTAAGCCTTGCCCACCAGATTTCTTTTCAATCTAGGTGCTACATGATAAGAAATCTCTCGATCTCGGCTAGCTTCAGTCAGTTAAATAGACCAGGAAAGTTTAAAGGCCTTCCACTACAACTTGAATAAAGAGAGACATTTAATCAACAAGAATGTAAATTTACTGTTGAGTTAAGCTTGATGAATAGACAATGTTCAGCATGCAGATACTGTAGTTAAATTCTTGAGAGGAAAAGCATCATGAGGAAATAGTCAAACTTGAAGATTTTACGATACCAAGTAACATAATACAAATATACAATACATTTTCTATTATATGTTTAGCTAGAATTTCAAATTGTTGGGTTCTATGCTTTTCTTGTATGTATGGAGGGCTTTCCTGTTTTGCTCTTGATGACCTTTTCTACTTGTTAGTAAGTAAGACAAACGAAGAGAGAATTGAGAGAAAGTTATTATTCTCTCGAGCCATTGGGTTTTAAATAGCTAAGTGTACATATTCTAAGAAAGGAAAAAGAATCAAAATACATAATTACAAGAGTAAATCAAGTTATACTATAAGGTTCTAGAATACTCTAGAATATCTATGAGAGTCTAACACTCCCTCTCAAGCTGGTGCATATAAATGATATGTATCAATCTTGTTACAAATGTAGTTGATACAAGAACCAGTGAGAGACTTGGTTAAAATATCTTCAAGCTAATTATTTTACTTCATGGATTTTGTGACAATGCCTCCTAAGAATTTTTTTTTCTCTGATGAAGTGACGGTTGATCACAATGTGTTTAGTTGTCTCATGAAACACCGAATTTGATGCAATGTAAAGAGAAGCTTGGTTATCGCACACAAGCTCCATCTGATTGATTTCTCCAAACTTCAATTATTTGAGCAACTATTTAATCCAAATTAATTCAGAAGTTGTCACAACTATTGCTCAGTATCCAACTTCTGTACTAGATCAAGCAATCATAATTTGTTTCTTGCTTTTCTAAGATACCAAATACCTCCTACCAGAACATAATATCCAAATGTAGACCACCTATCAGAAGGTGATCCTGCCCCATCAGCGTATGTGCAACAATATGTTTGTGACCTCAATCCTTGAAAAGCAATCCTTTTCTTAGGGCTGATTTTATGTATAGAAGAATATGAACAACTGCATCCCAACGATTATATCATGGAGAGTCCATAAACTGACTTACAACACTCGCAGGAAAGACAATGTCAGGTCGAGTCACTGTGAGATAGTTCAATTTACCAACCAACTGCATATACCATCCAAGATTTCTAAGGGCTACCCCTGTCGTGGTAGAAATTTAATATTCGCGTCCATAGGAATGTCAATGGGTGTACAACCTATCACAGCTATCTCCTCAAGAATGTCTGGGACATACTTATGCTATGAGATGATATTTCCTCATTTGGACTGCCAAACCTCAATGCCTAGGAAAACTATAATCTGCCTAGGCCCTTCATCCAAAAATGTTGGAAGAAATGTTGCTTCAATTTAGTCATACCATCTTCATCACTGCCCATGATGACTATAACATCAACATAGACGATCAAATAAATTCACAGATTATGAGCAGCATGTCGATAGAATAGAGAATGATCAGTCTCACTATGAGTCATATCAAACTCCTGAATGTCTGTGCTAAACTTACCAAATAATGTTTGAGGAGACTATTTTAAAACATATAGGGACAGAGAGAGTAGGCATAAAATGCCACTAGACTCTTTGAGCAACAAAACTCGAGGTGGTTGCTCTATATATACTTTATCCTCAAGATCACTATGGAGAAAAATCCCTATCTGCCTGATAAAGAGGCCAATGGCGAACAATAATCATGGATAGAAAAAGATGGAGACGTGCTATTGAAGCCACGGGGGAGAAAGTATTACTACGATCTAGTTCAAATATCTAAGTATAAACTTTGGCAACAAGGTGATCTTTAAGTTGATCAATTTGATCATCTGGACCAACTTTGACGTAATACACCCACTGGTGCCAACTTTAGATCTTCCTAGGAGGTAGAGGAACAAGCTCCCAAAGTACCACTAGCATGTAAAGTAGACATCTGTTCGATCATAGTTTGTTGCCATCCAGGATGATATAATGCTTCATCAGTGGACTTAGGGTTAGAAATAGAGGACAAAGATGACAGAACGACATAGTGGGGTGACGATAAACGATGATAGTTCAAACAAGTATAATAGGATTAGGTTCGAGTGGGTGTGATCGATGAACTAGGGAACTAAGGCGAAGGATCCGGTACAAAACATGAATCATCTAGACATAATGCTGGACACTAATGGCGATGATAAGTCAAGAGTGGTGGAGCTATAGAAGGTTGAACTGGACTATAGGTAATGGAACTGGAGTTTTAGGTGGTGGAGCTGGAGCTATAGATGAAGATGAAGGGGAGATAGTGACTAAATCTCCAAAAGATGAAACTGATAATACCTCAGAAATGTCTAAGTGATCACCTAAACCGATGAAGTATAGCTGGGTTACAAAGAAGGTTACATCAGCAACACCGTTGGAAGTTAGCTGAATAGCATTAATATCTTTTTTGCGCCCTCGAGTAACCTGGAAATGCACATTTAAGAGTACATGGAGCTAACCTATCATTCCTAGAGTAAGGTTATGAATAAGACACATGCCCCAAAAACACAAGGTAGAAGAGAGAATAAAGATGAGCGGGAAACAAAACAAAGTATGTAACTTGGTTCTGGATAGCTGACACTAGCATATGATTAATAAGATAATAGGATGTGAGAACTGCATCCTCCAAAAAATGCAAAGGAACATGAGATTGTATGGGGTACTGCAGTCTCAATGAGGTGCCTATTCTTTCTTATAAATACCTATTTTGTTGAGATATGTAAGGACAAAATGTTTGATGAATGATCCCATGAGAGTTCATGAATTGCTGAAATGGGGAAGATAAATACTCAGGGCATTATCACTGCAAAATGTGCAGATAGAAATCCCAAATGATTTTGATTTCAGCATGGAAGGTCTGAAAAATAGAGAGCAACTCAGGTTGATTTTTCATCAAGAATATCCAAGTGCAGCTGGAATAATCATTAATAAAACTGACAAATAGAATCCCAAGGTAGAATTGACCCGACTAGGACCCAAATATCTGAATAAACTAAAATGAAAGGCGACTCTGCTTTGTTATCAGGACACTGAGGGAAATAGGAGCGAGTATGCTTACAGAGTTGACATGACTCACACTCGAGAGTGGACATGTGAGACAAGCTGATATCATTTTGAAGTTTTGATAAATTTGAATGTCTCAACTGTCTAGGCATAAATCAGGTGAATTAGTAACAAGAGAAGTTGTTGAAGGAGGACAAGATGTGAGTGATTTAGGGAGGATAAGATAATGAAGTCCATGTTATTCATGCCCAGTACTAATGATCCATCCAATAATGCATTCCTGTATGAAAACAAAATCAAGCTATTACCTGTTTGAACAACAGAAGCTATCTCAGAAGATGTCTGTTTATGTGTTTTGTACCGAAAAATTCAATATAATCCGGTAGAGAAACCGTCCGACTATTCAAATGATTTGTTCACGTTTTGTAGCATCTAAAGCTCAAATAACCTTCGAAAATTGTAAGTAGGTTGTCCCAAGAATATTCATCCACGAACCAGAATATGGCCAGAGAGCACTTGAAAGAACTGGAAGATGACTGGAAATAACTAAACTTTCCGGAAACTGGATTACTCACCGGAAAAGTGGATTGCCTGGTCGGCAAGTTGTCAGAAAGCAGCGGAACTTGGATGGGTGATGTTGGACTGAGGAAGCAAGTCCCGCAGAAGAAAGAATGTTGCAGAAAGCCTTTGTACGCGCCGGCACATGGGTGAATCTCGCTGGAAAATCATACTTCTTCTTAGCACATGATAACGCGTGAAGAGTTTGATGATGATGGGTTTTCTGGTGTGGGTCGCTGGAGGGTTCCGAACATATTGGTGGTGTTGGTTGAGGCTCAACACCTCCAGATTCTGACTAACTGTTGCATAGTCACTGGAATGATGCTTAGGGACAGGAGTTTTTTTTTCGCTGGTGGTTGCACAAACAATAACATACCCAGTATAATCCCACAAGTGGAGTCTGGGGAGGGTGGTGTGTATGCAGCCTTATCCCTACCTAAGTTGCTTGGACTCGGGTACGGGTGTGCGATACAGGTGTGGATCTAGAGGTTGGATCCTTTATGGTCGAAATTTTAAGATTGGGGGATACGTATCCAAGTATGGATACGAGTGCGAGGATTCGACAAAAAATAATTCAAATTTCTAAAAATAGAGTTATAAAACCTAGATTATTAGATGTTATGTGGAAAATTTGAGGAGAAAATATTAAACAAAAGAAGATTCTGGGAAGGAGATAAAAGAAAAAGGAGTGACATAGAAAATTTCTATATGCAAGGTATTTCATTTTCTTCAATTTCACCTTAGCTTTTGTTTTGATTACAACAATCATTGAATCTGTTCGAAATTTCTCGGTCAATTTTGTTCAAAGTACCCATAATCGATCGACCAGATTGGTAATGGAACCCACTCCCACACCCACGTCGTGTGGACACGGGTGCGGCACCGAAAGTGAAGAGTTCGAGCAACTTAGATCCCTACTTTGTGAAGATAGAGATGTTTCTTATAGACCCTGAGGTCAAGTAAAGTATAATAAATCAAGTATGAAATGGGGAGATACAACAGTGAAGTAGTTGCAGAGCTATTAAATTTTACATTGGCTCTTATACCATGTTAGAAAGTAAGACAAACGAAAAGAGAATTGAGAGACTTAATCACTCCCAAAACTCAGCTTGGGTAGTGAGGAAGATTATGGATAGTAGGAAATATTTGGAGCACATGAACTCTATTCAAGGAACAGTATATCAGAAGCTGTGCAAAATGGTGCAAGCAGGTAAATTTCAGATCAAGAAAGCATACAATAACCTCTTGCCCCAACTACCTAAGGCTGCCTGGAAGAGTATCATTATGCACCCACAAGTCCACCCAAGATTCAAGTTTAACTTATGGCTTGCAGTCCAGCATAGATTACCCACTGCAGTCAGACTACAGAGGATAGGCATACAAATTCCAATGGAGTGTATATTCTGTGATAAAGCAGTGGAGACTTTTGAGCATTTATTCTTTAATTGCCAATTCAGTACAGAGCTTTGGAGTAGATTGTTGCTATGGCTTGGCCAAACCAGAACCATTGGTACATGGCACCAGGAGCTTGAGTGGATCTGCAAGCTGGCAAAGAGGAAGACTGGACATGCTTCAATCATTTGTGCAACCTTCTCAATGCTGGTTTATTGCATCTGGAGAGCCCGAAATGAAGCTAGGTTCCAAGGAAAAGTTCAAGCTGCCAATAGCATCTGTAGGGAGATTGTTTTGCACATACACATACAAAGGAGAACATTGGCTAGCTGGCAGACTGCTTTACATGATTTATATAGATTTCCTTAGTGCACTTATGTTTTCTTTTTTGAGTACTAAGTGATGTAATAGCTGTCATAGGAGTAGTACAGCTATATCCTAGTTTTGTTTACTGGAGGCAGCAGGTCAGCTCCAGCCTGGCTTTGTAATGCTCAAGTTTTGATTAATAAACTGTCAGGAAAAAAAGGAGAATTGAAACTCCGGTTGATTATTCCTCAAGCCATTGGGATTTAAATAACTAAGGGTACATATTCTAAGTAGCAAAAAAGAGAATCAAAACATATAATTACAGGAGTAAATCAAGCTATACTATATCTACAAGATCCTAGAATATTCAAGAATATCTACAAGATTCTAACAGTACTATTTTCTTCTGATTTTGTTCATAGTATATACTTTTCTTGTATGAGATATCTAAACTTGATGCTGTTGGACAATTACTGATTCCACATTTGTTTCGTTTCAGGGGGTTACTTGCATGGAGTAACTGGTTTAACCTATGGTGTGGATATTGAAAGACTACGATGGATGGGAATTTTGCAGGTACCTCTGACATTATTTGTATTGCTTTTCTGCTACCATGGTATGAGATGACTGGAATAGTATAAGATAAGTGTTGTTTCAGTTTCACTAGCACTTTCAAGAGGTGAGTGTTGTAGCATCGCCTCCGACAACTTTTTTTGCTTTGTAGCTTTGTTTCTTTATCGTTCCTAACTGGTTCTTAAGTCTTTCTTGGTTTAGACTTCTAAAGATTGCTTTCGCTTGTGTCCCTTGTTCCTGTTTTAGCCTGTGAGGTATTGCTATTGTTGTTCTTTTTAGTTTCAGTGAAGTGCCTATATGGCTTAACTTCCTATTTAGCTATTTCAGTGATACACACTGATTCTGCAAGAGAAGCATCCTAACCTGGTTTTCCTGATTATTATAAGAAGTTTCCATTTTCATGTTAGAAGTGTTTCTAATCACTAGATGGTCAATAGATAGGTGCAGGATAAAGAACTTATGCATGTAACCTGTTCATATCAATTATTTCTTCAGAATATTATACATTTTCATTTATGCAGAGAATAGCAGTTGGATATATTGTAGCAGCTTTGTGTGAGATATGGCTTCCATGTCAAGGGATAAAAAAAGTTTCCCTTTTCAGAAATTATATTTGGCAATGGTAAGACAACTAGATCCCTGATTTTCGGGTGGATGTTTTACCCTGTAAAACTGATATGGATAACCTTTTTGATTCTGCAATTGTTGGGAGTACTACATATATCTTCTGTTTCAGCGTCATGAAATATTGCTTGGGAAACTGAAAAAGGAAGAAACAAAACCAAATATCTTTACAACTTTGATTTCCTTTTTTCTTTTAATAAATGGAATGTGTTCAGAAAAACCGAGAGCTTTAACTATTTCTTATTGTACCTAGCAAAATCTTAGTCGCGACCAGATTCTTTTCCTTAGTGGAACCATAAGTGCATCTCATTATGCGTACTGTGAACTTCATTTAACAATTATGAAAAAACCAACTTCTTGTAAGTAGGCATTAATCCTCTTTAAATTAGATAAAAATCTATGCGTGTTGCTGGTGGAAGTCAAACCCATTACATGTTGGTACAAGGTCTCAACCTAACTAATTGGACTATACCTCATTGGTTATTAGCAGGTAGGTTGAATAGGCGAAACAGGAGAAATTTGTGTGTGTTTATCGAAAAACTAATAAGTCCAACTGCAATGATATTGGCAATCTTATTATCGAATGTCTTTTATATAGTATTTCTTTTTGTCCTCCATGCTTATCTTTGTCTGTAGATTTACTTGACAACATTTTACTTCATTTGTAGGTGTATCGTGTTCTTATTGTCTGCTATACATTGTGGGTTGTTATATGGTCTGTATGTACCGGATTGGCAATTCAGTGTGTCGCAGTCAACAGGAAGCACCATTTATGAGGTTAGCAGCTGTTTGCTTTTCTATTCTCCTTAATCTGAACGAGATTCTAAAAACAACGTGAGTGGGCTCCAAGCAAACACGTTAAGAACTCAACAGAAGCTTTACCATTTTCTACCTTTGATTTAGCATGTAAAGGACTTGCTCATAGTCAAGAACTTTTGTGATCAATTGTTACCCCATAAAAAAGGTATAACTGCTTTAATCTGATAGAAGCTTTAAAATGACTAATCCCTCATTACTGCTTTGTGTATGATCAATTCTATTCACAATTGAGTTGGAGAACTTTTGCTATCAGTTATCTTATATTTGTAATATAAGATGGTAAATTTTGTTGCTACTTGCAGGTAAAATGTTGTGTTAGAGGAGATCTTGGACCTGCATGTAATTCTGCTGGGATGATTGATCGCTATATTCTTGGAATAGATCACCTCTATGCAAAACCTGTATATAGAAATATGAAGGTAACTTTATACTGAACTGCACTGCTGACACACTTATGTCTAGACCTCACAGTTAGCCCCTTCTTGATCAATATTAATCTTTCACAGGAATGCAATGGATCCAACAATGACATAGTTTCTGAGAGTATGCCTTCTTGGTGTCATGCCGCTTTTGAACCTGAAGGCTTTGTAAGGTAACAAATGTGTCATTATTCTTCACCCTCGAATTCTCTTATGAAATGTACATATTATTTGGTAATGCATGTTTCCAATTTTACTTCTTCCCTAGTTTGTTGTTTAACACCTTCTGCGGTTGGTAATCTTTTTGCAGTTCACTAACAGCTGCTGCTACATCCATCATTGGACTCCAGTATGGTCACATACTTGTCCAATTTCAGGTGCGCCATGGGGTATCATTAGCTGACTAGGTTACCTCTGTTAGGTGCTCTATTTCTATCCTGAGTCTTTGGAATGTTGGGAGAAGTTCTTATTTCAGGAGAAGTCAATGAATGCTTGCCGGTCTCAAGCAATCCAATAGATCTTCTACTGTGTTTTGGTCTCGATCAGATGGTTTCATCATTGAAATGTATTGAACTGCATAAGTGGTGGTTTCCAAAAAAGAGTTTTCCTATATATCTAATTTTTTTCAGAAAAATATATTAGCGTGGTGGTAACTGGGATACAACTTTAGCATTAATAAATTAGTGTTAGTGCCAGATTATTACAATACAACATATCATTGATAGATGTAATTTTATTACTGTGCAGGATCATAAAGGACGGCTATACAGTTGGTCATTCCTCTCGCTTTCACTTCTTATTGTTGGTTTGTTCCTTGATTTCGTAGGTATGTCTTTTTTACTTTTAGATAACAATGCATAATCACCTGGAGTCACTAATAAATTTTTAATTTGGTTCAAGACAAAATTGCTTCTAGCCACCATGATATGTGAGATTTGTGTTCTTTTCTTTTCAGGCATGCCATTAAACAAATCTTTGTACACAATAAGTTATATGCTGGTAACCTCAGCTGCTGCTGGAATCACATTCTGTTTGCTATATTTGTTGGTAAGTTTGAAAATACAACCCTCTTGTGCGTCTCTTTTGTTTAATATAATCATCACTTGTTGCTTTCATTCTTGATTTAAAACTCAGTTGACAGTCCTGCGAATCTTATGAACTTTAGGTGGATATTTATGGTTGGAGGCGCTTGATGTTTGTTTTGGAGTGGATGGGAAAGCATTCTCTCAGTATATTTATTCTCATAACATCAAATATAGCTGTAATTCTAATTCAAGGATTTTATTGGAGAGATCCTCATAATAACATTGTACGTATTTATTTCGTTGACCAATTATCAACGAGAAAACATTTATGGCCTCATTACATTGATATTTGTCTACAAGAATAACGCCAGTCTGCTTTTGCTGCTTTCTCTTGAATAGGTTCGTTGGATTGTCACACAATTTGTACACAAATGATATCCTGGCTCCACGAGTAACTCACACAAGTAAGGTCATTATCCTTCTTATTTAGTTGGTCCATTGAAGGCAAGAAATGCTTTGTATAAAGTACAATCGACATACAAGACATGTCTATTTCTATCCAGGGCCTTGGATAAGACACTAAAGATTAGACTTACTATTCCAAAACAATCAGAGTCAACCTGCTTCAAGATTTTCTTAGATGAGTAAAGAAGACATTGCAGATTGCTTTTCAGTAATTTCTAAGAATGCCAAGCCACTTTTTATTGGCAGAATTTAAATGTAGAGCTTACATAATCTTACGATTCAGCATAAAGTCATTCTAATATGATAGCAACACTTATCAAACTTTATTTACCGTCAAATTGGATGGAGATAACAACGGTTTCTAAGACGTGCTTTGTGTCTCTTGATTAATAGGTTCCTTTCTCTGTACTCTCAACAAGTGCAAGATGCAGAACTTGTCTCAGTATTAATGAGTGATCAGGTATCTGCATTATTACTTGTACTAGTGACCTATATATGAATGCTAGTAGTCATGGTCATTTAGGTGCTTCAATCTGGTCTCCATTTTCCGGTACTTATACCTGTTCATAAAAAGGATGATGATTGAAAATAACTTATCATACCCTGCTGCTCTGCATCTTGGAGATGAAGCAGTGCAACAGCAAGAGGTCTATATATGTACACACTGACAGAAATATTTTCTCCTGTAAGTATCTGTAATGATCAGTACCTCAAATGCTTATTGATTCTTAAATAGCATCTGCAAGCATTCAGCTACTTTAATGCCCCATTGTTTTGTAATTTGTAGTCTTGATTTTACTTCCAGTTTTGCACTTCTAATGCCTGTTAATACCTACTTATTCTTTAAATTGATAAGCTCTTTCTGAACGTTAAGTTTTCTTTATTTGAAATATCTTCCTTAGAAAAAGAAAAATGGTTACCCTTTGAGTGAGTTTGGTAATGATGAAGAATATTTTCTTCTTTGAAAAATAAGTGACTTGTCAGTTAACTTTTAGTGTTTGGCACGTAAGTAAAAAATATTGTCTTGACTCGAGCATTTGCATGTAACTTAGGAAAACACTACGGGGATGGGGGTGGTATGGTGAAGGGATGGGAGTGGGAAGTGGGGAGACAATGAGCTTGGAAGACTAATTATGGAACTTGTTTTTTCTACTTTCATTAGAAAGAAAATTTTCTCATTTTAAAGATATTTTATTTTTTTAGGAAAAATATTTTAATCAATCAAACATCGAAAAATTAAATATTTCGCGAGAATGTTTTCCTCCCTTCCGAATACACCCTTTTAAGGCTTATATTTTCTCTTCATCTCATAGGCGGCATGCAATTGCAGTGGCCTAGCATATAATTCTAACTCGGTTAAGTTTTCCCCTTCAGTCCTTTGCTTCAGATTATATACAAAGTTTTGCCTGTTCTTTATTGTTAGTAAAAGAATAGACTTTCGGGTTTGACTCAAATTCACAAGGTAATTCGCAAGGGACCCATTGGTGAATGAACCCGAGTTGGAAGGAATAAAATGAGATATTTTAAAATAAAATTGGAGATTAAATTTATATTATGTTTAATTAATAATATAAATTTATACTATCAGTCAGATTAAATCTAAATTCAAACATTGGTGAAATATTCCTCTCCCTTAATTTTTATGACATGTGTTATTACCCCCTTTCTGCATCGTTTCATGGCCTTTTGGATAAGGATGAATGAGACAGCAGTGGCTTTTGGTCCTAAAGCAAAACCAATCTTTAACCAAATCATTTCCAATGAATTCAGGATCAATGGTACAGTGGTGACAAATGACTGAGTTAGGTTAAAATTTGAATAGATTAAAAATAGATTAGTATAAAATAAATAATATTTTAATTTGTTTATATTTTATATAGATAAAATTGAATTGGGTAATAAATGAATTAGCTAAGATATATTTATTCATATTTATTTATATTTTTATGAGTAAATAACTCTACTTTAGAATTTAATATTTAAAAAATATTTAAATTTTTTTAAAATGATTGAAAATACATTATTATGTTTTATGTATCATAAAAGTCATAAAGTTATTTTTTATAGCTTTTCAATATTAAAAAAATCGTAATACCAAGGGCAAAAATATTTATCACTGAATTTTAAAGTAAAATAAAAATTGAAATTTAGGATAAAACGTGTTTAATGTACTTTAAGAAATATCAATATTAGTAGTTGATTTAAATATTTATAAATCACTTATAAGGGTGTGCTTGGTATGAAGAAAAATATTTTTTAATTTTCTCATGTTTAGTTAATTTAATTGTTTTGAATTTTTATTTTTGCAAATTGACTTATTTTTCTCAAATTTAAGAAAGATGATTTTCCTACATAAAGTTAGCAAAATAGTTTTGAAAGTCCCAACTCTTGACATCGACTCCGACCCAGGATCCAAGTCCCGGTCTCGATTTGGGATCCGATTCCCAACCTCGATCTCGACTCTCTACCTGCACGAAGATCCCACTTAGGACCCAAGTCTCGGTCGAGACCCAACTTTCGATCCCGACCCGAGACTTGACTCTTAACGCCAATCTAAGACCAGACTCTCGACCCTGACTTTTGACCCCAAATTCCCATATCGATCTGAGACCCAATTCTTAACATCGATTGAGATTCAATACCGACTTTCGATCCCAACCCCGATCCTAACTCAGGATCAGAGGCAGATTCAGAATTTAAAATCTATGGGTTCAAACTTTTAAAATTTTAGGATTGAACTCATTATATTTTTAAAGTTATGGGTTCATGTCTATTATTTATTATAATTTTGATAAATTTTACACATAAATTTGTACTTTGCTTTAAAAGTTATGGGTTCAATTGAACCCATAGCATATATGGTACATCCGTCTCTGTTCAGGACCATTATTTTTTAGAAAAATATTTTCTATGAAAATCCAAAATTTTTAATGCGATATTTATTATTATTGCAAATTATTTATTGAAAATTCACGTTGTTCAATAAGTTTTTTTAATGCGGTGTCAATTACTTTATATTGTAAAAAGTAAAAGATACAAAATGTGACAGTTATATATTTATTATTGATATTTAAAAATGCAACAAAAAGAAGATATTTTTTTTTTAAAAATACCAAATAATACTTATAATGTATCTTTTTTTTAAAAAGTTTCAAATGTTCAACAGTATATAGAAAAAAACATTAAAAGAAAGAGAAGTTATAGCATTTTATAATACCATAAATAAAAGTTAAAAACTTAATCAATTAAGCTATTCCATATTTTATTCATATTTTATTCATAAATATTCATATATTTATAAATTTAAACTCAAACCTTATCCATCTAAAATTATCTAACATATTTGCCGGCACTACATGTGCAATGAACCTTTTATTTTGTAGAAATAGTAAAAGTAATTTGTTTGTGATAATCACACGAGTGTTAAAACGTAGTCAACTGCGTACCGCCTTGTCAGTCGAAGCTCATGAAAGCTCTGCTCTTCCAACTGAACCCCATGTCTCTTATTAATGCATACTACACAAACAGATGGATCTCCTTTAAATTTTCCTTGTCTCAATTTATAGTTTTTAGCTGTTTTAAACATTTTTTTAGTTTGTCAAACACTTTTAGAAAAAAAAAATTAAAAACTAATTTGATTAAAATAGACTCTTAATCGGTTACGTATGGAGATATCTTGTTCTTTTAGAACCCGTGTATTCACAGCCCAGGCCACGTGAAATTGCATACCAAATAAATTTATTTTTAAATTAGAACCGCGTATATATCTCTTTATAACAGTTATTTTTTATAGTAGCATTTTACTATAATAATTAAGTTCTTTTTGAAATTATACTTCATATTATGTTATATTATATATTTTTTATATCAATATTTTGTTATAATAATTAAAAAATTATCTGATCGAATAACACTGTTATAAAAAAAATTGATTGTATAGCAACTATGTCTTCTCATTCTCGAAAGGAAGTAATTCTCTCATTTCGATCTCCTCTAACATTACATAGCAGTTTAAACGATACAAGAGACTTAGGGGTCAGTTAGTTGAAAACAAGTTATTTTGAGGTTTTATCTCAACCAAATATGAGATAAATTCATTCAAAAATTAATCCCGAAACTTTCTTACTCCTCATTGAGGATGGAATAACAATTTTGAATTATCCTAACTAAAATTAATTATCCTGAAATAACTTATTTCCCAATCAAACTACCCCGTTAACTCATTGTTGCGGAAAAGATTCTTTGACCAATACAAACTCTAAATTTTAAATTAGGGTGATCATTTTCTGATAGTCACCAACTTTTTTTTTTTTTTAACCATCAAATTATGAGTTAGATATGCATGTGATAGTTTAAAAGTTAGAAAGAAATTGTTAAATTAATTTAAGTCCACTCTGGGATATACCCAACAGCAAGGTGTGTGACTCTTGCATGATTGAGGTGGTTGATTTTGGTGAATTTCCTCATGGGTTTCCTTGAATAGGAGGATACATTATATAATTTATTTATTTTAAATTATGGCCATGCATGTCTCTTTCCAATTACACACAATGGAATATAATTGTATTTTTTATATTTTCTAATCTATTATTAGACATAAATATATAAAAAAAAAAAGAAGCAATATATCTTGGAAACAAAGGGAATCAATATATCTCATGCATCAAGATAACCAAAATATGCCAAAATCTTTAGTGTAGATCAATTATTATTCCGGATATTTATGCTTCTTCATATGTGTGCATGAACCTGAATGACTGCATTTTTGGCTTCCATCTGTTTTATTGAGGCTTTTAAATTTGTTTGTTTTCATGTTCCTTTATTTACACAGTCCAGGCAAGTGGGCAGAAACGTGCTCCATCTCTTTTCAAGAATCATAATTGCCAGATATTCAGATACTATTACAGATGCATACGACAACCTACACCTTATATACATATATCTTACAATAACCAAACTAACTAGGAGTATACAATTCCACCAAACAGAAAACAAATAATGTAAAAACAAATGATTTCATTTTCCTTGCAAAGAAAATGCATGGTTGATGTCCTTTGGCTAGTTATATACTACTCCATCCGTTTTAAAATACTTGATGTTTTTAACTTGAGCATAATTACTCATTTCACTTTCTTAATAGTACCTGATCCTTTTCTTTTTTAACCCTTTTAACAGTTTAATTAAATGAAAACTAAGTCATATTAGCCCCCCCAAACCCCCTACTTTGAAAATTATTTAATTTATATTTATCTTTCATTATATTATTTATCGTATTGTTATATTTTTGAGTCATATTTATGTTTGTATATATTTTGTGCAAATATGTTCTTTGTCCTAATGGAGACATGCATACAGACAAAAGTATAGAGATATATTTTGGAAAGTGTTTAGGTAATTTGATCTTTTCTTAACTACAAAATTTATTTTTATACATAGATTTTCTCATTGTTATTTTATCTCAAGAATGTGTCACAAAAATTTAAAAATACATTTTATAGCATGGTGACTAAACCTGCTTTGATTGTATGATGTAAAGTTGATCAGTAAGAATGTCTACATGCAAAAGATAAACATAGTAGCTGGAGATGAAGATGCTCAGTTTGATATATATGGGCCGAACAAGAAGGGGAAGGGAGGGGATGTTAATTAATTAAGGAGGACATGGTACAACTTCAGTTGACTGAGAATATGACCTTAGATAATTAAAAAAGTATGAATATCGAGTATTAGGGTAGAAATCTAGTTCGTAGTCGAGTGTTGTCATGCCTATCTTATTCCCTCACAGTCTTGCGTCATATACATTTCTATTAAATCGAGAGTCTAAGAAAAAAAGTCTCTCTACCCCATAAAGATAAAGATAAACTATGTATACATCTCATTATTTTCGATATTTACTTGTGAGATTACGTATATATTAAATTTATAGTTATTATATTTCCTCATAACTTATATACGTATTGGTACGGGGATTGTAAGTTGGAACGGATATAGCCTTTGTGTGATGGAGTTGGATTGTTATTAAGAGTTAAAAGGATTCCGATCATTATTTGCTTCTTGTTCTTAAAAAAAGGAATAGAGTTATCCGAATGTAATTGAAGGATCATTGTTGCCGCCAGTTCCCTCACGGCCACAAGAAGAACTCCCAGACCCCTCCAAAAATGAGCCAATTAACTTTCTCTATTCTCCAACGGTTATAAAAGAACCCTCTCGAAACGTCTAGCAAGTAACACTAGCAGCTACCTGCTTTCTTCAACATCATTACGTGTCCCTCTCTCATTGGTTCTGTCCACACCCTGGATATATATACACACGTCTACCACGATCTTGTATGGCCGGGACAGTTGGACCACTGTTTGGCCATGACAACCTTTTTTTTTTTTTTTTAATTATCTGAAGTTTTTCCTTCTTTTATTTAAAAATTAGAATTTGGCTATAAAAAAACACTCAAAATTTTACTTTTATTTTGTTCACTTAATATTCTTTTTAGAATTTTATATTAATTTTTTTATATAGAAATAATTCAATTTAAATTATATTTCATATTTTTTTAAAAAAAAAATTACATTCAAACTATTAAATATTATTTACAAAAATTATAACTAAATTCAACTCCAACTTAAATTATTTCAAATAAAGTGAAAAAATACTTACTATGTGACATTATGCGATTATATATTTTGATATATTACTTTCTTAGAACAGATCTAATTATATGTTAGATCACTACAAGAAATGAAGATATTTTCTGCTGCAAATTAATGAGAAATTTGTATTTTAAAACATCATTTTTTTCATCTATTTTCAATTGAACTAGTTCACTGAAAAAATGTATAAAAAATTAATAATATTTTAAAAGTGGATAAATTAGTCAAATTGATTAATTTTACTAGTTTTTATAAATTAGAGGGAGAGGAGCGTACCAATCTTATTTAGAAAAGATATATTAAATTCTAAATATTCTTTTAAAAAAAATGATAAAACTCAACTCTAATTTCAATTTAAATAAAATAAATAATTTTTTAATTTACATTACCTAAACGCTCACTCAAATTTTAGGATAAGCAAATTGTTCCTAGCAGTCTGTAGTGGTTAGCTGCTATTCATATAACCGTTGTTATTTTTATTTTGATGTTATTTTATTTTTAGTCTAGTTTTTTTTTCTAAAGAAAAAAAGAAAAAAGCAAAAGTGATCCTTATCTTAATTTACAAATTATTCAACTTTTTAAATTTCACGTTTTACCATCAATGAAAAGACTTAAGAATTTGTTTGATTACAAAGATTGAGCCATTGAGGGGGTTGTTCCCGCATAATTTAGGATTAAATTTGTCTAATATTTAATTATGAATATATCTCATTACAGAAGATGGGATTATTATATCTACATTAAATTCTGATTCTAATTCCAGAATAACTTAGTTTTGAATCAGATTCAAAAGATATGATATATTAAAAATGAAAAATCGTAAAGGTTTTTATATAGAGCTACTGGCTAGGAAACAAATATCATGCAATATTCCGAATCACGAATAAGAGACCCCACAAATTTTGCGAAAATCACAATGAATGGTCCATTCTTTTAACATGAACCCTCAAATATTAAATTGGATAATGGCTATTAATAAAATGATTATTTTGCTTTATTATTATTTTTTAATTTAAATAAATTTAATAATGTATTAAGAAATAAATATAATTAATAATAAAAATAAAAATATTAGAATTAAGTGATAATTTATGTTTTGAGTTTTTAAAGTACATAAGTAAAATTGAAAATTTATTTTTAATATAATAAATAAATAAAAATGAATGGAGGAAATACTATATATTGAGTCCTTTAGCGAATGAATAAAATTATTTTAAAATTTTCTAAAACGGGTAATTAATTTTGGAGTTAACCAAAATGGACACTTCGTTGCTGAGGCAACAAAATTCTATTAATATTTTTTTTTTAAAAAAATTATTAAACCTCATTGAACAGTTAATGAGGTTCCATTAAATTATTTTATTTTTACTTTTAACACGCAGAAAGAATGAAAAAAAAATTGTGAAGAACCTTCTCAACTGTCCAATGAAATTTCATTATTTTTTTTAAAAGAAAATTAGAAGAAAAAAACTTTGTCATCTTTTCTTTTTTTTTACAAATATAAAAGATAGACGTGTATTGCCACGTGACACTTTTCTTTTTTCGGTTTTTCGGGAACGAGTTTCAATAACTCTTTTAATTTTATTAGTGATTTAGTTAGTTATACTTTCTAAATCTTTTATAATCCCCCGTTTTATTTTACTTATGAGTATATTAAAAGTAGTTATTTTAAAATACTTGTTAGTTTCAAATTTTAAAAGATAATTTATCGTATTTTAATTTTTACCATTAGTTTTAAAGTTATCTTATAATATGAAAAAATTATTATTATATATTTATAAGAAATTAAAAAAATTGTATTAGTTAAAATATTATTTTTATTAAACTTTATTAATAAATATACAAATATTATTTTAAAAATTAAAATAAAATAAATAATATTTAATTAAATTAAATATTTACTTGAAATTTGGAGCAGTCATGATACCAACAATCTCCCCAACGAAACAATTCCTTTGCATTGTAAAAAGCCCACGCCCAAGATTAATATTATATTTGCATGTTACCCCCAAAATCATTTTAATTAAAATTAAATTAAACAATTACCAAGGTTTTGGTCGAGAAAGATATCCTTTTTCTTTTGATAAATTTAATACCTTAGATTTGGGTATCCTAAAGATGACAAAGTTTGATCACGCAAGTGACGGCTGGAACATCAAAACTAATGGAACCTTGTTGGTTGTTCACGGAGGTATTTTACAGTTTTTTTAAATAAAAAAAAATTAATGAAATTCCGTTGATTGTCTAATGTGGTTTAATAATTCTTTTTTAAAAACACTAATAGAATTTTGTTACCTTAGCAATAAAATAAGTTTCTTCGACTTGAGTTGGGTTAAAAGCACGGAATGTATTTGCACCATCACCGTCTTTAAATAATGATTAACCCCTATATATTCTACTCTAAAAGAAACTAACTCTAAATTGTGTTTAATCATGAAAATTAGCAAGATAAAAATAATTTCAATTTTAGCACATGATGTAGTAAACTTAAATTCTCACCTCAAATCAAATTGAAGCGACCTAAAACATTGCCAAGATTGTTCAAATAACAATAGCCTCCTCATTTTGCAACGTTTGGTGAGAAAGATGAGTAATGAGAGGAGTTGTAGGGTTGGGGAAAACTATTTGCCAGCTGCGTTTCACATTTTTCTTTTTTGATAATTTTTAATCATATTATATAATTTTTTTCAAAAAGAAGGATCAATATCTAGGAGGATGAAAGGACAAAAAAAAAAAAAAAAAAAAAAAAAAAAAAAAAAAAAAAAAAAAAAAAAGAGTTTGAGAATTTGCAGCATCTAAAGAATGTGTAAGGGTACTGTACTAACTTAACCCTAACTAACCAAACTGACCCCAAAACAATAAACATAATTCAGTTTCGAGCCACACGATAAATTGTTTGTTTTCACATTCCAATAAAGCTTCCTTTTCTTTTTCCTTTTTCTAACCACAAGTTGACTGACTGAATTTGTCATTCACTTAGTAAATTGTGCATTCAACAAACTAAAGTATTATATTATAATAATAATAATAAAGATTACAGATTTCCAATATGATCACAAGGATGTGGATTTGCATCTTTGCAATTATAATAATGCTGATTGAACAAACCTCAAAAAGAATAAATTAAATGTTTTCCTTTTTAATTTTCTACGATTCAAATAATTAATATATTCCTTTATACATGCTACACAAATTGAATTCCAGATAAGGACAGCAAATTTGCTTTGTCCATCCACGTTTGTACACCTATATGGAGTAATAAAAAGGAAAAATATCATACCCGTCCAATAACTAAAAACAATATAAAATAATTAATTTTTTTTTTAAAAAAGTAAAGGGATGCTCACAATTCATTTTCATATAAGAATATACCTGATCCCACTAACCACCTACACGTAGTTTGCAGCTTTACTTCATTATCTAAGAGGCAACTATCGTTGGATAATATATTAATCTGATTACTATATTATTATTTTATTTATTTTAATTTATATAAATTTATTTCTGTAAATGAATTATAATATTTTAATATATAATAATATTTATGTGACTATACAGTTGTTGAATCTTTTAAGAAATGGTATAACAAAAATGGAGAAAACTTTAAATAGATAACATAATATGTAGGAAATTTGCATAACAAAAGTCCAAATATTCTAAAATATCTCAACTAGACTTAAATAATTAAATTTCAAATTTAAACTTAAATAAAACTCCTCCTACAACTGAATTAACTTTTGTTCTAGTAAATATGCAGTAATGTAAGTAATTTAAACATGCTATAACATATGTGATTATAAATATTTTTCACTAAAAATAAAATAAAATATTTTAAAATTTTAAAAAGAAATAATTCTGTTTCAAATAAAGGGAGTAACTCTTTTACTTTACATGAATATGAAGAAGTCTTACCTGACTTGTAAAGCTTAATTAAAATGTTTTACTTTTACGTTAATGCTGACATTGGAGTCTCTATGAATTTCTTGATTTTCGGTTAAGTCATTTAAGGGGTAGTTTTGGACTAAATACTTATAAGTCAATTTTTCTTCACTTATGAATTCTTAAGTTCCAAAATTTGTAGATTACTTCAAGCCTCAAGGACTCCATATCTTCTTTTGCTTTAAGGAAAATTCTAGCAGTCGATGTTAAAGTTTCAAATGAATTTGATAGTTACGTTCTGCAACATGCTTTTAATATACTTATATCATTTTGAGTTAAATTACCTGAATATTTACAATTTTACTATCTCAATTAATTCAAATTCACGTGATACAAGATTTATTACATGAGATTTTAACGCTTCTATCAAAGGTGAGAAAAAATTTAATTTCTAATTAAAAGCGAAGGAAATTTATCATCATTTCATTAAATTTTTGAATGATCAAATTTCAAATCAAGTATTAGAAAAAACAAAAAATATAAAATCATCCTTTTTTATTTTTAATTTTTAATAAAATAATTATAAATTTATTTTAAATTTTAAAATATCGTGCCACATAAATTGACACGATCCAAAAATATTATTCTGAAAATTATGAAAATGATATGTAACCGTTATAAAGAGAGATGTAGAGGAGAGAAGGAAAGGATTGGGCTACCCTTTTTTGGCTGAAGACAAAAGTCCCCACAGGAAACAACTCAGTGGAGACCAACAGATGATTATAGCCTCACATGGCCTCGCTGTCTCTCTTTGTCCCACCCACCCCCCACCCCCCAACCCCCCCAGTATTTGATGCATGAATATAAAGATAACAAGTAAAGAATACTCAAACTTAATAATAATAAGAAATCATTACCCACATAAAAGAGTTCATGATTTACACATCAATGAAGTAGTGTGTCAAGTAAGACGACCTAGGAATTCAGCGTTGCCAGCAGAATTTCACTTTTTAAAATAGAATTTAAAATATCTAATAAGTGTTTATATTTAAAAGTATTATTTTATATAATATATTTTTTATTTTTTAATTATATATCTATATATTTAGTAAAATATTTATACAAAGTAGTGTCACAAATAAATAAATTAAATTAATAAATAAATAAATTATTAAAATATATTTAATTAAATTTAGACATGTTAAAATAAATTGAATTACAGATTAAAAACACTAAAATTTTGAATGAATTAGGATAAATTATAAGCGTTAATTTTGCTACTTCCAATTAAAATTATAGAAGTTCAAATTACAACATATACATACAATAGTACAAAGTAATATCTTGCCATATCTTGCCATCTACGTAGATTTTGAAGGACAAAGTTAGCCTTAAATCTATGTAGAAAAATATTATGTATCCAATGTAATAGCCTATATAAGCATAAACTAGTCTTTAACATCACTTATATAATAGCCTTTTTTTATTTTAATTTATTTTTCTTATTTTTATATCAAATTAAAATCAGATAAATAAATTAAAATCAGAGAGTAACACTTAAATCATTAGAATATGTACATTGAATTTATATAGTATTATACTCTCACTATACCATTTTAATTGTTAGAATAAGATTTGCACACTAATTATAAAAAAATTAATAGAAATAATAATTTAACTAATATAACCTTATTAATTTTTTAAAAACATACAATAATAATTTTTTTTAACATTTTAAAATAATTTCAAATATTAAAAAATTAAAAAAATATAATTAATTATCTCTGAACATTAAAATGAAAGGGAGTGAGTAATTAAATTCAACTAACTTGTGAAAGTGGACAATAATTAGAAACCGCTAGAATTTGAAAGTAATAACAATTAATTATGATATCTTCTTGACAGGAATATATCGTTGTTCCTTTGCTTATATTTCCTGAAATACCCTTGCCTTATCCCTAAAATCCCCTCACCCATAAAAGCTACCACAAACCCAAACACCAACTTCTCAGACAAAAGCAGCAAACCAAAAACTCTCTCTTTCACTGCCAACTTCTTCTTCTTCTTCTTCTTCTTCTTCTTCTTCTTCTTCTTCTTCTTCTTCTTCTTCTTCTTCTTCTTCCTAGCGTTACTTTCATCAAAGAAAAGAAAGAGAAACATGTCAAAGGACGTAATTGAAGAAGGACAAACCCATCACCATGGAAAGGACTATGTTGACCCTCCTCCAGCTCCCCTTCTTGATATGGCTGAGCTCACCAAATGGTCCTTCTACAGAGCACTCATAGCTGAGTTCATCGCCACCCTACTCTTCCTCTACGTCACCGTCGCCACCGTCATTGGCCACAAGAAGCTCAACGCCGCCAACCAATGTGACGGTGTTGGTATTCTTGGAATTGCGTGGGCTTTTGGTGGCATGATCTTCGTCCTTGTCTACTGCACTGCCGGCATTTCTGGTAAACCCATAATAGTAAAGCCCCAACTTCTTAATCTTCTACATACGGAATTTAGAGTCACTCCTATTCAGTTGGCACGGTTTATTATACACAAACATTACCTGGTTTGAGCCAAATTTTAACCAGCTGCCAGAGGCTAGATCCTCCTAGAAGGAGAAGCCGGGCTAGGATTTTGAGTTCATGAGTTTGAAATTTTAAACACTAAGGATTTGGACAGACCAAAACTAGTGGGTTTTGACGAACCTGTAAGTAGAACTGCAGCTCCACCCCTGCCTAGAAGCGGGGATAGAGTATATAGTCAACAAATATATGTGTGTAAAATCGCTAAAATTTCAACAAATGTTTAAGTTTTGAACCCATAGCTCAAAGGGGTAATGGGTTCTAGATCTCTGCCTTCTCAATCCTCCTGTGCAGCAGCAGTCGTCCATTTGTTTAAGTAAAGAGACAGAAGTTATGAATTAACGATTGTGTTTGTTTTGTCTTTTTTTTGTTTTTCAGGTGGTCACATTAACCCGGCTGTGACTTTTGGGTTGTTCTTGGCAAGGAAAGTGTCGTTGATAAGAGCAGTTGCTTACATAATCGCACAGTCACTTGGTGCTATCTGTGGTGTTGGTTTCGTGAAGGCGTTCATGAAGCATTTCTACAACATAGAAGGTGGAGGTGCTAATTTTGTGCAACCTGGTTACAACAAGGGCACTGCTTTGGGTGCTGAGATTATTGGAACTTTTGTGCTTGTCTACACTGTCTTTTCTGCTACTGACCCCAAGAGGAGCGCTCGCGATTCCCACGTCCCTGTAAGTACACCTCTCACAAGTACTAGATTTGGTTCAAGCAGGAAAATTTTAAGTTACTGGTGCAACATGTAGTCAATAATACAGCAAAAACTGTATGAAATCTTGAAAATCATATACTCTTGTGTGTGTGTGTGTGTCTGTATATTAAGTCTGAATTTGTTGTCACTAACGAATAGTGGTAACTCACTCCCCCTGTTTGCTCTGTTTTTATTTCTAGTTGGAAACAGAGTTGTGGTTTTTGAGTTTTCAGTACTAACATAGTTGTGACAAGTCTTGGATTTTAAGTTACAGATTCAACATGCAGACAACAAATACAGCAAAAACTGTTCTTCGGTTTAGTATAAAAATCTTGAAAAGCATAGACTTTGTGTGTGTCTATGTTGAGTCTGAATTTGTTGTCATTATGAATAGTGGTGCAGTGGTATTCCTTCCCCTGTTTGCTTTATATTTGTTTCAAGTAGGTTGGGAAAAGTGCTGTGGTTTTGAGTTTTCAATACGACTAACATGAAGTATTTAATTTGGACATGAAGGTTTTGGCTCCTCTGCCAATTGGGTTTGCTGTTTTCATGGTTCATTTGGCCACCATCCCCATTACTGGAACTGGTATCAACCCCGCTAGGAGCTTTGGAGCTGCTGTCATTTACAACAAGGACAAAATCTGGGATGACCAAGTAAGTTTTTACTAGTACTAATTTAAGTTATATAACATTATTACTCGTGCAATTAGTTGTTAGATTATGTTATAATTGTTATTTTGGGGGAAATGTTGCAGTGGATCTTCTGGGTTGGACCAATGGTGGGAGCAATGGCAGCAGCGATATACCATCAGTTTGTATTGAGAGCAGGAGCTGTAAAAGCTTTGGGATCTTTCCGCAGCAACCCAACCAACTAAGCATCCCTATCCACCACCCTCATAACCAGAGAAGAGAAGAAGACAATTTCATTCACAAGTTCAAATTTTTCTTGTTTTAATTGTTTGATTTGTGTATGAGGATTAATGTATGATGAACCCTTTTTTTTTTTTTTCCTCTCTTTTTCTTTTGCTCGTTTGGTACAGTTTCATCTTTAATGTTAGCCTTGGATGTGTATTTATTTGGTATGAGTAGTGTTGGTGGCCTTTTTCACTTTCAAAATCTTGTCTTTTCATGAAACTGGAAACCCCGCCCTCCATGGATCTTTCTCATCCTTTAAGGTTTCACGTTTTTCAGCACTCAAGCTATTTACTATTTTAAAAATAAATACAAATAATTTACTCATTTCATGACAGATGACAACTGCTAAATACATTTTTTTAATTATTTAATTATGATTAAGTAGTGTAGTTTAATATATCATTTGATCATCGGTTAATCTATAATTTTAATATAAATGTTTGGGGCGAGTAGATCTTTCCTTTGACACAAGGGAGAAAGTCTAATCAAAATTACCAAAGGCAGCTAACTTGGGTGAATCAGAAAGCGTGAAAATAAAAGGATTTGATGCTCCATCCGCTTCAATTCTGTTTTAGAATTTTATGATTTTAAATTTAAAATATATTTATTTTTATAATTTTAAACATGTTATATTGTAAATTAAAATTAAACAATTATTAAAAAAAGTAAAAGAGTATTATTTAAAAAATAAACAAAAGGATATATATATATATTTTTTTTTTTATTTTTTTTTAAGTTTAATAAAATATTTATTAGAATTCTAAAATTTGTTAATGAAAAGACCAAAAGCGTGTGCACTGCTCCTGCATTTTAAAATAAATAATATTTTAGTCTTTTATACGAATATCGGTGATGCAGCACTTGGATGGAATCATTTAAAGGGGGTTCTTTCTTTATAACCCTTTAGATACTCAACCGTTTTCCACAACAATGGTGCCACGTGTCTACTCAAAGAAACAAAGATGCTCTTCTATGCTGTGGGTCTCTCTCTCTCTCTTTGCTGAGTCTGGAAAGGTCTGAAAAATCATTGCAGGGGTGGCATGACTACTGCCTGCACTCTTTTTTGACTTGAAGACAAACAATAGGTCTAAGTGAAGGAAAAGCAACCAACGGTAACCAAAAAGGTAAACAAATATGGTTTCAATAATAAAAAAATAAAATTCAAAACAACAATTTTAAGTAATAGTAAATAAAAATAATTTATATTTATTATTATTTTAATGAAAGTGAAAAGAAATAAAACTACATATACTTTAAAAGCAAGAAAAGGGAGAAGACAAAAAAAACCACAGTGGAGTGACTTGTCATGTGAGCCTGAGGTGGGAAAGGGGGCTAGGATAGAGAAGTGCCTTTACTGTGGATTCACATGCAAACGACCAAAAAAACAAAAGAATTGTAGGTCCTCTTTTTATCTTTTCTAATACCCTGCAAAAAGCCATCCACTTTATTTTGCATTCTCTAACAGAATAGTTAGTTTGGTGATACGCCTTTTACTTCTTCTGTTTCTTTTTTCTTTTTTTAAGTGGAGGTTTCACTTGCAATAATTTTAGGACTTAAAAGGGTCATACTGAGAAAAAAGAAAAACTACTGCTGATCCAAATTTGGATACTCCAATGAGTTCATTTTACCTTTTCTTTCGGATGCGTAAACTGCTAAGAAATGCAATTCTTCGTTACAAGTATGCATCTATGCAACGATAGAGTACTTCTTGCTTATTTTGTTAAAAAGATCAATAATAATCAATTTCCAATCCCAAAGAAAGCTCATACCTTTAATAGATAAGGTAGTTTTCCTAATCGACCTTTTTATTTAGAGAGGAGAGGGGATTTTAGATATTCACAGTTTTCTGGTTTATATTAACAAGTTTCTTGCAAATAATGGGATGTACATATGAACCATTATCAACAACCACCAAACATTTGCATCATGTTGAGAGATAGAAATCGAGATCAACTGAAATCGTGATACAGGTAAGCAACAGCATCAAGGAGCATCCCCATCACAAGACTGTATGCTCTAGGATACAGAAAAGTACACATTGACATGACATGTTAATACCTCAATCAGGCAAAGCAGTTCCTCTCTCAAGGTTATTCTTGATCTCCAAGGTGTATTTTCCAAAGGCACGCTCAATCTTTTTATTGAAGTGCTCGTTACGATCATTAATAGAGTCAATGTCTTTCTCTTCGTGGAACTTTCTCCTCCGACTAAATGATTGGCGCTTCTCATCCCTGTCCTTGAGCTCCTTCACCATCCTCTCTATCTTATCCTCTGATAATTTTGGTGCCTGTACAGTTGAAAGATGTTAGTGTAGGTAAGCCCATTTTCTGAAGTCTGAAATAAATAAAAACAATCACGGCTGAATCATACCTTCCCATACTGGAGACTTGAAGCTTCACGATAAAATTCTGGGTCAGCTTCCTTCATTTTATTGTACTCATCAACATCAACAGCAACATTCTTTGTGCGCTTCTTGTATGCATTGTACAGTGTTTTCTGATTAAAAACTGAAAAATGACAAATAACAGAGGTAAGGAAGTTAGATCAGCTTCACCATATGCAACTGCATCACAATCCAAAACTTCCAAAGTGACAGAGAAAAACAAGGTCATCAATTAAGGTCAACAATATTTTCAACAGAAGGAATTGGACTTTAAGAAAAATGCGATATTTTCAACATGTCTCACTGCAAGCTCGGAAACATATCATATATTTACTATTGCTCAAGCTTTGTAGCTCTACAGCAGCATAAGACGGGAAATTGAAGAGAGTTCTAGCCTTCCCTTCCAGGCTAGAAGTTTGAGATAATTCTTAAATGACAATGTCAATTCCAAATCAATACCCAGAAGACCAGAGTTCATCATCTACCTTAAATTCGAGTTAGATAATCAAAAGGCTGGCAAATACAAGAGAACTTTTGCCAGAATAGACAGTCACAGTCGCACATGATTATAACTTCTCCCAAAATAGCTTTATAAAAATCTCCATAAAGAAATATCGAAAATGATAGAATATTAGAATTTAATTCAATTGAAGGAATCCAACTAATTCCCAGTTCTTTCCCAGTTACAACACCACAAGGTCCACAACCGTAAAAATGTAAACCTTGTCCAATTAGACACATCAAATCTCGGACAGCAACGACAAGCAGGGAGTGAAGTTGATGTGAGATAAGATGAAATTGAGGTACCTAGATCGTTCAGACATCTTGGCTCAATTTCCAATAAAATGGAATGATAGATGAAGATGTTACGCATAGGCTTAAAGTAGGATGTGGTTGAAATAGAGGAGTGTAATGTGATAGGAAGATATCTACCAAAGTGAAAGGCTTCTATAAAATGACTATAAGACCAACAATGTTATATAAGTGTCGCAGACATGTGAATGTTAAAATGAATGTGCAGTCTTAAAAAATTAATTAAGGCTGAAGATATACAAAGACACATGAGGTTGGCACGATTTTTCATTCGGACACCTAGGCTTAGGAGTGTTCCTATTGAGCACTTACACTACCCGAAATTTGTTCCAATTCGACACATTTTTGACAATCAGCCAAACTTACAAAGTGTGTGCAATACTCGCTGCTGATGTGGCAAACAGCGAATAAAATGAGGACATGTGTCATTTTGAGTTTAAAAAAAGGAAAAACTATTTTAAAATCTATTTAACAAATAAAATAAAAATAATTTTCTCAAAAAAAAAAAAAAAAAATTTAATTTACACCCAATCAGAAAAGACACATTATTGACAAAAGAAAAAGGACATATTGGTGTTCGGGAAATCAGTGTTCTTCACTATCTTCAAATGTGTTCTTGTTTCAGCCACGATTTAATAAATTTCAAGAAAACTCATCCAAATTTGTTATAACATCAGCTAAAGATTCCCCACAGAGATCCGAAGACAACCCCAACATTAGTTTCTCAACATTTTCATCAAATCAAGTAATTCACTTTAAAACTTCAAGCTTTCTAATGACTCCATCAATGGTGGAATTCTTCTTCTTTCAACTCCCCCACCTCCTCCTACTTCTTCAAATCCAGCCACCAGAACCAGAGTCACCAACTCCTCCTTCAATTTCAATTTCTGCCACAACAGCCACCCCCATATCCTCCCCTTTCGAATTTAACCTCCTTCACTATCAGAATATTTTTGCCATTAAAACGGATCATTTTTTTTTCAAATGAAAAATAGTTCAGTTTTAGTGGAAAATAGTTTGAAATTTGAATAATCCATGTCCATTACTAAAATTAGTGTTCTGCTGGAAGTTTAAAAAGAAGCCACAATGTTTTTTGCTGAAAGCAAATATTACAAACAAAATTATTTTGAAAAACTCATGTCTTACATCAAATTATTGTGAAAGCGGGGGACAATGATGGAAGTGGTCATTGAGAGGGCAAAAACAAAGGAAAGAAAAACAAAGAAACTAAAATTTTAAAAAAAATCTGTTTTTTTGGTCTCTTCACGCGCCTTTATTGGGTGAAACTCATTCTATGTGCCAACTCAGCAAAAAATGTCTAGTTGGAACAAATTTCGGGTAGTGTAAGTGCTCAATAGAAACACCCCTAGGTATAGGTGTCTAAATGAAAAATCGTGTCAACTCAAGTGCCTGTGTTCAGCCCATTAAATAAGATCAGAAATGATCTCATCCATCTGCTAGAAGGCACAAGTAGCACATATAGAGGATAAAATAAGACAATGTCGCTTGGGATGGTTATCCAATCTGTAATATAGACCTCCAAATGCACCAATTCTTAGATGAGACAACATGATGATTGAAGGTGTTAAAAAGAGGAAGACGTAGACCTCAAACCTCATGCAAAGAAATTATCACAAAAGATCTAAAATATCTCAAAATTTTGGCAGATCTAGCACAAGATAGAGAACACTGGAAGTTGAAAATCCATACAGCTGATACCAACTAGAAGAGTAGTGCTTATTAGAAGATTCTCAGTATTTTAGAGATATAACCACTATGCTTAAGTACAGAGTATTGAAATACTATGGACAAACAGAGCATTTATGATATTGAGGAACCATACAACCAACCTCAACTAGCTTATTATTGAGGCATAATAGTTGTTGTAAGCCAGTTTATCAAACCAAAATGTCTAGAATAAATACACTGTAATTTCATCATCCTCCTAAAGTAAAAGTGTAAAGCGGGACACATTCCCTCCAAAGATGATGCTGAAACATGAAAATGATGATTCCATCAAACTGTAGATGATTTGTCTCTAATGTGGAGATGTATTCTAAAACACTCAGCTCTTTTGAAATCCTACTCCAACTGGTCTCCATTCCTATGAAATCCATCATAGAGCTATCTAATAGTTTTCTGTTGCACAGTGAACGCATTAATTAACTCTCTCATGTCAATATTTCCTTCTCTTTGTTATTAAGTTTACACAAACTCTTAAGTAGATGAAGCATACCAAAAACACAGTTATACAGCTTACATGTGCATGCTAAAAGCCCTACATGCTGCCATTTCTTTTAAGAGTTGAAACCAATGAAACATGATGGTCAAGAATTTACTTCCTCCTTGACCATTTTAAAGGAAGTGAAGAATCACAAGCATATCTCACTGAGCAGCTAAGGCTGGAGTATTGAACCGTTCAAAACTTGATAGCTAATGAGAAAACAATTCTTTTGGGCGAAACAAAGTGAGCCTCAGAGACATTTTGTGCTCCATATCTGCGAGCTTTAGTAATCATGCAAAGTTTTTTTTCTTTCTTTAATTTTTATTTTATCTTTCTTTTTTGAGGGGTGGGGTGGGGGTCTGGAACTAGAACAGTGATGAAAAATCAGTCATACCATCCCAACCAGCAGGAGCAGGCTCCTTCTCCCACTTCTTATACTTTGCCTCTGCAGACTCTTGCGTATCTAGCATGTATGCCTTGCTCATATCTAATCCATTGGCATCTAACAACTTCCCAATTTTCTTCTTCCTTTCCTCAATCCATTTTTGCTTGGACATTCCCCTAGACTCTGGTGGAGCTTCTGTTTTTTTCTTCTCTGCTACCATCGCAGTCTGATTAGCTTTTCTTGCCTCATTCTGCAAAAAAGTCCACAAGCTAGAGTATAAATAATTTGATCAAAGAAACTATAAAGAACAAAAGAAAACAAGAAAATGAAATAATAATAGAGAAGCTGAGAGAATGATGGTATTGCTTTCTAAAGAAACAAGAAAGAATCATATTTGCGATTACCATTTTTAACCTCAATTCAAATAACTTTTTCTTCCTCCCTGTGAGATTCGCGGAGTCTTCTCCCATATTATCCTCTCCATCAGCTTGATCCTCTGCATCATTGTGCCTTTCAACACCATCCCTTTCATCAGGTGCATCTTCACCCCCATCAGAAGTCACAACTGAGTGGTGATGAACATCAACAGCATTAGCTTGCAATACACCTGATAGCACATTACAAGGTCAGGCAAGGAAAGATACAAATTTGGCATTCTACTAGACCAAACATTTGGCATTAACTCTCCTTAGAAACAAAAGTTCTTGCAAACAGAAATGCTTGAGAAAAGACACATGTGAACTTTATTAGTTAAACATAACAGGTTAGCATCTCAACAGTTCATGCTTGAAATACTTTATCTTTGGTTTAAGCATAGTTCTCTTCGTGCAAGTTGCAACAAAGGCTAAAAGAAGGTAACAGAGGTATAGATACCCAAGGGTGTGGCTAAGTGGTCAAATAAAGTGGGTTGAGAACCATGAGGTTGCACAGGTTCAAATCCTAGTGCAGGCCAGAGACGCATCTAGGATTTTTAGAATATACGTGCACCACTCAAAAAAAGGAGGAAAAAATATGTATGAAGTAGGAATTGATCCCAAGTACTCAAGGTAAATAACTCAACCTTCAACCAAGTGCACCATTTAACCTTCTTGTAGTATGGGCGCCAACATATAAATATTATACTAATACATGTATTCGCCCCTAGTGGAGGAAAAACCATAAGGTTTCCATCTGTTGAAGTCTTAATGTACAGAGTCACTTAGTACTTGTGCTGATGGGAGGTAGCAATACTATACAGAGATGCGCACAATCTAACCAGCACACCATGGTTATTAAAAAAGAAAATAGAGGTATAGGGTGTAGTGGTAAAGACCCTCCTACCATTCAAGTCACCCAGCGAGGAAGAACCATTGGACTCCTCGTGGGTGGAAGAGAGGTTTAGGAGGCTAGAGCTTATCATATTAGGGAAAAATACTTCCTTAACTCTTTGCTGGCTTTCTAAAAACAAAAACTCAAAGCCTTGATTGTGAACTATAACTTTGTCAATCACTAAATGCTAAAATAAAGCTAAGAAATCTTGACCTTAGTTAAGCCAGATAGTTCTCAACAACCTCACATCATTAGAATTCATATGTTAGCCAAGCATTGACCACATATAAGTGCAACCTAACCGTAGCCAATGTAGTATCTTGTCTCTAGCTAAAATGATAAAGTTCACTTCGGCATATATAGATTCTCATTTCTCAACTCAATGGCATTAACACAACAGAATGGATACTTTACAAGGTATTCCTACGCAACATTCACAATCCCATGAACTACTATTGACACCATTATTTACTTTTTCCCAGCACTGCGGACATGTCATATGTCAGATCGGCAAATCTGTATCTCAGGCAGTGTTGTCAAAGCGCGTTTAAGCCCTAAAACGAGACTCAAAAATGTGTTGAGCATTTCTCCTCGCTTAATGTGCGCTTCAATATCGTAATCAAGGTTCTAAGGTATACTTCCTTGCAAATATCCTCTTCTGATAATTGATTATTTCACTTGATCGCAAATTTTTTTCAATTTCTTTATGCATATATTTGACATTTATGCTTATAATTATTAGTCTTGGACTATTATATATATATATATATTTGTATTTTTTCTCCCTTTGCACCTTTCTCATTAAAACTTGCGCTCCATTTGCTTTGCGCTTAAAGCCCCAGTGGACCTTAGAGCCTTTTTGTGCTTTTTGCTTTTGATAACACTCTCAGGCACTGCAAGCATGTAAAGCTTTTGCCTCCACAAGTCTCAAATTCATGTAGCTCCAAGGCTTGGAAAACAGGATCCCAAGCTTTGCCCTTCAATCTAGGGTTAATTGCAGATACTCACATTTGATCCTTCCCACATAGGAAGAAAAATGATAGGTCATGAAACAGGAAAAGCAAAATTTTACACCCACCAAAGATACGGGTAAATAATGTTTTATTAAAAAAACTTGCCTTAATCTTGACTAGATATCATTTATTTAGAATTAACTTAACTATAGTCTTGGTAATATGGTAGTAATTTTATTTTCTAGCTACAAATATTTGCACCAATCCTACTATTAAAAATTGGGAAGATATATTGAATCAAAGAAATTGGTTAAAAGGTTAGATTGCCCCCTAGCATGAGTAGAAAAGGATAGGCTTGTTTAATAGGTATGAGCAGTATAAGGATAGACTATTTTAGGGGAAAGTAGGGTAAAATTCTTCGACAAAGCACCGATTACCTTTCTTACTTCTCTGTTAGGCAGGAATATATCTCAAGTTTTCCGAAGGAGGAGGTTTTCAGCTCCACTACATATTATACCACCATATCTCCTCCATACTGATAATTGTACTATTAACATGACTGCCCATACTTTCCTGCACCTCACTGACTTAAATACCAATTACCAACTCTTTTGACCTAAGTAATGCAGGAGACAACACACTATATATGCCTCTCAATCAGCTAACACCTTGCGCTCTCGCTTTCCCATCTATTACTAGCAAAGATTGCTTGGTCACTCTCTCTCCGGTTTACTGTTTTCTTTGATTGCTCTACTAGACTCCTTCATCATTGCAACTTTTTGAAGATATACTTGGATGTCAAATCATTATACCACAACTGTCTGCAAGGAAAAAATCCTAGTAATTCCTAGGAGCCCTTTTGTGAACCTAATCTCTAGTCCCATAAAACCCATTGGCACAGAATGGCAGGTGAAACAATACCCATCATTATCTACAAAGAAAGGTTCAAACTTTGTGATGTGAGTTGAATTGTTAGTGCCAAAAATGTCAAAGTACTCCAGGGTTGTAACTTAAAATCCAGCTTTTACCTGTTTCAGCTTTGCTCATTTGCTTCTTTGCTTCAGCTATTACTCTAAAGCAATATTCGCTGCATTCATGATAAGGGTTGGATGCATTCCGACAATCTGGGTGAACTCTTCTTTCTTCAGTCATGTTCTCAGTTTCCTTTAACACAGCAATTTCCTGTATCACGAATGCGAACGTACAGATTTAACCAAAACAAACTATAGAACTGGACAAACCTGAAAATATCACAACTCACAAAGTAATAAAGTCCACATGTAACTTCAATCCATCTTAAGCTTCTAAAGAGTTAAATTTAATTATGCTTCCAAGTTACAAGACTAACACTTATCTTCTCGTAATTACTACACCAATAAGCTACTGTTTTTCTTTTCCTTATATTTTTAACTAATTGACGACCCGGTGCTTGAATTAAGATGGTTAAAATTTGGAATTGAATTCAGTTATTGGCTTTATATGATGTAGATCCCCACGAAGCTTTATCTCTAGAAGAATACTCAGACATTGAATTGGAAAGTACTTCAATAAAACCTCTGTTAAGGGTGTGAAGGATACGGCATATTTAACCATTCAAATCATTAATTAAATTTAAAAGGGGGGGTGGGGTGTTCAACTTTTAGGGTCTTATTATTTAAAAGAGAAACATTCAGAAAATTGACTAGTGATATGCTAAGGCCGAACCGAAATCATCATAGTTTGGAGTCATTATCACATGGAAAAGAAATAAAAGTGCAAATCAATTGTATAAATCACAAAACAATGACAAATCAGAAACCGAGCACAGAAACTTAACGGAATTCCTTCTCACCTAACAGTGGGAGAGGTGGGATTTCCATTAAGGGGCTTACCCAAAAAAAAAAAAAAAGTAAGCCCACTAATAGTGCTGGAAAATAAGCGAGTTGGATCATATATGAGCGGGCTAGACAAAGTTCAACTCTATCTCCAAGCGAACAGCAACACTGGGGAAGTTAACAATTCATCTTAAGGTTTCTATTAACAGATCAGGAAGTTTCAACCTTGTATATGTGGTAACAATCGCAACCATAAATAGACTCAAAAAGGAATCCACTCTAAAAGCTAGTATTCTTTTACCTAAAGAATTCGAAGTCGTGTAGCTCATATCTAAAAAAAGACAATTCAGTCATCCACTTGGACCTTAATTTTAAAATAATCAACCTCGCCATCAATCCAATTAAGAATTTCAAATCAACAGGAAACTAAACTAACACACTCAAGCTAGACATAAGAAGTACTCCCATGTCTCAAACACTAGACTATCCCCTTGTGCACAATTTCAGTATTAAGGGCCTGGCCTATACATTTGCCCGTGTGTGAAATCAGCACTGCATATCTGGAGGTCAATGCGTCAAAGCACAAAAAAAGTAATTTGAGCCAATATACAACTCGGAAGAAACGCTATAAATATCCATTACTTCAAGGGACCATTTTAGCTTTAATCATCGAAATATATTGGTTGACGCTAAAACACATACAGTACTTAATATTGCCAAAGATTCCACATTCTAAAAAAAGGTTCAATTTGTAGCATTATTTATGCAAAAAGGGAAATACAAATACATAGAATCTGAAGAAAAATCATAGAGAAAAAAAAGGGAATTAAGAACCTACCGCGACCGACGACAAGCGGAGATGACGGCCGACGATCAGCAGGCAGCAGCGGCTACTGAGTGAGAGGGCAAGAAAGCGTAAGAATAACGAGGGAGAGCAAGAATGCTTAGAGGTTTTCCTTATTTCGACTTTGAAATTAGGGATTTAATCCAAATCCCAAACGACGTCGTTCTTTTCTTTTAAAAAAAGTCAAAGATGTCTGAATTTTTTTTTCCTCTTTGGATAACTGTGGTGTCCGGATCAGTTTTTCTTTTTTATAACTGTTATGTTCGAGTCAGCTTGTGCGCAACTGGATTAATTCTACAGAATATGTGTCAACTTCCACCAGCAATAGACATTAAAAGATGAGGATATGCATTAAGTGAGAATCGAACTTGCTCTCTAAAAATATTTGAACAGATAGTTTAACATTTAATATACACTGCTAAAATAAAAATTCAAACTCTATTTCTGATAAAAGGAGTTTGGATGAATCTCTCGGTAGATTCTCTCCTGCTTACCTTAATACTCGATTTCGCTGGAGAAAGAGATCGAGGAGGATAAATTTGCGTGAATCTAGGGTTTGTTTGATTTGACTTATGTCTTACGACTTATAAATCAAAAATCATAAGTTACTATTTCTAACATATAACTTTTAGCTCGTTTTTATTATTTTAACTTAAAAATATATGCTTAAAATCATTTTTTTAATTTATTTCAATACTACTAAAATACTTTAACACTATTTTAACTTTAAAACACTTAAAATAAAATTAATCCAAACAGGCTCTTGACCGAACAAGAAATTTGAGAATACCTGGGTTCGAGGACAACAGAACCCTAATTTGGATTTGATTCGTTTGTTCCAATCAATGGGCTACAGGAAATTTGGCCCAAATATTGCATCTGAAAAAGGCCCTTTCTGTTTATATTTGGGATTTTAGTGCATGTCATTCTAAAATTTTATTAACATAAAAAAATAAAATAATATAGTTTTAAGAATATTTCAAAAGTAGCCACTTAAATAAATTATGATATATTTTAATAAATACTTGCATGTAATCTTAGGCCCTTTCTGTTTTTTTTTTTATGAAGAAACAACTTAAAAATTAAATTTTCAATAAATTAAGAATTAATTCCCTTCTTCTCTCCATCTCAACCTAATTTATGTCTAAATATGACCTTCATTAAATTTTAAAATCTTTTCAAAATCTAATATTTGACACCACAAATATTTAAATGGATAAATAACGATCTAATATAAGATATCTAGATAAGATATTGTATCCTCACACTATATAATTCATAAGACGATAGATGTTTTATTCTCATATTTGTTAGAATATTCTAAATCTTAAAATTGCATTCATATTTATCTGTTTTAAATTCACTATAATAAAATGTATATATGATCACAAAATACCTTGTAATCAAATATAAAAATTTTTGTGGCTAAACATTTTAGTCATATTTTTTCCGTAGCTTCGATAGCAAAATATAGCGTAACTAAAAGTTAACTACAGATTTTATGTGGTCTGTAGCTAAGGACTAGTACTTATAATTACGAATTTTTTTTATGTTGTAGCTGTAATGGCAAAAAGTTCTTGCCACAAAAAATACACCTATAACAAGTGATTTTATTCTTTTACCACGACGAATAATATTAGTAGCTATATTCACATTATAGCCACAAGATATTGTATTGTAGCCAAAAAATTAATTTATTTACCATGCAAATTTAAATTTTACAGCTATTTATATAAATTTTTTTCGTGGCAATAGTACTCCTATTTAACGAATAAAAAGATTCACAACTATAAAATTAAAGTATTTGCCACAAATATGTTCGTGTTGTAGCTAAGAATTCATATCTTTAGCCATGAAATATATAGAATTGTAGCAAAAGAGTTTTTTCATTTGCTACAAAAAGAGAAAATCTATAGCTAATTCTTGATATGTGGCAATTATAGGATATATATTTAGCTTTAAATTCAAAAATTCATAGCTAAGATCCCATACTTTTTTGTCACAAGGAATAAAATTGTAGCAAAAGATTATCTTCATTAGTTATGAAAATGAAAATGTGTAGCCATATTCTTATTATGTGCAATTATATATATGTTTAGCTACAAGCTATTAATTGATTTTTTTTTCACAAATATTATTCGTCACGATAATTTAGTTAAGAATCTATTTCTGCCATAGAATTTATAGATAATTATAGTAGAATATATTCTTCACTTATTTAATAAAGAAAAAATATTAAAAAAATTAATAAAGATTCAATAAAATCATTCAAAATAGTGAAATATTATTTTATTCAGAGAAATCAATATGCTTTTGCAAGAGAATATAATTATTTATATCCTCGTCGATTTTGATATTTTCATCACTCCTTCACAAGTTGCAATTACCCTTGACTTTAAGCTGCAGACGTCATCCTAAATTTTTCTTCTCATTGTTTATCCAACTCAGCTATCTCATTCTCCATTTCTTTCTTCATTTGTTTAGCTTCCTTTTTAACTTCTTCCACACACTTGTTTGCTTCTTTTTTGGTTGATTCTACTTGTTTTATGAGTTGTATCTTCGTTGGCCTTCCACCAAAATATTCACTGATAGTTTTCCTGGTTCATATGCACGAAGATATACAGTTTTTCTGTCTCAAGTACTTTTTCAAAAATATCATCATCATTCAAAGAATTTTCTCCTTTTTTTTGCTGCTTTTTGAATTGGTCAAATTGTTCCTATAATTAAAAAAATCAATCAAATATTTGTGTAAATATATATTCTAAAAGAAGATACAATGAAAAACGAACACATTGAACTTAAAATGACATCTTTTTGAAAAGTATCAACTTGTTTTCCTTTTTTTTCTTGTGAGATTCAATAAGAACTTCAACACGAGAAGGTGTTTTTTCAATATTTTTCTCCTGTGAAAATAAATCATTACCATTAATTGAATAAGATACATGAATACAATTATTCTAGTTTTTTTTTTTTCTAAATATTATTATGTTGTTAATACCATCTCATGTCTAAGTCTTGCACAACTTTTGATCCCACTATTCGGAGACTTAATGGATACTTAAATAAATTTAATTCAATTTTTGAAAAATGGATACTTAAATAAGTTTATATCAACGGTTGTAGTTGATAATCTTAAGTTGTAAAATATTTTATCAAATTATGATTTTTTAAATAAAAATAAAAAATAAATATGAGCAAAGCAACTCATTTAATAGAATGATGAACAGAATTCTTAAAGAAAAAATAAATTCACATCAAACAAATATCACTACATTCAGCTAGAAAAATTATTCATAATAATAGAGGTTCTTAATATAATATGAACTTCACACGAACAAAAAAAAAGATATGTTTTTATCCCTCCAACTATTTGGGCATCGATAACCTCCTTTTGTTCTTTTAAAAGATTCAACACTCTTCTTTGTTGATAGTTATAAAATTATGAAATATTGTCTAAAATTGCATAGCTTCGCGATCCACGAAAAAATCACTAAAAATTATTTTTTAATCAAAACTGAATGAAAAAAACAACACTCCAAAATAGCAAAAAATATATATATGATAATCTAATAACAAGAAAAGTGGAGTTTACAACACAAATTTTTTTTTTGAAAAAACGTATTTTTTTCTGGAAATAAATTTTGGCCCTGTTTTAAAAATTTAGGGTTTTTAAATTTTTAATCTCTCCGATCCTTCATATTAGTATAAATTTTATTCTCTAATATATCTAATATAGAAAATAAGACTGAAATTTAGGCAAAAAAGAGAGAGAGTGAGAAAAGAGGGAATAGCATGGAGGAAATATTTTTTATTTCGTTCTAGATTTTCACTTTTCATTCATTTTTCCTCCTAACAATTATATCAACAGAGAATTTGGTAAGAAAATTCTTATGTACACATTAGATATAATTATAATTATATTTATAATAATTAGTAACTAATTTAAATTTTAATTAATTATAACGATATTATTCGGATAGATTAGGTCCGAGTAAAAATAATAATTTTTGAAAAATTGATCAAGAAAAAAATTTGAGCAAGATTTACAAAAATTTTGTTTAAATTTGATATCATTAGGTGATCAAAAGTAATTAAATATAATCACCTATTTATTTAAATTGTATTGGAAGCAAGCAAGATCATGTAAAATGAAATTGAGTTGTATGATGAACATATCTAATTATAATAGATTGATCAAAGTATTGTTTTAATAGATCATGTGCTATCAAATAACACGAATTTTAAAAATATTTGATCATGCACGAAGCTTGAGTAAGATTTAGTGATGAAATTTTGTTTAAATTCTATATAATTAGTAATAGAAAATAATTATATATAATCACTTATTTAGTTAAATTATATTTGAAACTTATGAGAAAGATCTTATAAAATTGAATCGATTCAAATGACGAATACCTGTAATTACATTAAATCAATAAGAGTATTCCAATAGGTCATGCCCGAGTCAAATAATAAATATTCTTGAATTACTTGATTAGAATAGAGTTTGAGTGAAACTTATTGAAGTTTTGTTTAAATTTGATGTAATTGATTAGTTAATCGAGAATAATATAAATTGTTTATTTAAGTTATGTTTAAAACTTACAAATTGTAAATTGATCAAATCAAATAATTAACCCCTCTTATTATACTAGATCGATTGAGGTATTATTCTGATGGAATAATTTTAAGTTGAATAATAATTCTGGAAGCACTTCATCTTAGGAAGTATTATTTAAGTTCAATATAATTGTTAATCAAAATTAATTAGATGGAATCACTTATATATCTATTAAATTATATATGAAATTACATATAAAGCCTTTAAAATTAAATCGAATTGAACGATTAAAATCTCTAATTACACTAGCTCAATAAAGGTATATATTGATGAAACATATTCGAATGAAATAATAATTCTCGAGACACTTGATCAAATATTTTTAACTACAAATTTTGTTTCAAATAATATATTGTGGCTAAAGTGTTACTATTACTACGATAAGTTTTAACTCGTGGCAAAAATTAATATAGCAATAAAATTTTATTATAGCAAAAAATCTATGGCTGTATCGTTTAACTATTGCCACAATTTTTTTTTAACTTGACGCAAAAATATAATTTAGCTATAATATTTTATTTCAAATAATTTATTATGGCTAGAAAGTTATTATTGCTACAATCACTTTTGTTACGTGGTAAAAACTTATGATTAGCTACAAAATCTTACTGTAGCAATAAAATTATAGCTATTCAGATAATTATTACCACAAGTCAATTTGACTTTCGTGACTAAATTTTTTAACAAATCAATAGATAGCCATGAAATTTGAATGCTTGCGGCTATTATTAGGAAATAGTATATTTTGCTTATTAAAATCATATTATATTTGCAAGCAAATTGAATTAAACCCATCAAAACACGTATTTTTATGAAATTGTCGTTAATATCAAAGTCGTATTAGTACATATTGTAAGTGATTCAAGCATGTAAAACTCATTTACAACAGAAATAAGATGGACACACCTTCTTATTTACAACAGAAACGGTGCTACGTTCGTTTTTCAATTCCGGTGAGTCTTCTAAAATACTCACCATAATGATGTAATTATTTAAGGGAAAGTCATGTTTAGGGACCTAAACCAGTATATCTTCTTAGTATATACTTCTTATGTTCCATTTTAATTGTTAGGTATATTTCAAAATACTTGTTAGTTTTAAAATTCAAGAGATAATTGACCATGTGCTTCTAATTCTATCCTTAGTACTTAAGTCATTCTAAAAAGTGAAAAGAATTATTATTGTATGTTTGCAAAAAAATTAATAAGATTATATTAAAATTATCATCCTATTAATTTTTTTTCAATGAGTGTGCAAATTTTACCCTAACAATTAAAATGGAATAGAGGGAGTACTATTTTACCATAAGAACAGTTACGGTAGTGGACAGTTTTTACAAGTTTTCTCTAAGTTATATAGGCTTATCCAGAATATTATCAATTTTAAAATATTGTGGGAAGTACGTTACAACTGGTCCATATAACACGAATCACTCTCAAATATAAGTTTTTGCAAGGACTATCTCTATTTTGAGAGAGTCTTTAATTTTTGTCCCTCAAATTGGTGGTTTTTAATTTTTATCCCTACAATTCATTTAATGAAAATATTATATCCAAAATATCATTAATTATGATTTAATTTCGCCCGACAAACTTTTTTAGAGAATATTTGTTTGGAGACATAAATCAAGTGCTATTTAATTCGCAAGACATACCTTTACTCTTAATATTTTTTAAATATAAAATCGTTAGGCATATGCCTTAGAAAACACAAGTTAATGTTGTTGAAATTCTTCCCCAGACACACGTTCACACCCCAAAGCACAAATTCATGCTGCCCAACTTCCATCCTAGGCACAAGTTCATGTTGCTAAACTTATGCCCTAAGGCACAAATTCATATTCCTGAACTTATGTCATGCAACTAAACTTATGCTCCTGATGCATAAACTGTGTGAACTTATGCCTTGAGGCATAACTTGTGCAAAATTTATGTCTTGTGAATTTTTCTTTTGTCTTATAATTTTTATTTTTATTTTTATTTTTTGTTGTTAGGGGCATTTTGACCTTTTTTTTGTCGTTTAAAGTGACAAATGGTAAAAATTAAAGACCACGAATTTGAAGACCAAAAATTAAAAACTACCCTAAAATAAGGACATTTGTGCGAATTGACCCTAATATAACGAAGGTAGCAATTGAGTTGATTGGATAGAATTTGAGCAGGTCAAAACAGGTTAGATCAATATATGAGTCATAACCCAATCCGTCAAAATTTACTAAGGTCAATGTGAATTCAGTCAAGTTAATGTAAAATAAAGGATTATAATCCAATTTGCCAAATATAACCCAAACATCATAATATAGAAAATTTCATTAGCTACTCTGCTTAAATTTCTGATTACATGTTATGTGATAGTAACACAACTTTAATATGGGTTTTTCTTTTCTTTCAGATTTGCAATCACATACTGAGTGAGTTATATGACAAGTATATCAAACTAACACATCAATCTTACTAATGTTGTGATTACTTGGTTAGCAATATGACTTTTTCTTTAAAAAAAGTAAACTTATATCATAATATGTAATCTAATTTTTTAACTTCAAAGATAATAGTGATAGAAAATTTAATATTTATATAAGCATTAATAAATGACGAGATTAACTAGAATTATCCCAATTTAAAAATTATCTTATGCTTGGCTTGTTTGAGTTGATTTATAAGTCGGCGGGTTACACTATGTTAACCCGTTTTGATCAGATTGTTTGATGAATTGTTTTAAATTTAACTCATTGGGTCAATTCAATAAATAAGTTATGACCCAACCCGTATAAATATTAAACGAGTTGGACGAGTTGGGGATGTTTTTGCCACCCCTAACAAATGTAAAGTGTCACGGCTCAATTAGATAGGTCGTGCGACACCTACATCGACTCTACTCGATTAGGAGAACCCTTACGACATTCCTTTCAACAATACAAGAAAATAATTTCTAACTTTCACATTACTTCTCATTAACTGCAACAAAATTCCTACAATTTTAACATTACATGATTTCCCTAACATAACTCTCCCTAGATCTAGTCTAGATAGGTACAAGAGCTCTATTTGAATACTTGACAACAAAATGACCCAACTTCATTCGAAAAAGGCACATCGAAGCTGGTGCTGAGTACTCCACGCCAATCAAGGTACTTCAACCTGACATATCCTACACCCAAAATAAAAAGGTGCAGCAAGGTAGTATCAGTACATCACACATACTGGTAGGCATCATCAGCCGACTAGGGTTAGTGAATATAACAACATAAAAATCACTATACAACCAATACTACTAAACTCAACAATTACTTCACTTATATGATATCCCCCCAAATTTAATCACTACAGTATAGTTTCTTATGATTCATCAAGGTTCACACAATTATCCTACGCTTTTGGTCGTTAATTTGCCTATTAGTCTGCATCTCTCTATTTCCACTGCAGTGAAGGCTCAGACCGCTCAGCGATCTCGCTGTGTAATGCCCCGAAAACTCAAAGGCTAGACCGAGACTTAAATCAGAGAAAATTAAAAAATCTGCACCAGGTCACAGAACAAGTCATTCTGTGACTCGTGGGGAGTGATCACGAGTTGTTAAGTGACTCGTGGTGAGGCCTGGGTGTTTAGTTTGAAAAATTGATGCTTGGATGACCACGGGTGTGACCACGAGTCATGGTCACCAACCGTGACTCATTAGGTCCCTTGTGGTGGCCTTCAGTGTACTCCAGGCAGTGTAATCCACGAGTGGACCACGACCCATTTGGTCACCCGTGAGGACTAACACTCAGTTTTTCCCTATGAGTTTTTAAAGGTTTTTCAGTAATTTTCTACCCTCCTAAACTTTAAACTACGTCGTTTTAGTCATAATTTCAAACTTATTAGTGGGGTTAAATGGTTTCTTTCCTCATTCCCCACTCAGACCTTCAAAAAACAAATCATAGAATTCTCCCAGGGACTCTCAGAGCAAGAACTATGGCAGTCTACTTCTCCTCAGATTCTCAAGAAATTTTATCAGATTTCTTTATCAGGTATGTGAGAATTCAACATGGGGATAGTTCTTCCCTTGTGTCCCTCAAAACCCTTCTCTAGTTTCTCTATAAAATCCTAGCCTTGAGCTTTCGAATGTGAAGAGAATATATGTTAATTTTCTTTGAATTCATGTAGAATGACATCCATGACTATTTCAGATACGATTTCCATCAGTTCATGATTAAATTGATGTTATTCCCATAAAAGTGAATTCTAGCCCTGCAGACTTTCGAATGTTGAGAAATTCTTGATAATGTTTCGTTTAATTTCTGTGGAATTATTATGTTATATTAATTATGGGTATTTTCCACCAGTTAGCGATAGTGTTGATGTTTATCCCCGTGCATTGAGTTTAGCCCTAGTCCTTGAGGGTAGCATATACTAGAAATTATGCTGAAGTGATAAACCTTAAAATTTTCCTGTTTATATCAGTGTGGTAATTTCCATATTATTCTTATGCTAAATTCTCAGTCAGATACATGATTGCCTAGCTTTAGTTAAAATGTGATAATACTCAGTGTTAGTCAGAAATGTGAGCTGATCAGTTTGACTACAGAATTTTTTGAGGTATCAGTATTACCTCCCAATTATCAGATTCAGTATTCAGTTTATTGGTCCACTAGGCGGTCATGACACTTTAGATATATTGCCCTGACTAGTCTTAGGACTCCAGTTCAGATTACAGTTTGTTCTTAGACGGTTATGACACTTCTACATAAGTAGCTCTCCAGTCTAGAACCCAGTTTCAGAATCTGATCGGATAAGACTCCCAGGGTACTTTCAGATATGTATTCCTAACTAGTCTTGAGCCCCAGTTTCAAGCTATCAGCTTAGTATTCAGTTTAGAATTATCCAGTGGAATAGGACTTAGCACCGCGCGGACCGGGGTTCCAGCGCACCCAGGTTCCAAAACTACGTTGCCAGCATAGGTTTAAGTATTTATTGTCCTGATTGGCCCCAGACTTTTATGATCACCCAGTTCATGCCTTTATACTGTGACAAGGTATATTGGGTCTTACCGATAGGGTGTATACATCGTACTCCACGTCTAGCTCACGTGGTTACATGTCGGTTATAAACCTCTCCCACTAGTCAGTTCAGTCCAGTCTCAGTTTAGTTCAGTTCATATCAGTATTCCAGACTTAGAACATATTTTGACCATCATACAGGCTCTTCTAGACCACCTCAGTATTCTAGCTATTCAGATCATTCAACATTTCTCTTGTTATTTACTCTATTGTGTATGGTTTCTCTCACTTACTCAGTACATTCAAAGTACTGATGCATACTTTTATGCTGTATCATTTCATGATACAGTTGCAGGGTCACAGTCTCAGTTTCATTCTATCGCTCATCGAAGACCTCAGCTTTACCAGTTGGTGAGTCCTCATCCTTTGAGGACGGAGATTTATTCATTTCAGTTACATTTTCATTTTCTTCTATTTAGATTTGGATTTAGCTAGGGGCTTGTCCTAGAAACTCATCACTCATAGTGGCTTTTAGATTCAGATTGGTATTTCAGACTTGTAGTGTTGTTCTAATATCTTCAAATACTATGAGCCAGCTTTATTTCTTTCAAGTATTTATATTTTTGCTTTAAACTTCCGTTGTATGTATTTTTATATTACTCAGAATGCCAGTGTATGATAGACCAGGGGTTGATTTGGGGTCACTTGTGACTTCAAATACCGTGTTTCGTCCCGGGTATAAACTCGGGGCATGACACGCTGTCGCGGCGATGTGTCTGATGCAACGCTACCCTATCTAGTCAGTAATCAATTTTCCATAGTCTAGTTCGGTTTTATTCCCCCATATACACTTAGAGTTCAACTACTCCTCTCACCACTTCACTATAAATGACCAAGTCCGTTTCTACCATTTATTAACATATTTAATTACTTTTAGAATTTATCCCACTCTCTTTAGTGTGGTACATCAAATAATAACGTCTACTTGTTATCTCATGGTACTGCACTATCTTTTGTACAAACCGTCATCCATGAACCACAAAAATTAATTTAAAACAAACAATTCAACGCAACTACAATTTAACTAGCTCAAGTTCACACAGAGGTTATCACAACAATATGAGGGAGTCAATTTCCCCAATAGTAAGTACATGCATATACCTGATCTCATACCATGAAATGTCATAAGATATCATACCTGAACTGAATAGCCCCATACGGTACTCCACACATATTCCTTACCTCAAGCCTGATTCATGTCAATATATCCTGTATCACACTGGTATATTAATTATCTTTTTGTATCTGCAGCCGTATGTATATCAACCATACCCGCATAATTTTTGTCTCACAATCCTACCATCGGGATATGCTGGGCACGCGCCTCCATCATATCACTGTACACACATGCCAGAGGGTCTTATGCTTGCCTTTCCAGTCATGACCTACAGGGGACTCTAGAAATTCATGTACTAAACACCCAGCCTTATGAACGTTCATCATACATGTTTGTGTATTCACTCGTACACCCAGCCCCATGGTCCTTTAGCCATACCTGTCTGTGTACTTATTAATACCGCTCGCTCGGATGCTCACTTTGGGCAGGATCCACTCGTGTGTCCAATCTTTACTCAGAATCTAACTACATTAACCTGTGCATTTGAGTTCCTTACTTTCGGCCATAGACCTCTCATTTACCACAATACCAGACTTTCATTTCATGTTAGCCGTCATCCCAGTCACACATTCATTTGATGCTGATTCGCTTTCAATCTTGGGACGTATAATGTAACACACATGTATCAAATCATCACACAACAAGAATTACACATTTACCGCTACAAGTACAACTACATAAATTTAAAACAATCTCATGTTTGAATAATAGTAAATAACAGTTATTTTAGCACGTCATAAGACTTCCGACTTGGCCCGCTCACTGGTTTGGGCTCCGCTGCAGCAGCATAACTACCATTGGAGCAGCATACCACCCGCTGCAGCAGTACTGCGACCAGTCTTTATTTTCGTGTCTTCAGCCTTTCGCTTCTTTATACTCAACATAATGAAAACAACGTCACATCCACCTCTCTTCAACAATTTACTTACCACGGTGTCATTGTTAATGCTATCAACAATCATCAATCCATACAACACAATACCAATCACAACACTTTCAAGTTATTACGTAGGAAATCACTATCCCACTTCACCCGCTTCATTTCACGCTCAAACATAGTTATAATTTATTAAACAGCTCGTTAATTGCATCTTCTACACAAAGTCTACATAATTTACACGTCCCAGGTTTCGATTCAAGAGAAAGAAGAATTTCATTTTTATAGTTCGGGAATACTGACAATGACACTCGAAAGTTAATATGCTCAACAATATTTGACATAACGCATATCCTAGAACACAACCCCTTTGTTGGTCGAATATCTCCTCTAGGGTTTACCTCATTGTGGCTTCATTACTCCTCTTATAATATGCTTGTTCTTAGATTTTCACTGATTCCGATTAATAGACTATAACATAGTTAAAAATACATTCCTACTCATCGAAAGCATATAAATCATACGCACGTATATTTTAGCTAACCAAAGTCTAATGCAAAAAGCGAGTAAACCATAACCTACCTGGGCGCCAAGCTATCATCCCAATCGTTCTTGCTTGTGGCTTCATCATTCTCTTGACTTTTCTCACGCGAGCTCCTGACTATGGAAGTCGAACTCCACTCTTTGAATCCTCTTATTTTCCTCAAAAAGTCTATTTTCTGTTTTTAGACGTTTTTAATAAGTACTTTTTAGGGATTAGGTTTTCAAAATCATAGTCAGAGCGGGATTGCGGATTTCTGGTCGGCGTCATCTGCTGTGGCGGTAACGGTCCCGTCGCGGCGGACACCCGCTTGGGTCCTCCCAACTGTGACTAAGCCCATTTGAATTTACTCACCGTGCACCCTTCGTTTCTCAGGGATTTATCGCGAATTTCTAAAAATTTTAATTAGCCCATTTTTATGTGGTCGGAATACTATAACGATCGGGTGAATCGTTACATAAAGATTTCATTAACTTCATGTTATAACATTTTCACCCTTCAACGTTTAGAATTATAGCAACTTTACCTTTAGTTAGGTTTTGTCATTAGCAGAGATAAATTGTCAAACTATACATTGGGGGAGGATAAATTGATGCAATTGAAACAAAGGGAGGAAGAAGAAAGAAAATAAGCAGCCCAACATATATTAAAAAAGCAGCCCATATATATGAAGTATATGGGCTTAGATTATATAACATTTCTAGTTTGATTTTACAATATTCAATCATTATTTAGGAAGTCAAATTATTTTTCTTAGATTGCAATTTGTCTTTAATTTATTAAATAGAATTTAGTTAAAGATTGTGAGTTCTAGTGCTTTTATATAATTTCTGAGCAGTGTCTTTTAAATTAATGAATCAATATTGAAATAGAGAGTGTCAATTAAATTGTCTCATCATCAATACTTTGACAACATTGTTCTCTTTAAAAATAGAGTGAATCGAGTTTGTCCACCTTGAATCTGAATGGTTCAGATATTAAGTTATTAAGTATTTCAGATCTTAAGTCATTAAATGCATTTGTTTTCATTAAAATTTAAGCACTTAATTGATTTGAATAGGTATTAATCATTAAGATCTGAAACAAAATTTTAATATCAGTAAAACGTATTTTTATGTGAATAACTTATATGACTACTCTATCTATATCACCAGCTATCACCATTAACCACCTCTATCATCACAACCACTATCACCATCGTCAACCATCTTTGTCATCACAACCATCACTAACAGTCATCATCATCGTCGACCACTACTGTCAGTCGCTATTACAGCTACCGTCTCCATCACTATAATTATATCCAACATTATTGTCGTCGCCTCCTCCTCCTCCACCACCACTATGACCAATCTCTACTACCAACCACCTCTGCCATCACAACTAGCACCAACCGTCAATTACCACTACTACATCATCAACCACCACATATTCTTCATCCATCACCACCATCGCCACCTCCACCACCACTATCAGCCACTACCAACACTGCCACCAAATCCCTATTACCAACCACCTCCACCATTACTACTAGCAGCGCTGCCAACTACCACCAACACATCTTCAGCCACCATCATCAATTGCCGCCAACTACCAACATCAACTTACTTCTCTATCACAATCACCACCACTACTACCAACCGCTACCATCATCTCAACCACTATGACACCAACTATCTCTGCCATCACAATTATCACCACTGATACCACCACCGCTACACACCATCTCCACCATCATTAGTGAATATAAGTGTTTCATTTTTTTTAATCAAATAGTAATTTTATTATTAAATTTATATTTTTCTCTAATGTTTAAATTTTTTTTGAATTATATATTTATTATATTTATAAATAAATAAATTATGCACATTCAAATACTAAAAATAAATAATCTTAATAATTTAATATTCAGATATAGAGATAATATTTTAATCATTCAGATGTACATTTAAATTTAGATGTTTTAATCTTAATAAAAATAAATAAGGCAAGGTGTTTCCTCGCGTCGCGGGGAGGGAAGGATTTGGATCTTGCCCATAGTTGACCTATTCACTGTAATGTTAAGCTATAAAGTGACAGAATGTTAATTAAGGTGTATATGTCCAAAGATGGATGTCCCTTTCATGTTGCTGTAAGAGATCTAAAGACATGCTACATATTTTCTTATCTGCATGTATGAAGTTTCTTTTCTCGTCTTATTATGCACCATCTTTTTCGTTTTAAGTATTACTATCTTTCTTCCAAATATGCTTTCCTTCTTTCCTCAAAAACCAGTAATGTATTCTGGTCTTTGTTTCAAATGGTTTGTCACTTGCACATTTTGTTGGTTGGTACGACATTTTAATTTTGTGCTCTAGATACTTAGCATGCTGGACAAATAGTCACTTCATTTCAGTTTACGTGGATCTTATTTATTGGACTCAAAATTTTTCAAAATAAATAAAGACTTTTGAAATATCGGAAATTTGTGTCGTCTTAAATATGAAATAAGTTGTGTATTCATAAAAAAATCTTATGGAGATGAAATAGAAAGTTTAAAATAAATTATTTTTAAATTTAAAAAGAAATTATTCTTTTTAAAATGGACTTAAAAGGAAATAAATTATTCATATAAATTAAAATGGAAGGAGTATCTCATTTGTTTTTATTAAGATTGATGTTAGTGAGTAATAATGATGGTAGTGATAGTCAGTGGTGGAGCCATGGATTTAAACAAAGGGATTCAAAAAAGTAAAGAAAAATTATGATAAGAAGATTCAACAACTGATATATATACAAAAAAATTATTTTTAATCTATTTGCATAGTATAATTTTTCAACACAGAGGGTTCAATTGATCCCTCTTGCAGTCCTAGCCTCTATCCCCGGTGATAGTTGTGATGGTAGAGGTGGTTGGTATTATAATGACTGGCGTGATGGTGGTTGTTGGTAGTGGTAATGCTGAAGCTGGTTTATGTGTAGTTGACGGTGTTGATGGTGGTGGTTGACGATGTGTTGGTGATAGTTGGCAGTAGTGCTAGTTATGATGGCAAAGGTGGTTGGTAGTAGAGATTGATTGTGGTAGTGGTAATAGAGGTAGCAATGGCGGTGACAGTAACAAAAACGATAGTGGATATAATTATAATGATGAAAATAGTAGGTATAATAGCGACTGACAGTAATGGTTGGAAGCAACGGTGATCGCAAATAGTGGTTGTGGTGGCAGAAGTGGTTGGTGGTTGGTGACGATAAGGGTGGTTGTGGTGGTTGTAATGACAGAGGTGGTTAGTTGTAGTAACTGATTATTATGGATAGAACAATAGTGAATGCACACAAAAATACTTCTTAATAATATTAAAATTTTATTCAAAATCTTAATAATTAAAATCCATCCAGCCAAATAAACTATTAAATTTTAATATAAATAAATATACTTAATAGTCTAAAATCTAACCGTTCAAATTTAAACCTTCACTAAGTGCAAATAAATAAGGTCAAAACTCGAATCGAAATGAAAGCAACAAACTGGGTGGATGCAATTCATATATATTATTTTGGACGAATAAAAGACGTGCGAGTCTCCATCGTGTGGGTTCCGCGTCGTTTCTTCGAATCAGACATTTGAGTCACAATTAATATTACGTCTTTCTACTCAGTTCACGCGATAGTAGACACTTTCTCGCTTGCAATTTTTATTGCTTCGTGAATCTCGTGCCTGGTTTATGATTAATTTATTTGATTGGTTATTGTTGCTAAAATTAATTTGAATAAACTTTCGTGTAATTAAAAAAAAAAAAAAAGAACATTCTATTTGCAAGATTAAGCTTTGCATATAATGTAATAATTTTATAGTTAATATAATATTTGGTTGTCCACCTACAAAATTTTTGTAATGCAATTAAATCCAACTTATTTGGAATCAAAACATTATTATTATTATTTAACTCATTTTTATTCATAAAAAAATTTAAATTATAATTTTCTTTTACTTAAATTATAAATGATAAGAAATTTCATTTTATCGGGTAGAACTTAGTTGTCACATGTGAAGAGGAACATAAAGATAAAATGCATTTAAAAATAGTCCATCTTACATAACTGTTCTCCATATAACAATCACTAGTAGAATAATAAGCAAGATTTCATATGATCTTTTTTTTTTTCGACAGATGAATTTATGTCGGAATGGTAATAGTCTCCTAAGTTTTAAATGTTATCTAGGAAATTTATTTTTTCGCGCTTCGTATGATTATAAAAAGTTTATTTAATTTATATGAAAATATTTTTAAAATAAAATTTAAAAATTTAAGTGTACAACAATTAAAAATTTTTAAATTCTATCTTACAATTAGATAATATTGAAATTTAGGCAGCAAAAAACTTATGAAACTTTAAAAAAAAAAGATAAGAAATATAAGTTTGCAACAATTGTAAATATCTTAAATTTATCTTATAATAGGAGAATCTAAAGTTAAAATATATAATTTCAACTCAGAAGTATTTCACAAATTTATATTTGAACTCTGATTGTTTTGTTCATTGAACTGTCCATCTAATATTAAAATCGAAACTAAAATTTTAAAGTCAAACATAAGCTTAAGGAAAAATAAAAAGAAGAAGTTGTGACAGTACAATCACCACGCTAATTTTTTTGTTCTACTTCAAGATTCTTCTTTGAAAAAACTTAAGAATATTTTTCTCTACTTTTCATCATTAGAAATGTACACTTCACTAAAGAGGATTTTTGGTAAAACTTAATTATCTTCTTCTCTTTTAAAATTTTATCGATTTTTCCTAATTATTTTCTATGTTTCGCTTCTTTCTTCTTTTATTTTAAATTATTTTTAGTTTCTTCTGTCTCTTCCAAATCACTCGTCACCTTCTCATAATTTATACGTTCACATTTTTCTTCAATTCATCGGCTCCTCATCTTTCCAGCACTATCCCAAAAATTGGTATTAAATAGTGATTTTTTTTTTCGATTCTGTATTGGTACCTATATTTGGAGGGATTAATGGAGTTTGCGAGTTCATGCAGGGTAATTCTACTTTGGATAAATTATTTCATTTTTAAAGACGATTTCATTTTTAAAGTTTAATCTAAAATCTCTAATTAATAATTGAGAGATATGATATTAAACTTTGTATTTAAGGTAATTCAAAAGACGAATTGGTATAAAAGAAGAGTAGTTGAGAGTGACACTCACTTGAACAAAAGAACAATATGTCAAATTCTCAACATCACCAAGCCGTATAACATCATCATGCACGTACCTTAATTCTTATCTGTAAAATAAAGAAAATAAAAATATTCTCACTTACAAAATTATTTATTACATTTATATATATAACAATTCTACATGCTCAAACAAATTTTGATGAAAATAAATAGAAAGTGATATGGAGAAGGCGGTGAGTGCAATGAAGAATACATAAAGGAGGAAAAAATTAATAGCTACTTGAAAATAATTTATAGGCCTATTATTTCTAGTATTGTCAATGTTGCAATTATATTTAAGTTATAGGTGATGAGTTAATTGGATTTAATAATTATTTTCAAGGAGAGGAAAAAACTCTAAAAAAGAGTTTTTCATCATAATTAAGTGAGTTAAAAGAGGGGCTTTTGATTTTTTTATACAAAATAAATGGTAAAAAGAATTTCACAAGACCAAAAATTTAAAAAATAGAAAGTGAAGAAAAAGTCTAAAAAAGGTGAATCCAAATGTAATATGAAGAGGTACAAGTATTAACACCAAAAATATAATATGAAGAGGTTCAAGAATTAATTAACATATAATTATTTAGAGATTAATACACATTAAAACTATTATAATTACAAATGATCTAACCTCTTGGGTTTTAATGCAAACCTATTTACTATTATTTAGAAATAAATAGTATTTATTCTCATAATCAATGACCTAGAAAACTAAAAGTTAAGGAAATAGGAAATCATTAAAAAGTTGAGAAAAACATAGTTTCCTGATCTTAGAAGTATGTCACGTCACTGGTCCTAAGACCAGAATTATATAATGTATAGATAAACGTTCAAAAATTCTAATTAGTACCATATGCATTATGCATTAAATTTCAACAATAATTATAATTAAGTTTATAGAAGAACAAAGTCACTGGAGTTACATATTCGTATTGAAAGATTTGAAAGAAACTCAAACACTCATATCATAATTATAAATATTATAGATTTTGTATTAGACATTATCTTCTCAAATTCCACCAACTTCAAACTAAAAGAATACAAATTTCAAGTAATAAATAAGGGGATCAAGGGAAAAAATAGAAAAAGATAATTAATTTGGGATGTTTATTTACAATTCTACACAAAAATATTATAAAATTGGTGTTTGATTGAAGGGCAAAAATGTCATTTAACTTATGATGATTATTTTGATCTTTTTGAATTTTATACTTTGGGTCTTCTATATATATTTACATTTATTAAAAGTTAAATTTACTTTTTTCTGTACAAAATTATTAATAGGAATAGTGTTTAAGTAAAGAGTGAAATGGTCGTTTATTATTTAATGGACATTTTGGTAATTCAACTTTTCAACTAAGGCGTTTCTCATTTATATAGCAATATGATATTCACACACACACACACACGCACACACTCTTCATTTTAACATATTTTTATTCTTTATAGAAGAAATGAAAGGTTGCAATAGTAAATATTTAGATTTTTAAATATTGCAATAAAGAATAAAAATAAGTGGAGTAGTAAATGAACTATTTAACTTTTTACAATAAAATAAAAATAAATAGAGTGAGTAGTAATTGACACATTTATTTTTGTATAATAATAAGTAAATAGAAATGTGAGGAAAATTATCAAAAAAAGATAAATAGAATCTTTGTCCAAAGAGAGGTGCCACAACACTGCTCTAATGCCTAACTTTAAATTATATATATATATATATATATATATATATATATATATATATATATATATATATATATATAGATTTAGATGTGTTATATTAGAAAAAAAATTTAAAAAATTATTTTTTTAACCTCTTAATTATATTTTTTACTTAATTATGTTAACTATGCTATATTTAACACTCTTTATATATTGTGATAACATTAAATGAACAACAATAATTAAATAAATGAGTTAATAAAATAATTTTAAAAAAAAGAAAATAGTCAAGAAAACCACAAAAAAAAGGGAATGGAGGTCTTAGAGGCATGCCACATCAGCACGCCTCTAAGTCTCCTATATATATATATATATATTACAATTAATTATGCATTTGGTAATGTGAATAAAATATCTCGAGATGTGAACAGACCTTATGATTGAGGAAAATGATTTTCTATCCTTATATAAATACTAGTTTTTGGACACGTGTTTCGCATGTGTATATCCATATTAAATAATTAAATATAGAGTTGCAATAAGTGTAAACTCAAAACGATTGAACTGTGTTTTGGTTACCTTAGTTTATTAATCATGCTTTGATGACGATTAAGTATAAAGCGTGACAAGATCACCTAAATAAAATGAAAACAAAATCTTTTTCAACATTTATGTAGAAAAGTGCAAGAATTACATAAAATATAAGTTACCATGATGGCTATAAATATAAGTCACGCGCCAGGAGTAAATTTAATTTGCAAGTTTGAGGCTACTTCTATCAAATTTATGGTCATTTCATACAAACCCAAAATGCCAACAGCAACAAATCAAGAAGGTAAATCAAAAAATATTTGAAAAAATATCAAAAAGAAGAAGAAAGAATGAAACAACTTTATATTACCTATCAAAAGGTGTAGAGTATGATCATGACACAAAGACATATATTTTTCATATTGAGTCTACTTAATCGTACAAATTTTCATTAGAGGATTGTGTAAAGATATTATTGTAACCGGTGAAACTTAGCAGATGAAACATTTGGGAGGTGAAAAGGTAGTATATGATATAATAATTAAAAAATATATAAAAGTGTAACCTACAATAATACTGGCAGGTGAAACAATTCTCTTCATTTACTCGGTTCAATGAATGACTTTATTAATTTTCTTTTGTTTTAATGAATACACACACACACACACACACACACACATATATATATATATATATATTATGGTAAAATATTACTATTTGATTAGATATTTTTATACTTGAATTTACTATAGGTGTAAAATGGAAGTCCGATTTTTAAGATAAGAGCTTTTATTATTATTATTATTATTATTATTGTTATTATTATTATTTATTTATTTATTTAGTTAGTTAGTTAGTTAGTTAGTTATTATTATTATTATTGATAATCATTATTATTATTTATTATTAATATTTATTTATTATTTATATTATTTATTAGAATTATTATTATTTATTTATTTTAGCTTTTCACTTTTTGGATTTCCACTTATAATTATTATTATTTATATTTATTTATTATTATTTATTTATTTTAGCTTTTCACTTTTTGGATTCCCACTTATATAATAATAAATATATAAATATGATATGATATGATAAAATATTAATATTTAATTATGTATTAATTAAATTTTAATTTAATGGAGGGGGAAAATGATAATCTAACTTTCAACTTTGGGGCTTCCCACTTATATAATTATTATATAATAATATGATTTCTTCCTATTATATGTGTGTCCCGTGTAAGCTTGTGCAGATTCGTTAGATGATATATGTAGAACGATATATTGTTGCTGACAGATGATAAACGTAATATATAATCAAACAAAATTGACAGAAATTCAAGATATTACTTTCTGATATGCTCCCAAACAAATTATATTAGTTGCTTATATAATTGTCATTTATTTGAAAATATTTTATCAAATGGTCATTAATATAAATTTATTATAGAAATAAGAAAAAAATATTCTCTTTAATTCTTGTTGAAGTTATATATCATCATATTATATTAAAAGTGGGAAGGTCCTATCATAATATCATCATAATATACTAAAAACGGAAAGCCCCTATCTTAAAAGTTGAATTACCATTTTATCCCTACAATAAATAAAAATATCTAATTAAATAATAATATTTTACCATTCAATGAATCAAAATCAAACTAAATATCTAACAAAATGATAATATTTTATCATTCATTGAATCAAAACTAAATTATATATCTATTAATATAGTAATATTTAAATCATATCATATCATATCATATTTAAATATTTAATTAAATAATAATATTTTATTATTTATTGAATCAAAACTAAATTAAATAATAATATTTGAATCATATCATATTACATTATGCTAAAAGTGGAAAGTCCCACATATCAGTCCATCAAATATTAAATGATTATTTTGTCTACATTTAAACAATACTTTTATAATATTTTTTGTATCAAACAGTAAAAGTGAATAATAACTACTAAACTAAAAGATATTTGACTATTTTTTTTTTTAAAAAAAGAAGTTAAATAATGAGTTATAATATTTATATATCAATACAGTTATTAAATTATAAAAGTGAAAAGTCACGAAATAAAAAATAAATGACTAAAATATTTATCAAATATTAAGTGATATTTTTACCCTTCAACCAAATAGTATTTCAAAATATTTTGGTAGAAAACATAGATATAAATCTTTGAAAAAATAACAAAAGAAAAAAGAAAATATTAAATGAAAGAAACAACCATAATACTATGGCTTTGAGTTATTTACATTCTGATGAATATGACGCTAAATGATTATAATTAAATTTGAATAAAGTAAAATAACATAAATTAAATGAAAACATTAATTTTCTATTATGAAATTTATAAATTTCTTATTTAATTTAATAGTCTAATAATATTTATTGTAATGTATATTTACTTTTTAGTACATAAAATATTATTAAAATAATTTTAGATTGAAGGGCAAAATGATAATCCAACTTTTAACTTGAGGGTTTCACACTTATATAATAATATGATTTAATTTTATGATCTTTTTTTAAAAGATTTTTATTTTTATACATAAGTGACGATCATTCTTATGCAAAAGATTTGAAAAGACTATTTTTTAAATTTTAAATTTTAAAAGGATAAGATGGTGATTAGATGTTTGAATCATGGTAATATATGTGTTAAGAGTTTAAAGTAGAGAAAATACACAATTACCACTTCTAATGCCATCATTTCTGTCTCAACTTCTCCCATCTTTTGCTATTATTGCTTCAATTTTCTTCAATTTCAAAATTTTTATCTTAAAAATTTCTTTACATTTCGAATAAATTTATAAATTCCATTAGATTTCAAAATGAATTAGGAGTCATTATTTAATTTTTATTATCAATAACTCAATAAAAATTTAGATGACTAAGTGTTAGGTTGAAAATAATTATTTTTATTTAAATAAAAATAAAATTGGAAGAAAAACATTAATGTCTTCTTGATTTTGTAAAATATCACAATAAAAAAATAAAAATACCACTTATTTGATGAAATACGAAAACCACCACCACTCCTAAACTATAATCTTCTTCTACTACTACTCATACCAAAATGCCGCCAAAGAATATCACTCATTAATTTTTGGATTCTCCTCAATCTTTCGATTCTTTTGAGATATCACGCACTCAAAATGAAACTTGTTTGTGGCAATTCGAACTTTGAATGATCGCATTCTTCAACGTTATGAGTTGATATAAATCGATCCGAAATCATGTCAAACCTCAACCAAATTACTTTAAAATTTCATATATAAATTCTCCTAGACGTTCGGACTTTTTTTAAGATATCACTCATTCAAAACAAAACTTACTTACAGTAATTCAAACTTTTGGACTAGAGCTTCGAATCTATTAATGATCGTCAATGAATTCGAACTCATTCTTCATGTTTTTCATCAACCAAATCATATATATGCTTTAAGTTCAGCTCCCAACAAATATTACACGCATAGAAGATGGAGTGAGAGAACTTTGGAGTGAAGGAATGATTTTAGAGGAAGAAAAATGGGGAAAAAAGAGAAAAAATTATGTTAAAATTTTTTAAAGAGAGGCTCATAAGTTTGTAAAAATACAAAGAGGCCCTCACGTGATGCTGAAGTCAGGTTTACTATTTGCTTGATATGAAAAAAGAGGAAAGAAATAGGGTCCTCGTAACAAAAAAAAAAAAAAAACTTAAGAGACTCTAATAACTAATATATCAAATATTTATAATTTATTTTAAATTATAAATTTTAATAATTTTAATTTTATTTTTAAATATTATTTATCTAATCAAACATCATCATATAATTCAAAACAAAATAAATTAGTAAATAGGCACTTCCTAGAAAAATAAAGTTGTGTTTGAAATATTCATGTTATTGGCCTACATGTATACTTTCAGTTTTCTAAAATGTGTTATGTTCTCATAAATGACTTATGATTTAAAAATATTATTTATGCTAAGAAACTATTTTATAATGATTAAAGATTTTGATCGTATTACGTACAAGTTTTTCAAAGTCATTGAATGAGAGAGGCGATAATGCTTGTTGAGTACGTAATTTTACTGACATCTTTAAGCACCGTTGCTGTTTTTTGAAGAGGAAATTTCATAAATTGACAATAATTTAAAAAAAATAATAGGTTTAAATAATAATATTTACTTATTTACATAAAATGACAATATGTTATGTGTCATGTGTTGTATTTAACATAGGTAAAATTTAACAAAATAGGAATTTGAATAATTTTAGGGATTATGTTTCAAATAAAAATTCAGTTACCATAAATCACTCAAGTGATAATTATTCCCTTCTATTAATAATAGAATTCTAATAAATGACAGAATTCTTATTTACCATAACAACTTGTGAAATAAAAAAAGAAAAATTTAACAAGATAGTTTATTTCCTGTTACAAAATAGTAGAATAAGAAAAAGTAAATAATAAATGAATAATTTGTATCATAAAATACAAACAAAATGTATACAGGATTATGTATTTGAATGTATGAAAATAGAACTAATTGTTATGAAATAATAAAGCAAGGGAAGAATATTGTAGAGAAAGGGAGAACAGAGAATAATTCTTATTTCTCTTGATTGGATGAAATACAATAAAAGAGAACCCTTCTATTTATAGGGATAATTCCTCCTAACTTTTCCCCAAAAGATAGACTTTCACTATAATATAAACACATATATCCACTACAATACAAATACCTTTGTAGACATTCACTATAATACAAATATGTTTATAACGCTCCCCCTTGAATGTCTATTTGATAAATATTGTCTCGTTAAACTTACTAGAAAAAATCCAGTGGAAAAAAATCTAGTGAAGGAAAAAGAGTACACAAATCTAATATACGCATTTTGGCTGCCTCATTAAAAACCTTACAAGGAAAACTCAGTGGGACAAAACCTCGTAAGGAAAAAAGAGTACAACGCGTATTAACTCCCCCTAATGAGAATATTCTTGAATCGTTGCATCCCAATCTTGTGCATCATCTTCTTGAAAGTTGAAAGTTGGTAGAGATTTGGTGAATAAATCAGCCACATTGTCACTTGAACGAATATGTTGCACATTGATATTACCATTCTTTTGGAGTTCATGTGTGTAGAAAAATTTTGGCGAGAAGTGCTTCGTTTTATCTCCTTTTATGAATCCTCCCTTTTAGTTGTGCTACGCATGTTGCATTATCTTCATATAAAATTGTGGGTACTTTATCACATTTCAAACCACATTTTTCTCAAATGAGATGTATCATCGACCTCAACCACACACATTCTCGGCTTGCTTCATGAATAGCTTTTATCTCAGCATGATTTGATGAAGTAGCTACGAGAGACTGCTTTGTAGATCTCCAAGATATGACAGTACCTTCACATATGAACACGTAGTCAGTTTGAGATCGAGCTTTGTGTGGATCAGATGAATACCCAGCATCAGTATAACCAACAAGATCGGGAATGCAATTGTTAGAATAATATAAGCTCATATAGGTAGTCTTTTTTAGATAACAAATTATGTGTTTGATCTCATTCCAATGTCTCCTAGTAGGAGTAGAACTATATCTTGCTAATAAATTAACAAAAAAGGCTATATCAGGTCTTATAATGTTAGCAAGATATATTAGTGTACCAATTGCACTAAGATATGGTACTTCAGGACCAAGAATTTTCTCATTCTTTTTTTGAGGTCGGAATGGATCCTTATTCACATCAAGTGATCGAACAACCATCGGAGTACTTAATGGATGTGTACCATCCATATAAAATCTTTTCAACACCTTTTCTGTATAGGCAGATTGATGAACAAAGATACCGTTTGTCAAATGCTCTATTTGCAAATCAAGACATAATTTTGTCTTTCCAAGATCCTTCATCTCAAATTCTTTCTTTAGATAATCAATTGCCTTTTGAAGCTCTGTTCGAGTTGCAATGAGGTTTATGTCATTAGCATAAATAGCAAGTACAACAAATTCCGATGTTGTTTTCTTATTTGATTTTCCTCATATAAGAATTATGAACAAGTTTAAAGAAACTCGTAAATGCTTCAAGAATTTTGAATCCTTCATTATTTTAATATAAATTTTATCACGTGATAACATTCATTATAAATGCGTGACATCTTCTGGTGTCTGGACTACAGGTCCAATAAGCTTTACGCTTATCAAGATGCTTCTTTTCACTTGATAATTATTTCTACATCAGCATACATTAATAGACGTCGAATTCAGATCCTCACAATCTTTTACAATATTGCGCGCTATACTGTATCAAAGATATCGTTGACGATCATTTTGATATCAGTTACAATGCGACATAACTTATTGAGATCTCTTCATTTTTCATCATTTTCAGAGACCTGAACCTTTGCAAAGGTTTTATGAAGTGTTATGTCGTAGTGCTTTCTTAAAGAACTTGCCTCATCATTATGACCGTCTTAATCATTTGCTCCTCTCCTTCTTCAAGGAGTTCTATATTTGAAATCGTTTGGTTTATCACGCTTCAGGCGTCTCATGGATCCTGTCCATCAAGGACTTTCATTAGAGTATTTGCAACTGAATTATAAAATAGGGTCAACAAATACATCTGGCAATTGATTTGCAATATTTTACAAGTGAATTATCTCTTGAACTTTAAGTTCATATTTTTTTTCCCGAGAATATAGAATTCATCCCACACTCAATTTTCAGTTGCTAATCACTTCCGCTCCTAATGTTAAGAAAACTAATATTTACCTCCAATCTCATTTAGAGACCCATCTTTATGCGTTGTCGTGGAGCAATTGAATCATATACCGCACATTTAAATTTTCAGATGGAATTATTTGGTTCCTGACCCTGAACCAATTGTGATAGGAGAACCTTGTTGACTTGATGCATTCAAGTATTGCTACATGTTAAATAAACATATCTCATACCAAAATTTATTTGGGAGTTTTGTTCTCATAACTAATGGTTTAGCTATAATTGGAGGCATACAATTTTTGCTAAACCAACTTAGATATGAACCAACATTGTAAATATGATTTTATAATTTGGAACTGTGCTCTTAATTTAATATTAGAGCAAATAACCTTGCAAAAATCAATTGCAAGTTGATATCAAAGCACATGTGACCATACCATAGATGCATCTATTAAAATTATATAATAGCAAATACTTCACATGGTGGGTGAACAGACCCATATTCACCCTTTTATAAGTTTCAAAATTTCAGGGATTCATATTCACCCTTTTATAAGTTCCAAAATTTCAGGGAATATAATTTCAATCTTAGTTGATCAAGAACATTATATCACGAGAACAAACAACACAAGAGAATTTTTGAAGAATCTTTTATTTCTTCAACATATAGCCACGTGAATTCTCAATTATTTTTGCATCACATTTGAACCGGGATGGCCAACCAGTTATGTCAACTTATCTTTATTTAAGTAAACTTCTAGTTTACTTTCGTATGTGATTTTGTCATCATACTCATATTTATGTACTACAAACAAAAGAAAACGCGGGTAATCTTTTACATAAATATTTATAACTCGCTTCAATTGTTGTAATATGAAGATATTAAATCTTCCCATAATTTATAGTCTCAATTTTTTTTCAATATCTTTGAAACTTATAAGTTTCATTTTGAGACTTACTACAATAATTTCATTCCTTCAGGTAATAATATATTAGCTCTTCTGGAGCTCTCAATTAATTTTGTATACTACCGCATATTCAATCATATCAACATCATTAATAGTTTCTCCATGTAGTTTCAACTTACAAATAATTTTGAATGTTGATGAGATATACTCATGAACAGACTTATATTATTGATGGATCCAATCATATCGTGCCTTTAGGTGGATGACCATCTTCAAGTGGTCATACCTTTCTTTTAGGTTATTCCACAAAACAAGTGGATCCTTAATCGTGAGATATTCAATTTTAAAAATTTCGTCAAGATGATGACGCAAGAATATCATAGCCTCAGCACGATCTTAGTTTGATGCTTTATTTTCACTTTTAATGGTGTCTTCAAGACCCATTACATCCATATGGATTTCATCATCTAACACCCATGAAAGTAGTTATTGCCTGAACTTTGAAAGGCAACGAAATCAAGTTCGTAAGGTTAGCCATATTAAAAGAAAGAGAAAAATAATACCTTAGCCTTCAAATTTTGAGATGGTAGAGTCGTAAAGCAACAATATCACTAAAGGAATATCACTCCTGTAGTTAAGTAATACATCTTTCGAAAAAGAAATTTTAATTTTTCTTACCTCAAATCTTTCAAGGTGAGTGCTCAAGGCAGAGACTCGTGCTGATAACGTGTTATGAAATAATAAAGCAAGAGGAAGAATATTATAGAGAAAGGGAGAACAGAGAATAATTCTTATTTCTCTTGATGAGATGAAATACAATGAAGGGAAACCCCTCTATTTATAGGGATAATTCCTCATAACTTTTCTCCAAAAGATAGACTTTCACTATAATATAAACACATGTATCTAGGGGTGGGCGTTCGGTGTTTCGGTTCGGTTTTTTCAAATTTCGGTTCGGTGTTTTCGGTTTTCGGTTATGAATAATGAACACCAAACACCGCACCGTTTTAATTCGGTTCGGTTCGGTTTTTTTAAAATTTTGTTCGGTTTATTTAGTTCGGTTATTCGGTTTTTTTGGGCTGCATTTAAATAAAATATAAATTATTTCAAGCTTTTTAATTCAAAATGATCTACTTTTAAGGTTTAACTACCGTGATTGTGAAACTTTCTTTTATTAATATCAAATTATCAATTATAAATTTATAAATAAAAATTAAAATTATATAAATCGAGTGCGTACCGGCTACCGCCTACACTTCAAAATGGCATAAGTTAGTAACTTGCCATCTCAATTCTCAAATTCTCAATGAAAAATAACATAATCACATAAAGCATCACATCACTTGATGGCCGAATGACATAATCTTCATGATTAAACTTGAACCTTTGATCATTGAACCTAAATACCTAATAAATGGTAAGATAAAATAAAAAATTAGAATATAACTTTCAACTTTCAAGATAAAAAAACAATATTACAAAAAATATCATCAATGACAATGAGACTATGAGATGAGAGAGTATAAGACAAATGAGTAAATGACAATGACCAAATAAATAAAGTAATCAATAATTCAACTCACCTGCCACTAGTAGTCGTAGGCACCGCACTAGTAGCAAATTGCATATTGCAATCATACATCAACAATGTAAAACTCTCTTCCATTTATTGCCATCTCTAAAGATAATTTAATCAAATATGTCATAAAACACAAATTAGTATACTACTAATTTATTATTGCATTAAAACTTAAAAGTCTAAATAAACAACTAAAAAACATAAAATCTTACCAAGCTCAAGTTTCTCAAGATACTCCAAACTTTCCTCAACACAAATGGGCTTAGTCTCTTGTCTAAGCCAATCTTGGACACAAACAAGAGATTGCACACATTTAGGAGTCAATGAACTTCTAAATGGATCAAGAATACGACCACTAGTACTAAATGCACATTCTGAAGCCACACTTGAAATTGGAATAGCCAACACATCACGAGCTAACTCTGAAAGAACAGGAAACCTGGGAGAATTAACCCTCCACCAATCTAATATATCAAAATCATCAGAATCAGGCTCTTGGTCTTCACTAATGTATCTATCCAACTCTGATTTAGCACCTCCACTTCCACTATCTTCTTTTTGTTTTTTCAAGAAAAGCTTAGTTCTCAAGACTTTTGTTTTCATACTTAGAGAAGCGCCAGAACTATATGTATCAGATGTATGCTGAGATGAAGTATTTCTAGATGGAGATGATTGATTAGATCCTTTTGAATATTGATTTATATACACTTCAAACAAAGAAGTCATATAATCACGCACTCCTTCATTTACTTTCTTTCCTATTTCCTCCCCAAATATTTCTTCAAGTGCAAAGCCAACATACACAAACTTATTTAGAGAGATCCAACACAGAAGCAATAAAAATCATTTTGTTCATCTTTTCAGGACAACCCCAATATTTCTTAAACTTTTGTTTCATCCGTTGAGCCATGTTACTCAAATTAAGATCTTCACTTGCAAAACACACATTCAAATATGCATCAAGCTCACATATATCCTCAAAATGAACATTAGAAGTAACATATTGTGAACCTGAAACCTTTACAGTGAGCTCGTAGAATCTTTCAAGAAACTTAACGACATTCCTCACATTCGCCCAATCATCACATTCGAGCGGACCTGCAACACTTCCATCTTCACACACATTAGTTGAAAGACAAGTATTAAATTGGTCATCAAAAAGATCAAACCTATCAAAGGCCTTCTCAAACTTTTGTGTCGTATCCAACATCATATAGGTGGAATTCCACCTAGTAGGAACATCTAGCGTCAATGTTTTATCACATTCTACCTTTTGGACTTCACAACATTTCTTAAAGTTTCTTGTTCTTGCAGGGGATGATTTAACATACTTCACCATTTGTCGAACCCTTTTGACAGAAGGATCGATTTCTTTCAAACCTTCTTGCACAATCAGATTAAGTATGTGAGCCATACATCTCACATGAAGATGTTTACCTTCCATTATATTAGTTCCCCACATATTCAGCTGTTTAGACAATTCTTTAATTGTAACATCATTAGAAGATGCATTGTCAACAGTGATAGAGAATACCTTGTCCAAATGCCAATCAAGTAAACAATTACTAATCGCCTCTGCCATTTGCTCACCCTTATGACTAGATATTGGGCAAAAATTTAATATTCTTTTATGCAACACCCAATTTCTATCAATAAAATGAGCAGTCAAACACATATAATTAATTCTTTGCAATGATGTCCATGTGTCTGTGGTAAGACAAATCTTTGGTTGGACTTCTTTAAAAGACTTCTTCAAATCTTGTCTCAATTCACTATAAACTTCATAACAATCCCTAGTTATTGTTCTACGGGAAGGAATTCTAAATAGAGGTTGCGCTTTGCTCATAAACTTCTTGAAACCTTCATTCTCTACAAAGCTAAATGGTAGTTCATCGATAATTATCATTTCAACCAAAGCCCTCCTTACTACATCTTGTTCAAATTTCCAAAGGGGGGCATCTTGAGTTTGAAAAGATAATTTCATTTGAGAAGAAGTTTCAACGATAGTTTTATATGCCTTGCACCTATCCAAATGTTGTTTCAAACCCGTTGTTCCATTTTTACTTGTATGGGCAGCATAATTATTCTTACAGTACTTGCGCTTTGCTCTACCAATACCATTTTGAACTATCTTATCAAAATGACCCCAAACCTCAGATCTTGTTTGCATTTTCCTTTTCTTTGTAATTGTATCCAAAGTTTCAGTTTGAGTATCTACTGAGTTGTCGGTTGAACCGACTTCACTTACTCTACTTTCATCCTCCATCTATACAAAATTAATAAGAACAATCATAATTAATTAACCAACAATAAACAAATCAACAACCAACAACAACAAATGATATATCAAAAACACAAAGATTATTCAAAGAGTCAAAATATTAACTATTCACATTCTTGAATAAGTTGAATCTTGATTAAGGATAAGTGGAATAGTGGATAACTTACAGTTATAGAGATAATAGAAAATTAGAAATAGATAGCGGGCTAGCGGCTGCCGGCGAGGGATAGGTCGATCAGCCGATGGGCGATGGCCGACGGCTGTTGCTGGTGAGGCAGAGACCAGAGTCCGCGACGCCCGACGGGCGACTGCCGACTGGAGATGGGTGACGGCCGCCAGGCGACTGCCGACTGGAGATGGGTGACGGCTTGACGGGGGACGATCGACGCAACGGCCGAAGGGCGATGGCGACGGCCGACGGGCGATGGTTTGTAGATTGATTTCTACGTTCTGATTTTCTGTCGACTGTCGACTGCCGACTGCCGACGGGCCCTGTTGACTGGTGAGTCAGAGACCAGAGAGTACCGACTGGTGAGGCCGGACGGGCGACTGCCGAGTGCCGACGGGCGACGGCGACTGGTGTGGTGTAGGGGCGGTAGGGCTGTAGCCTGTAGGCGTGTAGTAGCAGCCGCCAGCCAGTAGGCAGTAGCAGATAGGGGTGGGCTGTGGGCTGTGTACTGAGTAGTGAGTAATACTGTAGTAGTACTAGTTATAACTTATAACTTTAGGGTTTTTTATTTTTTTATTTAATTTAATTATTAATTAAAAAAAATATTAATAATTCGGTTATTCGGTTAAACCGAATAACGGTGAACCGTAACCGAAAAAAAACCGAAAACCGAATTAAGTTAAAAAAAAAAACCGAAACCGAACCGAAAAACCGAAAAAACTGAAACCGAAAAACCGAATTAATTCGGTTCGGTCCGATTTTTCGGTTTTTGGTTTTTTTGCCCACCCCTACATGTATCCACTACAATACAAATACCTTTGTAGACATTCACTATAATACAAATATGTTTATAATACAAATATATATTTCTGCTAGAATAAATATTTTGTAAAGATAAATACATAATCATTCCAACAAATACATATTTGAAAAATATTTAAATGTATATATAACATAATAGCATTATCGTGTTGTAATGTATGATTTTATTTTATTCCATAAATACAATTAAATACATTTATACGTTTTATGAATATATGCCTCTTATTAATCATTTGGGTGTTGTATTTTCCGCCATTGATGAAACTTTGAATACTCAAAATACAAAACCCTAAAATTTAAAAATATACACGGTTATAAAATTAAATATCTAAATACATATAATACATAAATTATAAAATGTACAAATATAATTTTCAAGATCAAAAAATAAATCAACTTGAGATTTCAAAATACCGCAAAGATTTGAATTTAAAAAAAATTAAATATTTTAGCGAATTAAAGAAGAAAAAAATATATATATTTAAAATTAAAAAAAAATAAAAATCAGGAATAGAACTTACTTGATTTAACAAGATTATGTAACAATTGCGGCAGATTTTGCTAGATTTGTGGGCAGTTAAAGGAGAAAAATATGGGGTTGCAGATGAAAACGATGGAGAGAGAGGAGAAGAAATTGGTTGGATGGGGAGTTACTGCAGTAAATTAAGGAACATGGTAAAAAGTAAAAATACAAAGTAAAAAAATAAAAAATGACACGTTAAATAAAATAAAATTGTGTAATTTTTTAAAACTATAGTCATTATATGTAAATAGTTTCTTAAATGTACTATCATATGTAATTTTTCCTTTTTTTAGTGTAAGGTTCGGATAAGTGGAGAGATGGTGATACGAGGTGGGTATCTTATTTTATTTTTATTTTTTATTAAGTCCACTATACTCTAATTGTTAATTTTTTTTATTTTAAAATAAATAATATTTTTAATTTATGTATATTTTTTAAAAAATATTTATTTCTAAAAGATAAAATATATTTTTACAAATTACCTTTAATAAATATTTTTAAGAAAATGTAACTCTTTAGTATTTTTTTGGTTATGTAAAATTCTTTTTTTTTAAAATAAGAGTAAAATCAGAAAAATATTATTAATATCTTTTTGATTATAAAAAATATCACTTATTTTAAAATAAAATCAAAAAACTAACATATCACTTATTTTAAAATAAAGAAAGTATTATTTTATGTCATTCTTTTGCATAGTCAATATATGTTTCGGGTTTGATCACCCTTTTATGCACCATAGAGGTTCCATGATATACGTAGAGAGATCTAAACATGTTATGAGTTGCTCTATGACATTCATTATTAATCTATAGTACATTAAAAGTGTGAATATTTTTAAAAATATTCATTGAAATTATTTGTTTTTTATTAAAATATACTATAATAGATAAAATTGTTATTTATTATTTTTATATAATATTATTTAAAATTATTTTATTTTATCATATTAGATTTTTTATTTGTAGAATAACTATATTTATGGTGTAAATTTAAAAATATTTAAAAAAATCATCTTTTTTTTTAAAGTCATAAATTTTTTTCTACTTTATTTTATCATATTTGATTTTCTATTATTGACATAACCCTATTTGCAATGTAAACCTTAAATTTTAAAACATATGCACAAAAGTTTTTGTCCTTTTTGATTTGAAAATGAAAACTTCCACTCTCTTTTTTTTCTTCCATACTGTCGAATTTGTTTTTTTTCTCTTTTTGATAAAATTCCCCCCTTTTTAAATAATAATAATGTCTTGATATTTTTATACTTTCAAATTTTTTTTATTTATAAATTCTTTCACTTCTATAAAAGGACTTATAATTGTACAATTTAATTCATCAACTCTTCTATATCAACACCTTTTATTCAATCTCTAACCTGTATATTTTCGTTTTAATCTATCTTTTTGTTTTTTCATGTTCTGATTTTTTTTATGTTATGGATCTAAAAAGGACAATAGAAATTATTACGTCAACTCAAGTTGTTTATATTCAAAATAATTTAACTTGGATTATCTCCTTTAGTTGAGTCTAATATTAGTAATATGTTATTTCTTTTAGTTGAGTCTTATATTGATATTATGTGATTTAAATATTATTTATAATTGACATTCTTCATATATCATATATTCACAAGTTTCATCTATTCAAATAACATAATATCTTCATCTCATAAAAAATAAATTTTGTTTATAAAATTATAAATTGTTATAATTATAACTCTCGTACATAATTTGTTTTAGATAATCTTCGAAAGGAATCTAAAGGATTTCGCAAATGAATCGTGCCAATTAATAACTTAAGGCAATATGATTCTCATTGGATAATAAAAGTCTTAATAATTGAAGCTCGATTAGTAAAAGAGTATAAAAAGGGAACAAAAACACACATGAATAACTATAACATTAGTTGATGAAGAGGTACTAATTCTTTTTGGTATTATATTCTATACTTATATTTTATATTTTTATATATATGTTTAGAGTTCTTATTTATTTTTATTATATTTTATGTGTGTGTGTGTGTGTTTTACCATTAAAGTTTAATTTTTGCAGGACACAAAAGTTCATGCTATACTTTTTAATAGTTATATCAAAAAGTGAAATATTTACAACAAGACAAAATATGTTACATCATAAACGGGATCATTAATAGTGTTAATCCTAATTTTGTATCGGTAAACAAGGAGTTTGAGATTGAATTCCACAACACTATATTTCAGATATACAACAATCACTTTCCTATTGTCACTTTTTCAAACAATTTTGTTTCGTTTGAAGATGCAATACAATCTTCCAATGAAACAATCTTGGTCATCAACTAATCTAACATTCAATATATGCATAATACTTTACTCCTATTTACTTAACAAAATATGCTATGTAGATATAAGCACGAAGGTCCTTAGAAATTTTGATCGAATTTTTTACCCTTCATTAAAAGATTATACGATAGACAAAATTGTCATTTATTATTTTTCATAATTAGATGTTATTTAATTATTATAGATCTTTACGAATTTGTAAAAGATAAAACTCCTAATATTTAGTGTTTTAAAATTGACTAAAATTTTTCTTCTTAAATCTTTTCTTATTTGAACTATATTAAAAGTCCTAATATTTAAGACTTTAAAATCAATTACAATTATGTTAACTTATATATCAATCCATTATTAATAAATAAACTAATTATCCATCATAATCTTTCAATATGAAAAAAATAAATTAAAGACGGTAATTTTATTATGTATTAATACGTGCATTCCTCCTTTTTTTTCTTTTAAAAAAATTGTATAATCGGAGAAAAAAATATAGACACGCAACATACTTCAAGTTGCTTCAATGAATCAAATGCTCTTGTTATTCACTCTCTTTAATTAAACATACACTATTTTTTTCGTTTCAAATTCACGTGAAGTTCAATTTATGTGAAGTGTTTGACTAAACACATAGATTAAGAGAAAGAGAAAAAAAATTAAGTTGAAATCATCTTATAAAGGATAAAATGAAAAATTTAGAATTAAGTTATTACTAAATATTTAAAGTATAAAAACTCGTAGAAAAATACTATTCACTTTTTTATCCTTTTAAAAATAGAGTTTACACTTGACAAAATAGTTGTTTAATTATTTTTTAATTATTTAAAATTTTAAACTTAACCAAATTTTACGTATTTATTACTTCTTTATTTGAAATATATAGAAAATATTAATACTTATATATACAAATAATGTATGCATTTAAGTGCTTATGCAAAAGCAAATGATTTTTTAATCTTTCAATCAAACATTATTTCTATAACGTATTTATTCATTGAAACAAAGAACTATTAGATTCGATCAAACTCTTAGACATAATCATTTATCAATAATTGAAATTCATAATTTTCTTTCTAAATTCTTATATTGTTACACAAACACATCTTTTAAATATTATTTATACTATTTTTATAAATTTAATTTATTCTTATTAATATGAGGGACATGCACGAAACGCGTACGCATAGATTAGTATATTTAAATTCACATATTATGATGGGGTCATCTGAGTCATATATTATGTATTAATAGATTATTTATGTTTTTATGATTCGAAATATTATAAATGAGTTTACACGTTTCATGATTCACTCAATAAAATTTTAAGACATTAAGTAATTAATAATTAAAATATTATTTATATAAATAATTTTTGTATTTATTAAGAATTAGTTATTAGTTAAATAAATAAAACTATTATCTAATTTATGATTATTTATTTAAATAACATTTAATAGGTTAAAAGTGATAAATAAAAAAAAATATATTATTAGTAATGTAGAGAAGGATAAGGGACCGTTTGTCCATGCAAGATAAAATCATAATTTGAAATCATATGAGATGTAGTTTGAAGTTTTGTTTGGACATGTAATTTGGAATTTTTAAGTTGTATTTTTTTTCTCATGAACATAAGAACTCCATAAGTTATAAAAATTATTCAAATTCTCCAAATTCTTATACAATCTTACCAAATAAGTAAAAGTTCATAATAAAATATAATACACTATCACAAAACTATTCTAAAAAATACAACTTAAGAATCAAACTGTTACACCCCGTACGTTCCTAACATTTAGTCGGCATATTCGTACATTAGTCAAGAGTTTAGAGTGTGACGCCTGCGAGAAAGGGGTCGGGGAAAGGTTGATCGAACGTGAAATCGGGATTGCATAGGAGAAGGCCGGGCTGCCAAATAGGGGCAACGTGTCACAGACCCTCCCCCTCCGCGATGGGCTCCCTGACACGCCCGTGTTTGGCGCGACAGGATCCATGTCACGGACCCCGTGTCCACCGCCCAAGTTTTATATAAGTTCAAATTGAATCATTTGGTAATATATCCAGCAAACAGAGCCTTCGTCCTAAGTGAGAGAACCCGCGATTTTCACTCAATTTTCCTTCGTTTATGCTGTCAAACGCCGTCTAAATTCAAATTAACTTCAAGTATCGAGTTATAAGTCTGCGGGGAGCATTACTATGGAGTTAGTTTCTCGAAATTCGCCCGACAAATCGTAACCCCGCCGAGTAGAAGTTTTCAGAATTACTCCAAACTAATTTCTATACAATCACAGGCTTCAAATAAGTATTTCTCCCTTCTGAACTCTCGAGAAATTATACATTTTCGATCGTGTTTCGTTAAGTTGAAGTATAGTTAATATTAATATAAAAAGTTATCGTTTTTGCCGAATTTAGTACTGAAACTAGTCTAATTCTCTCAATAATACGATTACAATTAGAAAAAGCTATTGAATACGAATTGAAACTCGTCAGTTAATCAGGAATCGGCGATCCAGTTATGTTTTGTTCGGCAAGTTAGTTTCTTCAGCGTTATAATTCAGTTTGAATTTCAGTAAGAAAGCCAGAAGCTTATGTATTGTGATTAGCAGTTGTTATTAGCCGAGGCCAGTATCCTATGTGTAGTTTGGGATTGTCTGTGCCATCTATAACCTTCCATAACCAACCCTAGGGTTACTAGCTGCGTCGACGCCCGCCAGGGGCGAGATGACATCGCTCTAAGGAGCGATATGCCGTTCGCAAGGGACAAAGATGGGGTCCAAGGTCCTCATACAGTCCATTCTATGGCTGGACTATTATATGTCGTATCGGCATCATACCCCCTATCGAGCCTGGTGCCCGGGGTGCAGATATCAGGAGTCCACTAGACTCAGACACAGTTACAGTTTAGGGGCCGAGCGGGCTCTAGTTGCAGACCCAGGGGACTGGTAGGACGGCTATAGTTATTAGATGACTCAGTGTGACCTTGTTAGGGGTATATAGATTGAAGTGTACTCACAGGGCTTATGGGGGCCCAGGGTGGGTCATTCTGTGCTGATTGTACCTTCGGCTTATGGGGGTCAGGTAAGGTTCTTATTTGCATTAGTTACTGATAGATTAGACAACAGTAAGTTCAGCTAATCAGGTAGTATCTCCATCCCTTTCATTCAGTTACTTTAAGTTTCCTTTTAGTTCATTCAGTTATTTATAGTTACTTCTTTATATATTCGGTACATATTGTACTGATGCCGTTCCTGGGGCGCTGCATTACTTTCCTGCAGGTGCCGATAGACGCGGACCAGGATCTTCTTAGCTTTCAGCCTGAGTCAGCAGAGTAGTCAGCTCCTTTCCTCCGGAGCTAATAAGTTAGAAGGTTTACTCTTTTTTTGTTTGTACAGTTTATGGGTAGATCAGGGGCCTGTCTCGACCATTATATCACTCCTAGAGGCTTGCAGATTTTTCAGATTTCTTGTGGTTAATTGTTGTTGGCCATGTAGGGCCCGTATATGCCTTATCTTGCGTGTTGGCCGTGTGGGGCCTTGATTAGCTGTTAGTTGGTGGTCTTGTTGGGCCGCATAGGATTCCCTATTATTACCCGTTTCTAGTTAGCTGTTTTCTTTTACAGGTGACTATAATGCCTTGTCGGTCGGAGACTATATTTACAGCCGAGATATAAAATCCGTTATTTTCTTGATTTGAGGATTAGTATTAGTTACGCACCAGAGGTGCGTAAGCTCAGTCAGGCCAGTTCAGATCCTAGTAGGGCACCAGGTGCCAGTCATGCCTCCTAAGGTGGGGCACGATACGAACTTTAGTTCAATAAAAAGTAAAATCAAACATGAGTTATAGAACCTGTTTGGTTAAGCTTATAAGTTGGTTGGTCAAACCAGTATAAGCATTTTTTAATTTTTTGGAGTGTTTGACTTAGGCAAAAAGTGCTTTAAAAAAGTTAAAAAGTATTGTTAAAAAGCTAAAAAGTAAATAATTCCTCATATGACCAATATATTTATTTTTTTATCCTCATACTATTTTCATAATTTCAGAAATACCCTCAAGCAAATAAAATCTAACAAATCTTTCTCTTCTTCTCTTTCTTTCCTAATAAAAAATAAAGAGGAGATTTGCCTAATTTTATTCAAATTATATATTTTAAAAATCAAAAATAACATAAATAATTAGTTTATATTAAAAATAAATTAATTTAAATTTTAATTATTTTAAAAATAAAAATATCAAAGCAATTCACTTTTTATAATGTTAACAATTTTAAGGACATTTCGGTCATTTGAGAAAAAATAAGTGCTTAACAACATTCATATACCAAACACATTAATAACTTTTTTTTAATTTCAACACTTTATCCAAATATATAACTACTTATTTATAAAATAAATTTCAGTAGTTTAAAAAGTGTTTAAAACATTTATATTTAAAAATCATTTTTTTCAGCTTAAACAAATGGGCTCATAGTGTACTACTCTTTAATACAATCCTCCTACATAGTACAGACAATCTACTCACGAATAATATAATAATTGATAAAGGTTGTTTACATTTATTAAATAAATGGTTGGTAAATATAAAATGATGGACTTTCTTTTATAAAATATAAATTTGTGGATTAAATTTTGCATTTGAAAAATCACATTTTAAATTTCAAATCAAACTTTTTGGAGAATATGAGACTCCATCTCATGATTTAAAATTATAAAATAAAATTGTATATTTTAAAATTTCAAATCGCAATATAAAATTGCTGGAGGAGTAATAAAAAGTTTTGTTTTAAAGTTTTTTCTAGTGGTAACACGATGTCTCAATCTCTCGCACCCTCACCCCCAACCCCTCGACCTCTCTCTTCCTGCGCGGCATGATTCTTGTTTTTATTCTCTCTCCGGACCACCTAACCCCTCTCTCTCTCTGTCTCCCTTTAATAAGTCTGGATTTCATAAGAAAAGGTAAGCTCCTTTTTACAGATCCATTTTTGAATCTTCATCTTTCAATTTAGTGATCGCTTTTGAAGGCCTTCCGCTTCGTTTCTTACTCACATCTCTATCCGAATCCCCTGCGTCTGACTTTACTTGTATGCCCCGGATTTCTCTGTAACATTTTCTGCTTTGTTGGACTGTTGTCATGCCTTATGAACTGCCTGGTTTGGCATTTCTTCTTGTTATTGAATAGATGTAATTCCCGTGTCGATCATGTGAATTTTTTACTACTGTTTATTGGCGTATCATTGGTGATTATATTGTGACCCTTTTTTTCCTTTTAGCACCAACTTTTCTCCAGGTCTGAGATTTAAGGCATAGTTGGTTGATTGAATTAGGAGCATATGCATTCGTGATTTTGTTTTAAAAGTTTAAACTGAATGTTTTTTGACCAGCTTTTGAAATGTTCTTGTTTCTCATTTTGATAAGGAGAATTGTGACTTATATTATTTTTGGTGTAGTTTTTTGAATATTTAAAATGTAAAAGTAAGAGATAGTCTATCCCGATTTAACTCTGAAAGTTAGTCAAATTGGCCTTTGATAAGTAAAAGTGATAACAAATTGAGACAGAGGGAGTACTTTTTTTTTATGTTAGCCACAGGCCTACCCACAATTCTTCTTCTGGTTTGATATTGAGGTAGAGTTGATGATTGATTATTGGTGTATTATTGTTCATTTTCTTTTTATTTTATTATTCAGGTTAAGTATGGGTGTGGCACAAAACAATATTGACATGGAGGAAGGAACCCTGGAGGTTGGAATGGGTAAGTTCGTGTACTACTCATTTTCTTAGTGCCTTTTGTTTTGCGGGGTGAAGTCTATTTAGATTTGTAATGATATAAATAAGAGCTAAGTCAAACATACTATATAGGGGTAATGAGCTGAATGCCTCCACAATCCTAGTTTTGCTGATAGAGGTTTTCAAGTTGGGAGAGAATGTAGTCAAAGCCCCTTCAGATTTCCTTTCAAGTAGTTCGTGTGCAAATGAGAGAGGAGTTTCTACTTCTTGATATTAGTAGTTAGAGGATTTCATTGGTAAATACTAGTATAAACCATGAATAGACTGTGATGTACATGCTGCTTATATTCTAAAATGAGAACATGCAATTAAATTCTAGGAGATTTTCAATATTTTCTGGCTCTCAATCTTATTTTGTAGTAATATTGAGTCAAAACTCAGGAATTTGATTAAGATTTTCATTTAGAAGATTGATGGTGACTTCTAATCAGGGGCGGATCTATTAAGGCCCGAGGGGGTGCCATGCCACCTGCAAGCTTGGTTGAAACTTTGTATGTATATGTATATATATCAAATAAATACTTTAAATGGATCAAGTGCCACATGTAGTACTCCCTTTGTCCCAATTTATATGTCACGCTTTCCGTTTTAGTCAGTTCCAAAAAGAATGACACATTTCTATACTTAGTAATAATTTAACTTTAAAATGCCCATTTTGCCTTTAATGAGATGGTTTATAGCCACACAAATATCTATGACTTGTTTTAGACCACAAGTTTCAAAAATCTATCTTTCTTTCTTTCTTTGCCAAGTCAAACTGCATCACATAGATTGAGATGGATGGAGTAACAAATAAGGCAAAGGTACTAGTGGCAAAGGCTTAGAACCTGATTGGATTGACTTATTTTAACGTGTCTTTAAACCAAAATAGCTTTTAAGTACTTTTATAGTGTTTGGTTAAGATAAAAAAGTGGTTAAAATAACAAAAATAAGCCAAAAGTAATAAGTTAGGACTCCTAACTTATGGTTTATGCCTGTAACCCAAAAGTTACTTGTCCATCCAAACAGGCTCTTAAAGTTTCTCCCAAGCGCTGGGAGTTCTAATCCCACTGCCAACAGGTAGGTAATTTTTGGCTTGCTGAAGCAACAGAGATGCATACACGTACACATACAAGTAGTCCATTCTTTACCGTTCTTTTCTTTTCCTCTTGACCAACTATTCTTTATTAAATGTTGTTTTACTCTTTTTATAATTGATTCTTCAATTTTTGTCTTATCTTTGTTTAACACTTTTTAAGTATGTATAAAATAATATCGAAGATTTTTTCTTCCTTGTTAAAAATTAAAAGTTCATCTCTCCCTGTAACGATGATGCTTGTTTTGATGTCATAACCGCTTAATAATGGAACTGAAAACATACGTTTGTTCTCACTCTAACTCACAAGTTAGATTTACCTTGATACTCTTGGTTATCAAAAAAATTATAATCATTATTTTTTTTTGTTTGATTGATTTGTATATATAAATTTGAAAAAGATGAATAACTATTGAAGCCTAAAGTTGATCAAACTGACCAAATTTTTGCTCTATTTGGAGGTTTTAGGTGTAACACTGCTCTGAACGCAGACATACACTACCAGAAAATTGCTAATTTCTCTTGATAATTTTTGATGGAGTCCTTTGGATTTTGCTTGTCGCTAATGTTTTGACTGATTTTTGATTAATAATCCCTTCCCAATGAGCCAAATTTTGACATTCATTAGAAATTAGCAATTTTATGATAGTGATGCCTATGTTTAAAGCAATGTGGCACCCTAAACCTCCAAATCCTGGATCTACTTCTGCTTCTAATGTTGTGGAAATTGCAGAATATAGGACTGTCTCTGGTGTTGCTGGACCACTGGTTATCCTTGACAAAGTTAAGGTAATCATCGTGCACTTTGCTTTTTTTATTTTTATAATTAAGAACTTAATGTAGTTTATTGTATTTTTGTGTTAATGCAACTAGAATTATGTGTACATGTGTTTCTCCTGTCAGGGACCTAAGTACCAGGAGATTGTTAATATTCGTTTGGGAGATGGAACAGCCCGGCGTGGACAAGTTCTGGAAGTTGATGGGGAAAAAGCTGTTGTTCAGGTATATTATTCTTTAGGATCACTTATGGATAGATTTGACTTCTGACGAATATTTCATCCTTTTTAAGTTTCTACCTTCTGACAATTCTTCTAGAATAAATTGAATCTGCTATAGCATGCTCATTTCCTCTTTTGTTTTTACCAGGTTTTTGAAGGCACATCTGGAATTGACAACAAATACACAACTGTGCAGTTTACTGGGGAGGTACATTAGATTTTATAACTCATATTTTCTCATGATTTTGTTCCATAAAATCTGATTAACATAAATCACTTGTAGAAAGTCCCCTCTATTTTCATCAATTCTTTTTGAGGTCCACTGAGAAACATCGATCTGCAATAACATGCAGTCTCCTTTTGTTTAGCCTTTTATTCCTTTCTCTTGCATTCAAAGTGTGGTATATGGCATGCAAGAGTCTTGTCAAGAACAATAAACTTGTTGGTGTTAACATTTTGCAATAACTTTGTATTTGCTCAATGAGGGAGAAAAGTAAGAAATGAGATGTATCCTGCAACAAAGATATTATTCATAAAAGATATTATCATTTTTTTTATTGGAGGAGGTATGTTTTATGATGGTTTATCATTTCTACTTTCTCTTTAAGAGTGTACATTATGTTTGCAGGTTTTGAAGACACCCGTCTCACTGGATATGCTAGGACGCATATTTAATGGTTCTGGAAAGCCAATCGACAATGGTCCTCCTATTTTACCTGAGGCTTACAGGGATATTTCTGGCAAGTACTTAGTTCTAGCAAGTTCATCTTTGGTTCTCACATGAGATTTCTGGACTAATATCTTGCTACATGTAATATGTCAATTTTAGGGAGTTCTATCAACCCCAGTGAGCGAACGTATCCTGAAGAGATGATACAGACAGGAATTTCAACAATTGACGTCATGAATTCAATTGCTAGAGGGCAGAAAATTCCTCTTTTCTCTGCTGCCGGTCTTCCTCATAATGAAATCGCGGCTCAGATCTGCCGACAAGCTGGTTTAGTAAAGAGGTTGGAGAAATCTGAAAATCTTCTTGAGGTTAGTAGTAGTTTCTTGTAACGTACTCCATCCATCTCGATTTATGTCTCTTTTCCATTTTGGCCACTTGACACCATTCCATTCCTATACATTTTCACAAAATTTTGAGTTCACATTCATTAGATTATTAAATATTTTATTTTGATGCGATGTTTCTCTTTCAAACTAATATTTCAAGTTTATTTAATATTATCTGCACTATCACTAATACAATAAATAAGTCAAATTAAAGTATCAATTCAGTACCCAGTCAAATACTGTCTTCAGAAATGGAACAAAGGGATTACGTATTTCAAATGTCCAATGTGCTGATAATAGGAAGTATACCACTTTGCTTGAAATGGCCATTAAATACTTCGATTGTCTTTCTAGGCCTAAATGCTTGTTTTGATGTCTGTGTTAAGAATTTTATTACTGTCATATAACATGATACCTTAGCTTACTGCATTGAAGTGGACTTCTCAAGTTTACATCCAAGATGAGGAAGAACAAAATATGAGTCTGCAATTTTCTTTTCTCTCCTGCTTGTAAAGTTTATTACTATTTATATCTTTTAAAGGGAAAACTAGCAGAGTTAAACCTTTTCAGAAAGCCGTTACTGAGTGTTAGTTCCTTCTCTAATCCACCAGTGAATAGCTGGAGTGATGCATTTTGATCTCCATATTTTGGTGATTGAGTTGGATGCACAGTGACATAATTCTTACTTTCTTCCCTGGTGTCCCAGGACAGTGAAGAGGACAATTTTGCAATAGTCTTTGCAGCTATGGGAGTCAACATGGAAACTGCACAATTTTTCAAACGCGATTTTGAGGAAAATGGATCCATGGAGAGAGTAACACTTTTCTTAAACCTGGTAATGCTTGGATTTAACTCAGACTAACACATAAATATTTGGTTCTGTGAAATAATAACACTTCTTTAAGGTGAAGCTCATTTTGATCTCCTATGTTTACTTCTCGTAGGCAAATGATCCTACAATAGAACGTATCATTACTCCCAGGATTGCTCTGACAACTGCAGAATATCTAGCATACGAATGTGGGAAGCATGTTCTTGTCATTTTAACTGATATGAGTTCATATGCTGATGCTCTGCGTGAGGTATTGCTGATGAAGTGTACCTCATGACCTTTCAACTTTATCTATTCATGTTCATATTTAATATGGAACTCTTCTTAGAACTGAATATTAGTATGTCTCAGTTATGTGGTGTTATAAGATGTTCTGAGTTGTTTAGACTGCTGAGAGCTGAGACCATAATTCTCATCCTCCCACAGGTATCTGCTGCCCGAGAAGAAGTTCCTGGAAGGCGTGGATATCCTGGTTATATGTATACTGATCTGGCGACGATCTATGAAAGAGCTGGGCGTATTGAGGGACGGACGGGCTCCATCACGCAAATCCCAATTCTAACCATGCCAAATGATGGTAACTACAGTCGAGCAATAATTTCTGGCTATTTCTTCTGCTTCTGATTGCTCAGTTATATTTGTTAACAAATCCTAGTTTCTGTTGTTTGAACAGATATTACGCATCCAACTCCAGATCTTACAGGTTATATCACCGAAGGACAAATATATATAGACCGACAGCTTCATAACCGACAGGTACTGTATAGCTCTGAGGCTGAGTACTCATATCATATATACTCGTAAACGGGTAAAATTGCTGAATGTTATAGATCTTACCCGTAAATGAGAAATTGATTTAAATAAAATGGGTATTCTAAGCTCTCTGCTTTTTCAATCTTTTCCTGTTGTTGATTCTTTATTAAAAATAAAAAATAAAAATAAATCTTTTCCTGTTTTTGAGAATAGGAAAGCATGGTTTATGATATTAAACAAAGTAGACAATTTTTCTGGATAAGCTTCTCTGTTACCTACAGAATGAGTCGACTAATGGTAATCGAGACATCACCATTTGCGGGAGCGGGTTCACTCCTCGTTCCTGCAGCCGGGAAGCCTCAAGTTATTGCCCCCTTCCCCACTCACCTCAACATTTATAGTAAAGCCCTTCCTCTTAAAAGGTAAGCTCCGACCAAATAAACAGAATGTCAAGCTTCATTACCGTTCCTGTAATTCCACGGGCTTGAAACTAAATCCTGAACTTCATCAACTCTAGATTGTTTATAAAATTAACTCTAGATTATCTGAATCAGTCTTATCTTGATTAGATTTTACCCTATTTTCGGAAACTAAGGGTAGGGAAAGGATGAGAATTGTACAAGAGGGGAAATAGAAAAGTACGTGAAACGAAAAATTGATAAGCCTGGTATTTAACAGGAGAAGGGTAAAGGGGCGTACCCATTATCCCTGAGTTTCGGGGCTGGGTTTGGCCCTAGATGGATTTCCTGGTCATTGTTCTATTGTTAAAAGATATGGAACAATTGTACTTTTCCTTCTCGCCTCTTCTCTCGTCCCAAGCAAAGTTTCAGAAAAATGGATAACTACTTGGTACTTCAACATAGAACTTATCAAGGTCCCTTCCTTTTCCTGTTTCCCCAAAAAATTGGTAACATCCAATCCTACATCTCAAAATAAAATTTAGTATGTTAGCAATAATAAACCCAACAAAGATTGAGATTGATTCCACGAGGAGTGTGTGCGTGTCAAGATGTCTAAAAGTGTGAGAATTGGAAATCCTAAGGTAATCTTCAAATAACAGTGTTATTGAACAATTACCTCTAAAACTAACTAAGCTAGGCCATTTCAAAAAAAAAAAAACTAAGCTAGGACTTATACAAACACTAAGAATGCAAGAAAAAAAGGACTTGTTTTCAATTAAGAGAGGTACAGTTGTTGTAACTTCAATAAAGCATAGCTAGTTCATGAATATAAGCATCTTGCTTAAATACGTAGGATTAATGATTATGATTCAATTGTTAATTACTCACTAGAATTTTCCAGTTCTAGCAAGTTCTTCCAAACCTAAGGGAGAATATTAAGACCCAATTAATAAAGGACCAAGTAGAAATTTCCTATTCCTAGTTCGATTTCATTAATTAAGAAATATTAATTCCTCAGTATACTCAATTCGTCACTACTTGCCAAATACCCAATCTAATTTTCACTTTTCCATGAAAGAAATAGACGTGAAGGGCTTAATCTACTGTTTGCAATTACCAAATTGACAAATAAGAGTGTAATCAAGTAGAGAATCACAACCCAAGTAATAATAAGCAAGATAAAGTAATTACTTATTCATAGTAATGCCACGAGAGTTTACAACCCCAACTATTTTAGCTATTCATACTAGAAATGGAAAATACAAGAGAAGGAAAAGAAAGACATGGTTAAAATACTAAGGCATGGCCTTGGAAACTTATTTGGAAAATTAAAATTCCAACTAAGGTTTTTGCTTTTGTTTGGTTGGTTACAAGGAGGGCTTGTTTAACACAAGAGGCTTTACAGAGAAGAGGTCTACAAATATGCTCAAGATGTCTCTTTTGTGAGAAAGACGTAGAAGCAATAAACATCTATTTTAACATTGTCAGAAAATTGCAAATCTGTGGCACATGTTCTTTTGTATCCTAGTAGTGACTTTGGTGTTACCTGGATCAACTCTAGAACTCTTGTGTAAATGGAAAGACATTGGAATAAGAGAGACAGAGGAATATTGGTGGAAGTCCATTCCAGCTTGCATCTAATGGACAATTTGGAAGGAGAGGAACTCAAGACAGTTTGAAGATAGAACTAGTTCCATTTAGAAAATGAAAATGAATTGTCTCAGTCTTTTATATTTTTTGGTATAAAAAGGATATAGTGGGGGGAGTAGGAGATATGGTAGAGTTTCTAGGCAATGTGTAAATTGTAAGCAAACAACAATAGTCCCTGTACACTGTTTTTGGAAATCTGCTCGTAAAGCAACCCATTAGCACTTTCAACTGCTGATGTTTTCGGTCCAAATATAATTACCTTAAATATATAGGATTAATAATTATGATACAACACTTAATTACTCACTAGAATTTTCCAATTCTCGCAAGCTTATCCCTAATAGTTCTTCCAAATGCAAGGGAAAATATTAAGACCCAATTGATAAAGGCCCAATTAGAAATCTCCCTATTCCTAGTTCGATTTCATTAATTAAGAAATATTAATTCTTTAATATTCTCAATTCCTTGCTATTTGCCAAATACCGAATCTAATTTTCACTTTTCCTAGCAAGAAATAGATGTGAAGGGCTTAATCTAGTGGTTGCAACTACCAAATTGATAAAATAAGAATGTAAACAAGCAGAAAATCCAACCCATGTAATAATAAGTTAGATAAACTAATACACATTCACATTAATGTCACAAGGGTTTACAATCCCAGCTATAAAGTATAGATACTCATCCTAGAAATGGGAAATACAACAGAAAAGGAAAAGAAAGACATACTCCTCCCATTTCAATTTGTTTGTCTTACTTTCCTTTTTAGTCCGTTTAAAAAGAATGTTGTTTTCTATATTTTAGTAATCTTTACACCCAACATCCTATACAACATGTTTAAGACCACAAGATCCAAAGGGCATTTCGGTACATTACACATCTTTAGTTTAAGACTATAAGATTCAGAGTTCTTTATTTTCTTAAACTCTATGCTAAGTCAAACTAAGATGAACAAATTGAAACAGAGGGAGTAATTAAAGACTAATTAAGTAAAAAAATGCAAACTGTGTGGTAAAAAGTCTCCAAATCCTCCCAAAGTTAGCTATAACGGCTCACTTAGCTCAAAAGATACCAAGATGACCTGAGAAAAATGCCATAGTTTCTATTTGAAGTCAGCCAAAGATGTGGCAAAAACACCCCCGTTGCTCAATTACGTGGCCGAGCTCTGTGGGTGAATTGGTGGCCATTTTCAGAAACTCGCCATTCATCTGCTTGGCTGCATGGGTGAAGCTACATGGCTCAGGTTTGGTGGGTGAGCCACGTGGCCAACTTAGATTTTTCCCTTTGCTCTTTTAGTCCGTTCTCTTCAAATTTTAGCCTTCATGGGCCATTTTCTCAAGTATTTGAAGCTGTTCCAACCCTTATGCTTTTTGAAGGCCCCAAAGCTTGAAATTATATCATCCAAACCATTAGTAGTCCATTAAGCTCACAAATGAGACATGCATTTATCATTAAAAAGTAGCACAATTTTGCATTTTATCAACCTAGGAGGGAATTTGAACCAATTTGTCTCTTCTTCCTTTAGTTATGTGCTTATTATATTGGTGTAACTTATACTCTAATATAAGACACGGTACTTCTCTATTTCGTTCTTGCTCATTGCCTATGCCTTTCCCAAATTGCACATTGCTAATATTTAGAACATCTAAGTTACTTTCTATTTGGATTTTTGTAACCGAAATGATTCCATAGGATTTAAAGGGAGTTATTATACTTGTCTGGTGCTAACTCCGGCCAAGTAGTACACTTTCCACATTTTAGTTTTATTTTTTCCATGAAAGCATCAACTTCACCAGGCATAGGCTTTAGTTGTCATCCTTGCATACGATCATTTGAGATTCATTTTTCATGTTCTTTAGGGAGAATACATAATTACTCCCTAAAGTAATCCCTCTTTTTCGAAGAGATGCTCGAACTTTGCGGGATCTTAGTACCCATATACCTGTCCAAGATAAACCAAAACCAAAATTAATAGCATATTTTGCCAAACTTCAAAATCTACTTATTCTGAGAAGTGCTTTTCAGAAAAATTATTTAAGAGTAGCAGTTTCTGTTCGGTTAATCAATTTGAAAAATACTTTTGCAATATTAGATCATTATTTGTGTTTAGTCAAGATTTCAAAAGTGCTTACGGGGAAAAACTATTTCTTTCAAATTCTAAAAACAGCTTCTGCTACTGCTCAAGAACACTTATTTTTCCCTAAAAGCTTGGTCAAACACTCCAACTCTCTGAACTAAGCACTTTTTTTAATGAAAAAATAAGCACTTTTGGCTTCCAGAAGCCATCCGTCCATCTTGTAATCCATCCGTCCGATAAGGAGATTATTGGAGCAATATAGGCACAAGAAGAGAGGTTAACTTGAGTGTTCATTGACCTAGAAAAGACATATGATGAAGTCCTGGGATTGGTCTTTTGGAGAAAAAAAAAGCACTATTGGCTTTCGGAAGCCATCCATCTTGTAAGGAAATTGTTGGAGCAATATAAGAACAAGAAGAGCGACTTACCCTGGGTGTTTATTGACCTAGAAAAGACATACGATAAAGTCCCGAGCAAGGTCTTTTGGAGATGTATGGAGTCTAGAGTTGTACCTGTGGCTTATATTAGGGCTATTAATGACGTCTATGATGGAACCAAGACCCGGGTCAGGATAGTGGAAGGTGGCTCAAACACTTTTTGGTCATATGATGGGGTTGCACCAGGAATTAGCCCTTACCCGTTTTTATTTGCTTCAATGATGGACAAATTTACATGACATATTCAAGAGAAATGCCATGGTGTATGTTATTCAGATATGACATAGTATTGATTGATGAACCACGTGGTGGAGTTACTGATAGGTTGGAAGTGTGAAGAAAGACCTTAAGAGTCTAACGGTTTCAGGTTAAGCAAGACTAAAACAGAGTACCTAGAGTACAAGTTCAGTGACATAACGTATGAGGAGGAGGTATAACTGAAGATCGAGGAACTAATGATACCCAAGAAGAGGAAATTTTTAAGTAACTGGTGTCCATAATCCAAGGAGACGGAAAGACTGACGATGATGTCGCACATCGTATTAGAGCGGGGTGCGTGAAATGGAGGCTCTTCTATGGTATTCTGTGTGATAAGAATGTGTCACCTAAACTTAAAGATATGTTCTGCAGAGTGTTCTATGGTGGTTAGATTGACATTGCTGTATTGGGCAGAATGTTAGCTAGTCAAGAACGCTCACATCTAGAAGATGAAGGTAGTGGAGATAAGGATACTCAGATGGATGTGTGAGAATAATCGGAGAGATATGATTAGGAACAAGTTATATGAGGCAAGATGGGAGTGACATCGGTGGCAGACAAGATGATGGAAGCAAGACTGAGATGGTTCGGACATGTGAAGAGGAGGTGTAAGGATGCGTGCGAGGGGTTGGCTGTAGTAGGAGTTAGGAGAGGCAGAGATACGCTGAAGAATTACTGAGGACATGACCTTTTGATAGGAAGATATGGAGGTCGAGAATTAGGGTAGAAGGTTAGTAGGTAGCTAGATGTTATGGCATTCCTTATGGGAGAGGGAGTGGGCTAGCCTCCCCTCTCTTGTCCTTTTAGAAGTATTATTCAGTTATCACGTAGTTTTTATTCTTTGATATGTAGTACTATCTGTTGCTGCATTTAGTTTGTATCTTTAATCCTGCGCCGAGTACTTCTTTTTGAGCCGAGGATCGATTGGAAATAACCTCTCTATCTCCCAAAGGTAGGGTAAGGCCTGTGTAAATTCTACCTTCCCTGGGCCCCACTAGTGGGATTACATTGGATATGTTGTTGTAAGCTCTTTTTTGCTTCCCAAGGCTTGACCAAAAAGACTATAAAATCAGCAGTGCAACTCAGGGCGGTGGTTGCTGGTAAAGTGATGTGAAGGTGGTTTGCCATGGCGGTGGAGAAGTTTGCCAGTGACCTGTGATTTTCTGGTTTGGCAGTGGTGAGATTGCAGCGGATGGTAGAAGAAGATGGAGGACAGAAAAGGGGTTTCTTTTGGTGTTGTGGGTAACTAGTGTGAGATGTCCGGTAGAGAAAAGAAGATGGTGTCCAGAAGTTAAAGTTATGGTCGTTTATGGAGGTTACTGCTTCCCAGTGAGTTTTCTGCCAGCATTTGGTTTCTTTCAGTTAGTATTTTCTGATCAATATTGAGAGAAGAGGTGGAGGGCAGTGCTTTCTGGTGGACCTTAAGGAGTGGTTGTGGTAAGCGGAAAAGAAAGAGGGCAGAAAAGAGAAGATGGCCGGCGAGCTTCGCCAGTGTGATATTGTGTTGCTGAACCTATTTTGGCGAGGATGAGTGAAGGGTAGGGGAAGAAAAAAAAAAATGAAGAGAAAGAAAAAGAAAAGAAAGAAAGGAAAAGGAAAAAGGAAAAAAAAATTGTATAAGTAAAGTAAAAAAAAGTAGGAAAATATTTTTAATAAAAATAAATGAATGCCATATGGCAAATATTCACTGATTTGGACCGTGTTTTTTTGTTCTCACACAGTTTCTTTGTGTGCAAAACACTTGGGTGTCATATGTCTCGAAAAGGTGGTATTAGTACCACTTGAAACTAGTTCATGAGGGTATTAAGACCCCCTCAAAGTTGCAGTCTCTCTTTGTAAAATGGGGAGTACTTTAAGAGGTAATTGTGTATTCTCCCTATTCTTTACGGAAATATGTTTAGTCAAATTCATATAAAATTGTTTCAAACTTAAATCTGAGCATATTTGCTTATTTCCATTGAGTGAAAAGGATTTACCAGAAAAAGGAAAAACATGTACATTTCTACTTGGGTAGTTAAGATCATTCTTGTGAAATGGAAAGAGCCTTAACTTTGCAGTAGATTATCCATAGTTTGTACTGCTTCCATTCAATAGCAGACAAGTAAGTGCGTCCAATATTTATGCAAGAATGACTGTGAAGTACCCAGTTCATGTAAACACCTGCACTGCTTGCTAAGTCAAGTTTTAAATTTGGATAATTGCTTATTCAGAGTAGCTACAGAAGGTTGCCATTATTCTGACTAGCCATTATTGAATGTCTATACTTCTTGGACAGCATTGGATTTTGAACAGAAATGACTCAAAAAAGATTTTTTTTTTCTGTTCTGAACTGTTACAGATATATCCTCCAATCAATGTGCTTCCATCCTTATCTCGGCTGATGAAGGTGAGCACATGGACCTCTTTACTTTATATCCTGTCATATCATTTTAATGCAAACTAGAGGTAGCCATACATGTGATTATCCTGACTAACCTCTTAAATTTCTTTCCAGAGTGCCATTGGTGAGGGTATGACCAGGAGGGATCATGCTGATGTATCCAATCAGGTAAGTTAATTTTCGATAAAAGATGTATTTCGTTGCTTGATTAATCTTCATAGCTTCAAGAGAGTTGATACCTTTTACCTCTGTTAATGTTGCTTATTTTTCCCTTTTGCATTGATTTTAAAAACCTTTAGTTGTATGCAAATTATGCCATTGGAAAAGATGTCCAGGCAATGAAAGCTGTGGTTGGAGAAGAAGCACTTTCTTCTGAGGACCTGGTATGTTGCTTGAGAAAAAGCCCTGTTGTTTAATTACTTTTGAGCTTTGTTTTGCCTAGGTTATCAATAATTCAATGATGAGATGACTAGAGACTGTTTTGTTTTAAACAGCTTTACTTAGAGTTCCTTGACAAATTCGAGAGGAAGTTTGTCTCTCAAGGAGCTTATGACACCCGCAATATATTCCAGTCACTTGATTTAGCTTGGACGCTTCTTCGCATCTTCCCCCGTGAGCTTTTGCATCGTATCCCAGCAAAGACCCTGGATCAGTATTACAGCCGTGATGCATCTAATTGACAGGAAGGAGCCGGCTTTATACTTTAATCTCTTGTGCAATTCCTTGGTGCAATACGTTGGGTCGTGAGCTTTTCCTCTTCGTGTATCTCCTTTCAGCTCAACAATCAATGAGTTCCCAAAACGAAGGTTCTCCGGCATTTACAAGTCAATGCTATTCCTTTGAGAATCAGTTACATCTTGTAATTTATCACCTGTTGTGTTATGTGACATGCTGCAGGGTATTGGTTTTGTTTAAATTCCAATAACATTAGGGGTTTCTAGGTTTTTATATAAAGCCCTTTTTATATATGAAGCACATTTTATTGTTTTTCATGGACTAAAAGCTAATTCTTTTTGAATAACACGTCCTTGTATCTATTTTCGAGGCTAGCAAGATACTGTCCGGCAATTGGGTATAGCCTCGGGAAGAATTCGATGATGTGGTTACTGGTTAGTTGAAAGAAATCTTGCATATCGACAATAATGCAACCGCCTCAAAAATTGTTATGTTAAACACTATGGATTTGTTTGGTGGAATGTATTAGAAAAATACTGAAAAATAATGTATTAGTAATATTGATATTATTTATATTGACATTAGTTATACTGTGATTATTTTTTTAGGAAAAATTACAGAATATAGTCAAAAAAGGATAATATATATTAAATATGGCTATAGTTTTAAATAATTACAATAATTAGCGATATTTTAACTTAACGGCCATTTATCGAGTTTAACCGTATATTTTACCTTTTTAACCGTATCTCATTGTAGAAGGGCTGTAATTTACAACATGTATCAGTTAATCCTCTTCTCAAAACCCTTCAATCTACACGATTCAAGCGGTTTCAAAATCAAATAAAAAAATTTCACTAATCCAGGTAATTTGCATTTGCAATTTCAAGATCTTTTTTAGTATATATGTAGGATCTGTAATTTTTGTATTTATGTTTGACAATTTTTATTTGAGTGTAATTTTGTTTAGAGTTTTCTTGTAGATTATTTGTCAGAGCTTCTTCCATAGTAAATCAGACACTATTGAAAAGATTAAGAAGAGTTACATCATTTAATGTTCATATTCATGGAAATGCACCATCTTTTAATTTCTCAATTACTCAAGCCCATAGAAGAAATGCAGCCGCAGTTGCTCAACGAAGTTCAGATCAACTTAAATAAGATGAAGATTCCAGATCCATGAAGAGAAAAGATGTTCTTGAATCTTTTGAAGGTTTAAAAAAGGAAAAAAAGTGTGAAAAGAGAAGGAAAGTAAAAGATGTTTCTTCGGATAGCAAAATGGGAAAAGACAAAAAGTCCAAAGTAATTCATTGCCGTATGAAGGACAAAAATGTTGCCGAAGAATCCGAGGAAGAGGTTTTGTACTGTTCCGCATTATGATACACTGTTTTTTTGTTTAAAAAAGAATAATTTTTGTAAGACAATGTGTTCTATACATCATGTTTTGCATATGTATTTTAACGATCCCTGTTTTTCAAAAGTGAAAGCATATATCAATGTATTTGAATGTATCTATTATATATTCAATACAAATAACTATATGTGTATGCTTATTGAATCGATAGTATATTGTATATATTTAAAATATGTATTTGTATTTTGGTGTATTTAAACTAACAGTGGATTCAAGCATTTCACAACACTTGCTACATTGTTCTTACTAACATGTATCTATGTATTTACGTGTATAATATATAATAGCTGTTTCTTTTTGAAAGAATATATAAGTCTTCCCTGAACTATACCTTATTTTTAAGAAGACACTAAAACTTTGCGGGTGACCTATTTACCCCCTAAATCAATTCAAAATGAAACTAATATAACCTTTCCAACTCAATATCAATCTTAAAGAAGAGTGTGTACATCACACACCAATCATATTTTGACACAATATTTTCTATTTTTAAAATTATTTTTTCAATTTTTTTTTTAATTTTTCCTTGTTTTTTTTTCTTTTTATTTTTTATTTATCCCTACCTCTTGAGAAGTATAGGGACTTCAATTCTTCACTTCTACCACATCATCTTATCTTTTTTTTTTTATAGTTAAATTAATTGTTGCGTTTGGTAAATAAAGGAGAGAAATGAGTAGGATGCTAATTTTTTTCATTTGCAGTAAAAATTTTTTTGCCGCGTCCACCATTTTTCCCAACAAAGTGGATATGTTTTTCTTTTAACACATTGGTCTAAACACTTTTTCGGATCTTTTCCTTGTAATCTCCAACTCAATCTCTAATATAAGAGAATGAAAACATTATATCTTTAATAAAATATTGAGTATCAATGAACTTTTTTTCACCGGACTTTTCTTCCGTCGCCAAGGAAGAATAGCGAATTTCTTTTTGGGGCAAAACTTGATATGTTTTTGTATAGTAATAGGTAAGAAAAGATCAAGATATAATATATAAGGAAGAGATCAAAAGTGAATCTTCAAATCTATAACTCAAAAGCTTCTAGACAACAATGGATATTGAGGTTCTACAAAGAAGACGAAGAAGAAAAAGAAGAAAAGAACAAAATAAAAAGAAAAAATATGATAATAAAAAGAAAAAAAAGAATATACAATTAATAATTTTTTTTTATAAAAGAATAAAAGAATAAAATTTTAATAATGTTTTCTGTTGCAAACTCTACTAAAAGAGAGTGAATCACACACTCCATACCAAGTAGGTTGAAAGGGGCCATTTCTTCTATTTAAATTGGTTTCGGGAGTGGGGGGAGTAATAGAACTCCCACAAAGTTAGTGTGTCTTCTTAAAATTGAGGTACAAGTTTAGAAGGACTTGTATTCTCTTTTTTTTTTTTATATAATTTTATTTTTCGGTGTATCTAAATTAATAGTGGTTTCAAGCATTTCATACTCATGAATCCATTTTTTATAAACACGTGTTAATGTATTTACATATATATACAATAGTTCTTTTTTTTGTTTTTAAATGTTTTGACAATATATTTTTTTTAAATATTCTTTTAATTGTTTATGCCTAGAAAATTTTTTTAATTGTATTTTTAGAGTGCTAACAGTATATATGTATACATTATAAGTCATTTATTCCTTTTTTTAATTGCAAGAAATGATTTATTTTGCTAAAGAGCTTTCTAGGACTGCTCCACATATGTGTTGCTGCACCAATAAAAATATAACAAAGGACTTGAAGAAATATCTCACTGAGAGACAGTTTACAAGATTTTCTAATGCACATGTTTGCTGCATACATAGGCATGAACAAAACTATGTTCAAGCACAGTTTGTTAGGTGTTTTACAGTGAGAGTGTTGGAGGCTAGTTCTCTTGATGCTCTATTGATTTACTTAAATGGGACCATACTATATTTCACACGTAGGAAATTCACTCTCATTACTGGGTTGAACTGTGTTGCCAGCGAGTCTGAATTTGATTTCGGCATAGAACAACCAAACATGTTAGTTGAGCAGTATTTTGATGGTCAAAAAACTATTGGTAAAGCAGAATTGATAAAGAAATTCCACAACAAGGTTTGGGGGAGGGGCAATTATGATGATGCTCTGAAGATTGCACTGTTGTATTTCATAAATACATTTATTCTATCCGATGAGAAGAATAGTGTAACAATATCAAATTCACTTTGACTCGAACGAGAGTGGTCTATACATGAAATATCTTTGCGATAAAAAAAATCTTTTGATGATTTGGTAAGAAGTGCTGCAAAGAAGATGGATGTAAAAAAAAAAAATTATCAAATTTGTGGGATGCCATTAACTATGCAAATGTGGTTATATGAGTGTTATTCAAATATTGACCTAAAGATTGCAGTCAAGGTTAGTAATCAAATTCCTAGATTGTTCAATTGAAAGATCATTGACAATAATCTCCATTATGAGTATCTTATGTAAGGAATATACCATAGTGATAATAACCTGATATTTATACATCCAACTCAATAACTATTATATTATGATATGTCTTATACATATACATATACATACAAGTCAACTCTATACAAATATAGTTTGTTTCTCATACGAAATTTCATTCTTCTATACACTTATCATTGTAGAAATTATATTTTTTTCGTTTAATTATATGTGTATTTTTCAATTAATCTACAGGAACATAACGCAAAACTCCAGAGAGCTTGCAATATTTCAACTACCTCCAATGTTTGTTGAATCACATTTATTATCACCTGTAGCCAATGTGTTAGATGATTTTGGTGATGATTTCATGGGCAATCCCTCGCATATTCCATAGGCAAAAGAAAAAAATAAAGTTGGTGCTTCATTGTCACCAGTCAAAAAGAAGCGGAAACAATGGCTTGTTGTACTTGCAGCTTCGAAGAAGATGCCAACGTATCATGTTGAAAAGGCATCTGTAAAGAAGAACCACCCCCCCCCCCCTAAGAGCGTTAATAGACAGCTGATTTCACCTCCAAAAAGTCATTTGTAAAACAGGATGTGCAAGAAAAATAACCCACTATTTCATATGATGTACCAAGCAATAGCAACTCAAATCAAAACTTAATGTTGAGCCAAAAAATTGACTCACTTAAGAAATATATAAGTATTATTTAGTTATTTAATGAATATATATATATATCAACTAATATCATTGTCATTATATCTTAATAATTTTTTAGGTGAAAAATGAGTGATAAATGAGAAATTTAAGGATATTTCTGATGTTATGAAAGTTAATCATACGGTCAAAAAATGAATACATGATACTTCAAACATATTTGGCTTAACAACATGCCACACTCACTAACACATATGCATAGGTCTCTGATAGTGAATCTCCACGTTATATTTCTGATATAAGCATATAGGTGCCACCACAAGAGGTAACATAAAATATATTTTTTTAATTGTATTCTTATATGCCAATGTGTTTCCATAGAATCACTTGTATCAAAATTATTTTTTTGTTCTTTATTGTAATAACTGTATCATGTATACTGATTTATATCAATCATTCATGTCATATAATTATACATGATTTACATCAATTGTTCATGTCATATAATATTCAATTATTATGTTACTAAATAACTACGCTTAATTGGTCATATACATAGAAAATTTACGATTTCATTTATCAATTTTTATTTTGTTTTGTTTCTCTATCAATCTTTATTGAAGGATCAATCAAAAAAGTTAACACATGACAAGCATGATGGTTATGTTCCGCCTGATAATGTGAGTGAAATTTTTTTAAAGACATCTACAGAGGAAATTCATGAGATGAAAAACTTATCAGGAGAATACATCCATGCAAATATATATATATCACATTATATTCATATCGAATTACTAAATTTACTTATTCAATTACTATATATCTATAATTTTTTTCCCCAGAAATACTGAGTTTCATCACAATATTGAGAAACATGATGATATAGTCAACATTGAACCTGATCACACTCATCATCTTCACATGCCAATATCCCAATGGGTGATGAAAAGATTATTAAAACAAAATACACTATAATTTTATCACGTTGTCGTTACAATTTATTAAAATAATGGCAGTACACTGAAGTATCGCAGTACACTGCATAACCCTCTGCTACCTATTTACCTTTTAATGACAGACTTCTGCCAAAAGAAAGGTATCAATCAATTAACTCATCTCAGATACAACATATAGATATTGTCGTATTCTTTTGAAGTGATCTACATGGCACAACAAAGGAGTGGAAGCACGTAAATTAATTTTTTTTCTCATTTTATCTTTGTATCTTGTGTACATTATATCAATTACTTTTTATTTTGAATTATTTTTTTTACAACTACCTTTTTTATATCTATATATAGGAACTGTGATCTTTTCATGGATGCATATCTAGAGTTTTTGAATGGTGGGACAGTATACCCAATGTTAATCTTGATGCAGAAATGCTATCTTCCTTGTGCTCAAACTCATTATCTTCAACTTTTGATATATTACAAATTTTTCATGAAACAAAATATGTATACATGATAACAATGTTTTAATTAATATAATAAAATGCTAAATTGAATAAAAACTGAAACTGCTGTTAATATATAACCTTTATACTTATATAAATACACAAATTGCAGTGATTAAAATTTTTATTTAACAAATACATTTATCAGTTTTATTTTAAATTATATTTTAGCCAAATGTATTATATGTGTAATAAATATAGAACTATGTTAATAATGTAAACACATTTATATATTATCAAATACAAATCCGCGGTGCATTTCCACAAGAATCCTAATTGTGATCAAGAAATCCATATGTCCTACATGAATTTAAACTCTTCTTTTCATATAGTTCTCTACACGACTTGTCGCAATTCTTTTTTGGCCTTCCAGGAGGCCTTTTAAATTTGGATGACAGTATTTTGTCTCCCAAGATGTATTCAGGTATATTCCATTTCTCTTATCAGGAAGAGGGTTCACTGGAACTTCATATGTCTTCAACAAAGTTCTTGGCTTGTATAATTCTGAGAAATATTCATCTGGTTCTATGTTTTTGTTCTTTAATATAGCCCAAGAATGTGGGCATGAAATTTCATCCACTTGAAACTTTAGACAAGTACACATTTTTTTAAGACAAACTATAAATCGTTTTTCATCATTATATATCGTGTTCACATAATCAGTTGACGGCACAACCTGTAAAATATACAAATACAGTTAATACAATTAAAAAAATACATTGATACATCAAAAAATTAAACGATATAAGTTAGAAAAACATACCGTCATGTGTTTGCCTCATTAAGATATATCCTGAAATTTCTCTGCAAGTGGTGTGAATGTGAACGGTGTATTCTTCCAGTTGGTGCAATTTCATCTTGCAAATATCAACTTAACTTCTTCGAGAAAATCATAAATTGACAATTCTCTCGCAGATACAAGTATTTGAATCGATGGATTCTGCTATATTTGATGTCATTGTCCAACCTCGATAAACTAGTGTATACAATTTAGTCCACTTATCATATCCTGCCAATTCCAAATATTCCTTTACTTTCACATCAACAATCTCAACTTTATCCATCAACATATCGAATTTTGCCTTTGTTTATCCCTTTGCCATTGTATAAAATACTTCAGACACCTTCTTATGTGACTTTCTATACTTCTTTTGTACATTATTCCACAAGTTTCATATGCAAGCATAATGCGGCACAAGATTGTATACTCTTGAAACACTCTTTATAATGCTCTCATTTCTATCAGATACAACGCGCATGTTTTTCCCGTCTCCATAAGCTTCTTTGAGCTGTTCAATGAACCAAGTCCATGAAGCATCATCTCTGAATCGACAACCCCATAAGCGAGAGGTTATATGTTTCCTGCACATACAAGTGGATTCATACACAATATGATGACATGCGTAATGTGTTTAATTAATTTTGAAATCGTAATACAACTAAATATATTATTTTAGTCAAGTTACTTGCTCTATCTAATGTACCGACAGATACAAATGTCCCATTATATGGTCCCTTAAGGTGGTTACCATCAACTACTACAATCGGTCTACAAAGATCAAATCCATTAACCAAAGAATACAGCGAAATAGACAAATATAAGAATTTATTTTCTACTATTTTCTTCATTCGTATATGTAAACTAGGGTATATTTTATACAAAATATATAAATAATCGGTCAATTTGCTGTAAGATTCAGGTGTTTCTCCCCTTAGTGACTTTATAGCCTTTTCTTTAGCCCCCCAAGCTAACATGTTTGATACATCTACACCGAGGTCCATTTTCACATCATCTCTAATATCTTTTGGGGTGTTATTCCTCTTATGCTTCGTCATCTAGGTTTTACTATTCCGCCAATCAACCTACTTCTGCTTATCGCTGCGAAAACCTTGTACTTCAAGCTACATGTATGCTCATCGTTGAATTTTTTAATTTTGAACATACCTGAGGTGTGAATACTTAAAGCCTTCATAAACCACATGCAGTCTCTATTTACATATATAATAGTATAGTTGTAATGAAAATTAAATCAGAATTTTATTAGTTAATTAATTTCCTGATATGTAATAATACGTAAAACATATAATAAACACACCACACACACATATCAAAACATACACAAATATCGCCACAAAATTACTATAACCACCAGCATGAACTACCATAGTCTCCATCTATTCCACATAATATTATTTTCATACAATAAAAAAAATGCCGGAGTTGGATCTAGGCATGCGCATATTTTGGTTCAAATTGAAGAAATGAACAGAACTGACTTTTTTTTGTTTTGATTTTGATTTTTTGATTTATGCGGTCGGTTTAGATTTTAGATTTAATAATTTCAGTTCTTCGATTCGATATTTAATTTTTGAATAATTTAAAGTGGTTAACCGAAATATACCCACTACCCAGCCCAAATCAAAATACAACACAGTAGGGATAAGCCCAACCAACTCGCGAAATTATTGCCAGCAGCCCAGGCCCTGATCCGGTGCCCGCTTTCCAGCCCTAAATAACTCTCTAGTTTATTCACTATTCAGTCTCGACTCTTCAGCCTTAAGCACGCAATCACAGGCTCCCAACACTTCATCTTTATCAATCCTCACTTCGTCTTCATCACAAATGGTTCATCTTCCTCTCTCCACCTACTAAGTTTTTTTCTTTTTCTTTTTTTTTTGATTTTTACATTCACACTATTAAAAATATCGCTAAAACCGAGGGAACAAAAACCAACGGACAGAGTAGGTATAAAAAATCGAGGGAAAACTGATTTAGTCCGTCGGTTTTTGTTTTTATATTTATTTTTTAATTATTTTTTTAAAAAAACCGACGGACAGGGTTGGTTTTTCCTTAGGTTTTTTTTGGGCAACGAAGGAAAAACTTAATCAAAGAGCATGTTTAGTCGAGTGGTAAAATTATCTGATTTCATACTAAATACCTGGGTTCCGACCGACTAGGTCTGTTTTCCGTCGGTTTTAACTGATACTGTCCGTCGGTTTCACAATTCCGATGAGCCAAATTCCGATGGTAGTAAGTGCATTGGTTTGACGTCGGTTTTGCTCAAAATCTCGACTCTGTCCGTCGGTTTTGACCCTCTTTTTTGACCAGTTTTTTGTAGTGTCACCTGCTATTCAAATTCTGCATTGTTTTTTTCTTTTTCCTTTTTTCCTCTAGAAGTGGTTTGATGTCTTGGCTGATAAATTCTGTGTATTGACATTAATATTATGATTTATGTGTTTAACTGTTTATGTTTGTGTTGGACGAGGTGCGGATTACTAGATTTGTAACAGAAACTCGAGCATTAATGTAAAATTCTAATTTTATGTATTGACATATGTGTTTATTAACTTTTATGTCAAGTCTAATTTGCAAAGAAATGGGAAGAAGAAAAAGTATACTTATTTATCAATGACAACAGACTTCATATGACTTAATAACATACCATTAAGATTAGTAATAGTAAGTGTAATAGGCTCAGTGTTGTATGTTGGTTTATTAGAGGTCACTATTTTAGCCACTAGCCAGTAAGACAGTAAGTCAGTCACACATTAACACTAACACTAAGTTATAATCTTCTGCTCAATATTTAAATTGTTTATTTTTATTGTTTGTTTTCATTTTTCAATTTTCACACATTAAAGAAAATTAAAGTAGAGTAAGTGAAGTTGGAGTTTTAAATAAAAGTATACCTAACGCTTTATCTCCAAATAAAGTTGAAGCTGAAGCTTTACAGAAAAGAAAAGTCATGGAACCTAGGGTTGATCATCGGAAACATTTTGATAAGTTCATTGACGAAAGTGGAGCTACTAAAGCAAAATATAAGTACTGTGAAAAAAGCTATGCAGCTACTACTAAAGGTAATGGTACTTCGTCAATAAATAACCATTTAATGAAGTGTCCTAAACTTTCCCATACCATAGATGATAGTCAAACACTAATAAGTTTTCTACGATCTTCAACGGGAGCAAAAGAAGAGGTGACTAACACTTGAAAATTTTATCAAGCACTAAGTAGGAGGGCTTTATCCCAAATGGTTATTGTTGATGAGTTGCCGTTTAGTTTTATTGAGAAGGAAGGTTTTAAGAATTTCATAAGAGTCGCAGTGCCATAATTTTAGATTCCTTCTTATAGAATCTTGACAAGAGATTATTATGAAGTCTATAATGAACAAAGACAACTTTTAAATAAGGTTTTCAAAGAAGAACGCCCTAAAGTGTCAAGACATAGGTGGTCGTGAGTGGTCCCCACACTAATTCCCTGGTGGGCAAACCAGCGAAACTCAATAACAATCCCCAAGTGACCCCAAAAATAATACATTCATGAAGAAATCAATTGTTATGCTCTCAAAACAACTTTGAATCAATATACTGCGAAAACCAAAACTAATAAAACAAATTCCCAGAACTTGATTATCATTGTACCAGACGTCTGTTTTACAAAGCTAAGGAAACTAACAACTCCAAATAACATAGTGTCTTCAAATGTCTGAAAGAAAGAAATTGCCTGACTCGAACTCTGCATTCAAAAAAGAATGCAGGGATAGGGTTAGTAGATAACACGGTATTGGTATGCATCATCAGTCGATCCTAATTAATAACATGTACACTGAGTAATAATAATATAAGACCAGTTTATAATGTTTAAGGAAGCAGAACACAAATCAAACACACTTGTTCTACACAGGGAACAACCGGCCTGCTCACTGAATTGGGCCATTTTCGCTGCAGCGATCACTTGACTGCTGCGATGATCTCGCTGCAGGCGAAATCCCACCGCTATAGCGGTCCCCCGGCTTAGTGGCTACCCAAAAATGCCCAATTCCATACTTAGTTTATTTCACAACCTTTCTATCTCTCCCTTAGCCTGTTTTTCATGTTCTAGGCCCTTAATCATTCCGTAACGACGTTCGAGTCATTACATCAGATACCAGTTAAAATACCGTTTGTCCTCGAAGAGTCTATACAAATATAGGAAGGATACGTATCGGATTCTATGAACAACTAGGGATACTTGACCTATATATTAGCCTCAGTCTCCCAAGTGGCTTCCTTAATCGGACGATTCTTTCACTGGACCTTTACTGTCGGAATCTCCTTGGACCTCAGCTTTCGAACCTCTCTGGCCAATATCACTACAAGAGCCTCCTTAAATGATAGATTCTCATCTAGCATCATAGAATCCCACTTGATGATATATGTTCTGTCCCCATGGTACTTTTTCAGCATAGACACGTGAAATGTCGGATGCACTTCGGACAATCCTGACGGTAATGCCAACTCATAAGCCACTTCCCACATATGTCGGAGTATTTCAAATGGCTTGATATACCTCGAGCTGAGCTTTCCCTGCTTTCCGAATCTTTTCACCCCCTTCATAGGGGAAACCTTGAGCAGTACTTGCTCCCCTTCCATGAACTCTATGTCCCTGACTTTCTTGTCTGCGTAGTGCTTCTGCCTACTCTGAGCAGCTATAAAATGGTCCTAAATTATTCAATCATTTTCCTAGGAATCCTTTAACAAGTCAGTCCCCCAAGGCCTCACCTCAAACGCATCACACCACCCAATTGGAGACCTGCATTTTCTCCCTACGAAGTTTCAAATGGCGCCATGTCAATGCTCGAGTGGTAGAAATTGTTATAGGTGAACTCTGCCAAGGGTAATAATTTGTCCCAATGGCCCCTGAAGTCTATCACACACGCCCGGGGCATGTCCTCCAACACCTGAATAGTCCGTTCCGATTGTCCGTCTGTCTAAGAATGAAAGGCTGTGCTCAAGTCTAACCTCGTACCCAACTCGACCTGTAAGGTCCTACAAAAATAGGAAGTGAACCTAGCGCCCCTGTCTGATACAATTGAAACAGGCACCCCATGTAACCGAATGACCTCCTTCACATATAGCATGGCTAGTTTCTCATTGTTGTAAGTCACCTGGACCGGCAAGAAATAAGTAGACTTGGTCAATCTATCCACTATGAGCCAAATTGAGTTAAATTTTCACAAAGGCATGGGAATTCCAATCACTAAGTCCATAGCTATCCTTTCCCATTTCTACTCGGGGATAGGTATTCACTGAAGTACTCCTCTGAGATTTTGGTGCTTGTACTTCACCTGCTGATAATTAAAACACTAAGCAACGTAGTCCATAATGTCCCTCTTTATCCGGCCCCACCAATAGTGTTGTTTTAGATCGTGGTACATCTTAGTGTCTCTAGGGTGAATGGAGTACCTCGATTTGTGAGCTTCTACTAAGAGAGTTTTAATTAACTTACCTACTTGGGGAACATACACCCTCCCCTTTATTCTCAAGACCCCTTCATCATCGAACACTGCTTCCTTGTCTTCTCCCTGCAGAACTTTATCCCTGATCTTACCAAGCTTTTTATCTTCAAACTGCTTGGTTTTGATTTCCTCTAGCAGTGAGGATTTAGCCTCTAGGTTGGCTAGTATTCCACCAGTTTTGGTTAGCAACAACCTCACCAAGATGTTTTCCAACGTCTGGAGTTCCCTGGCCATCGAACGCTGAGTAGCTTCCAATCAAGCTAAACTGCCCATGCTCACCGTCTTTCTACTCAACACGTCTGCCACCACATTAGCCTTTCCTGGGTGGTACAAGATGGTGATATTGTAATCCTTAAGAATCTCCATCCATCTCCTCTACCTCAAATAGATATTTTTCTGGGAGAATACATACTATAAGCTGCGATGATCTGTGAACACCTCACATCGAGCTCCATACAGATAGTGCCTACAAATTTTCAGTGCAAACACCATTGCTGCTAACTCTAGGTCGTGCGTGGGGTAATTCTTTTCATGCACCTTCAACTGTTTCAAGTCATACATAATAACCTGACTTTCCTGCATCAACACAACACCCAACTCAGATTGTGAGGCATCACAATAAATAATAAAGTCTTTACCTTCCACGGGTAACACCAGAATAGGTGCTGTGGTTAGCAAAGCCTTGAGTTTCTGAAAGCTCGCTTCACATTCCTCTGACTACTGGAAGAGTACATTCTTTTGTGTCAACTTGGTCAATGCCGAAGCGATGGAGGAGAATCCCTTTACGAACCGACGATAGTAACTGGCCAGCCCCATAAAACTCCGAATTTCTGTTACATTAGTTGGCCTTGCCAGTTTGTAATCACCTCCACCTTCTACGGATCAACTTGGATTCCTTCTTTGGAAACCACATGCCCCAGAAAGGACATTGAGTCCAACCAAAATCGCACTCGGTGAACTTGGCATATAACTGTTTCTCCTTCAATAATCCCGGCACAATCCTTAAATGATTTTTGTGCTCCTGCTTGGTATTAGAATACATCAAGATATTATTAATAAACAAAATAACAAAGGAATTCAGGTAAGATTTGAAAATACCGTTCATTAGGCTCATGAACGCTGCCGGGGCATTAGTGAGTCCGAATGACATGACCAGAAACTCGTAATGCCTATACCTGGTCCGAAAGGCTATTTTGGGAATGTCTTCAGCTGGTGATAACTGGACCTCAAATCAATCTTTGGAAACACCGCCGCTCCCTATAACTATTCAAACAGATCATCTATTCGAGGAAGAGGGTACTTATTCTAAATAATTACCTTGTTCAACAAGCGGTAATCGATGAACATCCGCATACTATCATCCTTCTTCTTTACAAATAAAATTGCGGCATCCCATAGCGACACAATCGGTCTAATGAATCCTTTACCGAGCAACTCATGCAACTTCTCCTTGAGTTCTCTCAACTCAGCAGGTGCCATTCGGTATGGAGGAATATAAATGGGTTGGGTTCCTGGTTTCAAGTCTATATAGAAATCTATGTCACGGTCCAACGGCATGCCAGGCAAATCCGCAGGAAACACCTCTAAGAACTCACAAATAATCGGGACCAACTCTATGAAAGGAACCTCTAAACTAGTATCCCGAACATGCGCCAGATACGCTGAACAACCCCGATCTATCAACTTACGACATGAATATATGAAATAAGTTTCTTAGGAGCAGGGCTACAATTCCCCTTCAACTCCAATCTAGATGACTCTGGACCCGATATAGTGACGGTCATAGCATAGAAATCTAGAATGGTATGGTAAAGGGACAACCAACTCATTCCCAAAATTATATCAAAATCAACTATGTCTAAGATTACTAAGTTTGCCAGAGCATCAAATCCCATGAATTCAACAATGCAATCACGAACAACCCTATCCACTAACACAAAATCCCCAACAGGAGTAGACACACGGATAGGAGTATTAAATATATCATACACAAGATCCAGACCCAAAGCAAAATAATTAGTTATATAAGAAAATGTAGAGCCCCGGTCAAACAACGCAATAGCCATTTTGTCAGACACAAAGATCATACTTGTAATAATGGAATTTGAAGCCTCTACCTCGGGCCTACCAGGAAAAGCATAGAAGTGGGCCTGGTTAACTGATTGCGAACTGCCCCGGTTGGGCTGTTCCACCCCTCTACCTGACTGGGTTCCACCCCTACTCACCTGAGCACCTCCTCTACTCAGCTGAGCACCACCTCTAACAGCTGGTTGACTACCTCGCTCGAGTTGTGGACGATCTCTACTAAACGCACTGCCTCCTCTTCCGACAAGGGTCGGAGCTCGAGAAGCTGGGTGCGGAATGATCTGTCCATCCTGGCCAAACCTGGGATGCCATCTGCGAATATGGCCATACTCCCCATACTCATGGAATACCTTCTCGATCACTAGCCTCTGAGACGAAATAGGACGAGCCTCGAAGTCTAAGCCAACAAGCTGAGTACCCCCGACTAAACCTGCTGGTGGGGGAGTGTTTCCTGATGGGCCTCCGGCTGACACCTGCATAGCCGACTGAATAGGAAGACCAGAGAAACCCTACGGTATCGATGTCCTAGCAATAGGGCCACTGTAAGAGCCCACCTTCCGAGCCTTCTTCTCGAAATTCTTTGCATACCCCTCTTGCTTTACCCCCTCTACATTCTTCACATGCTTTACTACCTCCTCAAAGGTCTAACCTGAGGAGACCATCTGAATGGCTGATAACTGAAGACCCACATTCAGGCCTTTGACAAATCGCCTGATCCTCTCTTCCTCTATGGGCAGTAGGGGTAAAACATACCTGGATAGTGAATGAAATCGGGCCTTGTAGGCTGTAATAGAAGAGCTTCCCTGCTTAATGGTGGTAAATTCATCCTATCTGTTATCTCTCAAGGTGCAGGGTACATATTTCTCCAGGAATATGGAGTAAAACTGGGTCCAAGTCAACGGTGGTGACTCTGATGATCTACACTCCACAAAAGCTCTCCACTAGAGTTTTGCATCACCCATCAACTGGAAGGTGACGAATTTCACTCCATATTTATCCACTGCCCCCATCTTATAAAGCCTCCCGTGACAATCTATGATAAACTCATAGGTGTCTTCTAACTCTATGCCGTAGAAGGTGGGAGGCTTCATCTTGGTGAACCACCAAAACAAATCATGCTCCTTCCCTGTCATCATCGATCCTGCGACCAGCCTCGAAAACATAACAGCCTCAGATATGTCGTCAATTCGTGAAGCCACAAAAGTTGCATGCTGTATCCCTGACTGTTTCCCTACTGGAGTTGCTGGCGCTGCCCCAGTGCCCACAATACTGCTCAGAAGGATGAGGAACTGAGCTAGGACCTCCAAGAGGCTGGCGTGGCAGGAGTTTCTCCCTACGGTGGGACCTCGACCTCAATAGCCACCCGCGCCTGCACAGCTGGTGGCATGGGAGATGCAGACCTCTCCATGATTGGAGTAGGAGCACGGGCCCCTCCTCTAGCGAAAGCGGGTCTCCGTCCACGACCTCTGCCCATTCCTCTACCGCATACAACGGCTGCCACTACTGGCTCGGGTGCTGCGTCTCTGTTTCCATTGGCGCGTGTTCTCAACATCTAAGAAGGAAGGAAGAAAAATTGTTAGATACTAATTTGGATCACCAGATACCAATTGGAGTTAAAGTAATCGCAAGAAAGGAAAGAAGAAGGAAGTTTTTCTAAAGTACTGCAGTATCGCGAAGATAAGTTATGGACGTCTTCGCACCAATCTGTAAGACTCTACTAGACTCGTTAGTACAATGAGATCAACGAAAAAAGCACTCTGATACCAACTTTGTCACGATTCAAGTGACCGTGATTGACACCCACACTAACCCCCCGGTGGGCAAACCAGCGAAACTCGATAACAATCCCCAAGTGACCCCAAAAATAAGACATTCATGAAGAAATCAACTGTTATGCTCTCAAAAACAACTTTGAATCAATATACTACGTAAACCAAAACTAATAAAACAAATTTCCAGAACCTGATTGTCATTGCACCAAATGTCTGTTGTTATATCCCAAAAACATAAAGAGCCGACCCGGGAGTTAAAAATTGAAAACTGCTAAAATTGGGAAAAATATCACAGAACAAGATAATGACTCATGGTTGGGAACCATGAGCCGTTGTTATCAGTTGTGGGTTCAGGAGTCCTAGGTGGCAGTGGAAGTAACGACCTATGTAATGACTTGTTGTATGAAACAATGAGTCGTCGTTTGTAGTTGTGGTGAGAGGTAGATCTTAGCATGTGGGGAGATAACGGGTCACCCAATGACCCGTCGTGAGAAACAACGCCTCGTTGTCAGCAGTCGTTGTTGGCATGGTCAAATTCCCATTGGACTTAGCGGACAGACACACCGACTCATTGGATGAAATAAGTCATTGTGAGACCCGTTGTGAGGAAGTTTAGAAATTTCAAAGGGGCAAGCAACGATCGACTTGACGGCTCGTTGGACCAAAGGACGATTCATCCTTTCTATCCATGGTTTAATTCCTGAGGCTAGTTCTAAGTAGTGCATGAGACGGGCCATACCACGATTTATCGTAGCGTCCAACGACTCATTGGACCAACCTGGACAGTTTTCAGGGAAGATTCATTAAAGGCATTTTTGACTTTTTCATGCTATGAGGTCCTAAACTATGTTGTTTCATGTATTATCCTGAACATTTTAAAATAGGTTAAGTCCCTATTGCATAGATTATTCCCTATGCATGCAAATCAAGAGAAATTTTGAGAGATCAAGCTATTCTTCAAGCTTTTCCCTATCAATTCCTTCTTGGGCATTCAAGGAATTTAGATTTTCAACTTACCCAGGTATGTAGGGTTATGAATGGGTGTTTCCGTTCACACCCATGCCCATCCTTTAGTAATTTATGAAAAACCCACTACAAATCTATTGGGGTTTTAATCCAATTTTTTAAATGAAAACCTAATGATTTACAAGTGGGTGATATTAAAGTGTGATTTACATTATATTTTATGAAATTGAATCATATTTTATAATTATTTTGATTATATAATTGTTGATTTCAATTTTTATTTAATTGAGCCTACCTAAGCATGATATATGATAAATCGATTTATGATCTTTACTTCAATTGATGATATTTACAAGCCCAACATGATTTACGATTTGAAATACGAATTTATTCATTTACCCATCATGTTTTGATGAATTTCAAGCTATATGCATAATCTACAAGTATGTATGAACCTTATGATTCATGAATTATGTTTTGGCCGACTCACAGGCCTTATGTCATGGCTAGTTCACGTATGTACAATTATGTTTATGATTATCATGATTTAACTAGCCTATGAAATTCATGCATGTTATACTATGAGCACTATATATATTTTGGGAGTAGTATCGAACACCGAGTAGGTTCGAGGCCAGGTTCTGCCCCGAATTTCATAAACTATGTGCCACCGTAGGTATGTTGGGACCTCCCTTGTGACTGTCCCCGGCCCAAATGGCCCTTTCATGGTGATATCACACTTTCATTGTTCGACCCGTGGCAAGGTACAAACACCCTTCCGACTAGGGTAACAAGTCGGGCTTCATGTGTGCTCATATGCGGTATGTCGGTTAAGAGAATCCTCTATTGTTCCTCATGGTTTATACATGTCTATGATTACGTATATTAGCTCAAGTTATGTTCAATACTGTTTTCTCTCATGGTTATGATTATGAATGTATTAAGAATGCTTCGAAATTCTTGAGCCTTATATTATGTTATGTTTACGATATCTGTGATATGAGCATGATGTCCTACTCTTATGATGTTTTTATGAGCTTTTGCACATTTTAAATGTCCGTTTTACCTGCCTTGCATACTTAGTACATTCCACGTATTGACCGCATACTTCCTATGATGTATCATTTCATGATACAGGATCCGCCTCTCAGACTCACCCTCATTCATAGCTTCTTTCAGAGTTGGTCTCCAGCGTATTAGTAAATCCTCATGTTCCGAGGGCTATTTGACAGACATTTTATTACTTTATGTTTCAGTACTTATTTGGGTTAGTTGGGGTTGTTGTCGCATTAACCCATCATCATAGTAGAGGCTTTCAGACGAGATATAGAATTCAACTTATGTATGTCTAAGTGATTCGGTTGGTTTGATATGTCATGATTTGTTTATGATTCCGATATGCCTTATGTTCAATATTCCGCCTATAATGAATGAATTTAGAGGTATGCTTATGCCATGGGTCGACTTGAAGCCTATCGGAGTTTCTTATCCCATGTTACGATCTGGGTCTACATTCAGGTCGTGACATTTGTTTTACAAAGCTACGGAAAACAACTCAAAATGAAATAAAGTTTTCAAATGTCCGAAAGAAAGATATCTGCAATGGGGGAGTGAACTGCTTCCTCATCTACTCACCTTCTCAATCTCCAAAAATTTATGCTCTACAGGTAAGGGCGTGAAGAACTGCCTGGCTTAAACTCTGCACTCATAAAAGAATGCAGGGATAGGGTCAGTACATAACATGGTACTGGTAGGCATCATCGGCCGACCCTAATTAATAACATATATACCAAGTAATAATAATATAAGATCAGTCTACAACGTTTAAGGAAGTACATCACAAATCAGACACACTAGTTCTACATAGGGACAACCGACCTACTCACTGGATTGGGCCGTTTTTGCTGTAACGATCGCTTGACCACGGAGCGGAAATGGTTTCGCTGCAGAGACATTGCTTAGGCAAGTAGCCCAACATATTGCACTCTTCTCAGTTCATCTATCCCACAGTTCAATAGTTCATCAATTCAATAGTTTAGCATTTCACATACTCCATAAATCAATCAGACACACACAATTAAACAACTATCATATCAGCTATTAAGATCTACAAGTCCACAGTTAATCATAGCAACAACTACTCAATAACTACACATGGTCACAAGATCACCCTTAGCACTAAAAACATGTTCTTCATTATCAACTTACATCATATCAACCATACTATGCACATTTTCTTAGCATGTTCCTCACTCAACTTCATGAATATAAATGAAATCACAAACAACACACAAGCGACAAAGCCAAGGGTAACATGAGGGGCACACGCCTCCGCCATCTCCCCTTAACACTCAACCACACGAATCATGTACACATGTCAGAGGGTCTTATTTTTTTCCATCCAATCATGACTTGCAGGGGACTCTAGAAATCAATGTATTGTGTCGGTGTGACACCCGCTCTCACTCATATGCTTGTCCGGATGCTCCCCTCGGCCACGATCCACTAGATGATAATATTTGCTTGCCCCGATGCTTCCCTCGGGCTCGAGCCTCTCAATTCAGGATAAAATCACTATCCTATTCATTCTCAATTTTTGTGAAACAACAAGTATATAAGCGTACACATTCACATGTATTCTAATTCTTGATTTTCCTTTCACATGATCAATTCATGACAAGCAGTTCACTTCACACTTTCTCATAAACTTAACAACATATTAATCATGACTTTCTATCAACATGGAAATCATACTCATTCGCAAGACAAACTCACAACAAGGGATGTCCAAAGACCAATCACATAAGATTATTATCTAAGCATACAAGTCATTAAGCAGGATCTAACTCTCCAACCATAACCTACCTCAATTACTCAAAGATATCGACTTCTCTACTCTGCAGGAGCTTTTCTCTTCCTGGTTGCATCAGATTGTTCAAAATGTACACATATATAGTAATTAATTAATCACTCCTCAAGATCAGGCCTAATTAGATCAAGCCCTCTCTTTTCAAGGAAATTTAACAGAAAAATACATTTTCTTCCACCTAGTTCTAGGTCCCCACCTTGTCTATCCCGTCAATAATAACAAGAGGAACCTTAGAAAGTAATCACTATGTAAAATTCAATAACCAAAAGGTCTCCCATAATTCAGCCCTAGTTCATCAATCTAGGGTTCTCTACTTCAAATTTTCACTATTAATGTGTTATACCCCGTAGAATTTTCGGCATCTAGACGACCTATTCGCACGTTGGTTAAGCATATTTGAGGGCCATACGTGCTAGAGAAAGGCTGGAAAAAAAGATCGGACGAGAAACCCGTCGAACCATCGCGGGAGGAGCCGAGGCAGAGCCCCTCCGCGATGGCAGCGTGTCACGGAGGTGAGGCCTCCGCGATGGCTCCGTGACACGTTGCCCAGGTTCAGGCCCAAGTATATAAGCCCCACTTCGGTTTAATTTCATTTTAATCAAAGGAAATTTCAGAAAAAAACAGAGGCTACGACAGAGAGAAGTAAGAACGAAGGAAATTATATAATTTTCGTTCGATTACGCTGCTAAACGCTGCCCAAACTCAAATTAATCCCAGATACCGAAGTATTTAGCAGCAGAGAGCATTCCTGCGGAATTAGTTTCTTGAAATACGGCCGACGAATCGGCGAGCCACCGAACTAAGGTAAGTAGAATTGCTCTAAATTAATGTCTATGTGTTCCTAGCTGAGAAGTGAATATTTCTCCCTTCTGGACCGCTGAAAAATAGCGAGTTTTCGACCGTCTTTCGATAAGCCTAAGTTTAGGCTATAAACTATATCGAAAGCGACGTTGCTCTTTACAATAAAGCTGTATTTAGTATTAATTGACGTATTTATGAATGCAGTTGGGAGAAAATAGTTGAAGTAATGGCCGAGCCTCGTCCGACGGACGAATAGTTCAAGGATAAGGTATGTAAAGCTAGTTCCCTCGGCAAGCTAAGTAATATTGATGCAGTATAGAAATTTACAGGCCAGTAGAATGTTCAGAAGTTAAGTATTGCATTTATTGTAAATGTTGATACGATGTTAGAAGCCTCGAGTTGTAACATGCGCGAAACTTACTAGTATGACATGAATTCTAACACAAGTGTTAGAAACCGCTCAGCATGCTCAGTATGTAATGTAATATGACATGTTAAGACATTATTGTGTTTAGTTGAAACCCCGTAAAGTGAGGCAATATCCGTAAAGCACTTCAGAAATAGATTGGCAGGCTAAAATAAAGTTTAGAACGCATGTTAGGAATAGTAAACCGTGCTAATACAGAAACTCAGTAAACAGCATAGCTTTCAGCAGAAACACTATCTTGTATAGCATTTGCCCCAGTACAGTCTAGCAGGAGACTATATTCACCTATATATATATTTACCAGTCTCAGCATGTGTTATATATGTACAGATTGCTATCATTAGCTCAGTATGTAGTATATACGATACCTTACCCCTATTAGCCTCAGTATGTGAGATATGCAGATAGTATTACTAGTTGAGACCGTTGTATTGTTTGGGGTTGGACTACCTAGCATCCATGACCGCCCCAGGGTTGATAACTATATCGACTCGTCCGCCAGAGGACGAGGATACGTCACTCTATGGAGTGGCATGCTGTCCCACAGGGGACGAAGATGGGATGCCAGTTTTCCTCATATTTGTGCCTTGATCGACCCTTACACACCCCAGTCGAGCGGATACGCCCGGGTGTAGATTCAGGAGTCCTCCGGGCTTAGATGCAGTTATAGTCAGGGGCTCAGCGAGCCCAAGTGCATACCCAGGGGACCGGCAGGATGCTTACGGGGTTTATAGGAGATGGGATGACCGGGGTAGGGGTATGATTCTGTGCTGGTTGTACCTCCCGGCTTATGGGGGCCGGGTAAGGTTTGTGTGTGCTATGTTATGTTATGATGTGTTATACCCTGTTACAGTAGATACGAGTAGATCGACAGTAGCACGATAAACTCTCAGGTACAATTCCTACTCCTTCCAGTGTAATTAAGAAAAGGTATGACTTACATTATCAGACAGTTAATTCATTCCTTTCTATTTCATTTTCATCAGTTATATCATTATTTCTCAGATATTTCTTTCAGTTGTTGCTTTACATACTCAGTACCAGCGGTACTGACGCCCGATGGGGCGCTGCATTACTTGCCTGCAGGTACTCATAGACGAGCAGGCAATACCACGTGATTCCTGTCAGCGATCGAGTATTCAGCTCCTGTCATCCGGAGACTGAACCCTAGAGGTGTATTTCATTTTCTTTTGTTGTTTAGTACGGGTAGGTCGGGGCCCTGTCCCGATCATTTCTATTGCTACTCTTAGAGGCTTGCAGTCTGTATATTTCCCTGTGGTCAGATGAGCCGGTCGTGTGAGGTCGTGCAGTTGTATAGTTGTTAGTACTCTTTCTTTCTTTTATGATGGCCGTGTGGGGCCATAGTTTGCCAGTAGTGGTGACCTTGCCGGTCACGTAGCCTCTTAGTACTTCATGATTGAGTTGCAGATAACTAGACAACATGGTGGCCTTGTCGGCCCGCATAGGTTTCCCTGAGTTGATATGTTTCTGGTCAGCTGTTAGTGCAGGTACAGGAGGCTATAGGCCAATGGGCCGGGGGCTATATTTACAGCCGTTATATAGCCCTTTGTTCCCAGAAATACGAGTTAGAGCCACCCAGGCACCAGATGTGCCCAGGCTTAGCAGTCCAGCAGTTTAGGTTCCAGTAGGGCACCAGGTGCCAGTCATACCCCCCAAGGCGGGGTGTGACAAACTTGGTATCAGAGCGGGTCGTGTCCCAGGGAGTCTGCAAGCCGTGCTAAGTAGAGTCTTGTCTATGGATGTGTTGTGCACCACATACTATAGGCAGGAGGCTGCGAGGCATGATATGATGGTTACCCTTCCTTCTCAGTCAGTCGTGCTTTAGAGCGGTACAGTATAGGGTTGAGTCCCTAAGAACTTACCGTATTCTTTGATTACAGATACAAAGGCAGATCAGCATTACCCTATCACAGGCAGAAAATCAGAGATAGCAACGGAAGAGAGCATCAGCCAGTTACATGATAACTACAGCAGCAGGAGGGGGTATCAGAGACCTCCCAACGTAATGCCTTTATTGGCATTATTCCCAGTATACGTTGATAACATCAGAATAGGAAGTCAGAAGTATAATGTATATATGAGTTGATTTATTTATTAGCTATATGAGATCTAATTATGATTATAGATAAGGTCAGACCACCAGGTAAGTATGAAAAGGAGAGGGAAATGCAGGAATCCCAAATACATCTTTTCGGATATGGTATAGTTAAATGTCTTTATTTGTTGCAATAAAAAAAGGGCTATTCCTACCTCTTGAATTTGATTCCAGTATAGTAAGGGGGCATAAGACTTGAGATGGGGTTGCCAAGTCAAGCAGTAAGTGAAGATAGATTGATTAATTCCAGTAAGTGTTAGTGAGCGTAAAGAGAAAGTATGACTGTTAGCTTACCCGAAGCAGGGGTAAAAGACCTGTTAGTGATGAATGTCGGGTAATAGTCAATTTCGAGTCAGAAAAAGGCTAAGTCCGCCACATATGCCAACAGATAGAAAGACATACCTGTAAGATTATAGTTATGATTTAGTTGTGATATCGAAAGATATAGAGGTCATGTAAATCAGATGGGCTTGAGTGTACGCCAGAAGAAGTATAGGCCGAGGCTTGATCAGTAATCTCATTAGCAACGAAAGGCAGGTACCTTGAACCCCAGAGTTCAGCTTAAGCAAGATGAGAGGAAGAAGCAGGAATGCCAGATTTGGTAGGGAAATCAGGGTTACCCCCCCCCCCCAGATTAATAGAGTATCGTATTAAGGAATAAGCCTCGGGCTGACAGTGGGATTGCGGTTCAGAATACCGCAGTACGTCCGCTATGGAAAAGTTAAGGAGTCACCGATACAACAATTCTAATCTAGTGTAGCCTAGAGATAAGGCCCAGCAGACAGTTATGGGCTTTCAATATATGCCTAGTAAGGCTGCAAGATTCGAACGTCGACTCCACATCGCAAGAGTGGCGGAATTTCAAACAGTAGACGATAACTAAAGTGTTTATGTTTGTTACTTTCAGAATGGGGTGACAATGCAATAAAATGATAAGTCAGGGCAGGAGGTATTATTAGGCTGTAAGAAGCAATGTATCATGTACGATATGAGATTCAGCAGAGCATGTCAGAGATTATGTATTACCGCAGAACTCAATACAGATTGTACGTAGCTATTGATATATATATATATATATATATATATATATATAGATAATAGATATGCTGTGAGTGGATGCCTATAAGGGCTACAATCACAGATGCTGATTAGTAATAGAAAGCATATACAAATTGCATTGTAGGACACCCCCTCGCCAAAAAAAAAAAGAAGAAAGAGGGAGAAGAAAGAAAGAAAAGAAGAAGAGAAAGGGCGGATTAAGTGTGAATTACGTATGAAGTCATAGAAACTATCTCAGTTTTCGGTTATTAGATTAACAGACTTATGTGTTGCTGTCAGATCTAGGCTCTAGGAGCTTACCAGAGTTAATGGCCTAAAACAGATGGCTAGATGATAAGGGCGCAGTTAGACGGTCTACCGACCAGCTGGCGCCTGCATTAGCAGGAATGCGTTCCTGAAGATCGGTGCAATAGTGCATGTGCTAGAACCAAGATTAGAGACCGAATAGGCAAATTTTAGAGATTAGCAATACCAAAATTGTTCTAGTATGTTAAGTGGTCGTACGTCATTTTCCCAGCCTTGTAGGTGAGAGTCGACCTTAACCAACCTAGCAGTTATTATGTGGAACACCCCATAAGTCAGCCGGCCGTCCCAGTCAGAATACCCAGGGGTACCCCAAGGAAGAGTCCACATCAGTAGTAAGTGACAGACTAGTACTTCAGCTGGGTTTCATAAGATATTCAGATACAGAGCCCTAGCAGAAGGCCAGTAGTTACAGAATAGCCTGTAAGACCGAGAATTCCCCAGAATAGCAGTATAAATCCAAGTGGATACACACAAGGCGTAAGAAATTGATAGTACCCTGCTAGCACAGTGTTTATTAAGACTGGGGGATCAGTAGACTCCCCGTGAAGATCCAGAGATTGATCGCCTGGGAGTAAGTTGATTAAGACCAGTCTTACAGTGGTTTAAGTAAAATAACAGAGCAATTAGATGCCCACGAGTCTGCGGTTACGCACGAACTATAAGCACTTAAGTAGAACAGTTAGAGTATTGTTAGACTACTGCCACATTCGGGTCATTCAACCCGACTATTCAGTTATTTAAAGGTTATGCAGCTAGGTCATTAGAGGTCATGATCAATATCAGGACCCCCTGATCAAATACGGGCACATGGTGTACAGATAGTCATTCAAGGTTACCTTAGCAACAAGTAGCCTTAGCATGCGGTCAGAAGGCCAGGTAAGCTCTAGCTATACTGGTAGGTTACTTGTCAGATTCTCCGGTATAATAAACTAGTATGACCGTCAGTTATATGTCAATTTTCGTAAATGTGAATTTTGGTTGAGTTTAGTAGCCTTTTGGTCACATTGTGTCGGAGGCTGGTGTACAGACAGACACACAGAAAAATTGAAGTAGTGAAGACATAGCCTAGACCTACCACTCCGATCGAAGTATGTAATCCCTGCGGTTAGTCGGGTACTGCAGAGGGTTTGTGGAAGGATTTTCCACCTTAGCAGCACCTCTGACTAAATTGACACGGAAGGCAGCAAGGTTCCAATAGACCGAGGCGTGTGAGCAGAACTTCTAAGAGTTAAAAGCCAGGTTAACATCAGCTCCAGTGTTAGTATCGCCAGGAGGTACATAAGGTTGATGCGGCATGGTAAAGTAATAGCTTATGCTTTCAGGCAGTTGGAAAAACGTGAAGAGAATTATCTTACCCGTGACCTGGAGTTAGTTGCAGTAGTTTATGCTTTAAAGAGTGAAAATTTTGTATCACCCGGGAAGGGCTAATACGGTAGTAGATGCCCTTAGCCGTAGATCTGTGGGGAGTTGGCATACTTACAACCCGAACAGTGAGAATAGACCCGAGAATTATACTAGTTAGTCGGTTTAGCCGCTCACATAGCAGAAATAAAGGATAACAGAGCGATAATACAAAATGCCGCAGCGTTGTCGTTAGTGGTGGAAGTAGAGGAACAACGATATGGAGGCCCTAGCCGGGTTTAACTTAAACACAAGGTTCAGTAAGGAGAGGTGACATTTTCAGATAACCGGGGATGAAGTGTGGCGATATAAAGGCCGCATTTGTGCTCCAGATATGTTGGGGCCTCGCCAGCAGTTTATGAGCGAGGTGCATTACGCCCGCGATTCTCTTCACCCCGGTACGACAAAGAGGTACCATGACATTAAAGAAAACTACTGGTAGCCCAGTGTTCTAACTGCCAAAGGCAAAAGTAGAACATCAGAAACCAGGTGGGTTAACTCAGGACATAGTTGTGCCTCTCTGGAAATGGGAAGCAGTGAGTATGGATTTTGTGGCAGGATTACCCCGTACCAGACACAGACATGACTCTATATGGGTGATAGTTGACAAACTTGCTATTTTCTGCCAGGGAAAGTTACCTTCTCGGCTGAGGATTATGCGGAGTTGTATATCAGTGAAATAGTTAGATTGTATGGAGTACCAGTATCCATTGTTTCAGACAGGGGAGCATAGTTCACAGCTAGATTCTGGTAGTCGTTTCAGAAAGGTTTGGGAACGCAGATTAACTTGAGCACAACATTCTATCCTCAGACAGATGAGCAGGCTGAGCGCATAATTCAGACGCTCGAAGACATGTTGCGAGCGTGTGTACTAGATTTCGGTAGTAGCCAAAGCAAGCATTTACTGTTAATTGAATTTGCCTCCAGAATTAGAATTCGTTTATCCGGTCTTTTATGTATCTATGCTGAGGAAATGCATAGGAGACCCGTCCAGAGCAGTCTCAGTCTAGAATATTCAGGTTACAAAAAAGTTGGCCTATGAAGAGGTTCCAATAACTATCTTAAACAGGCAGATTCATAGATTGAGGACTAAAGATGTTGCATCTGTCAAAATATTCTGGCGTAACAGGAATCGTGAGGAAATGACGTGGGAAGCTGAAGAAGACATGAAAGTCAGATACCCTCACCTATTTCAGGCCTAGTCAGGCGACAGGTATGTCCGTATTATTACTTATGCAGTGCCTTATGGTTGTATGTCTGTGAATGAGAAAGATTGATATTTAGTTATCCAGTGGATCCTAGAATATTATGTGCAGTGCCTATGTTGGACTTTTCTGCATTTCAGGTTTTTGCTATAGTCCATATTACAGGGGAAACTCTGCCGAAATTTTTCTAGAAAGTAAAGTAAGTAGTCCTCTAGATACCAGTGTACATTCGAGGACGAATGTTCTTAAGGGGGGGAGAATGTTATACCCCGTAGAATTCCCGGCACCTAGACGACCTATTCGCACGTTGGTTAAGCATATTTGAGGGCCATACGTGCTAGAGAAAGGCCGGGAAAAAAGATCGGACGAGAAACCCATCGAACCATCGCGGGAGGAGCCAAGGCAGAGCCCCTCCGCGATGGCGGCGTGTCACGGAGGTGAGGCCTCCGCGGTGGCTCCGTGACATGTTGCCCAGGTTCAGGCCCAAGTATATAAGCCCCACTTCGGTTTAATTTCATTTTAATCAAAGGAAATTTCAGAAAAAAACAGAGGCTACGGCAGAGAGAAGTAAGAACGAAGGAAATTATATAATTTTCGTCCGATTACGCTGCTAAACGCTGCCCAAACTCAAATTAATCCCAGATACCGAAGTATTTAGCAGCAGAGAGCATTCCTGCGGAATTAGTTTCTTGAAATACGGCCGACGAATCGGCGAGCCACCGAACTAAGGTAAGTAGAATTGCTCTAAATTAATGTCTATGTGTTCCTAGCTGAGAAGTGAATATTTCTCCCTTCTGGACCGCTGATAAATAGCGAGTTTTCGACCGTCTTTCGATAAGCCTAAGTTTAGGCTATAAACTATATCGAAAGCGACGTTGCTCTTTACAATAAAGCTGTATTTAGTATTAATTGACGTATTTATGAATGCAGTTGGGAGAAAATAGTTGAAGTAATGGCCGAGCCTCGTCCGACGGACGAATAGTTCAAGGATAAGGTATGTAAAGCTAGTTCCCTCGGCAAGCTAAGTAATATTGATGCAGTATAGAAATTTACAGGCCAGTAGAATGTTCAGAAGTTAAGTATTGCGTTTATTGTAAATGTTGATACGATGTTAGAAGTCTCGAGTTGTAACGTGCGCGAAACATACTAGTATGACATGAATTCTAACACAAGTGTTAGAAACCGCTCAACATGCTCAGTATGTAATGTAATATGACATGTTAAGACATTATTGTGTTTAGTTGAAACCCCGTAAAGTGAGGCAATATCCGTAAAGCACTTCAGAAATAGATTGGCAGGCTAAAATAAAGTTTAGAACGCATGTTAGGAATAGTAAACCGTGCTAATACAGAAACTCAGTAAACAGCATAGCTTTCAGCAGAAACACTATCTTGTATAGCATTTGCCCCAGTACAGTCTGGCAGGAGACTATATTCACCTATATATATATTTACCAGTCTCAGCACGTGTTATATACATACAGATTGCTATCATTAGCTCAGTATGTAGTATATACGATACCTTACCCCTATTAGCCTCAGTATGTGAGATATGCAGATAGTATTACTAGTTGAGACCGTTGTATTGTTTGGGGTTGGACTACCTAGCATCCATGACCGCCCCAGGGTTGATAGCTGTATCGACTCGTCTGCCAGAGGACGAGGATACGTCACTCTATGGAGTGGCATGCCGTCCCACAGGGAACGAAGATGGGATGCCAGTTTTCCCCATATTTGTGCCTTGATCGGCCCTTACACACCCCAGTCGAGCGGATACGCCCGGGTGTAGATTCAGGAGTCCTCCGGGCTCAGATGCAGTTATAGTCAGGGGCTCAGTGAGCCTAAGTGCATACCCAGGGGACCGACAGGATGCTTACGGGGTTTATAGGAGATTGGATGACCGGGGTAGGGGTATAGATTCTGTGCTGGTTGTACCTCCCGGCTTATGGGGGCCGGGTAAGGTTTGGGTGTGCTATGTTATGTTATGATGTGTTATACCCTGTTACAGTAGATACGAGTAGATTGACAGTAGCACGATAAACTCTCAGGTACAATTCCTACTCCTTCCAGTGTAATTAAGAAAAGGTATGACTTACATTATCAGACAGTCAATTCATTCCTTTCTATTTCATTTTCATCAGTTATATCATTGTTTCTCAGATATTTCTTTCAGTTGTTGCTTTACATACTCAGTACCAGTGGTACTGAAGCCCGGTGGGGCGCTGCATTACTTGCCTGCAGGTACTCATAGACGAGCAGGCAATACCACGTGATTCCTGTCAGCGATCGAGTATTCAGCTCCTGTCATCCGGAGACTGAACCCCAGAGATGTATTTCATTTTCTTTTGTTGTTTAGTACGGGTAGGTCAGGGCCCTGTCCCGATCATTTCTATTGCTACTCTTAGAGGCTTGCAGTCTGTATATTTCCCTGTGGTCAGATGAGTCGGTCGTGTGAGGCCGTGCAGTTGTATAGCTGTTAGTACTCTTTCTTTCTTTTATGATGGCCGTGTGGGGCCATAGTTTGCCAGTAGTGGTGACCTTGCCGGTCACGTAGCCTCTTAGTACTTCATGATTGAGTTGCAGATAACTAGACAGCATGGTGGCCTTGTCGGCCCGTATAGGTTTTCCTGAGTTGATATGTTTCTGGTCAGCTGTTAGTGCAGGTACAGGAGGCTATAGGCCAATGGGCCGGGGGCTATATTTACAGCCGTTATATAGCCCTTTGTTCCCAGAAATATGAGTTAGAGCCAGCCAGGCACCAGATGTGCCCAGGCTTAGCAGTCCAGCAGTTTAGGTTCCAGTAGGGCACCAGGTGCCAGTCATACCCCCCAAGGCAGGGTGTGACATAATGGATCTCCCCTTAAGCTTTTACTATAAATAATACCCATTAAAGGGGCTAGGGGATGAGAAACTTACTTTTTCACCACTACTTTTTGCTATGGGGAAGAAATCATTCTCAACCTTATTCTTTCATGTTTTGAAAATAATGGGACTTAATCCCAGAAATTCCTCTTAAACCCTTTTTCTAATTCCCATTGTTCGCTACAGCGACCATTGGGTCGCTGGCGGTTCCAATAATTACTCCTCAATTTCACCACAACGGGACTTCGACCGTTACCGCAGCCTCGCTGCAGCGAAAATCTCATCGCTGCAGCGGTCCCCCGGAGTAGTAGCTACCCGAAAATGTCCAATTCCATACAAAAATTTTTTCACAACCTTTCTATCTCTCTCTTAGCCTATTTTCCGTGTTCTAGGCCTTTAACCATCTTGTAACGATATCTGGATCGTTACACAAAGATTGTCTTACGACGGATACTGGGACATCTATATAGAGAATCAATAACATGTGTCTAACAGCTCACTTTATTGATAAAAGTTGGACTTTACATAAAAAATAATAAATTTTTATCTTGTTTCTAGTCATAAGGATGGTGGCATGGCTGCTTACATTACTAATTATTTGCTTGAATGGGGTTTAGATAATATGTAGTTGATAATACTGGTTCCAATGATATTGCAATGAAAGAAATGTATAAATAATTGAATAATTGGGGAACTAATATAATGGAAGGTAAACACCTTCATGTGAGGTGTATGGTTCATATCCTTAATCTTATTGTGCAGGATCGGTTGAAAAAAATTCGTGATTCTATCAAGCGAGTGACACAAGACGTGATATACATTAGACAATCTCCCGCAAGAATTAAAGTTTAAAGAATATTGTAAATCTCAGTGATAACTTGTAAGAAATCTTTGTGTTTAGATGTTTTTACTTGGTGGAACTCTATATACTTGATGCTAGATACAACACAATATTTTGAGCTTGCGTTCAAAATATATAGTTTTTATGATAATGGATTCTTGGATTATCTTCGTACCTATCTTTGTGAAGATGGAACTCATGAAGTTGTACTTATATACAAGTGTTGATTGGCATAATATGAGGAAAATGGTAAAGTTTCTTGAAACTTTGTATCAACTTACTTTGAAGGTCTTTGGTTCAAATTATGTTACTTCCAATGTGCACTTTGTGGGAACTACTGAACTTGATCTTATTTTGAAAGAGTTGATGAAAAATGAAGATGCTAGTTTAAAATCAATGGCAGGAAAAAATAAAAGAAAAGTTCAAGAAGTATTAGGGTTAACCAGAAAAAATGAACAAAGTGATTTTTATTATGTCTATGTTGGATCCATGTAACAAGCTTAACTATGTTTCTTTTGCAATAGTAGATATGTTTGGGGAAGGACCTAGAAATAACCTAATTGGACAAGTGAATGCATATATGAGATATTTTTTTGATTATTATGTTAAGAAATGATCAAAAGGCTTTTTATTTGTACCATCTTCATCTACTTCATCTAGCAACTCATTGAGTACATTTCGTGTGAGTGGTTATGGCAACTTTCAAAAAAAAGAGGAACAATGAGAACAAAACAATAATTCGAGAGGCATAAATATGTTAGTAGAGGTTCAAATAGTAAATCAGAGCTTGATAAATATCTTGGTGAAGATGTTGAGCCAGTGGCAAATGATTTTTGATATATTGATGTGGTTGAAAGTTAATGAGCCGAGATTTCCCATTCTTACGGAGATGGCTCGTGATGTGTTAGCCATTCCCATTACAAGTGTCGAATTGATAATGGTCAAACTCATACTTCCTGGCAAAGTATGAAGCGGACATTGTCAATAAAAAATGCAACAAAGAGGTTGGGGTCAAACCCACAGGGAATAAGGTAATATCTAGAGTAATGTCGGTACTTAAACTTGTTGGTAAGTTATCTCCAAATTGAGGGGTTTCAAAAAAAATATTAAAATAAAATTGTAATTATGATTGATATCAAGATTTGAAAATAATTCCCTATGGGTTCATAACTACTTCGGGTATACACACATGATCAATCTCAATGCTTACTTGTAAAACTGATAACTAGGGTTCATCCAAACGACTAGTTTGTCTCTGTTGGATGACTATACTCAATCACCAGACCAGGTCTCATGAGCTATATCTTTCTAACCATTATCAATATGTTTCAAATTAAACTATCCTGCAACCACAACTCAAGTTAATACAATAATCATAAAGACCAAGGCTTTATTGTAATTCTCTTGTCTTAATCTCTATCTCTCTAGGTTCAAGCAAGTAAAGAATTAGGGCCAGTCCTAACACCGTTAAGAAATATTTAAAGATGAAGAGAATACAATACAAACGTTTAACATTGATTTTGAATCACTTTTGTAACCTTATTTCGTTAATCCACCATGGTTCCCACAACTCTAGCATTGATTGTAAGATTATATTTAGCATTTATAGACGAACACATAATTAAATATTTACAACAATAATTGAAAGAAAACCTGATTTGAATATCAAAAAATAATCTCAAGAAAACCTGATTTGAATATCAAAAAATAATCTCAAGAACAATAAATGAAATCAAGTGTTCAATCCTAATAATTTCTCTTCAAAACTTGATAAAAATTCACAAATATTACTCTTCACACGTCTCTACTACTTCCTTTCTGGCTTATCCTACTAAAATAATACATAAAAAGTATTTATACAGACATAAGAAATCTTTTCCTAAGTTAACAGGGAATTTTTCATATCTGGTGCCGGCTATATCATGACTGATCCTACGATCCGTAACAGAATTGTATGGGTCGTACCTGCTTCCCCTACATCCTTGGCTGCTGCAGATTTGTCTAAGTGTTGGCAGGCTGGTACGACTCGTACCACAGTCCTACGAGTCATACAATGCATCCGTGGTTTGGCCCTGTGAACTCTGACATCTTCTAAATTTTTCACGAGTATTGTGGTACGCCTCGTATCTTCCTCCTATGACTCGTACTGCTTGTTGTATCTAAACTTTTGTCAATTATTGAAGAATCAATTAAAGCTCACCACGGGTTATGGTATGAATCGTATGTGATTGCTACGATCCGTGGGTCTACCCGTACCAAGAGACTGCCTTATGCAAATTTCTCTGAAAATTTCCACGACTTCAGTTATGGCTCGTATCATCTTGATACGACTCATACTAAGAGTCATATGTTTCCTTCCTCTTAAATCAGCCTTCTAATTTTCACCACGACTATCAGTATGGCTCGTACTGAGACTTATACTTGGCTGATTTCTGCACTTTTATACCTCTTTTGCACATTTTTGCTCCAACACCTATTTTTTCTGAAATCAAAGTAAAAGTACCTCATATCCATATAAACATACCTAAATCCACGCTATTTTCTCAGTTTTAAGCATTGAAAGTGCTGTAAACTCACAGCACATCACGCATTAGAATGTGCATTCAACACAGGAGGTGGCATTCTTGATACCTTTAGGAGTTCATTGACTCCTAAACTAGTGTAATCTTTTACTTGTCGTCAAGATTGGCTTGGAAGTGAACCTATTCCTATTAAAGTTGAGAAATATTTAGAGTTTCTTGAGCAACTTGAACTTGGTAAGAATTTTGTATTTTGTATTCCTTACATCAAAAATAATTTTCTATTTATATCGCATAACAAGTTCTTTCATATTTTTTAATTTAGATATGGCTAGTAGTGTAATCAAATCTAGTGTTGTTGATATGTAGTTGCAACTACTAACTAGTGACATGTATGGTAAGTGGAAAACTTCTATACATAATAACATGTTTAGCAGTTTTATATATCCTAGATTTATTTTATTATCACTTGTATTTGGCTTATAATTCTATTTTGTTGTATTGTTAAGATTAATTTGATCATGTCGGCAAAATATGGTCACCTATTTGATATCCTATGAAATAGTGGATGAAATTGGAGGACATGATAAGATATATTCATTATGTCGAATTTACCGTTATCGCTCGAAGGTAAATGAGACTAAAGATCTATAGACATATGTTAGCAAGTGTCCTGATCAACAACAAAGAAGGCCACTGATATTGCAGTAGTGATTCTGATTTATTATGATATTGCTTTTATTTTGAAGTTTAGACCATGCACTTGATTTTAATTACTGAAGTTTTTGAATACTCTTTTAATTTTTGGCTAAATTTATGCATTATCACATTATGTACTTGAATTGAATATGTGGACAGTGACCTGTGGCCTGTATTGTATGGCTGTATATATGATATGATATTGGTCAGTGAAACAGTGACTATGTGGCTATGTGCATATATTATTTTGAGTATTCTCTAAATGCAATGGAGACTGTAAATTGAGATGTGCTGTGCTGGTGCCTGGTGCTTCTGCGGTGTTGCTTGCTGGAGACGTTGTCGGCCAGGTGCCCGCTACCGCTACCCAGAGAATTGTTATTTGTTAGGCGTTAGGCTGTATCTTGTCACTTGTGGGTTGTGGCACTGGCCTGTGCTGCATTTCCCCGTAATACTCTTTACCTCCCAATTGATCTTATGAGATTCTTTTTGGATATTGTAATTCCACTAATTGTTGCTTAATTGGTTGAATAGGTTGAAGCTTTAACCCATTGGGCACACTGGGTTTTGTAATTCCATCCAATTTACATTGCTCCTATATGTACATTTTTATAGTAGTACTGGTAGTAATATATTAGCGGAATATTTGTATGTAAGTTGGATTTATTTGTGGGTTGTGCAGGCTGTAGCTATGCTGTTGTGCATGAGAAAATAGAACTTGAAACTTGAGATTTGAGTCTTAGTTTACTATTTGCCGTTTGGTGAAATCGGAAAGTAATTTGTATAAATTAAATTAATGAAATTAACTATGAAATTTTCAATTTTAAATCTCATAATAATGAAATCAACAAGTAAATTGTATTATGTGTACGCTATGGAACTAGTTGTAAAATTTTCAACTTTAAAGTCCAATTTTTAAAAAATTGAGTTTTGGAAGCCCATATATCACACAAAAAGTGGCCCAATATGATAATATCTGAACCAAAAAATCAAATTGAAATTATAAAAATTGAATGAACTGAATTTATTTCAGTTTGGTTTCATTTATTAATTTTATCAAATTGAAAACCCAAAAAACGAACTGAATTTTCACAATGTTAGGATAATATTGTATCTAGTTTGTAATTATCTGTATTTAGTTTGTACTTATCTCTTCACAACAATATGTACTATATAAGTCTATGTAATGTACAACAAATATTATTCAGATTAGAAAATTCAACTTGGTATCAGAGCCATGGAAAATTCCACGACTTCCTCCTCCCTCTCCGCTTCAACCACTCCCTCTCAAACTTCCCTTGGACTTCCAAATCCTCCCCTAACTGTCTCTAATATCAAGGGCTTCATACCTATTGAACTTACATATCTGAATTATCTGACTTGGAAGAAAGTCTTTCTCATAGTTTTAAAAAGTCACAATCTTCTTCCTTTGATTGATGGTTCAATACCTTGTCCATCTCCCACACATGAAGAATATCGTTTATGGATTCAATGTGATACTATCACCCTAAGTTGGATAAATGCCACTCTTTCGCCACCGGTTCTTGATTCTCTCCTAAACTTTGCCTGCGAAACTTTTAAAGAAGCATGGGATACTTTTCCTCTCTTTATCTTGATCAAGTATCCTTATTGGTCATTCATCTGAAATCAAAATTTCAAAATTTCAAGAAAGGTTCACTTTCCATGGAGGAATATCTTCAGCAGTTGCACTCAATTACTTGTTTGTGAGAGCTCTTGGAAAACCTGTCACAGAGGATGATCTTGTCACTCAGGCACTGCAGGGATTACCTACTTCATATCGTACTTTTGTATCTGGACTAAATGCCACTGGATCACTCCCTTCCTTCATCGCCTTAAGGCCACTCTTGTTAACTGAAGAAGCCCATATAAATGCTGCAACACCTGATGACATGACCACCACCCAAACAGCCTTGATGGCCTCTTCTAATATTACTTCTTCCTCTAATGTGCCCTCTTCTCCTTCTCAACCTCGAGGGTCAAATAATGGTCGAAGCCATGGACGTAATAACAAAGGCTATAATGGCCGAGGTCGTGATCAATCTTTTCATAACTCATCTCAAGGCTTTTCCCCTCAATGGAATGGTGTGCGAAATCCTGGTCGAACTCATGGTGATGGTGTTCTTGGTCGTTCTCCCTTTGTTTCATCAAAACAGTGCCAGATATGTTTTCACTACAACCATACTGCCTTAGAATGTCGTAACATGTTTAATCATTCTTTTGCTCCAAATACTTTGCCTAAATCTTTTGCAACTATGAGCGTGGGAGAGGTTCAGCCACATGTGTGGTATCCTGATTCTGGGGCTTCTGCGCACATGACTCATGATCCCACTCTTTTGTCTTCTTCTACTTCTTATAATGGCTCGTCTCAGGTCATGGTTGGTAATGGTAATCTTCTACCTATTGTCTCTATTGGTCAATCTGTGCTCTCTACCTTGTCCCGACTCATTCATTTGAATAATGTTTTATATGTTCCTTCACTCAAGAAAAATCTTTTGTCTATCCAACGTTTATGCGTCGATAATGATTGTTTCATTCAATTTACTAACTCTGGTTTCTTTGTTAAGGACAAGAGGACCAATCAAGTGTCGCTCCACTGTAAGAATGATGGATCCCTCTATCCTCTCTCCTCATCCTCTCGTCATGCATTCTTAAGTATTGTTTCCTCTTCTCTATGGCATCAACGCTTAGGGCATCCTGGTCGCCGCTCTTTAGCAGCCTAGCACGTCATGGTTTAGTTAGTTGTAGTTCTAATTTTGATAATAATTCATGTAATATTTTCCATTTTGGCAAACAAACAAGATTGCCATTTGATTCTTCTTCAAGTAATGCAACATCTCCTTTTGTTTTAGTTCATTCAGATGTGTGGCAAGCCCCTTCAAATTTCAATTCTGATTTTCATTACTATATTTTGTTTCTTGATGATTTCACTAAATATTCGATTTATCTTATGCGAGTAAAATCCGAAGCCTTTGATAAATTCAAAGAATTTCATGCAATGGTCCGTAATATATTTCAGTCTACTATTTTATATTTTCAATCTGATGGTGGTAAAGAATATGATAATACCAATTTTCATTCCTTCTTCAAAGAAAATGGTATTGTTCATCTATTCTCCTGTCCGTATACTTCTGCTCAAAATGGCCACTCAGAACATAAATACAGGCACGTCAATAATACAATTTAATGTCTTCTTTTTCAAGCATCTATGTCTTTCTCCTTTTGGGCTGATGCTTCCCTCTTTGCTGTAACTTTGATAAATATTACACCATTACTTATTTTAAATTTTCATTCCCTGCATGAAATATTATTTGGTCGAAGTCCAAATTATAGCATGGTCAAGACTTTTGGATGTCTTTGTTATCCTTTTACTGCAGTTAATTTTGCTAATAAGTTTCAGGAAACATCAAAACCTTGCATATTTCTTGAAACTTATCCGAGGCATAAAGGTTTTAAATGTTTCGATCCCTCCACAAATAAAGTTCTAATTTCCCGTCATGTGAAATTTGTGGACTCCTTCTTTCCATATCCTTCTATTTTTCCACATGTATCTCATCAAAATCCAACGAAATTTGATTTTATATCAACAAATACAACCTCTCGTTATTCAAATCCCTTGATCTCGGCACCAACACATGTATCGTGCACGTCTCTATCACCAACAAAAATATTTTCCCAGTCTGTTGGTACCAGTTCCAGTCCTTGTCCAACTCTACAACTTCCAGTAGAGTTCTCCACTCCAACTACATCGAAGTCTGACTCTTCCTCTTCCTTATTTTGCAACTCTAATTCATTTACAAGCTCTTGCAGTAACATGTCTTTACGAAATACTAATTCTGATATTCCTTTATCATCAACTACTTCTCCATTATCCCTCACGTCTTCCTCTCCCTTGAATTCCTCTGTTTCTACATCTCCATCCAATACTAGTCCCTTTGTTCCTTCACGTGCTCATGGCATGATCACACGTTCCATGACTGGGTCTCTCAAGCCTAAAGTAATCTCCCCACTCACTATTTCTTTGTCATCTTTAACTGAACCTTCCTCTTTCACTCAAGCTACCAAAGATCCTCGCTGGCTCCATGCAATGAGTGAAGAACTTGATGCACTTATTCAAAATAGAACTTGGACTCTTGTTCCTCCTCCTCCAAATGTTAACATTATTGGGAATAAATGGGTTTACCGAATCAAGTATTGTGCGGATGGATCTATTGAGCGGTTCAAAAATCGTCTTGTTGCTCAAGGCTATTCTCAACAATCAGGTCTGGACTATACTGATACTTTTGCTCCAGTTGTTAAGTTAAGCACAGTCCGTATGGTACTTTCCTTGGCCTTGCAACATAATTGGTTCATGCACCAATTAGATGTTTCTAATGCGTTCCTCCATGGTGAATTAACGGAAGATGTTTTTATGTGGAAACCAAGAGGTTTGAAGATCCAGATTGTCCTAACTATGTTTGTAAACTAAATCGTGCTCTATATGGCTTGAAACAGTCACCGAGAGCTTGGTTTCATCGTCTAGCGACATTCTTACTGGACCTTGGATTTATTAATTCAACCTCTGATCACAGTATGTTATCTATAAGTCTGGCAGCAATATCTTGGTCCTCCTTATATATATTGATGACATAGCTAATTTGGTTCTTCATGGGTGTTAATTGACCATTTCATTGCCGCTATGAAATCTGAGTTTTCAATGAAAGATTTGGAACCTCTCCGTTATTTCTTGGGTGTTGAATTGTTACCAAACTCAGATGGACCTCTCTTGCTTCAGCGCAAATACATTTCTGATCTTCTTCTCTGATTTGATCTTACACAGGTGAAACCTGTTCTTACACCTATTCATAGTAAGTTTGATAGGCATTCACCTACTTTACCTTTGTTGGATAATCCTGCTATATATAGCCAAATGGTTGGTTGCGTGCAATATTTGTCTTTTACAAGACTAGATATCCAGTTTGCAGTCAATATGTGTTCGCAGTTCCTTTATCAGCCTCATCAACATCATCTCCAAGCTGTAAAATGAATCTTTCGTTATCTCAAAGGTACTTCAGATTTTGGTTTACAACTTTTCAAGCAAACATCTTCAATACTCGCAATATTTTCCGACTCTGATTGAGCTGGATGTACTGCTACCAGGCGTTCAACTATTGGATTTTGCATATTTCTTGGTAAAAATTTGATCTCTTGGTCTACTAAGAAGCAACCAACAGTGACTCATTCTAGTAAGAAGCCCGGTACCGAGCGCTCACTGTTGCGGCTACTGAAGCTACTTGGTTACAGTTCTTGTTACGTGATCTGAGTGTTGTTCTCTCCTTTCCGGTGGTAGCTAAATGTGATAATATTGGATCAATTCACTTGGCTCATAATCCAGTATTTCATTCTCGATCAAAGCATATTGCTTTGGATTATCACTCTGTCCGTGAGAAAGTTAGTCATGGTGATCTTAACGTTTCTCATATTCATACATCTCAACAATTAGCTGACATTTTTACTAAAGCTCTCCCCACATCACAGTTCAAGCTTTTTCTCTCCAATCTTCATGTTCAAAACTCCCATTCAGATTGAGGGAGGGTGTTAGGATAATATTGTATCTAGTTTGTAATTATCTGTATTTAGTTTGTATTTATCTCTTCACAACAATATGTACTATATAAGTCTACGTAATGTACAACAAATATTATTCAAATTAGAAAATTCAACCCACAAATCGAATCAAACCAACCGAATATCCAATCCTAGTGAAAAATTTTGCGGGAGTTATTATATCCTCATAGAAATATCAACGGACAAGGGGAGATGCAATAGTAAAAGCATTTTGCAGATGCAGAAACAAGTGTTGCAGAAGATGGAAATAAGCTGTCGTAAGATGCCTAATGCGTCAGTGGCTAGAGTAATAAGGGAAAACTAAGTCGTTTGGTACGGGATGAGATAAACAAAGTTATCTTATAGATTGAAATATCTCATGGGATTAGTTATCCTACCATATATATAGGATAGTTTATCCCATCATTATAATATAAACGGTGGGATAAATAATCCCGGAAATAACTAATACTCCTTACAACGCAAGATTAAAATACTCCTTATCAAATGCAGCATTAAAATACTCCTGCATTTTATCTAGAAATTATTATGACTTATTTCGTATACCAAACGAAGATATATATATATATATTAATTTTTTTTAGGGTGGGGGATTGTGTTTTCCAATATTATGGGCTAAACTTAAGGGATATATCTTATTTTTGGGGGAAAGTTAAGGGATATTCCTTCTCTCCTAAAGTTCTATATTTTGCAAAATATTATGTTTGTTAATTAGCTAAAAATATCAATTAAGAGTGATAATTAGGAATACTTTTACATATATGGATGTAAAATTCTGTGTCAGCCCTAGCCTTATGGATCTGCAGTCCAATTATTAAGTGGATTATTGATTCCTAAAGTGATGATGGGGTTCATCTTGATGATTTTTGAAGTGGACTTTGTTGTAGTCTTTTTCATGATTGTTGTATGTCGTCCATTGGCAATACTACTTGCACAGTACAGGTCATCATCACTTTGGATTTCAAAATAACATGATGTGTGACTTATTACAGACTAGAGGTCGAGACGTATACATACTATAATTAAAAGATACTAGCTTCTTCTTTTATTTTTGGGAAAAGAGTCAAAATATTCCTGAATTATTTAAAATATATAAATTTTATCATTTGTTATGTTTTTTAATTAAACGATATCTTCATCGTCAGTTAACTTGCTTAAAAATGTCCTCTAACTATTTAAAATGAAGCAATTTTATCCCTATTCTTTTGATTAAAATTCTTTTTTGGGTGGTAACGCACAGGCAGGTGGATTTGAATATGTGAGAAATATAACAACAACATAAGAAAATAAGTACAATCAAACCTCGTTATAGTAGCAGTGTTTGTATGAAAATTTTATGTCTGCTATAATGAAGTGTTGTTACATATATATATATACACTTGCATTTGACTTTTATATCTCATTTAGCTGTTATAAACAAAAGTATGCAAAAATCTAATTTATTAGTTTTGTGTACCAAGTAGAATGCACGCATTTATTAACCAATTTAATCAAAAAAATATAAAAATATGAATGTAAAAAGGTAACATCTATATAGCCTTTTCTAGTGAAGTTATGATCATAGTTGATGTCCGCTATTTTAATATAATTTTTTTCTTTTATATATTCATAATTGATATTTAGTATGTGGATGATGCTAATGATGATTATCATATTTATTTTTATAGATAATATTTTCTTACAAAATAACATTGCACAATATTTGAGTATGACCATTATAGAGGGGTAATTTTACAAAAAGTGCACCGCTATATTGAATGTCACTACTGTTATATAGAGAATGTGATTATAGAGAAGTAAAATACAATATAAAAAATCGATTTCTGAAGAAAATCAAGTTGTTATAATAAAATGTTGTTATAACGAATGACCGTTATAGCGAGGTCTCAGTGTATTATAAAAACTTTTCATTTTCCATTTTAATAAATAAAAAATGATGACATCTAACTTTTTTTCTTATGCTTCCTTACACAATTGTTATGAGTTATTATTTCTAAACATGAAATATGTACTTTATTTTATGTAACTATTTTTTTAACAAAAAATTTTACACGAATAATAATAGATTTATTTTACAAACTCTAATTAAAAATGATATGATAAAAGAAATCAAATTTATCAATTATACCTTGATATATATTGTAACTTTAAGCATTTCAAATTTCGTCCGAGAGTATAATAGCTTTGAAGAAAAATAGTAGGATAAATGTTTAATTGAAAATTAGGTATTAATAATTAAACTTTATATTACATAAAATTGTATTGTATAAAGTTTGTCATTTAAAATAATCAAAGTAATCTCCAATATAATTTCTTATTCAAATCTTTTATAACTAAGAGAACTTATCTCGAATTTTAAAATGAGAGCAGCATTGTCCCTTTTCGAATAATTCAAAAATAAATTAATCTATTTTTTCTTGTTTTGAAGGAATTATTAGTAGGAATGATATTTTAAATTATTTAAATAGTTGAAAGGTATTTTTTAAATATAAATATACATATATATACATATATATATATATATATATATATATATATATAATAAAGAATAAAGTTAGAGCTATTTTAAATAATTGAAAGATAATTTTGATTCTTCTATCTCCTTAAATTTTTTTAAATAACAAAAAAAAAAAAGAAGAAGAAAGAATAAATTGAAAAACAAAAACAAATAAAGTGGAATTGAGATCCCCACGGCTAAAGGTGGCAGCACATGTAGTGACCTGTAATGGACCACTTCGTAAGTCGCACATGTACGACACTTAACGACAAACCTCCCAATTGAGGCATATGTCCCCAACTCGCACAGCCACAATCTTGGACAACCGCCTACCAGATTGACACTTCATTTCCGTTTGAGTACAAGTTTTTGACAACTTGTCTGAAGCGGATGTATATCCAGTTCGGATAATTTTATGATTTTTAAATAATAAATATTAATCTATAATTTTATAATTATAATAAAATATAATATTAAAAATTTTAAAACTAAATTTATGGAGCTTAAATTTTAGATTCCTCCACATACTGATTTTAGGAGGACACCAGGCAAGAAGGAATCTATCCGAGGGTATACATAGGTCAAGCTGATTTGGAATTTTTAAATATTAAATTAAATTAATTGTATCATGTATATTTCTCTTTCTCTCGTTCTCTCTCTCTCTCCCTTTTATTCTCTTTTTCTCTCCTCTCTATATCTATATATTTTTTATATTTATGTATCACGAATAATATAATCGATACAAGAGCGAATAAATACACGTAAACAAGAGCGAATGGATACAAACTAAATTATAGAGAATGGATGCAACCAAAATGTGCGTGTTAATACAACAAATACAATCGCCAAACATCTCAAAAAATGTACATAATACAAAGAGAGAGGTGGAAATATAACATACAAAGAGATAGAGGATACAACGTAAATACACGTAGGAATGCAACAATACAATTGTCCAATACCTCAAAAAATATAGAAATCAAAGAAAAAAAGAGAGGGGGGGGGGGGGGGGAGGAGGGCTGAGAGAGATGGAACATTATGTATTAATTATACGTGATTTTTGGTAATTCATTATTTTAAAAAGATAGTATCACATATTTCACTCAACATATTAATTAATGTATTTATATCCAAATATTAAAACTTTTTAAATGAATACATCCTATAGCAACCTAAAATATAACTATAAATGGTAATCAATAAAAATGTAGCTATATGGATCTATTTTTTATCAAAAGTATGTTAGTTTATGTAAATTTCTCTTAATAATATGCATTTATAAGCTATAAAATTTATTAAAACATTTAAAATTCAAAATTCAAACTTAAAATAATAGGTTAAAAGTTAGAAATGAAGGTGTTATCCATTTCCAAGCTCTTTTGTCGTGTAAAGCAACTACTTTTTAAGTTGCTCGAGGACAACGTCAGCATCATCAAAGAAAATGGTTCTATAGAACAAAATAAACATAATGAACATGGACTTCCTTCTCAGTAAGGTACGTATGGCACACACACATATATATTTATGTATATATATATGGCAGATATGTAGAAATTCGTTGCAAATTTGTATGACTCTTCTATTTACTCTTTACTACTTAGTCAGAAGTCAATATATCTCTTGCTTCTTCAAATAATACACAAAAAGATCTTCAAATACCTTGTCAATTGTATAGTATCAAAGTCAAACATATTATGTTATAAGTGTTCTCAGTTTTGGGCCCAATGTTTATGTCACCCACCCGCTAACTAATTCTGACCAATGATAATAATATATTTTAGTGTAATTTTATAAATAGAATTTGAAAAAGGTAAGATGTAAGTAAACTATATTATTATCTCTGTGGGATAGAAAGACTGTCCTTGATAAATCTTTAGCTCAAAGAAATAATTATCAAAATATAATTGCAAGAATAATATGACAAACAAAATAGCAATCCCAAAGCAGTTAGAAAAATAACGATAGCAAAGAGGCAAGATAGAAATAACCAATGAAGCAACAGGTAACCAATAAACCAATGAAGTAACAAGTAGCAATAAAACGAAGTGAAAAACCACTAATACTACTAGTAAAAAGAAGAGTAGATAAGGAGACAAACCCTTTGACTCTCCCTATTAAAGGTGCTATAACACTCGCCTACTTACTAACTTTTTAACTTATTCCTCGATCTTCAAGTCTTTCTATCTAGGTATATGTCCTCAGTCAGTTGAAGGTGAGTTGTGTCCTATCGAATCAGCTCCTCCAAGTTTTTCTTCGATCTATCTCTACATCTCCAAACAACCATTATGGTCGACCTCTCACACTTTCTCACTATTGCATCTGTTCATCGCCTCTGTAAAACCAATGAGGGACGGTCATAGTAAAATTTACAAGTCGTTTTCTGATGTACTTGAAGGTAAAGAGGAAAGATTTCGTGAAATTTTGGTCGGCAAATAAGTCGATTATTCAAGACGTTCTGTCATTATCGTGGGTCCTTTACTTTTACTAAATTGACGTGGATTGCCTCCTGAACCATCTCACCCTATTTAATTCTCTCATCTTGTCCTTCATGGAGGGTACTACCACCTTGCCCCGATATCTTCACTCCTAATCATAGCCCTCCTAATATGTCCACATCCATTTGAGTATCCTCATCTCTGCTATCTTCATCTTCTGAACATGGGCATTCTTAAGTGTGTGATGATATTAATTAGAGATGACAAAATTAATCTGTGAAATCATAATCTGCCCAAGTTCAAACTTTTGACCCACTCATTTATTAGCTTATCTCATTTCAATCCATTAATATTTGAATTGAAATCTAGCCCGAATTGATCCGTAAGAAATCTTATTAAAATATTTTTAATTTTTTATAAATATATTATACATAGTCATGATAATGAAAAATATCTTGTTCGATGTCTCAAGGCAAGACATATATGTGATATTTTGGCATGAGACGCATTTTATTTGGCTTGGTGGGTTGGATTTTGATCGCAATTTTAACCCAACTAGTTTCAATTCAAGTAACTCTTGGACGAGTTAATAATTCGTCCATTTATTAACTCAGTTCATTTTGATTTGCCCAAATTAAGCCCAACCAACTTATTTACCACCTCCGATATTAATTGTCACGTGTTAATTGAGGGAATGAATTGCTATCTCCTTGTATAATCATGAACTATCGTCACCCCTCTGATTAAGTTTTAGAATTAAATTATGATCCACCTTTGCAAACAAGAAATTCAGCCAATCATTAAATCAATTTAAAAAAATAATTTTAAACTCTATTCATTATCAAATCAAAAATATAATTCTAAAAAATGTTATAGATATGATCTTTTATCATATAAATTGATTAATTATGAAAATAAAAGTGACTCGTTTATTTTTAGATTATCCTTTCCAGTAAGTAAAAACTTTGAAATTTCTTATAATTTCAACACGTTCAAATCTAACTTTTTAAATATGCCCGAAAACACTACAAGATTATGGTACTTATGAATGACTTATAATAGAGGAAATTTCAGAAATGGCAACATTTTGGGCAAAAATAGGTTGAAGTAGCAACATTTTACTTATTTACATAAAATAACAATATTTTATATGACATGTGTTGTATTTACCCTAGGTAAAACGCGTCAAATAGAAATACAAAATCTGATTAGGTGAGTGATTTTAGGGATTGTGTTTCACATAAATAAGAAGTGATTTATTTCCATAATCAATTACCATTATTCATGCAATTGATAATTATTACATTCCTTAATTAAATGGACTCTAAAAACGGATGGAATTCTTATTTTATATTAACACCTTGTAAAGAAAATCTAAAAAAGTGATTTATTTTCATAATCATATACTTTTCATTCTTTGAATTACAAAAAGAAAATGAATAATTTGTATCATAAATACAACCAAATAATATATATTTTAACAAATAAATTCTAAAAAAGGCATAAAGGATTATGTATTTAATTGTATCAAAAAGTACTAATATGTATCTCTGTTAAAAGAAACTGTGTCCTTTGATAAATACATAACAAGACAACTCATATATATATATCTCTCTGTGTGTGTGTGTGTGTGTATCTATATAACATAATAGTATGATTATGTTGTAAACTATGTGTTTGCATTGTGTCATAAATACAACTAAATACAAATAGAAGTCCTAAAAATCAAATATATACGGGTAAAAAGATAATGTCGAAATACATAGTATACATAACCTATAAAATACGCTAATAGAATTATCAAAAAATAAAAAAATCAGTTGTCATAATTAACCGGATTCTATAATCAATTTGAGACTCCAAAAATCATAAAGATTTAGTAAAAATTTGATGAATTACTCGGTTGAAGATTTTTGTCTAAAATTTTTAAAAAAATATCTTAATTTAAAAATTAAATAAAAATCATGAATGAAAATTTCTCCTTCCTCATAATATAAAAATACAAGTAAAATACATCTGAATTTGAAATTTTTTTTTATCCAAAATACATATAAAAGAAATACTTTTGGTATAAGAAAATAGAGGAACATCATCATATCTGCTCCATCGTACTCCGATCAAAATTTTGCATTTTCGATCAGATCTGATCAGCGAATTAGTCATCGGCGACTTGAGTTGACTTTTGAGGGAGGCGGGTCGAAAAACTATGATGTTCGAACAAGAACAACCAAAGAAAAAAAGAGAGATGCGAGAAAAAAAGAAGGGGGGGGGGGATAGAAAGATGGAAGAGGGATTAGGTTGACCATCTGGTTTGATGATGAACAATGAGCGAGAGAGAAGATGGAAGAGGGATTGAGTGGTTATTGGAAGAATTTACGGTGATGAATAGGATAGAGGTAGATAATAATCAAAAACAAAGTAAAAAAAAGTAAATATAGAACATTAAATGAAATAAAGTCATATTATATAATTTTTTAAAATTGTGGTCATTATATGTAAATAATTTCATAATTGTGTTATGTCATGTAATTTTTCCCTTATAATATAATCTTGTACGTAGGCTAGCAACCAGGGGTGCCAATTTTGGTCCAAAATTAATGGCCCATTTAATTTGTCAAATATTTTATGGATTTGACATAAGATAATTTTATATTGGGTTGATTTTATCCCGGTTCAGCATAACCCATTTTAAATGATCTTTAATCTGGTCCAATACCAGCCTAATTTTAGCTCATATTTAGGATTAACTTTAATTTTTATTTACTATTTGAGATTTACTTTTATATTTTTTTTATGGGTGGGAGCTTTGATCCCGAATTATGGTCGACTTAGGTCTCGAGTCCTACTCAGGATCGGATCTTGTACTACTAAAAAACTTTCAAAAAACTGTCCTTAAAAGATTGAAAAAATGCAACCATACCTACGGAGGTCGATTTTTTTAAAACATATTTCTTTATATTTTTTTAAAAACAATAACGACCTTCGAAGATCTATTTTTTAAGCACCAAAAATAGAAAAAATACAAATCGGCCTCTTGAAGTCGCTTCTAAATTTTTTTTTATAAAAGTCGACCTTGGAAGGTCAGTTTTTAATTATTTTTTTGCGAAAACCTACCTCCGAAGATCGCTTTTGCATATATATATATATATATATATATATATATATATATATATATATAATGACCGACCTCGAGAGGTGTATTTTTTTCACAAAAATATAAATTTTAAGAGAATAAAGACCAACCTCCTGAGGATAGTGTTTGTTAGAGGTGTGCAAATTAACAGTTAAACCAATAACCCGAACCGATAATTGAGTTATTGAATTAATGGTTGGGTTATTGGTTTAATGGTTTGATTATCAGTTTACTATCCGAAATTATTGGGTTATTGGTTTGTTTATCGGTTTGACCACTTTTTTTAACGGGTGAATCGATAATCCGATAATAATTTATTTAATTATAATTTTAGCCTTCAATATATAAAGTATCCAAACGAGAAGATGAAATGGGTGTCGATGAAAAGTGAAAGGGATGGTGTTTTAATCTAAATTAAAGTTGATTGCTTTAGTTGAGCTAGTTCTATATATTTTTTCTCTTTTCACCAACTTTTTTCTAGTTAAACATACTAATAACTTATGAGATTTTTCATGTGAGGTCTTAAGGGTTAACCCGATAACCGAACCGATAACGATCAATTACCGATTAACCGAGATCTTAATGGTTCTTTAACGGTTTAACATGTCTACAAACCGATAACCGATAAATAAAACCGATAACTTTCAAAACCGACCGATACGCAAGCTTACTGTTTGCCATTTTTTAGTAGTATGGGATTGGGGTTGGGTGTCGACTCCCAAGTCGAGTCTCTAGTTCATGTCCTGAGTTCTATATTGAGGATCAGTTCTCAAGTCTCAGGTCAGGTTAGATAGAAGTTAGGTCTTAAATCTCGGCTTGAGGACGAGGGTCGAGGCTCGAGTATTGAGTCAAGATCTAATTTTAAGTTAGAGTTAGAAGTAGGGGAATGGACCTGAATAAAGGGCAGGGTAAGAAAAAGGTGTACCATTCAAAAAAATTGAGTTAAATTAGGCGGGTCATGATCCAATCCATTTTTAGTCCATTTCAGTCCAAGTAGCAACACTTAACTCACGTGGAATGTGTATAAGAAGAATCCGAGGTCTGTTCTAATGAGGTATATACCAAAATGGCATGCCCCATTATGTAGACTTTCAAGTATATTGCTGAGGCGCAGCACTTCATGTGATGCTACATGTCAATGCATTTCTAGAATGCTAAATTATGCACATGCCCGATCTGTAGTTTATCTGTAAAAATAATGATGCTGGAGGCACTGATTTACTTTGATTACTTAAATGCACGCCTAACTGGATAGATTTAATAATCTGCATTTCCAATAAACTATAATTCTGAAATTAAAATCAAAATTATAGTCTGAATAACTTATCTCACATTTTATATAAGATAAATGATTCAAATTATAATCCTGATTTTAATATCAATTATAGCTGATACCTCCAAAGAAATGACCCATAACTACAGCCAGATCTGCAAAAGACTTTGAGTTATAGCGCAGATACAAAAGCATAGGCACATGTCATGCCACCTTTATTGTGGTATATTTGTATTTTAGTTTTATATAACTACTTGTTCAAAGTGTGGTAAGCGATGATCATTCCGTCGCGTAATTAAAATAAGGCTGTTACACTCAGCATTACTAATGCACTTTGAGAACAAAGAATGTAGTGGTTAACAATACAAATACAAAGCCAGATTAAAAAAAATTCTTGCCCCAACCAACCAAACAAAAATCAACGCGCATTTTTGCTATCAACAAAGATTATTTAACAAATCATAGTCTCTTCAAGATCATATATTTATACCAGCTATTCGACGCAAACTCATATTTAACTCAAATTCTCCCAATTGACCTAGTATATTCCCTCCGCACACTCTCGATCCAGCAACTTATAACTTTTAGCATTATATTAAAAAATCCGTACTTGAGTATTTTTGAAGACCAAATGCACTCTTAGATGCCTTTTTGTTCAAGCATATAGGTGGCTTATGAAGTCAATAAATTACAAATTTATCTGAAGTTAAAATTAATCAATAGGAAAATTCACATTGTTCTTTTATTTTTTCCAAAAAAATTTTGAACGTAATATTTGAATTCTATTTCAAGATATCAAATTTTTCGTTGAATTCAAGGGGAGAGTTAGCAAGTACGGCTACTTCACGATATTGTGCCGAATTTTAAATTGTCAACTGCGGCCGACATAGTTGACAGATTTATTTTAGTAACAAGCCACACTAACTTCTACTCCATTTACTCCTTACACTAGTCGAATCAAATTTTGTGACTCTACCTTGGGAAGGAGGGCTATTTGGAGCATTAAAATATAAAATTTAACACATAAATTTATATTTTATAAAAAAAATAATAAATTATGCTCAATGTGAATAGATTGTTCATACTATTATATTAAAAAATAAAATTACTATATTGTTGATCTTTTGGATTAGTAAATTTTTATAAAATTATGAGTATTTTTAAAACTTGTAATAACATGTAATTATAAATATTTATTTATAAAATAAACATGAAGAGACGTGATTTATTAATGCGATGCCTTTTAGAATATTCATATACCACATTTATTAATTATGATTTGCTCGTTTAATAAGATTATATAAGAATCAAAAGGTTTTTGATAGTTTTTATAAATAATGAAATTTTTATATTTATAAAAAAAATTTAAAAATTCAAATTACATTCAAATAAAATTTTAATTTTAAATTACTAAATTTTAAATAATAATTTAAAATCATATCCAAACGATCCAAACGATGCAGGCACTGAGGCACAAGACATGCAATAGTTCTACAGCAGCATAAAAAGAGCAAAAGCCAGCAGAAATCAAAATCTCAGGAGAAAATAATAAAAATGATCTTGCTTCTTTGCTAATAGGTAAAATAATCTCGTAAATATTAATTGAGCAATTTTAATTTTTAAAATTTATCTAACATAAATCATTTTAATTTATTGGATATTTATCAAAATTGATTATTAAATTTAATCAGAATTATGGAAAAACAATTAAGCAGAAAAATCAAAACAAAAAAAGAAACATCAAAATCCCATTGACAGCGACATAAAAAATTGCACCAAACACAATAAATAAACAAAATAATAGATTGCACCTCAAAAAATTGCACAAGATTTGAAAAAAAAAATCATAAATAACATAAACTGCAAAAGTTATATTTCCAAATGTGAGTTTTCATTAAATTATTTTGAATTGAATTTAATTATCAGAATTTGATAAATATCTAATTAAAAAAAAATCACTTTTAACAAACTTGAATGACCAAAACTACTTAGATAATACTTGGGGGATTACTCTGAAGATACTATAAAAAATAAGGGATCATTTTAATTATTTTCTCAAAATCTCATTCTCAAAACTGATTCGCCAGCTTAGCTGGCCAACACAAGCTCCAAAAATTGCTAGGAATACTAATCAAACAAGAATATAAACATAGCTGGAAACAGATTATTCAATCCACTTGACATCCAATGCTGCATTCTCACCAAACTTCCAATTTTTTCCAGAATTGTGCCATCACATTCCAAAATTCCTTCCTATCCTCCTCCCACCATACCCACAAGTCCACAACCAAAAAAAAGAAGAAGAATTCGACACCAGAAATTAGTATCATCGCCAAAAACATTAGACTTCAACACAGAATCAACAGCATTTCGACCAAAAACTTGAGAATTTGATTTTACTAAAGATGGATTCTTTACTACTTTAGTCCTTTAATAAGTAACAAATAACCAAAGTTATCTTCTACTAAATCAGAAGGGAAGATGATATCAATCTAGAAATTATACAAAGAAACGGTAAAAGAGAAAAAAAAAAATGCCATTGAATTAAATCCAATAAGCCCCAATAAAAAACCAACCGCAGGTGATCCAGTAATTGCATGTATTAATAAATTGGAACTCCTAATCAGGAGATAGCTAGTGTTGTTCAGGCTTTCTGCACAGAATCATATGCATAGGACTGAAAATTCCCTTGTCACCACCTTTCACCAAATAATCAGCTGTCACGAACAACATCTTGTGCACATCTACGGTACCCTTTGGGGCAATTCCCAGCCAAGAAAGCACTGTAACCACTATGTGGTTTCTCCAGTATGCAATTCTCCCCATCTGCAGCCTCGTCCACCACGGCTTCGCCGGTGGCTTTGCCAAATCTCTCTCATCCACCACTTCGAATCCCACTTTCTTAGCAACCTCTGCAATGTCACTGTAGCTTCTCAACCCCGGTAAGGCATCACCCCTCTCAATACCATGAATAATCTCCACGTGTTCCGGATCATCCGAATTGTACAATTCGGTTGTAACCCATTCGTAGGATACATACATGGATCCGGGTTTCAAGACCCGGTAAATTTCTCTGTACACTTCCTCCAGCTTTGGTGCATGGCATGTTGCTTCAATCGAATAAGCCCCATCGAAACTGTCGTCACCAAAAGGCATTTGCAGGAAGTTCCCGCACACCACCTCGCACAGGGAGTCGAGGCCCGCTTTCTTGTTGTGCGATCGGGCCCTGTTTACTTGGTACTCATTAATGGTGATGCCGACAACTTTAGCACCTGAATGGGCCGCGATGGCCCGCATCGGCCCGCCAACCCCGCAGCCAACATCTAATATGCGGGCTTCGGGCTTTACGCCCAGCAGATCCACAGCCCGCTCTTCGTGGATACGCGTGCAATCACGATGAGATTTCCCGGGGATAGAAGGGGAAAAGTGAAAAGATTGACCCCAACCCCATTCGTAAATATCAGTTACGAGATTATAGAAAGTGTCGACAAAAGCAGGGACATTCTCGGCAGTATCGATTTCTTTGGGGCGGCGGAAGAAGGACCAGTACTGTTTGTACTTGTCTTCAACTTTCTCTTTGGCGATAGAGCCGCCGGAGAGTTCGACGGCACGTTTACCCTTTTGCTCGGCGGAGCCAAGAATGCAAACAAACCAGTAGAGGCCGCCGGCGACAAGGGAAGCGGTGAGAAAGAGAGAGAGAGAATCCATTGAGGAGGGGGGGGGGGGGGGGGGGGAAGAGAGAAGAGGAAAGTGAGAAGAAAGACTAAAAGTGCAAGAAATGGAGCGGGGTTTTTATCAAAGGACGGAAGTGCTTTGGACTCTGACTGCACGATTGTGGTTAATGACAATCACGTAACGACGCGTCCACATCACCTATTCGGTGTCAGAGGTACAGATAGACACTTATACCTGATTGGACTGTATTTGAGTTTGAGTTTACACATTGAAATATCCTAAAATAATTTGTACAAAACAACAACTCTTATTAAATAATATAAAGAAAGAAAGAATATTTTAGGTGATGAGAAGAGAAAATAATTTTTATTTTTTTAGGGATAAATTAAAAAAAATTATTTATGAAGCAGAATTAATTTGGTTTTAAAGTTATAAATTTTAACTGTTTCCTAAAGAAATAAATATTTATTATAATATAAAATTTATTTATAACGCTCCTCTTTGGATGTCTATTTGATATATAGATAATGTGCGTCGTTAAAATTTTACTAGAAAAAATTTAGTGAAGAAAAAAAGAGTCCATATATCTAATAATATGCATTTTGACCACCTCATTTAAAATCAAACAAGAAAAACTCAATGGGACAATATTACAAGAAAAAAAAAGTACAACGTATATTAACTCCCCCTTATGAGAATATCAATTCAAAAACTTAAATCTTTGCATCCCAATCGTGTGCATCATCTTCTCAAAAGTTGCAGTTAGTAGAGACTTGGTGAATGAATCAGTCATGGGGTACTCTATGGATGTGCTTCATCCATATAAAATCATTTCAATACCTTTTCTATATATATAGATTGATGAACAAATGTTCAATTTACAAATCAAGATATAATTTTGTCTATCTTTTATCTCAAATTTCTTCTTTATATAATCAATTGTTATAGAAGCTCTGTTAGGGTTCCAATGAGATTTATGTCATCGGCATAAATAACAATTATAATAAATATTGATATTATTTTTTTATATAAATATAAAGGTAAGTAGAGTCATGATTGTCATTTATCAATGAATATTCACTAAGGTGGTTAGGTCATATCCGCCTTACTTGATTTTCTTCATATAAGGATCATGAACAAGTTTGTAGAAACTTATAAATGCTTTTGGAATTTTGAGTCATTCAATAATTTTTATTAATTTTTGTCAAGTGAGAATATTCATTAATATTTAAATACGTGACATCTTCTGTTGTCTGAACTACAAATCCAATAAGCTTTATACTTATCACGATATATTATTTCAATTGATAATTATTTCACCGTCGGCATGCTTAATAGATGTAGATTCAGATCCTTAAAATCTTTTACGATATTGTGTATTATATTGTATCAAAGATATTGTTGATAGTATATCATTTGTGTTAGCTTGCAATAGGACATTACTCATTAAGATCTCATCACTTTTATTATTTTTCTTAGGTACCTAAACTTCTCATGAAATTTCACGGAGTGTTGTGTTGTAGGCTCTTAAAGAGCACATTGCCGGCTTATAAAGACATTTGCTCTATTATTTTTTTCAAAGATTATTGCATTTAAACCGATCAGTCTATAATTCTTCAATCATTTTGTAGACTCTTTTCTTCGGGGACATATTCATCTTTCATACTTTTTAGAATTTAAGGGATTCAATCCCAATATTAGCTGATACAATCAACTTATCATGAGAATAAGCAACACAAAAGGGTTTTTTTTTTTTGAAGAATCACTACTCCAAAACATGGCTTTAGCGGCAATTATTCAGTGATAATTAATTGTTTGCCCGCTAATTAATTCTTTAAGCTGAAATATTAACGGCATATATATAATAGCCTCTAAAAAAATTTTTTTAGCGACAATAAAAATTATTGTCCATTAAAAACACTAATAGAATGCTTTTCTTTTTTTTATTTTTCCCTCCAATATTTTCTACTACAATTATATATTCCCTCCAATTTTTAATAAGATAAAAACAAAAGCCCTATTTTATTAATTGCTGCGCACAGAAAAGGCCGAAGGCTGATTCTCCGCTAATTCACCGTCATGTTCTGGAAATTCACCATCACAATTCATTGTCCAACACATTAATTCACAGGTAAATTTCATCATCTTTGCCTCTCATGGGTCTCCATCTTCATAAATTCAAAATTTCAATTTTATAATTTCGCACTTTCTGATTCCACAATTATATTCATCTTAGCAACTAATTCGAAGTTTTTTGGTATAATTCTGGCCTTACGGGTGTTTTTACTGAAAAGACCATCATCACAAAGTCATTGATGAATGTTTGCAGAATTTGTGGTATTTTTGGGTCACGTTTTGTTAACAAATTGAGTTTATCAATAATGAATTTGGGAATTTTACTTTCATATTTGGTACTTAATCTACTTTTTCTTGTAGGTTTTACAGGAATCATTCATCTCCTTCACTTTCTTTTCATTGTCAGCATATTCTACTTTCTAGGTATTCAAACACTTGAGGCGATTTGTGATTTTGTAAAAGTAAAGTTCTTTATGGTTGCTCAGTGCAATGTGTGAGTTTTGCCTGCTATTAATTTGATGGGTTATTGATTGAATTAATTCTTCTATTTTTCCTACTGATTGATGAATCGATTCCTCTGTTTTTAAGGCTGTTATTAATATATTCAATTCCCGTGATCGTTCGAATGTTTTTAGTTGAATCTACAACATTGGAGCATTGTTAGACTGTAGTGTTTGTTTTTGCTGGTTACTGATAAAACTTGCATAACGCACCCTGGCAGTACACGAAAGCAAATCTTTATAGACAGCTTGCTTATTTTTGCTTCATCTTGGATACTGTGAGCTTCTTGAAAATATGAATATAAATTCAGCAGGAAAAATCAATCACAATACCAAACTATTAAAAAGTTGTCTTGGTATATTGATATGTAAGTTTGACTTGAGGATATTATTAGACTGAGACTGAATTTATTTTTGAAGTTCGACTTGAGGATATTATTAGACTGAGACTGAATTTCTTTTTGAATTTTAAATTTAATTGAAGAGGCCTATTCAATTTTTAAGATTGTTTCTCTAAGTTTAGAAACTGAACATTTTTTGCTGTCTCCTTGTTGGGTCGAATTGCAGATAATTAGGAACCTTCTTCTTCCCACCTGTTAACCTCTGTTATTTACCTTTTCCTCTGCCCTTGGTTACTTGAACTTGTTTCTAGTAAAGTATACATAACAGTTTAACTAGACTTCTAGCCAATTGCTATTACTGTTTTGGGCTAACTCTTGAGGAATTTTGTGTTGTAGTTTTTAGTTGTTTGGCATGTTTTGGTAGTAATTTTGAACTAAACCATCCCTGACCCTTCTGGGCTCTTTACCAATGTATATGTGAAAGGGTTTGGAGTTGAGGTATTCAATTGTTCTGATTCATTAGTTTCTCTTTGTATTATTTACCGAAGACTGTAAATATATTATATAAGTTGAACTCTTTCTTTGTTTGTAAATAGCCCTTTCCTCAACATTATGTGGTTTTAGTTTTTTTTCATCTTAAGAATATACAGTAGACTGGTTTTCAGTTTGTAACTTGTTCTATCTCAAAACAGTACTTGTGGTTCTTTACAATATGTCTATTTTACAGATATTTTAATTCATTGAATTGGTGAAAAAAAGAAAAAATTATTTAATGGAAGCATTTTAACTTCTCCATCTATTTTGAGATAACTTATATTTGAATATAATTAGAATTGAATTTCTATTTGATAGTTTCAGTTGTAAATGATATGTTTGAATATGTAATTACCTACTTATTAATTCCACCCTTTTTACTAATGTATCTGTAGTTTTTACAGTAATTGCTGAAAATAAATAATATCTTAAACGTCATGGACAATCCTAGAAATAAAAGATGGATGTATTGTGACAGAGTTAGTATAGAACACTTGAATGGAGTAGAGGATTTTATAAATCATGTATTTACTGAAAAACAAGATAGAGAAACAATTCAATGTCCTTGTAGAGAATGTGTGCTTTTCCATCAAGTAAATTGGGCTACAACATATGATCATCTTGTGGTTAATGGTATTTTATTGTCATATGATACTTGATTTTGTCACGAGGAATCTCTACAAAGATCAAACAATGCTCAAGTAAGTAATCACAACCAGTCAACATTAAGGGGTGATGATATGAGAGGAATGATACATGATGCATTTGGAGTCTTTACACTATTCATGGATAGTGCTGTCAATGAAAGGGGTGAGATTGATCCAAACCTATAATAAAATACTACTCATCCCTCTGAAAATCAATCTCATCCGGAGGTTGATAAGTTTGAACGACTCATGAACGAGGCAAATGAAGAACTATATCTTGGATGTAAGAAGTTTAGCAAACTGTCCTTTTTGCTGCATATCTATCGTACAAAATGCATGTTCAAATGGTCAAATGAATCTTTTAATGCTTTACTCAGACTACTAAAGGATGCCCTTCCAGAAGGAGAAAAATTATCTACTTCTTTCTATGAGACGAAAAAATAATTGAAGGTTTGGGCTTAAAGTATGAAAAGATCCATGATTGTCCCAACGATTGCATGCTTTTTAGAAAAGAGTTTGCTAGTAAGGATGTCAATGAATGCAAAATTTGTGGGGCTTCTAGATGGAAAAATAATGCTAGAAAAATTTCAGCCAAGATTCTAAGGTATTTTCCTTCAAAACCAAGGCTACAGAGATTGTTTATGTCTTTAGAAATTTCTAAAGCAATGCGATGACATCATGAAAAGCGCAACAAAGATGGAGTTCTATGACATCCTGCAGATTTCGAAGCTTGAAAAAGTTTTGATCGTAAATATCCCGAATTTGTTGGAGATCCTCGCAATGTCTGTCTAGGATTAGCTTCTAATGGGTTTAATCCATTTAGCACAATGCAAACAGTTCACAGTACATGGCCAGTGATTTTAATGTTATATAATCTTCCACCATTGATGTGCATGAAGGAAGAGTTCTTCATTTTTTCATTACTCATTCCTAGATCAAAAGCGTCTGGCAATAATATTGATGTCTTTTTGCAACCTTTAATGGAAGAGTTAAATGAATTACGGGATGTTGGGGTAGAAACATATGATGCCTCTACAAAGGAGATATTTCATATGCGAGCAGCTCTTATGTGAACTATAAATGATTTTCCAGCGTATGACACTCTCTCTGGATGGAGCACTTATGGTCGGTTTGCATGCCATTCGTGCAACATAAACACTCAATATAAAAGGCTCAAACATGGAAAAAAATTTATTATATGGGCCATCGACGTTTCTTGAAGATTGACCACAAATATCGGAATGATGCAGAATCATTTGATGGGACTAAAGAAACAAGACCTGTACCTTGTGTAGTATCTGGGTCTCAAGTGCTGAATCAAGTTAAAAATATAAAGTTTACTCTTGGCCAATCGAGTGAAGGGGTAAGTGGGTGATTAAAAACACATGAAAAAAGAGGAGCATATTTTTCGATCTTCCTTATTGGGAGTATAACTTGGTGTGCCATAATCTTGATGTAACGCACATAGAAAAAAATGTATGTGATAACATAATTTATACATTATTAGGTCTTGGTAAAAAATGTAAAGACAACATAGAAGCCCGATTAGACTTGAACGAGATGAAAATAAGACCAAACTTATGGCCTCAATATCAAGCAAGTGGGAGGGGATATCTTCCTGCTACTTATTTCACAATGTCTTCGAATGAAAAGGAGATGTTTTATGAAGTACTATAAAATGTCAAGTTTCCACATGGGTATGCATCTAATATCTCACGTTGGATTCGCAAACGAAAGATATCTGAGCTAAAAACTCATAATTGTCATGTTATAATGCAAGAACTTCTTCCTTTTGCCTTGCGAAGATCAACAGATAAAAGAGTCAGTTCTGTTTTAATTGAACTATGCAAATTCTTTCGTGTTCTATGTAGCAAAGTGCTAAAAGTAGGAGAGTTAGAATTACTTGAAGAAAAAATTACAGAAACATTGTCTACTATGGAGAAACTCTTCTTTCCAGGATTCTTTACTATTATGATACACTTGGTTAGTCATTCGGCAATTGAGGCTAAACTTGCGGGGCCAGTACATTATCGTCGGATGTATCCAATTGAAAGGTATGGAGAAAATCATTGAATCTTTAGTTGTTATATATTATAATATAAAACTAATAACATTACATTATTCAATAGGTGCTTGGGTACTTTTAAATCATATGTTCATAATCGTGCATGCCCATAAGGTTCAATAGCAGAAGGATACATAACAAATGAGTGTTTATCATTTTGTTCACGATATTTGGAGGGTGGAGATTCAAGGTCTTATTGTTCAAAAAGAGGTGATGATGAAATCAAACATGAGACTATTAAATAAGAATGTTTTTTCCTACTATTGGATAGTCGTACAATGGAGTAGATGTGCTTGAGTTGGATGATAAAACATGGTTGCAAGCACATCGGCATGTGCTTTTCAATTGCGAGTTAGAGTTGGTTGAGAATTATAAAAAGTAAGTGTTATATCTATTATTGAATATATTAATAATACTTTATTTTATAATAAAATTGATATATGTGAGTTACATGAATAGTGAACATATTGCTAAAATCAAGAGATCACATCGTAAGCGCCGTTTGACACACCATCAACTTGATCATGTGTATTTCGATACATTTCATGAGTGGTTCAAGGAGAAAGTAAGTAGTAGGACTAAATTCACTAGTTATGTTAAACTATTTTCCTTGTACTTATATTCAAATTTATAGTTATATGTTTCTATTTTGTTAGGTAAATGAGTTGGAGGCCACATCTAACATCTTAAAGGATGTTAAAGTCCTTGCAAAAGGACCGTCTAACATTGCGAAAAGATTCAATGCATTCGACGTAAATATTGGATATCATTTTCAAACAAAACAAAGTGAAGAGTTCAGAGAGACACAAAATAATGATGTTATGGTCGTTTCAAAGACTGAAAGTTATGCAAGTACAAGTGACAATGCTCCAAAGTCTAATTGGGTTGATATAACCAAAGGTAGAGGAATGAAGGTAGATGACTTAGGTTTCACGCTTGTGAATTTCTCACGCCTAATTGATTCTGGTGATCGAGAACGTCATGAGCCCTTTATTTTTACAGAACAAGCTCAACAAATAATATTTGTGCAAGATCCTGAAGATCATGAATAGTTTGTCCCTAGGTTAATTAAACCTCAAGACGTTTTTTGATATGAGAGAGGAAAATAATATGCAGTTAGAGTAATCAATGCAAAGTGATGCCACTGAATTAGTTACCTTAGAAAATGCTCGTGCTCTAGAATATGAATATAATGATTGGATAAGAAGTGGCGTCGATGGGATAGTAACTGATATATAGACGTACATTCTCAAGCTTCTCAAAATGATGGCGAAGCTAATATTGACGGAGGAAATGACATAGAAAATGACAAAGAAAATGAAAGTGATTCTTAATAGGTGGTAGTTATAAAAAAAATTTCAAGTGTTATTAAAGAACATTTAGGTAATTGTTATTTTTACATAGAAATTTGATTAAAATATCTTTAGAGTTTTTTTTTTCAATTTAAAGTCTTTTATAGAAGATGCATGTTGGTCAACTATGTATTTTTTATGTTTATGTTGGTTGATTATTGAATGTTCTGAGTGAATTCTCTATGCTTGCTTTTTCTTATATTTTATTGTCGTAACCCTTAGATTGTGAGGTGCTAATTTATTTTATGAATTGGATAACTTTTTTCCCTAGTACATTAGTATGTGTTTTCACAACTTGAGATGAGAACAATGTTTCATCTTATTTTGCATGTGTCATGTTAATCTGGTACTAGTACAACTTAATGCAGCTAGATAGTTACTTCATTTTAGATCAGGAACTATGAAACTAGGGGTCACATCAGATTGGAAATTCAACAACACAATGATGAAGTTGTTCGACAATATATTGAGCAGTTGATGGATGAAGATAACAACAATCGAGCCCAACCTTATATTGAATAGTTGATAAATAATCAGAACCACTCTGAAACTCAAGATCATGATGGTCAATTTAATGAGTTGAGTAGTTCTGCTGGTGGCACTGAGGAATCAGGTAATATTTTTTTTCTAGTTAATTAGTATGGAACTCACAAGAGTTTCAGATTCTGTGTCTAATCAGAATTTGATAAGTGAAAGTTATTATTTGTGTGAAAGATGTTATTCACTAATCAAAGTGTAATGTTGCTAATGAGAGTTTGAAAAATGAATAGTGTTAGTCTGTTACTATAGTTCATTCTTTGTGAAATCCAGGTGCATTATTCATTGGCTATCCGGTTAAATTGGATGTGGATTGTTTTATTCTGCTATTCATTCTTTTTGTTCTCCATTTCAGTAACTTCTCACATTCGATTTTAGGGATAACTTTGATAACTTTCCAGACCTCTCTATTTATTAGAAGAAGTTGTTTTCTAGTTGTTTATCAGAACTTCTCTTGATTGTTCAGCCATATAAACTTTTACCATTTGATATCCTTCAATTTTTTTTTATTCTAGGTAATTCGGAGGCAAAAAAGGTACGGGGGCCTACCTTACTAAAATATATTTAGAAACTTCCGCCGGGAAAGACAGTTGATGTGTCGTTTAATATTCATAACCAGAAAAAGAGGGTCGAAAGCTTTCTAGCTTTCTTGGAATTATTGCAAGAACTCCAGAATTAACACCTCTACACGTAGATGATTGGAGAAATTTTGACAAAGAGGAAAAGAAGAAATTGTTGAATTTTGTGAGGGTATGGTGTAGTTGTTATTATTATTATGATGTGAACAAGATCAATTTGTTATACATGATGTTATTTCCCAAATGATGGTTTTATTTTCTTCAGAAAAAGTTCTCTATCCCAAAGCGCGGAGAAAACTTTGTCTTGAAGTCATTAGGAAAGAAATAGAAAGATTACAAGTGTTCTTTAAAAAGTGAGTATATTTCAAAGTATAAGACTAAAGACGCTTTGCTGAAAAATAGACCAAGACGTATACCGAGGGATTAATGGAGTGGACTTGTCTCTTATTGGCTTTCTGAGAAAGCTAAGGTATCAATATATCTTGAAAATATATTCCTCGTTTCTTCTTTTCATCATAGTGCATTAATTTTAGTTATGCTATGTTTTTATTTATAATTTATAAGACATTATTTTATGTTTTCAATGATAGAGACATACCCAAGCAAATAGATATAATAGGACCAACCAAAACATGCCTCACACAGGAGGATCCAAAGTATTGCTACCTAGATGGATGAGCAAGTAAACCGTTGAAATTACAAAGTATAAATTCTTTGAAACCTTTTCTGTCATGCATATCTAACATCAATTTTATTGTATTAGACTGAAAATGGGATAGAGCCTTCACGGACACAAATTTTCATATTAACTCATAAAAAACGTAAAGATGGTAGACCACTGGATGACGATTCTTCCAAGAAAATTGTAAGATTTTTTCTTTCTTTTATTTTATAAACCGGAAAAAAGTGAAAAAAAAGTTAAAATTTAATAGATGAATTTCAAATTGAATTTAATATGTATTATATGGTCAGGACATGATAAATGAAAAGATGAGGAACAGTGAGAGATCTACTAATCAACCTCCTCGCGGTGTTGCTTGGGAAGGCGATGTGTATTCTCAGTTGTTGGAAAATGAAAAAAATGGGTATGTTCGTGGTTTAGGACTCGGTCCAACTCCTTCTCTTCTATGGGGTGGTAGATCTTCCTTAGGAAATATTACTGCAGAGGATTCGTCTAATGAGGTTATACAAAAGTTAGAACAAGAGATAACCGAGTTAAAGGAGAAACAAAATGAAGAAATGAATTTGATGAGACAAAATCAAGAGAAGATGTAATTAGACTTATTCCAAATAAGAAAATTCATACGCAATATGCATCCTAATGAACCTATGCCTCAAAATATTAATGGCACCTCAAGTGAACAGGTAACTTAATTTCACTAATTTTAGACATTTTTAATGAAAATTTAGTCCTATAAAAGTATTGTTAACTAATTTGTTAATATTTATCAGGTTTCAGACACCAGCAGTGGCCATGAACGAGTATCACAAACATCAAGATTACCTAGTGTTGTTGAACGTACTCCACCTTCTTATGGTACTACTTACCTTTGTCCTTTGGCGCTACTATTTGAGTTTTCCTTTGACTTTTTGTGTTAATAGATGCTTCTCACAGTACCAGTTCCTACCTCTTTATATGAATATTGTAGCATAAGTTTTATGTCACACCCCGCCTTGGAGGGTATGACTGGCACCTGGTGCCCTAGTAGGACCTGGACTGCTAACTGGTAGCCTAGGCACGTCTGGTGCCTGGCTAGCTCTACCTCAGATTTCTGGAAAAAAAGGGCTATATAACGGCTGTAAACACAGCCTCTGGCCTACGGGCCTATAGCCACCTGTAATAACAGCTAACCAGAAACATACTCAAACAAGGAACCTATGCCGGCCGACAAGGCCACCATGCTGTCTAGTTATCTGAAACTTCAACACAAGACTACTGTAATACTACGTGACCGGCAAGGTCACCACTACTGTCAAACTAAGGCCTCACACGGCCAACATAAACTGAAATGCTAAACAGCTATAACAAACTGCACAGCCTCACACGACCGGCTCAACTAACCACAGGGAAATATATCCAGACTGCAAGCCTCTAAGAATACTGATAAGATGGTCGGGACAGGGCCCTGGCCTACCCATACTGTACAATAAAAGGAAATGATATAAACCTCTGAAGTATCGAGCTCCGGATGACAGGAGCTGATGATTTTGCGCTGGCTAGGATCACGAGGGATCGCCTCTATTCGGTCTGTTTGTTATATGGGTATATAAAACAACACGCAAGTGCACGTGGTCGAACAAGTAGTAAGTGGCTTTAGTAAGCCAAGTATCGATCCCACAGAGACTTGGGTTAAGTGCAATTTGCTCAAGTTTACTCTATTTTACTTCTGAATATGCTGACAACAAAGTGACCAAAAAGTGGGTATTTTGTATTATAGATTTTTATACTAAAACTAAGAACAATTATCTACTTTGAATTTGGACTATGAATAAGAGCACGCCGAGGTTAACGAACATGTAATGAAACTGATTGTCATCATAAATTGGTTAATCTTTTCTTCCAGTTGCTAGCCAAGAACAATTGCCAAGAGATTAAAACTCTCGTATTTAATCTCACTTAAGAATCATGAACCATCCGTCTACATTTCTGTGATCAAATGCAATTCATGTTCTAGCCATACAATTCCGGTTCCTAAATTGACTAATACGACTTTCAGGTATATTTCTATCCTGAATGCACATCAAAACTCAATTTTCCCAAATCAAGTTAAGAACAATATCCTATTAATTCACAACTTTCCAATTTCGTGCTATCTCGAGTGAAATCGGACTTTTTAGATGTACATTAATGTAGGCCACACACCAATGCAGTAGAAACAAGAATTAATAGAACAACATGGAAGAAAAAGATGAAAAACCCGATAATCAATAATCAAATTTCATCACAATTGTTCACAACCTCAGCAAGGAAGGGAATTAGCCACTCATTTGTGGATTAATCATCATAAAACGAGTGTTAATCATACAAACAATTGAATTAGAGAAGAAAGAAAGAGAGAAAAAACCCTGAACTTTTCGTCCCTCAACTGCCTGTAACCCACGTCCTTGCTCCACCAAGTCTGAAATATGAAAAATGAACTTAAGTGTTCTATTTATACTAGTGGAAATTTTTCCCAAAATAATGAGCAACGTGTCACGGAGTGCATCGCGGAGCACTGCCTCCGTGACACGCCATGAACGCAGACCCTCACTGGAACTGGGGTTTCGGGAAATTAAACACCAACGTGGCACGACGTGCAACGCGGAGGCTAGCCACCGTGCCACGGAGCAGACGCGAACCTCCACTGGAAATTGGATGACTTTTCACCCTCCAGGTAGAATGCCTCCGCGATGGCAGCGTGACACGGCTCCATTGCGGTGCCCCTTTAATTCGTGCAGTCCTATGCCTTTTTCCTTGCTCGCATCCAAGTCCAACTCCGATATCATCCAACATGCATTTTAGCTTCCCGAAATCACATTTTACCTACAAAACAATGATAATCATGTTGGTTAGTATAAATTCACATTTTATTACCAATTACATGAAAGTGTATACACATTGCTAGATAAACAAGGCGAAAATGATACTTTTGAGTATCACTTGGGCATATAAATCTGCCCAAGATCACTTATCCCACACTTAAATCCTTGTTCGTCCTCGAACAACAAACATACAATTCATGCAATTTACATCCCAACCTTGCTACTATGGTACGACAATTTAAGCTACGGTCATACCGATCATTCAATATTGCAAATCATCAAGAAAACATGCATGGTCTTAACAATGCAATGACCTTCAATACATTAAGACTTCCTAGACTTTAAGAATCGACTCTCGATATCGGCAAACTCATGCAAATCAGCTAATCAAGATATCCGACACGAAAATCAGTCTTTCCTCAAGCATGTGCCCTCACAACTCAAGAGAATCTTCCCCTTTTTGCTCATGTGACACACACATTCAAGTAGGGGCATGTAAAAATAATTTCACTCTCTATCCCAAAAGAATTCACATGCATCATGTCATGACCCATAAGCTTGCCCTTAGTGTATTACTCCACTAATATAAAGAAATGCAATGTAAGATCACGTAGGACTTTAATGGGTTGTAATGGAAGCTATGGAACTAGTATATATTGGATTAGCCGATAATAGCCACTAGCATCCTTAAGCGCCTTTTCAACACATTCCCATCAACTCCTGGACATCATTTCTCTTTTTTTTTTTCATCATCCCATTCTTGATGATTTACCTTAGTATGGCCCATTTCATTAAGCACACTTGACACAATAACAAAGATTGATCATGCACCTTCATTATCGTTTATTTATAACAAGCTCACCTTCAACCTTTTCTTTTCTTCCCTCATTCTGCTTTTCTTTTTCTTTTCACCATTCTCACTCTTTGACACTTTGGGAAAATTATTTTCTCTCCTTAAGCGCTTAAGAGTTTTGTATAGACTTTACGGCTAATGAAAAGAAGGCATTAAGCTCAGTTTACCCTTTTTGGACAAAAGAAAGAAATAATAGGCTAAAGGCTCAAAGGGCTGACTAGGGTATCCAATCACAGAAAGGGGGAGCATGACAAGAAAAATAGAAACTCTCGGTTAAAACAAAGAAATGTCTACATCCTTTCCTACAATACACCTCCTTCATTTCATTTTGTACACACACCAGGCAAGTTCTAGACACTTCACAATAGCATGGAATAACAATACCTCACTACACACTTTATGCACATGCTCAATTCAAGATGTATTCACAGACTCTTCAATCAGCTAATTACATGAATTCAAACATTAAGCCTCAATCACACCGAATCGAACTCTACAGCCTAGGTATCTCAACATATTTACAAAATTGCATGCTTTCATAAGAATCACCTTTGCATTTTGAATATCATGCACAACACGCAACCAGAATTTCACAACCATATAGTAACTATAGGTTCCGGGATGCAATCCACCAAAGAAAAACTAAATAATATAATTGAGAAAAAAAACTACTCCTAACGACTACATTTCCCTTAAGACGGTCATCATCCATCCATCATAGGGAACTGTCACTACTTAAGACGTCGGTTCAATGGGACCATTCTCGGTAAAAGAACCGAAAACAAACGCCGAAAAACCCAAAATAAAAAAAATGTCGAAAATATCGATCATTTCAATAGAAAAATTATTTACAAAATATTTTAAAATTTACAAACTATTTTAAAAAATTTTAAAAATATCGATCATTTCGATAACAAAAATATGTATAGAATCAGAATCAGCTAGCAACATTCAGCAACACACATCAATTTCACAAATATTTTCAAATACAGAACAATAACTTGAAAATTCACAACTCACAGGGACAAACACATTTTCACACACACGACAGCAAAATAGAGCATACATGCAAAACAGCCCAGCCCAGCACCTAACTACTCCCACCCCACACTTAGCTCGAACACTGTCCCCAGTGTTCAAAAAAATTAAAATAATACAAAATCGGGTGGTGGAACTCCCTGATCAGTCAAAGTATTCCACTTCTTCGTCGGGTGCTACTGCTTCATCTCCCATATCCGAGTCGCCTCCGTCGTCATCATCGGAGTCCACATCGGAGTCCTCCCAACGTGTCTCCTCGTATGTGGGGACATCATCATCTGTGGGCTCTACAAATGCTGGCCCCACTCGGCATAGATCCCTGACGTTTTCGCCAAAAGGGTAGTCTAGCTCGAGCTGCCATAGCTCCTTAGCTGAAGCATCTGCATCCCATACATCCGAGCCATATACTGGTCATCACGAGCATGTCGCTCGCCAAGTGTAAGCACTGGCCCATGAGTGGTGTCGGGAGCCTTAGTTTTAGTAACGTCTAAGGCCCGCAGCTCCAAAACCATACCTGTGCCCCTGGTGCAACCGAGCTCTCTTCATGGCGGATATAATGACCGCCCCGACATTGATCTCTAGCCCTTTCATCAGGGCGTACACCAGGCATACACGATCCCGGGTTACATCAGTCATATGTACCCCCGGGATTAGGCATGAGCAGACTATCTTCAGCCAAATTCGGGCTTCCCTGTTCATCTGTGAATAGGGAAACGTTTGGTGGTAGCCCCTCTCTTTGTGTCTGCTCCATCTAGCTGTTGATCGGGTCCCACATAATGTGCGTCTGATGTCCGCATACGGTGGGGTAATGTTCAGCTGTCGGAGGACGTGGGCGTCTGTGTCCCACGCTCCTATGATGGCATTGAGGTGGTGGGGCTCCAGAGTGACTATTTGCCCTCTGATCTTGATGGTGTGACTCCTGATCGTCGGGTTCCAATTGGCATAGAACTCCCGAACCAAGTGCAGATTGCATTCTTTGGGCTCTTCAAAGATGAACTTGAGCCCAGTTGCCTCGATCCGGTGAACCATCCTGGGGAACTCCTGTGCCAATGGTTCTCGTGTTATATGCTCCTCGGGGAAATATTTATTTTCTTTGTGCTTTGCGTACCACTTTTTCCCCTCATCGATCACCCATCTCGTTCCGTATTGGCGGCGTTGGCCGCGTGGAACTGCTGGTGCAGCTGGGACTGTTGTGCCCAGTCTGATTCGTTTCCTTCCAGCCCCTGAAGTTGACGCGCCTTTTCCTTTATCTTGTCGGCTTTCCATTTCACCTGTCAACCCAAGTAAACAAGATCAATGTTAAGCTCACAGATATTAACTTCGGCTAAGGTCGGGTTACGCTAGGTTACCCCACACTTAGTCCTTAGCTACAGTTACAACACTACGACAAGATTATCTTTATTTACACACAACAGACAACTATACAATCATGCTTAGTGCGTTCGAAAAATTCGACGGTATAACTTTTGTGTACTACTCAGACTTCGTACAGCCAATCACAATCACTACCATCGCTACATTTTAACCATCACACTTAGCAAAGAAAAATAAAGAAACAAAAACAACACAAAAATATATCTACACACGAACCTATCCAACCAACCAATTCTTACAAATTTCAACATTTCCCCCAACCCGAGAATTCATCGTTCTATTAACATCCTAAAAATTTGTACATCGACTCATCTCATTCAACACGTACAACCCGGCATAAAATTCACAATATCAATACATTTTCAACTTCAAATTCAACAAACAAGCCCTAAAATTGATTTTATCAATCAAATTCGAATAAGTTATGCAATCAACAAGTTCAAACAATCATACGACATTCCGAACATTAATCAATCAACAATGAAATCAAATTCATGATTAATTTCAACTTAGGGCAATTTAACTCACCTCCCATGCTAAAAATCGAAGAAAATCGACAAGAATTTGAGAGGGAATCGAAAAACATACCTTGAGTTTGAAGAATCGAAGAAAACTCGGTGAATTTCTTGCCTTACTCCGTGTCACGTTGATGAGGGATGGATTTTGGGGGGTTTGGTCGCGGAGGGATTAGAAAATGAGGGAAAAAGGGAGGGTTTCGGGGTTAAAAAGGAAGAAAATCGGGCGGGTCACCTGGCGACCCGGTGTGACCCGTCGCGATATACAAGGCAACGTGTCACGGAGTGCATCGCAGTGCACTGCCTCCGTGACACGGAGCCATCGCGAGACCATTCTGGAAATTTTTAAAATTTCCGGGTTATACCTCAACGTGTCACGGAGGGTAACACGGAGGTCCTCCTCCATGACACGGAGCTGTCGCCCCAGCTCACTGTTTTCCACTTTTTATTAATTTGTCATACCTCGACTTTTCCTTCGCGATTCTGTGCGTATTTTTCTCCGTTTGACCTGAAAATCATCTCACTATACAAAATTGGTTAGAATTATAGGTTTCACTCTAAATATAAATAAACAAAAACTAAAACGAAAAATTTTGTAGTAAATCAAGAAAAAAAAAAGAAAAATCTATTTACACTTTACAAAATGAAAGAAAAATTTTTTTTCACGGGTTGTCTCCCGTGCAGCGCCTGGTTTACCGTCGCGGCACGACGTATCAAGTTTCACCGCTTTTTCCTCCACCTTGAGGATATGAATCTCACCCCTAATTTCTTCTCTAATTCCTCTTATGCTCCAGGGGTGGTGGTGAAAAATTGTAAGGACCAAGCAGTAGATGTTGCCTTTTGAACTTATTGGCCCTTAAGTAAGCGAAGTCATTTTGTCTCTCCGAGTTAGCAAATTTCAAAATATACGGGGCTTGGTCCTCCTCTAGACATTTCTCTATAAGCTTGGAAGACTCTATTTCTATGTTTTCAACCAAACTTAATGTCGAAAAATGCTTCGAGTGTGGTCCAATAAACCTCAACTCTGAAAATGCATTGTGCTTGACCTCCTTACTTGTATACACCTTCTCAGCATAGACATCTATCTCTCCATTAATGTCAAGTGGGGGATACTCTATCTCTTCTTCCATGAATGGATTTTCCATAAGTGTGAGCCCATCACAGGGACACTCAAGAGATTCTAATTGTTCGGCTTCATCCAAATATTCACTCTTGTCTTCCTCTTGTAGTTCCTCTTGAATATCGGCTAAAACTATTACCTGCAATTTATCACAAGCTTCAGCCTCAGCAATCATCTCCGTGAGTTTGACGCTCATCCTTTCTAGAGCCTCTGCATTCTCTTCTTGCTGAATTCTCAATACTGTCATCGCCTCCTTCATTGCTTCTGATTGCTCTAAGAGTTGTTTCAGCATGTCTTCTATTTGAGCTTGGCGTCCCAAGTCCTCATTTTCAGCATGCCTATATTCAGCAAAAACAACAGAAGGATCATAGTAGGGGCTTGGGGGAGGGGAATATGCATTCGGACAGCCATCCCAATGGCCATCTTGACCACCACATATATTGCACGTGTTACAGTGTTGCCACGAGTGGTGTCCTCCGCAATTCAGACAAGATTCGCTAAAATATGAGTATCCACCATTTATACCATTTGTATTCCACGATGTCATGTCAATAAGGGTATCCGAAAAAGAAAAAAATAAAATGAAAAAGAATTAAAACAAACACTAAGACCAAGTTGTCAGCACTAAGAAAAAAAATATAGTAAATTTACACTTAAGAAAATTCACCAATTGCCAAGTCCCCGGCAACGGCGCCAAAAACTTGTTCGGTCTGTTTGTTATATGGGTATATAAAACAACACGCAAGTGCACGTGGTCGAACAAGTAGTAAGTGGCTTTAGTAAGCCAAGTATCGATCCCACAGAGACTTGGGTTAAGTGCAATTTGCTCAAGTTTACTCTATTTTACTTCTGAATATGCTGACAACAAAGTGACCAAAAAGTGGGTATTTTGTATTATAGATTTTTATACTAAAACTAAGAACAATTATCTCTTTGAATTTGGACTATGAATAAGAGCACGCCGAGGTTAACGAACATGTAATGAAACTGATTGTCATCATAAATTGGTTAATCTTTTCTTCCAGTTGCTAGCCAAGAACAATTGCCAAGTGATTAAAACTCTCGTATTTAATCTCACTTAAGAATCATGAATCATCCGTCTACATTTCTGTGATCAAATGCAATTCATGTTCTAGCCATACAATTCCGGTTCCTAAATTGACTTTCAAGTATATTTCTATCCTGAATGCACATCAAAACTCAATTTTCCTAAATCAAGTTAAGAACAATATCCTATTAATTCACAACTTTCCAATTTCGTGCTCTCTCGAGTGAAATCGGACTTTTTAGATGTACATTAATGTAGGCCACACACCAATGCAGTAGAAACAAGAATTAATAGAACAACATGGAAGAAAAAGATGAAAAACCCGATAATCAATAATCAAATTTCATCACAATTGTTCACAACCTCAGCAAGGAAGGGAATTAGCCACTCATTTGTGGATTAATCATCATAAAACGAGTGTTAATCATACAAACAATTGAATTAGAGAAGAAAGAAAGAGAGAAAAAACCCTGAACTTTTCGTCCCTCAACTGCCTGTAACCCACGTCCTTGCTCCACCAAGTCTGAAATATGAAAAATGAACTTAAGTGTTCTATTTATACTAGCGGGAATTTTTCCCGGAATAATGAGCAACGTGTCACGGAGTGCATCGCGGAGCACTGCCTCCGTGACACGCCATGAACGCAGACCCTCACTGGAACTGGGGTTTCGGGAAATTAAACACCAACGTGGCACGGCGTGCAACGCGGAGGCTAGCCACCGTGCCACGGAGCAGACGCGAACCTCCACTGGAAATTGGATGACTTTTCACCCTCCAGGCAGAATGCCTCCGCGATGGCAGCGTGACACGGCTCCATCGCGGTGCCCCTTTAATTCGTGCAGTCCTATGCTTTTTTCCTTGCTCGCATCCAAGTCCAACTCCGATATCATCCAACATGCATTTTAGCTTCCCGAAATCATATTTTACCTACAAAATAATGCTAATCATATTGGTTAGTATAAATTCACATTTTATTACCAATTACATGAAAGTGTATACACATTACTAGATAAACAAGGCAAAAATGATACTTTTGAGTATCACTTGGGCATATAAATCTGCCCAAGATCAGCCTCCTCGTCTATGAGTACCTGCAGGCAAGTAACGCAGCGCCCCACCGGGCGTTAGTACCACTGGTACCAAGTATGCAAAGCAACTAAAATAATACAACTGAATACAGATATCATAACTAACAAGTCTGTGAGCAGAAGATAACTGAATCTGAAGAGTTGATAGGAACTAGATCACACCTTTCTGCACTGATAGGCAGGAGCGTGTCTGTAGCCACGGCGGCCTGCTGTCTATAATCTAGTATATATATAAAACACATAAATACATATATATTTAGCAAACAAGAGACGATACCAACCCCCATAAGCCGGACAACGCCAAACAAGCAAACAATCTATATACCCCTACCCGGGTCAAAACCAGCCAAAAATAAGTCACTCCACTCATCTGTTCACTTCGGAGCTCCTCTACCGGCCCCCTAGGTCTCCGGCTCGGGCCATGGCCTCCGATATAAGCAACCGTGTCTGGGTCCGGAGGACTCCTGTGTAGACAGTAACAGATAGGGTCTAGATCCCTGGACACAAAACTCAATAGGGCTATCTGGAATCGGAGCTACACCTATAATAACTGAATGTACAGACAGTAACAGATAGGGTCTGGATCCCTGGACACAAAACTCAACAGGGCTATCTGAAACCGGAGCTGCACCTGTAATGCTGATCAGACTGCTATGGGGAAAGCTTCATCCCATCTTCGTCCAACCTGGGGACGGCATGCCACTCCTTGGAGTGACGTAAACCCACCCGCTCAGTGGCGACACGATTACCAACCCAGGGGCGGCGAGGACGCTCAATAAGGTGCCCTCACGCCACATCAAGTCTCAACAAACAAATAGCACATATAAATAGCAAGCATGTATAACTGAAGAGGACTATCTGAAATCTGATTTCTTATTCTGATCTGTTTCTATACTGAACTGATTCTTTACTGATTATACTGATTCGGAAATCCTTCTCTAACTGTTGGCTAATCTGTAGCCAATATTCCATCTGTTTAAATGGCTAGTCTGTAGCCATAAAACTGTCTGTCTATCTGATTTTACTTTACTAGCTTTTATTGTGAAAATCTGTCTCTTTTTATTCTACAACATGCTTGCTAATCATACAATAAGCTATACTGAATCTGGAATGCTAACTCGCCCTTTGGCGCATGCTTTACTAACTTTCGGACTGAATACGATACGGCAACGCAACCCAGATTTACTAAACTTACTTAATACTCAACATTCAACTCCGAGAACTAAAATACAGAGTTTACTATGATTCATACGGCTAAAGCTGCTAACTTGCCGAAGAAACTACTTCACATACCTCAACCTCGAGTTATTCGACTGTCGGACGAGGCTCGGCCAGTACTCCAGCTATTTCTCCCAACTGCATTCATATATATGTCAATTAGTACTAAATACAACACTATTTTGAAAGAAAACATCATTTTCGATATAATTATAGCCTAAACTTAGGCTTATCGAAAGACGGTCGAAAACTTGCTATTTTTCAAAGGTACAGAAGGGAGAAGTATTCACTTTACAACTAGGAGCACATAGACACTAGTTTGGAGCAATTCCACTTACCTTAGCCCGGTAGCTCGACGATTCGTCGGCCGTATTTCGCGAAACAATTTCCGTAGGAATGCTCCCTACTGCTAAATACCTCGGTACCTAAGGTTAATTTGAGTTTGGACCGCATTTGATGGCGTAATCGGAAGGAAATCCCTCAAATCACTTCGCCCTCTCTGTTTTCTGTTGTTTATTGGAAATTACAAGTGAAATGGAGCAAAAACCGAAGTTGGAGGCTTATATATAATTGGGACCTATAAGTCGCATTGCATTCCTGGAATGCGATTTATAAGTTGCATTCCTGGAATGCGATTTATAAGTTGCATTCTTGGAATGCGATTTATCAGTCGCATTTTTCTTTGCAACGCGCTGACTTGGCGCTTGTCCGATCTTTTCCCGGGCCTTTCTCTAGCACGTATGGCTTTTAAATATGCTTAACCAATGCGCAAATAGGCCATCTAGGTGCCGGAAATTTTACGGGGTATAACATTTTAGAAGATAAGTAGGATCTAAATATTTACCTGAGCTGCATTACTTTTGCAAATAGATGTCCCTTTTTTTTCTGTCTTCTGTCTTCAGTTTTGTGATAAACCAAATATGATTCTATTGGAAAACTCATGGGGCTTCATTTAAGTTCTGATATGGTCTTTTTGCTTATATTAGCTTCATATTAGAATATATGAAACTGATAGTCTTTAATCATCATTTCCTACTCCGAATATGAGGATAGAAGTTCTATTGTGATAAACCAAATATGGTTCAATATAATTGGGAAACTTCTGCAAAGTAGTACTTGTCAATGTTGGTTTCCTACCTCTCACAATACTAGTTCATACCTAAATATGTAGGAACTAAATATTAGCATAAGTACTTACCTCTGACAGTAGCTGTTTCTACCTAAATATTAGCTATTATTTCAAATTTTTGAATATAATCACTTTGCCTGTGTTATAGCTAGAAGTTAGCAGATCTTTGGTTGGTTTGGTTAGTTCTGTCATGTGTGATTTCTTCCCTTTGTGGATTACTAACTTGAGATACATCAATTTTGCAAGAGATGTTCCATTTTCTTCTGTCTTCTGCCTTAGTAATATCAGTTTGTTAGAATGATTCTACCAAGTTATAAGGAAACTATATATACTACTGAAGTTTAGCTCTGTATCTGCAGACTTCAGTTTTGTTATATATAAACCAAATATGATTTTATTTGGAAACTCCTATGTTATAGAAGTTTATCAGATCTTTGGTTGGTTTGGTTAGTTTTCATGTCTGATAACTTTGTAAGTAAGTAGGATCTAAATATTTACTTGAGCTGCATTACTTTTGCAAAGAGATGTCCCTTTTTCTTCTGTCTTCTGTCTTCACTTTTGTGATAAACCAAATATGGTTCTATTGGGAAACTCATGGGGCTTCATTTAAGTTCTGATATGGTCTTTTTGCTTATATTAGCTTCATATTAGAATATATGAAACTGATAGTCTTTAATCATCATTTCCTACTCTGAATATGAGGATAGAAGTTCTATTTTGATAAACCAAATATGGTTCAATATAATTGGGAAACTTCTGCAAAGTAGTACTTGTCAATGTTGGTTTCCTACCTCTCACAATCCTAGTTCATACCTAAATATGTAGGAACTAAATATTAGCATAAGTACTTACCTCTGACAGTAGCTGTTTCTACCTAAATATTAGCTACTACTTCAAATTTTTGAATATAATCACTTTGCCTGTGTTATAGCTAGAAGTTAGCAAATCTTTGGTTGGTTTGGTTAGTTTTGTCATGTGTGATTTCTTCCCTTTGTGGATTACTAAATTGAAATACATCATTTTTGCAAAGAGATGTTCCATTTTCTTCTGTCTTCTGCCTTAGTAATATCAGTTTGTTAGAATGATTCTGCCAAGTAACAAGGAAAATATATATACTACTGAAGTTTAGCCATGGATCTGTAGACTTCAGTTTTATTATATATATAAACCAAATATGATTTTATTTGAAAACTCCTGTCTTATATAGGTTTATCTGATCTTTGATTGGTTTGGTTAGCTGTCATGTCTGAATACTTTGCAAGTAAGTAGGAACTAAATCTTTACCTGAGTTGTATTACTTTTGCACAGAAATGTCCCATTTTCTTCTGTCTTCTGTCTTCATTTTTGTGATTACAAAATATGATTCTGTTGGGAAACTCTTGGGGCATGACATCGAGTTCCGATATGGTCTTTTATTAAAGTTATTATGTCCTTTATAGGCTTACCATTTAAATTGTGGAGTCTACCCTGATAACTCCTAAAAAACTAAGACTAGAAGATGATGTCATTCCCTCCTTTAGGAATATATGTTGACATACTCATGTAAATTGTTGCATGTCCAAGTGAATATGTGATGCCTATTGAATTGTGTGCTCTTATATTTTTATATCCGACATGGATGCTAAAGTAAATACTTGTTGTGTTAATCACCAAAAAGTCATTACAAAGTCATTGCTAAGGAAACACACCTAGCTATCTAATGCATAACAAATTACATAGATAAGTCCAGAAATAACTCCTAGCCCTCAAGTTTGCAGTCCTTGTTAAAAGGTCCTTTTATCTGTTTTTCAATAACAAAACCAAAATATTTTAGATGAACAAGAGTCAGAAACTGTGACCTCTGAAAATCACAGGTCTGAACTTCAACTTTAGTCTTTTGAATATGAAGTTAGAAACTGGAAAAGTTTAACTTTAGATCCAAATGTCTGAAGTTGAATTTTAAAGTTTAAAATTTGAACTTCAGATACAAAGATCTGAAGTTAGGCTTAGTGAGCTTCCAACTTCATACCATTGGGATTGAAATTTAAAAGCATTCAACTAAAGGTCTAAAACGAGTTTGAAGTTTAAATTTCATCTTTTCCCTTCTTCTTCACATTGTTTGATTCAATTTATATCATTTCCTAATAGCACATAATTTTTCATTTGCGACATGGACTACCAATTGCATCTCTTCTTTACTGTCCTAACTGAAAGCAGAACTGTGGATTTTCCTTTAGCCTTTTGCACAGCCCATTGTATATATTGGTCCCAATTTCAACAGAAACATGCATCAGGCAGAAACATCAGACAATAGATCAACAAAAACATTAAAAACATCGTAGTCGTCCATGTAAATCAATAGAAACATTAAAAACATCGTAGTCGTCCATGTAGATCAATAGAAACATCAGGCAATAGAGAAATATTGCCTGCAACCCATCCAAATTCCAATTCTCAAAAAAAAGGTTCATGGGGACTAATTGAACAAAGACAAAATGAAAGTAATCTTTTAATATTTGTAAGTATTACATGGTACATCAACTATGAGTCTATATTTGAAGGCATTGTGGATCAGATGAAGCTTGTTCTCATGGTTTCTCCTTTGCTTCTGCTGCTAGTTGTACTTTTGCTTTCATGCTTCGACAAATCTGTTTTCTTTATTCCCTTGCCTGTTTTCTTTATTCCCTTGCTCAAATACTACAAATCTGCTTAAAAGCTAAGTTGTATTCTAATACAAGTTTCATTTGCCACATTATATTTTATCTTTTGATAAATTTATTTTATTATTTCAAGTCATACAGTTTTATGCTCAAAAATTTGGCATGTGAAAGATTTCAATATGATAAAGAGTTGCGGAAATAATTTGAAGACATTATTCTACATGAGTGGTTATATTAGTTCAAACAATATAAGTTTATTTTTAAGTTGTGACATTAATATTCTGGACTAGTATTCTCTTTTGTTGTTTAGAGTTAATGAGATATATTTTATTTTTTGAATTAATAGTAATATGTTTTTTAGCATTTGTTGACCTTTGCTCTCACCTGTGAGGCTTTCTTTTATTAATAATTTTGTTGGATTTTCTAGTTACAAAACTTATCATTATACGTGCAAACTAATTATCGTTAATGGCGTCTAAGCGTAATTATCGTTAATGGCGGCTAAGAAATTGTCATTAAAACTCGTGACTTTTATCGTCAATTTAATTGAATTTATCGGCCATAAAAATGGTCTCTAAAGAGCTAAATTAAGACATTTTCACAAAGCTATATTAAAGCCTTTATAATTGCCACTAAATAGTTGTCGTTAAAGATTCAAACTTTTAGTGACAATTAGTTGAATTTATCGGCTTTAAAAATGGACGCTAAAAGAGCATAGTTAGTTGTTATAGATTAGATTTAACAGCCAAAATAATTGCCGCAAAGAATTGTCATTAAAACTAATGGTCTTTAGCGGTAATAAATCACACCTTTTACCAGCTTTTGTGACAATGGCCGCCATAGGCTTTGCCGACCCCCGAAATGCCGGCTAAAGGTCAATGGCTAGTAAATCATATAGCGGCAATTGCTACAGCCAATTTGTTTTGCCGCTAAAGTCCTATTTTGTAGTAGTGAATCTTCTAGTACTTCAATATATTTTAAATATTCAATTAGCATATCATATCAGGATGACTAGATTTACCATGATGTGTTATTTATTGTAGTAAACTTTAGGTTTAATATATCATGGATTTTACATCAATAAACTTCTGGTTTACTATAATATGTAATTTTATCATGCTTATAGTTGTTGTACAAATCGAGTGCATTTTATATATATTTTTTTATCCGTAATAATTTGGAGACACCACATATATATATATATATATTAAATAGAATTAAAGGTGTGCGTTGTCCGATCGCAAAAAATAACTCACCAAATAGAAGTTATAGATGTATTAGAATTTATAATATGACTCTAGGAAAATCTACACCGTCTTTCTTTTCCTTTTTGAATCCTCTCATGGGAAGAATCTTTTCAAAAGAAAATCTCGTACCAATATTAATTCTTAGAAATTATTTTTCTCTGCTTTTTAGTTCTAATTTTTTTTTTTCAATTTCTAATTTCGTGAATTTGATTGAAACATAATATCACAGAAAATTCATTCACATTCGGTAACACATTTCACCTTTCAAGTAAATCCACAAATTCAATTTGGTGGGTTATTTGTTGAAGTCTAACCACACACCCCTTGAATTCTACTTTCTCATTTTTTGGGGGAAAAACAAAAAACATTGAATAGATTCATACAATTTCTCTCTTTTTACATCGTTTTCAAATTCATAAAGAGGAAAGCTCAATTACGTTTTCAAATACAACACTAATGTTTTGAGTTGTGATTTTCTCATTAGTAGCTTCCCCAAACGAACCAGCACTTTCTAATTTTGATGGGATTAAAAATAATTTCAAAATAAATATTTTTAATAAATTTTACTACAAGGCTACTAGTTGGGTCCCACGTGAAATATAAATAAAAATTTTAAAATGTCAAGATTTGGGTGAATCTAGTTCATAATCCGGCAATAGGGATAGGATTAGTTTTATGTATGTGCATTCGATGGTATATCTTGCGTCAATATATTAAATTTAATATATAAAAAGTTTTTATTTAATTTTTTTTTTTAAATTTATGTGTACTGAAAGAAACAATATAGATTTAACTAAAGAAAATAAATATCAAGAGTAATAAGTTAATTGAAATAACTTAAAATAAGTTGTATTTCTATATATTTTTAATATTTTTTCAATTATATTTTTAAGAAAAAAGAAGAAGAAAAAAGAAAAATGAGGAATTCAACATATTAATAAAAATGAGAATACATTCTTTAATTTATTTTCTCGTATTGTTGAATTAAAAATTTGTAATAAATAATTAGTTATTTTACGAAAGAAATAATTTATATAAGTTAACAAAATTATAATTAATTTTATAGAATTTTAGAACTTTTAATATAGTTTAAATAAGAAAAAAATTAAAAAATAAATTTTAAAATATTAAATATTAACAGCTATAATTTTAATTAATTTTAAATTTTTAAATGTTAAGACAATAATTAAATTATAATTATTTAAAAATAATATAAATAATAATTTTATCTATTGTAAATTTTTTTAACTAAAGATAAAAGATTAAATCAATATTTTAAAGAGCCTTTATAATTTTAATATAGTATAAATTATAATACACTAGCTATTTTATTGATACAGGACAAAATAATTGACTTTGCTTTGTAATTTGGAAAAAGGCACAAATATTCCCTACGAATTATGACCAGGGACCACACCTTCCTTTTATTCCTGTACTATTGTAAGATGTAATAAATACACCATTTGTTTATGAGCTGACACAGACAGTATGGCAGTGCTATATAAGTTAAATAGGAAATAATCGAATTAATATTATAATAATTTAAATTATAAATATATAAAGTATTAAAAATTATTTTATTAGAATAATTCTAATTATGGTGTAATTCTCCCTCCTTCCCCTCCCCCTCCCCCCCTTCTTCCTCTCTTCCCCCTCCTCTTCCTTTCGTATTGGATTATGATGAATGAATTCTCTTAAATATATATAGAATAATTTGTAGTAATCTTTACTATTAGAATGACTATAGCTATGACATGATTGCAAGAAATAATATTAATTAGATTATTTTTTATTAGAAAAATTCTAATTATGATGTGTGTTATATCTCAAATTATAAAAAATATTCTAATCAAAATTATTTTTATGTAGTATCTGATTGTAAAATTATAATTAGTTAAATGTGAGTGCTAATATTGATTACATTATTTCCTATTAGAATGACTCTAATTATGCTGTGATTTAATTAAGTACTTTAATAATTAAAATTATTTTCCGCAGTATCTGATTGCAAAATTATAAATAGTTAAATGTGACTGTTATATCTGCAGGAAATAATATTGATTAGATTATTTTCTATTAGAATGACTCTAATTATGGTGTGGTTTAATTAAATAATTTAATAATTAAAATTATTTTCTATAGTATCTGATTATAAAATAATCAATAGTTAAATGTGAGTGTTGTATCTGTAGGAAATAATATTGATTAGATTATTTTCTATTAGAATGACTCTAATTATGGTGTGATTTAAATAAATAATTTATATTTTAAATATATAAAATATGTCGTAGGATTATTATCTATTAGTATCACTCTAATTATGGCGTGATATTTTTCGTATATATCATATAATCTAAAATACTTTTGTTATTGTAAAAGTGTCAAGTGACTAGTTCTCAATATGTCATTTCACTTATTATCAAGTTAAACTATCCTCTTTTTAATAATATACAGATACAAATACATATTATTACTGTCAATGTCGTAACTATATAATTTAAATTATAAATATTTAGAATATGCGTAGAAATATTTTCTAAAAAATAACTCTAATTATAGTTTAATTTTTTTACCATATTATATAATAAACTTAATAATATTAATACTATTTATTAGAATATTTATAATATTATTTTTTTCATTTTATAATATTCTGAAATAATCTAATTATGACATGATATATTCCATATATATCATATTACTGTCAATCAAATAATATTTTTCATATATATCATATTAACGCCATAATTATTTAATTTAAATAGAAAATATATAGAATTAAAATAATTCTAATTATGACATTTTTTTTAATCAGATCTCTTAATAAACATAATAATATTAATATTATTTATTTTTTATTATAATAGGATGAAATTTTTTTGGTTGCAAAAATGTCAAGTGGCTAGTTCTCAATTTGCGACTTGGCTTAACCTCATGCTTCACTACACTATTTTTAATAATATTTAGATATAGATATAGATACATATTATTACTGCTAATGTCATAACTATATAATTTAAATTACAAATATATAGAAGATATCGTAGGAATATTTTTTTAAAAATAACTCTAATTACAACATGATTTTTTATCATATTATATAATAAACTTAATAATATTAATATTATTTATTAGAATATTTATAATATTTTTTTCATATGGTAATATTTTGAATATATATCATATTATTATCAATCAAATAATTTTTTTCATATATATCATATTAATGTCATAATTATATAATTTAAATGATAAATATATATAATGTAAAATAACTCTAATTATGGCATAATTTTTTTATTATATCTATATAATAAACATAATAATATTGATATTATTTATTAAAGTTATATTTTTTCCATATTATAATAAGATGAAATATTTTTTTGTTGTAAAAGTGTCAAGTGACTAGTTCTCAATTCGCTACTTGACTTAACATCATGCTTTACTACCATTCTTTTAATAATATATAGATTTATAATGTTTATTTTTTTCATATTGTAATATTGTGAAATAATCTAATTATGACATCATGTACTTCATATATATATATATATGATATTTACTATCAATCAAATAATTTTTTTTCATATATATCATATTAACACCATAATTATATAATTTAAATAATAAATATATAGAATGTAAAATAACTCTAATTATGGTTTTTACTATATTTATATAATAAACATAATAATATTAATATTATTTATTAGAATATTTATTAAAGTTATATTTTTTTTTCATATTATATAAGATGAAATATTTTTTTTGTTGTAAAAGGGCCAAGTGACTAGTTCTTAATTCGTCACTTGGCTTAACCTCATGTTTTACGATCCTCCTTTTAATAATACTAATACTAGTACCGGCGCAATGCGTGGATAGTATATAAGAAAAAATTATAAAAAAATATAGATTAAAATGCTAATTTAGATTTTAAAAATTATCAACCGAATAAATGATTATAAAAAATTTCTTCCACTTGACCAACAGGTAAACCGACAAAGATTAATGAAATAAATGTAATATCTCCTTTGACTTATGTTTTCTTAAATAACGCATAAAAATTAGTCAATTATAAATCATTTCTTGGCTAAAACTAAATAAAACAGCACAGTGGCTATAAAATTCGGTACAATTACTGAATTTGACACTTCAATCTATTTAACAACTAAGAGACGTCAAAAAAATAAAATGAAAAGAAACTAAAATAAGTTACTGAACTTTTAAAGAAACTATAGAGAGTCATATTTAAATTAGTTTGTAAGGATGGTCATTAGGAATCAGATTAACACTCGAACTATTTAACCTCAAAATTAATTATTTATATAATATCTAATAGATATATGACGCACAACCAAATAAAAAGCTAAATGTTTATAATTGCATTGTGCAAAAGAATAGAACTAAAAAATTGATGAATTTTTTAATAAACTATAAATTAAAATAAAACAACAAAATAGTTATAAACTTTACCACACTTTCCAGGGTGCTATTACATTCTTAGGCATCACCATTGCGCGTCAAAAAAAGTTCAAGATCAGATACAATAATGCATTTGAATGACAATGCAAAAACTTATATTTACAGTTCTCATCATATCTTCCTTCAACTAACATAACATTTATTGCACTATTAAAGTCTCTTTTCTGTAAGTTGTCACAATTGATTTGTCCAACCTCTGTTGGATTCATTCTCGTATAGTTAGTAATTGAAGATTTCTTAAGTTTCCGCAAGAACGTGCAACCTATGAAATACATTAACACAAAAAAAATAAGGGAATAATAATAGATAATAATTAATGATAAATTCATTGTTATTTGCCCATCATCATCATAAAACTAAAATTTTCTTGAAATATGCAGATAGCATATCATGACTTTTACCTCTGAACATGCAGATATCATACCTACCCGCAGTTGCTTGAATACAATCTCCCTATAAGAAATTCAATATCTGTATTATATCCATAAGAGAGTAGTCAACATATGCATTTATAATAATAATAAGATGATATAAATACCTTTTTATCATGCAGTAACATCTCTATTGAAATTGGATTATCTATTTTTTTGCGATCAGGAACTACCCATAATCGCATGATACAAACTTTCAAACACTATTGCATCTTTTTTTGAATATTTCACCGATAAAGTCAATTTTAGTACATATTTTCTTTTGAAGATTTTTTTGAATATTTGTAATCTAGGTAGTTTTTTATTGTATACTATATATCAACCGTTCGTATTGTGTTGAATGAATCCCTCTGAAATATATATAATATTTTATAGAAATCTTTTCTATTATAATGACTATAATTATGGCGTAATTTTTTTCCATATAAATCATATAATTCCTAATCAAATAATGATGTGCTGCTATGTCTGATTCAAATTTAAATTATATAGTATCAGATTTTAAATTCAAAATAAATCACGCCGTAATTAGCTCTACACCATAATAAATTTTTCACAATATTCCCTTGCACAATAATACTAATTAAATAATTTAAATTATGAATATATAAAACATGTGGTAGAAATATTTTCTATCAGAATGAATATAATTATGACGTGATTTTTTCCCACATATATCATATAATTTCAATCAAATAATTATATATTGTTATATCTCTAATCATATAAAATAGTCTAATTAATATTATTTCTTGTAGCATCTAATTTAAATATAAATATATCTCATCAAAATTAGTTCTAAGCAATAAAATTTCACAATCTTTAATTGTATAGTAATACCAATTAAATAATTTAAGTTATAAATATATAGAATATGACGTAGGAATATTTTCTATTAGAATGACTCTAACTATGATATAATTCTTTTCATATAAATATTATATAATTGTCGATCAAATAATTATATATCACCGCGTCTCTGGTTTAAATTTAAATTATAGCAGTATCTGATTTAAATTCAAATAAATCATGTCATAATTAGCTCTACGCATTAATAAATTTTCACAATCTTTCCTTGTACAATAATACTAATTAAATAATTTAAATTATAAAAATATAGAATATGTCGTAGAAATATTTCTATTAGAATGACTCTAATTATGACGTGATCTTTTTCATATATATCATATAATAGCCAATCAAATAATTATATACTACTGTGACTCTAATTATAAGAAATAATCTAATCAATATTATTTCCGCAGTATTTGATTTAAATACAAATATATCATACCAAAATTAGTTTTAAGCAATAAAATTTCACAATCTTTAATTGTATGATTTAAGTTATAAATATATAGGATATGTCATAGTAATTTTTTTTATTAGGATGACTCCAACTATGACGTGATTTTTTCTCTCTATATATATATAATTATCAATCAAATAATTATATATTGGTATGGATGTATTATAGGAAATATTCTTATCTTATATTATATTAATTTTTTCATAACAATATCTGTTAAATTCAAATATATCACTACTATAATTAGTGACTTTGCAATAATTTTTCATAATCTTTCCTTGTATAACAAGACTAATTAATTGATTATAATTAATTAAATATGAATATTATGTCTTTAATTTTTGTATAATTTTAGGATTATAATTACGGATTTGTATATAAATGATTTAAAAGATTCGCATATATATATATATATATATATATATATATAATTTTTTCTATTAGAATAACTATAATCATGACGTGATTTTTTTCATATACATCGTATAATTGCTAATTAAATAATGATCTGCAATTATATGATGTCTCTAAATATAGAAAATATTTTAATCTTCTATATTTTAAATAATTCGAATATATCACGCCATAATAAGTGACATTGTAATAAATTTTCACAATCTTTTCATTATAAGAATATTCATTTTGAATAAATTTAATAATCTAAATATTTTTTGTTGTAAAAGTACCAAGTGGTGGCGAGTTCTCAATATGCCACTTGACTTGACCTCATGCTTCACTACCCTCCTTTTAATAATATATAGATATAGATATTGATATAGACTATATAATAAACATAATAATATTAATATTATTTATTATTAGATTTATATTTTTTCCGTACTATCATAAGATGAAGTATTATTTTATTGTAAAAGTGCCAAGTGGCTAGTTTTCAATTCGCCACTTGGTTGAACTTTATGCTTCACTACCCTCCTTTTAATAATATAGAGATATAGATATTTTTTTCATACTGTAATAAAATGAAATATTATTTTGTTGCAAAAGTGTCAAGTGGCTAGTTCTCAATTCACCACTTGGTTGAACCTTATGCTTCACTACCCTCTTTTTAATAATATATAAATATAGATATAGATAGATTATACATTTGATGAAAATTTTTGACCATATCTCATTAAAAAAATTCCCCATAAACTTAATATATTTTGGTTTTTAAAATATTTTGATATTCTTTTGAAACTAACTTATTTTAAATACAAGGCATTAAATTAAATTTGAAATCATAATTAAAGGAAAGTTAAAAAAATAAGAAGGATAAATAAAAGCAATAGAAAAAGAAACAACAATATAAGAAGACAAATAATGAGAATAAAAACTAAATTTTTTGAAAGGAAATTAAACATGACAGCGCGTGTATATCATCATAACTAATTTATTATACAGTGTCTCTACGTCAGCATATAAGATATAAAGAAATATAAAAAGAAAAAAAATCTAAAGGTAATGAAATTTTCATAAAAATAGAGTGAGTTACGGAAAATTCGACTATAAACTAAAAAATACTTATATTTTTTTCGAATAGTTTCCTTAATTTAAATGACCACTTGAAAAATTTTATTTGTAGATCTTTCGAATATTTACTCAAGTTAAAAAAATTATCGAATAAAATTATTTTATTTTATTTTATATTAATAAAATCATTCAATTTACGTGTTGTACTTTGGAAAATCACAATTACCGGATTATGAACTAGATTCATTGGAAATCTTTATTGGCATTTTAAATCTAATTTATAATATATGTAGGACCCAACTAGTAAACTAGTAATAAATTTTATTAAAGATATTTATTTGGGATTATTTTTTATTTCATCAAAATTAGAAAGTGCTTCTCAAAACATAGTGTTTTATTTGAAAACACAATTGAAGTTTTCTTTTCGTTCTTTTCTTTTTTTTGACAATGAAGTGACAAGATAGAACTATTGTATAAAATTTCGCAATCGTATGTTTTTTAATATTTTTTTTTATGGGATATAAATAGAAATTTTTTTTTATTTGATTTGTTACGAAATCAATCATAGATTAGTTTTACTAATTTATTACCAGACATAATTGGAAGAAGCTCATTTGAAACTAGAGCTAGAAACACTTTATTTTGTTTCGTTTCGTTTCCGTTCTTCAATTTTTTTGAAAAACTAATTATAGGTTCTTCTCTCCATCGGAACAATCGGGCCGTTATGCTCATTACTAAACTTGTTGAAGAGGGGAAATATAACCAAAGTATATCTTTTTATCATAGAATCGTTGGTTCCTTATAGTCACTTATTTATTTCTCTTTTCTATCGTGACAACTCTTGTTTCCCCCCTTTAGCGTTCCGAGACCCTACTATATATTTAAAAAATTAGAATTAAAGGTGTGTGTATCTCAACAAATAACCCACCAAATTGAATTCGTAGATTTGTTAATGTTTATATGTAATATGACTCTAGGAAAATATACATTGTCTTTTTTTCCCCTTCTTTAATCCTCTCATGGGAAGAATCTTTTTAAAAGGAAATTCCGTACTAATATTAATTCTTAGATTATTTTATGTGGGCTTTCTATTGTTATTTTGCGCTACTTTTTAGTTCTAATTTTCTTTTTCAATTTTGTTATGAAATAATAAAGAAAGAATAAGAATATTGTAGAGAAATAGAGAAGAAGAGAAGTTATTTTTTCTCTTGATAGAATCCTCTTGAGAGATTAAAGAGATTAAATGGATTATTTACAATGAACGGAAAACCCCTTTATTTATAGGGGGAAACTAACTTGGTCCCGAAGTTACAAACCCTAACTTTCCTTCTAAGAAATAGACATTTACCATAAATAGAAAATATATTTATAACACTCCCCCTTCGATGTCTATTTGATATATAATGTGCCTCGTTAAAAACCTAACTAGAAAAAACCCAGTGGAAAAAAATCTAGTGAAGAGTACACATATCTAATAGTACGCATTTTGGCTGCCTCATTAAAAACCTTACAAGGAAAACCCAGTGGGACAAAACCTCGTAAGGGAAAAAGAGTACAAGGCGTATTAACTCCCCCTAATTAGAACATCCTTGAATCTTTGCATCCCGATCTTGTGCAACATCTTCTTGAAAGTTGCAGTTGGTAGAGACTTGGTGAATAAATCAGCAATCAAGAGAAATAAAAACTTCTCCCCTTCTCTATTTCTATACAATATTCTTGTTCTTTCTTTATTATTTCATAACACATTATCAGCACGAGTCTCTACTTTGAGCATTCACTTTGAAAGATCTGAGGTAAGAAAAATTAATTTTTTTTCTTCGAAAGATGTATTACTTAACCACAGGAATGATATTCCTTTGGTAATATTGTTGCTTTATGACTCTACCGTCTCAAAATTTGAAGGCCAAGGTATAATTTTTTCCTTTCTTTTAATATGACAATGTGGCTGATTTATTCACCAAGTCTCTACCAACTGCAACTTTCAAGAAGATGATGCACAAGATCGAGCTGCAAAGATTCAAGGATGTTCTAATTAGGGGGAGTTAATATGCGTTGTACTCTTTTTGCCTTATGAGGTTTTGTCCCACTTGGTTTTCCTTGTAAGGTTTTTAATGAGACAACCAAAATGCGTATTATTAGATATGTACTCTTTTTCCTTCACTAGATTTTTATCCCGAAGGAGATAGAACGAAGCACATCTCTCCAAAGTTTTTCTACACATATGAGCTCCAAAAGTATGGTGATATCAACATGCAACAGATTCGTTCAAGTGATAATATGGCTGATTTATTCACCAAGTCTCTACCAACTGCAACTTTCAAGAAGATGATGCACAAGATCAGGATGCAAAGATTCAAGGATGTTCTAATTAGGGGGGAGTTAATACGCGTTGTACTCTTTTTTCCTAACGAGGTTTTGTTCCACTGGGTTTTCCTTGTAAGGTTTTTAATGAGGTAGCCAAAATGCGTATTATTAGATATGTGTACTGTTTTTCCTTCACTAGATTTTTTTTCACTGGGTTTTTTCTAGTAAGGTTTTAACGAGACACATTATCTGTCAAATAGACATCCAAGGGCGAGTGTTATAAATATATTTTCTATATATGGTGAATGTCTATTTCTTAGAAGAAAAGTTAGGGTTTGTAACTTTGGTACCAAGTTAGTTTTCCCCTATAAATAAAGAGGTTTTCCATTCATTATAAATCATCTCTTTAATCCCTCAAGAGAATCGCATCAAGAGAAATAAGAATTTCTCTTCTTCTCTCTTTCTCTACAATATTCTTGTTCTTTCTTTATTATTTCATAATAAATTTGTAATTTTTGAATCATAATAACACAGAAAATTTATCCACATTGAGTAGTACATTTGAACTTTCAAGTAAATCTACAAATTCAATTTGGTGGGTAATTTGTTAAAGTCAAACAACACAACCCTCGAATTCTACTTTCTCATTTTTTGAAGGAAAAAAGAGTGTCATTGTATAGTTTCTATATTTTTACATCATTTTCAAATAGAGAAAGCGGAAAAACTTAATTACATTCTTAAATACAATACTATATTTTGATTTGTGAGATTTTGATCCTCGGTGGACAAGCACTTTCTAGTCATGATGATATTGAAAATGATCTCAAGTAAATGTCTTTAGTAAATATACTAGGTTGCTAGTTGAATCCCACGTGGAATTTAAATTAAAATTGCAATTATTTCATATAAATAATAGTGACTTTTTAAGATATAACACATAAGTTGAGTAACCTTGATTTATTGATACAAACTAAAATAAAATAATTTTTTTATTGTAAATATATTTTTTAATTATGATGAATATCTATTTTTTAAAAAGAAAGTTGGGGTTGGTAACTTTGCAATTAAGTTAATTTTTCTCCATAAATAAATGGGTTTCTATTCATTGTAATTCATCCCTCAAGAGACATAAGAATTTCTTTCTATTCTCTTTCTCTACAGTATTTTTCTCGTTTTATTATTTTCTAACACGTTATCAGCACGAGACTCTGCCATCTTGAGAAAAATATCTCAAAAGAAACAAAGATATAAGTTTACACTTGTTGTATTTCATAAATTTTGTAATTATTAAATTAATTTATGCCTATAACCACCAGAAGTGATTAAATTTTAAGGTGCTTCATAGCTCTTAATGCAAAAAATATTGCTTTGAAGCCTGGTATACTCTGAAAGATATGTTAGAGAAAAAATTCTCCACCCCATAGTGGTAAACTTGAAATTTATCCCCGAAGTGATAAATTCAAAATTTACCTCCAAAGTGATAAATTTAAAATTTATCCCTGAAGTGGTAAATAAGAAATTTACTTTTGAAATAGTAAACTTGAATTTATAGCCGTTGATATATTGGGCATAAGCTATATGTCTTGGTGCTTGATATGAAATTCATCTTGATACGATGATCTGGCAAACACCATCTAAGATAAAAATCAGGCATCGATTCAAGATTATGCTAAGACAATGATATTCTTCCGCCCCTTGATAAGGGCTTGAAATTGAAATATCTCGTTGTTAAAGATCCTCTTATATTGTAGAATAATTTAAAAAATAAATATGACCACCTGAAGATGGTTGTTCTTCCACCAGCACTTATGATTGAATCTATTTTTAGGCTACAAGATTTTAAATCGATCTATATATGGTAAAAATATAGATTTTTACCACATATAGATTTTATTTAGGACGAGTAATAAATAGGGATAAGTAACAATTAGTTAATGGTCTCCCACTTTTAGGTTGTAAGTTGTTGTTTTATGGTGATGCCTTGTTCATGACATAATAAACTTGAAGCTTAGTAAAATAAATAATACATATCATGGTAAATTTGAAGTTTGCTAGTATAAATAATTTTGTCAGTTGACATGATTTTTCTGGTCATACTAATATGATGTGTTAATTGAGTGTTCAGAATATATTGAAAAACGAGAAGATTCTTCAAGAAACTTTTTGTGTTGCTTGTTCTCATGATAAGTTGATTGTACAAGCTAATATTGAGACTGAATCCCAAAATTCTAAAAAGTATAAAAGGTGAATATGGGCTAATTCACCTGTCATGTGATGTCTTAAATAGATGCATCTATAAGATGGTCACATATGTATTTATTGTCAACATGTAGTTTGACATTTGCAAAGTTGTTTGCTCAATATAAATTGAGTCAAGAGCATAATTTTTAGATTGTGTAATCAAGATATCTCAACTGATAATATTGGTTTATAGTAAAGCTGTTTTGATATTGAATGTCTCCGTATGAGAATAAAGTTTAATGTGTTGACCTATGATATGATATATTGCATACGACAATATTTATATGTATCAAATAATAAATTATGATTAGTTCCCCCTCCGCTTAATTAGTTCAGAGTTAGGAACCAAATATTTTTATCTAATAATATTTGATGTGTGATATATGATTAATGAATCTATTATTATGCACACAAATGAATTCTCCAAAAATAAATCTGAGATATATGTTAGTTTTTCTAACATAAGGGGGAGAGAATAAGCAATTAAGAAATATATTATGAATTATCCATAAATTCAAGTGATGTTGGAACTAATTTGAACTGATTGAAAATAATGATGGATTATCTTTGCATATAATATCGCAATAAGAATAATGCAAGATAGTAAGGATCTTGAACCTCAATTTATTGAGGAATGTTGACAAAGAAATGATTGGCCAAAGTGACAAGAAGCAATTCAATCAGAATTGAATTCACTTGTTAAACGTGAAGTTTTTGGACCTATAGTTCAAACACCTAATGGTATTAAACATGTTGGCTATAAATGGGTCGTTGTGTGAAAAGAAATAAGAACAATGAAATACAAATACATAAGATTCGCTTTGTTGCACAAGAATTTTCACAAAGGCCTGATGTTGATTATAAAAAGACACACTCATCAGTTATGGATGCAATAACATTATGTTATCTTATTAGTTCTGTTGTTCATGAGAGATTTAAGATGCATTTGATAGATGTGATTACAACATATCTTTATGGACCACTTGATAATGAGATATACATAAATATTCTCGAAAAATTTACGATGTCTGAAGCATATAGTTCAAAGCCTCGAGAAATGTATTCAATTAGATTGTAAAGATTATTGTATGGTTTGAACCAATCAGGATGCAAGTGGTATAACTGTCTTAGTGAGTACTTATCGAAGGAAGGTTATATAAACAATGTCATTTGCTCATGTGTCTTTATAAAGAAAATAATATCTGAGTTTGTTGTACTTATTGTTTATGTTGACGATATAACCCTTATTGGATTTCCATCAGAGTTTCAAAAGAAAATTGATTATTTAAAAAAGAAATTTGAGATGAAAGATCTTGAAAAGACAAAATTATGTCTTGGTTTACAAATTAAACATTTGACAAACGATATCTTTGTCCATCAATCTATCTATACAAAAAAGGTATTGAAACAATTTTATATGGATGAATCACATCCATAAAGTACTCGATGATGTTTGATCACTTAATGTGAATAAGTATCCATTTCGACCTCAAAAAAATATTGAGAAAATCCTTAGTCCTAAAGTGTCATATCTTAGTGCAATTGATGCGCTAATGTATCTTGCTAATACTACAAGGCCTGACATAGCATTTTCAGTTAAGTTGTTAGCAGGATATGGTTCTACTCCTACCAAGAGACACTGAAATGAAATCAAGCACATATTGCGGTATCTAAAAAGGACTACCGATATAGGCTTATTTTATTCTAACTGTTGCAGTTCCGATCTTATTGTTTAAACCAATGCAAGGTATTTATCTGATCCACATAAAGCTCGAGATCAAATAGGCTACATCTTCATATATGAGGTACTGTCATATCTTGGTGATCTTCAAAATAGTCTATTGTGTCTACTTCATCAAATATGCTGAGATAATAACTACTCATGAATCAATCCGAGAATATGTGGCTGAGGTCAATGATACATCTTATTTGAAAAAAATATAATTTGAAATGGAATAAAATACCCACGATCTTATACGAAGATAATGCAGCATGCATAACATCATTAAAGGGAGGATTCATAAAAGGAGATAGAACAAAACATATTTCACCAAAACTTTTCTTCACACATAATCTCTAAAAGAATGATGACATCAACATTCAAGAGATTCGTTCGAGTAATATTATGACTGATTTGTTCACCAAGTCTCCACTAACTACAACTTTGAGAAGGTGGTGCACAAGATTGGAATGCGAAGATTCAAATTTTTGAATGGATGTTCTCATCATGAGGAGTTAATAGGCTTTGTACTCTTTTCCTTGTAAGGTTTTTAATGAGGCAGCTAGCTATTAATGCATATTAATTACAAGATATGTGTACTTGTAAATTTTTTTCAACTGGGTTTTTTCTAGTAAGGGTTTAATGAAGTAAATTATATATCAAATAGACATCCAAGGGAGGAGTGTTATAAATATATTTTCTAATTATGATGAATGTCTATCTCTTTAATGAAAAATTAGTGTTAGTAACTTTGGGACCAAGTTAATTTTCACCTACAAATAAAAAAAATTTCATTCATTATAATTCATCCCTCATGAGAAATAATAATTCCTTTCTCTACAATATTCTTCTTATTTTATTATATTTTTACATTTCAATAGTTTTCTTAACTTTGAATGATCACAAATAGTAGTGGACGTTGAAAAAACTATTTTATATCTCAAAAAAAATATTATTATTTCCTAAGTTGAGTTATGCCTATCATAACTTATCAACAATTCTTTTTTATTCAGCCATAAATTTTTATTATTCTAATATTAATTTAAGCATCTATGCATTTTCAACCTATCCTTATTTGATTTTATAATAATCGTTTGATTAGCCTTATATCTCTTTCAATATACTGGCTTTGTATTTGTCACCCACAATTATTATAATAGTTAAAGAGAGGGGATTGATCAATATATACTTATAATCTTCTGTTTGGGAGAGGGAGAGATATCAAGTGAAATTCTTCCTTTGTGAAGTCCTTCTTTCTATATTCTATGATGTTGGGTTTTCTTTCTCTATTTATTGTTTGTTAGATATTCTGACTTCTAGTTCTATATTAGAAGAACTTGTTGAATCATGGGAGATATATTGGAGTTAAGTGTTGGGTGTGAATTGAGAAATGGAGAGAAATAAAATGAAGGGAAGAGGAATTTGAAATTTCCTTTAAGAAGGAACTTTATCCCACATTGGTAGGGAAAAGGAAAATGTGAATGCTTATATTGAGAAGCATATCTTCTAACAATTAAAGAGTTGAGAAGAAAGTCTCCCCTCACGCTGTTGTCATCGCTCGGCTCGGCTTCCAATTTGGATTTGGATTTGGTCAATGATCTGATTGATTGATAATATTTTTAGACCAAATTTATTTCAAATCCAAATTAACTGTTTCGTGCAACTGGAAGTGTCTGCCTTGGACAGGCGAACTGCGGGTCATCACCTGCGTTTCGCCGGTACTAGCGCAGAACTTGCCAAAGGATTCTGTATTTGAACCGGTAAGCCGCAGGTCTTCACCTGCGAAACGCCGATGCCAGCGCAGAGTTTCTTGAGAGATTCTGTGATTGACCGACGTTGCACCGACAGGCTGCGAATCCTCACCGGCGAAACGCTGCCACCAGCGCAAGTCAGGCCGAAATATTTCTTTCCCAAACGGTAATAATTTCAAACAGAGACCTTCTGAATAGGTGTTTTCACACCAGTTAACTTCAATTCTTTAGCTATAAATAAAGGCCTTTTGCCTTTATTTTTGAAGTACTTTTTCAAAACTTTTGCTAGCAAATTTAAAGATCATTCTGCATATTTTGAAAAAATCAAAATTTGAGTCTATTATGTGATTTGTTACTGATCTTAGAGTTTGATGAAGACATTGGTGTTTGAGGTACTGTTACACCATTAATAGGTAATATCCTTTTTATCCTGAGAGAAAGTAATCAAAAACCTCAAGTATAGTGAGGGAATTAAATTCCTTAAGGACACATAGTGAATCTGTGGACTCGGATATTATTCATTTTCTTTTCTTTGCATATTTGAACACAGAACAACAACAAACTTAAGGAATTTAATTTATTTTTCTTGTGTTCATCTATTTTCTAATTTTAGAGATTAAAACCTTTCTAGTTTTCTACTCCATTATTGGAGATTAAAATCTTCAAATTTTCTACTCCTGTTGAGATTAAAATCCTTGTGATTTTCTACTCACTATGATTGCTGGTTTGAAGATTTAAAAACTTCGCCAAGCAAATCTGATTGTTGATAATTCGATTTGAAGATTTAGAAACTTCATTGATTACTCAGTTTAGTTCTGTCAAAAGTTTTTCAATTTGAAGAAATAGAATCTTCAATGATTGCTAACTCTTGTTGTTATTGTTCAACAGATATGACAGGAACAATTGACCCATGCTTTCCTTTACAAGTAATAGAATCTCCTCCACCCTTGCTGTGCAAGCACCGGCTCCGACAAAAAAACCCAAAAAGTTTTCTGGTATTGAGTTCAAATGGTGGCAGCATAAAATGTTTTTCTATCTATCCACTGTGTCTGCAGAAGTTCATTAAGGAGGATAAACTAGTTCTGTCGAATCAAATCTCGAAAATGAACGGTTCTTGGTGATTGAGGCTTGGAAGCACTCAGATTTTTTGTGCAAGAACTATATCCTGAGCGGATTGGAGGATGATTTGTATAATGTATACATCAATATGGAGACTTGTAAAGAACTCTGGGATGCGCTAGAGAAGAAGTACAAAACACAAGATGTCGGTTTAAAAAAATTTATTGCAGCCAAGTTTCTGGACTACAAAATGATAGATAGCAAGCCTGTTATCACACAAGTCCAAGAGTTGCAAGTGATAATTCACGATCTCCTTGCTGAAAGTTTGGTCATCAATGAAGCTTTTCAAGTTGCAGGCATGATTGAAAAGCTACCTCCTTCATGGAGGGACTTTAAGAATTATTTAAAGCACAAGCGCAAGGAGATGAAGTTTGAAGATCTTATCGTTCGGTTGAGAATCGAAAAAAAGATAAAAAAGTTGCTGAAAGGAAGATAAGGGAAAATTCAACAATTATGGGGGCAAATATTGTTGAGACCACTCCATCTAATCCCAAAAAGAGGAAGAAGCCTTATGGACCAAAGAATTTTTCTAGCAAGAAGAAATTCAAAGGAAACTGCCACAACTATGGAAAGATTGGACACAAGGCTGCTGAATGTCGTGCTCTAAAGAAAGGAAAGCAAAAGGGACAAACTAACATGATTGAAAGAACCATGGAGATTGATGACTTGTGCGCTATGGTGTCTAAATGCAACCTAGTGGAAAGCCTCACGGATTGGTGGCTTGACTCTGGAGTCACTCGACATGTTTATGCTGTCATAGAAGCATTTGCTTCATATGCCCCTGCTGGACCTAACGAGACCATGTATACGGGAAACTCTTCAACAGCCAAGATTGAAGGCTATGGAAAAATATTTCTAAAAATGAAATCCAACAAGGTGGTGACTCTCAATAATGTTTGTCATGATGCAGAAATGAGAAAGAACTTAGTTTCTGTAGGTCTTCTCATCAAGAATAGATTTAAGTTTCTGCAGGTCTTCTCATCAAGGACAAATTTAAGTGCGTTCTTGTTTCAAATCATACTGTAATAAGTAAGAATGATGTGTATGTAGGAAAAGGTTACTTAACTGAGGGCCTTTTCAAACTGAATGTAATTATTGTTGAAAGCAATAAAATTACAGCTTCTTCTTACTTGATTGAGTCAAATGATTTATGATATTTCCGTTTGGGACATATCAATTATAAAACCTTACGTAAAATGATCAATTTGGAATTATTGCCAAAGTTTGAATGCAATCAATCAAAATGTCAAATCCGTGTTGAATCTAAGTATGTTGAATCTAAGTATGTTGAACATCCTTATAAGTCAGTTGAAAGGAATTCAAGTCCCTTAGACTTAATTCACATAGAAATTTGTGACATGAAGTCAATACCATCTCGTGGTGAAAAGAAGTATTTCATAACTTTTATTGACGATAGTACGCGGTACTGCTATGTTTACTTACTCAAAAGTAAAGACGAAACAATTGAAGCATTCAGGCAATATAAAAGTGAAGTTGAAACACAACTTAATAAAAAGATTAAAATAATAAGGAGTGATAGGGGTGGCGAGAATGAATCTCCTTTTGAAGAAATATATTTGGAATATGACATTATTCATCAACCAACTACCCCTTACTCGCCAAAATCTAATGAGGTTGCAGAAAGAAAAAACGGGATATTGAAAGATATGATGAATGCTTTGTTGATAAGTTCTTGTTTACCCCAGAACTTGTAGGGGGAAGCTATCCTTACGGCTAGCAGAATACTCAATCGAGTGCCCCATAGCAAAACACAATCCATTTCATACGAAAAATGAAAAGAAAGAAAGCCTAACCTCGAATACATGAAAGTATGAGGGTGTTTGACTAAGGTACAAGTTCCTAAACCCAAAAGGGTTAAGATAGGACCTAAAATCGTTGATTGTGTTTTCATTGGATATGCTACAAATAGTAAAGCATATCGATTTCTGGTTCACAAATCAGAAAATCCTAACATTCATATTAATATGGTAATAGATCAAATAATGCTGAATTCTTTGAAAATATATATCCGTATAAATAAAATTGTGAGTCGTCTAGCGAAGGATCTAAAAAACCTTGGGAAGAGATAAAGGAAAGTATTTCTAATGAGGAGAATCCAAGACGTAGCAAACGTCAACGGACTTCTACTTCTTTTGGACCAGACTTTCTAATATTTTTGTTGGAAAATGAGCCTCGAACTTTTCAAGAAGCTATAACTTCTTCGGAAGCCCAATATTATAAAGAGGCAGTCAATAGTGAAATTGAATCCATAATGAATAACCATACATGAAAATTGGTTGACCTTCCTCTAGGGAACAAACCATTAGGTTGTAATGAATATTCAAAAAGAAAGTTAAAGATGATGGCACTATTGACAAATACAAAGCAAGACTTGTAGTCAAAGAGTTTAGACAAAAAGAAGGTCTTGATTACTTTGATACGTACTCGCCAGTAATCAGAATTACATCTATTCGTGTGTTAATAGCATTAGCTGCCATATTCGGTCATGAAATCCATCAAATCGATGTGAAAACAACCTTCTTAAATGGAGATTTGGAGGAAGAAATTTACATGGAACAACCTGAAGGGTTTGTAGTTCTTGAAAATGAAAAGAAGGTGTGCCAACTTGTAAAGTCCTTGTACGGACTAAAACAAGTGCCAAAACAATGGCATGCAAAATTTGACCAGACTATGTTTGTCAAATGATTTCAAGATTAATGAGTGTGATGAATATGTTTACATTAAAAACACTCAAAATCAAGTCGTCATTATTTTCCTATATGTGGATGACATGTTGATAATAAGTAACGACATTGCTAACATAAATGCTACTAAACGTATGCTTGCTAGTAAGTTTGAGATGAAAGATTCAGGAGTTGCTAACTTGATATTGGGGATTAAGATCCAAAAAACTCCTAAAGGTCTAGCATTGTCTCAGTCTTATTATATCCAAACAATATTTGAAAAATTTAAGTCTTCGAATTTTAGAATTGCAAAGACACCAGTTGATGTGAATCTTGCTCTTTCTAAGAACAAAGGTGAAAGTAAGTCCCAATTGGACTATGCAAGAGTATTGAGAAGTCTGATGTACATAATGAACTGTACATGATCAGATATAGCTTGTGCGGTAAGCAACTTTAGTCGATACACAAGTAATCCCAATCAGAGTCATTGGATGTCTATGAATTGAGTTATGGGGTATTTAAACATACTCAACTTTGCTTTGCATTACAACAAGTATCCAGCAGTTGTTAAAAGATATTGTGATGCAAATTAGATCACCGGATCAACTGAAACTAAATCAACAAGTGGATATGTGTTTACCATTGGTGGAGGCGCAGTGACTTGGAAGCCATCCAAAAAAACATATATTGCTCGCTTTACAATAAAGTCTGAATTCATAACTTTAGACAAGACTGGTGAAGAAGCTGAATGACTCAGGAATTTCCCAGAAGACATTCCATTCTAGCCCAAACCGTTGGCTGGTACCAATATATATATATATATATATATATATTACGATAGCCAAGCGACAATTGGAAGGGTTGAAAATGTAATGTATAACGGAAAGTCTCATCACATACGACGGAGAAATAACATCGTTAGAGAACTATTCTCTAGTGAAATTATCACCATTGACTATGTAAAGTCAAGAGATAATGTGTCGGATCCACTTACAAAAGGCCTAACTAGAGAGGCGGTTGAAAGATCATTGAAGGGAATGAGACATTGGCAGAAGACAAATCATCGTGGCGGCAACTCTACCTACAAGAATGGAGATCTCAAGATCTAGGTTCAAGGAGACCAAACAAAGTCATTAATGACGATTCAACATTGTCTAAATAACTTTTGGTCCATTCTCGTGATGAGATAATATTCAGTAACAAGGATAAAACATTAAAGACTTCTTAATAAATTCTAAGTTTGACACAGGGTATGTCAAAGTGTATCTACGGGATAACACATTTAGGAATCACCTATATAAGTATGAAGTGTAAGCCGCTTCAAGGACAATTCTGTAAGGCCAATTCTCTACGCACTTATAAAACCAGACAATGTTCATGGTTGAAACGAACAGAACAATGAGAACTTAAGATGGTTAAAGGATTAATTGTGTGACTTATGTTGTCTAGGTATACATCAAAGCTTGAGGGTTCAAAGATATCAAATCTACCGATTGACCGAGTATATCCGATATATGTTCACTACGAAAAGTTCAAGGGGAAACCTACTTATCCAGATGCAATTAGTTCTTACTTACGAATCACATAATTTTTCATGCATTATAATCTTTTATATAGTCATTCCCTATTCACGTGGGGGATTTTTGGAGTTAAGTGTTGGATGTGAATCGGAAAATTGAGAGATAAAATGGAGGGAATAGGAATTTGAAATTTCCTTTAAGAAGAGACTTTGTCCCACATTGGTAGGGAAAAGAGAAATGTGAATGCTTATATTGAGAAGCATATCTTCTAACTATTAAAGAGTTGAGAACAAGGTCTCCCCTCACACCATCGTCGTTGCGCGACTAGGCTTCCGATTTGGATTTGAATTCGAATTTGGTCAAATTCTTATTGATTGATAATATTTTTGGACCAACTAGAAGTGTCTGCCTTGGATCGGCGAACCGCGGGTCGTCACCTGCTTTCGCCGGTACTAGCGCAGAACTTGCCGAAGGATTCTGTATTTGAATCGGCGGGCCGCGAGTCTTCACCTACGAACCGCCGGTGCCAACGTAGAATTTTCTGAGGGATTCTGTAACAGCTCGACGTTGCACCGGCGGGCCGCGAATTCTCATCGGCGAAATGCAGGCGCCAGCGCAAGTCAGACCAAAATATTTATTTTCCAAATGATAATAATTCCAAAAAGACACCTTCTGAATAGGTGTTTTCGCACCAGTTAACTTCAATTCTTTGGCTATAAATAAAGGCCTTTTGCCTTCATTTTTGAAGTACTTTTTCGAGACTTTTGCTAGCAAATTTAAAGATCATTCTGCATATTTTGAAAAAATCAAAATTCGAGTCTATTGTGTGATTTGTTACTGCTCTTAGAGTTCGACGAAGTTATTAGTGTTTGAGGTACTGTTACACCATTAACAGGTATATCCGTTTTATCCTGGGAGGAAGTAATCAAAAAGCTCGAGTACAGTGAGGGGACTAAATTTCTTAACGACACACAGTGAATTCTGTGGACTCAGATATTATTCATTTTCCTTGCTTTGCATATTTGAACACAGGACAACAAAAGGTATACCTGTACCGAGTGAAATATCCTTAGGGACAGTATCATTGACACGCCTCAAGCTATAAAGAATTCTCTATAGGTTCTATGACCAAGTATTTTCAGTAAGATTTCCAATAATTTTAAGAATATTTTTATGCTATGTTCTTACGGAGAATATCAATTACAAAAAAGCTCTAAAGAAAAGATCAAAGTAATTTGAAGATGGGCGGTAATATTTTTCTATAACATTATGTCTAAGTACAAGGTACGCGAAATTAAACTAATGTCTCTTCAATTTTATTTTTTACTACTCATTCTTATAAGAATATAAGAAATGAACTTTGACATCAAGATGATACATATAATTTTCTTTTCATTTTAGAAATGTTTACAGTAGTATATTATTTGATGATGCTAGCTTTTGATTTATTACAATACATGAATCAAGTGAATATGTGAAAGATTGTATTTAAGACGGAGGCTTTTAGGAAAAGTGTTATTGTTATAATGAACCATGTCAACCTAATGAACATGCTTATGAATGTAAATTTTTGATCAAGCATGGTGTTTGGTGTGAATCGTTGACTTTAACTATTGATGTACTATCAACTGGAGTAGCAGCAAATTACAATAATGTATGTAATGCAAGTGAGATGCAGTTTTATAACCAACACTCGCCATCAAAGGTTTGTTGTTTATCATGAGATTTTTTAAAATAATTTTATTTTGTGTGTTCTGAACTAAATCGTCAATATCCTCATCGTCATTCCTCTGGTGAGCAATATGAACTCTGACCCGCCAGCTCCTCCTTTGCATCCTCATCGTCATTCGGTGATATAATGATTGTGATTATTTTTTAAGTGAATCGTGTCGTCAATATATAAAATATAACATTATAAAGAGGTATTTGCCAGTGTATATTTGCACGGGTTTTATTGATATGCCCTTGCAGTTATATAGAAGTTGTCAGCAAAGCAACTAGGTTGTGTGTCGGTCAGTTAAATTTGATTTTAAAAATTATTGATTTTCAATTTATAAATATGTTAAAATCGTTAAAGAATTATTAAAATATCGGATAATCGGTTATTGATCGTTATCAGTTTGTTTATCGGTTAATCGTAAGTTCTCACACAAAAAATTTGGTAAGTTATAAGTATGTTTAGCTAGAAAAAAATGGTTGAAAAGAGAAAGAACATATAAAACTAGTCCAACTAAAGCAATCAACTTTAGTTTAAATTTAAATAACATCCCCTTCACTTTTCACCAACACATAATTCATCTTCTTGTTAGGATACTTTTATATATTGAAGACTAAAATTACAATTTAATAAATTGTTATCGGGTTATGGGTTGACCAATCAAAAAAGTGGTCAAACCAATAACCCAATAATTTAGGACAGTAAACGGACAATCCAACTGTTAAATCAATAACCGAATTATTAATGGGAAACTTACATTGTTTCCCATAAAAAAACAAAATATTTACATGAGCATACCCTTTTACTTTTAATGCCCCCCAAAATAATTACACAAAATACCTCATTTAATTATATTTTTTTCGGGCCGACGTCAGCATGACGTCAGCATTGTACCATTTTTTTTAATCTTATACATGTCACTATCATGGTATTAATTTATTTCTTTTTCTCTCTCTTTCTTTAATTTTTTTAAATTAATTTAAGTTTTTGTTACTATTTTCTGGTCTTTTCTTTTTATTTTTTATTTTACTTTTTTAATAAAAAATAAACACAGTAGCTAACTATATTTAGACTACTAAAAATATGAAAAAAATTAAATAATTTAAATACAACAAGAATTAATTTGCAAAAAATACTAAAATCACTAGCTTATTTATTAAAATTAAAATTAATAAAAAAATATATTTTTAAAAATATTTTTTTTTGAAATCATTATTCTTATTTTTTTCACCATAATCTAATTTCATGCTCAAATTTGACTTCTTTTTTTTCATTGTTCAATTTTAAAATTTTCTACTCCTTTTTTTCTCGTTTTTCTTTATTCTTTATCTTTTTTCTCTTATTTTATTAATATTTTCTCAAATTATATTATTTCTTTTTTTGTTACCGTAATCTAATTTTACTCTCAAATTTGATTCCAGTTTTTTCTTCTTTTCTTTTATTTTTTCATCTTATTTTTTTATTTTTGTTTTATCTAATTTATTTATTTTTTTTCATAATCTAATTTCACTTAACTTTTTGTCTTTTTTTTTTTAATTCTACTTTCTATATACTGGCATAGTATCATGGAGGACTGTTTCAGTCCTCCAATGAGACACTCTTTAGTCCTCCGTGATACCATCATAGTATATCTATATACTAGCATAGAATAATTAAGGTTTAATCCTATATGGAGAAAATCCTCAGTCCTTAGTGATACAATCATAACATGTCTATATATTGTCATGGTATCATTTAGGTCTGTTTTAGTCTTCAATGATACCATCACAATATATCTATATACTAGTGTGGTGTCATTGAGGGGTGCTTCAGTCTTTCAGTAAGACTCCTCAGTCCTCCATGATACCATCACAATATATCTATATACTGTCATGGCATCATTGAGGTCTGCTTTAGTTCTTCAATAAGACATTCCTCAACCCTCCATGACACCATCAAAGTATATCTATATAATATTGTAGTATCATTGAGGTCTTTTTCAGTCCTTCAGCAAGACACTCAGTCCTCAATGATACTATCATAGTATATCTATATACTAGCATGATATCATTAAGGTCTTCTTCAGTCTTTCAATGAGAAATTTTGTAATCTTTAATGATACCATCAAGTTATATCTATATACTATCATGGTATCATTGAGGTCTATTTTAGTCCTCACTTATACTATCATAATATATCTATATGTTGTCATGGTATCACTGAGGCTTGCTTCAATCAGTGATACACTCCTCAGACCTCTATGATACTATCACAATATACCTATATAATGTCATGGTATCATTCAAGCCTGCTTCAGTTCTTAATGATACCATCACAATATATCTATATACTGTCATAGTATCATTGAGGTCTTCTTTTGTTCTTCAGTGAGACACTCATCTGTCCATCATGATACCATTATAGTATATCTGTATAGTAGCATGATATCATTAAGGTCTTTTTCGGCTTTTTACTGAGGAACTTCTCAGTCTTCAATGATGTCATCACAATATATTTATATACTGTCATGGTATTATTAAGGTTTGCTTCAATCCTTCAGTGAAACACTTCGCAGTCATTTATGATACCATCACAACATATTTATATACTGATATGGTATCATTGAGGTTTGCTTCAATCCTTCAAGATACAATTATAATATATCTATATATTACCATGGTATCATTCAGGTCTGCTTCAGTTCTTCAATGAGACACTCCTCATCCCTCCATGATACCATCACAATATATTTATATACTGTCACGGCATCATTGAGGTCTGCTTTAGTTTTTCAATAAGACACTCCTCAGCCCTCCATGACACCATCAAAGTATATCTATATAATATTGTAGTATCATTGAGGTCTTTTTCATTCCTTCAGCAAGACACTCAGTCCTCCATGATACTATCACAATATATCTATATACTAGCATGATATCATTAAGGTCTTCTTCAGTCTTTCAATGAGAAACTTTGTAATCCTTAATGATACCATCACGATATATCTATATACTATCATGGTATCATTGAGGTCTGTTTTAGTCCTCACTTATACTATCATAATATATCTATATGTTGTCATGATATCATTGAGACTTGCTTCAATCAGTGAGACACTCCTCAGACCTCTATGATACTATCACAATATACCTATATAATGTCATGGTATCATTCAAGTCTGCTTCAGTCCTTAATGATACCATCACAATATATCTATATACTATGATGGTATCATGATGGACAGATGAGTGTCTCACTGAAGAACAATATATCTATATACTATCATAGTATCATTGAGGTCTTCTTTTGTTCTTCAGTGAGACACTCATTTGTCCATCATGATACCATCACAGTATATTTGTATAGTAGCATGATATCATTAAGGTCTTTTTCGGCCTTTTACTGAGGAACTTCTCAGTTTTCAATGATGTCATCACAATATATTTACATACTGTCATGGTATCATTAAGGTTTGCTTCAATATTTCAGTGAAACACTTCTCAGTCATCTATGATACCATCACAACATATTTATATACTGATATGGTATCATTGAGGTTTGTTTCAATCCTTCAAGATACAATTACAGTATATCTATATATTACCATGGTATCATTGAGGTCTGCTTCAGTTCTTCAATGAGACACTCCCCAGCCCTCCATGATATCATCACAATATATCTATATACTGTCATGACATCATTGAAGTCTGCTTTAGTTCTTCAATAAGACACTCCTCAGCCCTCCATGACACCTTCACAGTATACCTATATAATATTGTGGTATCATTAAGGTCTTTTTCATTCCTTTAGTGAGATAATCCTTAGTCTTTTATGATACCTTCATAGTATATCTATATACTAGTATGAAATCATTAAAGGAGAAAATCCTCAGTTCTCAATGATGTCATCACAATATTTCTATATACTATCATAGAATCATTGATGTCTACTTCAGTCATCAATGATACCATCACAATATATTTATATACCGGTATAGTATCATAGAATTTACGCTTAATTTTGATATTTTAATTTTTATATCAGTTTTAGCAAGTTAATTTTTATAAAAAATAATTAAAAGAGTCATATTTTAGATATAAGTTTCTATTCTCATATGCAAAAGCAAAAAAAAAATATAAAAACAAATTCTTTATCACTTTATATTTTAATAAATAAACTAGTGAACTTTAATATTTTTTAATTACTTTTTATTGTAGTCTAGTTATATATTTTTTTTATTAATATAGAATAGTTAGTTCATTTTTTTATTTTTGTATTTTATTTTTAAAAAAAATATAAAAATATAGAAAGGAACAAAAAAATAAAAGAAAAGATAACCTAACAACAAAAAGTAAAAGAATCGAGAGAAATAATAGAAAAAATAAAGAAAATAAAATAAAATAAAAAATAAGGAATAAATTATAAAAATGTTATCAAATAATATCTCTAATAAAGAATAAAAAAGATAAAAGAATAAAAATAATAAATAAGAAAAGGACAAAGTAATAAATGAATGGACAAAAAAATAAATGAAAGGACGAAGTAATAAATGCAAGGACAAAACAATAAATGCAAAGACAAAAAAAAAAGAAAAAGAAACACTGTTCAACGTGCAAAGCGAGGGGATATTTAAAATAAATATTTTGCCTATGAAATTAATATGAAAAAGAATAAATTAAAATAATTAATTTACTTTAATGAAATATTTTGTGTTCAATTCCCGTTATAATCTAATAACCTAATTTGAATTATTGACTTGACATGTTAATTTGCACAACTCCGGAAGCAACCGGCGATACAGTTAAAAATTGTAACAGGAAGATAGTTACTACTTGATTGATAAGTTCCTTATCTATTGATTGGCAGCAGTTTTCAACAAAAACAGGAAGCAGGAAACAAAAAATGCCTAATTTGGCTAATTGCGTATCGTATGGTATTTTAGGATTCAATTCATTTTACAAATATTCCTGCACGACGATGATTGGAAGTATTCTACTTCCGATGCCGCTGTTAACTCACCGGCTAAGCCTCTGGAACCGCCATCCACGGCCAGGTCCTCGGTGCTCACTGAGCAAACAAGGGCACCGTTTTTTCTCCACTCTTACCACAATCGACTCCGACGATCTCTCCACAACCCGCCGCTTGCTTCGCAAATTCGTCGCCTCATCTTCCAAACACGTTGCTCTCAGTACTCTATCTCACCTTCTATCTCCTACTACCTCTCATTATCGCCTCTGCTTTCTTGCCCTCCCCGTACGTCTCTCTGTTATCATGTATTTCAGTTTGTCCTCTTCATTGATTCACTGCGAAGCAGAATGTTTATCTGCAGTTATATAATTGCGAAGCAAAATCTTTTGTTTCCAGCTATATTATTATGTTTTTCAATTTTTCATACTACTATTTTCTTGTTTGCGATAAGTTTGATAAATGCAAGACGAAATGGTATTTGCAGTTGTATTTGGAAATCAGTGAAGCTTCATGGTTTGATTGGAACTCGAAACTAGTGGCGGACTTGGTTGCATTGCTTTACAAGCTAGAGAGATTTGATGAAGCTGAAACCCTAGTTACTGAAACGGTATCTAAATTGGGAAGCCGAGAACGAGATTTGGGCAGTTTCTACTCTCAATTAATCCATTCACAATCTAAGCACAAATCGGAGCGAGGAGTTTTGGATTTTTGTACGAAATTGAAGCTGGTTCTCTTGCGGTCGTCGTCTGTTTATTTGAAACAACGGGGGTACGCCTCAATGGTTGAAGGATTTTGTTTTATTGGATTACCCCGTGAAGCTGAGGAATTGATGGAAGAGATGAAGGAATTCGGACTGAAATTGTCTAAGTTTGAATTTAGGGCTCTAGTTTATTCATATGGGAAATCAGGATTCTTAAGAGATATGAAAAGGATTGTTGTTGAAATGGAGAGTATGGGATTTCAATTAGATACAGTTAGCTCGAATATGGTGCTTAATTCATTTGGATCTCACAATGAGCTGTCAGAAGTGATTTCGTGGCTCCAAAAGATTGAAGCTTCAGGTGTACAGTTTTCTATTAGGACTTACAATTCGGTTTTGAATTGGTGCCCCACAATTAGTCTATTACTGCAAGATCCGAAGAATGTCCCTCTTTCTCTGGAAGAGTTAATGGGCAATCTGGATGAGAATGAATCTGTTTTGGTGAACATATTGGTTAGATCCTCGGTTTTGGGGGAGACAATGCAGTGGAAGCCTTCAGAGTTGAAGCTGGACTTGCATGGGATGCATTTGACCTCTGCTTATGTGATCATATTACAATGGTTTCATCAGCTTCAATGCAAGTTTCTTGCTGAAAATCGTGTTCTTCCAGATGAAATCACAGTGGTGTGTGGAGCAGGAAAACACAGCATTGTTAGAGGAGAATCCCCTGTGAAAAGGTTGATCAAGGAAATACTGCTGCGGCTTGGATGTCCCCTCAGGATTGATAGGAAGAACATTGGATGTTTCATTGCTAAGGGAAAAAGTTTCATGGAGTGGTTATCAAATTATAATGCCACTATACATGAAAAGATATCCTGACAACCACAAGACTAGATGTTTAATCAACAAAGAGATATTACGAAAGACTACAAAAAGAAGCAGAAGAGGTTGAATTGGATTGATCCTTATCAATCCAGTTGGTTATGGTTGAGAGAAACACGATCATCTGATATCATTAAACATGCATTTTTCTGTTACGATAGTGAGACAGCTGATAAGAGAAAGGTAAATCATCATTAATTGTTGAAGCATGTTGTTTTTTGTTGAACAATTATCCTCAGCTATTGAAACATCTAAAATTTTGCTGACTATTGTGGGCTGTTCTAGCATTTAATATTTGGTTATTGGCCTAATTACCTGTGTTTCACAACTGCAAAACTCCTGCATAGAAGTCCAACAAACAAATCGAGCTGCATAAGCAGTTCAACGCAGCTAAGAAGTAAGCAATCTCCGCATTTTGCGGCCACAATGGAGAAACAAACTGTTGAAAGATATCCTGATTAAGCAATATATGAAGACATTACTCTCGTAGGCTTTATGAGCAAATTCTTGAAGATCAAGGTGCTTGTTTGGGTGATTATTCATAATAGTGGAAGAAAACATGAGTGCAAAACCTATTTGCGGCATAGATTGCTCTACCTAACCACTCACATTACAACATCTAAGGTTCCGAGGAAAAACATTGGGTAGCAAAAATGTTGTCATTCTGTCTCATGATGGTATCTAAATTATTGTCAGCACTAATTCAACATATCCACCATTCTGCAAGATTTACGAGACCATCGGTGGACTAAGGAGTATTCACAAGTTCTTTGGGTCAAGAAGTAGGAACCTCTCCAACAAGTATCAGACAACAAGCTTGCCCTTCCAGAGCAAGAGGCAATGATGGTGTAGCTCCATCACGAACAACAATTCGGTGCAGCCGTGCATCAGTATTTCTGATGTCCAGCGGCAGATGTTAAGCAAGGTGAGCAGGAAGTTATGTCCATTATTTTATTCGGGGTATGATAATAAATATTAGATCGTGGGATCAGTAGGTGGAAAGAACCCCTGTACTAAAAGAATTCAGGCAACTGAATGCAATTCACTCGACTAACCACTTCCTTCTTACGAAGGCAATATTCATTGCAAGAAGAGGACTTGCTAGCTTACTATTAATCATAAGAATCTCACTTCAAACTAATTTAGCATATCATTATGAGAAATGTTGCACTTCATGGGCTCGTCTATAGGTGAATCCTCCAATACTACAATCCTACTTGATCCCAATCCATCCCGAATTGTGTGTTGTAATCCTTTTTCATTCCACAATATAAAAATATCCTTGTTATCTCCTTTTGATCATTTATTCATCATTACTATGCAGGGATAGATGTGTATCTTCATAGCAGGTATAATAGGCATGGATAGATGCGCATCCTCGATAGCATATAGAGACACACTCTCTACTTTTGGTTCAAACTCTTTTATATAATTGCATGATTTAAAAGAAATAGTATATGTATTTATAGTGATTTTACTTCAGCTAGCACTATGTGGACGAAGTGGTACTTTGTACCTCAAATCCTGAATCTGCCTATGTTAGAAGGGAGAAACTGCTAATTACTGGAACATTGTCTACTTTTAAAAGTGGAAAACAACTTCTGCCCAGACCATCAAGGGTAAGACGCCAAAAACCCTTTGAATGTCCTATTCTAATAAAAGAACACCAAAAATAAAACTCTCGCCTCAAGAAATTGGAGCATCTGCGAGCCAATTCCAATTAGATTTTCTTGCTTAATTCCCAGCACTAGGCCAAGTTGAGGGAACCCTGTTGGAGGTAATGGGAGGCATACCACGAACATTGATGTCAATGGGATACAGTCGGTACTCAATATCGAACTCTTTGAAAATTTTAACCATCTCCTCAACCAATTGAGCTCGTCTGAGCCATTTCTCTCCCATGTCCTGATGGTTAATTCTATGTCTGATCCATACAGACAATTTCAACCTGTTTAGATCTTCTAGGTTCATCAATACAACTGCAGGAGAGGGATACCAGTGGTCCTTCTTGCTCTCAATATAACTGCAATAGCAAGCCACAAATGTTATGTCCAGTCATAACTCATACTTGTTGAAATCTTCCAGGTTCTACATACTTGCTGCAAAGTACTCATAGTGGTGATAAAAGATTATATTGGATGACGAGAACAAATATATACCTGGTTATTCTTTGTTTTATAGCAGCAATTTTCTCTGCTGGTGTAGCAATGTGGACCGTAAAATCAACCGAGTCTCCCATATCAGGACTGCGGTAGTAATTGCCAATAGGTTTTGTTGAAAGAGTACTATTTGGATATATTATCTTTTGGTTGTCAAATCTCAGAAAGACGGTAGTTAAAATATTCATCTCTTCAACAATCATCTGAAAATCGAAAATATATAAATCAGGCCTTACTAAACTCATAAATACACAAAATCATATTCCCTCCATTTTAATCTGATCTAAAAAGAATTGACACCTTTTATATTTGAAAATTTTTTAACATAAAACTTCTCCTTTTTATCCTTAATGACATGCTCTTATAACTATAGAATTATTATGACATATTTAAGACCACAAACTCTAACGGTGCTTTTAGTATGTGTCAAAAGTCTTTCTTTCTTAAATTATGTGACATGTCCAACACTGTCATATAAAATGAAAAGGGTGGAGTATTATTATGGTTGAACAGACATAACAAAATAGAAAAAAGATCAAGAAAGTATGCTATATACCTGAACTCCATCAATCTCACATCGGTCGCCCACATCAAAGGGATGCATCACAAATAAGAAAATGATTGCTTCAAATATAGTTTTGCATGTGTTTCCAAATACAAATGCCACAACAACGACTTGAGAGCTGACGAAGAGCAAGAACTTGCTTGTTGCGATCCCTAAAATCACAAGGCATATGACCAGAATAATGATACTGACTAAAACATTCACCATCTGATGAAGTTTATTCACTGCTGTTTTTGTATCATTTAGTGTCAAGGCAAGAGCTCTTCGTTCTCTAAATGCATTCACCTACAAAAATTAAGGATAATTCTTTGATACTAATGTTTGCTTCTGCAATCCATCTTGGACATAAAGAATTATTTGATAAGATCACAAGAGTATGTGCTCAACTTCATCAAGAATTAATGAGCAAAAAGGTACAGCTAAAACTCCTTGTGGATATAATCTTGTATCCACTGGCAGTTTATACATTCAGTGCAATGTAGCTTCTTGTTGAAGGATGGTTTTCTTATTTCCAGGTTATATTAGTTCCACTGATTGGGGGTAATTTCCTTAAAGTGATTTGACAATGTGTAAATTTTTTTATGCTACCGCGTCAGAAGTTAAATCCACAGCATCTATGATCATTTCTTACCACCCAGTTCTTGAGTGATGCTCTACTGATCTTTTCTCTGTCTGGTGATCCTTCCACAAGATTCATAGTCTTCAAAGCTTCTTCTTCTCGCAAGAAGCAACTTAAGTCCTTCAGATAGATGAACCTGTTAGAAGAACAAAGTTTGGGACTCAATTTACTGAAGTGATATGATCAATTGATTGCCTTTTAAGTATATGATCCTTTCGTCTGGCATAGCAAGTAGGTCTATCATAAGATAGAATAAAGGGCTGTCTTTTGAGAAAAAGATATGTAAAGGTGTAACTGAATTAATTAGATGTAACTGGGAAATTATGAAATTACTTACTTGGACCTAGGCTTGGCAACATTTCTGAATATCTTCCTGGCAGCAACTTTGGCCTCATATTCACTTCTTATCTGTGTAGTAGAGTCATCTTCTGTTTTGGTATCCAGTATTTGCTCATCTAACGTAGATATTACTCCATATCTTACTATTTTAATCAATCTCTTCATATTCCAAGCGGAAATATTCTTGGGATTCAACTTATGCAAATGATCAATGGATATCCCTTGGTTCTGTTCATCTTGATTTTTTGACAAGGGACCAGAAATACCAGAAATCGTGATACTTACTGTTCTTGATGGTTTTGGTGTTGGTGTTTGCCCACCATTAATACTTGCACCCTTACTACAGTATCGAGGAGCAAGTGGAGGCCTAAGTTCTGGTGGCAACTGTGCCCCTGCAATATTCTGTATCTTCCAAACTTCATCCAATGTTCTGTCTTCTTCTTCTTGGGCTCGATGGATTTCCAGCAAAGGCGGACCTGATAATGTCTCAATCACATACTGATTGAACAAAGATTCTTGAATTCGATCGAAGAAAGTACTAACATGAAATGAAGATGCTAGGACTTTAACCATGAGAGTTTTCACCAACCATAACATTGTCCCAATTAGCATACATATCAGCAGTTTATTGATGTACCCCAAGAACTTATTAGTCGTATCAACTTTCTGATCAAACATGGAATGCCAAGCAATTAAAACCAACCCTAACCAAAGGCAATTCTGAACAGCCTTTCTAACACCATAAACGAAATATAGTACCCTTTTCCGCAATAGAAAATTCCTCTCAATAAAGAAAACAACTAACCGAATCACCCATCCTGATAATAATCTCCCACATATCAAAACAAGAACCAAAACTAACCATTTCCACAAATGAAGTCCTCTTAATATTTTTCTCTTCAATAAAGGGATAACAAGTGTGCAGATTAAAGCTGTAACAATTACAATAAGACTTATCCATTGTAACAGCGTCCAGCAATCAACTTTGTCCTTTTTAAATTCATCTGGAAGATCTTCATCGAATAATGGATCATCTTCTTCCTCCTCTGGTGGCTTTAGCATCCCGGAAGCTCTTCCTAACAGTCCAGATCTTATTTGACCCGATTTTCCAATTTTTCCTGATTTCCTCTCATCAGGCGGAGGGTCAATTAGTCTTGATTTTGTCTTTGCTCTCCCTAACATGCTCGTTCTTCTTTGAAACGAAGTGCACCTTAGCACCTGATCATTATCGCTAGCACCATTTTTAGTAGTGTAATAAGTATTGTTGCTGCTATTAGTATCATCGGAATTAGGATTATTCATGTTTATGGTCCTTCTTCGGCTAAGATACTTTGGCTCATCGGGTGTTGCATCGCTAGTTTCACCATCATCCTCTTCATCGGTGGTGTCAATATTGTTATAAGGTTGGTCAGGCTCGATGTCAACCACATTAGTACTAGGTGGTGACGGAGCCTGAAATGAAACTCGTGGCGTATGACCATGATTATGTTTGTAATCAAGGGGGAAGTTTAAAGGACTGCAGGATCCAGCAGCGCTATGATCATTTTCAGGTTTTGGATGATTCCTCAGCTCGTCCATTTCCAAGTCCATGTCCAATGTCATTTCACATCCAACAGCTCTTTGTTTATTCAAGAACTGTCCAATTAATCTGGAGGGTGGATCCTCAGGCGTGTCCTTGCCACGCGGGCAGTTGTTGTGGGGCCCGCTATGCGTATCTTCTGATCTCCAGAACTCGTAACTAGGCTCGTGCCATAACATATTGTGTTCGTTTCCATTGGTTTTTTCTCCACCGTCGATCTTGACGATGACTTCACGACGGTCATTAAGATCAACCGAGGATCTTGTCGTCAACGAGGAGTTGATGGAGGAGGACGCCGACGGGGCTTGGGAGCTTTGGTGAGCGAGGATGGGTTGGTGTTCAATATCATGGGCAGCGGTTACCTTTTTCGCATTCTTATAGGAACCATGAGATACAAATGATTTCTTGAGAGATGAAGAAAGTTGATCCATGAATTCTATTCCTATTCCTATGTTGTTGAGGTTTAATTTCCTCTATCCTTCAGCTTGAAGCATGTTTATGGATGAATGCTTCGGTTATGGGATATGCTGCAGTAAGAAAACGTTTCATTTTATAACATTCCAATATTGAAGGAGTGAAAGTTTATGTGTGTCGAGAGATGTAAAAACTTGATTTTCTTGGGATCGATTAAGTATGGTATTATTGGCATGGAAGAAAAAAAGGGAACAAAATCACGGTAAATACTTACTCGCATTGGACGGATATGTGACAATAAATGAGGAGGTTAAATACGGCAAGGTTTGCGGCAGTGTAGGGTTAAAAATTATATTATTTACACAAGCTTCTTTCTTTCTTTACCATGCCACAAGCTTGCCTTTTTGCTTGCTATCACATGAATTTCTTGCGCAAGGTTTTGTAGTTCACGTTCAAATCTTAACCTAAAAGTTATCGTATCACATCAACGCATCGAAAAAATGCTACTAGAGTAATTTAGACGAGTAAAAACATTTTTTAATTACAGAATATTATAATGTGAAAAATTAAACTCTCATCAATAAAATGAAAATTAGTCAATCAATTGACTTATTAAGATTTTCCTTTCCCTACCCTGTATACACAAATATGATTTTCACCTTATGGGTGATTTTTAAGTGCTTGGTTTTGAAGTACATGTGGACTGTGGTTGCATTTCAACTAGTAAAATTAAAATAAATTGAAGTGAAATAATCAAAAGGTAAATTGATGCTAAAAAGGAAAGTTTCTCTATATAAGATTTTATGAAGATCTAAAAGAGGAATGAGTAATATATCTTTTTGCTCATGACTAAAATCTTATTAGAGCTAGCTACTTATATAATATGTTTGTATACATGTAGGTCAAATTTTCTTTGCAGGTCAAAGTTATTAAAACAGTAATTGGTGTAATAAACTCTATTAAGGTTTGAAATCGTTTCAAAATTAAAAATAAAATTTTATGAATTGGGGATGAAAACTTTAAATAGCACGAATAGATATTCATCTAAAAACTCTAAAGGAAAAGAATATAAATTACTCGAAATAATACACCATTACTTTCTTTTGTACATATAAATTATGTTGATTTTCTTATATATGTTTGTGTCTTTTGTTTACTATTTTAAACGTACGAAGCCTCTAAGTGAAATTGTCAATCAATTTTTTAATCCTCCATAAGTATATTCCATATTAGATAAAATTATAATTACATTTATTTAGCTTTTAATAAATACTTGGATTTTAAAAAGATGTGGAAAACCCTAAAATAAAGGCAAGAGCTTCAGAACTTGGAAGGGCCAAAAAATGAGGAGAGATTTTGAAAAGATTTGGAGTTAAAAACAAGGAAAGATTTTAAATATGGAATAGCTAAAGTAAGAAAAATAATTGGGAGTTGAACGAAACAATTGTCTGCTTTCTCCACAAGTTCATTCAATTTAAATTTGTGGATTTTCGAGCAAAGCAAATGAAGATCAAGAGGAGTTATTTTGACAATCCTTTCATAAGCGGCAGCTAACTTGTTTGGATGATTGCTAGCTACACTATTTGTTTGTTTTAGTTATTATTTAAATTTCATTGCAACATATTATTAAATTTATTATTGTATAACAATGAAAAGTTCTATTTTATGTTACTGTAATGTGATTACGTGTTATCCTTATTATTTTTTTCATTTTATATTATATTTTATTTTATTTAATACACTCAAACCTCATTATAGTGGCAGCATTTGTCTGAAAATTTTGCAGCTGCTATAGTAAGGTGGTGTTATATATGTATACTGACATTTAATGTTTAGATCTTATTTAGTTGTTATATATAAAAGCACACAAAAATCTAGTTTAATAATTTTGTTTATCAAGAAAGAATGTATTTGTTAACCAATTTAACCAAAAAATAAAAATAAAAATAAAAAGAGTGTGAATGTGAAAGAAATAAAACTAGTAGCCTTTCCTCGTGAAGTTACAATCATAACTGGTGGATGCGATTTTTTTCTTTTAGATATTCATACTTCAAATATACTATGTATATGACATTAACTATGATTATCATATTTTAATATTTATTTTTATAAATAATATATTTCTTATAAACTATTATTGCATACTATTTGAGTATGACTGTTATAAAGGGGTAATTTTATAAAGAGTGTACCGGTATACTGAAAGCCACTGTTGTTATAGGTAGAATGTTGTTATAGAGAAGTAAAATATAATATGAAAATTTAATTCCGGAGAAAATCAGGCCGTTAGTGAAATGTTGTTATAACAAATGGTTGTTATAATGAGGTTTGACTATAATCCTATTTTATCTTTTACCTTATCTTTTTATAATATTTGTTATACCCCGTAAAATTTCCGGCACATAGATGGCCTATTCACGTGTTGGTTAAGAATATTTGAAAGCCATGCATGCCAGAAAAAGGCCCGGGAAAAGATCAGACAAGCGCCAAGTCGGCGCGTCGCAAGGCAAAATGCGATTTATAGTGTCCAAGTATATGGTGCTCGGTTTGTAATGTAATTTCCTTTAATTAATAATAATTTCCATAAGATAATTTCCTTTAATTAATAATAATTTCTTTTAATTAATAATAATTTCCTTTAATTAATGGTAACCTCCTTTAAATAATAATAATTTTCTTTAATTAGTGACCACCTCCTTTACTAAGGATAAGTCTTCCCTTTGATTAGTGATAATTTCCCTTGGAAATTCCATGAAAACGCAGAGAGGAGAGAAGACGGAGAAATTGGAAAATAATCGTTCGATTACGCTACCAAACGTAGTCCAAACTCAAATTAACCTCAGGTACCGAGGTATTTAGCAGCAGAGAGCATTTCTACGGTTTTTGTTTCGCGAAATACGGTCGGCGAATCGTCGATCTACCGAACCAAGGTAAGTAAAATTACTCCAAATTAGTGTCTATGTGCTCCTAGCTGTGAAGTGAATACTTCTCCCTTCTGGACTTCTGAAAAACAGCGAGTTTTTGACCGTCTTTCGATAAGCCTAAGTTTAGGCTATAATTATATCGAAAGTGACGTTGTTCTTTAGAATAAAGCTATATTTAGTATTAATTGACGTATATATGAATGTAGTTGGGAGAAATAGCTGGAGTATTGACCGAGCCTCGTCCGACAGTCGGATAACCCGAGGTTAAGGTATGTAAAGTTAGTTCCTTCGGCAAGTTAATAGTTTTAGCCCTATATAGTACATAGACTCCGTAATAGAAATCCCGGAGTCAAATGTTAAGTATTGTGCAAGTTCAGTAAACCTAGTTTGCGTTGTTATATCGTATCTAGTCTGAAAGTTAGAAAAGCATGCGCCCAAGGGCAAGTTAGTAGTTCAAATCCAGTATAGTCTATTATGTAATTAGCAAGCATGTTGTAAGAATAAAAAGAAACAGATTTTCATAATAAAAGTCAGTAAAGAAAGATCAGATGGACAGACAGTTATGGCTACAGATTAGTCATCCAGACAGATAGTATCTTGACTACAGATTAGCCATACAGTTAACAGAGATTTCAGAATCAGTATAATCAGTAAATGAATCAGTTCAGTATAGAAACAGATCAGAACAAGAAGCTAAATTTCAGATAGTCTTTTCAGCTATACATGCTTGCTATTTATATGTGCTATTTGTTTGTTGAGACTTGCTATGATGTGAGGGCACCTTATTGAGCGTCCTCGCCGCCCCTGGGTTGGTAATCGTGTCGCCCACTGAGCGGGTGGGTTTTACGTCACTCCAAGGAGTGGCATGCCGTCCCCAGCTTGGACGAAGATGGGATGAAGCTTTCCCCATATAAGTCTGATCAGCATTACAGGTACAGCTCCGGTATCAGATAGCCCTGTTGAGCAGTGTCCAGGGAATCAGACCCTATCTGTTACTGTTTGTACATTCAGTTGTTACAGGTGTAGCTCCGGTTTCAGGTAGCCCCGTTGAGTGTGTCCGGGGATCCAGACCCTATCTGTTACTGTCTACACAGGAGTCCTCCGGACCCAGACACGGTTGCTTATATCGGAGGCTATGGCCCGAGCCGGAGACCCAGGGGGCCGACAGAGGAGCTCCGAAGTGAGTAGATGAGTGGAGTGACTTATTTTTGGTTGGTTTTGACCCGGGTAGGGGTATATAGATTGGTTGCTTGCTTGGCGCCATCCGGCTTATGGGGGTTGGTATTGGCTCTTGCTTACTACTTGTATATCTATTTATGTGCTATATATATTGTATACTAGCTACTAGACAGCAGGCCGTTGCGTCTACAGGTACGCCTCTGCCTTATCAGTACAGAAAGCCCGATCTAGTTTATGTCAGCTTCTTCAGATTCAGTTATCTCCTGCTATACAGAAATGCTAGTTAGGCTATCTATATTCAGTTGTTTTCAGTTGTACTATTTCAGTTGCTTTGCATACTCAGTACCAGTGGTACTGACGCCCAGTGGGGCGCTGTATTACTTGCCTGCAGGTACTCATAGATGAGGAGGCGATCCCTTGTGATTCCAGCCAGCTATTGAGTATTCAGCTCCTATCATCCGGAGTCTGATTTCCAGAGGTGTAGCTTCTTTTCCTTTTTGTACAGTATGGGTAGGTCGGGGCCCTGTCCCGATCATTTCTATTGTTATTCCTAGAGGCTTGCAGTCTGTATATATTTCCCTGTGGTCAGTTGAGCCGGTCGTGTGAGACTGTGCAGTTTGTTGTAGCTGTTTAGCATTTCAGTTTATGTTGGCCGTGTGAGGCCTTAGTTTGACAGTAGTGGTGACCTTGCCGGTCACGTAGTCTTACAGTAGTCTTGTGTTGATATTACAGATGACTAGACAGCATGGTGGCCTTGTCGGCCTGCATAGGTTCCTTGTTATGAGTGTGTTCTGGTTAGCTGTTATTACAGGTACAGCTGGCTATAGGCCAGTTAGCCGGAGGCTGTGTTTACAGCCGTTATATAGCCGGTTTGTTTCTTGGAACAGAGCCAGAGCCAGCCAAAGCACCCGATGTGCTCAGGCTGGACCATTTAGCAGTCCAGAGTCTAGCAGGCACCAAGTGCCCGTCATACCCCCCAAGGTGGGATGTGACAAACTTGGTATCAAAGCAGGTCGTGTCCCAGGGAGTCTGCAAGCCGTGCTAAGTAGAGTCTTGTCTATGGATGTGTTGTGCACCACATACTATAGGCAGGAGGCTGCAAGGCATAATAGGATGGTTACTCTTCTTTCTCAGTCAGTCGTGCTATAGAGCAGTACAGTACAGGGTTGAGTCCCTAACACTTATCATATTCTTTGTCTACAGATAAGAATGGCAGATCAGCGACACCCTGTCACAGGCAGAAGGCTAGACACAGCAGCAGGAGAAGGCACTAGCAGAGTGCCTCAGATTCAGACAGAGTCAGCCCGATCTGAGGGCGACATAGAGGCTTCATCACAGCCCTCTCAGTCGTTCCCCTCTCACCAGGTGCTGTTCGGAACGACACCGCCTCCGATAGCTCATGTGCCTTCGCCATCAGATCGGGAGGTTCGTAGCGCTGTAGTTATAATGGCACAGATGCTGGCCGCACAACGTCAGTTAGCACCACCTGTAGCAGTAGAGTCTTCAGGTGGTCCAGGCAGTTCCAGAGTCCGGGAATTTTTAGCACTGGGTCCCCCGCAGTTTACAGGGTCAGATCCGGCAGAGGACCCCCAGGACTTCCTAGATCAGATGCAGAGGATATTTCGAGTGATTCATGTGACCCCTTCAGAGTCTGTTGAGCTGGCAGTGTTTCGATTAAGAGATATAGCTATTCTGTGGTACGAGAGTTGGGAAAGGTCCCGAGGGAGAGATGTTACCCCTCCGACCTGGACCAGCTTCTCGGAGGCCTTTCTAGACCATTATTTGCCACGAGAGATCCGGCAGGCCCGGATGGACCAGTTCCTACATTTAGAGTAGGGGGCGAGGAGTGTTCATGAGTATGCTTTACAGTTTGACTCCTTAGCCCGTTATGCTCCAGCCTTTGTTCATACTATGCCAGCAAGAGTTCACAGATTCATCATGGGCTTGAATCCGGAGTATATTGAGGCATGTATGATGGCGACGTTGCGAGAGGATATGGACATTGCCCGAGTACAGGCATTTGCTCAGACCATAGAGGGCCTTAGACAGCAGCAGCAGAGTAGTAGACAGATCAGTCAGGAACAGCGCCGCAGAGATAGACCAGATGAGATACAGAGGGAAGTTTAGAGAGGACCCAGGCCTCGACTATCAGATAGACCCCCTAGACCCCCACCTCCACAGCAGCAGGAGCAAGGTAGGTATGTTCGTAGAGGGCAGTCAGGGTCCAGTGACAGTTTCAGAACGGTAGATTCCCTGCAGCAAAGAAGGGAAGAGCAGAGTAGATTTGCACCCTTACCCTGCCCCTATTGTAATCGACCACACTCCGGAGCTTGTAGATATGGCTCCACGGGGTGTTATATTTGCGGGCAGGAGGGGCACCAGATGAGAGACTGTCTGACCAGAGGTCAGGGGAGCAGAGGCAGTTAGGACAGGGGATCCGCAGGGCCACGAGCCCCAGCAGCCTCAGCGGGGCGTGGGCCTTCAGGTTCAGCAGGCAGAGGCCGAGGTAGATTGGGAGCCTCCAGTTCAGGTACGGGTTCAAGCCGTACTTATGCTTTGCTAGGCAGACAGGATACAGAGGCGTCTCCAGATGTAGTAACAGGTATGCTGACCATCTGTTCATGCCCTGCTTATGTACTGATTGATCCAGGATCCACCCTGTCATATATTACCCCGTTTGTGGTACGAAAGTTCAATATTGCACCAAAATTATTACAGCAGCCCTTTTCGGTATCCACACCCGTCGGTGACTCGATCGTAGCTAGCAGAATTTACCAGGGGTGTACAGTAGAGGTTGCTGACCATCAGACCACAGTAGATCTGGTCGAGTTAGAAATGATAGACTTCGATGCCATAATGGGTATGGATTGACTAGTGTCGTGCTTTGCCAATGTTGAATGTTGGACCAAGACGGTCTGATTCCACTTTCCAGGAGAAGTAGTGCGGGAGTGGAAGGGCAGCATCGCTACGCCAAAAGGTAGGTTTATTTCCTACCTTCAGGCGAGGAAATTGATATCTAAGGGATGTATTTACCATCTGGTCAGAGTTCAGGATGTCCGAGCAGAATCTCCGACACTCCAGTCTGTTCCGGTGGTGACCGAGTTTCCTGATGTGTTTCCCGATGAGTTACCTGGTATTCCCCCAGAAAGAGAAATAGATTTTGCTATTGACTTGTTACCAGGCACTCAGCCGATATCAATTCCTCCCTATCGTATGGCTCCTGCAGAACTCAGAGAATTAAAGGAGCAGCTGAAAGACTTGTTGGATAAAGGTTTTATTAGGCCGAGTACTTCACCATGGGGTGCGCCGGTTCTGTTTGTGAGAAAGAAAGATAGCTCACTCCGTATGTGCATAGATTATCGGCAATTGAACAAAGTTACAGTGAAGAACAAGTACCCGCTTCCCAGGATTGATGACTTATTTGATCAGTTACAGGGAGCCAGATATTTTTCTAAGATTGACTTGAGGTTCGGATATCACCAGGTTCGAGTACGTGAGAGAGATATTCCCAAAACAGCATTCAGGACCCGATATGGACACTTTGAATTCCTGGTTATGTCCTTCGGGTTGACGAATGCCCCGGCAATATTCATGGACCTGATGAACAGTATTTTCAGACCTTTCCTGGACTTGTTTGTAATAGTATTTATTGATGACATTCTGGTGTATTCTCGCTCTGAAGAAGATCACCGGACTCATTTGCGGACAGTGCTCCAGATCCTCAGGGACCACCAGTTATATGCTAAATTTTCTAAGTGTGAATTCTGGCTTAATTCAGTGGCCTTTTTAGGGCATATTGTATCGGATGCTGGTATACAGGTTGACACGCAGAAGATAGAAGCAGTTAAATCATGGCCTAGGCCTACTACTCCGACGGAAGTCCGTAGCTTTCTGGGTTTAGCAGGTTACTACAGGAGGTTCGTTGAAGGGTTCTCGACTATTGCGGCACCTCTGACCAAACTGACACAGAAAGCAGCAAAGTTTCAGTGGACAGAGGCATGCGAGCAGAGCTTCCAGGAGTTGAAAGATAGGTTAACCTCCGCCCCAGTGCTAGCCTTGCCGGAAGGTACAGAAGGTTATTCAGTATATTGCAACGCATCAGGCGTTGGGTTGGGTTGTGTGTTGATGCAGCATGGTAAGGTGATTGCATATGCTTCTAGACAGCTGAGGAAAAACGAGAAGAATTATCCTACCCACGACCTGGAGTTAGCCGCAGTGATCCACGCCTTGAAAATGTGGAGACATTACCTGTATGGCGTCCATGTTGATATTTTCACAGATCACAAGAGCCTACAGTATATCTACACTCAGAGGGAGCTGAATCTGCGGCAACGTCGCTAGTTGGAGCTGTTAAAGGATTATGATGTGAACATTCTGTACCACCCGGGAAAAGCTAATGTTGTAGCAGATGCTCTCAGTCGAAAGTACATGGGGAGCTTAGCGTATTTGTAGCCCGAGCAGCGGGAATTGGTCAGGGAAATACATCAGTTAGCTAGCCTAGCCATTCGTGTAGCAGAAACAGAGGACGGTAGAGCGGTAATTCAGAACACCGTCGTGTCATCGTTAGTCGTGAAAGTGAAAGAACGGCAATTTGAGGATCCTGACCTAGTTCAGCTTAGAGATTATATTCCGCTAGGCAAAGCGCCAGAATTCCAGGTAACAGAGGATGGAGTGCTGCGTTGTAAAGATCGTTTATGTGTTCCCAATGTTTCAGGCCTCCGCCAGCAGATCATGAATGAGGTACATTGCACCCGTTATTCTCTCCACCCTGGCGCGACAAAGATGTACCATGATATCAAAGAAAATTACTGGTGGCTAGGTATGAAAAGAGATGTTGCTGAATTTGTAGCCTAGTGTCCTAACTGCCAACAGGTGAAAGCAGAACATCAGAAACCAGGCGGTTTGACTCAGGATATAACTGTGCCTCTCTGGAAATGGGAAGCTATAAATATGGATTTTATGGCAGGATTACCCCGTACTAGATGCAGGCATGACTCTACATGGGTAATAGTTGACAGGTTGACTAAATCAGCTCATTTCCTGCCAGTAAGAACTACCTTCTCGGCCGAAGATTATGCTGGGTTGTATATCCGAGAAATAGTCAGGTTGCATGGAGTACCCGTATCCATCATTTCAGACAGAGGAGCACAGTTTACAGCTAAATTTTGGCAGTCATTCCAGAAGGGATTGGGAACGCAGATCAATTTGAGCACAGCATTCCACCCTCAGACAGATAGACAGGCTGAGCGCACTATTCAGACGCTCGAGGACATGCTGCGAGCGTGTGTGCTAGATTTCGGTGGTAGCTGGGACGAGCATTTGCCTTTAATGGAGTTTTCTTATAATAATAGCTATCATTCGGCTATTCAGATGGCGCCTTTTGAGGCTTTATACGGGCGAAAGTGCAGATCGCCGGTTGGCTGGTTCGAAACAGGGGAGTCAGCGATAATTGGGCCAGACATTATTCAGCAGTCAGATGAGAAAGTAAAGCTTATCAGAGAACGCCTATTGACTGCACAGAGTCGCCAAAAATCATATGCAGATGTACGGCGCAGAGACCTGGAGTTTAATGTAAATGACTGGGTATTTCTGAAAGTGTCTCCGATGAAAGGGGTGATGAGATTCAGCAAGAAAGGTAAGCTCAGTCCGAGATTTGTTGGGCCTTATCAGATTTGTCGAAGGATAGGCCGAGTAGCATATGAGTTGAACTTGCCCCCAGAGCTAGAATCCGTTCACCCGGTCTTTCATGTGTCTATGCTGAGGAAATGCATAGGAGACCCGTCCAGAGCAGTCCCAGTCCAGGATATCCAGGTTACAGAAGAGCTGGCCTACGAAGAGGTTCCAGTAGCTATCCTAGACAGACAGATTCGCAGATTGAGAACCAAAGATATTGCGTCTGTCAAAGTATTATGGCGTAACAGGAACCGAGAGGAAATGACGTGGGAGGCTAAGGAAGATATGAAAGCTAGATATCCTCACCTGTTCCAGGCTTAGTCGGGCGACAGGTATGTCCGCACTATTATTTATGCAGTAGTTTATAGTTGTATATGTATGAAATGAGAAAGATTGATGTTAGCTATCAAGTGAACTTTATAGTATTGTGTGGAGTACCTGTATTAGACTTTTCTGCGTTTCAGGATTTTTGGGGTAGTCCATATTACAGGGGAAACTCTGCCGAAATTTTTCTAAGTAATAAGTTGGGTAAGCTGAGAAGTCCTCTAGATAGCAGATTTCATTCGAGGACGAATGTTCTTAAGGGGGGGAGAATGTTATACCCCGTAAAATTTTCGGCACATAGATGGCCTATTCACGTGTTGGTTAAGAATATTTGAAAGCCATGCATGCTATAAAAAGGCCCGGGAAAAGATCGGACAAGCGCCAAGTCGGCGCGTCGCAAGGCAAAATGCGATTTATAGTGTCCAAGTATATGGAGCTCGGTTTGTAATGTAATTTTCTTTAATTAATAATAATTCCCATAAGATAATTTCCTTTAATTAATAATAATTTCTTTTAATTAATAATAATTTCCTTTAATTAATGATAACCTCCTTTAAATAATAATAATTTTCTTTAATTAGTGACCACCTCCTTTACTAAGGATAAGTCTTCCCTTTGATTAGTGATAATTTCCCTTGGAAATTCCATGAAAACGCAGAGAGGAGAGAAGATGGAGAAATTGGAAAATAATCATTCGATTACGCTGCCAAACGTAGTTCAAACCCAAATTAACCTCAGGTACCGAGGTATTTAGCAGCAGAGAGCATTTCTACGGTTTTTGTTTCGCGAAATACGGCCGGCGAATCGTCGAGCTACCGAACCAAGGTAAGTAAAATTACTCCAAATTAGTGTCTATGTGCTCCTAGCTGTAAAGTGAATACTTCTCCCTTCTGGACTTTTGAAAAATAGCGAGTTTTTGACCGTCTTTCGATAAGCCTAAGTTTAGGCTATAATTATATCGAAAGTGACGTTGTTCTTTAGAATAAAGCTATATTTAGTATTAATTGACGTATATATGAATGCAGTTGGGAGAAATAGCTGGAGTATTGACTGAGCCTCGTCCGACAGTCAGATAACCCGAGGTTAAGGTATGTAAAGTTAGTTCCTTCGGCAAGTTAGTAGTTTTAGCCCTATATAGTACATAGACTCCGTGATAGAAATCCCGGAGTCAAATGTTAAGTATTGTGCAAGTTCAGTAAACCTAGTTTGTGTTGTTATATCGTATCTAGTCTGAAAGTTAGAAAAGCATGCGCCCAAGGGCAAGTTAGTAGTTCAGATCCCGTATAGTCTATTATGTAATTAGCAAGCATGTTGTAAGAATAAAAAGAAACAGATTTTCATAATAAAAGTCAGTAAAGAAAGATCAGATGGACAGACAGTTATGGCTACAAATTAGTCATCCAGACAGATAGTATCTTGACTACAGATTATCCATACAGTTAACAGAGATTTCAGAATTAGTATAATCAGTAAAAGAATCAGTTCAGTATAGAAACAGATCAGAACAAGAAGCTAAATTTCAGATAGTCTTTTCAGCTATACATGCTTGCCATTTATATGTGCTATTTGTTTTTTGAGACTTGTTATGGTGTGAGGGCACCTTATTGAGCGTCCTCGCCGCCCCTGGGTTGGTAATCGTGTCACCCACTGAGCGGGTGGGTTTTACGTCACTCCAAGGAGTGGCATGCCGTCCCCAGCTTGGACGAAGATGGGATGAAGCTTTCCCCATAGCAGTCTGATCAGCATTACAGGTACAGCTCCGGTATCAGATAGCCCTGTTGAGCAGTGTCCAGGGAATCAGACCCTATCTGTTACTGTCTGTACATTCAGTTGTTACAGGTGTAGCTCCGGTTTCAGGTAGCCCCGTTGAGTGTGTCCGGGGATCCAGACCCTATCGGTTACTGTCTACACAAGAGTCCTCCGGACCCAGACACGGTTGCTTATATCGGAGGCTATGGCCCGAGCCGGAGACCCAGGGGGCCGACAGAGGAGCTCCGAAGTGAGTAGATGAGTGGAGTGACTTATTTTTGGTTGGTTTTGACCCGGGTAGGGGTATATAGATTGGTTGCTTGCTTGGCGCCATCCGGCTTATGGGGGTTGGTATTGGCTCTTGCTTGCTACTTGTATATCTATTTATGTGCTATATATATTGTATACTAGCTACTAGACAGCAGGCCGTTGCTTCTACAGGTACGCCTCTGCCTTATCAGTACAGAAAGCCCGATCTAGTTTATGTCAGCTTCTTCAGATTCAGTTATCTCCTGCTATACAGAAATGCTAGTTAGGCTATCTATATTCAGTTGTTTTCAGTTGTACTTTTTCAGTTGCTTTGCATACTCAGTACCAGTGGTACTAACACCTAGTGGGGCGCTGCATTACTTGCCTGCAGGTACTGATAGACGAGGAGGCGATCCCTCGTGATTCCAGCCAGCTATTGAGTATTCAAATCCTATCATCCGGAGTCTGATTTCCAGAGGTGTAGCTTCTTTTCCTTTTTGTGCAGTACGGGTAGGTCAGGGCCCTGTCCCGATCATTTCTATTGTTATTCCTAGAGGCTTGTAGTCTGTATATATTTCCCTGTGGTCAGTTGAGCCGGTCGTGTGAGACCGTGCAGTTTGCTGTAGCTGTTTAGCATTTTAGTTTATGTTGGCCGTGTGAGGCCTTAGTTTGACAGTAGTGGTGACCTTGCCGGTCACGTAGTCTTACAGTAGTCTTGTGTTGATATTACAGATGACTAGACAGCATGGTGGCCTTGTCGGCCTGCATAGGTTCCTTGTTATGAGTGTGTTCTGGTTAGCTGTTATTACAGGTACAGGTGGCTATAGGCCAGTTGGCCGGAGGCTGTGTTTACAGCCGTTATATAGCCGGTTTGTTTCTTGGAACAGAGCCAGAGCCAGCCAAAGCACCCGATGTGCTCAGGCTGGACCATTTAGCAGTCCAGAGTCTAGCAGGCACCAGGTGCCCGTCATACCCCCCAAGGTGGGATGTGACAATATTTTTGTCGCGATGAACTTCGATGTTAGGAAAGTAATGGAGATCACCCAAATAATTCACAGCAAAATGAGTCTGTAGCCCGTCTATAAGTTTGGACAAAATGAATGTTGGCTAGCAGTTAGAATAATATCTTTGACATATAGTAGAAATAATAGAGTACCTTCGGTAGCGAAGCACGAACAATGAGGGATCGACCTTACTACGTAAGAACCCAAGGTAAAGGAGATAGGTGTTAAACTTGTGGAATCATGCCTTTGGAGCTTACTATAGTCCGTAAAGAACCTTCTTAATTAGTCATACATGGTTTGGGAAGAGAGGGTTACGAAATCTGGATGATTGTTCCATGGAGATTGTTTCTTTGAGATCCCCATGTAAAAAGGTATTTTTCACGTCTAGTTGTTTGATCCTCTGGTTCAAACTGATGGCAATAGATAAGATAATCCAAATCGTAGCAGCCTTAACAACTAGACTTAAAGTATCTTCAAAGTCCACACCCTCAATCTGATTATAGAAACCAAGCGAGCTTTAAATCGTTCGACATAACCATCAACATGGAATTTAGTCTTGAATACTCAACGAAAGCTAACATTCATGTTTGGGTTTCAAGGAGCCAACATCCAAGTCTCATTTGAACATAGCACGTGATGTTCATCATGCATAGCGGATACCCAATGAAGCTTAACTAGGATAGATTTGATGGTCTTAGGTTCAAAAATTTTGGGCAAAGTAGAGGCAGTGAGAGATAAGGATTGAAAAGTTGGGTCTGTCATGGTACGAGTCTTAGTGCGTGTCAGCATGTGATGAGTATTAGTTGTTAGGAGCATCGGGTTCTATGGGAGGGTTCACAGGTAATGGGGGTGGTTCAACAAATAAATCAAGACCTAAAAAGTTTATGGTGTCGGGGATTAAGGAACTCGCTCTGAAGCATAGCACAATGAGGGATTGTTGGTTGTTGTATCGAAAGGCTGAGAGGTTGATGTGGTGATGCGTCAACAGAATTACAACAAATTTGCTACCAATTACATAGACTTTTCTTTTGTCCTCGATGCATAATTAGTATAGAATTCTTATGTTATTTTAATTTTTATAGGTACATTGCACGAGGATGCCAAAAAGGAGCAACAGACAATAAAAAGGCCAAGAGTTGAATAAATGCAGAGAAGTCTTATTCTGCATGTCACGACCCGAACATAGGCTTCGATGGAAACACGGGATTTAGAACCATAAATGGCTCCAAGTCGACCCATGGCATGAATGTAGAGGCTAAAAAGCATACATCAAGCGGAAACTGACATTATAAAACATGGATAAGCAGAAGTCTGAATATTAAACATTGAACCACGGAAATACACAACACTGAATCCAAAACTGAATACATCATTATGTTTGAAAAACCTTTACATACTGACGAGTTGATGGAGCAAGAACCCCAACTAGTGCACTAACAGTCTAAAACCGACAATAGTAGCAATACAACTAACTAAAGGTTCTTGAAAGATGAGGACTCACCAATAGCTGACTAAGCTGAACTCTGATGACCGACTAACGAAGAGACTGACCCTGAACGTCTGAGCCTGTATCATGAAATGATACAGCATAGAGGATGCAGTCAGTACTTGGAATGTATTGAGTATGCAAGGTAAGTAAAACGAACTAATCAAAATGCATAAGATTTCATAAGAGTAGGACAGTACAAAACATGCAATGATAGTCATAACATAAACATGAGGGCTCAAGATTTTCAGAACTAATCATAATTTAGTCCTAATCATAATCATAAGAGAAACCTTGTAAAACATAACTTGAGCCAAAGTGTCATAAACATGAAAATGCATAAATCATGAGGAATAATGGGAGAACTCATCTTAACCAACACCATTATGATAGAGCTTACATGATGTTCCAACTATCTCGCTCAAGTGGGAGAGCCGTCCCAGGATTGCCAAGCCAAGGACGTGCATGACGTGATATCACTAATAGGTACCCACCTAGAATTCATAAAAATAAACCTACATTGGCGTGTAGTTCTGAGACCACAGGTTTTATCTGAACGTCGGACATGCACATGAGGGCTCATATAGTAACCGTGAAGTAATAAACGAAGTTCATGGCTAGATAAATCATAACATACTTGATCATACTTGAAATACATAATTAGCCATGAATTAGGGTCCGTGAGTTGGTCAAAATCATAAACTCATAAATCATGAAGAACATGCATGCTTGAGAAAAATCACAATACTTGAAATTCATAAATTCATGAAAAGTACTTGAAGGAAATCATAAATCATAATTTAGGGCTTAGGAGAATCAAAATCATACTAGAATCATAAACTTGTCTTTTCATAAAACTTGCATAATTGGGCATAATTTGATTAAAGTTTAAAAGTATGAATTAATATCCAAACTAGGTATAAAATCTACCCATAGATCTTAAAACATGATTTGAAATATGAAGGGGGTTGATCCATGGATAAATCATAGAGAATTTTATAGAATTACGAATAGCCTCATAAGATTATGAACTTGATCTATAACCTAAATTCATGGAATTGAAGAGAATTTTGAGCATGAGAGCGGAAGAAACTCTTATTCATAGCCCTACATACTTGAGAAATCTGATTCCACACTCATCCTTGAAAATCCAATAGAATTGGAGAAGAATTGGAGGGTTTCAAGCTTGATCTTCAAAGAGAAACGTCTACTCTTGCATGCATGGGAGTTGAATAAATTAGGATAGGCTAAACCCTCTTAGAATCCCCCTAACAGAGTTTAAAATGACGTAGTTTAGGAATTAGGATCTTAAGAATTACGAAAATCCCTTAATGAATTTCCTAGAAAACTGCCACTACCAGTTACTACGGTCCGTACCGCAGGTCATACCTAGCAACCACGATCCGTGGTTTCCTCTCATACTGACCAAATCCAATGTCCATACCTTCTGAAGTTTTCCATGAGCACAACCAACTGCTCGTAGGTTCCTTCCTATCAGTCATAACTTTGATTGTTTGTTCATCCCCTAAGAACTAATTAACCTATCATGACTCCAACCACGAGTCGTACCATGAGAAAACGGGTCGTTGAACCCAGTCGTCTGAACAAGGTCGAACTTTCCAGACCTTCTGATTCTCACCACGACCCGTTGTTCCCCACAATAAGTCATACCCCGACTCGTTGATTTAAGGCATGCTGCTCAACACTTCAACCCACAAATACAACCACGACCCGTGGTTTCTCACAATAGGTCATACCAAGACTCGTACAATCTCACCTGGACAGCTCAGACCAAACCACGACTTAAACCTACAGCCCGTTAGTCCTTCCTACGACCTGTACCTCGAGTCGTACTGAAACATAGATTTTTCTACAAAACTCATTTCTAATCCTCCCATCCATTCTTAGGAACTTTCGAGGTATTACAATATCTCTCCCTTAGAACATTCATCCTCGAATGTGGGTAAACACATTGAATAGCTAAGAAAAAAGACATGTCATCCCAAATACTGAGCACCTGAAGCTGAAAACTGACGGAGTGACCGACTCCGGACTGAAACACATAACTGAGTTGAATTCATGAATCACACATACAAGCATTGACATACAGGAAACTGAGAGACATGATTTGAACATGAAGCTGAAGAGAGCACTAAGAAGGAAATCGGCACCTCAAGCTGGAACTGAGTCGAAAGGTAAAAGGTGCAGGTATTTAGGCATCATATCTACCTCGGCTTCTCATGTAGCTCCCTCAACATGTTGATTCCTCCGCAAAACCTTTACTGAAGCTACCTCCTTGTTCCTCAACTTCTGAACCTAACGATCAAGAATTTCAACTGTTACCTCCTCATAGCTAAGGCTATCCTTCACACATACACTCTTCACCAGAACAACCAAAGTCAGGTCACCAATGCACTTCTTCAAGAGCGAAACATGGAAAACTAGATGTACTGAAGCCAACTCTAAGGGCAACTCCAACTCATAGGCCACCTTACCAACACGTCTCACAATCTTGTACGGGCAAACATATCGAGGACTAAGCTTTCATTTCATCCCGAATCTCATCACTCCCATCATGGGAAACATCTTCAGAAACACCCAATCATCAATTCCAAACTCAAGTTCTCTCCTTTTCACATCCACAAAGGACTTTTGACGACTCTGAACTGTTTTCAGCCTCTCCCTTATAAGCTGAACTTTATCCATAGCCTCATGAATTGAATCTGGCCCTATCAACATAGTCTCACCTACTTCGAACCAACCAATAGGCGATCTACATCTCTGCCCATAAAGAGTCTCAAACGGAGCCATCTGAATGCTGAAGTGGTAACTGTTGTTATTTGCAAACTCGATGAGAGGTAAATGATCATCCAACCATCCTTAAAGTCAAGAACACATGCTGTCAATATATACTCAAGAGTCTGAATGATCGGCTCAGCCTAACCACCGTTCTGTGGGTGAAAAGTTGTGCTAATCTTGACCTGAGTACCAAGTCCCTTCTGAAATGGCTTTCAAAATTGCAAGGTAAACTGAGTACCTCTATCTGAGATGAAAGACAAGGGAACTCCATGAAACTAAACCAATTCTGGAATGTACAATTTGGCGTAATCCTCTGCTGAATCTATAATTTTGACCGGTAAAAGATGAGTTGCTATAGTCAATCTTTCCACGATCACCGAAATCGAGTCATACTATCGATGTGTACCAGGCAATCCTATTATGAAGTCCATATTGATCTCTTCCTACATCCACGTAGGGATACTAATGTCTTGAAGCACACCCCCTAGTCTTTGATGCTCGACCTTCACTTGCTGACAATTCGTAAACTTAGCCATAAATTTTGAAATGTCCTTCTTCGTGTCGTTCCACCAAAGACTTCTCGTAGGTCACGGTACATCTTGGTGGAACCTATATGTATAGAATATCGGGAACTATGAGCCTCATGCAGCATCCAATCTCTCAAGTCATCAACATCTGGGACCCATAAACGACCCAGATATCGAAGCACACCATCTACCCCTTGGGAGAAGACCTCCACCTTCTGATTCTGAACCGCCTTCTTCAACTTTACCAAAATAGGATCCTCATCTTGCCTAGCCTTGACCTCAGTCAAGAAGATTCTGAGCCATTCAGAATAACGACACCACCATCCATCGAATCCACAATGCGAACTCCTAATCATGCAAGCCGATGTACATCCTTCACCAACTCTTTCCTTTCGCCTTCTACATGAGAAACACTCTCCATATGCAGTTTGTTAAGGGCATCTACCACTACATTGGCCTTGCCCGGATGATAAAGGACACTCATGTCATAGTCCTTGAATAGCTCTAACTATCTCCTTTGTCGCAAATTCAAATCCTTCTAGGTAAACACGTACTGGAGACTCTTATGGTCCGTAACATATCTACATACACCCCATACAAGTAGTGCCTTCAAATCTTTAATGCAAACACCATTGCCGCCAATTCTAGGCCATGCATTGGATAATTATTCTCGTGAGTCTTTAGCTTTCTAGAGGCATACACAAAGACTTTGCCATACTGCATCAATACACAACCAAGTCAAACTCTAGAGGCATCACAATACACCACAAATCCATTTGTGCCCTCGGGTAGGGTCAATACCGAGGGTGAAGCGAGTTGAGTCTTTAACACTTGAAAACTACTTTCATATGCATCCGATCATTGAAAATTTGATTTTTTTTCTAGGTTAACTTAGTCAACGGTGCGATAATGGATGAAAATCCCTCAACAAACCTTCTGCAGTAACCAGCCAAACCCAAGAAACTCATGATGTCCGAAGGGCTAACTGGTCTAGGCCAATTATTCACCGCTTCTATATTTTGGGAGCCCACCTGGACACCCTTACTTGATATTATATGACCCAAAAATGCTACTGAGTTCAATTGAAACTCACACTTGCTGAATTTAGCAAACAACTGTCAATCCTTGAGAGTCTGTAACACAGTCCTCAAATGAGCGACATGCTCCTCCTCGCTCCTAGAGTATATGATGATGTCATCTATGAAAACAATCACGAACATGTTCAGATATGGCTTGAACATCCTGTTCATCAAATCCATTAAAGTTTTAGGAGCATCCGTTAGCCCAAAAGACATAACTACAAACTCAAAATGACCATACCTAGTCCTGAAGGCTTTCTTCGGGATGTCACTCTCCCTAACTCTGAGCTTGTGACACCCAGACCTAAGATCTATCTTTTAGAAGCACTTAGCACTCTGAAGTTGGTCAAACAAATCATCAATTTTAGGAAGAGGATACTTGTTTTTGATTGTAACCTTGTTCAACTGTCGATAGTTGATGCACATATGAAGAGAACCACGCACATATGAAGAGAACCACCCTTCTTTCGAACAAAGAGAACTGGTGCACCCCATGGGGATTTGCTAGGTCTGATGAAACCTTTGTCAAGGAGATCCTTCAACTTCTTTTTCGACTCCTTTAGCTCAACTTAATCCATTATGTAAGGAGGAATAGATATGGGTTGTGTATCAGGAAGAAGGTTAATACCAAAGTCGATCTCTCGCTTGGGGGGGACTCCAGGTAGAGCATCTGGGAATACCTATGGATACTCACATACGATTGGGACAGATTGAAGAGTCGGGGTCTCGGATGTAGATCGTTAACCCGTACTAGATGGTACACACAACCTTAGAGATCATCTTACTGGCGTTAAGGTAGGAAATAAAAGACCTACAGGCACGACTAAACTACCCTTCCACTCAAGGATTGGCTCACCCGAAAATCGAAACTCTAACTCACAAGTTCTACAATTCACTGAGGCATAACATGCATGCAACCAATCCATGTCAAAGATAACACCAAAGTCTGATATTTCTAACTCTACCAAATCCACTGAAGCGACTTTTGAAAAACTATGATAGGGAAATTTTTGTATACCCATCAAGCTATAACTGAGTTACCGACTAGAGTAGAGACTGAGAAAGGTTCTGATAGGATTTTGGTACTGACTCCGAAACTCCTAGAAACATAGGGCATCACAAAAGATAAAGTAGCCCTAGATTTAACAATGCATAAACATCATGATGGAATACTCGTAACATACTAATGACTACATATGGAGAGACGTCCTGCTCCTAACGAGACGCTAGGGCATAAAACCTGTTCGGGTGCTGACCACCACCTGCACTAGTGGATGCACCCCGTCGAGGAAGATGTGCTGCTGGAGCTGCTACTAAACTGGTAGCCTGAGTGCGACCCATTCCATAAACCTGCCTAGCCAAAGGACACTCCCGGCACATGTGCCCAGGTTTCCCACACCCGAAGCAAATATCGGATCCAACCAAGCACTCTCCTAGGTGGTTGCTTCCATATTTTCGCAAACTGGAAAGGTGCGCTCTACCGGCAGGTTCCTCTGACCCTTCGAGCTTGATGCCATGCTCCTCTTATCACCCCTAGATCTATATGGAACACTAATTGATTACTATGCTGAGGTCGATGACCTCTGATAGGACTACTGACGATGTACACTGTGTGACCTCTTCTTAGATAACCCAAAACTATCTGTCATGGCCCTCTTGGCCTCTCTCTCCCTCTCCCTCACATGTACTTCCTCCATCTGCTGGGCATACAAAATCAGTCGAAAGAAGTCGATGTCCTAATGTAGCATGGCGGTCTTGCAATCCTTGACCAAATAGTCTGCTACCCCATTCAAAAATTTGCTCACCCGAGTCCTCTGATATGCCACCATCTCCGGCGCATTCCTGGACAAACGGGTGAACTCTAGAGCATATTCCTGAACCATTATCTCTTGGGAAAAAAATCGGTCCAAGAATGCAGTGAAGAACTCATCCCACCAATGGGACCCACTCCAACTCATCGGCCATCCTTCCATTGCCTGTACCAAATATAAGCAACCCTTTTTAATTTATAAGAGGCCAAGTCTGCACACTCTTCCCCCGTCACTCCCATAACCTGAGATTCTCATGTGGGTTCTCGTCCACCCTTGACCCAAGAAACTCAAGGGGATTCATCTTGAGGAAGTCGCTGACCCTAGCCGCTGTCATTTAATGGAACATGAGCTACTGCCTGCTGGTTGACTTGGGCAGTCAATGCCTATACCAACATCTGGATAGCAGCCGTAGACTCAGCATGGACAACCTGCTCAGGCACATGATCCTCTGGGCTGGTAGGGCTTGATGGTGCCCATCTCCGTTGCTATTCTCGTGGCAATTTCTGTTTTCGTTGTCGTTCATTCTTCCGTTAACTCAACGTGGAGGCATGATTCTGCAAACTCGTGCAGCACGAGTTAGAAGGATAGAGAGATATTCCATTACATGACATGGATCAAGAAAGAAGGGAAATTTTCTAAAATGTTTTGTAGTTTCTCCCCCATAATTGTTGGGCACTTCACACCCATGGAGAAGACTCTACTTAACGCGGCTTTCAGACACCCTAGGACACACTAAAACTTTGCTCTGATACTAAGTTTGCTATGACCCAAACATAGGCCCGGATCAAAACACGAGACCTAGAAGAATAAATGGCTCCAAGTTGACCCATGGCTCCAAGTAGTGGCTAAAGAGCATACATCAAGCGTAAACTGACATTATAAAATATGGATAAGCGAAAGTCTGAATATTAAACATTGAACCACGAAAATACATAACACTGAATCCGAAACTAAATATATCACTATGTCTGAAAAGCCTCTACATATTGACGAGCTGATAGGACAAGACCCCCAACTAGCTCACCAACAATCTGAAATCGAAAATAGCAACAATACAACTAACTGAAGGTCCTCAAATGATGAGAACTCACCAACAGTTGACTGAGCTGAACTCTGATGACCGGCTAACAGAGAGACTGACCCTGAACATCTAAGCCTGTATCATGAAATGATACAGCATAGAGTATGTTGTTAGTACTTGGAATGTACTGAGTATGCAAGGTAAGTAAAATGGACTAATCAAAATGTATAAGAATTCATAAGAGTAGGACGGTACAAAACATGCAATGATAGTCACAACATAAGCATGAGGGCTCAAGATTTTCAGAACTAATTATAATCTAGTCCTAATCATAATCATAAAAGAAACCTTGTAAAACATAACTTGAGACAAAGTATCGTAAACATGACAATGCATAAATCATGAGGAACAATGGGAGAACTCGTCTTAACTGACACCATCATGATAGAGCTTACATGATGCCCCAACTATCTCGCTCAAGTAGGCAGAGCCGTCCCAGGTTTGCCAGGCCAAGGATGTGCATGACGTAATATCACCAATAGGGACCCACCTAGAGTCTATAAACCAACATTGGCATGTAGTATTGAGACCACAGGGTTTACTTGAATGTCGGGCCTACTTGGTGCTAGACATTACTCCCAAGAACATGCACATGAGGTTTCAAGTACTGAGTACCTTGCATACTCAGTACATTCCAAGTACTGACCGCATACTCTATGTTGTATAGTTTCATGATACAGACTCAGGCATTCAGGTTCAGTCCGCCGTTAGCCAGTTAGCAGAGCTCAGTCTAGTTCACCTGTTGGTGAGTCCTCATCCTTCGAGGACCTTCAGTTAGTTGTGTTGTTACTATTTCAGTTTCAGACTTCTAGTGAGCTAGTTGGGGGTATTGTCCCATCAACTCGCCGGTATGTAGAGGCTTTTCAATATAGTATTATATTCAGAGAACTTGTTCATTCCTTCAAAAAAGAGCTCAATCCTCTATAATATCGACGTTATATGTATCATATACTAACTGAATATCACAAAGAACTAATTTATTTTTTCAAAAAAAAAAAAAGAAAGAAAGATCTCAATCTTTGATGATGTCAACCTAATAAATATTATATATGAATAGTGTATCAAAGAGAATAAATTCCTTTGATATTTTAATTTTTATATGATTGTTAGCAAGCTTTACTTATAAATAAAAATGATAATACTCTTATTTATTCCTTCAAATGAAAAAAATTGTAAAAAGAGTAAAACAAATAGAGATTAAGCTTAATTTTAATGTATTAATATTTATCATTTTTAACAAGTTAATATTGATTAATGAGAACAAAATAAAGTTATATGTTTTTTATAAATTTTGTTTCCATTTGCAAAAGAGAAAAAATTTATCAAAAATATTTTTTTTTATTAATTTAAATTTTAATAAATAAGTTAGTAACTTAAGTATTTTTTGTAAATTATTTATTGTTTATTTTTTAAAAAAAAGAGCTCAATCCTATATGATATCATCTGATACCGATAGAATATCATAAAGGACTAATTTATAAATGTGTATTTGCTAATGTCATGCCGATTCAAATTGACGTCATGAAAAGAAAAGGCATAGGCAGACCGGTAATTACTTTGGGCCGAGTGGGTAATTACGAAATTAGTTCATGGATGAGCAATTTTAGATAATTAATTTGCCTTGAGGGGGCAGTTTGTGTACTTTTACATTCTTAAGTCCGTTTGGACATGATTTTAAATCATAATTTGAAATTAGATTGATTTGAAGTTGAAATTTTATTTAGACATGCAATTTGAATTTTCTAAATTGTATTTTTTTTTGCGCATAAATATGAGAACTCCATAATTTGTAAAAACTATCAAAATTCTCTAATTCTTATACAATCTTACCAAATAAGCTAAATATAGTTCATGAACAAGATACTGGAATATCTTAAGACACCATATCAATAAATCACATATCTTTATATTCATTTTATAACTCAAATACACAGAATTTTATAAAGACTCCAATAAATCACATTAATAGTAACTAGCTATTCTTTAAAATTATTCTCCCACATGATACGAACGATCTCTTCACATTGAGTATGAGTCCTTTTTATAACATTTAAAATGATGAGTCCTTTTTGTAAAATATAAACTTATGTGTCAAATTTTATATTTAAAGAATTAAAATCATAACTTGAAATTTGAAATCCTGCTTTTTAAAGAATTTGATATTTGATATTGAAGTTGAATTTTTGCTCAAATTTTATAAACAAACATTGATTTAAAACTAAAACTTCAAATTTAAATCTCAAATCTTATAATCAAACACCTACTTAGCTATATGAAATAACGAAAGAATGAATTTTGACATTCAAATAGTTAGCCGGGAAAATAATGCTTTTGGTCGTTAAGTTATTGCATAATTTTTGTTTTAGCCCTTGTATTATTCAATTTAGTGGATTTGACCTTCAATTAAATAAAATATGCAATTTTAATTCTGAAGGTTAGGGGTGGGCGTTCGAGCCATCGATTTGAATATTCAATTTTCGAATTAAAAAAAGTGTAATTCAAATTCAATCCAAATAAATTCATATTAGATTGAATTTTTTAACTTCGATTTCGGATTAATAGGTTTGAATTTTTTGGATTCCAATATTGACTTTTGAGCTTTTTAGGTAAACCATAACAATTAACAACTTCAATCCACCTAATATTTTGCTCCTTGAAATTTATAACTTTCTACAATTAACAAGAATTGAGGTGACTCTACGACCCATGCAATACATTAAATTTTATTTGCTCATGAAATATTTTACATTTTTATATTTGATAAATAGAAAATTTTGTATTGATTTAATATTGTGATGGGTCGTTTGGTATTAATCTATTGGATCTTGGAAATTGAACTTATTAGTAGTGGACACATATGATATGAGTAATTGAGTAGCGTTAAATATAAAGTATAAAAATTTCAAATTTTCGGGTATCTAAAAATTCATAATACTAAATCTAATATTCAATCCAAAATTCATAAATTTTAAAAATAAAATCTATAATTCAATCTATAATTCAAAAATCCAACCTAAATATCCAAAAAATTCGAATTTCGATTGGCCTTTCTACGCCCACCCCTACGGAAAGTTACAGAAACAAACAGATAAGAAAGAAAAGAGATACTAGATTAATGCATGTTCTTACTGGATCTCCTCTTATCTTGAATCATGATGATGATCCCAAGCCCTTTTCTTAGTTAATTAATAGATTCATATGCATGATTAAGAAGAATACGGTAAAAATGCAGTTAGTAGAGATATGCATAATTAAAGATCCATATGCATGATTCAAGTTGACAGTTCTACCTCCGCATCAAGGTCATTCATTGATGGTTTAAGTTGCACAAATGGCCCTAAAAGGGGGTGGGTTTTATTTTTTTGCCCCCTTACAATTTCTTTAAAAAAATAAACTCCGATTCAAAATGTTTGCTAGGCAAAAGCTTTTATTGCCCATCTGGCAAATGTTATGACTGTAAATTATTTTTATCTATAAAATAAAAGTTCAAAATATTTCAAGATAATAAATTTATTGACTACGAAGTCTGTCCTATAGATAAAAGCTAAAATTTATGACTGATTGAACAACCTAAGTTCTTCGCGGTAAATTTTTTCAAATTAAAATCATTTTTTAAAATTTTGTTAAGCATGAACTAAAATTCAAAATCCAACACTTCTAAAAGTACCACGCTTCATTTCTTGCTGATCGATATCATCTCAGAAAGAAAAAAAAACCTTTAGGCTTAGCATGCCGAATGGATGGGGAAAGAATCTAGTTACTAAAATAGTGTACACAATTCCTAATAAAGAAAACAGCACAAAATGTGATGTAATCGCAGATAAGTCCAGCATCACTGAAATAAGATATAATAATAATAAATTTAAAAAAAAAAAAAAAAAAAAAAACCTTGACCATGCCCACCAGTGACAGAGCTCATTGCTAGGTAACACCAACGAAGTACAGGGAAAATGAAAATCCTACAACTAATGGAATGAACTCTTCCCCTTCTGCGATGCAACTAGCACATTGAGAGAACAGAAAACAAAACACTGACTGAAAACTGGAAAAAGATTTGCTTGTTAAGATATAAGAAGCGGAATGTTCTTGTACAATCACCAAACATCTTAGACCAAGGAAAATAAGGAGTGAACCGAATTATTATCCCTGGTAAACTTTGCTCGAGATTGACACGCTCCAGACAACTCAAATGCTTCTGGGTTAGCTTCTTGAACACAAGGAATTAGAAAAAAACTTTCTACTGAAAATGACAACATTGATCAGGAAAAAATCTGTACAAGATAAAGAAGCTAGAAGCATGTTATCAGATTATAATTTTTTATCAACATTCTCTATAAGTGTATCTACTTAGTTGTGTCCACGTCTGAGGACTGAAAAGAATCCTCCAGATGGCTTCTCCTTGCGACGATCGTCTTCCTCATCTGCAACCTGACCCATATAAAATGCTAATAGAATGTTAACGTTTTAACATGTCTTCACATGAGGAGAAGTTGAGGACTTTTGAAATATTAAAACCCAAGCAGTTATGAGTACTGCTATATGACAATTACACAACTATAACAATGAAGACATATGTGATTTTGGAATCTGGATGCTGAATATTGGAGAACCACCCTTAACTACTCATTACAAATTCACATTATGGGTGTCAAATTTGTTAAACTTCATGAAAAGCGACTGTTCTTCTTGCCAACTTGATTTTTTGGGGAGAAAAAAAAAACTAATGCAACCCACCTCTATGTATTGGAACTTGACTAAATATGTATGTTTTCGCTAGGTGAATCAATTCATGTCTTCTAATCTAGCAATCATTCGTGTTGTATGTGTTCACATTAAATTTTCAGCCGAGCAACAACAAAGATAGGATTGATTGGGTAATGTACAAGAAACTAACACATACCTCTTTTGCTATTTGCTGCAATATCTCTATTATTTCAGGAAAATCAGGCCTTGATGTTGGATCTCGTTGCCAGCATTTCTCCAGTAACTCAGCAAGTTTTGGAGGAGTGTTTTTGGGAATAGTTGGTCGCAAACCCTGAAATCCATTAGAAAAGAACTACCATCATATATGTATTTTCTGTCTCTGCATGCTTGTGTTGACACAAATAATATGCATCCAACCATCATGGTTGCATTTGATAATATATCATACCTTCTGGACCACTCCAATGGCAGCTTGTAGAGGAGTCAAGTACTCGTATGGGAGCTGATAGTCAAATGAAGAGATAAATACAACAAAACAACAAAAAGTAACTAAATATCAAAATAACCACAGATAAATACCTTTCCAGTCATCAATTCCCATAACAGAACCCCAAAACTGAAAATATCGGCTTTGTGATCATATGGCTTGTGTTCTATAACCTTCAAGAACAAAGATCTGTTATAAGCAAATGCATGCAAAGCAACTATTTTATTACGGCAAACAAAATCTTCAGACTTTAAAAAGTCGTCTTCTTCCTCCAATTTTATGCCCTCGGCTTATTTTGGTACCCAAAATGGGGCTTAAATAGACAGGGATGATGGCTCCGTTCTGAGATATGAAAGTCCCACCTCCCAATACAAGGCTTCTAATTCATTATTCCCCATCTGTTCATGCAAAGATCCAGGAGCTCTAGAGAATAACCTACACCTATTAAAGTATGGAGATTCTGGAGATTCTACAGAAAGAGCTATTCTGCATTACCCAGTGTCTATGTTGGTGGGAGGTACCTGCTTGGGAGGTAGAAGCCTAGCAGGTATCCCGTGGAATTAATCGAGGTGCATGCAAGCTGGCCTGGATGCCACGGTTATCAAAAAGAGTGATATTCTACATAAAAGTCTACATGCTGATAGAAGAAGCAGTTTAACTGACCCTATAACCCACCAAAATATTTTTTCTTATTCTTATGGGAAAAATACATGGTACTTGCTCTAGTTCTCAAATAGATGTCATGCTGGGTTTTTGGAATTGAGCCCACTTTTGGCCTACTCGAACAAAATGTTATGCACATATCTTTTTTTGGATAGAACGAAGACACTTTCCATTGAGTCTTTCAACATCATTTCTGGAAGGAAGGTCTTCTTCATTCAACGGCATTAGCCGTCCAGGATCTTCAAGATATACAATAAAGAAGAAGAAGACATTGTGTAGAATAAAACAAAAGGCAATATTTGAGCTGAATGAATTGCATTAGCCTAGCAGTTCAAGCTGTTGCCGCTCATCCTTTCGGTGTTGCTTGCTCCATAAATCACAGGCCAAAAAATACTTTTAACCACCTCCGATCATGGGAAAGTTAAAACTTGTATTATAAGTCAGTACTGGGTCCGTCGAGACTCTTTCTTAGTGAAGTGGGAAGACCTTGAGAAAATGAAAGAAAACATTCTATACTTGGTCTATAGGCTGGAACCTCTCTTGATGAAATTCATCAAGGTTGACAAACTATGGACACACCAGAACTTAATGGAGGAGCATTTTGAAAAATCCTGTACCAGATCAAGGGAAGATGGTCGCTGGGTTAATGGGACAGTTGTTGCATAAATTGGATTACACAAAAGTAACAAGTTTCTGAAGAATATTCTTCAAGGATACGAGTGATGAAACTGCTAAAACATAATATTTATAAATTGAATGATAACATTAAGCTGAAGCCACAGTTAACGCTGAAATTAAAGACATTGAATGATAACATTAAGCTGAAGCCACAGTTAATGCTGAAACTAAAGTCACTGCTCCCTTAAGAATCTAACTTTTCATTAGAAGCAAATACCAGCATAAAGCTAGATTAGAGGTGTTCGGTCATAATCCGACACATTATAGCATCACTGTCGGCTTTTGAAGCAAATAGAATGACCAATTCTGCGAATCAATAGTTCCTCGCTCTCCTCCCTCCCTTTATATCTTTCCTCTTATAACATCACCTTATTTGGGTGTGGGACCTAATATGCACACTTTAAATCTAGGATTTGCATCGAAATCTTTCCTCTCACAGCTCAATCCTCACTCAAGGTTCAGTGCTAGCTTAGGTAGTTGTAAGACCAAATATACTGTTGACATTAATGTTGATGACCAAAGCATACCTCAGGGGCCATCCATCTATAAGTCCCAGTCTCTGCCGTCATGACGCCAGTTTGGGCCTTCACTCTGGCAACACCAAAATCTGCCACTTTAACAACCTGAAATAATAGAGTGCTGAGTAAAACTTGATATGAAACAGAATATGTTGTGTTAGCTTATGGGCTATAGATGAACTAGAAAACAAAACTGGTAGTTTATGAAAGGATGTTAGAAAATGAAAGCTGATAAGAAGAATTACAGTTTGCTATTACATGGCTTTGGCAAGCCAATTTAGGTCCTTGCAGTAGGAAAAGGGACATGATGCATACAATTCCCAAGAAATATAGAAAATAAAACCTTTTATGCTATAAGTAGGAAACAGAAACAGACTGTCGAGTGCAAACAACTGAAAATCCAATGTGAAAATTTACCAACAACGGATTTCAAAATATTGAGAGGACGAACTAATTAAAAGTCCAAGAAAAGATAATAATGCTACAACCAAACAAACCATGCCAAAAACTTAAGAGTATTTTGGTTAGTTTAAGCAAATTCACCAAAGAGTTTAAACTCCACTTGAACTGTACTCGCAAAATTTGATGAAAACTAAAGAATTGGAAGGAAAGTAACACCTAAATCCATTCCACACACTCTCATTTTAGGTCTTAGACAGACTAGGACTGTAGAGAAAGATAGAGCTATTGTACATTATCACACAAGGAGGTTACTGAAAGTACATATCAAATCATAGCATGTCAATCTCTTTGAACCTTCCAATCTTTTTTTACTAGAGGAGGCTTCAAACTATAAAGATTTTGATTGTTTCGTCACATTCAGTTTTTCCATGTGGTGTATTGTATATTATGAATTACTAATTAACTGATTATCACCCTAGAAGTATTAGTTCCTTTCTCTCTGTCTCACTTCAAATTAGGAAACTGCTTATAGCATCAGCAACAACATACCAGGTATAATCCCACAAGTGGGATATAGAAAGGGTAGAATGTACGCAGACCTTATTCCTACCTTTGTGGGGTAGAGAGGTTTCCAGTATACCCTCAGCACAATGATGCATTACCAAAACAGACTAGAAAGAAAAATAACCAGTAACAAAGCAGCCTTCATTTCACCCACCCCGCTCCAACATGATGTGCTACATCCTCATCAATCTTTCTATTACCTGTATGGACCTAAGATACTTGAAACCCTCTCATCATATAGCTTGTGACTCAATCTTCACTTCCACCTCCTTTTCATGCGCTATGTCACTGAACTTACACTCCAGATGCTCAGTCTAAGTCCTACTTAAACCTAAATCCTTTAGACTCGAGGGTTTGTCTCCAAACTTTCAGTCTATTGTTAACTCTCTAGCGCATCTCGTCAATCAATACTATATCATTTGCGAATAACATACATCATGGCATCTCCCCCTGGATATGTCACGTCAATTCATCAATCACGAAGGCACAAACTGCTTATAGATTAACTGCTAAATTCATAAAAATATATCAAGAAAAATGCATTTTCCCCTATCCCCAGAAGTGTTGGGAAGAGTTTAGGCCCTCCCTCTTTTCTTTCCCTTCCCATTCTTGAACAAGATATAGCCTTAAAAAAAATTCAGACTCAAATATATTTATAACATGCAGTTCTGGTTTTGGCTACCCCATGAAACTTGAAATTTCATGATAAAGCTCAAACTAAAAGATGATCTTCTAGCTGAGTTCTCATATCTTCATGTTTACAATCAAAGCATGAAATCTCCATGGAAACCCCAAAACCCAAACATATGTTATCTTTCTCTTATCTCTATTTTGGATGTTTCCCAAGTTCAAGAAGCTCATCAATAAGATGAACGGAATTTTACTTTGTAAAAGAGTCAGAAAGAAAACATAAGTATACTTTTTTCCTAAAAGTCCAATTAATTCTCGGATGACATCTCCGATGGCTATCCAATATGCAATAGAAGAACTAATGCTTTGGATTATGAGGCTCTCTCATTCAGTATCTGCAGTCAAATATAAGTTGCACATAACAGAACTTACTAAAGCAACATTCACTCATATTCAGTTAGTCATGATAAAAATTGGTACAGATTATGTGATTAATCAATCTTAATATACATATTGACAGCTAAAAACATCTACCAATATCACAGACAACAAACATTTACATTTACATTATTGTTCTTAATAAGGTAACATCTTACTTCATTTTCATCCATCAATAGATTGGCAGCCTTCAAGTCTCTGTGTATGATGTTATTCTGATGCAGGTAATTCATTCCTTTTGATACATCAATTGCTACTTTAAGCAAAGTAGGAAGTTTAAAACTGCCCTTTTGTTTGTGTAAATAGTCATATATGCTTCCTCCAGACATGTACTCTACAGTTGAGGAAATAAAAGTAAAGTCATTAGTAAGAAAACTCGTTTGGAGAAGGCAAGGAGAAGACAAACACGCTTTCAAAACAAAATATATTGTCTGAAGCTTCAATTTCCCTGATTAAGCTATTTACATACCTGTCACTATACACAAGTTCGGAGGCCTAGTACATGCCCCTATGAATTGCACAACATTTTTATGACGAACTTTTCTGCAAGCACAGGAAAAATGAAATGTCAGATAAATTAAATATTGAAATTATATATAGTCCTTGCCTAACCAATATATCCAATTGCATCCAAGAATGGAGAATAGAATGAAGCGTCAGAGAAATTAAATTTTGAAATTATATATAGTCCTTGCCTACCCAAACACACCTATATTGCATCCAAGAAAGGAAAATAGAACAAACAAATAGAAAGAAAAAAAAGAAAAAAAAAAGAGAGAGAGAAATGTTGGCTAATTAATTAGGGATGATAGCAACAGCCTCTAAAGCATTACTGAACATAGTGACTCTTATGAGCAATTTGTTATTCCTTTAATCTACTCTTTCCTAAAGCAAAAGAAGGTAACATAAATCAGTAAGATGGGAACAAATGCATGTCAGCACGTGTACATGAAGCAGTAGAAAACAATGAGTGCCTACTATCACCCAAAATAGAAATAATAGCAGTTCTCCCAACAATATATCAACAACACAACTTGCCTTTCACACGATACAAAAGTAGACAAAAGATATTGATAACTTAGAATGAAGATGTCGGATCATAATAAGTTAAGTAAATAGAAAGAAGTCGAGGTAACTAAAATGGCCATAGCCTCCACAGGGACTATGCTATCCAAACAAACCTCATGATATAAACTTCTTGGGCAAACTCCTTTTGCAGTTCTGTGTTCAAGCGCTCGGATTTGAGGATCTTGATAGCTACTTCCTGACTGCAGTATGTACCTTTGTATCTGAAACAATCAGATAACTAATTAAGTTACTCCGAAACCAAAAATGAATCATAAATATGATTGAGTCCATGACAATCTTACAAGTCACCATATGAACCAGAAGCAATCTTGTTGCCGAATTTTAGAAGCTGATGATCAATTTCCCAGACATCAATGCCATCACAAGGTATTGTCACGGGATCAAGTTCACATTTGATGAGTGTTTTGTTCTCCTTTCTAAAAGATTCCGATGGACTTTGACTTGGTGAAGATTTCTGCATCGCATTACTCTGGTTAAACAATAATAAAGTATGAACAGACAAAATAATGTGTGAAACTTATATTTCTCCAAAAAAATAAACATGGAAACGAAATATACCTCTGAGTAACTGCGGAATTTCATCGAGAGTAAAAACAAAAAAATGTATTCATCATGCAGGCAAGTGTTCTTATTATAATTTCAGTTTCTCTAGGCATGTAAATTAAAGCTTCAGAATTTTGGTGTTATGGGAGATGGGTACCATATTTCCGTATTTTCATTTTAACAATGAAACATAACCTGATGAGCAACCATCGGAAGGAAATTAATCCAGATAGCAAAGCAATGAGACCTGAGAATGTGTACGACATGCCTGTAACCGCACAAGGATTGATGCCCTAAAGTAGAAATCTGCAGATTATAGAAGCATAACTGCATGGAACAAGACATAGCTAATTCAGCTGATAACTATTTTTTGGATAAGGTAAAAGTTAATTCAGCTGATAATTGTTAAGAAAATGGACCCTGGTCTAACCAACTACATGAGCTGAGGATTTCCTAAGACCATATAAGGAAACAACCACTCATATCCTCAACCATTGTGACACTTAACACCCCTAGCACGCTAGCCCTGGACAACTGAAACACAGATAACATAAAATAAGGGCCTAATATTGTGAATAGGGATGAGTCTGGCTCTAATACCATGTTAAGAAAATGGACCTTGGGCCTAAGTCAGCCCCAAAAGCTAGATCATAAGGTGAGAATTACCCAAAACTAGATAAGGAGACAACCCACCCCTCAATCAATGCCGGGCAATCTAACAATAATAGTCCGTTTCCCCATCGACAGGATCTCAAGGGGCCATCCGAGGAGCTGAGAGCTTGGACACAAACATATTGAACCCAATAAAAGTGAAGACACCAACACTATGTTGGACCATTCAATTTCTCATGTTTTTAAAGCAAAAATCTCCTCAAAGATCAGGAGCATTTCTAATAAATAAAATAGTATTATGTTCCAATCTTATCGGCTCCAAATAGAGATAAGGGATTAGTACTATTAAAAAAAACAAGGAAAAGGGTGGGAAGCATGTACAGCAGTATCTGAGCATTTAATATAGATCCAAATGCAAAACAAATGCAGCTCTATGTTGAGGTTACATCTTTTGTCTAAACACACCAGAATTTGGAGGGAAGGGGGAACAAATCTACAGAGCATTACTTGCTTGAGGGTAATGTCAGAACCAAACTTACAGGCAACTATTATATGGGCACTCAAATTAGCTACACCTCAAGAAGTTACACAAAATATACAAGTAGATCTACGAGGAGTTTCATGTCTATGGACAGGAAGAGAACCCAATTTATTAGTTTATAGTATTTCTTTGTATGAAGATTTATTAGTCTATAGTATTTCCTACAAATGCAGATGGGAACTTAAATATATAAGCACATAAATTAGCATAGGACTTCAAAAGCTTGTCCCAATAGACCACCTCTGACCACTATTAAGAAGAATTTGTCCATAGACTAAAAAAGAACCCCATTAACAAAGCAAGTTTGCTGAATTTAGAATTTTGATGAAATCATTCTGATTGCTATATACATATTCTAGTTCTAGTTTTGAAGCATCAGCACTAAGGATTTTCTTGAATATTGGTTGGCTTATCTTGGGTAGGGCAAAACCAGGAGATACCTCAATCATCAGAATTTCCCTTTTCAGCGCCATCCGAAGCTGCTCAATTTCCTGGAAAGAAACCACCAGAAATGAGATCATAGGAAAACAAGCATCCTTCAGCATTTGAAATAAGCATCACATTCAATAATTACTTAGTAAGAAACTACACAAAGTGCCCCATTCCATGAGCCAGTGAAAAGCACTTTCTGGACCAGTACTTTCTTCTCCCTAGTTTAGAGATTGAAGATGAAAAGTAATCAGAATTTGTTTTTCCAATTAATAACTTGAAACCACTTCATAACTTGTGTTAGAGCGATATATTTTCTTCATACCGAGGAAAAGACAGAAGAAATATATAAATAGAGGTAAAAGATGTTACATTATCTACTAGTTTTTTGTAATAGGTGAAAACATATAGTTAGACCTTAAGCTAAGAGCGGATACAAGTGAATTTTTGCAACAGTGTAAAAGCAATGAAGTAATAGCTGAAAATATACCTCATAGGGCCAACCATCAACAACGAAGACATCTAGAGAGTAGCCATCAACAGAGGAAAATACATGTGCTTCCTGGATGTTCAGCCCAAGCTCGCTCAGTAATGAAGTTAACTGCCACACATTGTCATTAATGCTTCACAGTTTTAAAATTTTGAGAATATGTGAAATAATATAAGCTGCAAAATTTGTAGTTCGGAAAATAAAGCCCTTTTAACAGCACCACATAACAATCCAAAAAGAACAGGCAGGCTTTTATGAATTATTGTGTCCCCAAATCCAAGTTTACTGCATCACCTATGGTTCTTGAAACCTCAGGATATAAGACCACGATAGTCCTTACCTTCAAGGATGTTGGTCAAATAACTATAACTCCCAAACCCCACCCCGCAGAACCCCCAACACCTAGAAAAGGAATCGATAAGATTCAGAAACAATTAAAACTATACATGTGTTGGTAGACATTGGTTTTAATCTAGAACATGAGCAGTCTGAACTGTCAAATCCAAAGCTCTCTTTTGACCCCACCTCTATACCAGCATGGGTATAAATTTCTATCAAGCAGACTAGTATATTGTTAACTATTATATCAAACAACAAAGCACATCCAACTACCTGGCTGAGGAGCTTTGGCTTGTCATCAGTTGAAAACGTAATTTCATGCATGGGCCTGTCATAATTATGTACCATGTTTAGTAGTGAGCTCCAAAATATAAGCAGAAAAGGCATGCAGAAAAAGGAACAGAATTGAAATGGTTTACACCTTGATGACATTAATGTAGTCATAATTTTCAAATGAGTGATGGTCATGTGTGCGCATACAGTGAATGAGTAAAAAACACAGATTTCAGAAAAAGAATGAGAATGAACACAGGAATAAGTGGGGACAGATTATTCCAAGCTTTTTGCGGGTGTCATCTATGCATCATCATCATGTTATAGGCACAAGGGGCATAAGGTAGTTCCCGACATAAACTAAGACAACAAATTTAAATCTCAAGATTGTATACCGTAACAAATTTCCACAAGTAACAGTAACATCCTCATCTTGAACTTCAGATTTGCTAGCTTCAAGAGCAAGTGCTTCGAGATTAGGGGAAGAACCAAAGGCAGGTAGAGGAAGGGCACTACACATTAAGATGGAGGGAACATTTTAGCATAATCAAATGACTAAGGTCATACTGAAGGAATACTTGAAGGATGCGACAAAGCATCAAATGAACAGTACCAAGATGACCTATGGGAAACAGTTTTTTCAGGTACCTTCGGCTAATTTCTTTGTTTGCAGAGTTAAATGGAACAGCATCTGTTGAGTTTCCATCAGGAACTGGATTAACCTGCATAATGCCACATTTGATTCAACACGAAACTACAAGTAGCTTAAGTTAGAAATGAAGCAAATAACAAGGTGAATAGAAGATATATATATATAGATATTATATATATGAAAAAAAAATTTAAAAAAAACATGCATTTTTTGTTGTCCCAGAGGAACCAGTTGAATGAATTTTGAAAATGAAATTACCAGAAACTTGAGACTTCATTGGAAGTAGATAAAACATAAATTGAAGGTGTAAAGGTGAAAGCAGACGATAAAATCTAATTCAATGAAATGTGTGATAAAGTATACCTTTCCATATGCAGATGTTTTACCTCACAAAGTCGATCCTTACATATTACTACACATCATGTGTGCTCTTATGATAATAATATGCTACTAATATTCAATTAGTCTAGAAAAATGAACATTTTAGTGGCCATTAATATGACACCACATTGAAACCAAGGTTCTATCCTGCAAAAGGAACTAACCTGCACCAACCGGACATCAAAGGCAGGTCTATTAGCTGGATCATGTGCGAGATGTAGTAACCGTTTGTGTGTGAGTACATCTTCTGCACTTTCAACATTCACATCTAAGGCATACCTGAAAACCAAATTAGTCAGTAAATCATTTGAAAAACTACGCCGCAGCTTATTTGCATAGATATCTCTATAATTCGCAACTTCCTGCAACCAAAGCACATATGAATGTAACTGGAAACCAGAAGAACTATCAACAAAAGCAAATTGACATGCTTCATTGAACTCTTATCTGGATCTGAAACTTTTCACATTCACCGGGGGAAGGAAACAGAACAGATAAACTCAAAAATATAAACCGGATAGCTGTGATAAGAATATTGAAAGTGTCAACCAAAACGAACAAATCTCATCAGGCATAACCAGCACCGGAATTGACTAAATTCCGTACACTAGCGATCATATGTTAATACATCTTTACTGTCACAAAACTGTGGGAGGAGTATGAGAAGAGAGAGAGAGAGTTACCGTGTAGGAAGGCGATTGAAGTGAGCCCAAAGCTCATCGTCGAAGCCAGGCTGTTGAGCCTCGGCGTTGTTGGATTCTTTGAGTCTGCGAAGAACCTCATTGTAAACCTCCAACTTTTTTCTGTGTTGCCGGCTGTTGGTCGGCGCTGAATCCACCACTCTACTGCCACAACTCTCGTTATCCTCCATCACCATTTCAACTCTTTCTCACTCTCTCCTAGAATCTTCTCTGGGAGGACGGATTTAACAATTTCTGGAAGACGAAACAATGTCCTGAGGTCTAAAAGCAGAAAACAAAAATTACCGTAGGGATTAGGTGTGTATGTATACAAAATTATACAAGGAAAGAAAGGGCGGAGTGGTTTTGAGGGAGCAATTCATTTGCTTCTCTCACGTCCATTGTGTTTGATTCAATCTTCTTCGGGTTTAGATTACCTTAATTAGCTTTTGCTTCCTTTTAAGCTTTGGGCTTTATACTTATTTTGGTTTTGGTTTTTCTGAACTCGTGAGAGACATGGTCTGAATAAACTAGTATTAACTATTAACTAATATAAGTACTACCTCTAAAAACCAAAAAGAAAATAGTCCGTACTTGAATAATCAGAAAGAAGAAGATTTAAGGATAATCTCGAGGAATTGGTTGCTGTGCTGAAAAGAAAGCGGATCAAGCTGCCGCATCGCAAAAGGTAAACACCCCTTCGGTGGCAGTAATTGGCGCTTCTTATTTTTAAACGGCCCCATCAACTAGATCAACCAAAATGTACTTATTACTAAAACCTAGGGTTAGATCAATTCAACAAATACATGTGACCTTGTATAAATTGTTATCATTTAATTAATTCATATATATTTTTATTTTAATTTAGCACTTAAATTTTAGTAAATATCATTATTCGATATAAATATAAAGTACGAAAAAAAAATTCTTCCATCTTTTGGAGCATATCGAGTTCAAAATCATCTTTTGGCGATTTAGGTCCAATAGATCCTCGTCAAGGACGAATATAAGCACGAACATCTCTAAGTAGAGAAGTATGAATTTATGTGCCCTCATGTTTCCGTAGGTAAAATTGTTTTCGCCCCTCAAATTTATTTTTAAAATCAAATTATTTTCTCAATTTTAAATAGTAGATATTTTTTTAATCTTAATTAACTTTTTAAAATATTTATTTTATCATTACATTATCAACTTTGTCTTCTTTTTTTTAGTTCTTTAAAATTGCAATATATATATTTTGTAATCTATGTAATAATTTTCTAATAAAAAAAGTAAATATTAACTTTTGAAATAAAATAAAATAAAAAATACTAATTGACTATATAAATTAATGACGTTTTATAATGAAGTAAATTAGCAGAATAAAAAATAATAATTTCATTAATAATAATCAAAACTCTAATATTTATTTATACAAGTGAAAATAAAAGATAATAATTATTTTATAAATACATTTCAATGCATGAAATACAAAAAGATTAATAAAATAAAGATAAATTTTAAGATTATTTATATATAATGTAAATTAATTTTAAATTATAATTCACGAAATAATATGTTAATAACAATAATAAAAAAATATTAATTAGCATTAGATTTAGTGACAAATTCATAGAAGTATTTTTCTACTTATAATATTAGTGAATTTAAATAAGAAATTATAAATATCTTGGTTAAAAAATAAATATTATATATAATATAAAAAGATATTACATAAATGGAGGATTGAAAATAACAATGGTAAAATAGATATTTTAAAAAATAATTAAGATAAAGGGGGAGAATGACTATTTTTCAAAGTTGAGGGGGGAGTTTGACATTTAAAGCAAAGTTGGGAGGTGAAAACGATTCTCACCTTTACACACACACACACACACACACATATATATATATATTAAAAAGTTGAATTTATATTTTAAAAATACAATGAGTTCAACAGTAAAAATCTAAATGGTGTATTCATTAAATTTAAATACTGAATTTGTCTATTCATAATGCACTAATCTTTTTAAATCTTGAATCTGCTCTTAATATGTGAAATGTTAGTTGCAAGTTCATCTGAACCTAATAATTTTGATTCAAACTTTATATATATTTTATAAAACTTTACTACAAATAAATATAGATAATTAATTTCAAATCTTATAAATCAAATGAGTAGTGACGTGATCCAAACTATAACTCATAAATATAAATATTAGATCCACCTTCGGTCCTTGTTATGCAACAATCCACAACTACGTGAAATTTATATTGATAATTTATATCTATATTTACGTATAGAGTTAGGTATTAGAAAAGTGATTTATCACTTTTTTTTTGTTCAAGAATACTATTTGTCTTTTTCTCAATTTTTTGGATAATTTTTTTTTATATTTCTATTTATTTATTATTATACACAAATGAATGTGTCATTTACTTCCTCCATTCATTTCTATTCTTTATTATAAAAATTAAATGTCTCAAATTTACTACTCCACTTATTTTTACTCTTTATTATGATATAATATTTACTACTTCAATCTTTTATTTTCTCCGTGATGAATGAAAATATGTTAAAATGGGTATAACACACACACACATATTATAAAATTAGGCAATAGAGAAGTGGATAGGCACCTCATAGGCTAGGATTTGTATTTATTTTTTTCTCAATTTTGATTTTTTAATTTATATTCCTCGTAAGATATTTGCTGAAAATTTCATCTTCATAACTCATATCTCTTTATTTTCATAATCTATATTTTTAATAATCTCAATAACTCACACACCTTTTATTTTCATAACCTTCGAATATTTAATTTATAAACTTATGATAATTTAGTGTGTCTCCTCCATGTATATCTATGTAAATAGATTGTAAAGCAAAGATTATTCTCATTATTTGCATTGTCATAATTTGTTGGTAAAATTCTTTTGAGATGTATATAATTTCATATCTATTAACACATATGGTTAGTATTGATGTGAAAACTATGATCTAGAATGTGTTTTGATATATATATATATATACACAAAGGAGACTTAGAGGCATACTGACGTGGCATGCCTCTTTGAGCTTCATTCGTATTTTTCTTTTTTCTTATTTTTTTGAATTTTTTCCTATTTTAAAATTATTTTTTATTTTGAAAATTATTTATATGCTATAAAGCTCAAAATTAACTTTTTTAATTACTCTCTTAATTATATTAACTATAGTACATTAAAAAAAATTAAAAAATTATTTCTTTATCTTTCTTAATTACACCTTCTACCTTTACTTTTATTTATTTTCCACTTTTTCTTAAAATTTAGGAAGCCCAAAGGTCTATCATTAATTGTCTAAATAATTTCACTTGAATGACTACTAACTATATAGATTAAACTTCAATTGAAGGAGGTTAGAGGTCTTGATCTTTTGTCAAACATCTTGATCTGGGTGAGAATTATTTTTATCTTTCTCTACTAATATTTTTGGTCTTATTATTCTTTAGAATTTATTTAATTTTTCTTACATGTTACTTATTAACTTGGTTTTAATTTTAACAAATGACTACTAACTATATAGATTAAACCTCAACAAAAGAAGGTTAAAAATTTTAATCTTTTACATATCCTTACAAGTATCTTTAGTTATGTATGGCGAGAAATCACCTTTTTCTCAAAAAAAAAAGATTAATCTAATTATTCTTTAGAATTAAGTTAATTTTCTTACCAATTACTTATTAACTTTATTATAATTCTTATAAATCTTTATTTGATCGAATAATATATTGTTGAAGCGTTTATCTTTCCTTTTATGTATGTATGTGTTGGTTTTGTTATTTGTGTGAGTAATATTGATGAAGTCAATATTAGAATAGCAAAATGGATAAAGAAATATTACAATAGTATATATTTTTTATCTATTAATTTTCTATGTTTTTTAAGTTACTAATTTGTTTCATACGAAAATTTGTGTTATAATATGAAGTGTTTTTTTTTTTTTTGCTTTTAGAATGATTACAAAGTTGTGACTGAAGTTAATATGACAGAATCTAGGAAATTCAAGTTTACAATAAATGATCACAAAGTCCTGCTTAATATCAAAAAGGGATGACAAGATTTATGTGGAAAGAATTGATCTGGATTGGAAAATAATTTTACATACTTTCTTTTATTATATATGTTTTTATAAATATATTTGGCGCTGAAATTACGTGACTTTTTGACAATGAGGACTACAAATTCCTATAAGATTGACATCTATGAAAAGTTTCGAGATAATAAGAAAAAATAAAGGAGATGGAAATGATATGTGCTACTAAAATGAGTATTTTTCTTTTTTCTACAACTTAAAATTTAAAGATAAGATGGAATGAGCTTACAGTTGAAAAAAAATATTAATCTAGAAATTTATCACTTATTTATCCTCTTTTTTTTTTAAGTTAATTGTTTGATTAATTTTTTTTTATTTCTAACAATAAAATTGTGAAAGTAATTCTTAAATCTCACTTCTAATTTTTTATATTAATCTATTTTAATTGAGAGTGATAATTAAAAAAATAAAATTTAAAAGAAATAAGGTTTCAACATACATCATTAATTAAGAAAATAATGAAGGAAAAAATATTTTCAAATTAATCAAGTTATGTTAAAGGATAACGTAAATGCTAAAAAATATATATATATATAAAGCATACGTATGATTTCATATTGTGAATTTTGAATTAATATATTTAATTTGTGAGTTTTGCTATTTCATTTTTCTCTGTTTTATATTCTCTTCTAAATGTTAAATAAGTAAAAAATTATGAGAAAACTAACATTTAATTCTCTAATGATATCAAAAAAAAATACACATCTTAATTATATAAAATTGAAAAATTTATGTTCAAATTTACATATTTTAAAGATCAATTTTATCATTCTTTGCCTTGTTAATGTTCTTTTAAGAAAATTAAAAAAAAATAGTTTTGCAGTTATTATTTTATTAAAATTTAATAATAAAAAATATTTAAATATTTAAATATTAAAATATAATAATATTTGAACGTTATAAAAAAAATAGTTAATGTATATTATTTTCGCGCGAATAAATCACCTGGTTTATTCTTATCTAATAGACTTTAGGCTTAAAATGTTTAATCTTCTATCTTTTAGTATAACGGCAAAAAATATAAAAATTTATATTTTAATATTTTTTTCGCATGAATTAAATTTTATATAATATCCAACATAAGTTTAGGATATAGTCATTCAAGTATTTTTTTTTTCTTTTTATATCATATCTTAACATGAAACAACTCATAAAGATATCTTATATAATCTATATACTTACTCTAACATCATTTTTTTAATTCAATTTTCTAATTATTTTCTCTCCTTTTTATTGATTGTCTCTTTTAATGTTATACAATTCTTCCTATATTATTATTTTCTCAACACGTGTAGATGACAATTAAGTCTAATAGAATTTTTTTAGCATGAATATGTACTTGTTCTAATAGGTGACTTAATACTTTTTTTAGACCAACAAATATATTCATCTTCTTTTCTTTTTTTCTCATTTATCATATAATTGAAAAATTCACTCATAAGATTCATAGTTTTTTTAATCTCCATAACTCTATATTTCTAAAAATATAGATAATGCTTATGCCTTTATCTTTCATAACCCTTAAATACTAATGTATAAATTTATGACATCTTATTGTGCTTCTCCATATATACCTATATAAGTTTATATATGTAAGATAAGCACTACAAGAAATTTTATATTTAGTGATACTTTTTATATTATTGTTACAAGATCATACATCCCAAATCATTTGCCTAAGTAAATATTTAATTATCTTTCAAAAACACAATTATCGAAGTTATATTCAGTTCAATTGTATAAAATAACTATCTTCAAGGCACAGGTTATCAAGTTTTCATATTCACTGACAAGTAATCACAATAATACTTCGGGTAATAACACAAATAGAAAATGATGATATATAGCAAATTTTGTGCAGTATTGACGACCTTTTCTGCAAATAAAACCTTTTTTTTATATAGATGTATGAGTTTTTTCAAGGAATATTTTAATCACTTTACCATAAAATTTTAATTTATTTTAATTGGTTCGACGAGATTTAAAAAAAAATCAAAAAGCAATTGAAATTAAGATTCAAACTAAGATCACTTAAATACTGGATTATTCATTTTGAAACTATTAATTATCAACATAAGGCTAAAGAGAGAGCAAAAAAGATTTTTTGTATATAAATCCTGCATAAACTCACTTGAAATGATCTTTTAAACTTGAGGATACGTTTACTTTTATCTTTATTTTATTATTTGAGCATACATGATCTTTTAAGTTTACAAAATTAAACAATTCAAACTCAATTAATAAAATATTCAAATTTTAAATTTTTTTAACAATAGTGTCATATATTCTTTAAGTGAGTGATCTTAAAAGAACAAATGATATTTTTTAAAATAAGAAGATTGTACTTTAAAAGAACATTATGCATCTTAATTAATGTGATTTATATTTTATAAGTAATCACTTGATTAGAACTATTTATATATTTTTAAAAAAATTAAATATCTTAAAATCAAACGAGGAATACTAAATTAATAATTCAATATATAATAATTTTTAGTACATATAATTGGTTCCTTTTAAAAGTTTTTTGTTTAGAATTTTTGTTGTTGTATTTATATAGTTGTTTTTTCTTATTTTTACTTTTTTCTTTAAATAAATAAAAGTGATACTTTGATTTGATTTGACTTTTATTTTAGCTTTCGAAAATATAAATTTTAGTAAAATATAAGTGGATTAAAGTTATAAATTTATAAATTTATTTGTTTAAATTATCTTTTGAAAAAAAAACCCATAATTATAGATGTCACAAAATATACTTTACGGTAATTTTATTATTTAAATAACTTAAAATTTTAAATTATAAAATTTAATAAATATTTTACAATCGTACGAAACTGGAACAAGTTAGATTGGTCGTTGCTTGGTAGCACGTCTAAACCAAGTTATAATTGTAGGAGATAATTAGTGAAGTGTAGATGGATAGATATGAGAGTGTTTGGGTTCTGAGGTGGAGAATTTACAGTGATTTATATATTAAGTGTTTGGGAAAAGAAGTAGAGATGTGGATATTATCCAGAGTGCCAAGGAAACCACTTCTTTTTCTATGCAAAAGAAATAAAGCTGCATTTTAGGCGTAGATTTCTGTTGCGAATCTAGTTCTACTAACCAAATTGGACCACAATGTTGATATAATTTTTTTTCTTATTAAATTAGACTACTTATACATATTAAATAAAATTTTAACACAATTACTAAATTCAGTTGAATTTATTACTATAATGATGGCTCCATCCCTCATGCTAACAATTTTTTAAAAGAAGCTACTCGAAGAAAAGTCGTAACAATTAAGATGTCCAAACATGAAAGTGATTTATGTTATGACAAAGCTTAAAAAATAAAACAAAATAGTTTACCCTCCAAACTCGATAAAGTCTTTGCAAATAGTTTTGAGTTAAACACAAACACTTTAATTTGGCCTTTTTTAATTGTATTCACATTCAAAATTGAACTCATTAAGTTGATAAACTTTAATGTAGTTATTATTGGTGAATTCTAATTTTAGTTTCCACAATATCCTATTAAACACACTTAATTAACTTTAAATAGTAGAATATGTGCTATGTAATGACAATGATATGTATGTATTTATACATATTTCCTGTACTTGTACTTAAAAGTTTTAAAATATTAATCTACATGATATTTAAATATGCAAATAGGAATAGAGAAATACATACCTGTATCGCCTTCACTTTGAATATTTTGTCAATGAAAGATTCAAGAATTCGAAATCAGTATATATTTAAAAAATATGTACATCTCTTTGCATATAATTAACTTGAGCCAAACATAAGCACCTAATATATATATTTAATATAAAGACTTTAATCCATGCCATCTAATTGGATAAGATTAATATAGAGTTTTGAAAAGTCAAAAGTTATATTCGAGTAGATACACGAAGACATTTAAACGAAAACGTGAAAGTCACAATTAATTAAATAGTCTAAATAGGAAGTTTTTTTTGAAAGATTTGGTTTTACAACTTTTTATAAATTTATTTTAAATTTTATATAAGAGATTATTTTAATATATATAAAAAAAATTTAAAAATTATTTTAAATTTTTTTTAAGCTAAAAAAAGCTTTCATGAGAAATTAATTTTTATTTTATTCCCACAGACACGATTCATGTCTTGCAAACGATTCTCAAGTGGGAACAAACACCTTTGACCATTCATGCATTTAGCATTTCTTTTTTTCACGAGATGGGATGGACCCTTATTAAGTTCATGGAATTGTAATTTAAATGTCTTCGTACTAATTAACATATATTCTGTATCACACTTGTTATACTTTAATCTTGGATCAAATAATAGAATTTGCTCTTTGATCCCTCATACAAAAACTCCAATAACAAAATATAAGAAAAGAGACGATCAAGTATAGTTGGTACGTAGCAGTAGACATATATTATCTACTCATATCATTTGTTCTTTGTTTAAAGAGTTTAAGGTATATATTATTGTGTAAAAATTATTTTTATATCATCAAATCATTCAAATATAATTTATATGGGGAATTGTGTCTAGTGGAAGAATGAATCAAACCATGACACCTAGTTAAGTTAGAATAGGAGAGATGCTTGCTATGGCCTGATATTTCTGTATTCAAATCAGTAAGTAAAAATATAGATAAATAGAAGAATGTTAAAAATAAATATTTCGAGACCAACATAAAATTTTGTTTTCTTAAAGTATTTAATACCCATGCAATTGTTCAAGGTTATGGATTAATTTCTCCCAAGAAAGAATGGAATACTTTTCTACAATACTGGCAATGAAAATTGTAGAACTTCAGTGAACCCAACAAACGGAATAAACTACACGACACTTACTTTGTCTTGAAAAAATAAATGCATAATTGAGGAAAAGACGAAGATAATCAAATCTGTATATATGTTGTCTGCATTTTTCAGTGTGTAGAAATGAGATTATAACCATCAAAGGTACCTGTTGGGGAGGGAAAGTGCCTAGTCGCAAATTTAATTTAAATTCATAAATGAAAAAATTCTGCGTTTTTAATTTCCGTGTAATCAAATCATTTGACCGAAGCCAAGGTCGAAGCCCGGGCGAGCTACGACTATGGCGAGAAGAGAGTCTCTCTTCTCAACTCTTTATGAGCTAGAGGATATGCTTCTTAATATAAGTATAAAACTTTTCCTCTTCCTTACTAACAAGAGATAAAGTTCACTTATAAAAGGCAACTTTTCAACTAATCTTTGAAGAATTCCAATATTGTCTCGATCTGAGTCTATACTCTGGACGTGACACGGTGCTTAGGGCCACAAATGACCCCAAGCTAACATATGGCATGCCATAACACTAGCATGATATGATTTAAAGATAAAACTGAGTGGAAGCTAACTGAAATTATGAAATAACTACTAATAAATAATGAAGTAATCTGAGTTAAGTAAATAGATATGGAATCTGACACTAAAACACAAAGTTGATATACTAATTGACTATCTGTCTGAAAGCTTCTATTAACTAATGAGTTTCTGGGACAAATCCCTAACTAACTCTAAACGTCTAAAACTGAAAATAAGACAAAGGACATATAAAATAAACATAACTTCAGCCCTCGAATGATGAGAACTCCCCAATTATTAGTTGATCAAGTATTGAAAGATGTCTAACCGCGGGGTTGAGTCTGAGTACCTAAAGTTATATTATAAAATAATATAGCACAAGAAGTATGCGGTGAGTACTCTGAATATATTGAGTATGCGAGATATACAACTGAAATATAGAACATGTTGATAATCTAAAAAGCTATACTAAAATGCATAATTGAACTGAAGTACAATGACCCCTATCTTAGATACATAAATATTGATATAAAATAGTAGTCTGAAAACACATAATAAAAGTGCAAGTAAAATTGATTTAAGGGTCATATACATGTACTGAAAATTGAGCCTGTAACTGTGACAGAGACTGTAACTATACTGAACTATGAAAGAGCCTATTAACCAATCTATAACCATGTGAGCTACATGTAGAGTTCGATGTATACGCTCCATTGATAGGACCCAATATACCTTGCCAGGAAATAAAGGCAAGGCTGGTGTGATCATTAAAACTGTTGTCCATTCGGGCTAATAATCTATGGTGGCACATAGTTCTGGGACCTAGGTGCGCTGAACCCTGATCCAGCTTGGTGTGAAACACTACTTCCAACGGATATATTTACTGATAATTTACTAATAGCTCGAAAACTAATGTTCTTAAGACTAAGTCAGAAACTACTCTATTTGAAAGTATTCTAAGAGTCTAAAGAACCTGAAAATACTTATTATGCTGTCAACATATGTATACTAAAATTATTATAGAATCATAAAGACTGAAATATGAATTCATGCTAAACTCAATGCCATATAGATACGATATATACATAACTAAACTTAAATCATGCTAAATTCTGACAAGAAAATTTATAACTAAATTGTAAAATCATGAGTATCATATACTAGAAATCATAGGAGCCTTGAGAATATTGAAGTAATAAAGGAACTCATAAACTGACCGAAAACCCTAAGATATGATTTTTCTACAAGGTTGAGATGTCAACGTTTTCTGAAAGCTCTTGGGATACAAGGGTAAAAGGACAACTTTTGTTGAAATCCCACATACCTGGAATGAAGAGTTTTTGCCTACTGTTTGAGGATCCAAGGATTTTGAGAAGAGAACCCTAGGTGTTCTTGAGCTTGATAGGTGGAATCTTCTCAATGATACCTAGGATTTTGCATCAAGAATCGCATTAGAACCCATAGATTAAGCTTAGGGAATCGTTAGTTTAACCTTAGGAATGGAGGAGAAGACTTACCTTGGAGGAACTTGTGATTGGAGGTGTTTGGAGAGCTTAATTCTTCTTCAAAATCGTGAAATTTAGGGAGAATATAAGGTTTGGATGTTTGTCTATCGTATGAGTAATGTTAGGAATTATTTTCAACTTAAAACATAAGATATATATAGAAGTAGGGTCGGGATAATGTGTAACACCCCTAAAGTTTCTAAGATCAGACCCCAGACTTTAAGAAAGAATTCAGAAGGAAAGTGGAAATTTTCCCTCAGAAAGAGTCGTAGTACGACTCGTTAGGTGACCTAACAAGTTGTGGTCAGACTCGTGGTAAGCAGTTGATGAGTAAAAGTGTGGTTCAGTGACCACAGACAACCCGACGAGTCGTTAGGTAGGCAATGACTCGTTACGTCGGTCGTAGGGTGGATGCTAGAAATAAAAAAGGGGTCCCAGGCAGTTGTGACAACGAGAGGACAGTATGAGTCGTCGTATCAAGTAACGACTCATCGTGTCAGTCGTGGGATGAAGAGCGGGATTTTTGGGCTTTGTGATAATGAAAGGAGTCACGAGTCGTTAAGTCAGCTAACGACTCGTAAAGTCAATCATCGGCAGCTTCGAGGAATTTTTGAGAATCTTTTTAGTGCACTCCATGAATTGGCACCACGAGTCATTTTCAACCCTACGACTCATGGAGTGCCTCTTAGGGACTGGCAGATGGATTTTTCCTACAAATTTCCAAGGGTGTTTTCATAAAATTTTATGCTTCTAACTCCTACACTATGTCGTTTTAGGTATCAAATGGGACATTTTAAGGGGGTATCTAGCTTAAACCCTCATTCTATCAAAGAGCACTCTCGATTCCGTCTTCCTCTTCTCTCTCATGGCTCAAGGATCACCTAGGGTTTCTTCGAGGTTCAAGTTCGAGTGGAAGATTTCTTCTAATCAGGTATGTGGATTTTCAACAAAGACATCCTTTCATCCTTGTGCCCCAAACTTTTATATTAAAACTCCAAATCCTTTGATTCTAGAAAAGCATGTTCTAGGATATCAATTTATGCATAAATTTCATATGTTCTCCCCGAATTCTAAGACCCATTATGATTAATAGTCATGTATGCTTATGAAGTTGCTTTCAAGACCTCGAATTATATACTTGATATGGGAATATCATGGTTATATAATTTTCACCATGAGTTATCCTAGAACTTCAACTAGAATTTCGTTAATTGTTCACATGCTCTTATCATAAACCTATATCCATGTCTAAAGTGTATGTAGATCGTATGAGTTCTCTCAAATCTATAACATACGTTGTAATATATGTGTTGAAGCATGAACAAAACTTAGGGACTTGGATGAATGGGAAGTATGTACATGTTTTCACTATGAGTTCGGTATGTGTTAAAGTATGAATTTGACCTATGGATCTTACATGAATCTAGGGTATACGCCATATGCTATGAACACGGGATTTAAATGTTGTGGATATGTTTAAAGTATGATCTGATCCTGTAGATATCTCATGAATGTAGAACGTATGATTTGACGATTATTCGGGACTATGATAATATGAATTATGATGATAAAGCATGAGAATGATCCTTCAGACTTTTGGGCTTGTTGTTAGTAGAAAGTATCCTTAATCAATTCTAAATAAATTCAGTATGGCGTAATTAGTTGAATGCTCATGTCTCTGATTAGCTGAAGTAACTTTGACTAGATGAATGACATCAGACTAGTGACCTCCATGTTCTAGTATGATCAAGGACTCCCCATAGCAGAGAATATTTCCTTAGTCCGTCAGGGACTCTCCATAGCAGAGAATGTTTTTCTTAGTCAGTCAGGGACTCTCCACAGCAGAGAATGTTTCCCTTAGTCAGTCAGGGACTCTCCATAGCAGAGAATGTCTCCCTTAGTCTACGATATCAGTTCAACTCAGTTCCGTATTATTTCATATTTTAGTTAAAATTAGTTTAGCAGGATTCAGACTCAATTATCAGCGAATAGTCAGTACAGTGTATGATATCAGTTACAGCTCTAGCTCTCAATATATGTACATCAAATGACCCTTATGCATCAATTTGATTACACTTCAGTAAATGTTTTCAAATAAAAGATTCATGACAATACATGTGTACATCTCAGACAGAGTCATTGTATTTCAGCTCAATTATATGTTCGGTGATGCATTCAGTTTACTTTCCTTTGTATACTTGCATGTTTAAGTTACTTGCGCTTCCCGCATACTAAGTACATTTCAAGTACTGACCGCATACTTTATGTGCTATATCATTTTATGATATAGATTCAGGTTTCCATACTCAGCCACGTAGTTAGATACGCTCCATTCCCACCTCAACTGCTTGTGGTAAGTCCTCATTTCCCCAAGACGCAATCTATGTTTTCTATTTTATTTATGTTTCAGTTTTCAGACTTTAAGAGTTAGCTGGGGGCTTGTCCCAGCAACTCATCAGTGTAGTAGAGGCTCTCAGACTTGTGTAAACAGATTTAGTTATGTATCAGAGTTTTATTAGATTATGTCTTATGTATAAGTTAGCTTTCGTTCAATTATGACTCTGTTAGTTGTTGTCTTGTTAATGTTATGCTATGATCATGCCATGGGTCGACTTGGAGTCTCTCGAGATTACTTGTCCTGATCTGGGCCTATGTTCGGGTCGTGATACAACGCCTGACTGTCGCGCCAGTTGTAGCACCAGCCTGATTCTTCTGAAATTTAGCCCTGGTGCGCTGTGCCTGCTATAGCACCACTCTGATGAATTTTTCTCATTTGAAGTTTGGATCTGGGTGTGATGTGCCTCCCAATGTGCCAAACCCGATAGAAAATTTCTCTGAAGTTTTAGGGTCAGGTGCAGTGCCTCTCTCAATGTGCCTACCTTGACAAGTGCCTTAGTAAAATGCCCACAACTTTTACTCTGAACTCCGATTGATGTAAGGTCATATACGTTGAAAAGAAGACTCAAAGGGATTCAATTTGATGGATTGAATCTTCCAAAAATACTTCATAAATTGGGAGTTATGGTTGTTTAAAGTTGGCCCTTCTAAAAACTTAAATGAAAACTCAATCGATAGGAAAGCTCTCAACTCAACTCTATGCTAGAGGTTCCTTATGAGCTTGATTTGTATCCAATGCACTTCTCTTACTTAAGAATTGATCTTAACACTTAGTTTTCATAAAAATTTATTTGGGTTCGGATCTATCTATACCTAGACGCCTTCACACTTAGCTCAAAAGTCCAAGGTGTTATAATATCTCCCCTCGGGATCATTCTTCCACGAATGATTAGCCTCTTAATCATGAAAAAAAGGATACAAGCACAAACACAACATAAAGGCTAAGAGCACTCAAACACCAGGTATATGTGCTGAAACTAACTAAGATAAAGGTTATTACCTGCGGTGTCTTCTTCCTGGGGAGCGAACAAGTGAGGGTATCTACTCTTTATATCCTCCTCGGCTTTCCATGTAGTCTCTCGATAAACTGATTTCTCCATAAGACCTTTATCGAGGCTACTTTATTGGTTTTCAACTTGCGAACCTGATGATCAAGAATCTTAACCGGAACCTCTTCATATGACAAGCTGTCTTTCACCCCAACACTTTTTGTAGGCACAATGAGTGAGGGGTCACCTACACACTTCTTAAGTATAGAAATGTGGAAAACTGGATAAACTGATGCTAGTTCGGTTGGCAGCTCCAACTCATAGCTACCTTGCCAACTCTCTTTGAAATCCGATATGGACCAATATAACGGGGACTGAGCTTTTATTTCTTCTCAAATCTCATAACATCCTTCATGGGTGAAACCTTCAAATAAACACAATCATCTATCACAAACTCTAACTCTCTAAGCCTAACATATGTATAAGACTTTTGGCGACTCTGTCTAGTCTTCGACCTATCCTGAATGATCTTAGCCTTTTTCATGGCTTGTTGTACTAGGTCTAGCCCTATCAACTCCGCTTCACCAACTTCAAACCAACCAATCGGAGATCTACACCTCCACCCATAGAGAGCCTCATAGGGAGCCATCTAAATACTGGAGTGATAGTTATTATTATATGCAAATTTTATAAGAGGAAAATGGTCATCCCAATTCCCCTTGAAGTCAATAACACAAGCTCTTAATATATCCTCTAGAGTCTAAATAGTACGCGCTGCCTGGCCATCTGTCTGCTGATAGAAAGTTGTACTGAGGTTCACCTTTGTTCCCAAACCTCTCTAGAAAGACTTTCAAAACTGGGTTGTAAATTGTGTGCCCCTATCTTATATGAAATATGGGACTCAATGAAGCCTGACTATCTCATGAATGTACAGTTTGGCATAGTCCTTGGCTGAGTTCATAATCTTAACTAGATAAAAATGGGTTGACTTAGTCATTCGGTCTATAATCACCCAAATAGAGTCATGTTGCCTCCGCAATCACGGTAAACTGGTGATAAAGTTCACATTGATCATCTCCCACTTCCACTTGGGGAGTGCTATATTCTAAGCCACAACACATGGCCTCTGGTACTTTACCTTAACCTAATTACAATTCGGTCATTTAAAGACAAAGTCTGCAATGTCTCTCTTCATACCATTCCACCAATAGACTTTCCTCAAGTCATGGTACATTTTCGTGGAACCTGAATGAATTTAATACCTGGAGCTATGTGCTTCTGCCATGATGTTGTCTTTGAGACCATCTACATTTGGAACACATAACCTTCCTTGATACCTCAAGACAACATCTTCCCCTTGCGCGAAAACTAACACCTTCTTATGGACATCTTCCTTTAGCTGGAGCAAAATGGGATCTCTATCCTGTTTTTCCTTAACTTGTAGTACTAGTGATGATTTTGCCTCATTCTGTATGAGCACACTTCCCTCTTCAGTTTCTAGAAGATGAACTCCCAAATGTGAAAGTCTATGCACGTCCTTAACCAGTTTTCTCCTCTCTTCCTCTACGTGAGTCGTACTTCCCATAGATAGCCTGTTAAGAGTATCGGCAACTACGTTTGCTTTACCCAGATGGTAGAGAATACTCATATCATAATCTTTAAGCAACTCAAGCCATCTCCTCTGTCTGGGATTTAACTCCTTTTGGCTGAAGACATATTGAAGATTCTTATGATCTGTGAACACATCAACATGCACACGATAGAGATAATGACGCCAAATCCTTAAAGCAAACACTACCACTGCCAATTCGAGGTCGTGAGTTGGATAATTATTCTCATGGACCTTAAGTTGTCTAGAAGCATAAGCTATAACCTTACCATCCCGCATCAACACACAACCAAGGCCCACTCTGGACACATTATAATACACAACAAAACCCTCTGTACCCTCAGGTAGGGTCAACACTGGGGCAATAGTCAAACGAGTCTTCAATTACTGAAAGCTTTTCTCACAAGCTTCAGATCATTGAAACTTAATCTTTTTCTGAGTCAACTTAGTTAACGGGGCAATAGATGAAAATCCTTCCACAAACCTTCTGTAATAGCTAGCTAGACCCAAGAAACGTCTAATATCAATCGAGGTTGTGGGTCTGTTCCAACTCTTTACTACCTCTATATTCTCAAAGTCAACTTGAATACCCTTGTTGGAGATTATGTGGCATAGGAAACCACAAACTTCAACCCAAATTCACACTTAGAAAACTTGGTAAATAACTCACTGTCTTTAAGAGTCTGAAGAACTATTCTAAGGTGACTAATATGATCCTCTTCATTTCTGGAGTAAACTAGGATGTTATCGATGAATACGATAACAAATATATCCAGATATTATTTAAACACTCTGTTCATAAGGTCCATGAATGCTGCAAGAGCATTAGTCAAACCAAAGGACATGACAAAGAACTCAAATAGACCATAACGGGTCCTGAAGGTTGTTTTAGGAATGTCACTTTCTTTAACTTTCAACTGATGATAGTTTGATCTGAGGTATATCTTAGATAAACAAGTGGCTACCTGAAGTTCATCAAATAAGTTGTCTATTCTAGAAAGGAGATACTTATTCTTGATGGTGACTTTGTTTAATTGGCGATAATCGATGCATATTCAAAGATTACCATCGTTCTTACGCATGAAAAGAACTGGAGCACTCTAAGGTGAAACATTCGGGTGAATGAAACCTTTATCAAGAAGATCTCTTAACTACTCTTTTAATTATTTTAACTCAGTTGGATCCATTCTATATAGTGAAATAGAGATAGGTTGAGCGTCAGAAAGAAAGTCTATTTCGAAGTCAACTTCCCGTTCAAGAGGAACTTCGGAAAGATCTTCGGGGAACACTTCTAGAAACTCATTCACAACTAGAACTGACTAAAAGGTTGGGGCTTCAGACCTGGAATCCTTAACCAGAACTAGATGGTGAATGAAATCCTTAGAGGTCATTTTTCTAGCCTTAAGTTAAGAGTCAAACCTACCTATAGGCGTCGAGGTATTATCTTTTCATTCTAAGACTTGCTTATTAGGAAAACAGAATTCTACCACTCTGGTCCTGCAGTTGACTGAAGCATAATATGAACACAACCAATCCATTCCAAGGATAACATCGAAATCAATCATATCTAACTCTACTAAGTCAGCTGTGGTGATTTTCTAAAGAACAGAGAATGGGAAATTTCTTATACCCGTTTAGCTATGACTGACTCACCAACAGGACTAGATACTATAAAGGGTTCTGAAATAATTTCGGGACTGACATCAAAATTTACTACAATATAAGGAGTCACAAAAAAGAGTGTGACTCATAGATCTAACAATGCATATACATCTAACTGAAAGACTTTTAACATACTAGTGATAACATCTAGGGAGTTCTCCTGATCCTGGCGAGATGACAAGGCATAAAAGTGGTTTTGGCGCTGACCACCGCTCGTATCAGAAGAAGTACCCTGTTGAGCTGGGCAACCTGAAGGGGTTGCTGAAGTAGTGCATTGAGTCTTTCCACGTGTGGCTGAAGGGCAATCTCTCAACATATGGCCCACTTGACCACACCGAAAACAACCCTCCTTGCCAAGATGGCACTCACCTGGATGATTCTTACCACACTTAGGACATGTTGGAAAAGAGCGGCTGTTGAAAACATTACCTTGAGAGTTGGAGCCAGATGCTTTATTCTTTTGATAAAAATGGCGCCTGAAGAAGGAGTACTAGCCAAAAAAGGTGTTGGAGCTGAAGATCTCTGCTGATACTGTGAGCTATTCCCACCGCTCGATCTCTGTTGAGAATAATCAAAATTACCTGTTCTGGCACTTTTGTTCTCCCTTTATTTTACCTTCAACTTATATTCCTCAATCTGCTGAGCATGGATCATGAGTTGGGAGATATCCATATCCCCGACGAGCATAGAGGTCTTGCACTCCTTGACCACCAAGTCTAAAACACCCGAAACAAACTTACTTATTCGGTCCCTCAACTTAGCAACCATCTCTGGATCATGCTTGGACAGCTAAGCAAATTTAAGGGCATCATCCTTAACTAACATGGAGTTCTGCTACAAGTTAATGAACTCCTCAGCCTTTGTTACCTTTAGCTCACGAGGAAAGAACCTGTCCAGAAAGGTTGTCACAAGTTCATCCTAGTCAACTAGGGCTAAACTTGCTCAATGGCCTTCCTTCCACTGCTTGAACCATATGTGTGTTACCCCCTTGAGATGGTAAGAGGCCAAGTCTGCACTTTCCTCTCCAATGATACCCATAATCTGAGTGATCTTCTGAATCTCATATATGAACTCTTATGGATTCTCATCCACCTTTGATCTATGGAACTTATGTGGGTTCATCTGTGCGAAGACTTGAATTCTAGCAGTGGTCACATTTCTATTCACATTAACAGGTGCGACTGCCTGTTGGTTGGCCTGAGCGGTCATAGCCCGTGCCAATATCTGAAAGGCAGCTCTGAACTCCGGATTAGTCACCTAATCATTCATAGGTTCCGTGGGTGCTGGTGGTGCTGGCTAGTTTCCGTTAGCCTTTCTCCTTCCGTTCGCTCTTCTGGGAGGTATTATTTGTAACGCGTAGAGTGCGAGTTAGAAGGATAATTAGAATTTACACTCTATCGCATGATATAAATTATAAAATAAGGGAAGCTTCCTAAGAACGTTTTGCAGCCTCTTCCTTATAAGTGTGGCGCACTTCACAATCATGAAAAAAGACTCTACTTAACGCAACTATCAGATATCCTAGGACACACCTAAACCTGATGCTTTGATACCAAGTTTGTCACGATCCAAGTCTATATACTAGATGCAACATGGTGTTTAAGACCACAAGTGACTCCATGCTAACCTATATGGAAGTGGAAGCTAATTGAAATTATGAAACAACTACTTATAAATAATGAAGTAATCTGAGTTAAGTAAATAGATACGGAGTCTGACATTAAAACACAAAGCTGACATACTAATTGACTATCTGTTTGAAAGCCTCTATTAACTGACGAGTTGCTGGGACAAGTCCCCAACAAACTCTAAACATCTGAAACTGAAAATAAGACTAAGGACATATGAAATAAACAAAAATCTAACCTTAGAATGATGAGAACTCACCAACTGTTAGTTGGTCAAGTACTGAAACGTGTCTAACCGCGGGACTGAGTATAAGTACCTGAAGCTATATCATAAAATAATATAGCACAAGAAGTATGCGGTGAGTACTTTGAATGTACTGAGTATACGAGATATGCAACTGAAACATAAAACATGCTGATAATCTGAAAAGTTGTATTGAAATACATAATTAAACTAAAGTACAATGACCCTATCTGATATACATAAATATTAATATAAAATAATAGTCTGAAAATGTATAATAAAAGTACAAGTAAAACTGATTTAAGGGTCATGTGCATGCACTGAAAACTGAGCCTATAACTGTGCTGAGACTGTAATTATACTGAATTATGGGTGAGCCTATTAAGCGAAATATAACCACGTGAGCTAAACGTGGAGTTCGATGTACACACTCCATAGATAGGACCCAATATACCTTGCTAGAGTATAAAGGCATGGCTGGTGTGATAACTAAAACTGATGTCTATTCGAGCTAATATCCTACGGTGGCACGTAATTCTGGGACCTGGGTGCACTGAATCCTAGTCCAACTCAGTGCTAAGTACTACTTCCAACTAATATATCTACTGATACCTCAAAAATTAGTGTTCTTAAAACTAAGTCAGAAACTACTCTATCTGAAAGCATTGTAAGAGTCTAAAGAACCTGAAAATACTAATTATGCTGTCAACATATGTATACTGAAATCACGATAGAATCATAAAGACTAAAATATGAATTCATTCTAAACTCAATGCCATATAAATATGATACATATAACTAAACTTGAATCATGCTAAAATCTAACATGAAAATATCATATGTAACTGAATTGTAAAATCGTGAATATCATAAACTAGAAACCATATGAGACTTGAGAAGATTAAAGTAACAAGGGAACTCCTAAACTGAACAAAAATCCTAAGACATGATTTTTCTACAGGTTTGAGATAACATTTTTTTGAAAGCTTTCGGGACACAAGGGTGAAAGGACAACCCCTGTTGAAATCTCAGATACCTGGAATGAAAAGTTTTTGCCTACTTCTTGAGGGTCCAAGAATTTTGAGAAAAGAGCCCTAGGTGTTCTTGAGCTTGAGAGGTAAAATGTTCTCGATGATTTCTAGGGTTTTGCATCAAAAATTGCATTAGAACCCATAGTTTAGGATTAGGAATCGTTAGTTTAACCTTAGAAATGAAGGATAAGACTTACCTTGGAGGAACTTGTGATTGGAGATGTTTGGAGAGCTTAATTCCTCTTCAAAATCGTTAGAGTTAAGTGTTCTCCAATACAAACTAGATGCTTTATCCCAATTATTCAATATAGAACATAACTCAAAAAAGGATCATGGTGGTTGATCCTCATGGTTAAGGGTTCTCAAATATAAAATGGATGTTTTATCCCCTATGATTTAATATAATACATCATTTTCAAAGAGAATCATGGTGGCTAATCCATACGTTAATTGTTCTCCTTTTTAAAGGATTGAATCATTATCCACGATTTTTTTCTTATGAATCATATGATAATCCCCGATCATAATACGCTACTGAAAGTTCAATACCCAGATGTAATCGAGAACTCTGGTACAAGGATAAGAAAACAGAAAAATCATTAAACACCAACCAAAGCTTTCTTTAATCATGGAGTATTATCCCAGATCGCTCTATATAGAATATAGTTCCAAAAAGAATCATGGCAACTTACCCTTACGATGAAGTGTTCCCCCTTATGTGAGGAAAAATGCTATTTCCGACCTCCTCCCAACGAATCGAGGGTTTATCCTTGATTGCTAATACAAACATAGATCCAACCAAAGTACGAGCTAGACTTTCTGTGGAGGATTATCAAATACTTGATGGAGCCTCTAAATGGTCAATTGAATATCTTTAGAGATATCCTCCCCCTGTTGGTAGGGAATGAATACCCTTTCATGAGAAGTGAATAGGTTCCTCTCAATTTAATGGTTAGGTAGGATAATCAATCAGGTAAAGTCCCAACCATTTCCAAGAAACCATTAACGTATGAACATGCGGGAGTACCAAGGAAAGCAACACGACCAGGAGAATATTAGATTTAAGGACCTGAAGAGTAGATCTTGCGACAACAGTCTATTATCCATCGATCCTAAAGTAGCAAAGTTCTCAAGGAGGCCAAAAGACGCATGTTGCACTTTTTTTCCTTGACTGAAGGTTTTTATTCCAAATGGATTTTCCCCAGCAAAACTTTTAAAAAGGCAACAAACGCGAGAAATTTTATCAAAAGCATTTATGGCAACGTCAGTGTCCGAAGTCTGTAATGGCTCAAACTAAGAAGCATCACATGGTGGAACAGTCAAAATACAATGAAACGAGCACCACTTCATTGTCAGTGACAATTAGCCACTTTTTTGTCCTAAAAAGATATCGATAACTCTTCCACTTATCGGATATATTTTATTTGATATTAAAAAAGTGAAGGACTAACTGTATGGGGAAAATCTACGTCTAGCAAAAGGATGAATCAAACCATGATACATGGTAGAGTCATAACATGAGATATGCTTGCTATGTCCTGGGAAATTTGGAAGAATCATCTCAGGCATAGCTCGAAGTGATATTGCATCGGTACGACCAAGGCTATTCCGCAATTGGACAGCCTGCTGGACCACATTCCGGGGACAAGCCATTTGACAATTGTGGCACCTTCATAATGACTATCGGAGGATCAACAATCAATCTTGATCTTGCGCCGACCTGCCCCGATTAGCCTCGAGCCCAACATTAGAGTCACTAGTTAGCCTTTTCAAAGCTAGTGTTTAGTCTTTTCACATTGAGGTGACAGACCGACTTTCTGGCCTATAAAAAAATCCTCTCGGAAAAAGAGAAACCATCAGAAAATATAGAGTCTTCTTCAGAAATCTCTTTATCTTTTTTTCCTTAGAATTTCAATGGGAGAAGGCTCTCGATCTTCTCCTCCTTTGTATTTTCCTACTCCTTCAAAATTTTCTTGCACGTATATACTTTCTTCCTTGGAGGTTTGACCGAAAGAAAATAAACTTGATCGACCTCCTTTTTTTTACAATTTTTTAAAATTCAAGTATAAGTGAAATATAAGAGATTATTTTCTCTTTAAAATTAGTGTTACTACAACTAACAGTTGTTTAACAGGTCAATTTGTTAAGAATAAACTATAGGCTGTGAAAGTTAGTGCTCATTTCGCCTTAATTTATATGATGTAGTTTGACTGAATTCAGAATTTAAAAAATATGGGAGGATTTTTGAAACTTATGGTATAAAACAAGTCATAAATATTTGTATGATTTATTCTTATTAAAAATAAAATGAATATTTAAAGTTAAATTGTTATTAAATATAAAAAAATATCATTTTTTTAAACTGATTAAAAAAATATATAATATAAATTGAAATAAAAAGAGTAGTATATGTTTTGCTTTCTCCGGGAACTAATGATTCTCAATCAAGAATTAAGATTGTGACTAAATAAATATGTGGGTGTATAAACATGGCTCTTTTTTTTTTATTAAACTAAGAATTGCCACTTGTGTAGGTGTAAGGTACAAATCTGTGAAAATGATTGCTAAACGTCCAGAATCACATGTGTTTTTCCCTTTCCTCTTTGTTCGATTATTCAAATCTTTTATTGCAGAAAGTGGCCCCCCTCGACTTTAGGGAGATGTAGAGATTAAGATGCAAGTTCAATCAAATCTGATAAGTTTAATTTAATTATTATATTTAGTTTGAATTTATCTTTTACCATGTACATCTCAATAATTTTAAACTTTTAAATTCATTTCTGATTCCATGCCATTTGTGAAGTCTTGATTTAAAAAATAAATAAATAGAACTCCTGATTCATGAGAATTCAGAAAGAATACTAAAGAATTAGTACAAAAATAGAAAAACAAATTAGGTGATAATTGATTGTCAATGAGACTGCAACAAAGACTTGTTTTCCACGTGGCCTGGCTACAAGGTTGACCCAATTAGGTCAAACTTGATATACGCGTGACAAATAATATAAAACCTAATTCAGATTAATTAATCTAATCTCGAATTAATTGATACAGTAACAAAATCACCAATTGATCTCTGCTTAAATAATTGCACTTGTAAAGTTCCTACAGTTCACCCCTTAAAATATTCAGTTTCAGCAAATTACTTTCTTGATTAAATTCATAAACATTTTAAAGCTGATCGTTTATTAATAATTACATAAATCAATAACCAAACATATATTTATACCATAAAAGAAATCAGTACTATAATAAAGTTAATATGAACCTTGGAAAATAAAAATAAAAAATAGGACATAGCAATCTCAATCTTTAGGGAAAGAGATATGTTTGCATGATGCGGCATTACTTTATTTGATGTCCTTTTTCGTCACATGGGCTTATACTTGTCATGACAGGTTGTTCATTCAATCTCCGCTTTCAAAGGAAAAGATGGTTTAATCTAAGCTTTAATAATTTTGAATCCACCAAAATGATTCTGTAAAGATTTCTTCTATTTTAGATTTACATTATTATACGTAAATAATAAAAAAAAATCTTTTAAAAAGGTTTAATGATTTTTCCTGTGACGGATTATAAAGAAATAAATTAACCCGAAAAAGAAAAAAGGAAAGTTGTTATTGGCACGGAAATAACACTCATTGTGGTTCATCTTTGAAAATTAGTCACGCAGTTATGGAGTTTCAAATTTTAAAATTTTACGCTAGTGATTATCTCTTAATTATAAGAAAAGAAAATTAGCTACGTAAAATTTACGGCCAAATAAGAGAAAAAAGATCCGTCTTGTTGATATAATGATAATACCATTTTTGGCTAACATTATATATTGTGAGTAAATAAAGACAAAAAAAAAAAAAAAAGGAAAATTCTAAAGATGTTAACTATTTCAATCATAATCTTATTTCATGTGAAACAAAGTCTTATTCACGAATTAAAGTACTATATTTGAAACAAATAGACACGTGTGAACTATAAACATGATCATACACAATTAAATTGAATAAGATAATTAGACGAAGAGGCTCTGCTTAATCACATTCACATATTAGAACGGATCCTATCAAATCTTTTAATTAAGTGGATACGTGATTAAATACGGCTAATTCAAGTTCAAATTAAAGGCAAGAGACATGTGGATGGATGAGGGATAGCATACGTGGCAAAATGGCCTTTCGGAGTAGCCCAAAAGTCAGTTAATTAGCAAACAATAATCGACCATGTTTAGGGCCGTGGACTTGTGGTTATGGTGCTGGATAAACAAAAGGATTAATAGCTGTTAAGAAAAATTAAGGAATCTAAAATACCAGTAGCAAATTGGTATTCATTATTGTGAATCCTATTAAAAGAATATTATCCTTGTGTTTCCATGTGTGGTACTAGCTTCTTGTAGTATATATAATTACCACTATGCAAGAGAGTTTAGGTCAACAATTACATTTATTTATTGTTGTATTAGAATTTAGTACCCGAATTTTACTGATCCGATTATCTAATTTATATTCACTTTGTAGAGCTCATGAAAACAAAAAATATTCTTTATCAAAAGTTTTTCAATTTTCATGACTTAAACTTGAAGAACTCTGAATAAGGTAAATGAATTTCACAATACTCCATGATGATATTGAAATTTTCTTTTATTTTCATAGATGACAATGAATGTATTAACATTTGTTGCCAGAGACTAATACCTAGTTTGGCCAAATTTTCAAAAAATATTTTTACAATTAGAAGTGTTTTTCAAATAAAGAATTTTTTGAGAGTAACAATTTATTTTGCCTAAGCAATTTGTAAAATGTTTTTTTCTATCAATATTAAAGCATTAATTTATTTTCAGCTAAATATTCAAAAAGTGTTTATAAGTAGAAGTTATTTTTACTACTACTCAAAAACATCCCCCATCCCCACCCCCAAATATTGGCCTTTCAATTCTCTTAAAATAAGTACTCATGTTTTAAAAATATAAATAGTTTTAACTTTTCAAAACTTAGACTAACCGGACTATAAATTTGGATAGATTTGATTCTGTAGTCTTTATAAATTTTTTTAGTTTTATATTATTTTTATACGTAAAAGACTTGAAAATATTATTTCTTTTATTCAATTCATAAATAAAAGATCATTTCCTCTTTTCCTCAGGGATTTTTCAAAATTTGAATACCACTCACAAGAAATGAAGATCTAGGCTGCTTGTTATACATAATGTGCTGTCTGTGGAATACTCGACAATGTTAATTCATTGCTAAGAGCCTAAGACCTACCGGAACCTTTTACTGTTAGGGTTGGTTTGGTAGAATATATAAAAATAATATTTTATAAAGTGTATTAGTAATGATAGTATTATTTATGTTTTTGTTAGTTACATTGAGATTATTTCTTGTACATTGCTTGATTTGGTGTGTTAAAAAATAATATTCAATGCATAATTTTTTTTTAAAAAAAATTATTTATTTATAAAAATATTCTCCACAAATAAAATAGATAGAAAAAGTTTTGAAGGGTCATTGTTCCTTAACCATGCTAATACATGTATTAAAAATCATTGCATTACTGATACCATAATTTTTTGTATATTAGTTATACATAATATAAGACGCATTAATTATACATAAATTAAAAGAGTGTACCAAACAAAAAATTAATAGTATAGAAAGCTAATACATATATATATATATATATATATTTTTTGATGCATCCTACGAAAAGACCTTATAATTTACCACAAATCTGTTCTTTTCCGATTTTAAAGGATATTGAACTTTTTTCAAAGCTAAATGTTGCTTTCCATTTTCACGTAAAAAGGTACAATTAGTCTACAATTCTTTGCGTTAATGAAAAATAGCATCTTCTAGTTTGATCCTTGTAAACAACTACGACCACTTACTCTATCATTGAACATGAGAAAGAACATATATGTTTTTTTTTTCCCTTTTTCTTTGTCTAATTTCATACTGTAGAAAAATTTACAAGTTTGTAAATGGAGCATACATATAACAGCAATGTACAAGGTAGAATTGAAGAAACCGCGTTAATCGTCAAGAAATAATGACACTAATTTATGTTGAAACGAGTGTTGAGATATATAGTACCAGCGATTGAAATGATTTTAAAATGTGGGGTACAAGAAGAACAAAGTGGATGGTTAGAAATTTTTTTGATAGAGTGAGTGAGGGTCGATGTCAATTGTCAAATGGTCTTCCCCAATATTGGAAAAGGTATGTTTCTTCTTTGGGGAAAAGCATATCATCAATATCAATGAATGACAACAAAGTTAATTACATAATGCATTTTTCTTTCATTATAGACCAAAGGATTGGTTTTAGGTATATCCACTCTCCAAACATGTGGGGAGTGGACCTGCAGCTACTAGTCTTGGTTGTTGGATCGCTCTACAGACAGCCATGATTTGATTTTCAAATATTATTGTCGTTATTTCACCAAATTTACTAGTTAAGAGAATTATATGTGGGTTTCTCATTAGCAGAATTAATTGGTCATCGAAAATCCTCACATGACAAATGAATCTCCTTATCTCCGGAACTTAACATTAAAATCCGCTTTGAAAAAATGCAGAGAATTTTCTCTCTTAAGCCCTAGCCGTCATATTAACATGGTAAAATTTATCTTTTTAATATCTTGATGTATTTAGGACTTGTTAGAGTTCACCTTCAATTTCTACCTTAGTTGGATTCTACATCATAATTATATTTTACTTTCAAAAAATTTTTTTGGTAGATAAAGTTTCTTTGTGGAAAATGACTCCACCATAGCTATCTTTTTTCTTGGAGAAAGATTTAGACTTCTAATCTTCTCATACACAACACAATAGCATCCACAATGTAGTCTTGTTTAGGGGGAGATTATTCTCTCAATTGCTTTATGTTTTTTATATTAGTTTTCAAATATGTACGTCACTTGACCAAATCATATTAAATATTATGCCTATTTTAGTATAGTTATTTTTTACCTGATAACATTTTGTAATTATTAGCTTCCGCATGACGCTACGATTTTTTCGATCCCAAGAGGACTTACAAAGGCGGATAAATTAATGAGTTAATAGCAAACTAATAAGCATCGCTTATAAATGGACTTAATCCAATAGCTATTTATTTGAACAATTAGGATTTCGATATTAGATGCTAGTAAATATATATATACATATATTTCAAGGTGGGAAGTTTTATTTTTCCCATCGATCTATTTTCAGAATTCAATTAAAAAAACGGGTAGTTCCTATAAAGGATCGGACTAATGACGTATACAATACTTGAATTCTCGATATAGATGCTACATAGTTGGTTCATTTGGTATTTGGATATTTTTTGGAGCAATGATCTGGCGAATTATCAATGATTCATTCTTAGATTTTCTAAATGATGAAGAGATCAAAAAGTTTTCGGCTTGCACGACGTCTCCATTCATTTGCTCCAGCTATGAAAGAAAAGAATGCTCCTTTCCATGGGCAATCTACTCAAGAGTTTAGGCCCCTAATTCGATCTATGTCCGGGCTGCTGTCGTACTCAAAGGCTATATATATATATATAAAATTAAACCTCTATACGGCCGCACGCCAGCATCTGTCGCTAACCTTCTAGGTCCTCTTTATTTTAACCTGTTCCCACTTAGTTCCTGGTTTGTAGTACTGGATGCAGGTTTTCTAATGTTCATTGTTTAATGACAAGAAATTATGACATTCGTATTCATTGATTTAAAATCTTTATTTTATCTCTATTCGAAATGAAAATAACATAAATGGCCCTTATCTTTAATGTAAGTTTAAAATATATTTTTTAAATATTTTTTAGCATTTTTGATCTTTTAAATCAATTAAAAATAAATATTTTTGATCTTCATTATATATTGACCAAACTCTAATAGTTAAATATAATCGAAACTATAAATATATAAAATATTTAATAAAAACTCACATTTAAAAGTATAAGTTTTGTAGTTTATGTTACTTTTGATCCATTCCAAAAGTCTGACGCAATTTTTATTATTTTTTTTGTGTTTGATATAATTCTGAAATTTTGACAGAAGTTTCTAGTGTCTTTGGTTAAAAAAATAATTCACAAATTCAATTAAATTTAGCATTTAAAATTTGATAAAAAATTCAATAGAAATTAAAAGTGTTCATTTTTATCAAATTTATAGAATCAAAACTATTCAATTAATAATTAAAAGAACTGTTCTGAACACACTTTATAAAGGTAAGTGATTATTGTTGTCATTTTCTCCTATTTGAACATCAAACGATAATAATGCAGCTCCTATCAAAGTTCTGCTTTAGGAGAAATAATGTGAGATATCGATGAAATTTAGGACCACCACGAGGCGGTACCATATTGGTAGACAAATATTGAGGACCGTGATTGTGATATACGTACTTTCCGTTTTATTTTAATCATTATATATATTAAAAATAGTTATTTCAAAATACTTGTTAATTTTAAAATTCAAGAGATAATTGATTATATTTTTTCAATTCTACCTTTAATAATTAAAGTCATTCTAAAATGTGAAAAAAATTATTATTATATATTTTTAAAAAATTAATAAAATTATATTAATAAAATTATTATTTTCATTAATTTTTTTAATAAATATATAAATTTTACCCTTCGTAATTAAAATGAAACAGAATAAGTATATAGATAGATATTAATCAATGAACCAACGAAAAGTTCACACTTAATATTATCTTCTTAGGTTCAATCGTGGCAACTAATGGGTGGATCGATTTTAGACTAGCTTTCTTCCCATATTTTCTTCATTTCCACCTACGAAAAACAAAACGAGAATTGCGAGGGCCTTTTATAAATTCGAAAATAAAAAAAGGTATATGGGCCAAGCCAACCCGGCCCAAAAAAATAAATGAAGAGCAAAAAAAAAGCTAATAATCTAAAGAACAAGATTCTTTTTTTTTTTTAAAAAAAAAAAATGAATTAACATGAAAAAGAACATCTAGCTTCATTGTACATGTCTATTTAATTTGTATTGAAATATTCGTAATGGTGTCTCACTAAAAGATGTTCCTTATTTCCTGGAGCTTAGACTCCTAAGAATAAAAATGACTTGCACTTATTCGTTACACAAAACAAAGTTAATTTAATTCTAAAAGGTTGTTTTATTTAGAAACAAGTTACGTACAAATTATAATACAAAAATTAATATTGTAGAAATTATAAAATTGAAATTAGTTTTTATCAGGTAGTTAATTAATTGTACTAGAAATGAAATATATATTGGATAAGTTTCTTAAAACATAGGTTGATTTTTAAATTTGCTAAAAATGAAAGGGTATTGATGATGCGTTTGAGCAAAAGAACAAAGAATCATTTTGTATTTTAGTGTTCAATCCATGTATAACTTAATTCATATATTATTATACCAAGTTATTTTTAAGTATAAAACAATACACCAATTAAAGTATTAATACCTTATACCATGATTAACTATACAAGTTTCAACATGCAAAAACAAACAATGTATAAAATAATACATATCAAAACCTATACTATAATTATATTGTTCTATCTCTCAAACCAAACGAGTTCTGAAGAGCACCATTATTTACACACAATATGTACGGTCTAACCATGGTTAAATATAAAATGTTTATGCAAAATTATAAAACTTGAAAAAAAAAAAGTGAGTAGTATTTTTTATCAAGTTAAAAAAAATATTAAAAAATTAAAATTATGTTTGAACATAAATATAAATTGAATTTATTCTTAAATTTTTATGAGTAATTTGAAGTGAAAAATTATAAAACCAATTTTTTAGAGTTTTTCGAGTTCTGATTTTTATTAAAAAAATAATAACAATAATATGTCCATACAATTTTCTGAAATAAAATTTTGAAAGGAGTGAAATATCCGGGATCAAACGGGATAGACCTTTTGTAGATTCATAGAGAAAAAAGGAAAAAAAACCAAAGAGAAGACATACTTTTAAGTTTTAACTCTTATAAAATGACAATTTATAAGGTTGGTTAGGTAGGAAGGAAAATGTATTTTGAAAAATAAGCAAGTTCCTTATTATTTTTTTTGTGTTCGTTACATAAGTAAAGAATATTATTATAAATATATTATATATAATTTAGTTAAATATCAATATATCATGAAAAGTGGAGATCAGAATATGTGTGGTGAGGTGAAAATGAGATATGTTGGAGAATGAGACGAAAAACACAATTAACATGGAGTATCATTTATGAAACTTATTTTCTTTATTTTATCTGGAGAAGTCATTCTTCTCATTTAAAAAATTTATTTTCTTAAAAAGAATATTATTTTAAATATTTTTTTTGACCAATCAAACATAAAAAAATTGAAAAATACTCTCCTTATCTATCAAACCCATAATGCAATTCCAATATACTGATAATCGAAGAAAAGGAGTAGTCCAAATAAATTAAAAGATGGAGTACATTAGAATGAAAAATACATGGACGTTAATTATCTCGACTTTACGATCTATATATATATAATAAAGGAAGATTTTAAAAAAATGACGTGGACCTCTCTGTGCTCAAGAAAAGCATTAATTTTTGTTGTTGATATTTTATCATTTTTTTCAATCATTTTATTTTGTAAAATCATTTTCTTAACTCATACCTTTTAAATTACATAAATTTTATTATTGATTAATAATATTAATAATAATAACTCTCAAACCTTTCATATTCATAGCCACCAATTATTTAAGATACAAGTTTATGATACTTTAAAATCACACTAATAGAAATTTATTTTGATATATATATATAAAAGAAATAAATTTGTAAACAATTATAAATTTATGTATGAATATATAAGTTATATCTTAAAAAAGAATTGTATACGCCTAATTTAAGATAATAGATAGTTAGATCGTGAATCCTTTAAAAATAGAAAGAATATAATATTCAGTTGAAAGAACAATTAAATCTATAACTATATATAATTGGTGCTACTTAAACTCCACAAATATTTCACGATTATTTTTATTGGATGGACAAGGAGGATGACAAAATTTTAATTTTTTGAGCTCTCTAAATTTATTGTGCTATATATGTATAATTTTTTGTTATTATAAAGATGATACAAATTACATAATATACATAAAAATAAGGTAGATATGAAAAAAATGTACAAAATTATAAGAGCAATCATTGATAAAAGTGTTTATCAAAAAGTATTTTTTAAAAAAACATTACACTGGATTATATACTTTATCAGTATATGTTTTTTATATACTAAAAATATGGAAAATAAAGAAGATAACCAATTATAAATAAAATTATTTATGAAGTTATTTCTTGGTGTTTAATATATTATGTAAATTATAAAAAATATATGAAAAAAGTTAATTAAGAAATAAAATTATTTTTAAATTTTTTTAAATAAAATTAATAGAAGGAGAAAAGGCAAACTAATTTGACTATTTTAAAGAAGGATAATAATAATTACTGATTTTTTTTGGACATATTAAATGAATAAAAGAAAGAAAATAAAAAAAAATTGGTGAAGGATAAAATTACATAAGAAAATTATTTAAACAGAAAAATAGAAGAAAAAAAGAGAGTAGATAACTACGAAAATTAACCCAAAAAAATATTTTTAAAAGCCAAGAAGCTAACGAGGATACAATCAAATAAGAATATTTTTATTTTATTTCTGATATTTTCTTAATTAAATTTATAAAATTATTAAAAAATTAAAAATTTTAAGAAAATATTAAGCTGCGCAGATTAAAACTTTGCGTATTTGCCACATCAGTGACATATGATTCTTGTAATATAATTTGAGATAGGAGAGTCAAAATTAAGGAGGGTCATTTATTTGATATTGGATTTTGTTTCTTATTTCTTATCAACCATGAAAATATAATTAAAACAATAATAGTATTGCAATTGAAGAACAGAGAAAAGAAAAATTGATCAATAAGTAAAAATTAAGTTTTTAATTAAAACTAATAATAATTATTATATAATTATATTTTATTTTACTTAACCGCGAAGCGCGAATACATTCACCAGTTTTGAGTATAAATCACTCTAGAGAAGTACTATTTACATTTACATACTTCCATTAAATTAATTCAATACACTATGATGGCTGCATATAATAGAAATTTTAACGCTATATATGTTTAGAAAATGAGAAAAAGAAAAATATTTAAAGAAAAGATCCACATAAAATCTAAACGTGATAAGTAATAATCTGACATTACGTTCACAAGAAAATAAAAATGAAAAGGTCAATGCAAAAATTAATATTTGATACATAAACATTTATCATCACAAAAATGAAAACAAATCCAAATACGCAAAAGGTCCACTTAAGTGTTCCCAAATTATAAGTTTAAAATTAAAAAAAAAAAGAAAAAAAAGAACAAAGAAAAATAAGAAGCAGTCTGACATATTTAGACTGAAGTATATCTTAATTTGTGCTCTTGTAGTCTTTATTGGTTCACATGAAATCAAAAGAGCTACATTGTTTATTAACAAAAACTAACTAATAATTATATTATTGCGAGCGGAGTCGTGATACGAAATTTATAAATTTGAAAGTTTTAACTTTTTTAAGTAATTGAATTTTAAATTAATATATAAGGAAATAAATTAGTACTAAATGAAAGTAAAAAGTTGTTTTGAACAATATAATATTGAGAAAGAATGAGAAGGAGATGAGAACGAGTATAATATTGATAAGCACATGATGTGGACTATAGATATTTATTATTCTGGATATATTTGTTTATCAATTTTCTCAAGTTAAATTAAGCTAAACAAACAACACGTTGATTTGAAAACATTAAAAAAGCACTAAAAAAGTTGATGGTGATTGGTTTATTCAATATCGTTGGGCCATTTCTTTTTTCTTTTCCTTTATGGAAAATATAGTTCCATTAGGATCATTACACAGAATGAAACTAAATATCTACTAGGGGGAAAGAAAAACAAACTTTTAGAATGAAATTTGAGGAATGAATTTTTGTTTAATGTTTTATTTGTGAGAATAGGGAAATTAACTTTCTTTTCATGTTTCATTTATTGAAGGACTAGAGGCTCTTTTTTAAATATTGTTAGATTAAAACAGTTAAAGGTATAAGCAATAGGGTATGAATATATATGCTTTTTACTGTACAGAACAAAGTGAAAGTATTATATTGATAAAATTTGCTAGAAAGATCAAAGTTATTAAATTATTACAAGAGTTGTTGAGCAGAACAGCTGAAGCGCGCAATACATATTGTGTCTGAACATGAGTGTTAACTAACAAAAGGAAAGAACAATAGTGTGTTACATAATATCGCTCATTTAGTTTAAACAGTTAAATAGGATGCATGAGATAAGATTTAGTAGTCTAAATACACAAAGTTCAAAGATATTGAGTGTACTTTTAGTTTTTCACATACGTTAAATTTGCTGAGGAATTCTTCATCTGTAAGCCTATTATAATAGGAATTAGAATCTGTTGAGTAAAATGTATTCAAATTTACAAAATTTGATGCGCAAAGAAAAACTATATTAAAATAAATATATGGTTCATTAAAAAAGAGAAATTAGAGAAGGAAAAATGATTACAATACGAAGCGCGACATCAAGAAATTACTAATATTAAGTATATGAAAAGCATGCAAAGGCTATATCAAAATAAAGTGAAAACAGAGGAATATACTCTGGATAGTTCAATTTATTTGATTTAGACTTCAATAGGATTAATCATGGAATGTTTAGCTTTTCAGGCTGAGCTAGTATGATATTGGTATTGAGATACAAAACTTTTCTCTAGACAGTATTACATTATTTTGTGTAAGGAAATTTTAAAGAAATTCAATAGCAGATGAGAGCTTACTTTTCACGATTCTTGATGATTTTCGACTGTCAAAGTAATTCAAAAAGCTGTAATACATTTATCAAATGTAAAATTAGTAAATTATCTGTGAGCTGAAGAGATAGAAAAAATTGACTATATGTGAGAGGAGATTTATTTTAAAAAAATCAAAAAAAGGTATTACCAAGGCAGGATTGAAACTGGCATTTGGAAAGGACAAAGTTTCATGAATTGACCTTAGCAAAACATAATATATGTATGAGAACTTAATACATGGATATCTCATTCATTCATAAGGAAGCAAGCTCAAAAAATGTAATTGTACATATGCACATATCTAGGTCGTCTTATATAATGTGTACCAACGTGAAAGGCTAAAAATTTGAGAAAAAAAATTCATATGCTTACTAGAATATTCAAACATATATACTTGTGTGTGCATTTTAATTTAACCTTTAAGTTAGTGAAGAAACCTCAACTTATCTCAGAACTCTTTCTTTATAGCAATGTACCACATATATTTATGTTATTCCATAAAGTGAAGAGTGACAGGATCAGTGGCTACGTACAAATATTGAGTTTCCATCCATAACAAACTTCAATACTTTAACTGTATGGGAGATATAATGTAATATATAATCTTGGTCGTCCTACAATGTCCAACTGAATTTAGGCGACTATCAACGCTGAAGCAGGTGAAAACAATCTTCAGAGTTTATCTAATCTCAAAAGCAATCCAGCACTATATTGTTGTCAGCATATTAGCTTAAAGAGAAGCGGTACCAGAAATATGTTGGACTGTTGTAACATCTAATCTCAAAAAGCAATTCAGGACTATATTGTTGTCAACATATTGGCTTAAAGAGAAGCAGTATCAGAAATATATTGGACAATTATATGTTCTATTCGTTAAGTTAATATAAGAATCTGACAACGTGGACTAACCAAGAAAACAGTTGCATAATTTATAAACTAATTACCAGTGCATAAATAAAGTACGGTGGAAAAGACATTGATTTAAAAAAGCATAGAATGTAAAGATTAGGTCGGCCATGCAGATTATATTAGACTATATGTACTCAAAGCAGAAGAGGAAGTTTACTCCATTCGTTATATCGTTAAGTGATTCCATTTCAGGGACAAACTTTTATTAAATCTTCAATTATCAAATTAAGCAATATGTACAATTTAATAGCCTACTTCTGGGTATAATAAGCATTGTTATCTAGTGGATTGTGCAAACATTTTGTTTTGCCACACATTTATTAAATCTTTTATTGTTTGTATGTTATGGTCAAAGCAAAATAAGTTGAATAGAGGATGATTTGAAGTTTTTATTTTTGTTACCTTGTTTCATGATAGTATTGTCATCCGAACATCCCTGTGCAAGACCAAAAGGCAGAGCAAGCTTTATCGAGGAGTTTATCTTTCTATAAAAGAATTGTTTATATATATGAAAAGTACTATTAGTTTATATGTGACAAAATTATTTTGGGAACTTGTGGAACTTTCAAAAAGGTAAAAAGTTTTTATATGAATTACTTTTGTTCCACCAAAAAAGCCAAAAGTGGTTGCAAAAGGAAGTTGGTTAACCTGCACATGCATGTAACTCAAAGTATGAAAGAGGACAACATATTTGAAGGTCAAAAGGAAAACAATGGTTATTAAATTGAAGTGCGGAAGTGAATTTTTTAATAACCTTTATTTTTTTTTCACTGGAGTTGGTGGCTCCAGCTTTTGTTTGAGCTTTAACAAGTTATGTCGTGTGGTTGTTACTTCAGTTTCTTCGCCAGAAGAAGCGAAGTCCTTTTTTGATCTTTTATTGTTCTCTTTTTCAATGCAAACAGAATAGAAAGTTTTGCAGATGCTGATCCAACAATGCGAGAAAAGGATTTTTTCACTTGAATTCTGAACAGGTTTTGGTTCAGCTTGATTTGAATATTTTTCATTGGCAGCGAATCATTCTAGAGGTGAATATATTTTAAAGTGTTTGTTAGTTCAATTGTAAAGTAAATATAATGGAAATCATTTGGTTAGAATATTTACGCCAACTGGAACCAAATCATAAATCTCTGCAGCAGTAAGAGATAATAATTTTTTGGCCTATTTGTCCATAATTACTTCAGTTGTTGAGCCGGAAGCATCTTCCAGATTTACGTCAAATCGATACCTGCAGTAATATTATAAGACAAATTTTTGTATGTATTGCACTTGAATATGCCCATAAAATTAAAGTCTAAATACCTTGGAACCAACATATTTTCTTGATTGCAATTCATACAATGAATTTTTCTCTTCCTCGGACTTCTCACTTCTTGCCCACGGTTTGGACATATCAAAACATAGAAATTTTTGAGTCTATTTGAGAGTGATATTTTTGCTTCAATGGAGAAGGAGTGTCCCTTTTTAAAGAAAAAGTTAGATGTAATTATATTAATTACAATAATAAATAGTGGTATAAATTATAAATAATATAAATAGAATTTGGTCTAACGTCTTGTTGGGATTGAACGTTTGCAATTGAGACTATCTCTTCATCCACTAGAACAGAGATGAGACAACCAGAGTGAGATGTACTTCTTGCTGTAAAAGAGTTGAGATTTCTGTATTTTTTTCAGCCCTGTTTGTGGGAAAAAAGGTAAAATCTTTAGAATATTCATAATCAGCAGGAAGAAATAAATACAATATATGTAGCAGTAATGTTATACCATGAGCGCAGTTGGAGGCATTGTGTGGAGTTGTATCGATTTGGATCGTTGTATTAAATTTTGTAGTCAATGATGTGCCTATATTTATTAGTACAATGATTATTTTTACTGATATCATAAGATAAAATATTACTGCTTCAGCTACAATATGAATTTTTTTATCATAAGATAAAAGATTAATTTCTTTTGGTCAGATATATGTAATTCTTTTTCATTTTCTTAAAACCTATTGTTATACCCCGTAGGATTCCCGACACCTAGATGACCTATTCGCACGTTGGTTAAGTATATTTGAAGGCCATACGTGCTAAAGAAAGGCCAGGGAAAAGATTGGACGAGAAACCTGTCGAACCATCGCGGAAGGAGCCGAGGCAGAGCCCCTCCGCGATGGCAGCGTGTCACGGAGGTGGAGCCTCCGCGTTGGCTCCGTGACACGTTGGCCTTGTCCAGGCCCAAGTATATAAAGCCCCACTTCAGTTTATTTTGGAATTAAATGATAGAATCTCCAGAAAACAAAGAGGAAACAACAGAGAAGGAAAAAGGAACGAAGAAGTAATATAATTTTCATCCGATTACGCTGCTAAACGTTGTCCAAACTCAAATTAACCTCAGATACTGAGGTATTTAGCAGCAGAGAGCATTCCTACGGATTTAGTTTCATGAAATACGGCCGACGAATCGTCGAGCTACCGAGCTAAGGTAAGTGGAATTGCTCTAAACTAGTGTCTATGTGTTCCTAGCTGTGAAGTGAATATTTCTCCCTTCTGGACCTCTGAAAAATAGCGAGTTTTCGACCGTCTTTCGATAAGCCTAAGTTTAGGCTATAAACTATATCGAAAGTGACGTTGCTCCTTAAAATAAAGCTGTATTTAGTATTAATTGACATATTTATGAATGCATATTGGGAGAAAATGGTTGAAGTACCGGCCGAGCCTCGTCCGACAGACGGATAGTTCGAGGATAAGGTATGTAAAGCTAATTTCCTCGGCAAGTTAGTGAATCTCGGTATAATAAAGTAATATAAGACCAGTGAAATGTTCAGGAATCATGTGTTCTGTTAATTACGAATGTTGGTACGATATTAGAAGCATCATGTTATGATTAGCACGAGACTTGCCAGCGTGATATAGATTCTAATATAAGTGTTAGGAACTGGACAACATGTTCATTATGTGGTGTAGTACAGAATGTTAGGATATCATCGTATTCAGTTGAAACCCAGTAAAGCAATGTAATATCTGTAAGGCATCTCAGAAGTAGAATAATAGGTTAAAATGAAGTTTAGAAAGCATGTTAGAAATAGTAAATCATGTTACTATAGAACCTCAGCATACAACATAGTTTTCAGCAGAAAGACTATATCTTATTCAGCATTAGCCCCAGTACAGTCTGGCAGAAGACTATATTTATACATATATACTATTACCAGTCTCAGCATGTATTAAGTACGTACATATTACTATCGCTAGCTCAGCATATAGTATATACAAATACTTTACCACTATTAGCTTCAGTATGTTGGATATGCAGATAGTATCACTAGTTGAGACCGTTGTATTGTTTGGGGTTGGACTACCTAGCATCCATGACCGCCCCAAGGTTGATAGCTGTATCGACTCATCCGCCAGAGGACGAGGATACGTCGCTCTACGGAGTGGCATGCCGTACCACAGGGGATGAAGATGGGATGCCAGTTTTCCCCATATTTGTGCCTTGATCGGCCCTTACACACCCCTGTCGAGCGGATACGCCCGGGTGTTGATTCAGGAGTCCTTCGGACTCAGATGCAGTTATAGTCAGGGGCTCAGCGAGCCCAAGTGCTTACCAGGGGACCGGCGGGATGCTTATAGCTATTTTAGTAGATGGGATGACCGGGGCAGGGGTATAGATTCTGTGCTGGTTGTACCTCCCGGCTTATGGGGGCCGGGTAAGGTTTGTGTGTGCTATGTGATGTTATGATATGTTATGCCATGTACAGTAGATACAAGTAGATCGACAGTAGGACGATAAATCTCCAGGTATGACTCCTACTCCTTCCAGTATAATTTAAAGAAGGTATGATTTACATTATCAGACAGTTAATCCATTCCTTTCTACTTCAGTTTCATCAGTTGTATTATTGTTTCAGATATTTCTTTCAGTTATTGCTTTACATACTCAGTACCAGTGGTACTGACGCCCGGTGGGGCGCTGCATTACTTGCCTGCAGGTACTCATAGACGAGCAGGCGATCCGTCGTGATTTCGGTCAGCGATTGAGTATTCAGCTCCCGTCATCCGGAGACTGAATTCCAGAGGTGTATTTCATTTTCTTTTGTTGTATAGTATAGGTAGGTTGGGGCCCTGTCCCGATCATTCCTATTGTTATTCTTAGAGGCTTGTAGTCCGTATATATTTCCCTGTGGTCAGATGAGCCGGTCGTGTGAGGTCGTGCAGTTGTATAGTTGTTAGTATTTTTGTTTCCTTTATGTTGGCCGTGTGGGGCCATAGTTCGACAGTAGTGGTGACCTTGCCGGTCACGTAGCCGCCAGTACTTCATGGTTGAGTTATAGATAACTAGACAGCATGGTGGCCTTGTCGGCCCGCATAGGTTTCCCTATATTGATATGTTTCTGGTCAGCTGTTAGTACAGGTACAGGAGGCTATAGGCCAATGGGTCGGGGGCTGTGTTTACAGCCGTTATATAGCCCTTTGTTTCCAGAAATGTGAGTTAGAGCCAGCCAGGCACCAGATGTGCCCAGGCTTAGCAGTCTAGCAGTTCAGGTCCTAGTAGGGCACCCGGTGCCAGTCATACCCCCCAAGGTTGGGCGTGACACCTATGTTAAGTCAAAATGAAATAAATAAATCATAACGCAGGGAGTGCTAATATAAACGGTATTATAAAAAATCACTTCAAGTTATTGTGACTGCATCTGATGTTAAGTATCCTTTTTGAGCTGGTATTTGAAAATCAACTTACATTGAAACAGTTGCAATAGTTCTTCTTTCATATGAGATGGGTAAGAGCACTTTTATAATAAATTAAGCAGCTATAAGAATATAAAGCAAAAATCAATAAGACCAACAAAAAACATGATCAACATCAGATTATAATAATTGAAAAAGTCAATCCTAAAGCTAACATTCTTTCACTTTGGTGAACGATGAAGGGTATTTTTGGAATATTGAACATATTTTATGGCCATTTTGGTATTTTAATTTCTTATTGACAACTCTTGTATTTTTCTCCTTTTTGTTACACGTTTCTCAGCTTTTGGGATAACTGCCTACAATTTTTTTTACTACCGGTGAAACTTTCACTTCAACCCCTAATTTTCACTATTTTTTTGCCGCCTTCATTTCTCATTCTTGGGACAGCTGACTTCAATTTCTTTTACTACTGGTGAAGCTTTCACTTCACACCCTAATTTTCACTATTCTTTTGCAGCCTTCATTTCTCATTCTCAAATTATTCGGATTTGATTGTATTTTCGTATTTGATGGAATATACATGTTGCCAATGGGCTTTTTCCGTATTTTTGGGAGCGCCATTGTCTTCATAAAAAAATTTATAGTGGAATAAAATATTTAGTTGAAAGTATATGCTAGGCAGTTTATATCTCCTATAAACGATAATTCAAGAGCGCAACGTTAAGATAAAATCCAACTTACACTGGCAACAAATTCAAGCTCTCAAATATAAGTAAAGTAAGCTTCCCCCATTTGAAAGTTGCAGTATATCTTATCCATCTTATCATATGTTAAGTCATAAAGCAACGATTACGTTTCAACATACTGACAATTTGCATATAGATAAAAATAAAAGCAATATCATGTCTATATTAACGTGTAATACTTACACACCAATGCTACCTTTCAAGTCTCCACATAACCCTACTCTCTCTTTATTGTTTCTTCCCTTTCAACTCCTTTCTCTCTCTTTTTGTTTCCAGGATATCTATTTCCCCTGATTTGCAGTTTACATATTGTTATATTTCAAGGTATTTTTGGCTTTTCAATTATATGTTTTTCTTGTTCGTTTGATATGCATGTTGAATTTTCGCTGCAGTTTTTTTTTTGGATTTAAAATTTGAGTGTTTTAGTCATATTATGGAAGCGGGTATTTGAATAATCCATATGCTAAGCAATTTAATCAATTGCATCAATAATTCTTGGAGTTCGCATTGTGTGATTCGACTGGGTGCATAATTTTTTTCAAATTTATTTTGTTTCTCTACGTGGTGTTCACTCTTCCAATTTTTGACCTTTTGGTGTTTCTGAGTTTTTCCTGGAAACCTTCTTCATTTGTTGCACTTCTGTGTTTGTAAGCACAATTTTTTGGGCCCCCAATTTTCATAAAAAGCAAGATGATAATGTAATAATAAGATAGAGAATTTCATATAATTCAACCTAGAGAAAACTGAGATGACTGAAAATTGTTGACGATCGTGAACAGTAGTAGACAAGCCAAGCTCTCAAAATTTTCTATCTATTCTTACTTATTTGTGATTACTTTTTGATTCCTCAAGTATTGCATTTTGGTAATTTTGCTTGCTTACTGTTTTTATTAAGGAATTTGAGATTTTAACTTTGTGTTTTGAAATTGAAAATTTTCAGAGACGGACCAACTAATTGAAATGTATCCAACTGCACGTTAAATATTTCTTTTTGAGTTCAATAGGAAGAAGTTGAAAACGGTTCCAATAATAAAAAATACTGAATATTGATCTTTAGGTGGCTCATAGTTGAGGGGTAAGGAATGAACTTCTCAGTTTCTAATTAAATTAGTAATAAATTTTAGAATTTACTTTGCTGATGATTGATAATCAACTGATTATATTTTATTTTCTCCTCCTTCGTTCCAATTGCACACAGCAGAGAGCTCTTTCTCTTCAATTATTTTTTCTGTATTCTCCCTTGCTCTTTCTCCCTTTCACCCTTACTTCTTAGATTAGATTTGTTATTTTTTTTTATTCTGATTGTTGATTTCATGATTTTGCTTCATTTTATATTTTTGAATTTTTAAAATTTTCACTCATAAAATTTCATATATTTTTCTATAACATATTTAAATATTAAAAAAAAATAACAATTTCAAAAAGTCAAATTAACAAATATATCATGCGTTGTTTTGCCAAACCGCATTGGTTAATATGACACACTTCGATTAATATAAGTCCTTCAAACTCGATTTTAGGTGTCATATTTCAAATCTCATTTAAAATTCCCCTTATTTGGGGATTCCATCCAAATAAGGGGTATTTTTGAATACTTTGATAACAGCAGGGTATATTTGGCCCTATAGTATGACGAAGAATAAAAATAGCTATTAAACTAAAGTTTTCATGTTGAGGATGAATAGCAAGCAATCATTATATTTTGAGAAAATAAAAAATGAATACTCGACAATATGGAAAACTCATGGTTAGACCTCCATTTGAGTGGGAAATAAAAAAAATTGTTCAGTAAAATATTTTCCCCCAGGGATTAACTGCCTAAACTTTAGTAGTATTAGTAAAAATTAAGCTTTCCTCTTTGACTGCCAGCAGGCCTTTCTAGTGTTTTTCCCTTGTTCTTTTTATTCTCTGAAATAAATTTATTTTCCTTTTGGGTAATAATTAAAGACAATGGGAAAAGCAAGGACTTTCATTTCTTTATTTAGCCTAACCAATTATTGAGAATAGAGAATAATATAATGAAAGTTGACTAATTAGAAGAGAAAGCTGCAAGAAATACAGCAATTCTCAGCAAGTACAAAAGTTATACAACATAAATTAATTCCCCCTAAAAAATAATCTTCTTAGCTAACTTATATTGAGAATCGGCGGAGTTCAATTACAATTACTTTGCTTATTGTTTCAGGTGAATTTGTGACATAAACCTTAAACTAAAAGATGAAAGTGAGAAATGCAGCACATATCTTCTTTTTCTCCACAAACAGATTGTTGATATATAACAAGGGTTTTATTGAAGAACAAGAAAAGAAAGAATCAAAAAGGCTAACTGAGAATTGAATGCAATAATCTAGAATTGGGAAGGGGGTGACTATATATAGGCATAAACTAAAATCCTAATGCCAATAGAAATAGGACTACCTAAAATCCTAATGCCCATAGGACTACCAATTATATGGGCTAACATTCTCCCTCAAACTCATAATGCGACAGTAATAAGCATTGAGAGTTTGTCACACAAGAAACGAAACCGAGATGTCGACTGAGCCTTCGTAAAAAGGTCAGCAATCTGCAAGGCTGATGGAACAAAAGGAAGCGATATAGTCCCGAGCTGGAGATGATGACGAGTGAAGTGACAATCAATCTCAATGTGCTTCGACCGCTCATGGAAAACAGAGTTCTTTGCAATTTGCATCGCGCTCTTGTTATCACAATGTAGAGAAGTAGGCCGAGAAATGTGAACCCCCATATCTGCAAGAAGCCAGCGTAACCAAACAATCTCACATGTAGTCACTGCCATAGCACGATACTCAGCCTCCGTGGAAGATCTAGAGACAACATCTTGTTTCTTGCTCTTCCATGATATCAAAGAATCTCCAAGAAACACACAAAAACCAGTGGTGGATTTGCGATTATTGCGATCGCCATCCCAGTCAGCATTACTATAGGTTCGCAACTCGAGAGATGACGTCGAAGGAAACAAGAGGTTCTGAAACTGGGTGCCACGAAGATATCTCAAAATATGAAGTACAGCTCCCCAGTGAACTGAAGTAGGAGCAGTAACAAACTGGCTAACAACGTGAACTGCATGAGCTATATCTGGGCGAGTAACGGTAAGATACACCAAGCTACCTACAACAGTACATAAAGACTCGGATCTGTTAACAAAACACCATCACTAGGAGAGTACCGTACATTGGTTTCAAGTGGAGTATCTGCAGTCCTGTTGTCAGAAAGGCGCGCCCGTTTAAACAAGTCAGATATATACTTAGTCTGAGAGAGAAGATATCCTTTCTTAGACTGAGCCACCTCAATACCCAAAAAATAATGTAGCAGGCCCAAGTCCTTCATGGCAAACCGATGAGACAAATCATGCTTCAATGACTCAATACCATCATGATCATCACCAGTTATAACCATATCATCTACATATAAGCATAAAAGGATTCGCCCTGCACACGTACTTCTAACAAACAACGCCGAATCATGGTTACTCGGGACAAAGCCAAGGGAAGTAATCACAGTGGAGAATTTCTCAAACCAAGCACGAGGGGCTTGCTTGAGACCATATAGAGCTTTTCGAAGCCGACAAACTTCACCCGGCTGGTGATCAATACCTGGTGGAGGAGTCATATACACTTTCTCATGGAGATCACCATTCAGAAATGCATTCTTGACATCCATTTGAAATATCTTCCACTATCGAACGGATGCAACTGCAATCATAGTGCGAACAGTCGTCATCTTCGTCACTGGGGCAAAGGTCTCCTCATAGTCCATACCATATTTTTGTGGGTACCCTTTTGCCACAAGTCTAGCCTTGTATCGCTCAACAGACCCATCAGGCTTTGTTTTTATCTTATACACCCATCGACAGCCAATCGTATGTTTACCAGGTGGGAGGGTAACCAAATCCCATGTGTGTGTCTGATAAAGAGCAGTGAGTTCCTCCGCCATAGCATTCTACCAAAGAGGATCAGACACAGCCTCTCTATAGGACTCAGGTTCAGACAATTGATGTATATTTGCAATAAAGGAAGCAAATGGGGGTGAGTAGGCAGAATAAGCAAAATCAGGTAGTCTGGTGGACTTACTCTGACGAGTAGACCTCCTCAGAGGTGGTGGATCTCCAGTCTCAGGCGGGGCTAAAGCACTGTCAGGCAGCACATCGAGTGGCACGGCTGAATCCAAAACTGGAGCCTCTGTGTCAATGCCAAATGGATCAATACGCCAAAGATCTGACTTAGTAACATCATGGGATTTAGTTGGAATTGAATAGAAAGGAATATGCTCCAAAAAGGTGACATGCCGTGAAACATATAATTTCTGACTGACAGGATCAAAGCAACGATAACCTTTCTGTCCAACACCATACCCCAAAAACACACATATAGCTGATTTTGGCTCCAGCTTGTTTCTTTCAACATGAGGACAAAGGACAAAACAAGTACATCTAAAAACGCGTAACGCAGAGTAATCTGGCATGTGACCATATAATTTCTGAAACGGAGACATCCCTGAAGTCAATGCAGTAGGAATACGATTGATCACATATACAGCAGTTAGGGCTGCTTCTCCCCAAAATTTACTAGGAACCTCTGCAGATAATAGTAAGGAGCGTGTTGTCTCAACAATATGATGGTGTTTTCTTTCGGCAACACCGTTCTGCTTAGGAGTATCTGTACAAGATGACTGGTGTATGGTACCATCAGAGGCAAGTAACTGAGTGAAATCATTGGAGGTATATTCACCCCCTAAGTCACACCTGAAACACTTTATCACAGCCGAATGTTGCATTTTAACAAGGGCTCTAAACTGGACGCTGACATGGCAGTAGGATTGGATGCCAAAATTGTCTGAACTGTTCGAACACCCGAGGATCCAACGCCGAAGGAGGCACAGTGCTAGACTCAGCATCTACTGATGGTGCAACAGCAGCGAATTGTGGAGGAGTACCAAAGGAGTGTGGCTGTCCATTCTTCTGTTGCTGACCAAACTTAGCCTTGTTGAGTAACAAGGGACACTGAGCCTTCCAATGATTTTTCTGCTTGCAAAATGCACACTCATCAAACGCAACTTTAGGAGATCGTCGCGATTGATTGGAAGTCTGAGGCTGAGAACGTTGTGGTCTGGACCGATCCGGTGAAGCAACAAACACAGCAGGAGTAAGTGTTTTTGACCCTTTATCCAATTGAGACTTGATACGAGTCTCTTCTGCAATCAGTTCATGGACAACTGAATCAACTGTGGGGAGGGGAGATTGATGAAGAATTGTTCCACGCAGTCCTTCAAAATCAGAACGTAATGCCATCAAAAATTGAACCAAACGTTGCTCTTCCCTCCTAGCAATATACGGCGCAAAACCTTTCAGTTCTGCGGATTCAGTAAGAGCCAATTGATCCCACAAATCAGACTTAGCAGTATAGAAATCTTGAATGCTCATAGCATTCTGTTGAAGAGCACGAATATCGTATTCTAATTGGTACTGCTTGACGAAGTTAGACTGAGTGTACAGTCTCTCCAAGTGATCCCAGATTTCTTTAGCTGTGTCATATTTAGCCAATTGCATACCAATTGACTGAGTTACTGAGTTGTTAATCCAAGTGATAACCTTGGAGTTAGCAGTTTCCCATAAATCCAATGACAATACAAAGTCCTCAGCCTTCTCATCCTTAGGTTTGGATTTAACCCCACTAACATAGCCCCACATATTTTTGCCACGAAGAAAATTCTTCATGACATAACTCCAATACGCATAATTTTTGCCATCTAATTGAGTGTTAATGGATTGGAGAGAATCATCCTTTCCAGCCATATTGACAAAAGCAAAGTGAATACACCAAGATAAGCAACCCCAAAATGACGATAAGAATAAAATACCCTAGTCACAAAACAAACCAACAACGACGTCCAAAACAAACCAAACCAACAACGACAATCATACAACGCCGTCCAAAGCAAACCAAACCAACAACGAATTTAGCGGAAGCATCAAACACAGGAGAACATCAACTCGATCCGCGAAAATTGGTGATTATTTACAAGTAGGGAAGAATCGATTTATTTTGGCTCTGATACCATGTTGATATATAACAAGGGTTTTATTGAAGAACAAGAAAAGAAAAAATCAAAAAGGCTAACTGAGAATTGAATGCAATAATCTAGAATGGGGAAGGGGGTGCCTATATATAGGCATGAACTAAAATCCTAATGCCGATAGAAATAGGACTACCTAAAATCCTAATGCCCATAGGACTACCTAAAATCCTAATGCCCATAGAACTACCAATTATATGGGCTAACACAGATCTCTCCCAAAAAGTATAAAAAGTGCAGACAAAGCAATAAATCTATTTTATGTTATGTTTAATTCTTGCGAAGATGCAAAATGGGGGAAAAAAGTGTTGAAATAACTGCTGAGAAGCAGATGCATATACAAGCAGCAGAAGAAATATAGAGAAAAGAAAGAGGCAAATATACACAAAAGCTTCAAGCAAGGGAACAAGAAATCAACAACAACATACACCTTTGAAAGCCGGGGAAAGGAAAAGAGCTAAGCACCGTTAATTTCTTTCAGCAAGAAATCATGGATTAATTAAGAAAACAGAATAAATAAATACAATAAATTTCCTCTAATTAATAAAATCTTATTTACCATTGACGCTCTGTATGACCTTGAATTTCACAAAAAATAAAAATGAGTTCCCCAAACGGCTACACATGACCAATTGCAATATTAAGGCTCATTCAGTGTTTCTCTGTAACAAATTGAACATCACCGATTGACTCATTTAATATTAAGGCTCATTTTTTGTTTCTCACCAGTGATAAAATTAAATGTCAACGCTTCAAACTGCTGAACCCACTGTAAATTAACAAATGCATGATTGAAAAAGTAGAACAAACACAAAGAAGCTATTCATTTACCTATTTTTTTGTTGCAAGAAAACTGTAAAGTCACGGATGATACCCAATGAGAAAATCAAAAGCAACTAACACAAGCAAAAAAGGAAGAAAACAATGAATAGGCAGACCTGCAAAAAGAAAAAAAAACTATGAGAGAACCGGAAGAGGCAAATATACACAAAAACTTCAAGCAAGGGAAGATGAAAAAACCTGCAAAAAGCAAAAAAAAAAGTGTGAAGAGATGGAAAGGAAAAGTTGAAATTTAAAGCAGCACCTACATATTATATTATTAATTAGAGGGCAAAGAAGATGAAATTAGAGCGAAAAGAATCTTCGCCGAAAATTCTAAAACATTAGCTTAGAATGTTAAAAGTTATTTACATCTATAACCTATTAAAAATTGGCAAAGTGAAGAATGAAGCCTTAGGGATATGGCAACAAAAATTAAAAGATTTTTTTATTCGAGCATAGCATCCTCAATTATTAACAAATATTTGCAGTCGAAACATAACAGAAAATTAAAGCAAACATCTTAACTTTCATAATTTTTAAAACTCCAGCGAACACATAGAATAGCTCGATGAAAAGTAAACCCTGAGATTTTGATTTTTTATAAGATCAGAGTGTGCATGATTGAAAAAGCAGAGAAAAACATCAAAAAAAGAAGGGAAAAAAAAGCTGAAAAAGAAGAAGAAGAACTTACGTGAAAGAAAGAGAGAGGGGAAGCAAAATGGAGAAAGAGCGGGAAATTAGAAAGCAAAATCAGCTGTATACGCAAATAGAAGAAAGAAAGTGATAAACATTTGTCACCAGCAAAAAAAAAGTGATAAATACGTGTCAGCAAAAAGGAAATAAAAGGAAAAGTACGGAAAAAAGTATCAAAGACATGCAAACAAACACCTGTAAAGTAAAGCAGTCTGTGGACAGATATTAATGAGGGAGAAACAATTTACCAAAATACCATGAGCTAAACCAAAGCCTTTTATTTATGAAAAGTAATTTAATGGAATGCCCTTGGTCGTTCCAACAAGTTTCACTTATTAACTAGAGGAATATTGACAACAGAAGCCAAATGTCGAAAGTAAATAAAGAAATTTAATTTACTACAGAAAAACTCATATAGTCATATCATATGTATTGATTCTTCCATAGATAAGTTAGGTTACCTCAAAAGAGAAAAGAATCAAAAATATTTTAATTTTACCTTCTGTGTTATACTTTTGAAGTCATTCATGTCTTTGTCAGATATCACGTCGTTGGTACTTTCACATGTTTATCAGGACCTGTTAATATCAACTTGACTCGTGGGAAATGTCCAGTCTAGTGCATGATTTGATAGGGCCTCACTAATATATCTGGAGCACATTTTAAAACGAGACTACTTGCTAGCTTGTGAGGCTTAACTGACGGAGCCGGCCTGTGGACTGTAACAACAACCACCATCCAATATAATCCCACTAAGTAGAGTCTGGAAAGGGTAGAATGTATGCAAACCTTGTCACTATCTCAGAGATAGAGAGACCGTTTTGGTAGACCCTCGGCCCGTTGACTAAATAAAAATATTTAATTAGAAAGTATATAGTTAAAAAGAAGCAGAGAACTAAAATAACAAGAAGATGAACTCAAACTCATAACCTACTTAGCCCATCATACCTACAAAGCCCAAAGACTAAAGTTTTAAAATTTAAATACAAAATTATGTTAGAATAAAAACAAGTAAATAACAAAATCCTAAATTTCCTAACCCTATAAAGAAGAAGGCGCTCGTTTTCTCTCACTCTCTTCTCTCTTTTTTATTGGCATAATTTAACTTGAAATTTGATTATCAACATTATGTAATATCGTCTTTTTAAGAATTATATTTTTTGCATTTTTAGATTAGAATTAAATGTTTTTAGAATATGATTTTTTAAATATGGTGAGCCAATCTGACATGGCCCACGGTTCACATAGAATTAATGACAAATTTCATACATATACATAAATAGTATTTAATATTATAAAATATATTAAAAATTTTCAGTTTACAAAATACACCATCAGTTTTTTTCAGAAAAAGAATCGCTCAAAATTCTGTGTATAAAAATGGTATAAAATGTGTACATCTCACTCAAAATTCGGTATGAAAACTGTATAAAATCAGTATAAAATGTAATAACTCAAGCTTAAAATTTTTTTGTCAAATTCGGTATGAAATGTGTATCTAATAATACAAGATTTGTATAAAACTTCATATTACATTTTTAAAATTTTAATATATCTACAACAAATATTATATATAACTTTCATACATATTTAATACGACCATAACAACATAAACTTAAATTCATACTACTTTAATATAATTTTATTTAAAACAACATCAAATCTACATTAAATCATCCTAAATTTGATATATAAGCTCCTCAAGGTGTTCTCTAATTTTTAAAACCACACCCATTTTGAAATTATTTTAATTTTTCAAATCCAAACTTCAACTTTGAAGATTCAAGCTTCATCCATGATGAAATTCAAGCTTCATCTAAAATTTTATTCAAAATCACATCAAATCTACACGATATAATCCTAAATTTGAGATGCAAACTACCTAAAGTGTTCTCAAATTTTGAAACACACCCAATCCAAAATTATTTTAATTTTTCAAAATTAATTTTCAACTTTGAAACTTCAAAAATTCATCAATGATGGAATTCGAGATTTTAATTTACAAAAAAAAAATTGAAAAATTAGAGAAATAAATAAGAAGGAAGAAATAAAGGAGAAGGAGGAGGAGAAATGAATAGTTCTTTTTAGAAAAAAAATCATCAATGGTGGAATTCGAGATTTTAATTCACAAAAAAAAATTTAGTAAATTGGAGAAATAAAGAAGAAGGACGAATACGAAAGGACGAGTAGGAGGAGTAGGAGTAGGAGGAGGAGAAGTTAAATAGTTCTTTTTAAAAAAATATGTTATGTTTTGTAATATATTTGTTATATTTTATAAATAAGAAAAAAATATTATTATGTTTAGTAATTTAAAATGTTAAATAGCCGTGAGAGGTAAATTTCTTCTGAAATTAATAATTTCAAGGTCAATCAAAATGATAATCCAATCTAGTTCATCCCATCAAATTTCAAGACTTAGCTAGATCAGTCCATATTGATAACTCATGAGTTTATCCTTAAAATTAAGACCTTTATTTTTAAAAGAAGAGCAATTTTCATATTTAGCACTAGATAATAAAATAATTACAAAAAATAGCATGATTATCTTATTTACATAAAATAACAGTTTTTTTCCTTTTTGATACAGTTTACAGAAAAACATGATTAGTGTATCTAAAATTTGAACCCTAACAAACTTCCTATAGTTATGCTAATTATTAAGTAATTAACAGATCCAATGTGATTTGGAGGAATTAATGATTCTCCAATTGATTTTGGCCTTTTCTTTTTTTACCATATCTAAAAAATTTAAAACAATTAATTCATATCAGAAAAGATTGTCTCCTTAAAAAAGGCGTAGATATTGCGGAGAAATTATTTTATTTTTTGGTGTATCATCGCTATTTATGAAAAAGTTAAAACAATTAATTCATATCTGAAAAAAATCGCAGATATTGGGGAGAGTTTTTTTTGGGGGTGTATCGTCGTTGCGGGTTTGGTAAAAAAATTTTTTTGGTGTATCATCGTCACTATCGTTTGAAATGTATATCCTTGTTTATGGATATATCAACAATATAAAAACATGTCACTGTGTATCATTTTTGTATTGTAAAAATTAAATTGATACTTATGCATGTATCAAAAAATATTAAAAGATATTTTACTAGGTATGTTTCATATATATCACAAGTATTATTAATAAAATACCATCTACCATTTTTTAAATTGCTATAAAATAATACTATTATATAATGTGTTCAATGTATATATGTATCAGAAATAAATTAAAACGGTTCTTTGTGTATCAGTTTATTATCAACTGATACTGTTCAAGTAGTTGGTTGTATCCAAAAAAAAAGAAGAGAAGAGACTGATATATTGTATCATTAATATAAAAATCAAATTTGTATCATAGAATGTTATAACTCAGATACAAGATGAACAATGTCTATATTATTCTTAATCAGTCTATTATCGATTGTACGTATCATTAATAAGAAAACAAAGCCTGTATCAATTGTGCATCAGTTCGAGGTTAAATTTTCAAGAATCTTTGAGGAGAATATTTTGTAAGAAAAAAGAAACAACAAGTTCCATGGAAAAAAATTCTTGAAATACTATTTTTCTGTGCAATTTCAGATGTCCATGACAACCCCATGTCAAAAATTATGCAGTTTGGCTTGGGATTTAGAGAGAGAGAGAGCTGAAGAAAACTTATCATAGGATTTCGCAGGAAAAAATAGACGAAGAGGAAGCAGTTTTCAGAAGAAGATCGGATGAAATTTAGAGAGATTTGGTAGAGAAATTTTTGGGCAGTTACAATGAGAGAGAAAAAGGATTAATTGGAGAGAGAAATTTTTAAGTGTTATTATATAATGTAATTATGTAGTAAGATTTGTTTAATTATGTAATTTTCTCTTAAAAGAAGTCTTGTAATGGATATTCCAGCTAGAGCACAAAGTTTAGGAAGTTGGTAAGTTTATGGTATGTTTAGAGCCTATGTATATCGTATATGTCAAGCCAATAAATAAAAATAGAGGAATGAACCAGAGGGATTAGGGATATTCATTGATTGATTGAGGTCGAGTTTTTCTTAAAAGATGGACAAATAAATTTACTCGGGTTTTTAAATGTTAGAATCAAATTAAATTAATTAAGTTGATTTTTAGCGGTTTAATTTTTGTCGATTTTTTTTTATTTATTCGATTTTTTGTTGGTTTTTATTTAAATATATGATGATATACTTTCAAGCACATATTAGATTGATATATTCTAGCATAACACTATCAAATCAATTACTATTTACGAAAAGAAGGAAATATATACATAATCAAGTTATCTATGTAGCCTCCTTCAAAATATCATCTGCATTGTTTAGAATTTAATCATTTTCAAGGAACATAAAAAAATTCCTTACAATGAAGTTGTTTTTGTGTAACAATTTAAAGTTCGAATTGTGATATATTAAGATATGTTGACAATAATTGAATTAAATAATGATAAAAAATTAAAGGAATTAAAGACAAGTTATTTTGAACATGAAATAGGTTTTGGGAATTATCCAAATTCTAAAGAAAGTTTATAAATCAGACTCGAAAGTAGAGGCAACGAATTGAATTACTGCAAAGATAAACACCTTTATTATGAACCAAGAGCGCAAAAGGTTAATATGTACTTTAAATTTTTTACATAAATACACACACACATATGCAATATTTTTAGATAGATATTGATATAGTTAGTTTGGTTCAATCATTTTGATTATGTTTTGCTTAAAATCAAAATTAAATTAAATTTTATAAGTTTTTAAAATCGAAAATCGAAAATCAAAAATCAAAATTAAACCATATCAGAAAGTGCTGGGTTTTTTTTCCCTTCTATTTGATTCGATTTTTGGTTTGATTTGACATTTCGTTATTTTTGGGGTGATACAGATAGGACCCATTTAGTTAAACACAGGGGGTGAATTTATGCATAAATTATGGAGCACATGAACCCATAGTCTTTCCGTAAAATTAGATATTTTATGTATATAATTTTTAAAATTGGTATAAATATGGTGATACCTATACTACAAGAAGGTTAAATGGTACACTTGATCGAATTATTACTTTGACTACTTGTGATCAAATTCCTCCTTTTTTTTTTAATTGTGCACCCATATTATGAAAACCCTAGACATTCATAAGAGCAATTTCCATACAATAAAGTTATCTTTGGTCCCAGTTAAAAAGTATTAGACTTCTTTTTATAAAATCTTATTTGCTCTTTAAAACTTAAAAGCTCGCATTCAAATATTTAACTGAGAATTGTAGGGTTTTACCCTTGTTAAGGAGCCCTTCCAAAAATTCTCAACGGCCAGGGGAAAACCCAGGCCGAAGAGAGGTTTTGGAAATAGTTTTCAACCAGCAATAGATGCGCCTCGGTTAGAACCTCACTAGCTACGTCATTTCACCAAGTGCAAAGATGCCTTGAACTGGCTAAGTGACCTTGGCTTATATAGCCTTCGCTTCATTCACTTTCTTATACAATGTCGGTATGGGACAAAAATATATACTGACATTCAACATTTTTTAAATAGAAATCAATTACTAAATGGAGATCTAAGTTGCAAAGAAAATTACTACAACATATATTATTATCCTTTTTTTTATTACTCTCTTAAGTAATTGCCAGTACTTCTATTCTTTGGCTTCAATGTTCTTGAACAACTGAATAAAGCATCTCTTGCTGGATAATCACTAGCAGCTCATTTTCCCAAGCAAGATACTCCCTCTGCTCATTTTTACTTGTCCACTTTGAACTTTGCATGCTTCTTAAAAAATAATGATTTGAAGGTGATGAAACTAATCCATGATCAATATTTGTGGTTCTGAAATTGATCCATGATCAATATTTTGTGGTTTCGAAATTCATAGAAAAACTGAGTGAAGCTGAAAATATAATGAAAGTATTTGAAAATAGACAGAAGCATCATGCGATAGCATTAGTTGAAGGAAAAAAAAGATAGAAATGGAGTCTTTCTCTAGATTGAAAGTTGAGCTTGAGAAAGAGAAGGAGAGATGAAAAAATTGAAAAGCAAATTGGTTGATGCCAGAAGTTGAGAGAATGTGCTTTGATGTATTATCTTGTGTTTTATTATATGTGTAATATCTAAAATGGGATTTAATTATTTGAATCAAGGTGCAAGTCGGTTGTCATAGGTGATAGATTGACGTGTATTGTAGAACTTGTACTTGAATCTTGAGTTTATATAATTGTAACAACTTCTTGTCTAAAAAATATGGCGCTTTATCTCTCATTGAAGTACAGATTTTATGTTAAAAGTTTTGGTCCACTGTCATTGTAAAATCTGGTGCATATTTTTTTTTTTTGAAAATATCTAGTGCATCAAAAACTCAAAGACAAGTTTTAAAAGATGATAATTGAATTAAACAATGATGAAAAATTAAAAGATTCAAATACAAATTTGTTTGAACATGAAATAGATTCTTAAAATTATCAAAATAAAAATCACAAATCAGACTAGAAAGTAGAGGCAAAGAATTGGATTACTATAAAGACAAACACCTATATATTGAACCAAGAGTGCAAAAGATTAATATGTACCCTAGAATTTTAAAATGTTTAATTGTGATATATGTGTGTGTATGCGCACGCGCGCATAAATATTTATATAGCTGGTTTGGTTTGATTATTTCGATTTTTTAGAACATCCCTAAGAGAGATTAGCGCAGGGTTTGAGTATCTTATACTACCTGTTACGCCTGTAGACATCAAGATTTCACTTGATTTAAAATAGGACTCTACAAGATAAGTTAAATCTATCTTCAAACTCTAAGGTCTGTTAGGATTTCTTAAATGCTACTTTACTCTAAACACTAATTCACGCTTATAAAAAATAAAGAGACATCTCAAATATCACATAAAATCTTGAGTATTCACAAAGAGATCAAGACATCAAATATTGTTTTTCTCAAAGCAAAGTGTTGCCCCATGTTCTTGATGATCAAATTCACAAGAAAATCCATATCATCCTACGTTTGAGAAATATGATAGCAATAGCTCAAAGTTATTCTCACATAAATCTATGTTTCATTATATTCTTTATAGTTATAATTAAGTTTTAATCACTTTAAAATTTATTACATGCGGTTTCATTCTTTCTCTTCTAGTAATTTTATTGAACCCAAATTACTGCACAACATTTTAACTTTAAAACGCTCCTTTTACCCCAAATGGTACTTTACATTATAACAAAATGGCTTTTTCGTTATTTTTAGGATTATACCAAAAGGACCTATTTAGTTAAATATTCATCAGGGGCAATGCTTGCATGATTCGTAAGAGAAACTTCCATACAATAGACCTATCTTTGTTCCTTGTTAAAAAATATAAACTCAGTTATTTGTTGTAGGCTTCTTTTTATAAATCTTATTTTCTCCTTAAAACTTAAAAAGCTGGCATTCAAATATTGAACTGAGATTTGTAGGGTTTTACCCCGAGAGGGGAGCCCTTCCAAATATTCTTGATGGACAAGGCAGAACCAAGGCCAAAGAGGGGATTTGAAAATAGTTTTCAACCAGCAATAGACGCGCCTTGGTTAGAACCTCACTAGCTGCGTCATTGCCCCAAGCGCAAATATGCCTTTGACTGGCTAAGTGACCTTGACTTATATATCATTTTGTCACGGGCTTATTTTTTCTAAGGCCGTGGGATGGCTAAACTTCCACCCAAGCTTCACTTCTTACTACTCACAAAGGCACAAAATATGCTAAGGATCGGATGAAAAATAATAAAAGAATACAAGAAGGCAAGTAAAGTAAAGAAGACAAGTATTTGGGAAGCAAAGAGCCCTTTTGATTTTACTAAGTATGAGAGAATCTGAAAATATGTGGATGATTACAAGTGCTGTCCTTTGAGGCCTATTTATATACAAATATGTCCCTACACTATGTGCCATGTGGCTGTGTCAATGTGGCTGTGCCAGGCAGGCTATGTCAGGCATGCAGGCATGCTGTCTCTGGTGTGTCAGGTGTGCAGGCAGGCTGTGTCAGGCAGGTTGTGTCAGGCGTGCAGGCATGCTGTCTCTGGCGTGTCAGGCAGGTTGTGGCTGGTACGCAAGTATGCATGCCAGCTGTCCCAAGGTGCTGTGTTGCCTCGCATTTGACACTCAACGTTGGAAGCTTGTGAATCTGAATCTTCAGGCTCGGTACATCCGTCAAGGGGGGAAAATGCGGCAAATTTAATATATTTGCTGGCGGGTCGGTACACTCTACCCCACCTAATTCGGCAACGATCGCGGTGACGCACGTCTGCAAGTACTTGTGGATCTCGTCTTTAAACTGCCACAAGTCTTCAAATTTTTCCCATGATGCCTCCTCTAGTGACTGTCTCTTCCAGTGCACAAGAAATTAGGCACTTGAATTGCCCCGACCTTTGCCCCGTACTAGCTCGTGGTCAAGAATGACCTCAATATGTTTCTCTGTGGTAGACAAAGTGATGAAAATCTGTGCATGACTCGATCGGCCCACTCCACGTCTTCTGTATCCTCATGATATGATTTTAGCTGACTGGCATGGAAGAATGGATATATTTTTAGGTGATGCGGCATGTTCAGTTTGAATGAAATCTTGCCCACCTTGGCAACTATTTCGAAAGGACCCTCATAATGCCGAATAAGATTTTGGTTGATGCCATGCAAGGACTTGAACTGCCGCGGGTTGAGCTTAACCATCACTTTGTCGCCAATTTGGTAGTGCACTAGCCGACGCCTCCGATCAGCAAACTTTTAATTTTGCGGTCTGTCTTGTCCAAGTAGGATCCTGCCATGTCCACCTGTTCCTCCCATGCCTTCGCTAAGTTATCAGCACCGGGATTTCTTAATCCAGCATTAACAGACAAAAACTATGGGGTATTAGGCTTCTGCCCCGTCGCTAGTTCAAAGGGATTTTTCCTCGCCGCTTCACTCCTCTGCAAGTTGATGAAACTTGGGCCGTATCAAATAACTTTGCCTAATCATTCTGGTTGGCACTGACAAAGTGCCTCAGGTAGCTCTCGAGAAGGCAGTTGACCCGCTCCATTTGGTTGTCAGTTTGCGGGTGAAAATTGGTGAAAAAGTACAATTCGGACCCCAATAATTTAAATAACTCCTTCCAGAAGGCACCGGTGAACCGAGGGTCCCGATCGCTGATGATGTGCCTCGGCACACACCAATATTTTACCACATCCCACAAAAATAGCCTTGCTGCTTCTTGGGCTTTGCAACTGGCCGTGGCCGCCGTGAAAATTGCATATTTAGCGAACCTGTCCACAACTACCATGATAGTGCCAAACCCCTCCGAGTTTGGCAAGCATGTGATGAAGTCCATGGTGACGCTGTCCCATGGTCTCTCGGCTACAGGGAGTGGCTCGAGTAAGCCACCAGACTCCTTGTTTTCTATCTTGTCTTGCTGGCACATGAGACAAATGCGGACATAACTTTCAGTGTCGTTCCGCATATGTGGCCAGTAGTATATTGCCTCCAGTAGTGCCAATGAATGCTTCTGTCCTGGATGCCCTGCCCAGGTAGTATCATGACCTTCTTTGATTAGGATGCGCCTAAATTGGCCCACTTTGGCACGTAGACCCGTCTACCAGTAGTATACAACAGACCATCTTCCTCCCAAAATTTTTTTATTTTGCCTTAGCTAGCCAAGGCTAGGAGCTGCTTTGCAACTAAATCGTGTTGCATTCCTTCCTTAATGGTGACCATAATACTATTGTTGGTCGTGCTAACAAGGGGCGCTAGCACTGCCTCCGGCTCAAGGCGTCTGCATCAACATTTGTTCTGCTCTACTTGTACTCTAGTGTGAAATCAAACTCGGCTAAGAAATCTTGCCATCGGGCCTGCTTAGGCGACAACTTCAGTTGGTACTGGAAATAATTGGTGGCCACATTGTCTGTCTTGATGATAAAGTGGGCACCCAATAAATAATGGTGCCAAGTCCTTAGACAATGGACTATGACTGTCATCTCTTTCTCATGGACGGTATACCTCCACTCTGTTTCGTTCAACTTCTGACTTTCGAAAACATTGGGGTGGCCCTCTTGCATTAGGATGCCACCAATGGAAAAATCAGAAGCATCCGTATGGACTTCAAAGGTCTTGCTAAAATCTGGCAGAGCAAGGACCGACTCTCTCGTTATGGCAGCTTGAGCTCATGGAAAGCTCTCTAACACGAATTGTTCCAATCCCACTCCTACTCCTTCTTCAGCAAGTTGGTAAGGGGAGTGACAACCTTTGAGTAGCCAGCAATGAAATGACGATAGTAATTTATGAGGACAAGAAAAGATCTGAGTTCGGCTACTTTGGTCGAGGCCCCCCAGTCCCTAATAGCATCAACCTTGCCACGGTTCATCCTTATTTCACCTTGGGAGATGGTGTGGCCAAGGAATTGTACATACGACTGGGCAAATGTGCACTTGTCCTTCTTGACGAATAGCTCATTTTCCTTAGCACCTCAAAGACCTGCCGGAGGTGTTCCACATGCTCCTCCAAGGTGCTACTATAGACCACAATTTTGTCCAAGTAGATGACAACAAACTAGTCTAAGAAATGGTGGAATAGCCGGTTCATAAGAGTACAAAATGTGGCAGGGGCGTTGGTGAGGCCGAATGATATGACCAGTCACTGGAAAGCTTCGTACTAGGTGACGTAGGTTATCTTGGGCTCATCCTCTTTGACAATGCGGACTTGACAGTAACCTTTCCTAAAGTCCATTTTATGAACACCTTGGCCTTTCCCAATCGATCAAACAAATCTTCTATTAGCGGTATCAGATACTTATTCTTTACTGTCACCTTGTTGAGGGTCCCGTAGTCAGTACATAGCTGCAACGTCCCTTCCTTTTTCTTCTGGAACAGGACGGGTGCTCCAAAGGGTGCCTTTGATGGTCGGATATGCGTTGCCTCTAGTAAATTAGTAAGCTACCTCCTTAATTCTTCCAGCTCTGGGGATGCCATGCGATAGGGGGACATTGGCAGGCGGCTTTGCTCCTGAAACAAGTTCTATTTTGTGGTCAACCTCCCCGCGGGGAGGTAGTCTCTTCGGGAGTTCATTCGGCATAATGTCCTTGTGCTCATCTAGGACATGTTGAATGCATGGTGGTATAGGCTCCACCTCGTGGCTTGCTGGTACCTCCAATACAGTGGCAAAGAAGGTCAGTTCTCCCTTCTTGAATCCTTTGGCCAGTTGCATTGCCGACAACCGCATGCCTTTTTAGGGCACACGGATTAGCGGCACTACACATGAGCCTCCGTGTCACTGATATGCAATTGGTTGAGACGCGGCAAAATAAATGCGTTGATCTCATACCAAAAGTCTAACCCGAGCACTATGTTGAACACATCCATGGAAGCTACTATAAAGTTTGTCAAACCGTGCCAAGCCCCTAAAGAAATTGAAACGTTGGGAGAAGATCCATTAATATTAGTGGGAAGGGCATTGACCCTTTTTAGCAAGGTGTTGCTGGAGATAAAAGTGAGTCCAAGCTCCGTGGCCTTTGTCTCTGTCACAAAGTTGTGAATTGCAACAGTGTCCACCATGATGCGGACTGGCCTACCATTCACACTGGCCTCGATGAACAGTGACTCCCCTGGCCTTACACGAGGCGGTTGGGATGAAATAACTGCAAGTGTCGTATGGTTGAACAAGGTCATGTGGTTGAACAGGCCCACTACCTTGTCTTTTTCCCGGTCGGCTCCGCCTCCTTGCTCCTTCTATCCGCTAGTTTGGGCCTTGGCTGACGGACATGTGTGGGTTGCTTGCTTGTCGGCAGAAATCATGGCCCCAAGTTTCCCCAATTTTGGGCAGTTTCGATACATATGGGAGGGGTCACCGCACAAATAGCAGCCATCTCGGTAACTGACTCCCCTCTTCCGCTCCTCATAGTCCTTGCAGAATTATGCTGACCGGTTGCGGTCGCCTTTTTCATCACGACCTCGATTGGAAATAGACTTGTCTTTGTTCCTCTCTCCTCGGTCTACCTTGGCAGCAACCTACCGCCGGGCGCTCTCCTTTGCGTTGGTACTTTCGAAGCGAAAATTTGTCAAGGACTCGATCAATACTATGGCCTTGTCCACGTCCTTCACCTGGCGCCAATGTAGCTCTTGTTTGGCCCAATTTTGGAGGCCATGTAAGAAATAAAATAACAAGTCCTCATTGTTCAAGTTTGGGATCTATAGTGTGAGCTTGGTAAACTCCTTCACGTACTCACAGATGGTGGATGTTTGCTTGAGCTCCCTCAACTTTCGACGGGCCTGATGCAAAACATTTTGGGGGTAAAACTGTCGCTTGAACTCTTCATTTAACTGCTCCCAGTTGGCTATGACACATTTCCCTCGGTCTATGTTAGCCTTCTTCCGCCACCACCATAACATGGTGGTTTCTGTCAGGTACATAGTCGTTGTCCTGACCTTGACAGATTCGTCCTCGATGTCAATGTTCTCAAAGCAATGGTCTAGTTTCTATTTAAAGTTTTCTACTTCTTGGGCATTGCATTCTCCTTTAAACTCCTTGAGTTTAGGAGCGTCTATGTAGGCTTCCCGCATTGTAGCCGGTCCAGCGCCTCCACCGATGCCTCTGACCGCTTCCATTTGCTGCCTAAGGGCTTCAACTTGCCCTTGCAGCACAGATAGCGCCTCCACGAGCTTTTGCTTAAGGCTGGTCAACCCCTCCTTTTGCTCTTCTGTCTGCTCCAAGATATTGTCCTTAACTTCATCTAGCCCCTTAAGAGCAACACTCTCAAGGGAAGAAAGGTTGGCTTCAAGAACCTCGATGCGCCGGTTCAACGCTACCATGCCAGCCTCTGCATGAGTGATTCCTTCATCAAGCAGCCGGCACCTGAATCCTCGGTCTCTTCATGTGTAAGTCCCTTGCTGACTGGAACAAGGGAGGGATCCCTTCCTCGGCTCTTGTCCCTTTTACTGGATTTCGACTTCTTTTTGGGCTCATTTCCCTGGTTGTTTCCATGGAACGCAGCTTCTTACTCTTCGTGGTTTGCCATGAACTATGCTCTGATACCACTTGTCACGGGCTTGTCTTTTTAAAGGCCGTGGGACAGCTAAGATGGCTAAACTTCCACCCAAGCTTTAGTACTTACTTCTCACAAAGGCACAAAACGTGCTAAGGATCGGATGACAAATAATGAAAGAAGGCAAGACAAGTAAAGTAAAGAAGACAAGTATTTAGGAGGCAAAGAGCCCTTTTGATTTTACTAAGTATGAGAGAATCTGAAAATATGTGGATGAGTACAAGTGCTGCCCCTGGAGGCCTATTTATATACAACCATGTCCCTACACTATGTGCCATGTGGCTGTGCCAGGTAGGCTGTGTCAGGCGTGTAGGCATGCTGTGCCAGGCATGTCAGGCATGCTGTGTCAGGCGTGCAGGCATGCTGTCTCTAGCGTGTCAGGCATGCTGTCTCTGGCGTGTCAGGCGGGCTGTGGCAGGTAAGCAGGCATGCGTGCTGGCTGTCCCAAGGTGTTGTGTTGTCTCGCCTTTGACGCTCAATGTTGGTAGCTTGTGAGTCTAAATCTTTGGGCTCGGTACATCCATCAAGAGGGAAAAATGCGACAAATTTAATATATTTGCTGGCGGGTCGGTATACTTTGTTTCATCCACTTTCTTATACAGTGTCGATATGGGACAAAAACATATACTGACATTCAGCAGTTTTTAAATCGAAATCACTTGCTAAATGAAGATTTAAGTTGCAAAGGAAATTAGTACTCCGATCCAACATATATTATTATCCTTTTTGTTAGTCTCTTAAGTAATTGCCAGCACTTCTATTCTTTTGCTTCAATGTTATTGAACGACTGAACAAAATATCTTTTGCTGGATAATCACTAGAAGCTCATTTATCCAAGAAAGAAACTCTCTCTGATCAGTGTTACTTGTACATTTTGAACTTGACACGTTTCTTAAAAAATAATAATTGATATGATATGAGTATTTTATCATAATATCTATACTAATTGTTATTTAGTCAGTAAAAAATAGCAGAAGAAAATATAAATCGAGGAGACCTTGTGCTAGAGGAAGCTATAAAAAGAGAAGGAAAAATTTGGATAAGAGAATTTTATTATGGAAGAAGACTTCTTGAATTGGCTTGAATTGTTTTGAATTTGCTTGGTTAGATATTTTTACATATATACAAGGCTGCCCCTATTTATACTTGTATATGAATCTTTCTAAATATTCTTCTAGATACATGTACAAGAACAATCTAGATAATTTTATCTTCTAGCTATCTAACAAGAATCTAGAACTACTAGACATATCTTTGAGATAAGTATTCAAGATACTACAAAGGTCATTCTTGGGTCTTGAAAAATAATTTGGAGAATAAGTAATATTTCAGTTAAGCTTTCGTTCAGATATGTTCTATCAATTGTTGTTATGATATAATTATGCCATGCCATGGGTTAGCTTGGAGCCATCCGGAGTTTTAAGTTCCGTGTCGTGTCCGGGGTCTAAGCTCGGGTCGTCACAGAATCTCTCATAAGTAATTCATGTATTACTAATACTTATATAACTCTAACTCATAACTACACTACCCCTAATTGTAAGGATAAAACATGAAAATTTATATTCTTCTATTGATATGCTAAAAATAACAAATAAAATGAAATATACATGTCTAATATAATGAACTAGTAAAAATTAAACTATGGAAGTATATCATATGCTTATGTTGGCATCACTAGCTTCAAGTATTTCCTTATATAGCATCTTGAAGCCACACCCTTCGTGTCAGATCATTTGTTTTGTTTATCTTTTATACGTGCCTTAAGAAAAATATTAATTGAAAAAACTTTTAACTATTTTATCCTTATTCATGTCTTTTAACATTTAATATTTACTTTATCTTTGTATCATCTCCCTATAATTGAGATATTTACTTTATTTTACTTATTTTATTAAATTGTTGACAAGTTTTGTTAAATTGACAAAGCTTATTTATGTTATTTAATTATTCACAATTTTTTTTAAACTGACAAAACTTATTTGTACTATCTTAATTATACTTATTTTGTAAACTTTTATTATAATTTTTGATGGATTGAAAAGTGTTGCTTGTGTTATTCAGTATAACATTGATTCCTCACAAAAATTATTTTCGCGGTCGTAAAGTTTCATGTGATGGTAGTTTTGGGTGAATTTGGTTATTCTTGATCTTGGCACATGTGATTTTTTAAAACATGCAGGGAGTTAAAAGAAAATTTTAGTGTAACTGATAAAATTATTATTATGTCATGATTAAGAAATTTCTAGTTTGAGATATAAAATTTGTCTTTTACAAAAATATAAGATAAAATTGTGTACAATAATTTTTGTAATGTGACCCTTTTTTATATCCCACACATAACAAGAACTAAATATATGGAGGTTTTTTCTTTTAAACGCAGAGAGTCCTCTTCATGTCTCCTTGGCGACGATGACACAGTCCATATTTGAGGCATCCCGAATCTCTATGGTTCTGTTTAAATCTTTCCATGGTGAAACATATTCTTTTTTTGAAAAAAAAGAAGAAAAAAGATCAAATTATGGCAACATTTGGGGAGAAAACCATCAAAATGGTCCTTAATGTATGTATATTGCTTTAGTTTAGTTCTTAATATATTCCACTTGATCTATGGTCTTTAGAGTCATTTGGTAGGGAAACTAGTTATTCCCAAATAATTAATTTTGAGTTGGAATAATTTGGGATTGTTATCCCACTTTTACTGAGGAATAAATAATAAATAGTCCCGCGATTAATTTTTGGATGAATTTATTCCATGTGTGGTTGGAATAAAATCTTGATATAATTTATCCCGGGATTAGTTATCCCATGATAATAGTATTATTTTTATCCTACCGTCAATGTGTAAAAGATAAAAGGCAGAATACCTAAAGATCGTCTGAATTTGATGTGTTTTTTTCAAATTCTTCCTAAATTATTAGTAGTCTTAGTTACCTCCCTAAACTTATCTATTTGATAGTCATTAACCTCCTGCACCATCTCATCATAAGAGAGTGAGATACACTCTCCTGCTATGTAGACTTTTTATCCATTTGTCATTTTCAAAAAAATATTTTTAAAATTTATTAATTTTTTAGATTTAATTTTTGAATTAGAAATTTTTTTGCCAGAACTCTACTTTTTAAGCAAACATAGAAATTGTTTTGCTAAAAATAATGAAATTATAATTAACTTTTTTGTACATATTTTTTTTAAAAAAATTACTGTTGAAACAGACATTCATTATATCTAACTAAAATATAATAAAAAATTATATAGTTGAAGCTTTATTATTTTGCTAAAACTTTTTATTTTCACTAAAAATAAAGGAGCTCTAATCGAGTTTTTTTTTCTTGTTTTGGATTTGGCCTGAAAGAAAATAATAGTTATTGCATCTTAAAAAAAATAAAAAAATTACAAAATTGCAACTCCATTATTGGGGTTAAGTTATTCTTTTATGTGAATAAAAATAGTGGGATTCAAAGTTTTTTTTAGTTGATTTAGGCCTAGAAAGAGAATATACAATTGAAATAAATAATATTTCATATTAAAAAAATTAAAGTTGAACTTATTATTTTTTTTTAAAATTAATTTCATTTTTTAGAGTGACAGAGTTCGAGTTAGTTAGCCTAAAAAATAAAAATACATCATTAAAATTGTCAAGCCCCACCTTGGAAGGCATGACTGGCACCTAATGCCACTCCGGGATCTGGGATGACCTGGCTGGGTACAGACACCTCTGGTGCCTACCAATGACTCAAATTCAAGAAAACAAACTGTTATACCTCGACTGTAAACACAGCCTCGGGCCAACAATGCCACGCAACACCTGTTAAAGAAAACAGCTAACCCAGCCAACATACATCAATAGGGATCCTATGCGAGCCGACAAGACCACCATGCTGTCTAGTTATAACAGAAAGAAAAATAAGCAACTATACTAGGCCTCACACGGCCTACACCTAAATGAGACATACATGGGCCCCACATGACCAACAATAGGTAACTAACTAGATACTGTAGTCTACAAGCCTCTAAGAATACAAATAGTGGTTAGGACAAGGCCCCAACCTATCCAAATAATATGTAAATGAAAGACTGTAATCTCTACAACCTGACGACTCCGAATGAAAGGAGCTGACCAAGCTATTGACTCTGGACAACTACTATTGAAGATCCCGAACTCTGTCTGTCTAAACCTGTAAGCAAGTAATGCAGCGCCCAGGGATGGGCGTCTGTACAACATGTACTGAATATGTAAGGTAGTAAATAAGTTGTTAAAGACTAAAAATAAGTAGAAAGGAGGGGCATAAAGATTAACTTGTAAGCTGACTTATTTGTAATCTGCATCTAGCAAAACGCTACACGTACGTGAGCTAAGACTTTATAATTACACATCCATAAGCTATAGCTAGCAGACAAGAATACAAACAAAAACCTAACCTGACCCCCATAAGCCTGAAAGGTACAAGCAACACAGAAATAACCTAGCGGGACCCCCATAAGCCCTGGCAAGTAGGGGTGTGCAAATTAACGGTTAAACCAATAGTCCAAACTGATAATTGATTTATTGGATTAATGGTTTGGGTTATTGGTTTAACGGTTTGATTATCGGTTTACTATCCCAAGTTATTGGTTGTTGGTTCGGTTATCAGTTTGACCATTTTTTTTAACGGGTTAACCGATAACCTGATAATAATTTATTAAATTATAATTTTAGCCTTCAATATATGAAGTATCCAAACAAAAAGATGAAATGAGTGTCGATGAAAAATGAAGGGGATGGTGTTTTAATTTAAATTAAAGGTGACTATTTTAGTTCAGCTAGTTCTATATGCTTTTTCTCTTTTCACCCACATTTTTCTAGCTAAACATACTTATGACTTATGAGATTTTTCATGTGAGATCTTATCGGTTAACCCGATAACTGAACCGATAACGATCAATAACTGATTAACCAATAACCGATAAACCGATATTTTAACGGTCTAATACGTCTACAAACTGATTACCGATAAGTAAAATTGATAATTTTTAAAACTGAACCGAACCGACCGATACACAACCCTATTGACAAGTACACTTCAATCTATATACCCCTATCTAGATTTCTATGACTCTACTGGTACTATAGCCAATCTACCTATCCCCCTGGTTCTGCAACTGAACCCACTTGGCTCCTGATCTGTAGCTGTGTTTGAGTCCGATGGACTCCTGATAACTATACCCTGGCAGTAAGCTCGACGAGGGTGTGATACCGATACGACATAGAGCTAGTAGTCCAGTCATGGAATGAATTGTAATATGGCCCTTGGGCCTCTACATCGTCTCTGGAGATGGCATATCGCTCCTTGGAGCAATGTCATATAGCCCCTGGTGGGCGATGACACAGCTAGTAACCCTGGGATGGTCACGGAAGGCTCCTAAGTGAGGGAAACCCTACCCAGGGTTCTATACTAAAGTCTCAATCTAGCCACTCAAAGGCGTATCTGGCCTTCTAGGCTTAACGCGACCGCTGCTCGCCCCTAGAATAATCTGTATGGCTGCTAGCAGGCACAACCCGTGCACCTGTATCTGATCAGAGAATCCTGGTAGTGATCATAATCTCTAACAGTCTAGACCGGATAGGGCGAAATCTGGAGTTGCCTAACAATACTCTGAATATCCTGCTCGGGAAACTATACCTCATAAGCAACTGTAGGGTCGCAGACGATCAACTACCTAGTTCTTTTGTTTAGAACGACTGTAGGGCTGCTACTGACTGAACATGTTTTTGAGCGGTCGACTCCTAATCCTCCACAGGCAACTTATTGACATTCTTAGCCTGAGGGTAATATTGTGCTAACATGGTTCTAGTGCTTTAGACCTTAACTTGTTCTATTCAAATCTTATATGACTTTCCTGGGTAAACCCTAACTTTATAGATAAGTTTATATGGATTTAGCCACTCATGGCAATCGGTCCCTGAGTATCTTATAGGAGCAGGCTGGGGCGTAGGCCCTGCCTCTGACTGCTAGTAAGGTCCCCTTCCTTAGGGTACACATGGATCTATTTGACCCGAACGACTGGGATGGCTTCCTGGGCAACCTGCATGACAAATACTAAATCAACTAGAACTGATAGTCATTGGTAGTAGCAAATTAAATGGTAGGCTGTCACTCACTTCAATAGATAACTCTAGTGCCACTGACTTTAAAGTATGGTTATCCTGTCTAAATTTCTGGCCTGGGACGTGAGGGTACTCCAATGGCCTCTAGGCGTGCTTTACTGACAAAACAGGCGCCCGACTGGTAGCTATATCGCCTAGCTACACCTATGCCGTTCAACTTACTAGCTCAAGCCCAATAGCTATCCACAAGCTTCTAAAATCTAGGCCTGACAATAAAACATCTCACCCTACTAACACAATGAACTGGAGAACAACGGAGTCTCTATGACGCTTCTAGAGTATGTCATACTTAACATGCTCCTTCCCGACAAGGGATACTGCTGTTTGATCCATATACGTTTCCTAGCAGCTGACCACTATATATATATATTCATAGTCTACAGACAACAGCTGACCATAAAATATCTAATTGCAATATGCTTATAGCAACTATTTGCTACATATGAGACCATTATTTCCATTCAAGAATGTAAGTTGTATCACTATACGATGAGAATAACTTGTCAAAGAAATAAGCCTTAACATACCTCGAATGCTGATTTTTGATTTAACTAGCGAGGTTCAACTTGTAATCAACTTTCTCTCCAACTGTAACCTTCAGGCTGAGAGAATAGGACTAATTTCAATATAATATTTGGAGAACAACAATGACTTTCGATAACTATATCAATTATAACTCAACTTCGAATAGCTCCGCTGGATACCTATAATTTTCTGAGAGTTCAGAAGGGAGAAATGCTTACCTAATGCCTATGACTGTTTAGGAATCAATTTGGAGCAATTCTGATAACTTTTACTCGTTAGAGTTCCAATTTACCGGGTGTATTTCGAGAAAATAGCTACGTACAAATGCTCCCTATAGGCTTAGAACTCGATTCCTGAAGTTAATTTGAGATTGGGCGGAATTTGGTAGCGTAATCGGACGAAAAATGATTGAAATTTGCATATCCTCTTACGTCTGGCCGAAAAAATAATTGAGAATGAGGGGAAATTAAACTAAGGGGCTATGTATACTTGCCTAGGTGGTGGACTGGGGGCGCCTCGCGCCAAACATCGCGGCAACCCAGTGTCGCGCTGCACCCCTCAAGGCGCCCGCAGGCCTGGTGCGTCGCGTTGGCCAATGCGCTGCTGGCTGGCTCGTCGCGCTGATCCCATCCACCCCTCTTTCAATTTTTTTTCTACACGCATCACGCTCTCTTTATTTGTCACGAATCCATGCGTACGCCTACTAACCGATGGCATTTTATGGGGTGTAACAAAAATAAATAATTGAGAGCTGATTTTTTAAGTATTTTTCATCCTCACATGCTTAAAAGAGAGTATAGTCACTCTTTTTACCACATCAGTATTTAAGAGGTTAAGAGCTATTAAATAAATAAGTTTAGGGAGATAACTAGGACTACTGATAATTTAGGGAGATTTGAAAAAATCACATCAAATTTAGGGGCATTTATGTATTCTACAAAGATAAACCGCGAAAAGCTTTCCCTTTTCTCCTTCATATAATTTCCCATCAAAACCTCTTTTTCGAAGAGTTTTTGTGTAGAAAGAGTTTGCGTGTTTTTTTTTCCTCAGACATCAAAAAGAAGCTTCTCTCTTCTCGTGAATGAAGAGGTTCTGTTTTTCACTGCAAAATGTCAAGAAATAAGAAGTTGTTCTCTTCTCAATTCATATCTGAAGTCCTAATTTTCAAAGTTTCTCCAATTCAAAGGTGACAGTGAACCCTAATGGAAGCAATTCTTAAAGCCTTTTGTTGTCGTTATTAAGAAAAGTCGATAGTATTTGAAGATAGATATACAAAAACTCTAATCAAAGCCCTAATTTATTTAAAGGTAGCGAAATTGATCCATGATCAATGTTTGTGATTCCAAAATTCGTTGAAAAACTGATTAAAGCCGAAAATATATTGAAAGTATTTGGAAAAGGACAGAAGCATCATACGATAACATTAGTTGAAAGAAAGAAAAAGATAGAAATGGAGTCTTTCTCTAGATTAAAGGTTGAGCTTGAAATAAAGAAGAAGGTGGAAAAAATGAAGAGCAAATTGGTTAATGCCAAAAGTAGAGAGAATGTACTTTGATGTATTATCTTGTGTGATTTTATTACATGTGTAATATCTAGAATGCAACTTGATTGTTTGAATCAAGTTGAAATATGCATCTGGTGCACATTGAAATATTTTTTAGCACATCTGGTGTACATCAAAACATTTTTTAGCATATCTGGTGCATGTTGAATCTGCAATCTTTTAGCACATCTGGTACGTTGAAACATTTAAGGACCAATAACATGTCTAGTATAATTTCATATATGGGATTTGGATAGGGTAGAATGTACGTAGATTTTATTCTTATTTCATGAAGGAATAGAATATGTTTCTGGTATACACTTCAACTTCAAAAAAAGTATTTTGAAGTAGATGATATCCAAGGTAAAATACCTATGATTCTTAGTGTTATTATAAGAGCAACAAACAATAATAACTAATATGAAAATGTTACATTTATACCCTTAATAGTGACAGAGTGTTGATGTTGAGTTCCACTTCCGCTTTCAAGCAAATGAAGGATCAAGAGTGGAGTTCTACTTTTGAGAAATATTTAAAGATCAAGTTCACTTCATATGAGTTGTGAATTCATTTTCACAATGTAAGAAGTTTTTGAAGCTGGTGTATACTAAAATTAATAGTTGGTGCACATTGAGACGTAAAATGGGCGCATATATTGAGCTTAGAATGATGAAATAACAACTGGTGTATATTGAAGTTTCTAGTCAAAAGTCTCAACTTTATAAAATTACGTTACTTGAGTTGGTCAACAAATATGAATAAAAACAACAAGAGAAACACTAAAGTTAATCTTGAAAATCTTCACTTCAACCATCGACCAATACAAAACCAGCAAAACATCTTTACTTCAACCAGCCATCGATCAATCAACAAAAATATCGTCACGTCAAATTAGTTATCCATCTGAAATCTGTAAAGTAATCATCAGCTTAGATATAAAGCCAAAATAAGAGAGCAAGTATGACCAAACAAATAAATCAAGGCGGAAGGAGCAGTAATTAACCTGTAATTACAAAGTTAAATTTATTGGTAGTACTTCATACGTATACTTGGTATATCTTTAAACTATCATGTGTATTTCAAAATTCATTATGACTCTGAGATTTTCATAATTCACTCAAATATCCTATTCAACGTATTAGTGCAAAATGAAGTTATACACTTTAATTTATGTTTTCGTATAGTGAGTTGAAAAATTATGGTGGATAATTAGTTAGCTTAATAGAGAAGGATCACAATAAGTTAACAAAATTGTAATTGATTTTAAAGTCTTAAATGTTACTGCGACTTTCAATATAGTTCAAATAAGAAAAAATTTAAGAAACAAAATTTTGAATACTAAATATTAGGAGTTTTTACTTCTTACAAATAAGTATAGATCTAATAGTTATAACTCTAATTAATTTAATAATTAAATAATAATTAATTAAAAAAATAATAAATAATAATTTTATCTATTATTTTTTTTAAATAAAAAATAAAAAATTTAATTAATATTTTTAAGATGTTCGTGCTTTTAATATATCATAGATAGATGATATATTGCCCAGAAGAAAAAGAAGGAACTTTATTTTTGCAAACATGAATCTATTTTCTTTTAACAAATTCTTTTGTTAAAATTGAAAGAGGATCAATGGCATAAATTTCTGGTAATGTTCCCTGTAATAATATTTGGCCCACCCAAAGCATCCACTATTTCCCAAATACTCGAAAGCCCATATAAAAACGGGGAGATTATCAGCGGACGGAGATTGATCGGAATCTGCGAAATTGGCGAAAATGCCGAAGAAAATGGGAGTGAACACTAAAGCTGAGGCGGCTAGGGCTCGGAAGAGCTCCGCGGAATCGGAGCGGAAAGAGCGTGAAACTCGAGAGAAAGAAGAACAATACTGGCGTGAAGCCGAGGGAGCCAAGTCGCGCGCCGCAAAGAAACGTGAAGAAGAAGCCGTGAAGCGAAGCGAGGCCGCGGCAAAGAAAGCCGAGGTGCGTCGCCTAGCTGAGCTGGAAGAAAAAGAGCTGGAGAAGGCAATGAAGAAGCCGGATAAGAAAGCTAACCGAGTCTCCATTCCGGTACCGAAGGTGACGGAGGCCGAACTACGGCGGAGGAAGGAGGAGGAGCAAGAGGCGTTAGCGAAGAAGGCGGAGGAGGAGAAGCGGAGACAGAGCCGTATGGCAGCGGAGGACGAGTATGAAAAATTGGTTCTTGTGACAAATACTAATCGCGATGATTCCATTGTGGCCAGTACTGTGGAGGATGCCATTGCTTCTTTGGTCGTTTCTGATAATTTGCCTGTTGATAAGCATCCTGAAAAGAGACTCAAGGCATCATTTAAGGTATTCTTCAATATATTTGCGGAATTTAGGTCTAATGATTTTCGAGGACTCTGCAGAATGCTGACTGATGTTTATATTGGTCCTAATTCCCCCTCCCACAAAAAGGAAAGATCAAGTTGGTGTACTGTTTACTCTTTGTACTAGCATATGCGAATAATGTAGCACATTTACACTTTTGTTTGGTGATTGTTGTGGTACTTGTAGGCTTTTGAGGAAGTTGAGCTACGTAGGTTGAAGGAGGAGAAGCCAGGTTTGACACACACTCAATACAAAGACTTGATTTGGAAGCTATGGAAGAAATCTCCGGATAATCCTCTTAACCAGGTGCTTTGTGTTCAAAGAAGTTTGAATAATATATATGGTCTTTAATGTTGGAAATTCTTTCTATTACTTCTACAAGTCTAGAATCCTGGATGATATTTATGCTCAATATCCTCTGTATGTCTCGTGAGTACATGAGTTGTGCAATGTTTCTGTAAATGAACAATTCTTGATGAATTCTAGGATCCCATATTTTGCTAGTGACCTTAACGTTTCAGGAGTTCGGTTAATGTTAATATCGGGGAAACAAAATCACACCCCTGAGGATATTAAATATACGTGCTATATACTCATTCCTCTCATTCCTTAGTTGGTTCTTTGTTGTGTTTAGGTTCTCTGTACTTTGTACGTGTTTGCCTATCCTTCTTTATATTTGTCTTTGTAGGTTGCAGTTGTCTTAGGGCCTATTATATATTCAGGTAGAAGCTCCATTAGAGCCTTTCATAGAGGTGTATTTGTTAGTTGTTGCCTCAACAACTAGTTCTTTAGAAAGATGTTTCTTTGCAAGTAGGCAGGACAGAACATGATCGTTCAAACCTTTCTTACAATTTCTGATGTAAAATTAAATGTTTGCTGGGAAATATGGTGTTTTCCTTTACTTATCAAAGAACAAAAAATGTTTGCTGGTGAAAGAAAACAGATCTTGTAGCTGGTAAAAGTCAGTTTATATATGGAAAAGTCTCTGGTAAGTAATTCTGATCTACAGCTGAAATTTAGAAGATGCATTTTAAGGACACTTTTTCTAGAGGGTTGGTCATTTTAAATCTTTTAATTTTGTTTTTGATTATGATCAATGTAACTTTTAAAATTTATTTAAAGAAACAAGAAAATCTTGAGTGTAGGCATTTTACTGTCTTAGTGAGAAGGTGGGAACACTGTAAGTTAAATTTCTTCTTTGTCAGGAGTGTTCAAACTTTGTCGCTCTCTATTGACACTCAGTTTTTTTTTCTACCTTGTTGAAGTGGTCGTATTGGGGCATAAAAAAGCCATGCTAGATGAATGTGATTGGAGGCCTATTAGGTTTCAAGTAACTAATGTTACTGTACAATTTAGCATTATCAATATAGGCTGGGAAAAATGGTAAAATTTTTGGTCTTCAAGTGATGCGAGCACTTCAATGCAGCTTTGGGTGCGTCCTTTTGTTTTCTTACCAACTTGCTTGTTTAGTGTCTTTGTTTATTATAGATATGATAACTGTCCAAAGAAAAATTCCTTTTCTTTTTTTTTTTTAAATTGGTATAAAAAATAATTCTTTTTTTCTTTTCTATAAGGGGCTTTTAAAAGTACAGTTCAACTCTTTAATTTATCCTCGTCATAATTGTTCCATATGGATCCTCCAGATATGCATACATAGCTGTTATGTTCCTATTCCAGCAGAGGCATCCAGGATTTAAAGTTTATAGGTTCCCAGCGATCTCAAATTAAATAAAAAAATCTTTATTGTAAGTGCCTAAGGGGAATCGAACCCTCACTGAGGAGGCAATAAAGTTTCCAAGAGCTTACATTGTTACTGGATTCCAACAAATAGTATTATATATTTAATGGATTTCTCAATATAGATACAGGCCTATGCAAAAGTTACTCGGTTCCCGGGAACCTGCACGCGGTATCCTATATCCGCCCCTATATTCCAGTTTATGCACAAAAATATACAATGTCCATGGCATTCTTATGCATTGTAGTTTTTCAAATATCTTTAGCCTAGGTTGATTGAAGTTATGCTTTACATTATCTTGTTTTCATACATATTGCTCATTGTTTTGCGACCATAGATGACTAGGAGAAAATGCTTATAATTGATTCGTGAATGTGCCAATTGAGAAGAATAAGATGTGGGAAGTTGCAGGGGCAAGTGGTTAATCTCTTTCCTTTTATTTTTTCTCTTAATTGACTAATTGAATTAGTGGAAGGGGCTTTAAAACAAACTTTAGAAGTTCAAGGGGATAATGCTTCAGACAGTAGTTAGCTAAGTGCTTGTTGACTCATAAATTTGAGGGGCTGTTGGTGCCCCTGACCCCACTTTCTTGGGTTTCTAAAGAAATGTGTTTTTGCTCATATAACCTGTTATTTAGCTGGATATGCTATGACAGACATCTAAATCATGACTTACACTGTATGAGTTACTCCCTTTCAATCAGTGTCATTTTATGGACCTAATACTAGATTCTTTCCACTGCGATAGCAGGAATATTGCTGCTTGCCATACTCTATGAACTGTCAAGTATGGCACACTTTTGTTTATTTGAATGGAGAAATTCAATGTTACCTTTTAATTCTATATGCTTCAAAGCTTGCATTGCTATTTTTGTGCTTTCTGAAAAGAATTTGTTGAGAAATTCAATGTGGCCTCTTTGTTATCATGTAAAGAAGATAGACTTGTATTTCCATCTTCTTACCATAAGTAAAATGCAATATTACCTGCTTTGGGAGATGAAAATGTCTTTATGCTGGTTGATTTCTTGCTGCATGTTTGAGAAGAAGCACTTGTAGGGTTTAGAATTACTTGTATGGATATTGCAAGAACTTTGCTAAAACCTGAATATTTTGTGGTCATGGTTGGAACTGGAAGCTATGTATGACTATTTAAGGAGTGGGAGCTATGGATTCATTAATTGTTTAACGAATTGGTTTTTTGTCAAGTTCAGCTTCATGCAGATCGCATCTTCTAGTTGTTACTAACTTGATCGTAATTTTTTCTGCAGATCACAGACAAACCATAAGATCACGTTCTGTATAGGTATGCAAGTGTCTGCTTAAGGAGTATGTTGGTGGTACGTCATCTGACTTGGGTAGATGTTGACAGTATTTTGGTGATAGACATTTGCAATGTGCTTGAGCATGATTCTTTTTGGTTGAAGTGATGGCACTTGTTTTAATTAGATCACTTAAATAACATCCCTTCGGCCCTAGTTATGTTAACTGTCTGCAACAGAGGACCTATGATTTGCTTATTCTAAAACAAAAGTAAATATTTTATTCAACAAGTTTGCAACCCTTTTGAGCTGCCAAAGGGATTAAAGGAGAAAGAGTGGTCAAATAAGTGTATGGGGTAAGACTTCAGATAAATGCCGGTTTAGTCACCAAAATTGTTTGATCTGGTCGTTGTGTCTTCCCACCCCATCTCTTATCTCTATCCATTTCATTTTGGCATGCATTCTATGATGGAATTAACTCTGACTGGAGGACATTCAAGTTATTCTATAGGTTGGTTGTGGACATTGCCGGTTATGATTAAATTGTTGTGGTTGCTAGATACCCCTGTATCTTGGAAGTGATAGAGTGGCTTTAAGGTGCTTCAGTTGAATGTACTTGTGGTTGGAATAATGTTTGGCATAATAAACTAAAATAGTTGCCACTTCGTATTGTGGTTGAAAATGAAATATTGGAACAGGGAAGTGCAGCAAACGTAAAGCACCTTCAAAATCCTGCGGTTTCATTGCAACTTCATGACTATGCATGAAGCATTGCAATTTGTGAATTCTCGAATTGGGACAAAGGAGGGAACAAATAAAAGTCTAATAAGAATAAAAGGAGGTTCTAGCACGCGACTGAGGTACTGAAGTTTGTCTCACCTTCCATGGCTGTTGCTAATAACAAAGTTTAGCAAAACAAAAACGCTTTATACAACTATTTATTGTTTAAACTAATCTTGGTTCATGTGGTGTTTATGTTAAATTTGGACATCAGAATACTGTGTTTACAACCAGAAGAACCACAAAAATGAAATTGAATCATTCAGTTGGCAACTTTATCTCAATTTTCTCTATACCATATCAATCAGTTTAACAACTTTATCTCTATTAGGAAATATTTTTGTAACCAATCAAAAAAAAAAAAAAAAAGACTTAATGTATTTCCTACGTTACTATTGTGAATTCATTAAGGCCTGAAGAAATTGGCTTCCAGTCCATAAACCACCAGATTCCATAATGCACCAGCTACTTGTACAACACTGATCAATGTGCCCAAACAGCCCAGAAATATGGTTAAGACAACACATGAAGCTGCTTGAGGGGGTTTCTTGATAGCAATCCACATGAAGGCAAGGGTAAACCAAAACACCAATGGCAATGCCATGGCACCCACAAAGGCAGCCAAACTTCCCCAAAAGGGGAATGTGCCACCGATATACAATATTTCAATCTGCCGAGAAGAGCTTTATGCATGATCTGGGTCACCTTGAGCACACCTTGTGCTGCCTGCCTAGATACATTCTTTCCAAGTTGTCGAACACGACCATGGCGTAGATTTGGGATGTGCATAAGCTGTGGATCACTATCATCATGTATATTGTGCCTGTTACCCACTTTGGCATGGTCTCATAGTCGTACTTGGCAATGGATCACTACCATCACATGCATAGTGTAATTTTTTGGCGATCTGACGCTCCCTACCAGGGCGGAGCCACAATGGGAAATTAGAATTTTAGCAAAATTCAGTAATTTTAGCTCGAACTTTGTATTTGTGTTAAAATTATGCAATGTGTACATATATTTAACTAGAACCCCACAAGTACAAAAATTATGGTTCAAAACATATAAACTAAAATTTTTGACTTCACGTCTAACCATTGCACAACTCATTCTTCCATCATGGCGGAGGACTCAAGATTTGAAGAATGCGGGTGCACCATCACCTCTAAGTTACTTATAGCCTATTTAGCCAAACTCCTGAGGAGCTAAAAAAATCTTTTCATATATTTTTTTTCTTTTTTAATAAAGTGCTTAATATAGAGAGTTAGCATAATTTGTTCAACCTTTTAGAAAAAAATAAGTATTTCTAAGCGGTAATATAAGTTGTTTTTTCTAAAGCTGAAAAACTAGTTTGTCCTGGAAAGACTTTTGAAATCTTGACCGATAATATTGCTCTAACATTAATAAAAATAATAATTGATTAGCCAAATATTAATTGATAATTTTCAAAATTATTTTTTTAAAATTCTTTTTTAAAATAAATAAATTTGAAAAGCTTGCCCAAATAGTTAACTCCGTTTGAATTTCAATACGTTTTAAGTTAATTCAGCTCAATATGTTCGGTTTTCTTATCCATTCATAAGTAAAATATTGATGTAACAATTCCTCTTTAATTTACTTTATTCAACTTTCAATATAAATGACAAGATTAACAAATAGTCGGTGAAAATTTGGTAAAATTATTTTCTAGCAATTCATTATCCAAAACGTATTTGATTACGCCCAAAATAGTCCTAAGAAGATAAGCGATCGCTGTAGATATGATTTGATTTTCAAGTTTGGAGTCAAATTTCTCAAAGAACTAAGGTTCAACTATAATTATTCTATATAGTTGAAAAAATAAATTTGAACAATTTTCGAGCTATGATGATTATGAATTTTCTATTTGAAACTATCTAACTAATAAATAATAAAACAATAAAATTATCAACTAAAGAGAATGAGTTGCCTTCAAGATTAAAGAGACCTAGAGTTATGATTTCCCCAATTGTAGAATTTCTTCTCATTACATTAGCTATAATCTCGTCAAACTAATCTCTATCGATCATGAATTTTTTCTTACCACAAACGCCTCTCAACCAAGTGTAGTAATTTTCTAGCGTTATTCTCCTTCATGAACCCTAACTAACCAATTAATTATTCACTTAAACCGCGTTAAAGCCTTTTATCTCTAATCTTCACTTTTAAATCTCAGTTATTAATCTTTTAATGCTTTGAAGTAACGTTACTCACTAAAACCTAATCTCATAGTATTCTCTTTCTCGAACAATAAGATATAACGACATCATTAATCGAGGGCCTTCAATTACCTACAATAAATTCATAGTTGAATAAGTAGAAAAATTCAACGGCTCAATTATATAAAAGCGTAACAAGAACTCATCCTACAAAAGATTCCATCAAACCCTAGAATAAAAAATTAACTACTCATAAAAGTATGTAAAAACACAATACTAAAACTCATAGCCAACATTGAAAACTAGGAAGAAGAAAGGAAAAACTTGTTGAGGAATCTTTTGCCCTACTCCTGGTGTATCCTTGCCTCCAAAAGTGTTGTTTCTACTTCAGTAATTCAAAAGTTATATAAAAACTATATTTAAGAATTATTTATAAGTGTAGAAAAAATTCTAGACGAAATAATTAAATCCAAATTAAATTTTAAAAAAATTAGAATCTGAAATTGGCCTGACGTGACGGGTGGCCCGCCGTGTCACGCCAAGGAAATTCTCCAGCGAGCAAAATTGCACTTCTGTGCTCCTTGATCATCACTTCCACCCTTTTTCTCGTCTTCAAGTCGGGGTTCTTCAAGTGAGGGACCAAAAAATGGCAGTGTCCCTCTTTGTTTTAATAATTTCTCATCCTTTCTTCTTTTTTTTTGGCGCTTTTTATTTGATTTTGTTTTAATCTTTTCATTTTCACACTGTTTTATTTCTATACAGTATAAATATAATATTAAGCATAAAATAATATAATTAATACTCAAAAGATAATTAAAAAAATATCAAAATGCAAAACATATAATGACAAATGTATACATCCGGTATTTCATGTGTCCATGTTGAAAAAGTGTGTGGGAGACTCATCCATTGCTGTCCCTATCGAGAGTGTATGTGTAAAGGACAATCTAATTTATAAGGAAATCCCTGTGAAAATTCTTGATCGCCAAGTTTGCAAGTTGAGAACCAAAGAAATAGCCTCCGTGAAAGTTCTATGGAGGAATCAATATGTTGAATAGGCTCCTTGGGGAGCTGAAAATGACATGAAATGAGATACCCACATCTTTCGTTGAACGAGAAGAAAGTGTTTAAAGTAATCCTAATCTTTTTTGATAATTCTATAAATTCACGTCCAATCTTTAATACTCATGATCTATGAAAATCATGCCTTATGTTATGATATGTCCTGCTAACTCATGTTTTATGTTATGCCTTCCATTTATAAATGAACCACACTAATGCCATGTCTATTCTAGATCTAAATGTCTCTTAAGACTCGTGTCTACGCTCCTTTCTAAAAATGTTGTGAAATTCTCATGCAAGAAAAATACTTATGATGATGATCGAAAACAAAAGATAAGGTGTTGGAACAATTCTCTTTCTTCATGCTTTAAAAAGAGGGGTCATGTGTATGTTACTTTCATATTTCATGTTATACATTATGTGATGCCCCATGAGTCTTATGATAATCTTTCTGGTCAGCTGACACAGGTTTGAGAATTTGGGATAACTCCATTTACAAAGGAAACTTTGCAAAAATTTTTAGAAAATTTCAGAGTTAGATTCATTTATGCATATGACTTTCATTCGGGAATGAATGATCCTAAGGGGGAGATATTGTAACACCTCGTAACTTCGTGCTAAGACATAAACAGTCCAAAATATGGTTTGATATGTTATAGGACCTTGGTTTGCCTAAGAAAGTGTTATGAAAGTTTGGAGTTTATTAGAAATTAAAAAGATCGATTATTGAGACTTTCGCAAAAAACGGTTATAAGGTACGACCGCAGAACTGACGTACAAACTGTACTTGGCATTGTAAGTAATTGGGAGATCTTGGAGCCACTGGGCTACTATTTCCCAGTTACAGAGCCACATACAAATCATGCATGGAATGTAAAGCCATATGTTGGTCGTATATGAGAAGGGAAACATGTAAAAAGAGAAATGTGAAGAGTATGTGGAGTTTCCAAGCTAGGTCCAACTTCAAATGATCATGTCTCCCAATCCACAAGGATTTTTTGGGTATTCTACCTGCCAAATTAAATCCCTATGAATCTAACTTCCAACTCATTCTATCATTCATGAATTCGAGTTCGAAGTAAAAAATTATGGCTGTTTTACTAGAGCACTGTCAAGCAGTTACGACCGAACCACATACAAATCTTAAGTGGATTCTGTGGTCCGTACATGGACACTTATAAACTATTACAAACTGTAAGTCATAAACAATGGATGGGAACTTAAGGGGTGCAACCTACGAACAAAATCTGCGGTCGTAAGTGATTTCTCGGTCCATAAATTGGCCAAAAAGTGTCTGTAAGTCAAAATTTTCATATTTCTTTAGAAGTTAGTTTTTGAGTTCTTTTCTCAAGTTTTTCATTCTTGCTCGACCCAACAGTTCCCAGAAACTTTCCCCACTCCTCTTAAGGCTAGGTAAGTCTTCTCCATGAATTTTAAAATAAATTCATGAATTTCTGCATGATTCTAACATCAAATTATCCTCCTATCTATAGTGAAATTAAGAACTCATCGCAAGATTCAAAAATGAGTTTTCTTCAAAATTCTTCTTCATCGTTAAATTTCAAGTTAAGTAATTGGTGAGACTAAATCTACGTAAGGCTATTTATATGTGTGGGACATCATTGTTCTTCCCCGCAGCCGTTTCTTCAAACCTATGAAATGAATAGTTAGGGTTCAATATTGATAATCCTTCATGATTAATCATTCTGAACATCATGAATATTTATGAATTTCATGCTTATTTCGTGAAATTTTGCCTTATAATAATTTTTCCCTTTTGTTAAAATATATGAACTTACGCTATTATAAAACGTGTTCTATGACTATACCCCATGGTTATGACTCATGAATTCCCCAGAAACTCCATAATTTCATCCTATGACTTTTTCATGGTTCTTTCATCAAATTTTACTTAAATTATAATTACACCATTTTGTCAAAACATAACCTTTATATTAAAAAGATTTTATTTATTTCTATGATATTATTCCATGAATTATGACATATGACTACTTATGATTTTCTCAACCTAATACTCATAAATGAAATTATATTTTATGGTCTCTTAAGTCAACCATCATTTATCAGCTTTTAAGATAAAGCATGACTTCTGATTATGAGCCTTTGGACTAATTTTTGAACATGAAACAAAGGGATTAAATTGATAAGGGAAAAGACATAAGTCAACTTGTGACAAGTGCTTGAAACTACATTTGCCGATCGAGGTAGGGTTTGGAATGTACTCTTGGTCGGGGCGTATCTTACGTGTTGCCAAAAGGGGCGTATTATGAATCTTTTGCTAGCAAATCATGACATGTATGTCTCATATATGATCAACAAGGTATGAGATGGATTAGTTGATCGGGGTCAAGATTAGACTCCATATGCGTACATGGTGGATTGTTTCAATTATACTAATAAACTCTTCCACAATGAACTGTCAAATAGTGAACTACGAATGAATTTTAAAGTCAACCTATTATTATTTCGAAATCTTATCTATTTTTACAAGCATGACTACGATTTATTCATTTATATATCCTTCTACTTCAGTTATATTTCATGTTTTATTCTGCCATACTACATACAGTACAATTTCATATGTACAAACGTCTTTTTTGCCCTGGGTATTGCATTTTTAAATAATGCAGACTCAAGTACTTAGATAGGTAGATGAGCTGCCCATTAGGACATATTCATTCCTCTATTGCCGAGCCCCTATTGCTTTTAGGGTGGGTCATTATTTCATCTTTTACAGTTTTTCTTATAAGTATGTCGAGAGCCTTGTCTCGATAAGAAGGTGATTCTTATGTTAGAGGCTTTATATATTAGATGAGTCTTGTACGTTCATTCATGATGTAAACATGACAACTTTTATGTTATGGAATATTATATATTCTTTTGATTTTATGAAAGCTTGCATGAAACTTCTTTTTTTCTTTCAAGAATTTTACACAAGAAATGGATATCTTTCACTATCTTTCACACATGTTAGGGGTTCTATCATGTAGCTGATTCGCTCGGGCAAGTCAAAGCATCGAGTGTTGGTCCTGTCCATGATTTAGACTCGGGACGTGACATTCTTCTATCATCAATTGAATCATTAGTACTGTTCACGTATCAAGATTAATCTATTTTATCATCAATCCAATCCTAGTTCACGCATATTTTTTTTCTATCTTACTTGGTTTATGCGAGTGACACATAGTTAACCTATAAATTAGCTCATGAATAATAATGAATCATGTGAAATTATAGGGTGAGTGAGAACAAAATTTCAAATTAAATAAACTACTTATTATTTTTAAGTAAACGGTCAGTGGTGAAATATATGATGTATTCCACTACTACATTTTTAAAACAAAAGCTTCAAAACTAGAATAAACGTATTTCACAGTAACGTATTAAGTATTATTTTATTCAAAAAAATCAATAGAGAAAAAAGTTGATGGTTGACGGTGTTAAATAGAAATACGTTACTGTGAGTAATGTTTTATGCTTAATACGTTACTCACAGTAACGACGCTCTGTCAAACTCTGCTCATATACGAAATCTGACTGAAATACTCATATCCTGACTTAAAAAAAATTATTTTTATCCTGTTTAGATTGATTAGTATTCCACATTTTTATATTTTAAAGATACGTATCTATTTTTATTTATTACATCACTACTATCCACATGAGAACTCACTGAATTCATAAAGAACCAATACTAATTTATTTGTTTTTCAAGCTTTCGAAGATGGTGAATGTCAATAAAGAAAATTAAAATTAGATAATGTGCAAATAATCTAATTATTTAGAGGAGCAAACTATACAAATTATTTTGCAACACTTTCCGGTTGTTAGAATGGCTTTTTAAACTTAAATTTATAAAGAGCTTGATAAGATTGGATTTCCATAGTTTAAACTTGAAACTTTATGAAAAACATTTACGACTGCTAAAAATACTTATATTTATAAACGGGGTTCTTTAAAGTCATTACTGTCAGTAACATTTTAGTCTTAAGTCGTAATTTCGGGTTACGACTTATAAAATGCTCAATCAGATTCCGTATATGGGCAGAGTTTGACAAAGAATCACTACCGTGAGTAACGTATTAAGCATAAAACATTACTCACAGTAACATATTTCTATTTAACACCGTCAACCACCAACTTTTTCTTCCTTTGATTTTTTTGAATAAAATAATACCTAATACGTTACTGTGAAATACATTTATTCTAGTTTTGAAGTTTTTTTTAAAATGTAATATTCTTGTAAATTTGTTTTAAATAATGACTTATTTTGGTCAAAATTTTAAAAAATTAAGAGATAATTTTATCACTTAGTTTTTAATTAATTTCGCTCTTATTATTAACTATAGTCATTTCAATTTTCACAAAGCATTTCCCAGAATACTGAATTTATTATATTCAAGGGATGATATACTGTTTACGTCCATTTTTACTTGTCCTTAAGAGGTGTCAAGTCAATACTGAATAAGTAAAAGTGGACGGAGGAATTCTATGTTTAGATGGTTGTTACATATTAATGTATTATATCATACTATATTTTTTTAATGAATACAAAGTTTGTATAGATCATATTGTCTTCCATCATTACATAATGTCACATATAAATAACTTAAAAGGATAAACTTACCAGAAAAGTAGAGTATGAGTTAGAGCTACTATAAAAAGGTAGGATAAAAAATAAAATAGGACCATTAAATTATAAGTAAAGATAAAGTAAGAAGGAAAAAAAATAATAACGACGTGATCACGCCAAATCGATCCTTACGTAAAATGAGTTTTTTTATTATTATCTAATAATGAATTTAATGATACAATATATTAAAATTTACATAAAAAATCACAATAAATAATGCATTTAAACTAATTAAATAATACAATATAATAGATAACAACCATCCGATTAAACTAATTGTCAAGTCAAATATAAATCAGTAAAAAAAAGCGCGAGTCACTTTCTTATAATTATCGTTGAAGGGAATTAAGTTTTCAGAAGCTAGGACCTAATTAAGATTACGCAAGTGCAATTTTAAAGAAAGACCTAAGATTAAAAGCAAGTTAAATTGGAAACACCTTTTTGTTCCCTTTTGACTTTGTTGGGAAAATATTCTCTCTTGTTTATTTCTATATATATAATACAATTAAAAAATTTACTTTTTTATTCTTGTGTTTCTTCTCCACTCTTCTTCTTCACCAACATCAATCTTTCTTTAATTTTAAGCTTGAAATTCTAGTTTGGAGCTAGAAATTTGAAGTTAATCGTTTTTATTTTACTTTAGTATTATTTTCGCTTAAATTTAATTTATATACACTGAAAATATAAAAAAATAAATTACACTATCAAATCATCAATTTAATTATAATTACAGTTAATTATCCATAATAAGTAGTGGAACTAGCATGTAACCTTAAAATTAAGGCAAGTATGTTTCTTTAGTAAGTTAAATTGCAGTATTATAGTGATAGAATTTCCCTGATACTATGAATGTAAGTTAAAAATCCTTTTTCCTCCACTAAGGACTAAAAAAATTGGCATCCAATTTATCAACCACCAGATTCCACAACGCACCAGCAACTTGCACGACACTGATTAATATGCCCAAACACCCAAGAAACATGTTGAGGCAATACATTAAGCTGTTTCTTTGAGGTTTCTTGATTGAAATCCACATGAAGCAAGGGTAAACCAGCGACAAAGGCAGCGCGATCCCGCCCACAAATGCGGCTAGGCTTCCCAAAAAGGGGAACGCCACCGATATAAAATATGTCAATCCGCCGAAGAAGAGCTTGATGCATGATCGAACCCGCCTTGGGCACGCCTTGTGCTGCCTGCTTACGTATATTCTTTCCAAGTTGTCGAACACGGGCATAGCATAGATTTGGAATGCGCAGAGGCATTGGATCACCACCATCATGTATATTGTGCCTGTTAACCATTTCGGTGTGCTGTCTTCGTGGTACTTGGCAATTGCAGCCATAAGTCCTTTTGCCGGCATCTGCCAAACCATTTCAGTATTAGTAAAAAATTAAATTACATACGTTGAAACTACAAAAATGCACGTATTCTTTTGAGTCTTACTTTTAGAAATGTTTGGAAAAATGATGTATTTGATTCTAGAAATAATGAGATTGTCAGGTAAGCAAAATGGATGAGTAAAAATAATTTACCAGATTTCCGTAAGCCCAATATCCGCCAATTGCCAGGGGAAATATACACACCGCGACGAAAGAGTAGGATGATATAACTCCTCTCCACATGCTAATCGTTGTAGGTTGTTTGGGATTCATCGGCAATGTCCCCTGCATCGGATTCAAAATTTGGGTGTAAAATATACTAGCTAGATTCGGTTGAACTCATAATTCAAAAGCTACATCCGCCACTGATAAGTGAATAACATTAGTACCTGTATCTCGAGAACAAGATTGTGACCTCTGAAAGCAATGGAAATGATAGCAACACCATTTAGGAGAGCACGAACTCGAGCCATAGTTGTTGTCACATTATCAGATGGATTATAAGCGACTCCATTGGGCCTACCTTTGCTAATGGAGAGTGCATAAAGCAGAGTGAAGTAGGCCACACCCAAGATTGAACCAATAAAGGAGACCCAAGCTAAGGAGTTCAAATTGGGAAATAATTGGGCAATTAAAATGGCAAGACAGACAAACAACAAGAACCCTTGGGCTCCACTCAAAGATCTGTGATCAGTTCCACATATGGCATTGTAGAAAAGTTGTAGGGTGCCTCCCCCTGCGATAATACACATTACACAAGTACCCCCAGATAGGTACATTATTGGGAAGATGGAAACGCACTTTCCCAATTTTTCTCCTGAAATGAAATGAACGGTAAGGATTAAACATTCCATTAATTAGTTTCAAATGTCAGAAAAAGAAAAACAGTGGGGGTCAATTGAGGATGCACTTCAAAAAGGGGTAATGTCAGGCTGTAATACTATATCGACTGATCAGAATCCACTTATAATTAAAGTGGAAATGTCGATTTATATATCTTCCTATTTTTGTCCCTAAGTGAACGTTTGGATATAATGAAATTTGACAAAAAAATTATTAGTATTATTTGTTTTTACGTTGTGTTTGATCATGAATATTAATTTAAGTTATTTTTAAATTTTTGCGAGTGATTTAAAATGAAAATTGTGAAAATAACGTGTTTTTGGAGTTTTTCGAATTTGAGAAAACTGCAATAATTCTATGTCCAAATAGCTTTCTCGAATAATATCCACTTAAATTTTTGAAATTTTTTTTTTTCATCATCTACAAACATCTGTTTTTCTGTTTATAGATTTAGCATGAGATGTGCAAATCTAACCAGAATATTTTTCAACAATAAAGTTGGTTTTTAGAAAAAGAGATTAATACAAAATTCTCCAAACTCATTTTCTAAAAAATTTAATGAAGTCAAGAATAAATCCACGCTGATATAATTTTATAGTTACATAAATATTAAACGCACATTACATTTACAAGTTTTAAACTTTTTTTTAAAAAAAAAAAAATTCATACTCGATCAAATAATTTTTTTGTTTAAACTAATTACCGAAAGCTGCAATAGAGAGTTGCAGGTATCTGCTGTAACGAGTTCCATCAACCGATTCATGAAGATGAACTAAGAGCCACATGGTGTAGAGCCGCCATGCAAAAATCACAGTGAGAACCCCTATTCCCCGTGACCTGCACCAGGGGAGCAGCTATAATTAGGTAAGGGTGCTCGGTCGATAATATTCGCCAGAAATTCACATAATATATATATATATATATATATAATTAAATATTACTTTGTATTTTTATATATAACATTTTTAATATTCTTTGACACAATAAAAAGCTACAGGTCAAAGGCAAAGAGTGGAGAAAGTTGCAGGACGTCTTGGGTTCAATACCTACAGAAAAGTTGGATGCCCAAGTTTGATTCTTCATGTCCCTATTCTCTTTTTTCTTTTCGGTCTTTCTTTACATTAGTTTTAAATTATATAATTGTTCATTTTATTAACAAAATTTATAATTTACGTTAAATATTGCATAGGTTAATTTTTATTTTTGTTACTGTATTCAATAACTCAAAAAAAAATTATTTATTATTTTGAGTCTGAACATCATTCATGAAATTTTTAACTACGTCACAAACCTACGCCGATTAAAAAACTTGTATATAGTAATTTAGATGATTGAATAAATCCCATTTATATTACTTATTTACAATTTTATTTTATCACATAACATATATGATATCTACGTGTATTACATAGAAAAAAGACATTTTCTAAAGCAAATATAAGAAGATATTAAGATGTAGTTTTTTTACTCATATAAATATGAAAAAAAATTGCAAATTATACTACTTACTATATAATTTAAAAATATTTAAATTTAAATTTTAAAATATTAAATTAATTTAATTTAATTTAATTATAAAAATTAATTAAATTAATTCTTAAAAAATAATATTTGATATCTATTTTGAAATGAGGAAAGTCCTAATATATATTTTAACAATTGGGGAAGATCCCTCCCCCACCTAGCACAGAATAGCTATTATATTGATTTTGCGCATCTTTCTCATTAATTAAAAAAGGGATGATGCAGGGTATACTATATACTTTAATTAATGAGAATATAATATTAGAATTAGAGTGCAAACTTTAACTATGTTTAGCTCTAACATATTCTTCATGTCTTAAAAATTTATTCTCACATAGTGTTTATTTCAAATCAGAAAATACATGACATATGTATCTTATCAATGTCATATACATATTTATTATCTAACTATTACTTAAATATTTTATTATGAATATTTTAACAATTAACATTAAATTATTTGATTACATCTTTCATGCATATAAGTGCTTCTTGAACGTAATAAAGTAAAAAGTCCATATTCATATGGAAATGTTTATTTAATTTGTAGATAGTGGCTTACATAATTATTCCCTTCTACTTACCCATCAAGGTTCTACTTCCAGGAAAATCATTAATAAGAAAAAGTTAAAAAAAAACAAAAGCAAAAAGTAAAGAAATCTGAGAAACAAATTAAAGGTCGAAGCATATCTACGGAAAGGAAGAAAAAAATTAAAGAGAAGGACCACTCATAAATTGGTTCAAATTTATGGTGATAACAATAATTTATTTTTTATTTTACTCTTAAAAGAAAATCTTTATAATCGTATAAATATTATGACGTGTGTATTTAAAATTATAATTATAAAATATTTTATAGTCATTTCCTTTTATGAATCTTTCGAATGCACATAGGTTAAACTTAAGTTTATATCATTAGTTTTTATTTTTTTTCTCCTTAAATTTTATAGCAATTTAAACTACATCATATAAATTAGAACTAAGGGAGGGAGTATATTATTTAGCATCTCAAAAAAAAAAAAAAGAGTATTTATTTTTAGCGTGCTTTGTTTGAATATTCTATAATAGGGACTTTGTTTTTCTTTCATTTGCAGAAAAAACGTTTGAGAGCATTAGGCGAGTCAGCATGTACGTAGTGGCAAACAATGGGAAAGAAAATCTTGTATGTCTATATGAAAAAAGGAAAATAAGTAAAAATCCAGAAAAACTGCAATTTCATTAAAAACACGCACACATTAATTAGAAAATTGCTTTTCCTTAAAGGATTGTTAAATCTGCTATCTATCATGCAGTAATCCTACTTTTAAATACTACAATTATTAATTTCCATCCGTTATTCAAATGAAATTTTTCTTACACGTAAACGTAGGAGTAACTGAATCCCAGATCAGAAATTACGTACTAAAATAAGCATGTCATTCAACAATATATATATATACTTCTCCCTCTGCTCCATTTTTAGTTGTCGCATTTATGAAAGAAATAATTTTCTCATTTTTTTTAGTTTTATAATTTTTTCACGAGAGATTTTCATTTTTACACATAATATATTATTATTTTTATATGTATGAGATCTGAAAAAGGTCATTTTCAGTTATTCTAATGATAAATGACAAGAGATCTCATTTGTTTGGTGGGAAAAAGATAATGGTATTAAATTGAGTTTAAAAAATAAATAAGAATCATTTAATCTTTATAATTATTCTTATATTTCATTTTAATTATTAGGATAAATTTGCATACTCATTTAGAAAAAATAATAGGGATGATAATTTGATCAATATAACTCTATTAATTTTTTGAAAACATATAATAATAATTTATTTTTCATTTTAGAATGACTTTAAGGATAGAATAAAAGAATATAATCAATTATCTCTTGAATTTTGTATTTTGAAACAACTATTTTTAATATATATAACTAGTAATTAAAATGGAAGGGGAGGAGTAAATTTTTTCTTAGGAGACGTGAATGAACCGGAGGGAGAGAATAATTAATAACAACTCAACAGAAAATAGTATTAGTGATAAATGGAAAACATTGAAGACAGGTGAAACTAAAAGAGGTATAATTAGTTACCATCCAAGGGAGGTGAAAGCGAAGGGGAGAACAAGTGCTGGAGTTCCAATACCGGAACAGAGTAGATGAAACGCTGCCGTATAAGCATTGCCCTTTCTCGATTCCGTTATGGGTAGCCAGCTGTCTACTTCTTCCGGAACATCCGCATCCTTCTTCTTCTCCTCGCCGCCGTCAGCCGCCGTCGTCAGAGTATTATCAAAGTGATGATCATCAAGGGGTATAATTTTGAATGAAGAGAAAGATGACGAGGTCCTCTCTATACGGCGCCGTTCAGCCACCTCCTCTATATCTCCCATTTCCCTATTCTGATATATGAAATTAAGTAAGAGGCGAATTGCTATTTGTTTCGTGTGTGTGTGTGTGTGTATATATAGATGGCAGATATGTGGTGAGTTTGTGACGTATTTGCTGACGGCAGAATCTGACGTAAATTAAGGATGATAATGTGTAATGTGACTTCCCTGCTTACTTTTCCATTTCCATTTCCATTTCCCATTCCTCTAGCATGTTTACCATGACAATAATAAAAGAATATTTTTTAATTCAAAAATGTCAAGTTAAAATAAGAATAATAAATTAAGAGGGAGGGAGTAAATAACAAAACCTTTTGTTTTCTAATTCTGAGACCCCAGTAGTCAAAACATGTAATTTCACGTCTTAATTTAAGAGAAAAAAATAAGTTAGCCTAATTAGTAAGTTGTTGTCCGTATTTAATTGGATTTTTAAATAAAAATATACAATTTAATATAAAAATATTATATTTATTTAGTCCATATTTTTATATTATATCTGTCTAGATTTTTTGTTCCGTGACTGATGCTTATATACGATACACAATATTATACACTTAGTAAGCGTTTGAACATGCGATTTTAGTTCGTGATTTAAAATTATGAGATGAAATCAAATTTTCAAAAAATCTTAATTTGAAAATCCAAATCATGAGATGAACTTTTTCAGATACAAAATTTGACCCACAAGTTTATATTTTGTAAATAGAAACACCACTATTTTATATATAACAACCATATTTACTAACCATTTATTTCAGATGTAAATAAAATTTTGTTATTGATATTATTACTCTTATCAACATTTGTCAACCATTATAATATTGAAATACGAGTGACAATTGTCATAGCTTGTGCTGTGTTACATAATTTTTTGCAAGAATATCAAATGAGTGATGAAATATTCACGGAATATGAACAAGATGACATAGTTACTAATGATATTAATCAACAAACTGCTCAAAGTAACAATGTTGGTTCGTCTTCTTGATTATTTGATCGAGAAATGCATGCTCAACGTGAGGAGATTGTTCATACTATATCGGAGAATTATATTAAAGAATAGTACACAATAGCACATGTTCAATTTTACTTTTTATTGAACTAAATTTTGATCAACAAATATTGTATTTTTTTATTAGAATGATTCTGTGATAGTGTATATACTTTGTTATGGACTTTTACTTATTTGGTAAGATTGTATAAGAATTGAAAATATTTCAAAAATTTTCACAATTTATGGGATTTTTATGTTCATGAGGAAAAAAAACAGCTTAAGAATTTCAGATATATCTAAACAAAACTTCAAATTTATCTCATATGATTTCATATCATGATTTCATCTCGCATGGTTAAAGGGGCCCTTATTATACACAATGTATAAATTTTATATAAAAATATATAACAGTGTATAAGAGGTGCTTATACACTTTTACACTATTATATAAATTATACAAACTTATACAAAAAATGTGTTTGATCTCCTACAAACTTCAACTACGGAACTCCATTTGAAGTAGATCAAATATTTTTCAAATAACTTCAAATTTTAACCACAACTTCGAGATGACACCGCCAACAAACAACAATCATCAATTTGTTAAAATTTTCTATAAATTCAAAATACATATCATTTTGTGTTGGCCGTGTGGGGCCTAGTATAGCTATCTGTTTTAATTTCTGTTATAACTAGACAGCATGGTGGTCTTGTTGGCTCGCATAGGATTCTTATTAAAGTTATATTGGTTGGGTTAGCTGTTTTCTTTTACAGGTGTTGCGTGGCCTTGTCGGCCCGAGGCTGTGTTTACAGCCGAGATATAACAATTTATTTTCTTGATTTTGAGTTGCTACTAGGCACCAGAGGTGCCTATTCCCAGCCAGATCAGCTCAGATTCTAGTATGGTATTAGGTGTCAATCATGCCTCCCAAGTTGGGGCGTGAAAAATTTGTACCATTCATGTCATTTTCTTTCTTCTTAAACCTGTAGTCTGGGGGTATCCCACTATCTTATAACAAATTTTTCTAGAATGACCTTTTATTTTGCATATGTCACAATACAAATTATAGTTCTTCTTGAATTTAGAAGTTCCACTTAACCATATGTAGAATCACCACCATGAGTATCATAGTTCCCATTGTTAGAACCATAAGTAGAATTTCTATTTTGAGTACCATGGCTTCTTGAGTACATTTCTCCTTCAAAGTATTCGGTGTTTCTAAGATGATTGCCAAAATACTAGCAGTTGCTACCACATTTCTTTGACTCTCATCACTCATAATTATTGAGTAAATTTGATTGAGAGCAAGTAAGGGATTCATCATAAGAATTTGGCTCCTGGCTTGCAAGAAAGAATCATTCAATCCCATTAAAAACTGAAACAGTTTCAGCTTTTGTTGATGCAAGATAAACTCCCTGAATTTTTCACCATCACAGGTAGAGCTTGGTACAAGTGCATCAAATTCTTCCCAAAGATCTTTTAATCTTGAAAATACACAACCACAGATGCATTTCCTTGAGTCAATGTAGAAATTTCCTTATGAATATTGAATGTTCTTGAGCCATTAATTTTGTTAAACCTTTTTTATAGATCAAGCCATACTAACTGTGCATTTGATGCATACATGATACTACCAAGCAAATTTTTTGATACAACATTCATGATCCAAGACAAGATTATTGCATTTACCCTTTCCCAATAATTCCACATTGTTTTTGGATATTTTTCTTTAAGACTAGTTTCATCCACCATTCCTAGTTTGTTCCTTCCTAGCAATGCAATACGCATAGAGCTATACCACATAGAGAAGTTTTCAATACCTATAAGTTGGAATGAGATTATTTGAATTCCACTCACATCTGATGAATGAAGAAACAGTGGATGGTTGTAATCCAATCTAAAAATCTGATTGTTCTAGTTGACAACACCATTGTTGAGTTCTTGTTCCATATTCACACCAGTCGAAGTATTCCCAGCCATCTTCTTTACCGGAATTCACAGTTTGCAAAGACAATTTGAAGATTATTTAGCAATCAATTTGGTTCTTGAGATCGTGGCTCAAAATTCTGATACCGTACGATAATCTAAAAGATTGATCAAGAACTAGCAAGAAAAAAATAGAAAGAAACTAGAAGAACACTTTTCTATATATCAAAGTAGAGAGGAAGAAGATTGATTACAGATTTGAAAGAAGAAATCTACTCATTTTTCTCAGAATTTCATAGTGTATAGAGGATGTAATCATCTCTCTTATATAGACATTACATCTAGCTAGCTTAGTGACTGAATTAGAAGCCAACTAACTTAACTAACTTCACAGCTAACTTGTAACTACCATAATTAACTTGGAAGCTTCCTTCACATTCTAGCAGATCTGTGAAGTTCATCCACAGCTACTTCATCTATTATCAACACACTACAATTTAACTTTTTGTTATTCAATTCTTATAGTGTATTTCATTGTTTTCATCATCAAGTCAATGTAATCCATGTACTCTTAAACCAACACTTAGAAATTTAACTATATCTTTTTAAGGGTAAACAAGTATGACACGTGGGTTCACGAGAACCGAGTAACTTTTATGTAGTTTATGTATATATATAAAGAAATTTACTTGATATTTAATTGTAAACCTAGTTATTTTTATATATTAATATACAGTAATTGTAAAAATTCATAAATTTTAAATTTTATCCATCTCAATCTACTGAGATTTGAACTTGAAATCTCTTTTTTTTTGAACACGCGTCATTGATCACTAACCTACACCATTTACTGCGAAAATACATATGTCAAGTTAGTATTTGAATTTTTTTTTTCAAATCTAGTATTTGAAAGTAAACAGTACATGATTCACGAGCATAGAACTAGAGTCAAATTAGAAAACCAGCAGAGAAGTAGTTGGTGATTAGTTTTTTTTTCCTTTTCCACTTGTTTCAAGGTCTTGTTTGATCCGCTAGTCGCGTTAGATCTTCGGAAGGGTGCGCCAAATAGGGACATTGACACCGACAACACACACAATGATATGTGGAAACGACTTTTAGATTTAAGCTTTACGAATTTAAAGTCCTTTATTATTTTATTATATTTTTAAAATTATTAATATATATAGAGAGAGAATTAGAAAATTTACTTAACATTTTTTCTATTGAAATTTTAGTTTTAAATATTATAATTCTCAATTTACTTATTAATCTCCAAAACACATTTTAAACATAATTTTTTTAGTATACTTATACATAAATAACGTTTTACATTAAAATACTGATTTTAAATGAATTCACTTTGGTGACAGGGGCTAAACGACGTATGCCAAATGACATAAGCAGAATGGAAACTTCGAAATCTCACTGACCTAAGTATAATAAACGATTATCGACAAATAATATTTATAGGAAAGGTCATTCTATATAATTATTGTATTCCCTAACGTAAGACATTAATTATTCTAGTGACGCTCATAATATTTCTCTTATTATTTTTAAAAGATAGTTTTTATGTTTAGTTTATTTATTACGTTTCGTTTCACGAGAGTTAATTTAATTAATTTTTAAAGTTAAATTGAATTAGATGAATTCAATATTTTAAATTTAAAATTTAGATGTTCGAAAACTGTAAGAAGAATTACTATAAATCGCAATCATTCTCATATTAATATAATGAAAAATACATCTTAAAATATTGATCAAAAATCATATAGTTTGATTCTCGAGTACGTGAAATGTGACAAGTAAACGTGAAAGAAATGTAATAACTAATTTCACTTAAAAAAAAAGTGACTTATGATAAAATGAGTTTAAATTTGATGCACCGTCGGCATAAAAGATTTTTTACACCAGGGCAATTTTAAAGTAATCACTTAATTTTCTTAAAAAATATTAATATCTTTTTAAAAATTATATAAAGGAGAAAAGGTTGTTTACATTCAAGGTCTTCTCCTATGTGTGTAGAAGAAGGAGAAAAGGAGGTGATGGTGGTTGAAGAAGCCATGTAGAATGAAAATGGATAGGCTGTTTGAAAGAGCAGGAAGACTGAGGGTCTGGAGGAGAGAGGAAAAACAAAGAAAAAAGTTGTGTTTAATTATTTTACAAAAACAAAAAGTAAAAATTAAAAAAATAAAAAAGACTTAGTAACCTGTTACAGTAAGTCATTGTTATCTGATATGATATATGATCCATTCAGATCATTAATGATCCGTTGTTAATGATTTAACAATAATAATTAAGTTAAATCATCAAAAACATGATTATCTTTAAGAAAAAAAATTAAGAGTAGGAAAAACAAAATAGTAGTAACTCAATTGAATGATTATCTGAATTTTTATTTTGTTATAATCTTTTTATTGCGTGGAGTTTTAAAAAATTAATCAAAAACTTTATCATATAACTTTTTTTTAAAAAAAATCATATAAGAAATCTGTACATGGATGATTATTTTTTCTTCAAATTATTACGGGTCAAGTTCACCCATTTTTATATTAAAAATTCAAATAAACATAATATCTAAAAACTAATGCCATATGTTGATAAAAAATAAAGTTGTTGATTCTGAATGTGTTTTAGACCATTACACGATTAGATTGAATAGTGCTTGGACCAACAAATGAAAATTGCATCTTAGGCATAACTTGAATACAACCAGCTGCATTCCCATTCAACAATTTTCTCACAACACTGACATATGCATATTGTGTGGAAATTCAAATAAAGTAGTGGGAAGAAAAGTTAGGAAAAGAATTAGCATATGCTATATGGGGTAAAAATCAGACTGGAAGTACATATGGAAGAATCATTAAAAAGTGATATATGACAAGAAGAATAGGCCAAAAGTCACTCAGCGGGGAGTGTTATCCCCGAACAGGTAAGGGCAATCCTATTGTTCATGAAAGATTCAAGGGAAAAAGGTTAAATTTATTGTTTTATTTTTGAAAATTGGCTAACTTTATCTTTTCGTCATATTATTGGGTTATATTTAAACCCACCGTTACGAAAGTTTACATTTATACCCTTTATTTAACAAAAAAATTCAAATTAACCTAAATAATTTATTTTTTTAAAATAAAACTTATATCCTAATCTAGCCCACCCGCCCCGCCCGCTCCATTTTAACATGGGCTGATTTCACAAACAAGCTTAAAAATTGATCTGAAAAAGAAGATTCTTGAAATAAATTAAAGCAGAATATATCACAAATATTCCTACTGAAAAAATTAAAAGTTATGATTCTATATTTGATGGTCTCACTGTAATTCAAAAGTGAGGATTTTTACAAGAGAAGAAAAAAAAAGCAATTACCACCATCAAAATTTATTTTGATGATAAATTAAACCTCTTCAACCTCTTCATGATATCAAATGCATCTTTAACCCTCCCTAAACCTTGGCCTGATCTTGCATAAACAAATTTAGGAAGAGAAGAGGATTAATCAGAGTTTCTCTCATTTGTTTTACTTTGTCTTTGTGAATTCCTTCCAAGATTTTTAGAGTCAAAGTCCCATTTGTATCTCTCACATCATCATTTGACTTCATTAATGGCATGTGAAGCAAACTCGACCCTTATTCCAAATTATATAAAACATTTATCGCACACATACATAAAAAATTATTGTAGTATTAAAAAGGCTCAGAGCCCGATGTCACCGCTCACCAGTTACATAGGAGATCAAGCGTATTTTATTTCAATTCTATTTCTATCATTTAATTCTTTATTTGTCGCTTAAGTTTCCTCACTTAACACATTCGTTCGCAATTTTATAAATCAGTCAATTCAGTCGACGCGTCTTAAAATAACATATATAAATGCAATTATACCAATTTACGAGTAAACATATACACTTTTCACTTCATTTTACTTGACTCATGTTGACTTGACACTTCTCTTAAGAAAGTATTAAGGATTTATTTTACTCTCTTTGTCCATTTTTACTTCACTCGTATTAACTTGAGACACTCCTTAAATAACAATAAATAATTTTACTGTATCACGACCTCTTGAATATAATAAATTTTAATGCTTTGAAAAATGTGTTGAGTAATAACTATATAGTAAATTAAGTAGGAACTAAGTGATAAATTATGTCTGTCTTGATTTTTTAAACTGGACTAATAAAAGTAGACATCTATTTTTAGTATAGTGAACCAGTAAAACTGGACGAAGGAAACACTCTCTCTGTTTCATTTTAATTCCTAGATATATTAAAAATAGTTATTTCAAAATACATGCTACTTTCATAATTCAAGAGATAATTGACCATGTTTTTTTCAATTCTACCCTTAGTATTTAAAGTCATTATAAAATGTGAAAAAAATTATTGTTGTGTGTTTTCAAAAAGTATTTATCAATTAATAGGGTTATATTAGTCAAATTGTAACGTCTATTAATGTGATAATGATTGTTGCAGGGGCATTTCAGTATTATTGGTGGCCTAAAGTCAAACTTCAATAAGAAGCCTTCATTTTTTTTTTCAAAGAAAAAAATATTTTATCATATTTTTAATTTTTTTTAGATTTTCTTGTATTTTCTTTGAACAAAGGAAGTAGAATAACTCAAGAGTTTCTTTTTGAGATTTTATCATATTTTTTTAAAAAAGAAATTTAAATAATCAGCTTTATATTTTCTAATTGACATATTAAAATTTTAATAAATATTTTAAAAATTACTTGCAAAGTCAAATAACAAAAATAATAAATATTAGACTAAAATAATATTTTAAAAAATAGAATAATATTACCTAATTAAAAACGCTTAAAGACTTAATTTAAAAATATTTTTTCTAAAGCTTAAAATATAAACTATGTACTTTTTAACTGTATTCTATCATAATATTTTATTACCAGAAGCCAAAATTTTGAATTATTAAACTATGAAGTTAAGAAGAGAATACTGAATGTAATGTGAGATAAGGGGAAAAGAAAGAGAGTAGGAAGAGACATAGAGTGAGAAAATGATTCTTAATTCTTAATAAATATAAAACAAATGGTGAAGTGATTATTTGCCTTTAGACTTGGTTTGAATATTGTTTAGTTTGTATATTTGTGATATTGGGTTATGACCAATATCAATTTTGGAGGCTTTTGGAGATGATCTGAGGTGGATTTAGGCCAAATTTCAAATTAAAATTCAAGGTCGAAGATAACTTCATTTGTGTAACCTTCATTGTATCTTGTGTATATCTTTATGAATATCAGTATATCTGACATTATATATCTGTTTATCACTTGTGTATCAGGTAGGGCTGGGCAGGGCAAGGAGTCTCAACTCACATGTATTTAGCTCGGCCTGACTCAGCTCGTTTTGAAAAAAAGCTCGGCTAAGTTTTAATTAAATTTTGACTCGCTCGGTAAAAGCTCGATCAAGCTCGGCTCGATCAAAGCTCGGGTTCAATTGAGCTGGCTCGGTTGGCTCAATATAAGAAATAATATCTTTTCTTTAAACCCAATTATTAAGTATATTAGAAATTTAACTTAAAATACTATGTTAACTTAACATTTTATAATTAATATTTATTCAATGTTGGTAAATTTTTAACCACAATGTAACTTAAGCCTATTATATGAGTATGAGTATTCATAGCTTGGTTTGGATCGATTTTTTATAATAATCAAGATAAAATCAAATTTTCAATTATTAAAATCAAGTCAAGTCAAACATAATATATATTCATCAATTTGGTTGTTGTCGGATGTGATTCTGTTTTTTCAATTTTGAAAAAATCTATTGCTATTTCTCTCTTTATATTTCTTCCTACGATTAGAAAAATAAATTTTATTATTAGTCAACTTATAATTCTTTGATATCCTTTTACTATGGTGGGTATCATTTCCTTTGATTATTGAAAATATATCTTGAGAACTATAGGTTTAATTAGGTAAATAAAATTTATAAGAAATATAAAAAAGTCTAGAAAAAAAAAGTTGGCTCGGCTCAGGCTTGGGCTCGGTCAAAATGTAAAAAAGCTTGGTTGAGCTCGGTAAGATAAGATACTTAAAGAAAAAGATAAAATCCCACATCAATCAGCCGGAATAGAAGACATAATTAAAAAATTTAGTAATATAGAAATTACTCCTTTACAAGAAAGACAACAAATAAAAAGAAAAATTCCAAAATGGACTTTCTTTCAAATCGGGGAGGAACCAGAAACCTCGAAGAAGAAAGACCAAGACCCAGTTACTCAGATAACTTAGTAGGAAATAATATAATAACTAGAAATAACTTAATATCCAGAATTTTTTCAAGGCATGATAGAGAAGAAGAAAATAATCAATTAAGTGAAATGATAGATATAGATAAATACCTTCAAATATTTAAACAAAATCAGTTAAAATTATTAGACCCAAAAGTTTTATATAATACTAGATATTTTTCAAAAACAGACCTATTATACAGACATTATAGAGAAGAACAATTATCTGTAATTAGAGAAAATAATCTAGCATTAAATTTAATTAATAAAGACTCACTAAAAAACATAAGAAAAACAAAAATGACCATGATGCACATGGGACTAATAGTAATAGGAATTAAAGGATTAGCCAGAAAGAATCTAGGAGGAAAAGTCTTAATAGTAATATATGACGACAGATGGTCAGACATGAAAAAGGCTATAATCGGACTAACTGAAGTAGACATGACTCATAACGGAGGAATATTTTATATTAGCCCAGACTTTTTAATGAACCTAAAAGAATTTGGCACTCATATAAAAATAGGCATACAGACTAAAGGATATGAAGAAATGGAGACAGGAAATAATTTATTAATATGTATAGGATTTATAGGAAAAATGGCCTTAAGTAGTAATACTAAATTTAAAATTAAAGTAGAAGATGTAGTAGAACTAATGGGAAATAAAGGAATTAAATTGATAAAACCCATTAAGATAGATGCGGAAGAATATGCAGGATTAGAATGGAATTTAGACAGATTTAATAAACCTATGACATATACACCAGAATCTCATTTAGTATACACAAATAGAAAAGGAGAAATGTCTATAAGATTTACAGATTATAATTATACTAGACAAATTGATGAAGATAGTATTACTGAAACAGATATAATGCTGGAATCCCAAGAAAAGGTAGAAGCAGAATTAATGAACATAGAAATATTAGAAGAAGCTTATGAGGTAGATAATATAATTATACAAGCACAAAGAATATATGATAATGACAACAACAATCTTTTTAGATGTAAAGGATGCTTTAAAAGAAATATGAAAATAAATGAATTTATTTTACATGTCAAAGAATGTAAAGATAGAATAGATAATTTAGGATACAGGAAAACTATAGATAGTGAAACCAGTTCAATAGTAAGCCAAAAAGAACTAATGGAATCAACAAGTTCTACCCCATTTCAAAGAACTACTACAGCCCATACAATAGATACTAGTACAGGGAATATACCTAGGAGAAGAGTATGGAGAATAAACCCTGAAACAGAAATAAAACCAGATACTATAAAACCAATAGGAAAAAGACTACCTATAGAAGAACCAATTAAATTACAAGAAGGAGGTAGTAAAGGAAAAATACTTAATGTAGCATATCAAGACCCTCAATTATGGAATACTGCAATAGATATATGGAAAGGAATAGTAGTAGCAGACTATATTAAAAATTACTCAGATACAGACGCAGAGACTATGTATAGATATATGGAGACGTTCTTAGGAGAATCTGCTAAAGTTGTATGGGAATCATACAAAAGTGAATTCCCACAAGAATTTCAAGCTTTAGTAAATATAGGTGCTAACCCATATAACTTCACCAATAAAATACATAGTCTAATGACAGGAGAAGACCCTAATAGTGGGGCAATAGTATTACAAAGAAACGCATTAATAAAACTAGAACAACTTAGTATATCTAATTGGTATCATATTAAAGATTTCTTAAAAGAATTTTTTTATTATTGTACCCTTAGCGGCAATACATTCGATGAAACAATAGGAAGAAAATTATTTAATAAATTACCAGGAGCTTTAGGTAGAGAAATAGAAGAAAGGTGGTATAAAAGAGAAGGAGTAGTACAAAACCCTACCGCCAGATGGACTATAGGACAACGTATACAACATGTAATGGAAGTATTAATTGAGAAATGTACTAATATACAAATACAAAAACAGTTAAAACAAAACGAGATGAGTTTTTGTAAGTCAGTAATATACACCACACAACATTATGATAAAGAGCCAAAAAGAAAGGTGAAAAAGTATAGGAATAAACAATACAATACTAGACAACCATATAAAAAGAAATACTATTTAAGAAAATCTTCTGCTAGAAAACCTTATTTAGACAGAAATAAGCATGTACGCAAATATAGAAATGATAGAAATTATAAAAATAAATTAGAATGTTTCACATGTGGAAGCATAGAACACTTAGCAAATACATGTCCTAAAAGATATAATACTAGAGATAGGAATTCTCAGTTAATAGAAGAATTCCAAGAAACCCTCATAAATGTAGACGAATATATGTCAGACAATGAGAGCATATACTCAGTAGTAAGTATAGATATACCAAATAAAGATACTTCAGACTCTTCAGATTATGAAGATAATGAACTGATAAATGAATTAGGTAATGAATTACCATACAAGCTAGACCTAGAAGATCTACAATACAATAATATGAATACAGAAAGAGAGTGTAGACATAATTTTGAAAAACAAAAGGGACTAGACAGTACACCATGTGCTTTTTGCAGATGGTATCCCAGTAAATATAAAAGAGCTAAATGTACAAACTGTTACATAGAAGTCTGTATAAGCTGTATTGAAAAAAAATTAGGAATAAAATTAGAACAATATGATAAGATTAGAGAAGAAAATAGAACATATAATTTAAGATTGGAAACTTTAGAAGCTAAAATAACAGAACTAGACTATAGAATAAAATTATTAGAAAAAGGCAAAGAAAAAATTCTAAATATTAAGCCATTAGAACAAGAAGACTTAAATAATACCTTCATATCAGATATAGGAACTTCTCTAGAAGAGAATACCCTAGCTAATATCGAAAGAGAAAACTATCTAAACATGAGAAATATAATAAATTCAAGCTTAATATGTAATGAAGATAAAGATCTAACTACAATAAAAATATTAGCAAGAATAAAAATAAAAGACATTGAAATAGAAACATTAGCATTATTAGACCCAGGTTGCACTAGTTGCTTAATTAATAAAAAGATTATACCAAATAATTTATTATCTAAACTACCAAACCCAGTTACTGCTATGCAAATGGATGGTACATATAATTTATACGAATACTGTATAGAAAAAGCTAGTATAAGTTTTCAAAATACGTGTAATAAATTTTATAACCCAACATACAATGTACATAAAATTCTAGTAAGAGATCTTAACATAAACACAGACTTCGTAATTGGTCTAAAATTTATTTTTAAGGACACAGGAGGATGCCTACTAACTAGAGATGGTATAGTATTTTTTAAACAAGCAACCTATACACCAGTACTAACAAATAACATACCAACTAAAGAAAGAATACAACAAGAAGATATAAAACCATGTTGTAAAGACTGTAGTAATAAAAATATGTACGAAGAAACTAGTGAAGATAATTATAATCTAGACGAAGAAATACTAAGAAAAAACTATACACTGATAAATATAGAAACCAATTTCTATAATTTTAATAAAGGATTAAGTATTATAGGCAATATTAAAGGACCAAAAGACTTAGACAATGTAATAAAAATGCTAGATAAATTAGAAATAATTGGAGAAAAACCCTTAATACATTGGACCTCCAACAAAATAATGTGTAAATTAGATATAATAAACCCCGAATATATCATAAAAACAGCAGCTATAGAAGCAACTAATCAAGATTTAGAAGATTTCCAAAAACAAATTAAAGAATTATTAGAATTAGGTATAATTAGAAGATCCACTTCTAGACATAGATCAGCAGCTTTTATGGTAAGAAATCACGCAGAAATACTTAGAGGAAAAGCTAGAATGGTAATTAACTATAAAAGACTTAATGACAATACTAGAATAGATGCTTATAAACTACCAGATAAAAATGAGCTACTAAATAGAATACAAGGAAGAAAAATATTTAGTAAGTTTGACTGCAAATCAGGCTACTGGCAAGTCAAAATGCATCCAGATAGCATAGAATGGACTGCATTCACTTGCCCCGAAGGACATTTTGAATGGTTAGCAATGCCATTCGGCCTGAAGACAGCCCCTCCAATATTTCAAAGAAAAATGGATGAAATATTCGGAGAATACAAAAACTTTGTACTAGTATATGTAGATGACATACTAGTATTTAGCAGAAATAACCAAGAACATTTAGGACACCTCCAGACAGTATTTAGATTATTTATACAACACGGTATAATAATAAGCAAAAAGAAAATGGAACTATGCAAGACTCATATAAATTTCTTAGGAGTTACCATAGGAGACGGTAAAATTAAATTACAACCACATATAAGCAAGAAAGTTTTAGAAATGCCAGACAAACTAGATAAAACCAAGGAATTACAAAAATTTTTAGGGTTAGTTAACTATGCTAGAAATTTTATCCAAGATTTAGGAAAGATAGCAGGACCGTTGTATGCAAAGACCGGAAGTAAAGGACAAAAACACTTTAATACTGAAGATATAAAGCTAGTACAACAGATTAAAGAAAAAATAAAAAATATACCTGATCTAAATATACCTTTAGAATCAGATTACTTAATTATAGAAACAAACGGGAGTAACTTAGGTTGGGGAGCTGTATTAAAAGCAAGACCTAACAAATATAGTAATAAAACAGAAGAAAAAATATGTGGATATGCTAGCGGAAAATATAAAGAAAAAGGTAACATGAGTAGTATAGACGCAGAAGTATTAGCTATAATATACGGTTTAAATAGTTTTAAACTATATATTCTAAACAAACCAGAAATAATGGTAAGAACAGACTGCGAAGCCATAGTAAAATTTCATCAAAAGATAGAACAAAAGAATAGCAGTAAAAGAAGATGGTTAAATTTCATAGATACTATATCAATTTATCCTAAAATAATATTTGAATATATAAAAGGCAAAGATAATAATTTAGCAGACCAGTTAAGTAGATTAAATTTACAAATGATTTAATCAGTTATTTTCTTTCAGAATGAGACCAGTTGGAGACATTCACCAACTTAGACCACAAATGAGGCCTGAGACATCAGACAAAGGCAAGGGTCAAAGCTCTGCCACAGACTCATATATACAGACTCTTTTAGGTAATACACATTTTAGACCTCAGTCATCTACAGAGAATATGGAAAGGATTCATTTTGGACCTTTCAACTTAATCTCTTACCCTAAATGCAATTTATCTTTTAAAGAAAGACCTGAATGTAGAATAGACAAAACTCAAAAATGTTTGTTAGATAATTTATGGATTGCCTACAATAAGAAAGACTTAAAATATTTCATTGCTACATTAAACGCCTTAGGACAGTATTTTACAGATAAAAACACGGAGAAAAAATTTAAATTTTATGTAGTCATACACGGTAAAAGAAATGGTGTTTTTCAAGACTGGCAAGAGGTCATAGAATCAATACATGGCATAAAAAACCCACTATTTAAGGGATTTAACGATTTAACAGAAGCCCTAGACTATGCAAGAGGCTATTTGGGCCCAAACTATTTCCTTTCACCTACCCTCAGACAAAGCCCAAATATTAGCCCACAATATAAACTCTCAAAAGACAGTCCAGACAAAATCATTTTCTGCGACCATTGCGAAACAATGACCCAAGGTTTCAAAAGACTGAATGCTAAATGCGAAGCCTTGCAAAAAGAAAAAGAACAGTTGATGACACTGTTAAAGCACAAACAGACACAAGCCAGACCTACAGTAGATAAAATCACCTAGACAGACTCGAGTTCTCCATCTCAAGCCAAAATGGATGAGACGAGTGTGCATTCCTCTCTGAATGCAACTAGACCTACTGTACCAGGTTACGGTACAGCTAGTCCGGTTCAAACGGTAACCGGTAAAGACGCACCAAATCCGTTGATGGCTGTCACTTTGCCAAAAAGTGAAGATACACATCAGACTCCACCCAGAAGACGTCTTCCACTTTCATTCTCAGTGGGAGAAACATCAAGACAAAGAACCACTAATAAGAAAAAGACGAAAAAGACGATGGAAGCAATGGTAACCAAAACTTTAAAAAAGATATTAGAACAGACACAAGAAAAAGATAAACATATTAATCCACTACCAGAAGATGATGTACTAAGACAACCACTCACTGAAGAAAGCCAAGACAGAAACAATAATAGAGAAGAAAATAATACTGAAGACTCTAGAAATAACACTGACCCAGATGATGAACAGTTTCAAGACTCTCAAGACCCATATGATGGATATGACTCGGGCATGAGTTTTGACTCAATTGCCCTTCACAATCTATCCACTTGAAGACAAAGACAACCATGAAAAAGAAGAAGACAAATAAGGTATAGTTAAGGTGGGGATGCCCACTGAGTGTCCTGTAAATAAAAATAAAGGTGGGAATACCCACTGAGTGTCTTGTGAGTACCCACTTTATCACTACTTTCTGAAAAGAAAGAAAAACTGATGGGTACGCGTCAGTCGTGTCAGACCAAAGTGGACAAAATAGGATCATCACTAATGCATGTGACGATGGGGCCCAATGCGCACCCGACTTGCATTATTGACGTCGACTTTAAAAATGTCGGCAAGATCTTAAACGTCCATCTGTCTAAAATCCAGACCCTTTCTTTACCTTTTCCTCATCTATAAATACCCCTTCTTTAGCCCTTCAGAAAAATAAGTTTAGAAATTGAAAAAACCAGTCCTCTCAATCCTTTCGATGCCCAAACACTCACTCTCTTCAAACTCAACCCTTCTAAAAACCTAAACCAACTTTCTTCTAAATATACAGTTTAGTGTGTTCAAGTAAAGTTTTTAAGGTCAGTCGGGGTTCCAATCACGTAACTGCAAATAATTCAGAATCACTTATAATTAGACAAAATAATACAATTATAGCTTTATTATTAGAAATAGATAAAAAATTAGATAAGATACTTAAAGAAAAAGATAAAATCCCACATCAATCAGCCGGAATAGAAGACATAATTAAAAAATTTAGTAATATAGAAATTACTCCTTTACAAGAAAGACAACAAATAAAAAGAAAAATTCCAAAATGGACTTTCTTTCAAATCGGGGAGGAACCAGAAACCTCGAAGAAGAAAGACCAAGACCCAGTTACTCAGATAACTTAGTAGGAAATAATATAATAACTAGAAATAACTTAATATCCAGAATTTTTTCAAGGCATGATAGAGAAGAAGAAAATAATCAATTAAGTGAAATGATAGATATAGATAAATACCTTCAAATATTTAAACAAAATCAGTTAAAATTATTAGACCCAAAAGTTTTATATAATACTAGATATTTTTCAAAAACAGACCTATTATACAGACATTATAGAGAAGAACAATTATCTGTAATTAGAGAAAATAATCTAGCATTAAATTTAATTAATAAAGACTCACTAAAAAACATAAGAAAAACAAAAATGACCATGATGCACATGGGACTAATAGTAATAGGAATTAAAGGATTAGCCAGAAAGAATCTAGGAGGAAAAGTCTTAATAGTAATATATGACGACAGATGGTCAGACATGAAAAAGGCTATAATCGGACTAACTGAAGTAGACATGACTCATAACGGAGGAATATTTTATATTAGCCCAGACTTTTTAATGAACCTAAAAGAATTTGGCACTCATATAAAAATAGGCATACAGACTAAAGGATATGAAGAAATGGAGACAGGAAATAATTTATTAATATGTATAGGATTTATAGGAAAAATGGCCTTAAGTAGTAATACTAAATTTAAAATTAAAGTAGAAGATGTAGTAGAACTAATGGGAAATAAAGGAATTAAATTGATAAAACCCATTAAGATAGATGCGGAAGAATATGCAGGATTAGAATGGAATTTAGACAGATTTAATAAACCTATGACATATACACCAGAATCTCATTTAGTATACACAAATAGAAAAGGAGAAATGTCTATAAGATTTACAGATTATAATTATACTAGACAAATTGATGAAGATAGTATTACTGAAACAGATATAATGCTGGAATCCCAAGAAAAGGTAGAAGCAGAATTAATGAACATAGAAATATTAGAAGAAGCTTATGAGGTAGATAATATAATTATACAAGCACAAAGAATATATGATAATGACAACAACAATCTTTTTAGATGTAAAGGATGCTTTAAAAGAAATATGAAAATAAATGAATTTATTTTACATGTCAAAGAATGTAAAGATAGAATAGATAATTTAGGATACAGGAAAACTATAGATAGTGAAACCAGTTCAATAGTAAGCCAAAAAGAACTAATGGAATCAACAAGTTCTACCCCATTTCAAAGAACTACTACAGCCCATACAATAGATACTAGTACAGGGAATATACCTAGGAGAAGAGTATGGAGAATAAACCCTGAAACAGAAATAAAACCAGATACTATAAAACCAATAGGAAAAAGACTACCTATAGAAGAACCAATTAAATTACAAGAAGGAGGTAGTAAAGGAAAAATACTTAATGTAGCATATCAAGACCCTCAATTATGGAATACTGCAATAGATATATGGAAAGGAATAGTAGTAGCAGACTATATTAAAAATTACTCAGATACAGACGCAGAGACTATGTATAGATATATGGAGACGTTCTTAGGAGAATCTGCTAAAGCTGTATGGGAATCATACAAAAGTGAATTCCCACAAGAATTTCAAGCTTTAGTAAATATAGGTGCTAACCCATATAACTTCACCAATAAAATACATAGTCTAATGACAGGAGAAGACCCTAATAGTGGGGCAATAGTATTACAAAGAAACGCATTAATAAAACTAGAACAACTTAGTATATCTAATTGGTATCATATTAAAGATTTCTTAAAAGAATTTTTTTATTATTGTACCCTTAGCGGCAATACATTCGATGAAACAATAGGAAGAAAATTATTTAATAAATTACCAGGAGCTTTAGGTAGAGAAATAGAAGAAAGATGGTATAAGAGAGAAGGAGTAGTACAGAACCCTAATGCTAAATGGACTATAGGACAACGTATACAACATGTAATGGAAGTATTAATTGAGAAATGTACTAATATACAAATACAAAAACAGTTAAAACAAAACGAGATGAGTTTTTGTAAGTCAGTAATATACACCACACAACATTATGATAAAGAGCCAAAAAGGAAGGTAAAAAAGTATAGGAATAAACAATACAATACTAGACAACCATATAAAAAGAAATACTATTTAAGAAAATCTTCTGCTAGAAAGCCTTATTTAGACAGAAATAAGCATGTACGCAAATACAGAAATGATAGAAATTATAAAAATAAATTAGAATGTTTTACATGTGGAAGCATAGAACACTTAGCAAATACATGTCCTAAAAGATATAATACTAGAGATAGGAATTCTCAGTTAATAGAAGAATTCCAAGAAACCCTTATAAACGTAGATGAATATATGTCAGACAATGAAAGCATATACTCAATAGTAAGTATAGATATACCAAATAAAGATACTTCAGATTCTTCAGACTATGAAGACAATGAATTTATAAATGAATTAGGTAATGAATTACCATACAATCTAGACCTAGAAGATCTACAATACAATAACATGAATACAGAAAAAGAATGTAGACATAATTTTGAAAAACAAAAAGGACTAGACAGTACACCATGTGCTTTTTGCAGATGGTATCCCAGTAAATATAAAAGAGCTAAATGTACAAACTGTTACATAGAAGCATGTATAAGCTGCATTGAAATAAAATTAGGAATAAAATTAGAACAATATGATAAGACTAAGGAAGAAAATAGAACATTTAATTTAAGATTTGAAACTTTAGAAGCTAAAATAACAGAACTAGACTATAGAATAAAATTACTAGAAAAAGGCAAAGAAAAAATAGATACTAAACAATTAGAACAGGAAAACTTAAATAACACTTTTATACCAGATATAGGAACCTCTCTAGAAGAGAATGCCCTAGCTAATATTGAAAGAGAAAACTACCTAAACATGAGAAATATAATAAATTCAAGCTTAATATGTAATGAAGATAAAGATTTAACTACTATAAAAATATTAGCCAGAATAAAAATAAAAGACATAGAAATAGAAACCTTAGCATTATTAGACCCAGGATGCACTAGTTGCCTAATTAATAAAAAAAATTATACCAAATAATTTATTATCTAAATTACCAAAACCAGTTACTGCTATGCAAATGGATGGTACATATAATTTATACGAATACTGCATAGAGAAAGCTAGTATAAGTTTCCAAAACACGTGTAATAAATTTTATAATCCCACTTACAATGTACATAAAATCCTAGTAAGAGATCTAAACATAAATACAGATTTTGTAATTGGTTTAAAATTTATTTTTAAGGATACAGGAGGATGCCTATTAACTAGAGATGGTATAGTATTTTTTAAAGAAGCAACTTATACACCAGTATTAACAAATAACCTACCAACTAAAGAAAGAATACAGCAAGAAGACCCAAAATCATGCTGTGAAGACTGTAATAATAAAAATATGTATGAAGAAACCAGTGAAGATAATTATAATTTAGACGAAGAGATATTAGGAAAAAACTATACACTAATAAATATAGAAACCAATTTCTATAACTTTAATAAAGGATTAAATACTATAAGCAATATTAAAGGACCAAAAGACTTAGACAATGTAATAAAAATGCTAGATAAATTAGAAATAATAGGAGAAAAACCCTTAATACATTGGACTTCCAACAAAATAATGTGTAAATTAGATATAATAAATCCCGAATATACCATAAAGACAGCAGCTATAGAAGCAACGAATCAAGATTTAGAAGATTTCCAAAAACAAATTAAAGAATTATTAGAATTAGGTGTAATAAGAAGATCCACTTCTAGACATAGATCAGCAGCCTTTATGGTAAGAAATCACGCAGAAATACTTAGAGGTAAAGCTAGAATGGTAGTTAACTATAAAAGACTTAATGACAATACTAGAATAGATGCTTATAAACTACCAGATAAAAATGAGCTACTAAATAGAATACAAGGTAGAAAAATATTTAGTAAGTTTGACTGCAAATCAGGCTACTGGCAAGTCAAAATGCATCCAGATAGCATAGAATGGACTGCATTCACTTGCCCCGAAGGACATTTTGAATGGTTAGCAATGCCATTCGGCCTGAAGACAGCCCCTCCGATATTTCAAAGGAAAATGGATGAAATATTCGGAGAATACAAGAACTTTGTATTAGTATATGTAGACGACATCCTAGTATTCAGTAGAAATGACCAAGAACATCTAGGACATCTTCAGATAGTATTTAGATTATTTATACAACACAGTATAATAATAAGCAAAAAGAAAATGGAACTATGCAAGACTCATATAAATTTCTTAGGAGTTACCATAGGAGATGGTAAGATTAAACTACAACCACATATAAGCAAGAAAGTTTTAGAAATGCCAGACAAATTAGATAAAACTAAGGAATTACAAAAAATTTTAGGGTTAGTTAACTATGCTAGGAATTTTATACAAGATTTAGGAAAGATAGCAGGACCATTATATGCTAAGACAGGAAGTAAAGGACAAAAACACTTTAATACAGAAGACATAAAGTTGGTACAACAGATTAAAGATAAAATAAAAAATATACCAGATCTAAATATACCTTTAGAATCAGACTACTTAATTATAGAAACAGACGGAAGTAATCTAGGTTGGGGAGCTGTATTAAAAGCCAGACCTAACAAATATAGTAATAAAACAGAAGAAAAAATATGTGGATATGCTAGCGGAAAATACAAAGAAAAAGGTAACATGAGTAGTATAGACGCAGAAGTATTAGCTATAATATACGGTTTAAATAGTTTTAAATTATACATTCTAAACAAACCAGAACTAATGGTAAGAACAGACTGCGAAACCATAGTAAAATTTCATCAAAAGATAGAACAAAAGAATAGCAGTAAAAGAAGATGGCTAAATTTCATAGATACTATATCAATTTATCCTAGAATAATATTTGAATATATAAAAGGCAAAGATAATAATTTAGCAGACCAGTTAAGTAGATTAAATTTACAAATGATTTAATCAGTTATTTTCTTTCAGAATGAGACCAGTTGGAGACATTCACCAACTTAGACCACAAATGAGGCCTGAGACATCAGACAAAGGCAAGGGTCAAAGCTCTGCCACAGACTCATATATACAGACTCTTTTAGGTAATACACATTTTAGACCTCAGTCATCCACAAACACTATGGAAAGGATTCATTTTGGACCTTTCAACTTAATATCTTACCCCAAATGCAACTTATCTTTTAAAGAAAGACCGGAATGTAGAATCAACAAACCTCAAAAATGTTTGTTAGATAATTTATGGATTGCCTATAATAAGAAAGACTTAAAATATTTTATTGCCACATTAAACGCTTTAGGACAGTATTTTACAGATAAAAATACGGAGAAAAAATTTAAATTTTATGTAGATCTTCTAGGTCTAGCTTGTATGGTAATTCATTACCTAATTCATTTATCAGTTCATTATCTTCATAATCTGAAGAGTCTGAAGTATCTTTATTTGGTATATCTATACTTACTACTGAGTATATGCTCTCATTGTCTGACATATATTCGTCTACATTTATGAGGGTTTCTTGGAATTCTTCTATTAACTGAGAATTCCTATCTCTAGTATTATATCTTTTAGGATATGTATTTGCTAAGTGTTTTATGCTTCCACATGTGAAACATTCTAATTTATTTTTATAATTTCTATCATTTCTATATTTGCGTACATGCTTATTTCTGTCTAAATAAGGTTTTCTAGCAGAAGATTTTCTTAAATAGTATTTCTTTTTATATGGTTGTCTAGTATTGTATTGTTTATTCCTATACTTTTTCACCTTTCTTTTTGGCTCTTTATCATAATGTTGTGTGGTGTATATTACTGACTTACAAAAACTCATCTCGTTTTGTTTTAACTGTTTTTGTATTTGTATATTAGTACATTTCTCAATTAATACTTCCATTACATGTTGTATACGTTGTCCTATAGTCCATCTGGCGGTAGGGTTTTGTACTACTCCTTCTCTTTTATACCACCTTTCTTCTATTTCTCTACCTAAAGCTCCTGGTAATTTATTAAATAATTTTCTTCCTATTGTTTCATCAAATGTATTGCCGCTAAGGGTACAATAATAAAAAAATTCTTTTAAGAAGTCTTTAATATGATACCAATTAGATATAATAAACCCCGAATATACCATAAAAACAGCAGCTATAGAAGCAACTAATCAAGATTTAGAATATTTCCAAAAACAAATTAAAGAATTATTAGAATTAGGTGTAATTAGAAGATCCACTTCTAGACATAGATCAGCAGCTTTTATGGTAAGAAATCACGCAGAAATACTTAGAGGAAAAGCTAGAATGGTAATTAACTATAAAATACTTAATGACAATACTAGAATAGATGCTTATAAACTACCAGATAAAAATGAGCTACTAAATAGAATACAAGGAAGAAAAATATTTAGTAAGTTTGACTGCAAATCAGGCTACTGGCAAGTCAAAATGCATCCAGATAGCATAGAATGGACTGCATTCACTTGCCCCGAAGGACATTTTGAATGGTTAGCAATGCCATTCGGCCTGAAGACAGCCCCTCCAATATTTCAAAGAAAAATGGATGAAATATTCGGAGAATACAAAAACTTTGTACTAGTATATGTAGATGACATACTAGTATTTAGCAGAAATAACCAAGAACATTTAGGACACCTCCAGACAGTATTTAGATTATTTATACAACACGGTATAATAATAAGCAAAAAGAAAATGGAACTATGCAAGACTCATATAAATTTCTTAGGAGTTACCATAGGAGACGGTAAAATTAAATTACAACCACATATAAGCAAGAAAGTTTTAGAAATGCCAGACAAACTAGATAAAACCAAGGAATTACAAAAATTTTTAGGGTTAGTTAACTATGCTAGAAATTTTATCCAAGATTTAGGAAAGATAGCAGGACCGTTGTATGCAAAGACCGGAAGTAAAGGACAAAAACACTTTAATACTGAAGATATAAAGCTAGTACAACAGATTAAAGAAAAAATAAAAAATATACCTGATCTAAATATACCTTTAGAATCAGATTACTTAATTATAGAAACAAACGGGAGTAACTTAGGTTGGGGAGCTGTATTAAAAGCAAGACCTAACAAATATAGTAATAAAACAGAAGAAAAAATATGTGGATATGCTAGCGGAAAATATAAAGAAAAAGGTAACATGAGTAGTATAGACGCAGAAGTATTAGCTATAATATACGGTTTAAATAGTTTTAAACTATATATTCTAAACAAACCAGAAATAATGGTAAGAACAGACTGCGAAGCCATAGTAAAATTTCATCAAAAGATAGAACAAAAGAATAGCAGTAAAAGAAGATGGTTAAATTTCATAGATACTATATCAATTTATCCTAAAATAATATTTGAATATATAAAAGGCAAAGATAATAATTTAGCAGACCAGTTAAGTAGATTAAATTTACAAATGATTTAATCAGTTATTTTCTTTCAGAATGAGACCAGTTGGAGACATTCACCAACTTAGACCACAAATGAGGCCTGAGACATCAGACAAAGGCAAGGGTCAAAGCTCTGCCACAGACTCATATATACAGACTCTTTTAGGTAATACACATTTTAGACCTCAGTCATCTACAGAGAATATGGAAAGGATTCATTTTGGACCTTTCAACTTAATCTCTTACCCTAAATGCAATTTATCTTTTAAAGAAAGACCTGAATGTAGAATAGACAAAACTCAAAAATGTTTGTTAGATAATTTATGGATTGCCTACAATAAGAAAGACTTAAAATATTTCATTGCTACATTAAACGCCTTAGGACAGTATTTTACAGATAAAAACACGGAGAAAAAATTTAAATTTTATGTAGTCATACACGGTAAAAGAAATGGTGTTTTTCAAGACTGGCAAGAGGTCATAGAATCAATACATGGCATAAAAAACCCACTATTTAAGGGATTTAACAATTTAACAGAAGCCCTAGACTATGCAAGAGGCTATTTGGGCCCAAACTATTTCCTTTCACCTACCCTCAGACAAAGCCCAAATATTAGCCCACAATATAAACTCTCAAAAGACAGTCCAGACAAAATCATTTTCTGCGACCATTGCGAAACAATGACCCAAGGTTTCAAAAGACTGAATGCTAAATGCGAAGCCTTGCAAAAAGAAAAAGAACAGTTGATGACACTGTTAAAGCACAAACAGACACAAGCCAGACCTACAGTAGATAAAATCACCTAGACAGACTCGAGTTCTCCATCTCAAGCCAAAATGGATGAGACGAGTGTGCATTCCTCTCTGAATGCAACTAGACCTACTGTACCAGGTTACGGTACAGCTAGTCCGGTTCAAACGGTAACCGGTAAAGACGCACCAAATCCGTTGATGGCTGTCACTTTGCCAAAAAGTGAAGATACACATCAGACTCCACCCAGAAGACGTCTTCCACTTTCATTCTCAGTGGGAGAAACATCAAGACAAAGAACCACTAATAAGAAAAAGACGAAAAAGACGATGGAAGCAATGGTAACCAAAACTTTAAAAAAGATATTAGAACAGACACAAGAAAAAGATAAACATATTAATCCACTACCAGAAGATGATGTACTAAGACAACCACTCACTGAAGAAAGCCAAGACAGAAACAATAATAGAGAAGAAAATAATACTGAAGACTCTAGAAATAACACTGACCCAGATGATGAACAGTTTCAAAACTCTCAAGACCCATATGATGGATATGACTCGGGCATGAGTTTTGACTCAATTGCCCTTCACAATCTATCCACTTGAAGACAAAGACAACCATGAAAAAGAAGAAGACAAATAAGGTATAGTTAAGGTGGGGATGCCCACTGAGTGTCCTGTAAATAAAAATAAAGGTGGGAATACCCACTGAGTGTCTTGTGAGTACCCACTTTATCACTACTTTCTGAAAAGAAAGAAAAACTGATGGGTACGCATCAGTCGTGTCAGACCAAAGTGGACAAAATAGGATCATCACTAATGCATGTGACGATGGGGCCCAATGCGCACCCGACTTGCATTATTGACGTCGACTTTAAAAATGTCGGCAAGATCTTAAACGTCCATCTGTCTAAAATCCAGACCCTTTCTTTACCTTTTCCTCATCTATAAATACCCCTTCTTTAGCCCTTCAGAAAAATAAGTTTAGAAATTGAAAAAACCAGTCCTCTCAATCCTTTCGATGCCCAAACACTCGCTCTCTTCAAACTCAACCCTTCTAAAAACCTAAACCAACTTTCTTCTAAATATACAGTTTAGTGTGTTCAAGTAAAGTTTTTAAGGTCAGTCGGGGTTCCCGAAAGGGAAACCTCTCTTTCATCTTAAGATATGTAAGTTTTCTTATGTATTCCCCTGTATATGTAAATTATGTTATGTTATGAATGTTAATCTCTATATCTAAAAGTTTCTTCACTAAAAGGATCTGAAAAATTTATTAGAGACGAATCTAATGATTATAGTGTCTTTTCATTAACTTCTATCATAAAATTTATATAGTCTAAAGTTCCTTGTAGATTTTTTATTTGAATTAAAATATTTCTCTTATGTTTTCGTTCTTCCCAATATAACTTAATTCTAAGTCTAATTCTTCTAATGTATTCTAACATGAAGTATAACAGAGAATATAGTCTAAAGTTTAGTTTAAAATTCCAGAAACTTAAAGCTCTGATACCAATATTATAGCTAAATTTAAATAAAGATTTTTCAATGAAAAAGAGCAACAGAGCAAAGCATGTATGAGAAATATATTTAAGAATTCAAGTTGTGAAATCCTACTCAGTACTCCCTCTCTTTTTTCAGTCTTTAACATGAAGTTATCTTTTTAATATTCCCCAGTTTTTATTATTTATTACTATTTATTATTATTTTTTATTATTATTATTATTTTTGTATATCCTTTTCAATATCTTACTCTTTAGATTATTCTTAACAACTTCATTCTTTAACCTCACCCCGGATATTGGCGTAACACAAAGTCCTTCCGCGGACATACTAAAAACGCCTTCACACTCCTAGGAATTTACAGGTTAATCCATCTTTTGTTGTTAAGAGCTAAGAGTCTAACCATTTACTAAGGATATAATTTTTTATTTTTATTTTTTTTTAATTTTTTAATATTTCAAAACTAACATTCATAACATAACATAATTTACATATACAGGGGAATACATAAGAAAACTTACATGTCTTAAGACGAAAGAGAGGTTTCCCTTTCGGGAACCCCGACTGACCTTAAAAACTTTACTTGAACACACTAAACTATATATTTAGAAGAAAGTTGGTTTAGGTTTTTAGAAGGGTTGAGTTTGAAGAGAGTGAGTGTTTGGGCATCGAAAGGATTGAGAGGACTGGTTTTTTCAATTTCTAAACTTATTTTTCTGAAGGGCTAAAGAAGGGGTATTTATAGATGAGGAAAAGGTAAAGAAAGGGTCTGGATTTTAGACAGATGGACGTTTAAGATCTTGCCGACATTTTTAAAGTCGACGTCAATAATGCAAGTCGGGTGCGCATTGGGCCCCATCGTCACATGCATTAGTGATGATCCTATTTTGTCCACTTTGGTCTGACACGACTGACGCGTACCCATCAGTTTTTCTTTCTTTTCAGAAAGTAGTGATAAAGTGGGTACTCACAAGACACTCAGTGGGTATTCCCACCTTTATTTTTATTTACAGGACACTCAGTGGGCATCCCCACCTTAACTATACCTTATTTGTCTTCTTCTTTTTCATGGTTGTCTTTGTCTTCAAGTGGATAGATTGTGAAGGGCAATTGAGTCAAAACTCATGCCCGAGTCATATCCATCATATGGGTCTTGAGAGTCTTGAAACTGTTCATCATCTGGGTCAGTGTTATTTCTAGAGTCTTCAGTATTATTTTCTTCTCTATTATTGTTTCTGTCTTGGCTTTCTTCAGTGAGTGGTTGTCTTAGTACATCATCTTCTGGTAGTGGATTAATATGTTTATCTTTTTCTTGTGTCTGTTCTAATATCTTTTTTAAAGTTTTGGTTACCATTGCTTCCATCGTCTTTTTCGTCTTTTTCTTATTAGTGGTTCTTTGTCTTGATGTTTCTCCCACTGAGAATGAAAGTGGAAGACGTCTTCTGGGTGGAGTCTGATGTGTATCTTCACTTTTTGGCAAAGTGACAGCCATCAACGGATTTGGTGCGTCTTTACCGGTTACCGTTTGAACCGGACTAGTTGTACCGTAACCTGGTACAGTAGGTCTAGTTGCATTCAGAGAGGAATGCACACTCGTCTCATCCATTTTGGCTTGAGATGGAGAACTCGAGTCTGTCTGGGTGATTTTATCTACTGTAGGTCTGGCTTGTGTCTGTTTGTGCTTTAACAGTGTCATCAACTGTTCTTTTTCTTTTTGCAAGGCTTCGCATTTAGCATTCAGTCTTTTGAAACCTTGGGTCATTGTTTCGCAATGGTCGCAGAAAATGATTTTGTCTGGACTGTCTTTTGAGAGTTTATATTGTGGGCTAATATTTGGGCTTTGTCTGAGGGTAGGTGAAAGGAAATAGTTTGGGCCCAAATAGCCTCTTGCATAGTCTAGGGCTTCTGTTAAATCGTTAAACCCTTTAAATAATGGATTTTTTATGCCATGTATTGATTCTATGACTTCTTGCCAGTCTTGAAAAACACCATTTCTCTTTCCGTGTATAACTACATAAAATTTAAATTTTTTCTCCGTATTTTTATCTGTAAAATACTGTCCTAAAGCGTTTAATGTGGCAATAAAATATTTTAAGTCTTTCTTATTATAGGCAATCCATAAATTATCTAACAAACATTTTTGAGGTTTGTCTATTCTACATTCCGGTCTTTCTTTAAAAGATAAGTTGCATTTGGGGTAAGATATTAAGTTGAAAGGTCCAAAATGAATCCTTTCCATAGTGTCTGTGGATGACTGAGATCTAAAGTGTGTATTACCTAAAAGAGTCTGTATATATGAGTCTGTGGCAGAGCTTTAACCCTTGCCTTTGTCTGATGTCTCAGGCCTCATTTGTGGTCTAAGTTGGTGAATGTCTCCAACTGGTCTCATTCTGAAAGAAAATAACTGATTAAATCATTTGTAAATTTAATCTACTTAACTGGTCTGCTAAATTATTATCTTTGCCTTTTATATATTCAAATATTATTCTAGGATAAATTGATATAGTATCTATGAAATTTAGCCATCTTCTTTTACTGCTATTCTTTTGTTCTATCTTTTGATGAAATTTTACTATGGCTTCGCAGTCTGTTCTTACCATTAGTTCTGGTTTGTTTAGAATGTATAATTTAAAACTATTTAAACCGTATATTATAGCTAATACTTCTGCGTCTATACTACTCATGTTACCTTTTTCTTTGTATTTTCCGCTAGCATATCCACATATTTTTTCTTCTGTTTTATTACTATATTTGTTAGGTCTGGCTTTTAATACAGCTCCCCAACCTAGATTACTTCCGTCTGTTTCTATAATTAAGTAGTCTGATTCTAAAGGTATATTTAGATCTGGTATATTTTTTATTTTATCTTTAATCTGTTGTACCAACTTTATGTCTTCTGTATTAAAGTGTTTTTGTCCTTTACTTCCTGTCTTAGCATATAATGGTCCTGCTATCTTTCCTAAATCTTGTATAAAATTCCTAGCATAGTTAACTAACCCTAAAATTTTTTGTAATTCCTTAGTTTTATCTAATTTGTCTGGCATTTCTAAAACTTTCTTGCTTATATGTGGTTGTAGTTTAATCTTACCATCTCCTATGGTAACTCCTAAGAAATTTATATGAGTCTTGCATAGTTCCATTTTCTTTTTGCTTATTATTATACCGTGTTGTATAAATAATCTAAATACTGTCTGAAGATGTCCTAGATGTTCTTGGTCATTTCTACTGAATACTAGGATGTCGTCTACATATACTAATACAAAGTTCTTGTATTCTCCGAATATTTCATCCATTTTCCTTTGAAATATCGGAGGGGCTGTCTTCAGGCCGAATGGCATTGCTAACCATTCAAAATGTCCTTCGGGGCAAGTGAATGCAGTCCATTCTATGCTATCTGGATGCATTTTGACTTGCCAGTAGCCTGATTTGCAGTCAAACTTACTAAATATTTTTCTACCTTGTATTCTATTTAGTAGCTCATTTTTATCTGGTAGTTTATAAGCATCTATTCTAGTATTGTCATTAAGTCTTTTATAGTTAATTACCATTCTAGCTTTACCTCTAAGTATTTCTGCGTGATTTCTTACCATAAAGGCTGCTGATCTATGTCTAGAAATGGATCTTCTTATTACACCTAATTCTAATAATTCTTTAATTTGTTTTTGGAAATCTTCTAAATCTTGATTCGTTGCTTCTATAGCTGCTGTCTTTATGGTATATTCGGGATTTATTATATCTAATTTACACATTATTTTGTTGGAAGTCCAATGTATTAAGGGTTTTTCTCCTATTATTTCTAATTTATCTAGCATTTTTATTACATTGTCTAAGTCTTTTGGTCCTTTAATATTGCTTATAGTATTTAATCCTTTATTAAAGTTATAGAAATTGGTTTCTATATTTATTAGTGTATAGTTTTTTCCTAATATCTCTTCGTCTAAATTATAATTATCTTCACTGGTTTCTTCATACATATTTTTATTATTACAGTCTTCACAGCATGATTTTGGGTCTTCTTGCTGTATTCTTTCTTTAGTTGGTAGGTTATTTGTTAATACTGGTGTATAAGTTGCTTCTTTAAAAAATACTATACTATCTCTAGTTAATAGGCATCCTCCTGTATCCTTAAAAATAAATTTTAAACCAATTACAAAATCTGTATTTATGTTTAGATCTCTTACTAGGATTTTATGTACATTGTAAGTGGGATTATAAAATTTATTACACGTGTTTTGGAAACTTATACTAGCTTTCTCTATGCAGTATTCGTATAAATTATATGTACCATCCATTTGCATAGCAGTAACTGGTTTTGGTAATTTAGATAATAAATTATTTGGTATAATTTTTTTATTAATTAGGCAACTAGTGCATCCTGGGTCTAATAATGCTAAGGTTTCTATTTCTATGTCTTTTATTTTTATTCTGGCTAATATTTTTATAGTAGTTAAATCTTTATCTTCATTACATATTAAGCTTGAATTTATTATATTTCTCATGTTTAGGTAGTTTTCTCTTTCAATATTAGCTAGGGCATTCTCTTCTAGAGAGGTTCCTATATCTGGTATAAAAGTGTTATTTAAGTTTTCCTGTTCTAATTGTTTAGTATCTATTTTTTTTTGCCTTTTTCTAGTAATTTTATTCTATAGTCTAGTTCTGTTATTTTAGCTTCTAAAGTTTCAAATCTTAAATTAAATGTTCTATTTTCTTCCTTAGTCTTATCATATTGTTCTAATTTTATTCCTAATTTTATTTCAATGCAGCTTATACATGCTTCTATGTAACAGTTTGTACATTTAGCTCTTTTATATTTACTGGGATACCATCTGCAAAAAGCACATGGTGTACTGTCTAGTCCTTTTTGTTTTTCAAAATTATGTCTACATTCTTTTTCTGTATTCATGTTATTGTATTGTAGATCTTCTAGGTCTAGATTGTATGGTAATTCATTACCTAATTCATTTATAAATTCATTGTCTTCATAGTCTGAAGAATCTGAAGTATCTTTATTTGGTATATCTATACTTACTATTGAGTATATGTTTTCATTGTCTGACATATATTCATCTACGTTTATAAGGGTTTCTTGGAATTCTTCTATTAACTGAGAATTCCTATCTCTAGTATTATATCTTTTAGGACATGTATTTGCTAAGTGTTCTATGCTTCCACATGTAAAACATTCTAATTTATTTTTATAATTTCTATCATTTCTGTATTTGCGTACATGCTTATTTCTGTCTAAATAAGGCTTACTAGCAGAAGATTTTCTTAAATAGTATTTCTTTTTATATGGTTGTCTAGTATTGTATTGTTTATTCCTATACTTTTTTACCTTCCTTTTTGGCTCTTTATCATAATGTTGTGTGGTGTATATTACTGACTTACAAAAACTCATCTCGTTTTGTTTTAACTGTTTTTATATTTGTATATTAGTACATTTCTCAATTAATACTTCCATTACATGTTGTATACGTTGTCCTATAGTCCATTTAGCATTAGGGTTCTGTACTACTCCTTCTCTCTTATACCATCTTTCTTCTATTTCTCTACCTAAAGCTCCTGGTAATTTATTAAATAATTTTCTTCCTATTGTTTCATCGAATGTATTGCCGCTAAGGGTACAATAATAAAAAAATTCTTTTAAGAAATCTTTAATATGATACCAATTAGATATACTAAGTTGTTCTAGTTTTATTAATGCGTTTCTTTGTAATACTATTGCCCCACTATTAGGGTCTTCTCCTGTCATTAGGCTATGTATTTTATTGGTGAAGTTATATGGGTTAGCTCCCATATTTACTAAAGCTTGAAATTCTTGTGGGAATTCACTTTTGTATGATTCCCATACAGCTTTAGCAGATTCTCCTAAGAACGTCTCCATATATCTATACATAGTCTCTGCGTCTGTATCTGAGTAATTTTTAATATAGTCTGCTACTACTATTCCTTTCCATATATCTATTGCAGTATTCCATAATCGAGGGTCTTGATATTCTACATTAAGTATTTTTCCTTTACTACCTCCTTCTTGTATTTTAATTGATTCTTCTATAGGTAGTCTTTTTCCTATTGGTTTTATAGTATCTGGTTTTATTTCTGTTTCAGGGTTTATTCTCCATACTCTTCTCCTAGGTATATTCCCTGTACTAGTATCTATTGTATGGGCTGTAGTAGTTCTTTGAAATGGTGTAGAACTTGTTGATTCCATTAGTTCTTTTTGGCTTACTATTGAACTGGTTTCACTGTCTATATCTTTCCTATATCCTGAATTATCTGTTCTATCTTTACATTCTTTGACATGTAAAATAAATTCATTTATTTTCATATTTCTTTTAAAACATCCTTTACATCTAAAAAGATTGTTTTTGTCATTATCATATATTCTTTGTGCTTGTATAATTATATTATCTACCTCATAAGCTTCTTCTAATATTTCTATGTTCATTAATTCTGCCTCTATCTTTTCATGGGATTCTAATGTTATATCTGTTTCAGTATTGCTATCTTCATCAATTTGTCTAGTATAATTATAATCTGTAAACCTTATAGATGTTTCTCCTTTTCTATTTTTGTATACTAAATGAGATTCTGGTGTATATGTCATAGGTTTATTAAATCTGTCTAAATTCCATTCTAATCCTGCGTATTCTTCTACATCTATCTTAATGGGTTTTATCAATTTAATTCCTTTATTTCCCATTAGTTCTACTACATCTTCTACTTTAATTTTAAATTTAGTATTACTACTTAAGGCCATTTTTCCTATAAATCCTATACATATTAATAAATTATTTCCTGTCTCCATTTCTTCATATCCTTTAGTCTGTATTCCTATTTTTATATGGGTGCCAAATTCTTTTAAGTTAATTAGAAAATCTGGGCTAATATAAAATATTCCTCCGTTATGAGTCATGTCTACTTCAGTTAGTCCGATTATAGCCTTTTTCATGTCTGACCATCTGTCGTCATATATTACTATTAAGACTTTTCCTCCTAGATTCTTTCTGGCTAATCCTTTAATTCCTATTACTATTAGTCCCATGTGCATCATGGTCATTTTTGTTTTTCTTATGTTTTTTAGTGAGTCTTTATTAATTAAATTTATGTGATTTTCGATCTTGGCTTCAATCCTTTAAATTAAAAGACAACTTTATTTGAGATTTTTTTTATGAAAAAAAAAAAAAAAACAGAATCATCATCGACTATTGCTAGAAAGAAGAATACTATGTATTTTGTGTATCTCAGCAATGTTACGAATGAATATATATTATGGAATGTGAAATAAGAAAGAAAATATTTACCTTCCTAATAAATTGTTAATGTTGCGCCCCGAAAAATTTTTGACGTTGAAAGTATCGTTAGTAAGTAGATGTTAGTTGGTTAAGGTCATTGAACATTTATATCGAGAAAAATAAAGCATGTGAAGTGTAAACGATAGGAAGTGTCGAGGATTGAATGTATAGACGACGTGACGGATGAGGTCGGCAAAGCGTGGGCTGGCCAAGCAGGGTGTTGTATAAATATATATATATATATATATATATATATATATATATATATATATGTATATATATATATATTGGTCTTATCTTGAATTCATTCTATAATTTTTCAGAATTCAAGTTGCTTGCTTACACTCCCTAACTCTCTCTAATTTCCAGCAAACAACTAAGGAAGAAAGAAACCTCAAGTAAAATTCAACCACAACACAAGTCCAAGTGAAAGAAGTCATTTGCAAGTTGTGTGGTGTGTTGGTGGCTATTTTGGCTACATTTGAGCAGTGTTTTTAGGGTGAGTTTATTGCACTTTTGGAGCAGTACTGAGCTGTTTACATATTCCCTTTTAGTAGGGATTTGATACAAAGAAAAAAGGTAAGGATTCTACCCTTTAAACTTGTCAAAAATTTTAGCTAAAAACTAGAAATTGAAAACTAAACTAGGCTGTCGTATGGTGTGTGTTTGATGAAGGTTGCTACCCGTTTTTGAAGGTTGGTGCAGCTATATTTATTTTCGAATATACTCATTTTATAATGGGATTTGATCACAAGAAAATCTAGGTAAGTTCTCCCTTTCACCCTTAAAAATTATGGAAACAAGCGAGAACAAAGTGTTGAAATATTGGTTTGTTTGGTTGTATTGTGGCTGCCATTGGTGTGATATTTTTGCTAGGTAACTTGGCTTAAAACAACCTTATGTTATAGTGGTAATCTCAAGGAACTGAAGAAAGCTGAACATTGGTTATTGGAGGAAGAATCGACTAAAGAAACACGTCGGAACAAGTTATGTTAAGGCATCTCTATCCTTATTTTTTAAGCACGACTTTGTACCATTGAAAGGATCAATATTCCTACGTTTTTGAACTCATATTGAGGCATGTATGATTCTTTCCAAAGGGTTATAATTACTTGGCATTAATCTTGAATGACTAAAAGATTGTTTGCAACAATCAAAGCGAAGCAAAAAACGCATTATTTATAATTGTGGTTGTAGTTGTAAATTGAGTTGAAGTCCCCTTATCGTGGGCATCATGAGCTAGTCCTTTACAGTATATTATATATATGAGATGGTAATGAGTTTAAATACCTATCCCCCGATGCCCTTTTTCAGCGGGATGTTTACCCATTGACCTACCCCAAATGCTCTTTCCGGTAGAACGTTTATCCTATGGATGATGCCCCAATTTGATACACCGACTAAATAGACTTTATATGGACTTTATGATCGGTTGGTCGCCGGTACTACAGTTATAGTGTTTCTTGTGCATTACTTGAATACATTTGCACTTTTAATAGAGTTATTGTCTAGTGTCAGTTTTTCGAGTTTCGGGTTGTTATTATTATTTATTTATATCTCAGTTATCATTGTTATCTTATATGTTTACAGTTTTTAGCCTTGTATACCAGTATATTTCATTCGTACTGATGTCCCTTCTCTTGGGGACCCCTCCTGCAATTGTACTACAGGTACATATAGAGGCTCAGATCGACAATTGCAGTAGGAGTCATATTTCAGCAGAGTAGTACTATGCTCCTCTCTTTCAAGAGTTGTGTCCTAGTTCTGATTATTTTGAGTTTTGTGTACAGTATGGTATGTTGGGGCCCTATCTCATGCATTTCAGTTTGTTTACTATTTAGATGCTTATGTGGACTAGTTTGTATAGTTAGTTTAGTTGTGTGGCTTGTTGGCTTTTCGTTGCTCAGTTTAGCTTTATGGCTTTTCAGTTGTTTATTCATTATTTTTAAGACCTTATATGTTCAGTATTTGTTTGATTAATCGTGATAGGTGGTTTGGTCGGCATCAGTATCACAGTTATAGATGTTATATAATCAGTTTCTCGATCAATCTAGAATCGAGTGTCAGTTATGTCCTACCCCAGTTTTAGGGCGTGACAATTAATTATAGATGGAATTTGCTACAATGCCTATTTCTTTTAACTTCAATTGCGAAACTTAAATCTGAGCCAAAAAATAGAAAAAAATTACATAGATGTCCAATCGGAGCAAACTATTTACAGCTCGCTACGCTTTTACTTTCATACCCCTAATTAATTACAGAAAATACCTCATCTCGCAATCCTTCATGATACCATCATAATGTATCCATATATTTTCATGGTATCACTGAGGATAAGCGTGAATTTCATAGACATAATCACGCTATTCTAGTATACAGATGTATTTACATACAAATAGATACATATGTTTGTATTGTTATGTATTAAGTAATTCCCAAATATTTCAATAATAGAGATACACATCAGTACTCTTTGATACAATTAAATACATAATCCCTTTTGTATTTTTTAAACTTTAATATTTTTTTCATATATATGTATTTTGTTATAATTCTGATACAAAATATTAGTATTTGAACATCCAAAGGACTGGAAAGTATATGAATTTTTGTATTTTGTATTTGTATGCCTATTTATAATTTGTCATATACATATACTTACATTTCTCTCAATTATGCATTTCAAGCCATTGATTTTTTTTAAAAGTATTTATTATTACAATATACGTTGTTGAAAGGAAACATATGACAATTTTAAAGTTTTCAGATTTGATATACAAGGTGTTAATGTAAAATTAGAATTCCATCCATTTTTAGAGTTCTATTAATTAAGGAATGTATTAATTATGAATTTCGTAAATAATGGTAACTGATTATTTAGAAAAAACATAATTCTTAAAATCACTCATCTAACTAGATATTTATATATGTATTTGATGCGTTTTACCTAGGTTATATACAACACATGACACATAAAATATTGTCATTTTATGTAAATAACTAAAATGTTGCTACTTCAACCTATTTTTAGACTAAATGTTGCAATTTCTGTAATTTTCTCTTTTATGAACTATCAAAGTAATGGGTCAATCCGACCTCACCCGTCAAATTTTAAAGCCTGTACGGACTAGCCCGAATGGGCTGAATCAGCCCATATTGATAGCCATATTGCAGGTGTCGTAACCTCTTCAAAAGAGGGACTAAACATTTTATATAGATGTTAGAAGAGAGAAAATCAAAGATATTTTTAAAATTTTGGTAACTATATAGAAAATCCTGAAAATTGTAGTCTAATTCACATGACCAACATGTGTTATAGTTGGCCGACTAAAAGCAGTTACTATGAGTTTTAATTATTTAAAGAGAAATTTTCATAAATAACATTGTGTAATAAAATAATTATAAAAAATAGCGGTATTTATTAAAGTTATATTTATTAGTAATTTTTTTACTGCTTTGATACTGTTTTCCTATAAGAACTGTGATTGTATCAAAGTATCAAACTCTTAAATAACTCCTTATTGTAAGTTGATTGTTACATAATAACTGAAAATATGCGTAATTAGTGCAACTAATTTCCTATTTTATTGATACTGAGAATCTTTTTTTTAAAATATCGAAGATTTCAAATAGAAAGAACGAAAGTTCCTAAAAATATCAGATTTTATGGAATCTTTGATTTTGTTGATTTTCTCCTTTTTTATGGTGCTCAAATTATCATATATTTTGGTGTGTATCAACTTGCAAACCCTTAGAAAAATATGTCCAACATAATGGTATTGCTTCGACATTTTAAAAGAAAATTTTTTCATAAATATTACTATGTAAAAAATAATTACAAAAAAAATTGATATTTACCAAATTGGAACAACTCATATTCAGACTTGATACAAATCTAAAGACAGATCGAGAGATTTACAGAAAAGATGAGTATGTATCATGGATATACTTCATAATCTGTTGCATGTATCATAAATTAATTACATAAGTTTGCAAATGTATTGTAAATTATATACATAAGCTGATACATGTATCATAACTCTGTTATTTTCTCTCAAGAACAACCAATTGATACAAGTCAAATGCTGGTGAGACAGATTTTGAGAGGAGGACAAAATCTCGACATAACCCAATTCTAACGTGAGAATTCGGTGGAGTAAATCAAGTAAAGGTAAGGAAATAGCAGTAGATTCACGTATCAAAAAATCAATAGTTGATACATGCTAAGAACAGATACATAGAAATACTAGAGATACGTCTTGAAATTTCAAAGTGAAGGGTCAAAATCAAGCTGAATCTTCATAAACCTAGGCCTCCAGAAACTACAGTGAGTTCTCAAACGTTTCTTCCTTAATTGATTTGTTTGTGAAATAATTACAAATATTATTCAATTTTGGGAAATTTCTCATATCGATTTGTATACTAATTATGATATATTTTGCATATTATTACTTTGTTGTCCTTGTATCATTATGTTTTTAGTTTGTATCTAAATTTTTTTATGTTTTTTTTGATATTTTTTCAATGAATATTATTCATTCTTTTTTCTGCATGTTCAATAATTCTGACCCATATCATTATTGTTTTGTGAATATTGATATGTATCAATTTTTTGTTAACTGTTAATATATAATATGAATTTGGTGCATTTATGTTTGGAAATTCTCAATTCTATATTGCATAGAACAGATTGGAGGCCTAGCTTTTGAAGATTCAGCTTGATTTTGACCTTTCACTTTGAAATTTCTAGCCGTATCTCTAGTATTTCTATGTACCTGTTCTTTGCATATATCAACTATTGATTTTTTGATACTTGAATCTACTGCTATTTTCTTACCCTTATTCGATTTATTCTGTTTATCACCGAATTCCCACGTTAGAATTGGGTCATATCGAGATTTTTTCCTCCTCACAAAATCTATCTCACCAGCAATTTGACATATATCAATTGGTTGTTCTTGAGAGAAATTACACAAGTTAAAGGATGGATAATCTTGTAATGCATCTCGGATTATTCTTCCATGAGACGAGTCATCCGCCATTTTTTATCAAAATTAAATCTAGATAAAAACCCTAAAATATATAGATGTTATAAAAGTTGATACTATGATAAAGATCTTGTGAGGGAATAACAGAGGAAAAATTGAGAAATCTAGGAATATAAAGAATCAGTTATGAAAATTAAGAAATATTAGGATAGTGAGATTGGAGAGATAAATTTAAAATATTGATACACGATAATAAAAGGTAAAAAAGCTATTTATATAATTATTTTATTATTTTTTTATAAATTTTAAAAAATATTGTTATATATTGTTAATATGTATTAACATTTGCTTAATTATGTAATTTTTTCCTTTAAAATGAGTTAATAAAAATAAAATAGGTTAGAAATCCATACAAGATTTTTAAAAGCTTGTTGGGCTTGAAACTCATAAATAGATGACTTGAGATCTCAATTCATCATCCAAATGGATGTAATCTGGCAAGATGAACATGCTGATACCTTCTAGAATAATAGGGGAATCCCCTATATATCCAAAATATTTACTTGGTATATTAGGAAGGTCATGATTTCTGGAAATTTAATTTTATCTCAGTGGTGGGACTGTTATTCATGTAGTTAATGTGTGTGCAGAATGTTTGCAGTGCTTGTTGTATCATCTCCCTTTATTTTGAGGTTTGGATTATAGTTAATGTATAATTATTTTTTTTACATAAATTTTATTTTTCAATATTCACTCATTTTAATGTTTCAGGTCATACAGTTCGATGTTCAATATGTGGAAGATTTCAATATTATGAAGAGTTGCAAAAATTGTTTAAGAGTTATGTGTTTAGAAATTTGTCATTGTGAATGTTAGATACGAACAATTATAATGATAATAGTTATTTAGTTTAAGCATGCATTATTATTTTTTGATTCGCTGATACATTAGCATCACAAACTAGTACTTACTTTTATTAGTTTAGATTTAATGAAATATACTATATTTTTTAAATTAATAATAATAAGTTTAATTAATATTTTTAATTATAATAGAAGCTATAAGTATTGATTGAGCCAGTTAGGAATGGATATAATAATCATTATAAAAATGAATTTAACAGCCGGTATAATTTTTCGCTACATAATAGCTATTAAAATAATTTTTTGTTAACGACAATTTAATTGAACACTAAAGGGTGAACTGGAACATTTTGGGAATGAATTTAGTGACCATTACAATTGTTTGTTATACAATAGCAGTTAATATAGGTCCTTTAAGTAGCAATGAAGTTGAATTTACCTACAATTTAATTGGATGTTAAAAGGGGAAGTAGGTCATTTTGAAAATAAATTTAGTGGCCGTAATAATTTTCGCTAAACAATTGTCGTTAAAGTTTGTTACTCGGATTTTAGTCCAATCGTATTTTGAGATGTCTGGTATCTTAAATCTTTTTGGAATAATGTTGGGGTCGTGCTTGGCTTAAAAGGCAACTGGGACTAATTCTTGGTATTTGTCCTCCTAACGATTGACGGGGTCCCCCGATATCTGATTTATTTTGAAGTGGATCTCTTGAACAAAGTTATGAATTTACGCTCTATGAGATTTTTTGATACATGGGTTGCTCCGAGCTTGTTTATACTATTCCCCAAGTTATCATGGAGTCCCATTACGCTGAGATTGGTTGAGTTGTTCATAGATAGGGATGGCAATAGGGCGGGACAAACTTTAATCTATTTAGATTTTAACTCATCCTGTCCTCCCCTATTTAGTATTTTTCAGAAAAATTGCCCTGCCCTGCTTTGCCCTGCCTTGCCCTGCCCCGCCCCGTTTATGTTTTCTTCCTTTTTTCCTTTTTCTTTTTTCCTTTTTATTTTGCAACATGATTTTTTTTGGAAAAAAGGTCAAATATACCTCTCTACTTTAATTTAATAGCTAAGTTTATCCTTCGTCATACTATAGGGCCAAATATACTCCTATTATTACCAAAGTATTCAAAAATACCCCTTATTTGGATGAAATCCCCAAATAAAGGGTGTTTTAAATGAGATTTGGAATATGACACTTAAAATCGAGTTTGAAGGACTTACATAAATTGAAGTGTGTCATATTGACCAATATGGTTTGGCAAAGCAACGCATGATATATTTGTTAAAAATTTGACTTTTTGAAGTTGTGATTTTTTAATATTTAAAATTATATTGAAATATATTGTACAAAAAAATGAAATTTTATAAGTGAAAATTTTAAAAATTCAAAAATTGATTTAATATAATTTTTTTTAAAATTTAAAATATTTAAAAGTTAAATTTTTATTTTTAAATAAATATTTAAAATTTAAATTTTTATTATTAAATAATATTTAAAGGCAAATTTTTAAAATTTATCTTTGGTAAATTGAACTTCAACTTTTAATTATAAAGATTCAATTTTTATGAGGTCCATTTTTTAAAGATAAATTTTACAATTTATTGTTAAATATTTATTTTATGATAAAAATTTAACTTTTAAATATTTTAAATTTTCAAAAATTATATCAAATCAATTTTTGAATTTTTAAAATTTTACTCATAAAATTTCATATTTTTTTAAATAATATATTTAAATATAATTTTAAATATTAAAAAAACACAACTTCAAAAAGTCAATTTTTTAACAAATATATCATGCGTTGCTTTGCGAAACCGCATTGATCAATCTGACACACTTCAATTAATATAAGTCCTTCAAATTTGATTTTAAGTGTCATATTCTAAATCTCATTTAAAATACCCATTTTTTGTGGATTTCATCCAAATGAGGGGTATTTTTTAATACTTTGGTAACAACATGGTTATATTTGACCCTATAGTATGAAGGAGGGTAAAATTAGCTATTAAACTAAAGTAGAGGGATAAATTTGACTCTTTTCTCATTTTTTTTTAACTTCTTTATCATTTATAAATGAAAGTTAAGGATAAATATTTTATTGAGATGTCTCACTTTTCATCCTTCAACTTGACAAAAATAAACTATTCTAATTTGATAAGTAAACTTTACTCTTTGTTATAATTTGTTTGGCTTGATTCGAAATACAAAGGTTAAATTAACAAATGTTCTGTATGAATATAAACATACATTCTTCAGTTTTTAAAAAATAAAATTTACATATTTAGAAATTACATAAAAACTACTATAGGTCATAATAGTTTATTATTCCAAATACATAAAAAAATATTGAAAAAATTATGATTAAAGAAAATATCCTTCTAATTGTTTAAATAGTAACTAAGATAAATAAATTAGAATGAAATAGTGTGTATAAACTTTTATTATAAAAGAACCAAAAATATACTTTACTAAAGAAAATTCATTTCTCTCGGGACTATGTCTAAAAATGATAGTTCTCCCATCTTTTAAAGTATTAACTTAATATTGCACAAGAAGGCCACGTCCTTTTGGGTATAAACTGTTATCGGCAATCCCAAATTTTTTTTGCTTGCATCTTACCCTATCCTGCCCTGCCCTAATTCATTAAAAAATTTTAGAAATAATATTTTTCCCTGTCCCGCCCTGTTTAAATTTTTGGCTGCCCTTCCCTGCCCCGTCCTATTTAAATTTTTCTCTACCCTGTACCAATTGCCACCCTTATGACAGGAGTCCTAGCTGCTGTTAGACCAGGTTCTGAGTTAGATCCGGTATGAATGTTGTCGGTGAAGGTGTGGCTATGGCATCTTCCATCCATTTCATGAAGGCATTTTGACAGTTATTATTATCCCTATCACAGCTTCCTCCGGCATAGAGCTTTTCCTTCGATGCATCCCCGTTATTCTCGGGTGACAATGCTAACCACCGATCTATATGATACCCGTCATCACTATCACTTGCAATGTTTGGAGCTTGGTTCCCTCTTGGACACTCGTTTCAGCGGGGAGCCAACCATTTTATTGTTAGTTTTACTGTTGGTAAAATTTAATTGTTGGATTTTCTAAAGGACGTTTCGGTCGATAAGAAAATTGTATGGGTGTTGATTATGAACATGAAAAACTTTGAATCATGACGAGAAAAATGGAAATTTCTAAGCAGACAAACTAACTTTGGACCTTGAATATCGAGAGTAGAAATTGGACAGTTCAAAACAATCGAGAGGACATACCATTTGCTTGGCAAAGTATTGACACCAGTTAGTACCAATAATGAACTTAAACCACATTCCATGAAGATGCCAAGAAATTGCTGCTTATTTTGTGTTTCTTTTTAACCTTCAAGGACCAAAAGCAAATTGGCCACTTCTTTTTGGTGTTTCAGACATTAATACTGTTTGGAAATATTGCCATAAACATTAAAACTAAATGAGCATTTCATAAAGTCTAAATAGAAAAAAGTTCTTTTTTTTTTCAACTTTTAGAATAGAACTTCGCTTTAAGAAAATAGAATGAGAGAGTATTTTTTTTAATCTAAATTTTAGCACTCAATGATAATTAATTAACGTGTATTCTGACCTCTATTAATCACTTAATTTTGGTAAAGCAACATGATTAAGGAAAGATTTAATTTTATATTGTTCATTACAAATGTTATTTTAGTTGTCTCCCCTGTCCATAGGAAATCAACAAAAAGTAACACAAAAGATGCTGTATCTATTACTGCTTATGTTTTATTAGAATAATTAATTATTTAGTTATAAGGAGTCTACTATTTGATTTACTAAAATTTTTAGTTGTTTCTTTTTGGGAATTTTTATAAAAATATACAGTTTTTGAATATAAAATATTATATTTACATAGCTCATATTTTTATATTATTTTGCGTAGTTGGGATTAGTTTAATATAAATAGGAAAAGTTGGGGTTGCATCATAATGACAATGAAGAGATTGTGCTAATTAAGGTGATAAGGGTAGACTTCCAAGTCAATTTTTTTCCCAATATTCCTCTGCCATCTTCAAACCTAAGTAATTTAACGCGCATTCCTACTTTGAATTTACCAAAATGGAACAGGAACTAATTTTTTCCAATGTCTTTCGTTTGCTTGAATTGAATATCATTTCTCTTTTATGGAGTTGATTTTAGAAAACTTTTAATTTGTCAAGGCTGAAATATATATTATTTTGTATATTTATGTATGCTATCTATATATATTCAATATTAAAATATATATTATTTATATATTATATTCATATTTTATAAATTAAATGGTCTAAAGATATTAGACTGTAAATTTTTCTACTAACATTTTAAAGCAATTTGCTTGATCTGATAATAATTGCTACACAATTGAATATCCAATAATTTAGTTGATTGAATCTCTGACGAAATTACTCAAAAGGACGAGCATTTCTTTTGAGTTATAATTCAGGCTATTACTCATAAGTCACTTAACTTCAACATTCTTTTTATGGATTTAACTGGTATGCATAAACTAGAAAAAATATTTAATTTACATAATATATGTATTTTAACAAGATGTTTTTTAGCCGATACTCACTCTGTTTTAAAGTAAATAGTATTTTAGTATTTTGATTTTATTTCAAAATAAGTGATTTTTTACATAATCAAGAAGACATTAATGATGTTCTTCTAATTTTACCCTTATAAAATGGAGAAAGTTTTATATAATTAAGAAAATATTAAAAAAGTTACATCTTTTTCAAAATCTCTATTAGGGATAAGCGGGTAAAAATATATTTTTCTGTCTAGGAATGAGTTGTTTTCTTAAAGGGTGTGCCCAAGCTAAAAACACCACTTATTTTAAAACGGAATTAGTAATATATTTTATTTTTTAAAATTATTAATCTTATATTTCTGTGAATGCACGAGTAGTATCCTTTAGATGATCAAGAAATTTTATTTTTTTATCTCAATTTTTATTCGCCCAAAGTAGAGAGTTCGATTTCAAAATCCAACGATTTATTGACTTAGCTATTCATTCACACAACTAACATAAATTGCTTGAGTCTTTTTTAACTTGTTAAATTAGTAGATTTAAACTTTAAATTTTTTGTCCAAGTTCTAAAACAAAAAGACGACAACTTGCAAGAATAACCCTCTTAAAAAGTGATCTTAATTTTTTGACCCTGATAAAAAAATAAAAAATAAAAATGATCTTCACTTAAGCAAATTCGCTAGGCAAAAACTTTTGTTCAAAACGGGCATAAATTAGTATTGACTGTGAGGTAGGAGCTTTGGGATATTTCAATAAGTTAGAGACAATGAATCTGCTCTTGGCCAACTATTTTTGCCTTACATGTAAAAATTGTATGTGTTGCTTAATTGTTCACAAGTTATGACAGATGATCAAGATTTGGTATTATTCATTCTACTTATCGTGTTAAATTAATCACAAGTTTTCTTGTATTGACAAAATTGCTTGTATTATTCAATTATTTATAACTTTTCCCTCCATTTTATAAAGAGTCATTCTTATAATCTACATAATAGTATTTTAATTTTTTAAACTAAAAACACTACGTTGTTAAATAATTATTGAAAAAATACAATTGAATTTGTTATGCTCATAAGCAAAACTAACTTATGCACACATTATAGCTAAAATCTTTACCTAATGGGCGACAAAAGATTTTCCCATCATATTTTTAAAATCGAGATCGTCATTTAAAAATATTACTAATCTCTGATAAAAGTTCAAAATCATGACTCCTTAGAGGATGTTTTAGTTTGTTGAAAATCGGGATAACCATATTTGTAGGATTATAATCCTTAGATTAAAATCTGGACAAACTTATTTTCACCTAGATTATAATCTTGATTTAAATATCTATTTAAATAATAACTACAACCAAATTTAAGCCGAAATATCCCACATAATCCTTTTTGAGCCAAATGGCTCTATAATTTTTACTCGAAAAAGAAGCTTCATGTAACAAATGTACAAGACCCATTAAAAATAATTCAAAAATAGATATAGTGAAAAGTTAGTAGTAGGGATGTATATAGTTTTACTAAAACAATCAATGAAAGAATCACAAATAATGCTTAAATCCTATATAACGTTTTAAATCACAAATAATTCAATTTTTTTTTTACTCAATACCAAATCAAATTAATTTTTTTATCAGCTTGATTTGGTTTTGTCAATTTGATATGATTTGGACATCCCTAGTTAGTAGTATGACCGATTCAAACTAAAGAAGTATAGGGCCACAGTTGATAGAAAATCTTGACCTTGGGACAGTGGCTAATGAAGGATGAAACTGTTGAAAGATTCTAATTTTCAGAGACTAGTGGCAGAAACACTATCATCCATGGGATAATTAAGCAGTTAAACCAAAACCTGATTGAGAAAATTTGTGAGTGTCCAGAATATGCCCCACAGGCATGACAGCACTGCCCATAAACGCGTCATTCTAAAGTCTCGAGGAAAGACTTGAAACTTTTACTCATTTAAGTCTTTCTTATAAAACAAATTAAACTACTATTCTTCTTTCTCTTATACTATAAATATATCCCTTCGTGTGATAGGTTTACTATCACTTAGGAATCATATTAATATACTTTACTGTACTCGTCACCAAACTTGACAAACACAATTAAATTGATCCCTCAGAACAATGGAAGAATCAGCAATGGAGCTTGATCTGCCAGGCTTCCGCTTTCACCCAACAGAAGAAGAGCTTCTTGAATTTTACCTCAAAAATAAGGTCCTCGGTAAAAAATTGCGCTGCGATGTAATTGGTCTTCTCAACATTTATCGTCACGATCCTTGGGACCTGCCAGGTATATTGAAAAATTCCCAAGACATGTAATACAATTTTGTAAAATAAATGTCAGTAAATAACATCTGTTTTTATGCGGCTAATGAATTGAGCAGGGCTGGCGACTATTGGGGAGAGAGAATGGTACTTTTTTGTGCCAAGAGACAGGAAACATGGCAGTGGAGGGAGGCCTAACAGGACTACTCAAAAGGGATTTTGGAAGGCAACTGGTTCTGATAAGAAAATTTTTGGTTTATCACATCCTAAGAATATAATTGGCCTCAAGAAGACTCTGGTTTTCTATACTGGCAGAGCACCTCGAGGCTCTAAGACAGATTGGGTCATGAATGAGTTTCGCTTACCTGATACTGTCTCATCACATCAGGTATTCCATACGTCACTATACTCCCTTCCTTTCATAGTATTTGAATAACCACAGATTTTAAGAAAGACATATGTTTGCAACATATCAAAACCCCTTTATTTGTCATCTTAAACATGAGATAACATTTATATAGCTAAAAAAATGTCATTAAGCAGCTTTTAGGTAAAAGAGTATGTAGCTACTATTCCACCTCACAAATTGTCCAAGTTACCATATTGAAGATACTGAAAATTCAAAATTATTAATGCAGGACATAGTGTTGTGCAAAATATACAGGAAAGCGACCTCTTTGAAGGTGTTGGAGCAGAGGGCTGCAATTGAAGAAGAAATGAAGACAACAAATCACGTACATGGCTCTCCTTGTCCAATTACCCAGCCCATGGACGCCATGTATAATGAACTAATAATGGCAGCATCAATAACTGATCAGAGCCGCAACTTCGCAATGTCCATCGCTAAGGATGAAGTAGAAGACGATATCTTATCAATTACAGAGAACAACCCGCATGAAGTGTCAGCAGAAATCAAAGGGAAGAGTAATTGTTTGAGGCCAAAATTACTGAATGGGCAAGATAACTTGGCTGAGTTGCAAGTCCCCAAATTCAGTATGGACTTTAGTCAAGACCCTGTTTGGATGCAGTTGCGTAGTCCTTGGCTTGACAATTTCATTTTGACACCTTCGACTTTTGTGCATAACTTTTAGACAAATAAATTTGAATGGTTAATTAGTCTGTAGTCAGTTCTTAAACCATTCTTTCCACTTCCTGGGATTTTTTCAAGAATAATACTCATATGCTCATTGCTAAAACCTAACCAGCTGACCACCTTAATGGTCCCATAAGCAACTGCGTTGCTGTTTTCTTTTTCCTTTTTTTCCCAACAACTGGTTTATTGTCTTGGCTGATAAATTCTCTATGTTGACATATGTGTTTATGTTTGTGTTGGACGGAGTGTGGATTTGTAACAGAAACTCAGAGCATTAATGTAAATTTTCAAATGGTAAATTCTAATTTGTATAGTTACTGATGATTGTTTCAGTTCCCTACTGTAACATCCATAGTCCCTTAGGGGACATCCTATAAAAACTAATTGCAAAAATTAGTAATGTTGCCTAAGCGCTACAGGCAATTCATCAATGAATATGGAAAAAATACCTTATTAACTTTCATATCAAGTCTAATTTGCAAAGAAATGTAAAGAAGAAAACGTATACTTATTTATCAATGACAAAGGACTTCATATGGACAGGGCCATATGGTCCTCCCGATTCCCAGCGATATGCTTGTATGGGCTTAATCGGGTTAGTATCAAGTAGGGAATCTTATATAATTGTTCCATCAAAGCAAAATATTTACCAATCTCTACCTCTTCACCTTCATATCCCCCCAATTAATTTTAGAAAATACCCCATCATGCAATCCTTCATGATACCATCATAGTATATGATGAAAAGTCCTTTTGGAATAGAGTGAAAGATTCCTTAATCCTTCAAGATACCGTCATAGTATATTCATGTACTGTCATAGTATCACTGAGGAAAAAACAGTCTCCACGGATATACTCTTTAATCATGCATGATACCATTATAGTATATCCATATATTGACATGGTATACTTCATGGTACCATCACAATATATATTTATATGTTGTCATAGTATACTACATGATACCATCACAGTATTTTCATATGCTGTCAAAGTACCTTATGTGCAAAAAACCTTCAACCTCATTGTGAGGCATGAATTGTAATTATTTGTGTTGATTAAGTATATTGGGTAATTAGTATGAAATGATCCATTTTTATTGTAATTAGTTTAGTTTTGATTTATTTTATGTACTTTTCCCGGTCAAATATATGGTGATTGGCACAAGGGAGAATGGGGCAAATTTCATATATACGAAATTACTCATAATTATGAAACATAATAAGAGTTTTCAATTTATAAAATATAATAGAATTTTCTTTTTACAAACATATACGAAATTTCGCTTAAGATTTGAAAAATTAGCTCAAAATTTCGTGCATGAAATCGACATGAAATATATATATCTCGCTTAAGACTTCAAATTTCGCTCACATTTTTTGTTTATGAAAACTATATCAAATTGGTGTGAAATATGTATATAACTGTGTAAAATTTGTATAAAATTCATGTTGTTTTCTGAAAATTTAATACAACTACAACATACCTGTAAACTTAATAAACAATTTACAAACAAACTCAACATATATATATATACACACACACACACACACATACATAATTATAATACAACTTTAGTACATATTGGATACACTTCGAACTTCAACGAACAAGAGTGATATACAGTCTAAAACTAGCTCAAATCTCATCCAAATATCCTAAAATTTTAGATTTGAACCCGTTTCGATGTTTCAGTTCTTTTGAGATATCACTCACTCTAAACAAAGTTTATTTACAGCAAATTAATTTTTAGAATTTGAGCTTCAAACTCCTTTTAATGGTTAAAACTAAAATTTGACATATTCAATATGAATCCTTTCAAATTTATATAATGAATTTGTTTTTGTGATACTTCCTATTTTAATTTTAAAAGATGGAAATTTATTGTTATAGAGCATAGATTTATTTTGTTTTTGGTATCATTTCGGAGAAGAAGGAATACCTCAATTGTGTTAAATTTGAGAGTGTGTGGACATCTCTCTAAATTAAGTACATGTAGTGTCCTATGTAGAATTTGTAAAGGGAAGAAGGACGAAAAATAAAAGAAGAAAGGAGACTATTTGTTATATTTGCTAAATAACGAATATTATTCTTATATTTTAAGAATATAGGAACTTATTTAGTTACCTGATGTGCTTCTTCCTTGGCAGAAATGGAATCTTAAATTTCAACAAGATTTACATCCAGCATTATGTAATAAAATTCTGACAAATAGCTAGTATTTCAAATTTAACAAGTATAATTTGCCTTGTCAAAATTGTCCACAAAATCCTAATGTGTCTGCATAACATGTGTTATGATCCATTTTAAATTTGCATTCAAAATCGTTTCAGAACTTAATGATTATATGAGATCGTAATCCATTGGAAAATAATTAAGCATTTACGATTGGATATGAAACTCAACCCCATATTTTTTATAGAAAGATTTTAGAGTAGGCAATCAATTAATTTTAAAATGAGGAAACATTTTAAAATTAATAGAAGGACATCACGTCTCTATTTTTGATGAAGGCTAAGTTCAACTATATATTTTACTTCATGAAAAAACCCCTTCTTGTTTAATAAATCATACCAATTGATATTACCAAATTACGTCAGTTCACGACGCGCATTTGGATATAAAGAAAACTAATTGAATGATTCTAAATATTTTTCTGGTTTAAGGATCGTCTAAATTAAGTAAAAAATAATAATAACTTAGTATCGTCCATAAAAAAAAAAGTAAATGCAAAAAGAAAATAGAGAGTAAAAAAATGATTTGAGCTTCTTAACTCAAAATTTCAGTCACTGCGATATATTGCTACTGTTGCTAAACCATAAGCCCATTTTCTCCTTTCTGTTCGTCTGTTCGCGGAAATGAACTTGACACTGAAAGTTGATAAAGAGACGAGGCTTGTCAAGAGCTTCCTACGTACCATCCTAGGGGCTCAGGTCTCGCGTAGTTCTTTAATTACAAGGAAATAAAATAAAGACAATATTGTTGGAAAATGAAGAAAAATAAAATAAACTCCTATCCAAAAGGTGATCCTCTCGGATCATAGCAAATGGTTCTCTAGCCAATGTCTTCAGCCCCCTTGGCCTTGCTTTCAGTAGCAACTTGGCGGGAACATGACCCAAATATCTCCTATGCGAATCAGGTGATCTAAATCAAACTTGAATACGCGACACTCGTTGATGTCATGTCCTATCATTCCTGAATGGTAAGGGCATTTTTGACGGTTTTCTATCTTCCCGAAGGTCTTTATCTTTTCTTCCCAATTAGGTGAATCAACCGAGCATCCATCAATTTTTGAAAGATGATGGAGTAAGGTTCCTCAAAAGTAGTAAAAATATAACGTCTCATCTTGATGTTTTCTAGGATAGATACTCTTTACTTGATCTCATATGTTAACATAGTGTGTGGTGGTCCACCCAACTAACTGATTTATTTGTTGTCTATCATCCTGGATAGTTTAGCCTTCAAAGTCAGACATTTGTTAATGGTTAGTCAGCTTTCGCAAATCTTTTTACCACAGTTATCCTTCTGTCAGCCTTAACGAATTTTTCTCATATAGAGTTTTTCATTTCTCAATTGTCGACCAGACGATCATTTGGATGGTGTGTTCACACTTTCTTTCGACATTGATATGTTTGGCAAGTCAACCTTCCTGATAGGGACTGATAGAATTTTTTAGAGGGTTAAGGCTTTAATATTTCTGAGAAACTTAGTGATGACTTAAAGAATGATTTGAATGGACTTGGGCACATGTTCTCTGGGGGAGTAAGAGTGGATTAATCATGCCTCAAACAAAATAATCGTACAAACAATAAATGATGATATATCAAATAGCACAAAAACAAATTATGACGTGTCCTATGTAGGTGTCCTCTTTATACCAAGATTGGCCTAGCGCATTGAAAGACGTATATATTATACTATTAATAAGTGAAAGCCCTTGGTTGTACCAAGGGAATTTGTGTCATTTGTGTCAGCTGAAACTCTTTAAATTCTTAGGTCAAACAGCTGAAACTCTTTAAATTCTTCTTAGGTTAAAACACAGCTACCATACACCTCTTTCTGCTTCCTTTTTCATTTTACACAGCCCCTTTTCTCTTTTCTCTTTTCTCTTTTCTCCCTTCTCCCAGGTAAGTTCATTTGTTTTTCATTTTTTTTAATGTTTTCCTGTGCTTTCTCAACAATGCAAGCTCTGCTTTCTTCTTCTTTTGGTTTATTTATTTAGGATGTTTGTGAATCTAATTTGTTTGCTTACGAAATGGTGGGTCTTGCTTTCTCAACCATGGAAAACTCTGCTTTCTTCTTCTTTTGTTTTATTTATTTTGAATGTTTGTGAATCTAATTTGTTTGCTGATGAAATGGTGGGCCGCCAGATGACGCCATTGACAATCGTTTAAGGAAGGGAAGATGCATGGTGCTTTGTCTTTTTGGGTTACTCTTTGGTGGAAAGAAAAAGCAAGAGTTTGCCTTCCAGTAAGCAACAATGGAGAAAATGGTGGCGGCGTTAGCTGGATCCAACTGATAAAAGCAGGGGTGTTTCGGTAAATTCATTTTATTTTTATGTTATTCATTTTGCAATTTGCTATCTTTGCTGATTTTTTAATTTTCTAACACGTGTTTTGCTGCATGTGTTAAGACTGTCTGTTTTTTACACGTATGTTTTTGGGTTCATTCCCATAATATAATCCTGTCTAATTTTGATTCTCTGGGTAATTTTGTACCTTATTCTGCATGTGATGAATGCTTAATTTTCTTTCAAAGTTGGCAAGAACTTTTTTTGGTTTGCTTTGCCTTTTTGTTGATGTATTTTCTGCTTCTTCCTCTTAAACTTATAAAAAAACAGAAATTATAGTGGTTCTGTTTTCACAGTCGTTCGTGTGTTCCGAAATTGATTTTTGTGGCGTCTTAAATTTTTTATGGTTTGCTTTTCCTTTTTGTTGATGTATTTTCTGCTTCTTCCTCTTAAACTTATAAAAAAAACAGAAATTATAGTGGTTTTGTTTTCACAGTCGTTCGTCTGTTCCGAAATTAATTTAAAATAAATACAAAAGTTGTTCATTGTTGTCTTTTCAAATTTTTCTAATTTTGTTCCTTGCTGTATGCTGAAGCAGTAATTTTTCCCCCTTTTTTTACCAAATTATATTGATGCACAGCAGTCATTTTTTCCCTTCTTATTCTTAAAATTTTGCCGCAAAATTTAGCAGTTGTTCATTCTTGTCTTCATTAGTGTTTGTTTTGCTTTCCGGGTGTTGCTTCGCCTGTCTATTTTGCTTCTCCTCTCTGTTTCTTTCAGGCAAGTTTTCTTTGAACTATGTTCTTGCTCTTCCTTTGCAACTTCTATAAATAAAATGTTTCTTAGAAAGGATAAAAAGATAAAGTAAGCCAAAAGGGGATACATAGTAGGAAAAGGGATAAAAACATAAAATCAGGCCCCCGTAAGGGCGACAACTAATGAAGTGTGTGGATGGTCTCACATTAATTTTTCTCCTCTTGGTTCTTCCTATGATTTATTAGATTGAATACTGGTTGATCAATAGAAAACCATCTACAAAACAGCCTTCGTCCAATCCCAAGGGCCTGAGATTTTGTAGTGCGAGGTGTCTCATTATTTTACTCTGTTGAGTAACCAAGATCCTTGCCATCTCCTCCAACCTTATGTCACTACTATCCACTCCATTTCTATGGTCTTCATCCTTGTAGTCATCCATATCATTGGGGGTCCGACCCCTAGCAGTTTGTTGGGTGTACTCTCCAAGAGGTGTTTAATTTCCGATTACTAAGTGAGAATTGTACCTCAATTGGCAGTTCCACTTGTGGACCAAAGGGCGCCTACTCATCGTACATGGAAAACTACCATATTTTTGATTCACATTTAATTGTTGATCGTTGTTGGCCATGGTTTTGATGGAATTTCTTGTAAACGAGTGAGTATAAGATGATCCATAATGAATAATTAAAAAACCTATTAATATCTAAATCTTAAAGTTACTCATTTTCGTAAATCTCGCCCTCGTCTGATTTATTGATTGCGTAATTATCTCCAATATGCAACATCTAGTGGTGATTTTATAATCCGCATAACGACTGACATGTTTAAGAGACTTAATTTGGACAATCCATTTGCTCGGTATCGTGTCTCTAAAGCTAGAGTCTTAACACCTGACTCAGATGTTTTTGTACCAAGAAGCAAAATTTATAGTGATTGAGAAAATAGAAACGAAAAGACATTGTAAATGTAGTTTTTGAATTTTGTGATGATGCATGTACGTGAATTTGAATAGTTAATTGTGAAAGATGTAAAAGTTTTCAACCCCAATGAGGTATATTCATAATTAAGTATATTAAATATAATTATTAAAAATAAATTATATTAATAAATAAAAAATCTTTGTATTTATATTTTATTAAAAAATCTGAAAAGAAGATAGATATTTTTGTCGATAATCTTTATCCATGCCTTTGAGTAAAAAGAATAAACATATTTTGAAATAGGTATCCATTGAACTCTTAAATTGAAAATGAGCACAAATTACTTTTATTTTTTTAATCTTTCGAACTCTTATCTTATATATATAATAAATATTATTTGATTTTTTAAAAATATTGAATTTTTTATATAATAAAAATTACACAAATAAAATTTCATCTAATTAAGAGATTGTGTATGTATTTGATGAGATAATTTTAAAATAAAGAATGAATAAATAAATAAAAATAAAATAATAAAATTCTATATATGCGTGTGTTTAAAAAAAAGTTATTACGGATATTTTATGTATCATATTAAATTATTTATTTTTATTTTATATTTATAAGTTTCAAAAAGATACATATTTATTCACTTTTTCTGATTAAAAGCTTAAAGACGAAATCTCCACAATAATATTTATTTTTTTTCAAAAAATTATAAAAATAGATATATAAACCTTTTTTATTTATCATTTAGTAATTATATTTCAATATACATGGAAGGACTTATTAAAAAGTAATGTAATGCGACGATGTATCAAAAAGTTTAATAAAAAATAAAAAAGGAGAAAGAATCGGCAAAGTTCTGGACAAGCGTAGAACGTGAGGAAGTATAGAAGGTCCTAGAAAGTTCACTCATTCTTCTTCAATGTTCCTCGAGATGTTTCCGCACTTCCACTATATAACCACCCCCACAATATCCCCTGTAATCATAATCCAATTCCAACAATTCCAATTCCAATTCCAATTCCATACACAAAAAATTCTCAAAATTCAACCAGTTGATCAAAGAATGGATTTCAGGGTGATGGGTATCGAGGCACCACTCTTCCACACTCTCCAGCACCTAATGGAGGCAGCCGGTGACGACTCCGAGAAGTCCGTCAATGCCCCATCAAGGAACTATGTACGTGACGCTAAGGCCATGGCCGCGACACCGGCAGACGTAAAGGAGTACCCGAATTCGTATGTTTTCATAGTGGACATGCCAGGGTTGAAATCTGGAGATATAAAGGTGCAGGTGGAAGAGGAGAATGTGCTGGTGATTAGTGGAGAAAGGAAGAGGGAAGAAGAGAAAGAAGGGGAAAAGTATATAAGAATGGAGAGAAGGATTGGGAAATTCATGAGGAAGTTCAGTCTGCCGGAGAATGCGAATACTGATGCAATTTCGGCTGTTTGTCAAGATGGGGTTCTAACCGTCACTGTTCAGAAATTGCCTCCTCCTGAGCCAAAGAAACCCAAAACTATCGAGGTTAAAATAGCTTGAAGATAAAGAGTAGCTGCTCTGTTTTGCGGACATGGGAATGGAGGTTTTGATGTTTGGTCGAGTGATGTAGTAGTATGTAATAAAGATAAGAGATGTAGGACGGCTGCTATTTTCTTGTGTGTTTTGTGAAGTATGTTGAATGGAAAGTGTGCTATCTCTTGTTTAAATCAACCCATTTGCTACTTCATATGCTGTTTTCTTCTTTCTCCTGTTCCTATCGGTATGGAGAGGGCAATTTTTTCTTCTTTTTACTTTTTTTATAATTAAAAAAAAAACTTAAAACAAAGAAAGAAAGTGTGAACAAGGACTAAGTAAAATAGAAATATAAAATATTAAATTGAGTTTATTGATTTTACAGTATTTTATTAAAGAAAATATTTTTTTCAAATATCGAGATAATGAAATATATCCTCTTAAAATAGAATGATTTACTCATCACAAACTCTGATGATAACAAATTTACTAGGCAACAGTAAATTACACAGAACTTTAAATTTATCAAAATATATTCGAATTATAAATTTTAAATTAAATAATTATTTTTCCTCTCACTTTCCCCTTCACCCATCACATTTATCCTGGTGCAGTGATTGCAGAAATAAACAAATAACTTCACAATCATATTAACTCAAATCATTACTAAGCCATGATGATATATACATGTACATTTCAATTCTCGAAGCAATCTTAGTTAATTTTAAAACTACGTACATATAAAAAATGGTTCCTCAGAATTTTTATCATTTATTTGGTCCATCTTCTATTTATCTTTCAATTATCACTTCGACTCCATCGCATTTATTATATTTTGTACAGAAAATTATTATATTTTATTTCTGCGATGCATTTAAAATTTATAAATTTAATTCTTTAAAATTTAATAAATTCTGTTATATTTCAAGTTATGAGTTCATATAAATTATTTATTATAATTTTAATAAATTTTATATATAAATTTATATTTCGTATTAAAAATAATAAATTTAATTAAATCCGTATTTTATATATTATATTCGCCTACAATTAAAAACGTATAAACAAAACTCATTCATATATAATGATCGAAAGAGTTTAACTTATAAGTATCATTAATATAAAAAACTCTTTACGCTATTATATCACTCAAAAATATTTACATGTTAGCCTTCTTAAATTCTTATGAAATGATACTATAGGCAAAAATTAAGTATGCTTACACAGTAAAAGTTACAATATATATCACCTCATTGCTTAGATGTTGCTTAGTTGTTGGTGCGTTTAATATACACTTTATTTTACTAAAATAAAATAAAATCAAATAGCACTTCAAGTGATTAATTTTGTCTATATAATCTAATTAGTACGTTTATTAGTGATTTTAATTAAATGAGTAAAAATTAAAGAAGGTTAAAAATCAAAATTAAGATTCTAAAATTATAATTAAACGGGTAAAAATTTTCCAGCCTTGATTTTTTCCTCTCTAACCTTCAATTTCAGCTTGGATCATCTTTTAACTTTTGATTTTGGTAAAAAAATTTTAGTGAGTGATTTTAAATATTTGATCAACTCAATAAGAAGACGTGTTTTAATATAAACGGTATGATATTAATACTAGATAGTTAAAATATGAAATTCATGAAAATATAATAATTTAAGTGTATTTGTTTTATTCTTAGTAATATAAAAAAATAATAATTAAACTGTTATCATATTTTAAAATTTACTAATGATATAAAAAAATATTTACACTATCTTATATATATAAAATCTAATAATTACAGATCTAGAATTAAACGTTTATCGAAACAAGGTAATTAAGTAAACATTACACTTTTGACTATTAAGTGATAAGGACTGTTTAGTCAACACAAAATTGATATTCTTGTGACTATTCAGTGTTAGAATACGTAAGTTCAATATTCTAATTTCAGAGCAGTCAAAGTATAATCTTGATGGATTTTAAAATATAAATCATTATTAGGATTATAATATAATGATTGCTATAAACCTTGAATATTGACTAATATTAAGATACTGCTTGTATTTTATTTTAATTTTTATTACCTGAGAAAAAAAAAAGGGGAAGAAGGGTAATGAGAATAAAAAAAATAACAAGCACAAATCGAAAAATGATGCAAACCTGAGTGGCAAAAAAGGGAGATTTCTTGTTCTTCTCCATCTGTTCCGCTATCTCTCTCTGATAAGCCCCCACAAACCTAAAAATTCTACAACTGCTCATTCTACCATTCCCATCCCTTTCTTTATTTCATTCTCACAAATCACAACCCCACACCCCCGCTTTATTTTTTTAATTTATTTATATAACCAACAATCATTCTCCAAGTCTCTTTCTTTATTTGTTTTTTCTTTGTAGATTAGTATATTTTCTGGTTGAAATTATTTAATTAATAATGGGCTGCACCAGCTCCAAGATTGATGATTTACCGGCGGTTGCTCTCTGCCGTGACCGTTGTGCTTTCTTGGATGAAGCCATTCACTACCGTTACGCTCTTGCTGAGGCCCATCTCGCTTACCTTCACTCCCTCAAAACGGTTGGCCTCTCTCTCCACCATTTTTTCCATCAAAATGTTGATCTTTCTAGTTCTACCTCCGAAACACCTCATTCCCCTGTTCGAATCAAAGGTGACCCCCCTCCCCCTGAACCCCCCAAGAAACCTCCTCCTGCCGCCGTTGATCAGAATCATGATTCTCGCTCTAGTTCTGGCTCCCATCTTCACTTCCACTCTGACTCCGATGAGGATGATGGGTCTGGTTCTGAATCTTTACATCATCACTCAGACAGTACATCCATCCCACTTCATCAGTACGGTCACTTTGCTTATGGGGATCATGAAATGCCTGGCCTAGGAGCTCCTTATCCAGTTGGGGGAAGTGGTGGTGGTGGGTTTATGCATATGAATTTTATGAGGAACCAAACTACGCCGTCCGTCACCTATGAACAACAGCCGGTGAGTACGGAGACTGTTCGTATGAGTGAAGCCTCTTCTTCTTCCTACTACCCTTATCCTTATGCCAATAACCACAACCCCAACTCTTATGACAACTATCCGGATTATCCCAATTACGGAGGCGGTTTTTTTTCCACATCCACGACTCCGTCAGCAGCGGCGGCGGGGCCGTCATTGGCCCCTTCGAGTTCAAAACCACCTCCGCCTCCGCCGTCTCCCCCGAGGAGTTCGCCTTGGGAATTCTTGAATCCTTTTGAGACTTTTGAGAGCTATCCAATATACACACCAAGCAGAGACTCGAGAGAGGTGAGAGAAGAGGAGGGCATACCTGATTTGGAAGATGAGGATTTTGAACATGAGGTTGTTAAGGAAGTTCATGAGGATCAAAGGTTTGTGGACGAGGGTGCTGGCGGAAGCTATTCAAAGGCAGTTGAAGAGAATGAGAACGAGAAGGCAGCTGATTCAGAGCCGATACACCAGTCAAGGCCAAGTTCATCCACGGAGGATGACCCGGTTGAGTATGAGGTGCACGTGGTGGATAAGAAAGTGGTTGATGAAGAGAGTCGGGGAAATGTTTCTGGTTCTAAGGTTCGCAGTTTCAATAGCGATTCTGATATTGTGAAGGAGATTCAGGTTCAATGTGAGAGAGCTTCTGAATCAGGGAATGAGCTTGCTAAGTTGCTCGAGGTTGGAAAACTTCCCCACAACCGTAAGCACGCCACATATCAAGGTATGTGCCTGTGGCCAAGTTCGATTTTTGATGTCTTTTTCCTTTGAAAGATTTTGTCTTTATGTTTGTGAGCTTTTACAGTGAGCTTCCATTGAGTTTTTGTTGATTAGTGCAAACATTACAATTGATTTTGTTGATCTTTGAGATTGTGCCTAAGTTGATCTTTAACTTTCCATTTCATGGTCATTTATCGGGATAGTTTCTTCCAAGATGCTGCACGCAATTATCCCTTCCTCGTCTGTACTCTTGCTACCTTCTACTTCTAAGAATGCTGCGATTGAGATTGCTGATCATGCCATGTTAGATGTAGAAGGAGATATTAGTTCAAGGCCTAGAAACATTTCTTCTACATTACAGAAGCTGTACCTCTGGGAGAAGAAACTGTTTGAGGAGGTCAAGGTATTCTTTTTATTCTCCAATTGTCCACCATTTACAAACTTTGAATGAGTCTTCAAATTTTGGAGGATGCCAGTCACTTGTCTTGTTAGTCTGCTTGATATGTACGTTAATGATCCTGGGAAGTAAGATTTTTTCTTTGTAGACTGGGTTTGTTTCTCAATTCTGCTTTTCTCACATGTCCAGTAAGTTGTTATGAAAATGGGGTGGTTTGGCGCTTGATTGTTTTCGAACTTTATAGACAATCCGTATTTCTCTGCCACAATAGAGAAATTCTAATGCTGCAAATGTGTACTTTTGATCTTGTAATGTTGCTTCGCTAATGTCGAGTGGATAATTTTCTTCACTTGATTGCATTCATATCAGTTTAATGGTTGTATGTCTTGTGACTTACACTTGTGGTTGATCAGCATATCATCTTTTGTGGCACGTGTTACTTGCATTTGTCCTAAGAGAAGGTGTTACTTACATTTCACCATTTTAACCTAATAGGCTGCCTATGGCCCCTCAGTTTGTCATAGAGCTCCTTTCTTTGATAATCTGTGTAGGTTTCTGAGTGTCTCTTTGTACTAGTTTCTAGGTGTTCAATCTGACATGAGTGTCGACTTTTCGTCCTCCTTTCTTCTCCCATTGTCATTAGCTGCAATTATTCTTGTGACTTTTATTCTGTTTGACTAGCATTTAGCATCAGCTGTGCAATTTGCATGATAATGATGTATTTCCTTTTCTTGGTTATTATCTGATTGCAATTTTATGAACCGTACATTTTCATGATACTCAATTTGTTTCCCTTGCTGTGTTATTATGTGGTTGCGGTTGTGGTTTGCAGGCGGAAGAGAAGATAAGGGTGCTTCATGAAAGGAAAAGTCGAAAGCTGAAGCAATTAGATGAAAAGGGTGCTGAGTCTCACAAGGTTGACATGACCAGAAAATTGGTTAGAAGTCTCTCCTCAAAGATTAGAATTGCAATTCAGGTAGTTGATAAGGTTTCTGAGAAGATAAACAAACTGAGGGATGAAGAGTTGTGGCCACAACTGAATGAACTCATTCAGGGGTATGTGCATTTTTTTGGGACCTTATTGGATGGACAACAAATAGCTTTTAGCATACAAAAATTCTTGCTGAGATTGTGAAGGACTTTCTGCCTGGTTTTGCTATTATTAAAGTTTTCTATTACATGGAAGAGAAAAGGTTGATTTTGTTACATTTTGATTTCGAGGATTTAATTTTCTCTACAAACTTATCTTTAACAGTTTCTTCATATGTGTAGATGTCTAATGCACCAGCTAAAATAATCTACTTATCTGAATAATTGAAAAAAATGTTTTGGTCGAAAATATTGTGTTGTTATCTTTATCATTGGGGCAATAAAAAAAGCAAAGCATATAAAACATTTCTGTGGATAATACCATTTCCAGGGAGACGAGTGCATAAATGCTGCAGCAGTTGATATCTTTTCTTGCTCTAGTATTAGTCTAATCACTTCCAAGTTTTGTTGCCGACTTTTTGTTTCTTCACTGATAATACATTTATCAATTATTTCCAACTCTTAAGTGTCTCTTGCATGTAGGTTAAGTAGAATGTGGAGATCCATGCTTGAGTGCCATCACTACCAATGCCTAGCCATTGGAGAAGCAAAACGGTTAGATGCCATTGCATCTCACAAACACTTCAGTGATGCTCATCTTGAAGCCACTCTGCAACTTGAGCATGAGCTTTTGAACTGGACTTTAAGTTTCTCTTGTTGGGTGAGTGCACAGAAGGGCTATCTGAGAGCATTGAACAATTGGCTTATGAAGTGTCTTCTATATGTGCCAGAAGAAACAGACGATGGAATAGCTCCCTTTTCTCCTGGCAGGATTGGTGCTCCTCCTATTTTTGTCATTTGCAATCATTGGTCACAAGCATTTGAAAGGGTTTCTGAGAAAGAGGTGGTTGATTGTATGCGAGATTTTGCCACAAATGTGCTTCAGCTCTGGGAGCGAGATAAGCTGGAATTGCGCCAAAAGATGATGGTGAACAAGGATATGGAGCGACAAGTGAAGAACCTGGAGAGGGAAGATCAGAAGATACAGAAGGGGATTCATGCACTAGACAAAAGAATAATTCTGGTCTCGGGGGAGGAAAATGGTCTCTCATTAAGTAGGCATGTTTACCAGAGCGAGACTAGCAAAAATAGTAGCTTTCAGGTTGGTCTACAACGTATATTTGAGGCCATGGAAAGGTTTACTGCTAACTCATTGAAGGTATACGAGGAGCTTTTGCAACATATTGAGGAGGATAGACCTGCTCGAGAGCCTGAGGCAGTGTTGTAGCATTGCTTGCCCTTTCCTAGGGGGCCAGTTATGCTTATTCTCTCATTAGAAGTTATAGAGATTCCAGGTTAGGGGAATAAGGAAAATGGAGCAGAAGATTTCTTTATTGCCTCGTCAGACTTGCTCCCTTTGCTGTAGCATTTTTACTGCTTGATCAGTTTCGTCCTCCTTGGCAGAAAAGAGAGATAACTAAGCTGACAGTGATGTGCCTTTTTGAGTCATTGCAACTGGAACATTTTGCAATGCTCAGATCAGATCAGATATTCTTGAACATTCAATTTTAGCAGTCAAATCCCAACAATGAAATAATATACCAGGCAGGAAATGTTTAAAGACGAAAGCTGAAATTTGTTGGCTGCTGGAGATATTCAGAAGGTCCTGAAGTGTAGGAGCACCAAGCTGGGGTGTCGGAAAAAAAAGGGGTGGGGTGGGGTGGTGGGGTTAGCATTTGCAAGAGGGAGGTGCGTGATAGCCAAGCTTGGAATGTCAGGGAATAGAGGTATGGGAATTGTTCTTTTGAGGCCAATGACACTTCATTTTGTAAGAAGTGTGCTGCGTCTGTACAGTGAGACATTTGGGTGACGCAAGTCATGAAATTGCAGTTGCCTGGCATCATCAGGCATAGAGATATTACATCAGTTGTATTTTAGTTGTTGAATAGAGACGTTATCTTTCTAAGATTCAATCAATAAATATGTATCTAAATTTGTAGATATGTAGACTAGGGAATTGTATCGACAGCAACCGGGTGAATTCCATGGGATGTTTGCTCATGGCTAGTTTGGTCCAGGAGGAAGGACTATGCATCCTTTGATCTCTTCAGCTCTTGCCTATTATGTGTGGACTTGTTTTAGGTTACAAGGGAATGAGACCAGTGGTTATTCATGTCATGTATTGGGGCAGATATTGTACCTTCTAACTTGGTAAAAACACAGGAAATTCAAAAATAGAACAAGTAAATAGTGATTCATCATTACCTTTAGAAGGGCTTGAATGCTTGTATATGATGTGTGTATATATATTGGCCAACTTTTACAATTGCCGACTTTCTGCTAAGAGAAAGAAAACAATGGTTTTAGTTCCAAATTCCATAAGAATTAGAGACTCCCCTTGGTGCTTTAACTTCTTACGACCAAATTCAAGACTTTCTAGTTACTCCTTGTATACACAGCACGGTTATGTTTGTTTGTTGTATGACGTGTTAAAAGACGATGAAAATTAGAAAATTAACACAAAAGCCTGGTTTTTCTGGTTTTTGCGCCGACTGTCTCTATTTTAGGGTAGTCTTTAATTTTTACCCCTCAAATTGGTGGTTTTTAATTTTTGCCCTTCAATACTATAAGTAATAAAATGAAACAAAAGATATCCCTAATATTTCGTAAAAGAAATCTCAAGATAAATAAAATTCACAAGACAAAAGAAAAAAATCGCAAGACATAGGTTAACCCTAGAAGGCAGAAGTAGGGGTGGGCATTCGGTTTTTCGGTTCGGTTTTTTTATATTTCGGTTCGGTTTTTTTGGTTTTCGGTTTTTCATGTAGTGTACCAAACACCGAACCAAACTAATTCGGTTCGGTTCGGTTTTTTTCAAATTCGGTTCGGTTTTTTCGGTTTTTCTAATTCGGTTTTTTCGGTTATGGGCCTAATTAATGGGCTATTTTTTAACTTACAAAATGAGCTACTTTTTAAATTAAAAATGAGTTGTTTTATCTTTCTAAATTCAAAATAAATTATTTTAAGTTTGAATTCTAAAATTTAATTCAACTAAGCTTAATTTTAACTTTTTAAATAAAGAAAATAGTGGGATCAATTGATTTACATTTAGTAGTACATACATAACATTTGAATTTTTGATAATAAATTTTCTCATATGCTTAATATCCTTATAACAAAACCAATAAAAAGTTAAGGGTCTTTTAAGATTTTAATAATCTATGGTCCCTAATTTCTTGTTAAATAAATATTATATATTTCATTTTTCTTTCAAAGCATATTAATAATAGTAAGAATTTTCTTAACATGCTAAAACTATTATAAAACTTGTTATTTGTAAAAAAAACTTAAGCAATTGTATCAATTATATAAATAATTCTCTAAATGTAAATGTGCTTTGAGATTTGGGTTGGGTGTAGTATTTTTATTTTTTTGAAATTAAGTTATAATTAAAAAAAAAAAGTGTAAAATTTCGGTTAAACCGAAAAACCGAAAAACCGAAATATGAAAACCGAAAACCGAACCGAAAAACCGAAATGTAAAAAAAAAAAAACCGAAACCGAATCGAAAAACCGAAAAAACCGAAACCGAAAAACCGAATTAATTCGGTTCGGTTTGGTTTTTCGGTTTTCGGTTTTTTTGCCCACCCCTAGGCAGAAGTTTATCCTAATGAACTTCTTTCCCTAGGTATAGATTCATGTTATTGAACTTATGCCCAAGTACAAGTTCAAGTTCATGCTACTGAACTTTTTCCCCTTGGGCACAAATTCATGCTACTGAACTTATGATCAAGACACAAGTTCATGCTATATAACTTATGCCTTGAGGCATAACCTATGTGAATTTATGCCTTAAAACATAACTTAGGCAAAAAATTATGCCTTGCGAATTTTTTTATTTTTATATTTGCTGTTAAGAGCATTTTGACCACTTTTTTACCACTTAAAGTGTCGAAGGACAAAAATTAAAGACGACAAATTTAAGAGGCAAAAATTAAAGATCACCTCAAAATAAAAATATTTGTACGAATGACCCATTCTTAAATAAAATGATATCACAGTTGTTCAAATTATTTTTTTCTCGGTGGAAATAATAATCCATTGAAATTAATCTATCCATCTACATCTACATATTATAAGAGCACAAAATTTATGCTAAATGTTGATCGGCCATAGCATTCCTCAAATGTTGATTGACTTTTACGCCCTTAAAGTTTTAAGTTAATTCTGAATAAAATTGTAATCACTTCTAATCAAGACAGATCTAAGGAGGCGAGATGATGTTCACTTCAACTCTTTCGGCAAACAAAAATGTTGTATTTGTAAGTTTTTTTTAATGTACCTATATAGATTTTGAATCCCAAAATTCACAAAACTAAAAATTGACTTAATGGTATAGAGGGTTCAAAATTCACCTCGAGATTTCAAATTTGAATCCTAAACACTATATTTATATTTTCAAAACTTCCCTTAGTAAAATTTTTGAATATGTCACTGTCCCTAACATACACTTTCCTATAAAATGTAAATTGTCTAGAATCCTAGAATTTATCTACTTTGATTTTAGATAGTTTGGGCAAAGGAGGACAAATAAAGACGCCGAAATATTTCCACTTTTGATGTATTTCTATATTTTCTTTTTCTTTTTCTTTTTTTATTATACAATTGTTTGCAATAAGGAAAAGAAGGAGGAGGAGGAGGAGAATTAGGAGGAGGAGGCGTTGGGATGGTTCATGTGTTCATGTTGGTTAATGAGTTAGTAGTTCACTTACGATGGGATATGTGTTTCTAATTCTTGCGTTACGTATTGAATAAATTGTTACTCCATGTGAAAGAAGGGTAATTTGATAGTAGAGTTTGGTTAATATGCAATTGTTGAGTAGATAAGCTGACAACGAAGAACCGCTATAAGGGAAATTTAAGGGGGGAAGCTTGATCGTAGTACTGCCTATGCAGTACCGCTGTAGTGGTATTATAGTCATCGTCGCGGCAGTAACCCTGCCGCAGCACCGCGCTCAAAATAATTCTGGAAATAAGGTGACGCAACGAATAATTGATTTCGTGAAATGGTCTTTGAACAATGATTATATTATAAATTTTATTAATTAATTCTTGTTGTTGAATGTATTTTTGTTAAGTGAATTGAACGACGATATACTGCTTCTGAAACTGGGTGGGATCCGTGGTAACCTATTTAGAGGAGGAGGAAACAGGTTGAGACAAAAGCATATGTGTGAGTACTTGGATATACGTGGCTCGTGCCCGAGGTGAGCATCTGGGCGAGCAACATGGAATCAATACACAGACATGTATGACCTAATGTTCATATGGCTGGGTGTACGAATATGAGTACACAGATTGGTACGATGAGATCGATGTTCATACGGCTGGGTGTATAGTACATGGATTTCTAGAGTCTCCTGTAGGTCATGAGTGGAAGGTTAGAAATAAAATCCTTCAGCATGTGTGTACAGTGGTGTGACGGAGGCGTGTGCCCGACACATTACCGATGTCAGTGAGGCAGAGATTAGAACATGTATGCGTATGAGTGACATATAACAAATAAAGAGGAAAATGTCAAAAAAAAGGAGAAAAAAGAAAAATGTAATTGAAGTTCATAGAGGGGTGCCCGACACCTTAACTATACCTTGCTTTAGTATATATATAGATTGTTTGATTTTCTCTTTATCCATGCAGAAAAAGCACATCATAAAAATTGATGCACTATGAATGAAAATTGTAAGAAAATAAATTAAAATCTCACATATTACGTTCTTACTTAGAATCAATACATAATACTAAAAATTAATTTACTGAATAAAAAGCTTAAAAAATAAAATTATACATGATATTTTCGTACAAAATATTTTTGTAATGCACAATAAAATATGCTAAGGGCACAACAATTGGAGAATAGCATGCCAAAAAAGAAAGAATACGAAGATATATATACCGGCAAAATTAGGATATCAATATGCAGAGTATTGCACCCCGTAAGTTTCTAATGTTTAAACGACCTATTCATATGTTGGTTGAGAGTTTTAGAGTGCAATACGTGCGAGAAAAGGGCTCGGAGAAAGGTTGAATGAGCACGGAGTTGGGACTATGCGGGAGAAGGCCAGGCGAGCTGCCCAATGGGGAAACATGGCACGGACTCCCTCCCTCCATGTTGGGCTCCGTGGCACGCCCGTAAAATGGCGCGTTGGGGTCCGTGCCACGTTGCCCTGTCCACCGCCTCAAGTATATATGAGTTTTCCCCTTTGATTCTATTTCATATCCAACTTATACATTCGGCCAACAGGGGAAAGATACAAAGGAAATCAATAATTTTCTTCCATTTACATTATAAAACGCTGCCCGAATTCAAATTAACTTCGGGTATCAAAGTATAAGGCTGTAGGGAGCATTACTACGGAGTTAGTTTCGTAAAATTCGCCCGGCGAATCGTAGCCCCGCCGAGCTAAGGTTATTGGAATTGCTTCAAACTAGTGTCTATACGATTACAAGCTTAAAATAAGCATTTCTTCCTTCTAGATTCTCGAGAAATTACGAGTTTTAGACTGTGTTTCGTCAAGTTGAAATATAGTTAATATTTATATATAAAGTTATTGTTTTCTCCGAATTTAGTATTGAAATTAGCCTCATTCTTCCAATAATACGATTGCTATTGAGAAGAGCAGTTGAATACGAGGTGAAACTCGTCAGTTAATCAGTAATCGGCGAACGAGGTATGTTAAGACAAATTCCTTCGGCAAGTTAGTTCCTATAGAATTATAACTCAGTCCAAATCCCAGTAAGAGAATCAGAAGTACGTTAATCATGAATAGTTGTTGTTATTAGCTGAAACTAACATTCTATGCTTTGTTGGGATTTGATTTGCCTGTATAGCCCTCTGTGACCAACCCCAGGGTTATTAGCTGTGTCGACGCCCGCTAGGGGCGAGATGACGTCGCTCCAGAAAGAGCGGTATGCCATCCGCGAGGGATGAAGATGGGGTCCCAGGTACTCATAGAGTCCATTTCATGGCTGGACTATATGCAAAATTTTTCAAGTGTGTGTTTTGGCTGAATTCAGTGGCCTTTCTAGGTCATGTGGTGTCAGAAGCTGGTATCGAGAAGATTGAGGTGGTAAAAACATGGCCTAGGCCGACAACTCCAAATGAGGTACGTAGTTTCTTGGGATTAGCCGGTTACTACAGGAGGTTTGTAGAAGGGTTTTCTACTCTGTCAGCGCCTTTGACCAAGTTAACTCAGAAAGCAACCAAATTTCATTGGACTGAAGCATGTGAACAGAGTTTCCAGGAGCTGAAAAATAGACTGACCTCAGCACCGGTATTAGCCTCGCCAGAAGGATCAGAGGGTTATACAGTGTACTGCGATGCTTCAGGCGTCGGGTTAGGATGTGTTCTAATGCAGCATGGTAAGATAATTGCTTACACTTCGAGACAACTGAGGAAACATGAAAAGAATTACCCTGCTTATGACCTAGAATTAGCCGCGATTTTTCATGCCTTAAAAATATGGAGGCACTATCTGTACGGCGTTCATGTAGATATTTTCATTGACCACAAGAGTCTCCAGTATATCTTCACGTAGAAAGAGTTAAATTTGCGGCAGCGCCGCTGGTTAGAATTATTGAAAGACTATGATGTAAATATTTTGTATCATCCCGAAAAAGTCAATATTGTAGTAGATGCCCTCAGTCGCAAATCTATGGGGAGTTTAGCATACTTGAGGCCAGAACAACGGAAACTAGCTTGAGAATTGCATCAGTTAGTCAGTTTAGTTGTCCGTATAGATTTATGAGACAGTAGGGCAGTAATTCAGAACACAACAGTATCATCATTAGTTGTGGAAGTAAAAGAATTGCATTATGAAGACCCTAACCTGGTTCAGCTCATAGATAAGGTTCAACGAGGGGAAGTTGCAGATTTTAGGGTAACTGGAGATGGATTTTTGAGGTATAGGGGCCTCCTTTGTTTACCAGATACGGCAGGGCTTCGCCAATAGATTATGGGCGAGGTACATTATTCCCGATATTCTTTTTATCCAGGTTCAACGAAGATGTACCATGATATAAAAGAAATTTATTGGTGGCCGGGGATGAAAAGGAGGTAGCAGATTGTGGCACAATGTCCTAACTGCCAGCAAGTGAAGGCTGAACATCAAAAGCTCGGTGGATTGACACAAGAAATAGCAGTGCCTATGTGGAAATGGAAGGCAATTAATATGGATTTTGTGACAGGGTTACCTCGTACCAAGTGTAAATTTGATTCCATCTGGGTGATTGTCGACAGATTGACGAAATCAACTCATTTTCTGCCAGTGAGGTTTACTTTTTCAGCTGAAGATTATGCCAAGCTTTATATCAGAGAAATAGTCAGATTACATGGTGTCCCAGTATCTATCATTTCTGACAGGGGAGCGTAATTTACAACTAGGTTTTGGCAGTCCTTCCAGAGATGTTTGGGAACCCAGGTCAATCTGAGTACAACATTCCACCCTCAGAAAGATGGCCAGGCAGAACGTACAATTCAGACGCTCGAGGATATGTTACGAGCTTGCGTGCCAGACTTCGGGGGCAGTTGGGAGGAATAATTACCCCTTATTGAGTTTGCCTACAATAACAGTTACCATTCGACAATTCAAATGGTGCCTTATGAGCCTTTATACGGGCGAAAATGCAGATTCTAGTTGGTTGGTTTGAGGTAGGAGAATCGGGATTGATTGGGCCAGATATTATTTGTCAGTCAGAAGAGAAAGTAAAGCTTATCAGAGAACGGTTGCTGACAGCTCAGAGCCGCCATAAATCTTATGCGGATGTACGGCGTAGAAACTTGGAGTTTATTGTAGATGAATGGGTATTTCTGAACGTCTTGCCGATAAAAGGTGTGACGAGGTTTGGTGAAAAGGGTAAGCTCAACCCGAGGTTTATTGGGCCGTACCGAATACTCTGGAGATAGGCCAGGTGACATACGAGCTAGATTTGCCTTCAGAATTGGGATCTGTTCATCCGGTCTTCCGTGTCGATACTACGAAAGTGCCTAGGAGATCCCTCCCGAGTTGTGCCAGTTGAGGATGTCCAAGTTACCGAGGAATTGGCTGATGAAGAGGTTCCAGTGGCTATATTGGATCGACAGGTTCGCAGGCTGAGAATAAAAGATGTCATTTCAGTTAAAGTGTTATGGAGGAACAGGAATAAAGAAGAGATGACTTGGGAAGATGAGGATGATATGAGATCCAAGTATCCTCAGTTGTTCCAGAATTAGCTCATACTATGCAATTAAAGGTACGCTTATCTATTCAGTCATTGTTTCATGATGGTGTTACATATAGGTATATTTGATGTACTTGACTGTGAAAATGATTGCTATAGTACTGTGCGAAGTACATGTGTTGGACTTTTCTGTGTTTCAGGATTTTTGGATAGTCCATATTATAGGGGAGACTCTGCCGAAATTTTTTAAGAATAAGTAGCTACCAAAATTAAGATACCTATAAGCTAAAGTAAGACATTCGAGGACGAATATTTTTAAGGGGGGAGGATGTTACACCCCGTAAGTTTCTAATGTTTAAACGGCCTATTCATACGTTGGTTGAGAGTTTTAGAGTGCAATGCGTGCGATAAAAGGGCTCGGGGAAAGGTTGAACGAGCACGGAGTCGGGACTGAGCGGGAGAAGACCGGGCCAGCTGCCCAAAGGGGCAATGTGGCATAGACCCCCTCCCTCCGCATTGGGCTCCATGGAACGCCCGTAAAATAGCGCGTTGGGGTCCGTGCCACGTTGCCCTATCCACCGCCTCAAGTATATATAAGCTTTCCCCTTTGATTCTATTTCATTTCCAACTTATACATTCGGCCAGCAAGGGAAAGATATGAAGGAAATCAATAATTTTCTTCCGTTTACATTATAAAAGGCTGCCTGAATTCAAATTAACTTCGGGTATCAAAGTATAAGGCTGCAGAGAGCATTACTACAGAGTTAGTTTCGTAAAATTCTCCCAGCGAATCGTAGCCCCGCCGAGCTAAGGTTGTTGGAATTGCTTCAAACTAGTGTATATACAATCACATACTTAAAGTAAGCATTTGTCCCTTCTAGATTCTCGAGAAATTACGGGTTTTCAACTGTGTTTCATCAAGTTGAAATATAGTTAATACTTATATATAAAGTTATCGTTTTCTCCGAATTTAGTATTGAAATTAGCATCATTGTTCCAATAATACGATTGCAGTTGAGAAGAGCAGTTGAATACGAGTTGAAACTTGTCATTTAATCAGTAATAGGCGAACGAGGTACGTTAAGACAAATTCCTTCGACAAATTAGTTCCTACAACATTATAACTCAGTCCAAATCCCAGTAAGAGAATTAGAAGTATGTTAATCATGAATAGTTGTTGTTATTAGCTGAAACTAGCATTTTACGCTTTGTTGGGATTTGATTTGCCTGTATAACCCTTCGTGACCAACCCCAGGGTTTTTAGCTGTACCGACACCTGCTAGGGGTGAGATGACGTCGCTCCAAAAAGAGCGGCATGCTGTCCGCGAGGGACGAAGATGGGGTCCCAGGTCCTCATAGAGTCTATTCCATGGCTAGACTATTATACATACGCCGTATCGGTACCACATCCCTGATGAGCCTGGTGCGCGGGGTGCAGACATCAGGAGTCTATTGGACTCAGACACAGCTACAGTCAGGAGCCGAGCGAGCTCAGTTGCAGACCCAGGGGACTGGTAGGACGACTATAGTTACCAGTTGACCCATTATGACCTTATTAGGGGTATATAGACTGAAGTGTACTCACAAGAGCTTATGGGGGGCCCAGGTGGGTTATCCTATGCTGGTTTTACCTTCCGACTTGTGGGGGCCAGGTAAGGTTCTTGTTTGCTTTAGTTATTGATAGACTAGATAATAGAGAATCCAGCTATTCAGGTATGACTCCTACCCCTTTTCTGTTAGTCATTTTCAGTTCTATCTTTTATATTCAGTCATTTACAGTTATTGTCTTACATACTCGGTACATGTTGTACTGACGCCCTTTCTGGGACGCTGCATTACTTGCCTGCAGGTACGGATAGACGAGGAGCAGATCCCTCTTAGCCTCCAGCCAGAATTAGCAGAAGAGTCGGCTCCTTTCTCCCGGAGCTTGTAGATAAAAGGTTGTTATTTTGATTGTACAGTTTATGGGTAGATCGAGGCCCTGTCCCGACCATCATATTACTCCTAGAGGCTTGCAAATTGTTTCTATTTCTCTGTGGTTAGCTGTTGTTGGCCGTGTGGGGCGTTGTTTAGATGACAGATTAGCGGCCTTGTCGGCCATAATTTTGCTTAACACTGGTTTTACTTTACAGTCATAACTAGACATCATGGTGGTCTTGTCGGCCCGCATATGATTCCTTGTTATTGCTTGTTTCTAGTTAGTTGTTTTCTTTCACAGATGGCTATACGGTCTTGTCCGCCGGGGGCTGTGTTTACAGTCGAGATATAGCCCGTTGTTTTCTTAATTTAAGGAGTAAGCCTGCACCACAAATAGTTAGGCTCAGTCAGTAAGTTAGTTCAGATCCTAGTAGGGCACCGGGTGTCAGTCATGCCTCCCAAGGTGGGGCGTGACACAGAGGAATTAATTGGGCATTATAACTATTGGTAATTAAGTATTCAAAAAAATGCAAATAAAGACACTACATGGGCTTAATTAAACAAAGGTTTGATTAAGATTTATTGCAAAATTGCATTGGTTAACTCTTGCAAATGAATATTTAATGTATAAAGGTATTTTTAAATTCAATTAGACAGTAAATTATGTAGGAAAAATTTAAAAAAAATGTCAAAAAAATAAAAAGACAATTAGATTTTTGATCAAAGAGAGGTATCACATCACTTTTTCTTTTGCATAGGTTGAATATATATATATATATATATATATATATAGAGAGAGAGAGAGAGAGAGAGTATTGAAACTATATATATATATTTTCAGAAAATGATCTTTTCATATTTCATACGTGTAAAAATGAAATTTTATATGTAAAAATGAATAACATTAAAATATTATCTCCATTGAGTAACTACATAAAATATTAATAGACAAATTTAAAATCTATATACACATTAAATGAGTTAAAAAAAATTAAAAGGGAAAAAAATGCTAAAAAAACAAAATAAAAAAAAATAAATAGAAACAGAGGATTTACAAGCATGCCACATCAGCATGCCCGGATACACCTCTTGTATTTTTAAATTGAACAATTACAAAAATTATATATACTATGAAATCTTGCTTAAAGAATACTAATTAAATAAAACTAAAATAACTTGCTTCCTTAACATATGAGAAAGACTAATAATAGTTGACATTTATTAGTAAGTAATATGTGCCATTTATAATTTTATGCACCAATGAATGTTAATGGGAGACGTTAAATTGTATCGATCACTGTTGGTAATGACGATAGATTTGTATAAACAAAGTAATGCCATTTGTAATTTTTAAATATTTAAAATTTAATCTCTATATGTACAATTCTATAGAGGTGCCCAACCCTAGTATCAAAACCTCAATTACTGACACAATTGAAGAGGTTGAGTTAATTAATTCCATCGCATTTAATCAACAGATGTAGGAAGATACATGTATCTCAATGAAGTCGCCATCAGCCTCGGATTCATTTTTCCCTTCAAAAGTTCCAACTTCTAAATTTAAATCAATGTGCATGTGGTCACAATTGATGGAAAATATCATGCCATAAACGCCCAAGCAATTCAATAAATAGCTTATTTGTAATTTAGATAATTAATAGTTTCGAGATACAAAAATATAAATCAAAATATCTCTTGAGGCGTGAACAAAGATCATTGAGAAAATGACCGTCCAGTTCGATTCTACAATCTTCTGTCGTGTTACCCGAATAATTTTCGAATTATGTAATACTTGTCAGTCTTTTTTTGTGTTACCCAAATAATTCTCGAATTATATAATGATGGAAAAGACTATATTTATAGGCACGAGGGAGACAACCTGAAATGTGCTGAAATTGTTCTACAACTTCTTTTTTTTTTTAGGTAAATCGTGTCTCAGTGGTGCTAGAGGTAAATGTCAGGTCTTCCTTTCTCACCCAAAAAAATTAATTTTAGTTAAATTGTAGTTATTCAGGTACAATAAAGACCACATAATATTGTGAAATTAATTCGTTTCTTTAGGAATAATTCTACCATAACAAATTACAAATTACACTGCTAAAAATTTGTAACTGCACTCCTCAGTTCAATTTCATTTCTTCCATTGTATTTTATTCAACTCCTCACGTTAAGATTCAAATTATTTTCTTTAGACTTTCACTTAACTTATTTCATGCGCCAAATATAAAATCCACATGCTGGCTGCATATGAAAACTTATAAACTTTTATAAAGAGGTATCATCAATCACTAAATCAAGACTTGAATTCCATTAACTGATTATTACACTACCAATATTCATTGTAATAATTTTAAAAAAAAATCGAGGGACAACATCGGTTTTAATTTTTTTAAAAAAAAATAAGTTTCGCAGATTTTGAGGGAAAAAAATTGAGGGACAACCGATCCTGTCAGTCAGTTTCTTCTAAAAAATAATTAAATAATAACAAAAATCGACGGATTGAATCAATTTTCGCTCGATTTTTACACCGATTCTGTCCGTAGATTTTATTTTCTCAATTTTGGTGATATTTTTAGTAGTGAAAGATGCTGATTGATTGGAAAAAGTAGGTTGAGTAAGGAACGAAACGTTGGTCACTAGAACCTTTCAATCAAGATATACTGGTGGCAATAGAAAAGCCACACAATACTAGGACTACCTCCTTGGACTGGGATTAACTCGACAAATGGCACATCCGATGTCAGAATCAATAAAGCAATAAAAGTATAGTCAACATCACCACCGCGACTACGAGCAAGGAAAATCATGAAAGGACTCAGGTGCTCTCATCTTGTACTAAGGTTGGCCTAGCAGCCTGGATTGATCAGTAGCTGAACAAGCCTAGGATTATAGCCCCCCTTCATGTATAAGTAGGGACATAGTTCCACTTCATGTATCGCTAGGGCGACTTGCCCTACTTTGTGTTAATAAGGGCTATTTTTGTCCCCTATATTATGTCGTGCATTTATTTTCTTGCATACTCAGTTGCTAACAAGCCCCCGGACTCAAATTGTCATAGTTATCCCCAAAACAAAAGCAGTCTCTGGATGCAAATCGTTTGAGGTATTGCTAAATGAAAGTTGTCTTTGAACTCAAATCATGAAAACTACTTCCAAATGAAAGAAGTATCTATACTCAATTTGTAGGAGCTACAGCCTGAAGCGATCTCTAGACTGAACTCATTGAAGGTTTGATAAGGACCTAGTGGCTAAAAAACGGGACGAGATGTCCTCCCTAAAAGCACCTAAACAAAATAAAAGGTCTTTCTTTGTGAAGAATCAGATGATTATCCCTAATTACTTTGTTAAAAGCTGGATGTTTCATCCTAAATTATTCAATATGGAATATAGTTTCGAAGAAAGGTTGGGCAACTAATCTTTACGTAGAAATGTTCTTTTACAAATAATCAGATGATTATTTTCGATTACTTGCTTAAAAACTAATTATTTTCGATTACTTGCTTAAAAACTAGATGTTTCATCCCCCGTTATTCAATATGGAACATAGTTCTGAATAAGAGTTGTTGCGGCTAACCCTTACAGTAAGTGTTCTTTGACAAAGAATCAGATAATTATCCCAAAAGTAAAAAGCCAGATGCTTTACCTGTTATTCAATACCAAACATAGTTTCAAAAAAGGGTTATGGCGGTTAACACTTACATTGAAGTATTCTTTTACGAAAAATCAGATAATTATCCCCAATTACTTTCTTAAAAATTGAATGCCATCCCTAATTATTTAATACAAAACATATTTTTGAACAAGAATTGTGATGACTAACCTTTATGGTGAAGTGTTCTTTTACGAAGAATTAAATGATTATCCTTGATTACTTCTTTAAAAATATGATGCTTCATCCCTAGTTATTCAAAACAGAACTTAGTTTCAAACAAGGGTTGCGATGGCTAATCCTTACAGCTGAAGTGTTCTCTAAAAACCAGATGCCTCATCCCCGATCATTTAATATGAAACAATGATCATAGAGGCTGATCCTTAGATTAGATATTCCCCAAAAAATATAGCACATACCTAATCTTGGGAATGAATATCGTTCAAAGTGGGTATCATAGCGATAAAAATTAATTACGACGAGGAATTCCTCCTTGTATGAGTTGGAACAACAATTCTCTGGTCTCGCCTGACGTGACTCAAGGACTTCTCACCAATTTCTAAGATAGGTACATGTCCAAACACACACGAGTCAAGTAGCGAATTAGACTTGGCCTCTAAATGTCTGATTTAGTGACTTAAAAGGACAAAATTGCTCTCTCCCAAAGAGTTTCAGTTAAGCTTTGGCTAACCATTCCAGAAAGATTATCAATATAGGAGAAAGCAGGAACATTAAAGAGAGCGGCACAACAAAAGGTACAAGCTCTAGGAAGAGAGACTATAGCTATGGGATATTATTATTCATCAACAATATAGATTTTTAGAAGACCTAAAAGTGTATGTTTCAATCTTTTCCATGGCGAAGGTTTTTATATCTCGAATGAATATTTTCTTGACAAGATTTTTAATGAGGAAACAAGCGTGTTATGCGTTACCAAAAGAGTACAGGGCGGCATCCAAGCTCAATGACCCGAGAAATTAGAGCTAACACATAATACGCGACAGACTGGCTGCATCTCTTTTATTTTTTGGATACTTTTCATTGGATATCTGAAAAGTGTGAAACTATTTATATATGAAAAAAATTACATCTAGTAAAACGGCGAAGTAGCCCGTGACACATGAAAGAGATAGAATCGGCCAAATGATGATTATGAATCGGAGAAATTTGGAGAAATTATTCCCAATTTGGCCCAAAGCAATGGTGTATCTGGGTGACCGAAGTTGCTCCATAATTGAGAAAACACCTACTTATGCTAAATAAAATAAAAAATAATTGAAATCTACGCCAAACGCCTATATTCTATGATTGGCTTGATTTTCGAATACAAAGACATGAATGACTTTGTTACCATAATACTAGCAATGGAGGATACTTGACTCGGGCAACGATCCTTCTCGTTGAATTGATTTAATATGATTTAGTTTCAAAAATTGACTTATGCAATGATCCTTCTTTTTAATTTGTTGCGATTGAAAAAGTGCTCTTTTTATTATTGGATTAGTTAAAAGCTAGAGAGCTCAGATACTTGCTGATTTATTGCTTCTTCACAGACTGACAACTTGAAAGTTGTATTTTTATTTACTTACTTTTACCCGTTTTAGACTCGATTAGTTCAAATCATATTGCGTAAAATTCACTTTTTTAAAAAGAAAAGATATTTCTTACTAATTTTTTTGTAATATTTAAAATTCAAATTCAAAAACTCTAATTAAAAGTAAAAAAATATTCTTACTGAATGGCGAACCTATGTTTGGAGGTATGAATGCTAAGCACCCATTGAATTTGGTTAAATTGGTTTATGTATGCATAAATAATGTTTTTTTTAAAAAAAAAAAACCTACAAAGTGACCATGACCACCGCACACTCGGTTACACTTTTACCCTTATTTTGTGTTGGTTTTTAATTTATATCTTTTATAATAAATAATTTTTTTATGAGATATGAATTTATATTTTTATATTATAATATTTCATAAGTTATGTATGGATATGATTTTAGTTTTTAAAAAATTTAAATTTCATTATGTATAAGTTTGGTTGTTAAGAAAGAAATTTAATTATTAACCATTTAAGGATAAAAAATATTTTCTTTGTTTGAAAATAAGTGATACTTTCAGTCCATGTACACTCCTTAAGAAAACTATTCATTTCTAAAAAGAAAAATGTATTTATACACGTTTACCTCTAATAAATATCTTGAAAAATATGAAACTCTTTAATATTTTTTTGATTTTGTACACTACTAAAAAAATTTATTTTCCTGCCGATTTCTCACTGAAAAATGTTAAGTGACTATTTCCACTGATTATGGTGGGAAAAAGAAAAAAATAATAGTATTTTTATATAGAAAAATCATGGAATTTTTCACTATTTCAGTGCGAAATTATTTCCCACCATCCATTTTTCAAGTAAACAAATTCGGTGGAAAATGAGTGAGAAAATCATGTCTTATAACATAAATTTTTTATTGATTTTCGGTGAGAAAAATCTCTATTTCTAGTAATGGTAAAACTCTCTCCATTTAATAAAGGTAAAATTGAAAAAACATTATTAATGTTTTCTTAATTATGTAAAACACTACTTATTCTGAAATAAAATTAAAATACTAAAATACCACTTAAAGATCAATCTATTTGAAGATAAAATTTTAAAAAATGTGAAATTTTAGATTTGATTATTAAGATCACTATTAGTAAAATACCAACTACCTGTAAATTTTGGTCACCGCAAATTCTATCCATTTTATCACAATTTTTTATGGTATTTGGAAACCTGCTAACAAGATAATGCACAATAAAATGTTTTAGTTTAAATATGCTTACAGATTTTTTTAGAAAAAGAATTTCATTCACGTTCTTTTATATTGATTGAAGAGTTAGATAATTTTCCACTATAAATTTTAATTTATTTTAATTATAAAAATTATAATTTCTAATTCAAATTTTATTGAATGGGAAACTTTTATATTTAAAATAAAAATGAAAAATCAAAATCCAAATTTTATCATCATTATATTCAAATTCCGCAATCTTTTCAGGACAGAGAAAATGTTTCATACTAGGAAATATTATATCATGTTTATAAGTCTTTAGCATATTGTTGTTTCTAAAAGTACACACAAGTGTATGTAATTGCTAAATAATATAGTGATTCAAAAGTTGGATATAATATTCATAGGACTTTATTATTTTTGGATTTATTAGATTTAGTCAGTACTAATTAATTACTCAAATATTTTCACTACAAGTTGATTTTTTGTTGGTTATAACCTACCGCAGAGAATAAAATTAAGTTATTTATTTTATTAAGTGTCGATATTAAAAGTCGAGACGTTAGAATTTAACACAATAGGCAAAGAAATTTCAGGGTTATGACTCTGTTGACAATTAAATTGAGTATTCACTTGAAGTGACATTTTAATCTATCAAGCTATTGATTAAGGGGTAATATTGCAATTAAAACTCTTTCGAGTTCTTAATCACCTATTCATATCACCTTCAATCCTATTTGTCTATAGTCATGAACGTAACATAAATGAGTCCAAACTCATGTACAATAATCATTCGTATTGTTGTAGGATAATTTTTGGCTAATAGTTCCCATAGAGTTATTTTTTCTTTAAATTTCACATTCTTGCGATGACGATGAGAAATGATTCAGCAACTTGATATCATGCAAGTCGATGAAAAATAGTTCCGGCGAGTGTAAGCTGATGAAAAATGTTTCCTACGTTGTTATTGCCCACGAAATGATTCCGGCATTTGCTATTATCGATGATAAATGATTTCGACAGGTATATCAAAATGTCTTTTAATTTTGTAGTCATAAATATGTCATATGAAAAGTTAGAACTAAAGAATTGCAACCAATTTTTTTCTAAACGAATTGAAAAAAGAATAAAACATACAAATTAAAATGGAAGGAGTTAAAAAAGTAAGAGCCACCACTAAATATAGGTTACCCATGCGTACTGCACTAAATTAAATTCTAGATAAGAAAAAGGACCACGCGATACGCGCCTCCGTTTGTTCACAAAGTCATTTATCCCTCACAACTAGGATGTTCATAGTTGGCTTGAATTCAATTTCTGTTAAAACTAAAATTAAATTAATTTAGTTAATTTTAAAATTTATTATAATAAAATAAAATAAAATATATATATTTTATAGATTCAGTTATTATTGATTTTGATTCGATTATTTAATTTTTAATCATATATATATATATATATATATATATATATGTATATGTATATTTCTATTATTATTTCTTAATATTAAACAAATAAATAAAGTAATAAATTTTTATTAGATAAATATAACATCATTTCATTAAGATATATTCATAACATATCAAATGTATTTAACTATACTCTTTCTTTGAGTTTTGGGCTACTTGAACTATGTGTCAAATTTAGATCACACTATGAACAAAATACATCCCTTATCTATCACTGTGGTCGTTAGTTTCTTGACAAAAACTAATACAAGGATGAATATTGCAACTTCTAGAATAGATAAGGGATATATGATAATTTTATGTAGAAAAGTTAAGCAAAAGATTCTTGAAACTTTATTTTTCTTGTAACACAAGAAAAATTAGCTAATTCTTATGAAAAATAAAGTGTGTAAATCATTTTGACCCCTCAAGTTTGCTTTAAAAATTAAACTTCCCTTCAGTTTTGAACAATAGACATTCCCCCCTCCCCCCCTCCTCTTTTTTTTTTTTTTTTATCCCAATTAATTTTTTAAAATATATGTTTTACCCTTACATCATCAACTTTGTCTTCTTGTTATTTCTTAAAGATCATAATATATGTATATTTTTTGATATATGCAATTTTTAATAAAAAATAAATACGAACTTTTGCGACAAAATAAAATTTAAAATATACTAATTAGTCAATGATGTTCTATAATGAAGTAAATTAGTAGAATAAAAATAATAAATTTATTAATAAATATTATTATACAAGTATAAATAAAAGATAATAATAATTCTTATAAATGTATTTTAATGCATGATACAAAAAAAAAATTAAATAAAGACAAATTTATAGATTATTTATTTAATGTGAAATTAGTTTTGAATTATAATTTTGTGAAACATTCTATTAATAACAAATAAATTTTATTTGTTTATATCAACAATAGAGGATAAAAAAGAGGAGAAACATAAATAACATACATGTTTGCACGTACATATATACTTATTTAATGTATATAATATTTTAATAACAATAATAAAAAGTACTAAATAACATTAGATGTTCTGACAAATTCATAAAAGTATTATTCTACTTATAATGTTAGTGAATTTAAATAAGAAACTATAAATATCTACATTAAAAGTAAATGTTATATATAATTAAAAAAGTATTACACAAATGGAGGATTGAAGGGTAAAAACTAATATTTTAAAAAGTCAATTAGGATACAGGAGGGAGAATGTTTATTGTTCAAAGTTGAGGGGGAAAATTTGATTTTTAAAGCAAAGTTCATCCAAAAAAAAATGTAACTAAACTTTGTGAATATCATGATAATTTCGATTTACTTTAAAAAGTTGCTGATAAGTTAAAATCTATAATAAATCTGTAAGTTAAACTTGTACAGGTTCAAGAAAGTCAGAACAATCACCAATACAAATAAGTCAAATCTATTTAAAACAAAGCAGATATACTTCGATCCCGAACTGATAGCACAATTATAAGTCAAAATAATTTTTTTAATGAAAATACAAGATATTTACAATTATGCATAAAAATTAATATATAATTTTCCGTTAAATTTTTTTTTAAAATTTTTATTAAATCAAAATCAAATTAAATATTATCAATTTGTCTATAGTCATGAACGTAACACAAATGCGTTCAAACTCTTGTACAATAACCACTCGTATTGTTACTGGATAATTTGTGGCTAATAGTTCCCATAGAGTTATTTTTTCTTTGAATTTCATATTCTTGCGATGCCAATGGGAAATGGTTCTAGCAACTTGATATCTTGCAAGTTGATGAAAAATAGTTCCGGCGAGTGTAAGCCGATAAAAAATGCTTCAGACATGTGTTATTGCCCATGAAAATGATTCCAGCATTTGTTATTGTCGATAAAAAATGGTTCCAGCAGGTATATGGATCTCGTGAGTTCCCCATGATCCCAAGTATCCAACATAAGATGTATCAAAATGTCTTTTAATTTTGTAGTCATAAATATGCCATATGAAAAGTTAGAACGAAAGACTTGTAACCAATTTTTTTTAAACGAATTGAAAAAAGAATAACACGTACAAATTAAAATGGAAGGAGTTAAAAAAGTAAGAGCCGCCACTAAATATAGGTTACCCAAGCGTACTCCACTAAATTAAATTCTGGATAAGAAAAAGGACCACGCGATTCGCGCCTCCGTTTATTCACAAAGTCATTTATCCCTACAACTAGGATGTTCATAGTTGGCTTGAATTCAATTTCTGTTAAAATTAAAATTAAATTAATTTAGTTAATTTTAAAATTTATTATAATAAAATAAACTAAAAATATATATATATTTTATAGATTCAGTTATTATCGTTTTTGATTTGATTATTTAATTTTTAATCATATATAATATTATATATATATTTTTTTTTCTATTATTATTTCTTAATATTAAACAAATAAATAAAGTAATAATTTTTTATTAGATAAATATAACATCATTTCATATATTCATAACATATCAAATGTATTTAACTATGCTCTTTCTTTGAGTTTTGGGCTAAAAACATTTTTGAACTATGTGTCAAATTTAGATTACACTATGAACAAAATACATCCCTTATCTATCACTGTGGTAATTAGTTTCTTGACAAAAACTAACACAAGGATGAATATTGCAACTTCTAGAATAGATAAGGGATATTTTTCGTTTATTATTATAGCACAAGGATGTAATCTAGGTTTGGCCCAAAGTTCAGAGATGGTTTTAGCCCAAAATTCCTCTTTCTTAATTAGAATTGGCTTTCAAATACACAGGATATATGATAATTTTGTGTAGAAAAGTTAAGCTAAAGATTCTTGAAATTTTATATTTCTTATAACACAAGAAAAATTAGCTAATCCTTATGAAAAATAAAGTGTGAAAATCATTTTGATCCCCCAAGTTTGTTTTAAAAATTAAACTCCCCCTCAATTTTGAACAATAAACATTCTCTCTCCTTTTTTTTTAATCCTAATTGATTTTTTAAAATATTTGTTTTACCCTTACATTATCAACTTTGTCCTTCTTGTTATTTCTTAAAAATCATAATATATGTATATTTTTTAATATATGTAATTTTTTTAATAAAAAATAAAATATGAACTTTTGCGACCAAATAAAATTTAAAATATACTAATTAGTCAATGATGTTCTATAAAGAAGAATATTAGTAGAATCAAAAAATAAGTTTATTAATAAATATTTATTATACAAGTGTAAATAAAAAGTAATAATAATTTTTATAAATGTATTTTAATGCATGAAAAACAAAAAAAAAATTAAAATAAAGACCAATTTAAAGATTATTTATTTAATGTGAAATTAGTTTTGAATTATAATTTTGTGAAACATCTATTAATAACAAATAAAATTATATTTGTTTATATCAACAATAGAGGATAAAAAAGAGGAGAAATATAAATAACAGACATGTAGCACATACATATATACACATTTAATGTATATAGTATTTTAATAACAATAATAAAAAATACTAAATAACATTAGATTTTCTGACAAATTCATAGAAGTATTATTCTACTTATAATGTTAGTGAATTTAACTAAGAAATTATAAATATCTACATTAAAAAGTAAATGTTATATATAATTAAAAAAGTATTACATAAATGAAGGATTGAAGGGTAAAAACTAATATTTTAAAAAGTCAATTATGATAAAGGAGGGAGAATGTTTATTGTTCAAAGTTGAGGGGGAAAATTTGATTTTTAAAGCAAAGTTCATCCAAAAAAAATGTAACTAAACTTTGTGAATTTCATGATAATTTCGATTTACTTTAAAAAGTTGCTGATAAGTTAAAATCTATAATAAATCTGTAAGTTAAACTTGTACAGATTCAAAAAAATCAGAACAATCAGCAGTACAAATAAGTCAAATCTATTTAAAACAAAGCAGATATACTTCGGTCCCAAACTGATAGCACAATTATAAGTCAAAATAATTTTTTTAATGAAAATACAAGATATTTACAATTTTGCATAAAAATTAATATATTATTTGTCCGTTCAATTTTTTTAAAATTTTTTTTATTAAATCAAAATCAAATTAAATATTATCAATTTTTAAAAATTCAAAACTAAACCAAATCAAATGGAAATATATATTAATTTATGTAATCGATTTTTAACCAAGCATAATCACCCCTGGTGACAACCACTAATAGACAATTCAACCATCTCCCTCCTTACCAATAAATACCTTTCACTTTACCACTTGTTTCCCATCACCTTTTACCACAACACCAAAATGAGGCTTAGAGAATTCATAACTCTGCCTTTAGTATTTTCTCTCCTTTTGCTGAGTGCCTCGGCAGAGCAATGTGGTTCGCAGGCGGGAGGTGCACTTTGTGCCTCGGGACTCTGTTGCAGCAAATTCGGCTGGTGTGGTAACACCAATGACTATTGTGGTCCTGGCAATTGTCAAAGTCAGTGTCCTGGCGGCTCCTCCCCCGGTCCTTCTAGTGACCTCGGCGGCGTCATCTCAAATTCCATGTTTGACCAGATGCTTAAGCATCGCAATGATAATGCCTGCCAAGGAAAGGGTAATTTCTACAGTTACAATGCCTTCATCAATGCTGCAAGGTCCTTTCCTGGATTCGGCACCACTGGTGATAACACTGCCCGTAAAAGGGAAATTGCTGCTTTCTTTGCCCAAACTTCCCACGAAACTACTGGTACGTCAATTTAAATTTGATGGATTCAATTTCACGGATGTAAAAGATACTTAATATTTGTTGAAATTTGGGTAAAAATAATTAATAGGAGGATGGCCTACGGCACCAGATGGACCATACGCATGGGGCTACTGCTTCCTTAGAGAACAAGGTAACCCGGGCGACTACTGTACACCAAGTAGTCAATGGCCTTGTGCTCCTGGCAGAAAATATTTCGGACGAGGCCCCATCCAAATTTCACAGTAATCTCCTATATATTCACAATCATTTTCATTTCCTTTTTAGTGTAGATTTTCAATCATTAAAAATAAAAACAAATGATACTGAACTTCCGGTCAACGGGTTCAAAGTATTATTATAACCACTATTAATCTTTTATTACAAAACGTGTACATATCTTACAAAATACAAACATATACTTTTACAAACTTCCAAGAAATTTTTCCTGTGAATTTAACTTCTATACATAGTAGTGTCTGGTCATTAAAAAAGATAGTTTAATGTGATGAAATTGTAGGGTCTAATTAGGTGTATTTTGATATGAACAAACACAGCAACTACAACTATGGGCCATGTGGAAGAGCCATCGGAGTGGACCTGTTGAACAATCCAGATTTAGTGGCCACAGACCCAGTCATCTCATTCAAGTCAGCTATCTGGTTCTGGATGACCCCTCAATCACCAAAGCCTTCTTGCCACGATGTCATCATCGGAAGATGGCAACCATCCGGTGCTGATCGAGCAGCTAATCGCCTCCCTGGATTCGGTGTCATTACAAACATCATCAATGGTGGCATAGAGTGTGGTCATGGCAATGACAATAGGGTACAGGATCGAATTGGGTTTTATAGGAGATATTGCGAAATTCTTGGAGTTAGCCCAGGTGACAATCTTGATTGCGGCAACCAGAGGTCTTTTGGCAACTGACTTTTAGCCCATTCTATGTAACAACTCCATCATCTGTTTGTTGGTATTCCCTTGTAACGCAGGGGCCAGCTATAAAATAAAGTTTTAATAATGTGTCATTGCAGTCTGCTTAGGACTGATCACTTTTAATAATAAACACACACTTTTGTCCAAGATAAGTAGTCATTTTTTTCACAAACGTACTCTTTCCCTTCAAATCAAACCAATGTGCACATGGTTACAACACATTAGTTGTATAATTCTTTTTTAAATTCTGCTATATTAACCTATACGATCCTTCCATGTATATATTATAATTCAAAAAAAAAAAATAGAAAGGAGGACATAAACCTTAGCCTTCAACCAATACATGAAGAATGAGTGACCTCATTCGAGATTTATTCTAATAACTAAGACCCAAAGTTGAGTTCCTAGAACAAGTTGTCATAACAAGTTGGCATAACAACTTGTAAAAGATCATAACATGTTTTAAGTTGTGGTGTTCTCCCCTATAAATAGGAGCTTAGTTTGCTCAATTCAAACACATCAAATAGAGAGAGCAATAGAGAGTAAAGAGAGTAATCCATTGACTATATTTATAGTCCGTAAGAAAATAGTAGTGAGAGTAATATTGTAGTGAACTGTATGAAATAAACGAGTGTTATTTCTTTTCAAAGTATAGTTATATTATATTGCTCTGCTCGAGTATTATATTTTACCCCGTTAAGGAATTTGGTGTCGTTGTTACTCTCTTGTTTTTGCTATTTAACGTGGATATTATTCCTGGATGGGATTATTATTTCCCAACAGATATATGAGAAGGCTCCTGCCTAATGATAAATATGGAGATAACCAACCAAGAAGCAAATGTATAAGACAAGAACATTGACAAAATCAAAATGATCCTTCCTGGACCTAATTTTAAATGCACATAACCATTTTAATAAATATTTAGCCATATCTTGTGTGAGAAATCTTTCATATTTGGAGTTCACTCCAATGTTAGCTTAGTCTATCAGCGACAAAATTAGCTTCTGCATAGAAGTGATTAACATGAATATGTCCTTCCCTCATTAAGAGTTTAATATGGAGAATAATCACTTTCTTGAATATTATTACTACCTCTAAACTTATTGACCAACATCAAAGAGTCTGATTTTAAGAAAATATTGTGGTAGCCACTATTGAAGCCCCTTTAAAAAGGGCCAAAGTTTCAAATTTGTTGTTGCTACATACCCCAAAGTACGAGTACAAAGTCATAATCTACTTGCCTTTGAAGTCTCTGAGCACACCTTACACCTCCTGCTTCATCAAAAATTACCTTTACAATAGCCACGTATATTGAGCTTCAAGCTCTTATTAGGATTTCTTGTGTCCACTTAATGATCTTGATATCAACCTGTTGTTTTGCTGCTTCCACTTATCATACAATTCTTTTCATTTGCTACTAGCTTTTAAGGAGAGAAACTGGCTATTTATGATCATGCTTAATATGCCTAGCCATCCACCATTTTATAAGCATGCCTCTGACTAAATTAACCTGCATAGAGATACCAAAACAGTTAGAAAAATAGTTCTAATCTTCTCTCATATATATCACCCGCGTACAAAAGTTGTTCAATGGTTTCTTGAGAATGTTGATTATAACATTCACATTTAGAAGGCGCATGAACCCCAAACTTTTGGGTCTTATCATCAGTAGGTAACCTAACAAATAGCAATATATACATAAAAAGGAGACTTTAAAAGAAATTTTAGGGATCCATATCTTTTTTAGCACTTAAAGAGATATTCGTGGCATTTATTTGGAATTCCCATGCAGATTTGCAAGTGAATTCTCCACTCTCATCAACTATCCAAACTGGATAGTCCTCTTTATGAACTTCCACATTAGTCTTGAGAATTTGTTGAGCAATGTTATCAAGAAGAAAACTCTTGATTTCATCATATTTTCAACTATTATCGTCCAGAAAACTTGACACTTTTATTTTGTTGGATCTATATCCATGCATTATGAGTCTAGCCAAAGGTCTCAACCATCACTACTATTAGAAATACAGATTTTTCCCACCGCAAATCAGTGAAAAATATGTGTTATAAAACATGATTTTCCCACTCATTTCCCACCAAACTTGTTCACTGGGAAAATGTATGGTGGGAAACAGTTTCCCACTGAAATAGTGGAAAATTTCATGATTTTTTCATGTGAAAACACTATTATTTTTTTCCTTTTCTCATTGATTATCTATGGAAATAGTCAGTTAACATTTTTCAGTGAAAAAATAATAATTTTTTAGTAGTGCATGACTGATTATCCCACCACAAGGATACCTTACTATTGCCTATTTTTCCCAAAATATATTATTCTACATTAACTTTGAACTCCATCAATCTCCTCCAAATGTGTGAATCCTCGTAGTTCTGTTTCATTGAAACTGCATGAGATTTCTTACAATACTTAGCTTTAAGAAAGTCCTTGTGATTGTTTTGGGTTCCACCAATTCTTAGCTACAAATGTATCACAATAGATTTGTATAGATCTAAACCCAATTAATGTTAGGTGTATTTATATCTCTATTGACCTTATTTTACCCTCATTTATGTTTTGTTTTAAGAGCAAAAAAGATAAATATACCTAACTATGCTTCATTATAGTGTTATTGGACTAATGGAAGTGCTTTATCTATTTTGCAAGTAAAAACCCCCAAAAAATATCTAAGGATCATGAAATGCGGTGTCCGACAAGGAGCACAACTCAAAGCAAGCTCACATTTTGCTTTGGAGCTTGCTAGGTGAGACAGAAGAAGAAATAAGAGGAAAATTTGACCAACTATGGAATCCCCTAAAAGTCTCGTGGAGTGAAGCTCAAAACGATCTCCTAATTCGATCTAGAGCTCGCCATGCGAGCACCAAATCATGAGTAGCTGATTTTGTGCTAAGTGTGGGAAGCAAGTGGGTACCTCATGGAGCAAGGTTGAAGAGCCGTATCTTGGTTAGGATGTTGTCGTATTTATTTGTAAAACTGTTAGTTAGAATGCCTATTGAGTAATAGTGTCAAATTGATTGTATCCTTATATGACCGTGCTTGTAGAATAAGTTGTTAAGTTGTTGAAGTCTGTTTGAATATAACTTGTGATTGTGGGTGCACTTGTGATAATTAATATGTACCTGTCATTATTATCTTGTGTGATGACTAAATAGAGAATATAACTAAGATATGTTGATGATAATTGAGGATACCAAAGTATTTTGAAGGATGAGTGGCTCGTGTCCGATGTGAGCTTACGGACGAACAGTTATATGATAGATGAGTGGATCGAGTTCGATGTGAGCTTATATACGAGCGATTATGTGAGTGGGCAGGGTACTATATCGGTAATGGTATGAGTGGCTCGTATCTCATATGAGCTTATGGACGAGCAGTTATATGATGGATGAGTGGCTCGAGTTTGATGTGATCTTATGGACAATAGAGTAGGTGTGTGGAGTGAGTACCATGCTGGTACGGTATATGGACATCTAAGGTTGAGACTTGAATGAAACTCTATGTTGTTTTCCAGCCACGCAGTGCTCATATTTTTCTAATTTAGCACTTTTAAAATCTGAAAATAATTTCTTTTTAGCGAGAACATTAAGTCCTTTCTCACTAATGTGGCTAAGCCTCTTATGCCATAACATTGAAGAGTTATCACTCTCAACTGTATTCACCATATCAACACAAGTAAAAGTCGTAGTCCAGTATAGACCATGACGCTTATTACCACGAGCCACAATCAAAGAACCCTTAATGAGTTTCCATTTGTCACCATCATTGGTACTAACATACCCCTCATCATCTAGAACACCAACATAAATTAAGTGCAAACGAACGTCAGGTGCATGTTTTACATTGTTCAAACTAGTTTAGTTCCAATACTAGTTTCCAAACAAATTATACCAATACCAGTTATTCTAGATACTGTCTCATTATCCATACTCAAGGTTCCATAATCACTTGGAGTATAGGATGAGAAAAAAATCCTTTCTTGATGTCACGTGAGATGCAGCACTAGTGTCCACAACCCAGCTTGACTCACCACAAGCAATATTTATTAGATTTGCATCAAGGACAGTAACAAGATCTTTAGTGGTAACGGTGGATACACAATTTCCATTGTCATCTTCTTTCTTTTCCTCCTTGTCTCTGTTCTCCTTCTTCAACTTTCGAAAAAACTTTTTCGTATGTCCTTTCAACCCACAATGATAGCACTCAATAACTTTGAGTTTGCCTTTGGATATACTTCTATTGTATTCTTTATTATGAAGACCATGATTTTTTGCTTCTCTTCCTAGAGCCAATCACCAGGACATCCGACGAGGAGGAACTTTGAGACTTTCTTCTCATCTCTTCATTCAAAACGCTACTCTTGGCAATATCTATAGAGATCATACCATCCAGAGCAGAATCTAACAATGAAGTTCTAAAAGTTTTTCAAGAGTCTGAAACAGAACCAAGTAAAAATTTTCTTCATCAAATTTAATGCCCATAGCAAATAACTGGTTCATGATCCCTGAAAGTTATTCAGATGATCTGTCATCAGAGAACCATCATGGTATTGTATACTCAACATCTGTTTTATCAAGAACATCTTATTATATCCATTCTTCCGAGCATACAAACTTTCAAGACATTTCCATAAGGTCTGAGCATGTGTCTCCCTGAAAATATGGTTTAACACATTATCGTCAACTCACTGCCTAATAAAGCCACAAATCTATCTATGCAACAGATTTCATTCTTCATTATTTTTATCGTCGGGCTTTATAATGACAAAGACTGGTTGATAAAAATTCTTGAAATAGAACAGATCTTCCACTTTTACCTTCCAAATGGCATAATTAATATCATTCAAAGTAATCATTCTACTTGTGTTGGATTCCATCGTTCCCCCCCAAAAATATTTGAAATCAAGGCTCTGATACCAATTTGTTGAAAAATGCGGTGCAACAACAAATAATAGTTACAATAAAATAATAGGGACAAAATAAGAAAATAATGACACCAAGAGTTTTACGTGGAAATCCTTTTAAATAAGAGAAAAACTAGTGGCCAAAAAGAGCAATTGATATTACTATAGCAAGAAATTTTACACCGTGTAGGCCTGAAAAAATGTTGCAAAGACCACTGCGCACCCAAAAGAAATAACCGTCTTTTGATTTTTCACCTTACTAAAATATCGCTCACACTCTATTTTTTCATAGACTATTTTCTTACACAGTCTATAGTATAACTCACACTCTCTCTAATATTCAGATATATTTATCTGAGTTTGATGTGTTTACAAATGAGCTGAAGAACTCTACTTATAGGAGTTGAATGACTTTTTTTTTCCTTTTTACATTAAATTGGCCAATGCCAATTTCACAAAAGTATGCTAAATTGGCCAATGCTAATTTCAACAAAAGTATGCTAAATTGGCCAATGCCGGTTTCAACAAAAGTGTGTTAAATTGTTCAATGCCAATTTGAACAAAAGTGTGCTAAATTGGCTAATGCCAATTTTGCAAACAAGGAAAGGAAGACTTTTTTTCCTCAAATCAAATTAAGGGTATGGGGATGGATCTCACACTAGCGTATTTGACACTGTGATTGTTTCTAGTGTCTAAAGTTTTAAACCATTTGTCAAATTTGTCAATCTAAGCGCGATACAAAACGCTATGTACATTTTACTAAAGTCGTGAAATTCTAAGTATTCAATGCCATCATGCAGCAGCGGTGCATCGCGCACTTTGAAGCGATACAATGACCATTGCACCTAGTTCACTGTGGTGAAGCTCGCGTTGCAACCAAATGAAGAGTGGGGGAATTTGAAAAAAAATGCTTACAAGGGTTAGCCGTTGGTAAAGTTTAGCTAAAGTTTAACGCGACAAATGATGTTGCACGAGCCCCGTCACATTAAATCATGAAGTGATAACTCCCGCAACATCTTGCTATCTCACGTGATGGAGCATGTGATGCGACACTTCCTAAAATTAGTCAACAACTTTTATATCTTCTCCTCTAACTCTCGTATTATGGTACGTCTCCATGTATTGTTAAGCAATTTTAACGTACATACATAGATTCTTAACGCAATTTTACTTAGTAAACTAGCTTAGTTGTATCGAAATATTATTGTTCTTCCCTATCTCATGTTGTTCGTCATCAAAGCTGATCCAGAATTTTAAGGTTACGGGTGTCATATCATTTAAACATAAATGTGTTGATTAAACCAATCAAATATTTAACCTATTTTCAATCATGTAAATAGCTACTTAGGACGACTCTGATTCAATTATTCGTCTTTTTGCTTTTTAAAGCCAAATAAAACGAATAAAAAAAAATGAAATAGTTATGATGATTCAGCGAAAAAAAACTTTCAATAATATTAATATTTACACACACACACACACACACACATATACATCATTCATTTATAAATGTACTCGATGAGTTTTCATATTCTTAAAACACTCAATAATGATATAATTATTTATATTATAATTACTTCACGTTCTATATAACTAGATTAAATATAAAGAGGTTGAAAATTTTCACATATATGATTTCAGTAATAGAGACGAAGTATTATGTTAAAGTATTGACTCACACCAATAAAAAATCTAAAAAGGTCAAAGAAATCAAATGTAATTTCAGTATAACTTTCATGTCGACCTTTATTGCAACATGCATTTATTTTATAAATTATAATTTTCTACAAGATTTAAATTACCATTCCCTAAACTATTTTTTATATGTATTTTATTCGCGTGATTTAGATAACAAAATAAAGAGTAATAGAAAATCATTGTCGGATTTTTGAAAATTTTACAAAAAGAGAGGAGAAAGAATTTGTTGGAAGAAGAAAATTATTAGTCTCATGCCTCAATTTGTGTGACATTGTTTCACTAGACTCAAAATTTAAGAAAAAAAGGAAGACATTTCAAATTTGTTGTTTAAAATAAACCTTAGACATTTGTGTAGCTATAAAATAGTTCATTAAGAATAAAGTTAAGTTGTTTCTAATTATAGAAAAGAAATATTCTTTTTGAAATAGATTAAAAGAAAATATAGCGTATAGGTTAAGACTGTAAAGATATGACACCTGGGCCTAACTCAACCTCAAAAGCTAGCTCATGAGGGGAGGATTGCCCAAGTCTATATAAACAAACCATCAGTCCATTCCCCAACCAATGTGGGACTTTAACCTACTAACACCCCCCTTCACACCCAGGCCCGACTGGAGTGTGGACTGGGAGCCTAAACGGGATTGGACCTGACTCTGATACCATGTAAAGATATGACACATGGGCCTAACTCAACCTCAAAAGCTAGCTCATGAAGGGAGGATTGCCCAAGTCCATATAAACAAACCATCAGTCCATTCCCCAACCAATGGGGGACTTTAACCTACTAACAAAGACGAAAAGAGTAATATTTTATGCTTAGAATTAAAAAAAAAAAAAGGAAAAGAAAATCAGCAAAAATTAAACAAAAAATTGTCAGCAAAAATCAAACGCAATTAGATAAACGTAATGGCAAATATAAAATGATAAGATTTTTTAAGGATGTATGATCTCCTTGGCCTAATGGATAAGGTGTTAACTTTTATTGCAGTGGTTGAGGGTTCGAATATGATATGAAGCTTTAATTATTTTGAGCAAAAGAAACGAAAGCAGGCGGCATAAATTCTACCTACAAATGGTGTCATTTGGGTTCAAACTTGCAACTGCGAGGTGAAGAGTTTGACCCTTTACCACTGGCATTATACTCTAGCTTGTTATTGTGGGTGACAAATTTATATATTATAAGATATTCTATACGTATACACATATATTCAAAATTTCAACTGAAGTGTCCGAATGTCGTGGCATTCCCACCGATATACATAGATCCGCCCCTATTCGTCATACCCTATGTATTTTGTCTCTGTGAGACAAGTTAGGATTTAAGGTTATGAAAATATTATAATTTGTTCATGTACCTCATTAAGAATGTCATGAAATCCCTATGTTATTTTTAGATTTCCCACAACATGTCAATTTCATGAATTCCATTGATTTCACTACACAAAAACGAAAACTTGTGATTCTTCTTTAAAATATAAATTTTGTGATTTTATGCTATGATTCACATGACGATGATTATAAACTATGATTATGGGCCCCTGACCAATCTTTATCATGTAAATATTTTGGAAAAATTATTGTATAGCGAGAAGGTGTGAGCAGTGGCATACGCAAGATTTTTTATAAGCGGTGTCACCATTTAAAGGATTAGGCATATAATAAATCGCTATAATGATATTATATTATTAAGAAAAAACTCAAATCATATTAATAAAACTCAATTCAAATACATTACTACAATTCTCCTCGATGAGATTTTATGTTTTGAACGGTATCCATAATAGACTCATTTGAAACGCTACTAAATAAATAAAAATACAACTTCAAGCACAACCAGTAAATTTTTTATTTTTTTAATAGTTAAAAAAGATTTTAAAAAAATTTAAGGTGTAACCTTTGCTTAGATGGCTGGAATAATAAGGTTTTTAATGAATTGAGTAGTCCATTTTTAATGAATTGCAGGTTTGAACCTACGACCTTGAGTATATAAGGTCCAACTGCTAACCACCAAGCCAATGTTTAGCTTCATGCACAAGCAGTGTCCTTCTATTGTATTTGTCTTCTATTTTTATTTTATTTATTATTTATATATACATATTTAGTAAAAAATTCTAATGAAGCAATATCACGTGACACCCCTCGAGCCTTATAAATCTGTCCCTGGGTGTGAGTTCTTATGACAAGCGCTAAAAAAATACGTATGCCGGTGTAGGTATGGATCAGACTGTTAATTCGATGATTTACCCCCAACGTGGGATGATACGGATCCAAATGCTAGTTTTTCATATGTATGTTCATCAACCCAACAAGATAATGAAATCACTTAGCTGATCGGATTAAAATCAAACTCCATGAACTCACATTGTAGATAGGTCAGTTATTAAAGAAACCTCCATAAAAGCAAATGCTTTATGTAAATGATTAAAATATTAATATTATTCTAATATAATAGTTCACTTAATTTTTCTCACGCTTTATTCATAATGTTTTGAGTTACATTTTTCCTTCATGTATTCCTTGCATTTCATTCAGTGTTATATTACCTATACATTTACTTTCATCTTTTTTGTTAGGACCGTTGCATTTCATGATGTATGTTCGGATACTCGGGACGATAGAGTTACACGTTAGGTTTTTGCACTATCAATTATTGGTGAGGCCCACTGTATCTTGAGATATAGCTTTTTTTTATTCATCATTGTTAGTTTATGGGTATGTGGGACTCATTTCAATAAACGTTTTTATTCACGATATGCTTAGAGGCTTAATAGATAGACAAGACTAGATGCTCACTTATGCATATTCCATCAGTATTCCAATTTTTGGATCCTTATGTTGTTGGACTCTAATTTTTTTTCCATTTCTAGAGCTTAATCGAAGTGAGGAAGATGAAATGAGAAGATGGATTTCAAAGCTTCCAGATCAGTCCTGAAATGAGAAGATGTGTTTCAAAACTTCCAAATCAGTCCTTTCAGTGGGCTCAATGTTTTGGGCCTACTGGAGCAGACAAATTCATGGACATTGATAAATGAGTATAGATAAGCCCATTTCCACAGAAGCCCATACTACTTGTATATACATTGTATTCTTTAGAGAAAAAAATACATAACATAGCATAATTATGAAAGTATTTATATATAATAGCCACAGTTTTAAAAAAATTACATAATATGACTTTATTTCATTTAATGTGTCATCTACTTACTTTTTTACTTTGTAGATTATTATTTACCTTTCTCCTATTCGTCATAGTAAATTCCTCCAATAACCACCCAATCCTTTTTCCATCTTCTCTCTCACCTATTGTTCATCATCAAACCAGATGGTCAACCCAATCCTCTTCCATCTTTCTATTCCCCCTATCTTTTTCTCTCGCATCTCTCTTTTTCTCTTTGGTTGTTCTTGTTAGAAAATTATAGTTTTTTGACCTGCCTCACTCAGTAGTCAACTCAAGTCGTCGGCGACTAATTCGCCGATCTGATCTGATCGTAAATGCAAAATTTTGATCGGAGAACGATGGAACAAATATGATGATATCCCTCTGTTTCTTATCCCAAAAGTATTTCTTCTGTATGTATGTTTGATAGAAACTTTTTTCAAATTCAGATGTATTTTTATATTTTGCTTGTATTTTTATATTATGAGAAAGAAAAAATTTTCATTCATGTAAGCTTCATTCATGATTTTTTTTTAATTTTCAATTTAAGATATGTATTTTTTGTATTTTAGACAAAAATCTTCAATCGTGTAATTCATTGAATTTTCACTAATAAAATCTTTATGATTTTTGGAGTCTCAAATAGATTATAGAATCCCTTTAATTGTGGTAACTGATTTTTTTCATTTTTTGAAAATACTATTAGCATATTTTATAGATTATGTATACTATGTAATTCGACATTATCTTTTCACCTGTATGTATTTGATTTTTAGGAAAGTTGTATTATTATGTATTTATCAATGGACACAGTTTCTTTTAACCAAAATACATATTAGTACTCCTTGATACAATTAAATACACAATTTTATATGCCTTTTTTAGAATTTATTTATTAAAATACATATATTTGGTTGTATTTATGATACAAATTATTCATTTTTTTTATAATTCAAAGAATGAAAAGTATATGATTATGGAAATAAATCACTTTTTTCAGATTTTCTTTACAAGGTGTTAATATAAAATAAGGATTCCATCCGGTTTTAGAGTCCATTTAATTAAGAAATGTAATAATTATCAATTGCATGAATAATGGTAACTGATTATAAAAAAAATCACTTTTTTAGTTTTTCTTTATAAGGTGTTAATATAAAATTTAAAATAAGAATTCTATTCGTTTTTAGAGTCCATTTATTTAAGAAATGTAATAATCATCAATTGAGTGAATAATGATAACTGATTATTTATGTGAAACATAATCCCTAAAATCACTCATCTAATCAGATTTTGTATTTGTATTTGATGCGTTTTACCAATGATAAATATTGGTGTCTTTAAGGATTCCACCGTCTCCTCTGATTCCTGGATTGCCTTTAGAACATCCATCTGTATTAAGTTTCATGTACCCATCTCGTGGAAACTTCCATCTCACAGCCACAGTTGTCACCTATGTTAGGATATACTATTAACCATGCGGTTTAGTGTAGTGTTATGTTTCAGCTTTATATAAGACTTTCTTTTTTATTTATTGGATTACTAAAGTCTTATTTTAAATAGATTGATTTTGCATGTGTGTCATTTACTTATATAGTAGATGGTTTAGTGTATAAAGTTTAGCTTATACACAGAAGATTAAATCATCGGTTTTTATGAGTATAAAGTTTGTATATGTTAACAATCTAAGATGAGAATTGAACAAATTCATCGGTACGATTGTTGCACAAGATTATATATAATTTATCTTGATTATGGGAATAGTATTGTTCCAACTTCTTGTGCTAGTACATTTTGTATGTATTGAACGGACCAAGTAGAGAATAGTTTTTGTCTGACTTAGTAAAATAAATTCTCTAGATCATTAAATATACTTGTACTCTTAATCTTGATATAACTATTATGATCAATGTCATTTGCTTGTTGTTTTGATCTGTCAAAGAGTGAAACTCTTTCGCGAGTTAAAATGCTCCGGATAGGTTGGATGATGACAAATGATATTTGTGAAATGATAGTTAGTTGATGGAATCCATGTCTCGACCTTGAGATTGATGATACCCATTTATAATTGCTTATAAGTTTTCATGTGAAAAACCCTGCAGGTGGATTCTGTATCCGTCACATAAAATAAGTTAAACGTTTGAATAAAGGTTTAAATTGATCAATGAATTAAATAGTCAGAAATTTAATTCGATTGGTTGGTATCTGTAATCTTAACATGGGGGAGTTAAATAAGAATTTAATGATTGATTTTGAATTATACCGAGGAGTGCAATTACGGATATTTAGTGGAATAATCTGTGATTTATTATAGTAGGTTAATTCATTCATTACTTCGAGTTAATAACATAATTGGAAGCCTCACTAATTAAATATGTGGTCCCTGCTATGCCTCATTAATTAAAGAACTTGGAAAAGGAAGAAATAGTAAAATCCCACAAGATTTTGGACAACTTCATAAAAGGTAAGTAGTACACGTTTGGGTTTTATACCCTTAAAAAACGTATAGATTAACAAGGAAAGAAGGAATCCTATACGTTTTGGGATTAGTGTTTTAAGCCCTAAAAACATGATTATAAATAGGGTTTTTTCCTTCTTGAAAAAATACGACCTTTTCTGAGAAGTAGTACTTGCTCACACAAGTATTCCCCACTCGGAGATTATTGGAGACATAGTACAAGACTGCAGACCTGGAGAACGAGTTGGAGGCGTTGTGCGAAAGCTTCAAGAGGTTAGTATTTTGTAATCTAACTCGTCATTGTTGTGATTCATGTAAGATTGTTGACCCTTACTCATGCTTGCTTCCACTGCGCATGTTCTAACAATTGGCATCACGAGCCGACTCACATCTACCTAGATAATTTTTAAAAAAATTCATGGAAAAGATTGTTTTATGTATTGTCTTTTTGGCATGAATGAATAAATCGTATCATAGATGAAAACGAGTGTTTTATGATATGTTTTGTGAAAAAATATATATCGCCGAGTTGTGCGCGGGCGCTGCCGAGTTGCACATGGGTGCTGCCTAGTCGCGCGCAGGATGCTACCCAAGCGCGCGCTTGCCCCTGCCGAGTCGTGCGGGACTGCCGGTTTTGGTCGGTATTGGAGTTTTTCAAATTTTGATGAACTCTGATTGACCTGAAATTTAGTAGGTTCGTCAGAAATGACCCACTAAGCAATAATCACCGCTATGACGTGACTAACATCGTTTTTTGACCATTCGGAGTCGTTTTGATGGGTCTTTGGGCATTTTTCTGTTCTCAAAAAAATTAAAAATTAGGAAAAAATTAGATTCTTACAACCAGTGTTGTTAGGGTTCAATCCTTCTGGTCTCCATTGGTAATTAAGAGTAATGTAATGAGTTTACATGTTGAAATTGGTCTTCTTTCCCCATCGGATAGATTCATTACGGGATTACTGTGTTTGCTCGTCTCTTGTTGTTAAAAACTTATATTAACTCTCCAACTGAGTTACATGTTGGTTCAATGGAACAGAGATTTACATAATTGGATATTTACCTGTCTTAAACATGCAGTTTACTCTCCAACTGAGTTAGTTCTGTTTTGATTTATGGGGTAAACATCTGTCATAACTCATATCGTTTGCATGAATTGTTAAGTTTCCCTATCGAATCTAGCTATTCAATATGCATGGCTGTATGTGTTATGTGTTTACATGAATTTAAATATTCTTGTAGCATGCTTAATGATCTCTTTGATATTTTTTTTCTCTCAGATTAATAATGACTTCGTTCAATCCTCTCGCCTCTATTTTAAAAGAAAATAAATTAGAGGGCCCGAATTATGTTGACTAAAAAAGAAATCTGGATATTCTCCTAATTGCTGAAGGGTATTATTTTGTGTTGGTTGAGGAATGTCCTGAAAAACCTGAGAATGCCACCATGGATCAAATCAAAGCCTATGGAAAATGGGTTAAGGCTGATGAGATGACGCGATGTTACATTCTTGCCTCAATATCGAATGTTTTGCAACATCAGCATCAGTCCATGGAATCTGCTTACGATATGCTTGAAAGTCTCAAAGAGATATTCAGTGAGCATAATCGTGCTGCAAAGCAGACAGCCATGAAAGCCCTTTTGAACACTAAGATGGCTGAAGGTTCATCTGTGAGGGACCATGTTCTTAAAATGATTGGTCTTCTTAATGAACTCGAAATCCTTGGAGCTAAGATTGATAAGGAATCTCAAGTTGAGATGATCCTGCAGACTTTGCCTGACAGTTTTCAACAATTTCACTTGAACTATAACATGAACAAGATGGATCTATCTCTAGCGAAATTTTTGAATGAGCTGCAAACGGCTGAGTCCATTATCAAATAGCAAACTCCTGTTGTGGCATTGAATGTTGAGAGAACTCCTTCTTCTTCTAAGCTGAAAGGCAGACGAAAAAAGAAGAGACCTCGCAAGGCATCTGGATTGCAAATGGTGGTGTGGCTAAGCCGAAAGGCAAGTGCTATCATTGCAAGAAATCTGGGCATCACAAGAAGCAATGTTCTGACTATCTGGCTAAATTGAACAAACAAGATAATTCTTCTTACTTAAATATCGTTGAAACTTGTTTAACGGCTGTTTCTACAATGCTATGGGCTGTAGATTCGGGAGCCACTAATCATATCTGCACTTCTTTGCAGGGGTTTTGGGAAACACGACAGCTAAATGAGAATGAAATTTGAGTCTTTCAAGCCAATGGCGAACCAGCACCGGCCTTATCTTTAGGAGATATTAGTATTTCTTTTAGTAGTTCTAGAGTTTTAGATTTAAAAGATGTTCTCTATGTACCTTCTATTAGAAGGAATTTGCTTTCAGTTTCAAAATTGATGGATGCTGGTTATAATATATATTTTGGTAATAATTCTGTTGTTATCAAATTTAACAAGCATTTTATCTATATTGTTGCTAGAGTGCATGATCTATTTGTGCTTGAAACACCTCCTAACTTGTTGCAACCAAAGGAACTACATAACATTAATCTGCCAAATAAAAGAAAACATGTTTCTAAATTGAGTCAAACTTACTTATGGCACTTGCGTCTAGGTGATATAAATCTAAATAGGATTTCAAGGTTGGTCTCTAATGGACCTTCGAGTTCATTGAAAGTGGAGGCACTACCAACCTGTGAATCCTGTTTAGAAGGAAAAATGACTAAGAGACCATTTCCTTCTAAAGGAAATAGAGCTAAAGATAAGTTGAAATTAATTCACTCTAATTTGTGTGGTCCTATGAATATACAAGCAAGAGGTGGTTTTGAGTATTTTGTGACCTTCACAGATGACTACTCTAAATATGGATATGTTTACCTGCTGCACTGTAAATCTCAATGCTTTGACAAGTTCAAAGAATTTAAGGCAGAAACGGAAAAGCGACATGATAAACAAATTAAATCATTACGATCTGATCGTGGTGGTGAATACCTTTCTGCTGAATTCATTGAATACTTAACAGATTCTGGAATTACATCTCAATTATCTACTGCGGGAACACCACAACAAAATGGTATGGCAGAGAGAAGAAACAAAACTCTTTTGGAAATGGTAAGATCAATGTTGAGTTATTCAGATTTGCCTTCTTCATTTTGGGGATATGCATTAGACACGACAAACTACATGTTAAACTTGGTTCCTTCTAAATCAGTGCCTTTAACTCCAATAGAATTGTGGACTGGACGAAAGCCTAGTTTAAGACACATTCGGGTATGGGGTTGTCCAGCCCACGTGCTAAAGGAAAAAACTGATAAGTTGGAATCAAGGACAGAAGTATGTATTTTCATTGGATAACCAAAAAGGACGAAAGGTGGTTTATTTTATTGTACTAAAGAAAAGAAGGTCATTACTACAACAAATGCCAAGTTTCTGGAAGAGGACTATTTAATAAACCATGTTCCGAGAAGTAAACTCGCTTTACAGGAATTGAACAATGCAATAACAAATGATGTATCTCAAGAACAAATCCCACAAGCAAGTATTGACATACCACTCCATTATCGTAGTGGGAGAGATGTCAATAGACAACGGGAGGCACAAGTGCAAAGGTCGGACATCTCACTACCTCAAGATAGTAGGAGCAATGTTGACCAACCTGCACTTGTCGAACAGCCTGTGCTTGGGGAAGAAGTTCGTGATAATCAGGATTTAGTTCCCGAAAGTGATGTTGTGGTTCCACCGCAAGATCAGATTAAGGATCTTGTAGTGAGTCATCGTAGTGGGAGAGTTATTAGAAAATTCATTCGGTTTGCGCTCTTAGGAGAATCTTATGATATAATCCCTGAAGAGCCTAATATAGAACTCCTTAGTTACACCGAAGCACTACAAGATATAGATGCTAAAAAATGAATAGTCGCTATGAAATCTGAAATGGAGTCTATGTACTCCAATCAAGTCTAGGATCTTGTAGAACCACTTGCAGAAGTAAAACCCATTGGCTGTAGATGGATCTATAAGAAAAAGAGAGGGGTAGATGGAAAAGTACAGACTTTTAAAGCTAGGCTTGTTGCGAAAGGGTTTACTCAAAAGGAAGGAATTGATTATGAGGTAACCTTTTCGCCGGTGGCCATGCTTAAATCCATCAGAATTCTCTTATTCGTTGTTGTTCATTATGATTATGACATCTGGCAGATGGATGTCAAGATGGCTTTTCTTAATGGAAGTCTTGATGAGTGCATATATATGGCACAACCAGAGGGTTTCGTGGAAAGTGACAATGAGCACATGTTGTGTAAGCTGAAAAGATCCATTTATGGGTTGAAACAAGAATCTAGGGCATGAAACACTTGTTTTGACAATTCGATTAAGACTTTTGATTTTGATCAATGTGAGAGATGCATATATAAAAAATGGGAGGGAGATAAAGTAGCATTTTTGATACTGTACGTGGATGACATATTGCTTATAGGAAATAATGTGAGCATGTTGAAATCGGTCAAAGAGTGGTTGTCCTCCCGATTTGATATGAAAGACTTGGGTGAAGCGGTTCATATCCTTGGGATCAAGTTCATGCGAGATCGCAAGCAAAGGATATTAGGCTTGTCTCAGGCGCTTTATATTGATACAATTTTTACCAGGTTTAGCATGCAAAATTCCAAAAAGGAATTTCTTCATTTTAGGCATGGAATTTCTCTATCGAAGGATTAGTCTCCTAAAATGACTGACGAGATAGAGAGGATGAGGTGGATCCCTTATGCTTCTGCTGTTGGGAGTCTCATGTATGTTATGCTATGTACTAGACCTGATATTTGCTTTGCTGTTGGCATGGTTAGTAGATATCAGTCAAATCCTGGGAATGAACATTGGACTGCAGTTAAGCATATAATCAAGTATCTGAAAAGGACTAGGGATTATATGCTAGTTTTTCACTCAGGTGATCTGGTGCCCGTTGGGTATACAAATTCAGATTTTCAGTCTAATAGAGATTCTAGAAAATCTACCTCAGGATATGTGTTTACTTTAGGAGGTGGAGCCATAAGTTGGAGCAGTATGAAGCAATCATGTGTTGCTGATTCCACCATGGAAGCCAAGTATGCAGCTGCCTCTGAGGTGACTAAGGAGGTCGTTTGGCTTCGGAATTTCCTAAAAGAGCTTGACGTGATTCCTTTAATTGAAGCATCAATTACACTTTATTGTGATAATAGTGGTGCGGTTGCAAACTCAAAGGAACCACGAAGTCATAGAAGAAGCAAACACATTGAGAGAAAATTTCACTTAATTCGGGACATAACTCAGAGATGAGATGTGAAGGTTTTGAAGATTGCATCGGAGAACAATTTGGCGGACCCATTTACAAAGAGCTTGTCACAGAAGTCTTTTGATAAGAATGTAGAAGGATTTGCCGTTAAAGTTGTAGGTGCATGGTTATGAGTTTAAGTGGGAGATTGTTAGAATATACTATTAACCATGCGGTTTAGTGTAGTGTTATGTTTCAGCTTTATATAAGACTTTCTTTTTATTTATTGGATTAATAAAGTCATGTTTTAAATAGATTAATTTTTCATGTGTGTCCTTTACTTATATAGTAGATGGTTTAGTGTATAGAGTTTAGCTTATACACAGAAGATTAAATCACCAGTTCTTATAAGTATAAAGTTTGTAAGTGTTCACAATCTAAGATGAGAATTGTACAAATTCATCAGCATGATTGTAGCACAGGATTATATATAATTTATCTTGATTATGGGAATGGTATTGTTTCAACTTCTTATGCTAGTACATTTTGTATGTATTAAACGGACCAAGTAGAGAATAGTTTTGGTCTGACTTAGTAAAATAAATTCTTTAGATCATTAAATGTACTTATACCCTTAATCTTGATATAACTATTATGATCAATGTCATTTGCTTGTTGTTTTGATCTGTCAAAAGGTGAAACTCTTTCACGAGTTAAAATGTTCCTGATAGGTTGGATGATGACAAATGATATTTGTGAAATGATAGTTAGTTGATGGAATCCATGTCTCGACCTTGAGATTGATGATACCCCTTTATAATTGCTTATAAGTTTTCATGTGAAAAACCCTGCAGGTGGATTCTGTATCCGTCACATGAAATAAGTTAAGCGTTTGAATAAAGGATTAAATTGATCAATGAATTAAATAGTCAGAACTTTAATTCGATTGGTTGGTATCTGTAATCTTAACATAGGGAATTAAATAAGAATTTAATGATTGACTTTGAAATTATACCGAGGAGTGCAATTACGGATTTTTAGTGGAATAATCTGTGATTTATTATGGTAGGTTAATTCATTCATTATTTTGAATTAATACCATAATTGAAAGTCTCACTAATTAAATCTTTGGTCCCTGCTATGCCTCATTAATTAAAGAACTTGGAAAAGGAAGAAACCTGTTTTCTTGAAGTAGTAAAATCCTACAAGATTTTGGACAACTTTATAAAAGGTAAGTAGACGTTTGGGTTTTATGCCCTTAAAAACGTGTGGATTAACAAGGAAAGAAGGAATCCTATACGTTTTGGGATTAGGGTTTTAAGCCCTAAAAACGTAATTATAAATAGGAATTTTTCCTTCTTGAAAAAATACGACCTTTTCTGAGAAGCAGTACTTGCCCACACAAGTATTCCCCACTCAGAGATTATTGGGGACATAGTAGAAGACTGCAGACCTGGAGAACGAGTTGGACGCGTTGTGTGAAAGCTTCAAGAGGTTAGTATTTCGTAATCCTACTTGTCGTTGTTATCTAGTGATTTATGTAAGATTGTTGATCCTTACTAATGCGCAGCGAAGTTGCTTTCGCTGCGCATGTTCTAACGACCTGGCCCTTAGCATCTTCTAAAATCTTGTAGAAGTGCTCCCATTTCATTAAAGGATGAATCTTTGGGAATTACTTGTGAATGATCATAATAATTTGATGATAGATTCTAGGGATGATCCTGTTATGGTTGTACAAGTGCTCCCTTACTAAACTGAGATCATACTATTAGAGATTAAAAAACTAAATATCCTTATATCTAAAGAGATTATACTATTAGAAAATAAATCTGAAAAAGGAAAAGGGATTACACTGGTTATTAAGGAACTGAAACTGAGTCCACACATTTAGACATCAAGGTTACAACTCATTTACTATACTAACTTTTACATAACCCAGATGACAGAACCCCATCAAACACTCAAACTTAATACATGAAAAATTAAACACACGGTAAAGAAAATTTACCATTTTTACTAAACATACGTAAGAAATGAAAAAGAAAAAATGAAAGGGGTGTTTCAACAACAATCTTGTTCAACAATAGGCAAAGGTGTCATTAAACTATGTAAGAAATTCAAAATTAATACCATAGAATTTAGATAGAGACTGAAGACATTATTGAATTAATGCCCGTCCATCTTCTCCATTAAAATTTGGGTGTGTTCCTTATCATATTAATTCAACATATAAGCATAAAGCAAAGAAATATTAAATTAAAGGCAACAAACTGTGAAACTAATTATAGAATCATGATAAAAGAAATTGAAATGTGTTCGGAAGAATAATTCAAAGTTGTAGGAAATCAAATTTGTTTAGAATTTTATATTTAGTAGTTTATTTAATTTATATCTAGTTAGGATTTATTTGTCAATGTTATAGGAATAGGTTTTCTGTTTTGAATTGAAGTAAGTCTCTAGTATACAAATAGGGATACTCTTTCAGATATTTTCTTGTAGTGAGAAGTGGTGTGACAATTGTTGAGATTGTAGAAAGCATTCACAAATTTATTAGTTTATAAACAAAATATTCTCCTTTAAATTGGTGCCAGAGCTTCTATGATCTTGGTAGAGAATCAAATAGCTTCCGCTGTTGGTGAGCAGCACTAGTCAATATGTGTCGCCCATCTGGCCGATGATTGTGCCAGAAAATTGTTTGGCCAATGTGTATAATAGAAAAAATTGATGTATGCATGAAAAATAATCATGCTGAGGGGAACTGACGAAGATATTGCAAGTTTAAAGAGGTGCAAGCAAACATGGCACAAGAAAAAACTTTTCTCTAAAAGATGGAGATAAGAAATTAGCGTAAAAAAATTGAAAGTTGATTATAAGTGAACCAACAAAATTGGGTGTTGGTGACAAAGTACATCAACGAGAGTTGGAGAGAAGTGCTCCAACAATTGAGAGTTGGAGAAAAGTGCTCCAATAATTGAAGGTTGAATAGAAGTGTTTTCAACAATTGAATGTTGATGAGAAGTGCTCCAACACAATGCAACCAAGAAAAAGAATAATGACAGTTGGAGAGAAGTGCTCCAACAAAATTGAGAGTTGGAGAGAAGTGCTCCAACAATTGAATGTTGAAGAGAAGTGTTTTACCATTGATGGTTGATGAGAAGTGCATCAACAATTGAAGGTTGGAGAGAAGTGCTCCAATACAAACAAAGCAACAAATTGAAAGTCGGAAAGAAGTGTTCCAACATACATGAAAAGGAATGAAAGATTGGAGAGAGGTGCTCCAATACAACAACAACAACAAAAGGCAGGAGTATACAATTTTGAATTACGGAAAAATGTTGGAATAATAATTTAAAGTTGTAGGAAATCAAATTTGTTTAGGATTTTATATTTTGTAGTTTATTTAATTTATACCTAGTTAGAATTTATTTTTCAAAGTCATATAGGAATAGATTTTCCTGTTTTTAGTTAAAGTAAGTCTCTAGTATTACAAATAAGAGTGTTCTATCAGATATTTTTTTATAGTGAGAAGTGATATAAGAATTGTTAAAACTGTAGAAAGCATTCACAAATTTATTAGCTTATAAACAAAATATTCTCCTGCAAAATGGAAATCAAATGAACAAGAAACTAAAATTAGGAAAGAAACAAAACGAAAATGAAGGGGGGAGGGGGAGGGGTGGTTAAAAGGGTTACCTTTATGAACAATGGACTAGGGCAGAGTCTTACGCTGGATCCTCAACCTCACCAACAAATATTTTAATTCGCTTTGGCCTTTGGCCAGTAAAGAAGTACACACGAGCAAAAGAATGAGAAAAGAGTTTAGATTTCAAGGATTTGAACCAAATGAAACTCAACCTTTAGCATAGTTTCACTTGGCAAAGAAACTATTTTTATTATTTAAAAAATTCCTTCTCAAATGGTTTTTTTTTCTTTTTTTTTTTTTTTTGGGGGGGGGGGGGGTATTTATATATAACACATAAATTGTTGAAATTAGGGTTCTGAATCGATATGATTCGGAGAATAAGTTTTGAAATTTGTTCATCTTTTGAGGTATTTTAAAATCTACAGTAAGATGAAGATCATTAAAACCTTTTCTGATAATTCAAAAAATGAAACGAATGAAAAACAAGAAAGAGGAGAGTGCATAAACTAGTTAGCTTCTTAACTTAACAAATCAAATATTTATTCATAAATATGGACTACTTAGACATAATTAAACTATAATTATGACCTGATATTCATAATTTGACATATGTGCTCAATTAGATGATTATTCAAGCATGATCTGGTTTTCAAAATTAACAATTTATATACTTTAAAGATATGATCAAACTAAAAAATTATACATAAGGTATAGTATGATATTTTGCCAAATGAAATGGAAAAATATTATCAAAGTATTTTAGAAAATATTTTGACATTTTATACATGCTTAATTTACTTTATTTTTAATTCAAGAAGCATGATCAATTTATTAAAAATATGGAGGATCAAAATTAAGTGTCAAGAATTACTTCTTTCTTTCGCCAGAAACTATAAAAGAAAGTCTGGTAAAGAAATTGATGAACCCGATTTCGACTTATCCCAATACATCTCTTTGAATTAAAATGGCACACATTATTTTATTGAATCGTAGTAAGACCCTGATATCGAGTTTCCTATATATCTCAAGTTGCATGAGAATGCAGGATAAATGTAGCTCAAGATACGTCTGATTTACGCACTACTTAAAATGTTTTAAAAACTTCCCAGTATCAAATTACTGAGAGGGAGCATAGGAGTGCAATTGGTGATAGATATGTTGAATACAATCGAGCTCCAATGTCGAGTTTGCCTACACATCCCCTATATCAGGAATTAGACTATATGCAGTTCAACCCAATCGATTTAAAGAATATTCTTTATAAAGACATATCCCTTGATTTAAAATAGGTGACAAGTATTCTAAATGTGGAAAAGAGACTTGTAATTTCTTAGTCATTAATGTGGAACATTTCACATATGTAAATAAGAATTTACATGAACATAATTTCCATTGATCTCATGTGCATTGTCTCTTGAGTTTGAAATAAGAATGGAAGGGCTCTAGTGTTGATTCAAAAATTGTAACTAGACTCGAACCCAAAATGTCACCCCCCAAATTCGGCTCTGGCACAACAGACATTCGATGTTGATGAACCGCATTGAAAGCACCTTATAAATATGGTAGTTGACATAGTTGTCTCATCATCATTGCTTAATACAATTTTCTTTGTGTGTGCGCGCATTAAGACAGTTAATTAAATGAAATTGTCATGACTCGATATCTCATTAGCCATTGAGGAAACCCACTATCCCCTATAGGCAAATCTCATTCATTTATAAATCATTTAAAATGAATAAAAAAGGAAATAAGTGGAAATTGATTTAAAATAATATTAGAGTTAAAATTTATGACCTGAGCCAAAATAAAAACTAAAATAGCTGAATAACCCCAAGCATTTGGTAACACAAATACAGGAGGAGCACCTAAGATTCAAAAATACATAAGTCTGAAGTCTACAAGTTGTTCAGAAAGAAAAGACAGTAAAAACAAATGAATCCGGAATTCAGTATTGCAAAACAACTAAGCAGCTCGCCCTAAACTCTAATCTTCAACCTTAGATACTACGATAACTCAACTGTTACTAGTCCCTGAAACTAAACCTATACACAAAAAGTATAGAAAATCAAGGGTGAGTACGGAAAATCGATGTGCTCAGCAGCATCATCGATTACTCCTTATATGAATCTATGGCGAGGGTTCGTCCTACATTGCCCTTATTAATAATTAATCATTAGGTATAAGAATTCAATTCAAAACACTGTTTAGCAGCTAAAGACAACAATAATCAACACTGGAGCAATATCGGAAACCAACTCTCTTACACCGTAAGTATCAACCATAACACATATGTTATCTCAATCATCTCAACTAAATTGCGAGACAAATAAGTCTCTTTTGTAATCACTTGCAATTTCATCGCTCAGAATCAATATGTAATGTCATGATAATAAAATAAAATATAAATGCATATTCTGTGTATATACCCACTTCCTCTATCGGATAGTAGGGATTTATGGGAGACTCGCGAGTTCTATATATCGTGTAATTGTTGCAATTCTTATCCATATATAATAATGTGCAAACATGCAACTACGATCTATACACAATAATGTACAAACGAACAACTGCTATCCCAATAAAATTTATGCATGCATGCAATATCGATCCCCAATCAAGTAATATCTGCATATGATGTGCAAGCGTGCCGCTTTCAGGGACTGTAGAACTTTCGCAAATGGCAAGCTATGCATCCAGAGTAGGTGAATAAGGTGTTTATATGGCGACTGGAATGATGAAGAAGAGTCGTGAGATGTTGTTTTCAGATAAAGTTCCGATGAGGCTAAATTAACAAAACAATTTGTACAGAGTGAGAAAAGATTCAAGAATGCTGAAAATAAATAAGAAACTGAAAGGGTTCATATCGGTTCTGAAAAAGTGAAATCATCACTGTCTCGATAACTGGTCTTAGATTCTGACCCAATCACAAGAAGACATATGTCCGAAGAATTTAATGTGAAAGGACACATATCACACCAATGCTGCCAGGGACCTTTTCTATGTTTTCCAACTAAAAAACTGAAGACCTTTCCACTTTTCAATCACAACTTAGCGAATAACCAGAAAATGGTGGGATTATCTGCATGGGGTAAAAAATTGGACATGACACATGGGCCAATCAGGAAGAGACACATGAAAAGAGGAACATATCAAATGATCTTGTTCGTAGAAGATTCAGAGTTATGGTATTAGAATATGATATCATATCATAGAGACTGTTTGGCTCCAAAAGCATAAATTGACCACCCGGTTGTGGCCAATTAAGATAAGATCAAGAGTCTGGCCGTTACGGAAAAATTTGAGATCTTCATCAATCGTTATATAATTGAAGTTATGTACAGTTAATGAATTTTAATTTATGGGGATAGAATTCACAGATATTATTCTCTAAGATTTAGCTATAAATAGTGTTTTACCTTCTTGTCAAAAGGGCATTTGATTTCAAAAAAAGACACTAGCATGATACCTGTAGTATGTAATATCAAGCTCGACAATTACAATTTAGTGCTATAATTCAAGCCTCATTTACTTACAGCCTATTCAACCAATCTTCTTAAATTAATTTATTTTGAAAAGTGTTTATAAAAAGGTACTTTTTGTGAGAAGTAATTTGTGTTTAGCTAATAAATTTAAAAAATATTTTTGGGCAGCAATTAGTATTTGGTCAAGCTTTTGAGAAGTGTTTTTAAGTGTATTTTTCCTCAAAAGTGTTTTTTAAATAAGTGATTTTTGGATAGAAATAATTTTTTCTACTCTTTAGAAACACTTATTTTCTCCCAAAAACTTAGTAACACCACATTTTTTTAGATAATCACTTTTGACCTCCTAAAAATTTAACCAAACCGACTATTATTAATCATGTTGCTATTTCATAATTACTCTTCATTCTCCAATTATAACATCAATCTTTAAAATATTATGTGGCATAATATTTAAGCATATTAGTTTATTAAATTTCACTATTTGATGATTTCAATCCGCAAATTCTTAAAGCACATATATTAATTTAAATATACCGATTTAAGGATAATCAATATATACATATGAATGTTGTTAGAGGTTTAAATGATTCGGCATGCATCACTCAGTGTTTACATAAAGCACGAAAAAAGAGAGGATTTCCGATCCAATATGGATACCTAAGTTCTGATATACTCTAATGAATGAAATTATCGATAATTAACGACTTTGAGTACTAGTAATTAAGGATATTTAGGGTGTATTTGGTACCAATGAAAATTTGTTTAATGGAAATTATTATTTTGGAAAATGTCTTTATGAAAAATAAATTTGTGTTATTTACTTTCTGTATTTGATAGATGAGTAAAAAAAATATTTATATATAACTTAAGACAAACGCAATAAGAGATGGGATGGAGATGGAGATGTGGTTTGTGCCAGTACATGAAGGCTAGAAAGATAGGGGCGGGATGAAATGTATTACAGAGTAAGAAAAAAATAATTAATATAAAATATCACTTATAAAATTTAATTTTTTGCTCTACTTTTATTTAAAAAAATGTTCTTTCATTTTTATTTTTCTTTAAAAAATACTTTTCAATAATTTTGATAACCAAAAAATTGTGAAACATTTTCCTCTATCAAGCTCACCCTTGTTCTGTGATTGACTTGATTTTCCAAATACAGAGACGTGAACGACTTTCTTATCAGGGCTGCTATAGAATAAAACCATATATTATATTATATAATGTATAAACATATCACAATTATTTAAGTCATCTTTGGAAAGTCTAAAACTCTATGCAATAATAAAAGTTGGTCAGAATTAAGTGGAAGTTTGGCGTAACGATCTTCTCTTTAAAAAGGAAGAGTGTCTTTTTATTATTGGGTTAATTAAAGGGAAAGAGTGAAATATATTTTTAATACATTAATAACAGTATAAAATTATTTTCTTTTTTTGATTTATTGAATCTTAATTATCTTTAATCTTAGAAAATGCACATGTATCAAATTATATTCAGAAATATTTTTTATATTTTGGCTTAAATATGTTAGCAGAATTTTAAAAAGAATTTTGTATTCACGTTTTCTTATATTGCATTGTCAAAGAGTTGATAGCTTCTAAATCTATTTTTTGATTATGAAATTATAATTTGTAGTGTTTCTTTTATAGTAAAACATAGGCAAATTTTATTTGAAAAATCAAAGTCCAAATTTTGTCATCATTACCCAAATTCATCGTATCGTCCAAAAGTCTTTTAGCATATCATATGCTATGTCAAAATTATCTGAACCGTGTAATGATGGCAATTGATACCTTTAAACAGGTGTTTGGATACCGATGAAGAACCATAAGTTTTATATTTTAAAATTTCTTAAAGAGTATGATTTGAGATTTTTTAATTTTTTTAAATATTTATTTAAAAAAATAAAAAATTATTATTTTAATTTTTTTATTTAAAAAAATTATGTTGGATATAAAGAGATTATTCGTATCATGTGAAAAAATTATATTTAAAATAACTAGTTATTAGGATTGTTGATTAGTGAATTTGGCCTGTTTGACCATGAAATTATATGAGATAAAATTGATGTTTTGTTTGGACATATAATTTAAAATTTTTGAGTTATATTTTTTCCTCAAGAACATATAAAAAGTTTTATAAGTTGTGAAAACTATTAAAATTTTCTCAAATTCTTATATAATCTTACCAAATAAGTAAAAGTTAGTATAATACACTATTACAAAGTCATTCTAGAAGATACAACATTAATCGATAAAAGTTTAGTTCAATAAAAAGTAAAATTGAGCATGAGTTTTAGTGTACTGTTTTTTAATATAATCCTCCACATATTTGACAAAGATTGGTAAAAAGTATAATACCAATAATAAATTTTATTTATATTTAAAATAATTGATTGGTAAATATATTTGATATAATATAAAATGGTGATTTTTACAACGTTAAGAGCCGCCACTTCTTTTCTTTTTTTCAGAAGAATCCCATCCCCATTGTTTAAAAATATTATTCTTTTTATTTTAATTAATTTTAATATATAAAATTTTATATATATATTAACTAAAAAAAGATATTTTAAAATTAATTTATTTAATTTTGACTGAGTAAAAAATTTTAAAAAATAAAGAAGATTTTTTAATGATATCATATCAAAAATTTTATATATATACTATCTAAAAAAGATATTTTAAATTTATTTATTTGATTTTGACTGAATAAAAAATTTTAGAAAATAAAGAAGATTTTTTAATATTATGATCTTAAATATGTCACGTGCAAAATTAAAATTAAAGAATTGCAAAAAAAGAAAGAAATATATTTTCAAACAACCTAAAAAAATTAAAGATAAATACATTAAAACGATGAAAATATTTTTTTTAAAATAGACTAAAAAAATAATAAGACAAATAAATTGAAACAATCCTTCAATAACTATTTATGTAAAACATATGTCCAACTATATTTAGAAATATTCTGAATGTTTTGGTTCAAATATGCTTCCAGTTGAATTATAGGGATAATGCATAAGTATCTCTCTGAATTATGACTGAATTTTTAAGAATATTTTTATTTTTATGGAAGTTTTATTACTTTTTAAAATATTTTAAAGTGTAATAAATATATTCTTTGGTGTTGAGGTGACACAGGAGTGTGCTCACTCTCTTGAAAGCAAGTGAGAGGCGAAAATTAAATTAAAAATCTCATCAATGTGGTTATATATCTTTTTTTATAATTGGACACGTAACTAGTACACATAATTATTAACGTTGAAACTTATATATTTTTAATTATTTTCTGTTCTTTCTTTGTGAAATACTCTCTCTGTTCCATCTTACTTGTTAGGATAATATTTGAACATCCATTAAGTGTTATACCCTGTAAATTCATGACATTTAGATGGCCTATTCACATGTTGGTTAAGAGTTTTAGAATGTCATACATGCTAGAAAAAGGCCCGGGGGAAGACCTGACAAACGCCGGGTCAAAGCATCGCAAGAAAAGGCCGAGCAGGCCCCTCCGCGATGGCCAACGTGCCACAGAGGGCTCACCTCCGCGATGGCCAACATGCCACGGAGGTGAGATGCAGTCCCAAGTATATAAAGCCCCCACTTCGATTTTTAATGATAATTATCAAATATTTGCAGTGAATAAACCAGAGAGTAACCAGAAAACAGAGGGCACGAGGGTTCCATTGAAATTTTTTTCGATTACGTTATTAAACGCGGTCCAAACTATAAATCACTTCGGGTAGCGAAGTATTGGCTACAGGGAGCATTCCTATGGAGTTAGTTTCGTGAAATTCGGTCGGCGAACCGTCGTCCTACCGAGCTAAGGTAAGTGGAATTGCTCCAAATTAGTGTCAATATACTTCTAGTCCTAAAGTGAGTATTTCTCCCTTCTGGACTTCTAAGAAATAGCGAGTTTTCAGCTGTTTTTTGATAAGTCAAAGTTTGGGCTCTATATATGTTCAAAGTAGTGTTTTCTTTCGGATTATTGATGAATTTAGTTCTAATTGCTATAAATATGAAAGCAGTTGGAAGAAATAGCTGAAAATTAGCCAAGTTACGCCAGATACTCAGAAAGTTAACTGACCAGGTATGTGAAGCTAGTTTCTTTCAACAAGTTAGTAATTCCAGTAGAGAAAACTAGTGTAAATTCTAGTAGAAAGTTTCAGAAACAGAACAACATGCCCAGTATGTAATCTAGTAAAGTACGTCAGGATATTATCGTGTTCAGCCGAAACTTAGTAAAGCAATACAAGTGTCCGTAAAGCATTTCAGAAATAGAATAGTAGCTTAATATGAATTTTAGAAAGTATGTTAGAAATAGTAAATCATGTTTACCATGAAATTTAGTTATACAACATGATTCTCAGCAGAAATATTATATCTTGTTTCAGTATCAGATTCAGCACAGTATGATAGAAATTATATATATACCATTACTAGTTTCAGCATGTAATATATATATACACATTACTATAATTAGTTTCAGCATGTATCGTATGCGGATAGTATTATCAGTTGAGACTTGACTGTATTGTTTTTGGGTTGGATTACCTAGCATCCATGACCGCCCCAGGGTAAATAGTTGTATCGACTCGTCCGCCTGATGGCGAGGATACGTCGCTCTACGGAGTGGCATGCCGTCCTCTAGGGGACAAAGATGGGATGCCAGTTTCCCCATATTTTGCCTTGGTCGGCTTTTATACACCCCCGTCGAGCGAGTACGCCCGGGGTGTTGATTCAGGAGTCCTCTAGACTCAGGTACAGTTATAGTCAGGGGCTCAGCGGGCCCAAGTGCATGCCCAGGGGACCGGCAGGATGCTTATAGTTACTATGGGAGATGGGATGACCGAGGTAGGGGTATAGATTGCGTGTTGGTTGTACCTTCCGGCTTATGGGGGCCAGGCAAGGTTTATGTGTGCTATGTTATGTTATATTATGCCATGTTAAGTTAGTTATGAATAGACGGACAGTAGAATGCCACGTTACCAGGTACGACTCCTACTCCTTTCAGCATAGTTGAGGACAGTCTTATACTCATACTTTCAGTCAGTTACAGTCTATTTCTTTCTACTTCAGTTCTATAAGTTATATTGCTTGTCTTAAGTTATTTTCCAGCTGTTGCTTTGCATACTCAGTACCAGCGGTACTAACGCCCGTTTTGGGGTGCTGCATTACTTGTCTGCAGGTACTCATAGACGAGGAGTCGATCCCTCGTAAATCCAGCCAGTACACAGAGTCATCAGCTCCTGTCATCCGGAGCTAGACAGCTAGAGGTTTATTTCTTTTCTTTTGTTGTACAGTATGGGTAGGCCGGGGCCCTGTCCCGACCATCTTATCAGTATTCTTAGAGGCTTGCAAATTGTATATTTTTCCTATGGTTAGTTGTACCGGTCGTGTGTATGTTTTAGTTTGTTTACGATGGCCGTGTGGGGCCTTATTCAGTTGGTAGTGGTGATCTTGTTGGTCACGTAGCAGTTTAGCACTTGTTTTCTTGATTCAGAAATAACTAGACAGCATGGTGGCCTTGTCGGCCCACATAGGTTCCCTATTGATTTAGTTGTTCTGGGTAGCTGTTGTTTTCTTATAGGTGGCTATAGGCCTAGTCGGCCGGAGACTGTATTTACAGTCGTTATATAGCCCGTCGTTTTCTTGAATCCAGAGTTAGAGACAGCCTGGCACCAGAAGTGCTTAGGCTCAGCTAGCCCAGCAGTCCAGGTCCTAGTAGGGCACCAGGTACCAGTCATGCCTCCCAAGGCGGGGCGTGACATTAAGAAATAAATTAATAGGGATGATAATTGACTAACATAACCCTATTAATTTTTTGAAAACATATAATAATAATTTTTTTCACATTTTAGAATGACTTTTAAGTACTAAGGGTAGAATTGAAAAAAAAACATGATCATTTGTCTCATGAATTTTGAAACTAAAATGTATTTTGAAATATCTTTTTTTAGTATACCCAACAATTAAAATGAAACAGAGGGAGTATTGATTTTCCTCCTCACTTTAACTTTTTATTTTTTTTGCTTTTATTTATTTATTTATTTTCTTTCCACTTTTAATTATTTTCCTATATTTCATAATTATATAATACTTATGATATAATAACTTTTTTTTTATTTGAAGACAGCCAGATACAATTTGTATCAATTTTATTTCAATAGCATCAATATCAAAATACAATTACAGTGGATTGGAGATCGATGTAAATTTTAACACTTCTCTTTAGACCTTATATTATGTATTTGATGAAATTTTTGGACTGCATTTCATTAAAAAAAATTCAGTAATAAAATTAACGTATTTCGATTTTTGAAATACTTTTGGTCTTCGTTCAAAACTAACTTATTTTAATTATAAGATATTGAAATTAAATCCAAAAAAATAAGTAGAAGAAGAATAAATAAAAACAATAGAAAATGAAAAAACAACAAAAGAAGGCATAGAAGGAGAATAAAAAATGAAAAGAAAAAATATATTTTACAATGAAATATATGTGTGGTGGCGCGTGTATATCACCGCAGCTAATTTAATTCGATTGTAGCTCTACTTCATCATATAAGCTGTAAAAAAATAAAAATAAAATAAAATTTAAATAAAAATAAAAATAAAATATGTCACTAAAAATTTCAACTATAAAGTAAGGAGGTACTTATACAATTTTTTTCTATTACACTGTCGAAGAGTTGATAGTTTTCTATTATAAATTTTAATCTGTTTTTAGTTATGAAAATTATAATTCATAGTGTTTCTCTTTAATAGGTACATTTTATTTGAAAAATGGAAGTCCAAATTTTTTATCATACCCAGTAATCTTTTCAGGAGATATAAATTACATGGGAAGGAATATTATATCATTCATATCCTCAATAAGTCTTTAGGATGTATCTAACAAACTTGACATTACTTGAGCAAATAATCCAGCAACTTTTAGTCGCCATGTCTATTAGTAAAAATATTTAAATACATGTCGAGAAAAGTCTCGAATAACGTTAAGAGCCGCCACTTCTGTTTTAATTCCTCCCTCCCTCCCTCCCTAAATTCTTTTTTAATTTATACATCTTAATTTAATTTAGCAGGACGTTTAAGACATATTTTTTTTAATTGTATAATTTAAATTTTAAAATATATATTAATATATCAAATATATTTCAGATTGCGTGATCTTAAAAAAAAATTATTTTAAAATAAATTTAAAAATTAAATCAAATAACAAATTGAGATGAAAGGAATATATTAATTTCTTCTGTATTGTGACACTTTTTTTTAATCGATATTAAGAAAATAATATTTTTTTATTTTGTGTATAAAATTATTTTAGATTATAAATGTTATTTAAAAAAATAATATTAAATTTTATGCTCAATTAAATATTATCCAATAAATTAGAACAGACAGAGTAATTAACAAAAATAAATAAAATAAAATAAGAAGCTAAGAGCCGCCACTAAATACATGTTACCTGTTACCGTCCTCCGCTGAATTTAATTCTAGATAAGACAGAGGACTATGAGATTCGCACCTTAGTTTATTCAACATTTGATTTCTTCACAAATTAAAGTCACTACTGATCCCTCACAACCACTAGTAGACAATTCAGCCATGTCTCCATCACCCTCCTTTAGCTATAAATACCTTTCACTTTACCACTTGTTTCCCATGACCTTTTCCTACAACACCAAAATGAGGCTTAGTGAATTCACAATTTTTGCTTTACTATTTTCTCTGCTTTTGCTGAGTGCCTCGGCAGAACAATGTGGTTCGCAGGCGGGAGGTGCACTTTGTCCCTCGGGACTATGCTGCAGCAAATTTGGCTGGTGTGGTAACACCGATCCCTATTGTGGTCCTGGCAATTGTCAAAGCCAGTGTCCTGGCGGCCCCACTCCTAGACCACCCGAACCCACCCCCGGGGACCTCGGCGGCGTCATCTCAAATTCTATGTTCGATCAAATGCTTAAGCATCGCAATGATAATGCGTGTCAAGGAAAGGGTAATTTCTACAGTTACAATGCCTTCATCAATGCTGCCAGGTCTTTTCCTGGCTTCGGCACCACTGGTGATATCACTGCCCGTAAAAGGGAAATTGCTGCTTTCTTTGCCCAAACATCCCATGAAACTACTGGTAGGTCGGTTTAAATCTGATGAATTTAAGTTTTTATATTGAATCATTACTTCATGATTATGAATCTCAAAAGTAATATATATTTTAGTAATAATAATTGATAATGTACCCCTTAATAGGAGGATGGCCTACGGCACCAGATGGACCATACGCATGGGGCTACTGCTTCCTGAGAGAACAAGGTAGCCCCGGCGACTACTGTACACCAAGTAGTCAATGGCCTTGTGCTCCTGGCAGAAAATATTTCGGACGAGGCCCCATCCAAATTTCACAGTAATCTCCTATATATTCACAATCATTTTCATTTTTCCATGTTTTAATGTGATGAACTTGTAGGGTCTAATTAGGTGTATTTTGATATGAACAAACACAGCAACTACAACTATGGGCCATGTGGAAGAGCCATCGGAGTGGACCTGTTGAACAATCCAGATTTAGTGGCCACAGACCCAGTCATCTCATTCAAGTCAGCCATATGGTTCTGGATGACCCCTCAATCACCAAAGCCTTCTTGCCACGATGTCATCATCGGAAGATGGCAACCATCCGGTGCTGACCGAGCAGCTAATCGCCTCCCTGGATTTGGTGTGATTACAAACATCATCAATGGTGGCCTAGAATGTGGTCATGGGAATGACAATAGGGTTCAGGATCGAATTGGATTTTACAGGAGGTATTGCGGAATTCTTGGAGTTAGCCCAGGTGATAATCTTGACTGTGGCAACCAAAGATCTTTTGGCAACGGACTCTTAGTCGATTCTATGTAACAGCTTCATCTTCTGTTTGTTGTATTCTCTTGCAATAATGCCCGCCCCACCTATAAATAAATTTACTTATGTAATTGTGTTGTAATCTGATGGGAATACGACTTGTATCCTTTGTTTTAATAAGCAAAGACTTTTGTCCAAGATAGTGGATGGAATTCTGAGGGGTGTAAATGAGCATTATGAAAGATGATTAACCTATCCAGCCATTTCATTATTTAGTAAAGCATTTAAGTTATAATTTAGCCTAATTATTATAGGTTAGTTAACATTTTCTAAAGACTGTTCCATCAGTATTATTGGATAGAGTCACCTGTCACTATCTTGTACAAATATTTTCTACATCATTAATTGACACCACTGTAAAGATATGACACCTGAGTCTAACTCAACCTCAAAAGTTAGCTCATGAGGGAAGAAGAATTCTCAAGTCCATATAAACAAACCATCAGTCCATTCTCCAATTAATGTGGGACTTTAACCTACTAACACCCCCCTTCACACCCAGACCCGACAGGAGTGTGGACTGGGAGCCCAAACGGGAATGGACCTGGCTGTGATATCATGTTGATATATAACAAGTGTTCTATTGAAGAACAAGAAAAGAAAGAATCAAAAGGCCAACTACAAAGTTACATAAGAGAATAGAAGACAACAATCTAGAATGGGGAAGGGGGTGCCTATATATAGGCATAAGACTACCTAAAACCCTAAGGCTCATCTGCTAACAATTATATGGGCTAACATTCCCCCTCAAACTCATAATGCGACAGTAATAAGCATTGAGAGTTTGTCACACAAGAAACGAAACCGAGACGCCGACTGAGCCTTCATAAAAAGGTCAGCAATCTGCAAGGCCGATGGAACAAAAGGAAGTGATATGGTCCCAAGCTGGAGATGATGACGAGTGAAGTGACAATCAATCTCAATGTGCTTCGTCCGCTCATGGAAAACAGAGTTCTTTGCAATTTGCATCGCACTCTTGCTATCACAATGTAGAGGAGTAGGCAGAGAAATGTGAACCCCCATATCTGCAAGAAGCCAGCGTAACCAAACAATCTCACATGTAGTCACTGCCATAGCACGATACTCAGCCTCCGTGGAAGATCTAGAGGCAACATCTTGCTTCTTGCTCTTCCATGATATCAAACAATCTCCAAGGAACACACAAAAATCAGTGGTGGATTTGCGATCATTGCGATCGCCATTCCAATCAGCATCACTATAGGCTCGCAACTCGAGAGATGACGTCGAGGGAAACAAGAGGTTCTGAAACTGGGTGCCACGAAGATATCTCAAAATACGAAGTACAGCTCCCCAGTGAACTGAAGTAGGAGCAGTAACAAACTGGCTAACAACGTGAACTGCATGAGCTATATCCGGGCGAGTAACGGTAAGATACACCAAGCTACCTACAACAGTCCGATAAAGACTCGGATCTGTTAACAAAACACTATCACTAGGAGAGTACCGTGCATTGGTTTCAAGTGGAGTATCTGCAGTCCTGTTGTCAGAAAGGAGCGCCCGTTTAAACAAGTCAGATATATACTTAGTCTGAGAGAGATGATATCCTTTCTTAGACTGAGCCACCTCAATACCCAAAAAATAACATAGCAGGCCCAAGTCTTTCATGGCAAACCGATGAGCCAAATCATGCTTCAATGACTCAATACCATCATGATCATCACCAGTTATAACCATATCATCTACATATAAGGACAAAAGGATTCGCCCTGCACTCGTACTTCTAACAAACAACGCCAAATCATGGTTACTCGGGACAAAGCCAAGGGAAGTAATCACAGTGGAGAATTTCTCAAACCAAGCACGAGGGGCTTGTTTGAGACCATATAGAGCTTTTCGAAGCCGACAAACTTCACCCGACTGGTGATCAATACCCGGTGGAGGATTCATATACACTTCCTCATGGAGATCACTATTCAGAAATGCATTCTTGACATCCATTTGAAATATCTTCCACTGTCGAACGGATGCCACGGCAATCATAGTGCGAATAGTCGTCATCTTTGTCACCGGAGCAAAGGTTTCCTCATAGTCCATACCATATTTTTGTGAGTACCCTTTTGCCACAAGTCTAGCCTTGTATCGCTCAACAGACCCATCAGGCTTTGTTTTTATCTTATACACCCATCGACAGCCAATCATATGTTTACCAGGTGGGAGGGTAACCAAATCCCATGTGTGTGTCTGATAAAGAGCAGTGAGTTCCTCCACCATAACATTCTGCCAAAGAGGATCAGACACAGCCTCTCTATAGGACTCAGGTTTAGACAATTGATGTGTGTTTGTAATAAAGGAAGAAAATGGGTGTGAGTAGGTAGAATAAGCAAAATCAGGTAGTTTGGTGGACTTACTCTGACGAGTAGACCTCCTCAGAGGTGGTGGATCTCCAGTCTCAGGATCAGACTCAGACACAGGCAGGGCTGAAGTATTGTCAGAAGGCACATCGGGTGGCACAGTTGAATCCGAAATTGGAGCCTCTGTGTCAATGCCAAATGGATCAATACGCCGAAGATCTGACTTAGTAACATCATGGGATTTAGCTGAAATTGAATAGAAAGGAATACGCTCCAAAAAGGTGACATGCCGTAACATATAATTTCTGACTGACAGGATCATAGCAACGATAACCTTTCTGTCCAACACCATACCCCAAAAATACACATATAGCTGATTTTGGCTCCAGCTTATTTCGTTCAACATGAGGACGAAGAACAAAACAAGTACATCCAAAAACTCGTAATTGCAGAGTAATCTGGCATGTGACCATATAATTTCTGAAACGGACATATCCCTGAAGTCAATGCAGTAGGAATACGATGGATCACATATACAACAATTAGGACTGCTTCTCCCCAAAAATTACTAGGAACCTCTGCAGATAATAGTAAGGAGCGTGTTGTCTCAACAATATGACGATGTTTCCTTTCGGCAACACCGTTCTGCTCAGGAGTATCTGTACAAGATGACTGGTGTATGGTACTATCAGAGGCAAGTAACTGAGTGAAATCACTGGAGGTATATTCACCCCCTAAGTCACACCTGAAACACTTTATCACAGTCGAATGTTGCGTTTTAACAAGGGCTCTAAAGTTGCTGTAAATGCCAAAGAAGTCAGACCTGCGCTTCATAAGATAAACCCAGGTATACCGAGTATAGTCATCTATGAACGAAACTTGATAGTTCGAACCACCCTTAGTGGATACTGGTGATGGTCCCCATACATCAGAATGAATAATGTCAAAAGGAGCAACTGAATAAGACATACTTTTATTAAAAGGTAAGACAGAAAATTTTGCCAGTTTACAACCATTACAATCTGAAATATCAGAAGTGTTTAAATGACCCAAAGCACCAGTAGAGGCTAAAAAACATAAACATGACACTGATATATGTCCCAAGCGGGAATGCCAAAGATAAAACTGCGAAGACAAAGGACTCAAACGAAAAGAAGACAAATCAATGCTAGAGGCGGCAACAACAGACACTTTGAGACTCTCCAGGACATAGAGTTCCCCCAACCTACGGTCAATCCCAATCACCTTCTAAGTGTGTTGGTCCTGTACAACACAAACAGAATCAGAAAAGAATACCCAATGACCAGTCCTACACAACTGACTGACAGAAGAAAGATTAAAAGCAAGTTTAGGAATATAATAGACATCAGACAGAACAATGTGAGAAGTAGTAACAGAACCGACACCCTCGACTGGCATAGACGTAGCACTGGTAGACATAACAGAGAGTGGTGAAATGGGTGACAAGGAACCAAACGATGACAGACAATGTGACATATGTTGGGTCGCACCAGAATTCAGAATCCACAAACGTTGTTCTTCCCTACTAGCAATATACGGCGCAAAATCTTTCAATTCTGCAAGTTCAGTAAGGGCCAATTGATCCCACAAATCAGACATAGCAGTATAGAAATCTTGAATGCTCATAGCATTCTGTTGAAGAGCACGAATATCGTATTCTAATTGGTACTGCTTCGCAAAATTAGACTGAGTGTACAGTCTCTTCAAGTGATCCCAAATTTCTTTTGCTGTGTCATATTTAGCCAATTGCATACCAATTTTTTTTTTCTAATAGTTTTTGTGAGTAAACAACTTTTGAAAATTGAATATTGATGATGTGTTGGTGCAACAATGATGGCTAGAAGGTGGAGCCACGTACAATGGTGATTGAAGGGAGAGATGACGATGTATAGGGTAGATTTAGATGTGACAACTTTAATTACTGCAATTGAAGAGGTTAATTAATTCTATCATATCAATATTGTGTGAACACGCATGTCAATGAATAATAATTGAGTAAAAGATATCTAAAGAATATGCCAAATCAAGTGTGCTTATATGCATTTGCTAACCTAACTGGTACAATTGGTAGGTGTTTCCTTGAATCATCAACTTCGTGTACACTCCACAAAATCTAATGGTTTGTTTTGTCAGAGGCGGAATTAGCATTCCGATTATGAATTTGGCATAATTTAACAATTTTGGTGTATGTTTACCCTGTGTTTTTGTTAAAGAACTACTAATTTATCAATAACTTGATGACTTTATTTTAAAAAAAATAATTAAATTCTAATTCTTCGCCAGGAGCTATCGATTCAAAAGACACCAAAAGGAGTAGTTAAATTTTGGATTCATGAATCATAAAGCTAGCTGAGGCTCAAATTTATTTACTCCCTCGTTTCAAAAGAAGTGGTGATTTTAGCTTGACACACCTCTTAACAAATATTTATTTTTAAAAAATAAAATATATTTTTACCTACTTACCCCTTATAAATATCTTGAAATTAATGTAACTCTTTATTATTTTATTGGTTATAAATAAGGGATAAAATTAAAAGAACATCATTAATATATAAAACACCACTTATTTTGAAATATTAAAAATATTAACTCCAAGTTAAAGAGGATTCTGATCCAATGTGGACACCTAAGTTGTAATATATTTTTATGAACAAATTACGATAACCATAGAAGACTGGCAATTAAGAATACTTTATCCTATTATTGGCATGATTTCAAAATACAGAAACGTGAACGACTTCTTTTCATGGCTGTTCTGGAATTGATCAAATCAAATTATATATCTCCCTCCGTTGCAAAGTGAAAGAGTTCGAAATACCCAGCGACGGATCTAGCACACATTATACGGATTTTTATATATTAAAAAATAAATTAAATATCTATAAATATTTTATTATAAATTTGATTATTATTGAATATTAATTTGAAATCGCTATATAAAATTTATAAATTTCAGATTCTGAATTCGTTTCTAAAAATACGAGGGTCAAAATACTTGATTATAAATTGGGAAAATAAGTTCTTCAAATATTTTAAATTTTTTAATATATTTTAAAATTATATAAAAAAATACTATAAATTAATATAACTAATTATTCTTAATATTTTTAAAAAATATTGAGAAAATTATCATCAAACAAAAATTATTTGACTTTTTCTGTTTTTCTTCGAAACCACCGTCATGGTGGAGGTTAGGCATAACTCCTCTGTTGAAGTTATTTTAAAGATTTTTGACATTTTGACAAAAGAGATTAAGTGTCATTTGAATAGTATCACAGTGATATTCCTTTTAGACAAGACACTTTTAATATTAGCTCACGTGTTAGCCTGTAAATAGACACCATTTTTAATGAAAACAATCAGAAGATAAATTTCTTTGCCATTTTCATTCAAAGTGGTCTCATTCTTTCTCATTTGCATTCTTTTATTTTTTTTAAAAATCATTATTTCTCTATTAAAATTTTTTATTAAAATATATTAAGTGATTACTTTTATTGATATTTTAATTAAATCAATAAAAAAAAATATTTTCATATGAAAAAATTATAAAATTTTTCACTTTGAAAATCTATTTTTCATCATGCATTTTTCAATAAATTAATTTATTAAAAAATGAGTGAAAAAATTATATTTTATAATATAAATTTTTATTAACTTATGATTAAAAATCCCTATTTTTACTGATGTATCACATAAATATCAAAAGTAGAAGTTTCGCGTAATGTTCCTTCTCTTTAATTGATAGTGATTGAATGTTTGCCTTTTTAATTATTTTTTTTAAAAATAAATATTATTTTAATTTATTTTACGTTTATTAAGAAAAATATAAAGTATAGTTTTATTAATTTATTTTTATTTGTTAGATATTTTATGAAAATTAGTTATCAAATATTTTTTAAGAAGTACTTTAATATAAGTGTATAGTTGGAATAATAACTATTTTTTATTTTAAATTTTATAATAGCATTTATTTTGAAAATTTTTTTAATTAAAAGAGTAAAGGTTCAAAAACATACTTGAACTATATTGCTTTTGCGAGTTTAGTATCTGAACTATGTGAAGTTTGCGTTAGGTACCTGAACTATCACCCTCAGATTATAGAAACATACCTGAGTGCTGACTGGACCAAAATCGTGATTTCAAACACTTTCGCACGTGTGAGTGATGTTTAAACATTAAAAATGGTCTACATAACATTCTAATAGCTACAATTTGCTGAGTAGGCATTTTTCAGTTTTTGTTAGAATTTTTTTTCACCTTTAAATACCTTCTTCGTCTTCTTCATTTCTTCTTCATCTTTTCTGCAAAATTACAGATTTCTTCCCTCTTCTTCTTCATCTTTCTTTAATTTATTCTTTATTTTGTAATAACTTATCCCTTCTCCTTAAACAAATATAGTTTTATCCGTCTTTCCTCTGTCAATTGTCATTAGATCTTTGAAACGCATTAAAGGATTTGTTCTATTTGATTTTCTATTTGAGATTTGTGGCATTTTTTGGTCGATTTTATAATTTTTTGTGTAGTAACATAAAAAATCTTGATGGGTTCTTTTAAAATTTGTGATACTTTTTGCTCGATTTTATAGTTTTTTGTGTATTAATATAAAAAATCTTGGTGGATTCTTCAAAAGTGGAGAGTAAGTTGGTAATGAAATTTCTACAATATGTTTAGGTTCTTGGAAGAAAGGGAAATTTTTGGTTTCTAATAAAAAAAGAGTAATTATAAAATATTTTGTAAATTTATTTTTTAATTTTATTTAGATTTTGCCATGATAAAAATAATTATACACTTAGAGTCATGTAAAATTTTTGAAAAAATAAAATTATATCACATATAAGAAATATGAATATTCAGATGTATTTTTATATATATTTTTAATTAGGAAAGGTAGACTAATTTGTAGTGTTTTTTCTTTATTGAATAGGTAAATGTATCTCAAAAACATATAAGTCAAAATTTTATCATCATACTCAAATTCCGCCATCTTTCAAGGACATAGGAAATGTTACATCGGAGGAAATATATTATTTTATATGCTATGTCAAAGTTATCTGAACAATGTAATGATGGCAATTGATACCTTTTCAAGGAGTAGATAATCTCAGAAACACAAAAAATCCAGAAACTGGAGTATCCAGTCTAAAATATAATATTAAAATATACTATTTAATATAATACTTCTCTATTTTAAAATAAATGCTATTTTAATTTTTTAATTTATTTCAAAATAAAAAATATTTTATATAATCAAGAAGAAATTAATGATATTTTTTTAATTTCACTCTTATTTAAATAGAGAAAGTTTTACATAATCAAAAAAATATTAAAGAATCACATTTTTTTAAAAATATTTATTAAAAAAATGCATAAAAATATATATAATCTTTTTTACGTATTCACAGTTTTTTTAAAAAAATATACTCAAACTAAAAATATCACTTAACTTTAAAATAAAAGAAGTATTATATTTAGAATAAAAATTAAAAAAGAATATATAAAAATTAAATTAAATTAAATAACAAACTTAAATATAAATTATATGAGATCAAATATTTTCTCCTCATATACTTAAAGCATAATTTTCACATATTTTTATTTTAAAATACATGTCGAGAAAAGTCCGGATTATAAAGTTAAGAGCCGCCACCTCTCTTTTAAATTTCCCTCTGCTTCACTGCCCCTCTCCCCACATGCTTTGTCGGTTTTAGTTTATGTGATAGCATTCGTTCTTTTCAATTTATTCTAAAAATAAGTTAATTTTAAATTATTTAATTTTAATTTAAATAATAATATATAATTATATATTTTTAAATTATAAAATTATTTATATTTCTTAAGCTCGATATTTAGTTAAAGCGTAACAAAATGGGAAGGAGGAAAGTACTAATTACAAATATAAAGAAAAATAAAATAAAAAATTTATCATTTTAATTTATCGTACTTTTTGTTCAATTTATTTTAAAAGAATTATTTTCTTCTGAATTTTAGTAATTTTCTATTTCAATATTTTACATGATTTTGTTCACTATCATAAGTTTTAAATAATATTTGAGATATATATATAATTTATGACTACAAAAACGTAAAAGCTTTCCTTATATTTTAATATAAACTAATTATTTAAGTTATTTTTAATTTTTAAAATATATAATTCGAATAAAAATTAGACAAACCTTCCTTTTGAAGTATAATTTTATATTTTATTTGTAAAATCGAATATAATAATTTAAATGAATTAATACTATCTCAATTTTTTTCTTTCAAAATTTTAATTATTTTTTTTAATATGCCAAAAAAATTGTTAAAAATTTAAATGAAAATATTATTAAAATTCAAAAAATATTATAAAGATAAAAAGTTAAATAATTTGATCAAACTTAAATAGCTCATAAATAAAAAAATAAATACTTTTAACTTTTATAAAATAATTTTTAATAAAATTAAACACTATAAAAAATTAAAAAATATTTAAACTAAACCAGACCCCCTCCAAATTATCACCGATATTAGCCGTCATTCGCGATCATCATCACACTACTCCCGTTAATTATCACTATCATTCACATAATTATTGTCATCATCAATAAACATGATCAACAATCACTATTAATCACTGTTATCATCCAGTACCACTAGTTTCTATCAACACTGCCCTAACCTGACACTATTCCCAATTAATACCCACATCCACTATTGAAGTCATTATCACCATTAATTGTTATATAATTTCTTTAAAGATGTTTATTTACATTATTAAATCAATTTAGTATTTTTATATTTTTATATTTATTGAGTTTTAAATAAAAACGAATTTAACAAATTTAAATATTAAAAATTAAATAATTTTACTTAAATAACTTTTGAATTTTAATGCAATACTTAACATTTAAATATGTATTAAGATTTAAATATTTTAATTTTAATATATATATATTTTTTTAAAAAGCTTGAGACACTTAAATTGAATTGAATTGGGACGGCATAAAAAGCTAAGAGCCGCCATTTAATATATGTTTCCTGTCAGCGTACTCTACTCAATTAAGATTCGTGCACTTCGTTTATTCTAACATTTTATTTTGTCACAAAGTCATTCCCCCACAACCACTAATAGACAAAAGCGATATATGTTACCTATAAATACCTTCAACTTGGCCACTTTTTTCCAATCACCTTTTAATACTTAATTAAAATGAGGGTTTGTGGCGCTGTTTCCTTAGTGTTTTCTCTACTTTTGCTGACTGCCTCGGCAGAACAATGTGGTTCGCAGGCGGGTGGCGCACGTTGTGCCCCAGGACTCTGTTGCAGCAAATTTGGCTGGTGTGGTAACACTGATGCCTATTGTGGTTCTGGCAATTGTCAAAGCCAGTGTCCTTCTGGCCCCTCTCCGAGACCACCTACCCCAGGCCCTCGTCCTCCTGGTGGGGACATCAGTGGCGTCATCTCAAATTCCATGTTTGATCAGATGCTTAAGCATCGCAACGACAATGCCTGTCAAGGAAAGGGTAATTTCTATAGTTACAATGCATTCATTAATGCTGCCCGGTCATTTAGGGGATTCGGCACCACTGGTGATACCACTGCCCGTAAAAGGGAAATTGCTGCTTTCTTTGCCCAAACCTCCCATGAAACTACCGGTATGTCTCGTGGATCTTGAATTTAAATTTGATGTGTTCAAGTTTTACATGAAATCATTTACAATTTTTAAAATTATGAATTCAGATTTAAAAATATTTATGAAAGTTATAATTTTTTTTTTTATGCGAACCATTACATTTCATAATTATGGATCTAAAAAATTACTAATGTTTGTTGAAGTTCAAGTAATGATTCTCTAATTTTGAGTGTAGGAGTGTTTCTTAAATATCATGTTTTTTTAAATATAAATAACAATTGAACATGAACCCTTGACAGGAGGATGGCCTACAGCACCTGATGGACCATACGCATGGGGTTACTGCTTTCTTAGAGAACGAGGTAACCCACCCGCCTACTGTACACCAAGTGGCCAGTGGCCTTGTGCTCCTGGAAGGAAATATTTCGGACGAGGTCCCATCCAAATAACACAGTAAGTTGCCTTATCTTAGCATAGAGTCATCATGGCGTTATAGTGCAAATAACTAATCGTAAAAATAAAATGTTTAAAAAGTTAAAAATTTCTGTAATTAAAATATATCTGTTTTCTAATAGTCTAAAATGGAAAGAATTTTAAAAAATTGAAGCAAAAGTATATTTTCTAGAAGTTTTAAGTATAGAGTTCGAATGAGAGACTGAACCATAATGTGGTAAGCAAGTTTTGGCTAATAAGTAAAACAAAACACAGAGAATGGAAATTATTTGTTACTATTTGTATGGTCTAATTAGGTGTATTTTGATATGAACAACCACAGCAACTACAACTATGGGCCATGTGGAAGAGCCATCGGAGTGGACCTGTTGAACAATCCAGATTTAGTGGCCACAGACCCAGTCATCTCATTCAAGTCAGCCATATGGTTCTGGATGACCCCTCAATCACCAAAGCCTTCTTGCCACGATGTCATCATCGGAAGATGGCAACCATCCGGTGCTGACCGAGCAGCTAATCGCCTCCCTGGATTTGGTGTGATTACAAACATCATCAATGGTGGCCTAGAATGTGGTCATGGGAATGACAATAGGGTTCAGGATCGAATTGGATTTTACAGGAGGTATTGCGGAATTCTTGGAGTTAGCCCAGGTGATAATCTTGACTGTGGCAACCAAAGATCTTTTGGCAACGGACTCTTAGTCGATTCTATGTAACAGCTTCATCTTCTGTTTGTTGTATTCTCTTGCAATAATGCCCGCCCCACCTATAAATAAATTTACTTAGTTATGTAATTGTGTTGTAATCTGATGGGAATACGACTTGTATCCTTTGTTTTAATAAGCAAAGACTTTTGTCCAAGATAGTGGATGGAATTCTGAGGGGTGTAAATGAGCATTATGAAAGATGATGATTAACCGATTCAGCCATTTCATTATTTAGTAAAGCATTTAAGTTATAATTTAGCCTAATTATTATAGGTTAGTTAACATTTTCTAAAGACTGTTCCATCAGTATTATTGGATAGAGTCACCTGTCATTATCTTGTACAAATATTTTCTACATCATTAATTGACACCACTGTAAAGATATGACACCTGAGTCTAACTCAACCTCAAAAGCCAGATCATGAGGGAAGAAGAATTCTCAAGTCCATATAAATAAACCATCAGTCCATTCTCCAACCAACGTGGGACTTTAACCTACTAACACCCCCCTTCACACCCAGACCCGACTGAAGTGTGGACTGGGAGCCCAAACGGGAATGGACCTGGCTCTGATACCATGTTGATATATAACAAGGGCTTTATTGAAGAACAAGAAAAGAAAGAATCAAAAGGCTAACTACAAAGTTACATAAGAGAATAGAAGACAACAATCTAGAATGGGGAAGGGGGTGCCTATATATAGGCATAAGACTACCTAAAACCCTAAGGCCCATCTGCTAACAATTATATGGGCTAACATTCCCCCTCAAACTCATAATGCGACAGTAATAAACATTGAGAGTTTGTCACACAAGAAACGAAACCGAGACGCCGACTGAGCCTTCATAAAAAGGTCAGCAATCTGTAAGGCCGATGGAACAAAAGGAAGTGATATAGTCCCAAGCTGGAGATGATGACGAGTGAAGTGACAATCTTGATTGTGGCAACCAAAGATCTTTTGGCAACGGACTCTTAGTCGATTCTATGTAACAGCTTCATCTTCTGTTTGTTGTATTCTCTTGCAATAATGCCCGCCCCACCTATAAATAAATTTACTTAGTTATGTAATTGTGTTGTAATCTGATGGGAATACAACTTATAATCATTTTTCATTTTAATAAATAGAGACTTTGTCCACGATAGTCAATGGTTCTACTTGTACTGTTGTGACGAGTGTTAAAAAGCATTATGGTAGTTGGTTTAATTTGAAATCAGACAAATATATATCAAGTATCAAGTAGTTAATCGATCTATTTCATTATTTAGAAAAGGATTTAGGTTATTATTTATTAAAGATTATTAATTAATGTTACTGAATAAAATTATCAATCCTTATTTTTTATGTAACTGGTTATATAAAAAAATTACTAACGCTAATGCACACCTCATTCGCCTCCACCTCCTCCTTCTCCTTCTCTTTTTCTTTCTCCTCTTCCTTCTCTCTTCTTTATTTGTTTTTAAATGGTGTATATGGAGAAATTTTGGATTGGAATTGATTGAAGGTGTACTGGATGGATTTAGATGAGAGGAAAGAGGTGTATATTTGTGTATATTTCACTGTACTTAGTTTGTATATATCATTGTATGTATTTTAATGTACAAGTGAATATACGTGATATACGGTGCAATAATGACGCTTTTCAACTCATTTTAGCTTTGAATTTGCCTCTAAACCAATACAAATCAACTTCAATCTTCCAAAAATTTTGTATATAACCATTGTCCAGGTGTTTTCAGTGAATTTTGACCACACCTTAAAAAAAGCTAAATATTTAATCTTGAATCGAAGTCTCAAATGAGTTTTTAATGAGGTTATTCGAAATTTTCTTCAACTGTTCACCAAATCAGAGGAAATTGATATTGGAGGTTCATAAATTAACTACATTTGTAAAAGAATAAAATACTTGCTTCATATTGTTATCTCTCTCTAGATTTATGCAGAGGGAAAAGAAATGAAGAGGAGAAGTTGATAAAGCCACGAGAGTAATGTGTGAAAAAATCAAGAGAGAGATAAAAGAACACAACGAGGAGGAATACAGCGAATGATGTGATAGTATGTACATCGTCTCAACCGTCAGGCTTTTGAATTGAAATGGAATTCGGCTCCCTATGAGCTGGGTGATCATGATGTTGACATATACTATGTTGGGTTCATGAAGTTGTGGTCGGAACAGGATTACACTAGTCCCGTCCCTCCCTCTACCACGGCTTTGAAGGAAATCTCGTGATGACCGACAACAGTCTCAGATTGTCTGATTTCTCATAATGTTGCGACCGGAATTTGATCATTTTCAATCTAATATCTTGAATCGCAAGGTCCTACCAGATATAGACGCGATAGTTGTCGTTTCCTTGCAGGAAGAAACTCGGATCTCCTCCTTTCTTAGGCTATTCGCTGCCACTCCGATTGTTGTCCTTGTTGCTGGGTCACCCAAGCCGCCTCATCCGACAAGTCGTTCTAGTGTTACGGATGTCAGGGATTCAGCCACATTGCAGCTTAATGCCCTAAGAAGAAGTCTGATTTCGTGGCATCGTGCAACTATTCCCATGAATTAGGTCATATCTTGACTGATTTGCCAATCTGCTCCACCAGGCGATTCCTGGCTTGCCACAAATCCTTAGAGTCTGAGGTCGTTCCGAAGACCCTTCGTTTGATATGTCCTGCATGATGGAGCTCGTGGAGAAAGTCGTAGCTCAGATTCTTTTCGCGTCGGCGCAAGTGAATTTACTTTGTCGATACCTTGCACATCTTGGCATACAGATAGTGGTACAGGTGATCATATGACAAGTGATACTTCTCAATTATCAAATATATCTGCATTGCATTCTTCTACTGAGGTTGTTACTACTAATGTCATATTTTGCTTGTGTTTAGGTTGGCTCAGTTGTTTCGCTTTTGGATGTTCTTTTTGTTCCGAACTTGACGGCTAATCTTATTTGGGATGGTCAGTTAGTAGATCAAAATTGTATTGTGCTATTTTCACCTTATAGGGGTATTGTTCGGAGTGTAACGACAGGACAAATCATAGTAAGGGGATGTAAGGTGGGTGCCTATTTTTCCGCAGATTGATTTATCATAAGAAGTTCACATGTTTTCTTTCGGTATCAGTAGAAGAGTTGTCTCTCTTTAATAAGTTGGTTGCTCTATGGAATAATCGGTTGGGTCATCCTCATTTTCATCATCTGACTCTCATGATTAAATCCTACTCGTTCCCAGATACACAAGCTCTTAGTGATGTCTCTAGTGTGATGTGTGAGAGTTGTGCCTCCTCCGAAAGTCACAAATTATCTTTTCCTACTAGTAGTACTATGTACACTGTTCCTACTCTTATTTTTACCTAATCAAAAGCTTCACTTATTGTTTCTTTTAGTTGATAGAAACAGACTAGAACTTAGTTCCTTTGGACAACGACTTTCTTTGATCAAAGAAAAATAAGTGCGAAAAGTAAATAAGAGACCACGATTTTTACGTGAAAAACCACCTAGGTTTGAATAGGTGTAAAATCCACGACCTACTCCTTAGTAGGATTTTAACTTAAACTTCACTAAACACTAAGCCAATTTTAGATTACCGCCCGCAATTCAAGGACCTATCCCTAAGCCCTTACAAAATTTCTAACCTGTATAAACCACCCTTAGTTTAAAACAAGAACTTAATCAAAATTACACGCAATTGAAAATAGAAATAAAACAGACTCTTTGCATATCACAATTTGTCCCACTTTACGCACTACAATTGACTTTAAGACCTAGACTGCACCAGATAACTGAGTTGTCACGCCCCACTTTGGAAGGCATGACTGGCACCTAGTGCCACACTGGGATCTGACTGACCTAGCTGAGCTTATGCATGTCTGGTGCATGCCTGCAACCCAATTCAAGAAAACATGAGCTATATCTCGGTTGTAAACACAACCTTCAATCGACAAGACTGTATAGCCACCTATAAATAAAACAACTAATTAACAACAGGCAAAAAAAGGGATCTTATGCGGCCGACAAGACCATCATGCTATCTAGTTATAACAGAAATGAGAATAAGCTACTATATTAGGCCCCACACGGCCAACACACAAAACATAGCTAATTTAGGCCTCACACGGCCAACAACAACTAACTAACTGATAACTGTAGTCCGCAAGCCTCTAAGAATACAAATAGTGGTCGGGATAGGGCCCAGAACTACATCCAAAGCTATACAAATGAAAAAATTGTAACCTCTACAACCTGGCAACTCCGAACAAAGGGAGCTGGCCAAACTTATGACTCTGAACAACTGCTACTGAAAAGCCTGAACTCTATCTGTCTAAACCTACAGGCAAGTAATGAAGTGCCCGGGGATGGGTGTCAGTATAATATGTACCGAATATGTAAGAAAATAAGTAAGCTGTTAAACAATGTAAGTAAATAGAGAGAAGGCGCAGAAAGATTAACCTGTAAGTTGGCTTATTCATAATCTGCATCTAGCAAAGCACTACATGTATGTGAGCTATGATTGTACAATCATATATTCATAAGCTATAGCTAGCAGACAAGAATACAAACAAGAACCTAACCTGTCCCTCATAATCCTAGAAAGTACAAGCAACACAGACATAACCTACCGAGACCCCATTAAGCCCTGGCAAGTACACCTCGATCTATATACCCCTATCCAGGTTTCTATGACTCTACTAGTGCTATAGTTAGCCTACCTGTCCCCCTGGGTCTGCAAATTAGCCCGCTTGACTCCTGATCTGTAGTTGTGTCTGAGTCCGGTGGACTCCTGATAACTGCACCCGAGAATCAGGATCGTCGGGGGTGTGGTGCCAATACGACATAAAATGAGTCCATCCATGGAATGGACTGTATAAGGTCCTCGAGACCTCATCTTCGTCCCTCACAGACGGCATACCGCTCCTTGGAGCGACGCCATATAGCCCCTCACGGGCGATGACATAGCTAGTAACCCTGGGGTGATCACGAAAGACTTATGTGTGAAGGCAACTCCACCCAAGGTGCTATACTGAAGTCTCAATCTAGCTATTCAAAAGGCGTATCTGGCCTTCTAGGCCTAACGCTACCGCTGCTCGCCCCTAGAATAGTCTATAAGGCTGCTAGCAGGCACCCCCGTGTACTTGTATCTTACAAAGGATCCTGATAGCGATCATGATCTCTAATGGTCTAGACTGGATAGGGAGAGATCTGGAGTGGCCTAACATAATTCTGAATGTCCTTTCCAGACAACTATAACTCATAAATAACTGTGGGGTCGAAGATGACTAATTACTTAGTTCCTCTGCTTAGAACGACTATAGGACTATTACTGATCGAACATGGTTTTCTGCGATCGGCCCCTAATCCTCCACAGGCAGCTTACCGATATTCTTAGCCTATGGGTAGTACTGGACTAACATGGTGCTAGTCCCTTAGACCTCATCTTGGTCTGCTCAGATCTTATATGACTTTTCTAGGATATTCCTAACCTTATAGACAAGTTTATATAGACTTAGCCACTCTAGGAAATCTGTACCTAAGTATCTTATAAGAACCGGTTAGGGCGCTGGCCCTACTTCTAACTGTTGATAAGGTTCCCTTCCTTAGGGTACCCACGGATCTATTTGACCTGGACGACGTGTCTATTTGGCTATGTTGTTCAGACTCAAGTGTTGATTTAGAGGTATATTTTTCATATAAATTATAGGATTCTCAAGCTTGATTTGATAAGTTTCGCTCTACGGTTTGCTCGGTTGACTTCTCTTACAATTTTTTTGATCATTTGTTTTTCTTCGTCACTCGGATGTAGCAATTACTATACTCCTCTTATATATATATAGACGATATCATTATAACAGGTAACGATATTGACGGGGTTACTTAGCTGAAATTATTTCTTCATGTATCATTTAAGATGAAAGATTTGAGTTCTCTCACATATTTTTTGGGTATGGAAGTTGGCTATACTTCGTCCAGAATCACCTAGGGTCAACAAAAATATGCTTTTGAGGTAGTTGAATTGTCTGGGTTGACCGATACAAAAGTGATTCCTACGTTAATGGAGGTGAATACCAAGTATAGTAGAGACGATGATGAGCCCTTCTTGGATCTAACACTTTATAGGAAGTTGGTTGAGTCACTTATATACTTAACTATGACTAGGTCGGATATTTCATATGTCGTCCAAGTATTGAATCAGTTTGTTTCATGTCATACCCATATTTATTATTCGGCCTTGTTCTGTGTTATTCGATATGTTCGGGGGGCAGTCTCTTATAGCTTGTTCTTCCCATCATTCTCAACGGGTCAATTAGAGGGGTACTTAGACATTGACTGGCTGGTTGTCCTGATACGAGGAGATCAATAACATGGTGATGTTCGTTCCTTGGCTCATCGTTAACTTCACGAAAGTGTAAGAAGCAGTCTAACACGTCTAGGTCTTGTAGTGAGGTTGAATATTGTTCGATGTCTACTGTTAGCTCAGAGATAGTTTGGCTACAAAAGATTTTATCTGATTTAAGGGTAACCTTCACTAGTCCTTCAACACTACATGCCAACAACAACGGTATTATTCAGGTTGCCAACAACTATGTTCATCATGAAAACATAAAGCATATTAATATTGACTGTCACTATATTCGAGAGTTTATCACCGATTAGACTCTTATTATTCAGCACAATTCTTCCCACAAATTTTTTTTAGATGTGCTCACCAAAGTTACGATGCGGTTACGACATCAATTTTATCTCTCCAAATTGTTGTGTTGCGATACTTCTCATCGAAGGGAAGATGTGAGCATATGGGCTGAGTAACAACTCACAATTAAATATTGTATTAACTGATTAGATATTATTATATTGGAGAACTAATTAGCAAGATATTATGTAGCGTAATTATAGGCATAATTAATTAGGGGTAATTACTATTAGATGATATATAAATATATCATCAATAAAATTCTTCTTAATAGTATTTCATTTCCAAAACAAAAAGGATTTGAAGGAGCCAAGATTATCTTGAAAATTAAACTTTTACTTTGCGTAGGAGCTTATGGGTTCACCTACCCACTCAACATTTAATTACAAATATTCCAGATTTGCCATCATTGACAAAGTCATCGCATACAAATCGGGCAATTTGGTTGTGTGTGAATACCAAGCAAACATGTTCGACCAAAATCCAAAATTGGATCGAAAGAAAAATGGATTACGACAAGTTTTGACCTAAACAAACCTCATACAGGCTACAGCTGGTTGAGTGTATGATAGAAAATAAAAAATATAATTAATAATTCGAGATTAAAAAATTTATTGTGTATCCTTAAAAAATTTAATCGCATCACTGTACTCGAGGTTTCGATTACTTTCTCCCGGGATAAAATGGATATACCTGTTAATGGTGTAGTAGTACTTCAAATACCAATAACTTCGTCGAACTCTAAGAGCAGTAACAAATCACACAATAGACTCAATTTTGTTTGTTTGAAAATATGCAGAATGTTCGAAAATTTTCTATAAGAAATGAAGGCAAAAAACTTTTATTTATAGCTAAAGATCTAAAGTGAATGGGGTGTGAAGACACCTATTCGGATGGTATCTATTCGGAATGACTACCATTGGAAAATGAATTTTTCAACTTTCTTTTCCCTCCAATTTATTTCTCTCCATTTTTCAATTCACATCCAACACTTAATTTCAACAATGATCACCTTTCCTTTGAGATAAGCCTTTAATTGCACATATTACACGTTAATCTCCGTCATTTGATGAAACAATTTCTCTTTTTCGTGAAATTTAAGTGAATGAAAAAAGAACTTTGAACCTCAGAATTTAAGCATCCAAGCTGCAGCAGCCAGCGTCTCTGATTTTGAGTCCTGAATTATGGGGACCAAACTGTATCATCGTACCAGGGATTAAAGCAATCAACTGCACAAGATATGCACGGAAAATCAATGTTAAGGTTGTGCAATGACTTCATCATATACTACAGCACTTCTTGAAGCGGTTAGGTTACAAATAGGAAAATAGAAAGGTAAATCGTAAGAAAATGGAATTTGGACTAATTCAACTTCAAAAAGTAGCTCATGAAATAATTAAGATTGTTCAAAACTCTATAACAAGATTAAGTCCAACGGACTCAACACCCTTTCTCCCTCCACATACGCATAGATCTGCCAATTCCGTAACTCAGTCAATTAGTATATAATTGGCTAAATATGACACAGCAAAAGAAATCTGGGATCATTTGGAGAGACTGTACACTCAGTCTAATTTAGCGAAGCAGTATCAGTTAGAGTACGATATCCGTGCTTTTTAACAGAATGCTATGAGCATTCAAGATTTCTATATTGCTATGTCTGATTTGTGGGATCAATTGGCCCTTACTGAATCTGTAGAATTGAAAGGTTTTGCGCCGTATATTGCTAGGAGAGAAGAACAACGTTTGGTTCAATTTTTGATGGCAATGCGTTCTGATTTTGAAGGAATGCGTGGAACAATCCTTCATCGATCTCCCCTCCCCACAGTTGATTCAGTTGTCCATGAACTAATTGCAGAAGAGACTCGTATCAAGTCTCAATTGGATAAAGGGTCGAAAACACCTACTACTCCTGCTGTGTCTGCTGCTTCACCGGATCAGTCTAGACCACACCGTTCTCAGACTTCCAATCAATCGCGACGATCTCCTAAAGTTGCGTTTGATGAGTGTACATTTTGCAAGAAGAAAAATCATTGGAAGGCTCAGTGTCCGTTGTTGCTCAGCAAGGCTAAGTCTGGTCAGCAACAGAAGAATGGACAGCCACACTCATTTGGTACTCCTCCACATTCTCCACAGTTCACTGTTGCCGCTGCTGCACCATCAGTAGATGCTGAGTCTGTTAGCACTGTGCCTCCTTCAGCGTTGGATCCCCGGGTGTTCGAAAAGTTCAGACAGTTTTTGGCCTCCAATCCTACTGCCATGTCAGCATCCAGCTTAGGTCCAGCTTCCTCTAGTACATCAGGTATTTCCTCATCCTTGTGGATTCTGAATTCTGGTGCGACCCATCATATGTCACATTGTTTGTCATCGTTTGGTTCCTTGTCACCCATTTCACCACTCTCTGTTATGTCTGTTAGTGCTACATTTATGCCAGTCGAGGGTGTTGGTTCTGTTACTACTTCTCATATTGTTTTGTCTAATGTTTATTATATTCCTAAACTTGCTTTGGTCAGTCAGTTGTGTAGGACTGCTCATTGGGTATTCTTTTCTGATTCTGTTTGTGTTGTACAGGACCAACACACTCAAAAGGTGATTGGGATTGGCCGTAGATTGGGGGAACTCTATGTCTTGGAGAGTCTCAAAGTGTCTGCTGTTGCCGCCTCTAGCATTGATTTGTCTTCGTTGTTTTATCTTTGGCATTCCCGCTTGGGACATGTATCAGTGTCACGTTTACGTTTTTTGGCCTCTACTGGTGCTTTGGGTCATTTAAACATTTCTGATACTTCAGATTGTACTGGTTGTAAACTGGCAAAATTTTCTGCCTTACCTTTTAATAAAAGTGTGTCTTATTCAGTTGCTCCTTTTGACATTATTCATTCTTATGTATGGGGACCATCACCAGTATCCACTAAGGGTGGTTCGACCTATTATGTTTCGTTCATAGATGACAATACTCGGTATACCTGGGTTTATCTTATGAAGCGCAGGTCTGACTTCTTTGGCATTTACAGCAACTTTAGAGCCCTTGCTAAAACGCAACATTCGGCTGTGATAAAGTGTTTCAGGTGTGACTTAGGGGGTGAATATACCTCTAGTGATTTCACTCAGTTACTTGCCTCTGATGGTACCATACACCAGTCGTCTTGTACAGATACTCCTGAGCAGAACGGTGTTGTCGAAAGAAAACACCGTCATATTGTTGAGACAATACGCTCCTTACTATTATCTGCAGAGGTTCGTAGTAATTTTTGGAGAAAAGCAGTCCTAACTGTTGTATATGTGATCAATCGTATTCCTACTGCATTGACTTCAGGGATGTCTCCATTTCAGAAATTATATGGTCACATGCCAGATTACTCTGCATTACGAGTTTTTGGATGTACTGGTTTTGTTCTTCGTCCTCATGTTAAACGAAACAAGCTGGAGCCAAAATCAGATATATGGGTGCTTTTGGGGTATGGTGTTGGACAGAAAGGTTATCGTTGCTATGATCCTGTCAGTCAGAAATTATATGTTTCACGGCATGTCACCTTTTTGGAGCATATTCCTTTCTATTCAATCCAGCTAAATCCCACGATGTTACTAAGTCAGATCTTCGGCGTATTGATCCATTTGGCAATGACATAGAGGCTCCAATTTTGAATTCAGCTGTGCCACCCGATGTGCCACCTGACAGTGCTTCAGCCCCGCCTGTGTCTGAGTCTGATCCTGAGACTGGAGATCCACCACCTCTGAGGAGGTCTACTCGTCAGAGTAAGTCCACCAAACTACCTGATTTTGCTTATTCTGTCTACTCACCCCCATTTGCTTCCTTTATTACAAACATACATCAATTGTTTGAACCTGAGTCCTATAGAGAGGTTGTGTCTGATCCTCTTTGGTAGAATGCTATGGCTGAGAAACTCACTGCTCTTTATCAGACACACACATGGGATTTGGTTACCCTCCCACCCGGTAAACATACGATTGGCTGTCGATGGGTGTATAAGATAAAAACAAAGCCTGATGGGTCTGTTGAGCGATAAAAGGCTAGACTTGTGGCAAAAGGGTACTCACAAAAATATGGTATGGACTATGAGGAGACTTTTACCCCGGTGACAAAGATGACGACTGTTCGCACTATGATTGTCGTTGCATCCGTTCGACAGTGGAAGATATTTCAAATGGATGTCAAGAATGCATTTCTGAATGGTGATCTCCATGAGGAAGTGTATATGACTCCTCCACCGGGTATTGATCACCAGCCGGGTGAAGTTTGTCGGCTTCGAAAATCCCTATATGGTCTCAAGCAAGCCCCTCATGCTTGGTTTGAGAAATTCTCCACTGTGAGTTGGCTTTGTCCCGAGTAACCATGATTCGGCATTGTTTGTTAGAAGTACGAGTGCAGGGAGAATTCTTTTGTCCTTATATGTAGATGATATGGTTATAACTGGTGATGATCATGATGGTATTGAGTCATTGAAGCATGATTTGGCTCATCGGTTTGCCATGAAGGACTTGGGCCTGCTACGTTATTTTTTGGGTATTGAGGTGGCTCAGTCTAAGAAAGGATATCTTCTCTCTCAGACTAAGTATATATCTGACTTGTTTAAACGGGCGCGCCTTTCTGACAACAGGACTGCAGATACTCCACTTGAAACCAATACATGGTACTCTCCTAGTGATAGTGTTTTGTTAACAGATCCGAGTCTTTATCGGACTGTTGTAGGTAGCTTGGTGTATCTTATCGTTACTCGCCCGGATATAGCTCATGCAGTTCATGTTGTTAGCCAGTTTGTTACTGCTCCTACTTTAGTTCACTAAGGAGCTGTACTTCATATTTTGAGATATCTTCGTGGCACCAAGTTTCAGAACCTCTTGTTTCCCTCGACGTCATCTCTCGAGTTGCGAGCCTATAGTGATGCTGATTGGGATGGCGATCGCAATGATCGCAAATCCACCACTGGTTTTTGTGTGTTCCTTGGAGATTCTTTAATATCATGGAAGAGCAAGAAACAAGATGTTGTCTCTAGATCTTCCACGGAGGCTGAGTATCGTGCTATGACAGTGAGTACATGTGAGATTGTTTGGTTACGTTGGCTTCTTGCAGATATGGGGGTTCACATTTCTCTGCCTACTCCCCTATATTGTGATAACAAGAGTGCGATGCAAATTGCAAAGAACTCTGTTTTCCATGAGCGGACAAAGCACATTGAGATTGATTGTCACTTCACTCGTCATCATCTCCATCTCGGGACCATATCGCTTGCTTTTGTTCCATTGGCCTTGCAGATTGCTGACCTTTTTACGAAGGCTCAGTCGGCGTCTCGATTTCGTTTCTTGTGTGACAAACTCTCAATGCTTATTGTTGTCGCATTGTGAGTTTGAGGGGGAATGTTAGCCCATATACTTATTAGCAGATGGGCTTTAGGGTTTTAGGTAGTCTTATATCTATATATATGGGCACCCCCTTCCCCATTCTAATGTATTGTCTTCTATTCTCTTCTGTAACTCTGTAGTTAGTTTTTTGACTCTTTCCTTTCTTGTTATATATCAACAAGAACGTGAATAATATAATATGAGAACTCAATATTCACTAAATTAAGAATTGAAATGAATTGACTCTATGATTAAAAAAATGAAATTTAAATCTAACTTCAGCATGACAATTAATTCATGGTGAGAATTACCCAAAGATCAGATAAGGAGATCCCTGCCCTCTTCTGATCTATTAAAAAATTATCCTCATTCGTTATTTAAACCTAAATAATGATAGCGTAACATGTTGGAAAAATAATCTATTTCAAAAGATTTGCTATTGGTCAAAGTGAAGACTACTTACGCATGTCTCTCCTATGACAAATGTGTCATCCCACTTTTGATAAAATTAAATCAAGTGTATTATTCTTTTCCAGTGTCGTGAAACATGTCCCTCATTTGTCTTCCTTTCTAAAGATTTCACTGCATCTATAAATTAAGAATTATGTCTTCATAAGACATATCAATAATTGAGTAATCGTAATCTCATCATAGCTCACTTTGACTTGCTGGTTTTGTGTTATTTAATTTAATTGTTCATGTTTCACTCGTAAATAAGGTTTGTTTAATTTATAGTTCATGTTTCTCTTGTAAAAAGGTTTGTTTAATTTTTAAGAAAATATTTCACATTATTAAAATAATATTTTAGGATAATGTCTATTCTAACGCAACTCAAGCATTATTTATATTTGCTTCTCAATAAATAATTATGCTTACTGTTGTATTTTCACTTGTTTCCAACATAACATGCCTCTTTTGGATACTTTTTGTTCTAATTAGCACCGTGAATTAATGTGTATTTTCACTTCATTTATTACTTATTCATGATAAATTTTAATGGTCATGTGTATACGCCTAATATTGATAATTTTATTTACCAATAACGTGTGGCTTCTAAATTTGAACTTAATTAGACTCTTTTTGGCATAGATAAGAACAGGGTAACTCTTTATTGTCCACCTATCAAAATTTTAATAGAGTGCTTAGCTTACCCAAGCAAGGCCGACGCAGAACAAGTTGAATCCAGGATAATTGAATGGAGCCCTCTCAGATAAAAATAGATCTACAGGGAAAGAAAATACAGTTACTTTGACATTCACATGAGCTGCAAGTCCACAAAAGCCAGTGTGCTCTTAGTCATGTCTAGCTGATTGCAGCACACAACATACCATTGCATAGAATGATAATGCACTGTAAACTTATAAATAGGCACGAAATTGCAAATTGCCCCATTAAAAGATACAAAACTTTGATCATGAATAATAATATTTGAAGTTTCAACTTACCTGTTAGAGGAGTATATATTAATGGAGAAAGAATATTGCCAAATGAGGTTATTCCTGCTATGCACCCTTGGGCAATTCCCTATTTATGTTAACAGAGAAATGATCAGTACTCTTTGAGAAAATGCTGATCCAACACAGAATTATCATAAAAATTAAGGTAGTAAGATCAGCAACATTTAAATTGTTCACCTGTTCATTTGGCCCAACTTGTTTTGAAACAATGCTTTGTAACTACATCTTATAAAAACTTTATCAGCTCTAATGATCAACACAACTAACAAGTGCTTATATCTTTCTAGATGCAACAAAGAGAACTCACAGCCGGTCTTGTTAGGAAGGCAATGATAGGCAACAAATTAGCAACATAGGGAACCTGAGACCGTGAAATTCATTTGGAAAATAAAAACGTCAATATCTTGAAATCAGATAAATGTGTTCAGCTGCTGTTTGAAAACCCTTAAAGCTTACCCAGACTGCCCATGCGATGCTATCAATTAGCATCTGTAGAATGATAAGAACTAACTCAATAAGTTATTACAAGAGTGGACACAGAAAGACAGAGAGAGAGAGAGGGGAAAGTAGATACTTAGAGAAGTGTTCAAAGAAGCACATACATTTATAAATCCAGCGATAAGGGATAAGGAGAGAACTGCCTCCTCTCCTATAATAGGAGCCAACCGAGGCATCAAGAATAACTGCACCAAAATTTAACAAGAGGTAACACTTGGAGTAGTACTACTATTTAGAAAGGAATAAAAAAGCTGGGGAGAGGGTTAATTTCACGTTTGTTCAGTGTATTTATTCACCTATAACTGTGAAATCACTAATAAAGTCACTCAACTAATGATATTTCATTTGAAAAATCACTTTTTCTTATTTTATAATCCAAAAATTACTCGGTTATTGCTATTTCACTCACAAAGTTATTTTTCTTTATTTCATAACTCAAAAGGCACTCAACTATTAATATTTCACTCACAAAATCACTAAATTATTTTAGATATTTTTTTTATTTCAATTTGCTGACATAAAAATTTTATTTAAAAACAGAATATTACACATTTTAACTATTTTATCCGCCCCACTTGATCGGAACCGCTAAAACTATATGATCTCATGGACCCTAGGAGAAGCAAACAAAAAGAATTCAGACCTTTGGCATATCCTTCTGGTCAAAAGAAAAAAATACAAACAAAGACATCCTAAAAGAATCGTGTTTCACTTGAAAACAAAGGAAAAAAAAAACAAAAACCAAATAATTTTCTAATTTTGCTTTTATAAGTCTACAATAATAAGCATAAAAAAATCAGAACTATCATATTCTTTCATTCATTGAGACCATTTAGTTATAGCGAATCACGCCAAGTAGTGTGAGTTAATAAAGTGATTAAAACGGGTAGCATTTTATTTTTTAAAAATTTGGCTTAAAATAAAAATTTCAGGTCAGTAAACTTAAGGGTGTGTTCGATATATGAAAAGATTTGTTTTTCAAATTTTTCATGTTTGATTGGTTAAATATTTTGGAAAATAACTCCTTGAAAAAAAACATGACTTTTCTAATAAAAGTAAAAAAAACAAGTTGCACTAGTGAGTAGTGACATTCCACATTAATTGTGTCTTTCTCACTCTCCAACACACCTCATCCTCACCATCCCACACCCTTACCTCCATACTCCTACCTCTTATAATAGTTATTTAAATTATATACAAATGCTTTTAAAATAATATGTTTTGCTTACCTAACAAATATGAGAAAATAAATAACAAACCCACTTATTTTGATTTGAGCACTGATCAAGCTACACAATCGTGTTAAGCCGATTTTGGTGGAGGAAGTATCATTCAACAAATCCCATCACAATTAACTGATAGGTAAATGTAAAATTTTTCTTACTCGAATTTCTGTATATTATATATATATATATATATATATATATATATATAAATTTTTATTTTCTCATATTTATTTTTTAAAATTTGTAGGTGTAATGATTTTGATGGAACGCTGATTCAGCTGACAGAAATTGTCAATAACAATGACTCAGCCATTGACCGAGTAAATGCATCGAACAGTTACACATTTAAACCATGATTTGACAGACGATGATTATTCATTAAAGATGTTGGAATATAGAGGGCGAAGGTCATAGTGGTCAAAACGTCAATTATCATTTTATTGATATTCATTTCATATTTGAACTCCACTGCAGAAAATTTTGAAGACTTTGTGTGCATGTGATATAGTAGTTCTGTTCGAAATGCACTTTGACATCTCAAAACATTGCATTTATCAAGTCAAGTTTGTTTCCTTGCCTCGATTCAATTATTTTAAATTACTAATTTAAATTTATATTTTTATATTTAATGATTAATTGTACACTCAATTAGTTATGTTATTTTAAGATAAAGAAGAAAATGAAATTTACTGTGAGACGTTATAGTATTATCATAAAGATAGAGACCGTTTATAATTAAGAAAAATAAAAAACAAAGTGTTAACTAAAAATAAATTGATTAAGAGTTAAAATCTAATGTATTTTGGCTTTGTGGATTAAATTGAAATATTTCAAAGTATTTTCAATCTTCACATATAGTAATTAGTTTGTAAATTTAATAATATCTTTCATGACGGTGCAAAACATGATCGAATTTACTAATTATAACTAAACTTTATTCGTTATTAACTATGATAGTAAAGTCGGTAAACTCTATTCACTAAGGACAAAACCTACCAATCAAGGTGACATTACGTTATATCGGATAAAGTTTAATTACTTAAATATGAGAAAAAACTCATGTGTAGTGTCATTACAACTGTCGTGGATGAAGATTAGTTACTTTAATGTGATTAAAAAAATAATAATTTTATAATTATACTGTTATAATGGATAAATTTAGTGATCATACCTAAAATTAAAATAAAAAAGAAGTTGAGGTCAACACGGCTAACAGGGTTACTAGCTATGTTATTTTGGACTCGGATGCCGATTTAGATGTCAGGTTCTTCACATAAATAATAGGATTCAGATATATGGATCTTCGTGTGGATGTGGGTGCTAGTATTTTGCCAATAAATGTATATTACAATATATATCTAAAATTTTATTCATAAGATATTTCGAACAATACCAAAATATTCTTGAATTAAGTTGATCAAAACCAATATGAACATCAGAATCATACTCAAATTGATCGTATTGAATATCCGCAAGTGCTGAAGGAATTTTGAAAGGTCCGAACAAAATAGATTATTTGATACGTGTGACAGAATGTGCCAGTTAATCCAGCTATTATAGTTGCACTAGTACTCTGTAGAGAGAAGTTAAAACTTGAAAACGAACCTGGCCAATTGCTGCTCCACTGTAGCCAATAAGCATTAAAACAGCAAAGTTGTCTTTGTTGTATTGAAGTCGAGCCTTTAAGAAGTACTGCCAGATATATAGTGGAACAATAAAATCTTGAGAAGCTATGAGATCATCACTTATACTTGCAATTGACACTACAAGGGAGCTATAGAATGTGTACCAAAAATGGAGTTTGTTGTCCACCTTCCCCTAGACCATTCAAGAAAGCAATGACTGTTGCTAGCGAAAGCGTCACGCTGCACCAAAAAGAATTTTAAAAAAAAAACGATGATTACAACTCGTAATTAGTATTTGCAATTACCAGACTAATAATTAAAGCAAAACTCAGAAGATGCAAATAGAACTCAAAGTTATCAGAATTCATCTCTCTTCTCATTTTTGGTGTATTATGTTGGTAAAGATTTTCAATTGTAGGTAAAGTACACAAATTTTATTATAATTAACATGTAATATATATATATATATATTTTTTTTTGAGACGTTTAAAATGGGTCTTCCACTTATATAATTTTCTCTATTTTATAATATCAATAATAATAACTATAACTCAATTTCAAATAATTTAAAAATTGGTTACATGAGTTCTCATTTTTTTTATTCATCTCTTAACAACAAATTTTCTTAATAATATCTGTGATAATTATTTTAAAATAAAGTACCGAATTAAAAAAGATTTTAAAAGTAAATTAATAGGGATAAATGTATAATTTTATTATATTAATCCATGTATAATTAGTACCCACATAATTTATTCCATCTTCTACTCCACATAAAATATTATATATAGATTTTCTAATAAGTTATATAAGTATTAATTATGTAGAATTACTAAAACACAATCAAACACCATATAAAATTAAACATAAATAACTTTTATACAATATTTGGAACTCCCCTCAACTATGGCCATATTTTCAACTACACACCTTTTCTTTTAAAGGGTCCTATTACCCCCCTAAACTATTTTCAAATGGAATAAATACACCCTTAGGTGTTGAGTTGGCAAAGAGAGTGTGTTCACTCTCTTGTAGGCATGTGAAAGACAAAAAAGAAAAACTTAAAATTTGATTAATATGAATGCATATCATTTTTTAATTGGACACTTTATAATTAATTAATATACATTATTAATTAACACTTTGTGAAAAAGTCAAAAAAAAATTGTTTTATTTTGTAATTGACGTTAATGTTGACTTTGTCTTCTTTTTTAAAAAAAATTTTTTGAAAAATTTACTTTTTAGAAATGTTAGGGTTTCAATTTATTTTTAGTGTTTAAATTATTATTTTTGATTTTCTAAACAATAAATATATTTTCTAAATTTCTACATATTTGATTTTTAATTCTTAAATAATAACATTATGTTACTATTGACTTTGTCATTAGTAGCACCAATTAATTTTTTAAAAATAATAATTTTAAACATGCGATGATAATTATATTAATAAAAAATTTATAAAATTTATAAATTTGAATTAGTTATTATAGCAATATCAGTATATTTATGCATTAATAATAATATTATAGGATATCAATATATCTCCAATTATAATTTTTATAATAATTAATACTTTTTTAGATAATCTAAATTTAATTTAATTTCTGTTACTTTTTAATAGCGCCAATTAAGCAAAAAATAAAAAAGTAATAAAATTTAATTATATTTCACAAAGAAAGAAAGAAAAACAATTTAAAAGATATTACTTTAAGTTTTAGTGTTAATTAATTATGTGTACTAATTAATTATAAATTGCCCAATTAAAAAATGACATGTGTTCATATTAATCAAATTTTAAGTTATTTTTGGTGTCTCACATACCTTTAACAGCTTCACACCTAAGAGTGTATTTATTCCATTTTACAATAGTTTAGGGGGTAATAGGACCCCCAACAAGAAAAAGAGTGTAGTTGAAAATATGGTAATAGTTGAGGGAAATACTTATGTCTTTCCTCAAATTAATACATAAATAACTTTTATCGTATTTAAAAATTAAATAATGTATAAAATTAATATATAAATAGTCAAATTTATCATATATTAACTTGAGTCTTATCCAGTAATCAAACGATCCTTAAAGAAATAAATTGTCTTTTAATATTTTAAATTGAACAAATAAAAATGATCGCTCATTTTTAATATAATGAACCAATAAAGGGCAAGGATTGTTCTGCTGGAAGAGTTGAAGAATGTGTTTGTGGAGTTTAACCCTCATCGTTTTTTAGAAATTTGTATATTTTTTACTTTATAAAGCAAACACATCTTTTAAAAAGGAGGAGGAGGAAGGGGGCACCTACCCAACTACTGGTCCCTCATAAGAAAATGGAAATGGCAATAATTGTTGTCAAGCAGCAATCTATATGACGTTGAAGAAATCTTACCTACTTCTTAGCAGATAGAAAATATCGCTGAGTGGTAGGAATTTCTTAAAACTCGGTGATACACTCTTTGATGAGTCACTATCGGATTGAGAACACTCTGCACCACTCTCGCCTAATATGGGTTGATTTAGAGGTTCACTGTGAACAATGCCTCTTGTCTCCTTCAGAAATATTCTCATGTATATTGCTGCAACCATTGAAGAAATGGCTGCTACCTTCATTATAGAAAGGAAAAGAAAAAAAAATTAAACAAAACAAACGTAATAAGGTAAAAGAAAAGGCTAAAACCAACTGCTAGGAAAAAAAATATAAAGAGAAAAAGGGGACCAGAAAGATCTGAGCAGTGGAGAGGAAACGAGCAGCCATGGTACCAAAGAGAGATGCAGCAGAGCCTACGCCGGCAACAACTCCAATAGCAGAAACACGTTTTTCTTCTGATATGTTAGCTGCCTAGAGAAGTACGCTTTAGAAAAGGGAAAGAAAAAAAAAGGATGAAGGAGGGTGTTGGATTAAGCTCAAAAATTGGCAATAATGAAATTACCGCATAAGCAATGGAGAGGCATTCAATTCCATTGTCACTGACCATGCCAGTGAAGGTCTTTACCGCATAGTACGCATAGAAATAGTTTGTCGACCTTCCAATTGCCAATATTACTGCAAAAACGTTTTGTTAATTATCGCGCTATAGCCATATGGATCTGCTTCAATTGAGTGACCGAAAGACAATCGTTACCTGACGGAACAATGGAAGCAGCCACGGGGACTGTGAGCAAAGCTTTCCTTCCGTATACATCGGATAGATGTCCAAGCAAAGGCAACATCAACATTGATCCCAGCCCTAAGATCTGAAATCAGCAGACGCACCCTGGTAATCAGATAATGCATATCTACTGTTTGTCGAAATTATTCGCAAGTTAGATCTAGATTCATATTTTGATTTTTGCTCATTATTGCTGTGTAAAAGGGATGAAGGAAGGAAGAAAGAGAAGTAGTGGTACACACAGCCTGCTGGAAACCGGAGAGATAAATTGCAAGAGAGCACTCGTCTTGAGCAGGGCAGAGTGCGCCCACTGTGATATCAGTTATGGCAGGAGGGACCACATTCAACGCAAAGTTTGCAAGAAACACTGTGACAAACAGGTGCTTCAAGTCGCTCAATTTATCCATCCCACTGTTAGGAGATGTGAAGAAAGAACGGAAAGCAAATAGAAGTCCTGCTTTCCTTTGTAAAAACAAGAAACAATGGTTGCAAAATCAATCTTTAAATTTAGGCTGGGCAATGATTTCCCAAGAAAGCAGACAATAGTCCTGTTTTCCTTTGACAACCAAGAACCAATGGTTTCAAAATCTATCGTATTTCAAATTTGGCTGGCCGCAGGGGCGAAGGGTGCTTGCTGTTCAGCCGAACCGAGAGTTAAACTCAGTATTTCTCTTAAAAATTCATTAAATATATAGGAATTGCGTTCTAATTCATTGAACTTGAATAAATTAGAATTCAAAATTCATAAACTTCAAATTTTAGTTTCACCTTCATAGACTTCCCAAAATTAGCACGCGGAGGTGGACCTCAAATTAAAACAGACGCACATTAGTGAAAAAAATGTCACGCGACACCAACTCGTACGATATTCTAACATATATAAATTAAATGACATAAATGAACGAAATTCTCTCTCAGGACTAGTGGTTTGGGCACCACTTTACCTATATTAAGTTGCCTCTTCGAGACCTATCACCTAATTGTCGACTAAAAAGCTGGAAATGATGCGGCGGCCCAGTGCTCAAGGGCCTAAGGGGCATCGTGGCCTAATCCAACAAATATGTTTGAGTGATCTTTTTAAAATATATAATAATTCTTCAATATACACAAACATTAAATTATTTTTTTTCAAAATTAAAAAGTTGCAAGTGCACCACCACCCACCACATGGGTCCACCTATGAGAGCACGCACGTGATAAAAATGGGAAGTGCCACTAGAGTCGTACCACATGCATCCAAAACGTCTAAATTATGTTATTTCTGCGTCAAATATCAGACATGATTTTGAAACAAAAAGCTAAGAGCAGCCACAAAGAGACACTTAAAACCCATTTCTCAATGTTTTCACAATTTATTTTACACTTAAGAAAAAAAATAAAAGGAAGTTTTTGTAATAGCTCTGTTCTGTTATCTTATATGTATGCCACAATATATCTGATTTTCAGTTGATACGGAGAGAATATTTAAAAATACATGAGAAGTCCAGCAGTTTTCTTTTTGAGGGATAAGGCCATGTTAGTGCCCAATGGAAAAGTAAAAAGGGGCAGGACTTTTGGTGTGAATAATTAAAATCCTGAACCTAAATGATCTAATTTTTTGTTTGAGCTTATAAAAAGAGCATTGGTACCTAACTGGGGATTCGATAAAAACTTACTCGCACTTTATATTTGCATCAAATTATATTTCAAAAGACGAATTCTGTGTTAAGAGGGTGCTATGTCTATCTAAACTTCTAAACAATCATGCTAATAGGCAGAACCATGCTCAAATTTGTTGTAAATTATCCGTTTCTAATAAAAAATTTAAGTTATATATATTGACCGTGTTTAAAACGCAATAATAACGGTCTAACTTTAACATGCCACAAGAGATTACTTTAATTACTAATTTTTTTCAAATTACTAGCTCTGTTGTACACTTACTACAAAGAGTTGCCCACATTAAATGTTAATGACTTGACACCATAATGTGTTGGAATAAAGTTCTGTCGCATCTGATTCTTGTTTCTTTCGTTTTTTTATTGGCACTATTCACGGGTGAAATCACAGGGAATCGTGTCCAAAGTAGCATAACTACTAAAACAAAAAAAATAAGAAAAGGTCCTTAGAAGCACGAGTAGCATAATTCTTGATTTTGACAAAGTGTAGTAGGACTTCTCTTTTTTTGAACTTTCTCGTATTTCATCACCATTAGCTGATTAATTTAAATTTATGATATTCATTAAAAAGGAAAAACACACGTATAAAAAATTTCATTCATTTTCAAGTTTAATTTTAATATCTCTAACTAATATAAAGCGATCACATCCTATTTCTGGTGCTAGTGTAACATGCACACATGGGGGAGCCCACGTTATGCCAATAAGATGGTCGGGACAGGGTCCCGGCCTACCCATACTGTACAAACAAAAAGGAAAGTAAACCTTTAGCTGTCAAGCTCCGGATGATAGGAGTTGAAGACTCTGTACGCTGGCTGGAACTACGAGGGATCTGCTCCTCGTCTATGAGTACGCGCAGGCAAGTAATGCAGCGCCCCAAAACAGGCGTCAGTACCACTGGTACTGAGTATGCAAAGCAATAACTGAAAATAACTGAAAGCAAACAACAATACTGATAGATACTGAAGTAATAGGAGACGGGCTGAGACTGACTGAAAAGAGCGTAACTTTACTGAAAAGAGTAAGAGTCATACCTGATAACATGGCGGTCTACTTTCTATCTATTAATAACTAACACAACATAGCATACAAGAACCTTACCAGCCCCCATAAGCCGTAAGGTACCAACCAGCACACAATCTATATACCCCTACCCAGGTCTTACCATCCACCTAGTAACTATGAGCATCCAGCCGGCCCCCTGGGTATGCAACTTGGGCTCGCTGGGCCCCTGGCTATAGCTGTATCTGAGCCCAGAGGACTCCTGAAATCTGAAATCTGAAATCTGAAAATTGTAATCTGCACCCCGGGTGCAAGCGCTTAACAGGGGGTGTGGTATAGTGTTGATCACCCTGCTATAGGGAATCTGCATCCCATCTTCATCCGCTGGCGGACGGCATGCCACTCCATAGAGCGACGTATCCTCACCCTCTGGTGGGCGAGTCGACACAGCTATTAACCCTGGGGCGGTCAAGGAAGCTCTAAGGGTGCCCAACACAGAACAATCATGTCTCCACAGATAGCAATAAGCACATGTAATATATATACTGGATCTTATAATAATATTTATGTTCTGGTATTCTGTTCTGAATCTCGTATTGAAATGTACTGAATCTGATACTGAAATATACTGAATCTGTAATAATATTTCTGGAATATTCTATTGGAACTTATACTATTTTACTGAATTTCATGTTGAACACTATATTATATTTCTAACATGCTTACTAAATTTCATACTGAACATAATATACGACTTCTGAAACACTCTACTGAAATTCGTACTATTTTGCTATACTAGAACTACTAGCTTGCCGAGAGAAACTAGCTTTACATACCTCAACTGCCGACTTTCTGATTAACTGGCATAGCTCGGCTAGTATTCAGCTATTTCTCCCAACTGTATTCATATTCACGAAAGAATAGAATTAATTCTACTATTATTTTGGAAAGAAACCACACTTATGGATATACCTACTGCCTATTCTTCGACTTATCGAAAAACGCCGAAAACTCATAATTGCTCGGAAGTCTAGAAGGGAGAAATACTCACTTTAATGCTGAGAGTATATTAACACTAGTTTGGAGCAATTCCACTTACCTTGGCTCGACGTGACGACGATTCGCCGGCCGAATTTCGCAAAACTACCTCCGTAGGAATGCTCCCTGCAGCTTTATACTTCGCTACCCGAAGTTAATTTGAGTTTGGACTGCGTTTGACGGCTTAATCGTACGGAAATTAATGAAAACCCTTCGTCTCCCCTGTTTACTGGTCGTTCACTGGAAATTAAATGTAAGGAAATGATTAAAACAAGGTGGGAGGCCTTATATACTTGGGGTCTTTAAGTCGCATTTGGCGAATGCGATTTATAAGTCGAGTTTGCCTTGCGACGCTCCGACTTGGCGCTTGTCTTGGCGCTTGTCCGGTCTCTCTCCGGGTCCTTTTCTCGCACGTATGACATTCTAAAACTCTTAACCAACATGCGAATAGGCCAACTAAGTGTCAAGAACTTACGGGGTGTAACCTCCTTCCCCCCTTAAGAACATTCGTCCTAGAATGTTAACTTCTGTTTACAGAAATTTTAACTTGCTCTACTTATTCTGAAAAAATTTCGATAGAGTTTCCCCTGTAATATGGACTATCTCAAAAATCCTGAAACAGAGAAAAGTCCAATACAGGTACTCTATATAATACTATAGCATCCATTACACAATAAACTAGAGTCAACTATCTCACGTACACATGAATATACTGTAACTCATAAAACAATACTAATAACATACCTCTGGCTGACTAAGTCTGAAATAATTGAGGATATCTGACTTTCATATTTTCTTTTGCTTCCCAAGTCATTTCCTCTCGGTTCCTATTACGCTATAACACTTTGACAGAAGCAACATCTTTAGTTCTTAATCTGCGGATCTGCCGGTCTAGTATGGCTACTGGAACTTCTTCATAGGCCAACTCCTCTATAACCTGAACATCTTGGTCTGGGACAATTCTGGAGGGATCTCCTATGCACTTTCTCAGCATTGATACATGAAAAATTGGGTGGACAGATTCTAACTTTGGAGGTAAGTCTAACTCATATGCCACTTGGCCTATTCTTCGGCGAATCTGATAAGGCCCAACAAACCTCGGGCTGAGCTTGCCTTTCTTGCCAAATCTCATTACACCCTTCATCGGCAAATCTTTCAGAAACACCCAATCACCCACATTAAATTCCAAGTTTCTGCGCCGCACGTCAGCATAAGATTTCTGGCAGCTCTGAGCAGTCAGTAAACATTCTCTGATAAGCTTTACTTTTTCCTCTGATTGATGAATAATATCTGGCCCAATCAATGCTGATTCTCCTACCTCAAACCAACCAACTAGAGATTTGCACTTTCGCCCATATAATGCCTCATAAGGCGCCATCTGAATAGCTGAATGGTAACTGTTATTATAGGCGAACTCAATGAATGGTAAATATTCATCCCAGCTACCTCCGAAATCCAAAACACATGCTCGCAACATATCCTCGAGCGTTTGAATGGTGGGTTCTGCCTGCCCATCTATCTGAGGGTGAAAAGTTGTGCTCAGGTTAACCTGCATCCCCAAGCTCTCTGAAATGATTGCCAGAATTTAGCTGTAAACTGTGCCCCTCTGTCAGAGATAATGGACACTGGAACACCATGCAACCTGACTATTTCTCTGATATACAGCTCAGCATAATCCTCGGCGGAAAAGGTAGCCCTTACTGGCAGAAAATGAGCTGATTTTGTCAGTCTGTCAACAATAACCCAGATTGAATCATATCTACGCCTGGTGCGGGGTAATCCTGCTACAAAATCCATATTTACTGCTTCCCATTTTCATAGAGGCACAACTATATCCTGAGTCAGTCCGCCTGGTTTCTGATGTTCAGCTTTTACCTGCTGGCAGTTGGGATACTGAGCTACGAATTCTGCTATCCCCTTCTTCATTCCTGGCCACCAGTAGATTTCTTTTATATCATGGTACATTTTCGTCGAACCTGGGTGGAGAGAATAACGGGCATAATGTACCTCGCCCATAATCTGTTGGCGAAGCCTTGCAACGTCTGGAACACAAAGGCAATCTTTATATCGCAATACCCCATCCTCGATTATCTGAAAATCTGTCACCTCTCCTTGCTGAACTCTGTTTCTAAGCTGAACCAGGCTAGGATCTTCACACTGTCGTTCCTTTACTTCCACGACTAAAGACGACACTGTAGTGTTCTGAATTATCGCTCTGTTGTCCTCTATTTCTGCTACACAAACGACTAAATTGGCTAACTGATGCAATTCCTGGGCTAATTCCCACTGCTCAGGCTATAAGTGTGCCAGACTTCCCATAGATTTACGGTTAAGGGCATCTGCCACCACATTAGCTCTCCCCGGGTGATACAAAATATTCATATCATAGTCTTTCAACACCTCTAACCAGCGACGCTGCCTCAAATTCAACTCCTTTTGGGTGAAGATATACTGTAGGTTCTTATGATCAGTGAAAATATCCATGTGGACGCCATACAAGTAATGTCTCCATATCTTTAAGGCGTGAATCGCTGCGGCCAATTCCAGGTCATGGGTATGATAGTTCTTTTCATGTTTCCTCAGCTGTCTGGAAGCATAAGCAATTACTTTACGATGCTGCATCAACACACATCCTAACCCAACACCCGAAGTGTCACAATAAATTGCATAACCTTCTGTACCTTCTGGCAATACTAACACTGGAGCTGATGTTAACCTGTCTTTCAATTCCTGGAAGCTCTGCTCACATGCCTCAGTTCACTGAAATTTTGCTGTCTTCTGCGTTAGTTTAGTCAGATGTGCTGCTAAGGTGGAAAATCCTTCAACAAACCTCCTGTAGTACCCTGCTAACCCCAGGAAACTGCGTACCTCGATCGGAGTGGTAGGTCTGGGCCATGCTTTTACTGCTTCTATCTTCTGTGTATCTACCCGTATACCAACATCCGACATGATATGACCCAAAAAGGCTACTAAATTCAGCCAAAATTCACATTTAGAGAACTTGGCATACAACTGACGGTCTCGGAGAATCTAGAGCACTGTCCGCAAATGATCCTAGTGGTCTGCCTCTGAGCGAGAATACACCAGAATATCGTCAATAAACACTATCACGAACAAGTCCAGGTATGGTCTGAAAATACTGTTCATCAGGTCTATAAACACGGCTGGAGCATTCGTTAGCCCAAAGGACATGACTAAGAATTCAAAATGGCCGTATCTGGTCCTGAAGGCAGTCTTTGGAATGTCCCTTTCACGAACCCGAACCTGATGATATTCGGACCTTAAGTCAATTTTGGAGAAATATCTGGCTCCCTGTAACTGATCAAATAAATCATTTATTCTGGGAAGCGGATACTTATTCTTGATCGTGACTTTATTCAGTTGTTGGTAGTCTATACACATGCAGAGGGAACCATCCTTCTTTCTCATAAACAAAACTAGAGCACCCCAAGGTGAAGTACTCGGCCTAATAAAGCCCTTGTCTAACAAATCCTTCAACTGCTCCTTTAGTTCTCTGAGTTCAGCAGGAGCCATGCGATAAGGGGGAATTGATATGGGCTGGGTGCCTGGTAATAAATCAATTACAAAGTCTATTTCCCTTTCTGGGGGAATACCAGGTAACTCATCTGGAAATATATGGGGGAATTCATTCACCACTGGAACAGACTGGAGAGTCGGAGGCTCTACCCAAACATCCTGAACTTTGACAATGTGGTAAATGCACCCCTTGGCTATCAGCTTTCTCGCCCGAAGATAGGAAATAAACCTACCTTTTGGCGTAGTTGTACTATCCTTCCACTCTCGTGCTGCCTTCCCTGGAAAGTGGAATCGGACCGTCTTGGTCCAGCATTCTACATTGGCATAGCATGGATCTAACCTATCCATACCCATAATGGCATCAAAATCAACCATTTCTAACTCTACCAAATCTGTTGTGGTCTGGCGGCTAGCAACCTCTACTGTACACCCTCGATAAATCCTTTTGGCTATGATAGAGTCACCGACGGGTGTAGATACTGAAAAGGGTTGCCGAAGCAATTTTGGTACAATACTAAACTTTCGAGCCACTAATGGGGTAACATAGGACAAGGTAGATCCTGGATCGATTAATACATAATCAGGGTGAGAGCAAATAGTCATCATACCTATCACAACATCTGGAGACGCCTCTGAATCTGTCTCCATGGTAATGCATAATTACAACTTGGGCCCACACCTAAACTAGAGGCCCCTGATCTGCCTAGGCCTCTGCTTGCTGAAACTGAGGGCCTACGCCCTACCGGGGCTGCTGGAGCTTGCGACCCTGCTGATGCCCTGTCCTGTCTATCCCGGTCACCCTGACCCCTGGCTGGACAATCTCTCATCACATGACCCTCCTGTCCGCATATATAACACCCTATGGAGCCATATCTGCAAGCTCCAGAGTGGCTTCGGCTGCAAATAGGGCAAAGTGGTGGTTTATACCTGCTCTGTTCTGCCCTCCTCTGCTGGGGTGAACCTACTGTTCGAGAACTTCCGTCGGACTCTGACTGTCTTCGGCGACTGAATCTACCCCTCTGCTGTTGTGATGGAGGCGGGGGTCTAGGTGGCCTATCTGACAACCGTGGCCTAGGCCCTCTCCGAATCTCCCCTGTAACTCATTTGACCTGTCGCTGCAGCGTTGTTCCTGACTTGTTCATCTGCTATCCTGTTGCCAATGTCTGAGGCCCTCAATAGTCTGAGCAAAAGCCTGTACTCGGGCAATATCCATATCTTCCCACAAAGTAGCTGTCATACAGGCCTCAATATACTCTAGGTTCAGCCCCATAATAAACCGGTGGACTCTAGATGGCATGGTGTCTACAAAGGCTGGAGCATATCGGGCCAAAGAATCGAACTGCAGGGCGTATTCTCGAACACTCATCGCCCCCTACTCCAGGTATAAAAACTGGTCCATCCGGGCCTGTCAGATCTCTTGTGGTAGATAACGGTCCAAGAAAGCCTCTGAAAAGCTGGACCAGGTCGGAGGGGCAACATCTCTCCCTCTAGACCTTTCCCAACTCTCATACCACAACACAACAATATCCCTCAGTCGGAATACTGCCAATTCGACCGACTCTGCAGATGTAATATGCATTACCCGAAAGATCCTCTACATCTAATCCAGGAAGTCCTGGGGGTCCTCTGTTTGATCTGTACCGGTAACTGTGGGGGACCTAGTGCCAGGAATTCTTGGACTCTCGAACTACCACGCCCACCTGATGATTCTGCCGTTGTAGGTGGCATTGACTGGCGCTGAGTATCCATCATTTGCGCTAACATAACTACTGCACTCCTGACCTCCTGTCAGATGGTGTAGGTATAGGAACTGCCGGAGGTGGTGCCGTTCCAAGCGGCTCCTGATGTAATGGTGACTGCTGGGAAGGCCGAGACGATGCCTCCGTATCGCCCTTAGATCGGGCTTATTCTAATCGAGGCTGAGGCATCCTGCTGGTGCCCTCTCCTCCTGCTATATCCAATCTCCTGCCTGTCGTTAGATGTCGCTGATCCGACATTTTATCTGTAAACAAAGAGTATGACAAGCTTAGGGACTCAACCCTAGACTGTACCGCTCTATAGCACGACTGAATAGGAAGAAAGAGTAACCATCCTATCATGCCTTGCAGCCTCCTGCCTATATATGTGGTGCACAACACATCCATAGACAAGACTCTACTTAGCACGACTTGTAGACTCCCTGGGATACGACCTGCTCTGATACTAAGTTTGTCACGTCCTGCCTTGGGAGGCATGACTGGCACTCGGTGCCCTGCTAAGACCTGAACTGCCGGAGTATTGAGCCTAAGCACTTCTGGTGCCAAGCTGGCTCTAATTCTGGATTCATGAAAACAACGGGCTATATAACAGTTGTAAATACAGCCTCCGGCCGAAAAGGCCTATAGCCACCTGTAGGAATATAACAGCTACCTAGAACAACTGAACATAAGGGAACCTATGCAGGCCGACAAGGCCGCCATGCTGACTAGTTATCACTGAAAAGTAGAATCAAGTGCTAACTGATCTGTGACCGACAAGGTCACCAACTGACAACTGAACAAGGCCCCACACGGCCATTACATGCAAAGTAAAACATACACACGGCCTCACACGACCGGTACAACTAACCACAGGGAATATACAATCCGCAAGCCTCTAAGAATAATAAGATGGTCGGGACAGGGCTCCGGCCTACCCATACTCTACAAACAAAAAGGGAAGTAAACCTTTAGCTGTCAAGCTCCGGATGATAAGAGCTGAAGACTCTGTACGCTGGCTGGAACTACGAGGGATCTGCTCCTCATCTATGAGTACCTACAGGCAAGTAATGCAGCGCCCAAAAACGGGTGTCAGTACCACTGGTACTGAGTATGCAAAGCAATAACTGAAAATAACTGAAAGCAAACAACAATGCTGATAGATACTGAAGTAATAGGAGATGGGCTGAGAATGACTGAAAAGAGCATAACTTTACTGAAGAGAGTAAGAGTCATACCTGATAACATGGCGGTCTACTTTCTATCTACTAATAACTAACCCAATATAGCATACAAGAACCTTACCAACCCCCATAAACCGTAAGGTACCAACCAACACACAATCTATATACCCCTACAGGTCTTACCATCCACCTAGTAACTATGGGCATCCAGCCGACCCCCTGGGTATGCAACTTGGGCTCGCTGGGCCCCTGGCTATAGCTGTATCTGAGTCCGGAGGACTCCTGAAATCTGAAATCTGAAATCTGAAAATTGTAATCTGCACCCCGGGTGCAAGCGCTCAACAGGGGGTGTGGTATAGTGTTGATCACCCTGCTATAGGGAATCTGCATCCCATCTTCGTCCGCTGGCGGATGGCATGCCACTCCATAGAGCGACGTATCCTCACCCTCTAGTGGGCGAGTCGACACAGGTATTAACCCTGGGGCGGTCAAGGAAGCTCTAAGGGTGCCCAACACAGAACAATCATGTCTCCACAGATAGCAATAAGCACATGTAATATATATACTGGATCTTATAATAATATTTATGTTCTGGTATTCTGTTCTAAATCTCATATTGAAATGTACTGAATCTGATACTGAAATATACTGAATCTGTAATAATATTTCTGGAATATTTTGTTGGAACTTATACTGTTTTACTGAATTTCATGCTGAACACTATATTATATTTCTAACATGCTTACTAAATTTCATACTGAACATAATATACGACTTCTGAAACACTCTACTGAAATTCGTACTATTTTGCTATACTAGAACTACTAGCTTGCCGAGAGAAACTAGCTTTACATACCTCAACTGCCGACTTTCTGATTAACTGGCATAGCTCGGCTAGTATTCAGCTATTTCTCCCAACTGTATTCATATTCACGAAAGAATAGAATTAATTCTACTATTATTTTGGAAAGAAACCACACTTATGGATATACCTACTGCCTATTCTTCGACTTATCGAAGAACGGCCGAAAACTCATAATTGCTCGGAAGTCTAGAAGGGAGAAATACTCACTTTAATGCTGGGAGTATATTAACACTAGTTTGGAGCAATTCCACTTACCTTGGCTCGACGTGACGACGATTCGCCGGCCGAATTTCGCAAAACTAACTCCGTAGGAATGCTCCCTGCAGCTTTATACTTCGCTACCCGAAGTTAATTTGAGTTTGGACTGTGTTTGACGGCTTAATTGGACGAAAAGTAATGAAAAGCCTCTGTCTCCCCTATTTACTGGTCGTTCACTGGAAATTAAATGTAAGGAAATGATTAAAACAAGGTGGGAGGCCTTATATACTTGGGGCCTTTAAGTCGCATTTGCCTTGCGACGCTCCGACTTGGCGCTTGTCCGGCCTCTCCCCGGGCCCTTTTCTCGCACGTATGGCATTCTAAAACTCTTAACCAACATGCGAATAGGCCAACTAAGTGTCAAGAACTTACGGCGTGTAACAGAAAGAAAATATTCGTATTTTTTTTATTCGACTGATTAAAAAGTTTTAAATATATTTTATTTAGTAAAATAATTTTTTTTTAAATAAAAAAAAATCAATAAAAATAAATCATATTTTTTCTTTCCACCCACGGAACTATCCACGCTACCTCACCCCCGTCTCACCATCCTCACTCCCATCCAACTAGACTCCACCACACCCACCCACTTAGACCCATCACCTCCACCCCCACACCCCCACAAACCCCCATCCAACCACCCTCACCCCTGGCCCCCCGCTCCACCCTCACCCCGACCCATACGCACCCACCCCCCTTGATCTACCATTACTGACTACTAACTATTACGTCAAAGGGATAACAAAGCAGAAACAGAAAGATATCTTGATTAAAAAGAAAACCTGTCTATTATGATAGCTAAGATGCCAATTTAAATGCTACTCTCCAAAATAATTGTAGCCAAACCTGGGAACGTCTTATTAATAATCTATCTATCTGACTCTATTACTCCCTCTATCCAATTGCAAACCAAAGTTAAGCTCCAACAATAAAAGAAGAAAGTTTGTATATATTGTTACGCTAGAGTTCCTGGAGATATGGTGAACTAAGAGTTTAAAATTTTGATGGGTATAAAGATATTACATCAAATTCAATATAATATAAAGCGATACTCTTATATATCAATATAGCTTTTGGAACTTTCTGGCCTTTACCTATTTTATTTCAAATGAGATTGAGTAGAAATACCATTTGAATAAATCTTAGAATTAATAAGATATATCGTTACTGCTAGTAATGTATTAGGCATAAAATATAACTCCCGATTATGACTAATACGTTACTGCCAAGTACGTTTCTTCTAGCTTCATAAAGTTTTTAAAAAATTTATTATTTTGATGAATTGATTTAAATTATGATTTGTTTTATCAAAAATCTGCAACCAGCCCGAAAAAGGAAAATATTAAACTACGAAGATTTATCAACCAAAATATTCAAAAACAAAATCATCGGAAAAACATTACCTTTTTAAATTGAATAAATTAATGTTTGTTATAAAATAATAAAGAAAAAACAAGAATATTGTAGAGAAACAGAGAAGGAGAGAAGTTCTTATTTCTCTTGATGGGATAATCTACAAAGAATGAAAAACCCATTTATTTATAGAGGAAAACTAACTTGGTCCCAAAGTTACTAATCCAAACTTTCCTTCTAAGAAATATACATTCATAATAAATAGAAAATATATTTATAACGCTCCCCCTTTGATGTCTATTTGATAGATAATGTGCCTCGTTAAAACCTTACTAAACAACTCCAGTTGAAAAAAATCTAGTGAAGGAAAAATAGTACACAAATATAATAATATGCAGTTTGACTGCCTCATTAAAAACCTTACAAGAAAAATCCAGTGGGACAAAACCTCATAAGAGAAAAAGAGTACAACGTGTATTAACTCCCCTAATTAGAACATCCTTGAATCTTTGCATCCCGATCTTGTGCACCATCTTCTTGAAAGTTGCAATTGGTAGAGACTTGGTGAATAAATCAGCCATATTATGTAACACCCCGAAACTTTCCTAGACCAAACTCAGACCTTGCAAGAAAAATCCAGAAGAAACCAGAAAAAAATGTCTCAAAACGACTGAGGCAACGAGTCGTGGTCAGCTCCAACGACTCGTTGTCTCAATCGTGGTCAGCCTTGCTTTGGCCCTTCGGGAACCAACGGGACATAGAACGACCCTTTGTGAAAAACAACGAGTCGTCCTATCACTCGTTGGTCCTCAGCTTAGAACTCCTTTTCCAGGAACCCACGACTCAACCAACGAGTCGTGGTGTGAGACAATGACTCGTGGTGTGAGTCGTTAGTTGGGATTCATAGAAACCTCCTTCAGTGATAACGAGTGGCATCAACGACCCGTTGTATCACACAATGAGTCATTGTGACCACTTGTGGGTCAATTTCAGGGATTTTGATAACTTCTCCAGTGGAGGTAACGACTAGACACAACAACCCATTGGGTCTACCAACGAGTCTTTGTGTTGCCCGTTGTCAAGCTTCCCGATTTTTCTCATCCAGTGACCATGGGAGGAACCAACGACCCGTTGGTTTATCCAACGAGTGATGGTCCCTCTCATTGCTAGTCAAGTGAGCCAGAACCCTGGCCTCGGGACCAACGACTGGTCTCAACCAATGACTTCTTGAGTGACTTGTTGATCTCTATCGGCAGTTTTTTCAGATTTTTTTTCAGGAATATTTTTATAATTTTTTTTGACTATTGCATGGGAACAGGTTCATCTTCGAAGTATTTTTCCTTTTCAATATTTTTCTATTGGAGCTTCCCTCGTTCCTTTTATCGAACATAATGATGCAAATCGAGCTTCACTTTTTTAATCCCTAAACTATGACGTTTTGAATTATTTTCAGGGAATTTAGAGGGGGTAATCGATGATTACTTCACTCCTCTCATCCCCTTAGAAAATCATATCGTAATTATTCTCTCAGAAAAACTCAGAGCAGGAGTTAGGGTAGTCAATTTCTTCTCAGATTCTCAAGGGATTTTTTCCGGAATTTCTTCACTAGGTATGTGGGAATTCAACAGTAGAATTGTTCTTCCCTCGTGTCCCCAAAATCCTTCCTTTATCTTCTATTAGCTATAGCCCTGAGGTTTCAAAATTTAAAAAGTTTTCAGACAGAATTTTATAAATTTCACGAGGAGTATTATTCATGTTATCAGCTGCTATGTTTTTCCTAAATTCTCAAAAATTATGTCGAGACTAGCTTCTTGTGAAATGATTTAATCCTAACTTTTGAATGCAGTATATTAGGGTCTAGCATAATTGAGTAGTTAATCATGTTGCTTGACTCTGCCAGTGTTGGGATTCCCATATTGTTAAAATTAGTTGAAATCTCATTCAATTGCATGCTAATCCAGTCTCAGTCAGAATGTTAGCATGCTTAGTACTTTTCAGAAATGTCAGCTGATCAATTTGACTACAGTCTTTTCTTGAGGTGTCAATGGTGCCTACCAGTTATCAATTATTAGACTCAGATATTAGTTATCAGATTTCAGTTTGTTCTTTAGACGGTTACAACGCTTCTAGATAAGCAGCTCTGGCCAGTCTTAGAACACCAGTTATAAGATTTGGCCCGATAAGACTCTCAGGGTACTTCCAGATAGATATTCCTGATTAGTCTTGGACCTCAATTTCGAGCTATCATCTTGGTAGTTAGTCTAGGGCTATCCAGTGGAAGTAGGACTTAGCACCGAGCAGACTGGAGTTCCAGCGCACCCAGATTTTCAAAACTACATTGCTACCGTAGGTTATTATTATTGGTCCTATGGCCCCAGACTTGTGATCACCCAGTTCATTCCATTATACCCTAGCAAGGTATATTGAGTCCCACTGATGGGTTGTATATATCGGACTCCACATCTAGATTATATGGTTATATATCGGTTATAGCCTCTCCCACTAGTCAGCACAGTTTCAGTTTAGCTCAGCTCAGAACAGTTTCAATTTACTCAGTTCAGTACAGTTAGCTCAGCTTGGTATCTTAGATTTATGGCATGTTTATGACCATCGGTCAGGGTCATTATTGACCATCTCAGTTTTATTACAGTTGTTCAGTTTTCAGCACTTCAGTTGGTTATTGCATGTCATTATAGTTCAGTTATTTGTTCTTTATGCTACATTTTTCTCTTACTTACTCAGTACATTCAAGTACTGACGCATACCTTCTATCATGTATCGTATTATGATACAGGCGCAGGTTCTCAACCTCATCATCGTTAGTCTATTCCTTCAGGTGATATCAGCATATGCAGTTGCTGAGTCCTCATCTTTCGAGAACGATATTTACTTTTTTTGTTATTTTTCTTCAGTTAGACTTTAGAGTTAGTTGAGGGCTTGTCCCAGCAACTCATCATATGTAGATGGCTTTCAGACATAGACGTAGGCTTTCAGTTTTGCTTTCAGATGTATAAATTTTTATTATTTAGTTTTCTTAAATGGTTTTATTATTTAAGCTTCCGCTATGGTTACTCAAATTATCAGTGTATGATAGACCATGGGTTGGCTAGGGGTTACTAGTGACTCCAAGTACTGTGTCTCGTCTAGGGTATAGACTCGGGTCGTGACACATTGTCACTTGAACGAATCTGTTGCACGTTGATATCCCCATTCTTTTGGAGCTCATGTGTGGAGAAAAACTTTGGCGAGATGTGCTTCGTTCTATTTTCTTTAATAAATCCTCCCTTTAGTTTTGCTGTGCATACTGCATTATCTTCGTATAAAATTGTGGGAACTTTGTCATATTTCAAATCACATTTTTCTCTAATGAGATGTATTATGGACCTCAATCACACACATTCTTGGGTTGCTTCATGAATAGTTTTATCTCAGCATGATTTGATGAAGTAGCTATGAGAGAATGCTTTGTAGATATCCAAGATATGCCAGTACCTCCACATATGAACACGTAGCCAGTTTGAGATCGAACTTTGTGTGGGTCAGATAAATACCCTGCACCAGCATAATTAACAAGATCGAGACTGCAATTGTTAGAATAATATAAGCTTATATCGGTAGTCCCTTTTAGATACTGCATTATGTGTTTGATCACATTCTAATGTCTCCTAGTAATAGCAGAACGATATCTTGCTAGAAAATTAACCGAAAATGTTATATCAGGTCTTATAGTATTAGCAAGATACATTAGTGCATCAATTGGACTAAGATATGGTACTTTAGGACCAAGAATTTCCTCGTTCTTTTAAATCATTCAAGGACTTTCATATATCCTTCAGGCTATCTAGACATGAAAATAATTTTATTATACGCATATCAAATTTTTCATGTATTGCCAGACTTATGAGTTAACCTCAAAATAATTGCATCCACCACAGAAGGACCTCTCTATATAATAATGTCAGGATTCGAAAAATCTTTATGCCACAAAAATTCATTTATACCCACTGATATTATACTTGCATTGCGTATTTTTATTTGGTCAATCATTTATCTATCCACACTTTTTGACAAATTTTGAATTCAAGATCCTCGTCAATATTTATAATATTGAGCGCTCATTATATCAAAGGTATCGTCAACAATCATTTTGATATCGATCCAATACGACATAACTTATCAAGATCTCTTCATTTTTCATCATTTCAGGTAATTTTGAATTCAAGATCCTCGTCAATATTTATAATATTGAGCGCTCATTATATCAAAGGTATCGTCAACAATCATTTTGATATCGATCCAATACGACATAACTTATCAAGATCTCTTCATTTTTCATCATTTCAAGTACCTGGACCTTTTTAAAGATTTTATTAAGTATTATGTCGTGGTGCTCCTTTTAAATCACTTGCCTCATTATTCTGATCATCTTGATTATTTTCTCTTCTCCTTCTTCAAGGAGTTTTTATTTATAGAATCGATTAGTGTATCACGCTTCAAGCGTGTCATAGACTTGTCATTCAAGGACTCTAATTAGAGCATTTGCAGCTGAATAATAAAATAGGGTCAGCAAATACATCTGAAAATTTATTTGCAATATTTTGCAAGTGAATTATCTCTTAAACTTTAAGTCCATATTTTTTTCCGAGAATCTAGATAATTCATTCCACACTCAATTTTCAGTTGCTAATCATTTCTCCCCCAAATATTAGGAAAACTGACAGTTACACCCCAAGATCATTTGGGGAACCATCTTTGTGCATTGTGGTGGAGCAATTGAATCATATACTACACATTCAAATTTTTAGATAGAATTATTTGGTTCCTGACCCTGAACCAATTGTGATAAGGGAACCTTGTTGGTTTGATGCGTTCAAGTATTGCTATATATTAAATAAACATATCTCATATCAAATTTTATTTGTGATTTTTGTTCTTATAACCAATAGTTTATCTATAATTGGAGGCATATAATTTTTACTAAACCAACTTAGATATTAACCAACATTATCAATATGATTTTATAATTTAGAATTGTGATCTTAATTTAACAATTCAAGCAAACAACCTTGCAAAAACCAATTGCAAGTTGATATCAAAGCACATGTGACCATATTATAAATGTATCTATTAAAATTATATAATAACAAACAGTTCATATGGCAGGTGAACGGGCTCATATTCACCTTTTTATAAGTTTCAAAATTTCAAGGAATATAATCTCAATCTTAGCTGATATAATGATCATTCTTTCATGAGAATAAGCCACACAAGAGAATTTTGAAGAATCCTTTATTTCTTCAACATATAGCCACGTGAATTCTTAATTATTTTTGCATCACATTTGAACTGGGATGGCCAACCAGTTATGCCAACTTATCTTTATTTCAGTAAACTTCTAGTTTACTTTCATATGTGATTTTGTCATCATACTCATATTTATGTACTAAAAACAAAAGAAAACAATGGCTAATCGTTTATATAAATATTTATAGCCCGCTTCAATTGTAGTAATATGAAGATATTAGATCTTCCCATAATTTATAGTCTCAATTTTTTTTTCAATATCTTTGAAACTTATAAGTTTTCGTTTGATACTTACTAGTAACACATTAGCTCTTCCAGAGCTATCAATTAATTTTGTGTACTACCACATATTTCATGTATCAACATCATTAATAGTTTCTCCACATAGTTTCAACTTAGAAACAATTTTGAACGTTGAAGAGTTATACTCATGATCAGACTTATAGTCTTAATGGATCCAATCATATCGTGCCTTTAGGTGAATGACCATTTTCAGGTGGTCATACCTTTCTTTTAAGCTATTCCACAAAACAAGTGGATTCTTAACCATGAGATATTCAATTTTAAGAATTTCGTCAAGATGATGACATAAGAATATCATAGCCTTAGCACGATTTTGATTTGATGCTTTATTTTCACTTAATGGTATCTCCAAGACGCATTGCATCCTTATAGATTTCAGCATCCAACACCTATAAAAGGTAGTTTTTGTCTGAACTTTGAAAGGCAACAAAATTAAATTTCGTAAAATTAATCATATTTAAAAAAAGAGAAAAATAATATCTTAATTAACAAGAATATCACCAAAAGAATAATTACTAACCGTAAATTTCCTTCTAAAAATTAAATCACGAAGTCTAATGTTTAAATATGCCAAAAATAAAATAAACTTTGTTAAGACTGACTTACTCGAACAATGTTAAAATGGAAAAAAGCACGTTCTAACTTCTTTATTAGTATGTCTTTGGGGAGTGAAGGATTGAAGTTGTACTTCTTCGTCCAAATGATTTGAGATCCCAAGGAATGTTGGAGACCTCTATGTTTCTCCTTTCTTTGTTTATAATTTAGTTGTCATTTCAGTGTTCAAAGTTAAATGTGTACTAAATGATGCAATAGAAAGTGGAAATGAAAAGTTTCTTCTCACCTGCCTAATGTACAATGTAATAAATAAATGTGATGTAATTAATCAGAATTTCTGATTTATTACAACACATTAAGAAGGAAAAGAAAATAGTAGAAGCCAAATTAAAAATGGGTGAAAAATTATCAAAAGACTTGTATATTCTTAGGCAAAGAATTAAAGAAGTGCACTTTCAGGAGAAAGAAGGAAAGAGCATATCAAGTAGCAAATGGGTTGATTTAAACAAGAGATAGCACACTTTCCATTCAACATACTTCACAAAACACACAAGAAAATAGCAGCCGTCCTACATCTCTTATCTTTATTACATACTACTAGATCACTCGACCAAACATCAAAACCTCCATTCCCATTTCCGCAAAACAGAGCAGCTACTCTTTATCTTCAAGCTATTTTAACCTCGATAGTTTTGGGTTTCTTTGGCTCAGGAGGAGGCAATTTCTGAACAGTGACGGTTAGAACCCCATCTTGACAAACAGCCGAAATTGCATCAGTATTCGCATTCTCCGGCAGACTGAACTTCCTCATGAATTTCCCAATCCTTCTCTCCATTCTTATATACTTTGCCCCTTCTTTCTCTTCTTCCCTCTTCCTTTCTCCACTAATCACCAGCACATTCTCCTCTTCCACCTGCACCTTTATATCTCCAGATTTCAACCCTGGCATGTCCACTATGAAAACATACGAATTCGGGTACTCCTTTACGTCTGCCGGTGTCGCGGCCATGGCCTTAGCGTCACGTACATAGTTCCTTGATGGGGCATTGACGGACTTCTCGGAGTCGTCACCGGCTGCCTCCATTAGGTGCTGGAGAGTGTGGAAGAGTGGTGCCTCGATACCCATCACCCTGAAATCCATTCTTTGATCAACTGGTTGAATTTTGAGAATTTTTTGTGTATGGAATTGGAATTGGAATTGGAATTGTTGGAATTGGGATTAAATTATGATTACAGGGGATATTGTGGGGGTGGTTATATAGTGGAAGTGCGGAAACATCTCGAGGAACATTGAAGAAGAATGAGTGAACTTTCTAGGACCTTCTATACTTCCTCACGTTCTACGCTTGTCCAGAACTTTGCCGATTCTTTCTCCTTTTTTATTTTTTATTAAACTTTTTGATACATCGTCGCATTACATTACTTTTTAATAAGTCCTTCCATGTATATTGAAATATAATTACTAAATGATAAATAAAAAAGGTTTATATATCTATTTTTATAATTTTTTGAAAAAAAATAAATATTATTGTGGAGATTTCTTCTTTAAGCTTTTAATCAGAAAAAGTGAATAAATATGTATCTTTTTGAAACTTATAAATATAAAATAAAAATAAATAATTTAATATGATACATAAAATATCCGTAATAACTTTTTTTTAAACACACGCATATATAGAATTTTATTATTTTATTTTTATTTATTTATTCATTCTTTATTTTAAAATTATCTCATCAAATACATACACAATCTCTTAATTAGATGAAATTTTATTTGTGTAATTTTTATTATATAAAAAATTCAATATTTTTAAAAAATCAAATAATATTTATTATATATATAAGATAAGAGTTCGAAAGATTAAAAAAATAAAAGTAATTTGTGCTCATTTTCAATTTAAGAGTTCAATGGATACCTATTTCAAAATATGTTTATTCTTTTTACTCAAAGGCATGGATAAAGATTATCGACAAAAATATCTATCTTCTTTTCAGATTTTTTAATAAAATATAAATATAAAGATTTTTTATTTATAAATATAATTTATTTTTTAATAATTATATTTAATATACTTAATTATGAATATACCTCATTGGGGTTAGAAAACTTTTACATCTTCCACAATTAACTATTCAAATTCACGTACATGCATCATCACAAAATTTAAAAACTACATTTACTATGTCTTTTCATTTCTATTTTCTCAATCACTATAAATCCTGCTTCTTAGTTCAAAAACATCTGAGTCAGGTGTTAAGCCTCTAGCTTTAGAGACACGATACCGAGCAAAAGGGATTGTCCAAATCAAGACTCTTAAACATGTCAGTCGATACGTGGGATTACAAAATCACGTTGTCGCTGTTCTACGCTTTGTCTAGAACTTTGCCGATTCTTTCTCTTTTTTAATTCATTTTCTTGGGTATATCGTTACGTTACTTTTTAACCAAGAAATCTAATCGCGCTCCCGCGCGGATGAGTTAGATTTTAGGGGTAAATTTTTTTAAAGTTTTTAAATATTATATATTTTAATTAATTATATTATTTATTTTTAGTTTTGTATTAATTATTTTTGTATGTATTTTTATCATTTAAATATTGTCAGTATTCTAAAATGCTTGATTTTTATATAATATATTGTAAATAAAATAATAGTTTTATTTTTCTGTAAAAAGAAGGTAATAAAAACTTAATTTCTTCCGTGCATATTTTAACAAATTTTAAAACTCAATTATATTTTTATATATTTAATACAAATCTAATTATATGAATTTCGTATGAACTTTTTATATTATTTTATTCTCACTTTTTTTCTCTTTAATATTTTTTTTGTTTTCCCTTCCTTATCTGTTTATTTTCTTTAAAAATATCAAATATAATATTTTTAATCTCAATATAAAGCACAATAAAATACTAAATATCACACAAAAATATGCATGTTAGATAGAATATAAATAAGTATAGTTATCATTACGCATTAATTATTTAATTTGATTAAAAATATAAAAAATCTTCGGTTAGAATATGAAAAGATTAATTAGTTTGGTTAAAGAATAAATTATTAGTAATAAGAAAATTAAGAATCAACACAATACTATATATTAATTTAATAATTTTTTTACCATCAAACATAACAAGTTTTCTTAAAATCTCCATATTAATTCAATACCTATATCTTTGTATTGATACTTTTTTTTAAAAAAAATAATTTTTTTTTGTATATGTTTTGATTCTTTTCATTACTAATTATTCCCCAAAATAATTACTAAAATATATAGCGTAGTTTTATTTACCTATTCTATAATTTCAATATTATTCATACATAATATTAATTGATCTTAAATGATTTAAAACTTATAAAATCTTAAGAATGAAATGGGAAAGACAAGAATTACTGTTCATAATATTATTTTTTACAATTCTAAAGCTTGAAATTCAAATTTATGAGAATTGTAGAAATTAAGATAAAGACAACAAAATGATAAAAGTAAAACTACTTCCACAATTTTTTACAAATTAAATTTCATTGTTCATAATTTATTTATGAAATATTCAGATGCTTTCACTTATTAGAAAAATTTTACAAAATCTTTTTAATTCGCTTTTTTATTCTCTTGACCATTTATGTTCTTTTCTCATTTTGACAAATATAATATACCAAATTGAAAGTATTAGAATATCATAAATTAAAGAGGCAAAGAATTGAAAATTTTAATTGAAAATTAAATAACAATAATAGTAATAGTTAGTATCTTTATAAAAAGAGTCATTTGGTTACCTCTTCAACTCGAAAACCTCCATATTCATTAGCATAGAGAAAATTTTGATATCTCAAGAAACATGAAGAAAAAAAATAAAAAAATAATAATTAAGAAAAAGAAGAAGATGATGAAAATGAGCATCCAACAACTCCATGTGTAATTGTTATTTATAAATTGATTAAGTCATAAGAATTAGGTAAAAGGGACTTCAGAAGATTTATTATTAAGTAGAGAATGCAAATAGATGGAGGTTTTTTTTATAACTCATGAGATGTAATTAGATGTAATAAATATGATTTTTTTAAAATTATTGGATAAATTCATTAATAAAAAGAATGAATGGAAAAAAATTTTAAAAAGGAGAAAAAAGATAAATAGGATCATTGGCCAACAAGAGGTGCCACGTCACTTCTCTAATACTTTGCTTTATATTATCACTAGTATTTGGGTACGCGTGTTATGCGTGTATTCTATATCAAATATAAGTATAAAATTTTGCTAAATCACATAAATATTATGAGTACTAAATTTGTATTCGAGTTGGCAATTTAATTTTTTTTATTTGAAGATCAAAAATAGAGTTGTTCATTGACATAGCAAAAGCAAAACAGTATATATATGTGCTTGAATAGAATAAACGCAAATCAGATTTATAAAAGAGAGATGAAAAATTGTCGACCTTACTAAATTCCTCAAAAATTAATTCTAAAAAATGTACGATTTGTAAATCTCAAAGTTTTAATTTTTGTCATCGCCACCATTCATTTAATTGATTTTTTTCAAATGCTGGCTCTTTCTTGACATGCATTTGTCTTTGTGCCCTGAACGTGGATACATTAAAATATAAATTAGAGAACATAATAAGTTAATAAAAATATATTAATCATGGAACAAATATTTTTCAATAAAAATGATCGTTTTAGTCACGATAAAATAAATATGGTGTAACAGGGTAAAATAAATATTGTTTAGCAAATAAATGAAGACAATTGAGATTTAATTACATAGAAAAAATAATTAAAATACAACTTAGAAGACTTCATAGACTCAGAATCAATGACTTGATTACATCACAACATCAATAGACTTCCATTGCATCATCTAAATAAAATTCCACCAATTAAAATAACGAAAGAGAAGACTAACAATTACCAATAGGGACACACTTTGAACACAAAAATATGTTATTGAGCTTTTTCTTTAAGTAATGAATTGATTAATGTACTTTCCATCAGGAAGTTGAAAGATGAAGGAACTAAATATTGAATAGACGTATTAAAGATTGATATTAACGTACATTTATAATAGATAGGGAAGATTAAAGTAATTCTAAATTTAATTGATTACAATAAATGACATTAATTTTAGAAACATGAATCATCTTCATATTATTCATCTTTTAGATTTATTATGTACTATCACTTTATTATTTTTTAAAATGTAATTATATTTAGTAGATGAATAGGTTTGAAGGGTAAATATGGTCGTTCAATTTTTTATGAATATTTTGGTCTTTTAACTTTAGACTTAGGAGTTTTCCACTTTTAGTTAATCATATTATTATATAAGTGAAAAGCCAAAAAGTGAAAAGTTGGATTATCATGAAAGTAAATTAAAGATATATGGTATATAAACAAGTGTTCATAAAATATTGAATGACTATTTTATCCTTCAATCTAAAACTATTCCTATAATATTATATATACCAAAAGCTAAAATTGCATAAAAATAAGTATTATTAGACCACTAAATATTTCACAATGAATTATTTAGATGATGATGAAGGAGTAAACCTATTTATTATTTGAAGGGTATATTAGTCTCTCAATATTTAGAGGTTATTTTAGTATTTTAATTTTTCACTTTTGCCTTCCCACTTATTATTATTATTATTATTATTATTATTATTATTATTATTATTATTATTATTATTATTAGTTAGTTAGTTAGTTAGTTAGTTAGTTAGTTAGTTATTATTATTATTTATTATTATTATTACTATTATTATTTTAATTATTTATTAGTTATATTTATTTATTTATTTTAACTTTTCACTTTTTGGCTTCTCACTTATATAGTAATAAATATATAATTATGATATGATATGATAACATATTAATATTTAATTATGTATTTAATTAAATTTTAATTTAGTGAAGGGGCAAAATGGTAATCTAATTTTTCACTTTTTGGCTTTCCACTTATATAATAATATGATATGATGATGATTTTTACATATTATATTTATTTTTATTTTATTTATTTCTTTTACTTAGTGGAGGGTTAAAATGGTAATGCAACTTTGAAGTTAGGAATTTTTCACCTTTATTATATTTTAGTTTAATTTATTTTATTTAGTGGAGCTTATTTAATGAAATAACATTAAATGACATTAATTAAACAAATGAAATAAGAAATAATTTTAAAATAGAAAACAAAATCCAAAAAAATAAGAAAAAAGAAGAAGAATGGAGGCCTTAGAGGCACGCCACATTAGCATGCCTTTAAGCCTCATATATATATATATATATATATATATATATATATATATATATATATATATATATATATATATATATACTAGATTCTAGTGCTGCTTCGGGTGACCTTTCATCTACTCCACATACACATTCTTCTCCACGTCTGTCCTATGTCCCCTATGGTACTGGGCATTCAGCACATTCATCTCTGCCTCCATTTCCTATTACTTCTCACACTTTCATGCCTACACCTGACATTCGTACACCAAGGGGAAACTCGACGTATTCACGTCTGGTACTCCTTCCCCGATTAGATCATCTCTTGACATTACGGCTTGCGACTCAAAGATAGCAGCTCTGACTTAGACTCACGGGGTTCTTTTAGTACTCCACCCTTGACCCAGTCATATAGAGCACCGGCACTGGCACCGGCACTACCACCGACGCCAGCACTAGCAATTGGAGAGCCACAACTAGGAGATATAGACAGTCTCGATAGACTAGTGATCGTTCCTGATGGATCTGGGTAAGTTTGATTTTATTTTTGATTTAGATTTATAATATTTAATCTTAATGTTATATTTATGACTTGACATATTTATTGTCATTTTTACAGGTTTCATCGGGGAAAAGAGGTCGAGGGATAGCATTTGGAGGATATATGATTGACCTTATCCGAGTTGGACTGAAATACCATATCGGGTTCGACAGGCCATGTTTAATGAGTTTAAGGTATATAAATGAATTATTATTTCATAAAATTCTTTTTTGACCCGTGATTATTATATATCATCTAATACTGTTGATCCTTGATTACAGACATTGTGTACCTCAGCATGATAAGAAGATAACCATGAACTACGAGAGGAAGGGCAGTTCAAGGATGTCAGATTGGTTTAGGGATGCAAGATTAAAGAACAAGAGGCCTGAATGGATGCCACCTCATCTTTTTGAGGCGCTTCAGGAATATTGGAACACGCCTGAATTTAAGGCAAAGTGTGAACAGGCGAAGAAGGCTAGAAGTGAAGGGAAAGGTGGTTCGTTGCATATTGGGGGTGCAAAGAGCCAAGGGACAATAGCTAGAGAATTAAGTAATTATTATATTTAATAATTATATAAATTTGATTAAATTTTGCACATTGTTTTACTTTGATTACATTTTATTTGCAGGCCAAAAATTGGGTCGTGACCCTACTCAGGAGGAGCAATTTTGGGCTACCCACATAAAGAAGAAGAAGAATGAGTCTGATGCTGACACATGGTTCGAACAAAGAGCTGAAAAAGCCTATGTAAGTTCATATATATTATATATAAATAGTAATATGTTAAGTTTAATTTGAACAACCATATTATACTAATTAACTTTTTTAATTATGTAGATGGATTATCAGCGACTCTTGTCTGAGTACAGCCAGACTCTGGAAGCCCTAGGTAGGCCGACCCAGCCTCCACCGGATGTCGCTATCCAGATTTGAACTGAAAAAGTGACCGGGGGGAGGCAAAAGGGGAGAGTCTACGACCTAGGATCTAGAAACCCAATTCGACAGATTCATCCCGGGCTGAAAGGTATTGGCTCTACTATCCAGGTCGAGGTGGTTAATGGTGTTCAGATCGCTGCAATGTCGCAGAAGATTGAACAGCTTACATGTGCCTTGGCAGATGTCGAGGCAAGACGCATTGCAGAGAGTAGGACAATGTGTCATACCGTCAAGGCTCTCAAGGCACAAGTGAACAACCTTGCTAGTGAAATGCGTACACGACGTTCCCGTTCTCCTCCTTCAGATAACGAAGTGTTTTCGACAGATGATGAAAATGTCGAAGAGACACCTTAGTTGTTAGGATTATTATAAATTGACAGCAAACTTTATATATATTTTTTGATATTTTTAAACTTTGTTGATAATTTTGGTGATTATTTAGTGTTGTTTTTTATGTTTTAATTCGATAATTACTATGTTATTGATGTTCTTGTTCATTTGGAATTATTTTGGCAGCAATTAGTGTTGGATATTAGCTGAAATTGAATTGATTTTTAATTTGGCAAGTGGGAAAAATTGCAGCTTTTTGCTGTTGGTGCGTTTGCAGAAAGCCGACGGACAGCGTAGGTAAGTCCGTCGATTTTCTGCAAATACATACCACAAGAAATCCAGAAAACCGACAGGGTCCGTCAGTATGTTCTTTAAAATTAAGAACATACCGACAGACACCGTCGATAATTATGATTTAAAAAATTAATTAATAATTAAAAATTATCGATGGTGTCCGTCGATAAATTTTTTTTATGTCGAGTAATATTTTAAAAACCCACGACCAAACCGACGGACGTTCATCGGTAATATCCGATGCTGTCCATCGATTTTTTATTTTCGACGCGACATATCCCGAGGACCCTTTGTCCGTCTGTTTTCCGTCATTTTTAGCCAAAAAACCGACATTGTTCGTCAGAAATAGCCTCATTTTTTAACTATTTTTTAGTAGTGTAAATTAGTTTACTTAACTGAAATTTTATGGGTTTAAAGATTACATTTGAGAAAATAAATAATGAAAGTTTAATAGGTAAGTAAATACCACAAATGGGAGAGAGAAAATATAGGTAATTAATGAGAATTTAATAGGCCAAAAGTACTACAAAAATGGAGAAAAAAGAACTTAAAACTCTAAATACTGATATTAAGTAGATCATAATACTCTACCTAAATAGTATGTGTCACACCCCGCCTTGAGGGGTATGACTGGCACCTGGTGCCCTACTAGGACCTGAACTGCTAGACTGCTGAGCCTGAGCACGTCTGGTGCCTGGCTGGCTCTAACTCAGATTCAGGGAAACAACGGGCTATATGACGGCTGTAAATACAGCCTCCGGCCGACTAGGCCTATAGCCACCTGTACCTGTGCTGACAGCTAACCAGAAACATATCAATATAGGGAAACCTATGCGGGCCGACAAGGCCACCATGCTGTCTAGTTATCTGTAACTCAACAATGAAATACTGGATAGCTACGTGAGCGGCAAGGTCACCACTACTGTCAAGCTATGGCCCACACGGCCAACACAAAGGAAACAGAAGTACTAACAACTAAACAATTGCACGGCCTCACACGACCGGCTCATATGACCACAGGGAAATATATACAGACTGCAAGCCTCTAGGAATAGCAATAGAAATGATCGGGACAGGGCCCCGACCTACCCGTACTGTACAACAAAAGAAAACGAAATACACCTCTGGGATTCAGTCTCCGGATGACAGGAGCTGAATACTCGATCGCTGACAGGAATCACGAGGTATCGCCTGCTCGTCTATGAGTACCTGCAGGCAAGTAATGCAGCGCCCCACCGGGCGTCAGTACCACTGGTACTGAGTATGTAAAGCAATAACTGAAGGAAATATCTGAAAACAATAATACAACTGATGAAACTGAAGTAGGAGGGAATAGATTAACTGTCTGATAATATAAATCATACCTTCTCTTAATTATACTGGAAGGAGTAGGAGTCATACCTGGAGATGTATCGTTCTACTGCCGAACTACTCGTGTCTAATGTAACATGGCATAACATAACATAACATAATATAGCACACACAAACCTTACCCGGCCCCCATAAGCCGGGAGGTACAACCAGCACAGAATCTATACCCCTACCCCGGTCATCCCATCTCCTATAATCGTTGTAAGCATCCTGCCGGTCCCCTGGGTATGCACTTGGGCTCGCTGAGCCCCTGACTATAACTGCATCTAAGTCAGGAGGACTCCTGAATCAACACCCGGGCTTATCCGCTCGACAGGGGTGTGTAAGGGCTGACCAAGGCACAATATGGGGAAAACTGGCATCCCATCTTCGCCCCCTGTGGGACGGCATGCCACTCCGTAGAGCGACGTATCCTCGTCCTCTGGCGGACGAGTCGATACAGCTATTAACCCTGGGGCGATCATGGATGCTAGGTAATCCAACCCCAAAACAATACAACGGTCTCAACTGGTAATACTATCTGCATATCCCATATACTGAAGCTAATAGTAGTAAAGTATTTGTACATACTATATGCTGAGCTAGTAATAGTAATATGTACATACTTAACACATGCTGAGACTAACAATAGTATGCATATATAATATATAATCTTCTGCCATACCGTACTGAGTCTAATGCTGTACAAGATATAGTCTTTCTGCTGAAAACCATGTTGTATGTTGAGTTTCTATAGTAACATGATTTTCTATTTCTAATATGCTTTCTAAACTTCATGTTAACCTATCATTCTACTTCTGAGATGTCCTACAGATATTACATTGCTTTACTGGGTTTCAACTGAATACGATAATATCCTGACATTTTGTACTACATCATATACTGAGCATGTCGTGCAGTTCCTAACACTTGTATTAGAATCTATATCGTGCTAACAAGTTTCATGCTAATTAAAACCTGACGCTTCTAATATCGTACCAACATTCGTAATAAACACAACACATGATTTCTGAACATTCTACTGGCCTTTGTAATACTTTACTATACCGAGATTACTAACTTGCTGAGGAAACTAGCTTTACATACCTTATCCTCGAACTATCCGTCTGTCGGACGAGGCTTGGCCGGTACTTCAACTATTTTCTCCCAACTGCATTCATAAATATATCAATTAATACCAAATATAACTTTATTTAAAATGAACAACGTCACTTCGATGTAATTTGTAGCCTAAACTTAGGCTTATCGAAAGACGGTCGAAAACCCGCTATTTTTCAGAAGTCCAGAAGGGAGAAATGTTCACTTCACAGCTAGGAACACATAGACACTTATTTGGAGCAATTCTACTTACCTTAGTTCGGTAGCTCGATGATTCGTCGGCCATATTTTACGAAACTAAATCCGTAGGAATGCTCTCTACTGCTAAATACCTCAGTATCTGAGGTTAATTTGAGTTTGGACAACGTTTAGCAGTATAATCGGATGAAAATTATCTTACCCCCTTCGTCCTTTTCTCTTCTCTGTTGTTTCCTCTCTGTTTCACTGGAAATTATAAGTTTTAATGAATTTAAAACCGAAGTGGGGCTTTATATACTTGGTCTTGGACAAGGCCAACGTGTCACGGAGCTAACGCGGAGGCTCCACCTCTGTGACACGTTGCCATCGCGGAGGGGCTCTGCCTCGGCTCCTTCCGCGATGGTTCGGCAGGTTTCTCGTCCGATATTTTCCCGGGTCTTTCTCTAGCACGTAGGGCTTTCAAATATGCTTAACCAACGTGCGAATAGGTCATCTAGGTGCCGGGAATCCTACAGGGTATAACATTCTCCCCCCCTTAAGAACATTCGTCCTCGAATGTATACTGCTATCTAGAGGACTACTTAACTTACTTGATTAGAAAAAATTTCGCCAGAGTCTCCCCTGTAATATGGACTATACCAAAAACCTGAAATGCAGAAAAGTCCAATACATGTACTGTACACAATACTCTAGGATTCACTGGATGGCTAAGTATCAATCTTTCTCACTTATACATATACAATCATAAGATACTACATAAGCAATAATACGGACATACCGCCACATGACTAGGCCTGGAATAGGTGAGGGTACCTAGCTTTCATATCTTCTTCAGCTTCCCACGTCATTTCCTCACAGTTTCTGTTACGCCACAATACTTTGACAGACGCAACATCTTTAGTCCTCAACCTGCGAATCTGTCTATCTAAAATAGCTACTGGAACCTCTTCATATACTAACTCTTCTGTGACCTGGACATCCTGAACGGGAACTACTGTAGAAGGGTCCCCTACGAACTTCCTCAACATAGAGACATGGAATACTGGGTGAACAGATGCTAACTCCGGAGGCAAGTTCAATTCGTATGCAACTCGGCCTATTCTTCACCGAATCTGATATGGCCCAATGAATCTCGGGCTAAGCTTGCCTTTCTTGCCAAATCTCATCACCCCTTTCATCGGAGACACTTTCAGATATACCCAGTCATTTATCTCAAATTCTAGATTTCTGCGCCGCATATCTGCATAAGACTTCTGGCGGCTCTGAGCAGTCAGTAAAGTTCTCGGATAAGCTTTATCTTTTCCTCTGACTGCCGAACAATGTCTGGGCCAACCAATGTTGATTCCCCCACTTCAAACCAGCCCACCGACGATCTACATTTTCGCCCATATAATGCTTCAAAGGGCGCCATCTGGATAACTGAATGATAACTGTTATTATAAGCAAATTCAATCAACGAAAGATGCTCATCCCAGCTACCCCCAAAATCTAACACACGCGCTCGTAGCATATCTTCGAGCGTTTGGATAGTCCGCTCAGCTTGCCCATCTGTCTGGGGGTGGAATGCTGTGCTCAAATTGATCTGCGTTCCCAAACCCCTCTGGAACGACTGCCAGAATCTAGCTGTAAACTGTGCTCCCGTATCTGAAATGATGGATACCGGCACTCCATGCAATCTAACTATTTCTCTGATATATAATTCGGCATAATCCTCAGCCGAGAAGGTAGCCTTCACCGGCAGGAAATGAGCTGATTTTCTCAGCCTGTCAACTATTACCCAAATGGAATCATTTCTGCGTCTGGTATGGGGTAACCCTGTTACAAAATCCATGTTTATCGTTTCCCATTTCCACGTAGGCACCGGTATATCTTGCGTCAAACCGCCTGGCTTCTGGTGCTCCGCTTTCACCTGCTGACAGTTAGAACATCTAGATACAAATTCAGCTATCTCAGCTTTCATACCTGGCCACCAGTAGATGTCTCTGATGTCGTGGTACATTTTCGTCACTCCTGGATGGAGGGAATAGCGAGCGTAATGTACCTCATGCATAATCCGCCCCCGAAGCCCTGAAACATTCGGGACACAGAGGCGGCCCTTACAGCGTAGCACATCATCCTCAGTCATTTGGAAATCTGACTCCTTACCTTTCTGAACTCTATCTCTAAGCTGGACCAAGTCAGGGTTCTCGTACTGTCGTTCTTTTACCTCTGTAACTAATGATGACACAGCAGAATTCTGAATTACCGCTCTATTATTTTTTGTTTCCATTACTCGAACGGCCAAACCTGCTAACTGATGGATTTCTTTAGCTAACTCTCGCTTCTCAGGTCGCAAATACGCCAAACTCCCCATTGACTTACGGCTCAGGGCATCTGCCACTACATTAGCTTTTCCGGGGTGATAGAGAATATTTACATCATAATCTTTCAACAATTCTAACCAGCGGCATTGCCGTATATTCAACTCCCTCTGAGTGAAGATGTACTGTAGGCTCTTGTGATTTGTGTAAATATCAACATGGACGCCGTACAGGTAACGCCTCCATATTTTCAAGGCGTGGATCGTTGCGGCTAGTTCCAGGTCGTGGGTAGGGTAGTTCTTTTCGTGTTTCCTTAGCTGTCTGGAAGTATATGCAATCACTTTACCATGCTGCATCAACACACAACCTAACCCGATGCCTGATGCGTCGCAGTACACCGAATAACCTTCTGTCCCTTCCGGCAACGCTAACACTGGGGCGGAGGTTAATTTGTCTTTCAGTTCTTGGAAGCTCTGCTCGCATGCCTCTGTCCACTGAAACTTTGCTGCTTTCTGTGTCAATTTGGTTAGAGGTGCCGCAATGGTCGAGAACCCTTCAACGAACCTCCTGTAATATCCTGCCAACCCCAGAAAACTACGAACATCAGTCGGAGTGGTAGGCCTAGGCATTACTTAACTGCTTCTATTTTCTGCTTGTTAACTTGTATACCAGCATCCGACACGATATGCCCTAAAAAGGCCACTGAGTTAAGCCAGAATTCACACTTAGAAAATTTAGCATACAACTGGCGGTCCCTGAGGATCTGGAGCACTGTCCGCAAATGAGTCCGGTGATCTGCTTCAGAGCGAGAATACACCAGAATGTCATCAATGAATACTATCACGAACAAGTCCAAGAAAGGTCTGAAAATACTGTTCATCCGGTCCATGAAGACTGCCGGGGCATTCGTTAACCCGAAGGACATGAGTAGAAATTCAAAATGTCCATATCGAGTCCTGAACGCTGTCTTAGGAATATCCCTCTCACGTACTCGAACCTGGTGATATCCGGACCGCAGGTCAATCTTAGAAAAGTATCTGGATCCCTGCACCTGATCAAATAAGTCATCAATTCTGGGAAGCGGGTACTTGTTCTTTACTGTAACTTTGTTTAATTGCCGATAATCTATGCACATTCGGAGCGAGCCATCTTTCTTTCTCACAAATAGAACTGGCGCACCCCACGGTGAAGTACTCAGCCTGATAAAACCTTTATCCAATAAATCTTTCAACTGCTCCTTTAATTCTCTGAGTTCTGCAGGAGCCATACGATAGGGAGGAATTGATATCGGCTGAGTGCCTGGTAACAAGTCAATAGCAAAGTCTATTTCCCTTTCTAGGGGAATACCAGGTAACTCATCCGAAAACACAACAGGGAATTCATTCACTACCGGAACAGACTGGAGTGTCGGAGATCCTGCTTGGACATCCTGAACTCTGACCAGATGGTAAATACATCCCTTAGATATCAACTTTCTCGCATGAAGGTAGGAAATAAACCTACATTTTGGCGTAGCGGTGCTGCCCTTCCACTCTCGCACTGCTTCTCCTGGGAAGTGGAATCGGACCGTCTTGGTCCAACATTCAACATTGGCAAAACACGGTACTAGCCAATCCATACCCATTATGGCATCGAAGTCTATCATTTCTAACTCGACCAGATCTACTGTGGTTTGACGGTCAGCAACCTCTACAGTACACCCTCGGTAAATTTTGCTAGCCACAATAGAGTCACTGACGGGCGTGGATACTAAAAAGGGCTGCTGCAATAATTCTGGTGCAATACTAAACTTTCGTGCCACAAATGGAGTAGTGTAGGACAAAGTAGACCCTGGATCAATCAATACATAAGCAGGGTGTGAGCAGATAGTTAGCATACCTGTCACAACATCCGGTGACGCTTCTGAATCTTGTCTCCCTGGTAAGGCATATGTGCGGCTTGGACCCGCACCTGTACTGGAGGCCTCTGATCTGCCCCGACCCCTGCCTGTTGAAACTGAGGGCCTGCGCCCTGTCGAGGATGCTGTGGCTCGTGACCCTGTAGATGCCCTATCCTGTCTATCCCGGTCCTCTCGACCTCTGGCTGGGCAATCTTTCATCAAATGGCCTTCTTGGCCACAATATAACATGCAGTGGAACCATACCTGCATGCTCTAGGATGGCGTCGACTGCATATAGGGCAAAGTGGTAGGGTATACCTACTCTGCTCCGCCCTCCTCTGTAATGGTAAATCTGCCATCTGCGAGCCTCTACCAGTCTCTGACTGCCCCCTGCAGCTGAATCTACCCCCCTGCGACAGTGGCGGAGGTGGGGGCCTGGGCGGCCTATCTAACAATGGTGGCCTGGGTCCTCCCCGAGCCTCCCTCTGTAACTCAACTGGCCTGTCCCGGCGACGCTGTTCCTGATTGGCCCTTCTGATCTCCCGATGCCGCTGTCTGATGCCCTCAATATTCTGGGCGAATGCCTGAACTCGAGCAATATCCATGTCCTCTCGCAGTGTAGCCGTAATGCAAGTCTCAACATATTCTGGATTCAACCCCATGATAAAGCGGTGTACTCTGGATGCCATAGTATCAACAAAGGCCGATGCATACCGAGCCAAGGAATCAAACTGCAAGGAATATTCCCGAACACTCATGGCCCCCTGCTCCAGATGTAGGAACTGGTCTACCCGAGCCTGTCGAATCTCTCGCGGCAAATAGTGATCCAGAAAAGCTCCTGAGAAGCTGGACCAGGTTGGAGGGGAAACATCTCTCCCTCGGGACCTTTCCCAGCTTTCATACCACAATACGACGATGTCCCGTAACCGGAATGCTGCCAACTCAACTGATTCTGTAGGCGTGGCATGCATAACCCTGAAAATTCTCTGCATTTGATCCAGAAAATCCTGAGGGTCCTCTATCCGGTCCGTACCTGTGAACTGTGGGGGATTCAGAGCCAAGAACTCTCGGACCCTCGAACTACCGGGCCCTTCTGACGACTCCACAATTGTAGACAGCATCAGCTGACGCTGAGCAGCCATCATCTGTGCTAACATAACTACCGCACTCCTAACCTCCTGATCGGAAGGTGTCGGTATAGGGACTGCTGAAGGTAGTGTCGCCCCAAGTGGCTCCTGATGTGGTGGAGACTGCTGAGAAGGCTGGGACGATGCCTCTGTAGTGCCCTCTGATCGGGCTGTTTCTAAACGAGGGTGAGGCATCCTGCTAGTGCCTTCCCCTGCTGCAATATCTAAACTCCGACCTGTGATAGGATGTCGCTGGTCTGACATTATCTGTAACCAAAGAATATAGTAAGCTTTTAGGGACTCAACCCTATATTGTACCACTCTACAGCACGACTGAATAAGAATAAAAGACAACCATCCTATCATGCCTTGCATCCCCCTACCCATAGTATGTGGTGCACAACACATCCATGGGCAGGACTCTACTTAGCATGGCTTGCAGACTCCCTGGGATACGACCTGCTCTGATACCAAGTTTGTCACACCCCGCCTTGGGTATGACTGGCACCTGGTGCCCTACTAGGACCTGAACTGCTAGACTGCTGATCTTGAGCACATCTGGTGCCTGGCTGGCTCTAACTCAGATTCAGGGAAACAACGGGCTATATGACGGCTGTAAATACAGCCTCCGGCCGACTAGGCCTATAGCCACCTGTACCTGTGCTGACAACTAACCAGAAACATATCAATATAGGGAAACCTATGCGGGCCGACAAGGCCACCATGCTGTCTAGTTATCTGTAACTCAACAATGAAATACTGGATAGCTACGTGAGCGGCAAGGTCACCACTACTGTCAAGCTATGGCCCCACACGGCCAACACAAAGGAAACAGAAGTACTAACAGCTAAACAATTGCACGGCCTCACACGACCGGCTCATCTGACCACAGGGAAATATATACAGACTGCAAGCCTCTAGGAATAGCAGTAGAAATGATCGGGACAGGGCCCCGACCTACCCGTACTGTACAACAAAAGAAAACGAAATACACCTCTGGGATTCAGTCTCCGGATGACAGGAGCTGAATACTCGATCGCTGACAGGAATCACGAGGTATCGCCTGCTCGTCTATGAGTACCTGCAGGCAAGTAATGCAGCGCCCCACCGGGCGTCAATACCACTGGTACTGAGTATGTAAAGCAATAACTGAAGGAAATATCTGAAAACAATAATACAACTGATGAAACTGAAGTAGGAGGGAATAGATTAACTGTCTGATAATATAAATCATACCTTCTCTTAATTATACTGGAAGGAGTAGGAGTCATACCTGGAGATGTATCGTTCTACTGCCGAACTACTCGTGTCTAATGTAACATGGCATAACATAACATAACATAATATAGCACACACAAACCTTACCCGGCCCCCATAAGCCGGGAGGTACAACCAGCACAGAATCTATACCCCTACCCCGGTCATCCCATCTCCTATAATCGCTGTAAGCATCCTGCCGGTCCCCTAAGTATGCACTTGGGCTCGCTGAGCCCCTGACTATAACTGTATCTGAGTTCGGAGGACTCCTGAATCAACACCCGGGCTTATCCGCTCGACAGGGGTGTGTAAGGGCCGACCAAGGCACAATATGGGGAAAACTGGCATCCCATCTTCGCCCCCTGTGGGACGGCATGCCACTCCGTAGAGCGACGTATCCTCATCCTTTGGCGGACGAGTCGATACAACTATTAACCCTGGGGCGGTCATGGATGCTAGGTAATCCAACCCCAAAACAATACAACGGTCTCAACTGGTAATACTATCTGCATATCCCATATACTGAAGCTAATAGTAGTAAAGTATTTGTACATACTATATGCTGAGCTAGTAATAGTAATATGTACATACTTGACACATGCTGAGACTAACAATAGTATGCATATATAATATATAATCTTCTGCCATACCGTACTGAGTCTAATGCTGGACAAGATATAGTCTTTCTACTGAAAACCATGTTGTATGCTGAGTTTCTATAGTAACATGATTTGTTATTTCTAATATGCTTTCTAAACTTCATGTTAACCTATCATTCTACTTCTGAGATGTCCTACAGATATTACATTGCTTTACTGGGTTTCAACTGAATACGATAATATCCTGACATTTTGTACTACATCATATATTGAGCATGCCGTGCAGTTCCTAACACTTGTATTAGAATATATATCGTGCTAACAAGTTTCGTGCTAATTAAAACCTGACGCTTCTAATATCGTACCAACATTCGTAATAAACACAACACATGATTTCTGAACATTCTACTGGCCTTTGTAATACTTTACTATACCGAGATTACTAACTTGCTGAGGAAACTAGCTTTACATACCTTATCCTCGAACTATCCGTCTGTCGGACGAGGTTTGGCCGGTACTTCAACTATTTTCTCCCAACTGCATTCATAAATATATCAATTAATACCAAATATAACTTTATTTTAAATGAACAACGTCACTTCGATGTAATTTGTAGTCTAAACTTAGGCTTATCGAAAGACGGTCGAAAACCCGCTATTTTTCAGAAGTCCAGAAGGGAGAAATGTTCACTTCACAGCTAGGAACACATAGACACTTATTTGGAGCAATTCTACTTACCTTAGCTCGGTAGCTCGATGATTCGTCGGCCATATTTTACGAAACTAAATACGTAGGAATGCTCTCTGCTGCTAAATACCTCAGTATCTGAGGTTAATTTGAGTTTGGACAATGTTTAGCAGCGTAATCGGACGAAAATTATATTACCCCCTTCGTCCTTTTCTCTTCTCTGCTGTTTCCTCTCTGTTTCACTGGAAATTATAAGTTTTAATGAATTTAAAACCGAAGTGGGGCTTTATATATTTGGGCCTGGACAAGGCCAACGTGTCATGGAGCTAACACGGAGGCTCCACCTCCGTGACACGTTGCCATCGCGGAGGGGCTCTGCCTCGGCTCCTTCCGTGATGGTTCAACAGGTTTCTCGTCCGATCTTTTCCCGGGTCTTTCTCTAGCACGTAGGGCTTTCAAATATGCTTAACCAACGTGCGAATAGGTCATCTAGGTGCCGGAAATCCTACGGGGTATAACAGTATGTCACCTATATAGCATATTTAAACTAAAACATTTAATGTGCATTATCTTGTTAGCAGGTTTTCAAATATCATAAAGAATTGTGATAAAATGAATAGAATATGTGGTGACGTAAAATTTACAGATTTTGGGTATTTTATAATAGTGAATTTAAAAATCAAATTTAAAGTTGTACATTTTTTGATAATTTTATCTTTAAATAGATTGATCTTTAAGTGGTGTTTTAGCATTTAATTTTGTTTGAAAATAAGTGGTGTTTTATATAATTAAGAAGACATTAATGATGTTTTTTTAATTTTACTCTTATTAAATGGCGAGAGTTTTACAAAATCAAAAAAATATTAAAGAGTTTCATATTTTTCAAGATATTTATTAGAGATAAGTGTGTAAAAATATATTTTTCTTTGTAGGAATGAATAATTTTTTTAAGGAATGTGCATGAACTAAAAGCTAAAAAAATTATTTATTACGAACATAAATTAAAAACAAGCACGAAATAAGGGTAAAAGTGTAAATGAGTGTGCGGTGGTCATGGTCACTTTGTAGGTTTTTTCTTAAAAACATTATTTATGCATACATAAACCAATTTAGCCAAATTCAATGGGTGCTTAGCATTCATACCTCCAAACATAGGTCCGCCATTCAATAGAATCTTTCTTTACTTTTAATTAGGACTTTTGAATTCGAGTTTTAAATATTAAAAAAAATTAGTCAAAAAAATGAATTTTACACAATACGATCTGAACTAATCAGAGTCTAAAATAGGTAAAACTAAGCAAACAAAAAAGGCAAATTTCAAGTTGTCAGTCTCTAAAGAAGCAACGGTAATATAATATGAATCAACAGGTATCTGAGCTATATGACTTTTAACTAATCCAATAATAAAAAGGGCACTCTTTCAATCGCAACAAATTAAAGAGAAGGATCATTGCATAAGTCAATTTAATTAATTTTTGAAACTGAATCATATTAAATCAATTCAAAGAGAAGGATCGTTGCTAGAGTCAAGTATCCTCCATTGCTAGTATTACGGTGACAAAGTCATTCATGTCTTTGTATTCGAAAATCAAGTCAATCATAGAATATAGGTGTTTTTTCAGTTATAGAGCAACTTCGGTCACCCAGATACACCATTGATTTGGGCCAAATTGGGAATAATTTCTCCGGTTCATAATCATCATTTGGCCGATTCTATCTCTTTCATGTGTCACGGGCTACTTCGCCCTTTTACTAGATGCAATTTTTTTCATATACAGATAGTCTCACACTTTTCAGATACCCAATAAAAAGTATCCAAAAAATAGAAGAAGAGATGCGGCCAGCCTGTCGCGTATTATGTGTTAACTCTAGTTTCTCTGGTCATTGAGCTCGGATGCCGCCCTTTACTCTTTTGGTAACGTGTAACTTGCTTGTTTACTCATTAAAAATCTTGCCAAGAAAAAATTCATTCGAGATATAAACCTTCGCCGTGGAAAAGAGTGAAACATACACTTTTAGGTCTTCTAAAAATCTATGTTGTTGATGAATAATAATATCCCATTGTTGTAGTCTCTCTTCCTAGAGCTTATGCCCTTTGTTGTGCAGCTCTCTTTAATATTCCTGCTTTCTCCTATATTGATAATCTTTCTGGAATGGTTAGCCAAAGCTTAATTGAAACTCTTTAGGAGAGAGCAATTTTTTCCTGCCATCAAATTGAGATGAACCATCCTCTATCAATGAAGAGGGGCAGTTATTTCCAATCCACTTGGTAGGATACCTTTTAAGTCACTAAATCAGACATTTAGAGGCCTCGTCTAATTCGCTACTTGACTTGTGTGTGTTTGGACATGTACCTATCTTAGAAATTGGTGAGAAGTCCTTGAGTCATGTCAGGCGAGACCAGAGAATTGTTGTTCCAACTCATACAAGGAGGAATTCCTCATCGTAATTATGGTTTATCGCTATGATACCCACTTTGAACGATATTCATTCCCAAGGATTAGGTATGTGCTACATTTTTTGGGGAATATCTAATCTAAGGATCAGTCTCTATGATCATTGTTTCATATCAAATGATCGGGGATGAGGCATCTGGTTTTTAGAGAACACTTCAGCTCTAAGGATTAGCCATCGCAACCCTTGTTTGAAACTAAGTTCTGTTTTGAATAACCAGGGATGAAGCATCATATTTTTAAAGAAGTAATCAAGGATAATCATTTAATTTCTCGTAAAAGAACACTTCACCATAAAGGTTAGTTATCACAACTCTTGTTCAAGACTATGTTTTGTATTAAATAATTTGAGATGACATTCAATTTTTAAGAAAGTAATTGGGGATAATTATCTGATTTTTCGTAAAAGAACACTTCAATGTAAGTGTTAACCGCCATAACCCTTTTTCGAAACTATGTTTGGTATTGAATAACAGGTGAAGCATCTGGCTTTTTACTCTTGGGATAATTATCTGATTCTTTGTCAAAGAACACTTCACTGTAAAGGTTAGCCGCAACAACTCTTGTTCAGAACTATGTTCCATCTTGAATAACGGGGATGAAACATCCAGTTTTTTAGCAAATAATCGAAAATAATCATCTGATTATTTGTGAAAGAACAATTCTATGTAAAGATTAGTTGTCTAATCTTTGTTCGAAACTATATTCCATATTGAATAATTTAAGATGAAGCATCCAGCTTTTAACAAAGTAATCAGGGATAATCATCTGATTCTTCACAAAGAAAGACCTTTTATTTTGTTTAGGCGCTTTTGGGGAGGATGTCTCGTCCCCTTTTTTAGCCACTAGATCCTTATCAAACCTTCAATGAGTTCAATCTAGAGATCACTTCGGGCTGTAGCTCTTACAAATTGAGTCTAGATACTTCTTTCATTTGGAAGTAGTTTTAATGATTTGAGTTTGAAGACAACTTTCATTTAGCAATACCTCAAACGATTTGCGTACAGAGACTGCATTTGTTTTGAGGATAACTTTGACAATTTGAGTCTGGGGGCTTGTTAGCAACTGAGTATGCGAGAAAATAAATGCACGACATAATACAGGGGGCAAAAATAGCCCTTATTAACACAAAGTAGGGCAAGTCGCCCTAGCGATACATGAAGTGGAACTATGTCTCTGGTGATACATGAAGGGGGGCTATAACCCTAAGCTTGTTCGGCTACTTGATCAATCCAGGCTGCTAGGCCAGCCTTAGTACAAGATGAGAGCACCTGAGTCCTTTCGTGATTTTTCTTGCTCGTAGTCGCGGTGGTGATCTTGACTATACTTTTATTGCTTTATTGATTCTGACATCAGATGTGCCATTTGTCGAGTTAATCCTAGTCTGCGGAGGTAGTCCTAGTATTATGTGGCTTTTTCTATTGCCACCAACGTATCTTGATTGAAAACTTCCAGTGACCAAGGTTGTTTCGTTCCTTTCTCAACCTACTTTTTCCAATCAATCATCATCTTTCACTACTAAAAATATCACCAAAACCGAGGGAATAAAACCGACGGACAGAGTCGGTGTAAAAATCGAGCGAAAATCGATTCAATCCGTCGGTTTTTGTTATTATTTTTATTTTTAATTATTTTTTAGAAGAAACTGACTGACAGAATCGGTTGTCCGTCGATTTTTTTCCCGCAAAATCTGCGAAACTTATTTTTTTTAAGAAAATTTTAAAGAAAACCAACGTTATCCCTATATTTTTTATTATTTTTTAATAAAAATTGAGGGACAACATTGATTTTTGAAATGCAAAATTGAAGTTGAAGAGAATAAATTAAAACAAAGGAAAGATTTAATCAAAAAACGTTCATAGTCGAGTGGTAAAATTGTCTAATATCATAGAAAATACCCGGATTCGAATCTAAGTAGCTACAATATATATATATATATATTTAAAAAACTGAAGGACAAACCGGTCCTGCCCTCAATTTTTTTAAATTTTTTATTAATTTTTAATTTATTAAAACTGACGGATTGGTCGGTTGTCCCTCAGTTTTAACCGACCCTGTCCGTCAGTTTTACAATTTCGTGAGCCAAATTACGACGACAGTAAATGCGTCAATTTAGCGACGATTTTGCTCAAAAAATTGACCATGTTCGTCGATTTTGCCCCTCATTTTTTGAGTAGTTTTTGTAGTGTTGTTTGATTTGTAGCAGTAACCCAAGTGATGCTATTAGGGATATGACTAGTAAGAAACTATCGGTTTACTTGGCTTCTGATAGGCGATCGTCCAATCATCTAATGGCAATCAAAATTTTGGATGCTGACAATGAATATTTGTAGTGTAATAATTAGTTAATGGAATCCAAGTCTTGATTTAGTGATTGATGATACCTCTTTATAAAAGTTTATAAGTTTTCATATGCAGCCAACATGTGGATTTTATATTTGGCGCATGAAATAAGTTAAGTGAAAGTCTAAAGAAAATAATTTGAATCTTAACGTGAGGAGTTGAATAAAATACAATGGAAGAAATGAAATTGAACTGAGGAGTGCAGTTACAAATTTTTAGCAGTGTAATTTGTAATTTGTTATGATAGAATTATTCCTAAAGAAACGAATTAATTTCACAATATTATGTGGTCTTTATTGTACCTGAATAACTACAATTTAACTAAAATTAATTTTTTTGGGTGAAAAAGGAAGACCTGATATTTACCTCTAGCACCACCGAGACACGATTTACCTAAAAAAATAAAAAAGTGTAGAACAATTTCAGCACATTTTAGGTTGTCTCTCTCGTGCCTATAAATATGGTTTTTTCCATCATTATATAATTCGAGAATTATTTGGATAACACAAAAAAAGACTGACAAGTATTATATAATTCGAAAATTATTCGGGTAATATGACCGAAGATTGTAGAACCGAACTGGACGGTCATTTTCTCAATGATCTTTATTCACGCCTCAAGAGATATTTTAATTTATATTTTTGTATCTCGAAATTATTTATTATTTAAATTACAAATAAGTTATTTATTGAATTGCTTGGGCGTTTTATGGCATGATATTTTCCATCAATTGTGACCACATGCACATTGATTTAAATTTAGAAGTTGGAACTTTTGAAGGGAAAAATGAATCCGAGGCTGATGGGGACTTCAATGAAATACATGTATCTTCCTACATCTGTTGATTAAATGCGATGGAATTAATTAACTTAACCTCTTCAATTGTCAGTAATTGAGGTTTTCATACTAGGGTTGAGTTGTACATATAGAGATTGAATTTTAAATATTTAAAAATTACAAGTGGCATTACTTTGTTTATACAAATCTATCGTCATTACGAACAAAGATCGACACAATTTTAACGTCTCCCATTAACATTCACTGTTACATAAAATATAAATGACACATATTTCTTACTAAAATATGTCAACTATTGTTAGTTTTTCTCATATGTTAAGGAAGCAAGTTATTTTAGTTTTATTTAATTAGTATTCTTTATTATATAAGAATTTATCATTTTTTAGTTTGTTTATTAAATTTTTTGCTTTAAAATTATTTTAAATATACTTATTATTACAAAATCTTATTTACGTAGGATTTCATAAGAAGTTTAAATATTTTTAGAAAAGAAGGGAATACATCATTATAATTAAGATTTTTGAAAAATAAAATACTTTTTCAAAAGCGTTAAAATTTTAGTCATCTTTTCATTAAATACTAATGTAATAAGAACCAATATGAGATACACTTCTTGTATTTTAAAATCAAAGATAAGATTTCATAGTATATATAATTTTTGTAATTGTTCAATTTAAAAATACAAGAGATGTATCCGGACAAACTGATGTGGCATGCTTGTAAATTCTCTGTTTCTATTTATCTTTTTTTTTTTGTTTTTTTAGCATTTTTTTCCCTTTTAATTTTTTTTAACTCATTTAATGTGTATATAGATTTTAAATTTATCTATTAATATTTTATGTAGTTACTCAATGGAGATAATATTTTAATGTTATTCATTTTTAGATATAAAATTTCATTTTTACACGTATGAAATATGAAAAGATCATTTTCTGAAAATATATATATATAGTTTCAATACTCTCTCTCTCTCTCTCTCTCTCTATATATATATATATATATATATATATATATATATATATATATTCAACCTATGCAAAAGAAAAAGTGATATGATACCTCTCTTTGATCAAAAATCTAATTGTCTTTTTATTTTTTTGACATCTTTTTTTATTTTTCCTACATAATTTACTCTCTAATTGAATTTAAAAATCCCTTTATACATTAAATATTCATTTGCAAGAGTTAACCAATGCAATTTTGCAATAAATCTTTATCAAACCTTTGTTTAATTAAGCCCACATAGTGTCCTTATTTGCATTTTTTTGAATACTTAATTACCAATATTTATACTTCTTGTATTTTAAAATCAAAGATAAGATTTCATAGTATATATAATTTTTGTAATTGTTCTATATAAAAATACAAGAGGTGTATTCCAAATCTATATATATTAATTCAATACGTTATGCAAGAATTAGAAACACATATCCCATCATAAGTGAATTACTAACTCATTAACCAACATGAACACATGAACCATCCCAACGCCTACACCCATAACAACGCTCTAGTCACCTACTCCTCCTAATTCTCCTCCTCCTCTCCCTTCTTTTCCTTTTTGAAAAACAATTGTATAATAAAAAAAGGAAAATAAAATATAGAAAGACATCAAAAGTGGAAATTTTTCTGTGTCTTTATTTGTCCTCCTTTGCCCAAACTATCTAAAATCAAAGTAGATAAATTCTAGGACTCTAGGCAATTTACATTTCATAGGAACAGTGTATGTTAGGGACAGTGACATATTCAAAATTTTTACTAAGGGAAGTTTTGAAAATATAAATATAGTGTTTAGGATTTAAATTTAAAATCTTGAGGTGAATTTTAAACCTTCTATATCATTAAATCAACCTTTAATCTTGTGAATTTTGGAATTCAAAATCTATATAGGCACATTAAAAAAAAAACTTACAAATACAACATTTTTGTTTGCCGAAAGGGTTTGAGTGAACACCCTCCCACCTCCTTAGATATGTCTTGATTAAAAGTGATTACAATTTTATTCAGAATTAACTTAAAATTTTAAGCGGGTAAAAGTCAATCAATATTTGAGGAATGCTATGGTCGATCAACATTTAGCATAAATTTTGTGCTCTTATAATATGTAGACGTAGATGGATAGATTAATTTCAATGGATTATTATTTCCACTGAGAAAAAAATAATTTGAACAACTGTGATATCATTTTATTTAAGAATGGGTCATTTGTACAAATATTTTTATTTTGGGGTGATTTTTAACTTTTGTCTTTTAAATTTGTCGTTTTTAATTTTTGTCCTTCGACACTTTAAGTGGCAAAAAAGTGGTCAAAATGCTCTTAACAGCAAAAATAAAAATAAAAAAATTCGCAAGGCGTAATTTTTTGCAGTTATATCTTAAGGCATAAATTCAAACAGGTTATGCCTCAAGGTATAAGTTAAATAGCATGATCTTGTGTCTTGGCCATAAGTTCAGTAGCATGAACTTGTGCCTGAAGGAAGAAGTTCAGTAGCATGAACTTGAACTTGTACCTTGGGCATAAGTTCAATAACATGAATCTATACCTAGGGGAAGAAGTTCAGTAGCATGAATTTCTACCTGTTGAACTTGTTCTTTGGGGCAAAAGTTCAGTAGGATAAACTTCTGCCTTCTAGGGTTAACCTATGTCTTGCGGTTTTTTTCTTTTGTCTTGTGAATTTTATTTATCTTGAGATTTCTTTTACGAAATATTAGGGATATCTTTTGTTTCATTTTATTACTTATAGTATTGAAGGGCAAAAATTAAAAACCACCAATTTGAGGGGTAAAAATTAAAGACTACCCTAAAATAGAGACAGTCGGCGCAAAAACCAGAAAAACCAGGCTTTTGTGTTAATTTTCTAATTTTCATCGTCTTTTAACACGTCATACAACAAACAAACATAACCGTGCTGTGTATACAAGGAGTAACTAGAAAGTCTTGAATTTGGTCGTAAGAAGTTAAAGCACCAAGGGGAGTCTCTAATTCTTATGGAATTTGGAACTAAAACCATTGTTTTCTTTCTCTTAGCAGAAAGTCGGCAATTGTAAAAGTTGGCCAATATATATACACACATCATATACAAGCATTCAAGCCCTTCTAAAGGTAATGATGAATCACTATTTACTTGTTCTATTTTTGAATTTCCTGTGTTTTTACCAAGTTAGAAGGTACAATATCTGCCCCAATACATGACATGAATAACCACTGGTCTCATTCCCTTGTAACCTAAAACAAGTCCACACATAATAGGCAAGAGCTGAAGAGATCAAAGGATGCATAGTCCTTCCTCCTGGACCAAACTAGCCATGAGCAAACATCCCATGGAATTCACCCGGTTGCTGTCGATACAATTCCCTAGTCTACATATCTACAAATTTAGATACATATTTATTGATTGAATCTTAGAAAGATAACGTCTCTATTCAACAACTAAAATACAACTGATGTAATATCTCTATGCCTGATGATGCCAGGCAACTGCAATTTCATGACTTGCGTCACCCAAATGTCTCACTGTACAGACGCAGCACACTTCTTACAAAATGAAGTGTCATTGGCCTCAAAAGAACAATTCCCATACCTCTATTCCCTGACATTCCAAGCTTGGCTATCACGCACCTCCCTCTTGCAAATGCTAACCCCACCACCCCACCCCACCCCTTTTTTTTCCGACACCCCAGCTTGGTGCTCCTACACTTCAGGACCTTCTGAATATCTCCAGCAGCCAACAAATTTCAGCTTTCGTCTTTAAACATTTCCTGCCTGGTATATTATTTCATTGTTGGGATTTGACTGCTAAAATTGAATGTTCAAGAATATCTGATCTGATCTGAGCATTGCAAAATGTTCCAGTTGCAATGACTCAAAAAGGCACATCACTGTCAGCTTAGTTATCTCTCTTTTCTGCCAAGGAGGACGAAACTGATCAAGCAGTAAAAATGCTACAGCAAAGGGAGCAAGTCTGACGAGGCAATAAAGAAATCTTCTGCTCCATTTTCCTTATTCCCCTAACCTGGAATCTCTATAACTTCTAATGAGAGAATAAGCATAACTGGCCCCCTAGGAAAGGGCAAGCAATGCTACAACACTGCCTCAGGCTCTCGAGCAGGTCTATCCTCCTCAATATGTTGCAAAAGCTCCTCGTATACCTTCAATGAGTTAGCAGTAAACCTTTCCATGGCCTCAAATATACGTTGTAGACCAACCTGAAAGCTACTATTTTTGCTAGTCTCGCTCTGGTAAACATGCCTACTTAATGAGAGACCATTTTCCTCCCCCGAGACCAGAATTATTCTTTTGTCTAGTGCATGAATCCCCTTCTGTATCTTCTGATCTTCCCTCTCCAGGTTCTTCACTTGTCGCTCCATATCCTTGTTCACCATCATCTTTTGGCGCAATTCCAGCTTATCTCGCTCCCAGAGCTGAAGCACATTTGTGGCAAAATCTCGCATACAATCAACCACCTCTTTCTCAGAAACCCTTTCAAATGCTTGTGACCAATGATTGCAAATGACAAAAATAGGAGGAGCACCAATCCTGCCAGGAGAAAAGGGAGCTATTCCATCGTCTGTTTCTTCTGGCACATATAGAAGACACTTCATAAGCCAATTGTTCAATGCTCTCAGATAGCCCTTCTGTGCACTCACCCAACAAGAGAAACTTAAAGTCCAGTTCAAAAGCTCATGCTCAAGTTGCAGAGTGGCTTCAAGATGAGCATCACTGAAGTGTTTGTGAGATGCAATGGCATCTAACCGTTTTGCTTCTCCAATGGCTAGGCATTGGTAGTGATGGCACTCAAGCATGGATCTCCACATTCTACTTAACCTACATGCAAGAGACACTTAAGAGTTGGAAATAATTGATAAATGTATTATCAGTGAAGAAACAAAAAGTCGGCAACAAAACTTGGAAGTGATTAGACTAATACTAGAGCAAGAAAAGATATCAACTGCTGCAGCATTTATGCACTCGTCTCCCTGGAAATGGTATTATCCACAGAAATGTTTTATATGCTTTGCTTTTTTTATTGCCCCAATGATAAAGATAACAACACAATATTTTCGACCAAAACATTTTTTTCAATTATTCAGATAAGTAGATTATTTTAGCTGGTGCATTAGACATCTACACATATGAAGAAACTGTTAAAGATAAGTTTGTAGAGAAAATTAAATCCTCGAAATCAAAATGTAACAAAATCAACCTTTTCTCTTCCATGTAATAGAAAACTTTAATAATAGCAAAACCAGGCAGAAAGTCCTTCACAATCTCAGCAAGAATTTTTGTATGCTAAAAGCTATTTGTTGTCCATCAAATAAGGTCCCAAAAAAATGCACATACCCCTGAATGAGTTCATTCAGTTGTGGCCACAACTCTTCATCCCTCAGTTTGTTTATCTTCTCAGAAACCTTATCAACTACCTGAATTGCAATTCTAATCTTTGAGGAGAGACTTATAACCAATTTTCTGGTCATGTCAACCTTGTGAGACTCCGCACCCTTTTCGTCTAATTGCTTCAGCTTTCGACTTTTCCTTTCATGAAGCACCCTTATCTTCTCTTCCGCCTGCAAACCACAACCGCAACCACATAATAACACAGCAAGGGAAACAAATTGAGTATCATGAAAATGTACGGTTCATAAAACTGCAATCAGATAATAACCAAGCAAAGGAAATACATCATTATCATGCAAATTGCACAGCTGATGCTAAATGCTAGTCAAACAGAATACAAGTCACAAGATTAATTGCAGCTAATGACAATGGGAGAAGAAAGGAGGATGAAAAGTCGACACTCATGTCAGATTGAACACCTAGAAACTAGTACAAAGAGACACTCAGAAACCTACACAGATTATCAAAGAAAGGAGCTCTATGACAAACTGAGGGGCCAGAGGCAGCCTATTAGGTTAAAATGGTGAAATGTAAGTAACACCTTCTCTTAGGACAAATGCAAGTAACACGTGCCACAAAAGAAGATATGCTGATCAACCACAAGTGTAAGTCACAAGACATACAACCATTAAACTGATATGAATGCAATCAAGTGAAGAAAATTATCCACTCGACATTAGCGAAGCAACATTACAAGATCAAAAGTACACATTTACAGCATTAGAATTTCTCTATTGTGGCAGAGAAATACGGATTGTCTATAAAGTTCTAAAACAATCAAGCGCCAAACCACCCCATTTTCATAACAACTTACTGGACATGTGAGAAAAGCAGAATTGAGAAACAAACCCAGTCTACAAAGAAACAATCTTACTTCCCAGGATCATTAACGTACATATCAAGCAGACTAACAAGACAAGTGACTGCCATCCTCCAAAATTTGAAGACTCATTCAAAGTTTGTAAATGGTGGACAATTGGAGAATAAGAAAAGAATACCTTGACCTCCTCAAACAGTTTCTTCTCCCAGAGGTACAGCTTCTGTAATGTAGAAGAAATGTTTCTAGGCCTTGAACTAATATCTCCTTCTACATCTAACATGGCATGATCAGCAATCTCAATCGCAGCATTCTTAGAAGTAGAAGGTAGCAAGAGTACAGACGAGGAAGGGGTAATTGCGTGCAGCATCTTGGAAGAAACTATCCCGATAAATGACCATGAAATGGAAAGTTAAAGATCAAATTAGGCACAATCTCAAAGATCAACAAAATCAATTGTAATGTTTGCACTAATCAACAAAAACTCAATGGAAGCTCACAGTAAAAGCTCACAAACATAAAGACAAAATCTTTCAAAGGAAAAAGACATCAAAAATCGAACTTGGCCACAGGCACATACCTTGATATGTGGCGTGCTTACGGTTGTGGGGAAGTTTTCCAACCTCGAGCAACTTAGCAAGCTCATTCCCTGATTCAGAAGCTCTCTCAAATTGAACCTGAATCTCCTTCACAATATCAGAATCGCTATTGAAACTGCGAACCTTAGAACCAGAAACATTTCCCCGACTCTCTTCATCAACCACTTTCTTATCCACCACGTGCACCTCATACTCAACCGGGTCATCCTCCGTGGATGAACTTGGCCTTGACTGGTGTATCGGCTCTGAATCAGCTGCCTTCTCGTTCTCATTCTCTTCAACTGCCTTTGAATAGCTTCCGCCAGCACCCTCGTCCACAAACCTTTGATCCTCATGAACTTCCTTAACAACCTCATGTTCAAAGTCCTCATCTTCCAAATCAGGTATGCCCTCCTCTTCTCTCACCTCTCTCGAGTCTCTGCTTGGTGTGTATATTGGATAGCTTTCAAAAGTCTCAAAAGGATTCAAGAATTCCCAAGGCGAACTCCTCGGGGGAGACGGCGGAGGCGGAGGTGGTTTTGAACTCGAAGGGGCCAATGACGGCCCCGCCGCCGCTGCTGACGCCGTCGTGGATGTGGAAAAAAATCCGCCTCCGTAATTGGGATAATCCGGATAGTTGTCATAAGAGCTGGGGTTGTGGTTATTGGCATAAGGATAAGGGTAGTAGGAAGAAGAAGAGGCTTCACTCATACGAACAGTCTCCGTAGTCACAGGCTGTTGTTCATAGGTGACGGACGGCGTAGTTTGGTTCCTCATAAAATTCATATGCATAAACCCACCACCACCACTGCCCCCAACTGGATAAGGAGCTCCTAGGCCAGGCATTTCATGATCCCCATAAGCGAAGTGACCGTACTGATGAAGTGGGATGGGTGTACTGTCTGAGTGATGATGTAAAGATTCAGAACCAGACCCGTCATCCTCATCGGAGTCGGAGTGGAAGTGAAGATGGGAGCCAGAACTAGAGTGAGAATCATGATTCTGATCAACGGCGGCAGGAGGAGGTTTCTTGGGGGGTTCAGGGGGAGGGGGGTCACCTTTGATTCGAACAGGGGAATGAGGTGTTTCGGAGGTAGAACTAGAAAGATCAACATTTTGATGGAAAAAATGGTGGAGAGAGAGGCCAACCGTTTTGAGGGAGTGAAGGTAAGCGAGATGGGCCTCAGCAAGAGCGTAACGGTAGTGAATGGCTTCATCCAATAAAGCACAACGGTCACGGCAGAGAGCGACCGCCGGTAAATCATCAATCTTGGAGCTGGTGCAGCCCATTATTAATTAAATAATTCCAACCAGAAAATATACTAATCTACAAAGAAAAAACAAATAAAGAAAGAGACTTGGAATGAGCAGTTGTAAAATTTTTAGGTTTGTGGGGGGGGGTATCAGAGAGTGATAGAGGAACAAATGGAGAAGAACAAGAAATCACCCTAGAGGATTTCTTATTGGGAGGGGGGGGCGAGGGAGGGAGGGGAGGGACAACTAAAGATGGAATCTTTGCCAGCTCGGAGATTGTCGTTTGTTTGTTTAGCAGAGAGAAAGCGAGAGAGAGAAAGGGGGACACCGGCTAAACCGAGGGTGGTGGAGTGGTATATTTCCAAATAGAAAAGGTGCAGTAAAGCACACTGGATAGTCGGGAAAAATAAAAGTGAAAAGTTAAAGAGGGGTAAACAATAGAAAATGGCAGCATTAGAGCCCTTCATTAAAGATATCAGTTTCAAATTTTGGAAAGAAAAAAAAAAATTCACGTTAATTTATTTAGGTGACAATATTTTAGTAGTACTGTAATTGCCTTTTCTGGAATAGGTGAAAGAAGGCAAAAGAGGGTAGTCTCCTTTTTCCTTTACCAGATAAGACTACTGTATTTAGTTTGGTCATAAATCATGATACTAACTCACCAACTGAATTGCTTTCAAAGATGCACTTTCTTTTTCTTTTCTTTCCCTCTTTTTAAAGTAAATAATTACTTAAAAAATAATAATAAAAGGAGAAAGAAGAGCATTTGACAATTTGGTGGATGCTCAACTAAGCTTTTGCTTTTAAGCATTGTGGTGTGCAGAACGGGGACTCAACTGGACTAACTTTTCAAAACACGTATCTATACTTTTCTTTCTATACATTGCTGCGATTAAAAAAATACAGAGGGATATTCCAACATTGTGTCTCCCTTTTTTGCCACTTTTAGTTTGGATCATTTTTCGATTTGTGCTTGTTATTTTTTTAATTCTCATGTAATAATAAATTTAAAAAAATAGTATCTTCCTGCTAAGGATTAACATTAGTCAATATTCAAGGTCAAGTGTGTGAAATCAACTACATAGGATTATAGCAATCATATTATTAGAATCCTAATAATGATTTATATTTTAAAATCCATCAAGATTATACTTTGACTGCTCTGAAATTAGAATATTGAACTTTCGTATTCTAACACTGAATAGTCACAAGAATATCAATTTTGTGTTGACTAAACACTCCTAACACTTAATAGTCGAAAGTGTAAGGTTTACTTAAGTACTTTGTCTCGATAAATTTTAGATTTTATATATATGATAGTGCAAATATTTTTTTTATATATTATTAGTACATTTTAACATGTGATAGCGGGTTAGTTATTATTTCTTTTCATATTACTAAGAACGAAACAAACACATCTAAACTATCATATTTACGCGAGTTTCATATTTTAACTATCTAGTGTTATTTTTACATACCTAAACTATCATACTATATATATTAAAATACATATTCTTACTGAGTTAATTAAATATTTAAAATCACTCGCTAATAATTGTATGAGAGCTTTAAAATCCATAAAAATCAGTGTACATGACATCTATAACAGCTAATTGAGCTGTCTAATTGCTATAAAAAAAATTAAGAATATATTTTCCTTTAAATTCTTCTCTTCTTTACTTTTTCATCATTTTCAGATTTTTTTTCCCTTTTTCGTATTTCATTTCTTCATGAACCCTATAGTTTTATAAAACCCCATAATAAACTCTAGAATTTAAACAATGAATCAATCCTAAAGTTTTACATAACCCTTAATATTTTTACCAAAATCAAAAGTTAAAAGATGCCCCAGGCTGCAACTGAAGGTTACCGAGGAAAAAATCAAGGCTGGAAATTTTTACCCGTTTAATTATAATTTTAGAATCTTAATTTTGATTTTTAACCCTCTTGAATTTTTGCTCATTTAATTAAAATCACTAATAAACGTCCTAATTAGATTATATAGACAAAATTAATCACTTGAAGTGCTACTTGATTTTATTTTATTTTAGTGAAATAAAGTGTGTGTTAAACGCACCAACAACTAAGCAATGAGGTGATATATATCGTAACTTTTACTTTGTAAGCGTACTTAATTTTTACCTAAAGTATCGTTTAATAAGAATTTAAGAAGGCTAATATGTAAATATTTTTGGAGTGATATAATAGCGTAAAGAGTTTTTTACAGTAATGATATTTATAAGTTAAACTCTTTCGATCATTATATATGAATGAGTTTCGTTTATACGTTTTTAGTCGTAGGTGAATGTAATATATAGGATACAAATTTAATTGAATTTATAATTTTTAATACGGAGTATAAATTTATTAAAATTATAATAAATAATTTATATGAACTCATAACTTGAAATATAACAGAATTTATTAAATTTTAAAAAATTAAATTTATAAATTTTAAATATTAAATTCACCGCTGTCGTTAGTTCAATTTCTTACTAAAGATATGCATAGTAGAAACAAAATATAATAATTTTCTGTACAAAATATAATAAATGCGATGGAGTCGAAGTGATAATTGAAAGATAAATAGAAGATGGACCAAATAAATCATAAAAATTCTGAGGAACCATTTATATATGTACGTAGTTTTAAAATTAACTAAGATTGCTTCGAGAATTGAAATGTACATGTATATATCATCGTGGCTTAGTAATGATTGAGTTAATATGATGGTGAAGTTATTTGTTTATTTCTGCAATCACTGTACCAGGATAAATGTGTTGGATTTCAATGATAGGTGAATGGGAAAGAGAGAGAAAGAAATATTGAGGAAAAATAATTATTTAATTTAAAATTTGTAATTCGAATTTTGACCTATTTTTCTGTATTTCTTATAATTGAAAAGTTGTAACTTTTAAAGTTATATCTTTTTCAAAGAGTTACTTTAATGATTATATATATATCTGCTGAATCTCAAATATTTCTTACGAATTTCTAATTTTCTACTCTCTATTTTTCTTCTTGCACTTTAAAATTTTTTGTGTAATTTACTGTTCTCAAGTGAGTTTGCTATCATCAGAGTTTGTGATACCGCTACACGGATGAGTAAATCGTTCTATTCTAAGAGGATATATTTCATTATCTCGGTACTTGAGAGGAATATTTTTTTTAAAATCACACTGTAAATCAGTGAACTCGATTTAATATTTTGTATTTCTATTTTACTTATATTTTATAAATTATTTTATACATTATTTTATTATTCGAATAAAGGTTAATACTATATATAGAGAGAGAGAGAATATTGATTGATGTCGCCAATATTCCAAATCCGACACCAATTAATTCTCAGACTTATAATTCCTTGAGCACATTTTGTATTGTCCCACCTCACATGGCTACTACTGATATTAGTGTTGACTAGCAGAGCAGTAAAAAGTGATTTATTTTGTATCAATTCACCATCTGCATATTTCAAAAGTAGACACAAAAAGAAATAGTACTATACTATTCTTGGCTATCTAAATTCTAATGACTGGAAGTCACAATTATATTATATGATTAAATAATGACGATATTATTTAATTTATATATTTTTATTACTTGATATTTGGTTCTTTAGAACTAACAATGAGATATACGATGTATAATATAAAATATATATTATGAATTTAAATATATTTTCCTTATTTATTTTTTTAACAATCAAGGGAATTATATTTAGTATGATTTAAAATAAAATAATTTTATATTTTATTCCAAAGTTTGTGTCCCCTTATCTCAAAAATCAAACTATATGCCACAATAAAAGTTTCAAATTACTGGTACTTTGTCCTAGTAGGAGGATAGCATGAAAAGTGTGTAAATTGAGTTTCTTTTTTTTAAAAAAAAAAAAAGAAGAAGAAAATTTTGCTTCATTTTATTTTGAAAAAAAATTAAATAAGACTGAAAAATAAAAACTAAGTAATAAAAAGAATAGTTTCTCGTGCGAAATACTATTACAAAAAAATAGCAAGGCTCGTAGTGAAAGAAAAAGCAAAGAAAATCCTATCTCAATAATTTTAGGGAAGTGATTTTATTCTTGAATATGAGATACAATATAATTTCAACGCTATAAGTGCATGTTGTATATTTTGGTGAATTGGAGAGGTAGATATATAATGTTGGCGAAATTATAATTACTATTGAAAAAATAAAAATGAAGAAAATAAATATTTTCAGGTTGAGGCGCGGATATCTCGCTCTCTTTAAGAAGATTTAAGCCCACTGCAGCAAAATTTTACCGGCCCAGCAGTAATCTTCTCGACTTGTCCCCTCCAGAATACAACAGTCCAGCAATACTGTATGACTCAACAAACTCTGGACAAGAGTTGAGTCCAAAACTCCACCAAAAGAACACTTTCCTTGAGCTAAATAAAACTCTCTTTTCTACTCACTTTTTTCACTCTATATTTTTTCTTCTTCTTCTTCTTCATTCACACAATACAAGACTACCACTATTTATAGGTGAAGAATTCTTCCTTGTAATTAATTGAAAGAGTGTGGGTAATAAAGTGGATAAATAATGGGAGAATTATGCCTTAGAGGTTACATAGGTTACAAGGCATAATGAGGTAGAATAATGAAATGGAGGTTATGGAATAGTAAAGATCACATTCATCATCATGAATGTGAAAAATAAATATTTTTATAATATTAAAATGCCTTACACAAAATTCCAACATTCCCCCACTCATTTTAATATTAAAAAAAGAGAGTTTATCAGCTGAAGGGAGACTATTATGTATAATGAAGGTGTGCTCTGCATTGAACCTTCACTTAGTAAAACAATAATCTTTACTCCAGAGTCGTAGTGGTCTCAGACTTGAATTATGACTGCTTAAGGGAAATAAAGTATCACCGCTTACACACAATAATCAAGGTGTTGACATGAGCTTTAATAGCCAGCGCATTACGGCCTTGTGCTATCCAAATTTTTATGAGTGTCTGTGAGAACAAGCCCTATTCTCATAGGAAGCGGCCTACTTCCACACTCACATATGTGAAATCTGTCGAGAGTGCTCCTGTAAGTTTAGCACCCCACTCATATGAGCTACAGATTTTCATTAAGAGTTTTTAAACTCAACCTCCACAAACCATTACAGGAAAATGCACTCACAACATAAGAAGGGAATTAAAAAAAATAATAGTGCATTTCACTACAAGTCATCATATGATTCATTTTTCCCATTGAACCTGGTTATAGGATCTCTAGTCCCCAGGTTGGGTTTCCTCATATATGACTCATGAATTTATGGGTTTCAATCCCATCCCTCTCGATTTGCTCCAGACTTTTTCTCTTGCTAAGGCCTTAGTCAGTGAATCTGCAAGATTATCACAAGATTTGACATAATCAACATTAATGGTACCACTTGTCAAAATCTCACAGTACTGTGTTTTCTCCTTATGGGTCTGGATTTACCGTTGTAGTAACGACTTTGAACTCTACCAATTGCAGGAATGCTATCACAATGAATTAAAATAGGAGGAATTGATTTTTTCAAAATAAGGTATTTGAGATAATAAATCTCTCAAACAATTCGCTTCCTCACTAGCTGAAGCTAAAGCAATTATTAGTTCAGCCTCCATGGTAGAGTTAGCAATAATTGCTTGTTTTTTTGATTTCCAACAAATAGCACCATCTCCCAAAGTAAAGACATAACCAGTAGTAGAACAGGAATCACTAGACGAAGTGTTCCAATCTGCATTAGAAAAGCCTTCAAGTACAGCAGGGTATTTTTTATAAAATAAGCCACTGATTTTTGTCCTAGTTAAATATTTCATAACTCTCGTTATGGCATGCCAATGTTCATTATCTGACTTGCTTGTAAACCTGCTAAGTACTCCTACTACATATGCAATATCAGGCCGAGTGCAATTAGTCACATATCTCAGACTACCAATTAAGCTACCATATTCCTTTTGATTTATTACATCATTTTCACTTTGTACAGGAAACAAGTGAACACTTGAATCAAAAGGAGTTACAACATGTTTGCAGCCAAGAAAATTATATTTTTCTAAATTTTTCTCAACATAATGTGACTGATCAAGAAAAATTCCATCACATGTTCTAGTAATTTTTATTCCAAGAATAAAATTTGTCTTGCCAAGATCTTTCATATCAAAATGACTTCTAAGAATATTTTTAGTTTCTCCAATAACATTTATGTTAGAGCCAAAAATTAATATATCATCAACATAGAGGTAAAAAATAACATGTGAATTATTTCAAGACTTATGGTAGATGCAGTTATCATACTCATTTGTTTTAAAATCATTTTCAATCATGCAGGAATCAAACTTCTCATGACATTGCTTTGGTGCCTGTTTCAAGCCATATAGGGATTTAGTAAGTTTACATACTTTGCTTTCTTGGTCCGCTGCAACAAAACCTTCAGTTGTTCCATATAAATCTCTTCATTTAGGTCCCCATTTAAAAAAGCAGTTTTTACATCCATTTGATGAATATGCAAATCAAAAATTGCAGCAATAGCAATTAAAAATCTAATGAATGTAATTCTCGTTATCGGAGAAAAAATATCAAAAAATTCTAGGCCTTCTAGTTGCTTGAAACCTTTAGCAACTAGTCTAGCCTTATATTTATCAATGGATCCATCCGATTTTAACTTTTTTCTTAGGATTCATTTACACCCAATTATTTTACAAACCCGGTGGTAAATCAACTAACTTTCAAGTTTTATTGGAATTTAGTGATTCTATTTCATCATTTACAGCCTTTTTTCAAAAAATAGCATCATATGAAGATAAAACTTCTTTTAAAGTATGAGGGGCATCTCCAACATTAAAAACATAAAAATCAGGACCAAAATTTTTTCCTACTCTAGCTCTTTTACTTCTTCTTAACTCAAAATCATCATTTTCTTTATTTCACAAGATAGAAGTAGAAGAACTAAATGGTGACAAAATATTTTCTTCAATCCTTTGACCCCCACTATTTTTAGAATCAAATGAAAATTTATTTTCATGAAAAATAACATCACTTGATTCTATTATTATATTATCTTCAAGATTAAAAAATCTGTAGGCTGTACTATTTGAAGCATAACCAAGAAAAGCACAAGCAGTAACTTTTTTTACACAATTTAGTAATTTTGGGATCCATTGGCCTCACATAGGCTAGACAACCCTAAACTCTTAGATATCCCAAATTTGGCTTGTGACATTTTCACAACTCAAATGGTGTTAATTTTGTCCTTTTATGAGGCACCCGATTTAACGCATAACAAACAGTCAAAATAGCTTCACCCCACAAATTTAGAGGTGCACTTGACTCAATAAGCATGGAACTAGTCAACTCAACTAAAGTTCTGTTTTTGCTTTCCGCTACACCATTAGATGCAGGAGAATATGGTGGAGTAGTTTCATGAATTATTCTCAATGATCTAACAAAAGAATTAAACTCATTAGACTCATATTCACAGCCTCTATCACTTCTAATTCTTTTTATTTTTCTACCAAACTGATTTTCAACCTCATGGAGATAAATTTTAAAATTTTCAAAAGCATCACTTTTATTTTTCATCGAGTAAATATATGTATACTTAGAGAAATCATCAATAAAAGTGATAAAATGTCTATTTTCTCCGTGAGTTAAAATTTCTCCAAGTTCACAAATATCAGTGTGAACTAATTCTAACAAATCAGTTTTTCTTTCAACTTGAAAGTGAGGCCTTTTAGTGATTTTTGCTTTACTACAAGCTTTACACTTTTCAAAATTCTTTTTAACCATTGGTATTAATCCTAAACTACTCATGATTCCTACATAATGATCATTGATATGACACAAATGAGCATGCCAAAAATTAGTAGAAGAAAGTATGTACACAGAAGTAGAAACTTTATTCATTTCAACATTCAATTTGAACATGCCATCACAAGCATACCCCTTTCCCACAAAAATATCATTTTTTGCTATTATATATTGATCAGACTCAATAATTTGTTTGAACCCTGCTTTATTAAGAAGAAAACTAGACATCAAATTTTTTCTCATAGAAGGAGTAAAAAGCACATCTTTCAATGTTAATATCCTTTCAGAGGTGAAGCTCAACTCGACATCTCCCTTTTCAAGCACTTGAGTGGTGTGAGAATCACCAAGCATGATGGTTTTGGGTTCCTCAAAAGGAGTATATATTTTGAATAAGTATTTATCATAACAGACATGACGGTTTGCACCAGAATCAGTCCACCATCCATCAATATTTTCAACTATCTTTATGTTTGTTATCACCACCACAAAAGGCTCTTCGGTAACGTTTGCTTGAGGTGTAGGACCACGTTTTTAAAATTTTCAAAATAGAGCAATATGCCTACTCTTGCCACAGACAAAGCATGATCCTCTCTCTTGACCTTGTTGATTTTTTGCTTGGTTATTACCACCATTATTTTTCTTCGGAGGTCTACCATTATTTTTCTTGAAGTTTTTCTTCTTAGGCTTCATAGAAGTATTTTTGTGAGTATCAGAAGCAACATTATTTGAAGTAATTAAATTTACCTTCGTTGTGAGGTTGCTCTCTTCTAATTGTAAAAGTGCATCTTGGCCCCTTGCCTCCTCTTCCATGCGGATTCACATTATCAATGTCTCAAGTGAGGTTTCCTTTTGTTTGTGGCGCATAGTTTTTTGAAACTTCTTCCAAGAAGGTGGAAGTTTATCTATTATGCCACAAACAATAAGGTTATCTCCAATTTTTATGTCCTCGGACCTGAGCTCTCCAACAACCATTATAAAGTCTTGAGCTTGATCTACTACTGATTTATTCTCCACCATTTAGAAACGAAAAAATCTGCTAGTAGCATATTTTTTCGCTCCAACCTCCTTAGTATCATACTTACTCTGCAATGCGTTCTAAATTTTCTTTGCACTAGAGTAAGTTCTATCATAATAATCATAAAAATTATCAGATAGACAATTAAGAAGATAATACCGACATATGTAGGAATCATCATCGTACTTTTCAACTTTCTCTTGAAGAGAAATTAGTTCATCATCATTCATGGAAGAGTTGTCTACTTTATTTGGATTCTTCTCAGTTAACACATAAGAGACATTAAGAAGACTTAAGTAGAAAAGTACTTTACCCTTCCATCTCTTGAAATGAGTACCGTTGAATCAAAATGGCTTGTTAAGATCTCCCATCTTGACATCCGCAGATTTTTCAATTGTAGCCATTCAATCTCCTTAAAATTGTTGGCGAAATTATAATTACAATTGAAAAATAAAAATGAAGAAAATAAATATCTTCAGGCTGAGGCGCGGATATCTCGCTCTCTTTAAGGAGATTCAAGCCCACTGCAATAAAATTTTACCGGTCCAGCAGTAATCTTCTCGACTTGTCTCCTCCAGGATACAACAACCCAGCAACACTGTATGACTCAACAAACTCTGGACAAGAGTTGAGTCCAAAGCTCCACCAAAAGAATACCTTCCTTAAGTTAAATAAAACCCTCTTTTCTACTCACTTTTTTCACTCTATATTTTTTTTCTTCTTCACTCACACAATACAAGACTACCATTATTTATAGGTAAAGAATTTTTCTTTGTAATGAATTGGAAGAGTGTGGGTATTAAAATGGATAAGTAATAGGAGAATTACGCTTTAGAGGTTACATGGATTACAAGGCATAATGAGGTAAAATAATAAAATGAAGGTTATGGAATAGTAAAGGTCACATTCATCATCATGAATGTGAAAAATAAATATTTTTATAATATTAAAATACCTTACACAGAATTTCAACACATAAGAGTTAATTTGTTTCATGATCACTTAACCTACGAGAATATCTTATTAAAATTATTTTTATTTTTTTAGAATAATAAAATTATTTAATATGGGAATATCATACCAAAATATCTTTTCTTCTGTTTAGAACAATAAAGTCATCCAACTATTATCCCTTAGGTCAAAAAATACAAGATATATAATTGACATGTCATATCATATTAAATCCTGGCTTTAAAAGTTACTTAGCTTATTCACCTTTGATGTAATACTACAATCATCCCTGATGTATTCCATGACATCACTGAATTTTTTTTATAAGATCACTTACCAAGGTGAATTGTTGGTGTTTCTCTCCAAGACATCATAAGCAAATTGAAGAGCAAAATAGACATTGACATTTAATGATATAATGATTCACAAAATCTAATCTGATGATATAACTAACATATCTTAATTCTGTTATGAATACTTTTGCTTAATTATTATTTAATTATTATTTATATAAAATTAATATTTTAAACAGAGTGAAGGATGAAGATAAATTTAAAATCTTTCACTTGCAATTATCAGTAATCTGTCTTGAATTGAATATATGAAATGATAACTTCAAATGATATTATATTTATCTGTTATTAACGTTAAGCAGAGAATAATTATCTGCAACATGAAATTATTGGTAATTTACAAATTAACAAATTAACTTGAACTTTAGTCCACTTTTATTTAATAACCGAAAACATTCATTTTTTAAATTAGTAGTTATTTTATTTCACAATCAAGAGTAAATGTCCATTCAAAGTAACTGACAGTTTTTATAAATTAGGTGATTTTCTTGTTTTTTAAAAAATAAAAGTAACTTTAATAGATATTCCCCATAAAATAAATAACCATTCAAGTAATTAATTCAGAGAGATGAGAGTGATCAACCTAAGTAGTATATAGTTGTCCGACAATAATTTATTTATATATTAAATGAAGAATGAAAACATAAACATTCTACTTAGCACTGAGACTCTGACTAATGAAATGAACAGTGATTTGATATGGAAATAATATTCAATTTCCAAAGGGAGCAGACCATATATATGACCGCACGTGGTGTAGGTCGGTGGAGGCCGGGCTTCTCAATGCTCATAAACTACTGTACGGATGTACCATTTTTAGTTGCGCATTCATTTTGAATTCAATTTAATAATTCGAATCAAATTTAATTTTTATATTTATATTATAAAATTTATTAAATTATAATCTATTTTTTTAAATCTCATTTGATGGATATTACTGGTGTTACACCCCGTAAGTTTCTAACGTTTAGTTGACATATTCATACGTTCGTCAAGAGTTTTAGAGTACGACGTGTGCGAGAAAGGGCTCGGAGAAAAGTCGAACGAGCGCGGAATTGATGTTGCAAGGGAGAAGGCCGGAGTAGGCTGCAACAAGGGCAGCGTGTCACGGACCCCCTCCCTCCGCGTTGGGCGTCGTGACACGTCTGTAAATCGGCGCGTCACGGACCCCGCGTCCACCGCCCAAGTATATATATATAAAGCCTCTTCACTTGATCGAATCATTTCACATATATATGTATCTTCGTCCAGAGAGAGGGACACAACTTTTAAGTAATTTCCTTCCGAATACGCTGTCAAACGCCGCCCAAATTCAAATTAACTTCAGGTATTGAGTTATAAGTCTGCAGGGAGCATTACTATGGAGTTAGTTTCTCAAAATTCGCCCGACAAATCGTAACCTCGCCGAGTAGAAGTTGTCAGAATTGCTCCAAATTGATTTCTATACGATCATAGGCTTCAAGTAAGCATTTCTCCCTTCTAAAATCTCGGAAAATTATACGTTTTCGGCCGTATTTTGTTAAGTTAAAGTATAGTTAATATTAGTATTAAAAGTTATCATTTTTTTCCGAATTTAGTATTGAAACTAGTCTCATTCTTCCAGTAATACGATTACAGTTAGAAAGGCCTACCAAGTACGAATTGAAACTCGTCAGTTAATTAGAAATCGGCGATCCAGGTATGTGAAGGCAAATCCGTTTGGCAAGTTAGTTTCTTTAGTATTGTAACTCAGTTTGAATCCCAGTAAGAGAGCCAGAAGTATATCTATTGTGATTAGCTGTTGTTATTAGTTGAGACCATTACTTATGTTAGTTTGGGATTGACTATGTGTTGCATAGCCTTCCATAACCAACCCCAGGGTTACTAGCTGTGTCGACGCCCGTCAGGGGCTAGATGACGTCGCTCCAAGGAGCAGTATGCCATCGGCGAGGGACGAAAATGGGGTCCAAGGTCCTCATACAGTCTATTCCATGGTTGGACTATTATATGTCGTATCGGCACCACACCCCCGTCGAGCCTGGTGTCCGGGGTGCAGATATTAGGAGTCCACTAGACTCCGACACAACTGCAGTTCAGGGGCCGAGCGGGTTCAGTTGCAAACCCAGGAGACTGGTAGGACGGCTATAGTTATTAGATGATTTAGTGTGACCTTGTTAAGGGTATGTAGATTGAAGTGTGCTTGTCAGGGCTTATGGGGGCCTCGGATGGGTTATTTTGTGCTGGTTGTACCTTCCAGCTTATGGGGGTCAGGTAAGGTTCTTGTTTGCATTAGTTACTAATAGATTAAACAACATGAAGTTCAGCTATTCAGGTAGTATTTCTACCCCTTTCTTTCAGTTACTTTCAATTTCATTTCAGTTCATTCAACTATTTACAGATACTGCCTTACATATTGTACTGACGCCCTTCCTGGGGCGCTGCATTACTTGCTTGCAGGTGTTGATAGACGTGGACCGGGATCTTCTTAGCTTTCAGTCAGAGTTAGCAGAGCAGTCAGCTCCTCTACTCCGGAGCTAACAGCTAGAAGGTTTTCTCTTTTTGTTTGTACAGTTTATGGGTAGGTTGGGGCCCTGTCTCAACCATTATATCACTCAGATAGGCTTGCAGATTGTTTCAAACTTCCTGTGGTTAGTTGTTGTTGGCTATATGGGGCTCGTGTATACTTTATTTTACGTGTTGGCCATGTGGGGCCTGGTTTAGCTGACAGTTAGCGACCTTGTCGGCCATAGCTTAGTTTAGTGTTGGATGTACTTTACAGTTATAACTAGACATCATGGTGGTCTTGTCGACCCACATAGGATTCCCTGCTATTACCTGTTTCTGGTTAGCTGATTTCTTTCATAGATGGCTATAAGGACTTGTCGGTCGGGAGCTGTATTTACAGCCGAGATATAGCCCTTTGTTTTCTTGATTTAAAAATTAGGCATGCACCAGAAGTGCATAAGCCCAGTCAGGTCAGTTCAGATCCTAGTAGGGCACTAGGTGCTAGTCATGCCCCCCAAGGTGGGACGTGACAACTGGGTGGTTGTTGTTGTTGTAATTAATCTGGAAAAAATTAAAATTTTAATTACAAAAGTTTTAAATTCTATATCCTTCGCCTAGTAATAACCATATGTATCTAACCAACAATAACAATAATGACAATAAATTTAGTGCACTTTTATAAGTAGAATTTAAAAAGAATAGTATGTATGCAAACTTTGCTCCTACTATTTTGAGAGGGTAGAGATATTGTCTCCTATAGACTCTCGACCAAAAACAGATGAAGAAGAGGCAATAATAGCTAGCAACAAGTAGAAATAACAAGATAATAAGATAATTGAGACAAGAGAAACGGTAGGTAGTAAATAAAAATCTAAGAATAAAATAATACAAGAATAATCTAATACTCTGAAAACAAAAAAGAAATATGCCCGACTACCTACTAATCATTTGCCTAATTCTCGATCTCCACGCCTTTTTATTAAAAATTATTTTCTCGATAAGCTAAAATATATCATATCCCGCCTAATCAACTTACCCTATCCTTCTTTTATGTATTTGACCAGTAATCTCCAATAGGAATGTACAGGACAAACCGTCAAGTCAAATCGAACCGAAGAATCAAGTCAAATTTAAAAAAAAGATCGACTTGTGGTTTGGTTTGATTAGTTTGGCATTGAAGAAAAGAATCGATCATTTTTTATTTGATTTGGTATTAACCAAAAAAAAAAGTCAAACCGAGCTCAACCCAAGCCGATATTATATATATATAATTTTAATATTTTATACATAAATTATTAATTATAATCTATTTTGTAAATACTTTTTAAATTAGTTTTATTAATTTTTAATGTTTAAAAATTAGATATATATTCAGACTTGAGCTTATCAATTATAAATTATAATATTTGTTCAGTAGGCAGTAACTAGTAAGTAAATTATCCAAATATAAAAGTCCAAATATTAACCTAAAAATCTAGCAAGATAAAAAATACCTTTTAGTCTTCATCTTCACTTTTCAAAGACTTCTCCTCCTCTCCTCATTCATCAGGCGCTGGTCACTTTCGCATGTTTGTTCGTATCTCTTTTTTCTATTTTTCTTATGAGTTAAGCTACTAAGCTGCCTCTGTTTCTTCATTTTTTTATTCCCTCAGAGTCAGTTGTAGTTTTCCGATTTCTAGTTAATTTAGTTACGTTAGATTTAGTTTTTTAAAAAATTCAAATATAAAGGCCCAATTTAGTTATTTTTGATTTTTTTAACTGTTTGATTTCGTTAAAAATTTGAAACAAAAAAATGAAAGAACCGATTTAAATCGAAACCGAAAAAATCGATTTATATTGGTTTGATTCAGTTTATAGATTTAATAAACCGACATAATTGGTTTAGTAATTTTTTAATAAAAAATCAAACCAACTCGACCAATATATACCCCATCTCCCAATAACTTTTTAAATTTTAATTTTAAATTCACTAATCTGATAAAAAAAATTAAAATTTTAAACATAGAAGTTTTAAATTCTATATCCTTCGCCTAGTAATAACCATATGTATCTGACCAACAATAACAATAATAACAATAAATTTAGTGCACTTTTATAAGTAGAATTTAAGAAGAGTAGTGTGTATGCAGACTTTGCTCCTACTATTTTGAGAAGGTAGAGATGTTGTTTCCTATAGACTCTCAACAGAAAAAAAAAATGAAGAAGATGCAATAATAGTTAGCAGCAAGTACAAATAACAACAAGATAATAAGATAATTGAGACTACAGAAACGACAGGTAGTAAATAAAAATATGAGAATAAGATAATACAAGAATAATCTAATACTCTGAAAATAATATATATATATATAAATATAGCTACCTACTAATCATTTACGTAATTTTCAATCTCCACACTTTTTTATTAAATATTATTTTCCCGATAAGCTAAAATTATATCATATCGCCCCTAATCAACTTACTGTATCCTTCTTTGACCAGTAACCTTTAATAGGGGTAGAGCTATGCAAATTAACGGTTAAACCAATAGTCCGAACTGATAATTAGGTTATTGAATTAATAATTCGGGTTATTAGTTTAATGATTTGATTATCTGTTCACTGCCCAAGTTATTAGGTTATTGATTCGATTATCGGTTTGACCACTTTTTTTAACAGGTGAATCGATAACTCGATAATAATTTGTTAAGTAACAACTTTAGCCTTCAATATATAAAATATTCTAGTAAGAAGATGAATTGGGTGTTGATGACAAGTGAAGGGGATGTTAGTCAAATCTAAATAAAATACGATTGCTTTAGTTGCGCTAATTCTATATATTTTTTCTCTTTTCATCCACTTTTTTCTAGCTAAACATACTTATGACTTATGAAATTTTTCGTGTGAGATCTTAACGGTTAATCCCATAATTGAACCGATTATGAACAATAATCGATTAACCAATAACCCATTAGCTGATATCTTAACAGTTCTTTAACAGTTTAGCACAAATCGATAACCAATAAGTAAAACCGGTAATCTTCAAAATAGAATTGAACCGACTGATAAACACCACTAAATAAGGGTGTAAGAGTCAAATCGTCAAGTCAAACCGAACTAACGAATCAAGTCAAATCGAAAAAAAATGATTTGTGGTTTGGTTTGATTAGTTTAGTGTTGGAGAAAAAACCCGACCATTCTTGGTTTGATTTGGTATTAACCAAAAAAAGGTCAACCGAGCCCAATCCAAACCGACATAAAATATGTATAATTTATACTTTTTATACATAAATTTTTTAATGATAATCTATTTTGTAAATACTTTTTAAATTAGTTTTATTAATTTTCAATGTTTAAAAATTAGATATATATTCAAATTTGATCTTATAAATTGTATACTTGTAAATTATAATATTTGTTGAGAAGACAGTAACTAGTAAGTAAATGATCCACATATAAAGACCAAATATTAATCTAAAAACCTAGCAAGATGAAATAAATCATTTAGTCTTCATATTCACTTTCTAAAACTTCTCCTCCTCTTCTCATTCATCCGGCGCTGGTCACTTTTGCATGTTGTTAGTATCTCTTCTTTCTATTTTTCTTACGAGTTAAGCCGTTAAGCTGCCTCCGTTTATTCATTTTTTCTCTCCCTTAGAAGTCATTAATGTAGTTTTTCGATTTTTAATTAATTTAGTTACGTTTGATTTAGTTTAATATATATATATATATATATAGAGAGAGAGAGAGAGAGAAAGGCTCAATTTAGTTATATTTGATTTTTTTTACCTGTTTGATTTAGTTAGAAAAATAAAAAAAAAACCAAAAGATCTTATTAAAGTCGGAATTGAAAAAACCGATTTATATTGATTTAATTTGATTGATAAATTTAATAAATCGATATAATTGATTTAGTAATTTTTTAATGAAAAATCAAATCAATTTAATTTATGTACGCCCCTAATCTCTCATTATTATTATTATTATTATTATTATTATTATTATTATTATTATTATTATATTCTGGAGTAACTCTAAAGTAAATGATAAAGAAAGGTTCAGAGAATAACATCTCTTGAATGACTACTGACTACTATCTTGCCACTTCTAGTAGTTTACATTTTTGTCCTGTATTTAAAATGTTGTCATATTGCTGCTTCTTTTGTTTCAATTTATTGTATACTTTAATTTTTAATTTTTATATATATATTAATAATTTTTTAATTTTATTTTTTTATATGATATATTTAAAATTAAAAAATATTTTAATATATTTTATAATTTTTAATTTGAACTCACAAAATTTATCATATAAACAAATAAAAATGAAGAAAATACTATTTTTTTAAAGTAGTATAATATTGGTCAAAGTTACTGATTAACTAACTTTCCCCACATTCTGCATCAATTGGGAAATTGTTTATAGCAAATTAAAGCCAGCATGCATGGGTCAAAAGCCAGTACCGTTGATTCCAATATAACTTTGACTCAGTATCAGGACAATGTGGTACTTGGGGATTTACAACATATATATATATATATACAATGTACTGTGTAATTAATAAGCACCACATGCATTAAACTTCTTAAACTTGCTCATGACACTGTTAATTACAACTTAATTAAATCAATTCTTTTTTAAAAAAAAAAAAACTACCTTCAATTCATTTGTAATATTACCTATTTGTAGCAAACAAGCCAGAACAGCTACAGGAGAAATGTAATTTCCCAGCTTTACATCAATACTCTGGTCATAGTGATCAGAGATTTGGTTTTGAAGTTCAGTACATATGTAACTTTTTAGTTATATGACATTTTTCAATGTAAAAATTTAAATAAATAAATAAAAACAATACCATGGTGATTAGGAAATGAAAGCACAAAAAAATTATATAAGATTTTTTTTTCCAATTCGAATTAAATTTTAGCGTAGAGAATTATTTTATCGGTCGTCGTAACTAATTCTAGATATTGACGCGCATTTTATTATGTACACTGTGAAAAATAATATTTTACTTTTCTTTTTAGTTTATTTTAAAAGGAGTTTTTTTTTTAATAATTTAGGTAATATATTATAAAAATAATAAAAGTAAATGCTATTTTACATATTTTTAATTAAAAATTATAAATAATTTAAAAATAATTTTTTAAAATTTTATATTAAATTAAAACGGTGAATATCCCTCTTAAAAAAGAAATTTGTAACTTCATCATGAAGTGTACTAAAATTATCACATAAAAGAAAAATGTACCTTTTTTCAAGGTAGGTGCCTTATGTCTATGCAAAGTGGACTCTCATCAGTCACTGCCCGCTGATTGTACGAGAGTGGTCGAATAATTGAACTTTGAATTGACTACTCCTTAGCTACCCTCACTCTCTCTCCATTCCGTATAAATTTTATGCGTTTGGACATTGATTTTATATTGCAATTTAAAATTTTAAGATAATTGGATATGCATTTTTATTTTATAATTTTAAATCACGAAATAAAATTCTAAATTCTTCAAAATACTTGATTCGGGATTTCAAATCATGAGATGAGATTTTTCAAAGGTAAAATTTAACCCATAAGTTTATATTTTGTAAAAAAAATTCATTATATTATATATACCAACTATATTTACTAACCATTTATTTAATAAATGTAAACAACCTTTGCCAACTATTATATTGTCCATGAGGAGATTGTCCGTACTATGTGGAGGATTATATTAAAGAGTAGTACACTACAACTCATGTGTAGTTTTACTTTTTATTGATCTAAAGTTCGATTCTTAAGTTGTATTTTTTTAAAAAAATAACTTTATGATAGTGTATTATATTTTATTATGAACTTTTACTTATTTAATAAGATTGTATAAAAATTTGGACAATTTAAATAGTTTTATATCACATTTATGGAGCCGAAAAAAATATCACGAACAAAGAGGACAAAACCAGTTGGTTGAATTGGCATGTGACGAGAGGTACCGGCATTTCTTAATTTGAGTGTACTTTTTGTATACCTTTTTTTTTTCTTTCTCTTGGAGTTAAATAGCAATAGCAGGTATTGGTGTAAAAAGTTGGAGCGGATCAGATACACTGAAATGAAAGCACATAGGAGTTGAGCAATCACTTTCACTTTCTCTCTATTTCTGATTCATGTGTGAGTGATCAAAACCCAATTGTACTATGAGATAAGGTTTTTGATTAATTTTTGACATTTTATGTTACCATCGAGTCATGATAATGAGAAAGTATATTTTTTTTGATTCGGTTAGATCTATTATGCAATATGTATGTGGTGGTCTTTATAAGATAAAAATTAGTTGGTTTCGTTAACTAAATCACATATATAAATAATGATACATATAGAGGTATGATTATTGAACAAACTCATTAGATAATTCATGATGGTTAGAATTATCACAAACTAGGTAATTTATTTGCGCTTCGCGCGAAAATACAAATAATATTATATTTCAACACTTAAATATTTTAAAAAAATTTAGTCATTAAATTCTAACAAAAAATTTAGCTGCAATTTCTTTTTGATTTTCTTAAACAAAATATATAAAAGAAAAGTATCATAAAATTGGCCAAGAATTTACAAACTAATCTTGTAATATTTAAATATTAAATATTAAAAAATATAAACATGAAAGATCTCGTTGAATTTCAACTAATCTATTTTTAATATTTGAATATTAAAAAATATAAATATTAAAAAAATAACTTAATAGAAATCAAAACACCTATACAAAGAAGTTTTCTTTTTATTCATCCCAACTTTAATACTTATTACTTTATTTTGAAAAAATAATTCATCAGATGAATTTAGTCATTTAAATGGAGCAAGTAGCCAATTTTGAACCTTTATTTAAATCACGATCATAACTTATAAAATTTTATGACTTTAACCATTTTGAAAATAACTTTCAAGATATATAAGTTATGGAGACAATGATTTTAAAGCAAATAATGGAGAAAAAAATAAATAAAGAAGAAGATAAATGCAAATGAATAAATTTAAGAACAATAGTTTAATGGCTCTGTTTAAGAAAATAAATTCCTATTTACTATCTTTATTGGCTATTTTGGTTTTGTTAGGTTAAGCAAACTGATTCGTTTTCTTTTCTTTCTTACCCCATTATATTAAATAAATTAGAGATAAGGAAAATTTTATTTAAAAAATATAATTAAAGCATATATATAATTAATGGTCATAAAAAGATATCACATAATACATAATTATTAAATAATTAAATTAATGACAATAACTTTTTGAACTTTCTAACTGAAAAACGAGATACATAATTAACAAAATGTAATTAATAAATAATTTTAAAATTTTATAAATCATATAAATAAAAAGAAAATAAGAAAAAGATCATAAAATTGAGAAAAATAAATAAATGTTATTCTTGACTTTAGAGGCATGCCACATCACCTCTTCTAAGTATTATATATGTATATATATATACACACACACAAAAAAAAAATAATATTCGATTGCTAGCCATGATCTTTTTTTTAACTGATCGGCATTTTTCATATTAGGTTATGAGATGTCGAACTTATTTATTTATGACATTTTAGGAAAAAATACTCAATGGAGCGTTTAACTGTAAAAATACAGTTTTTATAAGAAAATAAAATAAAAAATCAAAAAATTGAAATAAAAGAAAAACAATTGTGGCCTTTAGTTATATATATATATATATACATATATATATAATTTAATGTAATATATTTAATATAGTTAAGAGAATTAAAAGAGTGACTTTTGAGTTTTTTAACATGACACATAAATGAAAAGAAAAATATCAAAAAAAGGAGAAAAAAGATAAATATTTTTCTAGGCCATAGAGAGGTGCCACATCACCTTGTCCTATATCTTCCTTTATATATAGAGAGAGATAGATAGATTGTCATTGAGATATTATCTTGAAGAATGTGCCGTAAGAGTTTTCTTTTTGACCTAAGATCATCATAGTAATTAACAAGTTATTTATTGTACTTTGATACCGGACACCCATGACCCTATGAAAATGATTGAAAGGATATTGGATAAGATTAAATGTTTAATAGAATTAATGATTATCAAGATGAAATTTGTCAACCATTGATAATGAGTTTAAGCTCTATGTTGTCATGAATTATAAACTATTAATTAAGATTTTGGTCGAGGCAATTGAATGCAAGAAGAAAATAGTTTCTTGGGTTATTCAATGATCAATCATAATTAGACTGTACACATAGTTGATCACCTATTGGGATTTGACAGTTAGACCACATACTAGGGTGATTCGAAGCTATATGGACAGAAGAAAATACTATACAATTCTTCTACAGATTCTTGAGAGTGAATTGTATACTTCATATTATAGGATTGTTAATGAGTGTTGCTAGATGCAACCCTTGATAGTATATTGATATGATCAATTTTCTACCGGTTTAGTAATAAATCTATGAGATGGCACATTAATGAGTGTTTCTATCTTTGTTAATGGATTAATTATTTTATTATTTTATAATTAAATTAAAGAATTTAATTAGTCAATTTATTCACAATATTAATTATATTCTTTGTGCTGTCAAAGAAAATACTAATATTTCATTTGGGTTAATAATTTAAATTTAATTTGAAAATGGAAATCATGGAACGACACATACATAAAACCATTTGGAATGGGATCATATATGCCGTCAAACCTTGTTATAATAGTCATTTGGGATAACAACATTTCACTATAACGACCTGATTTTCTTCAAAATTAATCTTTGATGTTATATTTTACTTCTCTATAACAGCATTCTACCTATACCGACAATACATTCTTGAGTCGTTTGGTAAGCTGCACTAACTAGAATAATCATTGAATTAAAATTTAGTCCAGCCAATACATTGTTTGGTTACTCAATTTATCCTAATACATGAATTACTTATACACCACAGGGTATATTATTTTATACAAAGAAAACAAAGGAATAACTAATCCTGGGATAAACAATCACTGGATAACACTCCTAAATGACTCGACTACACCTCAGTCCCTTTTTCTAAATTCCTTTATACAAAAATTCAAGGATATAATAGTAAAGAATATTTTTTCAGAGTTTTAAACCAAACACAAAACATGATATACATGATATATCTAGTTTTTAGCATAATGAATCAAACACTTGATAAAAAATAATTTCAGTATTACAGTCATTGTATTATCAATCCCTGTATTATTAATCCATGTATTACTAATTTCAATCCCTGCATTACTAATCCATGTATGACTAGTCCCTGCATTACTTATCTTCGTACCAAACAACCCCTATTTGTAAATTACCCCTATATAACAATCATACTCAAATGTTATGCAATAAAATATTTGTAAGAAATATATTATATATAAAAATAAGTATTAAAATATTTATGGTAATCATCATTAATGTCATACACATGATAAATTTTAAGAGCAAATATTTTTAAAAAATAATTATATTAAAATAGTTCCCGCCATTTATGGTCATACCTTCACGAGGAAAGACTAACGATTTTTGCTTTTTTTTTTTAATATTTATACTTTTGCTATCTTTTTTAATTAAATTGATTAACAAATACATTTCTTCTTTTTGGTACAAAATTATTTAATTAGATATTTTCATACTTTTATTATAACAATTAAATAAAATATTTTAAATATCAAATATATATCAGTATAACAACTATAAAATTTTTAGATAAATATTTTTCTTGTAAAAAGATTTCACTGTAATTCTATTGGTTTTGAATATTTTATAGGAAAATTTTCCATAAAGACCAATTGGCCCGTCGTCAGTCACATTCCAGATGTGATTCATATTCTTCTTATGAAATATATGGTAATATTGTTTTGAGAAATAACATTTTATTTTAAGTAAGAAAAGTTTTTATAATAAAAATATTTTATTGAAAGTGTACGAGTACTATAATCAAATCAAAAAAAAAAATTATTAATCTTCTTGTCAAATTTATTATGGGTTGAGATTTTAAAGATAAATTTGAACATAATATTTGTAATACAATATGTTTACGGATTCTGTTGATGAAGGAGTTGATAGTAAAGATCAATCTATGTGGGATACACCTAGAGTTTTCATACTATCGAAGAATTTTCAATTACGACTATAGTCATCAAATTTGTCTTGAACCTATTTTTTTAAATATAAGTAAATCTAACCAGGGTTGCTTTTGTCTTTCACTGCATGTTATGAACATCCTGCAACAATCATAGAGGGTAAAGATGAGATATATACGTCGAAGAATGAAGAGAACACAATTAATATAAAATGTCATTTGTGAAACTTATCTTTCCTACTTTCAATTAAATTTTTTAATTATTATTTCAAAACTTATTTTTCTTTTAAGAAAAAAATTAATTTTTTAATTAATCTAAATATAAAAAATTTAAAATTATTTTCCATTCGTATGGAACACAGCCTCCGATTACATAATAATGAATTTCAAAATTTCAATTCTATGAGCATCTGCCCAAAGTTCATTACAGATAAAATTTCAAAAGAAAATACAATGATAAAATTTCCTTTTGTTAATTAATTATAAAAAAAGGGAAGTTTTCAATCCAAATAGGATAATCAAAATTCCAACGTTTAAATAATTAATTTTATAGTAATATTATTTTATATATTTATTAATATTATAATAATATATATAAATTGTATATGTAACTATATGCTTCAGAATGATATTTAGTATTTCAATATTCTTCTTATGAATATCGAATATCACATTAAAATCATACCAAATATTAAAATTTTAAAGATGCATACCATATAGCATACCAAATATCATAATATTAAAATAATAATATCAAAAATTTCAATTTCAATTTAATATCAATATTTACTATATCATAACTCATTCCTAATTACATTTATTTTTCTTACTTCTATTAGCTAATACATAAATAAAGCTACTGATAAATAGGTAAGTATAATTATAGGCCACATAGATGCAAATATTAGTTTAACATATAGACCCCCTCTTAACAGTAGCTTTGCATGTGCTGCCTCCGGATCATGTGTGTATATATATAAAATTCCCATAAGTTAATATTATTTTTTTCATCTTAATTTATATGATATTATTTAATATTTTAAAAATTTATTTTTAAAAAAATTAAAATAAATTTTAAATATTTATATAATTATAAGTCATTTTACTGAAAGTAATTTTTTTTTAAAATTAAATCATTTTTAATTATCGAAAGATGACTATATTTTTGAAGCAACTAAAACAAAAATTTTAAAGTTAAATTATTGTTAATTATAGAAAGCCTTAATTTTGAGGCAACTAAAAAAGATATATTACATAAATTGAAACACATGGGGTACTAGCTAACTCTTTTCAGTTCACAACTATTATTATTATTACTAATATTTAATTATTTTTTTATTTGAATTGTATATTTATTATATTTGTAAATAAATAAATTATACACATTCAGATATTCAAAAATAAATAATTTTAATTATTTGACGTTCAGTTCTAAAGATAATATCTTATTCATTCACATATATATTCAAATTCAAACGCGTTAATCTTAATATAAATAAATAAGGTCTGAGTAAAACATCTTACAATCTTTTATTTCAAATAATTTTATTTTATGCTAATTAACTATTTGCATTGCCATTATATGAGTAATACATATAAATTTACGAGAAGATATGCAAATTGAGATAAACGATATAAATTAATTAGAGAATTTAAATTTAAATTTTATATATAATTGTTTTTATACGAGGAATATATTTTATTTTAATGAATTGTATGTGATACAAATTAAAATAATTAAAATCATGTGTATCGCATATCGTATAATTATATTTAAAAAATTAATATTAATTATAATTAGACAAAAGTCTAAACAAGAAAGAAGTCAAACAAGGGGACATTCTAGTCTCATATTCTCAACCTTTTGAATTAATTAAGTCCGACCGGCAGATTTACTGCTCAAACTTCGAAGAATCATATTCACGGGATGCACAATATGGTGTTGACAATGCTCTTTTAAAAGTATTACTTTTTTATTTAAAAATAATTTACTAGTAATTTTTTTGCTCTTAATATATAATTATAATTATAGTTAGTAGTAAATTATGACATTAGTAATTATATAAGTTACATTATAAATAATGACTATTTTGTTCACTTTATGGTCACTACTATGTCATGCATTTTAATATTTGATTTTAATATTAAAATGCACAAATACCAACATTCCCTCAGATTATTTTAATATTAAAAAAAGTGAGTTCACCAATATAGTTGAAGGGAGATTATTATGAATAATGATAGTGTTGCTCTGCATTAAATCTTCATTTAGTAAAACAACAATCTTTACTCCAGAGTCAATAGTGGTCTCAGACTTGAACTATGACTGTTTAAGTGAAATAAACTATCACTACTTACACATAATAATCAAGGTGTTGGCATAAGTTTTATTAGCTAGCACATTACGACTCTATTTTTTCCCGATTTTCATGAGTGATTTTGAGAAAAAAGCCTTATTCTCATAGAAAGAGGGCTACGTTCACATTCACATAGGTGAAATCTGTCAAGGGTACTGCTCCTATAATTTTGACACCCTACTCATACGATATACAAACATTTATTAAGAGTTTTTTTAAACTCACGTCATAGTAAGGGAATAAAATAAAATAATACTGCATTTCACAACAAGTCATCATATGATTCATTTTTTTCATTTAACCTGGTTATAGGATCTCTAGTCCCCAGGTTGAGTTTTCTCATATATCACTCAGGAATTTATAGGCTTCAAACCTATCTTCCTTGATATGCTCAGATCATTTATTTTGCCAAGGTCTTGATTAGTTTATCAGCAATATTATCACAAGATTTGACACAAATCAATATTTATGGTACCACTTGTCAAATATAATCTCACAATAAAATATTTTTTTCTCATTAGTTTGAATTTATCGTTGTAATAATGATTTTGTACTATACCAATAGTATTGGTGCTATAACAATGAATTAAAATAGAAGAAATTAATTTTCAAAATAAGATTTTTGAAAAAAATATATAAATATTTCAACCAATTCGCTTCTTCACTAGCTGAAGCTAAATTAATTAGTTCAGCCTCCATGATAGAGTTAGAAATAATAATTTTTTATTTCCAACAAATAGCACCACGTATTTTCATCTGCATCAATAGAAACCCTTTGAGTACGCAGAATATTTTTCTATAAAATAAATCATTAATTTTTTTTATATCAAGTAAATATACCTGACTTGCTTGTACCTGCTAAGTACTTCTTATGCAATATCAGTCCAAGTGCAATCAATCACATATCTCATATTTTTTACTAGGCTAGCATACTTTTTTTTTGTCACACTATTTTCACACTTTGAATCAAAAAGAGTTGCAAAGCGCATACAATCAACAAAATACTTCATAATTTTTTAAACATAATGTGACTTGTCAAGGAAAGTTCCACCACATATTTATGATATTTTTTTTCAAGAATGAAATCTATCTCACTCAAATATTTCATGTCAAAAATGCAACATATTTTTTCCTTTGATAATACCAATATTGTTAGAGCCAAAAACAACACAATAACATATGATTTATTCAAAGACTAACATATACACTTATAACATTTTTATTAAAGTATTCTCAAAGATGCAAAAATTACATTTTTTATGATGAATATTTTTCTCATTTCATCAACCTCAACTATTTTGAAAATTTAACGAAAATAAATGTTTATGAAAAGTAGTATAACTTTATTCATGAAAATATTAAATAATTTTTTTTAATACCTTTTTGCCATTTGAGTTGAGAAAGTAAAGAAATAACCCTTTTATCTCATCCCTTTCATATTTTGAAGAGATCTAGTGTTCGCTGAAGCAGAATGGAGTTGAAATCTCCTATCTTGATATCCGCAATTTTCAAACTGTAATAAGAACGAACTCCTTAAAGTTGTTGGTGAATATACTGCAAATTATAGTTGAAAATAAATTAACAAAAATGAATAAATTAATATTCAGGTTGAGGTGTGGATATCGCTCTCTTTAAGAAAATTCAATTCTATTACGGTATAATCTTCACCGATTCAGCAGTAATATTCTTGACTTGTCCCCTGCAGGATGCAACAACCCAATAACATGGTATGACTCAAACAATTTCAGATTAGTAAAAGAGCCCAAAACTCCACCAAAAGAATACTTTCATTCAACATAAAATTACTTTCTTTTTGTATAGTGAATTAGTCGAGGACTTATAATACTTTTCTATCTTAACTCTCTCTTTTACTACCACTATAATATTTTTTCACACTTATTATCTTTCTCTACTATATACACAATATAATAATTCTCATATCACAACTCGTGAAAGAAACACCTCTATATATAGGTGCAAGAATTCTTCCTAAATTGAATAACAAAGTATTGGATTAATGATTTAGTAGAACATGGTTGGCGATGGATAATTAGTGGTAGATTATGTCATTTGTGGTTACATAAGTTACACCATAAATAATGACCACTTTCTCCACTTTATGGCCTCTAATATGTCATACACTTTAATATTTAATTTTAATATTAAAATGTATAAACACCAACAATAAATATTGCAAACTTTTAAAATTTATTTTAACATAGTAAAATTGTACTTCAAGACCGGAGATGGAGGTAGAGTATTGATATTAAATTCATTGAACTCAGTACTTTTAGTACAGAGAATAATTTATATGTACAAATTAATGAAAATTGCAAATGTATATATAAATTCATAACTTTAAATATATAATATATTTAATGTTTGTAACCTTAAAAGTTAAATTCACAATGTTTAAATGCTAGATCCACCTATATTCATGGAAAAAACATAAATCTTGTCCATGTAGAATGAGTCAATAATAATAATAATAAGAAATAAATTATTATTTGATAAAAAAATTAGTTACGCTCGCTAGTAATGATGAAGATGATTTGTAGTGATGGCGCTGATAACAGTTGATGCTAGTGGCTACTAATAGTAATGATGATTATTGTGATGATGAAAGAAGTTGGTGTTGTAGTGACTAACGATTAGTAGAGTGATAGTTGTGATGGTGAAGTTAGTTGATAGTGGTAATTGAAAAATGTGTGGTGATTAACGATATGTTAGTTGTAGTTGTCGGGATGTTAGTTGTGATGGTGGAGGTGATTGGTAGTAGGGATTAGCCACAGTGGTCAGAGGTGAATCTAGGATTTGTAAAATTTAGATGCACCACAAAAAAAAAAGACAAAAAATATAATAATTGGGATTTGATCCTTAGTATAGGTGGTAGCATATAATATTATATCAATTATAAAAAATATATACATAAAAAATCTAATTTTACAGATAGATCACGGGTTCACGTTCTCATTCTTTAAGCATAAATTCGCCCCTGGCTGTGGTGGTAGTGAATGATAGTAGTGGTAGAGATGACAACAATGGAGATTAGGGTGGTGACGACAGTGGATATAATTATAAAGATGATGCGGTAGTGATGATAACAACTGATAATAGTAGTTAACAATGAAGGTAGTTGTCGTTGGTGATTGTGATAGCAAAAGTGGTATGTGGTGGTGAAAATTATTCACATAAATACTTTTTAATGATATTAAAGAATTCATTCAAGATCTTATGATTAAGATCTATTTATATGAAATATAAAATTTTAAATCTTAATAAAAATAAATATATTTAATAATTTAAAATTTAAATCTCTATTAAATACAAATAAAATAAGTGCTTACTCGAAGAATAGAATAATGATGAGACAAGAGAACATGAAAACATGTATGCTTCAAACGGTAGATTTGCGAAATTTTGTATGCGCGATTGTTAAGGATTTTTGTGTATTTGACTTAAATCTCTTTCTTTTTAAGAATTGGAATTCAGCCAAAAAACAATGGGTTCAATGGGCCGTTGGATAATTTTGGAGTTAAGTGTAGCCCCTATTTTAGTGCTCAATCCTTGTCTACTTTTTGTCTTATAAAATGATGAAATATGAAAGAAGACAGTAAAAACTAGTCCACTTTGGTTGAAAGTAACTGAAATGTCGCACAACCTTTTCTCGTCTTAATTAATTTCTGTTCTATATCATTCTTCCTCTCTGAGATTCATGTTTTTAGTTTGAATATAAAAAATTTACTTAATAGGTATTTTTACTAAATTACTCTTAGGCTTAATTTATTTTCATTAAAATTAAAATATCTAAATTTGAATATATATGTGAAAGATTAAGATGTTGTCTCTATATCTGATCACTGAATGATTAAGATCGTTTGTTTTTCAACATCTGAATGTGTGTACTTTCATTTATTTGTAAACTATTAAATACAATTCAAGTAAAAAAATATTAAGTATTTAAAAAACATCAATTTAATAAAATAAATTTATTATTTCATAAAAAAAATATTTATGTTTACTAGTGATAGTGGTGGTAATAATTAGTGTTAATGATTAGTAATGGTAGTGGTGATAATTGTACTGATGGAGGTTGTTGGTGTTGTAATGACCGGCGCAATAGTGACGGTTGGTAGTGACGGTTGTGATGGTGAAGTTGGTTGATAATAGTAGTTAATGGTGTTAATGGTGGTGGCTGAAGAATGTGTGGTGGTATAGTTATTGGTGCTGCTAGTTGTGATAGTGGAGGTGGTTGGTAGTAGGGATTAACCGCAGTACTGATAGTGACTGATAGGCGACGATAGCGATGGTGGTGGCACTAGTGAATATAACTATAATGATGGAGGTGACATGTGTGATAACGACTGACAATGGTGGTTGACGCCAATAATGGTGTTTGACAATGGTGGCAAAGGTGGTTGGTGATGGCGGGGGTTGGTTGCTGGCAACGATAATGATGGTGGTAGTTATGATGACATAGGTGGTTGGTGGTGATGACAGGTGGTTTTGGATATAGTGGTAGTGAAAATTATCCACACAAACATATCTCTTAATGATATTAAGACTCTATTTCAGATCTTTTTGATTAAGACCTATTCAGACCAAATAAGTGCTGAAATCTTAATGGAAATAAATGCACTTAATAATCTAAAATCTGAATCATTCAAATTCAGACCTCCATTAAGCGCAAACAAATGAGACCTTAGTTAGCGGACTATAAATTTTGTGAAACTTGAAGAAAAAAAAGTTCTTAAAATTGTGTTGAAATAACTTTTGAAACTTAAAGTCGTATTTGAACATAAATTTTACTTGAAGAAAATGTAAAATTTTCTGAATTGAAGAAAAATTTCACTCAAAAATTAATTTGAACTAGTTTTTGAAACTTGATTTTTTTTCCCCCAAAAAACTGATTAAATTTCATGCATAAACAACGGTTCAATTTTCATTTTTTTTAAAAAAAAAACTTCCAAAATATATGGCCAAGTGGGAACTTGGAATGATACCTCAAAACCCCCTAAACCATCCACAATTTAATACTCCCCCTGTTCTATTTTAATTGCACGTATATTAAAAATAGTTGTTTCAAAAAATTTGCTAGTTTCAAAATTCAAGAGATAATTGACCATGTCTTTTCAATTATACCCTTAGTACTTAAAGTCATTTTAAAATGTGAAAAAAATTATTATTGTATGTTTTCTAGAAATTAGTAGGGTTATATTAGTCAAATTACCATCCGTATTAATTTTTTCTTAATAAGTGTGCAAATCTTATCCTAACAATTAAAATAGAACAGAGGAAGTACTTTCTATGAAATGTTGTTGTTAACCCATTAAGTTTATTTTTTTAAAAAATTATTCAAAACTAACCGTTGCTTTAAGAATTCAAGACAAAAAAAGAACGTAATTGTTTTTAACTACTTTTCTTAATCTATATTAACTTAATTTGTGAGACAATGCACACCTATTTAAAGAAATTTAGAACATAAATTGGACATCACTTTTCACTTTTGCTTTTTTAGTTATTCTCAAATTACTCTTGGAAATAGTGATAGTCATTACTCAAAAGGTTGAAATTTGATCATGATAAGTTGATAACTAATACTTAATGAAGCAATTTGAGATCCCAATATTGACTAAGTTTTTAATTTAGTACAAAATCCGAAATGAAGCTCTTAAAATGACTAAGTTGTTTAATTGAAACCAAATTTTTGGAGCTAAAGATATTAGCTTCGTAATGAAAAATTTATTGAATTTGAGCCATAATTTTAAATTGAAAATCTTAAAATTTGACATTACCTTCACTTTCAATTTTTTTTCCCCCAAGTATATGGAGATGGATGAGATAAAAGAATGAAATTTATAAACTGACATAATTAGTCCTTTCTACGAAATTTCAGCATTGAAATAATTCAAAGTAAAATCATAAATATGAGCAATTAAGTAGGCGTCTGGGCATGCGATTTCATTTCGTGATTTAAAATCATGAAATGAAATGAAATTAGCTTTTGGACATGCCGTTTCATCTCATGATTTGAAATCATGAGATAAAATCTTAAATTCACAAAAAATCTTGATTTGAATTTTCAAATCACGAGATGGACTTTTTCAAATTCAAAATTTGACCCACAAGTTTATATTTTATATAAAAAAAAGACCCACCATCTTATATATATCAACCAACAATTCAATGTAGCAATGTTGATTCGTCTTCTCGATTAGTCATCTGACAGAGAAATGCATGCTCAACATGAAGAGATTGCCCGTATTATGTGGAAGGATTATATTAAAGGATAGTATACGACGACTCATGTTCAATTTTACCGACTATTTAGTCTTAAGAGATTTTGAGAATGAGTCATTGCCCTTCTTCGACCCTAACTGCCCAACCTTTTTATTGAACTAAAGTTTGATCAATAACTGTTTTTTTTAGAATTGCTTTGTGATAGTGTATAATACTTTGTTATAAATTTTTACTTATTTAGTAAGATTGTATAAGAATTTGAGAAATTTTGATAGTTTTCACAATTTATGGGGTTTTTATGTTTATGAGGGGAAAATAAAATATAAATTAAGAATTCAAAATTGCATGTCCAAACAAAACTTCAATTTTATCTCATATAATTTTATATAATGATTTCAAATTATGATTTCATCTTGCATGGCCAAAAGGGCCATAAGTCTCTTGAACTCATCATCAGAAAATATAAATGAAGAGCAAAAACGAAAGAAATTTCCAACAACTCTCTTGAAGATTAAACAATTAACTTATTTTAAACATTGAAAAATAGCTCAAAAGTTAAGTTAATATGGACTAGAGGGAGCATACTCTTATTTTAAAGAATTACTTCTTCTTAATAATGCTCAATTCTCAAGAAATACATAATAAATAGGGATAACATGATAAATTAGATATTATATTTATTATTTTTTCAATAAACACGAAATGAGATAAAGCTATTCCTAAAGACAAATAGAAAAAGTCTAAGAGAATGACTTTATGAAATTCTCTCCTTTCTAAAGCTAAGTAAGGTGGGCCCCAGAACAAATTCCCCACCTCTCTTTTCCCTTCTTCAACGAAGGACCCTCGCGCCGCTTCCTATTTGTTTGTGGATTCGGATTCAATTTTTTTTAATTTTGAAAATCAACCAATAAAAAAATTCGTAGCCCAGGTGACTTACAACCTCCCTCTAACCTAAAAAATTAAAATGGGATAAATCAAATCAATAAGTTTTTTGGTTGATTCAGAATGCAGTAGAGCCAAATTCAATCAAGGCAAGGGGTCATTCAGCCACTTGACTGTAAGAAAAAAGGACTTGCTTTCTTTAGATTAATTCATCCGATTCAAATTTAGTTATGAAATATAGAGAGTATTAACAAAAAATGTAGAAATTTGAAGAAGAAAAAAATATAAGAAAAGAAAGAAAAAAAATAACAAATAGCAAATTAAAAAGATAATGTAAAATGCCAAATGAATGACATTTTTGGTCTATCTTTTAGCTCTTGCACAATACAAAGAGCGTGAGATCACTCCATGCCACTTGACACTATAGGGGTGTTTTAAATAAAAAATGCTATTAGTTGTGGAATAATAATAACACCCATAATTTAAATATCAAATTGATAAAATATGAATAGTTTTGTGAAATTTTGTGGTATTAAGAGCTCATTTGGTTTAGCTGAAAGAAAGGGCTTTTAGACATAAGTGCTTAAACACTTTTTAAGTGTTGAAACTTATTTTTATAAATAAGTAATTATGTGTTTGGATAAAAGTGTTGAAGCTGAAAAAAAGTTATTGATGTGTTTGGTGCATAAGTGCTGTTAAGCACTTATCTTGGATCAAATGACTGAAATGCATTTAAAATTGTTAACACTATAAAAAATAAATTACTATGATATTTATATTTCTTAAATAATTATAATTTAAATTAATTTATATTTTTATTTATTTTTAATATAAAGTAATTATTTAAGTTATTTTTAATTTTTAAAATATATAATTTAAATAAAATTAGACAAATCTCCTCTTTACTTTTTATTAGGATTATAGTTCTATTTTTTATTTATAAAATTGAATATAATAATTTAAATGGATTAATACTACCTCGATTTTTTCTTCCTCAGATTTTTAATTTTTTTTTAATATGCACAAAAAAATAAAATTTTGTCAAAGACTTGAGTGAGGGTAGTATTGAAATAAAGAAAATATTATGGGATAAAAAGTTAAATAGTTTGGTCAAATATAAATGGCTTATAAGCCAAAAAATAAAATTTTGGCTTTTAGCCTTTTTAAGGCACTTTTTAACTTTTTTAAGCACTTTTTTATAAAACCAAACAATATAAAAAATTAAAAAGTGCTTATAAGCTGATTTTGACTAACTTATAAGCTAAATCAAACACCCTCTAATTCTAAGAGGTCATTTGATATGGGGGACGAAATAGGTAGAGTTATTTCATGAATTGAGATATCCCATGAGATGAGTTATTCCATCATATATATGAGATAACTTATATCATTATTATACTATAAATATGGAATAAATAATTATAAGATTAATTAATACTCCTAATCAAACACAAAATAAAATAAAATTATTATCTTTTATTCCTCGTATCAAATGATCTCTTACTCTTTATTAAACAATAAGTATCCATTTAATATGATTTTTTGATTATATAAGAACTCACTTATTAAAATAAAAGTAAACTTAAAGAAAAAAAATTAACACCTTCTTAATTATATAAAATATTCATTAAATATAAAAGCTAAAAATGCCACATAATATGGACCGCAAGGAGCACATTAATATTTGAGTTAATTTTCTTTTACATTTTATTTTGCTCTTTTTTTTTAAATGTTATGAGGAAGATCTAGTAACTAACTAATTAGATTTTAAAAATGTTACAAAATTTATCATCAAGCATTTCATTTTTACTTTCAGTAAGTAAGGAATATAAATTTATATATTTTTATTTTTCAATCGACTATCAATTATTTAAATGCGTATAAATTGTAATGAGGAAAAATTCCAGATAAAATCCTCAATATTGTTGTGACTTAAATTTCACTTCCGAATTTTGAATCCGCCAACATTAGTTCTAATTTAACCAAAGAAAAAAGAATATTAACTGGAAATAAAAATTCAATCCATAGAGGGAGTAGTAACAATTGCTCATATCATAATGATTTCGTAAAATGTTAAGTTGAAAAAGAAAGATAACAAATGATGGCATGAATTGACTACGAGGAGAATGAAAAATATACCTGAAAATGACATTTGGGACATGACTTTTAAGTCCAACATCGAATAGAGAATACACTAATTTTATACTTTCAAATTCAATATAAGAATATGTGAAAGACCAAATTAAACGGTGCATTGAATATCCAACGAAATTTTAATTAATAATTTCTTTTAAAAAATTAGTACACTTCTTTAAATTTCCAACGAAGTTCTTTTTTTTTTTTAATTTATAATTTTAAACTTAAAAAAAATAAATTATGGGACCTCATTGGACTTTCAACGTCCTAATAAAAGATTTTAAAACAATTTCATCACTTTGTTGACATGCTAGTTAATTAATTATTATATATTTAGTAATGTAGAGATGCCTAAGGAGCATATCCGCATAATTAATTATTTTATGCTCTAATTAGTGATGCGGATCAACATACTCTCTTCGTCTCATGTTAATTATCCGTTTTTATCTTTATACTTTTTAAAAAAATCATAAATAAAAAAATATTTTTATTAATTTATCTTTTAATTGTTGTTATACCCCGTAAGTTTTGATTGTGACGAACGCGTGCGTACGTATGTTGAGAGTTTTAGAGTACGATGCACACGAAAAAAAGCTCGAAGAATAAATGCACAACTATGCAGTTGAGCGAGCAGGAGGTCGGGACAAGGAGCAAGCCGCATCAGGCGCCGCGTCGCGGGCCCCCATGACGCAAGGAGAGCCGCGCCGCACCCCTCCCTTGGCGAGTTGGGAGGTGCGCCGCGCCTGTCCCCTGCCGCTATAGGAGGCGCGTCGCGGACCCTCCCCCACCGCCTCTATATTTTACTATATAATAAGTGAAGCTTTTAGTGGACGACGAAGGACATACTTGAAAGTTCATATTAATTTATGCCTCTACGTGTTACTCTTTTAATTCCCCACGTGTCCTCATTGAATCACTTCTCCTATCATTCCTTTCATAATTTCCTTCCTCGGACATTCACCACTGGTCTCTTCGTCAGATTTCTCTATTTTTCTTCAGCCCAAGTTCTCCACTCCAGGACAACAATTTTTACCCTTTTCACTGTGCTTCATAATCTTTTCTTTCATTTTAGGTTGTTCTAATCACGTTTTGATTGAATTGTCTTTCATATTGTTGCATCAATTGTTCTCCAGTTGTGGTTAGTTTCTTTCTCATTTGTTTCTTCTCATGCTTGGGGTATTGATTTGTTCATCTTCTAAAGTTTCTAATTATTCATTCTCTTTATTTTTGTGTCTTGATTAGATGTGATAGCTTCATATTTCTTGGATATAATTTTTTTCTGTCTTTCTCCGTGTCTTCTTTGTGGAATGTGTACATGCAATAATTTTTGTAACATGTTTTTGTTTAACCTTTAATTTCTTGTCATTTTTTTTTACATTTCTCTTCTACATTCATATTCAGATGTATAATGGTAGGATATGAGTAATACTGATACTGATGCCCATAAGGTATTTGATAAAATCTCTTCTAGAAAATAAGATTCTCCCAGTATATTTTTTTTTCCAACAAACATTATTTGACTCTAAATTTGACTTTTTTTCTTGCGATTTTGAATTCATAAAATAGGTGCAATATTAAATGTACTAACTAAATGAACTTGATTAATTCTTATGTTGGAGATCTAACACTGATGCTTTAAAAATCTTATCATTACTTAAGAACAATATATAAATATATTTTCCTCCCCTTGAGACAGATAAGGACTTGTAACCTTTAAAAGTGTGTCGTTCTTGATATTTTTCCCTTTCTTGTACATGGTGTGAATAAGAGTAGAATACAGAAATTCTTGGGTTTGTTTGAATAGATCTAAACATTGTGACGCTGCACACTCCAACTTATACATACTCTCTCCAATGAGTTGATGAGTAGAAATTGACTATGTATATGTGCATCTATCTTACCTGGTTCTTTTGTTTTGGAAGTAGCTTCAATTCTGGTAAAGAGCAACTTGAATCCAGTTTGAAATGAGTAAACTAATGCTTTCAGTTCTGTGAGATCATGAGGCTGTAGAGTTGGTGATCATTTCATTTCGCCTTTCTCGGATAATTTTGACTTACCTTTTTTTCTTCTTTTTTGATTCTTCACTCCTCTCAAAACACTTTTTTTTGTCTATATAACTCTACAATGATTTACTTTGAGGATGATGTATATGCAGTTGGTTGAGGATTAAAAAACAAGAATTTAAAGTTCATAAAGGCTGATATCCAAGAGGTTCAGAAAAGGCAAAGAAGAAATTATACTTTTTGGTGTTAATAATCGTAAAAATATCCATTACTTTTAGATATTTAACCAACTATTGGTATTATAGCAGTTTCTTTTGTTTGCAGCATATTATGTCAATCTTAGTGCTATTACTCTATTATTGACACTTCATATATGTTGAATGTCTAAATACTTCAGAAATTGATATTGAATATAAAATGAAATTGAAGTTCGGGTCTTTATAGTTCTACTTCATTTTCCACCTTGTTTGTCCAATCAAACTCTTAAACAAGAGGATTCATGTAGTTGACTCCAAATCTTGGGAATATGGAGCAGTTTATTGATAATTCTTTTATTGTGTTGTTTCTCATTGTTCATGTGTGTTCCACTTGCCTAATTATTTGTCACACAGCAGTGAACTTAGTACATATATGATTTTTTGATGGTTTCACTAATGACCTCTTTGAAAATGTCAAGGATGGTGTCAATGTATCTCAATTTAATCAAGTTCTAAATATTGAGCTGAATCAACTCATTGAGGTTTTGCACTTTGACAAATATTGTCTTGATATATAATTGCGCTTGAATCTAGAAAATATTATTAATTCTCGTGCTAAATCATCTGTTCTATGCATGTAGACCTGCAAGTTTCTAGGTGAAAAGTAGTCGCCCATGTTTGTGATCATTGTTGCTCAGGAAAATCATCATACGATATTTTTTCAAGTTGGATCCCCTGATAATGTTCCTCCAGATAATAATAGAAGTCATTTTAAATTTTAGTTATAATGAATACGTTGAACAATTTGTTTACACATACATTTTTTGCTGTAAAAATTATAGATAATAAAGTTTGTCATCCAAGAAATTATGACTTCTACCCGTGTGCCCATGCAAGCATGATTGCGAATTTTCTCTTTTATTTTTGTACATGGTTGAATCAGTAGTTGTAGTTACTGCTTGATTTTTCATTTGATATATGTTGGTTTATTTTTTCTTTTTCTTCAAGTTTCGTCCTTTTCTCTTTTAAGGTGTTATTTTTTCTACAATCAATTAATCCAGTATCTTCAGAATCAGTAGGACTCACAAGTAACAACTGAAACCAAAATGAGTTTTCACATTGTTTCATGTGTGCCTCAAAGGTAAATCCAAGTCTAAAATAAGAAAATGAGAATGAGTAGTAGAATGTAATTTCATAAGAATGATACTGCATTTTTCCTGTTTAGGTGTTAGTGTAATTTCCCCATAGACAAAGAAAGTTCATATTACATAGATGAAATTTATGTATCTTCTGCACCATTTTATAGTTTCATCGTATGAAGTGTCCTGCTTGAGTTAGTGTGATGTTCAACTTGCTCTATTTTTAAATGATTGAAAAAAGTTAATCGTTCAAGTAAGAGATTTATGTCTTTTAGTACAGCTGGAAGATGAAGAAGCTGGGAGATATCCAGTGACCTCCATAGTCATAAAACAAAGGTAAGCAAAATTACATCTCTACCTAATTTAACTATAGTTTTTGCAAGTTCGAAAATTGCTTCTTTCATATCATAATTTCTTTTTCAACTAGATTATTGTTCCTATATGTTGCTTTGACTGCTAATTAACCTGTTGTCTTTGAATCGTCCTAACCAGTAACCTCGCATATGTAGTTTAGTTTCTTTTATCCTTCTTCAATAGTAAAATACATTGAGTTTGTGACAAGTTTAATGACATTCTTGACTCAAAAAAGAATTCTTAGCTACTAATACAGATGTAATATTGTGTGAGAAATGAAGAGATTGTACAAGTGTCTCTTTTTTGAATATTAGTAGCTCCTCCTAAAAGGCTAAACCTTGTATGATTGCATCAATAGTGTTTTCAACATTTAAGTCTTACTTCCTTTCCTGGTTAGCCTACATAAATCTCAATATACTTTTAGCACGATGTAGTTTAGTGTAGGATGAACTTGATCTAGGCTTATTCCATTATACCTTCCATAAAATTGAATATTTGCAACTTATTATGAATAGAAAATCAATATTTATAAGTAATCAACAATTTCTTGATGTTGTACTTTACACTATACTCATGTTTCCTTTTCTAACTTCTCTTCTTTAAGGAAGCATATATTCAATTTTATTTGAAGTTAAACCATATCCACATTTTGAAGATTGTTTTATCCTGAAAGTCTTAAAATTGAAATCGCAAACAAATTTAAAAAGAAAGCCCAATTAGTCGTTGTACTCACAAAATCTTTGAATCCAGTTTTCTGCTTAGTTTCGTTGCATATCTTAATTACTTTCTGACTATTTTACTTATTTATCTATTTTGTGCTTATTATTTCTTTTTAGTTTTCTTTTCATCCTTTACAGAACTTGTAAAACAAACAATGTAGATCGTACTAAGATTTTGATAAAGAACTTTAACTGAGGGGGTTGTCTGGAGTTTCATAAAATCATGAGTTTAAAAAGTGTTAATTTTTTATTTTTCACACAATAATCACGACTTAAATCTACTTTTCCCTTAAAAATTTCTTTTTTTATAATTAACCTTCTGTTGCTGAACATTTTAGAAGCCAGCAAAAGAAAGAAGAAAGGTTTTGGGTACAATCAATGAAGAAACATAACTACAAACTAAAGGAGGAGGATCATTGTAGATGAAACAAAAATTGAACCCAATTTGTCACATATTTTATCTAATGCAACGAGTAAGTCTTTCCCTTTCTTATTAATCATGTTTTTAATATTCCTCTATTCTGTTTGTCTCATAATAGTAAAAAGGATCCAAGCGAAATAAGTAGATGTTTTCCTCATACAACTCTCATAAGCTTGCAGACTCTGATTTTATCTTCCCAAATGTTATTCAGTTACCTAGCATTTTAACTTGACTGCAATATACTTTAATCACTAAGATAAGTTTTGATTGAAGTTAGAGCATTTGAATGAAGTATATTTCCTATAGTATTAAATATGTAGAACAAAAAAAGGGCTCTAGAGTACTAAATAAATATTGTCTTGTTTTTGAAACTACTATCTAACAATTTGAAATATTTTTTTACTGCAGACGTTAAGAATGTTACCGTAGCCTCAAAGATGAATGGACTTATTCTGCTAAATGGACATATGTCGGGTTTCTTCTGACCCTCTCTCAATATTTCTCTTGTTCATTTAGGAATTGAATAGCGGTAACTTGCTCCTTGAAGCCTGAAGTTATGTTAGTATCTTCTTCTTTTGCTTTCCTTTGGGTAACCGTAAGCCTTGTTTTCATTAATGTTAAGAGTGGAAATGTGGATAAATTCTGTAACTTAATGCTTTACGCTTGAGCTTTTGGAGTTGCTTTTGGGAGTCTGCTCTTTTCCATGGCTTTCTTTGTTAGTGATCAAACCATCTCGAAAGCGCTAGAATTCGAATTTGTCTTATTGACTGACTTTTACACTTTGAACTGACAAGTGGCAAGGTGCGGTTTTTCCTAATGTTAACCTTTCAACTTTGATGCCTAGGATTTATATATTGGTATGTATTGAAGAGGACATGATTATTCTACTAGAAAGACCTCAATTTCTTTTCAAGTTCTTACATATTCCTGATAAAAAGTTAGAGGATTGGAAGTAGGTTGTTTTGGTGGCCATGAAAACTCCTGGAAATGTCTGGAACAACTTACTTTTTGTAAGGTAGTATGGTTTTTTGTAGAATTAATTTCACTATTATATTAAACCTACAAAAAGTAATTGCTAAAGTTTGTTAATTTGCACGCTTTCCTAATTTTTCTTACTCACTACATATAGTAGCATTGTAATTCTAATGGGTTACCTTTGTTTTTTCAGTTTTTTTAGTGGATATCCAATTGAAATACATGTTGTCAACCGTGGTTGTTAAAATCAAGGTTTCATGCAATTATAGCATAGCTCACACAAAAGTTGGGACCACCTACATGTTCATGAATAATCTCGCTGAAGAATGTAATTGAATAACTTTTGTTCCCAAATGAATATATTTAGTGTGGAGAATATTACGTTAACATGTACTTTTAATGATATTTCCTTCATTTGATTAATCCTACTACACACAATAGAACCCACATAAAATTTTATTTTCTAATGTTGAATCTCATTTATACAATAATATTGAAAAAATGCCCGTGCTCAGCACGGGCAGGGCCATCTAGTATATATATAGGTGTTAAGTATAAAGGAGGGTTCATTTTAAATATTCTCCTTCGGTAGAGAAGATAAGGGAACGACTATTTCTTTGATTTTTCACCGATTTACGCCGTCAAACTCCATCCAAATGCAAATTAACTTTGGGTAACGAGTTCTAGGCCTACAGGAAGCATTACTACGGAGTTATTTCTCAAAAATTCACTCGACAAACCGGGACCCCGCTGAGTAAAAGTTGTCAGAATTTCTCCAAATTGATTCCTACCTGGCCACAAACATTAGGTAAGCACTTCTCCCTTATGAACTCTCGGGAGATTATAGATTTTTGGCCAAGTTTTTCAAAGTTGGATTATAGTTAATTCTATTATCGAAAGTTATCGATATTTGTCGAGTTTAGTATTAAAATTAGTTCTATTCTCTCAGCATAGAGGTTACAGTTGGAAAGAACTGCCGATTGCAAGTTGATACTCTCCATCTGAACGAAAGTCTACATTCAAGGTATGTTAAGGCTTATTCCTTCAACAGGTTATTCTCGTCGTATAGTGATACGACTTATGTTTTAAACGTAGATAATAATACTATATGTTGTGATTAGATGATATCAGTAGATTACAGTTACATATATTGTGGTTAGCTGCTAGACAACGTATAAAGATTATATCACAGTATCCCTTGTTGGGAAAGAACATGTTAAGTGTGACACACGCTAGAAGCATCGTAGGAACTCCTCTGTTCTTCAGTTCATTGTGTTAGTAGAATTGGATATTTTATTGTGAGGCCCAGATCTTAGAAGCTCGTGGATAGTTATTTGGCCTAAGTTAGTAAGTTGAATAACATAGACGCAGCTAGGCAATATAACTACTAGTTTGGAACCTGTATTGTCAGTGAAGCACGCCTAGAGGCCATTGACGTACCTTCACGCCCCAAGGCTAGAAGTTTAGGTAAGATGGCCATATTTTAGAGTCAGCGGCACTAGGGTTGTCTAGTGAACTGAGTGACAGCCTGTCATCTAGTTAGCTACTACCAGTGACTGTCAGCTCCAATTGCTTTAGTATTAATCATACAGGTCACTCAAGAAGCCATCCCAGTCATCCAGGTCAGATAGACCTGTGGGTACCCTAAGGAAGGGGACCTTATAGCAGTTAGAGGTGGGGCCAATGCCCCAGCCTGCTCCTATAAGATGCTCAGGTACAGGTTGCAGTGAGTGGCTAAGTCCATGTAAACTTACCTACAAGGTTAGGAATCATCCAAAAGAGGCATATAAGATCCGAACAGGCCAAGTTAAGGTCTAAAGGACTAGAACCATGTTAGCACAGTATTACCTTCAGGCTAAGAATTTCAGTAGGCTATCTGTGGAGGATTAGGGGCGACTGCTCAAAAGCATGTTTAGTCAGTAGCATCCCTACAGTCATTCTAAGCAAAGGAACTGAGTAATTGGTCGTCTGCGACTCTACAGTTGCTTATGGGTCATAATCGTCCGAGTAGGACATCCAAAGTTTTGTTAGGACACTCCAGACCTCGCCCTATCCGGTCTAGACTATTATAGATTATGATCACTATCAGGATCCTCTGATTAGATTCAGGTACACGGGGTGTGCCTATTAGCAGCTATATAGATTCTTCTAGGGGTGGTCAGCGGTCGCGTTAGGCCCAGAAGGCTAGATACGCCTTTTGAGTGTCTAGATTGAGACCTCAGTATAGCACATCGATTGGGATTGTCCTCCCCTAAGAGCCTTATGTGATCACCCCGAGGGTTACTAGCAGTGTTGTCCCCCGCAAGGGGCTATGTGACATTGCTCCAAGGAGCGATATGCAGTCCCAAGGGATGATGCATAGGCCCAAGGGTCATATTACAGTCCATTCCATGGCTGGACTATTATCTTATGCCGTATCGGCATCACACCCTCGTCGAGCCTGGTGCCCAGGGTGCAGTTATTAGGAGTCCAGCGAACTCAGACACAACTACAGATCAGGAGCCAAGCGGGTTCAGTTGTAGATCCAAGGGACATGTATATTGACTATAGCACCGTAGAGTCATAGAAACCTGGATAAAGGTACATAGATTAAAGTGTACTTGCCAGGGCTTATGGGGGTCCCGGTAGGTTATTACTGTGTTGTTTGTACCTTTTAGACTTATAGGGGCCAGGTTAGGTTCTTGTTTGTATTCTTGCCTGCTAGTTAAAGCTTATGAATGTGTAATTACAAGTCTTAGCTCATGTATGTGTAGTGTTTTGCTAGATGCAGTTTACGAATAAGCAAGTTTATAGGTTAATCTTTCTGCCCTTCTTTCTACTTACTTTCAGTCTTTAACAACTTCTACTCAGCTTTGATGATTGCCTTACATATTCAGTACATATTGTACTGACGCCTAACTATAGGGCGCTGCATTACTTACTCGCAGGTCTAGACAAACAGAGTTTAGAACCCCCAGTAGCAGCTGTTCAGAGTCAGCAGTATGACCAACTCCTTTCATCGGAGATGCCAGGTTGTAGAGGTTGCTGTCTTTCATTTATATAGCATTTGGGTAGGTCGGAGCCTTGTCCTGACCACTATTTATATTCTTAGAGGCTTGCAGACTACAGTATCCAGTTAGTTAACTGTTGTTGGTTGTGTGGGGCCCATGTATGTCTTATTTAGGTGTTGGCCGTGTGGAGCCTAGTATAGCTGCTTATTTTCCTTTCTGTTATAATTAGACAACATAGTGGTCTTGTCGGCTCGCATAGGATCCTATTGATGCATATTGGCTGGGTTAGCTCTTTTCTTTTACATGTGCTGCGTGGCCTTGTCGGTCCGAGGCTGTGTTTACAACCGAGATATAACAGTTTATTTTCTTGAATTTGAGTCAGTGGTAGGCACCAGAGGTGCCTGTGTCCAGCCAGGTCAGCCCAGATTTCAGTGTGGCATTAGGTGCTAGTTATGCCTCCCAAGGTGGGGCGTGACAATTGCTTTTTAATATATTCTATTTATGTGTCTTATTCATTAGTATCAAGATTAATTTTAAGGGGAAAATATAAAATAATTAATTATATTTTGGTTTTGTAAACGAACAAATAATTTAGAATAAATAGTTTTAGAAATGTGGACAAGTAATAAGGGACGGAGGGATTAATAAATTAATAACATCACTTAACATAGGCAGTGGCGTAGCCAGAAACTTGGCTAAGGGTGTTCAAACTTATAAAACCAAAAATTTTAAAATCAAACAACATAATATTTAACTTTACAAGTTTTCTTTGTAGTTTGTCCTTAGATCATTATCTAAGCACTACGTTTGAGATATATTTTTTAAATTTTTGTGAAAGATTTTAGTTAAGCAAAGAAAATCACTCAAGTGAGTCTAATAAGAAATACTAAGCACCATTAAAGAAAAGTAAGTTAAAAGGTAACAATAATAAATAAAGAAATAAACAGAGCAACCAAGTGACCAGCTTCACCAGGTTCCAACGAGCGGAGACGATAAGTCAATATTGTTTTAAATAGATTTCTTGAAGTAACTAAAAAGAAAGTCAAAATGAAATTTATTTTAAAATAAAATTAGTAAAATTATTCGCGCGATCACATAGTAATTAAAAATATCAATTAACTTTTAAAATATTATTTTTATAAATTTAATCAAGATTGTTTGAACATACATATAAAATTAATAATATATTAATAAAATAAAATAAATAAACCTTTTTATTAGAATTAAAATTTACATTAAAGTTTATTTTTCATTTCATATTTTTCTTATAAAAAGAGAAAACATGTTTAATTTTTTTTTAAATTTATATATGTGTTTGAGGGGTTTAATAATAATTACATTAATCTAATAATAGAAATTGATAAATCTTTTATATATTAATTTTTTTTCTTTCATAAGATAGCAAAATTTTAGATTATATTGCTATATTTGAAATTATTTTAAAAAAATATAAAAAATATTTTTTATTTAACATTTAAAAAGGATGCTTTTTTAAAAAGAAAATAAAATAAAGTAATTCCGTTTTTCCAGAGAACTTCAATGTGTGTCAAAGAACACACGACATGAGACCCAACTTGAAGATCCTTTGCCATTGAGCTACGACAGTCAGTGTTCAATATTAATTATATAGCATATATATATATATATATATACATAAAATTTTATTTTTAATATAATTTTTTAATGAAAAATGTTCAATTAATTATCCTCGTTATAATATAGCTTCGCCCTTAAACATAGGCATCCTAGATTAGGCTGTTAATAAAAAATTAAAAATAGTTAAAACAAATTCCTTTGCTTCGGCTTATTTTGTTTTTCTTTTTACATTAGAGGGGACAAAGAATGTGGGGACAAACCAATACTATTCTAATAATATGTATTCTTGTGTGTGCTAATGCTAATTCATAATTAAGCAATTAAAATTCAAATAATCATGCCTCACTTTAATGATTGACATCTGTATTTTTGTACTTTCTAGTTAGGAGTTAGGCATAGTGATTTTTTTTTTAAAAAATTATTTTTTAGTGAGAGTGACCATCCTTTGAGTTTTTTTTTTAAAAAAAATTGTTATTAGGACCTCGTTGGGCCACAATTAATTAATTTTTTTTAGTTCAAAATAAAAAAAAAATCAGAACTTTATTGGGTTTTCAATAAGGTGGATTAATTTTTTTTTAAAAAGATTGTTAATTAAAATCTTGTTAAACATTCAATGCAATATTCGATTCGATCTTATACAAATTCTTATATCCGATTTAAAATTTTAAAATTATTTTATTATCCATTTGATATCGTACTACAAGACTTTTTATGTTCATAAGCAGGATAGTATTAGTATACTTATCATGTTTTATTTTCTTGAGAGTTAAGTTATATAAATTTCAGAAAAGAATTAAAAATATTCTTTACGTATAAAATAAGATTCATAAATATCCTTCATTCATTTAGTGATTTAAAAATATTCTTAACTTATTTTTTTATTCAAGAATATCTCAAACTAATACTTTAAAGTTGATAGTTTTTTCAATTTAGAAAAGTCACGTCGCTTATTATGATTGATCATAAATATTATTGAATATCAAACCCACTCATTTTTAAACCCAAATCTGCTAACCCATTTTCACTAAAAAAGAATTTGAGATATGATATTCGAGTAGCGTCCACTTAACCAATTTTTTGGACTTTGATGTTCACTTATTAAAGTTAGTATATTTATAATTTATTTTCTGACGAAAACAATATCATATATATATATATATATATATATATAGGAGTATGAGATTGAACATTGAAAACTATAGTGTATGCATGTTTTGAGAAATTATGCATTACAGGACAAGCACTTTGAAAAACCGTGATATAAAATATAAATAATGAACTAAGAAAACTTAGTAATTTAAAAAGTTACATGACTATTGTTATATACTAAAATCAAGAAATAAGAAAAATAAATGAGAGAATAATAGTCGGGAGAATTTTCACGGTTTTCTTAAAGTGAAATAGTTAGCGGGCTTGGATTTAAAAGTGGGTAGGTTTAATTTTATTAAATAAGTTTGTGGCAAATTATAATAAGTCATATGACTTTTCTAAATTGAAAAAAAATCATCAAGTTTAGGATGTTAGTTAGGGGTATTCTTGAGCAAAAAAGAAAAAAAAAAGATTAGGGGTACTTTTAGATAGATGGATGAAGGGTACTTGTGAGCCATTTTTCATACGTTACAGATATTTTTGGCCCTTTTTTCATATAAATTTTAATAATGGAGGAGGGTTTAAAATTCCCCTAAATTATAAGATTCGGTATAATGTTTTCCTTTATTTGCCTATCGAGTCAAAAATGTGTCTGATATTAATTTTTTGGCTCAAACTTGCCCTTATTTTTAACAACCACACTCATAAGATGAATGAAGGATACTATTATATCAAATCCCGTAGTTTAGGAGTATTTTAGGTCCTTTTCTGATAAAATAATTCGAAATTACTTAATATTGATCTTATATGATTAGTCTAATTTTGAGTTTCATAGTAAATTAAAAATAATAATAATAAAGTTAGCCCTCTCTCTACACTCAGTCACACCACCCAAAATCCCCCCCCCCCCTCCCTCCCACATACACACACTTTTCGTCTCTCTTTCACTTCTTCTTGGATATTGCCTACCATTTTAAATTTAAATTATTTTTTCAACTTATGACAGAGCAAAAAAAAGGAAAAATAATGAAGATATTTATACAAAATTAATTAGTTCAACAAAAGATAATATAATTAAGCAACTATGTACACTGCATTTGTTTTTGTGTATATACCCGAAATTCAACATCAAAATTAAAAAAAAAAATCTTTTTTCTCTTATACCTCCCCCCCCAACCCCCGATAATAATACAAATCAGAAAAAAAAATGAATATGTAAATTTATTTCAAGTTTGAGTTGCTAATTAGGAAGAGATTAAAAAAAAAACAATTGGATAATTGATAACAAATTTTATAATAGAAAAACAATAATTATTTTTAGACGGGGCAATCAGATAATTAGGTATGAGTTTTGGTGGATCCCAAATTATGGGTTGGGTTCTGATAAATTAGGATTGGTTTAAAATAGACAAATTGGAAGATATCATGTAATTAATAATTTTTAGGACATTATTTTCAGACGGTTCAAGTTAAAAAATTGGTCATGGGTGATTTTTCTTTATTTATTTTGAGAAGATTTTTAATTTAGACCAATCAGATTAGGCCATGTAATGAATATATTTAATTATTTTATTTTAAGAGGACTGTTTAAAATAAGTGTATATTTGAACCGAAAAGTTAATGTGGAGGATATTTTTGCCCGAAAAATTAACGTCTGGGGTATTTTTAGCCCGACAGGTGATGTTGTCCAAATCCACCTCTCCGTTGGGTTTTTGTCTTCTACTCCTTTCGTTTCAAATTATGTGGTATTTTAACCTTTTCGTTTTGCTTCAAAATAAGTGGTGTTTTGTATAATCAAGAAGATATTAATGATATTCTTCCAATTTTATCCTTATTTAAATGAAGAAAATTTTACATAACAAAGAAAATACTAAAAAATTATATCTTTTTCAAGATATTTATTAAGGGTAAGTGGGTAAAAATACAATTTTCTATATTTTTTCCCAACATTCCTTTTCCTAATATGCACATTTGGTAACTAGTTTATAGAGTTTGCATTTTTTCAGGTCATGTTTGCAACCTATTTCGTTAATACTCCTAGCAAGTATCGAACGATCTTGGCCTCACAAAGTCACAAGTGCCAATCTCTTCTAATCACGAACATAAGAATCAACAGTTCATCCAACATTAGCAATTATCATAATCAGAATACACATTGAATTTGTTCGTTCCCTTTCTTTAATATTCTATAAGAGTAAATGCCAACAAAACGAACCTCAGCTGGTTTCTTTCCATATCTAATAACATCAAGGTTTCCTCCCATATTCCAAGAGTATAAAATTAATCCACGTGAAGTCAAAAATTTCGTTAAAGGGTGTTCAAGATTTAATATATACTTATGAAAAATATACTTCACATAATTTTCTATTATATAGTATAATTTTTCAACAAAGAGTGTTTGACGGACCACCCTCTATTACATGTGGCTACACCACTTAATACTGTATTCAAATGCAAAGAATCCTCTCAAAACTAGCAAATGATGGAGTTGATCATCTTTCCCTATATACTATACCTTCACCAGCACAAATGGAGAAACAAGTTATCAATCTGCAGCTGGCCTTATGTACAACTTTCGACCTCTAGGCTATGTTGGAATCAATAAATTTTAATCCAGCAGTCAAATTGCTCAAAGTTGCTGACAAGCTAAAACTCTGTTGTGCCACAATTTTTCTTCTGAATACAATCTGCAACTACTCTTTAATCTGGGAACATCTCTTCTGATTCTGGCTCATCTCTCTTTAAGAAATGTTGGACAGAATCATCCTCCATGTTTTAAGGAAATCCTCTCCTCCGGAGCCAGGTAGGGTCAAGGATGAACCTCCTTCGGTGGAAAATTACTCTGTCTGTACATTGTTAAAATTGCTTTATATATATATATATATAGTAGATGTCGAATTGCCTTTAGCTTCTTCATGTGTTTACTTCTTCAAATTTTGAATCTCCCGGTGAAAATTCTGGCTCCGCCGCTGCTCTAAAGTCCTCCAGCTTCATTCTCTATGTAATCTGTATCAAACCAATCTTGCTCATCCTCACTAATGTAACTATCAGTCACTTCCCCAAAAGATCTCCTAGCACCATCATCAGCAGAATCAGTACCTTTTTCAAAGTTCATGGCAGGATTTCCGGGAATAGTTACATCTTCTCTAGCCTTGACTTTGGAATCTTCACAAATGCATGCTGATGGATTTTCATGAAACTCGCCTTGGCCTGGCTCTACCTCCATTGGGTCTCCCATGAAACCTATTTGATGTTTTTGAACATGTGAGGCAAACTCTTCCCATGTCATGTTATTTCGATTCGTAAACAACTTATAGAGCTTCTTAGCATTTGGACGGATAGTTGGCTTGTGACCGAAATATCTCCTGTAACATGTAAAGCATTCCAGTAAGTTGGTATCTCTAACTGAAACATTGATAATGCTTTCAAGTTGAAAATAGCAAGAACCTACCTTCTTCCAGCAAGCATCCGTGCCATATTGCCGTTGTTATTTGCAACAAAGACATCACTCTCATCACAAACAATGAAATCTAAAGCAGCCATCCTGGTGGAAAAAGAAGAAAATGGTGCCAGCTCCTCCCTGCTGGCAAGTGTCTCTTTGGTATAAATATTTGGAAAGAAAGCCTTGAGAGTAGCCAACGTCTCCTCACCCCCATAGATTTCCCCTGATGCAACATAAATATGAACATCATTACCAAAACCAAGTGCTCTAAGCATAAGGCCGACTTCTTCAGGAGTTAGTGGGCATTTTCCGTTCTTTCTTGCTTTATCTGGATTTCTTGCCTACATTTTATGCCAAAGAAACAACAGTGTGTTTAATGTAAGCAGTAGGAGCAACATAGGTCAATATTACCAGTTACTATAATAGTTAGTGACTTACATGTAACGTCTTCCACCTCTTTCGTATTTTACCCAGTTCTCGCCTTTCCTTTTCTCCTCCACCATAGTAGCATCCAGAGAATGCTAGCATATCTGATTCAAACCTATCATACGAGAAATAAAACTTCAGCTAGCATATTAATAGTGACATGGAGAAGTCCACAGTCTACACTAACATGATTAACTTTTAAGTTCCTAAAAGAAACTCATTGAACTAAAAGAATATCATGCAATATAGGTATTCTAGTTTGACATAACTGAATATGTGCAACAGCAACAAGACTGAGCTTTAGCATTACACCCTATCTAGAGAATAAAGTCATAATGGACTTCAGATAGTCTGGATATCTGTTTCTATTGATTGTCAAGTAAGAAAAAGAATAATAGCCAGAAAAATCTTGTGGAAGTATCAAATAAGCACATTACCTTAGATGCAGCGCAAGGAAGTGCTTGCTTTTCTTTCTTATCCTTTCAACCAATTTTCTTCCCATTTCAATTATGGGATCAGTAAACTTCAACGCGTGATAGTTGACTCTACATCTCAGCTTCTGTAGCTCTGTATCCAAACGATTGGAGAGTCTGTAATCAAATTTTGTTAACCGAACAGCCTGCATCAGAAAAGGACATATCTTCAGAATCAGAATACCAACTCTTACCTCCCAATTTTTTTATTTTTTCATTTTGGTTATTCCAGTGCAGTTGGTGCACATTTAAGCTATCATAAGTTCAATTGTTAAAACATCCTTGGGAAGATATGCCACACTTTCAAACTTCTTGGTAATAAGTTAAACTTGTTATGAATGTAGCTATTTCATTTCCTAATTTCTATAGCAGAATTGTCAATACAAACACTATGATTTGGATTGCATCAGTCTGGTCTGGAAGGCAAAAAAATTGAATTTCGCAATAATCAGGACATACGCATACAAATCAACAAGAAAAAACGGATACTAACTTAGAGAGACTGCATGTAATCTTGCAAAAATTACTGTCAAGGAGTGGTACCATGTTAAGATACAAGGCACAAGTCAAGCACAATGAAGTAATTCTTACATTAGACTAACTTACATGCTGTTTATTTAAAATGGGCATGATATGAGTCTTATAACACTCAGCATTGCACTTCCTTGGAACACGTGTTGTGTGCGGATTTATGAGTTTATTTCCCATTCTAGGGAGATCCTTAATAATTTTGACATCCTTTGAGAGGTACGAAATAAACCAGTTGACATCAAAAATTTCAGAGAAGTTGCTGCAAGAAAAGGAATGATTAATCCCCGAAAATTGAAATCACCAAATGAAACAAAGAGATTGCTCAAAAAATGTATCCAAGTACAAATCATATCAAGTAAAACCTTGAATCCTTCCAATAGGATTGTTGGTCCAGCTTTGGAATTACAAGGACGGAATTCAAGATATGAGCTGCAACAACAGCATCAATAATCTGCATTCAGCAAGAATACAACTCAAACTCGCATCATTTCAACAGTCTCTTAAATGTACCAAAGGAAAAGAACAGAATCCCAGGGCTAAACATCTGCTCATAGTGTAATATCTATTAACATGCATGATTTACAGATTTAATATCTTTTCAAGAACTGATGTGACATCATGACGTGTATGATAAATATACCACAAACAGGAAAAACAAGATCTGTTCGTGAAAGACAAAAGGATCATGAAAAGGAAATAACTGCCTATCAATTTTCTTCTATTTCCCAGTGACTACATACATCAGATCAATGTTGCTAATTAGTCTGCCAGGCCTAAGGAAGAACACTTAAAATGAGGTAAATTTATCCTAGGTAAATGCTAAAATTTGGGACAAAGTAACCTTTTGTAAAGTTAGGGATCAGGGAGTATACCCTGCATAAGGATAATATTATTCATGAGGAACAAGTTGCAATGACTCTGCAGCTGGAAGTAATGAGAAGAACTTTTACTAACATTCACCATGTCAATATTCTAGGTGAAGATTTTCTGCTTGTTTTACTTAGATTTTATGGAATGTCAAGCTTTCAGCAGAGTGGCTGCTTACGCATGTCAATAATGTGGTTACCTAATTCGAACAAGGTCTGAGAGATAGCAGGAAGATGCACTTTTCTTTTTTTGTTTTTTGGTTTATTTTTCAACAGATAGAAAAGTTGATGGAGTAAGAATTCAAATATTAAAAGATACCATTGAAATGGTAAGGTAGCATCTCTTGCAAAATAGTATTAACATATCAATGAAAGAGCCATTTCCCTCAATTGCTATTATAGTTAGCCTGAATAAGGTTAGGTGGGGAAGCGGGTCCACAATAAGTATGAAACTAAATAATCTCTACTTGAGTATTGACCTTCAATTAGTGAAAAATTAGCAGTTATAGGAGAATAGCAATACCCCTGTTCTCTGTTGATTCAAGCCTCCACTAGTTGCAATCAACAAGTACCTATTAGGAAGTGTATTAACCTGAGCAGCTGCAAAATGTTACCAAGTCCCATATCAAACAAATTGACAGAAAAAGAAAAAGACACTTACACAGCTGCCCCCAATGCCCGCCTCCCTAATTAGCAATTAATGATCAAAGTTGGAAACCTAAAATAAGGGAAAGCCACTCACTTGGGAAGTCGTCAGCGGCAATGCTGCAACCCCGGTAGAAATTCGATTTCTTCCAACTCCACAAGTCTCGGTTTAAGCTTCCTCCTTCCATCTATAAAGGCCCACGATCAATCGACGATGAAAAAATCAAACAAACAAAAACTCATGATAGAAGTGTAACTCACCGGCACCTGAAACACATGTTCTTCTAGCAAGTTCTTTCGGAGCTCCTTTCCGTTATTGAACTAGAATAGCAACACAAAAACACAAGTCAATAATAACAAAAGCACCATACAGGTTTTTCACAAACGTATGGTGTACCGTTTCTCACCGAGCTACGGCTGATGAAATGACGATGGCTGCTATTGATAGAAGGGGAAAGGTAAGAGAGAAACAGAAATAGAAGGAGAATAACACCATATAAAGCTGAGAGTAAAGGAATGAGGTGGAAAATGCGGCCGCGTCGCCGGAACAGAACAATGATCGGAAATCCTACAAACACCGTCGTTTCATGGTGGTGTTTTTTGTTCTTCATATTCCTTAAACAATAATTCAGCAACTCCGGCAACTAACAATCTGCTTGGAGTCTCCGTCAACAACAATGACATGGAATTTGCCGGTTATATATATGTCTGTCTCTACGTTACCACAACTAATATGTATTTATCTTTTATTGTTTAATCCATTAATTAAACTAATATCCCTTGATTAATTAGTATTAATACTGCTGGATTAAATCTTAGTTGGGAAATCTACACTGGGACTACTCACATTTATCATGACACTCTTTTTTGAACTGATCTGTAGAGAGGATAACGCATGTCTATACAACATGGTCAAACCTGCATGGACTTCATTTCTCTTTTTTGTTCCATTGTGAATAATGGGAACATAAACTAACAGATGGAGGGTCTTTTAGTAAAAACTAACTTTACACTTAAATGATGATGTATAGAGTAAATATATAATCACTAGATTACAATTTTAATCTCTAACCTCTTTTATAATTAATATCATATTTGGTAGCATTTTAGTTTGGCTTCTATAAAATTCTGAATATTAAGTATGATGTTTGATTATAAATTTATAATTCCACAAAAACTAAAATATATACTATAAATTATGAGTAAATTTATATATTATTTTGTTAAAGAAGAAAGTAAAGTTGATAACCAACAATAAATCAATCCCTAAATTGCTTGGTAAAGTTTGTAAACATTTGATCATATTGGTTTGTTTATTGCCAAGTTGCATGTATTGAAGAACTTGTGATTGAAGTGGTAAACTCAAAACTCATTCATGCTTGGCACGAATAACTGTCGGCGTCGGGCCCAACCCAGCGGCCGGCACTATACATTTTCAAAACTTAGCGGAATTTTTAAACGGCAACAGAATTGGTCGTTCTGTCCACTGGCGGAACAGAATATGTACCCAGAGGTATCACATAGGTGATTTGGTTTGAGTTTGAGCAGATTGAGATAAATTAAAATTCATAAAATTAGGAAAAGTATATAAAATTAATTAAAAATTAAATTAATTACGTTAAAATGGATCGATTTTGAGCAGATTAAGATAAGTTAAATCTAATTACATGACCCCCTGATTATTTTTGATTGGATGTGTAAATTTTATCATGTTTATTAATTTTAAAAAAAAAAAAAAATTTCAAACCTCTAAATATTAAAATTTTCAAGATTGAGTATATTTTTGAACTGAAAGGTGGAAGGAGGGGTATCCTCGAGCCAAAAATAAAGATTGAGGATATTTTTAGATCAAAAAGGTGGAAGAAGGATATTTATGGGCTAATTTCATACATTAGGAGCTATTTCTTCACTTTAATTAATAACATATTTTTTATTCGTAATATTTATTAAAATAGTTAATTTAATTTAAAATCTTATTATTTTAAATTTTAAAATATAATCAATTATTTTTTTACGTTTACTTTTGTTCTAATAAATATAGAAAAAAAATTAGTGCAGTAAATGAATAATATATTAAATGGAGATCAAATAATAATAAATGTAATTTAGTAAAATTATTTAGTAAAATTATTTTTTAAAGCGTAAAAAATTAAGATGATAAATAAAATAAACTGCACGAAATACTTGAAATTAAAGTAAACTAAAAGTGTTCATTGAATTTTAAAATAGTAGTTCTTCATTTAAACAGAGGATAATGTTTGTACTTTGTTTCATTTAAATATTTAAAACTAATTTAAATATTTAAACTAGTGTAAGTTTGATTTAATTTTAAAGTTATCAAATCAAATTTTGATTAAAAAAAATTATTTCTTGAATTAAATTTACGTATATTGATAATAGAATATCTTTATTTTTTAAAACTAATTAAATTAACATTTATTTAATTATAATAGATTACTTACTTTATTTTTTAAGTTATCAATTAATAGTTAATATTGCTATTCGTTTTGTCTAAATAAGAATGGAAAATAATTTTTTTGGAAAGCAAGTTATCTCTTTAAAATATTAATAAATCCCATGAAAATATTATATTTGAGTAATTTGAGTTTCACAATCTTTATATTCGCAACAAAAATTAATAAAATAAAAATTTTGAATACAGAATACGGGCTATTACATTAATCATATTTTGAACATATAAACTTATTAGCAATTAGAGGAGTAAATAAGTTTTGCTTCGCTTGTATATACTTATTCTTTTTTATAAATAAAATTACTTAATTATCAAAACAAAAGTAAATAATTTTATGCACATTAATATTTTAAAAAAATAATAGAAAAATAAATACGTAATTATAATATCAAAAATTACATAACCGATTAACATTGATAAGATCAAATATTAAAATAAAATAAGAATATGAGTCAAGAAATGAATTTGCTATGTAACTATACATATCGAATACGTAGATGACTTCCATTAATGAATTTAAAATTCAATTTAAATAGAAAAGTTTAAAGTACACTTGTGAATTGAGATTATACATAATTTTTTCATTAAATTGATATAAATAATATAAGTACTTATTAACTATAGGGTATCATTCTTCAAAAGAAAAAAAAATAAATATTATGTCATACTAATAATCTTTTTGTTAATTATTGATTAAGATGAGTTATACATTGAATTTCATATGATAATGAGATGCGTTTCTCAATTTTAAATTTTTACTTGTGAGCAATAAATTAAAAGTATTGACCTTTAAGAGAATAACACATAAGGACTCACCGATTGTTATATAACTCTATTAAATCAAACAAATAAATTATCTTTAAATTCTTATAAACTTATGTCATTATGCGATGGTAAAATATAAATTAATGTTAAATCCTGAGTGTTTTACAACTTAAAAAATGAACGTTCCCATAATTGATACCATCTAATTCTTAAAAATATTTGTGAGTTAAATTATTTTATTTATGTTAAAATTTTGATTGGAATAAATAAAATATTGGTCAAAATACTATGTAATATTTTTGTGCAAACTTTTAATATATTTTTCAAATTAATAAAATTACTACAAAAAAGTAAAAATTCTCTATATTAAATTAACTTAAAATTTATAATCAATTATATTAAATTCGTGAATGAACCTTAAATTTAACTTGTATAGATAGAAATAGAAATACACGAGGATGATTAATTTATGATTTAAGTGGGTGTCTAACGGATAAGCTGTCAAATTGTTTGATGTTAGATTTAGATAGCGATAATTTAACATGATAAAATTAGGGACTAATTGGGTTGTAAGATTAATTTAACATCATAGTTACTGAAATGTTCTTTTGACTTATTACATTATCATTGTGTCTTATGTTATGATGAATAGAATCTAATATTGTGGTGGGATGATTGAAATTTCTTTATTTTTAATTAAAATAAATTTTATTAAAAATGCATCAAAAAATGAGCCCTGTAATATATGAATTTGAATTTAATTAAATATCAATATAAATATCGAACATTTACCGAAAAACTCAAAAGAAAAAGTAGGACAAATAAAGCAAATGTCTTTGCGTAATATCAAGATGTGCAATACTCATTAAACTGTCTCACTGCAACGTAAGGCTGAGGTGTTTGTTAGAAATTGGAATAATGTACTATGTCTCACTCCAACAAATACTAGTATTAGTACACCAAACCTTAAAAAAAAAAGGGATTTTTTTGAAGGGTTTGGTCAACTGTTGAGGCCGTTGACACTCCCCATTCATTAATAATGTTGAATGAATTAATAGTTGACCTTTCAATTCCAGAATTATTATCCTTCCATAGTTATTTTTACTTTTTTTTCGTTTTATTTTAATTGCTAGATATATTAAAAATAGTTATTTTAAAATATTTATTAATTTTAAAATTCAAGAGATAATTGATCATGTTTTTTCATTCTATTTTTAGTACTTAAATTTTCATTCTAAAATGTGAAAAAAATTATTATTGTATGTTTCCAAAAGATTAATAGGGTTATATTAATCAAATTATCATTTCTATTAATTTTTTTTGAGCTGCAAGTTTTTGCACAAACTGCCCCTATTTCAAGGTGGTCTTTAATTTTTGCCCATCAAATTGGTAGTCTTTAAAAATTTTGCTTACAGGTTATTTAATGAAATTTTATACCCAAAATATCCTTAATTTCGCTAGGAAAACCTTCTTAGAGAATGTTTGCCTGGAGGCATAAATTAATCTAATTCGCATGACATACCTTTAACCTTGATATTAAAAGATAATACACACACACATACATATATATAACCCAGAAAGCATAGGTTCATGTTGCTGAATTTTTGCCATGCGACTGAACTTATGTTATGAGGCATAACTTGTACCAAAACTTATGTGTTGAGTTTTTTTTTTTTTTTTTTTGACTTTTTTGGGTAAGGGGAGGGGGGGGGGGAGGGGGCGGGGGGGGGGGGGGGGGAGGCATATAAGGGTATTTTTTACCTCATTTTTGTTATTTAAAGTGTTAAAGAGTAAAAATTAAAAATCATAAATTTAAAAAGTAAAAATTAAAGATCACTCTAAAATAAAAAATTTGTGTAAATAAAACTGACTCATTTTAACAAATCTAATTAAAGTGAATGGAGGGAGTATTATATATATTAACACATATTTAGTGCTATGTTATGTACTTGTACCCTGTTGGTGAGCGTAATGTGTGTGAACATATACTATATGTCTTATATTCTTAGTTGTGTAGATATTTTGGTCGAAAATTTTAAATTTCTAGCCTATTTGGCTAAGTTTTTAAGGTCTAATTGATTGAAATTTTTTTATTGGTGCAGGTTATTTCAGGGCAAACGAATTTTTTATGATGAAAAGGATGAGTTTCAAGAGATTGATTCGGGGTTCTTGTAGAGTAGAATCACGCAGTATCATACACAAGATAGATCTTTCAAATAACATAAGGTTAAAAGTGCTTATTTTTAATTTTTTTTAGGTGTTTAGCAAGTTTTTGATAGAAAATAAGTGTTTTTGAGAGTAGCAGAAGCTAAAAAAAAATAATTTCCCCCAAAAATACTTTTTGGAAAAGATATCACTTAGAAATACTTTTAAAAATTTGATCAAACACAAAGAGTCTGTTTGAAAAGTCACATGAGAATTGAATTTGAGTGTAATTAGGTGTAATCATATAATTTGATATGTTTGTTTGACCAGGTAATTACTTAATTAGCAGAAAATTGGATGTAATTGGGATTGGATATTTAAACTCTCCAATTCTTAGGGAGGGAGGTGAGAAGTGCATGTAATTATATGGTGCAATTACAGGTTATTTTTTAATTTCTTTATTTTTATTTTTAATTTATTTTCCTTTTTATTTATTTTTTTATTTCTATTATTTTAATTTATTTTAATTTTCTAAAATATTTTTTCATCTTACATTATTTTTCTTTTTCTTTCTTCTCATTTCTCAATCTTTACTTCTTGTGATTCCACGTAAATGCTCGTACTTTTTATTTCTTTATTTAACATAAATGCGTTATTATTCTAGTTTTTGAATTAATATCGAATTTTATTATTGAATGTAGGGGTGAAAATAAATACGTCTGGTTTGGTATTGCTACCGCACATGACTTCGAGAGTCATGATGATATTACTGAGGAACGTCTTTATCAAAATATTTTTGCTTCTCACTTCGGTCAATTAGCAATAATTTTTCTGTGGACTTCCGGAAATCTGTTTCATGTAGCTTGGCAAGGAAATTTTGAGTCGTGGGTACAGGACCCTTTACATGTAAGACCTATTGCTCATGCAATTTGGGATCCTCATTTTGGTCAACCGGCCGTGGAAGCTTTTACTCGAGGGGGTGCTCTTGGCCTAGTGAAGAAGAATCGAATTCAATTAATTCGGTTCTTTGGTTTCGATCCTTGGTTCTTCGGTTCAGTATTCGGTATAAGAGTCATGATTCTTCGGTGCACCGAAAAATCGAAGTTTTATTAAATATATTTTTAAATAAAATTTATATTTAATTTCTATGCCCCAAATAATAAAAAATAATTATATAAAAAGAACGATGAAAAACTTTTCTTTAACTTGCATTACTATCTCAAAAACAGTTCTAACCATTTCATAAGAATTTAACACCTTACTGGTTATTCATCGACTTAACACATACTGAACATAAATAATTTTATTTATAACTCTCTTGCTAAATGTCTTTAGAACATGGTCAATCTTGTTAACCATTTGCCTAACTTGTTCACAATCATAATGCTTATCGCTTAAGTTTAACAACCTTAGCTCTACTTTCCTTATTCATCATAACTTTTTTTCCAAACATAATTCATCATTCCACACTTAAGTATTTACTCTCGTGTTCACTAGTCCACCAATTCTTATACGCACTGACCTTTTTACCTAATTGTCAACCTTATCTCTTAAACCTCGTCTTACTTATATTTTAACATCGTTCAATGGTTCTTGAAATCAATTACAGACAAAGAACATATAACTCACATATTACCTTAAAAGGTCTAACATTTACTCTTATATTTCCTTTGTTACTAATGCTCAACTTTTACCCTTGGATTAACTTCCTTACACATATAAAACTTTCAAAGAACATGCAACATACTACTTAAAGCCTTAAACAATTCTCAGGAGGTTCAGATAACTCAAGATCTCTAATAAATATATAGAGATGTTCTAAAGGCAATCCTTGCCGCCATATCATGTAACTTAAACATAAGCATAAGCGCACACATACACACACACACACACACACACACACACACACACATATTCTGATTTTGGTATAACCTGCTAATATTAAGATGCTATGTATAACCTGCCCATATAGATGGTTGCATAGACATATTGACAGTTTATATATTTGAGTTCTATTTTGCAAGTTTAACAAATTGGTTAATTAAGAAACACGTTAAATAGTCAGTTAGTTTAAGGGAGAAGGAACATGAGACCTTTTCACAACCCTAGATACCATAAAACATGTATATAAGAGGGTAATCAACCATCATGAGGCAATTCCATTTCGTTACTCTTGTTAAGCCTTATTGACATAAAATCGATTTCAGCATCTACGCATCGTTGTCTTGCCATGTTTATCAATTTCCTTCACAACCAGAACGTAAAACACCTTTAATGACACACATACATAACATAATCTTAAGGACTAGCTCACATTGCCCAAGCTGAAGAGACTTCAGATTCATTTTATAGCTACGACCATAATTGAAGGCAATTGACTTTTTCACTTTACATTCATGTGTTCCAACTCTTTAGCAATTCATAACTTAATACCTAGTAATTCTAACACCTGGGCAGACCATAATATGCTAATACATAAGCTTAAGTACAGGAGAATGCCGGATTCATCCTCGATATGAATTCATGCTTGAAAATTAAGAGACAAAGAGAGCCTTATATAACTTGTTCCGACGAGTTTTCCTTAGTCGCTTCTTTCCTCCAACAACCACATTTAGTATTCTTCAATTACTTGAATTTATACTCATGTAACAAGTCTGATTTGTGCCAATTTCCTTGATACCTCTATGGAACATAGCACCGCATGCCTCTTGTCACATGTTTTGAATTATATGGGCCTATAAAGATAGTCCCCCCTATTTTTGAATGTTATTTTGGGAAGCCTTCAGAAATAAAATAATCATTAGTGCCTTCTTTAGGTGAAAAAAATAAAAAATTTCTTATATGGAAAAACATCTTAAATGTCTCTTGACATCTAAAGGACACATTCCTCATCGCATTAAAATTCATCCTCTTCACGCCGTCAATCGCCTACTTAGAACATTCCACTTATCAAGGTCATGATAACTTTCACCTCTATAAATACTCTGTTAGTCTTTTTTTTTTCTTCACGCTGACTAATCTTTTAGGAGATATCTCAAATCATTATACTTCTTAATCTTCATATATTCATCCATTCTCCAGAATATCTTCAAATCCTTATTCATTCTCTAGAATATCTTCAAATCCTTATTAATTCTCTAGAATATCTTCAAATCTCAATTCTCTTTCAAGACTTCATAATGCCTTCTTTAAGAAATCTCAACCAATCTATTCTACCTTCTTTGTTTGGGGGTTTTTCTTTTTTTTTTTTGGGGGGGGGGGGGTGGAGGGCGGAAGAAAGGCAGAGAACTCGAAGTCCTCCTCCCAAATCTTTCATTGACATGATAGTTTCTAAATCTTTTGAAACTTTCAAAATAATTTCAAAATCCGAGTTGCTTCTCTAGTGAAATCGGTGACCTTAGTCATGGCTTCATTGTCGACCATTGTTTTAGGGAGGCTAATAAACCTGCAGATAAACCAGTTGCCCTAAGTCATAGTTCTAATGTAAGACAGGAGTTCAACTCTGTGTATATCTATCTCAACACGTGCAGGGCCTCATCAACATGGACAAGTGGAATCTTCCTTCATTCAGGAATAAAAAGATAAAACATTCTCTTATTGTATATGAACCACCTTGACTTCAAGTGCAAGGCTTACTTTTGGATAGGATTAGATGATTAGTCTTAACTCAATGATCATATACAAAACTTGGAATGCCAAGCTCAAATTATAATTTTTTGCACATCAGTGATCCATGGAACATATTAACAAATAAATTTTAAAAAAACCATAATTGGAGAAAGAGTCATATTTAACTCTCTACTTTCAATTTTATTATTTTATTGAGTTATAATTATACTTATCTTTATACTTTGGTTAAAATTAGTATGGCCCTGTCCATTAAATGACCCGACCTAACACTAAAATAGACACGAGGAGGGCCTCACATTAATTTAAAGACCCAATTCAGAATCCTAAAGTTGTTTATTTCTTCTTTTTTGCAATTTGCTCTTCTAAAACCCTTTTGAGAGAGAACAGTGGCAACTTAGACAATATTATGTACCTTTTTTTTTTTTTGGAATTATTAACTTTATTAATCACCAAATGAAAGAATTACAATCATAGCAGAATACCACCTTCTGCTAAACTCACTGCTCGCAACACAGCATACTTGACTACGACCCCCTGTCCAGTTAGAATTCCTATACTAGATCTTAACCTTAGAATTTATATCTGTTCAAAATAACCCTTACTGGATCTGTTACCCTAAAAAAATGATACACGCAGTTTGTCTGACCACATTCTCCTGATGCTGCTCCCCTTCATCAAATATTCTGAAATTTCTCTCCATCCACAGGCTATGTATAAATTCAGCATAGAGCACTTTCAATAACTTCGCAAGATGACTCCTTCCTTTGGTTTTTTGTACCACCCACTGCATCATCACTGCCCAAGAAGTAGAAGCTAGAGAAATAATGTTCACCCACCTAAGAAGTATGCTCCATACTCTTTATGCAAAATCCACATTCAGCAAATAAATGATCTCTAGTCTCCATTGTTAATTTTCATAAACAACACTTATTGTCAACCTGGATACCCCATTTCAATAATCTGTCAGCCGTCAGTAGCCTATCTTGAACTTGTAACCACATAGTGAATACAACTTTAGATCTGGCATTGTTGTGATAGAGTAATCCTTTACAGACAACTTTAGATAGGTCACCTTGTAGGTATAAGTATACCTTCTTAATGATAAAACAATTACTAATAGGAACATTAACCATGGCGCCTCTAGCATGCAAAATCTTTCGAATCAACCAACAAGCTTGATTTGGGATAGATATATCTGTAAGCTCTTGACCCTTTATATAGTAATAATGAATTCATTTAATCCAAAGTTTTTCCTTCTTGTTAGCCAATTCCCATTACATCTTGATAATAGTTGTCTTGTTCCATAACTTTAACTTCATCAAATTAAGCCCACCAACAACCTTCTAATTGCAAATCTTATCCCAAGATACTAAAGCTCTCTTGGTGATGCTATTAACCCCTGAACAGACATAGCTCCTACAATAATCCTCTATTAGATTCAGCACTTTAGTTGGTATAACAAATATTTGGGACCAATAAGACTGGATTCCAAATATAACAGACTGAACCAACTGCAATCTTCCTACATATGAGAGTTTCTTGGCTGTCCATGAAGTAATTCTAGCAACTATCTTCTCTACCAAAGGTTACCATTGTATAATACTAAGCTTCTTCGTAGTCAAAGGAATCCCTAAGTAGGTAAAAAGCAAAGCCCCTTGAGTGTACCCAAGTGTTCTTTGTATCTGTTGTTGGACTAACAATCCACACCTCCACAATAGAAAGTACTTTTAGATAGGTTAGGCTACAAACCAGAGGCTCGAGAAAATTCGTCAAGCTGAACTTGCAACTGCCTGATAGATTCAATATCCCCTCTAGCAAATAACAACAAATCATCTGCAAAGCACAAATGAGTTAGTTCAAGCTTGGAATACCTGGGGTGCTTATTTGAATTTCTTGTTGGACTTCAAAGTTCTCAGCCTCCTACTCAAATATTCCATCTCAATAGCAAACAGAAAAGGGGACATTGGGTCTCGCTGTCTCAACCATCTAGCAGCATCAAATGGTCTAGTATATTCCCCATTAACTGAGATTGAGAAATTAACAGTTGAATTACACTCCATTACCCACTGTATGAATCTCTCTGGATATCTTAGACCTTCTAACATATGTTAATGAAATACCAGTCAATGATATCATATGCTTTCTGTATGTCGACCTTGATAACACATATAGGGGAAATATGTTTCCTTGAATATGCCTTTACTAGTTCATGAGCTATAATGATATTATCATTCCCTTTTCAACTAGGAATAAAGCCAGCTTGAGTCTCTGAAATAATGAGAGGCATCACCTTTTGTAATCTGTTATCAAGGATCTTTGCTATCATTTTGTACAATACTATGCAACAGGCAATAGGTTTGTACTCTTTAATGCTACTAGAATTTGGGATTTTAGGAAGGAGCGTCACTTCTGTATAATTGATCCCTTTGAACAGCTCCCCAGTTCTAAAATAATCTCAAATTGCATCCATTACTTAACCAATGATTATAGGCCAGACAGACTTATAAAATTTTGCATTATAACTATCAACCCCTGGAGCTTTATCATCACCAATTGACCATAATCCCTCCTGTATTTCCTTCTCTGAAAGATCCCTACACAGGTCTAGTTGTTGACTATAAGATAAAATAGGCCCAAGTCTTATGATTTGTGTATCTACTACTTCTAATTGATGACAAGTAGCCTCCATGAGGGGCTTATAGAAGCTGGTAATTTCTTGCCTGATCTGATCAGCATCTGTCAGCAACAAACCATTGAGTGATTTTAATTTTGAAATATTCTTCCTATGACTTCTCTCCTTTATCATTACAGTGAAGTACATAGTGTTTGCATCACCAACTTTCAGCCAAGACACTCTTGATTTCTGCCTGAAGATGCTCTCTTCAATCATAGACCATTTTTCTAGATGTGCAATGGTAACCTTCTCTTCTTCTACTAGATCAACAGTGCAGTTAACAAACAGCTTACCTTGAACGTCCTATAAAATGGATCTAGCCTGTGAAACTCTCTCTGTGACTCCTTGAAACTCTTTAGAATTTAAGTTTCTAAACTCCTTTCTTAGAGCTTTCAACTTCAACCAGATATTCCTCATTCCATCAGTATTCAACCAGGTACACCAATGATTAGCGACCAGAGAATTAAAATGAGCATGATCTTCCCAAACATTGAAAAATTTAAAAGGCAGCTTTCCTCCATTAGCTTTGGCAGCCAACTTCATCAACATAGGAGTATGATCAAAAATATGTGGCAGCCCATAATCAATTACCAAATGTCCACAATTCTGCATCTGATCAATATTACCAAGTGCTCTATCTAGCTTACTATAGACTCTAGTTGAGGTTTGTTGCTTGAATGACCATGTGAAGAATTCCCCTCTCTAGGGCAATTCAGACAGGCCTAAATTCTGAACACATGTAGCAAAATCCTCCAGCTCATGTTGGCTCACAGGTGCACCATTTTTCCTATCTATAGCAGTTAGAACTGCATTAAAATCACCCCACAAAATTAATGGTTTATTACTAACCAGTTTATGCAGGGAAGCCCAGAGTGATTTCCTTAATTCTATAGTATTAAATCCATATATGACTGACATTAGACAATTAATGCCATGCCAACTACATGACAATGCAGATATTGTGCTTCTTTGTATAAGACTGTAACTTCATATTCATCACTGTCCCATAATAACCAGATTCTCCCATTCACTGCATCATTATAGTTATGTTTAAATTTTCATTGAGGTGCAATTCTAGCAGCAACAAGCTGAGCATTATTCTCCTTAACTTTAGTTTCCAACAAACCCAGGAGCTTAATATTATGCTCCTTTAAATGAGAGACCAAATCTTTTTATTTAAACCTCCTGTTGGCCCTTCTAACATTCCATGTTAACCAGGATATTGCACTAATCCTCCCATAGCCGGAGGAGGACTAGAAATCATTTCCTCTGCATTATCCAAGCTACTAAACCCATTCTTCACAGGCAGTGTTTCTACACAAGCAGATCTTGTAGGTGTCATATTGAAGGAGTATCTTTTTACTACATGCCAAGGCACCTCCTTTTGATCAAGTACACCAGCCTTAGGGCTCTCCTTAGTCTCTATTGAGCTTATAACCCCTTGTACACCTTCACCATTAGGATTTGCCTCTTTAGGCTGCCACACCTGTTTTTTTTATAACTTTCTTCCTCTTAGGTTCAATTTATGCCTTTGTGATAGGATTAACACAGTCATAACCTATCTTAAAACATTTTCCACAAAAAACAGGTTTCCAATCATACTCCAGAATTTGATGGAACACTTTGCCTTGATCATCCATTATAGCTGTGACAAAAGGCAGTTTCTTCATAATATTGACCTCAATAAGCATTCTAGCATAAGAGATTCTGGTTTGTTTAGCCGTACATTCATCGGCACTCCAATACCACTAGCTATACGGCTGAGAGAGTCACAACTCCAGTAGTTCATCGGCAAATTAGAGAATCTCACCCATAAGGGCACCTCTGATAGAAACTCATTACTAAAATCAAACCCAGGGGACCATTGTTTGATTATCATTGGTCTATTATTCATTGTATATAGCCCTGCATATATTATCTCATTTAAATCTGCCTCACTTTGAAATTTGAAAATTTAATAGCCCTCCTCATGGAAATACAGATTTGGTTTAGCAATATTATTCCACATCTGATATATGTATCTGCTCATATAGTGATATCTTGGGGTTTCACCTATCACATATACTATCAATGCACATTACCATTTTCTCGATTCAATGTCTAATTCAGCCTTATCCAATTGAATAACATGGTCACTATTAACCAGAGTGGGAGTTATATACTTAAGAGCCATACAGTAGCTGCTCTGTTTCTTGTGAACAACTTAGTCCAGTCCCTCTCTTTTTTAGCTTCACCCGTCTCCAGTAAACTCTCTGCTCATGATTCAGTGGAACAGTACCACTATGGGTCGGTAAGGTTCCAGTAATAACTTGAGGAATACTCAAATTCAATTGCGGAGAGAAGCCAATGGGCCGCAGTTGTGGATCTGGAGAACCTGATGGTTGCCCAGTCGGAGGCCGTCGTATGTTATCTGAGTTTTCAGCTTCATCTTGCAATTGTGTAACCATCGATGATCGATTCTTACTCTATGATAGTGTGAAATTGAGCAATGAAGTAGCATTGATAGAAGGTTTATGCGGTCGTCCCCTCCCTCTCTTCCCTGCCATTGATGCCAACGTAAGTTAGCTTAAACTACGTCGAGAGAAAGGTTACTTTTTATGTACCTTCATTAACGACTTAATGTAGTTTTTCCCATTGGATTTATAATCTTTTTTTGTTACTTCGAATAGATTTCCACCCTGGTTATTTTTATTGCTGCAGACAAAAAGAAATCAATTAAATTGTACAGATACTCTTCATTTCCAATAAAAAAAAAGTTTGCAACTAAGTTGACAAATCTAACAACTCACGAAAGCTTTAATGATTTCAGTAAACGAGTGACAGAGAGAACATTATCCGTAAAACAAATCCAAAATTGCTTGTTGATTATGTCATTCATAAGTTAAGATTCATATTAAAATCAAGACTCGTGAATTTTCTTGTTCATTAATAGCGCGTAAGTAATATATTGAGTAAATTTTATGGATGGTCATTCAATTTTATATTCACTATTCAAAAATTAATATTTTTTATCTTGTAACACAAAAATTATTTTACTTGGCCACATATTTCATAAAAATAACTCCATTTGAAACTTTAAAAAAAATTGAAACATAGAATTTATAAATAATTAATTAAAAAAATTGAAAGATAGATACTGCATAAGGAAAAAAAGAAGTAGGAATATAGAGTTTTTTTTTTTAAATTCTATTTATGGACAAGAAAATATGTTGCTAAAATTGTGGAATTTACATTAATTTGTAAAACCAAATATATAATGTATTTATTATTTTTACCATGGTTAGAAATTTATTTGGGTCAATTAAATCATAGCCATTAAATTTAACTCATGTCATGTGTCCTTATCCAAGCAAGAACTTGAGGAAAATGTAAAGGAGCCCAATCCTAATTTTTATCAAAGTTATATTTTGTGAAAGCAAAGTTAAATAATTTTTGTGTAACAAAACAAAAAATAGTAACTTTTGGGTAATAAACACACAACTGAATGACCATCTATGAGATTTACTCCAATCTATATATATAAAGAGTTGTGAATGGACATGATGATGTGGCATGTCTCATTAGCCGGTATCACCATTTATTTTTACTCTCAGAATTTTAAATTTTTATTTTTATTTTTATTTTCCTTGAATATGCCTTTACTAGTTCATGAGCTATAATGATATTATCACCCCCTTTTCTACTAGGAATAAAGCCAGCTTGAGTCTCCGAAATAATGAGAGGCATCACCTTTTGTAATCTGTTATCAAGGATCTTTGCTATCATTTTGTACAATACTGTGCAACAAGCAATAGGTATGTACTCTTTAATGCTACTAGGATTTGGGACTTTAGGAAGGAGTGTCACTGCTGTATAATTGATCCCTTTGAACAGCTTTCCAGTTCTAAAAAAATCTCTAACTGCATGCATTACTTCACCACTGATTATAGGCCAGGCAGACTTATAAAATTTTGCATTATAACCATCAACCACTGGAGCTTTATCATCACCAATTGACCATAATCCCTCCTGTATTTCCTTCTCTAAAATATCTCTACATAGGTTTAGTTGTTGACTGTAAGATAAAATAGGCCCAAGTCTCATGATCTGTGTATCTACTGCTTCTAATTGATGACAAGCAGACCCCATGAGGGACTTATAGAAGTTGGTAATTTCTTGCCTGATCTGATCAGCATCTGTCAGTAACAAACCATTGAGTGATTTTAATTTTGAAATATTCTTCCTATGACTTCTCTTCTTTATCACTGTAGTGAAGTACTTAGTGTTTGCATCACCAAATTTCAGCCAAGACACTCTTGATTTCTGCCTGATGATGCTCTTCAATCATATACCATTTTTCTAGATGTGCAATAGTAACCTTCTCTTCTTCTACTAGATCAGCAGTGCAGTTAACAAGCAGCTTACCTTGAACGTCCTGTAAAGTGGATCTAGCCTGTGAAACTCTCTCTGTGACTCCTTGAAACTCTTTAGAATTTAAGTTTCTAAACTCCTTTTTTAGAGCTTTCAACTTCAACCAGATATTCCTCATTCCATCAGTATTCAACCTGGTACACCAATGATTAGCAACCAGAGAATTAAAATGAGCATGATCTTTCCAAACATTGAAAAATTTAAAAGGCAGCTTTCCTCCATTAGCTTTGGCAGCCAACTTCATCAACATAGGAGTATGATCAGAAATATGTGGCAGCCCATAATCAATTACCAAATGTCCATAATTCTGCATCCAATCAACATTACCAAGTGTTCTATCTAGCTTACTATAGACTCTAGTTGAGGTTTGTTGCTTGTTTGACCATGTGAAGAATTTCCCTCTCTAGGGCAGTTCAGACAGGCCTAAATTTTGAACACATGTAGCAAAATCCTCCAGCTCATATTGGCTCTAGCAGTTAAAACTGCATTAAAATCACCCCACAAAATTAATGGTTTATTACTAACCAGTTTATGCAGGGAAGCCCAGAGTGATTTTCTTAATTCTATAGTATTAAATCCATATATGACAGACATTAGACAGTTAATGCCATGCCAACTACATGACAATGCAGATATTGTGCTTCTTTGTATAAGACTGTAACTTCATATTCATCACTATCACATAACAACCAGATTCTCCCATTCACTGCATCATTATAGTTATGTTCAAATTTCCATTGAGGTGCAATTCTAGCAGCAACAAACTGAGCATTATTCTCCTTAACTCTAGTTTCCAACAAACCCAGGAGCTTAATATTATGCTCCTTTAAATGAGAGACAACCTCTTTATGTTTAAAACTCTTGTTGGCCCTTCTAACATTCCATGTTAACCAGGATATTGCACTAATCCTCCCATAGTCGGAGGAGGACTAGAAATCATTTCCTCTGCATTATCCAAGCTACTAAAACCATTCTTCACAGGCAGTGTTTCTATACAAGCAGATCTTGTAGGAGTCATATTGAAGGAGTGTCTTTTTACTACATGCCAAGACACCTCCTTTTGATCAAGTACACCAGCCTTAGGACTCTCCTTAGTCTCTATTGAGCTTATAACCCCTTCTACACCTTCACCATTAGGAGTTGCCTCTTTAGGCTGCCACACCTGTTTCATAACTTTCTTCCTCTTCGGTTCATTTTGTGCTTTTGTGATAGGATTAGCACAGTAATAACCTATCTTAAGATATTTTCCATAAAAAACAGGTTTCCAATCATACTCCACAATTTGTTGGAACACTTTGCCTTGATCATCCATTATAGCTATGACAGAAGGCAGTTTCTTCATAATATTGACTTCAATAAGCATTCTAGTATAAGAGATTCTGGTTTGTTTAGCTGTACATTCATCTGCATACATCGGCACTCCAATACCACTAGCTATACGGTTGAGAGAGTCACAACTCTAGTAGTTCATCAGCAAATTAGGGAATCTCACCCATAAAGGCACCTACTCATTACTAAAATCAAACCCAGGGGACCATTGTTTGAATATCATTGGTCTATTATTCATTGTATACGCCCCTGCATATATTATCTGATTTAAATTTGCCTTACTTTGGAATTTGACAATGTAATAGCCCTCCTCATGGAAATACAAATTTGGTTTAAAGGGTCATCGATGAGTTCCACCCACTTTTTAAGAAAAAATTGTGATTACTAAATCTAAAAATTTCACCACGTGCTTTATATGGCACTGTCATTAACCCCTACCTATTTTTAAAAATTATTTGATTTATGTTCAGTATTAATAAAGTCCAGATAGATCTTCTTTAAGATATCATATATTTTTTATCTATTGATTCTGAGTTTGAATTGATTTTGTTTTTTCACATGAAATAATAAGTTCTGGATGATTTATAGGAGTGTTCACAAAAATTCGATAAATTGAATCAAATCAAAAATAAATAAAAAAAGATATTTTCCTGGTTTGATTTTTCACTATTAAAAATTGATAAGATTTAATTTAATTTTGATTTTGATTTTGACTAAAAGAATAACTGAATCAAAAAGACCTATGCAAATACTATTTAAAATTTATAATTTTATACATCCCCCGCCCCCACCACACGCACACACAAAATATATATATATATCTATATATATATATTATTCTTTTGATCCCGAGTTAATAAAATATGAAAGAACAAATGTTCAACAACAACATACTTAATAAAATCCCACAAGTGACGTGTAGGAAAGTAGAGTCTACATAGATTCTACCCCTACCTTATGGAGATAGAGATTATTTCCGAAGACCCGAACCAACAAATGTTTAATGCAACATCTAGTAAGTAGAGGCATATAATTATTTTTTACTATTATCATTGCCAAGAAACTACCAACTTATTTTTCAACTACTATATCTAGTAAGTAAATGTGTATATTGAGGTTGACACAAAACTTTGAGCCCTTCTCATATGTTGAATCAACTTTTTGCAAGGATGCTACATAATGGTGGTTAGCTATAGCTAAAGAGATGGAGTCTTTTCATAAAAACTAGACATGAATCTTAGTGAAAAAGGCATAAAGGGAAGAGGACAGTTGGATGTAAATGGATCTATAAAAAGAACGAGGGAATTCTTGAAGTGAAAGATGTTAGGTTGAAGGTGAGATTGATTGCAAAGGGTTTCAATCAGAAGGAGGAAGTTGACTACAATAAGATTTTCTCTCAAGTCGTGAAGCATAACTCAATTTGCATGCTTCTAGCATTTGTTACACAATTGGACTTAAAACTTCAACAATTTGATGTCAAAACTGCTTTCTTGCAGGACGATCTAGAAGACACAATCTATAGAGATCATCTAAAGGAATCTCAGCCGAGGGAAGAAGATCATATATGTCAACTGAAGAAATATTTGTATGGTTTGTAGAAATTCCATAGACAGTAGTACAAGAGGTTTGATGTATTTATGCCTACACATAAATTTTCTCGGAGTACATTTGATAGTTGTTGTGTATCACAATAAGATTTATGGTAACTCAACAGTTTATTAATTATTGTATGTTGATGATATACTTATTGTTGCTAATAACATCACAGAAATAAATGCCTTGAAGAAACTGTTAAGTAAGGAATTTGACATGAAGAATTTGGAAGCTACAAAGAAGATCCTAGGTATGGAGATTTTAAGAGAAGATGGTGTTGTACATCTTTCTCAGAAGAGGTACATTGAAAGGGCTCTTGAGAGATTCAATATACATAAGTGCAAGCCAGTAAGTTCACCGTTAGCTCCTCATTCTAAACTTTCAAAATTAAAAATGTCTCAATTGAGGATGAGGTAGAGCATATGTCAAAGGTTTCTTATGTCAGTGCAGTTGGTAGCATTATGTATTCTATGGTGTATACATGTTCAAATATTACACAATCTATAAATGCGGTAATATAGATATATGTCCAACTCAGGAAAGAGGCATTAGGAAGTTGTCAAGTAAATTTTGAGATATCTCAAGGTAGCTTCTGATGTTGGTCTGACATTTTAAAAAAGTCGTGGAGATGTTTCGGGTCTCGATTATGTGGACTCTGACTATGCAGGGATTTTGATATAAGGAGGTCCACAACTGTCATATTTACTCTTATTGGTAGTGCAGTTAGTTGAAAATCGACTCTTCAGTCGATCATCGTTTTTTTCTACAATACATGGCTGCAATAGAAACAGTGAAAGAAGTTATTTTGTTAAAAGGTTTAGTGGCAGAATTGAGTTTGATCTACGGGAATCAACTCTTTGATGTGATAGCCAGAGTTTTATGGAACATTCACAAAAGCAAAGTTAGACACTTCTGTATAAAATAACCTAGGAAAACACAAAACTTCATATTTAAAAAAAAAATAACTATACTTACATATTTTATTCGGCATGTACTTTTTCTCACAATTGCTTGGCAATGACAGTACAAATTTTTTCAATCTGGAGTTCAACACATCCTTAATTTTAAGAAAGCATGTATTATGTGTTACTTTTAGATTTGTACTAGTTTATCTGAGAATGTCTTTTCATCATTTCAGGTTCAAATTCATGAATCTCCAATCTGCTCATAGCCTAAAATATTATCCTAGTTAATCCATAAAAGACTCTTATCGGTGAGTTATTCGTTCTCAAGGTAAAATGCACCAAAAATGATAAATGTACAAAATTAATTTTTAAAAAAAAATTAGAAGTGAAAAGGTCAATTGTAGTAGTTGTAGAGTACCTCAATGAATTTTGAGATGGAATCCAAAGTCAAAGACTAAGTCTTAAAACCGGGAAGAATCTAAACAAAGCCATCTAAAATTTGTTAAAAAGTGGCAATATGTGAAAGAATTCACAATTTCACATTTTTGAGATATACCATTGATTGTTGAAACTTGAAAGTAATATATCAGGAAAGAAGATAATCTGACAACCATAGATAAAATAAGCAATGCAGAAAGATAATTAAGTACCAATTCTATAGGTTAAAGCAACATACAAATTTGAAAAACCAATATACTATTGATGAGAGACTTGCATATTACTGCAAACATAACAAACGTTACTACTTAACGAACTTGTCAAGTCTAAATACCAGTCTATGCTTAATTGTCAGAGCATTTAATATAAAATAAAACAGTCTTCAATGTTTTGTCAACAAACAATAATACTTATTGTCTTTCAAATTGTCAACATAAAAAACACTCAAAGCCATAAAATTAAGATACAATGTTAAATAGCAGCAAGTTATTTTTTATTTTTCTTGTTGGAACGGGAATTTGCTCCTTCGTGGAGAACTCGAACTTGTAAATAAAGGCCTTTGTTGAATTTTTCTCTCACAAATTCACAAATACGCTCGTCATTTTTCTCCACAAGGTTCCATCTATATAAATTGCGACATCCGCCAATTAGCCATATTCTACCATTCTTCCAAATCTTGAGTTTGGTCTTAAATTCTCTGCCAGCAAAGTCGCGAATAGTCATGCTTGAAGGAAGTTCAAGTTTGTAGTTTCTCACCACATCAACTGGGACATACTGCAATTAGGAAGAAAGATTTGTTAAATGTGAATGCTATACGATTGAACTATGAATCATTCACTAAAATAATTATAGGCTTTTATTACCAGTTCATCTCTCTTATCTAGTCGTATTTTCGAAAAAAAGTAAGGACTTTTTGGCTGAGTTGCACGTCCACTTTTGAATATATTTGTACCAAAATAGTCATGGCGATCCCTCATCTTGCAGTGGCTCTTTTGCATCCAGCTAAATCAAGAAAGTTAACTGGTCAGGTCCACAAAGAGAAATCTCATAGAAATTCAAAGATACCCATCCATTTCATTTTATATGGTGGTATTATATTGAACATGAACTTTAAGAAAGAAAGAAGACTTTTAATACAAGATATCAATTTTTTCTAAAATGAGATTTAACTTTATTCTTCTTTGTTATTCTAAAAAAACTAACAAAAGTACCTTTGGGCTCGTTTTGTCAGCGTACCAAGCAATCGAACCTTTTCAAAATTCTATAAAATTGGCAATCTTAAATATTTCATGACATTTATATGATTATAAGATCATGTTCAAATATACAAAGATCTTATTTTTGTAACGAAGCACTAACATGAAAAGAATTAAATAGCATATAAAGTATAACAAAGGAGTAAATATATATAAAGATCTTTAATTTGTATATACCTTTTGATCGATGCGCTTTTTTCTTAATGTGTCAGTCATTTCATTCTTGTCTTCCTCTTCATCATCATCATTTTCATATTCTTCCTCTTCCATATATCTGTGTTTTGAATGTAGCACCTTTTTTTTTATCTTTTCTTCGTCTTTTGTTTTTTACTACCTCATATTCCTTGTCCTCATTCTCCTCTTTTTTTTTCTACCATGTAATCCTCATTATTATTATCATAAGAAGAATTATTGTTGCTTTTACTAGTCCAATTCTTTCTCTTTAGGCCTACACTCTTTTGATGTTCAACATTAATTTCTTCCTCTTCCTCCACATTTACGGTCAATTTTAAACCTCCAACTCCTTTCTTTTCGCATTCAGATCTTCCAAGTAATTTGAAGTCAAATCTATTTCCATCATAATCGAAGATCAAAAAGTCTCCCAACTCTATATTGTTGTCCTCAATGAATTTCTCCCATCCAACTTGAAAATAAAAATTTCCTCCTGTTTTGGTCACTCCTATAAGCCACATATTGTCAAATCGATCTCTAAGGGAAACCTTTCTAGGAAACTTTCCATTCTTATAATCGACAAAACTTGTAGGGATTTTCTGTGAAGAAAAAGAAGTTTCATTTTTGAAAAAAATAAATAGAATAATATCAATTTCTTTAAATCAGATTGACTATATCATAAAAACAACAAGTATCAGACGGTAAAATATTTCAAATAAACTAAAAGTTTGAGATTTAAAAGGTTAGAATTCAATATTGTTACTATTTCAGAAACTACAAAATAAAATGTGAGTCATTCTCATAGTTTTACTGTAAAGTTACTTTCTTTAATACTCAGAATTAATATGGAGTCTGAAAATGCATATGCAATTTATGACATTTATTGACTTAATTCCACAGAATACTAATACAAAATTAGGAGATATCCAAATTCATTCAATATCTAAGTTTTGTAGATCTAAATCTCATCAAGGTCTTTCCTTCCCATATCAATTGCCTCCATCTTCCAAAAGAATAAAAAATTCAAGAAAAAGAGTTTCAAGAAATCAGATGTCATAAGAGGCGGGAGTATACTTACCAGCCGTTTCACTGTTTCTATGGATGAAAACCTTGAAGAAATCTTTTTCCATGCTTTCTTTTTCCTTCAAACTTTAAGAGAATAGAAGAATACCGTAACCCTATATGCTTTTTCAATATTGAAGGAGCAAATATAAAAGAGAAGACATATTACAAAAATCTTAAGATTCTCATAGATTTGCGGGCTCTTTTCCACTTTTCATGTAGTAAATATAGAAATAGTAATTTTTTTTTTCTCATCATGTAGTAAATGCAAAAATAATAATCATAGAGAAATATGATGTGTTATTGAGATTAAACTTCGCCTATATATATATATCTTTCAACTTTTGCATTTTAAGTGGATATATCAGTGGTGTATATATACTCTCGTTGTTTAACATATTGTACATATATATCTTCGTCATCTAACAAATGGTACATATTTATCTTTTTTCTTAAAAAAAACAATTTCTTTTTATAAAAAATATAAATTTAAAATTGATATTTTAATTTCAAAAACGTCATGTGACTTTAAGAGATTCCCTCGCCTTTTTTTAACCCCTCCAGATCTGATCCAACTAAAACAACTCAATCCCTCTTTTATTCAAACCAGATTCAAACTCAATTTTATGACTGAATAGTAGAGGGATCGGGTTTTTTCATTTGGATCAGGTCTCGTTCAGGTGTGAAGGAATAAAAAATGGATGAAGTAAACTTTTAAAGCCACGTGAAAGTTTTAAAATTAAAAAATTAATTTTAATTTTTTTAAATTTAGTCTATTAGCGAAAATGACATATATGCATCATTTGTTAACCGTATCAATTCAATCATTTGAGTCAAACTGGAAAAAAAATCTAACTAGCTAATTATTCGGTTCGATATTGGAAAAAAATTGATCTTAATTGGTTTAATTTGGTTTTAACTAAAAAGAGTCAAACCGTATCAAACCAACTTGATAATATATGTATATAATTTTTATAATATTTTATGTAATTTAAAAATACTTCTTAAAATTTTCACAGTGTTTGTCTTTTTAACATGTATTATTTCAAGTCTGGACTTGTAATTTGAATGATCCAATAAGTTTTGTAACTCATAGATGCGTGTTATTAACTCAAGTAACGCCCAAATCAAAATCAAATCAATTTTAATACTAAAAAAAAGAAACAATTTTCAACACTAGAAGTGACAATAATATTAAATATCTAATTTTCTATTTTGCAGGTTAATTTACACAGTGAAATGACACGACCGAATGGGCGAGCCATGCAGGCATCTACATTGACTCTAGCTCGATAGGCGAATCTTTCTTTACCAATGTTTAACATAATTTAATATTCAATAACTGTACAAATAAAATGTTTCTAAAATTTAAAATAAATTATTTCCCCACCATGACCTCCACAAAATCTAGTCTAAACAGGTATAAGAACTCTAAAAAGAATACCGATAAAATAAAATGACACAACTTTGTTTGCGTAGCGAATACGGAAGCTGATGCTGAGTACTCCACATCATTTATGAAACTTCAAACCTAACACAACCTACACCCAAAAAGGTTTAGCAAGGTAGTATCAGTATACCACAATATTGGTAGGTATCATTGGCCGACTAAGATTTATTCACACAATAGTATATAATCAGCATGCAATCGATTATCCAATTCTAACAACAATTCCGGCATTCTAATTATATCCTATCAAGTTCATCAATCAATTTATTAATTCATATAACCTAAACAATATTCAAATACCTGTATCTCAAACTCTAGCCATCAATCAAAACCCATGATTTTGTTTCCCTCTCTCATTGCAACTGTCTCATACCAGGAGCAGTCGCTCGCCGCAACGACACCCTATATAGGCAGTAGCCCTAACTGACCTTTTCCCTTCTTCAACCTGCTATTTAAACATTATGACACGCCTTATTCAGTCATACCTAATTTTTACTAACTAAGTCCATTCCCCTAATTCAAGACCCTTTTATTGACTCAACAACATTAATTAACCTTTTTTCAATCTCTAACCCTTTATCCGTTCCCCGATATTATACCTAGATCAACTACTTCCTAATTTATCATACCATCATCAAATCAGTCATGCTACTATTTTACAACTCACAATGACCATATTGAACAAGCATTCAATCACGATATTAAATAAATAACGCAAATATTCAACAAGAAAAACATAAAACATATCACTGGAGTTATGCCCTCAAAAAATAAAGGTACAAGCATATACCTGCACCTTCCCAATTCCACATTGTACCATTCAGTACCAAAACTGCATCATGTAGTACCATACCTACATCATAGCATCATGTATTATCTCATCATGTATTTTCTTATCATTATATCCCCATATCCTACCTGAATCATATCGGTCTATCATATATCACATATGTATATCTGTTATCTGTTATCTGTCACTCGTATGTGTACTTGTTCTGATCTCTGTCTGACAGTCGTATTTATATCATACTATACCTGTACAAATCTCCGTCTCATAGTGATACCGTCAGTGATATGCAACGCACACGCCTCCGTCACATCACTGTACACACATGCCAAAGGTTCTTATGTCTGTCTTTCTAGTCATGACCTGCAGGGGACTCTAGAAATCCATGCACTATACACTCGGCCGTATGAATCTTTCGTCATATCTGTCTGTGTACTCATCCACACTAATCACCTAGATGCTAACCTCGGGCATGAGCCACTTCTACTCCAAGCATTTAATAAATGGATGAGGTTAGCTTTTAAAGCTGCATGAAATTTTTAAAATTAAAAAGCTAATTTTAATTTTTTTAATTCAGTAAATATAGGTCTATTAACGAAAATGACAAATATGCATCATTTGTTAACCGCATTATTTGTTAACCAGATCAATTTGATAATTTGAGTCAAATCGGAAAAAAAATCCGGCTAGCTAGTTATGTGGTTCAATGTTGGAAAAAAATTGACCTTCATTGGTTTCATTTGGTTTTAACTAAAAAAAATTAAAATCGAATCAAACCAACTTGACATTATACGTATATAATTTTTATAAATATTTTATGTAATTTATAAATACTTCTTTGTTTGTCTTTTAACATGTATATTTCAAGACTAGACTTGTAATTTTGAATGATCCAATAAGTTTTATAACTCATATATGTGTGTTATTAACTCAAATAACATCCAAATCAAAATTAAATCAATTTTAATACTAAAAATAGTAATTTCAACACTAGAAATGACAATAATATTAGATATCTATTTTTTGATTTTGTAGGTTAATTTACACAGTGAAAAAATATAACTTAATTTTTTTAATGTTTAGTTAAGTAATTAATACTTATTAGTCAGAATTGTTTTGGCATGACTTAGTACTTTTATAATATGATCATTTTCATTATTATCTATTAATTAACAATATTTCTTTTATGCCATTTTTTTTTAATTGAATATTTTAGTATAATATAATAACTCATCTCATATTTTGTGATTTTTTTATATGAAATACATTATTAGATAGTTGTATGTACTAGGATTAAAGAAATATTTCAAGTATAAGTTATATATTTTGTATGAAGATTTTATCGGTAAAAAACTCCAAAAAAAGGCTGAAAACCCCGAAAATTTTGAAATTGAAAAAATTTAACTTTTATTGATTTAATCTTTTTATAAATTTAAAAACCTGATACAATTAATTTAATTTAATATTTAAAAAATTTGAACTAATCCGAATTATGCACACATTTATTTAATGTAAGAGAGAGATGGAATTGCAAATGGGGAATAAACTCAAATTAGCATACCATAAAATATGTTCCCACTGAAGTGGTTAAGAAAAGAATTAGAAAGCTAGATGGTGTTAACTTCAAGTTAGATTAAGGGACTAAAATTATTTTGATATTCAAGAGAGAGAAATATTATTAAGCCTATGTGTCATTGTATTGCTCATTCTGTTTCATATGGGTGTTCAGGGTTTTATGAAAAATTAAATTATAAGTTGATTTTAAAAAATTAATATTTAATTTGATTTAATTTTAAATTTATTCATAATATTTAATTTAATTTTAATTTTATTAAAAAAATTAAAAATTAACTAAATTGAACCACTAAATTTTGTACATAAATTTAACAATTATTTAAATATATGATATTAATTTTAATAAATAATTATAAATATTTTATACCTTTTTTATCATTACATTGGTTTTACTCTACTTATTTCACATGCACTATAATATTTTTAAATTTTATTTCTTAAAAAATATGTCCAAACCTAACACTCGCAATTTAATTGTATACATGTGGTATTATGCATTGCTTAATTTTAATTTTTTTTGTTAATACGTTTATCTACTCTTCATCAATGATTTGCCTTTTTAATTTTTGAAGTATTAATCATTCTATTGAAAGTTGTATATTGCTTCCGTGTGGATGCTAGACATGTGAAGTGGAAGCTTCTATAGTTATGCAATTTAAAACTGCTAAAGTTTTGGAATAGTGTTGAAAAATAATAGAAGATTAAGATACATTCATCGTTTGTTAGTAGAAAAAAATTTGTTGTTCCTAATGTTCACTTGAAATAGTTGTCTCATGTCTCTATACTATTATCAATTTATCATTAACTAGTTATAAACTAAAAAAATGAATCAAACCGACAATAATCAAATTGATGGTTTTTATCTTATTTAGTTTGATTTAATTTTAAAATTTAAAAAATAAACTAAATTAATTTAATTTTAAATTTGATAAAAAATCGATCAAAATCAAATCATGAACATCTCTGTTATTCCATACTACTTAGACAATATTTCCTTATTACTTTGTTTCTAAAAGTTGAATTTAAATTTAATTTTTTAAATATTCTTAATAAGAAGCTTCAGAGAAATTATGATATGCGAACGACCACTAAGTTTGAATTTTTATAACCACACAAATTTTATAATATAGTTAAAATTATAAATTTTAAATATTTTATTTTATTTTTTAAATTTCCAATCGAATTGCCACATAAATTAGGAAAAGAGCACAAAATGAAAAGGAAAAATAATGATCTTGGTCCATGAGTTATTGTCTAATTATATTTTTAGTCCTTATGCTAATTACCTTAAGGGTGTTTTCAATAAGGAGGAAATATTTTTTAAAAAATAATTTTCTATTTTTTTATGATTGATTGATCAAAAATTTTGAAAACTATTTTTTTTTTATAAATAAATTTATTGAAAATAAGAAAAATGGCTTTTTAAACAATAATAGGAAGAACAACTCATTAAAATAATATTTTTTCGTGTTTGATTTGGTTAGTGTTTTAAAAAAATAAAATCGGCCATTATTGATTTGGTTGGTTTTAACTAAAAAAGCTAAATCAAATCAAACCAATCCGACATTATATGTATATAACTTTTATAAATATTTTATATAATTTATAAATACTTTTAAAAAAATTTAATAGTTTTTGTCTTTTAATATGTATTATTTTAAGTTTGAATTTGTAATTTTTAAATGATCCAATAAGTTTTATAACTAATAGATGCGTGTTATTAACTCAAATAATGGCCAAACCAAAATCAAATCAATTTTAATACTAAAAAAAAGAAATAATTTCAAACTAAAAATGACAATAATATTAAATATCTAATTTTTTAATTTTATAGGTTAATTTACATAGTGAAAACACGTAACTTAATTTTTTTTAACGTTTAATTATGTAATTAATACTTATTAGTTATACTTTATTTGACTTGTCTTAATACATTTAGAGTATGATCATTTCATTATGACGTATTAATTAATAATATTTATTTTATGCAATTTGATTATTTGTTGAATATTTTAGTACAATATCATCATTCATCTCATGTTTTGTGTTTTTTTCTTTATATGAAACACCTTATTAGATAGTTGTATGTTACTAGATTAAAGAAAATATTTCAAGTATACATGTTTTTATGAAAATTTTATCGGGGAAAAACTCCAAAAAAAATCGAAAAACTCAAAAAAATTGAAAAATTCCAAAATTAAAACACCCGACTTTTATTAATTTAGTTTAATCTATAAATTTAAAATCCAATATAATTAATTTAATGTAATGTTTAAAAATTTTGAACCAATTCAAACTATATACACCATTATTTCGATGCAGGAGAGAGATATGTAATTGCAAATGGGTGATAAACCCAAATTAGCATACTGTAAAATATGTACCTACTGAAGTGGTTAAGAAAAGAATTAAAAAGTTGACGGTGTTAACTTCAAGTTAGATTAAAGGACTAAAATTACACACTTTATTTCATTAACGGTTAAATGTGCTTAATTCACTAATACGAGGATCAAAATCGGTATTTAGACAATAACTCTGGAACTAAAACTGCTAACTTTTACTTTTCCATCTATATATTTTTGGGACCATAACAAAATAGTAACAACAACGGTTCTACACTTTTATTGTTCAGAAAATTATTCAATCTTCTTTTTTTTTTCTCAAAAATATGGTCAAACAGTTTTCTGTTAAGGAAATTATGTCACACTCCGTAAAAGTTAGTAACTCATAAACCTACGCGTGGAATTGTGATAGATAGGAAATATACGATCTGTGTAGGAAACCCCGGAAGTCGGGTCAAACGAGGCCAGGCCGCAAAGGCCAGCGCGATGCTCTAGCACCCTGGTGCTTTGGGCAGCGCGGCGAGCCAGCCCCTTGGCGCGTTGAGGGGCGCGACACGGGGGTGAGGGCAGCGCGATGGGCGGCGCGGGGCGCGCCCCTGCCACCGCCCTATTCTATATATATATATATATATATGTATAGTCCTTAGTTATATTTTTAAAGTTATTTTCCAATTCTCAATTCGGCCAGAGAGAGTGTGAGACGAGGGAATCAAGTAGTTTTCGTCCGTTTACGCTACGGAACGCTGTCAAAATTCAAATTAACTTCGGGTATCGAAGTTTAAGGCCGTTGGGAGTATTACTACGAAGTTATTTTCGTAAAATTCGCCCGTTGAATCGATATCCCGCCGAGTCAAAGTTGTCGGAATTGCTCCAAACTAACTCCTATACGGTCACAAGATTTAAGTAAGCATTTTCCCCTTCTGAACGCTCAGAAAATTATACGTTTTCGACCGTGTTTTGATAAGTTAAAGTATAGTTAATATTAGTATTAAAAGTTATCGTTTTCGCCGAATTTAGTACTAAAACTAGTCTTATTCTCCCAGTAATACGATTACAGTTGGAAAGGACTGTTGAATATGGATTGAAACTCGTAATCAGAAGTAATCCAGGTATGTAAGGCTATTCCATCGGCAAGTTATGTTCGTCGTAAAGTTAGTACGACACATATGCCTGTAGGCTTTCAGCGTAAACCTATTGGGGTTAACTATTATGGACTGAGTTGAGTTAGTAACGATGATTAGTAACCCTTGTCAGAATTAACCCTAGTCAGATCGCTTGTTGTGTATGGTAATTGGGGTTTGAGTTCTGTCACCTATAGAGTTATATTCTCAAGAGCAGTATGATGTCTAAGGAACCAGAATGAGATCGTGAGGACCATATCCAGTTTCAGAGCTTACGTTATGGCCCATAGTCGAGCCAAGGCTGGGGTCCCAGTCATAGCAGTTTCATTATGACCCACAGTCGGGCCAAGGCCCGGGTCCAGTCATCAGAGATTAAATTACAGCCCATAGTCGAGCCAAGGCTCGAGGCCCAGTTATAACAGTCATAGCATGATCCATAGTCGAGCTAAGACTCGGGATCCAGATACAGCAGTTGCATTATGACCCATAGTCGGGCCAAGGTCCGGGGTCTAGCTATCAGAGGTTACATTATGACCCATAGTCAAGTCAAGGCTCGGGGTCCAATTATACAGCCAGACAGTTCAGACACAAATACAGCCACATCAGCCTATTGGGCTCAGACGTGTATTCAGAGAACGAGCAATCCAGAGTTACAGTTGCCCATAGTCTTTAGTAGCCAAACAGTAGAAGTATACCTTGTTTGTACCTGCGAGGGCTTATAGGGGCCCAGGTAGGTTTTCTATGTTGTTTGTACCTTGCAGGCTTACGGGTGCCCGGTTAGGTTCTTGTTTGCATATAGATAGACTTATTGTTTAAATATTTCAGATGATAAAGGTATTCAGGTTAAACTTTTACTCTCTTCATTGATTACTACAGTTTTACCAGCTTTCAGTCAGTTATTATCTTTCTGTCTTACATATTCGATACATATCGTACTGACGCGCACTCGGGGCGTTGCATTACTTGCCTGTAGGTGCAGATAGATGTGGTTCGGGATGTTCCTAGACTTCATCTGAGGTCAACAGTTTATTCAGCTCCTTCCCTCCGGAGTTGAAAGTTAGGCGAGGTTTACTTTTGATGTACAGCTTTTGGGTAGGTCGGGGCCATGTCCCGACCATTAAAGTATTCCTAGAGGCTTGCAGATTGTTGTACATTCCCTGTGGTTAGTTTGCCGTAGGCCGTGCGCGGACCGTGTATGCTTATTCTCCTGTGATGGCTGTGTGGGGCCTTGTTTAGCGGTTAGTAGTGGCCTTGTCGGCCATAGAGTAGTTTACTACTTGATTTATGTTCCAGTTATAACTAGACAGCATGGTGGCCTTGTCAGACCGCATAGGATCCCGGTTGTTATGTTGTTGTGATTAGCTTTCTTTCTTTAAAGGTGGCCTTGTCGTCCAGAGGCTGTATTTACAAGCGAGATATAGCTCATTGGTTTCTTGAGTTGAGTGTTAGAGTGCACCAGTATAGTCAGGTTCGTTCAGATCTAGTGTGGCATCAAGTGCCAGTCATACGCCCCAAGGTGGGGTGTGACAAATTCTTACGATTACTATTTACTAATATATTTTAAAAGAGAGATAAAATATATAATATTTATTTAACAAGAAATTAGGAAGCATAGATTATTGAAATCTTTAAAGACTCTTAATTTTTTGATGGGTCGGTTATAAGGATATAAGCAAATGAGAAAATTTATTATGAAATACTATATACGTGTTACTAAATATAAATCAATTAATCCCGTTAAAAATATGTAAATAAAAATTTAAAATATTGTCTAGTTATATTTTTACTTAAAAATTAAGCTTAGTTTGAATTAAACATTAGAACTCAAAACTTAAAATAATTTATTTTGAATTCAAAAAAATAAAATAACTCATTTTTAATTTTAAAAAGTAGCTTATTTTATAAGCAGAAAAATAGCCCATTAATTAGGTCAATAATAAAAAAAAATTGAATTAGAAAAATCAAACCGAATCGAACAAAATTAGTTCAGTTTGGTGTTCGGTACACATAAATAAAAAATCAAAAACTGAAAAATTGAACCGAAAAATAGAATGTCCACCCCTAAGTGAAAGTACGTTTTTATTGACCTCTTCAAGTTACATTTATAAAACCTAGAAAAGGCAAGAAAAAAATACAATTCTAGCAGATTAAGAGAATTACTGATATTAGAACTAACTCTCAAATAATAGGAACAAACGACTAAGGCTAACAACTAATGACTAGGTCCTATTGAAAACTATGGCAGTAAAAATAAATTTACTGCAGTTCAAACAAAAAGTTCTAGTGCTCCTCCTTGCTTTGGAAGCTGCAAACTCCAATTTTCTGTCTGAGAAGCTTGAATTTGCTGACTGGTAAAGGCTTAGTGAATATATCAACCAATTGTTCTTCCATCTCACAATAGACAAGAGTTATATCTCCGTCTTTTTACACTTCTCTCACGAAGAAAAACTTGATATTTAAGTGCTTAGTTTTCCCATGAAACACAGGATTGTGAGAACTAGCTATTGCTACTTGGTTGTCCACGAACACTTCAATGCTTCCTGTTGGTTCCATATGCAAATCAACCAAAAAGATTTTCAACCACAATGCTTGATTTACTGTTGTAGTAGCTGCCACAAACTCAGTTTCGGTTGCGCCACAATATCCTGTTTCTTACACTCCATGAGAAAATTTCAGAACCAAAACTAAAATAGCTCCCTGAAGTACTCTTCAAATCAGCTACGGAACTGCCTCAATCACTATCAGAATACCCAAAAAGCTTTGCAAGTTGACTCCTCTGAAACTTGACTCCATAGGTGGTTCCTTTGATGCACTGCATAATTCTTTTGATTGCCTTCAAATGCACTTCACTCGGATAATGCATGAACCTTGATAGAACATTTACAACCTAAATATATTTGGTTGTGTTGCTGTAAGATACATCAAACACCTAATGAAACATCTGAAATATGTTTCCTCCACCTTTTCAGCTCCATTATCTTTGCTTAGTTTCTCCTTGTGGTTCATGGGAGTATTCATCTCTTTGCAATTTTTTAATTAAATTTCTTGAGAATATTCTTTGCATTTTTTTTCAAATGAAAAACTCATCTTCTCCTTGTGTAATCTCCATTTCAAGGAAATAAATCATCAGACCAAGATCACTCATTTCAAAAGTTTGCATCATATCTGATAACACAAAGGTTGAAAATTCAAAAACTAGAGTATGAATTTAAAATAATTGCGAAAGAAAAACTAGAACCTAATAGAAAAGACTAAACAAGAAATAAGAGATATGAATTTGACAAGATCCAAGTAACAACGAATTGGATATACGTAAACCAAAAGCCTTTACTTGAGAAATTAATCAAGTTTAGAATCGAATCTTGATCGCTTCGTGACTGATGTTAGACAACAATTTGTAAGTGTACTAATCACCTTCTAAGAATACCAAGAAGAAACCAAAGGTATCAAAGAAAGAAATTATCTTACTATCATAAACTATGAACTAATTAGGTTGAAAGATAAATCTAAAAGCAATCTACCACAAAGGTTCAAGAGAACTCTCAAATATATTAATCTTTAAAATCTGATTTTCTTGAATAAACAAAGACCTCTTTATATAATAACGAAGAAGGGGTTGATCAAAGATAATATAAATAAAAATGATACTTCCTAGAGCCTAAAAGACTACCACACACATCATCATATAAAGTCAACATAGAATAAAATAACTATTAAGACTTCCATGCACAAAGTCCTAGGAAGTCAAATAGAATTAAACAAATATTAAATATAATTTTAGATACTAATTAAAAAGATATTGCAGTATTCTTTTCATTTAACGGCTAATTTGGGCCTCATTCCATCTCCTCTTGGATTTTAATTTGGGCCTCAAAATAGATGTAAGCCTTGAAAAAATTATCTTCATTGCACTTGAGATCTTATTCCATCACAAGACACTTTTTAATAGCTATTCCAACTCACTAAACTGGTCTTCAATATTTTCTTATTTGGGATCTTGTCATGGGTTCTCTTGGAACTTTCAAAGCTTAGTTAGTTGATGTTGAGTTTCCATGGATGTTATCATTCCCCTTTTCTTCAAGAGAATTCGTCCTCGAATTCAATGTTGCATCAAATAAAGAAAGATCAGAAACATTAAAGGTAGCACTAACTTGATATTCACCGGGAAGATCAAGTTTGTAACCATTGTTTCCAATCTTTTTAAGGACTTCAAATAGACCATCTCCTCTTGGGTGTAATTTGAATTTTCTTTTGGCAAGAAATCATTCCTTCCTAAAGTGCACTCGCACTAGATCTCCAAGCTTAAAAATAACATATTTTTGCCCCTTATTTCTCCTTAAGGCAGTTTGTTCATTCTTTTGTTCAATTGCAAGCCTTGTTTGTTAATGAATCTTCTTCATTATTTTGACCTTCTTCCTACCATAAAGATTAACAATATCATTAGTAGGAAAAAGTAGCGAAATCAGGGAGAGTGTAGGGGATTAAATTCATAAACAACTTCAAAAGGACACTTATCAGTAGAAGATTGTATAGTTCTATTATAGACAAACTCTACGTTAGTCCCTAACTTTCCCTATAGAACTCTGCAAAAGTGACTTAAAAACTTAACATCCCTATCACTAACAATAGTTTTAGGTATATCATGTAATTTAATTTTATTTTTTTACAAATAAATCAGCCACATGTGATGCATCATTAGTCTTTGAACATGGAATAAAGTGAGCCATTTTTGAAAATTGGTCTGCCGCTACAAATATACATTCCTTCCATGTTTAGTTTTAGGCAGACCTAACATAAAATCCATAGAAATATCAATCCAAGGAGAAGTAGGAATAGGTAAAGGAGTATAAAAACTATGTGGTAATACTTTTAATTTGACCGGTTTACGTTCAAGACATTGGGAACACACTTTCTCAACATCCTTTCACAGGCCAAGCCAAAAAAAATATTCAACAAATATATTCAAAATTTTGAAAACTCCAAAGTGTCCCATAAGTCCACCACAATGTGCTTTGCTAACAAATATTTCACACAAAGAGCAATTAGGAATACACAACTTATTTTCCTTAAAAAGGAATACATCTTGAAGATAGAAGAGCTCATAAGGACCCCACTTACACTCTGCAAAAATCTTGCCAAAATCAGAATCATTAGCATAAAGGCCCTTGATTTGATCAAAACCCATCAATTTAGAAGTAAGAGTAGAGACCAGACATATCTTCTTGAAAGTGTATCAACAACCATATTCTCTTTTCCTTGCTTCTAAGCAATCACATATGGGAACCTTTTAATGAACTCAACCCATTTTACATGTTTACGATTAAGCTTACTTTGGCTCTTCAAGTATATCAAGGATTCATGTCAGTCTTAACCACAACTCTCTAGACCAAAAATAATATTGTCATATAGCTAAAGCCTTTGCCAAAGCATATAGATCTTTGTCATAAGTTGAGTGGTTCAGTGCAGCTCCACTCAGCTTTCCATTAAAGTATGCAATGGGATTGGAATCCTGCATTAATACAACACGTATTCATCTTCCAGATACATCACATTCAACCTCAAGAAATTTAGAGAAATCAGGTTATTGCAAAAAAGGAGCATAACACAATTTTTCTTTCAACAAGTTAGAAATAGCATCTTATTCTATTTTCCATGTAAAACCTTGTCCTTCTTAATAATCTCAATCAAAGGAGCAACAATGGTGCTAAAATCTCTAAGAAATCTCCTATAAAAACTAGCAAGCCATGAAAACTTCAAATCTTAATTACTCTCTTAGGTTTAGGTCATTCTTTGATTTCCTTAATTTTCTCTTCATCAACTTCAACTCCTCTTAGAACTGACCATAAAATCCAAGAATACCACATGATCTGCACAAAAGGTACATTTTTTAGGATTAACAAACAATTGTTGCTTTTTAAGAACTTCATAAACTTATTTTAGGTGTTCAACATATTCATTCAAATATTTAGAAAAGATCAAGATATCATCAAAATAAACCACCACAAACTTTTCATGAAAATCCTTAAAAATATGATTCATCAATCTCATAAAAGTGTAGGGTGCATAAGCCAAGTCAAAAGGCATAACTAATCACTCATAAAGATCATATTTGGTCTTAAAAGCAGGTTTTTATTCATCTCTAGGATTCATTCGTATCTGATGGCAACCACTTTTTAGATTAATTTTTTAAAAAAAAAAAATTAAACCCATACAATTGGTCTAATATATCATCAAGACGAGGAATAGGATGACGATACCTTATCGTAATCTTGTTGATGGATCGACAATCTACACACATCCTTCAGGATCCATCTTTTTTGGGAACCAATAGAATAGGAGCAGAGCAAAGACTCATGCTCTCTCGCACAAACCCCTTTTCAAGTTACTCTTTAACTTGTCTTTGCAATTTCTTTGTCTCTTTAGGATTACTTCTATAAGCAGGCCTATTTGAAATTTGTGCTCCAGGTACAAAGTCAATTTGGTGCTCAATGTCACACAAAGGTGGTACATCTTTAGGATATCCTTATGAAAGATATCATCAAAATCTTGCAAAAGAGAAGTAATACTACTTGCCAAAGAAGAAGTTAGTATCTCAGAATTAATCAAAATTTCTTATTAAGTAGTATTATGGGTAGTCCCTCTTTTCTTGCATTCATACACTCCTTGTATTTTATATAGAAATTCTTTTTTTTTCTTTTCCTTAGCCTCTTTCCTATCATCAATTTTTTTTCCTCCCCTTTGTTTTCCCATTGATTCCCTTAATCTCGTTTGATCTTCAAATACTTGAGAAGGAGTTAAAGGCGCAAGAGCATACTTCTTGCCATTAAGCTCAAGAGAATATCCATTCTTTCTTACATCATAAAAAGTATGCCTATCAAACTGTCACGGACGATCAAGCAAGATATGACAAGCTTGTATAAGAATCATATCACAAAGAGTTCCATCCTTATGCCTACTAACATCAAATGAAATCATGCATTATTTGTTGAATTTCAGTTCAACACTATCATTCAACCATGGGGTTTATAAGGCTTAGGGTGTTTCAAGCATTCAAGCCTAACATATCTACCAAGTGTGAACTCACCACATTAGCACAACTACCACTGTCAATAATCATAGAACAAGTTCTTCCCTTTATCCCACATATAGTATGGAATATATTCTCCCTTAGTTCATAACTATAGATTCCTAAATTGATAGATATAAGTCTCCTAACTACCCCTAAACAAACCATAATTAAAAGAAAGTTCTACACCATCTTCATTCTCACATTCATCTTCTTCCTCTTTCTCACTTTTTTCACTCTCATATTCTACATCAAGAATCTTCCTAGCTACCCTAAAATGACCATCATTAGACAGTTCTACGTCATCTTCACTCGTACCTCCCTCTTCTTTCTCATCCTCACTTTTTTCATTCTCATATTTTTTATTTCTCTCAAAATAATATTTATTCTAGTTGGGCATGCATGAATCATATGCCCTCTCCCATGATATTTATGATATTGAATAGAGCTGAAAGGTTTAGACGGTTTAGAAAAAAAAGATTTACCTCCTTCTTTATCATCTACTTTACAAAAGAGGTCTAGAAGATACTTCTTCTTTTGACCATGGCTTCTTGGAAATGGTGTTTGGTCATTTCATCTATGAGCTAACCTGCTGTCTTCTTTTAGTTTGTTTTTCTACTTTTACAGCCAGATTTACTAACTCATCTAAAGTTATATATGGTTGTATCTATACTACGTCAGTTATTTGTTTATTTAAACCATTAATAAATCTAGCTATAGTATCCTTTTCTTCTTCCATGCAGTTAGCTTGGATCATAGTCATATTCATATTCTTAAAGAATTCATCAACAGTCATGGTTCCTCGCTCCAGTAACTGAAGATGTTGTTGTAGGTCTCTTCGAAAAGGGGAAGGCATAAACCTTTTCTTCACGGCTCTCTTCATCTCATCCCAGGTAGCAATGGGTGGTTCTCCATCTTGTTGTTTATCCCTTGTAAGCTTTTTCTACCAAATAGAAGCATAGTCAGAAAGTTCAACAACAACAAGCTTAACCTTTTTACCTTCCGAATAGTTGTGACAATAAAAAGTGTCCTCAACTCTCCCCAATCAAGGTACAAATCTGAATCTTTTGTGCCCTTAAAAGATGGCATCTTCATCTGTATGCTATTCATGTTGTCATCTTCCAATCTACCTTGTTGTCCCCTCCTATATCTCTCTATCCTATCTGGATTTACATTAGGATCATCAACCAAAGCCTCTGTAGGATTTTCTTGACTCTCAATGGGAGAATAGGTATATTTCTCCTATTTTAAGGTTTAGGATTATTTTGGGATGGTATTACAGGTTGATTTTCCTTCCTAAGTTCAGCTATTGTCTCATTTTGTTCAGCAATGGCATCCTTTATCTCTTGAAATTGCAATTTCCATTTTCAAATTATCAGTGCATAGCTTGTCAAATATTTTCTTACTCGGATCCCCGCTTCTTGAGCAGTCCTCTTTTCATCATCACTATTACCTATATTAGACATCATAAAGAAAATGGTGTATCACTCAAACTTTGACTTTTTTCCTCAATTGTTCTCACCCATCTTGCTTTTTTCCTCTCAAATAACCTTTGGGAAGAGATTTTATGAATTTATAATTAACTTCACTGGTGTCAAGTCCTTAGTAATAAAATAAATAAAAAAATTGGGACACAAAAAAAGTGAAGAACTAACCCTAGAAAGAATAGAATTTAGTTGAAACAAGACTCGAACAAAAAGAAAAAAAATTTAGAACACGATAATAGATCCCCTCTTCTTGTGTTCTATCAAAATCACTTTATTTAATTTTTTTCAGAAATAATTAGATGAAGAAAATTCCTTGAAGAGCAATAATTTATTTTTACTCTCTCTTTTAACAATACAGTTCACTGCTACAACATCTTTTTATTTTTTACTCTTTGTTCAAGAAACTCTCAAGATTATCAAGAATAGAATCGTGAAACAGTCAAACATCACTATAGTGCCAGCATTTAACTGAAAATTTTATGGCTGCTATAGTGAGGTGTTATATATATATGTTGGCATTTAATAGTTGGATCTGATTTAGCAATTATAAATAAAAATACACAAAAATCTAGGTCAGTGATTTTGTGTACCAAAAGAAATATATTTGTTAATCAATTTAACCAAAAAAAATTTAAAAAAAATAGAAAGAGAGCAAATGTAAAAAAAAAAAAGACAAACGCTAGTAGCCTTTCTTTGTGAAGTTATGATCATAACTTGTGGTCACTAATTTAATATAATTTTTCTTTTAATAGATATTCGTACTTGAAATTTACTATGTGTATGACATTAATGATGATTATCATAATATTTTAAAATAATTATTTTTATAAATAATATTTCTTATAAAATATTATTGCATAATATTTGAGTATGGTTGTTATAAAGGTGTAATTTTATAAAGATTATCGCATATTAAACGTCACTGCTATTATAGGTAGAATGTTGTTATAGAGAAGTAAAATATAACATCAAATCGGTTTTGGAGAAAATCAGGTTGTTATACTAAGACAAGAGGGGGTTGCTCAGATGGTAAACACCCTCTACCTCCAACCTTGAGGTTGTGGGTTCGAATCACTAAGGGAGCGAAAAGGGGTGGGAATTCCTAGGGAGGGGTAAAACAATTATTAAAAAAAAAGGTTGATATACTAAAATGTTGTTATAACGAATGACTGTTATAACGAGGTTTGACTCTAGAATAGCTCTGATACCACTTAATAACATATAGGTTGGAAATCCTAAAATTAGAGTATGAACTTAAAACAAATATGAAAGTCAACATAGAATAAAACAACTCTTAAATATAATTCTAGAAACTAATTAAAAAATACTGCAATATTTTCTCCATTTGGGGTTGATTTGGCCCCATTCTATCTCTTTTTGGACTTAGATGTAAGACTTAGAGAAAACATCCTCATTGGACTAGAGATCTTCTTTTATCACAAGACACTTTTTTATAACTAATTCCAGCCTATTAAGCTGGTCTTCAGATTTCCTTATTTGGGATCTTGTCATAGGTCCTCTTGGAACTTCCAAAGATTTGAAATATGTTTCCTCCATCTTTTCAGCTCCATCATCTTTACTTAGATTCTCCTTTTGGTTCATGGGAGTATTTATTTCTTTGCAATTTTTCAATTTGAATTTCTTAAAGAATTTTCTTTGCGTTTTTTTTCTTCTTTTTTTTGGGTGGGCAAATGAAAAACTCATCTTTTCCTTATTTCAAGGAAATAAGTCATCAGACCAAGATCACTTATTTCAAAAGCTTGCATCATATCTTGCTTGAACTTATCAATAAGCTTTGCACTGCTTTCATTGATCAAAAGGTCATCCACATAAAGAGAAACAACAAGAATCTCGTTATTATTATGTTTAGACAGTATAAATTCTAAATGAATTTTTTCAAAATTAAGGCCAAGCAAATAATCATCTATTCGAACATAACAAGCTCTTCCTCTAATGGATTTAATGAGAAGCTTCTACCTCTCATTTTAATTTTAAATAAGTCTTGTCCTGAGGTTTTCTTGATCAAGCAATATTTATCTTCAAATACAATTTGAAAAATTTTTCTAATAATTGTCCAACACTTAACAAGTTTTGATCTAAATCGGATACATAAAAAAATATCATAAATTATTTTAGTACTTGATTGTGTTTCAATTGTAATGGTTCTCATTTCTCTTGTCGGAATATGACCACCATGGCCTATTCTAACTTTTGCAACTTCGATAGGCTTCAAATCTTTAAAGAGATTTTTATCATAAGTCATATTATTTATGCATCTGCTATCGATCAACCAAAACTCACTTGAACTATTGCTTGCAAAACAATGCAACAAAGAGTTAATCCTCTTCTTGTTCATTAACAAACTGAGCATCTGCATCATGCTGCTGAGATTTATTCTTCCAGATGATTGCTTCATGCCCAAATTGATTGCACTTACCACACTTAGCATTAAGCCTTTTCCAACACTTGTACGGCGCATGTCCATTCTTTCCGCAATGTTACAAGGAGGATAGTTTCCTTTGGAGCTACTTGCTTTGTTTTTATTGTTGTTGCAAGTTGCTCCTTCTCTGTTTGTTGGATGATTCTTCTTATGATTTTTCTTTTTATATCTTCCACCATCTTCATGTTTTGCTAGTAATGCTCCCTCTCTAATTCTATCTTCTCTCATAACCCTTTTTTGTTCTTGTGCTTGCAAGAAATTCAATAATTCTGCCAAGGCAATTTTGAACAGATTCTTAGTGTTTTTCAAAGTGGTTATGGTGGCTTCAAATCTTTCAGATATAATAACCAGAATTTTTTCAATAATACGAGAGTCTTTAAACTCAAAACTAAGTAATCTTATTATGTTTGCTATGTTCATAAGCATGTCAGAGTACTCCTTGATCGTTTCTGACTCTTTCAACTTTTGCAACTCAAAGTCTCTAATGAGATTTTACACCTGCATGTCTTTGATACGATCATCTCCTTCATATTTTGTCTTAAGATAATCTCAGATGATTTTTGCCGATTTTAGAGACATAATACTAGCGAAAATTGTTGATGAGACTGCCGAAAAGAGACACGCCTTTGCCTCAGACTTTCTAGTTTTTTTGTCCTTGTGATTCTTGATTTGAGCTACTGTTAGATTTTAGGCTAGTGGAAGAACTTCATAATCCTCCTTGATTTACTCCCAAAGATCTAAAGCTTCTAGGTCCATCCACACCAACCACATGTAAAAAATTTCGCTATTGAAGACTGGAGGTGTCATTGCCTAGAAACTTGATCTTTCTTTTATGCTGGAACTTTGGGTGCTTCTAGTTATGGTGCTCGACTCACTTGAAACACTCACTCAGTGGAAATACTCATAGATAACGCAAGAAAAAAGGACTCTAGATACCAATTGTTAGTTTTTTTCAGAGTTAAAAGATATCAGAAAGCTAGAGAAATATAACAGTGGAAGTACATTTTTGTTGACCTCTTCAGGTTACATTTATAAAACCTAAAAAAATAGTAAAAAGCATAATCGTACCAGATTAAGCGAATTACTAATATTAGAACTAAACTCCTAAATAATAGGAATATATGGTGAACGACTAATTGACTAGGTCTTATTTAAAACCAAGGCAACAAAAATAAATTTATTGCCGTTCAAAAGAAAATTCCTAACATTCTATAAAATATTCTTACCTTTTACTCTCACAACACTTTGATGCAACAGATTGCTTTCAAGCACTAGAGAACACAAGTTTTATAACCAAAGCCATTTAATTTGATTGTGATCCTTCAAGTTTGTTGACATAACTCTCTCTTTTTCATTTATAACCATAGTAATATTGATTATCAATATTTATAAGGTATGCAAAGAGTTCTCAAGAGAGCATTATGAACATACATAGAAGCAAATAGAGACACTTCTATATAAAACTACTTACGGAAACACGGGACTTCATTAAAAACAATATTAACTATACCTACATATTCTATTCGGCATTTACTTTTTCTCACAGTTGCTTGGAAATAAACAGTTACAAAAATTTTCCAATCTCTTTGTTTATACTTCAAATAATTTGGAGTTCAAAATATCCTTAATTTTAAGAAAGCATGCATTGTGTGTTAATTTTAGAATTGTGCACTAGTTCTTCTGAGAGTGTCTTTACATTATTCTTACTATATATATGAAGTTTGTCAAGCACAGCTACATGGACAAACAAATAGTGAAAAAGAAAATACTTCCAAGTTAACAAATTTTCACTGTACTAATCAAATACATGAATTTCCAGTCTGCTCATAGCCTAAAATATTATCCTAGTCAATCCATAAAAGACTCCTATTAGTGAGTTGTTCATTTTCGAGGTAAAATGCATAATAATAGAAATTAGAAGTGAAAATACCAATTGGAGTAGTTGTAGAGTACCTCAATGAGTTTGGAGATGAAATCCAATGTCAAGAACTGTGTCTTCAATCTGGGAAGAATCCAAACAAAGTCATCTAAAATTTAGAAGAAAGAATTCACAATTCCAAATTCTTGAGATATATCATTGATTGTTGGAAACTTGAAAGCAATATAACAGAAAAGAAGATAGTCTGACAACCATAAATAAGGTAAACCATGCAGAATGATAATTAAGTAACAATTCTATAGCTTAAAGCAACATACAAATTTGAGAAACCAATTTACTGCTGATGAGAAACTTGTATACTGCAAGCATAACAAAATGCTATTACTTAGCGAACTTGTCAAGTCTAAACGCCAGTCGATTGGCTTAATTGTTAAAGTATTAATACAAAATAGAACAGTCTTCAATGTTTTGTCAACAAACAACAATACTTATTGTCTTTCAAAATTGTCAACATATAACAACACTCAAGGCCATAAAAATTAAAATATAATGTTAACTAGCAGACTATTTCTTATTTTTCTTATTGGAATGGGAACTTGCTCCTTCATGGAGAACTTGAACTTGTAAGTAAAGGTTTTTATTATATTTTTCTCTCATAAATTCGCAAATACACTTATCATTTTTGTCCACAAGATTCCACCTATATAAACTGCGCCATCCGCCAATTAGCCATATTCTACCGTCCTTCCAAATCTTGAGTTTTGTCTCAAATTCTCTGCCAGCAGAGTCACGAATAGTCATGCTTGAAGGAAGTTCAAATTTGTAGTCTCTCAACACATCAACTGGAACATACTGCGGTTAGGAAGAAAGACTTGTTAAATAAGAATGCTATAAGATTGAACAATAAAATTATTCACTAAAATAATTATAGCCTTTTATTACCATTTCATCTCTCCTATATGATCGTATTTTCGCTACAAAATAAGAATTTTTTGGTTGAGTTGCACGTCCATTTTTGAATATATCTGTACCAAAATAGTCATGGCACTCTCTCACCTTGTAAGTAGTGGCTCTTTCGCATCCAACTGAATCAAGAAAATTAACTGGTCAGGTTCACAAAGAGAAATCTCATAGAGATTCAAGGATACCATCCATTTCATTTTATATTGTGGTATTATATTGAACATGGACTTTAAGAGAGAAAGAAAGAAGACTTTTGACACATATCAAAAGTGTTATAAAATGAGGTTTAATTTTATTCTTCTTAGTTATTTCAAAAAACTAACAAAAAATACTCTTAGGCTCATTTTTTCATCACACCAAATAATCAAACCTTTTTAAAATCCTACATAACTTGTAATCTTAAATATTCCATGAAATTTATATGAGTACAAGATCATGTCCAAAACTAAAAAGATAATAGTTTTGCAATAAAGCACTAATAAGAAAAGAATTAAATAGCACATAAAATATAACAGAGGAGTAAATATAAAAATCTTTAATTTATATCTACCTGTAGAACGTGGCTCATTTTTCTTAAATTTGTCAGCCATTTCATTCTTGTCTTCCTCTTCATCTTCATCATTGTCATATTCTTCCTCTTCCATATACCTATGTTTTGAATGTGGTGCCTTTTCGATTTTTTCTTCGTCTTCTTTTTTTACTACCTCAAATTCTTTGTCCTCATTCTCCTCTTCTTTTTCTATCATGTAATCCTCGTTACTATCATCATAAGAAGAATTATTGTTGCTTTCACTAGCCCAATTCTTTTCCGTTAGCGCTACACTTTTTTGACGTTCAACATTCATTTTTCCCTCTTCCTCCATATTCACAACCAATTTTAAACCTCCAGCTCCTTTCTTTTCACATTCAGATCTTCCAAGTAATTTAAAGTCAAATCCATTTCCATCATAATCGAAGATCATAAAGTCTCCCAATTCTACATTATTGTCCTCAATGAATTTCTCCCATCCAACTTGAAAATAAAAATTTCTTGCTGTTTTGGTCACTCCTATAAGCCATATATTGCCAAATCGGTCCCTAAGGAAAACCTTTTGAGGAAATTTTTCATTCTTGTAATCGATAAAACTTGTGGGGATTTTCTGTGAAGAAAAAAGTTTCATTTTTGAAAAAAAAAAATATAGAACAACATCAATTTCTTTAAATTAGATTGACCATTTCATTAAAACAGCAAGTATCAACCCATAAAATATTTCAAACAAATTAGAAGTATGAGACTTATAGGTTAGAATTCAATAATGTTACTATTTCAGAAACTACAAAATAAAATCTGAGTCATTCTCGTAGTTCTACCGCAAAGTTACTTCCTTCAATAATAAAAATTAATATGGTCATTTTAAAATGTATATACAATTTATGATATCTATTGACTGAATTTTAGAGAATACAGACAAACTTAGGAGATTTAACATACATAAAATTGACTCCTATCACACAAAGACATCTCTCCTTTTTCAACTTTCTCTCCCCTTATTCACATCCCACATCTTCAAAAAACGTTACTTAAAAAAGTTTCAGGAAAAAGAATCAGCAAGAATCATAGATCAAATAATTATATATTAGAGTATAGGAAAAGAATGAGAGGAAAAATACACTTAAAGAATATAAAATGTATGAGATATCTAAATTCCTTTTATATTTAAGTTTTGTAGATCCAATTCTCACCAAGGTCTTCCTCTTCCCCTTCCCCTTCCCCTTCCCCTTTCCATATCTATTGCCTCCATTTCCAAAAAGAACAAAAAATTGAAGCAAAAAAGTTTCAAGAAATCAGATACCATAAGGGGCGAGGGTACACTCACCAGCTGTTTTACACTGTTTTCAGAGATGAAAACCTTGAAGAAACCCTTTTCCATGTTCTCTTTTGTTGTCAAACTTTCAGAGAATAGAAAAATACCCTAACCTTACATGTTTTTTCAAGGTTGAAGGAGAAAATATAAAAGAGAAAAAAAGATTACAAAAATCTTAAGATTCTCGTAGATTTGTGCACTCTTTTCCACTTCTCATTTAATAAAAATAGAAATAATAATTATTTTTTCTCATATATACTATGGTGTACCGTTCGATATCTAACAGATGATGCATATTTACACTTTTTCTTAAAAGTTCTTTTTAAAAATTAAAAAAAAATTAAAACTGACTTTTTAATTTTAAAAATATTATGACTTTAAAGATTGCCTCGCCTTTTTTTTACCCATCCAGATCCGGCTCAACAAAAAAACTCAATCTCTCTTTATTCAGACCCACTTCAAACTCATTTTTATGACTGAGTAGAAGAGAGATTGAATTTTTTTTTATTTGAATCGGGTCTGAAGGAATAAAAATTGAGTGAGGTAAGCTTTTAAAGCTGCGTGACAGTTTTGAAATTTAAAAATTAATTTTATGTTTTTAAAAAATGTGGTAAATATATGTCTATTAACGAAAAGGGAAAATATACATCATTTGTTAAACGACAGAGTATATATATATTACTCTTTTTGTGATAAGTATGTTCACTCTAAATCACAGAGTTGAAGGGCATATAAAACTTTGATTAGTATATAAAATTACTTTTTTGCTACATAATAGACTTCAACGAAAAACTCTGATTAGTAGTTTGGTTAGATTTGATTTGATATTGAAAAAGAAAACTCAATTATAATTAATTTGGTTTGGTGTTAACTGTAAAAAATCAAATTGAATCAAACAAATTCGTTATTTTTAAAAATATTTTATATATAAAATGTAATTTATAGATATTTCTTAAACTTTTTCATAATTTTTGTCTTTTAACATATTTACAAGTTTGGACTTAAAATTTTGAATAGCCCAATATGTTTTATTGCTCATAAATATTAGTAACTCAAACAAAGTTTAAAACAAATCAAATCAATTCTAATGCTAGCAAAAGAAATTCAATTCAATAGTAGAAATGACAATAATATTAAATAGTTATTCTTTAATTTTGCATTGGCTTATACAATAAAAATACATAGCTTAATTTTATTTATTTTTTTAATATTTAGTCATGTAATTAATACTTATTGGTCGTACTTATTTTAGCATGACTTAGGCCTCATTTATTTTTATTAAGATTAAGACGTCTGAATCTGAATATATATCTGAATGATTAAGATGTTATCTCTAGATTTGAACACTAAAAAATTAAGATTGTGTGTTTTTCAATATCTAAATGTGCATACTTTATTTATTTATAAATACATTAAATATGTAATTCAAATAAAAATAATTATGTATTAAAAGAATATCAATTTAATAAAATAAATTTATTATTGAATAAAAAATAAAATTTTTATGTTTGTTAGCGATGGTGAAGATAATTAGTAGTGATGGTCTTGGTAATACTTGGTGTTAATGGCTAGTAATGGTGGTGGTGATAGTTATGATGATGGGGGTGGTTGACGTTGTAGTGACTGATGTGATTGTGACGGTTGGTAGTGGTGGTTGTGATAGTGAAGTTGGTTGATATTAGTAGTTGGAGGTGTTGATGGTGGTGGCTAAGGAATATGTGATGGTTGACTATGTGTGGGTAGTAGTTGGCGGTAATGCTAGTTGCGATGGTGAAGATGTTTGATAGTTGAAATTTATCGCAGTGATGATAGTGAGTGATAGTGGTGGTAGAGGTGGCGGCAGTATTCGTGGTGATGATAGTGAATATGATTATAATGATGGAGGTAGTATGTGTAGTAACGACTGACAATAGTGGTTGGTAGCATGTAGTTGCCAGTGGTTGTTATAATGTTAGGGGTGGTTGACGACGGTAATGGTGATTGACAATTGTGGCAGAGGTAGTTTGTGGTGGTGATGGTGGCTGGTGGTGATAATTATGATGATAGAGGTGGCTAATAATGGTCGATGGTGATTGTTGACAGAGTGATGGTGGAAAATTATTCATACAAACATACCTCTTAATGATATTAAAGTCTCATTTATTTGCACTTAACGAACGTCTGAATCTGAATAGTTCAGACCTTAAATCATTAAGTGCATTTATTTTCATTAAAATTTAAATTATTATTTAGTCTGAATATGTCTTAATCATTAAAATCTTGAACAAAGTCTAATATCATTAAGAGGTATGTTTGTGTGGATTGTTTTTACCATCACTCTTTCCACAGCCACCAGTCACTATTACCATCGCCAACCACCGGTCGTCGCCTCCTTACCATCACCAACCACCCTTGACATCACAACAACCACCATCAACTACCTCTCCCACCATTATCAACCACTACTATAGTCGCCAACCACCCCTAACATCACAACAACCACTGGCGACCACCACTACTACTGTCAGTCGTTACTATACATACCACCTCATCATTATAATTATATTCATTATTGTCGCCACTGTCGCCTTCACCTTTACCATCATATCACTTACTGCCACCACTGCGACTAATCCCTACTATCAACCACATTCACCATTACAACTAGCACCATAACCAACTACTACTAACACATTATCAACCATCATACATTCTTCAGCCACCACCATTAACAACATCAACTCCTAACATCAATCAACTTCACCATCATAGCCACCACTACCAGCCGTCACCATCATTTCAATCACTACAACACCAATCAGCCCCATAACTATCACCACCAAAATTACTAGCCACTAAAATCAACCATTACCACGATCACCAAAAAATTATCTCCTCCATCATTAGTAAACAATTATATTTTATTTTTTCATCAGATAATATACTTAATTTTATTAAATTAAAATTTTTTCTAACATATACTTATTATTTTTTAAAATTATATATTTAATATATTTACAAAATAAATAAAGTATGCACATTCAAATGTTGAAAAACAAACAGTCTTAATCATTCAGTGTTCATATTTAGAGACAGCATCTTAATCATTCAGATGTGCAATTAGATTCAAACATTTTAATCTTAATGAAAACAAATAAGGCATGAGACTATATTCCAATTCTTAATGATTAAATCATATTCAGATCAAATAAGTGCTTAAATCTTAAAGAAAACAAATGTACTTAATGGTGTAAGATCTGAACCATTCAGATTCTAATCTCCATTATGCAAACAAATGGGATACTTTTTAGATTATGGTCATTTTCATTGGCATATTAATTAACAATATTTATTTTATGCAATTATTGTTTATTGAATATTTGTACAATGTCATCCCTATCTCATATTTTGTATTATTTTTTAAAAAAATTCCTTAGATAGTTGTATCTACTGAGATTAAAGAAATATATTCAAAGCACAAGTTATATGTTCTATACGAAGACTTTACCAAAAAGAATTTGAGAAAATCAAAAAATTCAAACAAAATTAAAAAATCCAACTTTTATATGTGTGAAAAACGCGAACCAAGTCGACATATGTACACCTATACTAGTAAGTAGTAATAGCGTATTGTGAGTCGCCAAATTGTTAATGAAACATTCTTGCAAAAAAATTAAAGAAGCAAAAAGATAATGTAGTCATTGTCGTCAATATATCAGCAAAATAAAGTAAAGTTTTATAAAAATTTGAAGTAAATATTAATATTTGTACTGCTTGTAAGATTTTTTATTTTTTGTAAAAAAGTAATGGTACCATCAGAGTAATTATAACTCATGTGGTAACTTATCGAAATGATTAATGAAAAATTATCATATTTGAAATTTCGAAGTTAAAAAGTGAAAATGTCTTGTAAAATTCAAATAAAATATCAAAAACAAAATAAATAAACAACAAAATGAGAAAGAGAGACCTCCAGATTTCTAACTTTTAGATGACAACAAAGTATTCTACCTTCACAATTTAAGTGTGAGGTATGTGTACGCGTCACCCACCTCATATTTTACTAGTAGAATTACGACAAAAAACTTATGCAGATGATATACCTTCGACGATATCCTTGATACAATATAGCGCACAATATTGTAAAAGATTGAGGATCTGAATTTTACGTCTACTAAAGCATGTTGATGTAAAAATAATTATCAAATGCAATTATGCATCTTGATAAGTGTAAAGGCTAATTGAACCTGTAGTCTAGACATTCGAAAATGTCACGCATTTAAATACTAATAAATGTTGTCACTTGAAAAAATTTATATAGAATCCCAAAGAATTCAAAATACCTAAAGCATTTACAAATTTCTGTAAACTTGTTCATAATCCTTATATGGAGAAAATCAATTAAGATGGGTATGACTTAATCACTTGAGATTACCCAAAATAAGGATATTCATAAACAATTCATAGTTTGAAATTATATAAAAAGTGAAGAGTAGAAAAAGATGGAGGACAACATTGTGTTTTCTTTCCTCTCTTTTGGGAATATTTTTCACCTTTTCCGATCCTTTGTTAGGAAATGAGAGATTCACATTGGTCATTTCCCCTTTGTTGTTTCTACTTTTTTTTTTTCATCCTAATTAATGATTACATATAAGTTTTCATGTTTTAGTTTCAGGTGACATTCAGTTTTGACCAGAAAATTTCAAGGCTGATGGAACATGTGATAAAATTAGTTGCTGTTATCTAGCTCTGTTCTAAAGGCCAGAGAGTATGATGCCTCATAGTTGCAAATGTGATGATGCTGGAATTAATCACAGCAATCGTACATGTCTAATAATTTGCTAAGTGAAACAATGACAATGCATATTTTAGTTAAAACCAAATCAATATGATCGATTTTTTTTTTCAAAGGCCAAACCAACCCACTAGTCACAATTTTTTCTCAATTAGGTTCGATTTGCTGGTTTTCTTTGTACACCACTAACTACTGGTATCCAATGCCGCCTTCATCGTTGCTTCTAGAGTCTGAAATTAATGTCGTCTTGGGTAGACTGGCGGAGCAAACAACCAATTTTGACAGATTCAAGAAACTGGACTAGGCCTAATTGTTCCTCAGACGAACTTGTGGCCTATCCACACAGAAATATTCCATCCGACAGTTTTTGGCAAACAAACCATACAAACTGTTAGTGAGGTAGCCTGCATCAAGCTCAATAGTTGGTATCTCAAATTTATTCACCTTCATTACAAAAAAACATTCTATATGAAACAAATGGCTATAAGCTTGTAAAAGTCCTGTTTCTTACTGTAATATTTCCACTTGGGAGATTCACATTATTTTGTGGGATATGCCAACTTGAAAGGCACGCTACACCAACGGAAGTACCAAACAATCGAAGTCATCACAAGGATGATGAATAAAAAACATGTAGCATGAATCATCTCGAGAACGGAAGAGATGGGAGTGGTTTTGAAATTAGTCCAGATTTGCAATGACAGCATCCGTGACTTCTTGGGTGGTGGATTGACCACCAAGATCTTTGGTCATGTATTTACCTTCGGCAATTACACGCTTCACTGCAGTCTCTAGTCTATCTGCAAAGGAAGGGAACTGCAGATGTCTCAACATCATGGCTGATGAAAGAAACAAGGCAACTGGATTTGCTTTCTTTTGCTCTAGTATCTTCTCATTTCCTACATTTCCTGCTGAAGCACCTTGCTCAAACACAGCATGATCAGCCCCCACGTTGCCTGAAGCACAAGAAGCCAGTCTCTTCAGTCATACAATAAACATATTGTCATTTAGACCTCTCCTTCAAGCTTTAAATCAGCTCAAAAGATGAATGATCATTTCATATCAAAATCGACCAGATAATCCTACAGGGTAGAGGGGATTGGAAAAACTATTGAAATATATCAACATTAATTTAGAGAGAACAAATTCTGACTGTCACTTATATGTACCTCCTGGCATAACACCTGTGCCTCCAGCAATACCAGCTGCTGTATTTGCTACCAGATTTCCGTAGAGATTAGGGGTGACCTGTGATATACAACTTAAAGTTCATATCCACACTGAAACATTTAGTGACAACATAATGTCAAGAAAAACACACACAGTTGAACAGAATACAAAAGTAAGTTCCTGTCATGCAGTAAGGATAAGGATTACAAAATCCATTTTTGTAAACTTCCATACTCATTAAAGTCCAGCAAGATGAAAGTGCCGTCTTATTTCCTTCAGCAACCTAAAGAAAGAACATCTTTTCAGTTGCTGAACCTCTCAAATCCTCACATTACCCCTTGCCCATTCTAATATCAAGAGAAAGAAAAGGATAAATATGCATAAAGGTCAACCCTGCAATGTAGTTTAACTAGTCTACATTTGATGCTTAATCTAGCAACCACCAGGGTCCTATACTCCGACTTATAAGAGAAGCTTTTTAGCTCTCTATCCCTGCCCCCCACCGGGGTCTATCGGAAACAGCCTCTCTGCCTTTCCCAGACCCCAAGTACCACTTGTAGGATTACACTGGTTACAGCTTTACCATCATGCAGCAAACACCATGTCAGAAATCAAACACCAACGAAAAAAGAAAACAATCAAGAACCAAAAAATAGAAACGAGTAATTGGCAAAACTTGTACCATAACATCAAATTGCTCAGGCTTTGATACAAGTTGCATGCAACAGTTGTCCACAATGATCTCATTGTACTTGATCCCAGGGTATTTGCTTGCAACCTCTCGACAAGACTCTAAAAATAAACCATCTGCAAGTTTCATAATGTTTGCTTTGTGCACAGCAGTCACTACCTTCCGATTGTTGAGGTATGCATATTCAAAGGCATATTTGGCGATTCGTTCTGAGCAGAACTTTGTCATCACCTAGAAAATTCACATAGCAAAGATAAAAACAATAAGAATCTGCAAGAAAGAAAATGTTGGAGGACTCTTAAAGTTAAAACTGGAAGTGGCAAAAGATAGTATAAAGAACTTGAGAAGAAATCACCCTGCCTTAGAGTGGTTAAAATTTATCCTTAAAAAGGAAAGAAGCAAAGAGAAAATGGCCCATGATGTCCTTGCACTAAAAGCCCCGGGGGCAATTAAAAATAAAAAGAGAGAGGAAGAAACTCTTGAGCAAACAGGAAAACAAAAGGACATAGGGACCACTGAACAAGTACTCCGCAACAAGATAACTCGTGATTGAAAAAAGCAAAAAAATGAAACAAAACATCCCAGCTTGGAAATTGCAATAGTGAGGCAAACAAAGTTTCTATGGGAATATTGCCACAAGCAGATGATGAAGTTGACAATTCATATATCCTCTAAAAGCTAGCACAGGCTAGGTCCTGATCTAATGAAAATGCTACTCGTTACAGTAAGTGACACAATCTACTTGGAAGAAAAATCAAGGTGAGAGCAAAGAATGCTCACACCAGATCTCAGGTGAAAAGACGAGCAGTTGATTTGTATATCAATATTAGATTCAGATGTGTAATTAAGCTGTCTTGCAAACTACTTAAAGAACTAGATATGTTATCTGGTTTAGATAAATATCATTTAGTGATTTAGATAATCTTAGGATATGATGTACCTGAACTAATTCTTTCCATTACAACACAGACTATTTGCACAGCACATCTCTGGCTGTGCTGCACCCAATATGTTAGGCGCTGGTTAACGACAACAAAAATGTAATATTTTGGGCCTTCACATAGAAATTTTGACAAAAAGGGTGAAAGGAGAGTACGTTCAGAAGATAAAGTGAGAAAAGAAACTCTTGAAGAATAACAGAGAAACCCAAAGGCTGAGGTTGTTCATACATTGAGGCACAAAAAAAACAAGAAAGAAATGCGACAGAACTATACACTTCTTAGCTACGAATGGAACATATGGTAATGAACAAAATTTTACATGAGCAACTTATCTAAGAGGAGATGGGACATCTGGTAACAAACAAAATTATATATGAGCAACTTATCTAACAGGAGATTGACACATTACTAAGAAATACGAAACACTAGCATTTTCCCATAGAATCACTTCAATACGAAGAAGTGCAACAGAGCCCCTTCAATTATTTAACTTGTGGCAACTTACTCCTTCAACTCTATATAATTTTTTCGCATCTCTGATGATGGTCGAGCAGACCTGGGGAAGAAAACTTTGACTCCTGCAACTGCTTTATCTTCTAAAAATTGAGCTTTCAAGGGGAAGGAAGGACAGAACATCTTGTGGGGGACCGCACTAGCATGGGCTTTCCTGAACAGCCCGCTGGCGGGTCTGTCCCCCATAGCAACCTCAAAAAAGTCGCAGTAGGGCAGTAGCTGCCAGCAATGTCTCAGGCGAACAGAATTTGAGCTCTGGCAAGCTACTACGAGGCAGAATAGATGCGGGTGAGGGTCGAAAACATTTGGGGAAGGGCAAGGAAGTTTCGAGGCTCTGGCAGTTCCATCAATACAACGACCCTGCCGGCACCTGAAAATTGCTCACAGAAGGCTGGGATGCTCATCTGCAGTCCAGCAAGGTTGGAACATGTTGGGGAAGTAGAAATTGAAGGAGGGGGCAGTTATAAGAGCAACTTCTTTCATGGAGGTACTTCTACAAGTTCTCCGAAATTTGGTAGGAACTCCTCAATGGTTGTCTATCATTATGGGCAGGGTGATCAGAGGAAAGAGGAAGACGAGGCACTTCCTATAGCTTCCATATAAGGGGGAAAAAACATGCACAATCGGGTGGGGGAGAAGTCCTTAAATTTTGAAATTTTTCTGGGTGTTTCTTTTGAAGGAAAAGAAGACGAAGTATTAGAATTGTTAACGGAGATCAGTGTTATCAAAAGCAAAGAGTGCAAAAAAGTCCTAAGATACGTTGGACCTTTAAGTGGAAAGCACAAATAACGCGTGGGCGTTAATGAAAAAAGGTGCAAAGGGAAAAAAATACAAATATACACGTTTAGTCCAAGACTCATAATTATAAGCATGAATAACAAATATATGAACAAAGTAATTCAAAAGAAATTATATAGAAAAGTGAAATATCAATCATTTAGTATCGTCTCTTCAGAAGAGGCTCCATTGGCAAGGGAAAGTATATTTAGAACCTTGATGAGGATACTGAAGTGCAGATTAAGCGAGGCGTAGCGCTCATCACATTTTGTGTCGCTTCAGGGGCTAAGCGCACTTTACACAAGAACAACACCGATGAAGATAGAATAACAAATGGCATGAGTAGGTGGGGAGTGCAAAGGGATGGTGTAGTGGACTGGCAGATGTGTTAGGGAGGGGCACAAGAGAGTCGGGTGATCTTTAGGTTTATCATAGAAGGGGGCGGGTGTTAGTGGAGATGGGCTGGAAAGAACAAGGGAGAATGGGGAAACGGGAAGATTGTTGCTTATGGAAGTTAAATTACTATTGTGGGGGGAATGAATGACCCGAACAAAAGGATCATCATAAAAGCGGGAGTTAGAGAGTGGGGGGCTGGATGTAGTATGTTTCCAAGAGACGAAGATGGAAGTTATCACAGACTCAATTGTGAGAAGTGTGAGGGGCGTAAGATGGGTAAAATATGACTGGATTCTTGCAGTTGGGAGTGCAGGCGGCCTTTTAGTATTGCGGGATGATAGAAAAGTCGAATTCCTGGAAGTTAAAAAAAGGGATTACACGTTGGCGATTCGGGCGAGGGACAAGGAGAGAGGAGTGGAGTGGGCCTTTAGGGGAGTGTACGGACCAATAGGGGAAGGGTCTAAAATGGTGTGTTGGGAGGAGATGGTGCATATTATGGCGGTTTGGGACATCCCCTGGGTGTTAGGAGGAGACTTCAATACTATAAGGTTCCCAGGGGAGAGGTTCGGGTGCATAATGATGTCTCGGGCAATGGAGAAATTTTTGGAGTTCATTAACAATCATCTTCTTATTGACTTTCCTTTGACAAGTGAGCATTCACATGCGTCAGAATGGAGGTTTCCAATGCAAAATCTAACTTGAATAGATTCTTGGCATCCACTACTTGGGAGGAGATAGTGCCAAATGCGTTGCAGATTCTGTTGCTCAGACTGATCTCAAACCTATGCCTATCATGTTAGATGGAAGTAGGAGAAGATGTCCTCATGCGCCTTTCCACTTAAAGAATATGTCTTAAGGCAACAAATTTCAGTGATAGAGTCAAAAATTGGTGGACATGGTACTTTTTTCCCGACTTGCAAGAAAGTCAAAATTGTTAAAACAAGATACAAAAGAGTGGAACAAAGGGGTTCTTGGCGGGGTAGAGGTGACAATGAAAGACACAATGAATCGGTTGGGTTTTGGAGAGAGAGAGGGGGTCAAGAGAGCTAAAGGAGTGGCAGAAGATTGAAAAAAGGGAGGTGAAGAAGGAGATCACCGAGTTAGCAATAGCACAAGAGACTAGTTGGAGGCAAAAATCGAGGGTGTTGTGGTTAAAAGAAGGAGATTCTAATACTAAGTTCTTCCATCACGTAGCAGCTGCGAACTATAGAAGAAACTTTATAGAATCCTTGGAGATGAATGGTGTAAGGGTAGAGGGAGAAGTATTTGTCTTTAATCAAATAGGGGAAGAGAAGAGCGAGTGGTCGGAGAGGGCTATTAGGGACGGAGGTAGGGAGGCGGTTATGAGTTGTGCGGGGACAAAGTCCCTGGGCCTGACGGTTTTACAATGGTTTTCTTTCAGCAATGTTGGAGTGCAGTGAGGGAGAGCTAATGGAGACTATTGAGGAATTTCGTGAGCCTGGAGAACTTGAGAGAAGCTTGCCTTCCATGAGTCTGGAGAACTTAAGAGAAGCCTTAACACTTCTTTCATAGCTATTGTGCCGAAAAGGGAAGGAGCGTCATGCATTAGAGACTTCAGACCTATTAATCTAGTGTGAAGCATCTACAAAATCTTATCTAAGGTGCATCCCAACAGACTTAAAAAGGTCCTAGATGAGACTGTGTCTACCTCTCAAAATACACTCATTGAAGGGCAACAAATTTTGGACGCAGCTTTGGTGGCAAATGAAGTTGTGGACTCTAGAAGGAAAAAAGGAGAAACAAGCATCCTCTGCAAGCTGGACCTAGAGAAATTTTGGCCATGTTAACTGGAGTTCTTTGACTACATAATGGCGCAAATGGGTTTTGGAACGAAATAGAGGAGATGGATTAGAGTGTATTTCTACTATTAGATTCTTTGTTCTTGTCAGTGATAGCCCTTGTGGTTTTTTGGGTGCTCAAGTAGCCTCAAGCGAGGGGACCCACCATCTCCTTTGCTTTTTATCCCTGTGATGGAAGCTTTGAGTAAGATGATGGATAGGGCGGTCAAAGGAGGTTTCTTGAGGGGATTCTCAACTTCACTTAGGGAGCAAAGTTATGTAAGGCACACTTACTCTTTGCGGACGATACACTAGTTTTTTGTGATGCAGATTTGGGTCAGCAGATATACATAAAGTAGGTATGGATATGGTCCAGATCGTGCCAGGGCTCAAGATCAATCTCAACAAGTGTGAGATTTTCCCCGTGGATGAGGTTAAAAATACTGAAGGGCTAGCTCAAGTGTTCAATTATGTGTGTGTGTGGGGGGGGGGGGGGGGGTCCCTCCCACTTAGGCTTGCCTCGGGGAGTGTTGCACAAGGACCTTGCAATGCGGAATCCTGTAATTGAAAGGGTTGAGAAGAGACTAGCACGATGGCAAAAGTGGTACTTGTCAAAAGGAAAGCAAGGAAGTAGTCATAAAAAGCACTTTATCGAGTATTCTTACCTACTACTTGTCTTTGTTGCAAGCATTGGTGAGAGTTACAGAAAAATTGGAAAGGTTCAAAAAACTTTTTATGGGACACGACGGATGATCTAAGGGTAGAAAATTAATTGGGAGACCGTTACAACTCCAAAGAAGTGGGGCAGTCTAAGGGTAAAAGATCTTAAGGTGTTTAAGAGAGCTTTACTGGGGAAGTGGTTATGGAAATTTGGGGTAGAGGAGAACACCTTATGGAGGAAGGTAGTGATAGAGAAACATGGCACATTGGAAGGGGGTGGAGGACTTAAGATATTACTGTTTCATTTGGTTGTAGCATGTGGAGGAGCATTATGAAGGGTAAGATGACTTGAATGGTCACATCACCTTTAGGGCAGAGGACGGAAGGAGAATTAGTATATGCAATCACAAACGGTGTGGGAAGAACCTGTTGACAGTGTCTTCCCTAACATGTACAGGATTTCAAATCAGAGGGAGTCAATAGTCTACCAGATCCGCAAGGAGGATGAAAGGGGAAGTTTTTTGGGACCTTAATTCTAAGAGAAACCTACAAGGAGATGGAAGAGTTCCAAAGGCTATTGGAGTTGCTCCTCAAACAAATCATGCACAACCTTAGTGATTCTCGGAGGTGGGATGTGAGGAGCGATGGTTTGTTCAATATCAAATCTCTCTATTAGAACTTGCTCGTGAGAGAGGAGATGCCTTTCCACGTCTTTCGATTTGGATGCCCAGGGCACCTAGAAAGGTGTGCTTTTTGCATGGTTGGCAACTAGGGGACTGATTCTGACAGCTGAGAACCAAAGGAAGAGAAATGTCATTATGTTAGCTGATGTTTTATATGCAAGTGTTCGGGTGAAGAAGTTGATCATCTATTGGTGTATTGCAAAGTGGAGTCGAGCTTGTGGAGGATGGTCTTGAATTATTTTGGTGTACACTGGGTAATGCCGGGTACTATTAGAGATGTCCTGCATAGTTGGGCCGGAAGACGTAGATGTAGAAGGCAAAAGGCATGGAGGGTGCCCCATTTGCTCGAATGTCGGTTGTATGGAAAGAGAGAAATAGCAAAGCTTTTGAGAGGATCGAAAATGAGTTTCCACACTTAAGAACTAGCCTTTTTTTCTTCGATTTCCTTTTGGTGCAACCTTTGAGACTCCTGGCATAGATGATTGAAGAGAATCATGTGTTGATGTAGATTCTCTAGTTTTGGTTTACCTCTTGCATAGGGAGATTTTATTCCCAGTGTTAATAATATCATTTGCCTTATTTTAAAAAATATTCTAATGCCTCTTCAAAAGACAACAAGTTTACTTTAGTTAGCTTCACTATAGCAAACTACGAAGTTAGTGTGCATAGACATTATCACTTTCACCTCTTCTTGGCATTGGTTCAAGGTCCAGCATTCCAGGAACACCACTCACCCTCATTAAGATGAGCTTTTTCTAGGTCCTCCTCCCTCTCAACCCCCACCCCCCACCCCCCAAAAGACAGAATTGATGTTGTCGTTAGACTATTTTTTCATCACCTTAAAACAAAAAGCACATTCGCATGAATAAAAAGTTATGTCCATTCTCTACCACAAACCCATTGGCTTTGTTGTTATAAATTGTTCGCTGTTAATTTACAAGCTTTTTGGTCCACTAGAATTTGCCAAAAAATAGTCATAAAAGGAAGTAGCATTTGGTGAAGAAGAAGAAGAAAGAAGCAAGAAAGGGGAAGAAAGAAACATGAGAAGCTATTATTTTCTTTGTTTTCCCTTTAATTCTTAGAGTTGTCTATCCAATGTTCTGGAAAGCGCACGCTTCGTCGCTTTAAGCGTGAAGCGATGCGAAGCGATGCGAAGCGACACAAATCCGTTGCAGCCCAGTCGAAGCGACCTCAGGTAGAAGAAGCGCACGCTTCAATGGCGGAAGCGAGAAGCGGCTCGAAGCGTGAAGCGACTCAAAGCGGTCACTTCTACATTCTGGACTTTTAAAAGTCCTGTTTTAAATTTAAAAAGAATAATTTAACTATCAGTCCTGGACATTTCAAATCGCGAGTCTAGGGTTTTTCTTTCACATCGGATGCAGCATGTTCTCCTGCTTCTTCACATAGCTGCTTCAGTTACGTTATTTTTTTTTCTTTCTTCATCTTCTCCTTTCTTCTTCAGGCTTCTTCTTTCTTCTTCTTTCTTCTTCGTCTCCTGCTTCTGGCTTCTTCTTTCTTCTTCAGGCTAGGTTTTTCGCAAGTTTTTCTCTTCTTCTTTCTTCTTTTTCTTCTTCTTCTCTTTTCTGCTCGATTCAGCTGTTTTGCACTTTTGCTTCTGCTCTGCTTTGCTGCTGCCAGTTTTCAGCAAGCCTTAAAACAGAGCAGCAGCTGCAGTTATACACTTATGTTGAATTATCTTCTAGTGTAATCTCTGTTTGCTGCTGCTCTGTTTTGCTGAATCACTGACTACTCTGTTTTGCTAACTGCTCTAAGCCTCTAATATTGATAGAATTTTTTTTAATCCTAACAGCTATTAAAAATGGGTGACCCGGCTTGGAAATATGGGAGAAAAGTAAGTGAGACCAATAGGACAGCAGTTATATGTGTGTTTTGTGACAAGATAACTAAAGGCGATATCTTTCGTCACAAACAACATATTCTTGGTACTTATAGGGACGTCTCACTGTGTACAAAATGCCCAGAGGCTGTGAGGGAAGAAATAAAAAAATATGTCGAAGAAAAAAAGGATCTAAAACGTCAAATGTTACATCAACCAAATGGGACTAATCTTGATGATGATGATGAAGAAATGGAAGAAGGTGAAGCTGCTGACTTGTCACTTCCTTCAAAATCACAAAAACATTCACAAAGTACATTTGCATCAGTTTCTTCAAGTTATGGATCAACCGGTAGGAAAGGTCCTTTAGATTGTTACTTTCCAAGGAAGTCCGGAGATGGTGCAGGGAAAAATCATAAAGAAAAGCTTGCATGATACCGCCAAGGCGATTCTGAGGGATCGAGCAGTTGCGGCCTTTTCACGGCGGACACTTTTGGAGCCTTTATTGAGGTCGTAGGCCAATCTGGTCCTGGAATGAAGTCTCCCACTTATCATGAAGTTAGTGTCACCTATCTAAATAAAGAAGTGGAAGAGACCCAAAAAACTGTGGACGATCATCGGATAGAATGGAACAAGTTCGAATGTTCCATTATGACGGATAAGTGGACAGCAAGAACCGGAAAAATAATCATCAATGTGTTAGTGAACTCTCCAAAAGGAAGCCTATTTCTTGAATCCATTGATGCGAGTGACTCTTCTACTGATGCCATCAAAATGTTCTCCTTGTATCAAAAAACAATAGAGGACATTGGAGCACAAAATGTTGTTCAGGTTGTTACAGATAATGCAGCTGAAAATGTTAAAGCGGGTGATATGTTGCAAGGAGTGTTCCCGCACATATATTGGACTCTTTATGCAGCTCATTGTGTGAATTTGATATTTGGGGACATTTTCAAAGAAAGACCCTTCACAGGTGTTTTCACCAAGGCAGTTAAGGTACATTCTTACATTGTTCAAAAACCTTTGATGTTGAATTTGATGAGGAGATTCACTAAACAAAGAAACTTAGTAAAACCTGGAAAGACTAGATTTGCTACTGCCTTCTTGACCTTGCATGGTATGCACACACAAAAGGCCAATTTGAGAAGCATGTTCATTTAGGAGGAATGGAGTGACAGTAAATTTGCAAAAGAAGTGGTGGGAAAAGAAGTTGCACGCATAATGCTTTCTTATACCTTTTGGAATAATGTTGTTTAAGCTCTTAAAATTGGTGGTCCCTTGATTAAAGTTCTTCGTTTGGTGGATGGTGAGCAAAAACCATCAATGGGATACCTTTATGAAGCGATGGATAAGGCTAAGGAGGCTATTCGAAAAGCATTTACCGACGAACATAAATATGCAAAGGTGTTTGAGATCATTGATAGAAGGTGGAAGGATCAGCTCCATCGACCTTTGCATGCAGCTGGTAATATCTTGAACCCATCACTCTTCTATCATAACAATGATATAGATTTATTAGGTAAGGATGTGTGGGCGGGATTCCATGAATGCGTCGGTAAGTTGGTAGTTGATGAAAATCTGCAAGATTTAATAACGGATCAAAATTAGCATTTATAGGACTGCTGATGGACTTTTTGAAATACCAACAGCTATTAGACAAAGAACGAAGAAGTCACCAGGTGAACATGTGCTTCTATGTTTCATTATAGCTTTAACTTTTAGGCTATTTCTTTACATCTGCTAATTATTGAATCGTTATTCTACTTTAATAGTTGAATGGTGGAGGCTTTATGGTTCAGAAACACCAGAGTTACAAAAGTTCGCCATCAAAGTTTTAAGTCTAACTTGTAGCTCTTCTGGGTGCAAGAGAAACTGGAGCGTGTTTGAACATGTAAGAAATTAGAGGAAAGATTTAGTAGTTTGAGATAACTAAATATCTCAATTGTCTTAACTCGTACTAATTACTTGCCAATATTTATTTGCAGATTCATACAAAGAAGAGGAATAGACTAAACTTAAAGCGCCTCAATGACTTAGTGTTCATAAAATACAATAGGACATTAAAGCGTCGCTACAATGCGCGCAATGAAATTGATCCAATTTGCTTGGACAATATTGATGATGCCAATGAATGGCTAATTGGAGTTGAGAATGCCGAAGATGAAGCAATTTTTTAGGGAGATTCGGATTTCACTTGGGGTGTTGTTGCGGAAGCAAGTGGGGTTGATGAGAATCGTTATGGTTTAAGGGCGAATACTTCAAGTTCAAGCTTACATATGATGGGAAAAGAAGTAGCTACAAGCCTAGTTGATGAAGATGATGATGGAGTTGAAGAAGATGAGCAATATAATGATAAGAGAGAAATACAAGATTTTGACAATCTTGTAGAAGTAGAGATTTAGATGAACAAGAAATAGTTGTTGAACCATTAATAACTTTGATTTTGTTTTTCTTATTGTATTTTGTGATATCTATTTTTGGGCTTTTAATTTGAACATTTGTTAATATGTATTGTCTCTATTTTTGGTCTTTTTTCATTAAAATTACGCTTCACTTCAATGAAGCAAGCGCTTCGCTTCACACTTCACGCTTTAAGCGAAGCAGGGCCTTGTCGCTTTTTTACGCTTTACGCTTCCCTGAACACTGTGTCTATCTAACTTCCAAAATTTACTCATTCAAAGAAGCACATGACAAACTTTTCCATCCACTTTCAAAATAGAATTTAACCAAAGAGGGCCTTTTAATTGATTTTGACAATTGGATCTCTCTACAAATAAATTGTCTATAATTTTCTATTATCATTTTTCTGGAAAAGTGAGTAATGGAATTCTCAAGATCACCATCGAAAATCTTATCAACTATTCTCCTTGCTTGCATCTTACCAAGTGTAAGAAAGTTGATCCCAAAAAATTGACATGATCACAAGCAATGCTTTTAATAATATCTGAAATCTTATATTCCTCGGTCAACAAACTACACCAAAGTATTCAACAAATCAGGCAGGTGAAATTCACAGCCATCGTGCCCATGCAAAGCTATGAGTCTAAGTTTCACAACCATCCCATGGTCAGGCGTGCCTTGACTGAGACAACCATATGTAATAAGTTAAGAATTAGGACAAATAAAGTTATGAACTCTGCTTCATCCCAAAGAAAAACAAAGCATTGAACTCCAGAGGTCTAACCCCAATTATTTTTTATATTCACTGAGAATCTATAATGATTGTTTAAGTGTTTTCCCCTAGCTTGTGATAAGAGTCAATGTGATGGTTTGGTTGGGGCAGTGTTGTGAAAAGCGCTGAAGATCAGCGCGCTTTTAAAGCGCAAAGCAAGGCGAGGCGCAACCTGTGCGCTTTTTAAATTTGAAGCGAAGCGATCTGATAGCGCACACTTCGATCACTGAAGCGAGAAGCGCAGCGAGGGAAAAAAGCAACAAAAGCGCGCTTAAGCGAGGTAGTTTTAATTTTAAAATTTATTTTAAAAAAAGTAAGGTCGGCGACTAGGGTTTTCTCATTAAAATATACACACGACCTCTTATGGCTGCTGCCTCTCTCTTCTTCTTGCAATACTACTGCGTACTGCTGTTGCGAGCCTTTTGACATACTGGTAAGTTCTGTTCTTTCTCTTCTCCTTTCCTTTTCTCTTCTTCTTCTCCTGTTCTTTCTCTTTTTCTATTTTTTTTCTCTTCTTCTTCTCCAGTTCCTCTCTACTCTTTCTCTGTTTTTCTCTGTTGCTGCTGGACGCTGGTTGCTTCTTTCTTCTTTCTCTGTTTTTTTGCTCCTCTATCTCTGTTTTTTTCTCTTCTTTCTCTGTTTTTTACTTTTTTCTCTACTGCTGAGGGAGTGTAGCAGCTAGTGTTTTATTTCAATGGCATCTAGTCAAAAAATAGATCCCACTTGGGTGTATGGAACTGCAACAGGCAATAACTTTTACTTTTTAATTTAAGAATTGAAAGATTTGTTTAATATGTTGTTTCTATTTGAGTTTTTTGTTATTTATCTATGCATATCTAATATTTTTTATTTTTATATTAAAATGCGCTTTAGTTGAAAAAAGCGCGCACTTCGCTTCACGCTTCACGCTTCTCGCTTCGGTGAAGCGAGCCCTCGTCGCGTTTTTCCGCTCTGCGCTCTCCAAAACACTGGGCTGGGGTGATCTAACCTATTTGATCAGATACCATCAGAATGGTGCTTACAACCAATTGGGAGTTAAAAACAGATTATTACGTGCGAAGAGAGGCAGAATAGTGCATTTTTCTCTGATTTCTTCGTTGCAGCAGGACCTACAACTAAAGCTATATGGACCATCAACAGGACTTTGTTCTAGCTCGGGATAAGCACCTTGGTCTCCATCCTAATTGTAAAAACACAGTTCCTTCTGTTGCAGGAGTAAGCAGAACCAGATGCATAGCACTTGTTTAGACTTTCTTGGAAAATGTTTAAGGTCTCTTTAGGTTTTTCCTCCAACATCTTTTAGAACAGTCTTAATAAGATATTGAGTTCAACCATGGACCTCCATTTACTTAGAGGGTAAAATAAGCAGTATGATAAAATATTTTCTTTGGTCAAAGCCAAATCTTAGAAAGTATAACACTAAACTCAGCTGGTATACAATTTGAAATCCTACTAAGGATGGCGATTTGGGTCTTCAACTCCAGGAGGAGCAGAATTGATCTAATCCAGAATGATTCTGGCTATCACACGACAAGGATAAGCTTTGGGCTAGATGGGTTTGTTAAAAGGCAAGGGTATGCCTTCAATCTCACTAACTTGTTTGCAACTTCTGTGTAAATAAAATAACTTCTAGATTACAGGAAATAATAGTAACAATTTTTATGACCCTCAACACTCAGCTGCATTAATGTACTTTAAATTCTAGTTGACGAAACCTTCTAAGTTTAGGTTCTCTTTGGTCTTCAATTAATCCAAGCCTCTAGTTGCTCCATTCTCCTGCCATTTCCATTTGCTCTAGATGTCTAAGATAGGGTTGATAGGCGGATCCAGGACTTAAACTCTATTGGTTCAATATTAAGATTGTTAGTTGAACTCGTTATATTTTTAAAATTATGGTTTCATATCTACTATTTATTACAATTTTTAGTAAATTTTTACACAAAAATTTATGTTCCACGCCAAAAGTTATGGATCCAATTGAACATACAACTATACTGTAATGCTACATTCGCCTATCAACATAGCACAACCTTTTTGATTGCCTACAAGAATTACTACTTGACATTGCATGCATATAATTCCAAAAATAACGATCCTACAGACAGATTACACGTTTGGAATCAAGTCAAGCTGACCGGTATGGATGTGAAATTCAGAATAAACAAGTATGAATATAGGTGAAAGAAAGAGTACCTTGAGGCTCTCTACGACACCAGGAACCACCTCATGCTCCAGGCCCGAATATTCACCCTCAGTGTTTTCCCTGATGACAACAATATTAACGTTCTCGTGGCGCGTAGGAAGGCCTTGCAAGTTGAAGCAGTGAACGAGGGAAGCATATAGATCGAGCTCTTTCCTGAGCTGAACGTTGAGGGAGCTAACACCACCGCCCACCGGAGTCTTCAAACCTCCCTTGAGGCAGACCTTGTTCTTGCGGATCGAGTCCATCACCTCAGGGGGCACACTCTTCATGTCCCCGTGAACTTCATAACGCTCGAAGTACACAGGAGCGTGCATCGCCTCCATGACTTGTTCGACGGCACCGGTGACTAGGGGCCCGATCCCGTCACCGGGGATGAGGGTTACGGCGCGCGGGGTGCCATCACCCGGTCGGGGCATGTAGGTGACGGATCGAGCGGATGTTAAAGAATGGGCAAAGAGGGGATTGACATGGGATGGGGATGGAGAGCTGAGAAGGTTCTTGAGAAGGGGAAGGGTTCGCTTGGCCATTAATCGGAAATGGGTCGATGGGGGTCGGGGGTCAAGAGGTTTGACTATTGGGGCATGTAAATTAAGGGTGGGGGAATGGTGGAGCTGTTCAAGGAAAGGAAGAGACAGGTGATTGAAATTGAAAAAGGTTAGCCAGCAAAAAAGGAAAGGAAATGAAGAGGAAAAGAGGAAGGGTGGAAGACTGATGACGGCCCACGAGAGGAGAGAGGAGAGAGGAAGGAGGGCAAACGTCAACAAGCAATTTTAACGCCGGATACCAATTCCGTTTGCACATATATTCGTTTCTGACGTTTGTGTATTTTTTTCGCCAAAAATAACGTTAAAGACCTCATTTGTTTGTGAAGTTTATTTCATAATTTCAAGTCATGAGATGGACGTTTTTAAATATAAATTTGATCCATAAATTTATATTTTATTAAAAAAGAAAAAAGCTATTATTTTATATATATCAACTATATTTACCGATCATTTATTTTATATGTAAGTAAAATTTGTTGTTAATATTATTACTCTTACCAACATTTGTCAATCATGTAAGGGGTTATATTAAATAGTAGTACACTACAACACAAATTAAATTTTACTTTTTATTGAACTAAAATTCAACCAATAAATATTGTATTTTTTTTAAAGAATAGTTTTGTAATAGTGTATTATACTTTGTCATGAACTTTTACTTATTTGATAAAATTGTATAAGAATTGAGAAAATTTTAATAGTTTTCACAACTTATGGGGTTTTTATGTTTATGAGAGAAAAATATAACTTAAGAATTTCAAATTGCATGTCCAAATAAAACTTCAACTTCATCTCATATAATTTATATCATGATTTAAAAAGGCTAAATACGTAAATAGCCCCTTAAACTTGACATGTTTTGTGAGATGAACATATAAACTTTCAAAGTGACCAGATATACACCTAAACTTGCCTAAAGTGTACGTTTTAAATACAAATATCCATCAGAACAAGTGCGTGACATTCAAACGTTATTTACGTGGCAAATAAATTCCATGTAGGATAATAAGGTCTAAACACGTGTAAATCACTTTCCATTTAAGAAATTAATTTGTCAAGTAATATAGAAAACCACATTTGTTCATACTCACTTCTTTGTCTCATATTCACTATTTCATACCTCCAAGTCCTCCAAATCTAAAGCTAAATTCATTGGGTTTGAACAATTTTTCTCTAATTCAAACTTCATCAAAAATTAAGAGAAAATCATGAAAAGGTGTAAAGCTGTCTAGTGATGGGGAATTGAAGGGTTGGTTGCTGCATTTATAGTTAAGTTTTCTGTCGATTTCTCTCAGATTTATGTTGATTTCTCTCAGATTTATATTTTGTATGAATTCGTGATGTTTATTAGTTAGGGCTTTCTCGTAATTCTGGGTTTGAAGTTGGGGCTTTTATCAAAGATTTTGGGGAATACCTATGTCAGATTTGGATAGCATTATAAATATTAGATTTCACCACGGAGGTAAAGTTATTGAGACAAGATTTTCTAAATACGAGAGGGAGTCAGGGGTTCGACAGTGGGTATCGACGTAGATCACTTTTCCTTGATGGAATTCAATTGGTATTCACCTGAACTGGGTTACTTTATAGTTGAGGGGTTTTATATCCAAGAAACAAAAACAAAATAGTTTAAGCTGCTCAAATATGACTGTCAACTTTTGGGTCTTCTCATGAGCTTGAAGAATGAGGACGTTTGGTTTATTTTCATGAAACGTGTGGTTGATAATTCCGCTTTGATGATAGGGTCCCTACTGAATCTATAGAGACTACCTAAATGCAAATTCCTTGGGCGTTGATATTGGAGGGAGTGATCTAAATGATAGTAAGACTGATGAATATTTTGATGAAGATTTAGAGGGCATACCTAATGAAGATGGCAGTGGTGTGGATGAAGAGTTAAGGGGGTTCAGAGAAAAGCAAAGTCATGAAAAGAGAGAAGAATAAAAAAAGAAAGAAAAGTCAGTGACACGGGAGATTGAACTTAGGGAGGTTGGTATAGATAAAGGTTTTGAAGATTTTCAACAGAGAAAAGCAGACACGTATATTGGCAAATTGGCTGGAGATGAGGAATATCTAGACAGCTCAGATGTTGGCAGTGATGATAGTAAAGACGAACTAGATTCTCAAGCTGAAATAGGAGTTGATCTACCAGCTAGAAGACGAAGCAAAAAGGTTAGATATGATTTTGATTGTAAAGTTATTATTTTTGAGCTTGGTATGATCTTTGAAAGTACTGTTGAATTCCGAAAAGTTGTAGCAGATTATGCTATTTAAAATAAGGCACAACTAAAGTTAAGACCAAATGAAAAGTCAAGAGTCAGGGTAAGGTGTAGAAATAAGAATTGTAAGTGGGAGTTGTATGCAATTGAGGATAAGGAAACAAAAGATTTTGTGGTGAATAAATATTACCCAGCTCATAAGTGCTTAGAGAAGACAAAGAACAAGCTTTGCACAACTACCATTTATTGCTAGAAAATTAAAGGAGAGAATCTCATCTCAGCCTGACTTTAGAGTTTACAAGATTCAAGAACACATAAAAGAAAAAATGGGGAATATATGTGGGAAGATCTTTATGTTATAGGGCTAAGATGAGTGTAATTAGAGATTTTCTGGGTGATTGGAAACTTGAGTTCTCAAGACTGCCTGACTATGTAGACATGATTAGGCAAACAAATCATGCCTCTTCTTGTTGGATCAGGACAGATAGCAAAACTGTGCCTAGTAAAAATTTATTCAAGTACTTCTATGTTTGTTTTGATGCAATGAAGAAAGGGTGACTAAATGGATGTAGAAGAATCATTGACTTGAATGGGTGTTTCTTAGAAGGATGTTGTAAGGGAGAACTTTTAGTAGCAATCTACAAAAATGGAAACCAATAAATGTTTTCAATTGCTTGGGCTGTGGTTGACAGGGAAACAAAGCATTTATGGAGTTGGTTCATCAACTATCTAATCTCAGATTTAGAATTGGGATAAGGAGATGGTCTGACTGTAATGTCTGATATGCAAAAGGTTTGTGTTTTTTCTCATCTTTACCTATTGACTAGTTTAAAAGTGTTGAGGAAAATATTATTTAGACTAAAAGAAGGATAGATTAGTTAGTTAGTTAGTTAGTCTTACATAAAGGGTATGTTACTGCCAAATGTAAGTATCATTCATCATATGATGCAATACAAATTTTTTTTCTTTTTCTGCTTAATCTCTTCTCTATAATCTCAAGATTCATAAAAACATTTTCATTTCCTTCCTTTCTAGTCTTTTGGTACTCTATGCATAGGAATTAGCTAAAATGACTGTTTATTTTTTTTATTTCTGTCTAGCAGGAGCTTATCCCAGTTATTAAAAAGTTGTTACCTAATTGTGAATAGAGAATGTGTGCAAGAGACATATGGTCTAATTAGTCAAAAGATTGGACAGAGGAGGCAAGAAGAAAACAATTTTGGAGGTGCTCTAAGGCGAGCTTTCCTGCAAACCTTAGAGAAGAATTTGCAGCACTAGAAAAAATGGGAAAGAAAATATGTGAGTCATTACTCTCATATAATGAGTACTAATGTAGTAGAAAATAATATGTGTGAGACATTTAATTTTTGGATTGTAGGTAAAAAAACATGAATCTATTATAGATATGCTTGAAGAGATTAGGCACAAGATAATGAGCAGAAATGTTGATATTAGAAAGTTTCCTGATACTTGAATTTCAGACATAGCACTAATGGCTAGGGTAATATTGAAGGAACACAAGGAATTAGCTAGGAGATGTGAAGTTATATTTAATGGGGATGTTGGATATGAAATTTGTGATGATGAGTATAGGCATGTTGTTAATTTGTCAAATAGGTATTGTTCTTGTCGACTTTGAATGTTAAAGGGAATTCCATGTGCACATGTTATTTGTTCATTATATCACAATGGACAAGAACCAGAAGACTTTGTAGAACATTAGTATAGAAAAGACACCTTAGAAGCTTATAACTGTTGTATTCAACCAATGCCCAATATGAAAATGTGGCCTGAGAGGAATAATCCTATAATTGATCCACCGGAAGTGAAATCGATGCCAGGCAGACCAAAGAGACGCCGAAGAAAAGAAAAGACTGAACTAAGAAAAAAATATGATAAAGCTATCAAGCTCGGAGTGAAGATGACATGCTCAACTTGCAAACAAATAGGTCACAATGAGAGGGGATGCACAACAAAGGTACTGCTCAACTACCTATTCTTTATTTTCTTAACATTATTTGCTTACAATTTAATATTTTTCCTTTTTTGATGTATGTAAAGAATCAAAGTGGTGTTTTAAGAGATATGAGACAATCTTCCACTAGTTCTACACAACATAATGATACACAAGCAAGTGCAACTACTCCTATTGTTTCTATAACCAGTAATCTATCTTCCATTTGTGAAGATACATCAAGAGTTGGAAAAAGTCAAGCCAAATCAGCTGCATCTATGCCTGGGAGAGGGAGAGGTGGTGGGATTCCTACTAATTCTTTAGGACTTGAAGTTGGGGGAGGTAAAACAAGAAGTATGGGTGCTAATTCTAGTGCCACAACGACTTCTATTGTTGTTGCAACTATATCACAATACGATGTTGGTGCTACAAGGTCAAAGGTGCTAGGATATGGTGTTTACAATGATGTACGTACTGGAGCATCGATCTTCAATATATGTAAATTTTGATTTTCTAGAATACTACTAAATATACATTAGTTTTTGGAATGATTATTCTAACTTTAATTTGCTTAAATATTGAAGCAATGCATGCCTAGTGAAAGAGTTTTAACACGTGGGCTTTTGAAAAATGTAGCTGATATCAATGTTGATCTTGGATTTCGACCTCATGGTCTCAAATGGAAAGGAAATAAAGTTATCACCACTTCCCAGCTTCAGCATCACAAAAACATGATTGCAGTTGCCCAAAGAAAATTGGAAAATAGTGCTTCAACAGCTGATTGACTGGCCCGGTGAAGATGCAATTGCTTTGCCATATTTAAGAATCACTCTAAGATGAGTTATGTAATCAAATGCTTTAGCACAATATGTTTTGCTTATGCTATAGTTGTTTGGTTTACTGGAACCAACTTTTTTGCTTAATTATAGCAAGTACTGCAGAAGTTGAATCTTCATTATATATTTTTGTAACTCTTGTTTGAGCTTTTATTATGATCGATATCTACTGAGCATGAGTAATTTCAAATTTTTTCACATATATTGGATTGATATATTGATCACAATATGAATGTACTAAATAGAAATTGCATACAAAATACATAATGTTCATTCAAACTGTAGAATTACATCAAAATAGCCTAATAGCAGTCGATTACATTCACATGGCCTAATAATAGTAGTTACATGATAAACTAAAATTAAACTACATAAATTTAAACTACAAGATAAACCACCATAATAAGACAAGAACACCTAAAATAAATAGATACTTCTTTAGATTTCTTATTTTGAGTTCTATTGCTTCATACTCTTTAACTCAATTTAGTAAGCTCCAAATAACCCTCTTAGCTTGATTAGGCATTTGCTCAACATACCACATAAAATACTTGCATCCAGCCTAGTCACAAAGTCATAAAAAAAATTGTGTCCATTAATAAAGCAAAAGAAAAATCTAAAATTAAATTAAAGAAAAGCAAAGAAACATAAAGGCAGTACTTACTCGTCCATATTCACAACCATAAAATCTTCTACCAGGATTATTTTGAGGCAAAGAAGTCTGCAACACTATTCTTTTTTCACAATGACATAAAATATCCCTATTACTTAGTCTCATCTACAATATATTTAGAGATTAAAAAAGAGGTAAATTAGAGTTCTTAACTCTAATATGTGAGAGAGAGGAATTGAAGAAAGAAGAAAGAAGGCTCTAGGTTTTTTTAAAAATTTAATGTTGGGGCATATAAACAAGGGGAGTTGGCTATCTACAATTTTTTTGACCGTTACTACACGCTGAGTCAGCAATTTTATAAAGGCTCACGCACCTATTACTTATTTGTGATCACGTGAATTGTCAGGATGCATATTTGTGTTTAAAACGTACACTTTAGGCAAGTTTAGGTGTCCATCTGGTCACTTAGAAAGTTTATATGTCCATCTTACAAAACATGTCAAGTCTAAGGGGCTATCTAGGTATTTAGCTATTTAAAAATTATGATTTCATCTCGCATGACTAAATGGGCCCTTAATCTTATTAGTTCAGATTTCAGTAGTTATGTACGTTTGAATTTTAATTATTAAATGTATTTATTTTTTGTTGTAAATTGGTAACAAATGGAATAATATAAATAGCATTATATTAGATAGATGTAAAAAAGAGAGAGAAGTTTTCTTCTTTCAAGTGTATTTTTTTCATAAATCAAAAATACTTTATTTATAGTTACAAATATACATCTTCAAATAGGGGTATGCAAAAACCGGTTCAAATATTTCAGTCGAAGATAATATTATTGGTTTATCGATATTGGGTTATTGGGCTAATGATTTTCAAACGGTTTTGTAAATTTTCTTATTGAGCTATCGGTTTGATTTTAAGATTTTAGTTAATGGTTAAACCGATAACCCAATAAGATTACATTAAAATTATCTTTTTATCCCTAATTATAAAATAATGACTTTGGATTTTACATACAAACTTTGTTTTCTTTTGCATTTTATAGCTATTCGTCTTGGTGCCGCTATTTTCTTTCCGAAGTAGTTGACTTGGTGGGATTCTACCCATCCATATGAATTGGCCTTTCTTTTGAGAGATTGTCACTGTACACCAAAGTTTGTACCTTAATTAGAAAGAACACAAATTTATTTTAGCAATAACTTATTTTAATTTATTTCTACTTGTAATTCATGTACACTTTTATGTATGAAAGTAATGTATATATGAATAAATAAAAGCAAGAGAGAAAAAATTAGAGGACCATTTTCTTATCAATTAAATTAAAAATCAAATCATTATGGACCAAAAATTGATAATGAATATCTTATTGGTTTGATTGTCGGTTTAGCATATTTACAAATCAAAAATCGATAAATCAAACCGATATACACATAATCAAACTAAACACACCGATAAATACCCCTATCTTCAAAGGCAAAGAATGAAGGTATATATTAAATAAATACATACGAATACAAGTTATTTAATATATGCGATGTACAAGATTAAATGGACAGTCACTTCAATTCATTGTATTTATAACACTTCCCCTAGAATGTTTATAGATAATGTGCCTCGTTAAAACCTTACTAGAAAATATCTAGTGGAGAAAATGCCCAGTGAGAAAAAAAAAGTACACACATCTTGTAATACGCCTTGAGTGCTGCCTCCTTAAAAATCTTACCCAAGAAAACTCAATTAGGATAAATCATGGTTAAGGAAAAAAGAGTACAACACATATTTTATATCTCCTTAATAAAAGTTTTACTTGATATCTTAGAGACGACGCATTCCGATCTTATATCTCAACTTCTCAAATGTTGATGTTGGCAAATCCTTAGAGAATAAATCTACAAGATTATCACTCGAACGGATCTGTTGAACATCTACTGCACCATTTTATTGAAGATCATGTGTGAAAAAGAACTTTGATGAAATGTGTTTTGTTCTGTCTCAACTGATGTATCTTCCCTTCAATTGAGCTATGCAGGCAGTATTATCTTTATACAATATTGTTGGAGTCTTCATTTTCAAAGAAAGACCACATAATTTCAAAATATGTTGACTCATTGATCTCAACCATACACACTCTCGACTGGATTCGTGAATGAATATTATCTCAACATGATTTAAAGATGTAGCATCTAGAGTTTGCTTTGTCGAACGTCATGATATAGTTGTATCTCTATAGGTAAATAGATAATCTGTCTGAGATCGAGTTTTATGCCGATGGAAGAACTAACCTGCATTTGTATAACCAATTATAGTAGAATTTAATTCATTAGAATAAAATAATCTCATAGCAATGGTTCCTTAGAGGTATCTGAAAATATACTTAACATAATTTCAGTGTCTTTTTGTTGGTGAGGAACTGAATCTTGCTAATAAGCTTACTGCAAAAGCTATATCCAGTCGTGTATTATTAGACAGATACATTAGTGTCCCAATTGCTCTAAGATATGGAGTTTCATCATCAAGAAACTCTTCATCTTCTTCTTGAGGTCAGAATGAATCTTTATTTATATCAAGTGATCACATAATCATCGGAGTGCTTGATGAATATGCTATATCCATGTAAAATCATTTTAGCATCTTATCAGTGTATATAGACTGATGGACAAGTATTCTATATTTTAAATGCTCAATTTGTAGGCCAAGATAAATTTATGTCTTCCCAAGATCTTTCATTAAATTCTATCTTCAATATTCTGCTGCCTTTGAAAGTTCTTCAAGATTTTCAATAATATTAAAACCATTAACATAAATAGCTATAATGACAAATTCAGTTTCAGACCTTCTAATAAAAATACAAAGGCAAATAGAATTATTTTTATGTTTTTTAAGCATACTCGCTAAGGCGATTGTACTATATTCTTACTGATTGCTTCAATGCGTATAAGAGTTTCTGAAGCTCTATTGAACAAGTTTCTCGAGAGCTTCCTGTAATTCAGGCATTTTGAATCCTTCAGAAATCTTCATAAAAATTTTGTTGTCTAGTGAGCCATAAAAATAGGCTGTGATAATATCCATCAAGTGCGTATTAGGTTTTTCATGCACTACTAGACTTATGAGATATCTGAGAGTGATCGCATCTACTATGGGAGAATATGTCTCTATATAATCAACACCAGGACTTTACAAAAATTCTTGTGCCACAAGTGTCACATCTCAAATTCAGGGAGGCGTAATTGACGCCTTGTGTCGCACCTGATCGAGCACACCTTGCCATAATTCAAATTACAACAGGCTAGAACTAGTGAGATTCGGCATCACAACAACCACATATCAGAGTAAAGCAATAGGAAGGGAAGCTGGCCAACAAACCAACCAAAAAATAAACAAAAGGTCGTCAAGGCCACAAAATAGAAAATAACCTATAGAATAAAATCCACCAATCTACAACAATAACGCTACACCCACAACAGATACCTACGAGTCTCTATGAATACAACAAAAATCAACTGTACAGGACAGGGTTCCGAACTATCCAAAATACAAACATCTGACAATTACGGCAGACTTGGAGCTTGTTATGATCAGTGTAGTTTGTTTATTATTTTGATATATTAAAAGGTGAGACTCTATCATGTGTCAATACATTCCCCATAGATTGAATGATAACAAATCACATAGTGATAGAACAGTTGATAGAATCCATGTCTCGACCTTGAGATCAATGATGCCCCTTTATGATTGCTTGTAAATTTTCATGCAAATACTCTGCTGGTGAGTTTTATATTTGTCACGTGAAATTAATTAAGCATAATAATAAATGATTAAATTAATCAATGAGCTAAACTATCAGAGATATAATTTAATTGTTTGGTATCGGTAATTAAATAAGATTTAATGTTAGATTTCAAAATTAAATCGAGGAGTGCAATTACAATTTTTTAGTAGAATGATCTGAATTTATTATGATAGGATTAATTCATGCATTTACGAATTACTATCATAGTTGGAAGCCTCAATTAATAAATTTGCAGTCCCTACTTGTCTGATTAATTAACGAGTTTGAAAAAGGAAAAGAAGTATTCTAGAAGCAGTTAAATTGACTAAATTTTACTGGGATTCTAGAATGGTAAATTATAATACACATTTACGAGATAAGTCTCAATTTTTTTTAAATAAAAAATAAAATATTCAAAACGTGCAGAATTTGGTGGAGAGAGTGGCTACTTCATGTTTGCCACTTTCAGTTGAAAAAATCGGTTATAAGTAATCATTTCTTCAACGTTGAAAGGATCCTTTTCAAAATAGTAAAATAGTTTTATCCACTCAAAATTCATTAAAAAGATTAATTAGATTTTAGTAGAAGATTGCAGACCCAAATTGTTTGCCCATTGAAATATTGTACAAAAGCTTCGAAAGATTAGTGATTTCGTGTTACACCCCGTAGAATTTTCGGCACTCAGATGACCTATTCCCACGTTGGTTAAGCATATTTGAAGGCCATACGTGTTGGAGAAAGGCCCGGGAAAAGATCGGACGAGAAACCCGTCGAACCATCGCGGAAGGAGCCGAGGCAGAGCCCCTCCGCGATGGCAGCGTGTCACGGAGGAGAGGCCTCTGCGATGGCTCCGTGATACGTTGGCCTTGTCTAGGCCCAAGTATATAAAGCCCCACTTCGATTTTAATTGATTAAAACCTTTAAAATTTCCAGAGAACATAGCAAAGCGGCAGAGAGAAGGTAAGAACGAAGGAAATTATATAATTTCGTCCGATTACGCTGCCAAACGCTGTCCAAACTCAAATTAATCCCAGATACTCGAGTATTTAGCAGCAGAGAGCATTTCTACGGAATTAGTTACGCGAAATATGGCCGACGAATCGGCGAGCCACCGAACTAAAGTAAGTAGAATTGCTCTAAATTAATGTCTATGTGTTCCTAGCTGAGAAGTGAATATTTCTCCCTTCTGGACCGCTGAAAAATAGCGAGTTTTCGACCTTCTTTCGATAAGCCTAAGTTTAGGCTATAAGCTATATCGAAAGTGACGTTGCCTATGAAATAAAGTTGTATTTAGTATTGATTGACATATTTATGAATGCAGTTGGGAGAAAACAGTTGAAGTACCGGCCGAGCTTCGTCCGACAGACGAATAGTTCAAGGATAAGGTATGTAAAGTTAGTTTCCTCGGCAAGTTAAGTAATATTGAGATAATATAGCAATTTTCAGATCAGTAGAATGTTCAGAAGTCGAGTATTGCCTTATTATGAATATTGGTACAATGTGAGAAGCATTGGGTTGTCATGTGTACGAAACCTATTAGTATGGTATAGATTCTAACGCAAGTGTTGGAGAGTGCCTAGTATACTCAGTGTGTGATGTGATATGCTATGTTAAGATATTGTTGTGTTCATTCGAAACCCCGTGATGTAGTACAGTATCCGTAAAGCATTTCAGAAACAAAATAGCAGACTAAAATGAAGTTTAGAAAGCATGTCAGGAATAGTAAATCAAGTTACTATAGAAAATCAGTATACCGCATAGTTCAGCAGAAAGACTATATTGGTACATACATATATAGTACTTCCAGCCTCAGCATGTATTGAGTATGCACATATTTCTATCACTAGTCCAGCATATAGTGTATACAGAAACTTAGTAAACAACAGAGTTTTCAGCAGAAACATTATCTTATATAGCATTTGCCCAGTACAGTCCGGAAGGAGACTATATTCATATTTATACATCTTTACCTGCCTCAGCACATATTAAATACGTACAGATCACTATCATTAGCTCAGCATGTAATATATACGGTACTTTACCCTTATTAGCCTCAACATGTGAGATACATAGACAGTATTACTAGTTGAGACCATTGTATTGTTTGGGGTTGGATTACCTAGCATCCATGACCGCCCAGGGTTAATAGCTGTATCGACTCGTCCGCCAGAGGACGAGGATACGTCACTCTACGGAGTGGCATGCCGTCCCGCCAGGGGACGAAGATGGGATGCCAGTTTTTCCCCATATTTGTGCCTTGATCGGCCCTTACACACCCCAGTCGAGCGGATACGCCCGGGTGCAGATTCAGGAGTCCTCCGGACTCAGATGCAGTTATAGTCAGGGGCTCAGCGAGCCCAAGTGCATACCCAGGGGACCGGCAGGATGCTTACAACCATTATAGGAGATGGGGTGACCAGGGTAAGGGTATAGATTCTGTGCTGGTTGTACCTCCCGGCTTATGGGGGCCAGGTAAGGTTTGTGTGTGCTATGTTATGTTATTTCATGTTATGCCATGTTATGTTAGATACAAGTAGATCAGTAGTAGCACGATACGTTTCCAGGTATGACTCTTATCCCTTCCAGTAAAGATTGAGAGAAGGCAACGTTTACATTATCAGACAGTTAAGTTATTCCTTCTACTTCAGTTTCATCAGTTATATTATTGCTTTCAGATTTTGTTTTCAGTTATTACTTTACATACTCAGTACCAGCGGTACTGACGCCCGGTGGGGCGCTGCATTACTTGCCTGCAGGTACTTATAGACGAGCAGGTGACACTACGTGATTCCTGTCAGCGGTCGAGTATTCAGCTCCTGTCATCCGGAGACTGAATTTCAGAGGTGTATTTCAGTTCTTTGTTGTATAGTACGGGTAGGTTGGGGCCCTGTCCCGATCATTTCTATTGCTATTCCTAGAGGCTTGCAGTCCGTATATTTCCCTGTGGTCAGTTGAGCCGGTCGTGTGAGGTCGTGCAGTTGTTAGCTGTTAGTACTCTTGCTTATTTTATGTTGGTCGTGTGGGGCCATAAGTTTGACAGTAGTGGTGACCTTGCCGGTCACGTAGCCTTCTAGTATTTTATTGCTGAATGCAGATAACTAGACAGCATGGTGGCCTTGTCGGCCCGCATAGGCTTCCCTATAGTTGCTTGTTCTGGTCAGCTGTTATTGCAGGTACAGGAGGCTATAGGCCAATGGGCCGGAGGCTGTGTTTACAACCGTTATATAGCCCTTTGTTTCCAGAAATGTGAATTAGAGCCAGTCAGGTACCAGATGTGCCTAGGCTTAGCAGTCCGGTAGTTCAGGTCCTAGCAGGGCACCAGGTGCCAGTCATACCCCCCAAGGCGGGGCGTGACAAACTTGGTATCAGAGCAGGTCGTATCCCAGGGAGTCTGCAAGCCGTGCTAAGTAGAGTCTTGTCTATGGATGTGTTGTGCACCACATACTATAGGTAGGAGGCTGCGAGGCATGATATGATGGTTACCCTTCTTTCTCAGTCAGTCGTGCTTTAGAGCGGTACAGTATAGGGTTGAGTCCTTGAGAACTTACCGTATTCTTTGGTTACAGATACAAAGGCAGATCAGCATAACCCTATCACAGGCAGAAGATCAGAAATAGCAACAGAAGAGAACCTCAGTCAGTTACATGATAACTATAGCAGCAGGAGGGGGTATCAGAGACCTCACAGCGTGATACCTTTATTGGCATTATTCCTAGTATACATTGATAACGTCAGAATAGGAAGTCAGCAGTATAATGTACATATGAGTTGATTTACTTATTAGTTATATAAGATCTGATTATGATTACAGATAAGGTCAGACCACCAGGTAAGTGTAAGAAAGAGAGAAAAATGCAGGAATCCCAAATACATCTTTTTGGATATGGTACAGTTAAGTGCTTTTATTTGTTGCAATAAGAAAAGGGCTATTCCTACCTCTTGGTTTTGATGTCAGTATAGTAAAGGGGCATAAGACTTGAGGTGAGGGTGCCGAATCCAGCGGTAAGTAAAGATGGGCTGATTGATCCTAGTAAGTATTAGAAAGTGTAAAGAGCCCCTAAGATTACGTAAGTGGTGCAGACCCTTATGACAATAAGCCAGTAGAGAAAGTAAGACCGTTAGCTTACCCGAAGCAGGGGTAAAAGACCTGTTAGTAATAAATGCCGGGTAATAGTCAAGTTCGGGTCAGGAAAAGGCCAAGTCCGTTACATATGTTAACAGATAGTAAGACAAAGACATACCTGTAAGATTATAGTTATGATCTAGCTGTGAAATCGAAAGATATAGAGGTCATGTGAATCAGATGGGCTTGAGTATACGCCCAAAGAAGTATAGGCCGAGGCTTGATCAGTAATCTCATTAGCAACAAAAGGCAGGTACCTTGAACCCCAGAGTTCAGTTTAAGTAAGATGAGAGGAAGAAGCAGGAATGTCAGATCTTGTGGGGAAATTAGAACTACCCCGGATTGATAAAGTATCGTATTAAGGATTAAGCCTCGGGCTGACAGCAAGATTGCGGTTCAGAATACCGCAGGGTGTCTATTATAGAAAAGTTAAGAAGTTACCGATACAAAAATTCTAATTCAGTGTAGCCTAGAGATAAGGCCCAGCAGACAGTTATGGGCTCTCAATATATGCCTAGTAAGGCTACAGGATTCGAGCGTCGACCCCCACATCACAGAGTGGCGGGATTTTAAATAGCAGACAATAACTAGAATGTTTATGGTTGTTACTTTCAGAATGGGGTGACAATGCAATGAAATGATAAGTCAGGGTAGAAGAAATTATTAGGCCGTAAGAAGCAATGTATCATGTACGATATGAGATTCAGCAGAGCATGTCAGAAATTATGAATTACCGTAGGAATCAGTACATATTGTACGTAGCCAGCGATATATAGATATACAGATAATAGATAGGTTGTGAGTGGCTGCCTATAAGGGCTACAATCATAAATGCTGATTAGTAATAGGAAGCCTATACAGATTGCATTACAGGACACCCCCCCTTTTTGCCAAAAAAAAAAAGAAGAAAGAAAAGAAGAAGAGAAAGGGCGGATTAAGTGTGAGTTACGCATGAAGTCATAGAAACTATCTCAGTTCTCAGTTATTAAGTTGATAGATTTATGTGTTGTGGTCGGATCTAGGCTCTAGGAGCTTACCAGAGTTATTGGCCTAAGACAGATGGCTAGAGGATAAGGGCGCAGTTAGACGGTCTACCGACCAGCTGGCGCCTGCATTAGCAGGGAGGCATCCCTGAAGATCGGTAACAGTAGTGTATGTGCCAGAACCAGAATTAGAGACCGAGTAGGCAAATTTCAGGGATTAGCAAAATCAGAATTGTTCTAACATGTTAAGTGGTCATACGTCGTTTTCCCAGCCTTATAGGCGACAGTCGGCCTTAGTCAACCTAGCAGTTGTTATGTAGAACACCCCATAAGTCAGCCGGCCGTCCCAGTCAGAATACCCGTGGTTACCCCAAGGAAGGGTCCACAGCAGTAGTCAGCGACAGACTAGTATTTCAGCTGGTGTTCGTAAGATATTTAGATACAGAGCCCTAGTAGAAGGCCAGTATTTACAGAATAGCTCATAAGACTGAGAATTCCCCAGAATAGCAGTATGAATCCAAGTGGATACACACAAGGCATAAGAAATTGATAATACCCTGCTAGCACAGTGTTTATTAAGACCAGGGGATCAGTAAATTCCCCGTGAAGATCCAGAGATTGATCACCTGGGAGCAAGTTTGATTAAGCCCAGCCTTACAGTGGCTTAAGTAAAATAACAAAGCAATTAGATGCCCACGAGTTTGCAGTTATGCATGAATTACAAGTACTCAAATAGAACAGTTAGAGCATTGCTAGACTACTGCCACATTCGGGTCATTCAACCCGACTATTCAGTCATTTAAGGTTATGCAGCCAGATCATTAGAGGTCATGGTCAATATCAGGACCCCCTGATCAGATACGGGCACGTGGTGTGCAGATAGTCATTCAAGGTTACCTTAGCAACAAGCAGCTTTAGCATGCGGCCAGAAGGCCAGATAAGCTCTAGTTATACCGGTAGACTACTTGTGGGATTCTCCAGTATAATAAACCAGTATGACCGTCAGTTATATGTCGAATTTTGTAAATGTGGATTTTGGTTAAGTTTAGTAGCCTTTTTGGTCACACTGTGTCGGAGGCTGGTGTACAGATAGATACACAGAAAATTGAAGTAGTGAAAACATAGCCTAGACCTACCACTCCGATCGAAGTACGCAGTCCCTGCGGTTAGCCGGGTACTGCAGAGGGTCTGTGGAAGGATTTTCCACCTTAGCAGCACCTCTGGCTAAGTTGACACAGAAGGCAGCAAAAGTTTCAGTAGACTGAGGCGTGTGAGCAGAACTTCCAAGAGTTAACAGCCAGGTTAACCTCAGCCCCAGTGTTAGCATCGCCAGAAGGTATAGAGGGTTGGTGCAGCATGGTAAAGTAACAGTTTATGCTTTCAGGCAATTGAAGAAACGTGAAAAGAATTGTCTTACCCATGATCTGTAGGTAGTTGCAGTAGTTTATGCTTGAAAAAGCGAGAATTTTGTGTCACCCGGGAAGGGCTAATACGGTAGTAGATGCCCTTAGCCGTAGATCTATGGGGAGTTGGCATACTTGCCGCCTGAACAGCCAGAATAGACCCGAGAATTTCACTAGTTAGCTGGTTTAGCCGTTCACATAGCAGAAATAAAGATAACAGAACGATAATACAGAATATCGCAGCATTTGGAAGTAAAGAAACGACAGTATAGAAACCCTAGCCAGGTTTAACTTGAACACAAGGTTCAGTAAGGATAAGTGACTAATTGACAAAAACCAGCTCATTTATTGCCAGTAAGAACTACTTTCTCGGCCGAAGATTATGCTGAGTTGCATATCAGAAAGATAGTCAGATTACATAAAATCCCAGTATCCATTATTTCAGACAGAGGAGCACACTTCACACCTAGATTCTGGCAGTCATTTCAGAAGAGTTTGGGAGCGCAGATTAATCTAAGCGCAGCGTTCTATCCTCAGACAGATGAGCAGGCTGAGCGCACAATTCAGACGCTCGAAGACATGTTGCGAGCGTGTGTGCTAGATTTCAATAATAGCCAAAATGAGCATTTACCAGTAATTGAATTTGCCTCCAGAATTAGAATCCATTCATCCGGTCTTCTATGTAACTATGCTGAGGAAATGCATAGGAGACCCGTCCAGAGCAGTCCCAGTCCAGAATATTCAGGTTACATAAAGCTAGCCTATGAAGAGGCTCCAATAACTATCTTAAACAGACAGATTCGCAGATTGAGGACTAAAGATATTGTGTCTATCAAGGTATTGAGACGTAACAGGAACCGAGAGGAGATGACTTGAGAAACGGAGGAAGATATAAGGACCAGATATCCTCACCCTATTTCAGGCCTAGTCAGGCGACAGGTATGTCCGTATTATTACTTATGCAGTATCTTATGGTCCTGTATGTATAAGTGAGACAGATTGATATTTAATTATCCAGTAGATCCTAGAATATTATGTGCAGTGCCTGTGTTGGACTTTTCTGCATTTCAGGTTTTTGCGATAGTCCATATTACAGGGAAAACTCTGCCGAAATTCTTCCAGAAAGTAAAGTAATCAGTCCTCTAGATAACAGTATACATTCGAGGACGAATGTTCTTAAGGGGGGAGAATGTTACACCCCGTAGAATTCTCGGCACTCAGATGACCTATTCCCACGTTGGTTAAGCATATTTGAAGGCCATACGTGTTGGAGAAAGGCCCGCTAAAAGATCGGACGAGAAACCCGTCGAACCATCGCGGAAGGAGCCGAGGCAGAGCCCCTCCGCGATGGCAGCGTGTCACGGAGGAGAGGCCTCCGCGATGGCTCTGTGACACGTTGGCCTTGTCCAGGCCCAAGTATATAAAGCCCCACTTCGGTTTTAATTGATTAAAACCTTTAAAATTTCCAGAAAACAGAGCAAAGCGGCAGAGAGAAGGTAAGAACGAAGGAAATTATATAATTTTCGTCCGATTACGCTGTCAAACGCTGCCCAAACTCAAATTAATCCCAGATACCCGAGTATTTAGCAGCAGAGAGCATTTCTACGGAATTAGTTGCGCGAAATACGGCCGACGAATCGGCGAGCCACCGAACTAAAGTAAGTAGAATTGCTCTAAATTAATGTATATGTGTTCCTAGCTGAGAAGTGAATATTTCTCCCTTCTGGACCGCTGAAAAATAGCGAGTTTTCGACCTTCTTTCGATAAGCCTAAGTTTAGGCTATAAGCTATATCGAAAGTGACGTTGCCTATGAAATAAAGTTGTATTTAGTATTGATTGACATATTTATGAATGCAGTTGGGAGAAAACAGTTGAAGTACCGGCCGAGCTTCGTCCGACAGACGAATAGTTCAAGGATAAGGTATGTAAAGTTAGTTTCCTCGGCAAGTTAAGTAATATTGAGATAATATAGCAATTTTCAGACCAGTAGAATGTTCATAAGTCGAGTATTTCGTTATTATGAATATTGGTACAATGTGAGAAGCATTGGGTTGTCATGTGTACGAAACCTATTAGTATGATATAGATTCTAACGCAAGTGTTGGAGAGTGCCTAGTATACTCAGTGTGTGATGTGATATGCTATGTTAAGATATTGTTGTGTTCATTCGAAACCCCGTGAAGTAGTACAGTATCCGTAAAGCATTTCAGAAACAGAATAGCAGACTAAAATGAAGTTTAGAAAGCATGTCAGGAATAGTAAATCAAGTTACTATAGAAAATCAGTATACCGCATAGTTCAGCAGAAAGACTATATTGGTACATACATATATAGTACTTCCAGCCTCAGCATGTATTGAGTATGCACATATTTCTATCACTAGTCCAGCATATAGTGTATACAGAAACTTAGTAAACAACAGAGTTTTCAGCAGAAACATTATCTTATATAGCATTTGCCCAGTACAGTCCGGCAGGAGACTATATTCATATTTATACATCTTTACCTGACTCAGCACATATTAAATACGTACAGATCACTATCATTAGCTCAGCATGTAATATATACGGTACTTTACCCTTATTAGCCTCAGCATGTGAGATACATAGACAGTATTACTAGTTGAGACCATTGTATTGTTTGGGGTTGGATTACCTAGCATCCATGACCGCCCAGGGTTAATAGCTGTATCGACTCGTCCGCCAGAGGACGAGGATACGTCACTCTACGGAGTGGCATGTCGTCCCGCCAGGGGACGAAGATGGGATGCCAGTTTTTCCCCATATTTGTGCCTTGATCGGCCCTTACACACCCCAGTCGAGCGGATACGCCCGGGTGCAGATTCAGGAGTCCTCCGGACTCAGATGCAGTTATAGTCAGGGGCTCAGCGAGCCCAAGTGCATACCCAGGGGACCGGCAGGATGCTTACAACCATTATAGGAGATGGGGTGACCAGGGTAAGGGTATAGATTCTGTGTTGGTTGTACCTCCCGGCTTATGGGGGCCGGGTAAGGTTTGTGTGTGCTATGTTATGTTATTTCATGTTATGCCATGTTATGTTAGATACAAGTAGATCAGTAGTAGCACGATACGTTTCCAGGTATGACTCTTATCCCTTCCAGTAAAGATTGAGAGAAGGCAACGTTTACATTATCACACAGTTAAGTTATTCCTTCTACTTCAGTTTCATCAGTTATATTATTGCTTTCAGATTTTGTTTTCAGTTATTACTTTACATACTCAGTATCAGCGGTACTGACGCCCGGTGGGGCGCTGTATTACTTGCCTGTAGGTACTTATAGACGAGCAGGTGACACTACGTGATTCCTGTTAGCGATCGAGTATTCAGCTCCTGTCATCCGGAGACTGAATTTCAGAGGTGTATTTCAGTTCTTTGTTGTATAGTACGGGTAGGTCGGGGCCCTGTCCCGATCATTTCTATTGCTATTCCTAGAGGCTTGCAGTCCGTATATTTCCATGTGGTCAGTTGAGCCGGTCGTGTGAGGTCGTGCGGTTGTTAGCTGTTAGTACTCTTGCTTCTTTTATGTTGGCCGTGTGGGGCCATAAGTTTGAATGCAAATGCAAATAATGGCCTGATAGAATTGCATATAACATTTGAATTAAGATCAGAATAATGGTAAATTATGGCTATTATTCAATGGCCATTTACACATATATTAAAAATAATTAATGACTATTAATCGGGACTAGTAAAAAATAAAAATTGTGTTATAATTTATTTTTGAGATATAAAAATTATTTTTCCAACACTATATATAAATAATAGAAAATTTCATCGTATTTCACACGATCGTTATAGAAATTGTTAATGAATCAATCTTTTCTCTCCGGTTAATTTTATACTCGTTGTATTGTCCAACCGTAACATTATACCGTAACATTATCAATTGTTTTAATTATATTATGAAGGCTGTTTTCAAATGATGAAAGGAAAGAAACTTAGCAAATTTAACATCTATTAAAAGGGGTTATCGACGCAAATGTCTTTATTTTGAGATTATTTTTAATTTTTATTTTTTAAATTTATTATCTTTGATTTTTACTCTTCAGCATTTTAAGTAACAAAAAGATAATTGAAAATGCCTCTAACAACAAGAAAAAATTTGCAAGGAAAAAGTTCAATAGCATAAACTTGTGTCTTAGGACAAAATTTCAGGTTCAGTAGCATAAAATTGTACCTTGAGGATAAGTTTAGTAGCAAATTTAACATTTATTAATTTTTTAGTGAATCGGACGAGTGAATTAAAAGAGCTAAATGGTGAATAGATTTAGTTTTTAAAAATGTGTCACGTAGGCCTATATTAGAAAATTTAGGTGGAATATTGAATTTAACTAATGAGAGTAAATATGACCCTAAAAGTTGGATGATAAGAGCAAATATATCAAAAATGTATAATGAAGGGCCAATATAATTTATTTGTGAAAATACAAGGACAAAAATAACCTTTTCCCGTAAAACAAAATGGCAAAAAAAATTCAAACATGCATAACTGAAATTTTAATCAATTTTTACATACACTTCAATTGAAAATGTCTAAAGTCATATGTGAATTTTCAACTTCAATTTCACACGTTTTTTCTTAAATTATTCTCAAAATAAATAAATTTATTTTTTTAAAGAAGACATAAATTAAATATTTGTGAATTTCGCCCCTAATTACATCCTTAGCTAAGTATGCACCGGCCCTCGATACTACAATATTGCAACTTTATGACTGAACTCCTTCAGCAGACTCATTAAGCCTTAGTTCATGATGAACTGTCCAATATCTGTCAAAATCCCGATTGATTATTGGACTTTGCTCATGCACTGGCCCATTGTTACATCAAGCCCAATTTAGTTCCTAAATTTTGTTGGTAATACCTTCAACGAAAACTTACATGTCACAGCAAACATATGCTATATATTTATCATTAGTAGAAAAAAATTTTAAAAAAATTATATTTTATAGAAACTAATTACAATTTGTATCACTTCTCTACACCTAACCCTAATCTCTCTCGCCTTCCTCTATCTCTCGCTCGCCTCCCTCCTCTTTCTTCCTCTCTCGCTCTTGTCTCTCCCCTCTTTCTCCCTCACTCTCCCTCACCTCTCTCCTTCCTCCTTCTCGCCTCCCTCCTCTTTCCTCCTCTCTCTTACTAGCCTCTCTTCCTCACCTCTCTCCTTCCTCCTTCTCGCTTTCTTTCTCTCCTTCTCTCTGTCTCTCTTTTTTTTTAATTTTTTTTCTTTCTCCCTCTCTGCTTCTTTCTTTGATGCATATTGATAAGCATAAAAAAAAAGATACATTTATAGAAATGATACAAGAGCGAGTGAATTGAAGTGATACAAGAGTAAATGAATACAAGTGATACAAGGGTGAATGAATAATCAATACAATAAGTATTTGTGAATTTTTATATCTTTGTATATACGTAGACTGTATTCATTGATACAATCTAAATGCGCACATGAATGTAGGTAGAATAAATGAATAGAAATGATACAAGAGCAAATGAATACAAGTGATACAAGAACAAATGAATAATCGATACAACAAGTATTCATGGATTTTTGTATCTTTGTATATACGTAGACTGTATTCGTTGATACGATCTAAATGCGCATATGAATGTAAGTAGAATGAATGAATAGGAGTGATACAAGAGCGAATAAATAGAAGTGATACAAGAGCGAATGAATACAAGTGATACAAGAGCGAATGAATACAAGTGATACAAGAGCGAATGAATACAAGTGATACAAGAGTGAATGAATACAAGTTCAATTAAAGTTTTATTGTTTTGTATCTTTGTATACAAGTAAACCGTATTCGTTAATAAAGTCTATATTAATTGATATAAAAAATATTTATCGATACAACTAATGCACCTATAAATACAACAAATATAATTGTTTGATACCCTCCAATAAAATATAAATATAGAGAGAGAAGGATGCAATTAAAATACAATATATAAAGAGGGAGAGAGTGAGAGGGAGAAATAGAGAAATAGCGAAAGAGATAGAGAAAGAGCAAGTGAGAAAAGGAGAGAGAGGGGGAGGGAGAGAGAGAAAAGAAATAGTGAAAGAGAGAGAGAGAGAGAGAGAGAGAAAGAGAAAGAGGGAGAGATAGGGAGGGAGGCAAGCGAAAGAATAGAGAGAGGCGAGAGAGATTTTCTTTTTTGTCCAAAAAATTATCGCTTTAAATTGTAATTATGCAAACTATAGCTACTAATTGTAATTAATTTTCAAATGGATGCTATTTTATGAAATTTTTCCTACGTTCAAAGTATTTCATTGTACGATTTATTTTTCAAATGAGTTGGTCTTTAATTTTTGTTCTTTAAATGAGCTAATTTTTAATTTTGATCCTTAACAATTGAACTTATGCCTAGTGAAACATAAGTTCTTTAATAACGTATGCATAACTTGTGAAATATTATAATGCGAAAAAATTATTTGCTTAAAGGACAAAAATCAAAAACCAACACAAAATAAAGGCGAAAGTGCAAATGACCCATTTTGCAAATATAGTCATTGAAACATTATTCTTTCAGATAATATTAAATTCGTGTTTAATGCTTTACTCATATGTTTTTCAATCTTACAAGCAAAACATTAGACTAACGTCTAACGTTTGGATAACTTATAAAAAGATTTAGACTGTGGTCTAACATTTTCTTCTATAATACGTCTAACGTTTGGATAACTTATAAAAAGATTTAGACTGTGGTCTAACATTTTCTTCTATAATATTTAATATGTTCTAAAGAGATCTTTAGACTGTGGTATAAAAAGGTCTATAAATTATAAGAAACATAAAAAGAGAATCATTTATTAAACAATCGCCCAATAAGGAATAATAAGTGAAAATTTCTGCAATAGAATGGAAAACGAAGAGGCGTCACAACACTGAAATTACAGAAAATTAAATATTTATTCTAAAATTAGGTATAATTGAATTTGTAATAGAGCTAAAAGGACACTTATACCGAATTGAGTTAGAGAATAATTGTAATAGACTATGACAGATAAAATTATAGTAAATCAAATGCAATATAGTCAACGAAAGAAATAATATAAGCTGATTAGCCTGATTCCAGAGTTGTTCTTGGTGAGGATGATACAGAATCAATCTCTTAATAATAAAATAGCAATTTCTTCTAATGACAATAGTAAATAAATTGCTTAATAGCTTAAGAATAGAGATATTGCTCAAGAATTGCATGCCCTTTTTGCATGAAGGTTCTCCTTTTTTTATAAGAATGAAATCCTTAGGCTTAAATGGCTGAGAATCATTTCCATTTAGATTACATTTAATACAAATTAAATGACATTCAATTTGTAGCCACTAACGATTTGCATTATCTTCGAAATGTATCTTGTAATGGTTGATCTTTGTTTAATTTTCTTTCAGATGTGGTCTTATACTTCGAGAAGAACGCAATCATTTTCTTCAAAACTTTGTTATACTTTGTTTACCCTTCCACATGTCTCTACTTATTTTGGCCGCATAATCTGCGTAATTTTTACCCTATACATTAGATTCATATAATTTTTGAATGAAAGGGTGGAAGAAAATGCACAAGTCAAACATAGCAAGATAATATAGACAAAAGAGTAGTTCTACGACCATGACTTGCAAGTTGCAAAACATTCATATGAATTTCTAGCCTCTAGTTTAGATGGCACTGGCTCCCACAGCAGCCCATCCATGTCATTTCAAGGTCCTTAATTAGCCCAAAATGACTTCTTGACTCTGCTTTGGAAATATTAACGACAAAGATAAAGTTAAATCCATTTCTGATTTCTCCATCAAATTGTCGGCATGCTGTTGGTTCAAGTTGCCAACCTGTCGGATTGATACGCATAGGCTAGCTGTGGGGTCCAGCTCTATGTGAGTAGATAGGAAAAGATTGGACGGTGGAGACTTTTGCAAAGGGCGGCTTGACAATAGTAAAAGTAGGTAGGCAAAAATTGATGGATGAATGGATGTTTTTTGCCAGCTTCTTAACTCATTTTAAACACACCAACAAAGAGAAAAGAAAAAATATATAAAGAGTGAGGTTTTTTCTTCAGTGATATTGTAGTGAGGTGTGAGTAAAAAGAGGGTTATCTCTTTTGAAGGGTGTGTAGTAGTTACTTTGAGTGTTGTACTCGTGAACCATACGGTGTAAAATTTCTTACTATAGTGATATCATTTTGCTCCTCTTGGCCCGTGGTTTTTCCCTTATTGAGAAGGGTTTCCACGTAAAAATTCTTAGTGTCATTGTCTTTCCATTTTTGTCCCGTTTTTATTTTGTTTGTAACCATTCTTGTATTATTCCGCATTGTGTTGCTCTAGTTTTTTCCCAACATCTGGTATCAGAGCCAAGGTTCTGTCTGAGTATGCTCTGTGGTTGCAGCATAGTCTGATCTTCCACATCAGAAAAGAATTACTTTAGTTATCCGTATTTTTTGGGTAAGCAATGGAAGCCAACACAAGTAGAATGGTCACATTGAATGGCACCAATTATGCCATTTAGAAGGGAAAAATGGAAGATCTGCTTTATGTCAAGAATTTTTATCAACCAATTTTTACTACTGTAAAGCCTGAGAGTAAAACAGAAGACGAATGGAATCTGTTACATAGACAGGTTTGTCGATTTATTAGACAATGGGTTGATGATAATGTGTTGAACCATATTTCTGGAGAGACACATGCTCGAACTCTATGGGAGCATTTAGAAAGTCTTTATGCTCGGAAGACTGGTAACAATAAAATGTTCTTGATAAAGCAGATGCTGAGTTTGAAATACAACGATAGTTCTGCGATGACAGATCACCTGAATAACTTTCAGGGGATTATGAACCAATTGTTCTCTATGGGAATCAAGTTTGACGAAGAAATCCAAGGTTTGCTTCTACTTGGTTCCCTGTCAAACTCTTGGGAAACGTTTAGAACTTCATTGTCAAATTTCGCTCCAGATGGTGTGATCTCTATGGATCTTGCCAAGAGAAGTATTTTGAAGGAAGAGATGAGACGAAAGTCTCAAGGTTCTCCATCAATGGATGTCTTGGTGACTGACTCCAGGGGGAGAAACGAGAGTCGGGGTTCTCAAGATAGAGAACATCATAGAAGCAAAACCAGAGGCAAACTTAAAAAATATTAAGTGTCATCATTGTGGGATGAAAGGGAATATAAAGAAGTTTTACCAAAAGTGGAAGTAGGAGAAAGGCAAGGAGAAAATTGAAGAAGGTGGCAATGAAAATTGCATAGCCACCGCTACCACGGAAGATCTTGTTACTATCCTTGATGCGAACCTGATAAATATTACTGTGATGAGTCAAGTTGGGTTGTGGATAGCGGTGCCACATCTCATGTGACATCAAGGAGAGAATTTTTCTCATCTTATACTCCTAGTGATTTTGGAACCTTGAGTATGGGTAATGAATCGGTATCCAAGGTGGCTGGTATCGGTACATTTTGTTTGAAAACTAATAACAGAACTGAATTAGTTTTGAACAATGTAAAACATGCACCTGATGTTCGTCTGCACCTAATTTCTGTTGGTATTCTTGATGATGAGGGATATGTGAGTACCAACGATGGTGGAAAATGGAAACTCATTAAGGGTTCCTTGGTTGTGGCTCGAGGTAACAAGCATCGTGGTCTATACTGGACTACAGCTTCTACTTGCGTGAATATGGTGAATGCAGTTGAGAGCAAAAACTCTTCAATGTCACTATGGCATTAGAGGCTTAGCCACATCAGTGAGAAAGGACTTAACATTCTAGCCAAGAAGAAATTATTGGGTGATTTCAAAAGTGCTAAATTAGAAAATTGTGAGCACTGCTTGGTTGGAAAACAAAAAAGAGTTTCTTTCAAGTCTCGTCCTCCTTCAAGAAAGACAGAGTTGTTGGAACTGGTGCACTCAGATTTATGTGGTCCTATGAAGACAAGGATATTGGGTGGTGCACTTTACTTTGTCACTTTCATTGATGACTATTCAAGGAAACTTTGGGTCTATGTCTTAAAGACAAAAGACCAAGTTTTTGGTGTCTTTAAACAGTTTCAGGTGTCAGTTGAAAGAGAAACTGGAAAGAAGCTGAAGTGTATTCGTACTGACAACGGTGGTGAATATTGTGAACCTTTTGATGAATATTATAAGCAGCAAGGTATTAGACACCAAAAGACTCCTCCTAAGACCCCTCAGCTTAATGTCTTGACTGAGAGGATGAACAAGACCCTGATGGAAAGAGTCAGATGTTTGCTTTCAGAAGCAAAGTTGCCAAACTCCTTTTGGGTGAGGCTTTATTGACCGTTGCACATGTTATCGACATATCTCCTGCTGTTGCTTTGCAAAGTGATGTTCCAAATAAAGTTTGTTATGGAAAAGATGTCTCCTATGACCATTTGAGGGTATTTGGATGCAAAGCTTTTGTACATGTGCCCAAAGATGAGCGATCAAAGTTAGATGCCAAGACAAGGCAATGCATCTTTATTGGTTATGACCTTGATGAGTTTGGCTACAGGCTATATGATCCAGTGGAAAAGAAGCTTGTTAGAAGCTGTGATATCGTCTTCATGGAAATCAAAACATTGAAGATATTAACAAAATCGAATCTTCAAGTTCTGATGGTGTAGTCGATCTTGATCAAGTTCCTGACGTTGGTGGACTTGATAATCACGGTGATACCCAGGATCGTGCTCCGGATCAACATGTTGATGTTGATAATGCCGATGATATTGCCATTGACGATACTTCGGCTCATGAAGTTGTGGATGAATCAAATATTCCACTTAGGAGGGCCACAAGAAATCGTATTCCTTCCTCTCGTTATTCTCCCAATGAGTATGTGTTACTCACTGATGGGGGAGAACCTGAATGTTATGAGGAAGCCATTGAAGATGAGCACAAGAATCAATGGATTGAAGCCATGCAAAGTGAGATGATAATCACACTTACGAGCTGGTAAAGTTGCCCAAAGGCATGAGAGCTCTGAAGAATAAGTGGGTGTTCAAAGTGAAAACTGAAGAACACAACTTGAAGCATAGGTACAAAGCTAGATTGGTTGTTAAGGGATTTAGTCAAAGAAAGGGCATTGACTTTGACGAAATATTTTCACCCATTGTGAAAATGACCTCCATTCGTACGGTTCTTGGTCTAGATGCTAGTCTTGATCTAAAGATTGAGCAGATGGATGTGAAGACAGCTTTTCTTCACGGTGACCTACAAGAGGAGATTTATATGGAACAACCTGAAGGCTTCAAGGTAAAAGGTAGAGAAAGTTTTGTGTGAAAATTGAAGAAGAGTCTCTATGGATTGAAACAAGCTCCTAGACAGTGGTACAAGAAGTTTGAATCTGTCATGGGGGAGCAAGGTTACAAGAAAACTTCTTCAGATTATTGTGTGTTTGTACAAAAAATTTCTAACGAAGATTTTATCATCCTCTTGCTGTATGTGGATGATATGTTGATTGTGGGCAAGAATGCTTCGAGGATTGACGAATTGAAGAAACAATTGTTTAAGTCTTTTGACATGAAAGACTTGGGTCATGCTAAGCAGATTTTGGGCATGAGAATTACTCATCACAGGAATGAAAGGAAGCTTTATTTATCACAAGAGAGGTATATTGAGCATGTACCGGAGCGCTTCAATATGAAGAATGTTAAGTCTGTTAGCACACCTCTTGCAGGCCACATGAAGTTAAGTAAGAAGATGTGTCCCACAACAAGAGAGGAAAAAGAGAGTATGGCCAAAGTTCCATATTCCTCCGTTGTCGGAAGTCTGATGTATGCAATGGTTTGCACCAGACCTGACATTGCTCACGCAGTTGGTGTTGTCAGCAGATTTCTGGAGAATCCAGGAAAAGAACATTGGGAAGCTGTCAAAGAGGTCCTGAGGTACTTGAGAGGCACTACAAGTAGCTGTTTGTGTTTTGGAGGAGATGATCCAATCTTGAAGGGTTATACATATGCTGATATGGCAGGTGACCTTGATAACAGGAAATCCACTACTGGATATCTGTTTACATTTTCAGAGGGAGCTATATCGTGGCAGTCGAAGTTGCAGAAGTGTGTCGCACTATCTACAACTGAAGCTGAGTATATTGCAGCTACTGAAGCTGGAAAGAAGATGATATGGCTCAAGCGGTTCCTTCAAGAACTTGGATTGCAACAGATAGAGTATGTTGTCTATTGTGACAGTCAGAGTGCAATAGACTTGAGTAAGAACTCCATGTACCATGCAAGGACAAAACACATTGATGTCAGATACCATTGGATTCGTGAACAAGTGGAGAGTGAATCATTTCATATTAAAAAGATTCATACAAGTGAGAATCCCGCAGATATGCTGACCAAGGCGGTACCGAAAGACAAGTTCGATCTATGCAGAGAACTTGTTGGCATGAGAAGTCGCTGAGAAGATAAAGATACCTCCTTCAGGTGCATGGGACTGGAGGGGGAGATTTGTGGTGTCCAGCCCCATGTGAGTAGATAGAAAAAGATTGGACGGTGGAGACTTTTGCAAGGGGCGGCTTGACAATTGTAAAAGTAGGTAGGCAAAAATTGATGGATGAATGGATGTTTTTTGCCTATAAATAGAGAGCTTCTTAACTCATTTTAAACACACCAACAAAGAGAAAAGAAAAAATATATAAAGAGTGAGGTTTTTCTTCAGTGATATTATAGTGAGGTGTGAGTAAAAAGAGGGTTATCTTTTTTGAAGTGTGTATAGTGATTACTTTGAGTGTTGTACTCGTGAACCATACGGTGTAAAATTTCTTACTATAGTGATATCATTTTGCACCTCTTGGCCCGTGGTTTTTCCCTTATTCAGAAGGATTTCCACGTAAAAATTCTTGGTGTCATTGTCTTTTCATTTTTGTCCCTTTTTTATTTTTTTTGTAACCATTCTTGTATTATTCCGCATTGTGTTGCTCCGATTTTTTTCCCAACACTAGCGATTATGACGGCAACATTTGTTAGACAGTGGTGGAATCAGCATTTGAAGTTTATGAATTTTGAGAGTATTTTGAAATCAATTGCCCATTTTAACTATTATGTTCACAGTTAAATATGTAGTATCTGAGCATAAAATATTAGTTAGAAGACATGCGGGTTTCTTCTTAGAAGAAGCGGATCTGCAGCAATCACGATTTGTATCATAAGTCATCGAGAATCCTCACATTACGAATAAATTCCCTTATTTGCACAACCTAAAATCCTCTATACAAGATGCAGAAAATTTTCTCTTTATAAATTCTAGGGAAAAAGGTCAAAAATTACCCCTCTACTTTAGCATATTAGCTAACCTTGCTCCTGGTTATACTATAGGATCAAATATACCCCGTCGTTAATAAAGTAAACAAAATTTTCCCTCAATCGGATGAAATCCTCCAAATTGACTTAAAATACCCGATTTTAATTAAATTATCCGTTTTCCCCTTTAAACCCGAACCCGGCTGACTAAATCAAATAAACTCAAACCAAATTAAACCCCCAAAACTATCTCTTCATATGTACTAAGTACTAATTTATTTTGGATGCTTTCAATCACTTAGAGTTGAATAAAAAAAAATGTAGACTAATATTGAGATAGTATAATTGAAGGATTTAACTTTCGATTTGCAGTTATATTCTCATCGACTCTTGACGCACGAAGTTTCATATTTTTACCTTGTGCAGAAGTGTGATGAAAGAGCTATTCAAAACTGGGTTTGTTTCTGGACTACTTCCTATCTTGTGTTACTCCACAATTACCGCAAATTCAACCAAAATAAGCCAAGCTAAGAGTGACTTTTGCTCTAAAGTATGGACATAAGTGCTCCTTTTGTTGCTTTTGTGAAGTCCAATTCCACAGCTGATAGATTTATGAAAATAAGAAATTGATTTTTTGGGGGATTTAATTTGGTTTGATTTTATTTCGTTTAGTGGGTTTGGGTTCGGACTTAAAGGAGAAACGGGTAATCTAATTGAAATTGGGCATTTTAAGTTAATTTGGGCGATTCCATTCAATTTAGGGGCAATTTTATTTAATTTGTTAACAGTGGGAGTATATTTGGCTCTATAATATAACGAGAGACAAAGTCAGCTAATATACTAAAGTAGACGGGTATTTTTAACTCTTTTCCATAAATTCTAACCATCATATTGGTATTGAAAAACCTTTTTATTTCAACACCCATGATGATGTATTTGTACATTATGGGTAGAATTTAGAAATTAGAAGGAGAACAAGCTAGCTAATGAATTAACGAGCTAATTTATTAGTATTTCTAATGAATGAACTCGATTCTATATCTATTGTTAATAAAATACTTTTATATATATAATGGATTTTCTAAAATAAGTACAAAAATTATTGAATTCGTCGCAGAGTCATACTCCCTCAGTTCCTTTTTACCTGATGATATAAGGTTTACATATTCTTTAAAAAAAATTAATAAGGGTTGCAATTTTACTAATATAACTCTATTAATTGACAGATACTTTTTAAAAACATACAATAATTATTATTTTTATATTCTAGAGTGATTTAAATATTAAAGGTAGAATTGAAAAAAAAAATATCAAATTATTTCTTAGATTTCTACATTAATAATTATTTTAAAATAATTATTTTTAATACACGACAGCTCGTCTCCAAGCATAAAGGAAGAAAGGCAACGCCAAATTTTGATGAGGTACAGACGCCACGGATTGATATATTGGTAAAACAGTTTGGCGTCCTTAATTGAAGCTACACTATTTTTGTTTTTAGTGTGGGAGGGCTAAACCAAAAGAATGCCTTATTCCTTGCTAACATATATCCAAATGTTGAAACGTCTTTTTTCTTGCATGACAATTGCAAAGGGCCAGGCCTTAAAAGACATTGGATTGTGGCCATCACTATTAACTAACTAACATAATAAGTGGTCCATATAAGTTTTGGTCCAGCTCATACTCATTTCAATCATGGGCATGCACAGGTTCATGATAAATGAGCGGGTTGAGGTGAATTTGAGTGAATCAAAATGGAATGAGTTAATAAAGAGAAAATAGTTAAAAATACCCCTCTATTTTAGTATATTAGCTAACTTTGCCCCTGATTATATACTATAGGGCCAAATATGTCCCCGCCATTAACAAAGTAAACAAAATTGCTCCTTAATTTGATGGAATCCCCCAAACTGACTTAAAGTACACAATTTCAATTAAATTACCCATTTTTCCTTTAAATCCGAACCCAACCCACTAAACTAAATAAACTCATTAGGATTTAATTATTCAAAATAAAACAAGTTCTCAAATTATTCAAAAAAAAAAACTTAGAAATAAAAGGAGTTCGATCATACAATTATTTCTCCTCCAAAAATATTGGAACTAACAAAACAGAAATCAAATATTTACCAATCTCTTCATATTAAGAACGATTAAGCCTAATTTGATAAATATTTGGTTGTTATTTTGTTTGTTCCAATATTTTTAGAGGAGAAATAACTGTATGATCGAACTCCTTTTATTTCTAAGGTTTTTTTTTGAATAATTTGAGAACTTGTTTTGTTTTGAATAATTAAATCATAATGAGTTTATTTAGTTTAGTGGGTTGGGTTCAGATTTAAAGAAAAAATGGATAATTTAATTAAAATTGGGTATTTTAAGTCAATTTGGGGGATTCCATCCAATTGAGGGGCAATTTTATTTACTTTGTTAACAGCGGGGGTATATTTGGCCATGTAGTATAACTAGAGGCAAAGTTAGCTAATATATTAAGGTAGAGGGGTATTTTTGACCATTTTCTCGTTAATAAATAGACGAATTATTGACTCGCCCAAAAGCTTGGGCTGAAATGGGCTGGGCTAAAATGTGGGTCATCATCCAACCCGTCCAACTCTAATTAAGTTTTTGTTGCTTTATTTATTCTTTTATAATCTTTTGATAACTTATAAAAAATTAGATATTTAAAAATTATATGAAAATTTTTACAAGTTGCAACTTTCTCATGTTAATTTGATAAAAAAAATATTTTAAATTATTAATCAAAGTTCATACAGCTAATTTGATTTTTGAGAAGCTAAATATGATAACTAATTTAGGACAAAGAGAATATTATTTTATATAGTAAAATATGTTGGAGGCATGTGTTCAAATGTGTAAAACAAGAAAAGAATTATATTCGAATCCACATAATTCACAAGGAGTCCTTAAGGAATTTAATCCCCTCACTGTACCCGAGGTTTATGGATTACTTCCTCCCAGGATAAAATGGATTAACCTGTTAATGGTGTTACAGTACCTCAAACACAAATAACTTCGTCGAATTCGAAGAACGGTAACGAGTCACACAATAGACTTGAGTCTGATTTTTCAAAATATGCAGAATGTTCTTTAAATTTGCTAGCAAAAGTCTCGAAAAAGTGTATCAAAAATGAAGGCAAAAAATATTTATTTATAGCCAAAGAACTGAAGTTAACTGGTGTGAAAACACCTCTTCAGAAAGTGTCTGTTCGAAATTATTACCGTTTGAGAAAGAAATAATTCGCCCTGACTTGCGCTGGCACCGACGTCTCGCTGGTGAGGATTCGTGGCCCGCCGGTACAACGCCGGTTTCACATAATCCCTCAAAAAATTCTGTGCTGGCACCTATGAAACACAGGTGACGATCCGCGGTTCGTCAGTCTAAGGCAGACACTTTCAATGCGCGAAACAGTTAATTTGGATTTTTAAATAAATTTGGTCCAAAAAATTATCAATCAAATCATTTGATCAGATCCAAATCTGAAGCCGAGTCTAGCGACGACGATAGCGCAAGGGGAGACCTTCTTCTCAACTCTTTAATAGCTAAAAGATATGCTTCTCAATATAAGCATTCACATTTCTCTTTTCCCTACCAACGTGGGACAAAGTTCCTTTTACAAAAGGAACTTTAAGAAAAATTCAAAAATACTCTTCCCTCCAATTTATTTCCCTCAATTTTTCAAATCACACCCATCAATTAATTCCAACAAAATAGTGATAAGCGTAATATCACAAGAAAATACTTAATAAACCTCTTTTGAATTTGCTAAAAGGAATAAATAAAAAGAAAGATATTTTTAAGGGAAAATGGTTCAAAATACACTCTAATTTTGTCCGAAATTGCTGTTACATATTTTAATTTTACGGGAGTCCTATTACCCCCTTGAACTATTTTGAAGTGGATTATATTCACCCTTTAAAAGTAACACCCAAATTTGTGTTAAATAGTGAAGAATACGCGTTGACACGTGCCATTTTTTTATTTTTTATTATTTTATTTTCTCCTATCTTCTTATTCTTTTTCATTTCTTTTTAAATCTCTTTTCTCCTTTTTGCTCTTTCTTTTCATTCATGTTCTTTTTCTTTTTTTCATGGCTTTTTTTTCTTTCTCTCTCTTTTTTCTTCTATTTTATCTTTTATCCTTGTTTTAAATATTGTTGAAATAATCAGGTAGAAAGAAAGAAACGTCAATGGTGGCCGAATTTTTTTTTTGATAAAAGCTTCAATGTTTTATTGTAGCATCTGTTTTTAACAATTGTTGTGGTTGGAGAATTTATTTTTTTAATTGAGTTATTTACTTTACTAATTGGAGTATTTTTAGAAAATTTTATTACTATTTAGATTATTTTTTGGTGATGAATTTTTGAAAATTCATGTCATACCATGACTTTAATGGTGTAGGGGATGCTGAAGAATGGGTGAATTTCGTGGTAACGAGTAATGACTGATGAATTAGATAGTAATGTGCTAAAAAAAAAAATTGATAGTGGTAGGAAGGTGGTGGAGAAAGAGGTGTTGGTGGCTCTAAGTTGATGAGAGAGAGATAAAAGGAGAAAAAAAAAAGAGAAAATAAAAACAAAAAAGAAGATATTTAAAAAAAAGAGAGAAAGGAATATAACTCTAGGAGAGTGCATTACACTTTCTCTGCCACATAAACATATAAGGAGATATATATTTTATTTTAAAATAGTTCAGAGTATCACATGACTTCCGCAAAATTAAAGTGTATAACAATAATTTTAAAAAAAATTAAAGTGTGTTTTGCATCATTTTCCTTATTTTTAATATAAAAATCAAATAAAATGAAATACAGAAAATATTTTCTACTCCAGCCAATTATTTTTTAATAACATGACAATTAAAATGGATCATGAGTAATTAATACCCACTTATTGCTTAAACTAGCTAGCTAAAGGACCACCTTCATGGCTTGATTTGCCTATGTATTATTAAGTGCAGTCTTGGTACAGGTTTCGCTACGTACTCCCTGCCTAACATCCAATTTTCAGACAATCAATCAATTCAAGTTACGAGTGACAATACGTAATGATGAAAAATAATAAAATTTAATAGTTTATTAAAATAATATAATATAATATAATATATTATAAAATAATATATAATAATTATCTAAATAAAGGGTTAAGAGCCTTTTTATATATGAGCGAGAGTAATATTAAGATGGATGACTCTTGAAGAGAGTCCTAACAAAAGAAATTAAAATAAAATTAAAAAGTCTTTCATCAATAAAAGATTGACGGTAAATTTCTTAAAACTTATCTATCTATCCCTCTGATTAAAGGTGATCCAAAAATATCTATAATCGAGTAAAATAACTTTATGAATGAATAGGATCGACCTCAAGAAATAAAAAAATTTTATGTAACGTAATTCAAACTTATGATAGAGAGCAAATTTTAAACAATTTAAGAATCATTTGGTATAGAAATAGGATAGATAAAATTATTATATAGATTAAAATATTTTATAAGATTGAATTAGTTATTTCATTTTATATATATATAATAATTTATCTGATCATATAAATAATAAAATAAATTAACTAATATTTTTAAGTAAATATAAAAAAAAAATATTATTATTTTATATTTTTATCTCTCCTACCAAATAAACCGTACTGTAGAGATTGATTGGTTCCAAGATGAAAGGACGATATGATAATTAAAAGTCTTGTGAGGTGTGAATAAAAAATGTTCATAATTGTCCATTTGTGGCCCTCCCTTGTACAACCATAAATGAAAATGATGGTGCCTCCCTGCTGTGGCCTGTGTGGGTCACTCTGGAGCCCTTTACCATAACAACCATTTTTTTATTTTTATTTTTTTAGCCATTTTCATAAATAATAAAGATTTGATCAATTTTATTTTTAGTGGCTATATTTGTATATTTATAATTTATAATAATTTTTCATTAAGTTGTTAAGCATTATTCCCGATACATGTGATATGATTAAGAAGAAAGTCGGGAAAGAATCTTTTAAAATAACAGAATTTAGTAAAATAGAGGATAAAATCTTGTCTATGGAGTGTATTATTACATCTAGTTTTCTGTTTGTCCAGGTTAACATAACGTATCATATTAACAAATCTAACTCTAAAATTTTATACGTATCACTGTTTCTACCTTTTTATTTATCTACTGTAGCACTAAATAAATAATGAAAATTTGTATCATTATATCATTATATTTAAAATGAAATATAGATAGTTGTATGTATTGAAGATACAATATAAAGACAGTCTATATCAATATATATCAGTCTACAACTGATACATACTATATTCGCTATTGATACATAAAGACAAAAGTTTAAAATAATTGCACCACTATCACTAAATAAAGAATGAAATATTGTATAACTGTATTTAGAATGAAATATAATTAGTTATATGTACTGATACAAAATGAAGACAGTCTGTATTCATATGTATCATTCTAACAACAACTGATACATACTATATTAATTTCTCCATTGATACAAAAAGATAAAAGTTTGAAAAAATTGCACTGTATCAATTCTGTCATTGATACACAAAGAACAAAGCTTGAGAAAATTGCTAAAAAGTTTCAATTAACAACAATGATAGATTGCTAATAAAATCTGGAGTTTCAATTTCTTTGACAGTAGTGAAGTAGAGGCTTCTCCGGAAAATTGTTAATCAATGGAGCTTTGATTTTTCCGACAATGTCAATTAACTCATGGAGAATGAGAATAAGAAGGAGAACAATAATCCATATCTACAATAAAATTATTAGGGTGATTGGTGAAAGAGATAAATTATAGTTATATATTATAAATATAATAATTATATTTACTTAATTATGTTTTTTTCTTTTCTTTTCTTTTTACTAATGTAATAGCTTGGGCTGGCCAAAACAAAAATAAAAAAAGAAAAAAATGTTAAGGATTGAGGTTTTAAATGTGAAGTGCTTTGATGCTCTTTTATGATAAATAAGAAAATATCTTGTTCCCCTTCCACCTACCACCTTTAAGACATCCATAAATTTCTTTCAAAAATCTTATACATCATATTTTTTGAAAGATTATTTAAAATTTAAATGTATTTTTGTAAAATGTGATTTTATACATTTTAGTTTTTTATAAAAAAATAGTGAAAGTATTTAACTTAACCAATTTATTTAAAATATATATTAAATCTATTGATAAATTAGATCTCATATACATGCTATTATATATTATTATAAATATTTTTTTATTTTATTTGAAATTTTTGAAGTTGAAATTATGTTTGGTTATAACTTTTATAATAAAATAGTTATTTGAACGTACTTTTTCTTAAAATCATGAAACTATAATTTAACTGGGATCACTTTTATAAAAAATAAAACTAAAAAATTTAGGGTAAATTTTTTAGAAAATATATAGTGAAAGTTAAAAAAGGTTTTAGATGTTTTTCAAATTGTGTTTGTAATTTTCATGATCAAATATCAATTTTTAAAAAAGTGAAATATAATGAAATAAAAATATAATACAATTTAAATGATATTTAAGAATAAATAAGCCTAAGAAATTTGGTCTCAATGATACTTTTGTTGGAAATGAATCTGAATCCACTCCTTGATATAAGAATAAGAATACTTTAATATGAAAGAACGAATTTACTTGCTAAATTGCTTTAAAATAAGAATTGATATAGATAATAAAAGTTTTATTTATACTCGTTGTGTGTATTATTCTTTTTATAGGGGTAAATTCTCAAAATTTAATAACTAAGAATTATTTTGTATTAATTTACATTGAATAAAAAATAAAAGACATTGACTGATTGAAGAGTAACATATGGTATTGTCTTCCGAGTGGATCTATAGCGGTTGATCTCCTAATTATTTGAATTTCCTTCGGGTGCTTTACTTTTAGTCGTCCTAGTTCCTTCTAGACGATGCGTCGTCATTTTCTTCAGAATATTGACTAAGATTTGTTTAGTCATCCACGTATCTTCATCTAATACATCCACGTGTCAAGCTCATTTTTATCCTATAATGATATTAAATTATACTCTCTTTGTCCTATTTTATGCAACACATTTTTTTTAGTCCATCTCAAGAAAATGTCACTTTTATATAATTGGAAACAATTTAACTTTGAAATAACCTTTCTACTCTAAATGAAATGATTTATAGCCACACAAATGATCAAAGCATGTTTTATCCCGCAAATTTTTAAACTCTTTTTTTTTTCTTTTTTATGTTTTGTTGCGAGCCAAATATGTCATATAAATTAAAACAAAAAAATATTAGAATGAAGTAATTTAATGACATAAAAATATAGTAATGAAGTAATTTAATGACATAAAAATATATAGTAATAATGAACCATGTCATATAGATAACAAATGTGAGTAAATTATACTATTTTTTTCTATTTTTATTTATCTATTATTCTAAAAATAGATATTTATTTTTATTTATTTAGTTTGAAAAACTAATAAATACTTTCTTATCTAATTTATAATCTACTTTTATTTTTAAATTTTTTAAAATATATTTTAAAGAAATTAAATTAATATGAAATAAGTAAAAACAAAGTAACAAAATAATAAGTTGTCAAAGTCATTTGCTGTTTCTTTCACTAACCGGCGCGCTTAGGTTAATATCATGATTTGATTATTAATAAGTTAAATAAACTATCCAACAACTAGATAAAATAAAAGATCCAACCAGCTTATTTTGAGAAGTATTTTTTTTAAAAGTGCTTATCAAAAAAGTACTTTTGGTAAGAAATAGTTTGTGTTTGACCAATAAATTTAAAAAATACTTTTAAGCAACAATTAGTGTTTGGCCAAGTTTTTGAAAAGTGCTTCTAAGTGTATTTTTCATAAAAGTGATTTTCAAATAAATGCTTTTAGGAAGAAGCTACTTTTTTTAGCTTCTGAAAAACAGTTTCTGCTGTTCTCTAAAAGCACTTATTTTCTCTCAAAAAATTAACCAAACACCTCATTTTTTTAAAATAAGTGTTTTTTTTAAAAAAAAAAGCACTTTTGGCCTCCCAAAAGCTTGGCCAAACAGACTATTTATCACAATTTAATTTATGACAAAATCCTCACACCCTTTCAAATAAAAATCGTTAACATAAATTCAGCCCAAAAAATCAAGGGGAGGTTACATAAATACAACTTTTTAAAATGGTAATTACAAAAGTTATAACTATTTTCTAAATTACATAATATACAATATATACTTTATAAATGAGTAAAGCGATAAATATTTTAAATATGGTATTGTTTCTATAAATAAGATAACTCATTATTTCTTTCATAATTTAAGTAGGCTAAATATGAAATATATTTAATATTTAATAAAATCATTTTCTATTAATTATTTATTTTTACCTTTTAATAAGCAAACATTAATACCAAATTCTGCAAATATTTCATTAATGTACAATATATACCTTATATAATATTACTTGTTATATATTAACTAATATATACTATATATAACATTATTCTTATGTATATTATACACAAGTATTATTTATTTTTTATATATACTTATATCCATAATGTATAATATATACTGTATATAATACTATGTGTTATATATTAACTATTCTATATTATATATAATATTATTCTTATGTATATCATATAACAAGTATTATATGTTATTTATATATATTTATATTTGAGCATACATTATTCTATTCATATATTAGATATATTGAAGAAACAAATATATTGTACATATATTATTTATATATTGTATACTATATATGAAATTTAAATTTAAATTGAGTTTCTAAAAATATACAATAGTGATGGCAGAGAGATTCTTGAGATTTTTAAAAAAACAAAAATAGAGAAGAGATGGATTCTTGAGGAAAAACAAATAAAAATGGAGAAGAGGGAGGGATTCTTGAAACTTTTGAAAAAATAAATATGGAGAAGAGGGAGGGATTCTTGGGATTTTTGAAAAAAAAAATATATGGAGAAGAAAGAGAGATTCTTTGGTATTTTTGAAAGATCAAATATAGAGAAGATAGGATTTTTTGAAATTTTTAGAAAAAAAATGGAGAAGATAGAGTGTTTTATGAGATTTTGCATATTTGAATTCTTATATCAGGTATATAATCTTTTATTTATGTATTTAGTTAGAATAGATATTTTAGGAAAGTAAAAATTATATATAATGTAATTAAAAAGATAAAATTTTAAATAATTTATATTTATGTAATTTTTTAAAAATAGTTCTAACTTTTGTAATTATCATTTATAAAAGTTGTATTTACGTAAGAAAGTGAAAAATCTAGCATGATGTGACGCCTTCTTTGTTCAGTCAAATTTCGTTATAATATTTTATAAATTTTTTTGTTATAATGTTTTGTGAAAATTTTACGGTCATGTAATAATAATGTATAGTTTCGTATATTAATTTTTAATATTTTAATTTCATTTACTTATTATAAATAAAAATATATAAAAAAGTAATTTAATAATTTTATATATCAAAAAAAATTTTTATTAATCGATTTAATTGAAAAAGTAGAAAAGCATTAACATAGAAAAAGTAAATATATGAATAGTCTTTCTTGGTAAATTATGATAGGTACACTATTTAAATATATCTTTTTTCTAAAATATTCATTACTTTGAAATTCACCACCGACATGATATCAATAATAATTATTATAAATAGTTTAATATTTTATTATATACATAATAATTAACATATTATTATATAATACTCCTTCTAATCCAATATAAATGAATTGTTAACATTTTTCTTATGATCCGAAGAGAATGCATCGTTCAAAGCTCAAGAATATATTAGTTTTTTCCCCCAGAATTACCTTTCTTTTGAATTCAACTATTTCTAAATTTCAAATAATACCTTTAAATATATTTTTTAAAGGGGGTGCTATATCCTAATAAGTTACTTATACTGAACTAGAGGGAGCATTTGAGAATAATTGCTATATAAGTAAAAATTTATAAAGGATATACTGATATTATTTTAAAAAAATAAAATATAACATGAAAATTTAATTTTAAAAAAATATCAAATTATTATAATAAAATATTATTATAATAAACTTTAATTATATTTATCTTAGAAAATCAGAATTCATTTGTTTATGTGAGGGTGGATGAGCATGTGCTAGAAAACAGTATAATTTTATTCGATTTACTTTATAGTAGATTGCATCCCAGCTGGCTAAAATCCTTATTCCTTACAAATTACAATTATTGAAAATGTGTCAAATGTTGGGCACGGGCCCAAAGTCAAATTGCACACATATCATTTTCTATACTTAGTTTGACTTAAACATACTTTTGTTGGATCTCAATGCCACATTTTGAGTCTACACAATAAGATATTGTACATGCTACATATTCTCGCCATTTAAATTTATTTCACTCAATTTCAAAAATTATTTTTTCTATTCACTCCTGTTGCTATTAGGTTTGAGTGTCGAGTTGAGCGAATCGAGTCTAAGTCGAGCTTAATTAGATCGAGTTTGATCAAATTTTTTACAGTATTAAATTTGAGTAAGCTCGAGTTGGCTCTTTGATAGTTAGTTCTGTGTACTGCTACACCATTAGAAAATTTAATTATTGATTTGAAATATAAAAATTACTAGTTTAAATTGATCATTGCATTTAATTTGATTGAATTATATATGATATCAATCTAAACTACAACTCAATTTAAATGATTGTAACTTAATATTGAACATAAAATAGAATTTTCAAGCAAAAAATAAAACTAAGAATAAAACAACAAACTCAAAAAACAATATTTAATTTATTTGATTTGAGTTTTTACATTAATATATTGATTACATTTCATAACACCATAAAGTATCTTAAGTAATAAAGTATATAAAAAAATTAATCGCACTAAATTAATTAAAGAACTATAAATTATAAATTAGTTATAATAAATAATAATTATTGAAATGACATTTTATTAACTTAATTAAAATTAATGAATAAATTTTAATTTTAAAGTAATCATTACATGATCATAATAAGTCAACCGAGCCAGAGCTTTAATCGAGTCGAGCTCCGAGCCAGCTATCTACTTGTCAAGAGTCAAATTGCATGAATTTGATCACCATTTTAGCATATAATTTTTCATCATATTAAAATCAGATTACAACTTATACTATTTCATATAATTTTTGAGCATCTAAATATAAATATTGAATTTTATTTAATTTAATTTAGATATAAAAATTAATAAAATTAACTTTCATAAAGTAAAATATGATAAGTAAAAATCAACGAAGAAAATACATAAAAAGTAATATAAATTACAATAATTAATAATTTAAAAATAAAAAAAAAGTTAATTCCCAAATAATAACAAAGACATGAAAAGGGAGGGAATAATATTAATTGCGTGTTTGATTTGGCTTTTTGCTTACTTAGAAGTTATAACCAAAAGCATAAGTAAGGATTTATAATTTATTTTTATTATTTTAATTTAAAAATAATTTTTTAAATTGATCTAAATATTATAAACATTTAAAAACACTTAAGATATGTCAATTTAAAGAGATCCTAAATATTGCTGAATAAAAAATTGAAAAAGTATACTGTGTACTATTAGGAATCACCAAGAAGTTTAATAAATATTCTCCTTTTTACATCTGTATTACGATTTAATGGAAATAAATCAAGAAAAAAAACTAAAAAATAAATTTATAAAAGAGAGAAACTAGTCGACAACCGCTCACTCATGGACCCATCTTCCCGTTTCTTGCGATAGTTCTCAGCTAAGGGAAGGAAGAATGCACAGACAGAAAATTGTATATGAGATTTTAAGCATTTTTCTCTGTTTCTGTGCTCGACTCATCTTTCTTTTTTCTCCATTTTTGCTTTATTTTCAAACTTCATGGAGTTTAGCTAGTAATAATCTACAGATTCTGGTGCCCACCGCCCACTAGTCCATGGCATTGGGACCAGCACAGGCCTTGAGAACGGGGCTCCAGATCCACTGGACCAAGAACTTCCTTCCCCTCCTACCGTTCAAGTTGTAAGTCCGGCCATCTCTGTCCTTCATCACCTGCCCCATGTAGCCTCCACCGCCCCCTGTACCGTACAACCCCTCGCACAAGTCGCCTATTTCCGTCGGCGCAACAGGGTCCTCCCCTGCATACCAAGCATTCACCAGGGGGTTTGAGGACAGCTCCGCCAGCTCGTGGCCTATCACGCTTATCATACCGTCTACTCCGACGTCACCGTTTGGAGCCTTCAGTGCTCCAGGCCCACTTCCCCCCATGTACCCCGGCACCGCAAATGGATATGCACAAACTTCAGGGCACTGCTTCCCGGAATTCCCAACCCAAGCGTACGGCAGTGTGTAGCCCACTTTCGATGCGAAGGTGAAGTAGTGAAACCCACAAACCGCCCGGCAAAAATCCTGCATCGTCACGTCCACGGACGTCAAGACGAGGTAGATCCCTTTCTTGTGGTCGACCGTAAAGGGCTTCGATCGGACGGCTTCGGCAATGACGTCTTGAATGGAGAGCCTGGTGAGGTGGGTCCCCTGAGAGTACCGGCGGTCGGAGTACTCTCCGGCGATGAGTACGGAGCGGGAGATGTTAGCTCCAGTTTGATCGGTGTACAAGGAGACGGTACTCCACCACTCAGCAACTGAAGGTGAAGGCGCAGCCCGATGATTGAAAGTGGAGACAGAAAGAAGGAAGTCCTTAATAAGGAGTTGCTGGGACGGTGCCCACTTCCCGTACCAAATGAGGTAAATATTGATTGGGGAAGAAAGGACCGGACCCATATGGTAGCGAAGGTTCACGAGGTCTGAAGAACCTTCAAATTTCTTAGAGGAAGACAATGTCCTCGGCGGCAGCTTTGGGTTAAAGAAGTTTGGGTTATGCAGGTCAAGAGTTTGTTCTGTAGGGGATCCATGGTTAAATCCAAACTGAATAACAAGAAACAAAAGAAATAGATTGAGTAGAGCTCTAAACATTATGAAAGACATGAATGAAGGAAAGAAGAGAAGAGTAAATGGGTGAGGACTGAGGAAGAGGAAGGGGGTTGGGGGGGCAAGTTTTATAAAGAGGAAAGGGAGAGGGGATTTTATGGGGGGTTTTGGTTTAGGAGGGAAATGGGCTGGAGACAGCTGCCATTGTTGTGGGCTCCAACCACCACTCCTCTCGATTCCCTTTGTTGCTTTCAGGAAAAAATGAATGGGAATCAGGCTCTCTTGAGTCTTGACCCTGTGTACATGTGAACTGAGGAGAATATAACCCATCCAGTTTAGGCATTGACCCGGTTGTTGTAAGTTATTACCATAGTAAAAATCGCGATATAAAAAATTTTATTTTCTTATGTATTATATCACCTCCATCCCTACTTGATACCACGAGACAAGTTAACAGGTTTAACCCTCTCAAATAGGAATGAAGTAAATTCTGATTGGTGTATATTTTTCTCAGTTTTAAAAAATTTATTTTTTTTAGAGAAAATAATTTTTTGGGATCAGTAAACTGTTAATTTGCAAATATTAGTAACAAATTTACAACTCATATCCCGTGAGCAAAAGGGAAGGACGGAAGGCAGGTTATCCATCAAAATCACAATTGGTGTAACCAGTTTTGCGAATTAATGAAATTTGTTGGAAATGTTATTAAATACTTTACTCTATTATTTATGCAGTTAGATCAATTATTTATTTTTAAATATCTCCCAATCACATCTCATTTTGACCTTTTCTAATATTTTGTAGTTATCTCCTTCTAATCGTAAATATAGTAGTGTTATGCTTTCAACTTTATATATTTTGTAAATTACAGACCTCTTTTAACCTTTTTGATTTTCATTTGGAGGATCGAGCAAATGCTTCAACATTGACCAAGTATATGAGTTACTTCACCATCCGCACCAGTGTATTCAAATTAGCTAAATAATGCTTCCTCTTTTTCTTTTTCCTTTCCATGTGGTATCTAAACTGAGGCTCAATTTATTTGAATTCACGCTATTTAAGTTTATAAAAAGAGAAAGCACCTTCTTTGTTGAAATTTTTCTCATACTCATATCTTAAAATTTGAAATCTCTGATTAAGGATGGAGGAATCAATATCCATCAGCTATATTCTTAATATCGAAGAAGAATGCATGATATCAATCTACATTTATTAAATAAGAGTAACTTAGTAAATTCTACTATCTTATATTTATTATTTTTCTTAATAAGCGTAAAATAAACTAAAACAACGATTATCTCAGATAGTAAGCACTCGCCACCTCTAACCTTAAGATTACGGGTTCGATTCACCAACGAAGGAAAGTGTAAGAACTCCCAACGGGGTGGTGAACTACAATAAATAATATAATATGAAATTGCACGTTTTGCCTTTAAATGAGTTAGTCTTTATTTTTTGCCTTTCAACAGTTAAAGCTCCTTAAAAATTAAAGACATATGCAAATATAACTTGTAAGATATTATAATATAAAGATATAATTTATATCCCGAAAAAGTTTTATTATAAAAAATAAAAATTAAAAATCTAACATTGAATAAAATAAAAGTGCAAATGACCCATATTATGACAGTGAATTATGATTGCTTTCTATTCTCATTTGGGCTAGCGGGGAAGGCGCTGCAAGGAGAACGAGTGGGCTGGTCCCTTTGACTCGGACAACAGTGATCAAGGACATAAATTCAATATTGAACTATATATATAGTGGTTTACAGCTTTGTCCATCTGCTCCAGAAACTACAATGATGGAATGTGGCTAACAAGCCATCACATAACTAAGGGACAACTTACAGAAATCATTCAGTTTGGGAGCTAATTATCAATTATAGCTTCCTTAATTATTATTAGTAGCAAAATTCAGTGGTCATATGACTTTATTCAAGTGTATTCTTTTATTAATGAATATAATGTGTATCAATTATATTTGTCCAAGCAACGAATATAGTCTGTATTAAGTGTATTTAGTCTAGCAACAAATATAACATGTATTTCTTGTATTCATCCGCTCTAATTTCACATGTACTCATTTGTTTTACTGTATCGATAGCTACCAGCTTGTATTACTTGTATTTATTCGCTTTTATTTCACTTGTATTTATTTGTAGATACTGTTCAATTGTTACCAACTTGTATAGGTTGTATGCATTTGTATAGGACAAAAGTGGGTTAGACACGTGGATAGACAAAGCAAGACTTAGTTCGCGTTTTGAAGGAAAATAGCAGTTCAATATTTTGAAGAGATTGTGATATATATAAGCAAAGCCTTCGGAAATAATTCAAAACCACAATAATTTGTCTGTTATGGATTTGCTCCGGAAACAACGTCATTCGTTACCCTCTTACTCATCAATAGCATTTATTTCACATTCAATGTAATTTATCGCATAGTGATGCTTAGTCATTGAACTTGAGAATCGTTCCCTGTAAAAGGGTTAGACGTGTATAGTATAGGACATGAGATATACAATACAAGCGACACTAGAAACAAAAAGTCTTATATTTGTCTTCTTTTTTGACTCTTAGAAGATCGCGACAAATTAAACTTGTTCTATTTTTCGTCTTGTTATCAAGCTGGGAATCGATTCAGATTCATCTGCCATCAAGGACACTACTGAATCCAAGACTCTCGGGCTTTACATACTCTCACATATTAATTAGTTTATTCGTCTATATCATTCTATTCATTTTATTATTTTCTAGGTCAAGTCAATCTGCTTATCCTTTCATTCTCGTTATAAATTCAATTATACCTATGTTTAGGGTAAAGGATAATTGTGAGATAAATTTGACTTTGCTTATTCCTTACTAACAAATCTTATATTTATCAAGGATTCTTCAATTCACGGAATCAACTAATTCAATGGTTGGCACCGGATATCAATCGAAAATACTTGAGTTAAGGATGAGCAGGGAAACTTCACCGCAAACACCTCACCATTCCGGAAGATCCCATACTCAAAATGACGAACGTGACGACCTGAACACAGTTAGAGTATCCCTATTCAAAAAGCAGGCAAGGCGCTGCAAGAAGAATGAGTGGGTTGGTTCCTTTGACTCGGACAATAGTGATCAAGAACATATATTCAGTGTGAACTATATATAGTGGTTTACAACCTTGTCCATCCGCTCCAGAAACCACGATGATGGAATAGGCTAACAAGCCATCAAATAACTAAAGCCACATTCCCTTAAATCAATCTCAAGCTTATGAGCTTCGGTGAGACAGTAACTTTATTCTGTTCTCATGATTCTGTTATATTTTTATTATATCGGTCACTTAGATTAATCGAGTACTCAATATCACATTTCAAGATTCTTTTTTTTTCTATTAACTCAAAAATATCACCGTGATAGAAAGTTATCGGATTACATTGCCAGAAAAAGAAATTCCAAAAAGACGAAAGAATTGTGTCAGCATTATGAGAGTCTTATGATATACTACATGCATAACATTTATGTTGCAAGTATCTATAGGCAAAATATGCATTTGGAAAGTCATAAAACCTTGAACGATTTATTTTTTTCCTCAAAATTCTATTCACTTTGCTTTTACAATGTCTTTGTCTTGTTTGTCTTACATTCCATTGTTTATTGATGTCGCTCGAATTACACCATGATATAGTATAAAACGATCATCGTATCAAATATAGAATTCAATCAGATTAGAGTCGTCTACAATAGTTGCACCAATTTGTATTAATCAAGAAAAACTAGCTAAGGTTGTGCTTCCAAATAAAGAGTAATGCAAATGGGTCTAACTTACAGAATTTACTAGTAAACATGCATGGTCATAAACAATGAGTCTTAGGATCCTCTAGAGTCTTTTGACCCAATTAGGGGAATGTCACAACAAGTCCTTCTAACCTTTGAGTGTGTGTTAATCAACCCTCATTGAATATTACGAGTTGACTATAGTTGCATTAGTCCAAGTTATTAGATGAGGGTTGAGAGCTTCAAATCCCCACTATTATTCTTGTTCCTTATCTAAACTTCTTTAGTCAAGCAAGTTAAAAATAAAGCCACACTTTGATATTGCAACAACGAAAATCATTAAAGTGAAAGAATAAATAGTAGCCATATTGCAACAATAATACTATATTTGAAGATCCAATCGCATAATCCCGCATTAGGAACCATAACCTTAGATGGAGTTTTAGTCACTCATTATATATATTATTTTAATGTAGAGAAATGGAAGAGAGGTAGAGGCATTAGTGCTTCCAATAATTAAGAAGTTAGACACAAACTTTGCACAAAAGAATGGCTGAAAGATTTCTTCTACTTGCAGTAAATGCAAGAACTTTGTATTCATAGGAGAGCTCAAGTTTTCTTTCTCACTTCCTTTCTCTACATTTACTATGTTCTGATATTTCCTATGTACAAAAAGCTAGAAAATGCCTTTTAAAGGCTCAAAAGTTGCAGTAAGAGATTTACAAAAATATCACTTATTTCCACTGCTGCGGTTGTAGAGAAGACTGCAGAACTGATCTGTGGTGTGGACGAGGGACCGTAGTGTGGATCTTCGGTTTATGCCTAGGTCATTTGTCAATTCCTGCGATTCCATAGTGAGTCCGTATAACTTGTCTATCGTCTGCAGTTTGTCCCAGGTATTTGCAAGATAGACTTTGACCCTTCTTCCCGCTTTTTACCGCAGACTGATCTGCGAACCACAAAATGGATCAGCGATCGCATAATGCACCTTTTTATGGCTTGATTTTTTAGAAGATGTTGCGGTGGAGGTAGCATTTCTGTGAACCGTAGAATGAACCATTTGCTTTCAACTTCCTTTTTGTTCTTCTTCTCCGTTTTTTTATCTTTTTCTCTCTATTTTGATATCCGAGTTCATTTACCTGAAAATCATCAAAATAACATCAGAACACAGTCTAGAAAATACATTGAGGACTTGTGAATACAATGCATTTGGTGCAAATTAAGCCGTAATTCTACGGCTTATCATTTATACATATAAATTTTAAATCCAAGAAATTACTTATTTGGAATTTAAATTAGCAATTTGTACATAACTAAGGACACAATAATAGTGGTTGTATGTCATTCTCTACCATCAAAAATTATAATCTTCATTAATCAAAGTGTGTTTGCACGACGTCTACCCCAACGTGCACCATCCCTAGTTACAACTTGTCATGGACGATGTTTAGTAGGCACTTCTGACGGTTGCTTGTGTTCTTCCGATGGTGTATACTTTGGAGCAAAGTTCAACTTAGTTTCTAAGAAGGCAACAATCATAGAATCCATCGAAATAGAGCTATCCAGCTTTGCTAATTGATCCTCATCGTCAGATGCATTTGGATCCTCTCCAATTATGCGGGCCAGCCTGTGCTGCCTTTCGCATCCACGAGCCTAAAAAAATAAAGTCAAGCGTTAAAAAAAAGTCATTAACGTATGTAAAAAGATATAACAGATAAAGTGTGGAAGGTCCCACCAATGTCTCATGCTTGCCTGCTATGTGTTTGATATCATCTATTCATTTCCCCACGACTATTTTTAATGAGCATGCACTAGTGATACATATACCAACGAAACTACTCAAAAGGATTAGCCACAACATGGGGATGAAATATGTGATTTATTTGTTTTCCCCAATAAAGCCATGTCTCCTCAAAGTATTGTTCATCTTATTGTATTATTTTATGACGCTTGTAATGAATTTTGTGAAACAAGGTGCACGGTCTTGGTATATGGTCTTGGTATATGTTGAAAATAATTGAATTGTCTAACAACTCAATCTACCATATGTCACTCGTGCTAGATTCTACAAATAAGTGGGACTTGTGACATTCAAACTTGTCTACCCCTCCGGCACCATTCAGACAACCCATAAATGACAACCTCTGAATAAGACTCCCGCACAAACTGTTAAAGAAAAATACTCGTTAGCCATATATATTGTTCAACAAAATAACTAAAATCATTATTTTAATACAAAGATATGATCCAATTTAAAATTAAAACTAAAATTACCTAGGCATTAGTTAGGTTGTTCATTACATCCCTGTTTATGCCGACCATGTTACGCATCTTATTTTGGTGAACCCTATGCTCCCAAGCTCATACCTACATTAAAAAAAATCAAATGCCACATAAACACAAGCAAGAGAGATGAATAAAAGCCAAAATAATTAATAGTCATGTACCTACAACAACAAAAGAAATTCACAAATATCATGCGTGGATAAAGACGCACGACATGTAGAATTATACAGGTATGAGAAGGTGGCCGCTCTCCAAGCCTATGTAGACATGACACTTAGGTCTTGCATGCCTATCAAATAATCATAAGAAAGTTTACTGCTAGACTTATCAGAAAATAGTGTCCCACCGTATAATCAAAACATGTACAGCCTAATCCTCTGTTGCACTTCAACTTTTGTTGAATCATCTGCTATCTCCTTTAAATTATTGATATGTTCAGCTAAATACTTATACTAATCCTGCTAACACCATCAAAATCGTCTGAATTAGCTTCCTAACTAGTAAAATCGCAAATCATCTGCTGTCGCCCGCCGTAGTCATATTTCTAGAGCCAATATTAAGTACCAAGCTGCCATCTACAACCATGCCAAAATAAGCTCCACATCCTACAAGGTGGTTGTTGCCTCACCCGTACATATACGAATCGTATGGTTCTCAGGCCTTAACTTCTCGACCTATATAGTAATGGCCCCAAAGTCATAGGGAATAAATTCTGGCCTCTACGAGGCCTCTGAATCCACACAAAATTTTAAATAATTACGTATGCATACATGCAATGAATTATACTTTAAGTGTTGCTAGAATTCACTATCTGCACGGCATAGATGTAGGCCTGCCCCCTCTCTACTCAAGGCCCCGTTCCACACAGCTTGAGATCGATGCTTTTGTTGTAGTGTTAATACATAGCACACTTCTTGACTGGGATGTACATTAACTTGTTGAAGATGCATGCATATAAAGAAAGAAATTATTCCCTCTGTTCCAATTTATTTGATGTAGTTTGATTGAATTCGGAATTTAAAAATATAAGAAGATTTTAATTTTGAAATTTGTGGTTTAAAATAAGTCATAGATATTTGTATGACTATAAATCATTTCATTAAGGGTGAAATGAGTATTTTAAAGTTAAATTGTTACTAAATATAAAAATATATCATTCTTTTTGGAATTGATTATATAAAAAAAAAACGTATCACATAAATTGGAACACAGGGAGTAACTAATTTTACATAGGTTAATTCATTTGGTTGTATTTTTTAATACCTCTAATTTTCAACTTGTGTTTTTTGCAATTATTGTTCGTGGTTTATTTCACTTAGTTATATTTGAAGTAAAAAAAATCAATTATGGAATGCAAGCGAAAAGAAAGTACTAACTTTACATCTTTATTTAGTAGATAAAAAAAATTGAGACGTGAAGATTCACAATATTAAAATCTTTGCATGTATAATAAAAATAGTATAAAGATAATATATATTAAAAAACAGTAAATAAAAATTTAAAATAAATAAATCTAAAAAATACCCGAAAGAAGTTAATAAATGAAGAAATTGACAATCACTGAACGAAGGAGAGATTGGAGAAATATATTTGTTGAGTTTTGGTAGTCCAGACTCATTACTTGACTACCAATTTCCTGTAAGGATGGACCTCTTGACTGAAATATAAATCGAACCTTTTCACTAAAGGTAATTAGAGGCAAATTCACCAATTTCCTTTTCCTTTCTTTCTTTCTTCTTCTTCTTCTTTTTTTATTTTTGGTCCTACTCCTTTCTTTTCCCTTACAAAAAAAATTTTCATGAAATAAAAGAAAGATGGAGAAGTACGTAGAGCTAATAGAGTGTTGGAAAGGCTATATAAGCGATTTAACATGTAACTATTTACGACTAAAGAAATAATGTTAATTATTTGCGTATTTGAATGAAGTATCAAGTGATATTTTAGTCGTTTTAGTTATATTCATTTAGCTATTTTTAAATATTTCATTTCTTATCATTATTATTATCAAGATTTAATATATCTTTAATTAAAAGTTTTATTATGATTGTAAATATTGTTAAATCATAGTGTTAATATCTTTAACAGTCAATAGAATATTGATTTCTAAAGAAAGTAGACATAATTAAAGTTGTTAAAATTCTTACGAAAATAGAGTGTTAATGTCTTTAACAGTCAATAGAATATTGATTTCTAAAGAAAGTAAACATAATTAAAGTTGTTAAAATTCTTACAAAAATAGAGTGTTAATATCTTTAACAATTAATAAAGTGTTGATCTCGACAAAAAATAGAAATAATCAAAGTAGTTAAAATTCTTACGAAAACTCCAAATGAGAAGCTCTAATGAAAGCTTTCATAGAGGAAGTAACTAGATTTTTTTTTATATTCGTATAGTGTTCACAAATAAAAAATAATAAATATTACTTCAAGTCATGTGTTGTTAGGAAACAGTGTTAAGAAGTTAAAGATGTTATATGAGATACAACAATTAATTTTTTGTATGTTATAAGTTTTGTTTTAAACTTAAATTAAATATTTAAAATGTGTATGCATTTTATGTAATAAAAATTATTTTGCTACAAGTTACTAAGTATATACGCACGTGTTAAAGAATTAGTAATTTTATAAAGATACACTAGTTAATAATAGTAGTAACTAGCTATTCTTTAAAATAATTATTTCATATGGTACGAATAATTTTTTCACGTTGATCATGATTTTTTTTTTTTGCAGAATTTAAAATGATGACTCTATTTTTCTTTTTCAAAATATAATTTATGGGTGCAAGTATTACATTTTAAAAAAAATAAAATCGTCATTTGAAATTTCAAATCATCCTGTTTGAAGAGTTTAAAATTGAAATCATGATCTCAAATCACATATCCAAATGCAAGCTTGATAGCTTCGGCCTTTAGCCCTAAATCTAACACTCAAATTTCTACTTTAATACTCTCTCCATTCCTTTAGCTGTCATAATAAGGTATTGCACGATCTTTAAAAAAATATATAATATACATACCAACTAAAAGAGAAAGGGAGAATAACTTTAATCTTTAGTTCTAAATCTAGCTTTGGTTTTCTCCCATATTCTTTCTCTTCTGTTTTTTTTTTCAATCACGTGGTTCGATAGTTCTCAATAAATGAGTTAAAATAAATCTTTGTTTATATAATTCTTGAAAATTTCATTCTCCCTGTTGCAATTGCAGAGCTATATGAAAAAGCTAACTTTTTGTGTATTCTGTTTTCGTACCTCTGAAATAGCTACCTAAAGTAATGTAAAGCAAAGCAATGTTGTCATGATTTTGTTCTCAGAAAATGATATCATTTTTATAAATTGGATGTGAGGGTTGGGTTGTTTACAACTTTTATTTTAGCACATAATTTGTGTGTGTTGGAAAGAAGCTGGCAACTTGTCCTACTTTCTCTATGATGGGGAATGTCACCTCATACTTGCGGCTGATTGTTGTAACTGTTCATTTCTTAATTTCACAATCATAGATGTCATCACACGAAAATAGGTGGAGGACTTATTAAAGGTATATCTGAGGGAGAGAGAAAAAGAACTAGCATAGGGTATGAAATCCTTGTTGATCCTTCTCTCCTCTTGCTCGACGAACCAACTTCAGGCCTTGATTCGTCCTCCGCAAGGAAGGAACGAGTGCATTTATAACTTGGGTATGACTTATGTTTTGAGGTATAACTTGTATGTGTCATTAAACTTATGCTTGGGGTATAACTTTAATTGAACTTATGTTTTGTGAATTTTCTTTTGACTATCTGAAATATTTTCGGCTATTTTCTTAATACTTGAAGTTTTGAAGGATAAAAGTTAAAAATCAATTCAAAATAAAAGCATTTTCGCTAATGACACTTAATTAGTTTTGATATACCATTTCAGTTTGGTAGGATATATCAAGGACCAAAATAAAGCAAAACCCCGTACATTTAAGGACTATTTTGATCAATCTCGAGGAGGGATTGACATAAATATATCATTTTCATAAAAAATTTGACATCTGCACAGTCAAAAATAAATTAACAAATTGTAAACTTAAAAATATTAACATATTTAGCCAACTAAATAAAAATGTTACTATATAAAAGGAATTTATATAACAATAAATATTTTTTATCCTTTATTTATCTACATCATATTAATATTTTTATAATATGAATGTGTATATATATATATATATTGAATGTATCACAAAATTCATTATATTTTTATATGCATGAACCACATGTATATCACAAAATTACATACATTAAATTGAATGTATACATATACTTATTGCATACATCACCGTCTTTTTTTTCCCTAAAAATACTTATTAAACAAAAAATAAACCACATGTATATCATAAAATTGTCTACATGAAATTAAATGTATACATATAATTTAATGATATATATATGTATATCTAAAATTACTTTCTAAATAGTTTTTCTTTTGAGAATTTTGTTCAATTAACGATGGATGTCAGAGTCAGAAGCAATTTGTTTTTCCTATTCTTGAATTTGTTCAATCTCCAAAGTTTTTTCTTTGACTTGGATGTGGGGACGATCTTGTAGGTGGAGAATCTTAAAAATTAGAGTTATTACCCCAATATTTAACAAGTTTAATTGAATAACTAACCCATCGAATTTAGAATAAAAAAGCATAAATTTTTTGAAAAAATCCCAATCGCAAGATAAAGAATCCTAAAATTCAATTTTCTTTTTCGAGAAAAGACACACACAATGAATATACACATATAGCGTCGGATTCATTTATTTTATTTGGAGATTCGTTGTTGTAAACTTGTAATAGAGTTCTAGTGTAGAGAATTTAGGAAAGAAAATAGACAAATAAGAAATACCAATGAGAGAAAATAACACGTGAAACATAAAAATATAAAAATACGGTGAAATAAAATTTCTATTTTTACTCAACTTTTTCGGTCAGTAAATATCATTTTTAATGAATCAATACATATAAAAAAAAGTTATTATATACCAACTAATTCAAAGTGAACTTTTCCACGTCAATTTAAGAAGTAAGTTAACGCGCCAATTTTTTTCATTCTCGAGAGCATATTAGAACTGAATTGGGCCAAGGCCCTATGCTTTATCTTCTAGCGGGCTGGATGAGGAACAAATAACTGGAGGCCCAACTTCTACCTTAAACCCAGTTCCCAAAACCCTCCCTCCCTCCCTCCTCTGCAAATACTTCGAAGTCTCATCGCTTTCTGCAGCTCAAGCACCTTGAAATCAAACTGTGTTTGTGATAATTGTAAACCAAAAAAGATTTCAATTCAATTTATATTCCTGTGTTTGCTTCCAGTATCTCAAAATTTGCAGTTAAGAAGTTAGAATTCACAATCGAAGTAGCAGCACAAGTTAACAATGGCTTCTTCCATGGTGTCGAAGAAGCAGAAGAAGAAGAAAGATAAATACTCACTGTCAGACCTCAAAACCCTAGGTCACCAGCTTCTTTCTTCAAGAGCTCACGTCAACAATCTTCCTCTTCTACTCTCATTCATTACTCCATCTACTCGTCCAAAGTATGCACTGGAATCTCTCCTTTCTCTTCAATCCTTCTTCACTCCTCTGCTTCCCCAACTCCCTTCTTCTGCCCTCTCCTCTTCCTTCAGTTCCGACTCCCAAGGTGATCCCGAGTTTATTTATCGAACATGGGTTCGTTCCAAGTTTGACGACTTCGTTCAGTCCCTTCTCGATATTGCTATCTGTTCGCAATCCGATGAAGCACTTAGAGTGAGGACCAGCCCGATTTTTTAAATTTCTTTTAGTTTTTTCTCATTTAAGGATGTAATGTTTGTGTTAACTTCGGCTTGCATGATTAGGAAGTTGTGTTGGACACGTTGATGGAGTTTGTGAAAGTTGGAAATTGTGGGAAGTTTCACTCTGCTATATACCATAGGCTTCTTCATAGCATTGTAAGTTATATAGTGGCCACCTCTTTTATTTATTGCATTCATGGTTTTTGCGAGGAACTTGATTGGGGATGGTTTTTTTCTTTTTATGTTGCAGGTTCATTCCTCCCTTGAAGTCCATGATATTTTACCTGATTTGCTCGCATCAAAGTATTTTAAGTACATTGATATCAGGTATGAAGACTACCTGATACGTCGCCAAAGTAGGAGATTTTTAAAGAGAATGGAAGTAGGGGATTTTCTTAATTCTACTTTTAGCATGGCTGAGATACACTCTCTTATGCTGAGACATTTCATTAAACTTCATACAGTTCTGTCTATTTGCTCCCATAATCCTATTGGCTACATTCATGTTTAATCAGGTTACATCATGATTAGCCATATATATTTTTACATGTTTTTCTGATCAGTTGGTTTCTTTCATCAGATATTTTACTTATATCAGCTTCGAAAAGCTTTCCCGAAGTATAGGAGCCAATGATATCTCAGGTATCACTATTTACTCCACATTGATATCCTGTCCTTACCTCTTTTATTTTTTGCACCTGTTTTCATCCCTTTTTTGCTGTTTCTACAATCAGATGATAGAAGGGAGAGCTTAGACACCACTGGTGCAAACCAGCCAGAATCAAGGTTGGTTTAAATATCTGACTGATGCTTATTTCCTTAAGTGAGAAATTACTTAATGGACAATACAAAAAGTTTTCTTGCACAATTAATGTATTACTAAGTATTTTCCTTTTTTTTTTCTCTGTATTGGATGCTGATTGTTTCTACAACATTTTATCAACTATGGTAGATAGTTGAGTTACAGAAAGGCAAGGCAATTAGTGTTGTTGCACTATGATTATGTCATCTGCTTTTGATGCTTCAGTGTGATTTATTTATCCTGAAACTTTGTTCTTTGACCTTTCCATTTGGCCAGAAGGATAAGTTCAGAATTTCTTTTCATTTTTCTTTAATCCTATAGAGGCACCCCTAAATTGAATATAGATAGCTAGGATGCTAAAGAAAAATAGGTCTGACAAAGGATCAGCTAAGTTATATTTGCCAGGTTATAGCATCTTGCCTGTCAATTCTGATTGAATTTTATCTGCATGATGGTTCTCAAAAACAGTATTAGTTCACCTTTTATATCCTTATCCAATTATATAGATGCCAAGTTCAGCCATATTTTCTTTTCAATTGGAAGTTTCTTTTCCAACTTCATCTTCAGATCACAGAATTTGCAAGTCTTAGAGAGTTGAAAATGGTTACTTTGGCATGTCATTTGTAAACTGCACTTTATCACCTTTTCAGATCCAGGATATTTATCTAAGTATTTAGTTTGCAGTAGAAGTCTTGTCTTTTTTATCCTTCTCATAAGATGTTTCTACTGTATATTAAGTACTTTGATATTCAAGTTGACCAAGTGTATATGACGGTTTCCTCTTTTGGTTCTGCGTGTCGCATCTATTTTGAACTCATAGAAGCAATTCTTCCTTTTAGTCATTACCCAGGAAGTTTTAGTTTATTAGTGTCAATAGATGTCGCTCAAGATTTTCCTTTTGTGACTTTGCTTTTCATGATTTGAAGCTTGGACCTCTCAGTTCACAAGTTATATCATCTACTATCTCGTATCCCTCCCCTGGAAGGTTCAGATGACAAGGCAGAATATGATATGTGGAACGCTGCAGGTAATTTTACTTGACCACTTGTTGAATCCTGACATAGTGCTTCATCTCTATTTGACATCTAAAACAAGGATAATAACCAAGCCTCAGGCCCAAGCAAGTTGGGGTCGGCTATAAGAATCTCACTAACCATGTTACCTCTATTTGACATCTACTTCTATTAATATATGGAAGAATGTTTGTCCTAGCAGATTGCATGATTCATCATTGTTATTTTTGCTATTTACTGTTGTTCAATCTCTTCTTATGCACATATAGCTTTTTAAGTTTTTAACGATGTATTGCAACTATCATTATGAATTGAAAAGATTACATTTTTTGGTCCTGATCCAAAGATTACACTTCACGGTCTTGTATTTTGGGTATTTGCAATTTTACACCTTTTATATTAAGTTGACAAAATAAGTTGTTCCGAAGACCGTAAAAAGGTTTTGGGGGGGGGGGAGTGTGATGGGGTTGATGATCAGGGTAGAAACAATCTAATTATGATTGCATTTTGAGTATATGCACTTTTAGCCCCCACTAATTTTGGATTGAGGTATCATTGTATGATTGCATTTTGAGTTTAGCTACTGAAATTCAAAGTTCATAGTTTTATGAGTGATTGGATCTTTTTTAGATTATAAATGCCTTACATTGTTTTCTTTGGGATAAGGTATCTAAATTTATTAATGATGGGCAAACCATATAAGAAGATGTATTCAAAAAGTTAGAGGATTATGTCATGTCTTGAGTTGCACGCGCCGAGATTCAAAAACACAAAACATGAAGTAGGTTAAGCTCTATGTGCAACGACAACTCTCAAGTATCAAAGTCAAGGCATCTAAATATAACTTTAAAATATGAAAGCTATACAGAGTTGAGGGGTTTGTCTATGGTCAAGGACAAAAGTGCACAGTACTTTTGGAAGTCCAAAGTGCAAAAACAAATTTTTAACATTAGATACAAAACACAATTGCTAACTCTTCTATGGATAAATTGGACTTAGCATTGGAAGATAGAACCTTAAATTCTAGTAATAAGCTAAAGCCCCAATAATTTGTTCTTCTGTGACATCCAAATGCTCTTTGAGTGAACTCTCAACCAAACCAATTTTTGATACCTTACGCGGAGGAGATTAGTGCACAATTGATTTTTATATGACATGTAGCATGTAAAGCATATATCCGTATAGTATACGTTTGAACAGATCTTAGATAGATGTAATGGTAAATGGATCTTGCACTTGGCATAAACTGTTTTCCTTGTTGTCATGCTAACACTTCATCTATTGAACAAAACAGACACCCGAAACATACGGAAGTGTCATCATGAATAATTAAAATGGCAAAGTAGCAAATCAAGTGACGCGAAAAAAGAGCGTTACAAACGAGAGAATAAGAAGACAGACAAATGGAACACTAATTTGTACATGGAGAGTTGTCCAGCTTAGATAGCGGAAGGTTCCAACCTTTTCTTCTTTTTTCTGCTCTTTTTCTTCATCTTTTAAAATCAGAATGGAAGAAAGAATTACTTTTCGCTGGGATTGCGCCTAAATGTATTCTGTTTGATGTGTGTGCTCCTTTGAACTCTGTCCATGACTTGGTTTACCCATGGAAGGTGATGATATTTAGCTTCAGATTGTTCCATTACTTAAAGTGATGGTGAGATCACTTTAATTAACATTTAAAAAGAAAAGAGCATGATCTCCTTAAACAACATTGTGATTTCTAAACAACATCATTGCCACCTATTATTGAATTCAGTGCATTTGACTTTTCTTTAAAAAGCCCCAACAAATACCTGGTCACCTAGTTGCTACCTCTAGTAAAACTTTTGTCTCCTAAAATACCTCTAGTCCCAGATTTGGACTTTCCAAGAGTCTGGTGTTTAATTGGAGATAGGTAGAGGAGCGAGTTTATTATCCGCCGAGTTCCAAACGTATAGTTATGAAAAAAAAAACTAAAACTTTTGATGGCCATGGATCAGACTACAATGGATTGGATTTTCTTTTTTTGGTAGGGGCTAAGATGAATTTGATTTGACTCTACTTTCTTGGTTGTTGGGTAGCTAGATATTTGCGGAGTAAGGGCAGTAAAATACCTAAACATAGCTGCAATGCATATACGACGCATATATCACTCTATTTAGTTTTGATTTTTGAAACATTCATTTGGCAGGATTGTACAATTCAAGTTTTAGCAGTTCTAAACTTTTACTATTTCAGGCCTAAAACAAGCTGCTGTATCATTCTTTTAGGCAATGCTTGAAATATGACCTCTTCTAACTTAATATTTTGTCTTATTGCCTATTGATGTGATCTTATATTTATGTGGATTTAGGTATGTTTACTGGAAAAGAAAATGACAAAGGACACACTGGAAAGCAGTGCAAGGATGATTCAACTAATATCAAGGTATCTAGTGAAAAAAACCTTGTGATTTAAAAAGAAAAGAAATTAAGAATAAAAAAGGACCTTTTCCTCTGTGTACCTCACATTGTTGGACTGTTCTTTATGGACATCTACTGATTCTCTTTGGGTTTTCATGCAAGCTAATATTTTAAATACTTTGTGATCTTCAGGTTTTATCTCCAGCCAACATCGCAAAAAAGATGAAACTGAAATTTACTAAAGCCTGGATATCATTCCTTAGACTACGACTTGCTGTTGATGTTTACAAAGAGGTAAATAAACAGTTCCATTGACTGGATATCTATTTCATGCATTGGAACAGGGAGTCGGTGCTTGTATTGTCTTTTCACTTCCATTTTTGGGAACATTTGTACTTCCATGATCTCTGCTCCTTCTGTTCTTATCTTATCCCTGTACTCTTGATCCAAGCTATGGTAAGTGATGCTGTCATATTACGCATCGGTTTTTATTTGACCTTTAAAGTTTTGTAATGCATAGCATGTTTATGTGAAGATAGATATCCGTCCTATGGCTAATCATCCCTTTATGTGATTAGCATTTTTCATGAATTTATCTTTATCATGAAACTGTGCAAAATTTTGAAATTTTATCATAACTATAGCTTCGGCCAATCCCAACTAGCCTTTGAAAGCCGATGGGGAGCAATTCTGGGATGGAGGAAAAAAATCTGTTTCACATTAGTTTTGTTATAGACCCTCTTAATAACGGATTTGGTGGAAGTGGTATTATTCCAAAGCCAGCTTCATTTGTGATTCTGTTCTGCTTTCTTACTCCCGAAACACGATTGTTATGACGATTTCTAACATTCTCTTTTGCTTTCTGATCCCAGGTTCTGGTGAACCTGCATCAAGTTGTTATTCCCTATCTGTCTAATCCTCTCATGTTGTGGTAATACATTGTACTTTTTTCTTGTTTGTCTCATTGGTTCTATTCTTTCAGACTTGATAAGTTTTGTTGAGTGACTGCAGTACCCTTTCATATGCAGTGATTTCTTAACGCGGTCATATGATATTGGTGGGGTAGTCAGTGTGATGGCTCTTAGCAGCTTGTTTGTTCTCATGACACAACATGGTCTTGAATACCCCAACTTCTATGAAAAGCTCTATGCACTGTTAGAACCTTCTATTTTTATGGCAAAACATAGGGCTAAGTTCTTCCAGGTAATAGCAAAAACTTTACTTTCCCCTCTTTGTATTGGTTGCTATGCGGACTATTAGACTATCAGATCTGTTTTGGGGGATTATAGTTTGTGTTTAGAAGGCGTTGATTTGGAGTTCTGATTGAGTTGAGCTGCTACTCCAATCCCAATAAATTTCCACCTGAGGGCAAGTACTTTGGCAGAAATAAGTGTATCTTTGTTGCATGCGTCCAAGAAAAGTACGAATTACTGTATACTTGGAAATGTTCTGCATATGCTACATTTTCTGCATATGGTTTTAATTGGATTACGGTCATCTCTGTAGTTTAGGCAGTGGATTCAGGTTCATAAAGTTCATCGTAGTTCCATCATTGGTTCTCTGGACGGGTATGCATACTGAACTGATCTTATCAAGCAGAAAAAGGGATATCTGAATTATGTGATATTTCATGTATTGCTCATTGAAAAATAAGTTGATTTCTGAGCAATAATAAGAAAAGGCGTCAATACAACACTGGTTACTTGTCGATTAATTTGCTTTATTGTCTTTGATGGAAATATCTTATTCAATATGTTGCAATATGGTAGATAATGTTTATGGGCACTAACTGCATAATGTCACTTGCAGCTTCTTGATTCGTGCCTGAAATCGCCACTTCTTCCTGCATATTTGGCGGCTGCCTTTTGTAAAAAACTCAGCCGGCTATCGCTCGCTGTCCCTCCTTCAGGAGCATTAGTCATTATTGCACTAATTCATAATCTCTTAAGGAGACATCCTTCAATAAATTGCTTGGTGCACCAGGTAAGACCCTGGAGTCTTGCCCTACTTTTCTGCTGAAGTCATTGTTTGAGATGTTGTATCTATGTGGCACATTGAAGGGATAAAGTAAGACTACGAGAACCCCTAGTTTTTCTAAAAGACAAATTTATTGAGCAATGTAGTGAAACAGATCTAAATAGAGCAGAATGGCTGTACGACACTCATAAAGTTTACCCCAACTAGTTTGGGATTAAGGAATAGTTAGTTTTTTTATGAATGGATGACACACACAAGTGCAAAATATTTCTGCTTGGAAAATGTCATAGTGAAGATTTTTGCCTGCTGCCTCATCACTGTTAGAGTTGTAAAGCTCATATTTGAGAGAAAAATTCTTTGTAGGAAGATGGTAATGAGACTACTAAAGACACTACAGGAGCAGAGAGTGAGGCTGATGATAGCACCGAAGACTCCAGAGCCAGCAGAGAAATATCAAGCGTCAAGTCTGGCATTGATCCTTTTGATGACAAGCAGACTGATCCTTTGAAGACCAACGCAATGAGTAATTTTCTTGTTTCACGAGTTGTCGTATTATAAAGTTCAATCATTCAGCTATCACAGTCTCATGCAGTTCTCTTATACCACTTGTTTCTTTCTAATTGAGTTGAAAGGGCATTCTCATGACCTTATACCTGTAAGCTTCAGTCGTTCAACCAATGCTGTGTCAAGCATTTTGCTGTCTCCTCTTTTTTTCCTCATCAGTTAAAAAGGCTTTTCAAAGTCCCCAGTCAACTTGAATTGGTACTTATCTTTATTTTTTTGGTTATTATTATTATTACTTCTTTTTCTTTCGGAGAATACTTTTCTTTCTTCTTTCGGTGGAAAGGGATGGCCAAGAAATTATCAACTGTCTTAGCTACAGGATCTTTGCATTGGTGTTGGGAACAAGTGTAAATCTTCTTTGGCATTTCAACTTTTGATTATTAGCGTAACTTGATCAAGTGTACCTTTAAGTGGAAGTTAAGTTTTCTGGACCAACATTCTCAGTGTTTTTGCTTTAGTCATTAGAAATGTTTTGGTTGTTGGGGTATTTGTAAGGTACAGAAGTGAGCGCTTCCTCAATGTAAATTTCTTTATTTCCTTGTTTAAAACACTATTCTTGACATATGATGTGTCAAATTCTACCATTCCACAGGGAGCTCTCTGTGGGAAGTTGACACACTCCGCCATCACTACTGCCCGTCAGTGTCTAGGTAAGTGTATCATATGATTATAGCTTTTCCTGTGTCAACGTGCATTTATTGTTAGTTTAATTGAGCCTTTTAACTAAGTCTCTTACTTTTTTCTTTTACGTGTTAGATTTGTTATGTCCCTTGAGAATGATTTGACAGTCAGAGCTAAAACTACTGAAGTAGCAGTCAAAGATTTCAGTTCTGGTTCATATGCAACGATTTTTGGTGATGAGGTATTGTCTCATTATGGAACTATATTTGTTTTGGTTATAATAATCCACTTATCAGTTGACAATACCTTCTTTTTGTGAAATTTGCTGCAATTGGCTGCATACTGTCTTCAATATTATGTTGACATACTGTCTTCAGTGTTATGTTTGCTTCTTTAACTATTGATGTGTCTCGCTTGGTTAAATGGCCTAAGTTGCTTTTCCATTTCTCTTTTGGGGTTGTTGTAATACTCCCTCCGTCTATGTTTACTTGCCTATATTTTACTTGGCACATCTTTTACGAAACAATAAATAGAATGATAATTTTACTATATTACCTCTAATTATTATAATTCATCTCACTTATTGGGAAATGAACCGGAAATAATTAGTACTTAATAATAAGGGTAAAATGGTAAGTTGTCTCTTGCTTTTCCAAACTAAATAAGTAAAAGCGGACATTTATTTTTAGTATAGTGGACAAGTAAAAGTGGACGGAAGAGCAGTAGATTAGGTCTCATTTATTTTCATTAAGGCCTCATTTGTTTGCACTTAATGTAGGTTTGAATCTGAATGGTTCAGACCTCCATTAAGTGCAAACAAATAAGGCCTTAATGAAATAAATGAGACCTAATCTACTAATCCCTCCGTCCACTGAATCTAAATGGTTCAGATCTTAGGCCATTAAGTGCGTTTATTTTCATTAAGATTTAAGCACTTATTTGGCTTAAATAGGTCTTAACCATTAAGATCTGGAACATAGTCTTAATATCATTAAGAGGTATGTCATCATCACTCTGTCTACAACCACCAGCTACCACCATTAATCACCTCTATTATCACAACCACCACCATCACTACCATCACTAACCACCAGCAGCCGCCACCACCAACAACCACCTCTGCTACCATTGTCAACCACCACTACCATCGCAACCACCTCGACATCACAACCACCACTGGCAACCACCACTGCTACTAACCACAATTGTTAGTCGTTACTATACATACCACTTCCATTATTATAATTATATGTACTACCGCCACCACCACTACGACCACCGTTGTCACCGCCACCCCACGTCTACCACTACTATAACTCACTACCACCAATGCGACTAATCTCTACTATCAACCATCTCATCACAAATAGCACCGCCACCAACTACTACTAACACATTGTCAACCACCATACATTCTTCAGCCATCATCAACACCGTCAACTACTTACATCAATCAACTTAACCACCACTACCAACCGTCAACATCACGTCAGTCACTGCAACATCTACCACCCCCATTATCATAACTATCACCACTCTAATTACTAGCCACTAGCACTAATCATTATCATGACCACCACTACAAACCATCTCTACCATAACTAGCAAACATAAATATTTTATTTTTTTATCAGATAATAATTTTATTTTATTAAATTAATATTTTTAAATATTTAATTACTTTTTATTTGAATTATATATTTAATATATTTACAAATAAATAAAGTATGCACATTCAGATGTTGAAAAACAAACAGTCTTAATCATTCAGTGTTCAAATGTAGAGACAACATCTTAATCATTCAGATATGCATTCAGATTCAGACATCTTAATCTTAATGAAAACAAATAAGGCCTAAGATTAAGACGTCTAAATCTGAATGCACATCTGAATAATTTAGATGTTGTCTCTAGATTTGAACACTGAATGATTAATATTGTTTGTTTTTGAATAATTGAATGTGTATAGTTTATTTATTTGTAAACATAATAAATATACAATTCAAATTTAAAAGTAATAAAATATTAGAAAAAATATAAATTTAATAAAATAAAATCATTATTCGATTAATTTTTTTTATGTTCACCTATGCTGCTTGGACTCTTCAAATATGTCGAAGGGTGCGTGTCGGGTTCTCCAAAAGTAGTGTATTTTTGGAGAGTCCGACATGGGTGCGGCATCGAAAGTGAAAAGTCCGCACAACTTAGATGTTCACTAGTGTTCATGGAGATGTGGTAATGATTGGTGTTAGTGGCTGGTAATGGCGGTGGTTCTAGTTGTGATGATGGAGGTGGTTGGAAGTAGGGGTTGAGTGCAGTAGTGGTAGTGGCTAATAGTGGTGGTGGAGGTGGCGACAACGGTAATGACAACGGATATAATTATAATGATGGAGGTCATAGGTGAATATAATTATAATGATGGAGGTGGTAGGTGTCGCTGACAATAATGGTTGGCAGTGGTGATGAGTTGCCTTTGGTGATTGTGATAAAAGAGGTAGTTATTGGTGGCAGCTGGTGGTTGGTGATGGTAATAGTGGCTGACAATGGTGACGGTAGTTGTGATGACAGAGGTGGTAGTGGCTGGTCATCGTGGATACAGTGGCAGTGAAAATTATCCATACAAAAAATACCTCTTAATGATATTAAGACTTTATTCAAAATCTTAATGATTAAAACCTATTAAGATCAAATAAGTGCTTAGATCTTAACGAGAATAAATGCTTTTAATAGCCTGAGGTTTATACCTCCATTAAGTGCAAACAAATGAGGCCTTTTGGTATTCTAGGGTTTTGACATTCCTCTTTCTGGTTTTAGGCATTTTGAAGTCTGGTCTCCTTGTTGTATACTGCCATCTGCCTGCCCCCCCTCTATTTATATCCGTTAATGTTGCGTTCTAACTATGATATACTTAATTGCAGATTAGGAGGCGAGTTAAACAGGTCCCGCTTGCGTTCTACACAGCAACTCCAACTAAGTTGTTTTCGGAGTCGGATTTTCTGGGTTGGACTTTCAAATTGAAAGGTGAGGAGGATACTAGTGCAGTGCTGGTGGACAACACATCAAAAGAAAATGGTCATATTTCTGCAAAACGAAGTCGAGGGGAGAGCTCTTGACCTTTGTTTCATCTCCTTGAATTGTTTGTTACTACTAAATTTGTTTGTCTTACTAATTTGTATCCATCATTCATTCAAATGTCTCATTTCTTCCTTGGAGGAAGCAAAATTTTGACCTCTTCACTAAGCTCTACTTTAATGCTGACTGGCTTGTTCCCATTTGCTGTTGATAGAGTCTTGTATCTGGTCACTCTAGAACTATCTATGGGAGGGAGAGGATATAAATTTTAGGGAAATCATGCTGTGTACCCATGAGGCCCAAAAAGCACTCATTTTAAAAATATTACACTGTTTAATTAATTAGGAAAAATATTTATAGAATACATAGTAGGTATATACGTTGTATACTTTGAGGGTGTATAATTAGAAGTTGTATTCCTTAATAGTATAACGGATGTGATTCTTACTGTTGTATGTTTCTGGGATACATTCAATTCACAACTATGTACAAAATTGTGTTATATAATATGTAGTGGTGGGTGAAAAACACACTTGAAAATATCATGATTTTTTGAGTTTTATATATGAATATTAAGCGTCCAGTTTTTAACTGAACTATCAAGAACTATCAACTGATATTGATACAAGAAATCTATATATATAATAAAGGAAGGTTTTAAGAAAATGATGTGGCACCTCTCTGTGCTTAAGAAAAATATTTATCTTTTTTCTCTTTTTTTTGACATTTTATCAGTTTTTTTCAATCATTTTATTTTATAAAATCATTTTCTTAACTCATACCTCTTCAATTACCTAAATTCTATTATTAATTAATATTAATAATAATCATAACTTTCAAATTTTTCATATTCATAACCACCAATTATTTAAGATACAAGTTTATGATACTTTAAAATCACATTAATAGAAATTTATTTTAATCTATATATATAATAGAAATAAATTTATAAACAGTTATAAACTTATGGTATGAATATATAAATTATATCTTAAAAATGAACTATATACGCCTAATTTAATATAATAGATGGTTAGATCGTGAATCCTTTAACAATAGAAAGAATATAATATTTGGTTGAATGAGCAATTAAATTTATAAATATATATAATTGGTGCTACGTAAACTCCACAAATATTTCACGATTATTTTTATTGGATGGACAAGGAGGATGACAGAATTTTAATTTTCTGAGCTCTCTAAATTTATTATGCTATATATGTATAATTTATTGTTATTTATAAAGATGATACAAATTAAATAATACACATAAAAATTAAGGTAAATATGAAAAAAATGTACAAAATTATAAGAGCAATCATTGATATAAGTATTTATCAAAAAGTTTTTTTTTTTTAATAAAAAACATTACATTGATTTATATACCTTATCAACACGTGTTTTTATATACTAAAAATATGGAAAATAAAGAAGATAACCGATTATAAATAAAATTATTTATGAAGTTATTCTTGGTGTTTAATATATTATGGAAATTATGAAAAATATATCAAAAAAATTAATTAAGAAAAAAATATTATTTTAAATTTTTTTTATAAAATTAATAGAAGGAGAAAGGCAAACTAATTTGATTATTTTAAAGAAGGATAATAATAATTACCGATTTTTTCTAAACGTATTAAATGAAAAAAAGTAAGAAAATAAAAAAAATAAATAGGTGAAGGATAGAATTACATAAGAAAATTATTTAAATGGAAAAATAGAAGAAAGAAAAAGAGTAGATAACTAAAAAAATTAATACAAAAAAAAAAAATTAAAAAGCCAAGAAAGTAACGAGGATACAATTAAATAAGAATTCTTTTATTTTATTTTTGATTTTTTCTTAATTAAATTTCTAAAATTATTACATAATTTTTTTAATTAAAAACTTTAAGAAAATATATTAAGATGCGCTGATTAAAACTTTACGCATTTACCACATCAGTGACATATAATTCTTGTAATATATTCAAAATTAAGGTGGATAAGCTATTTGATATTGAATTTTGTTTCTTATTTCTTATCAACCATAAAAATATAATTAAAATAATAATAAATACTGCAATTGAAGAACAAAAAAAAGATAAATTGATCAATAAGAAAAAAATAATTTTTAAATTAAAACTAATAATTATTATTATATAATTATATTTTAATTTTACTTAATTCATCGTGCGAAACGCAGATAAATTAACTAGTTAAAGAAAGATAACTAACTAGACATAAAATGATTGGAATTAACAACCTTTTTGAAAAGCCACAAGGACCTCCAACTCACAAATCAAGAAACACCTAGTTCTTAGGAAGACTTCAAGGGAGATGACCCTTGCAACCCAACTCTTTACACAATTAACAATCCAAAGCTAGACAAAAGCTAAGCAATCTACTATACTCAAAATATGTTTTGTTCAAAGTCATGAAAATCTACTATGAAAATTAAAAGAACTTCTATTTATATTAAGTAAGGAAAATGATAGACTATTATAAATATATCCTTAGGGGTTGTTTGGTTACATGTTAGAATGATGTAGGTATTAGTAATACATGAATTAGTTATGAAATCTATGTATTATTTTATGCAAGGATTAGTTATGCAGATTTTAGTTATTCATGTATTAGTTATGTAGGATTTACTTATGTAGAGATTACAATACATGAATTATTGATTATCGAATATTTAATTTATTGTAAAATAATATATATTATTTATAAATAAATAAGTAAAAAATAATATAAGATTATTGTGTAATTAAATTTTTTAAAAGAAGAAAATGGAGGTGTAAATGTATACCGAATAAAAAAGTGGATCAATAATGGTTTGATTATATATATATATAACATTCATATTATCAAAATAAAAAAATACACCAAATAAAAAAATAATAACTAATTCTATTTACACGGAATAAAGTATAATTTAAAAAAAAGTATCAAATTAAAAAAAAATTTAAAAGTAAATTGATCGGGGTAAATGTGTTGTCACGCCTCGCCTTGGGAGGCATAACTAGCACCTGGTGCCCTACTGGGACCTGACTGAGCTGACTAAGCCTAACTCTTGGTGCAGGGCTAATACTAACTCTGAGATCAAGAAAATAACGGGCTATATCTTGGCTGTAAACACAGCCCCCAGCCGACAAGGCCTTATAACCACCTGTCAAAGGAAACAACTAACCAGAAACACATAGCAACAGGAAGCCCTATGCGGGCCGACAAGACCACCATGATGTCTAGTTGTGACTGAAACTTAAATCCGATGCTAAACTAAGCTATAGTCGACAAGGCTGCTAACTATCAGCTAAACAGGGCCCCATGTGGCCAACATACGAGATAAAATACATACGGGCCCCACACCGCCAACCACAGCTAACCACAGGGAAATAGAAACTATCTGCAAGTCTCTAGGAGTAATATGATGGCCGGGACAGGGCCCCGACCTACCCATAAACTGTACTGACAAAAGAACAACTTGTTATCTACAAGCTCCGGAAGAAAGGAGCCGACTCTTCTGCTAATTCGTCTATCCGTACCTGCAGGCAAGTAATGCAGCCCCCCAAGAGGGCGTCAGTACAACATGTACCGAGTATGTAAGACAATAAATGTAAATGACTGAATATAAAAGATGGAATTGAAAATGACTGGAATGAAAAGGGATAGGAGTCATACCTGAGTAGCTGGATTATCTATTATCTAGTCTATCAATAACTAAAGCAAACAAGAACCTTACCTGGTCCCCATAAGCCGGAAGGTACAACCAGCACAGAACAACCCACTTGGGGCCCCCATAAACCCTAGTGAGTACATTTCAATCTATATACCCCTAACAAGGTCATGATGGATCAACTGGTAACTATAGCCGTCCTACCAGTCCCCTGGGTCTGTAACTGAGCCCGCTCGGCTCCTGACTGTAGCTGTGTCTGAGTCTGGTGGACTCTTGATATCTGCACCCGGGGCACCAGGCTCGTCGGGGGTGTGGTGCCGGTACGGCGTATATATAATGGTCCAGCCATTGAATGGACCGTATGAGGACTTGGGACCCCATCTTCGTCCCTCGTGGACGGCATGCTGCTCTTTCTGAAGAGACGTCATCTCGCCCCTGGCAAACGTCGACACAGCTAATAACTCTAGGATAGTTTATGGAGAGCTATATAGGCAAATCCAATCCCAAACAAAGCGTAGAATACTAGTCTCAGCTAATAACAACAACTATTCATGAATAACGTATTTCTAATTGTCTTACCCAGATTTAAATTGAATTATAATGCTATAGGAGCTAACTTGCCGAAGAAAACTGCCTTAACATACCTCGTTCGCCAATTACTGGTTAATTGGCGAGTTTCAGCTCATATTCAACTGCGCTTCTCAACTGCAATCGTATTATTGAAAGAATGAGGCTAATTTCAATACTAAGTTCGGAGAAAACAATAACTTTATACATATATATCAACTATATTTCAACTTGACGAAACACGACCGAAAATTCATAAATTCTTGAAAGTCCAAAAGCGAGAAATGCTTACTTTAAGTCTGTGATCGTACTGACACTAGTTTGGAGCAATTCCAACAACTTTAGCTCGACGGGGCTACGATTCACTGGGCGAATTTCACGAAACTAACTCCGTAGTAATGCTCCCTGCAGCCTTATACTTCGATACCCGAAGTTAATTTGAATTTGGGCAGTGTTTTGTACCGTAAAAGGAAGAAATATACCTGTTTTCTTCGTTGGTTTCCTCTCTAGCCGTATGGATATATATACATATAAAATGAAATCAAAGGATGAGACTTATATATACTTGAGGCGGTGGACAGGGGTCCGTGGCACGGACCCTAACGTGCCGATTTACGGGCGTGCCACGGAGCCTAACACGGAGGGAGGGGGTCCGTGCCCCGTTGCCCCTTTGGGTAGCTGGCCCGACCTTCTCCCGCGCAGTCCCGACTCCGTGCTCAATCGACCTTTCCCTGAGCTCTTTTCTCACACGTATTGCTCTCTAAAACTCTTAACCAACGTACGAATAGGCCGTTTAAACTTTAGAAACTTACAGGGTGTAAAGAATCTTAACTCTTAGAACTACCTATTCTAGAAATTTTTTGATAGAGTTTCCTCTTTAATATGGACTATCTGAAAATCCTGAAATGCAGAAAAGTCCAATACAGGTACTTCCCTTAGTACTACGACAACCATTTCACACAAGACTGGAGTCAACTACATCCAATATACATATGAAACAACAACTAAATAGATAAGTGTACCTTTAACTGCATAGTCTGAGCTAAGCCTGGAACAAGTGAGGATATCTAGTTCTCACATCATCTTCAGCTTCCCAAGTCATTTCTTCTCTATTTCTGTTCCTCCACAATACTTTAACAGAAGCGACATCTTTAGTTCTCGGCCTGTGAACCTGTCGGTCCAATATAGCTACGGGAACTTCTTCATAGGCTAGCTCCTCAATTACCTGGACATCCTCAACTGGAACAATTCGGGACGGGTCCCCTATGCACTTCCGTAGCATTGACACATGAAAGACTGGGTGAACAGATTCTAATTCTGCAGGCAGATCTAACTCATATGCTACCTGGCCTACTCTCCGGAGGATTCGATACGGTCCAATAAACCTTGGGCTAAACTTGCCCATCTTGCCAAATCTCATCACGCCCTTCATCGGCGAAACCTTCAGAAATACCCAGTCACCTACATTAAACTCTAAGTTCCTCCGACGCACATCAACATAGGACTTTTGGCGGCTTTGAGATATTAACAAGCGTTCTCTGATAAGTTCACCTTCTCTTCTGACTGATGAATAATATCTGGCCTAATCAATCCCACTTCTCCTACCTCGAACCAACCAATTGGGGATCTGCACTTCCTTCCATAAAGCTTCATAAGTCGCCATCTTAATTGTTGAATGGTAACTGTTGTTGTACGCGAATTCAATAAGTGCCAAGTGCTCATCCCAGTTGCCTTCGAAGTCTAACACGCATGCCCGTAGCATATCTTCAAGCGTCTGAATTGTGCGTTCGGCTTGCCCATCTGTCTAAGGATGGAAGGCGGTACTCAAATTAACCTGTGTCCCCAGACCTTTCTGGAAGGATTGCCAAACTTTAGCTGTGAACTGTGCCCCTTTGTCAGAAATGATTGATACTGGAACACCATGCAATCATACTATTTCTCTGATATACAATTCAACATAGTCCTTGGCTGAGAAAGTAGCCCTGACTGGAAGGAAGTGTGCTGACTTTGTCAACCTATCAATGATGACCCAGATAGAATCAAATTTACGCATGGTACGAGGTAACCCTGTCAAAAAGTCCATATTAATTGTCTCCCATTTCCACATAGGCACTGCTATTTCTTGTGTCAATCCACCGGGTTTTTGATGTTCAGCCTTCACTTGCTGGCAGTTAGGACATTGTGCCACAAATTCTGCTACCTCCTGTTTCATCCCCAGCCACCAATAAATTTCTTTTATATCATGGTACATCTTTGTTGAACCCGGATGAAGAGAATATCGGGAATAATGCACCTTGCTCATAATCTGCTGGTGAAGTCCTGCCGCATCCGACACAAAAAGGAGGCCCCTTTACCTCAAAACTTCGTCTCCAGTTACCTGAAAATCTGTTACTTCCCCTCGCTGAGCCTTACTCCTGAGTTGAACTAGGATAAGATCTTCATATTGCCGCTCTTTCATTTCTACAACCAATGATGACAGTGTAGTATGCTAGATCACTGCCCCACTGTCTCCTGAATCTACTATACGGACGGCCAGATTAGCTAACTGATGTAATTCTCGAGCTAGTTCTCGTTGTTCTGGCCTCAAGTATGCTAAACTCCCCATAGATTTGCGACTGAGGGCATCTTCTACGACATTGGGTTTTCCTGGATGATACAAAATATTTACATCATAGTCTTTCAATAATTCTAACCAGTGGCGCTGCCGTAGATTCAACTCTTTCTGTGTGAAGATATACTGGAGGCTCTTGTGGTCAGTGAAAATATCTACATGAACGCCGTACAGATAGTGCCTTCATATTTTTAAGGCATGGATGACCGCGGCTAATTCCAGGTCCTGCGCGGGGTAGTTCTTTTCATGCTTCCTTAGCTGTGTCGACGCGTAAGCAATTACCTTACCATGTTGCACCAGAAGACATCCTAACCCGATACCCGAAGCATCACAATACACTGAATACCCTTCTGTCCCATCTGACAAAGCTAATACGGGTGTTGATGTCAGTCTATTTTTTAGCTCCTGGAAACTTTGTTCACATGCTTCAATCTAGTGAAATTTGGCTGCTTTCTGAGTTAACTTGGTCAAGGGTGCTGACAGAGTGGAAAACCCTTCTACAAATCTCCTGTAGTAACCGGCTAATCCCAAGAAACTGCGTACCTCGGTTGGAGTTGTCGGCCTAGGCCATGTTTTTACCACCTCAATCTTTTGGGAGTCTACCTGGATACCAACTTCTGACACAATATGACCCAGAAAGGCCATTGAGTTCAGCCAAAACTCGCACTTGAAAAGTTTTACATATAGCTTACGATCTCTGAGAATCTGGAGCACTGTCCGTAAATGATCCGGTGTTCTGCTTCTGAGCGGGAATACACTAGAATATCATCAATAAATACTATCACAAACAGGTCCAGATATGGTCTAAAGATATTGTTCATCAAGTCCATGAACACCGTTAGAGCATTTGTCAACCCGAAGGACATGACTAGAAATTCAAAGTGGCCATATCTGGTCCTGAAAGGGTTTTTGGTATATCTCTCTCCCGAACTCGAATCTGATGATACCTAGATCTTAAATCAATCTTGGAAAAACACTTCGCCCTCTGTAACTGATCAAATGAATCATCTATTTTGGGAAGCGGGTACTTATTCTTGATGGTGACTTTATTCAGTTGTCGATAATCTATACACATGTGAGGGAGCCATCTTTCTTTTTCACAAATAAAATCGGCGCACCTCGCGGTGAAGTACTCGGCCTGATAAAGCACTTATCAAGCAAATCTTTCAACTGCTCCTTTAATTCTCTGAGCTCAGCAGGAGCCATCCGGTACGGAGGAATAGATATAGGCTGTGTACCCGATAACAAGTCAAATGCAAAGTCAATTTTCCGTTCTGGAGGAATACCAGGAAGTTTATCTGGAAATACATCTGGAAATTCATTGACCATTGGAGTAGATTGAAGAGTCGGGGATTCTGCTTGGACATCCTGAATCCTGACAATATGATAAATACATCCCTTTGCTATCAATTTTCTCGCCCGAAGATAGGAAATAAACCTACCTTTAGGCATAGCCGCACTACTTTCCACTCCCATACTGCCTCCTCAGGAAAATGGAATCGGACACTCTTGGTCCAGCATTCTACATTGGCATAACATGGAGCTAGACAATCCATACCCATAATTGCATCAAAATCAATCATCTCTAATTCTACCAAATCTGCTAAAGTCTGGCGATCAACGACCTCTACTATGCACCCTCAGTAGACCCTCTTAGCAATAATGGAATCACCGACGAGGGTAGACACTGAAAAAGGTCGCCGAAGCAATTCCGCCGTGATACCGAACTTTCAAGCCACTAACGGTGTAACATAAGATAAAGTGGATCCTGGGTCGATCAAAGCATATACGTAATGAGAGAAAATGTCCAGCATACTTGTCACAACATCCGACGACAACTCTGACTCTTGTCTCCCCGATAAAGCATATGTGCGTTCTGGACCGGTACCTGAACTGGAGACCCCTGATCTGCCTCGGCCTTTACCAGCTGGAGCTGAGGGTCTGCGTCCTGCTGAAGGTGCTGGGGCACGTGACCCACTGACGATCTATCCTGTTGATCCCAATCGCTCTGACCTCTAGCCGGACAATCCTTCATCCGATGACCCTCTTGTCCACATGCATAACATGCCGTGGAACCATACCTGCATGCCCCAGAATGACGCCAGTTGCAAATAGGGCAAGGTGGTACAGTAAAACTGCTCTGCTCCGACCCCATCTGCTGCTGTGATCCTGCTGACCGTGAGCTCTTGCCGGGCCTTGACTGTCCCCGACCACCAAACCTGCTTCCCTGCTGTTGTTATGGAGGTGGGGGTCTGGGTGTCCTATCTGATAATCGTGGTCTGAGTCCACCCTGGGGCTCTGTCTGCATATCACTGGGTCTACTCCTGCTGCACTGCTCCTGACTTGCCCTCTCTATCCCTCACTGCCGCTGCCAGATCCCCTCAATATTCTGGGCAAATGCCTAAACACGAGTGATATCCATGTCCTCTCGCAAGGTAGCTGTGATACTAGTCTCCACGTATTCTGGATTTAGCCCCATAATGAACCGGTGCACCCTGGCTGGCATAGTATCTACAAAGGTCGGTGCATATCGGGCCAAGGAATCAAATCTCATAGCATATTCTTGAACATTCATCGAACTCTGCTCCAAATGCAAAAATTGATCTACCATTGCCTGCCGGATCTCCCGTGGCAAATAATGATCTAGAAAGGCCTCTGAGAAACTGGGCCAAGTCGGAGGGGAAACATCTCTGCCTCGGGACATTTTCCAGCTCTCGTACCATAGTACCCCAATGTCCCGCAATCGAAACACTGCTAACTTCACTGATTCTGTAGAGGTAGCACGCATTACCCTAAAAATTCGCTGCAACTGCTCCAGAAAATCCTGAGGGTCCTCATCCCGATCTGTCCCTGTGAATTGCGGGGGGATTAGTGCAAGGAACTCCCGAACCCTCGAGCTACTAGGCCCTCCTAAGGACTGCAACTACCGGTACCACGGGTTGACGTTGTGCGGCCATCATCTGGGCTAACATAACAACATCACTCCTAACCTCCTGATCGGACGGTATCGGTATTTGTACTGCTTGAGGGGTGCCAACACATTTGCCGCTCCCAGAGGGTCCTGGCGTGGTGGAGAATTCTGGGGAGATCGATATGAAGCCTCCCTGTTGCCCTCAAATCGGGCTATCTTTGACTGGGGCACCCTGCTAGTGCCCTCTCCTGCTGCCATGTCCAATCTCCTACCAGTCTTGGGGTGTCGCGGGTCTGACATTTCTCTGTAGACAAAAGAATATGATAATCTTAGGGACTTAACCCAATACTGTACAACTCTGTAGTACGACTGGATAAGAAGAAAGAGTAACTATCCTAACATGCCTCACAGCCTCCTGCCTATAGTATGTGGTGCACAACACATCCATAGACAAGACCCTACTTAGCACATATTGCAGATTCCCTGGGATACGATCTGCTCCGATACCAAGTTTGTCACATCCCGCCTTGGGAGGCAAGATTGACACCTGCTGACTGAGCTGCCTGAGCCTAAGCACTCCTGGTGCAAGGCTAATAGTAACTCTGAGATCAAGAAAATAACGGGCTATATCTCGGCTGTAAACACAGCCCCCAGACGACAAGGCCTTATAGCCACCTGTAAAAGGAAACAGTTAACCAGAACACATAGCAATAGAGAGCCCTACGCGGGCCGACAAGGCCACCATGATGTCTAGTTATGACTGAAACTTAAATCCGATGCTAAACTAAGCTATAGCCGACAAGACTGCTAACTATCAGCTAAACAGGGTTGCACGCGACCAACATATGAGATAAAACACATACGGGCCCCACACGGCCAACCACAGCTAACCGCAGGGAAATAGAAATAATCTGCAAGCCTCTAGGAGTAAAATGATGGCCAGGACAGGGCCCCGACCTACCCATAAATTGTACTGACAAAAGAACAACCTGTTATCTACAAGCTCCGGAAGAAAGGAGCCGACTCTTCTGCTAATTCTGGATGGAAGCTAAGAGGGATCTGCTCCTCGTCTATCCATACCTGCAAGCAAATAATACAGCGCCCCAAGAGGGCGTCAATACAATATGTACCGAGTATGTAAGGCAATAAATGTAAATGACTGAATATAAAAGATGAAATTGAAAATGACTGAAAGAAAAGGGATAAGAGTCATATCATAGTAGATGGATTCTCTATTATCTAATCTATCAATAACTAAAGCAAACAAGAATTTTACCTGGCCCCCATAAGCCAGAAGGTACAACCAGCACAGAACAACCCACCTGGGGCTCCCATAAACCCTGGTGAATACATTTCAATCTATATACCCTTAACAAGATCATGATGGGTCAACTGGTAACTATAGCCGTCCTACCAGTCCCATGGGTCTGCAACTAAGCCCGCTCGGCCCCTGACTGTAGTTGTGTCTGAGTCCGATGGACTCCTGATATCTGCGGTCACCAGGCTCGTCGGGGATGTGGCACCGATATGGCATATATATAATGGTCTATCCATGGAATGGACCGTATGAGGACTTGGGACCCCATCTTCGTCCCTCACGGATGGCATGCCGCTCTTTCTAAAGCGACATCATCTCGCCCCTGGCAGGCGTCGACACAGCTAATAACTCTAGGGTAGTTCATGGAGAGTTATATAGGCAAATCCAATCCCAAACAAAGCGTAGAATACTAGTCTCATCTAATAACAACAACTATTTATGAATAACGTATTTATGATTGTCTTACCGGGATTTAAATTGAATTATAATGCTATAGGAGCTAACTTGCCGAAGAAAACTGCCTTAACATACCTCGTTCGCCAATTACTGGTCAATTGGCGAGTTTCAACTCATATTCAACTGCGATTCTCAATTGCAATCGTATTATTGGAAGAATGAGACTAATTTCAATACTACGTTCGGAGAAAATGATAGATTTATACATATATATCAACTATATTTCAACTTGACGAAACACGACCAAAAACTCATAAATTCTCGAAAGTCCAAAAGCGAGAAATGCTTACTTTAAGCCTGTGATCGTACTGACACTAGTTTAGAGCAATTACAACAACTTTAGCTCGGCTAGGCTACGATTCGACGGGCGAATTTCACGTAACTAACTCTGTAGTAATGCTCCCTGCAGCCTTATACTTCGATACCCGAAGTTAATTTTAATTCGGACAGCGTTTTGTAGCGTAAACGGGAGAAATATACCTGTTTTCTTCATTGGTTTCCTCTCTGGCCGTATGGATATATATATATATATATATATATATATAAAATAAAATCAAAGGATCAGACTTATATATACTTGAGGCGGTGGACAGGGGTGTTACACCCCGTAAGTTCTTGACACTTAGTTGGCCTATTTACATGTTGGTTAAGAGTTTTAGAATGTCATACGTGCGAGAAAAGGGCCGGAGGAGAGACCGGACAAGCGCTAAGTCGGAGCGTCGCAAGGCAAATGCGACTTATAAATCGCATTCGACAAATGCGACTTAAAGGCCCCAAGTATATAAGGCCTCCCACCTTGTTTTAAATCATTTCCTTACATTTAATTTCCAGTGAACGACCAGTAAACAGGGGAGACGAAGGGTTTTCATTAATCTCCATACAATTAAGCCGTCAAATGCAGTTCAAACTCAAATTAACTTCGGGTAGCGAAGTATAAAGCTGCAGGGAGCATTCCTGCGGAGTTAGTTTCGCGAAATTCGGCTGGCGAATCGTCGTCACGCCGAGCCAAGGTAAGTGGAATTGCTCCAAACTAATGTTAATATACTCCCAGCATTAATGTGAGTATTTCTCCCTTCTAGACTTCTGAGAAATTATGAGTTTTCGGTCGTTCTTCGATAAGTCGAAGAATAGGTAGTAGGTATATCCATAAGTATGGTTTCTTTCCAAAATAATAGTAGAATTAATTCTATTCTTTCGTGAATATGAATACAGTTGGGAGAAATAGCTGAACACTAGCCGAGCTACGCTAGTTAATCATAAAGTCGGCAGTTGAGATATGTAAAGTCAGTTTCTTTCGACAAGCTAGTAGTTCTACTACAGCAAAATAGTACAAATTTCAATAGAATGTTTCAGAAGTCGTATATTATATTCAGTATGAATTCAGTAGGCATGTTAGAATTATTATACAGTGTTCAGTATGAAACTCAGTAAAACACTATAATTCCCTACAGAATATTCCAGAAATATTATTTCAGACTCAATATATCTCAGTATTAGATTCAGTATATTTCAGTATCAGATTCAGCATATTTCAGTATTAGATTCAGTATAATTCAGTATGAAATTCAGAACAGAATACCAGAATATAAATATTATTATCAAATTCAGTATATATATATATATATATATATATATATTACATACGGTTATTGCTATCTGTGGAGACATGATTGTTCTGTGTTGGGCACCCTTAGAGATTCCTTGACCGCCCAGGGTTAATAGTTGTGTCGACTCGCCCGCCAGAGGGTGAGGATACATCGCTCTATGGAGTGACATATTGTCCGCCAGCGAATGAAGATGGGATGCAGATTCCCCATAGCAGGCTGATCAGCACTATACCACACCCCCTATTGAGCGCTTGCGCCCAAGGTGCAGATTACAGTTTTCAGATTACAGATTTCAGATTTCAGATTTCAGGAGTCCTTCAGACTCAGATACAGCTATAGTCAGGGGCACAGCGAGCCCAAGTTGCATACCAGGGGGCCGGCAGGATGCTCATAGTTACTAGGTGGATGGTATGACCTGGGTAGGGGTATATAGATTGTGTGCTGGTTGGTACCTTATGGCTTATGGGGGCTGGTAAGGTTCTTGTATGCTATGTTGTGTTAGTTATTAATAGATAGAAAGTAGACCGCCATGTTATCACGTATGACTCTTACTCTCTTCAGTAAAGTTATGCTCTTTTCAGTCAGTCTCAGCCCGTCTCTTATTACTTCAGTATCTATCAGTATTATTGTTTGCTTTCAGTTATTTTCAGTTATTGCTTTGCATACTCAGTACCAGTGGTACTGGCGCCCGTTTTGGGGCGCTACATTACTTGCCTGCAGGTACTCATAGACAAGGAGCAGATCCCTCGTAGTTCCAGCCAGCGTACAGAGTCTTCAGCTCCTGTCATCCGGAGCTTGATAGCTAAAGGTTTACTTTCCTTTTTTGTTTGTACAGTATGGGTAGGTCGGGGCCCTGTCCCAACCATCTTATTATTCTTAGAGGCTTGCAGATTGTATATTCCCTGTGGTTAGTTGTACCGGTCTTGTGGGGCCGTATGTATGTTTCAGTTTGCATGTGATGGCCGTGTGGGGACTTGTTCAGTTGTCAGTTGGTGACCTTGTCGGTCACAGATCGGTTCAGCACTTGATTATACTTTTCAGTGATAACTAGTCAGCATGGTGGCCTTGTCGGCCCGCATAGGTTCCCTTATACTTAGTTGTTTTGGTTAGGTGTTATATTCCTACAGATGGCTATAGGCCTAGTCGGCCGGAGGCTGTATTTACCGCCGTTATATAGCCCGTTGTTTTCATAACCCAGAATTAGAGCCAGCCTGGCACCAGAGTGCTTAGGCTCAGTAGTCCAGCAGTCCAGGTCGTAGTAGGGCACTAGGTGCCAATCATGCCTACCAAGGCGGGGCGTGACAAGGGGTCTGTGGCACGGACCCCAACGCGCCGATTTACGGGGTGCCACGGAGTCCAACACGGAGGGAGGGGGTCTGTGCCATGTTACCCCTTTGAGCAGCTGACCCAGCCTTCTCCCGCGCAGTCCCGACTCCGTGCTCGATCAACCTTTTTCCGAACCCTTTTCTCGCACGTATTGCACTCTAAAACTCTTAACCAACGTACGAATAGGCCATTTAAACTTTAGAAACTTACGGGGTGTAACATGTGTAATTTTATTATTTTAATCATGTACCACATAATTTGTTCCACATTTTACCCTGCATAAAATTACACATAGATTTTTTCATAAGTTATGTAAGTTTTAATCATGTAGAATTACTAAAAACACAACCAAACATTATATAACATTAATACATGAATAATTTTTATACAACATTTAAAACCTACCAATCAAATATTATATAAAATTAATACATGAATAATTTTATCCTATTTGGTAATCAAAAATGGTATAAAATTATTACATGAATAATTAAGTTATTCATGTATTAATTGACCCTTATCTAGTAACCAAACGACCCCTAAATGAGTAAGAGCCTTGTTTGGATGATCTTCCTTTTTCTTAAGATTAGCCAATTTCACGTCTAGCCACTTTCTTCACTCCTTTGGCCATCTTGTGTTCCTTCTTCTTCCCAAGCTACGCTCCAAATATGAAATCTTTTGGACGTCTCCCATATGCACTTAAGTACCTCAGAGGCCTTGTATATCTTGGAGCTCCCTTTCTTGAGTCCTTATGAACGGTCTTGAAGGGACATGGATTGCATTATTCTCCCATCCTTGAAAAGAATTTGCTCTCAAATTCGAGGGGTCATCATCATGCATCACTATAGGGGAAATGTCACACACATTGAATGTGTTGTGCACATGGTAATCTGGACGGAGATCCACCTTGTAAGCATTATTATTCAATCTTTCAATCACTTCGAATGGACCATCTCCTCTAGGCATGAGCTTGGTCTTCCTTTTGTTGGGAAATCTTTCCTTTCTAAAATGGACCCAAACCCAATCACCCGGTTCAAAGATAACTCTTTTGCAGTCTTTGTTGTCTTTCTTAGTTGTCTCTTGATTCTTCTTCTCAAGTTGGAGTCACACCTTCTCATGCAAGGCTTTCATGGCCTCGGTCCTTTTATTGCCATATAAACTCAACACAACATCTTGAGACAAAGGGGTTAGATCAAGGGGAGTAGGGGGGTTAAAACTATAAACAACCTCAAACGGAGACTTGCCAATAGTACTATGAATCACACGATTATAAGCAAATTCAACTAGGGCAATTGATCTTCCCAAGATGTGAGTTTACTTTTAACCATGGCCCGAAGCACAAAACCTAGATTCCTATTCACAACCTCGGTTTGGCCATCGATTTGTGGGTGACATGATATGGAAAACAACAATCTAGTACCAAGTCGGCCCCATAATTCCTTCCAAAAGTGGCTAAGGAACTTTGGATCCCTATCATTCACTATGGTTTTAGGAATGCCATGCAATTTAACCACATGTTCAACAAACAAGGATGCAACATGAGAAGCTTCATCACATTTATGACATGCAATAAAATAAGCCATCTTTAAAAATCGGTCAACAATCACAAAAATACTATCCCTACCCCTTCTAGTCTTCTGCAATCTCAACACGAAGTCCATAAAAATGTCAAGTCAAGCCCTTTTGGGTGTGGGAAGAGTGGTATACAAACCATGGGAAAGTAGTCTAGATTTAGCACTACGACATTCAACATATTGACCACAAAGTTTAGAAACATCGCTACACATCTTAGGCCAATAAAATTATTCTTCAAGAATTTTCAAGGTTTTATCAATGCCAAAATGGTCCATCAAACCCCCTTCATGTGCCTCTCTCACAAGGGGTTTCCTCCAAGAGCTCATAGGCACCCATAAACGCTTGTTTTTGAACAAGTACCATCAAATCTAGCAAAAGGGGTGGGGGGCTTATCCTTAAGCCCATGCTTCACAATCTTTGAAGATTTGAGCAAATTTGGGGTCCTTGGGATACAAAGACTTTAAGTTTTCAAAACCCATTAATTTGGAAGTCAAAGAAGTAACAAAAACATGCTTCCTAGACAAGGCATCTGCCACCACATTATCCTTCCCCTTTTTGTATTAGATTACATAAGGGAAAGTTTCAAGAAATTCAATCCATTTGACATGCCTCTTGTTCAATTTTCCTTGGGCCTTAAGATGTTTCAAGGACTCATGATCAATCCTAATGACAAACTCTTTAGGCCACAAGTAATGTTGTCAATTACCCAAAGCTCTAATCGAAGCATAAAATTTAAGATCATAGGTGGAATAATTCAAAGTCGCACCTTTGAGCTTCTTACTAAAATAAGCAATGGGATTCAAATCTTGCATCAAAACGACACCAATGCCTACTTTGCTAGCATCACATTCAATTTCAAAAGTCTTATAAAAGATGGGCAATTACAACAATGGTGCCGAGCTAAGCATTTGTTTCAAGGTTTCAAAGGACCTTGCTTGCTCCTCAACCCAAATAAAAAACACATCCTTTCAGATTAGCTTGGTCAAGGGAGTGACTATGGTGCTAAAACCCTTAACAAACCATCTATAGAAACTAGCCAATCCATGAAAACTACGAACATCACCAACAGATGTAGGAGTTAGCCAATTTCTAATAGCGTCTATTTTGGATTCATTAACCTCAACACCCCTTGAACTCACAACAAAACCCAAGAAAACAACCTCATCAACACCAAAAGAACATTTATCAATATTAGCATAAAGTTGTTCACGTCGAAGCACATCAAAAACACATCTCAAATGGTCAACATGTTCATCCATGATCTTGCTATACACCAACACATCATCAAAATATACAACAAAAAATCTACCAATGAAAGGCTTCATCACATGGTTCATTAGGCGCATTAAAATACTAGGAGCGTTAGAGAGACCAAAAGGCATTATCAACCATTCATATAGACCAAATTTGGTCTTGAATGCCTTTTTCCATTCATCTCCGGATTTCATCCAAATTTGATAGTAACCGCTCCTACGATTAATCTTGGAGAATATTCAAGAACCATTTAATTCATCTAAGATGTCATCAAGTCGAGGAATGGGATGACAATACTTTACCGTGATTTTATTGATGGTGCGACAATCGACACACATCCTCCAAGTGCCATCTTTCCTTGGCACCAAGGTCACCGGAACCGCACACGGGCTCATGCTTTCTCTCACCACTCCTTTTTCAAGGAGTGCATCCACTTGCTTTTGAAGTTCTTTGGTGTCCGCGGATTGGACCGGTAAGCCAGTTTGTTTGGCAATTGTGACTTCCGGATGAAGTCAATTTGATGCTCAATACTCCTAAAGGGAGCCAATATCTTTGGGAGGTTCAATGGAAACACATAATCATAATCCTACAAAAGAGAAGAAATAGGACCAGGCAAAGAAAGGGTTAGTTCATCAGTAATCAAATAAGAGTCCCTATGCATGAGAAGGACTACCTGTTGCCTTTCCTCCAACTCCTCTTTAAACTCCTTGATACTTTCCAAGAGAGCCACCTTCATTTTCGCGGTAGGGTTCACCTCTCTTTCACTCCTTTCCAGCACCAATTCCACTACTACCCACAACTCCCTTGCATTTCTCCTTCAACTCCTTCATTTTGATGTACATATCACTCACTTACAATGGAGTCAAGGGGTAGAAACATGTTAGCGCCCCTGATGTACAAAGGAATATTGATTGGTTCTACCATCATGATAAGTAGCTCTATCATATTGCCAAGGTCGCCTAAGTAGTATATGGAAAGCTTGCATAGGCATCATATCAGAAAGAATCTCATCTTGGTATGTACCAATCTTGAACTTGTCACAACTTGTTGATGGACCCTCAATTCCCCACACTTACTCAACCATTGAAGTTTATAAGGAGAAGAGTTTTTGGTGGTGGGAAGGTGAAGAAAGTCTACCAAAGAAGACTTTGCCACATTGGTACAACTACCACCATCAATAACCAAGGAGCACACATTCCCTTCAATGAGACATTTAGAATTAAATAGATTTCCCTTTGACTAGAGTTATCCATAGCCTTACTTATCATGGCACAACATACTACATAATTTGGAACGATGAGTTTCCCTTTTGAGGTATATCCACAAGAAACACCAACATCATCACCATACCACACTCCTCATCAACTACAACATAATCCTCAACTTGGGGTTCATCAATGTCAATCCCCTCAACAATATCAACATCATCATAACAAAAAAGACCATCAGCCAACACAACAAATGCCATCCGATTGGGGAACTCACTCATCTTATGAACAAAACCTTGACATTTATGATATTTAAGAGGGAAAGAAGTGTTACCTCCTTCTTTTGGAGGAAGAATGGTAGTGGGACACTCCACTTGATTGCTTTTGACAAAGGGCTTCTTGCGTGGTACCTTTATCCTTTTGCCAATTGGAAGAAGAAGTTCCTCTAACTTTGTTGTAGTTCAAGTACCTTTGAAACCCCTTGATTTGTCAAGCTTCTCCTCTTGGAGCCCTACCTCTATCTCAATAGCCGCCTCAAGAGTTTTATCATTATCACGATAGTGGTGGAGTCTCATGTCGGAAGCAATCTCCTTACTCAACCTGGCTCTAAACCGAGTCATAGCATTCAAAGGATCTTCATCAAAATCAATCCGCATCTTCAAGAGTTGAAACTCATCATAACATTGCTTTACACTTTTGGTGCCTTGTTGTAAAGTATAGATCTTCTTTAGTCGCTCTTAGAAGTACCTCTCGTTATCATACTTCCGCCTCAAAATTACTTTTAACTCTTCCCAAGATAGGGTGGGAGAAAAACCATGCATCCTTCGTTCCTTGATTTGAGTTTCCCACCATGTGGAAGCAAAACCTTTAAATTGAGCAATGACATAAGACGCCTTCTGGACATCGGACATCTTATTTGTTAAGAAGATCCTATCACATTGCATCACCCAATCAAGAAAGATATCTGGGTTGCTTTCATCTTTGAAAGAAGGAAGAGTCACTTTGATGGAGTTAAGACTCATGTCCCGACCTCCATTGTTTTCATTGAACTCATGAATCCCATAAGAATCCTCAACATAGAACTCATCATGGTATCGCCGACCACATTGGCCATCTCTTCGATAATCACCCTTATTTCTACCCACGTGATGGATAAGACCATGTCGACCTCCTCTTCCATGGTGAGAAACTTGAAAGTTCATCCGTGGCCCTCATATGGTTGTGGTAATCATTATGAACATCATTGAACTCCTTTTAGTACTCCTCATAGAATTCACCATCCAAAGGTTGGACATTGCGGATTGGACAAACATTTCAAATTGGAAGGCGGGTATTTGGTGGAGGAACATATGGTAGGGTAGGAGTAGTAATGAAATCGTAAAAGATGGTAAGGGAGTGGTGGAGGTGGAGTAGTACATTTTATGAAAAGTCCTTGGTGATATCGGGGAAGAGGAGTCATGATGGACTTCACTTGTTTGTCCACGGTGATAGAAAGGAGTAGAAGAAAAGTCTCTATCCCTTGATTCAAGGGCCACCAAGAGATTTTCTATGTTATTAAACCTCCCATCCATGCGGAAGATCATGTTCATCAAATCAAGTAAGGCGGGTTACCCGCTGGGCACTCGAGTCTCCTCTTCTTGATTGGCCATTGTACCTATGGAAGACACAAAAACAAAACAAGCAAACTCGTTAAGTTAGTGAAAAGAATTCACACTCGCTTAAGGAAAACTCACCTTATATTACTCATATTTATCACGGCCAAAGATTGTAGTTTGTGTAATTCGTTGAGTTTCAAGTGGCCAAGCTCAACTTGAGGTCTAGAATGAATTCTTGTCGACTCAATGAAGAAAGGAATCAAGAAAGTTCAACGAGAATAAAGAAAAAAAAAAGATAGAAGAAGCACGAAAAAATCGGACTCAAAGAAAAAACTAAGCAATAAAAAGTAGGTGAAGTACTTGATGTTAGTAGTTTTTAGGAATTAAAAGATGAAAAAAAAATGAAGAACTAATTAAACAATTAATTAAATATTAATTAGTGTAGAAATTAATATAAAAAAAAGAGTTTAGAAGAACCGTGAAGTTTGGAAACTTAAAACAATTTTGGAGTCCAAAAAAGTCCCAACACTTAAAAAATTTTTGACCAAAAAGCCAAAAAAATGTATATTTAGGCTCTGAAGTTGTGAAATCTTTTTGAATTTTGAGAAATTTCAATTTTTTTTATTTTTGATTTAATCATAAATCCCAAGATTAGTATTGTAAGACAACACTAATCCTAGCTCTAGATACCAAATGGTACAAGAAATTAAAGAAAGATAGCTAACTAGACATAAAGTGATTGAAATTAGCAACCCTTTTGAAAAGGCACAAGGACCTCCAACTCACCAATCAAGAAACACCTAGTTCTTAGGAAGACTTCAAGGGATATGATCCCTTGCAACCCTCCTCTCTACACAATTAACAATCCAAAGCTAGAAAAAAGTTAAGCAATCTACTATACTTAAAATACTTTTTGTTCAAAGTAATGAAAATCTACTATGAAAATTAAAAGAACTCCTATTTATACTAAGTAAGGAAAATGATAGACTATTACAAATATACCCTTAATGAATAAGAGTCTTGTTTGGATGATCTTCCTTTTTCCTTGAAAATCAAGATTAGTCAATTTCACCTCTAGCCACTTTTTTCACTCCTTTGGCCATCTTGTGTTCCTTCTTCTTCCCAAGCTACGCTCCAAACATGGAATCCTTTGGACGTCTCCTATAGGCACTCAAGTGCCTTAGAGGCTTTGTAGATCTTGAAGCTCCCTTGCTTGGGTCCTTGTGAACGGTCTTGAAGGGACATGAATTACATCAAATATTTAAAGTGTGTTTCGATAAATATTTAGTGATAGTTTACTCTTTAAATATGTTTTTCACCTTTCACTCTATAATATGGGTGTAATTTGTCAAATGAGTTTAGGCGGATAACTTTTTTCAGCCTGAATAATCATGTAAGAGGGTGTTTGGATTGGTTTAAGCTCTTTTAAACTTTTTTTTTGAGTGTTTTGTAAAATAATTAAAAAAAAGTGTTTGAAACAAGTTTTAAATTGCTTTAAAAAAGTCAAAAGGTCAAAAATTGACATCTTCCAACTTTTTTTTTGTCATTTTAGTTTGATCAAGAATTTTATCTTTTTATTCTCTATATTTTTTCTAATCTCAATGCTACTTTTACTTCATAAAATTCTAAAAGCGCCTCTCTTCTTTTATTTTTATTAAGAGTATTTTAGTAATTTAGATTTAAAAATTGTTTAACAATACTTGCGTATCAAATACATCAATAACTTTTTTTCAATTTTATTATTTTAATTCAAACACATAATTTCTTAATTATAAAATAAATTTTAATATTTAAACACAATTATTTATTTATAAAATAAATTTTAATATTTAATTTCAAATACTTATATAGTTATATTTAAAAGCTTTTTTTTTTTTTTGGGCTAATCCAAATGGTCTCTGAAAGTCCCATTAATTTATCACAATGAACGTAGACACCTTTTTCATTTGGAACTCCACTTGCCGTGCCCCACAAATCTTATTAAAGTTTTTGCCTGGTTTGGCGTTATATCTGAGTTTTTAACTTTTGCGTCTTCAAATTAATAAGTTTTAACTTTTATTTTTAATAAAAAATTATGAGTTAAAATATTTTTAATTTAATTTTATAAAATAAAAATTTAGAGAATATTTTTCTTATTCAACGTAAATAAGTGTAGCATCTACCCCCTTTATTCTTTTTTATTTGATAGATATATTAAAAATATTTATTTTAATATAGTTGTCAATTTAAAAATTTTAAAAATAATTGATTTATTTTTTAAAACCTTTATCCTTAGTACTTAAGTCACTCTAGAATAGGAAAAGAATAATTATTTTATGTTTTCAAAACATATCTATCAATTAATAAAGTTATATTAATTAAATTGTAATTTCTATTTATTTTATCTTAAAAAATACATAAATTTTATCCTATTAAGTAAAAGGAACTAGGAGAGTATTTCTCTAAGGTATAAATTTAAAAAACTTTTATCTTATCTGACAAAAAGTTATGTCTGGCTATTTTATCTTAAGAAATCTCTTTGCCTTGTAAACTTTTTCATTTTAGTTTTTTTAAAATATTTTTTTTGATATCAGAAATTATTTTAATCGCTTTTTGTTGCTTAAAATATAAAAAAATAAAAAAGATTATAATTTTTCTGCTTTTTCTGTCTTAAGTTGCTCCATACTATATATGAGTAGACATACATGAAATGACGTATAAATTTTTTATATATTTTTAAAAAAAATTAATTAAAATTATAATTTAATTAATATAATTTTACTAATTTAATAGATATTTTTCAAAATATATAATAATTATTTTTTTATATTTTAAAATAACTTAATTATTAAAATTAAAATTAAAAAAAATAATCAATTATTTTTTAAAATTTTTAAAACATGTCTCATGATTTGGTTAGGACAAAGTAGAGCCTACCAGTATAACACTTTTTAGGTTGAATCTTGTTGAGTGAATCCTATTGGTCCGCACACTTGGTGGCATCCATTAAAACAAGCTTTATACACACACGATATATATATATCAAAAAAATAGAATTTCTCTTACGTATAATTTTTTTTTTTAAATGAATTGACTTTAACGCTCTGTGTCCGTGGAATGAGCTCCATCTATAAGTTGTTGCAACCGCGTAGAAAAATGACAAGTAAAAAAAAAGAATAGTCATTTTAAATCTGAAATGCTATGTTATATGTAATTCTATCGTATTTCAAATGCTTATGAAGAGTCCGCTAACATTGTTGGATTTAAATATAAATGGGAGAGAACATCAGAAATATCATGTAATCACCACGATAAAATTATTAGTTTTTATAAAAAATTAAAAAATCATTTCCTGCGTCACGAGCATCCAACAATTCATTGCTTAGGAAATAATATCACACTTCGATTGCTTTTTACATGATGGCGCAGTATATTTTAAATATTCATAGTATAAGGTGTATATACCCTTTCTTTTTATTTTATTTTTATATATTTTAGTTTGACTAACATTATTAAACTTAAAGAATGAAAAGATTTTGAATCTTATCATTTAAATAAAAGATGTATACCATTGAAGTAAAAGATAAAATGAGAATATTGAAACTAATGAGTTAGTATTACGAGAAGCTAATTTAAGATTATTAGAACATGGATGCCCTGCTAAAAAAGAAAAGAAAAATAATGTTATTAAGCGAGAATTGAACCTCAAATACTTAAGTTAAATAACTTAATTTTCAATCAAGTGCACCATTTAAATTTCTTGTAGCATGGGTGTCAGCATATAATATTATACCAGTTTTTAAAAATATATACATAAAATATCTAATTTTACAAAAAGATCATAGGTTCACGTACCCCGTAATTTATACCTAAAAATATTAGTACTCCCTCCTTTCATAGGATAAAATTTACACATCATTTAAAAAAAATTAATAGAAAATATAATTTGATTAATATAATTCTATTAGTTGATAACTATATTTTAAAAATATACAATAATTATTCCTTTTACATTTTAGAGTGACTTAAGTATTATAGTTAGAGTCGAAAAAAATAACTAATTATTAGTTGAATTTTACATTGACAACTATATATTTTGAAAGAAGTATTTGAGTATACCTAGTAAAAAGGAACTATGGAAATAACATGTTTGGTAAGTCTTTCAGAAGTAAAAGTGTTGATAATTATTTTAATTCATTTATGAAAAAATATTATGGAAATAACATGTTTGGTAAGTCTTTCAAAAGTAAAATCGAATATAATTATTTTTCTTTATAAATATTTATTTTAAAAAATTAAGATATTTAATTAATTTTTATGAGGAAATAAATATTTTTGAATAACAATTAATAATTTTTTCTAAAATAGCTTTTTAAAAACTTTGACCAAATCAAAATTATTGTTCTATATTGACAAAAAATATTTTTTTATTAGTTGAACACAAACTATTATTCTTCAAATATATTATTTTTAAAATATTTTTTAAAATAAATGATTCTTACTTATTTTATTTCAATTTATTTGTTAAGAAATTAAATAAAAAATTTAAATTTTATGTCTTTAAACTAGAAATATATATTAGAATTTATTAAAATATTTTTTAATTTTGTGATGTTAAATATCTCAATTAAAAAAAATAAAAATAAGAAGGAAATAAAACATGCTATAAGTATAAAAAAAATACAAACATTCCTTTTTTAACCTCACATGGGAGAGAGAAACCGAGGAATTAAAATAGGTTTGTTTAAATGCTATTTGCTAGTACTAGTCTAATCTTTTTTTTTCATTTTAATTAAAGTTAATTAATTACGTAGTACTATAATTAGGACCATTTAATTGAAGCTGACCGATGTTGGAATTGCTGTCTTCCTCCATTTATTCTCTTTCTCCTCCTTCCTTTCTTCTTCCTCATCCATCCATCCATCTCCATCCATGGGAATTGCTCTTTTTTTTCTCTTTTAGATCTATCCTTTCCTTATTCACCTACAAATCTCCATTTGTTACTTCTACTCTGTAAGTTTTCTTTTTCTTTTAATGTATTGTTCGAATTCATAAAGTGAATTTTCTCCATTTGTTTCGCAAACGATCTGATTCGAAACGTTCTATCTTTTTAATTTCAGTTTCTTTTGCAAATTCTTTGAATTGCCCGGCTATTTTGTTTTTGTTTTTGTTTTTCAGCTTGTTGAAGAAAAAAATATCAAAATATTTGTGGATGACGAAAGCGTTGTCGAGCGTGACATTGCCGAGCTGAGGGGCGTTGTAGTTTGATGGGCAATACATGCCGTGGATCTATCGGAGGCAAAACTTTTCAGGGCTACGCTCAGCCCGAAGATAGTTCCTGCTCCAATCGCAACCCTTCATCCGGCCATTCTTACTCCTCCTCTGACAATTTTTCTCCCTCCAGCAACAGCCAACACAATCCCAATCACAAGAAGGACAAATCGTTGTCCCTCGTCAGTCCCAGGAAAGCCAGCATGAATCGTTCGGGCAGTAACCAGGCTTATTACGTAATGGGTCATAAGACCCCTAACATTCGTGATCTTTACACTTTGGGCAGGAAATTAGGACAAGGGCAGTTTGGTACCACTTATTTATGCACAGAGAATACTACGGGTGCTGTGTACGCCTGCAAATCTATCTCGAAGAGAAAGTTGATCTCAAAGGAGGACGTGGAAGATGTTAGAAGGGAAATTCAGATAATGCACCATTTGGCTGGTCACAAGAATATCGTTACCATTAAGGGGGCTTACGAGGATACCTTATATGTTCATATTGTCATGGAGCTATGCAGCGGTGGTGAATTGTTTGACCGCATCATCCAACGAGGACATTACAGTGAGAGAAAGGCAGCTGAATTGACTAAAATTATCGTTGGGGTTGTGGAGTCATGCCACTCTCTTGGCGTTATGCATAGAGATCTCAAACCCGAGAATTTCTTGTTGGTTAACAAGGATGATGATTTCTCTCTGAAAGCCATTGATTTTGGACTTTCTGTTTTTTTTAAGCCAGGTAAATGATGTTTCACCTTACCTTTCTGTCTTACTTCCTTTTGTTGGGATGTTAATCATTCTTGTGTTAGAAAATAGCTAGTTTTTTTCTAAATGATCCAATGCTTCTTTTTTCACCCATGCAATGTTTTGTTTTTGAGCCGGCCTTTTATTTCCCTCAAGAACAGTTTTTGGTTGCTTGGCTTCATGCCGCTCCGTTGAGAATTTCAAGGCTGTATTTTTCACTGATTTTAGCTTTCCATGATGATGCTAGAACCATTACTAAAGTGCATTCTTGAAGATGCTTATATCCCTTAATTCTCACACTTCTGGAGACCAGTAAATATTGGTTTCTGAGACATTGATTCCGTAGCGACCGTTATTCTATCATTTCTTTATATTGTTATGTTGGTTAAATGATACTCATTGTTTGCTCCTGCAGGCCAAATATTCACAGATGTTGTTGGTAGTCCATATTATGTGGCTCCTGAGGTGCTGTTGAAGCATTATGGTCCTGAAGCAGATGTGTGGACAGCAGGAGTCATACTCTACATACTGCTAAGTGGTGTGCCACCATTTTGGGCTGGTATACCTCTAGTAATTTTCAAGTGTATGTTAACTTTCTGATTTCCATCTCTATAAACTCACAATCTGAATTCTACAGAAACACAGCAAGGGATATTTGACGCAGTTCTGAAAGGGCACATTGATTTTGACTCAGACCCTTGGCCGTTGATATCTGAGAGTGCAAAAGATCTTATCCGGAAGATGCTGTGCATGCAGCCCTCAGAGCGGTTAACTGCTCATCAAGTATTGTGTATGTTTTCCTGAATAAGTGATAGCAACCTTTCTATTTGTCTATCAGTGGAATATTTTTGTTTTGTCTTCATTTATGCTCTCTGTTGGTGATGATCTGACTGGTCTTGCTTGGTAGTTATATTCAGTGGAGAAAGCAGATCTACAATGTCATGAAGCTTTGAATTTTTCTATCAGTGGATTGTTCATTTTACAATATCCTCTAAATTCGGCAGGTCATCCTTGGATTTGCGAAAATGGTGTTGCTCCTGATAGAGCACTGGATCCTGCAGTACTTTCTCGCCTTAAACAGTTTTCTGCTATGAACAAGTTAAAAAAGATGGCTCTGCGGGTATGTGTTCAAATCTTGTTGTAAATTTATGCGTCAAGAAATACTGTAAAACTCAGCTTCGTTCATGTCAAATCACCAATATAATATTTTTGACAAACTTTATTGTGTTCCCTCTGGGTTGCTGGGACATGTATTTGAAATGTGCCACATATTGAAGCTTCATACATTCGTTCTGCGTCCAGGTGATTGCTGAAAGCTTGTCTGAAGAAGAGATTGCTGGTCTGAGAGAGATGTTTAAGGCCATGGATACTGATAGTAGTGGTGCAATTACATTTGATGAACTAAAAGCAGGGTTGAGAAAATACGGCTCTACGTTAAAGGACACGGAGATACGAGAGCTTATGGATGCGGTAAGCCAATCTTTATTGCAAAGTGATTAAAGATGTTTCCAACATCTTCCTCAAGTTACTAGTGACGTGACTATCAGCCAAGGAAGATTAGAATCTTCATCTCTGTAGAATGACACAAGGTAATGATGGTAAATTCCATCTATTTGGAAAGAGGAGATTGAATTGGAGTTTCTGGTCTTTTCCGTGTTAAATTAACTTAGTTCTTATGTAGCTTCTGAAGCTCATTGGCAAGGTACTCAGCTTTTGTTTTATGTGTGATAAATCCCTGAAAGTTGAAGAAACTGTTCGGGCTAAACTCCAACTTGGAATCACTTTATTGTACAGTCCCTTGTTTTGGGCCACATGATTTCTCTGTTGATCTGTCTTGTGTCCCTCAATTACAAACATATGTTTCAATGAGGTTCATGCAAAGCTCCTTTTAAACTCTCTAAGGCGATTGATGTAGCTAATTCACAATTTCAGGCTGATGTGGACAATAGTGGAACTATTGACTATGGAGAATTCATTGCGGCAACTGTTCATCTTAATAAATTGGAGCGCGAGGAACATCTCATGGCAGCATTTCAATATTTTGACAAGGATGGAAGTGGTTATATAACGGTTGATGAGGTCCAGCAAGCTTGTGTAGAGCATAACATGACAGATGTTTACTTTGAGGATATTATAAGAGAAGTCGATCAGGATAATGTAAGTCCACTGTTTTAGAACATAAACTTGTCTTTTAGGTAATTAAATATGAAGCTGAAGTGCTTTAACAGTATATCAGACATCTCTGGTTATTCATCATTGTTTGGACGTACTCAGATTCTTTTCAAATCTGCTTGCCTAAGCAAAGTCTCTTAGCCTCTCATTGTTTGGTCACACTTGTGGAATTATAGTTGTGCAAGGATTATAGGATTCATTAAAGTGAATGAAACATGTAACTTATGCTCATAAATAAACATATATCCAAGTGTTAGAAAGGAATAATACAAAGATAAAGTACCAAATTATGTAGTACAAAACTTAGTAGCATCTTCAGAGACATCTCTAAGTATTTCAAATTCACATAAAATATTTGGTTGTCTTTTGATAAGTCCTCCAATACTGCAGGTTTCTTGAGTATGAGCATGCTTGCTCAAACTTTTCTAAAATTGGCAAATTTTGGAGTAGCTGAGTAGTCAAAAAGTGCTTTTCAAGAAGTACTTTGGAACTGTAGCAGTTAGTGTTTGGCCAAATCATTTGAGAAGTACTGTTGTTAAATATTAGAAAAGTTGTTTGAGTTGGTCAATCTTTTCAGAAAAGTGCTTATGGAAAAAACATGTATAGATTTACTTTACAATTAACGTTATTTAAAAAAGAAAAATGATTTTAATTTTTTATTATAGGAGACTTCAATTAAGTTTTTCAATTTTATTTAATTAAAATATTTCATTGTTTGTGTGAGATATGCATAAAGAAAGAGTTGGTAAGATAATGGCGAAAATCCATGGTGAAGAAGGAGAAGGGGACAAGTTTTAATGGTTGATTTCCTTTTTAAAATCAATAAGGGATGGTTTCGTAAATAAAAGTTGCTGACAAGGATATGTAGCTTCTTCCCTACATCAGGAAAACTGCTTTTTCTGTTGTTCAAAAGTACATTTCCATTTTGTCCAAACACCTAATCTCCAACAAAAGTGCTTTTAGCTTCCGAAAAGTTTGGCACAAACTCACATCCCGATCATTCAGTAGATTTTATGCCTCCATGCTTCCCCATGGGGGCAAAACCCGATAATATAATTCATAAGAGTTTGTACCTGAATGTGCCCACAATGTAGGCAAAATTATCTCTCAGAAATCTCTGTGATTTATATGCATATAATGGTTTCTTTTGTATTTATATTTGTTGCTCCTCATATATAACAATCGGTTTCCTGATGCACTTCTTTCTAGGATGGACGAATTGATTATGGAGAATTTGTTGCTATGATGCAAAAAGGAAACCCATGTATAGGGAGACGAACAATGCGAAATAGTCTGAATTTGAGCATGAGAGATGCATCGGGGGCTCATTAGCTTCTCAGACAGACATCTCTAGTAGGTATATTCCTGCCCCCTCCCCCCTTCCTTTTCTTTTTTTTCCCCCAAAGTAACCCCTTTTGTGGAAGTGCATCATTTTTACTGCTTGCCTTGTGTTTGGTGTACTTATGAAAATTCTTAAAATATTCTTTTCTAAAGGCATGTATCCATTTTACATTTAGAGTTCTTTAACTTTTGGACTCGTGTCTTTTCCTCTTATCAAAGATTTTTTTCCCCTTCAGCTCTATGGTTATGCACTCACTTGTGCTGTCCTGCGTAAAGTTGTAAGTGAATGGGTTGATTTTTGGGGTTGAGACCTGGAAGAGGGAAGAAGAAGCATTAGTGAGAGTTCTTATTGACAATTGACTAGCAATGTACAAGAAGGGCTGGTTTTAACTAATTGCAATGGATCTCATATTGTTCTGTCTAGTGGCATTTGATCACAACGTGCCTTGACAACTGCATAAATGACTCGGCCTTGTTTTTAACTTCGCAGTGGTGCATATTGTGGTTGTTTTGTTACTTCTGTGATCTGTCACTCTTGCACCTCCTTTGAGTAAGGCTTGAATTGCAACATCAAGGTCTGATAAAGAGTTACTAGGGCCAAGGTTTGCCAACTATCTTGTTCTGTTATTCACTATATTTTAGGGGAAGTTGCCAAGAAAATTTGATTGAACCTTTGAAGTTCAGTGAGGTGTATGTGTTAATCTGGTGGGTTCCTAATTACGAGATTATAATGTTTTCAGTTTCCCAATTTGGATATTCAATTGAAGTGACCATGATGCTGATCAGTATTCTTAGGACCTGTGCTTTTGTTTAGTTAACTTGAAATGATAACAATGTGGAGCTCATAATTGCATGGGGAGAGGAAGGGGTTTGGGAAGTGGGTGGAAAATCAGCTAGTGAGGGTGTGTACAGGGCTGTATCTAGCTCATGATGTTTTTTTTTTTGAGGGCGGAGAACAAAATGACACGGTTCAGACCTAGAATCATGCAATATGACAATGCATGAGTTAACAGGAGATACAGTGAGGATGGAACTTTAGGCCTGAGATTGGCTTACTTCCTTTCATCTTAGGCAAGACTATCCCAAAATATGTTGTGATTCAGGAGCTTAACTGCATTTTGGGACTGACTCAGTCTTGTAGGTGGCTTCAGTTGATGTGGAAAAAAACAGTAATCCAATTTCAAGAGAGTGAAAGAAGAGTGAGAACTTTTCAATCAATCAACTATTGTCTCTATCTTAAACTAGTTGGGGTAGGCTATACGGATTCTCTAATCAACCTGCTGTATTCACCCTCTTATCAAAAAAGAAAAATCTATTTGTTTGAAATGTTGTCCTGCATCATCCAGATTTGCAACTTAACATGCTTGGTGGAGCATCCATGAGGTATGAGTGAGAATTTGAGAGACACCCAGGTGGTTCAAGATTTCTACAGAGTTTATATTAGGGAAGGCATCACAAAACTTGGTGGTTTGGTGAACAGTTAATTTTGATCGTGAAGATCTGCTCGTGAATATGCTATCAAAATGTATGATGGTGTGTATTAGTTGCATGTTGTAATTGATTTTGATGTAATTGTGAAGGTCCTTTGATGGCTTCATTGGAACAAAAAGGAAAATAGTCAGATCATTTAGTTGGAAAGAAAAGGGTTATGATGCAAAGGAGCAGAAGCGATCAAACTTTTTTGGTTTTGAGTCCGTACAGAGGGGGAGTGTGGGGTTAAGTGAGCTAAGAGGGGAAGAGAGTTTGGGAAGTAGATTTATGCAGTAGAAATGCTTTTAAGTGGATGCATGTTTCGAGATGTACGTTCAGTTCTTTCTTAGATTGCACCTTTTATCATGCATTGAATATTTTCTTTGATAAAGACATCTTGAATATTTTCTTAGCCAGTTTCCGAGAAAAGATTAATAGGTTTACAAGTTTCAATGAGAGCAAAATTTCCTGCATTTCTCTGAGCCCTGATTGAATTATTGAAGATCCAAGTCCATTTGCTAATTTCTCTTTACAAGAAGCGATGAACAATTATCTCCTCCTAGGTGAAAATTACATGATCTTTAATTTTTCTAGCTGTCCCTAACAGAAGAATGAATATTAAGTCATGTAATTTTTGGGTTCTACCGTGCATAATCCTTGTTCTCTTAGATATTTGTGGAGATTCCGAAAAAGATGTTTGTATGGATATTTGGACTTGATTGAGTCTTGTAGAACATGCTGCATCGCAAATAAAATGGAGATTGGCGTTGATCATGCACTCTGCAAAAGAAGATTCTAATTTTGGCAATGGCCAGTTTGCAGGTTTGTACAGAAAAGAGACCAGGGCAATAGAGTTTCACAATGTAGCATGGTTTCTCCTACCTAATTCTGACAGTAACATCTGGTACCTTCGAGTTTGCATAGAAGAGGGATGAGTGAAAAACCCCTGTTCCAACTAATGCTTCCAGGAATTGTTGTGAGCTTTATATATCAGTCCTTAGTGTTGAAAATGTTCCAACTAAATGTGTTCAAATTAGTTTTGTTCTTTAGTCGAGGCTTCATTCTTATTTCGAAATCGTTAAATTAGGTTTATCTTGCAATGTCTTTACTTATTCCGTGAATGAATTTTTCCCTTTTTAACTCGTGTAATTTATGTTATTAATTTTGATGCTTGTTTCTAGTGATACCGGTATCTGTACATTTTTCTTGTTCAGAACAGGCATACATCAATCATTTAGTACAAAGTCATTAGCAGAGAATGGTTATTACAACAGCTATACCTTATATGAACCAATATGTATATTATACAGAGAATGGTTGCCACTTATGAATAAAACCATGTTGAACATGCAATTCATATACTTCCCCTCCATTAATTAATTCTGGGAAAAGGATACCTGAAGAATTGTCTTCCTACTTCTCTGGCCATATGTTGGGTAACTGTGTCCTATTGTGCTGATGCTGCATTTTCACATGCTATAGCAATTTCCTGAAGAATAATCAAACACAGTGATCCATTTAAAAAATGGATAGTTCATGCAATATATTCAGTGGAGCAAATTTATTCAAGCATAACCCCTCAGAGAATGGCAAACTCACAGTGATTTCAACATTCAAATTAAAAGAAGAGAAGGAAATCGCTCAAGCGACACCCAATATAAATAAGAGCAGTTTTCATAAATAGCTATAGTTTAGATTATAATTATCATTAGTAGCTATAGTTTGTGTACTTATAATTTATAGCAACTCTTCAGAAATTCATGCTGTATCCCAAATACATCCTTTACAAATTCGCAATACATTAATTTTGTTGTATCTGTTTGCTTAAGTTAGTTGGACATCAATGCATTTTATCTATTCGTTCAACCTAGTTATATCAAGGCTTTCTCATTTTGCTAGATACAGTGGTTTTAGGATAAGTCGCTTTCTATCAGATACATCATTCATTTAGAGGGATTAACAAAGTACTCATTTTTATTAAGTATACTTTCTTTAATTTACTGGATACACTAACAATCCAAAAATATTTTCAGATAAAATATTCGTTTGGAGGTTGTATTGGTGTATCTATCACTTTTATTTTGTGAGATACACTTGTATCATCACCAAAAAATCATTATAAATTCATATCTACAATAAATTAATTGAGGTGAATGGAGAGAGAGATAAAGAGAAAGAGAGAGGCAGAGAGAGGGAGACAGAAGAGAGAGGAGAGCGAGATTGGGAGAGAGAGAGGAGAGAGGAGAGAGGAGAGAGATGCTACAAATAGTTATTACTTTAAACTATAGCTACTAATAGTAAATATATAGCGCATGTTTGTTATACTACATAATTTCCCCGAATAAATATATCAATGATATGGAAGCAGCAAAAGCTTAAAACGAGACTGAGAATAAATAACAAAAAAGTTTCCTTCTGGGGCCGGGAAGAGAAACAATAAGAAAAAAAGTACTTGCCTTTAACTTCCCATTATCAGAAAATAAGCATTTGGATGTCATGGCACGTCCTTTTTCGAACAGCCAACCAACTTCACAGCAAGTTCCGCCACCTGCAATGTCTTTCAAACAACACCAGAGTTGCCTTGGGAGCAAAACAAGATCTAATTCATCTCTTAATGTCTTCCTGGTGCTGCCATCGACAAGCTCTTGAATAACTTTCTGGCAGTGTAATTCAGAACTCTCCATTACTTATTCCTTCTGATGCTGACATGCTAACATGCTATAAATTCTTTATCTCTGATTTAACCACAGACATAGCAAGTCATTTTTTTCAAGATCACTAATAACCTAGAAAGCAAATCCAATTGCAGTAGATTGCAAACATGGAACAACAACTACTACTTTTAAAAAGGGGTAAGCTGAAAAGTTAAGTCAATTAGATGGTGTTTGATCCACAAGTGCACTATTCAATTTGTCCATCTTTACTTTTAATTACTCTGCCAGCAAGTCAATAGTTTGACTTCTTGTTGATCAGTGTGTAAAGGTTTATTGCCTGAGCAAGAAAAGGACATCTAACATGATCTCACTGAAATATTAAGGAACTCTTATAAGGTCCCGTTATCATCCTTAATTGGGCAAGAGTAATAGCCACTAAAGTTGCCAATTATTTCTGTCTACACTAGACTTTTAGATACCATAGCTCATGTACAGAAGAAAACGGTGTCCCAGATATTAAAAAGTATTTTGGTAGTTTTATAATTTTGATCACTCAAAAAGAACAGTTGGCTTGCAGCATTTTTACCCATATTGTACATGAATAATACAAGTTCATCAACTTAGTGCATAGAATAGAAGAATAATGGCCTTCAGGTCAGCTTATTTTTCACTGCAGACAACAGAGAAGGATTACAGGACGACTCCCTGTCCCTCTTTAAGAGTGTTTTTATGAGGCATTGGTACAAGTGCAAATGTAACAAAGAGTTTCAGCTCTACGAGAATTATCCATGTGAGCTTCCCAAATGTATAGAAAGGTAAGCAAAAATCAATATTGAAGATACCTTCTGCCAAGTATGTTGAAATGATCTAGACACTGGCACACCACTATTCACTATCAGTAAATCACTTTTGGTTTACAAGACATTTGGCTTTGGTTTGGTAGAAATCCAATTCACAGTCAATTAGATTTCTTCTTAAACTAAAACAAAGTAGAAAAAAGTGACAAATGAGCAACTAAAAGAACCTTTAGCACATTGTTTGTTGATTTAGGTTCCTAGAAATAAGGTGAAGCGTCTGATTTCTACATTCTAAGTTCTATCCATTCCAGGTTATTTAAATGCAATGTATGGGATTATGGTTGTCAGCTACTGAGGTTAGGAAGTCAAAGCAAATGCTAAATGTATTGGTGAGGACAATTCTGAAAACAATTCATAAACTCGAAGTCAAGGCACTTAAATGTGAAAATATACAATTCTGCTGCCAATTGAAGTTGTTGATGCTGCACCAAAAACAAGGAGAGAAAAGAAAAAACCTACAATTACAATGCTTATGTCGTTTTGTTGCAGGATATTTCAGTGCTCCTTAATGTGTTATGTAATGCTACTCAGCCTTGCAAGTAACAAATAGAAAACATGCTTCAACGTGATAATACAAGGATGATAGTGTATAGACATAATATAAATAAGTAATTAAAAAGTGTTCTTTAACAACTTAAGTTTTAGATGAGATAGTCACGCAATTTAACATGGTATTAGAGCCAGCAAGAGGTTCTGGTTCCAATGCTTCACATCGCACCAGCATATAGTAAATAGTATTCTAATGTATTCACTTTTAGTGAGATATCGCACAATACAAGGAATAGGAGATTCAGAGGGTTTATTTGTTGCTTACTTGGGGAGCATTGTCGAAGCTGGAGATGGCATGGTTACCCTCCCAAACGCCAATGACCTCTGCAGGGTCCAAGGCTTGGGTAGAAGCAAATGCAGAATCTTGAATAGCACATCCACCCAGCTGATCCCCATTTCGAAACGGCCCATACCAATGCTCACAAAACACCTTAATGTTTTGCAATACCAGCTTGGAATCTTGAAGGCGCACGACCTGAATTGGAGACGATAAATGGGCGGATTGATTAAACTTGGGCAGGTAAAAACGGGTTAAATCAACAAAAAGGGTATTGACCTCTAACCTGAACAATCCGCACCCTCGACTCCTTGTCCCGAGGATCAATCAAACAATGCTCCAACTCCCATGACAAGCACGGAGCTGTGTTGTTATTTCCATTATTATCATTGGACCAGGCGGCCACATAACATCCGGTGGGTTGATATGCAAAGGCAGAAACATTGTCATCGGAAATATTCCTCTCGTCGATGCTATGCCTAGTTGCCGCATCAGCTTCGCAGCCAACAGTGGGAAGGAGCCGAATGAACTTGTACATGAAAGAGAAGGAGTCATCATGAGCAAGAGTAGGGCATTGAGTTTGCCAATCGAATACCTTCACCTCCCACTCCCTGTAAGCTTCAGGGACTACAGATTCCGGTAATTCAATCGGTTCACCTTGCTTGCTAAATTCTGCTCCAAACCCATCCCATTCCCCCGACACATTTTTCGCAAACGCAGCCCATCCTTTCAAATTCATATTTTCAGAGTCCAAACAAGCAAAAAAGAATGGAAATTAACGGCAAAATTAGCACATAAAAAGTATGTCTATTCGCTTGTAACTGTATCAATTAACTCTGTATGAGTGCATCCATTTAATTCTCTCAGATACAGATTCACAGCAAATTGATACAATGATAGAAAGCGAATTGATACAATGATACAGAGAGAATTAATATATTTTTGAAACGTTCTCTTTAAAAATTGGACGATTATATAGCCCAAATTTACTTATGAAAAACCTCATTAAAATATCTTCACAAAGACATTCTTTTTGTTATACATTATAATAAAGAAAAAAAATATTTAAAAATTGGGAGGTTAGCAGAGGGGTTGAGTTATGGCATGCTTTTTAACCCAACAATCATTAACTCAACTCATTTTGATCAGAGCAAATTAAGTTTATTTGAATTTTTGACAAACCTTGTCGAGAAAAGAGACCCGAAATTTTGATTTCATGGTGTATTTTTGTGCTTACCCTTGACGGAATTTGAGGGAGCTGATTGGAGTTGGAAATCTGAGTGCTCTGTGGTCTTTGGTGCCAAGGCGTTTATGGAGATGCTGCTGGGTATTGGTCTCTTGGAAATAGCAGTAGTATAACTCTCAAGTTTGAATTGTTGGGGAAGGTTTGATACTTTATGCTTAGTGACAGAAGAATGGAAGAAGGTGGTGCTGTGCTGGGGACGCACGCTGACATGCGCAGACACAGCCATTGATACAGTCCGTAACCTCTCTGCTTTTTGCCTCTACAGTCGTGCACCGGTTTTGGCCTCACACTACTCTTATCTCTTTTCTTTTCTTTTTATAATTTTTTGAGAAAAAACTCAAATATTGATTGAACTTCAGGAAAAGGCTTATTCATATCATTCGTTAAAAGTTGGAGTCATTTATACTACTGTCGTTACTCAAATAGGTCATTTATATCATTATTTTTTAACAAACTTAATATCTTATTTTTTAAATATCAGATTGGATACGTGTCAAAATTTTATTGGGTCACGTCAATTAAAAAACTCACTTATTAAAATACTCATCCAACCTAAATCTACTCGATTCGTGACTATTAAAACCCACAAAATTTTTAACCCGACCCGTCATTACCCACAAAACCCCATCCTCATTTAAAGACCTAACACCCATCATTTTCTTTTTCATTTTCCGAACCTCTTCTCCATTTTGAAGCTCATATCTATCCTGCTCCCTCTTAGATAAGTTGAGCCCATTTTTAGTTTTATTATTTTCTTTGGAACAACATTAGCAAAAATAGAAGGATGCCCGTCAATGCATTTGAGGGAGGTCTACCACTTGGGTTTGTGAAAGTGTTGGTCTACAATGCATACCAGACAACATTTTGGCACCCAACAAACTTCACAGATATTAAAGTTGAACACTTTGAGAAATCTCTCGTTATCTCCTTCATCGGTGCTTTTCACTGCGCTCAACAGGTCTCAATATTTTACATACCACGCATATTCCTAATATGTTCGATCATGGATTAATACATCGATTAGAGACAAATTTAAGATTTTAATTCTAGAAGTTCAGGATTCAAATTTAATTAACAGCTGAACACCATCACCTTCCTTGAGTTTTGGATTTTCAGTTTTTTCAACAATATTTTCAATTTTCAAAATGAAGAAGAGGAGGTCTGAAAAATAAAGAAGAAGATGATGGGTGTTAGGTCTTTAGATGGGAATGGAATTTTATGGTTAATAATGGGTCGGGTTAAAAAGTTTGTGAATTTTAATGATCATGAATGGGGTAGATTTAGGTTGGAAGGGTAGTTTAATAGGTGAATTTTTTAATTGACGTGGCCCAATAAAATTTTGTCACGCGTCCAATCAGGTATTTAAGAACCAGATATTTGGTTTGTTAAAAAATAATGACATAAATGACCCATTTGAGTAACGGAAGTGGCATAAACGAGCTCAATTTTTAACGGATGGCGTGGATGAACCTTTTCCTAAAGTTCGATGGCATATGTGAGCTTTTTTCCTAATTTTTTCAACTCTACCCTTAGTACTTAAAGCTATTCTAAAATGTGAAAAGAATTATTATCGTATATTTTCAAAATATTAATAAGATTATATTAGTAAAATCACCATTCTTAATAAGGTTATATAAGTTAAATTACCATTCTTATTAATTTTTTCTTAATTAGTGTGTAAATATTATTGTAACAATTAAAAGAGAACAGAAGGAGTATTTCAATGTTTATTTTGGCCAAACTTTTGAGAATTAATAAAGAATTATGTTTATTTTTAAAATAATTATTTTAGATAGTTGAAGAGCTTTAACTAGTTTTTTAGAAACAATAAATACTTTTAAACAGTATTTTTAAAGGCGTTTTTGGGATGAATTTTGGAGTGGGGCATACCAAAAAGGTTTCTTGGCGCAAATGAAAGGTGTAGATCCATAAAATATAAGGTCCAGAATTTGGGGTGTAAGTCCCGAGTGTAAAAGTGTATGTCCCGGGAGTTAAATTTGATTTTATTATTTTAAAAATATTTTTATATAACTAATATTTTTTATTATTGGTATAATGATATTTATACTTTATGCTATCATGTTTTCATATTATAGTGTTTTTTCCTAAAACATATCAATAAAAAAGCAACTTTTAAAGAGAATGATGTCATCATATATATTTTTTAGATGATTATACCTAAAATTAATAGGATATAAATTTCATAGCACTATGTTCCTAAGATAATTTTATCTATATTTTGACATTGTTCTTACACTATTTATCCTTCTCTATCTTTGAAAAAAATAAATAATAATAGTGTAAATATTAGTTGAGAGAAGAGAGGACTAGTAGATGTTGAGATTAATCATAAAGTGGATGATGATTTTATTTTAAAAATTATCTCGATTATTATATTTTTTGTTGTTGTTATCTTCCTGAAATAATAATTATAATATTTTTTTATAGTATTGGTGATTTATTTGCAAAATTATCGAAAATATTACTTTTATTTATTTTCTTAGTAATATAATTATAAAATTATAAATACATGGCATATACGCCCCGCAGATTCATGGAACCTACGCTGATCTTGCTATTTTTCTAGGGTTATTCACATAAATGCCCTTTTTTTGGGGTGATCTTTAATTTTTTCCCCATAAATTTTTAGTCTTTAATATGTGCCTTTCGGTATTCTAAGTGATCAAAAAATAGTCAAAAATACCCTTCACAGAAAAAAAAAATTCAAGGCATAAGTTTTTGACAAATTATGCATTAAAGACATAATTTCGTAAGACAAGAGTTCATAAGACAATATTTTATAAGACATAGAAAAAAAATTGCAAGATATAAATATTTACTCAAGTTATGCCTTAAAGGCATAATTTCATAGGACACAGAAAAAAAAATTGCAAGACATAAGTATTTGCTAAATTATGCCTTGAAGGACAAATTTCATGGAATTGAAATTGTGCCTAAATGGCATGAAATTCTGCCTCATAGGTACAAGTTCAATAACATAAAATTATGCCTACTAAGCATAAGTTCATTAGGGAATTTGTACCTTTAGACAAAAGTTCATGAAATTGAACTTCTGCCTACTGAACTTATGCCTTGGGCAGAAGTTTAATGGCATGAACTTATGCCTTTTGGAGTTAACTTATTTCTTGCGAATTTAGTTTTTTGAATTTTTAAAATAAAATATTAAGGGTATTTTTATCCCTTCTTATTAATTAAAAATATAAAAATTAAAAATTATTATTTTAAAAGATAAAATTAAAAAACACCCCGTAACAAAGGCAATCGACGCAAAAACTTCATATTTATTGATCTATGCTCGATCACAAACGGGCTTGTAAGTCGTTCTTTCCCCTGAAACTTGAACACGACTAATGCGAGGAGGCCTAATATAGATGTGTATAGATAGTGGGGAGTAGAAAAATGAAGTTTTTGCGCAGATTGCCGGTTTTTAATTTTTATTCCTCAAATTGATGGTTATTAATTTTTGCCTTTTTAATATTTTAAGTAATAAAACAAGGACAAAGATACTCCTAATATTTTTTTAAAAAAAATTCAAAAATAAATAAATAAATTCGCAAGTCAAAAAAAATCTCAAGACATAAATTAGCCCTAGAAGGCATAAGTTCATGCTACTGAACTTCTGCCCAAGATATAAGTTCAGTACGTAGAAGCTCAATTTCATGAACTTCTGCCTATAGGCACAAGTTTCCCAATGAACTTATGCCTTCTTTTTTTTCTGTTAAAGTATTTTTGATTATTCTTTTGTCACTTAAAATGCCGAAAAGCAAAAATTTAAAACTAAAAATTTAAAGAATAAAATTAAAAATCAGCCTAAAATAAAAATATTTATGCGAATGACCCTCAGTATATTGCTTAGCTTACTCTTTAGACCTTTTCATTCTAATCCCCACTATCGAAACACATATATTAGCCCTCCTCACATTAGTCGTGCATCAGTTCCAAGTTTCGGGGAAAACGAGTTACAAACCCGTTTATGATCGAGCATAAAATCAATATATTGATAATGTAGCTTACTCTTTAGACCTTTTTGAACAGGGTTCTCTTACCAATGTGTTTATTTGATCTATCTACCTAATGTCTTCATCTCAACTAAAAACGACAGACCAATCACCAGAGTGCTCAGCCCCCAACTATCCTACTGTTAAGAAATCTCTTCCATGGTTCCATCAAAATTAATGCAATAGTTAAAGTGTAAACAAATTGAATACTAAGTCCTACTGGCCACACTTGAAAGAGCCAAACAGACTACTAGGTATTGGTAAGATCAATTTGCAACTGTGATACCTGCATGCATGCGGGGCGGATGTAGAGTTGTGCCGCCATGAACCAGCGTATCCTAAATTTATTGAAATTGCAACAAATGTAAGGTTCAAACTCAAAATTTTAGAAATACAATGAGTCAAATATTAAGAATTTTAAATGCTGAAGCCACAGAATTTAAATCTTGAATCTGTCTCTGCAGCATAATTTGCACCTAGGCATAAGGAAGCAATAATACACGTGTTGCAGTCCAACCTTCCAGAACTTGATAACATTTTCTGCAACAAAGTTGCAAATAGCATCCAATATAATTGTTTACCATTATTTTCAATTTGTTGGGTTTGTCTAAATGTCCACTAGAAAGAACTGATTTAGTTGATAGCTAAAACTCTTTAACTTGAAGCTTCGTTAAATTTGAAGACGCAATCATAAAGCCTTCCTCCAAGAAACTGCGCAACCTCAGGGTGCTTGACCTGCGTTTGAGTAACAAAAAAACATTTTTTTAGAAAAGGTAAAATGAGTAATAACAAAGGAGTAAAACTTTATACAAAAAGGGGAAAAGCCCCTGAATTATAGGGGAGTTTTGAAATTTTCTTTTTGCCCTTCCTTTGGTACCATCAGCAAGGCATAAATCAGAAAGGAGGGAAAAGTCGGGGGCGGCTTGTTATGGTTGTAAATGAAAGCATGAAGGTATTACCATTCCAATCTTGAGGGAATCACATTTAAATCTAGCATACAAGTTTGTTTCTATTCCACGGCCCTGCAAAGAGAAGCTAAAAGTTTAGAGAGTGGAAATTTACAATCATTTAAATATGGTGAGCGATGCGGCTCCATATAGATATAACTATTTTACTGCATAGTTTTTTCTGTGTTTAAATCACAATCCTTTTAGATTAGGTTCTATTCATATTTTTTAATTAGGAATAAAGTGTTTGATTGTCTCAAGAGTATAGCTTGTTTAGGATATCCTGCTCTAGAAATAGGCTTTTGATGGGTGGACTTGCCTTCATGAATAAAAATCTGCAAAGGTTATGCATCTCTCTCATTCTCTTTTCTCTCTCAAATTTTCTCCATTTTCAGGCAACATGAGCAGGTAAGAGATTTGTAAATTTACAAACTTAAAAAAGATTTATTCCACTATGATGTCGAAAATTCAAATGCTCATATTCTTTAAACAAAAATCACAAACCGGGAAGTTCCAACACGAGGTAACCGGAGCGGGTAATTGGTGGAACATCTAAAATAATAGGCTTTGATCAGTTTATACAAGTTCAAGAGAATGAATAGTTCCTAAGAACTAAGAACTGGAGGAAGTGCTTAGAGTAGGAAACAGTTATGGGAAGCCATTATGATCCATACCCTTCGTCCTGAAAAAAAATTACTAGGAGAGAGAAATGCAAAGTGGGAATTGCCGATTAGAGCAGGGGACTTGCAGGCTGCACAAGGGGTTGCAGACAAGTCCCCACCCACATGGCATTATTGCCATCCCTAATCTTTTAATGTAACTCTGTCCCCTAAGAACATAGCTATTCACACTTACAAAAGGGAAAAAGAAAAACGTTAGCCATTCATGTCCAAATAGGCAGCTTACAACCAATCTTGTTGTGGAGTTTGAGGTTTGCCAATAAGTCTTTCAAATCTTGCCTTACACCCACATTGGCATCATTGCCATCCCAAAGACTTCTAATGTAACACTGCTCCTAAGAACATAGCTATTCACACTTTTCAAAGAACAGAGACATAATTATTCACATCCAAAGAAGCAGCCAAATTAATTATGGATCTGAAGCTTGCAAGATTCTTTCCACCACCACACCACCAACAACAACATACCCAGTGTGTTCCCAAAAAGGGGGTCTGGGGGAGGGTGGGTATACGGAGACCTTACCCCTACCTTAGGCGAGGTCTTGCCTTCTTCCCCTCATATTTAATCACTCAATCCATGCAGCACATGCAGAAAAAAGGATTGTTATTGCGGAATCTAAGCCAAGGTACAAATTGAGTTGAGTTGAAGCAATAATCACTGATTAACTTATATAACTCATCTCCCATTCAAGGACAATTATAAAGAAGAAAACAAAGGGTAGGAGTTCAAAATAACACCCATAAGACAAGGCATGAATGAACCAAGTTACCGAGCAAAGCACAACAGGCAAGCAGAAGAATAGCACTTGTCTATAGCTTTTTGGAGGTCAACAAGAGAAAGAATCACTAAATTCTAACTTGTCATGCCACAGGGGAGATACAGTCTCCACCAATAACTACAGCAGCAGTATAAAGGAAATGATAATTTTGTCACTGGTTATACTACAGTTTCAGAAGAGCATCAATACAGAAGTAGACAAAACCTGACATGAAAAGGCCTTCCAAAGGGATTATACTGCAAAAGAATTGATAGCAAAAGTCTTACCATGCCTTCCAAAATGACTAGGTCAGCATCACTCCCTAAGTATGCCAGCTCCTGAGATACCATTGTTAGATCAATGACCTGCAACAACATGATGCATTCAGTAAAATAAGCCTGACAGCTGGACCAGCCCGAAATTGCCTTGTCAACCTGACATTCATTCAATTCATCACATGCATAATGGCCCAATCAAGCCAAGCTGACGAGTGAGTTCAGGGGAAGATCCATATTAAATTTAGGTTGGGTGTAAACCAAAATAAGTAAGCCCTGAATTCTTCTCGCTTGCTTAAAAGTGGGAATTCTCAGTAAGCTAAGAGAAAATGTATAATTATGGGCTAAGCAATAGTAGGCATGGAATTAGGAGATTAGTTGTGAGCCACCATCGCCTTCGGCCAAAAACCTTGACTGATGGAATCTAAATCTAGAGAATAAGTTTCCCATCCTCTCTTTCGGGGGTGCGGGAGGAAGCTCTGCAGTACGCAAATGAAGCTAAAAATGACTGCCACTTACCGGCAAATCATTACCAGAATTGGCAACTAAAAGATTGGACGTGTCGACACCTATGAGCTTCGCATGCTCATCTTTCAACTGTTAATAACCAAAATAACATGTCAATACCAAACTAAAGCTGAGAGCCCCAAAAGTTGAAACATAAAACTTCTCTCACCTTAGATATAATCTCTACTAACTCAAGGTAAGTAACATCATTGATCGAAGGTAAGTCATTAGCAGCCAAAACAACCTGGTCGAAGAAAGCAGTAGGTAAATGAGATATGGAAACAGGAAAAACACATTGTTACAAGAAATGCTTTTCATATACTACCAATAAGAGCTAAAAATAACTTACAAAATTTATCAGCTAATCAATAGGTCGCAGTCAAGCTGATGCACTTCATACTATCATCATGGTGACATATACAAAAAATGTAACTTATTTGCAGGGAATTCATACCCTATTAAACTAGGTTTTTCAGGTCCAGTTTCTTAGCTTCAGGGGATTGATGAAACAGAAACATGACAAGATTGATGATATTCAGTATACACAAGGTGCTGCAACTATGATTTAGCAATAAAGGCAACACAAAACCCAGCTCGAGTATAATGTTTTACTGGAAATAAACCATTTTCGTTAATATCTCAGTGTTGCAAATAGAGCCAAAAGAGCAATGAAAGAGAATTAAGTTACACTCTCAGAAGAGGCAGTCAAAATCCTATCACAGTGATGTATCTACATATTGAACTTGTGTGCACCCGTGAAAATCCACAAACCAGGCATATCAAAATACACATGACGGCATTTCATTCAATGCAATGTAATCAAAGAACAGTCCAGCTATTGGTGGCCTACATTTTGAATTCAGTTTATTAAACACAGGAAACTTCCAATCTTACATACAAGAAAGGACCAGACAAACCTGTGCTCCATGACGAAGTAATTCTCTAGCAAATGGAAGAATACCCAAAATAACATCTGCACCAGAATTATCAACAAAGATCACCGCCTGTATAAGAGTAAGGATGTCAGTGAAGGAACAGACATCAAATGCACTGGATGCTTGTCAAAAGAAAGATCATAAAACTTGAAGACCAAATGAAGACGAAATATGATAAGAAACTCACCTTTTTCCATGTCTTTTTGCTCCATCTTGTAATGAAAATGTCCAGATCATCTATAACCCAGGGTCGAGGAACAAGGTTTTGGCAACTAGCTAGAAAGGACATACCATCCTCTGAAAATAGCTCTGCAAGCTTCAAGAGAGGTTAAAGAAATCAGACATCAATTAAATTATCTTGAAAACTTTGAATCATTTTAGAATTGCTTGCTGTGCAGGACACAAGATTAGGATATCAAAATTAAATCTGGAAGGTTTCAGCTAGTTGGACTCTGAACAGGTCCCAACAAGATGCTCAGGGATATCATATTTTATGCAATTCACAGAGCTCTCCCTATTGAAATCTGCGTGTTGTGATATGTTACAAGGACTCGGGTGTGCATGTCAGACAGGGGAATGTGTATAGGCATGTTTGATTTCAAGCAGGTTTTATATATCTGTAAGGATCTTTACTGGGAATCTATATTTATGTAACACCCGTTTTACATGAGTAGCTTTAGGCGAATGAAGAGTTTAACATAGTAGCTATGCTACAAGTTTCTCAAACAAGATAAACATTCCAAATGATGAATCTAAACCATCTGAACTGGCTTATGTACGGGTAATTCTGAGCCTCATTGTGTTACCGGCAATGACTAAGCAGGCTAAAAGATTTCTCTGCTAATTTGCATCTTTCATAAAGTTTCTAAGCAGGAAATTTTCCTGATAATAGTCCTGAGAGTGTAGAGTCCTAAAAATTGGAGAGCTAGTGTGAAATGTGATTTAATAACTATTAAGCTTAAGCAGAAGAAGTTGAGAACCATGAGACAGATAATAATTTTCTGATCGCGGAAGTGAGATACAGCGATAAGGCTTTTTGTTTGTCTGATACTACAAATTCATGCAATAAATCTCAAAGAAGGGTACAAGAGTGTCATTGCAGATAGCAATCTTCTCGTAATCCTATGAACAAGAAGGTGATCCTCTAAGTAGGATCAATATTGGATGCTGAGCTGCTGACTTTGTGGCATAACAACCCCTTAAAGCAAAAACACATTAAATAGTATGTGAAGTTGCAGCACATGAAGTAGATTATGAGTACTGTCCAGGAATTGAATAAAGCAGCTGAAGTCTGTCATCTAGAGGTGGTAGTATGGCCAGAATGCACTTATATTCAAGTTTCAAAGATAGCAAGAAAAGGAAGAACAATTACTAAAGGAACCAACTGGATATATGAGCTTGAGTAACTTAACCTTCCACTGGAACTGAAAACCATCCATTTTAGTGCGCGTTTCTACTTTTGGTATATTTGTATACAGGCCATTTTTCTTGCCCAAAACATTAATAAAATCTATTAATTTAGAAAAAAACCCTTTCTACTAGATTTTCTAGATAATTTGGACATAGCAATGGACGGATATCTATGTTGTCAAAAGTGCTATAGGATAATCCAAAGCAGTTGATTGAAAGAGTTTAGTTTCCATAACTTGACTTACTGCAAGGGTGAATATACAATCCAAAGGAATTGTGAAGAATCATGGATCAAAACGCACGGTTTACCTTTGCGGAGCCAAGATCAAATATATTTCCTGCAAAAATTCCTCTGACCAAATTCTCTACACGCTTGGCTTCATCCTCAATAGCATCATTAAGACATACTACATCCTTAAATAAAGATATAGCCTTTGCATTTTCTTCATCCTAGCACCCAACAATGTAGAAGTTAAAACCTGAAACTAATTTCTAATATTGCAGGATAAGGAGCAGAAAACAACCCGATGATCTTTAAAGAAGTGGGATTGTTTATTTTGTAAGGTATGTCAACATCCACATGCAAACACCCAGATGCATGTTGGCACACCAGATGCAAAGTTGGGGTCTAAGTGATGATCCACCATTTTTAATGACAGATGCAGCTTTTGCCAGTTCTCTTTTTAAATCGTCATTATATCTTTCCCTCAATTATCCCATTCATAATTATGAGTAATTATTGAAATTTCATAGCACTCTTCATATCCTTAGGGTTACTTCTTTGAGCACATGCTAACAGGAGAGTCAGCTTGAGGAATTTAATATTGGAGAAACGATACTAACCTTGACCTTTTTAAATATATCTCTGAACCCCACTTCCCTAAGCACTTGCTCTCTTAGGCGACAAAGAAGCTAAAAGAAAAAGAAGGAGAGAGCGCTTTAGCTTCTTAGCAACAACAAGAAGTTATTAAGAGTCAACAATTGCTAGCTTAATATGGTTGAACTTACAATGCAATCAGGAGGCCCTCCATGACTTTCAGGATCTTTCTTTAGATCCTCAAGTATTTCACCATATCTATCCACCACAAAAGAAAAAGGTAAAAATTTTAAACTGTCATCAATTTTCAATTTGTACATATTTTTTTAAAGGTATGGTCTAAAGTGACTATATTTTTTTCATCACTTTGATGACAAGTCAAAACCACTAATAATTAGAAGTAACCAAGTAACTTACACAATAATTTTTCTCTTTTATAAAGTATATGTTTTTTTCGGATAAGTGAATTATTTTATTGATTGAAAGAAGATGAAATAAGAGCAGGCAGAATAATGCGTAGTAAATTAAGAAGATTATATAACCACCCCCAACTAGTTTGAGATTGAGTCGTAGTTGTTGATTGAAAAGGGAAAATCTCATATATAATACATAGATTAATAATCTTGTACAAGTGATTCTCTACTTGTAACACTCAATCATCCATTGCTAACTTGTAAACCATAGGGTACTCTAAAGCACGTACAATCGAGCGATAAATCCCTCCCACACTTCCCAGAGCTAGAGTAATTTTGCACACCTTTCTTTTGCAAACTTCAAATGGTTGACCGCAATATTGCTTTCATGTCTATTTTTCATGACCAACTCAGTCCTGCTTTTTTTTTTCAAAATTTTTTTTATCAAGCAACTTAGTCCTGCTATATCCTCCATTCTTTTATTCAGGTTATTCGTTCTGCTCTCATTTCATAAGTATAACTTTGACCTCCATGATTAACATTCCCAATTCTCTTCCTCTCATCTGTCCTCTTCCTCTTCCTTGCTTCTCATTTCCTTTGTTAGTGTTGTGAAAGGCAGGCTTGAGGGACTCTTAAACCCTAAGGTTAGGTGCAACATAAGATGGGCACTTAGCTTCATTTAGGCAGCACTCTTTAGTATATGCATCAAATTGCCGAAGCATGTGCCTCATCACACATATGGGTTCTATCTAGAAAGGCAACAATAAACAACGGATATAATTAGCACAGTGATACATTAATTGTTAATTAAGCAAATTGAATGAGATGTTTGTAAGTGGAACTGCGAAATTAGGGATTTGTTAAAAGGAAACTAGTTTGGGAACCTATATTAAAACCTTCAAACACATCTTTGCATATCAATCAGAAACTTGAAGTAATCTTTTAACTTGATTGTTATCTTAATTGTGGTTTTTTCTTTGTCAATTCCTGTTTCTATATAATTTTTATTTGTGTTTATAGTTAGTCTTCCTTGCATTACATTTATTTTAATTTTTCTACTTACGCCTTTAATCACTAAAACTTTTGCTTGGTAGTTCTATGTGCTTTTTGCCTTTGATAACACTGCATTAGTTGGAAGTTGCATTATCTAACATAAAAGACCAAACTTGAAAAGTAAAAGAGAGAGAGAGAGAGAGGAAAGAAAATGTAATGTTACATGAGAAAAAAGGTCTACTACTTAGCTCGCCAGCTGCTCCCCACACCCTTTTTCAGCATATTGTACTTAAGCTTGCTTGTTGGATAAATAGAGAATGAAAGAATAGACTAAAATCAGCTTTGTTTCAGCACACTGTACTTAATCTTAATGGAAAGTAGTTTTTCCATGGGATCTTAGTAGCTTAGTTGGTTCAATTCCCTACCTTGTAATCCCCTACCCCCAATTTGTTTGAAAAAATGTTCTTCTAATTTAGCTTCCTTGGTACCCACCGCTTCCCTCTAAAGAGATGAACTTTTATCTATTCCATTGACCATTCTCTCCGTGAAACGAGGGGTAATAGGAAAATACAAAATGGTATAGAAGGTACCTCTGAGCAAACTTTTCGGCTCGCAAAGGAGCATCTGGAACAGTGTCATCGCTCTCAGCCCTCTTCCTGCATTTATTAACAACAAACAAGAAATTTGATGGGTAATCCAAAGAAGGATCAAAACACTGTATACCAATTTTTTCCTCTTAAAGACGAAAACAACAATACATGTCGTCAACCTCAAAAGACATCGTTTAATTCAAATGCAGTATAGCCAGATATACGAATTATTTCGGGCAATAGTCAGCTTGATAAGGTGACTATTAAATCGAAAAGGTACGATCGAAACATCATTTCTCGAATCTACAACTGGAGGTGAAGAACAACTCTCATCCTGACTGTAAAATGCAGAAGTCTAATTCGAATAGAGCAAACACAATACCTAAAGGAAGGGATGGAATTCATAAAGAGGTCGATCCAGGAGAGCTCGGTGGGTGTTGGTTTCTTGGGATTGTCGGAAGGGAACCTGTAAGGAATGGTACATGCCCGGTAATTCGACTCAATCGGCGTCATCAACAGCGGGAAAGGCACCAGTTCACCGGAGCTCTCCATTTTTTGCTCCTTCTCTCGCTAAGCGTTTCAACTCCCTCAGTGAATTGAATGCTAAAATTACTCAGTGAGAGAGTAGAGAATATTCGTTACTTTGATAAGGCATATTACTTTTATCAATTAGTACTTAATTAATGCTTATCAAAAACATTTACCTGTAATTAGATTGTAAATCAGTTTGAGACCTCTACATAGAATTTACTCCTTATAATTAGGAATTAGGAATTGAAAGTAGAGCAAGGATACATATATATTTGAATAACTCAAAAAAATAAAAGAAGTATTTGAAGAAAAAAAATACAAAATATAATAATCCAAAGATTATTTTCTGTGTAATAACATTTATATTATTATTTATACATAATAAAATCCCTATCCTTTTTTATGTGAAGATTATATTCTTTCGTCAATTTATAAATATTTTAAAGAATTAAGAGATTACTATATGCAAGTGCTTTTATCATAAATTGGTCAATTCGAGGATGAGTTCATTGGACGATAAAGATTTCTATATGCAAGTTCTTTTATCATAAGTTGGTCAATTTTTCGCTATTGATTGCTCATGCAATTTACTATATCTGTTTTGGTCTAATATTACCTTTCATTAGGAAAAATGTTTTGAACTTTTTTTCTCAGAAGAATTTACACGTATTGAGTCCACCTATTTCTTTGTTAGAGCTTTTTAAGGGTAATGGAAATATAAGACAATAAGAGCATGAATGGACCAAAAGTATAACCGAGAACAACGTTGAGCAATTTCAGATAACATAGAGGCAACTTTAGACCTTTTCACAAAATGGAATCATGCATTCAAGTTGATATTGTATTCAAAATGCCCTTACCATAAAATAAGTTATGGTGAGACAAAAACATTAGGCGATTTCTTTAAACAAAATTACCTAGTAACTGTTGTTGGTGGGAGATTGCAAGTTATGCCGTGGAATTAGTCAAAGTGCGTGTCAACTTATCCGAACCAACACACAAGTATTCAGAGATACTTCATCAAGATAGAATGAGTCTCACTAAGCAGTAAATGGGAACAAATTTGCATTAGTCAACTATATTGGTGCAATTCATCAAAAAGAGAATCCTTTTAGGTGCAGTTCAACTCTAGAGTCGAAACAATGATAAAATCAAAATACCAAAAGTAAATGAAAGAAATAATCAAATAGCCTTTTCATCATATATACTAACCACTGATCAAATGGTTCATTACATTTACTTTAATCTTGGTACCTCCTCTATCAAATGGTTCATTACATTACTTTAATCTTGGTCCTCTTCAGTCTCATCTAGGAAATTTAGTGACTGGCCATAATACTTCTCTGCTTCCTGCCTTACAAAAGCTGAAAGATTCGTTTCTTTATTCGATTCCAAACCACTTATCAATAGTTTAAAGGTCAGCTTATCGGGATCACATCCTCTCAACTTCATCAAGTAAAAGACCTCCAGTGCAAGGCTAGTGAGATTAAATTTCATTAAACTTTCCAACAATGCATAAAAGCCCTCAACATCAGGTCCTAAACTACTTTCCATTTTCAATGCCATGATAAGACAGTTGATATCTTCAAGCAATCCATTGCTTCCCAAACAGGACACAGTTTCAGCATACAGTTTGAGTTGTGGCCTATACGGTATCTCCTTCTGAACTTCCTCAAAAACCTATATCAGGGTATCCATAAAAATTAGGAGCTGCCAACATTTGGGTAAATCAATAAACGTTTGACAAATCCAGAAGTACACAAGCTAGTGTAATGTAACTGTTTCAACTCCAACTGAACATCACAAAAACTTTGATCATTAGAATATCTTTTACTGTCTTGTCAATCATAAAAGTGAAATGGAAACTACCAATCAAAGCACAACTTGGACAAAAAAAAGAAGAGAAAGAAAAAAGTTAGTTGAATTAGAAAGTAGATAAGAGTAGGAAAAAACATGAAAAGGTTTATCATGCTAACCTCCCCTCTAATTCACTACGAGAAGGATCTCTCTAGGATGACATTAAATAAATCTCTCTGAAAACATAGAATAAATGAGACTCATGCCATCTTGGAAGAATAAGATGACTGGATTTCTTTTTAAAAAGAATGCTTTCCCACATCTTCTGAATCCCAGTCCCTCTCACTCTAAGAAAACCCAAAAATCTCTAGAAGAAATCTAATACATAACCACACCTGCACTCTCCAAACAGAAATAACCCAAACAACGTGTAGAAATTGAGAAAATGCAATTAGGATTAAACTTAAAGATGAAGAAGTCTAATCAAGTACATATCTTGTGTAAAGTTAAGAGAATCAATAGAGTTATAAGTTAAATGTGCAAAAATTCACAGCATGTCTACATTCATTGAACACAAGTTGGAGAATACTGTAGAAACATAGAATGTTGTGTAGAATGTTCATATTCCATATATTATCATGTCGAATATATCCGTTGTAAAATTCCTATACAAGGAGTTCCTTTAGACGTGTTAGCCAATTCACTTGTGTCACGTGATATCAGAACCTCTACTATCTAGGTAAATAACCGTAGTAGCCTAAGGCCGCCTATCTAGCCAAAGGTTTTCTTTTTATTTTTTAGATGATGTTCCTGGCAGCACTGTCTTTCTACGCTCCTCCTTTGTATGGGTCCTGATGTCATCAGTCTGCATAAGCTAGCATGTCAGGTCAGCAATTCATAATTGTCGAGAGTTAACGTCATTGGTCCAAGTCAACAACTTGTCAAGTTATCACTTCAAGTTATCACTCTACACCTAACTAGTCAATTTAGCAATCTATTTCAACTGACCCACTAAGTCAATAGCCCCACAGTTTTCCACTTAGCATAAGTCAACTACAACGACAATATCAACAGTCATGTCATTATCCGGTCAGCTTCCATATCCCTTTCAAGTTAGCACGGTGTATTGCCAGTGATCACTAGCCAAACAGGTAGTATCTTATTTACTACTAATATAATCCATTTGGCAGCACGCCAATCCCCAAATTTAATCATGCCTCGTGAATTCATGATAACACCACAACCCAGTTAGTTTTCCCGGCAGCAAAAGACAAAGCCAATTTGACATACTCAACTTAATTTTCCAGTTTTGATATTCAAACTCAAATAATTTCACCACCTTAAGTTTTAGGGCGACTTGTTGAATCAAGAGCATTATGAGATTATATGTTAAACTACATAAACATTTTCCAGCATTTCTACCTTAGGCGATGCAGCGGTGGGGATCTTTGATGAGCAAGACCAATAATGGTATATCTGAGGCGTTCAAAAAGTGGGCCGCTAACATGTATGAGTGACCTACAGAAATATTTATGCCCAAGAAGGTTTTTGGAGCACAAGATGCAGACACTGTGAATCTACTTTCTGCTCAAAAACCAACCTCGTCAACTACTGAATGCCTTATTGTCATTCAGGTAACACCTGAGTTCTGTGACTTGTGTCTAGAATTTTTTATTACAACGGTGGCAGTCGAGCCAGCTTACAGGCACCTCTACTGTTTCACTGTGTAGTGTCACCCTAAGTTGCTCGTACTCGGGTGCGGGTGTCCTATACGGGCATGGATCTAGAGGTAGGATCCTTCATGATCTAAAACTTAAGATTCCAGGGCATGAATCTAGGCAGGAATACGGATGCGGGGATTCGGCTAAAAATAATTCAAATATCTAAAAGTAGAGTTATATGTCTAAATTATGAGACATTATGTGGAAAACTTACAAGGTATTCCTAGGAGAAAAGATTGATCAACAAGAGAATCCCAAAAGGAGATATAAGGAAAAGGACTAACATAGAAATTTCTATAAACAAGGTATCTCATTTTCTTTAATTTCACTTTAACTTTTGTTTTGATTATAGAAATCATAGTACCCAAAATTTCTCATTGATTTTGGTCAAAGTACCCAAAATCAGTTGATCGTATCCGGTATGGATCCTACACCCATACCCACACCTAAATCTTGTTGCTTCGAGTGCAGCACCAAAACTGAAGAGTCCAAGCGACTTAGATGTCACCTCCCATCAACACAAGTACCAGGTAACTCTACCTACTAAAGGTGATGAGAGGAAATTACTTGGCATTTTTTATCAGTTTTGAACCCTGCTTTTCACGATTTTCACCCCTTCATTGATGGTTAGGTCACACCTTTGGGTACTTATGTTGTGGACATTATGAGTACTGAACACCAACCAAATAATCTTTTGCTAAATCATCAAAAGAAATTTGGTGTTTTTTTTTGATAAAATAATGTATTCCGTAGAAGGAATCAAGCAGATGCAGAATTTACAGAGCATAGAAAAGCAAAAGACATTGTTAGCTCTATTACAAAAGGCTAATCAAAAGTTAAGGAGCTAACAAAGTCCAAAAAAGCTTCGGGTTAATTGACAGGCGAGAAATTGCTCCAGCTACAAAAACTTGTTAAAACTTTAGCCTTAAGAATGTAGCTTGGGGAAGAGGTGTCTTCAAAACATCTGTTGTTTCTTTCTGTCCGGACACACCAAAAAATGCAAGCAGGGATCATCTTCCATACTTTCCTGATGGGTTTTCTGATCTTCCATGAGCTCTGACTAACCAGTGCATCTTTAATACTATCTGGCATAACCCATTTTAGGCCAAAAGCTGTAATGAACATGTTCCATATGCTTGTGACTACTGTACAATGGAGAAGAAGATGGTTGTTGGTCTCTAGGGTTTGATGACACATGTAGCATCTGTTGGCAATGTGGATTTTCCTCCTGGTGACAAATTTGGTGTTTGAGAATGCAAATAATTAGAATAATCCTTTATCCAATGTATACAAATCCTTGGATGGAGGGATCTTCTCAATTTTACATGGAGATAATCAGATTGTGATGAGACCTACGAATGGACTTCAATCTCACCTCACCCTAGCCAAGCCTACTCAAAACAAGATGTCCTCATAGGATGTTCAATCGCTCATGCAAAGAAGATGTGCATCAATTAGCTTGTAGCTACTGGGATAATTCTTTTTTTATATTGACACTATAAAAAAGATCGGTATTCAACATTATTGTATTTGTGGATGATATGGTATTACTGAACATGATCAGGTGCGATCAGGAAGAGATTGAGGAATTAAAACAACACATCCTTTCTAATTCTTGTTAAAAGACTAGGGATGACATATGTTCCTCTTGGGAATAAAAGTTGCTTAGCCCCCAGCTGGAATGACGAAAAAAGGAAAGTACTCCTGATATCTTCAACGAAAGCCGCATGATTGACTGTAGACTGATCCTGGTCAAAAACTTTTATGCGAAGATCAGGGAAATACTCAAATTATCAGGTTGGCAAATGCAAATGAGTTGAAACTCTATTTGATAGGTGATTCACATGCAGTATCATGTACTGAATGATGAGATCAAGTACAAAGTCGAGTACAGAGATGTGATGGTAAAAATTGAGCTTATGCAGTTGAAACAATTGCCTAAGACTTAAATGCTCAGAAGTTTCAACAAATGAAATTGATTTCTGACAATCAAGTTACTGTACACATCAATGTTTAGTCCATTAATACATTGAGATTGATTGTCACTTTATATTGTGAGCAGTATAACCTTGACTTCTGTACTAGTTCTGTTTGGCTGATACATTCACCAAAGCACTCCAAGGACCTAGGACAATATATATGTGAGGCAAGATTGGAGCCTATAATCTAACTCTCCATCTTGTGAGGGAACGTTATAATATAACCTGATTCATTGCATCATTATAGGAGAACAAAAATATGCCAACACTCCATAGGATATTATGGAATATTTTGTATTTAATTGTGGGACAATTACTTCAACATTACTAGTTGTCCAGTTTCAAAAAAAAATTGTGGGACAATTACTTATGTTTTCAGGCATAAAGAACAATTATATAACTAATATTGGCCCCTTAGACTCCTATATGAGGAACTCCTTTTATACACAGTGTCTAGTAAAACATTCTTTTTTTCCTTCTTGTTTTACATCTCCGATTTTGCTAAATCAATCTATCTGTGAACCCAAATTCAATAACTGGACATTAGTGGCCTGAAAGTAAAAATGTCTGTCTTCCATTTCTGGGAAAGCATCTTAAAAAGTCTACTTCCCGGAATTATCCCACTGTTCCAGCTCAATTTTTTTAGCTTTATTAAGTATAGTCAAACATCTTCCTATATTTTTCTCACCAAAATTATCCTCATAATTGACTAGAACTTCCAATTTGTTCAGTTCCATCTTACCTTTCTGCCTTGAACTGAAGAACAATTTTATTAATTCTCCACTCACCTGCCAAACCTTTTTATGTATATCCCCAATTGCTTGCTTCGTTTTTCAAGCACTCTTTCTACCATTTTGACACTTCTACTTCAGTAAGCAATATCTAATTCCACTGCATGTTGAAGGAGGCAAATGATTATACAGTGGATATAGCAATTGGGGTTTCTTTTTTTTCTTTCAGTTGGGAGATTACCTAAACAATATGCGAATCCCAAGGAGTCACAAATTACAGCATCGTAAAACTAGAATTGAGTGGCGCTAACCTTGAGAGCTAAGAGGCATTGGTTCTGGCGGAGGAGTTCGCGGAGAACGGCTATCATATCACTCTTAAGCAAACGCCTGACTATGCCATTAAACACCTGTTCCATCGCGGAGTCATCGTTTTTGTGGGCCACCCGTTTCAGTGCCTGAACAGCTTGAATGGCTTCAATACTAAGGTTCCTCCCCTTCTGCAAGGGCTTCCGATTTTTGCTCCTGTCTCTCATGCTAATTCTCATATTTCCACCACATTTAGACCCGCTCCTAGACGCTATCGAACTGCATACTATATCCGATAGAAGTCGCCGGCCGTGAATCCTTGAGTCAAGAGGATACGCGGCCAACCTCGCACATTGGGACCAGCTATTCATAGTGACACGAGAGAATTTAACTAATTATGTGCTAACATATTTCAAAATGTAGAATAATTAGAAGTCAGAAAACATTAAAAAAATTCAGCAAACATAACAAAATAATTAAGATAGGCTCCACAATAAATATTTAAAAAAATAGTCAGAAAATAAACACAAACAAAAGAAGATTAGACTTAATAAAACTTAATGAATAATTAGAGTTAATAAGAACCATCAATTATTGCTATAAATATCTGAAACTTCCAAAATACAAAGAAGATTCCAAAAAAAAAAAAGAAAGAATTTAAAACAGTCAAAAGCACACAAAGACAACACAATTAGCATAATATATGTTGTAAAAACTACTTTTATAACTAAAGAAAGATGGAATCCTAACAAAAAAATTTGAGTTGGGACCACATTCAATAAACTATGTCTTTAAAAACAATAAAGTTCCACTTCTACATCACTTTAAGGTGACAGGAATAAAACAATAAAAAAGGGAAGGGGGTCCAGAATCCAAATCCTAAACTACTTAACAAAAACTCACACCATATGCCCTAAACCACCTAAGAAGAAACATAACAGTAAATAATTTCAGAAAAGTGAACTAAAACTATAATAATGTATGTATTATTTCACATGCATAACATTAAATCATTTAAAGCAAAAAATAGGCACTCAAAAACAATACAATCAGCATAAAAACAGAAAATAATGCAAAAATCATACACTAATAAATAATTATTTAAAACAGACAAAAGCTCACTGGATGCACCATATAGATAAAAACAGAATATAATAGAATATGTTCCAACTACTTTTATAAATAAAGAAAGATGGAATCCCAACCAAAAAAAAAGAGTTGGGACCACATTCACTAGGTTATCACTTCTGCATAACTTTAAGGAGACTGGAATAAAAGAATAAAAAAGGGAAAGGGAACCAGAATCCAAATCCTAAACTACTTAACAAAAGGTCACACCATATGCCTTAAACCGCCTAAGAAGAAACAGGACAGTAAATAGTTTCGGAAAAGTGAACTAAAACCATAACAATGTATGTATTGTTTCACATGCCTAACATCAAATGATTTGGAACAGAAATACATGTGTACTAACACAACTAGAACTGAAGAATATATTAATCAACAAATACAAGGCTTAACAAAATAAAGTCACAAATATTATAAATATGCACTGCCTATATTCATCATAAAATCGTAACTTACAAAATCCAAAATCCTAAGTTACAAACTGCATAACCCAAAAAGGCGAACTGCAAATACCTAACACTAACAGAAATATACCTTTTACTTCATTTAGAATATGCAAGAAAGCAGAGGAAAAGAAGATTTCAACAATACAAAGTTCAATTAAAAAAAGTCACAATATTTCCTCACCTAAAATTAGTTTGTTCGACCAGAAAAATAAAGAAGGGAAGGCGCACACCTACAACAAAAGAACGTTTTTATCAAGAAATACCAAACTGAAAATGAAAATTAATTTATCGAGAAAACCCTGAATCAGTTTATCAAGAGAAGCACAAATACTATAAACATGCACTGCCTATATTTACCTCAAAATCGTACTTCCGAAACCCAAATTAAAGCTCTAAGTTACGAACTGGACAACTTAAAAGAGGCGAACTGCAAAACCCTAACACAACCCAAGAGAGCAAAGGACATACCTTTCTCTGTTTACAAGGTGCAAGAACGAAGGGGAAGAGAAGAAATCAAGTGCGAAACTCCGACAACCGAACTCCGGCGACCTCTCAGATTTTTCAAGTAAAGATCGATGGTGTGTCCATTGTTCTAGAAAGAGGTGGAATAGACGATTTGTTTGTTAAGAGGAACGGGTAAGTGAGTTGGGTAAGGTATTTAGTTTAGGGATACATGGGTTTGGGTCGGGTTACATTGAATATGCTGGTAAAATTTTAAAATACGGGTAATTTTAATGAAATTGAGGTTTTCCGTTCAATGTTGGATATTTGAGAAAACTTTGTTGACGATAAAGGTAAAGTTGATCCTATAGTATCACTGAAGATAGAGTTGGTTAATTGATGAAAATAAAAATATATTTTTGGTCATTTTCCCTTTTTTTTTTCCTTTCTTGTACATGAACACATGGCTACGTTCGTTGAGACTATTTTTCAATATGCATCTTCCATTGAGCCAAGGCCCAACCCAACATCCCCTATTGAATCAGCCCCATGTTCAGATCCAGCTAAATTTGAGAATCAAAGGTCCAAAATATAACAACAGCAACCAAAAGGGCCCACGTTCAGCATTACAAAGGGAATATTTATATTTGACTTTTAACTACATGTTCTATCAAACTTTTTCTTATTTACTTAAATAATAAATAAAATATAAAAATACTTAATATGTGGGTATATGGTAGTTATTATTATTGTTCATGTAATTCTTAATTATTTCTTATTTGTTGCACAAATAATTATAAAAATTATTTATTCCATTAATTAAATTTTTTTTCCTTTTTTTTTTTGCATAGATATCTACAAATTAGGAATAATAATTTCTCATATTCATTTTTTTAAAATTTAATCATGTGATTTCTCTCTCTCCTAAATAATTTTCATGATTATCTGTGCTACAAATAAGGGATAATTAAGAATTACATGAATAATAGTGATAACTACTATAAACCCACATATCTACAAATTAAGAGTTGTTATAAAATAATAAAGAAAGAACAAGAATATTATAGAGAAAGAGAGAAGGAGAGAAGTTCTTATTTCTCTTGATGGGAATACAATGAAGGAGAACCCCTCTTTTTATAGGGATAATTTCTCCTAACTTTTCTCCAAAAGATAGGTTTTCACTATAATATAAACACATGTATCCACTACAATACAAATACTTTTATAGACATTCACTATAATATAAATATGTTTATAACAAGAGTAATAACTTTTCATATTTTTTTTAAAATTTAACTGTGTGATTCTTTTCTCTCCTAAACTAATTTGTTTCCTTCCACAATACTCATCTCAATATAACCGAAACTATTGGTATAAATTATGGTTAAAATATTAGTTTTGAAGTTATTAACTGCCATTTTGGTTAAAAATTTAAAAGTGTTTTAATTTTTTTTCTCAAAAAAAATTTGTTTGATTGCGTATTTATGAATTCGTATTTCCTTGTTGATTTAAAGGTTGATAACTTGTTTACATATTGATATATTTTATTAGTTAAAATTTTATTTTTGAATTGTTTATTGTCATATGCATAACTTATTATAGTTTGGATTTATAATTTTTTTAGAAGTTGGTATTAAATATTTTTATAAACTAATATTTTTATTTAACCACTAATATTTTTTGGGGGGTTTTATATAATATATATTATTTTCAAGAAGTGGTTCAAATATTTGCAAAATAGTTAGAAATTGGTAATACATTATCTTTTTTGAAAATAATTTCTATTTTATGATGTCGTATTTTGTTTGTTGATTTATTAGTTGACAAGTTATTTACATATTGGTATAGATTATGGTTAAAATTTTGGTTTTTAAATTGTTAACTACCATTATTTTACTTGATTTACGGTTGGATTTATAAATATTTAGAAATAGGTTTTAATATATGTTCTTTTAATATGTTTTGTCCTATGTTGATATGTTGGTATATTTTTTAGGTTTATATAATGTTGTTTATGTTGATAAGTTGTTTATTTTTGCTTTGTTGGTTTATTGGTAGCTAAGTTGCATACATATTGGTTATAACTAAATATTTATAAAAGAGGATAAAAAAATTTAATTGGCTCATTTTAAATGAGTTGCGCGATCACGCAGAATAAATTGAAAACACACATGTATGGCAGTAAGTATCAACTGTAAACAAGCTTTTGTGAGGCTGCGCAGAAAAAAATTAAAATTGCGCATTATAAAAAATATGATTTTGGTTAGAAATCAATTATGGTGTAGATTAGATATACATATGTAAAAAAAAAAATGATAAATAAATACAATGATTTTTTTTTCTTAGCATAGATGTGTACAAATTAGGAGTAATAATTTTTCATAATCGTGCTTTATTTTATTTTTTTACCAAATCTGATAGTTTAGATAAATATGTTTTTGTTATATTTGAGAACATGAAACTATTGGTATTTCTTATAATTATTTCTCTATAATTGCATATTTATGTTTTTTTTCCGCTGAAAAATTTTGGGCAAAGCCTGCAATCAATTTCATTTTCTCCTCTTATGTATTATTTCTTCGTAGCTTTTTATATGCTTAGATGAATCCCCAAAGACAAGTTGAATAACTTAAGTGATTTCTCGATGTGTATAGTCTGTTTGGCTAATCTTCTAAAATTAGCTTATTTTAAAAAGTGTTTTTTTTAAAAAGTGCTTATCAAAAAAGGACTTTTCGTGAGAAGCAACGTATTTGACCAATAAATTTAAAAAATATTTTTTAGCAGCAATTAGTGTTTGACTAAGCTTTTAAAAAGTGTTTCTAAGTGTATTTTTCTCAAAAGTGTTTTTCAAAAAGTGTTTTCGGAGAAAAACTACTTCTTTTAGCTTCTAAAAAACAGCTTCTGCTACTCCCTAAAAATACTTATTTTCTCTCAAAAGCTTGACCAAATAACTCATTTTTTTTTAAATAAATATTTTTTTTAAAAATAAACACTTTTGACCTCTCATAAACTTGACCAAACATTCTATTATTACTCCAATACGCAAATTGTGATATGTAAATTAGATTTGAAAAATGAAGCCTTTGAATCACCAAGATTATAAGACACTACCTGTGTAAAAGCTCAAGGCAAATGTCTTAAAACAGCTAAAAAGGTAAATAAAGCCGTACTACTCTTTGAGTTCTGCTTCTGCTTATATCCAATAAGCAAGTGGCAGTAGTCACCTAATCTCTTTGAAATTTGTTCTTTGGTTGAGAGTTATCTTATGGTCTATAGTATTAATAGCTAATTGCAGGACTCATCTATGCTTGCTTAAGGCCCCTCATAAGATAAAGATATTGAAAATTAGAAAAATAATTATAGTTGTAATGCATCATTAACACATAAAGACCTCCCTGAACTTGACGTATTTTCATCAAACATCTTTTAAATTATTTGTAGTTTTAATTACCTTCTTAAACTTAGTCATTTGATTGTCTTTAATTCCCTGTCCCATTTCATCCCAAGAGAGTGAGATGTACTCTCCTGCCATATGGACTTTTTATTTATTTTTAAAAAAATATTTTTTTACTTTTTAAAATTTATTAATTTTTCATTTAGTGAAAAAAAAATCTTTGTTAGACTCTACTTTTTTAGCAAACAAAGAAATTATTTTGCTAAAAATAATGAAACTATAATTTTTCCTTTTTTACAGATTTTACTCGAAAAAATTCTTTGTCGACAGATAGTCATTATATCTAAGTGAAATATAATAAAAATTATACAGTTAAAGCATCATTATTTTGCTAAAACTTTTTATTTCACTAAAAATAAAGGAGGTTTACCCAATTTTTTTTCTTATTCTAGATTTGGCCTGAAAGAAAATAAATAGTTATTGCATCTTAACAAAAAATAAAAAACCAAACAATTGCAACTTCATTATTCAGGTTAAATTATTTTTTATATGAAATAAAAATGACGGGACTCAATTTTTTTAAAATTAATTTAGGCCTAAAAAGAGAATACACAGTGAAATAAATAGCATTTCATCTAAAAAAATAAATACATAGTCGATACTTCATTATTTTTTAAAAAATTAATTTTATTTTTCTAGAACGATAGAGTTTGAGTTATTTTTTTTAATCGGCCTGAAAAATAGAAATACACCATTAAAATAAATAATTAAGAGCTAATTTTTATTTTATTTCTCATCCTCACATGTTTAAAAGGGAGTGTAGACGAAAACACATCAAATTTAGGGAGCTTTTAGGTATTCTGCCGGTCTTAAAACAAGAAAATTGAACACCTTGGACTGAGGTCACTATCATTTTGTATAGTTGGCTAGATGCTAGAATTAAAGCCAGATGTTTGATATGTCATTATCAATATTGCAGTCTTAAAACTTCTCATATAAGTCATTCTTTGTTGTTTCCTTCTGTTTACCTGGAAGAACTAGGACATGACATGATAATCCAAAGCATATAATATATGCTATTATATGCTATACTACAAATTGTAGGTTTTTAAAATTTAAGGTACTTTTAACCCTCAATGATTACTTGCTCTATTTTTCTCTCTTTACCTTCTTTGACTTGCATTTTCATATCTTTTTTTCAATTTAGCAACACTCTATCAAACTTGTACATTTGGCCCATAAGGAGGCATTCTTTGTTTGCTCTAGAATTGGACTAAGCAAAATTAATCATGTTAATTTTTTTTTGAGAAATCTCTACAATCCGCAGGTGTCAGTAATGTTGCATATCAACCAAATATGAAATAAAATCATATTTATTCCTTATTCTTTATTAAAGGTGGGATAATAATACCAGAATAACTAAATCCTGGATTAGTTATCCCACGATAACTTATTTTCTAACCAAACGACTCCTAATGGTATTAGGCATGAATAGGCATTTTGATACGAGGGTACTCTATAATAATGTATTACAAAGATCCTAAAGAGTATGAAGCCTTGATGCACGTTATGTTGTTTCCCAGTATTGTTATCTTTATAGTATAACCTTTCCAGTTCAAATAAAAATGTATTATTATCTTATAGCTTAAAGGAAAAAAGTTACATATTTTTTTTCCTCTGTTATATCTTCATTTTGAGGGATAGTACTCAATCAGCCAAGCCTCATGATCTAATAGCAGCACATAATGGGTTATTCAGTCTGATAGTTAACTTTATTATATTTTGGCTACTTCAAAAATTTATCCTTTATATATCACCAGGATATTGGAAGAATTAGTAATTTCTTGTATAAATATTTCCTCCTTGGTGGATCCTAATTTATTTTTCATAATGTATCATTGCCTTCTATTTATGTGTCACGACTTTTCTTTGACAAGCTGTATATGGATTATCAGTGATTGTTTCATTGAAGTTCAAGTTCTTACAATTCAAAATCAACAGAAGAATACGTCTATTCTTTATTCATGCATTGTTTCAAAGATAAACTATATCAACAACATCTAATTTGTTGACCTACATTTCTGGGCTTTAGAAGTTTGATCTATTATGTCATATATCTTGAGAACTTCATTATCACAAGGAAAACTTTTACTATTTTTTTTTACTGTGTTCGTCGGATTTCTATTATCTCAGTATCGAGTTACATATTATTAATTATTCATAAAGACTAATTTTTATAATTTGTTTGTTCGATTCAATTTTTTTATTAATTAAAATCAAAATTAAGTTAAATATTATTAATTTTTTAAAAATTTAAAAATCAAATTAAACACATGAAAAAAAAATTTTTAATTTGATTTGATTTTTAATCAAAAGCATGAACAGCCCAAAGCTGTGGGGTATATCTTTATATCTATACTCTCTCATTTCGATCTAACATTCCTTTACTCAGTTTCCAAAATTTCTACACCTTTTCTCTTCGGCGCAACTCTCTCCCATCCAACCAAACAATCTCGCATCCTCCCCATAAATTAATTAATCCTCAGCTCTCCCGAAAGTTTTTCTTTGCTTTGGTGTGCCTCTCATTGGTTCTCCGTTGTAATCGGAGAATTACTAAAAAAAAAAATATCTATCAAAAGTTGTAATATTGATAGTTAAGTTAGTTAATTCAATGGCAACCTTTCTTTTCTTTCCTTTTTAGTACTCTTAAAAAAAAAATATTCAGGGTGGTCATAGGCTACAACATTAAAGAGCAAGATTGAATCCTATAACTATCATGAAGAAAGGAAAGATCTGTTGCCATGATTGAGAAGAAGATCGCCCAATTAATTCACACATTCATTGTCAAGTTTGGGTGAAAACAAAAAAATTTAGCTAGTTTGATATAGCTAATAATAAATAAATAAAAGAAATGGCAAGTTCGTCGGGGCAACCATTAAAGAAAGCAACGCACAGTCCTGGAGGAACAAATCCTGGTGGTGGTAGTAGTAATAAAGGCAGTTCAAGCGGGCAAACAGTAAAATTTGCACGAAGAACGTCGAGCGGACGATATGTGAGCTTGTCGAGAGAAGACCTTGATATGTCGGGTGAATTGTCAGGAGACTACATGAATTACACCGTCCAAATCCCGCCAACGCCTGACAATCAGCCAATGGATACGTCCGTGGCTGCCAAAGCAGAAGAGCAATATGTTTCCAATTCGTTATTCACGGGCGGATTCAACAGTGTCACCCGCGCGCATCTCATGGATAAGGTGATCGACTCCGAAGTTAATCATCCTCAAATGGCTGGATCCAAGGGTTCTTCCTGTTCCATGACTGCTTGTGATGGAAAGATCATGAAAGATGAAAGGGGAAATGATGTAATCCCATGTGAATGCAGGTACGTACAGATAAATTGTATAAAATGTTACTAAATAAGTTAAAAGTGTAAAGGCAAAAAAAATTTAATATTTATATTGGCAGTGTACATATAATTTTAAAAAATGTGTCCACAAGCTAGACGAAGTTGATGTTTGTGTTTGTTTGTTTTGTGTTTAGGTTCAAAATATGTAGAGATTGCTACATGGACGCACAAAAAGAAACGGGTCTATGCCCAGGTTGCAAAGAATCTTACAAGGTTGGAGATATTGATGATGAGATCCCAAATTTTTCTAATGGAGCACTGTCTTTACCAGCACCAGATGGTTCGAAAGGTATGATGAGGAGAAATCAAAATGGAGAGTTTGATCACAACAAATGGTTGTTTGAGACACAAGGCACCTATGGGTATGGAAATGCTTATTGGCCTGATGATAGGGATGGAGATGACGGTGATGGAGGAATGCAAAAGGGCATGCTGGATACATCTGCTGATAAACCTTGGAAACCCCTAAGTAGGAGACTGCCAATTCCACATAGCATCATTAGCCCTTATAGGTGTACTTTAATTTTGTGTTCTATGTTCAATTTTTTATTGAGGAATAAATTAGTCATGTATATATATAGTAGGATATCAGTCCCTGCATGCATTTTTAATTATTTGTGAATTAATGGCAATGTACAGGTTGCTAATTGCTATTCGACTAGTGGTACTGGGCTTTTTCTTGACATGGAGAATACGGCACCCAAATCCCGATGCAATATGGTTATGGCTGATGTCAATTATATGTGAAGTATGGTTCGCATTTTCATGGATTCTGGATCAGATGCCCAAGGTGACCCCCGTTAATCGGTCGACAGATCTAGTGGTACTGCGTGAGAAATTTGAAATGCCATCACCTTCCAATCCTACAGGTAGATCGGATCTCCCAGGAGTTGATATGTTCGTGTCAACGGCTGATCCAGAGAAAGAGCCGCCCCTTGTGACAGCCAACACCATCCTATCCATCTTAGCAGCTGACTATCCCGTGGAGAAGCTAGCTTGCTATATTTCAGACGACGGTGGTTCCCTTCTAACTTTCGAGGCAATGGCAGAAGCTGCTAGCTTTGCTGATTTGTGGGTGCCATTCTGCAGGAAACACGATATTGAGCCTAGGAATCCCGAAGCCTATTTTAACCTGAAGGGAGACCCTACTAAGAACAAGAAGAGATCGGATTTTGTCAAAGATAGACGAAGGGTTAAAAGAGAATATGATGAATTTAAGGTAAGGACAAATGGTCTACAAGATTCAATAAGAAGGAGATCAGATGCATTTAATGCTCGAGAGGAAATGAAGATGTTAAAGCACTTGAAAGAGAGTGGGGCTGATCCTTCAGAGGTAATCAAAGTGCAAAAGGCCACTTGGATGGCTGATGGAACTCACTGGCCTGGAACATGGGCTTCCCCTAGCAGGGATCATGCCAAGGGTGATCATCCTGGTATCCTTCAGGTATATATAACAATAGTAGTTACTGTAATTTTATTATTTCCTTACGAAATTGACATACATTTATTTTCCCGTTCCAATATATGCCTATTTAATTTATAGGTAATGTTAAAACCCCCAAGTAGTGACCCACTAATGGGAGGGGGTGAAGATAAGCTATTGGATTTTTCAGACGTGGATATAAGGCTTCCAATGTTTGTGTATATGTCACGTGAGAAGAGGCCTGGATATGATCACAATAAAAAAGCAGGTGCCATGAATGCCCTAGTGCGATGTTCTGCCATATTGTCTAATGGCGCATTCATACTCAACCTTGATTGTGATCACTATGTATACAATTGCTTAGCTATTCGTGAAGGGATGTGTTTCATGATGGATAGAGGTGGAGAAGACATATGTTATATTCAATTTCCTCAACGATTTGAAGGCATCGATCCGTCAGATCGTTATGCCAATCACAATACTGTGTTTTTTGATGGAAATATGCGTGCGCTTGATGGCCTCCAGGTAACAATTCATTCTTTTTGTCAAATTATTGTTCAAAGAAAACATTAATAATTAAACTTGCTCGTCCATTGAATAGGGTCCTATGTATGTGGGGACTGGTTGCATGTTTAGACGATTTGCACTTTACGGCTTTGAACCAGCAAAACCTGATAAAATACCACAAAAGGGGGCAGAGGCTCAAGTATTGAAAGCCTCCGATTTTGATCCTGACTTGGATGTGAATCTACTACCTAAGCGTTTTGGGAACTCTACAATGTTAGCAGAGTCTATTCCAGTTGCTGAGTTCCAAGGCCGCCCTATCGCCGATCACCCTGCTGTCAAGTATGGACGACCACCTGGTGCTCTTAGAGCCCCGAAGGAACCACTTGATGCCGCCACTGTGGCCGAAGCAGTCTCTGTCATATCTTGTTGGTAAGTTGAGTAGAGTTTCCTCATATTAAAATTACTTCTTCGGATCACGACATTGATTTTATGACACTTTAATTAAATAAGGTATGAAGACAAGACAGAGTGGGGTGATCGTGTTGGATGGATTTATGGTTCAGTGACAGAAGATGTGGTGACGGGATATCGGATGCACAACCGTGGATGGCGTTCTGTTTATTGCATCACCAAGCGCGATGCGTTCCGTGGATCAGCTCCCATAAATCTGACAGACAGGCTTCATCAGGTGCTCCGCTGGGCTACAGGATCAGTTGAAATCTTTTTCTCAGGGAACAACGCCTTTCTTGCATCCAGAAAACTCAATATCCTCCAGCGGCTTGCGTACCTGAATGTCGGCATCTATCCTTTCACCTCCCTTTTCCTCATCGTCTACTGCTTTCTCCCAGCACTCTCCCTCATCTCCGGACAGTTCATCGTCCAGAATCTCAATATTGCTTTCCTTATATTTCTATTGACCATATCTCTCTGTCTCATCGGGTTAGCTATCTTGGAGGTGAAATGGTCTGGGGTTGCTCTAGAGGATTGGTGGAGAAATGAACAGTTTTGGCTCATTTCTGGGACAAGTGCCCATCTCGCTGCTGTTGTCCAAGGTCTCCTTAAAGTGATTGCGGGGATTGAAATATCTTTTACGCTCACTTCCAAGTCAGCTGGAGAAGACGAGGATGACGCCTTTGCGGATCTCTACTTGGTCAAGTGGACTTCATTGATGATACCGCCTATTGTGATCGGTATGGTTAACATCATTGCCATTGTGATTGCCTTCTCCAGGGCCATATTTGCGGCTGTTCCTGAATGGGGCAAGTTCATTGGTGGAGCCTTCTTTGCTTTCTGGGTGTTGGCTCACTTGTATCCTTTTGCCAAGGGACTGATGGGTAGAAGAAGAAAGACACCAACAATTGTGTTTGTCTGGTCTGGACTCATTGCGATAACACTCTCCTTGCTATGGATGGCTATCAACCCACCACAAGGTGGAGCTGTACAAGGTGTTGGAGGTGGCTTTCAGTTCCCTTAAACTACCAAATCAGATTAAAATCAAAACATGATCTGTTGCATCAGGATGTAGAGAAAGTAGATTTGAAATTAATTAATGTAACTTATTGCGATTTTTGCGTATATAGAGTTGGATAAAAAATAAATAGAGCTATTCCAACTAAGCTTCCGTTCTGAAAAATTCAGCTATGAAAATTAAACGGATGCGCTAGCATGTATCTCTAACGAGACTAGCATTTAAAAAAACATTATTATGTTTTTACTATAATTTGCATCTTATGGCTTATGTCTATGCTGTCTTCTACACACATGTAATTCTTTACTCGTTTCTCTTCTTCATTAAATAATCAACTTTATCGATAACACCAGAATTTCAAGGCCTCCGAATTATTCCGGGTATTTTCAATATTATTATAATAGTGATTATTGAACTAATTTTTCTTTTTATTGTACAATCATATAAAGGCAGCCTCATTGCTATTATGATATTTCGATTCTAAGGATTAAAAGAAAAAATTAAGATAAAGAGTTGTAGAAAAATCTTCTAATTAGCAAACAAAAAGGCTTCTTTTTGAAGTACTTTGATAGAGTATTTTATGTTTTCTTGAAAAGCTCTAGAATTACTAGTAATAACTCAAATTCATCATTTAAAGAATTTAACTATTAATTAGGATAATTAAACCTCTTATATGGAAGCATAACGAACTTAAGAGTAACAATATTATTAAGAGATCGTAATAAAGTATGATCAAAATAACCTCTAGTCTCTAGAAATAGTTGTTATTTGACGCTACAAGAGAAATAGATATTATCCACGGAAAAAATAGTTCTTGAAAGATCAATTTGGTCCCAAAAATGTTATTAGTGATCGGTAAAACATAATCTACACTCATCATTATAGGTGTTGTCAAAATTACAACGATGAGGTATACTTACGCGTTTCATAATGTATCATGTCATATATTATATTGCATTATATTGTATTATTTTAATAAATATAATGTTTGATTAGATCATACTTCCTCTATTTCAAAATAAGTGGTGTGTTAGTCATTTAATTTTGTTTCAAAATAGGTGGCATTTTAAGATTTCAAGAAGAAATTAATCTTATTTTTTCAAAATTACCCTTATTTATATAACCAAGAATGATTAACTAGTTTTTTTTTTCACGACATTTAATCATAATAAGCACAATATTTTATATTAAAAAGCGTAGTATTCACAGTTGATACATAAACTGTTAAACATCATGCTAGAAAACACTGAAGAGTCATTTGAATAGTTCAAGACTTCTTGGATATCAAAGTTGAAAAATCAGTAATATATTTTTGCGCATTAACCATTTCCTCTAAATAGACCATGGAATTTATTTACTTTGCTTCTTGAACTAGACAAATTGGATGCTAAAAATTATACATAAGAAATGAAAATTACATTGTCAAATTTTCAAATAAGAGAGACAAAACATCAAGTGAATACCAACAAAATTTTACCTATATAATTGATGAGAATTTCTTTAAACAAAACAGGATCACATTTTAGTTGAGTAGGAAGTTGGCCTATACTCGAAGTGTGAATTGTGCATCAGCTTCTTCATTGGAAATGCTATTAAGATGAGGAATTATGTAAAGTATCCATATTAAGATTAAGTTGTTCTCCATCAATGCATTTGCTTTCAGATTTAAAAGAAATTTTAAAATTTATTTGAAGTGAAGACCTTTGACGATTTTTTTGTTTCAAATATTTGTTTCAGCAATTAGTTTTGGTTTCAAGTGAAGAAAATTAAACCTGTATTTATAGGATAATCTTGGTGGCTGAAGATATTTACAAAATTGGCTCCAATAAAAATTTTCATTCATGATTTATAATTGCATTTTTTAGTTTGAATCTTGTGATTTTGTTTTAAAAAAAAGTCTATCAGATTGAGTAGGAAATTCTAAAAGAACACGTTAAAGTCTAATGCATCTTTGAAGTTGAATTAAATCACCTACTACTTCAATATCCAATGTCAACTTAGAAAGAGATAAGATTTAAAGTAGTTTCTTAAGAATATGTCCAAATTAAAAATATTACTTATTTTAAAATAAAAAAAATAACATAAAACCTCCCCGATGTTTAAAAAAGTTAACACTTCTTATCCAATAAATGTGCGTTCAAATACTAACTGAACGAAACATATGTGCATTATTATTGACTTTGATTGGTACTCTTTTTTAGAGAAACAATCTTTTTTTTGTGATATGATATTAAAATTTGATCAAATTTATATTTTAATAAATATATTAAAATAAAATATTTTTAATAAAAATAATTTCGTAATAAATAGAATTTGAATGAAAAATCTCAAAATAAATATAATATATTTATTCTGGATTTTGGAGCCAAACGAAAGTCCTTGTCCTTTTCTGAAGCTAAGCCAAACATTAAGGATGTTCGAATATATATATTTTTTTCAACGGACGTTTTAAGTTAAAAACTCGGTGGATCTACGTACAAATTTCAGTAACCCCTCCCCCCCCCCCCTCCCCTCCCTCTCCCTCCTCTACGCTCTCTGTTGCTTCTACCGCCGTGCACAGAGAAACATCCCTGCACAATCCGATCCACCGCCAGAAGCATTTAGTTCTGTCGCTTCCTTCGTTGAATCAGGTTTTAGTTTCTTTTCTTCATCCTCCTCCTTTTCGGATCAGTGATGAATACTTTTTTGGTTTTTTTTCGAATTTACAATTCACTATGTCGGATCACAAAAGTATTAGTGTTATCTGTTGTATTTAGAGCTCAAAATCTTAATCGGAAGCTGAAATGGGTACTTTAGGTTTCCCTTTTTTTAAAAAATTTAATTGGAGTACTAATTCTGGTTGCAATTTCTTCGCGATTTTACACTGTAGAAGTCCGGGTTACATTCTGAACTATGAGAAAATAATTTTTTAAATCTTAAGTCCTTATTTAAGTTAATTGACAAAAGTGAATACTGTTCCGTTTTTATTATGATCTACATGCAACAAGACAACAACCGCTATTCTGTTTGGGTACTTTGTCCTATATGTTTATTTTTGTATTTCAATGGAAATGCTAATGGTGTACATAAAAATCACGTAGATATAGTAATGATGGACTAAACATTAGTATTAATTACTCTATCTGTCCCCATATAGAGGATAATTCTCGTCGCCATATAAATTACACCATTCTGCTAGTAATATTATTCATTATTTTTGTGCTGGGGGGATTTACTAGCACTGTAATGCCAATTCCATAGATTTCTGTTGATCCTTGATACTTAGATCTTCATATATGCAGTTTGTGGGATGGAAGGGGAATAATTCTCTCTTCATTAGAAGTTATAGTTAATTAAGTGGTAACTTTTGGAAAGATGGAGTCGCAAATCAGCTATTAGCTATGTTGCTCGAATTTCCAAAAATGCTACCAGGTGTATGTGGGATCCTCCAAAAGTATTGCATTTTTTGAGGATCTGACATGGGTGCGATAACATTTTCGGAGGATCTAAGCAACATAGGTTGTTAGCAAGCATGTGTATATTGAGATGTGAATGGGATTTTCCAGATTCTCCGGTTTGTAGAACTCCTAATTACCGATATTTGGGCTTCAATTGCATTTCTACGTGCTTAACGAGCATCATGATTGTTATGGGGCATCCTTTCCCAAATATAAGAATGTTTATTCACTTAGGTATATGATTTAGCTTGTTCATATTAACATGTCTTTTGCTACCCATGGAGAATGTAATGAGTCTTTTCCTTTCAGGTTACTATTTGATGAGTGATGACTAGAGAACAAGTCACCATATAGCCTGTTGCAATTTGTAGTGATACATAGAAGAAGAAGAAGAAGATAGAGATGTTTTCATTGTTTTATGGACTATATAAATACATGTTTAGCAAGACAGAGTTTCATGTCCTTATTCTTGGGATTGACAAGGCTGGGAAAACGGTACATTATTAACTGTATTTTCCTTTGATTTTTTTTATAACTTTAATATGCAATGTTTCATGTCCTTTATTCAGTCCAGTTTTTCATTTAATCGCTTTTAATCACTTTTTATTTTTAATTGATAAGTCTTTGATGATTTTACACCCCCCCCCCCCCCACCCTGTCACCCTGTTGTATTAGGTATTATTGTCATACACAATGCAAGCACTAAAAAAGGGGGTGGGGTTGCAAATATAATCAGCCATTGACCCTCGAAGAGATTGTGCTAGATATCTTCTAAATGGTCATTTTAATTGTCAGAACTGTTAAACTAATAGTGATACATTTTTATTCAATATTTGTCTAATAGCATGACTATATATTTCTGTGTTTTATTATATAATGAAACACAAGATCTGAAGCAATGTATGGTACCTTTGATTGTCCTAAATTTATTTTGTAGTGGATTTGACACCAGGGGTAGGTATTGAAATTCTAGAAATGGTCTTTCGGGGCTTGTCGTCCATCTCAAAATTAAGAGTATTTCTGGTGGGTCATCATTTAGGTGTCTTACTTTATATCACAATGATCTTTAAAGTTCAGCACTAAACACTTACAGATCTAGAATAACTTAAGGACAGAACTTCCTCTAGGTTTACATGCTAAACATATGAGAGGGAGGGGTCAAATGACTGATATATGGATGGAAGCTGAGGTAATAGTTGTGTTCTTTACTGTTTTGTGTCTGGAAACATCATGGGTAGCGTGTAAGGAAATGCAGAAACAGCGGTGAATAAGTATGGGATAGAGAAGAATGATGGGAAAGAAAGAAGAAAGGAGATAGGAGAGAGAGAGAGAGAGAGAAAGAGAGAGAGAGAAAGGAAAAGTAATCACTTGAAGCTTCTCTGAGATCACTGTGTCAAACACAAAGATCAACATGGCCTTTGTGGGGAAAAAAGCTGAAGAAAAGAGTAGAAGTAAGCACCAACTTTTGACAAGCCGCAAGGTGGATTCAATTATTGAAGTTTGTCTGTGATTTTGGATTACATTTCATATTGTAATATTTCCCGAACCTTCCTTGATTAATATTTATGTCATCTCTTGCTGGTTTTAGCAAAATGAACCATGAAGAGTTAAAAAGAGGGCACCTCCTCTAATATCTCAGTTTGATCAGTAGAATTCTTCATCAGACATCCTCCTCCTTGGATAGAGACTCTTCGTAACTAAAATGTCTTCAGTTTTCTCCTGAACAGTAGAAGCAGCAATCACATTCATCTTATTAACATCTCCACAATGGACTGTCTATGTTGAAGACATTGCTAATCCCTCTGTTCTCTGGCAATTCAATGACATAAGCGTTAGAATTGCTTTTGTGGAGAACTTTTTATGGTCCAGCATTTTGGTAATGAAGCTTCTTTTTAGTGTGTATTGGGAATTGTTTCTGGTCACTGAACAATAATATAAATCCCCAGCTTCAAATTCTTCTCATCGTCAATGTAGAGCTGCATAACTTTTGTAATCTGCATTATTATAGATAATGTTGGGTCGTATGTTAGTATGAATTTGATGAGCTATGCTCAGCTAATGCCCACGAAGGGTGAAGGAACCAAGTCAATAGGTTTTCTTGGTTGCATACCAATCTGAATTTCAAAGGGACTGGGACCACTGATTTGGTTGACACTTGACCGAGCTATTGTATCCGAAGTTGAACATAGGCAGAACTAGGTCCCGAGCAGTTCGTCTCCAACAAGGTGACACATAACGAAGTAGATCCACTAAGTTTTGAGTACAACCTATTTTGGCCATGATTTTGAGGGTGAAAAGCAGATGAGGGTAATAACTTAGTGCTCTGAAATGCCAAAATGTCCTCCAAAGTAACTAGTAAATTTTACATCTTGACCGAATCAATAGTATTAGGAAGTCTATGGAGTCACATGAACTGGACTTTCTTTATGCAATCTGTGGTTGATACTGCTGAAATTCATATAAATCTATTAGAAAGTAACGAGCCTGTGGAATTGCTGATGGACATCCTTCGATGATATAAATGTTAATTCCAGAAAGTTTGGGAAGTTCTCTGAGCAGAAATCTGCTTGTAATTAAAAACCAAACATTGCTATGTGATAAAATTAAACCATGAAGTTGGGCAGTCTACCCTCTTGATGGATCATCAATAGGGAAACAGCACTAGTTAACGAATCTTAAAATTCTCGTCTTATGTTGGACCCTGCTTGGTCAGCAAGATAAGGTCAAATAAGACTGCAAGAAATGTAGAAAAATCACTGCCAGAATCTTGAGTAAAAACATAGGTTAAGATGATGAATTGGAGAAAAGGGGAAGTTTTTTTTTTTTTTAAAAAAAAATTGGATATCTAGAGACTAGAAACATGCTGACACATTGATGGAGCACAGGTTCTTAAACTTAGGAAGCAAGAAGAAAAATAAAAGAAAAAAACCTAGTCCATATCCTTTGTGAAGAAGAGGATGTGGGAGTAACAACGGGGATTTTTGGCCTTAGAAAAAGATTTGGTTTAGTAAGGCTAACAATAGGGTCTTTTGGCCTTGAAAACAGATTTGGTTCAGCAAGGCTCCTTTGAAGGTCTCTTGCTTCTCTTGGATTGTGGCTAGGGAGGCACCTCACTCTTTCGAACCTCCAAAAAGGGGATTTCAGCTTTGTCATAGGTGCCCCATGTGTTAAGAGCATTTTGAAGATCTTGGCCACCTCTTTTTGCATTGTAGAGTTTATAGTCAGCTGTGGAGCATGTTTCTGGCAATCTTTGGCATGTCCAGGACCATGCCAAAATCCACTATGGAGCTAATGCAATGTTGGATAAAGAAGGGTTTTGCAAGAAATCACACAAGACCTAGAATACCATCCCTCAAGCCCTTTGGTGGATAGTTTGACTTGCAAAAATTGACAGAATTTTTGAAGGCCATAGGAAAAATTTACATAGCTTTAAACAAAGATGTATTTTTTGGCTAGATTTTTGGTGTAACCTGGTTATTGTACAGGATATTGATGCAATTTTAGATACAATAGGGGATCTCCACAATCTGTAGTTGCGTCTTCTTGCACTGGCTCGTGCAAGCATTTATAGTATCTTTGATTATTTATGAAAAAAGATTAGGATATGGTAGTGGACTGCTATACAAAAGTACTAGAGCTAGAGTGGAATGTGGATATGTGAGTGATGTCCATTTTAGCTTACTCTATAAGATGAAAAATTTCTCCTTCCATACTTACTAAAATAAAGTTGTCCCTGGAATTTGTTTGCTGTGAACGATGATATTCTAACCATTACAGATATTTTATCAAAGTCTTCTCTTGAAAGGTTTCTTTCTAATCCTCCTTTCTATTATTAAATTTCTAGACATTGTTAGAGAAATTAAAGTCACAATACTCAAACTCGGAAGGCCTTCCACCAGATCGTATTGTTCCAACTGTGGGGCTGAATATTGGTCGTGTTGAAGCATCAAATACGAAGCTTGTATTTTGGGATTTAGGAGGCCAGGTATGAACTTTTCTTCCTGCAACTTTTGAGATGATTAATAGCCTGTTGGATGAGCTTATGACTTATGGTTTATAAGTCAAAAGTCACAAGTTAGAAATTCTAACTTGTGACTTTTGGCTTATTTTGTTATTTTGTCTTAAAAATAGGCACTTAAAATCACATTTTCGGTTTACACAAACACTACAAAAGTGCTTAAAAGCTATTTTGGCTTAAAAGCACTTAAAATAAGCCAATCTAAACAGGCTCTAATTTTTCCATTTTAGAACCATAAAGGGTCTGTAAAATAAATGCAGCAACAGATAAACGTATTATGTCTGACAAAAGACAAGGTAGAATTGCTTGACATCTGGCATCTGTTTTATACTTCTAAGTTTGATGATGAAGTGCATGTTTTCGGTATCACAGTTGCATAAATTGGTGTATATTGTGCAACTTATGATGGTCATCTAATAATCTTGTTTAGGACATATATTTCCAAACTTAAAGATGTATTTTGGTAATTTTCCGCCTTATACAGTTCTCGCAGGCATGACCTTTGTAATAATTGATGGAGGAATTATACAATATTCTTATGTATTCTCACTAGAGCTTAGTCAGCAGATAGGGGGCTGTCAGATCTCTGACAGCAAGATACTTTTATATATTTCAGCCAGTTATAGGCATTCATATAAGTTTCTCTGACTAACATAAGACCATTTATCCTCCTAGCCTGGTCTTCGCTCAATATGGGAGAAGTATTATGAAGAGGCACATGCTGTGATATATGTTGTTGATGCTGCTTGTCCATCACGCTTTGAGGATTCCAAATCTGCACTTGGTATGTACTGTTGGTTAGTCATATTTACAAGCTTTTGTCTAGTTCGTGATTAGTGGGCATCATGGTTTATTTATTTTTTTTCTTCAATGACTGGCAGAAAAAGTTCTCCGGCATGAGGATCTGCAAGGAGCGCCACTTCTGATATTAGCAAACAAGCAGGTAAAAGGCACAAAACAGTTTCTTCCACACAAAAGAGGTTCTTTATCATGGACGTTATTGATTGAACAGAGCACAGCGTTTTGTCTTTTCCTTGTCTACTTCATTTGTCACTGATAACTATATTTCTATTATCTCTAGATCTAATAATCTTTATACTTTATTTGCCAAGACTAGATGTTTTGTCATTATATTTCTTGTTTTATCCTCGTCAAAAAGGACTCTACTCTGCATGTGCCTTCATCAGAAAAGGAAAAAAGGATCCCGAATATGCGACTGGCAGATACCGGTGCTACAGATATTTGCTTGATTCCTTTACTTGTGTTTTGCTTATATGGCTTCACCGCGTTTTTCCGGAGGGAGAAAAGTGATAGTTGGCTGATGTCATTAACTTTTCTGTGCTCAATGTAACTAGTCATTTGCTTATGCGCATCAATTTGTCAAAGCAGGACCTTGCAGATGCTGTACCAGCAGAAGAACTTGCCCGGTATCTCGATCTCAAGAAACTTGATGAGAGAGCTTATACCTTTCTAGCTGTTTCAGCCTATGATGGGTGAGTAATACTTCTGCTTTGTCAGTATCACATATAAGAACTATATTTCTCCAGGTTAGTCACGTAGAAGAGACCACTGCATAAAACCATTTTCCCAGAAGGTTTGACACATTATGATGTAAAAGCTCTATCTAAGCAGCTCTGCAAACAAGGTTGAATAATATAAGCTTTCGCTTGATTGATTGCAGGTTAGGAATTAAGGAAAGTGTGAATTGGCTTGTAGATGTAATGGAGAGGAGTAAGAGAACTGAAATGTTGCAACTCCGAGCAGGGGCAAACCTAAGCTCTACTTAGAAGGAATCATCCATATTGCAATAATTTTTTCCATACCATTCTGTAACTTTTGTAAGTAAATCAGGTACACATTTTAATCCATGTTACCTGATATTGGAATTTCGTCAGTGATACGTGTAACATGTGCTGTTAACGTCCACAACTGCAAGCATATGTGAAGTTTTACCTTCAAATTATGCTGCCTCCTTATCAAGTCTTTGATTCTCATCATCAATGACTTGTATCTTTTTTCATTCTGAATGGAAAACAAGTTTGTGGACTGCATTCATATGACAGTGATGGGTGGTGACACGGAGCATTTGGCAAGATAGTTCTTTTATTTGACGTTGTCAAGAACAGTACGAGAATCAGATTCTGATTAGTTTAGTGGAAGATATAACTTACACATACATTTCTTGAACTTGTGGATCCCTAAACCTTACAATGTTCTGAAAGGGAGGGAACGAGAGTAGGAAGAGGACTAGAGACGCGGTGCAGTGTCAAGTGATTCGACTCATCTACGACACACTCCTACATTGTGTTTTTCTGCACAGAAGGATGTGCAGTAAATAAAGTTGTCATGAAGACTATGGGCTCAAATTTGTAGAGAAAAAAGTTGGGTCATTTTTTCTACTACTTCAAGTTTTGTTTAGCAAAGTTATCTGGTATGTGGAATGTGGATGGACAAAGGTCATACATCAAATTTGCATACTGCAAGCTTTTCTATGGATCATACACAAATATTTTCTAATTTCTTCGACTTTAGGTCTAGGCGTCCGGCAAAATGAAGCGCACTGGGCTGGCTGATCCGGATTGCGCTGGGTTGGTCCATTAAGGGGCAAACACTCCCTACCAAGAGATCCTCTATTTTCAAGGCGGTTGAAATCCGAGATTTTTTATTAAGAATAGAGGAATTTCGACAATTTCAACCCCCGCCCTCCTTCCTAGTCATACACAAATATTTTTGTGGTTCTTGAAAATATTATTTCATAGAACAATTAATTTACTTTTTTATCCGCCTTCTCTTTTGCGATAATCACATATACTCTTGGTAATAGGAAGGAAACAACAACAACCACCCAATAATATTTCATCAGTGGGTTCCGGGGGTAATAGGAAGGAAACCAAAAGAAAAAAGAAATAAAAATAGGAAGAAGAAACATGGAGGTATAATTTGCAATTATTCATTCGTATAAAGTAAAAGCGGATCTTGAAAAGTTACTTTAGTGGACTTGGTCCTCTAAAGCGTTAGCCTCCGTGAATAAGAGAAATGCTAGCTTTAGAGAAGGTATTGGTTTTCAAAACACTAAGGCTCCTTATAATCCTCACAGTAAATATATGTCTAATCCTGATAATTGACTATGTTCTCATTATGGTCAAAATGGTCACTACAAGAATGCTTGTCGGGCTAGAATCCACGTTGTTAAAAAGAATATGAAGTTTGTTGAAATGAACTTAGTATCAAAGGAACCTGATCCCCAAAGAAGAAAATCTGGTCTACCAACACGGACTAGGAAGGATCTTATTCACCCTTTTTATCACTTTATGGGACCCAAGTTGATTTGGGTTCCCAAAGCTGATAAATAATTCTAGTAGGGTGAAGTGAGAGGAAGCGGTCAAAATGATATGTGGATAGTGGCTGCTCGAAGCATATGACTGGTAGAATGGAAGATTTCTTCTCACTTAGAGCCCTTCAAGGAGGGAGTGTGTCCTCTGGGAATAGAAAGAAAGGATACATTCTCGGTGTGGAAAATGGGCAGAAGTTGTCAATCGCTTGCTATGTGATAAACAGGTGCATGATCAGGTCCCTACTAGAGAAAACCCCGTATGAGCTGTTGAATGGGAAGAAGCCCAAGCTGACTTATCTGAGAGCTTTTGGGTGCAAATGTTTTGTTCTAAACAATAGATTTCCAACAAAAGAACTCAAAGTGTTGAAGAAAGTGCACATATGATCTTTGATTAATCAATGGAGGCCCGTGATAAAACAATTCAAGATGATGAAGCTGAGAACAGAGAGTTTCTGCAGGTTCAAGATGAAATGGGTGAATTTCAGAAGATAAAATGAATCCAACAAGTCAAATCAAGCCAGATGATGACTTTGAATCTCAGTTGAATATGCAGGAACCAAGTATTACTTTAGTTCCTCCTAAAACTAAACAACAAGTAGATGATGTTGTGGCCGACACTCGAGAATCCAAACATGAAAGTACAACTGATGAAGGACCATCGGAGGCACCTATTCCTTTCAATCAATAGAGTCAAGATCAATCAGCAGTTCATGTCTCGAACTAGAACACAAGGGGTCTCATCCATTAAGTAATATGCTTACTCCCTTGGACTCACGAATAAACCAAATCCAGGTCAACAAATATGTTTGTCTTCACAACCTTTCTATCTCAGATTGAACCCAAGATTATCAAAGAGGCCTTGAAGAATGGTGACTAGATCTCTGCAATGCAAGAAGAGCTTCATTAGTTGAAAGGAACCAAGTGTGCCACTTGGTACCTAAGTATGTCGACAGAACCATCATAGAGACCATGTGGGTGTTTAGGAATAAATAGGATGAGATAAGAAATATTACCCGGAATAAAGTAAGGCTGGTTGTTCAGGAATTTAACCAAGAAGAAGAAATAGACTATGATGAGAATTTTGCCCAGTTGCTAGAATGGAAGCCATCAGAATTCTTATTGCTTTTGCATCTCACTTGAAGTTTAAGTTATTTCAAATGAATGTGAAGAGTGCATTTCCAAATGGCTACTTAAAGGAAGAAGTGTAACTAAAGCAATCACCGGGCTTTGAAGATCATAAGCATCCTGAACATGTGTTTAAGCTTGATAAAGCTCTATATGGGTTGAACCAGGCTCTAACAGCTTGGTATGGAATATTATCAAAATTTCTCCTTGGCAATGACTTCAAAATGGGGAAGATTGATAATACTTTGTTTTTAAAGATAACAGGGGAGGAACCTGCTAATGGTTCAGGTGTATGTTGATATCATTTTTGGTGCCATGATTGACTCCTTATGTGAAGAATTTGCAAAGCTCAAGGGAAGCAAGTTTGAAATGAGCATGATAGAAGAGTTGAAATTTTTTTCTTGAATTGCAAGTGAAGCGGACATCCAAGGTATCATAATTAGTCAACAAAAATACATCAAGTATTTGCTAAAAAGGTTTCATATGGAAAATGTTAAACTTATCGAAACTTCCATGGCAACTGCTACTCGGTTGGATGCTGATGAACCTGGTCCTTCTATGAACGAAACAATGAATCGAAGTATCATTAGTTCCCTACTCTATCTGACGGTTAGCAGGTCTAATATTATGTTCAATGTGTGTATATGTGCAAGATTTCCTGTCCAAAGTAATCTCACTTGAAGGCTACTAAGAGAATTCTTCGATATCTCAAGGGAACCGCTGAGTTGGTTAGATTCCACCCATTCGGAGATAATTTTGACTTGATTGGATATGTTGATGCTGATACTGATTATGTTGGATAATTGGTGGATAGAAAAAAGTACCTCTAAGATGGATCATTTTCTTAGATCCTTCTTGATCTCATGGGGGATCAGGTAACAAAATTCAGTTGCTCTCTCAATTGCTGAAGCTAAGTATGTAGCTGCCACCTCATGTTATGCACAATTGTTGTGGATCAAACAATATTAAAGATTTTGGGGTACTTACTGACTGTGTGTCATTACTGTGTGACAACATAAGTTCACTATATGGCAAAGAACCCGAACGGAGGACCGGGCAGCAGACATTTTCACAAAGGCACTGAGTAGGAAAGACTTTGTACAAAATCAATTGAAGCTGACGATAATCAGGATGCACCAATGATCTCTCACCAAAACCTCCTCTCAATTTTGGCTATAATTGGATGACACGTATATGTGAAAAGGTCATTTGATAATGTCTAACTCAATTCTATATTGTTACAGGTATGTACACATGGTATCTTCACTACTGACTAAGGATGAGAACCTGATTGATATTCTCAAGAATGACGCTTAACTCTGTTACATTCTATAGAGGAACCTGGTTCTCTCTCACAGATTAGTAGTTTCAACTATACCTTTCAGTTTCTAAAGACTGTTATAAGTGCCATGTCATTATATTTTCCCGTTTGTCTTAAAATAGTGTCGTGTTAGAATATTTTCTGATTGTCATAGCCTTCATTTCCGACACGACACATCGTACCTGATCCCCTACCTTAAAATCCTCACAGATACTCTTATCCACTCACTCTTCTCTCTCTTGAATCGCAAATGCAATCTTATCTTTCTTTCAGTTCCTTTAAAGAACCCCTGTTTTTCAAAAACATCCATCTTCTTTTCTCCCAAACCAACGTCTCCTAAATTATAGACGAGATCTCTATTGCGGGAAAAGAATCGAGAAAGATGTCAATCTAAAAGGCTAGTGAAAGTTGAAATTGTGACAACTCCAAAGGACCTGGTAGAGATGTTCAACGAAGAAAGAAGGGGTGAGTTCTCAAAACAAAAAAGAAAAAAAAAAGAGGAATCAAAACTATAGAGAGATCAAAAACATCTAAGGGATTAGCGACGTTCAGCCCAATCAATTTTTCCACCATCATGCTTGAGCACATTTTGAAGATTAGGTCCATAAAGGATGAACACCATGGTGTGGGGTATGATTATCTGCTCACAAGGGTTTTCAAACACTTTGGGGTTATACTTGAGCAAGACATCGCGACACTAAGAAAACAGGTGGAGGACCTGATGCAGCAAATGTTATAGTATCAGGCTGCAAATGAAAGAATTGACAAGCTCTTATCTAAGCTCTAATCTTTCGTCCTTCCTGCCTTTTTGCCATCTCCCTGCTCCTTCTTTCTTGTGTTTTCCTCAACTGTTTCCGTCCTTGTTGATTCCCTCTATTTCTTTTTTAATGATGTGGTATTTCTAGTATTTGTCTTTGATGCTCTTATGTGTGTGGTTGAAAATACTAAATTGTTGATTTTTATAAAACTGGGTTGCATTCTTGATTATATGTAAACTTTAATTTTTGTTCTTACTTGTAAATGAATTTACTCACATTAGTGTTGCTCCAGCGGCCATGAGTAACTTTTCCTTATGTCTTATTCTTCCTCAAGTTACTGCTTAATCTTTTTAATGATGCCAAAATGGAGAAGTTTAGGTGTGCGAATGAAGTTTGAAGTTTGGGTGCAAGGGGAAACATCTATGGCTATGTGTAAGGTGGAATAAGCTTTCGGGGGGAAAAGAATCCAAAAGATTTTACTCAGAAGGATCTTTCATTTAGGGAAAACTAGATGGGGATCTGGTTCGCAGGGAAAACTTGGTCAAGTGTTTTGTCATCATCAAAAGGGGAAAATTGATGAAGCATAGACATTGAAGTACTATGCATTTGTTTTGATGATTTGATAAAACTTGTTGAGGAACAAGATACGATGCTTAAGGGATCAGGTCTCTTATTCTCGATGTCAACCTTTATAGTTGTAAAAGCAACTTTATAGCTACCACTGCTACTGCAGCAGAGCCACAGTGTAGTAGCAGCACCGCTACGGTCCTAGCTCTTGTACAACGGTCAAGGACTCCATCTCTCTCTCATCCTCTCATATACATTGAACAAGATAAGATGCAAAAAGTCAAGCTCTGCAAAAGTCAAAATATTGATATTCTTCTTCATCTGCAAAGTGGCGGCACCTCTCTAAAGACAAAGCTGCAACACCTTGAAGAACCAGTTCCTTATCAATCAGTTGTATGTTAATGTTCTAGGTTGTTAAGTCTTTGTCTTTTGTTATTAACATTGTAAACGTACTCCTCTTTTGAGAAGTTTTTGTACGTCGTTTCTATTTTGTATTTGAACAATTTGTGGTGGGTTAGAGATAGGCGTAGTTGTCTTTGTAATATAATTATTACAAAGGGCTTACAATAAAGTTATTGTAAGGCGAAGGGATTAAAAGTTTAATTCTTAAATTGCAATAAGTTGTAATCCAAAACATTGTCTGACTATTAGTGAAGTTTGGAAAATCCTCCTAGAATAGATTGTGATTTTACTCTCTTGAGCAAAAAAAAATTCACATAAACATCTTATATTATTTACCTTCAGTTCTGATGGACTCACACAAATTATCAAAACTTCTTCTAAGTTATGCATGGATCCCATCTAATAATTTATATATGTAAACCATATGAGTGTTTGGATGAAGTTGCAAGAAAAAGAATCAGTGCAAGTTTAAAGTTTGCTAACACTAACTAAATTTTAAATAATTTTTAGAACCGACAATATTTTAAACAATACTATCACAAGCTGCCATCCCTATGAGTTTTGACTCTTTGGTAATTTTGTTTGTCATTTTCGGGCTTAGGTTATTTACTGCTTTCTCCGTTTTGATTTTGACAGTTAAAAAATATTTTATTGGGTCGTCCGCACAATTAATCCTTATTTTGGAATTTCTTTAATTTTTATCTTTTAAATTGGTAGTTTTTAATTTTTACTTTTTGATATTTTACGTGATAAAAAAGTTATAAAAAATGCTTTTGACAGTAAAACCAAAAGAAATAAAAATTCACAAGGTACAAGTTTTTGCTCAAGTTATGTTTTAAGGCATAAATTCACACAGGTTATAATTCAAGCATAAGTTAAACAGCATGAACTTGTATCTTGGACATAAGTTCAATAACATGAACTTGTGCCTCATAAACATGTGTTTTGGGCATAAGTTCAATAACATGAATTTATATCTTGGGGCACAAGTTCAGTGGAACTTCTGCCAACTGAACTTGTATTGTGGGGCAGAAATTTAGTAGGAAACTTGTGCGCAGAAGTTCAACAGCATCAATTTCTGCCTATTGAACTTATATCTTAGACAAAAATTCAGTAGCATGCTAGAGTTAACTTATGCGTTGCGAATTTTTTTTGCATTGCATGCTAGAGGTATTTATCCCCTTTTTATTACTTAAAATATTGAAAGGCAAAAATTAAAGATCGCCCCAAAATAAGTAGTCGGCGAAAAAATTTGTATTTTCTTTGATCATAATTGAAAGTATTTTGAACTGTTTAAAAAATTAAAAAATTTTATATTCGACATTCACACTAACACTAATTAATTTAACTCTCGGATACAAACTATGACAAACAAATTGAAATAAAGGGAGTATTATGCCAATCTGTCACCTAGGCCTAAATGATCATTGCCTCGCCACCACCCAAAGAGAAAAAGAAGAGGACAGAAAAAGAAAAAAAAGAACTTGCAACACATTTGTTGCTTTAGTCATCCTAAGCTTTTCGAAAATATTTCATCTACCTAAAACTTTTGTCGACCCCAATGATAAATCTAGTTCAAATCTTCTTTTATGATTCAATTTACATATGAGGGAAACGGTAGGCTTCAGCTAAAATAGCATTATTGATGTACTTTAAGTTGTGATTGCATGTTTTGTCACAATTTTTAGCAGGTTATCGATTAATAACATTTATCCGTAATTACCTTATAAGTAACCTAGTACATAGAACGTAATCGCAAGGCACAAACGTCCAGTTGCTTGTCAAAAGGAAAATTAGAAAGTAAACCAATGTGGTAGAATGTTAACTCTAAATATATTTTAGCAGCAATGGCAATTCTCCAACAGCTAGTGTAAAGCTTAAAAACATTGAGATGCCTTATCAATGCTAAGAAAGAATGTAAAACAGACCCAATTCTACAAGAGAAGAATTCACTGAACGTATCAATCAATGGCAACATCACACATCACAGCGGATCGAAGATGCTCATCACAGGTGAAGCAAGGGTCCAAGTACTTGTCACCCAATTTCAGCAGAACTATATTTAACCCAAGGTATGCATGTTTACAAGATTCAAACGAGGCAAAGTTCACATCCAGCTCTTCAGAGATAATCTCGGGCAATCTCCTCATACACTATATCCTTAATATCTCCAACAAAAAATAACCGATGAAGGTGTATGCCTAACCCATTACAAGTTGTCCATGCCTTACTAGCAATCCGTCATTGACAAGTATTATGCATCACTCTAGCATTGCCTTGAGGTTAAACAAATTCCCTTCATTAACCAAACAATAGAGATATATCCACACCAAATAATACTCAGTCCCCCTACCTCAGATACAGTTCTACACAAGATCACAAACAGGAAACTTGTGCAAACTTCGTCACCCATACCTTCATGAAACTTAAGCACCAAATGCAGGTATTAGCCCATACTGTACTAGTTAATATTGCAATCACTTAAAAACTGATTCTCCTGGTTTAGGAACTTCCGCCAGAAAACTGTATAATCGCGGATGCCCAACTCAAGCCAAGGTTTCATGTTACCATTAAAATGCAGTACTCTGGCATTCTTCACAGCTTCAATATCCACTCCATATTTATGACCCAGTCCTGATAATACCCACTTATCATCCAAAGCGTAAACTTCACCCTGAAAAGTAAGCAAGCTTGCACGCAATGCAACAGCCTCTTCTGAATTCATCTGCAATTGAATAAAAGGGTGACTGGTGTATGCCAATATAAGTATAGCATATACATAAATGGAGACAAGAAAAATGGATTAGTCCTATACACAATCTAACATGAGATACCACACCAAGAATCTTGTCCATGACTCATTTTAATTTAGATAGATAAAAATTACCTAGCATAGTCCCACTACCCAAGAACCGCCCTTGCAGCCCTGTCTCGTAAGCATACAAGTTGAGTGTGTAAAAGAAATGCTCAATGGGTTACGTTAATGTGCAGTAGTCTTTGATAACCCATAGTTTGTGGAGGCCCGAAAGAATTAACCCATGAACTCCAAAAAATCCACGCCAAAATGAAAAGAAACGGAGGCCCAAAAGACGGGACGTCTTTATTTAGGTGGGTGGCAGCCCACATGCCCACGCAAAACAATATCATAACATTTATGTAGAGAGGACAACAATGAACCTGTTTAGTATTTTTCCACCTTTTTATGCTTCCCATAGTTTGTGGGGTGCTGGAAAGGGTTAAGCCCTGACCACCAAAAATCTACTCCAAAACAAAAAGAAAGGAGGCTCAAAAATACAAGGAGCAACATGAAACAATCTTGAATATTTATATTGAAAGTGCAATAATGAACGCAATTAGTATTTTTCCAACTTTTTCTGTTTTGGTTTCTTAGCGCATGCAAATTACCTTTTTCTTTGTCCCCTTTTGTATTGGGTATACTACTTATACACCATTCATATTGAAGGAGAAAAAAACTTATATAACATTCATATTAAAAAAGTCAACATAATTACCCATATTGGGTATTAATTCAATACTTCCGTGAAGCTTAAGGAAATAATTATTGTGTTACTTTGGTTCATCAGTCACAGTTTGGCTTGTGAAAATAACTTTACCCTTCACCTAAATATATTTCTATTTTCAAGCTTCATTCAAATTCAAAGCAAGTGTTCTAAAATTTGCTCAATCTTAGTTCATTTCATTTTCTTTACAATCAAATAATAAGTTGTTTCCAATGTAACTAGTGAATAATGGGCTAGTCACTCTACCCTTCTCCAATTAAATATTAGGTGTGGTTCACCAGCATGACTTGAACTCATGGCGTATGCTGTTCCACACATCCTATGTTGTACTACATCTGCCACTGGTTATATAAAATGGCTAGGCTAGCCTGCTGGCATGGCACTGAGTTTATTACCCACTCGTGTTGCGTCTCATATTTGAGATAAATATAAAGTTGAGAATGTTGTCCCGTAAGTTAAGTGTGCACTTACTATAGTCTTGTCTCTCAAAACTAATTCCATGAAGTATGTGTTGGGTGAATGTCTTGAGAAGAGAACTTTTTATTCTTGTTGAAAAAGGAAATGTTTACATTTGGCCCTAGAAATGATCTTTGGATTCATCAGAGGATTCTTCACGTTGGCTAGAATACATTACTTGAACGAAGCTAGATCTTGTAACTCATTCATATGATGCCCTCAATTTAAGACATAGCCAGACATTGCGGGATTGAAGTATGTTGTGAGGGAGAAAATCCAGCTTGAGAAATGACATACATATGACTTGGATGGTCTCATATGTACGTCATTCATATGATTCCCTCAATTGTCTTAAGACATAGCCAAACAAAGCCCTCACAACATAGCTCAATCCCCCATAGTGCAGCATCACCCAAGATTGCACGTGTCAATCGATCCTTGCTAGCAAGACTGAACCCTAAGTCATGCTCATAAGTCAACATATGAGGCTCTTAAGAGTGGTGCCTCGAGTGCTTAATCAATACATAGATCCTTATCTTCCCAAGAGATAGCCCGCAGCGCATAGTCGTTCCATATAACAAGCCTGCGGGACATGTTGGGTAGCCAAGTTAACAACTGAGGCAAAACATTGCCCAAAAAGTTTCATAACTTGTTTGGATACCTCAGACGCTTCTTTGAGTAGTCCTGGTAGGCCCTTGAGGACACTCCTCAAGGCAGTGCACTTGGTGTGGCTCCCAGCAACATGCATGCGGAGGACTGGTAGAAGTGTCACCACTAGCCCCCTTATATTATGCTTTAAAAAGAAAACCCCAAATGATCTCAGATGACATGTTCTAGCCCAACTGTCATAAGGGGTGTTTCTCTACCCCAACATCCAACTAAGGGGTCATTTGTTCCTACTGAATCATCTTAACTTCATTTACATCTTTATAAAGTTTCCCATAAACATAAAAAGAGATGTGCCTTCGAAAGCTTCAACTAATTAAATCCATAGTAACTTCAACAAATGTTAAGTCACATTATGAGAAACTTTTTTTAATTGTTAAATCACATTATGAGAAGCTACTGATCAGGAGAAGAACTTCCATATAACTTGATTTGGATCACAACAGCACTGAAAAAGCTGTGTTTTTTCACGGCTAAGAATTTGAGAAATGGGAAGATTACTTTGGAATTTTGTGTGTATCACTCAGGTGTAGATGTGGACCATCTCCTTCTACGTTGTCGAGTAGCTTCGATGTTATGATGTGAAATATATTGGGTGATACCAAGCACTATAAAAAAGGTGTTGTTAAACTGGAAGGGTGGAAGATGCAGGACTTGAAATGGTGCTCCACTAGCACTTATGTGTGTTCATCCACCACTATCCAATAGTATTAAGAAATGATCAATGATTGGTCTCAACAATGCATGTAGCAATAAATTGAAATTTTTCTTCCTAGTCACTAGAGATCAAGATCTTGTCTATCCACGAAGTGGACCTCTTATTTCTCCAAGTGAAGTTTGCCTCCGTAAGTGTTATATCAATGATATCACATGTTACCAAGAAATCCAATAAAGTTATCCGCTACAACCTCCACCTCCCAAGAATTGCTTCAGGACTACCTTCTTCCAGAAACCTTATAACACTAAAGTCTCTTACTATCTCTCCATCTTTGACACACATACCAAAGTGTTTGTATGTTGGGTAGTTCATATTTGTTGCCAGACAAAGTCCTACCTTTGTATAGTTAAAGCGACATCTTAGACTTTGGGTCGACTTGATTTCTTCTATCAAAGACAATAATCTCTTATTCCATAAAATCATTATTTCCCAGCTGCTTTTTGGGTATACAAGAAAGACAACCCAACCTAATGGTTACGCAACATACTTTGACCATTTGCTCCTTAACCACTGCCATATATGTTTTTACTCCATCCTTGAGGCACTTGCACTTCTGGATCACCCTTTTCACCAACATTCGTTTTTAGGGTTGTTGAATCCCTTGATAATCCACATCATTATTTTTTAATGCATGATGGTAATCATATCATGGCAAACCCTATACCCTTTTTTTCTCTTTCAGCTCCCCTCCAACTTCCTCTTATCATAATTTGTCGAGCAAGTACGACACCTTAACTCCGTCTCCCTCCTCGCCTTAGATCCCAAAGTCCCTACCCTGGTAAATGTTTGTTTGCTACTATTTGGATCTTTTCTTTTCAATCCCTCTTGATTTGGGTCAACACATCTAGAATATCATCATGGTCCTCGAATAATATTTCAAAAAAGCTTTAGAAAAGCTTTTAATTTTTTATGAGCCCTTATAATATCTTGACTTTCCATCTTGGGATGATTCCGACAAGATTCAACTGCCTCCTCCGACTGAAGCACCTTATAATATTCAACCATTTTAAGTAGTTCAGCCACCACCCAATCCCCTCATAAACAAATTCTCGTAACCCCGAAACTTCCTTAAATGACTTAAGAAGATGCATGTGATACCCTCCCAATAATATTATCATATTAATTATTCTCCACCTCTTCCAAGCAAACCATGCTCTATCTAGTTTCAAGTGTAGGAGTCTTCGACATTGACCTTCCTATCAATTCTCTCCTTTCTTTGTTGGTAGTATTTGTTGCAATCCCTCTTTTCAATATTACCAAACTCGTATGAGATGTTGGCTTGGTAGTGTTGCATTAGTCTTCTAGCAATATCAAATGACCAGTCTTAGTCGCAAGGGTACGCCTTGTTTGGTCCATCGTTTACATTGAAACATAGCCTTTTTCCAGCAAATGGATTCTACAAAATTGAGGTGGTGGACTAAATAGTTTCTACCCCCTTTATTACTATATTTTGTTGAAACATGCCAATCTTTTAGTTTTTCTTGGCTTTCATTTAATTTTTGTTAATAGGCCTATTGCTGCTTTTTATATTGTCTAAATTATTGAGCCCATAATAATAAGCCCACAATTTTCTTACCCAAGGAGGAAGATCATGTTTCACTCCACTTGTCTTGGCCCATTAACCTTTCGCACATCAGCTATACTGGACACTATATTAGTAACCTTCTCTAGAGAAATCCACAAAAATTCGTTGTAGAGTTGGCCCTCCTCTCAGTTCTCTCCTTTCTTTTTTGATAGTATCTGCTACAATCCCTCTTTTCAATGCTACCAAACTCGTTTGAGCGAGATGTTGGCTTGGTTGTATTGCATTAATCTTCTAGCAATATCAAATGACCAGTCTTAGTCTCAAAGGTTCACCCTACTTGGTCCATTATCCACATTGAAGGTTGACTTTCTGGCAGATGGATTCTACAAAACTTAGGTGGTGGAAGACTCTCACTTAGTTTCTACCCCTTTGTTACTATATTCTGCTGGAATAGGTCAATCTTTTTGTTTCTTTAGGCTTTCACTCAATTTTGTTAATAGGCCTACTGCCACTTTTTATATTGTCTAAATTATTGAGCCCATAGTAATAAGCCCACAAGTTTCTTATCCAAGGAGAAATATTATGTTTAACTCCACTTAAGCATTAGCAAAAGCACTCACTTCAACGCTTTAAGCGAGAAACGAGGTGCAGCGCAGGACCATCACTTTTCTGCCATGACGCGAGGCAATGGTGAAAAGGCGATCGTTTCTGCAATCGAAACAAGAAGTGAGGCACAGAAATTGGTAAAAACTGACTTACGTGACCGGACTGCTGCAACTTCTCTTCTCTTCCTCTACTTTGACTGCTCTTCAAGTTTCTTTTTTTTTTAAAAAAAAGGTAACAACTTGTATATATATCGAAAGTCAATACCATAAGGAGCCAAAGGAGGGGCTAAAATGGATAACTAACAACTATCCTTGTTACACTTTGCCTATCAGTTCTATGAGTTCCCTTTATCCTCCAAAAGATAATGTTTACACCAAAAAAAGAAGACACTAAGACAATTCATCCCTACTTGAGCGGATGGATTTTCTAGAATTCAAAAAGTTTTGAATTTTTTTCCTTCCAGGCTACCCACCCAATGTAGGCTGGAATGATTTGCCACCAATGTTCCACTCCATTTCTTTTGTCAATCCCCTTCCAACTGTTTAGGAGTTCCAAAGTGGTTTCGGGCATGACCCAACTCACTCCTAAGATACATAAAATATGTGTCATACATTTGCAGTTGTCTCACAGTGAATGAAGAGACGATCATTTTTCTCCACATCTAGTTCACACTACAGTGTAATCAAAAGTGAAAAGCGCAAAAAAGCTCTAAGGTTCATTGGGGCTTTAAGCGCAAAGCGCAAATAAAACATGGGCTTTAATGAGAAAAGGCGCAAAGGGAGAAAACATACATACATGCATACATATATATATATATATATATATATAGCCCAAGACTAATAGTTATAAGCATGTAACAAATATATGATAAATAAATTGAGTTTATTTTAGGATTAAGTGAAATATCAATTGTTTAGTGTCGACTCTTCAGAAAATGCTCATTTGCAAGGAAAAGTTTGTCTTAGAGCCCTGATGATGACACTAAAGCGCACATTAAGCGAGGCGAAGCGCTCAACGTGTTTTGACAACACTGGTCCATTGAAGCATTTTGAACAAGTCTAGAAACCTTTTCTTTGTAGTTCTTCATGAGTCAGGCAAGCTTTTTTTAACCACAAGCCACGTAAACAGAATATCTTGAGGGAGGGGGGGGGGGTCTCCTGCTTTTCCATATAAGCTTCCAAGGCCACATATTTGTGATATAAGGTTTGTGATTTATAAACCAGTACGCGAATTTCACTAAAAATATCCCTTTGTTGTCCAATAACCATCTTGGTCTTTCAGATGTATTTGATACAATCTTGTAAGGCTCTAATTTCTGCACAGTTCACCAACTCCGTCAATTTTCTGCATAGTTCACCTACTCTGTCAATTTCCCAATCATTTAAGGCTCTTGTAAATATCAAATTCCATCTAGCTGGTCCCACACTTGATGAATCTTGGTAGGGTGTTGGAGGCTTATAGAGTAGAGTTCCTGCAGCCTATCCTGCGGTATCCATTTTTCTTCCCAAAAATCAGTTTTCAGACCATTGCCCACCTTAATACTACTATTTCCCATGAATTTGTGCCATAAGTTTTTGATGGTCCTCCAGACACTGCAACCATATGGTGAACTGACTAGTTTGCCAAATCATATTTCTGAGTGATGAATTTTCTCCAGAAAGAGTTCTCTTCAAAGCTAAATTTCCATAGCCACTTTTGGAGTAAACTCTAATTATGTAATTTGAGAATTCTGATGCTCAAGCCACCTTGCCTCTTGCTTAAAGTTAGAATCTCCTATTTAACTAGATTGAAACTTCTTCTCTCTTTGTTTCCTTGCCATAAAGAATCTCTTCTTAGCTTGTCTAATCTTTCCTCCACATTACGGGGAACAGGAAATAGTCCCATCATGTACGTGGGGAAGGCATCCATCACTGAGTTGATGAGGGTGAGTCTGCCCCCCAAAGATAGATAATGGTTCTTCCACCTTGCAAGATTTTTGTCACATATGTCAATTACCTCATTCCAGATCTCATTGGACTTGCTATTGACACCAAGGGACATCCCCAGATATTTTGTAGGTAAAGAGCCCATTTGACATCCTATGTTGTCAGCCAAGTAAGATATATCATGAACTTCATTCACTGGGAAACTTTTCTCAACTGACATGTAAGCCAGAGAGTGCTTCAAAGATGGTCAAAATTGTTGATTTGTGTCAATTCTGCCTCACAAAAAACGGTAGAATCATTTGCATAAAACAATGAGTAACCTCCAAGTTATGATATGTAATATTTGAAGTACCAAAACCTTTGATCCAATTGAGGGAGTTTGCAGTTTTGAGCATATGATTAAGACCTTGCATGGCTAAGACAAATAGAAAAGGGGACAGACGATCCCCTATCTTAAGCCTCTGCTAGAATGGAAGAAACTTTTGCACAGAGAATTTAACAGTTGATAGGCATAGGCAATGGAATATCCAGTTATTTCATTCCTCTCCAAACCCCATGTCCTTGAGAATCTTTAAGAGGAAAAGCCAATAGACATGGTCAAATGCCTTTTCTATGTCAAGTTTGCATAAAATCCCATGACTTGTTTAATTCTGGAGTCAACCAATTCATTGGCTAACAAAGCGGCATCCAAGATTTGCCTCCCTTTGATGCTCTTCTTCTTCTTCCTTTCTCTTTTTTTTCTATTTTTTTCTCGTTTTCTTCTCTTCCTCTTTTCTCTGTTTTCCTCTGCTGCTACTCGATTGCACTGACTTTTTTTCTCTCTTCTTTTATATCTTTTTTCAGTTCTTCGACTTGCTGGAATTTGTTTCTCTGTTCTGCTATGTTATTTTCTCTGCTCTACTCTATTTCTTCAGTTATTAGTTTTGCAATTGGTTTCCTCTGTTTTTTATTTCTGTATTAGTAAAATCTGTTTACTCTATTTTTCAGTTATTACTTTTTAATTTAAGAACTGAAAATTTTGCCTAATATGTTATTTCTATTTAGTAATTGATTATTTATCTATGCAATTTAATATTTGTTATTTGTATTAGATTGCGCTTCTATTGGAAAAAGTGTGCACTTCACTTCACGCTTTTCTGAAACAAGCCCTTGTCGCTTTTTTCCGCATCTCGTTTCCGAAACACTGCTCCACTTGTCCTAGCCCATTATCCTTTCACACATCAACCATACCGGACACCATATTAGTACCCATCTCTAGAGAAATCCACACAAATTCGTTGTCTTTAACAAGGACAGAGTTCAAAACTTCTTCCAATACTTTACTACTTCCTCTGTTTCAATTTTGTCTTACTTATTTATTCAAAAATATAATTATGTTTTGTCTTTGTGGGATTTCACTGGGTTGTTGTTATTGTTGTTATCTTCCTTTTTTGTTTGTTTAAAGAAAATGTCTCTTTACATTTAGGAGTCGTTTCGTTACTGGATAAGGCATAAGTTAATACATGAATAACTTGGTTATTCATGTATTAATTTTATACCATGTTTGGTTTCCAAATAGGATAAAAGCTATTCATGTATTAATTTTATGTCATGTTTGGTTGGTAGGTTTCAAATGTTGTATAAAAGTAATTCATGTATTAATTTTATGCAGTGTTTAGTTGTGTTTTATTAATTCTGCATAATTTATACTTACATAACTTATGAGTAAATCTATGTATAATTTTATACATGATAGAAGGTGGAATAAATTATGTGGATATTAGTTATACATGGATTAAAATTATAAAATTACATATATACCCCTATTAATGTACTTTTAAAAAAAAATTAATTTGATATGTGAGTACACAATTTTTAAACTTAAAAAAATTATTGACTAAATTTTTTTTAAAGGGCTGTAAGCCCTCTTTTATTAAAAAAAAATTATATTATTTTTGTGAAAAAAAGGAAGAATTTTATACTATTTGTTTACTTATTTATTTATAAATAATATATATTAATTTATATAAATTAAATATTTAATAATTAACAATTCATGTATTGTAATTTCAATAACTATAAATCCTACACAAATAATACCTACATAACTAATACTTGCAAAACTAATACCTACATAACTAATCCCTGCATAAAATAATACATAGATTCTCTCATAATTAATTCATGTATTACTAATACCTGCATAACTCTAACTCATAACCAAACGACCCCTTAGTAATTCTTTAATTCCAGTATTACACATGGCATGTTTAAGACCACAAAATTCAAAGAGCATTTTGGTACATTACGCATGTCTTTAGATTAAGACCAAAAGATTCAAAAGTCTCATACTTTCTTAAACTTTGTGCCCAATAAAACGAAACGGAAGGAGTATGAGTTTTGCGCTAGATAAATCAATGAGTGTCAAATCTACATCTAGAGAATCCCAGCATAAGTCAATTGTTTTCCTGAAAAGTTCTTACCATCACAGTAGGACTGAGATTCCTACCAAGCTTACCACCATTATTCCATTCTTGCTCCATGCACCATTCAGGCAGTGTTGAAGGTTCAACCAACTATCATTAGAAAGTCATCCTTTGTCCACCTTGCACCCAGTTTTAGCATCCTATTGGCTTCACCTTGAAGGAAACCTGAGCATAATCAGCGAATCTCCCATTCTTGAGACTTTAAGACTTGTGCTTGCTAAGCCCTAACAGCCCACTTAGTGACACTGTCGATGGATGCCACTTTACCAATCTCCCAATTAAGGATGTCCCCATAAACATCTTCAATTTCCAAGTTGTTCCTTGGAATTGATAGTTTTGCCTCTCCATCAACAAAATTCCGGTTGCACTTTCCCTCAAAAATTAGAGTCAACCGTCCACCACCCTATAAGTCCTTTGCTAGTCCATCACATATATAGGTCTCGTGAAATCTTCTGCCATGGCCTCTTGGCTAGGTCAGAGTTAGAGTGGTGATGAAACTTCTCTCTAAAACCAGTCCCATAGTTCTCTATACTTTTTAGTTGTTTGAGAAGACAAAATGAACAACTTATATCAATTCTATCAATATGGGTTTTTTCGAAAGAATTTCAGTTCATTTTTTGTTGTCCTAATCCAAAAAGGGGAGGTGCAATGGATATTAAATATATCCAACTAATTAGCCTAGTAAGGATGGCACAAGATATTACAAAAGATAATTTTCACTATGACTAAAGACAGTAATGTGAAACATTATATCTAGTTGTTGAAAATTCCTTTATTGGTGATAGATATATTAGAAATTATTATTGTCAATGGGATTGTGGACATGAATTTGCTAAAAGCCCCGCACTACATTGTGTGAGGAATCAATCAAAACTTAAAAATATGGAGAAGCACTCTAGAAAGTAACAATTCTTTATCATTTTTAGGGCAAGCATAACAGAAATCACTTTTACTCACCAAAATTTGATTTATAGTGTTGTGGAATTATTTTACAGTAGAAATAGTGCAATCGAACAATAACATGCTAATTTTCAAACCGTATTAGCCTCAACAAATGAAAATAAAGAAAGAAGGAAATATTTTACTTGCCTTTGCCTTACATCTTGGAGGCAAAAGTCGTCGAAAACAACAAATGTAAGTCAAAAGATGAATAGTCAATGACCTCTGTTACCAAAACAACAAATGTAAGTCAAAAGATGAATTGTCACTGACCTCTGTTACCAGCTTCAGGTATCTTCCGGAAATATCTTGTTCCCTCCACCTCACTAGATCAATAACATTTAATCCAGACATCCAAGCACAAGATTTTTCATCCAATCTCTTGTCAGCAAAAAGTTTCCGCAGCTGAATCAGCCTAACTGAGCAGCACTGAACTGCAGCATTCACTTTCCCGTCCATATTGATGCCCCATAAGACTGACAAGTCTCTTTGCACAATAATGTCATCATCCAAGACTACGACTTTCTTCAAACTAGGGAATATCTCAGGAAGAAGATAATGGGAATGCGAAAAAACAGATAGGTATTCTGTTGTAGGCGGTCTATCAACCTTGTGGAAGGAGACACGATATTCTTCAGGCAGAGAAAGATGAATTGACGTTGATGCCTTATTGTTTTTCAGCTTATGATCTTCAATATTCAACACCTCAACTGTGGCCTCCATATACTTGTTCCTCGAGAACCATAACTTCATGGCAAAGTAATTCTGTCTATCTGTTACCACATGAAATACTTGATTCTTACTTTCCTGCATATAGAAGAAAACCCAATCAGAAAAACTGATAGAAGTGTTAACAACAGAAAATTTTGCAATTGAAGAGAGAATATACAAACCATACTTTTGCATGTGTTACAGAGGAGTTAATTACGGCAGACGATGCCAGCACATTGCTGGAGAATATAACAAAGTGGTGAAGATCTGGATTCAAATGTCTCTCTGCCAATGACTGATCAATATCAGGTGGAGGGGATTTAAAATACTCTACAGTTAATCGCATTGACAGGCAATGATGACTCTTGGGCATGGTTTGAACTGCTAGTTGGTAGAGGAAGGCACTCTGTCTCATATGGAAAGTAGCCTCATCTTCAGTTAGATCGACTAATTGTCTGAATTTCTTGTCTACATTACTGCAATCTACAGGGCATGCCTTTGCTTGAGCAATTACAGCCTCCATCTTAGTTAGCTTCTGATCAACCCTGGTGAACAAGCAAAAGAATGAATTTTCTGTGAAAGGATTTCAAGAAATTTATTTATGGAATATAATGAAAAGACGCCTTTACAGATTTCTTCTACCTACAGGCAAAGGAATAAGTGGAAGACAAGAAACATGTAGTAAAGATACTTCTGTGCCTAATTAAAGTGAACAAACAAATGCAACAAAAAATAATTAGACTAGTAGCCAGATTAAAACTGAAACTTAACTACTGGAATTAGAGCTAGGCCAGATTAAAAGTAATTTGATTCAAGGAGATCAATGTTTGGGATCTTTGTCCCTTACGACTATCAAATTCAGTCAACGAGTGGATGTTATTTGAAAAGTTTTAATTTGCTAGAACTTATTCGACAAGACAGCTGACCAAATTCCCGATAATATTTTTCAATCGGCATCATTAAGGGAAGAGAGTGAGACAGAAGGAGAGAGATGGGAGAAGAAGTAAGGGAGACAATCAGGCCTGAGCAGTGGATACTGAGGTTGAACTCTGCATCCAGTATCAAACAGTTTGCTCCTGATCTATTTGAGTTGAGCTGAGGTTAAGTCTAAATTGCATGAAGGCATAACATCTAGACAGCACTAACCAACCACAAAAGTCAAGATCCTTCCCATAACATATAAAGCAAGCTTCACCTATTTCTCAATCTTAATCACAAAAAGATACGATTAAACATTTTGACATTACATGATCATTTAAAAATTAAGATTATGTCCAATCATTTATTTTGTGGCATAGTTGCAGGGAAACAATTTGCACATACAGAGGAGGAAGATCTTTGTCCACCGTAGTTACACTAAGCACGCGCTCAAAGTCTTGAATGTTTTGCTTCATTTCATGTGACAGCTTGTCAAGAGCCGGAAGCTTCGCAATGCTAGGATAGTATGCCCGAGCCACATACAACAAGTCTTTCATCTTTCTCACAGTGAAATCATTCGCTCTTTCCTTATGATTGCGACGCCATAAACAGTAGCTCCCAAATTTTAGCTCACATAATTTCTCACCCTCATCAATGCCTTTGATATTCTCAGCGGCAGGCGTAGCACCAACATCTGTGCTCTGTTTTCTATTTACAAAGTCACCAACATCTGTGCTATGCTTTTTTTTTGTCAAGTCACCAACACCTGTGCTCTGCTACACATATCAAAGATTAATCTTATTATTGTATCAGAAGGAGACAAAAAGAATTAACCAACATGTAAAGATTCATTTTGGTGATGAGAACATGTAAAAAACATAAGGTTGCAGAACTTCGTACATTTGCTCCTAAGCGCTCTTTGGGCAATCCATCCAACAAAGGAGAACCTGGAAAAATAATATTGCAAAGAGGAATAGCTTAAAATATATCTAAAGGTTACATTAGCTCCATCCACTAAAAAGGAAAGAGACAGGATCACATTAAAAGAAAAGGCTAAACACCCAAGGGTGTGTTTGGTATGAAGGAAAATGTTTTCCACAGAAAATAAGTGAAATTCTTACTTAATTTTTTGTGTTTGTCAAGTAAGAAGAAAATATTGTCCCAAACGCATTTTATGTAATCTAGGCAAACACTATGGGGGTGGCAGTGAAAAGTAGGAGTGTGGGGGTGGTGGGGTTGAGGGCTATGATGGTGGAGGTGGGGTGTGTTGGAGTGTGGGGTGGTGGGGTTAAGGGCTATGGGGGTAGAGGTGGGGTGTATTGGAGGGTGGGGAGACAATTAACGTGGAATGCCACTTAAGAAACTTGTTTTCTCTACTTCCGTTAGGGATGTCATTTTCTTCATTTTTAAGAAACTTGTTTTCTAAAAATTTTTTACCAACCAAACATGGAAAAATTGGAAAGCATTTTCCGCCAAATTCACACCCTAATTTTTACATGAATGTACATATGCATAGAAAATTTGTCTATATCTAAAATAAAATAAAAAGAGTTGTTTGTATATGTAGCATGTATAGATATTGTTACACATTTTAAAGCGCTACATGTTTCTCTTCAGAGAATTAAGTTGGATATCCTACCAGCAGTCTTGTTCTCCGCTTCCCCAACAACAATATTTCCCCCAAAATCCTGAGAAAATGGTGAAGAAAAATCAATCAAATAACTTATACGCAAAGTGAAGACTAAAAACTGAAACTTTGGAGCAAGTCTCATATACCCATATTAACTATAAGATGTGATTACTTCCAAGATCAAAGCACAGATGATAAAGAAAGCTGAAATTATAGAGAAGCTTGAGACATGTGGACTACCTTAGTTGTTCAATGTTCAACCGACAGTTGCTTCACGCAATAATTTCAGCTTTCTCAAAAATAGACATTTTCAACATAAAGCTTCTCTTTCTTTCTTTCATTCTTTCTTTCTTTATCTTTCTTTTCTTTTTTGATAAAGCGTAAAGCCTCTTTGTTTTTTCCCTTCCCCATCTGATAGCACGGTCAAATTAGTATTTTTTTTAATAATTGTGGTGTCTGGGCTAGCTTGCGCGCACCTCGACTAATTCCACGGGATATCTAGCACCTCCCTGGTAACTTTGTCCACCAAGGCTAAGACAAATGGGAAGAAATTACCTATTTATGTCTCTGGTGGAATCTGGAATTTGAACCTGAGACCTCAAGATTCTTAACCCACTTCTTTGCCCACTAGGCACAGGGGTGCAGTATTTTAGAACTTCTAAGTGGTGAATTTGTGTTATGAAGTCATAAGAAAGCAAAATGGGCGACAAGCAATATCAAACATCTAGAGCAAAAGAATTAGAATAAGAAGACCCAAATGAGCAACTGCTGAATGCTGATTGACAGTAATGATAGTGTACAAATGTCTATTCATGTGAAGTTGCATGCTTCTAAAGTATCATCTTATGAGAGTAGAGGATAGTGTGGATCAACCAGAAGAGGTATGCATAAAAATATTTGCCTCCAGGAGGAATCCTAGAATTCCGCCTGTTTTCTGGGTTTTTGAAAGTGTGGATTTTCAAGAGCGAGAATCATATGATATGTTGGGAATCTCTTATGATAATCATCCACGCTTGAAATGTATCTTAATGCCTGAAAGTTGGATAGGATGGCCGGTACGTAAGGATTATATTGGCCCCAATTTTTACGAAATACAAGATGCTCAGTGATAAGAAAGCTATTTCCACTTAGACAATTTCAGATTTTCAAGGATTGCACGTTAGATCAGTACCTATGCATGAGTCCACAATTGTGTTATATAGGTAAATCACATGCAAATTCAACATGAAAGGATACTAAAACTTCTAATATTTATACACAAAGCATCAATAAGTTTAAAGGGTTCACTTGCATGGTTGCTTGAATTGCTTGTAACTTGTGTTTCTCTTTTATGCTTTTCATTATTTGCTACTATAATAAGCACGCTAGCAGCTATTGGCTTCCTGATTCCTCCACAATTGCTTATCTTATATCGTGTTCGTCTTAAATTGCTTGGGAAGTAGTTTCAACTCTATAAGGTAAATTACGGCCTAGTATTTCAAAGTTCAAAATATGTAAAAGAATTATCACAACATTCAATCCAAAAGAACTGTAGATATCCTTTATTCCAATTGAAAATTGCATAGAGAAATGTTTACCTTCTAAATCGTTACATAGAAGTGCTAAAACAGACGGTCGAGTAGTTAAAAACAGGCACCTTGAATTAGTTTTCCTATAATATAGACTATTGTTGCAATACACTGGGCACAAAATCCGCACAACAGGCGGGCAACAAAACTTAGAACCAAATAAAAGATCCTAGTGGTGTTGCTTTTCATATGTTCATGAAATGACAAGAATACTTCATGGCCCGTGACTTAAAATTGGAAGGAATCATGATCAATGTCAATGGTGGAACAAGGGAATGTAAATGTAGGTAAAACTTGCAAGACAAATCTCAAATTCTCATGTACTACCTGAAAATTTCAATATTTATAATTATTAGGGAGAAAAAACAAACTAAAAGGGAACTCTAGGATAGAAGGATGCCTCTATTAACACTTCTCAAGCCCAACATTGTTCAAAATCACATCATTATGAAACATTAAATCTGTGCATCTCTCGTCTTCACATATATGCTCATGATGTATCATCTAAACTACCAACATCTAGGACCCCAAGATTTCACACACTAACCAATCTCCCAATCTACAAAGCCTTTTTCTGTGTTCTACCCATCAAATTAAAGCCCTATTAATCTAGTTTCCAACCATCCAACCATTCGTCAATCCGAGTTCGGAGTAAAAAGTTACAAGCATTTTACTGAAGCACTATCAAGCAATTACGGTTAGACCACTCATGAACCACAAGTGGATTCTGCGGACCGTAAGTGGCCATTTAAGGCCGCAAGTCACTAAGCAATGACCGGAGTTTATGGGGGTCAACTTGCGAAGATCACCTATGGCCACAAGTGAAATCTACGAAAAGCAGGTGGCCCAAAATCGGGCGTAAGTCAAGCCCTTCCAGCAATCTTTTTAAGTGCATTTTTGGGTTCATTTCCTCATTCCTTCAACATAGCTCGACCCCAACAGCCCCCAAATGCTCTCCAAACCCCTCCTAAGCATGGGTAAACATCTCCCGTGATGTAGCAACATCAACCACAAAATTCTTCGAGAATTAGCATCAAATCTCCTCTCTCTCCTCTAGTAATTGTAGCGAGGAGCATAAAGGCATGTAAGGCTAAAACCCGTCTTCCCTGATATAGCATGACTCCCCGAAAATGTGAATTTTTTCCCTTGGTGGTATGTTGATCATTCGTGAGTCCATGAAATGTCCCAAACTCACCAAATAAATTGTTGATCTTGTTCATATATTTCCTTGAATATTCCATATCTCACAATGCAAATGCGTACAAATTCACGATCTCTTAGGAGTACTTTCCACCATTCATGAAACATGTAGTTACTATGTCCTCATGAACTGAAGTTCATCATATCTTTTGATAGAGTCTTGTACCTCTTTTATGAGTATGTCTAATGTTTCATTGGTACCTCAAAACAATAAGAAATGTATAAGCTAAGGAATGTGTGATACTCCCAAAAATTTAAGAATCATCATGAATCACAAGAATGAATGATTGCTACTTGAATAATAGTAAGCTACTAATGACATTACCGTTCTAAGAGCAAAGGCCCCAACCCCCAAGCGTGGCAGATAACGACTCACCTCGTCACTTTGACGCTATTTACCGCGCGAAGGCCCAAATGTGGTAGATAACATCCCAATATACAGAAATGACTGTGCCTAGCACAACAACCTCGGGATAGTGTAGATACTATCCCCAAAGATTTAAAGAAAGATATGAAGGATGTTTCTCAAAAAGAACTAAGAAAAATATGTGACTCTCTAAGCTAAGCATAATGAACCAAATGGTACCTTCGCGTTCTGATGATATTGTATCTTGACTTGTATATCTCCCTATTGCCTATTGTACTGTCTATATCATTTTTGTTTGCCTTATTATACTAGTACTATTCCGTATGTACTTACATCTCTCTTGTCGGGGGCCGCTACACTCACAATGCAGGTATAAATGCACAGGTTGGCAGACACCCACACTGGGTTATCCTCTCCAGTTCTATTGTTTTTTGGTGAGCCCATTTCTCATCAGGGCAAGGTTTTGTATAGAGATCCTAATATGTACATAAATGTTTTGGATATGTTGGAGTATTGTCCCGACAGTGCTACAGTTGATAGGATCCCTATAGGCTTCATAGACCTATGGATATGTCTCATGTTGTATTGTACATTTTGGATCAGTCTTCAAAGTTACTTTATTAAACTCGTGTTTGAAATTCATATCTCCCCATTATGTATGAAAGAAAGTTTCTTTCAAAATGTTGCATTGTTTCATATATGTTCTCTTATAATTGTACTATGATGTCTTGTTCTCGTAGAGCTGGTCCGCTCAAACAAGTTAAGGCACGGGTGTTGGTCCACTCCACCATGGCTTGGGGTGTGATACTGTTGGTGATGGATTTGGATATCAGGAGGAAGAAAAGGAAGAGGGTTGTGTATGGTCTACCAAGGATCAAATGTAGCTTGACTATGTCTAGTGCCCATTGGGGAGAACTTGATGAGGCGAACATTACATAGGATAGGAATGATAGTTGCATTAAGGAAACAACTAGACAGGTATTGAGGCCTCGAGGAGTAACTTTGGTAGGCATCAAGGGTATTGGTGGTGGAATGAAGAAGTCCAAGGGAAAGTAGAAACAAAGAAGGTGACATATGCCAAGTTGGTAGAGAATAAGGATGAGGAGGAAAAGCGGATGATTAGGGAAAGGTATAAGATGCCAAAGAAGGAGGCAAAGTTAACGGTTACGGCGGCAAAAACAACAGCTTTTGAATGCTTGTACGTATAATTGGAGGATAAAGGCGGGGATAACAAATTGTACAGGTCAGCTAGAGCGCGGGAAAGAAGCCCGAGACCTAGACCAAGTGAAGTGCACGAAGAACAAGGACGGAAAAGTATGGGTAGAAGAGACACTCATTAGACAGAGATAGCAGTCGTACTTTCATAAACTCTTGAACGAAGAAGGGAACAAAGACATTGTGTAGGGAGATTTGGAGCACTTCAAGAGGCGTCGCATTTTTGGATATTGTAGGTGTATAAACGTGGGGGAGGTTAAAGGTACTATTAGTAGGATGCGCGGAAAAGAGCAACCGGGCCAAACGAGATTCCGTTGGAATTTTAGAAGAGCGCAGATAGGTCAGGTTTAGAGTGGCTGACTGGGTTATTTAATGTCATTTTTATGACAGCCAAAATGCCCAAAGAATGGAGGTGGAGTACAATGGTTCTATTATACAAGAATAAGGGTGACATTCAGAATTGCAACAACTATAGGGGTATCAAGCTGTTAGCCACACTATGAAAGTTTGAAAGAGGGTGGTGTGGATGAGGGTGAGGAGGGGCGTGTCTATTTCCGAGAAACAGTTTGGTTTCATGTCGAGGCAGTAAACAAAGAAGGGAATCCCATTGAGTTCTTACGCTTTCATCTTGACAACTCAATTCATTTGATTACTAGGGAAGTCAACCAAAGAAGCCATTATCTTGTATGAAGACTGGTGGAGCAGTATACGATAAGGAAGAGGGACATACACAGGGTGTCCATGGACCTGAAAAAGGCATATGACAAAGGCCCGAGGAAGGTCCTATGGAGACGCCTGGAGGCTAGAGTGTACATGCGGAGTACATTAGGAGAATTAAGGACATGTATGATGGAGCCAAGGTTAGAGTAAGGACAGTTGGAGGAGACTCGGAGCACTTCCCAGTTGTGATGGGGTTGCATCAGGGATTAGCTCTTAGCTTGTTTGTCTTGGTGATGGATGTATTGATGCGGCAAATTCAAGGTTAGTTGTAGGGGTGGGCCTGGAATGGTATATACCAAATATCGTACCGAAACCGAAAATGTTGATATCGTGGTTTTGATACTATGGTATTTGATATGATTTTTTAAATATTTTGGTATTTGGTACGGTATTTGGTATTTATAAAAGAATACTGAATAACGTACCAAAGATATAGGTACATATATAATTCATACATTTTTTTATAACCATAGTGTCGGGGCCAGCTTGCACGTTCCTCTACTAATTTCACATGATACCTGTCACATCCCACCAGCAACAGGTACTAGGTAACTCTGTCCACTAAGGCTAGAACAGATAGAAAGAAATCACCTAGAATTTTTTTGTCTCTGCTGAGGTTTGAACCTAAGACCTCATGGTTCTCACCCGCTTCATTGACCACTAGGTCACACCCTTGGGTGCACATATTATTATTATAATACTAGAAAATATATAAAATAGTATTAGTACAAAACTAGTTATTGAGAACATCAAAAATTTGAATACTCTATCTTGATTGAAGTATTTTTTTGTAAATAGATTCAAGAAAGAAATTGTTTGTACTTCTTTTTTAATATATTTATATGTGTAAGGTGTTAGTATGATATAATTGTGACATTTCTTGAAAAGCCAAAGTCATAATTCTCTATTGTAGGAGTGTATGTAAGTCGAAGCTGAACAGATTATGATTACCGATTTACCGTACCGTAAAATATCGAAACCGAACTTTAAAATATCGAACCATACTGAATTAATTTGGTATGATAATGGTATCGTGTTTTAAAAAACTGAAAATCAAAATTACCAAACTGAAGTTTTAAATACCATTCCATGCCCAATCCTAGTTATGTGTCATGGTGTTTGTTAATTGTCGATAACATAGTTTTGGTCGATGAGACTCGTTGCGGCGTTAACGCTAAGCTAGACATTTGGAGACAGATTCTGGAGTCTAAAAGATTCAGGTTGAGCAGAACTAAGACAAAATACTCGAAGTGAAAGTTCAGTGACGAAACACCTGAAGCTAACGTGGAAATGAGGCTTGATATCCACGCCGTCCAAAATACTGAAAGTTTTAAGTATCTTGGATCTATTATTCAAGGTAGTGGGGAGATTGACGATGATGTTATACATAGTATTGGTGCAAGGTGGATGAAATGGAGGCTCGCTTTTGAAGTTTATGTGACAAGAAAGTGCCACTAGAACTTAAATGCAAATAGAGTGGTGGTTAGACCAGTTATGGTGTGTGGGGCGGAGTCTTGGGTAGTCAAGAGTTCTCATGTTTAGAAGATGAAAGTTACGGAAATGAGGATCCTAAGATGGATGTATGAGCTTATTAGGAGAGATATGATTACAAATGAAGATATTTAGAACAACGTGGGAGTGGCCTCAGTGGAGGACAAGATGCAGGAAGCGAGTTTGAGATGGTTTGGGTATGTGAAGAAGTGATGCACGTATGCTCTAGTACGGATTTGTGAGAGATTGACTATGAATGGTTCCAAAAGAGGTAAAGCAGGCAAAAAAAGTATTGGGAAGAGGTTATTAAACTGACATGTTGCAGTTTCAGTCCACCAAGGACATGATCTTAAATAGGAGGTCACAGGAGGACATGAATTAGGATAGTAGGTTAGTAGGTAGTTGAGAGTTGTCTCACTTATCCTTCCATACTAGTAAACATAGTATTACTCTTGTAATTTGTTCATCGATTTCTGTTACTATATGTTGTTTCTTGTACTTCAATTATAGTATTACTATGTTATAGTTATTGTTCCTTTTGTAGAATGCTTTGTCATGTTATCTTTAGTATTTTGCCGTGCCTTTTTCACTTCTGTTATTTCTTTTCCCAAACTGCTTTGATACACTTGTCTTTGAGTCCGGGGTCTATCGGAAACATCCTCTTTACCTCCCAAGATAGATCTGTGTACACACAACCCTCCCAAACATCACTTGTGGGATTACACTAGTATGTTGTTGTTGTAGTAACAATCCATTCAAATCACAAAAATTAAACTCTTAGCAAACATCATCAAAAATATATTTTTTTTAAAAACCTTGGGGAGAGTTGGCTCCAATCTTTGTAATAGGTCATCCATATGTGTTGATTCATCACCCTGCAACAAGATACCGAAAAAACTGTTAGATGCGTCATGATCACCTGTTTCTCTGCACACAAAATGCAACAATGAACAGAACTGCGTTGCCTAGTAGAGATCTAGCATCAGAAATCAAGATAGTCCACTTCTTCTACTGGCTAAAAGTTTCAAAATGAACAATGATAAAGGCAGCTCGTGAGGTTTCCTATACAGAAGAAATTACCTTTGACTGATTCCCAATCTTAGCATTACTATGTCGACCGTAGATTCTAAGTCCACCCTGATTCCATCAAGAGTTCCCCAGTTTAGAAGATCAATGAGTAGTTATTAAATAGCAATATCATTAAATGCTGCAGGTACTTACTGAGGCTAAACTTTGTTGTGTTGTTGTATATCCTGCAAAAAGTAAATGCCAGATCAAGTTACAGAAAATCCTTCTAAAAATGGCTACAACTAAAAAGCTTCGTGAAGATATGTGTTCCTTATCTTTATCTTAAGAAGGGGAAAGGTTTTATCCATAGTGACATGATAAAAGCACAGTCTGTTACTCTTTTGTTATCTCACTTCTTCTTTTCTCTCTATATATTGGCGTTCTCTTTTCAGCAGGGGCGAGGGGGATCAGGAACCATTCTTAGATCTGGGAAGCCAATTAAAGTTACTAAAAATGCTATTGTCTGGATTGATAAAGTTGAATGGTCTTCCTTCCATATAAAGAGAAAAAAGGATTTTAACTTGAAATTTGGCCAAAGAAGATAACGATGGCCTAATTGCACCACAGATTTGCATTAGAAGAGAGCAGGTTCAAAACAAAATCATGGATCCAATTTGCAATGAGCAAAAGTTTTTGGCATTCAACAAGAGAATGCGGAGCAAGCAAGGATAATCTGGGGTCATTGCATATTACCCGAAGAGTGGAAACCGTTATGGAGGCCAAGTAGAAAGACCAAAGGCACGAGCAAGGAAAGAAAAACGAGACCCAACACCGCAACTACCAAACCTTTCCATCGCCTCTTAGCCGAAAGAGCACCTCCTATCCCACCCTTCATCTCTTCCTCCCCTTCCTATTCCTCCTCCTCTCGTTTGCCTTCTCCACCTTTGCAATTCGCTCTGATTTATTCTCCTCCTTCAACTGCCAACAGCGTTTGTCCAGAATCTACACGACAATGTCTGTGTCCGGTAGCCTGTTTGTCCGGCGCCGTCGAAGTAAAATCGTCCGGCCGAGGCCCGGCGGGTGAGATCGCAGGGTAGCGATCTGATTGGGGAAAAAGAAAATAAGAAAACACAATAACAAAGCGCAAAGATCTGGGTCACAATTCACAAACTATTTTGGTAGCTTTTGGATATGGCAATATAGTCCCCGACTTTATGTAATTGGAAAACAGATTTTATACTTTTTAAAAATAAATAATATTTTGAGACATAATTTTAGTTTTAAGTATTCTATTTCAACTTTAATTTTATTTCTTTTTCTCTACTTCATCCTTATTAATGTTTGAATTATGTACTCATAGGACCTATAATTGTAGTGTTCTTGATTCTGTTTAAATTGATTTTATTCAAATAATTGTATCAAATATATATCAATATGCTAAATGTATAAAACTAATTTTAACTAAAATATAAATAAGCTTTTCTCCTTCTTGTTTTTGTTGGGTTTTCCTTTTACTTTTTTATTTATTTATACTATGTGTGTATGTTTTTTCTTCTTGTTTCAATTTCTTCATTGTATAAATATAGTAGTTAATCATATTATGAAATTGCCAAGATGCTAGTGTCATTTGTTTTGATTGATATTAACATGTTTGAATCTCAATACATATTTAAATACTAAAATATGTATTAAGATTTAGATATTTAAATTTTGAAGATACATTCAAATATTAAGATATTGTATTAAAAATTGAATACCGAATAATTAAGATATTTTTTTTTTCAATATAAATATATAAAATTTGTCTTTATTTAAAAATTAATAAATATAAAATTTAAATAAATTATTATATTTATTTTAATATTATATTAATAAAATATTTTTTAAAAATTATATGGATAATATAATAACTAGCGATGATGATTATAGACGCTGATTAAAGACTAGTCTTGGACACGTGCAACGCACATGTAACCCACTAATCGATATGAATATTTTTAAATAATATACGTAAATCAAAATTAGTATTGATGAGTTATGCAAAATTTAAAAGAAAAATGTAACTCAAATAGATGAACGGTGATCCTATTCGATGTCATTGCAACGCACAATTTTAATTAATGGAATTGCTATTCTATTAAGTTGAAAGCATATTATTTTAAACACTTCTTTAGCAATATTATTTTTTATTACTTTTGTCAATAATGTTACAGTTTGTAACTGTACATAATCAATGAATTGGTATAAATATTTTTTTATGCATTTCTTGACAATTCAACAATACATAGTTTAAATGTGGGCTATGATTACAAACGTTTCAAGTCTTAAAGTTTTATGTGTTGTTTTAAAAAACCGCAACCTCCATATTTTTGCTGCATACATATCAAGAAGTTGTGTCAAATGAAATTAATATTTTGAAAAAAATTATACAAAAATTTATAGCTAAACTATTTCTAAGTATGTTTTTGTATTAGTGTTTAATACAAACGGTCTTAAAATATTTTTTTGATATTTGAATGTAAAGATTATGTAATTCTAATAGGGACAAACTAAATAAAAAAAATTAAAAAATAAGAAGTAGACTATATTAATTATAGCCTATAGGGCGATATCTATTTGCTATGCATATTGCGGGGGAAAAAAGGTGTAATAAGTAATTTAATAAACTTGATAAAATAAGCTTTTTTTTACACTAAATATTCATGATATTGATCTTAAATATTCATCACTAAATCTCTATTCTGAAGTTTACAGTCGACATCATCATAGAGAAAAAACATGTTGTCCATTTTATAAACTCAAATTGGTGAGATAATATAAATAATAAATATTTTAAGAGTATATATTGAACATTATCAAAAATTGCTAACAATATTACAATTCGAAAAAGTTCTCAATAAGAAATAAAATAGTAACTCTCTCCTACTTAGGATAAATAGTGGAATTGATATAAGCACTATTTTTTTCAAGCAAAAATTTATAATTAAACAAAAAAAAATACAAAGAAAATTTAAACACATTTATATGTAATTAAAATATTCTAAATAGAATCACAACCTATGCGTAAAAGTAAGTGTATGTGAGACCTTTATTTATTCAAACTCAAATCCTTTAGCACTCCTTTGAATATTGGGATTAATATTTGACAAAAATCAAAATCAAATCAAGATTGACACGACATAACACAATCATCTAAAGAATACTTCATAATCATTCAAAAGATTGTATATTCAAAATAATCAATCTCCAAAGTTTTAAGAAACACAAAAAGGCTTATAAAAATAATATAAGTGCTTTAAAATTTCAATTCATTATCTTCAAGAAGATTAAAAAGTACTGTATAGCACTTGCACTTTCAGAATTTTAAGTGTATGCCTCCCTTTGAAATGCAGATGTATGTAAGCCGATTTCCTTGAGTTCACCATTAAAATAAATCTTTTGAATAAATAATAGTTTTTCCAACAAATATTTATTTAAGTTTTCTGATGTAGCTAATAGACTTATATAGACATATTCCAGGAAGATAAAAGGATGTCATAAAATTATATATAAAATAATATTTGAGAGTTATGGGGATAACTCATAATTAATAGAGGTTTCAATGACAATATTAAAGAGAGGAAAGAAGTTGAAAAAATCATATATTGATAGATATTAAAATTTATAATAAAAAATAAATTATTAGAGAGGAAAAAACTGATTAATTATATTTATAAAAGCCCAACAAATACAATATGAAAAGAATTGAGAAGAAAAAAGGGAAAAAGAAAAATCTACTGCAAGTTTTTCCACCTTTTTGCCGCATACATATCAAGAAGTTGTGTCAAATGAAATTAATATTTTGAAGAGATTATACTAAAATTTATAGTTAAACTATTTCTAAGTATGTTTTGTTATTAGTGTTTAACACAAACGGTCTTAAAATGTTTTTTGATATTTGAATATAAAGATCACGTGATTCTAATAGGGACAAATTAAACCAAAACAAATTTAAAACTAAAAAATAGACTATGTTAATTATAGCCCATAGGGCGATACTTGCTATGCATATTACGGGGAAAAAAAGGTGTAATAAGCAATTAAATAAGATTGACATAATAAACTTTTTTTAACACTAAATATTTGTGAGATTGATCTTAAATATTCATCACTAAATCTTTATTTCTGAAGTTTACAATCGACATCATCATAGATAAAGAAAAAATAAGTTGTCCATTTTATAAACTCAAATTGATGAGATAATAGAATTAATAAATATTTTAAGGATATATATTGAACATTATTACAAATTGCCAACAATATTACAATTGAAAAGTTCTCAATAAGAAATGAAATAGTAACTCTCTCCTAGTTAGGAGAAATAGTGTAATTGATATAAGCACTATTTTTTCAAGTAAAAATTTATAATTACATAAAAAAAAAATATATATATATATATATAAGAGAAAATTTAAACAAATTTATATGTAATTAAAATATTCTAAATAGAATCATAACCTATACGTTGAAGTAAGTGTACACGAGACCTTTATTTATTCAAACTCAAATCCTTTAGCACTCTCTTATGCATTGGATTAATATCTAACAAAAATCAAAATCAAATCAAGATTGACATGACACAACACAATCACCCCAAAGGATACTTCATAATCATTCAAAAGATCATATATCCAAAATAATCAATCTCCAAACTTTAAGAAACACAAAAAGGCTTATAAAAATAATATCAGTGCTTCAAAATTTCAACTCCTCATCTTCAAGAAGATTAAAAAAATACTATATAGTACTTGCACTCTTAGAATTTTAAGCGTATGCCTCCCACTTAAAAATGCAGACATGTGCAAGCCGATTTCTTTGAGTTCACCAATCAAACAAATTTTTTGAATAAATAATAGTTTTTTCAACAAATATTTGTTTAAGTTTTCTGATGTAGCTAATAGACTTATATTGACATATTTTAGGAAGATAAAAAGATGTCATCAAATTATACATAAAATAATATTTGAGAGTTATGGGCATAACTCATAATTAATAGAGGTTTCAATGACAATATTAAAGAGAGGGGGCAGTTGAAAAATCATATATTGATAGATATTAAAATCTCTAATAAAAATAAATTATTAGAGAGGAAAAAATTGATTAACTATATTTATAAAAGCCTAAAAAATACAATATGAAAAAAATTGAGAAGAAAAAAGGGAAAAAGAAAAATCTAGTGCAAGTTTTTCATGATGAGATCAAGGGACATGACCATTGTTTTCAAGTTAATAAAATAGAAGATTATTTATTACCATTTATTACATTTGTTGAAAATTTAAAAGTTACTTGAGTTTCAAAAATTACAAGATATGTAATATATTTTGTATGCATATTTAATAGAGTAGTGGAAAATACTCTCTATTTTGACTATTTATTTAAAATATTTTTAAATATCTAACATTAGTATCAAGAAAATAATAATTTTAGGGGCATTAGTGTCCATTAATATTTTAGGTTATTATGATCTTATATCTTTTTAACTTTATGGTTTTCCTATTTTAGTAATATATATATATATATATATATATATATATATATATATATATATATATATATATATATATAGAGAGAGAGAGAGAGAGAGAGAGAGTTTATGAATAAAACGGTAATCCAACTTTGATATTAGAACTTGTGAGGCTCCCACTTTTAGTATAATATAATATATGATAGTATATGATTATAATAAAATATTATAAAATTATTTTAAATTGAAGGATAAAATGGTCGCTCAATATTTGATGGGCAAATTGGTCTTTTAACTTTGAATTTCTCACTTTTAGAATAGGATGATATAATAAATAAAATATAATTATTATATATAGAATTTAGTTTTAGGACGAGGAGTAATTTAATTGATTAATATTTTTTAAAGAGTATTTTCGTAATCTAACTTTTAACTTAGGATCTTCCTACTTATATGAAATACTAGTTTTAGTGTACGTGCTTTGCGCGTGCCCCTCATATTAATAAGAACAAAATGTTAAAAGCAGCATAAATAATATTTAAAAGATGTGTTTGTATAACAATATAAGAATTTAGAAAGAAAATTATAAATTTAATGTTAATATATTATTATGTTTAAAAATTTGATTTAATCCAGTAGTACTTTCCTCAGTTTGTTCTAATATTCGTTTCAATGAATAAAACGTCATAAAAATAGCGTTTGATTGAAAGATGAAATATCCTTCATTTTTCATGAGCACTTAAATGCATGTAGTATGTGTATATCTCATGTTAATAATTACAAAAAAAAATTATATTACTACATTATTAATATATTAACATTTAATATAAATATTAACCTTACGAAGACATATTGTAATACAAAGTTGTATAGTATAATAGAACATATGATATGAGTTATTTATTTAAACAATTAGCACTTGCGAAATCGTTTCATAAGTTATTATATCACAACTCATGACTTGCTTTGACACTAATAATTGATATTATAAACACATTTATCTTTTTTGTAATTGATCATCCAAATTAAGAAATTCATCAAAAATAGTGGAAACAAAACTCTATTTTTAAAAGGATAAAAAAGTGAATGATAGTTTGCTATGAGGTTTCGCATTTTAAATATTTAGTTATAATATAATTTTAACTTTTTTATTTTACGCTTTATGAGATGATTTCAACTTAATTTTTTCTCTTGGTCATAATCTATGTGTCTAATCAAACACCTTCACATAAATTAAAATGAAAAAATAGTGTAGATTTAACTAAAAAGTGTGAATTATAAGAGCACTTGATTGATTGAAATCAATATAATTAGTGAAAAATATAGTACGAATTTTTGTGCCCTGCAAAAAATTAAACTTTAATGGTCAACAAAAAAAAAAATATAAAATATAATAAAAATAAATAAGAACTCAAACTCATATGTAAAAATATAAAATATAAATATAGAATATGAGATCATGAAAAGATTGCTTTACCTCAATAGATGAAACTTGAGAATGAGTAGATGAAGAATGTCAGTTACAAAACATACATTTTAAATCACGTAATATTAATATAAGACTCAATTAAAGGGCATAACATAATATCAATGTTAGACTCAACTAAAAGAGATAATCTAAATTCTGGCACAACAATTATTATTGTCTTTTTTAAATCCACAATATAAAAAAAATCATAACATGAAAAAAAAATAGATTAATACGAAAACATACAAGGTTGGAGACTGAATCAAAAGTGATGATGTAGAAGAATTGATTAATTAAATTATGTAATTATAAATCTTTTTATAAAAGTAGAAGAATTTATAAATTAGGACATTACTATCAAAAAGGAAAAAAAAATATTTCCCTTACTATGAATAAGGGGGAAAAAATTAAAAAAGAAAAAAATTCAATTAGAATTTTGTGCCATAAAAAAAAGGGAACAAAAAAAATTTTCGTGGAACTTTTTGTTTTATTTTTAATTATTTGTTGTTATTATTTTTTAAAGGTTTATACTATAAATAGAGTTATACTATAAGTAGAAAATTCATATAATAAAATAAGGTAGAAAAAAATTCTTGACTATAAAAAAAAAGATTCACTGAATTTTTTTAAATTTTTTTGTAGGTTTACATCAAAAATAGAGTTATAGCAAAAATAAAAGGTGATGAAATAATTAAAAGTAATAATTTTGTAAATATTATAAATGTCAATTTTAACTATTATGAAATTTTTTAATAAAAAATAAAAAATTCAATCAACATTTTTAATAATTTTTACACTTTTAATATAATATAAATATAAATAATATGATTTTAAAGTAATGATAATGATTCTACATAACTAAAATTAAAATATTTATTGAATGCAATTAAATGATACCTAAGTCAGTTCTCAAATAGTCAAAAAGTTAGTTTGTAATGCTTCGAAGAATAAAATGATGAATTTTTCTTTTTTCACATGCCCGTGAATTGTGATCATGTTACTTTATTATTTCCCGGAAAAGTCTAGAATTCCACATCTTATTATATTGATAACGGTTATTTATATGAAATTAATAAATATATGATATTTTTATATATATATATTAATTAATTAAGATAATTCGGGTTTTGTTCTAGCTCAATACGAATAATATTATATTGTGTAGCGGATGAATTAAAAATAGTTATTTGAAATTATTTTGTTATTTTTGAAGTTTAAAATAAATGTACTTATTTTTGCTTAGTCTAGCCATAATAGTTATTATTCTTAAACACTATAAATACTTTAATTATGAAATACAATGTCGCACATGATCAATGCACAAGAAAAAATAAGTATTGCCCATAAATTTAGAAAATTACTATATTTTAAAATGTATGAAATTATAAAATAATACTCCGTATTTTTTAAATTCTTTTTACCTTTGGAGAATACACCGAAAAATACATGAAATGGCCAAAATGCTCTCACGGTGATAAGCATGCACGTTGATGAAGACGTGTCTGCTTTTACCTTTATTAGATTGTAAAAAAATAAGTAATGTCCACAAATTTTAAAAATTACTATATTTTAAAATGTGTAAAATTACTAAGTAATGCCCCATATTCTTCAATATCTTTTTTACTTTTAAAGAACACATCAAAAAATACACGAAATGATCAAAATACTGTTACCGTGATAAGCAGGCATGTTGACGGAGACGGGCCTACTATTCGCTCTTATTTATTAGATAATAAAAAAATAAGTAATGTCCACAAATTTTTAAAATTACTATATTTTAAAATGTGTGAAATTACTAAGTAATGCCCCATATTATTTATTTATTTTTTTACTTTTAAAAACATATAAAAAAATACATGAAATGATTAAAATACTGTTACTGGGTTAAATATGCACATTGACGGAGAAGTGCCTGCTAACTCCCTCTTATATAATAATAATAATAATAATAATTCTACTATTAATAAGACGCTAGAAGCACACAGCTGGTCGTCAACATGCTTGCTTGATGCAGGGGTTACTTTAGATTGAGCTATTTGTTTCTCATTGGTCACGAGATGTATATTATTGGAGCTGTCTGCTTAAAATTTTATAAGTAGGTTGACTATTTCATAATGTGCCTACTATTCACTCTTATTTTATTAGATAATAAAAAAATAAGTAATATTCATAAATTTAAAAAATTACTACATTTTAAAATGTGTGAAATTATTAAGTAATGCCCCATATTTTTTAAATATTCTTTTAACTTTTAAAAATACACTAAAAAATTACACGAAATGACCAAAATACTGTTACTAGGATAAGCAGGCACATTGATGGAGACGTGCCTGCTAAAACTCTCTTACATAATAAGAGAATATTTTCTTTCACTTAATTATGGTTAATTAATATATGTATTTTATTTTATTAAATCACTTAATTATGATAAACTGAATTGATTTTTGATCTTGGGCAAAATTGCATGCCCAAGTGATACTTTATAACTTAGTTTTTATCTTGTTTGTCTATTTATGCATTTACATTATCATGTGATTTTATGTAAATTTGGATATGTACTAACCAACATGATTAGTCTTGTTTTTGTAGGTTTAAAATGAATTTGAGAAACTAATCTATGATTTGGTGAAGTGGAGGAATGGAATCGAAAGCAAAACGCGAAAGTCGGCAAGGAGGACACGCGAAACAGCCCACCTGCGCGACAGTAACGTGCCACGGCAGGCCTAGCTGCGCGACCAGGCCGTGACACGCCCCTAAACGCGCTGCTCAAGCAGCGTGACACGCTGCCATCGCGACAAGGGGTTGCCTGGCGTGTGTTTTATGTGTTTTCCAGCAAGCTTGCACGTTACCTCCGTGTCATGGAGGTAAATTGGCGCGACCACCTCCATGCCACGGAGCTATTCCATGCTGGGCAAAATTTTGTACATTTTTCATTTACTATAAATAGGTCCCTTAGCTCCTAAAATCATTTTGGTCACGAAATATTTCTGAAAAACTGCCAAGGAGTGAAGGGAGAAGTGGAGAACTCACCTAGGGTTCCTAAATTTCATCTTCTCTTCTACCTATTCTTGTAAGTACATTACGTTAATTATGTTTTCTAGTAATTGTACGAACTTGAGTGACTAGAACCCTTCCTCTAGGGTTGAGGTCACATGGTATGATCGTGACTATGTGAATTTGTTTTGGTTTTAAGTTATTAATTGTTGTTTTGTCTTACGTTCTTAATTATGGTTGTTTTTATGATTGATCACTATGAAAACACACGTTAAACTTAGGTAAAAGCTTGAGAAAGCAACCCTAGGCAAGAACAAGAGAATGTAGGGAGCAAGTTCATATCTTTTGATACGATTCGCGGTTAGGATAGAAATTATACCTAATTTACCTTGCTTGATTGATAAAACAGGAATAGAGCAAGTCACCGCCTTAGAATTGTCACTCTACCACTCGTAGAAGTAGTTGTGAAGCTAAGTTGAGTTAAATGATTAGAGGTACGAAAGTCCCTAATCAAGGACATAAACCCCGTAAACCACATCCACGTAATTGAATTGCCTACGAACTAAGATGTCACATTCCCGCTCAACGTTGTGAGGCTAGTTTGTCGTGTTTAGAGGCTCGAAAGACCATGAACATGCATTTTCAATTATGTGAGACAACAATTGATAATTCCATACTTAAACCATTGCAAAGAGTACTGTCGCATGATTATCCGGCCTTAGCTCTAGTTGCTTCTTGAATGATTTCAGAGTATTTTTGTGACCACCCCTAGATTTAAATAGAATTTATCAAAAACTTTTATAATCAACACTTGTGAAAGTTAATATCACACTTGAGCTTGATAATTAGCTGAATTGGTCCAGTCCCTGTGGGTTCGACATCCGGCTCTTAAAAAGGGCCACTGTATTACTTGTAAGACCACGCACGCTTGCGTGTACGCTTGGACGCAGTCACAACAATTTTATATAAATATCCAATACTGTTACACCCCGTAAATTTTAAATGGATAAATAGCCTAATGGCATGTTGGTTAAGGGATTTAGAAGGCAAAAAAAAAAAAAAAAAGAGGTTGATAAATAAAAAGTCGGCCTTTCATCTAAATATGCATATTTACAGCAAAGAATAGGGGAGGATAGTGAAAATGAAAACCCACGACAAAAATATATAATTTCCTTCCAATTACGCGACGAAACGCGGTCTAAACTTCGTTCCGGCTTAGGTACAGGTGTATAAAGCTGCAGAGAGCAATCCTATGGAGTTAGTTTCGTGAAATTTGGCCGGCGAAACGTCGTGCTACCGAGGTAAAGTAAATAGAATTACTTTAAATTAGTACCAATGTGTTCCTACCGTTGCAGTGAGCATTTATCCCTTCTGGACTATCGAGAAATAATGAGTTTTCGACCGTTTTTCGAAAGGTTGAAGTTGGGATAAATATATATATCAAAAGTGATAATTTTTCCCGAATATTAATGTATTTAGTTCTAATTTATGTGTATATGAATGTAGTTGGGAGAAACAGCAGAAGTACCGACGGAAATCACATCGGTCAGTCGGGTACTCAGAAACCAGGTATGTAAAGTTATTCCTTCGGCAAGCCAGGAAGTACAGGGTAGAAAATAAATAGAATAAACCCTATTAACAGATACCCAGCGTACAGGAACGATTTTAGTACAATTTCCAGCAAGCATGCTAGTATACTAATTACGTATCATGCGATAATCAGAATAATAGATATTCAGGCAATACGTATTACATCTGTTGAGATTATATCCAGTAGTAGATGGTGCATTTTATGTTATTGAGCTATATCCAGATATAATCAGATAGACAGATAAAGGCCAGGTAGCAGTTAGTCCAGCAATCAGAAACAGTGTGGAACAGAATATAGTATCAGTTATTTAATACAAACTGGCCTTGAGATACAAGAAGAGAATATGGTTAGTATTTTTCATTAAGCATGCTTGTTGTGTATGTGTTTTGTATGTTGAGACTTGTTGTGGCATGTGGGCACCCTTTTAGCATCCCCACCGCCCCTGGGTTATAGCTGTGTCGATACCAGATTCAGATACCGCCACCAGCTGGGCGATGTCGTCCGACTAAAGGACGATGATGGCCGACCACCATAATAATACGGTCCAGACCACCCTGCTTGCAGGGGTAGTTCAGTTTACTCTGCGCAGAGCTAGCACACCCTGTTTACAGGGGCAGACCACTCTGTGTACACACCTGTGCCCAGAGGCAGGAGTCTTTGGACTCAGACACAGTTTATTGTCAGAGGCCAAGGCCTGAGCTACGTACCCAAGGGGGCCGTTAGGAGGAGCTCACAGTTATCAGATGAGTGGAGTGACTTGTTTTTGGTTGTTTTAGACCCGGGTAGGGGTAAATAGATTGCTTGCTTGGTTGGCACCTTCCGGCTTATGGGGGTCGGTCAGGTATTGCGTGTATTATTATGTATATTGATATGTGCTAGTAGATACTGATAGACAGAAGGACGACACGTCTTCAGGTACGCTCAATTAGTTACAGAATGTATAAACTCTCCCCAGTTATCCTCAGCTAGATAGACTCAGCTACTTCTTGCTTAAATGTCATGTTATTGCGCTATTCGTTTCAGTTGCATATTTCAGTTTGCTTTACAGGCTCAGTACCTATGGTACTGACGCCCAACAGGGCGCTGTATTGCTTGCCTACAGGTACTCACGGACGAGGAGCCGATCCCTCGTGATTCCAGCTAGCCAGTGAGTCATCAGCTCCTGTCATCCGGAGTCTGATTCCCAGAGGTGTAGCTCCTTTTCTTTTGTTGTGCAGTATGGGTAGGTCGGGGCCCTGTCCCGATCATTTCTATTAGTTTCTTACAGTATTCGTAGAGGCTTGCAGTCTGTATATATTCCCTGTAGTTATTTGAGCCGGTCGTGTGGGGCCGTGCAGTCTGCTGTAGCTGTTTTGTATTCCAGTTTATGTTGGCCGTGTGGGGCCTTAGTTTGACAGTAGTGGTGACCTCGCCGATCACGTAGTTGTACAGCAGTCTTGTGTTGAGTTACAGATAACTAGACAGCATGGGGGCCTTGTCGGCCCGCATAGGTTCCTTGTGACAAGTCTGTTTCTGGTTAGCTGTTGTTACAGTTACAGATGGCTACAGGCCAGTTGGCCGGAGGCTGTATTTACAGCCGTTATATAGCCGGTTTGTTTCTTGAAATAGAGCCAAAGCCAGCCAAAGCACCAGATGTGCTCAGGCTGGACCATTTAGTAGTCTAGAGTCTAGCAGGCACCAGGTGCCCGTCATACCCCCCAAGGTGGGGTGTGACAAATACAAATAAATATTTATATATTTTTGTGATGTATCGAGGCGGCCAAAATATTACATGAAAATGCTCATTCTAAAAAAAACAGATTTATAAAAGAAATGAGTGTTGTAAAAGAAATGCTATAATTATAAACTAAGCTCCAAAAAAGAAGACAAGAATTAAGGTAGAAGTAGAAAATTTTATCTCTGTGTTCAAATTGTTATCTTTCATAAGAGTATATAACAAAAAAGTATCTATTAATTCCACGGGTCGGGTTTGAAAAGGGTAGGATGTGCGCATATCTTACCTTTATCTTCATGGGGTAGAGAAGTTGGTTTGAATAGACCTTCAGCTCAAACGAAATGTAATTGACGAAGGAAAGTAAAAAAAAAAAAAGACAACAAAATAGCAATATACAAAATTAATGTAGCAACAAATATTAAGACAAATTGAAGAAGAAAAAACTATGTGATACCTAAATCATACTACTAGAAGTACGCCAACACTCAACTAGCTAGTAACCTTCTATCCTAATCCTCAATGTTCATGCCTTCCGATCTAAGGTCATGTCCTCAGTCACCTGAAATTGTGTCATGTCATGTTTAATCACCTTCCCCAGTTTCTCTTCGACCTGCCTCTACTTCTCCTAAGTCATATTACAACTAAACTCTCGCACCTCCTTATAGGGGCATCCTCGCACCTCATCTTTACATGTCCAAACCATCCTAGTCTCGCTTCTCTCATCTTACCCTCCATGAAGGTCACTCCCACCTTGTCCCATATAACTTTATTTTTAATCATATCTCTCTTAGTATGCTATATATTCATCTGAATATCCTCATCTCTGCTACCTTCATCTTCTGAATATGGACATTCTTTACTGGCCAACACTCTATCACATGCAAAAGTGTTGGTCGAACTAAGTGTAACAACTCATATATTTAGGCTAAGGTCTGACTCATCAAATATGGATAACCTGAACCTAAATACGATCATATTTATGAGTAAAGACCCAAGTGTGATATGTTTGAGTATGTACTTAGTATACAAAAGAGTTGGAGTTGAAATGAATTAAGGAAGGCTATCGTAGGCCAATATGGGGATTGCAGAATAGGAATATAGACTGCATATCATCACAGATTAGGCCCCGTAGAAATTAAAAACTTGTATAAACTCCAGGTGCATTATCAAAATGTTGTGATAGAACTGCGAACTGTCACGACCTGAGAATGGACTCCGGACCGTAATACGGGATCTAGAATCACGAATGCCTCCAAGCTAACCCATGACATAGCATATTACTAGCATAATATAACTTATAAGAAAAAATGAGTGGAAGCTACCTAAAATGTAAAACATTCATTTATGGATAATAAGATAATCTGATAATTTAACTCTGAGTCACAAAGCTGAACATTCTAACTCTAATGTCTGAAAGCCTCTACTAACTGATGAACTGCTGGGACAAGTACCTAGCTAAGTCCAAAGTCATAAAACTAAAACAAGGTAAAGAACTGAAATGAAGTAGATAACTCTAGTCCTCGAAAGATGAGGACTCACCACTGCTAGCTGATCAAGTCGAATGTATCTAACTACAGGGTCGAGTCTGAGTACCTGAGTCTATATGAAATGATATAGCATATAGAGTATGCGGTCAATACTTTAAATGTATTGAGTATGTGAGAAATGAAATTGAAATAGAAGCATGCTAATAATCTGAGAAGAGACTGTACTATATACAGAATTGGATACGTAAACTGAGATGTAGTACAATGACCCTATCAAAGATGCATAAATACTGACATGATATGCTAGCTTGAAAAAAGTCAATGAAAATACGAGTAAAACTGATTTTTAGGTTCATGTACATGCACTGAAACTGAAGTTATAATCATAAACAGAAAATTATACTGTGGGAGAGCCTATTAATCGACAAACTCCAATGTGAGCCTCATGGAGCCCGACCTGTAACTCCGGTTGGGAGGATGTTCATACCTTGCAAAGGGTAAGAACAATGACTGGCATGATATCACTCATAACTCAGGGTGATAATCTCCAACAACGACGACCCCTGCATGCGCCCATTGAGGCAATGAAGACACTCTCCAATAGAAGGATCCCATATTTCTCGGGCTAAGAAAAACATTCTCTAAAACTGTGGCACATAGTTTTATGACCTGGGTTCGTTGGAACCCTGGCCTACTCGGTGATAAGTGCTACTCTCAACTGAACATAAAGATACATGTAAACTGATAATCTGAAGCTAATGTCCTAAGACTAGTCGGAATCACTTTTTCTAACAAAGATCCCGAGAGCCTAAAGGACCTGAATATGCTAATACTAAGGGCTCAAAACTGAGGTTTCTAAGACTACTCACGACTACTTTCTAATAGCAAGAGACCTGAGAGTCTACAGAACCATATACATGTTGATCATACTAAATTCATGAAAATCATAGACTCAAATCATAGTGTAAATAATATGTATTGAAATCATGGAAAAATCATCTCTTTCAAATGGGTCATATTTTGTTGAATGACAATGCTAAATCATGGCTGAGTCTTAGAAATCATGCTAATATCGTATCATAAACAAAATCATGAAATTGAGAGGGAAAATCATGAACATACATGGTTAGTGATCACAAGAACTTGAAAGATAAAGCTAATCATAGGAGATTACACACATAGAATCAAAAGTGTAAGACATGCTTTACTAGAGAATTGAAGATTCTAGGGTTTATGAAATTAGTTGGGACACAAGGGTGAAATGAACCCTTGTTGAAGTCCCACATACCTTATCCTTGGCCTCTCAACTAACAACTTGAAGCCACAATCCTCTTATAACATCAATTTGTAACAATTATATGGATAAGAAATACAATCAATAGCTTAATGACGAAATCCAAGTCATAGAGGCATTTCATCGAACACCCCGAGGGCATAGGAAATTCAAGCCTCTATGAGTGGGGTGTCCTAACACTCACTTCTTTATACATCCCCTTAGCAACAATCATAACCATCACAGGTCCAACCAAAACAACCACATCCATCTTCAACACCAAAACAGTCCCATAAACCCTAACCCTAGGTAATCATATGAACTCATGGCTTCCTAACACCATTCTATGAGTCCTGACCTTAGAACATCCCTAAGGAGTAGAAAACAACACTCATGTAAGGTTTTAGAAGAGTTACTTACCTTGGAGGAAGGAGGAGTGTTCAAGATTTCAAGTCTCGGACTCAAAGATTATTCTTGACCTTGCTAGAGATAGGAAGATGATTTTGATATTAGAATCATAAAGAAATTCATGATTTATGTTGTGATAGGTTGGATAATACTTACCTAGCCTTATGAGGGTTGAAGAGAGCTCTTGGAACTAATAGGGGTGATTTGGAGGTGGAACAATGCCAAAAAATCATTTAAGGCGATTTTTAAAAGCCCTAAAACCCCTATGTGACGCCCTAAATGACGGGCCGCCAGTCCCCCAATGGACTGTCAACTTGTTTGTCACTTTGGGGTGGAATTTTGTAGTTTCTGGTTATGGGTGAAGGATCTATCTTGACGGGTCGTCACTCTTTCCGTCACACCTGACAGTGCTCCATTAAATTACACATAACTTTTTACTCCAAACTCCGATTAATGCAAGGTAGGATGCGTTGGAAAGAAAACTAAAATGGATACAATTTGATGTGTTGAATCACCTAGAAAAAGTTCGTAAATTAGAAGTTATGATTGTTTAAAGTTGACCCTTGCAAGAACTTATATGAAAACTGTTATACCCCGTAAATTTTAAATAAAAAAAATAGCCTAATGTCATGTTGGTTAAGGGATTTAGAAAGCAAAAAAAAAAAAAAAAAGAAAAATTTAAAATAAAAGTCGGCCTCTTCATCTAATTAACCCATTTCCAGCAAAGAAACAGGGGAGAAAAAGTACTAAGAAAACCCATGACAAACATATATAATTTCCTTCCAATTACGCGACGAAACGCGGTCTAAACTTCGTTCCGGCTTAGGTACAGGCGTATAAAGCTGCAGGGAGCAATCCTACGGAGTTGGTTTCGTGAAATTTGGCCGTCGAAACGTCGTGCTACGGAGGTAAAGTCAATAGAATTTCTTTAAATTAGTACCAATGTGTTCCTAGCGTTGCAGTGAGCATTTATCCCTTCTGGACTATCGAGAAATAACGAGTTTTTGATCGTTTTCCGAAAGGTTGAAGTTGGGCTAAATATATATATCAAAAGTGATAATTTCTCCCGAATATTAATGTATTTAGTTCTAATTGACGTGTATATGAATGTAGTTGGGAGAAACAACAGAAATACCGACGGAAATCACATCGGTCAGTCGGGTACTCAGAAACTAGGTATGTAAAGCTATTCTTTCGGCAAGCCAGGAAGTACAGCTTAGAAAGTAAATAAAATAAAGGCTATTAACCGATACCCAGTGTACAGGAACGATTTTAGTACAATTTCCAGCAAGCATGCTAGTATAACATTACGTATCATGCTATAATCAGAATAATAGATAGTCAGGTAATATGTATTACATTTGTTGATATTGTACCCAGTAGTAGATGGCATGTTCTATGTTATTGAGTTATACTCAGATATAATCAAATAGACAGATAAAGGTCAGGCAACAGTTAGCCAGCAATTAGGAATAGTGTAAAACAGAATATAGTTTCAGTTATTTATTACAAACTGGCCTTGAGATACAAGAAGAGAATATGATTAGTATTTTTCATTTGAGCATGCTTGCTGTGTATGTGTTTTGTATGTTGAGACTTGTTGTGGCATGTGGGCACCCTTTAGCATCCCCACCGCCCCTGGGTTATAGCTGTGTCGATACCAGATTCAGATACCGCCACCAGCTGGGCGATGCCGTCCGACTAAAGGACGATGATGGCCGAACACCATGATAATACGGTCCAGACCACCCTGCTTGCAGGGGTAGTTCAGTTTACTCTGCGCAGAGCTAGCACACCCTGTTTACAGGGACAGACCACTCGGTGTGCACACCTGTGCCCAGAGGCAGGAGTCTTCGGACTCAGACATAGTTTATTGTCAGAGGCCAAGGCCTGAGCTACGTACCCAAGGGGGCCGGTAGGAGGAGCTCACAGTTATAAGATGAGTGGAGTGACTTGTTTTTGGTTGGTTTAGACCCGGGTAGGGGTAAATAGATTGCTTGCTTGGTTGGCACCTTCCGGCTTATGGGGGTCGGTCAGGTATTGTGTGTATTATTATGTATATTGATATGTGCTAGTAGATACTGGTAGACAGAAGGACGACACGTCTTCAGGTACGCTCAGTTAGTTACAGAATGTATAACTCTCCCCAGTTATCCTCAGCTAAATAGACTTAGCTACTTCTTGCTTAACTGTCATGTTATTGTGCTATTCGTTTCAGTTTGCTTTACATGCTCAGTACCTGTGGTACTGACGCCCAGCGGGGCGCTGTATTGCCTGCCTACAGGTACTCACGGACGAGGAGCTGATCCCTCGTGATTCCAGCCAGCCAGTGAGTCATCAACTCCTGTCATCTGGAGTCTGATTCCCAGAGGTGTAGCTCCTTTTCTTTTGTTGTGCAGTATGGGTAGGTCGGGGCCCTGTCCCGATCATTTCTATTAGTTTCTTACGGTATTCGTAGAGGCTTGCAGTCTGTATATATATTCCCTGTGGTTAGTTAAGCCGGTCGTGTGAGGCCGTGCGGTCTGCTGTAGCTGTTTAGTATTTCAGTTTATGTTGGCCGTGTGGGGCCTTAATTTGATAGTAGTGGTGACCTTGCCGGTCACGTAGTTATTAGCAGTCTTGTGTTGAGTTACAGATAACTAGACAGCAAGGTGGCCTTGTCGGCCCACATAGGTTCCTTGTTATAAGCCTGTCTCTGGTTAGCTGTTGTTGCAGGTACAGATGGCTACAGGCCAGTTGGCCGGAGGCTGTATTTACAGCCGTTATATAGCCGATTTGTTTCTTGAAATAGGGCCAAAGCCAGCCAAAGCACCAGATGTGCTCAGGCTGGACCATTTAGTAGTCTAGAGTCTAGCAGGCACCAGGTGCCCGTCATACCCCCCAAGGTGGGGTGTGACAAACTTGGTATCAGAGCAGTTCGTGTCCCAGGGAGTCTGCAAGCCGTGCTAAGCAGAGTCTTGTCTATGGATGTGTTGTGCACCACATACTATAGGCAGGAGACTGCGAGGCATGTTAGGATTGTTACTCTTCTTTCTTACTCAGTCGTGTCATAGAACGGTACAGTATAGAGTTGGTCTTTGAAACTCACCACCCTCTTTGCTTACAGAGATATTATGGCGGACCAGTGGCACCCAGCTACAGGTAGAAGATTAGATACAGCAGCGGGCGAAGGCACCAGCAGGATGCCTCAGTTACAGCCAGATTCCGCCCGGTCTGAGAGCAATATGGAGGTGTCATCTCGACCCTCCCAGCAGTCTCCGCCTCGCCAGATACCATTTGAGGCAGCACCGCCTTCCACAGCTCCTACACCCACTTCATCTGATCAGGAGCTGCGTAGTGCGGTGGTTATGTTGACTCAGATGCTAGCTGCTCAGCGTCAGCCAGCACCACCTACAGCAGCAGAATCCCCAGGGGGGCAAGGTAGTTCCAGGGTCAGAGAATTCTTAGCGTTGGGACCCCCTCAATTTACAGGATCGGATTCAGCGGAGGACCCTCAGGACTTTCTGGACCAGATACAGAGGATCTTTAGAGTCATGCACGTAACCCCAGCAGAATCAGTTGAGTTAGCAGTGTTCCGGTTACGGGATATTGCTGTTTTGTGGTACGAAAGTTGGGAGAGGTCTCGGGGAAGAGATGCAGCCCCTCCTACTTGGTCTTGCTTTTCAGAGGCCTTCCTGGACCACTACTTACCCCGGGAGGTCAGACAGGCTCGGATGGACCAGTTCTTACATGTAGAGCAGGGGGCTAGGAGCGTTCGTGAATATTCCTTACAATTCAACTCCTTAGCCCGCTATGCTCCAGCATTTGTGGACACCATGTCATCCAGAGTCCACCGCTTTATTATGGGCCTGAATCCAGAATACATAGAGACGTGCATGACAACTACTTTGAGAGAGGATATGGATATAGCCAGGGTGCAGGCCTTCGCACAAACAATCGAGGGCCTGAGGCAGCGACAGCGGGGTGACAGACAGGCGACTTCAGAGCAGCGCCGTAGGAGCAGACCCGCTGAGATGCAGAGGGAAATTCCTAGGGGGCCGAGACCACGGTTTTCAGATAGGCCACCCAGATCTCTACCACCGGTACAACAGCAGAGGGGCAGGTTCATTCGCCGGAGTCAGTCGGAGTCCGGTAGCAGTTCACGGACAGTAGCCTCACCTCAGCAGCGGAGGGTAGAATAGAGTAGATTTACATCCACCCCTTGTCCTATATGTCACCGACTACATTCTGGAGCCTGCAGGCAGGGCTTCCCAGGGTGTTATTACTGCGGCCAGGAAGGGCATTTAATGAGAGATTGTCCAGCCAGGGGACAGGGTAGTCAGGATGATCTGGATAGAGCGTCAGCAGGGCCACGAGTTCCAGCAGCCTCAGCAGGGCGCAGACCCTCAAGTTCAGGGAATAGGGGCCGAGGTAGACCAGGAGCCTCTGGCTCAGGTGCAGGCCCCAGCCGTACCTATGCATTACCGGGGAGGCAGGATTCAGAGGCATCTCCCGACGTGGTCACAGGTACATTGATTATCTGTTCGTATCCTGTTTATGTATTGATTGATCTAGGGTCTACATTGTCATATATCACACCATTTGTAGCCCGAAAGTTGGGTATCGAACCAGAATTGCTTCAGCAGCCCTTTTCAGTGCTTACACCAGTCGGTGACTCGATTACAGCTAAAAGAGTTTACCGGGGGTGTACGGTAGAGGTTGCTGATCGTCAGACCACAGTAGACTTAATAGAACTTGAGATGGTCGACTTCGATGCCATTATGGGTATGGACTGGTTAGTGCCATGCTATGCCAACTTAGAATGCTGGACCAAGACAGTCCGATTTCACTTTCCGGGGGAAGCAATGCGAGAGTGGAAAGGGAGTACACCTACGCCGAAAGGTAGGTTTATTTCCTACCTTAAGGCAAGAAAATTAATAGCAAAGGGATGTATTTGCCACCTAGTTAGAGTCCAGGACGTTCAGGTGGAACCCCCGACTCTTCAGTCTGTTCCAGTAGTTAATGAATTCCCTGACGTATTTCCAGATGAGTTGCCTGGTATCCCTCCCGAAAGGGAGATAGATTTTGCGATTGACTTGTTGCCAAGGACTCAACCTATATCCATTCCCCCGTATCGCATGGCACCAGCTGAGCTTAGAGAGTTGAAAGAGCAGTTAAAAGATTTGCTCGACAAAGGTTTTATTAGGCCTAGTACTTCCCCGTGGGGTGCGCCAGTTCTGTTTGTAAGAAAGAAAGATGGCTCACTCCGAATGTGTGTGGACTACCGGCAGCTAAATAAGGTAACAGTTAAAAACAAATACCCGCTCCCGAGAATAGATGATTTGTTTGACCAGTTGCAGGGGGCCAAATGTTTCTCTAAGATAGATCTAAGGTCCGGATATCACCAGGTCCGGGTTCGGGAGAGGGACATTCCAAAGACTACTTTCAGGACCAGGTATGGTCACTTTGAATTTCTAGTTATGTAGTTTGGACTGACGAATGCTCCCGCAGTGTTTATGGACCTGATGAATAGCATATTTAGACCGTATTTGGATCTGTTCGTGATAGTATTTATCGATGATATTCTGGTATATTCTCGTTCAGAGACAGATCACCGGAACCATTTACGAACAGTACTCCAGATCCTTAGAGAACGTCAGTTGTACGCCAAGGTTTCTAAGTGTGAGTTCTGGCTGAACTCAGTTGCCTTTTTGGGGCACATCGTGTCGAATGCTGGTATACAGGTAGACACACAAAAAATAGAGGCGGTCAAGACATGGCCCAGACCTACCACTCCGACCGAGGTCCGCAGTTTCTTGGGTTTAGCAGGATATTATTGGAGATTTGTTGAAGGATTCTCCACTATAGCAGCACCTCTGACAAAGCTGACACAGAAAGCAGCAAAATTTCAGTGGACGGAGGCATGTGAGCAGAGTTTTCAAGAGTTGAAAGACCGATTGACCTCCGCCCCAGTACTAGCATTGCCAGAGGGAACAGATGGGTATGCGGTGTATTGCGATGCTTCAGGTTTGGGACTGGGTTGTGTGTTGATGCAGCATGGTAAGGTGATTGCTTATGCTTCCAGACAGCTGAGGAAACACGAAAAGAACTATCCGACCCATGACCTGGAACTGGCCGTAGTGATCCACGCTCTGAAAATTTGGAGGCATTATCTGTATGGCGTCCATGTAGACATTTTCACAGATCATAAAAGTTTGCAATACATTTTCACACAGAGGGAGTTAAATCTGCGGCAGCGCCGCTGGCTAGAATTGTTGAAAGACTATGATGTAAATATTCTCTATCACCCAGGAAAAGCTAATGTAGTAGCAGATGCCCTGAGCCGTAAGTCAATGGGGAGTTTGGCGTATTTGCGGCCCGAGAAGCGGGAATTAGCCAAGGAAATTCATCAACTAGCTGGTTTAGCTGTTCGAGTAGTGGAGACAGAAAATAACAGAGCGGTGATTCAGAATTCTGCCGAGTCATCACTAGTTACAGAGGTAAAAGAAAGGCAGTACGAAGACCCTGACTTAGTCCAGCTCAGAGATAGAATTCAGGAGGGTAAAGAGTCAGATTTCCAAGTGACTGAAAATGAAGTACTACGTTGTGGGGGCCGTTTATGTGTCCCGAATGTTTCAGGGCTTCGCCAGCAAATCATGCATGAGGTACATTACGCTCGTTATTCCCTCCACCCAGGAGCAACAAAAATGTACCACGATATCAGAGACATCTACTGGTGGCCAGGTATGACATCTGAAATAGCTGAATTTGTATCTAGATGTCCTAACTGCCAGCAGGTGAAAGCGGAGCACCAGAAACCGGGAGGTCTGACGCAGGATATAGCTGTGCCTATGTGGAAATGGGAAGCGATAAATATGGATTTTGTAACAGGTTTACCCCGTACCAGACGCAGAAATGATTCCATTTGGGTAATAGTTGACAGGCTGACAAAATCAGCTCATTTCCTGCCCGTGAAAGTTACCTTCTCAGCCGAGGATTATGCCAAGTTATATATCAGAGAAATAGTTAGGCTACATGGAGTGCCGGTATCCATTATTTCAGATAGGGGAGCACAGTTTACAGCTAGATTCTGGCAGTCGTTCCAGAGGGGTTTGGGAACGCAGATTAATTTGAGCACAGCATTCCACCCTCAGACAGATGGACAGGCTGAGCGGACTATCCAAACTCTCGAAGATATGCTACGAGCGTGTGTACTAGATTTTGGGGGTAGCTGGGATGAACATCTGTCGTTGATTGAATTTGCCTATAATAACAGTTATCATTCAGCTATCCAGATGGCGCCCTTTGAGGCATTATACGGGCGAAAATGTAGATCGCCGGTGGGCTGGTTTGAAGTGGGAGAATCAGCGTTGATTGGGCCAGACATCATTCAACAGTCAGAGGAGAAGGTAAAGCTTATCAGAGAATGCCTGTTGACTGCTCAGAGCCGCCAGAAGTCGTATGCAGATATGCGGCGTAGAAATTTAGAATTTGCGGTAAATGACTGGGTATACCTGAAGGTGTCTCCGATGAAAGGGGTGATGAGATTTGGTAAGAAAGGCAAGCTTAGCCCGAGATTCATTGGGCCATATCAGATTCGGCGGAGAATAGGCCGAGTTGCATATGAATTGAACTTGCCTCCGGAGTTAGCATCTGTTCACCCAGTATTCCATGTATCTATGTTGAGGAAATTTGTAGGAGACCCTTCCACAGTTGTTCCAGTTCAGGATGTCCAGGTCACCGAAGAGTTATCATACGAAGAGGTTCCAATAGCTATCTTAGACAGACAGATCCGTAGATTGAGAACTAAAGATATTGCGTCTGTCAAAGTATTGTGGCGTAACAGGAACCGAGAAGAAATGACCTGGGAAGCTGAGGGGGACATAAAAGCCAGATATCCCCACTTATTCCAAGCATAGGCAAATGGGAGGTATATCAGAACTGTTTTTCCTTATTAATGCTTATACTTCATATATGAAAGCAGGCGATTGATTATAGATAGTTTTATACATGAATGTTATTATATCATGTAGAGTACCTGTATTGGGCTCTTCTGCTTTTCAGGAATTATGAGATAGTCCATAATACAAGGGAAATGCTGCCAAAATTTTTCTAGAAACAAGTTGAGTAAGTTGAGCAGTCCTCTAGACATAATATCATTCGAGGACGAATGTTCTTAAGGAGGGGAGGATGTTATACCCCGTAAATTTTAAATAAAAAAAAATAGCCTAATGTCATGTTGGTTAAGGGATTTAGAAAGCAAAAAAAAAAAAAAATGAAAAATTTAAAATAAAAGTCGGCCTCTTCATCTAATTAACCCATTTCCAGCAAAGAAACAGGGGAGAAAAAGTACTAAGAAAACCCACGACAAACATATATAATTTCCTTCCAATTACGCGACGAAACACGGTCTAAACTTCGTTCCGGCTTAGGTACAGGCGTATAAAGCTGTAGGGAGCAATCCTACGGAGTTGGTTTCGTGAAATTTGGCCGTCGAAACGTCGTGCTACCGAGGTAAAGTCAATAGAATTTCTTTAAATTAGTACCAATGTGTTCCTAGCGTTGCAGTGAGCATTTATCCCTTCTCGACTATCGAGAAATAACGAGTTTTTGATCATTTTCCGAAAGGTTGAAGTTGGGCTAAATATATATATCAAAAGTGATAATTTCTCCCGAATATTAATGTATTTAGTTCTAATTGACGTGTATATGAATGTAGTTGGGAGAAACAACAGAAATACCGACGGAAATCACATCGGTCAGTCGGGTACTCAGAAACTAGGTATGTAAAGCTATTCTTTCGGCAAGCCAGGAAGTACAGCTTAGAAAGTAAATAAAATAAAGGCTATTAACCGATACCCAGTGTACAGGAACGATTTTAGTACAATTTCCAGCAAGCATGCTAGTATAACATTACGTATCATGCTATAATCAGAATAATAGATAGTTAGGTAATACGTATTACATTTGTTGAGATTGTACCCAGTAGTAGATGGCATGTTCTATGTTATTGAGTTATACTCAGATATAATCAGATAGACAGATAAAGGCCAGGCAGCAGTTAGCCAGCAATTAGGAATAGTGTAAAACAGAATATAGTTTCAGTTATTTATTACAAACTGGCCTTGAGATACAAGAAGAGAATATGATTAGTATTTTTCATTTGAGCATGCTTGCTGTGTATGTGTTTTGTATGTTGAGACTTGTTGTGGCATGTGGGCACCCTTTAGCATCCCCACCGCCCCTGGGTTATAGCTGTGTCGATACCAGATTCAGATACCACCACCATCTGGGCGATGCCGTCCGACTAAAGGACGATGATGGCCGACCACCATGATAATACGGTCCAGACCACCCTGCTTGCAGGGGTAGTTCAGTTTACTCTGCGCAGAGCTAGCACACCCTGTTTACAGGGACAGACCACTCGGTGTGCACACCTGTGCCCAGAGGCAGGAGTCTTCGGTCTCAGACATAGTTTATTGTCAGAGGCCAAGGCCTGAGCTACGTACCCAAGGGGGCCGGTAGGAGGAGCTCACAGTTATAAGATGAGTGGAGTGACTTGTTTTTGGTTGGTTTAGACCCGGGTAGGGGTAAATAGATTGCTTGCTTGGTTGGCACCTTCCGGCTTATGGGGGTCGGTCAGGTATTGTGTGTATTATTATGTATATTGATATGTGCTAGTAGATACTGATAGACAGAAGGATGACACGTCTTCAGGTACGCTCAGTTAGTTACAGAATGTATAACTCTCCCCAGTTATCCTCAGCTAGATAGACTCAGCTACTTCTTGCTTAACTGTCATGTTATTGTGCTATTCGTTTCAGTTTGCTTTACATGCTCAGTACCTGTGGTACTGACGCCCAGCGGGGCGATGTATTGCCTGCCTACAGGTACTCACGGACGAGGAGCCGATCCCTCGTGATTCCAGCCAGCCAGTGAGTCATCAGCTCCTGTCATCCGGAGTCTGATTCCCAGAGGTGTAGCTCCTTTTCTTTTGTTGTGCAGTATGGGTAGGTCGGGGCCCTATCCCGATCATTTCTATTAGTTTCTTACGGTATTCGTAGAGGCTTGCAGTCTGTATATATATTCCCTGTGGTTAGTTAAGCCGGTCGTGTGAGGCCGTGCGGTCTGCTGTAGCTGTTTAGTATTTCAGTTTATGTTGGCCGTGTGGGGCCTTAATTTGATAGTAGTGGTGACCTTGCCGGTCACGTAGTTATTAGCAGTCTTGTGTTGAGTTACAGATAACTAGACAGCAAGGTGGTCTTGTCGGCCCACATAGGTTCCTTGTTATAAGCCTGTCTCTGGTTAGCTGTTGTTGCAGGTACAGATGGCTACAGGCCAGTTGGCCGGAGGCTGTATTTACAGCCGTTATATAGCCGATTTGTTTCTTGAAATAGGGCCAAAGCCAGCCAAAGCACCAGATGTGCTCAGGCTGGACCATTTAGTAGTCTAGAGTCTAGCAGGCACCAGGTGCCCGTCATACCCCCCAAGGTGGGGTGTGACAAAAACTCAATCGGTAAAAAGGCTCTCAATTAAACTTTGTGCTAGAGGTTCCTTACGACCTTAATTCACATCCAATGCACTTCTCACACTTAAAAATTGATCTTAACAACTAGTTTAAATAAGACTTTAGTCAGGTTCGAGTCTATCTACATACTTATACAGCTTCAAACTTAGCCCAAAAGTTTGAGGCTTTATAAGAATGCAAAGCTGGAAAGCGGATCGTAGAATGGGAATGCGGACCATAGAATAGAAATGTGGACCATATAAAGTGTCACAGAATGAGTCTCACATAAACCAAAGATTAATCAAAGTTCCACGTATACTATCCATTTTTGTGATGGATTGCGAACCATAAAAGAACAGTGAGCCGCGAACCAATTATACGAACCACAAATTGAGCCAATGGAATTTTATACATACGTGCCTTCTCCAAAAATTTTATTCTATTTTCATTGTCACAAGTCCTATGTCGGTTTTTCCTATTCTCTTCAACCTTCCATATCAAAGAAAGCTTTTCCCCTAATTTACTATATTCTTTGAAAACCCTCATGAATTCTCCTCCATGTGATGAGTAGGGTTAAATATGAAGTTATGATTTTGATCATCTAAATTTTACTACGAATATCATGAGCTCTTATGAAATTTCTTATATTCCCAAATGATCTTATTCTACGAGTCTCATGATTTTACATGAAAACACAAAAATTATAATTTTTCTCCAAAATAAGAAAATAACAGTTTTTTGTGAATAAATATGATATTATTACGACATGAAAAATAGGATACATGGCTTTTCTTCTCAGAGAAGATACTTTATGACTTTTATGATATGATGAACAATATATGAAAGATGGATTATGAGCTAAAATCTATCACGTAATGAAACAGGAGTAATAATGTTAATCAAGAAGACATAAGTCTAAATGACAAGTGCCTGAAACTACATACTCTGATGTAGGATAAGGATCATTCTATTGATTTGGCAAATCCTCTAGGTTCTCCTGGTAAGGGATTCTAACGAATTTATGCTAACAATATATTATGAATGTCTCTCACCTGAAAAGGTATAAGATGGCTTAGCTAGCGAGCAAAGATTAGACTCCATGTGCTTCCATGACGGTTTATGTAAGTTAAACTAAGAAAGCTCCCATAATTTACTTAATGATGATGAGAGAATGAAAACACTAAGGTTAGTATTGTACATGCACCTGCAAGCTTCTCTACAGACTCATGTACTCAGGGCGATCAAGCAGTGTGTTAGGTTCTATACATTCAGTTATTGGTGAGCCCCGCTTACTTTTGGTGCGTATCTTTTAATTCAGAATTTCTAGTTTTACCTAGAGGTATGTTGGGTTCCTTAACCCAGTAAAATAACTTACCCATTTTATGACAGAGATTTTATAGATAGATTTAAATGAGTCTAGATGTCGATAATGTAAATAATGGCAAATTCTTTTACTTATTGGTTATAGTGGTTTGATTTGAATAGAATTTCTTCTCATGATATTGAATTTTTCCATTATAATATGCACGTATCATGATAAGAATACATTAGCTAATTTGCTCGGGAAAGTTAAGATATTGACAGGGAAAGTTAAGATATCGAGTGGCGGTCCCATCTAGACCTAAGGTTTGCATGTGAAAAACTTGACATCAGAGTATTAGATTCAAGTATCCTAGGGAGTCTATAAAGTCATGTCTAGTGATAAACTGTAAAATTCCAGTTTAGTTAGCACCAAAATATAACAACCCAAAAGTCCTTAAGACTAGACCCTAGATTTGGAGTTTGAACTTGCAGAAAAATTAAACTTTTCCCTAAGTAAGAGTCTTAGTATGACTCGTGACTTGGGGGTACGAGTAGTATCAGGACCCGTACCATGAAGTTCAGAGGAGCAGCAAAAATTTTGTCCAAGAAACCATGACCGCGCACTATGGATCGTACCACCATGGTACGAATCATACTGATAGGTCGTGAGACGAGTTACAGAGAAATGTCAAGATTTCTCATGTTACCATAGAAGGAAGTCACGATTTGTACCACAAAGGTATGAACCATACTGAAGAGGTGTATGAAAGGGGTTCAAAGAATTGTCCAGGGAAGGATCAGTTGCCACAAGACTCAGTACGAGTCGTGGTATTGCCCTACTAGTCATCCAAGTTGTTTTTTAAGGGAATCTTAATAATTTCCTATGCTTTTAGTTTCTAAACTATGTTGTATTGGGATATTTTAGAGGAGAATTAAGGGGGATTAGACCATATTATACTCTCGTTCTCTCCTAAACTCTCAAGAACAATTGTAGAAGTTCAAGGTCTCTCTCAAAGCCTAGTTAGGGTTCTTCTTCGAGCTTTAGGAATTTAGGCTCTATCTTAGACGTTTTCTTCTCCAAGTGTGTGGGACTTCAACAAAGATCTTCTTCCACCCTTGTGTCCCACGATTTTCAGAAAACCTAGCTTTGTAATCTTCTCTAGAAATCATAATTTAGGGTTTTTCTTCTAATTGTTGACTTTCCCTCTCTCCCCTGTGATTTCACACTTTTATGATTAGAATTATGATATATCTATGAGGTTATTTTCAGCTTTCATAGTGACTTCACATAATTTCAATTTTAACATATTTTCCAGAGAATTTACTTAGAAATTAGCATTATCTTAATTTAGCATGATTTTGCCAAAGTATACATGAGTTTCTCACAAAATTATGTAGCCATGCCTTACAGTATTTACATCAATATCAGTATTCTCATTATCAGCAGTATTTCCAGAAATCCCAAAATATACAGTGTTATCAAGAATAACAGTATTATCAATATTTTAGTATTATCAATTTATCAGGTCCTTTAGACTCTCAGAACACTTCTAGATAAGTAGTTCTCACTTAGTCTTAGGACATTAGTTTCAAGTTATCAGTATAGGTATATATAGTTATGTCTTCAGTTGGGAGTAGTACTTAGCACCAAGTAGGTTGGGGTTCAGCGCACCCAGGCTCCCAAAACTACGTGTCACCGTAGGTTATTAGCCTAAACGCTCCTCAATTTAGTGATCGCACAACCATTCCTTTATACCCTAATAAGGTATATTGAGTCCTATTAATAGAGAGTATACATCGAACTCCACGTCTAGATCACGTGGTTATATGTTAGTTAATAGACTCTCCCATTTTTAGTAGCATTTATAGTATTTTCAAATTTTCATGTTACTTTCAATATTTATGTATTCAGATAGGGTCATTGCGTGTTAGTTCAATTATATCTTCAGATTTTATTAGCATGTCTATGTTTTTAATTGCATATCTCACATGCTTAATAAATTCAAAGTACTGACCGCGCATTCTCTATGCTATATCATTTCATGATATAGGCTTAGGTACCCAGACTCAGCATCACAGTTAGATCTCCTTCTGGCGTTTTCCAACAGACTGGTAGTGGTGAGTCCTTATCTTTCAAGGATCGAATTATCTTTATTTCAGTTATTTGTCATTTTCAAACTTTGGAGTTAGCTGGGTGCTTGTCCCAGCAGCTCATCAATTTTAGAAGGCTTTTACACAGAGTGTATTATTTTCAACTTTATATTCCCACTATTGTCTTAAACTTCAGCTTTTTATCAGCTATTATCCTTTTACATAAGAGAAAAATTTATTTTCTAATAGCTTCCGCTCAGAATTTCTTATAAGTTGCAGTATTTTAGAATTATGCTATGCCTTGGGTTAACTTGGGGTACCTGTGGCTCTAGGCACCGTATCACATTTAGGGTGTAGACTTGGATCATGAAAAAATTGGTATCAGATTTAGAGTGTCCTAGGGTGTCTGAAAGCTACGTCAATTAGAGTCTTGTTCATGATTGTGAAGCGCGCCACACTTATGAGGAAGATGCTACAAGGCTTTTTGGAAAATTTTTATTCTTTCATGATTCTTATCGTGCGATAGAGTGTGAACTCTAAAATATACTTCTAACTCATGCTCGACACATTTACAGACGATGCCTCCTAGAAGAGATAAAAGAAGGAATGAGAATGCAAACCAGCAAGGCTTACCAGCTCCACCAGACCCTCTAAACGATCAAGTGACTTATGATGAGTTCAGGGCTACATTTCAAATGCTTTCCCAGGCTATGACCAATCAGGTCAATCAGCAGGCCATTGCACTGGTAAGCCCAAATGGTAATGCGACTGCTACTAGAGTCCGGGTCTTCACCTTTGATGAATCCCTTAGAATTTCACGAGTCTAAGTTGATGAGGACCTACAGGACTTTATTAACGAGGTTATAAGATAACTAGAATTATGGGAGTCACCTCCATTGAGAGTGCAGATTTGGTCGCTTATCATTTGAACGGAGTGACCTAGATATGGTACATATAGTGGAAAGAGGGAAGACATATTGGTGCAGGCCTAAGGGAGTAGGATAAATTCGTAATTGTATTTCTGGATAGATTCTTTCCCTATGAGTTGAGGGAAGCGAAGGTAGAGGAGTTTGTCAATCTGAAGTAGAACTCCATGACAATTCAAGAGTATGCCCTAAAATTTACTCAGCTGTCCATATATACGCCAGAGATGGTAGCTGAACCTAAGACTTAGATGAGCAAGTTTGTGTCAAGAGTGTCGGACGTGGTGGTCAAGGAGTGCATAACTACCATGCTCATCAGCAACATGGACATTTCTAGGCTTATGATTCATGCCCAACAAATTGAGGAGGAAAAGCTAAAAGAAAGGGAGAGGGAGAGCAAGCGGGCTAGAACCGGACAGTTTAAATACTCATAGTAGAGATTGGGCAGTGGTAATCTCTCACAACATCAATAGAGATCTTCAACACTCTCTTCAGCTAGTGCTCCTTCTCTAAGACCCCATATTGATCGGAGGGGTAGAGCATCAGGCTCTCAGTCTCAGAGACATGTTTCCAATAGCCGTACTTTTCCAGCATGTTTGAAGTGTGTCAAGAACTATCCTGGTGAGTGCCATCTCGGTAAAAGGTTGCTTTCGTTGTGGTCAGCTGGGTCACAAGTTGAAGCATTACCTGTTAGTCGAATGTGGAAAGGCCCGGTCCATCACTTCAGTAACTTTGTCAGGTCACCCAGCTCAAATAGGGTACTATTTCTGGCATAGGTGGTGATGGTCAGCGTTAGAACTGCCTTTATGATCTATCTTCACGTCAAGACCAGGAGAACTCACCTGATATTGTTACTGGTATGTTACATCTCTTTCATATTGATGTTTATACTTTCCTAGACTCAGGATACAAACTTTCCTTTGTGACTGCTTATATCACAGTTCAGTTTGATATTAGTCCAGAAATTCTCTCAGAACCCTTTTCCACCTCTACTCCTACTAGTGAGTCAGTTATAGCCAGTAGGGTATAAGAAACTGCCTAATCACAATTTTATAGAAAGCCACCATAGTTGATCTAGTAAAGCTAGATATGGTCGATTTCGACGTCATTCTTAGCATGGACTGGATGCACTCTTGTTATGCCTCTGCCGAAGTAGGGTTGTTAAGTTTCAGTTTCCTAATGAACCAGTTCTAGAGTGGAAGGGTAGTACTTCAATGCCTAAGGGTCAATTTATCTCTTACATTAAGGCTAGGAAAATAATTTTTAAGGGATATATCTATCATCTAGTTCAGGTCAGGGTTTCTAGTTTTGAAACCCCAACACTTCAGTCAATTCTGGTCAAAAACAAGTTCTTGGATGTTACTTTTAGTATTTATGCATTCAGACAGGGTCATTGCATATTAGTTTAATTATATCTTTAGATATTACTAGCATGCCTATGTTTTCAATTGCATATCTCACATGCTCAATACATTCAAAGTACTGATCGCATACTCTCTATGCTATATCATTTAATAATATAGGCTCAGGTACGGAGACTGAATATCGCAGCTAGATCTTCTTCTGGCGTCATCTAGCAGACTAGCAGTGCTGATACCTCATCTTCCGAGGACCGAAGTATCTTTGTTTAAGTTATTTGTTATTTTTAGTTTTCAGAGTTTGGAGTTAGGTGGAGACTTATCTCAGTAGCTCATTAGTTTTTGAAGGCTTTCAGACAAAGTGTATTACTTTCAGCTTTATATTCCAGTGTTGTTTTAAAACTTCAACTTTTTATCAACTATTATTCTTTTACATAAGGGAACAATTTATTTTCAGATACCTTCCGCTTAGAATTTCTTATAAGTTGAGTTTTAAAGTTATGTTATGTCATAGGTTAGTTTGAGGTCACTTGTCGCTCTAGGCACCGTGTTAAGTCCAGGCTGTAAACTTGGATCGTGACACAAAAGCATAGAATTCTTAAACCCTCAATGCATTTTATCCAGGTTTTTCTAATGTTATTTTGATGCATTTCAGGTGTGTTGAACCCATATGCCAAAGCAAAGCAAAAAGTGGCAAAAGGTGGACAAAGAAAGAATAAAGTAGTGCTGAAGGGAATTAGCCTATTATGCGATCTGCAGAAAGAGAACGTAGAAAATGACTAAAATCATAAGATGAAAAATATATTCTACAACATCATTCTATGGTTAAAAATGGAAAGAAATTCTAACATGTACTCTACGGACTCCTGAAGCCATCTGCGGACACATTCCACGAATGCAGTCTTGAGATGAAATCGCAGAACTTGAAAGAAGATCTATTGCACAAGTTAAAGACCCACTCTACGGTCCCATATCTAGCAATGTGGACCGCAGACTAGTTCTACGGTCCTATTTGCGATTGCAGAAATGGGATCTCGATGGCAATTTTCTAATTTTTGTGTTAAAGTATATTTTTAAACTTGTTTAAAATGTTTCTTAAATTCAGCTCTTTTTGAAAGACATAGAGTCGCCACTTAATTTTAGGAAAATTAATAAATCAATTTTAAAAGAAATTTAAAAACCAACCAAATGCAGTCTATACCTTTGGCATACAAAAAGTTTTGGTGTCCGTTTAGTTTCTCCATGTTTCAATGAAGAATTTAAAATATTGTTATTGAAATTTGAGATTGAGACTGCTAATTTTTATTTTAGTTATTGGTTGTTATAGAACTGCAAAATGAAAATTTAATCTTTGATACACCGAGGATCTAAGAAAATCATAGCTGATTGCCTATTTGTTTTAACAAACTTCCCATTTGCTTTATTTAAAGATCCCTGAAAAGATTAACTTACATAAATGAAATATGGAGTTTAATAATGTAAACTGAATATCGAGTTGATGCATTTATAACAATGGATTTGATATTGAGAAAAATTCATCTACTAAAAACATATCACTTTTGATATTCAACATTCAAGACATAGTACATAATGTTTGCAACTTTGTTCTATCCAGAAATTATTGAGCTATAGTTTCTTCATCCACCAACTTTAACAATCTAGATTCATATATTGGTGGCCTAGGGGTTTCCCATACATCAAAAACATCTCTGTCCCTATGAAAAGCGAAAAGACGGTCACCACCAATTGAAAAATCACAAATCGGACCCCCATGACTCTCTCGAAGCTCTAATGTTGAACCCAATCATAATCATAATACACTAAAATTCTATCCTTCCTTGATAAAATAATTTTCCCTCGTGAAATTCTAGTTTGGGATAACAGATCTTGTTACCCTCACAAAATAAAAATGCTCGTTGTCCCTCGTAGTTTCTTTTCATTCTATAGTTGCATCAGTAGTACTCCTCAAATCTATGAAACCCAGATGTTCATTTTCATCTACTACATAAATGAAAATATTTCCCTTTATTGCTATCACATCTCCAAACTTTGTTTGATCAGTAATATATGGCTTGTTACTCGATTTCTAGCACTAGACCATGATAAAACCATCATGTCTTTCCCTAAAACCTAACAAGCTGATGCAACAATTTTCATTACTTGGATGAAAACTGACAACATCAAACAATTGGTGTCATATAACCATTACAATCGACTAACATTACCATATGACCAGTATGTAAAGAAATCTATCTTCTTACTTGTGACCCTCGATTCCCTTGTGGATTCACTAAATAACCCCATGCCTCCACTGGCTAGCTTTTCATCAGAGCTAACCACGATATTTCCAAAATCAACCCAACAAACATCATTCATCTTATAGTAATTAAGATTGATTGTAGGGTGTTCTTTTAGCCTCCGGTCGTACATGTGAACCATATTACCATGAGCCACATAGCACCAGCCACTCGGGCTAGCTTGAATGTCCCGAAAGATCTCACCATCCCTTACTGACCAGCCCGTTATGGACCCTACCAACCAAGGCCTACTGCACTCAAATACATCACTCTCAGCTGACCAGACATGATCGAGAACATCATAATATTTTGCCTCTTTGTATATGAGCTTTTTATCGATCTTCTGAGGAATATAAAGCTCCCCTATTCTGAGTAAGTCCAAAAGGACACTAAAACAATCTAGAAGTCTACCAATGAAGTGCTCAACAATTGCTAAATCAAAATGCAGGTTTCAATTCTCGTTAAACATGGCTCATAAGAGTGAACTTTGGCAAGCAATTTCTAAGGTTGTGGTTGTAGTTTCGAAAATTCTACCACCAACATTAAGTTTTAACTGGTCTTTTGGAGTTCAATTTTCAAAAGTGTATATGTAAATTACCAAAATAAACTTGAAATTGTGCTTAAAATAAGGTGGAGGTCCCATTTTATAGATCATAACATGATTTATAGACTATGAAATTTTGGGGTGGGCACTGGGGGTTTGGGGGTTGGGGTGGAGTCTTCTATTTACTGAAGAGTAAATTGTGTTCAAGGAATAAATCGTACACCATAAATGCGAATTATAAATCATACTTGATGAATACGATTTATAAATCATACTCTGTGAATGCAATAATCTTAATCGTTTTTGGTGAATGCAATTTACAAAATGTATTCTACGAATGCGATTTATAGGTCGTACTCCATGAATGTGAAATCATAATCATACTTGATGAATTGGATTTATATATCTTCCTCCATATTTTCTAAATCTTACTTTGTGATTGCGATTTATAAATCGTACTCAGTAATACAATTGTCAATCGTACTCGTCGAATGTGACTTATAAATCATGTACAAAATTTACATATTGTTTTCCAACATTTTATAAATTCTATCATTCAAAAGTATCAAAAATATTGAAATAAGCTTGAATATATATATATATATATATATATATATATATATATATATATATATATATATAAAAGGAATGTAAAATGTTGTCATTAAAATTTGAGATTGAGACTCTTAAAGTTCATGGTATAAATCTTTATTTGTTCAGTTTACTTATTCAAATAAATTGCGCTTTGTTCCCAGTAACGTTTAGCCATAAGTCGGCCTCTATTAGTCGGGATGATCCGGTCTATAAGATTATGAATAAGTTATTTACTCTTTGTACTTAAAATGCCCATCGAAGAGGTAGTCAATTATAGATAAAATGTAAAATCTTATATACACCTTCAAATGTAAAAAAAAAAGAAAAACTCTTGACTCTATCAAGTTATCAAATGACATATATAAATAAGCCTAATTAAAATATGAGATTTGTAATTTTGAAAGAAGACAGGTTGCCTGCAACAACATACAAAGATGACTCTATAGTGTAAAAGTGTCATGCCCCGAGTCTATATCCTGGACAAGACACGGTACTTGGAATCATAAGTAATCCTAAGTCAACCCATGGTCTATCATAACGTTGACATTCTGAGTAAAAAGATAGCAGAAGCTTTAAAATAATAAAATAAAATATTTATGAAGAAGAACTAAATCATAAAGTTTTACACAACTTAAAGCAAACTAAAAATCTGAATCTCTGTCTGTGTTTGAAAGCCATCTATCTAATGAGTTGCTGGGACAAGCCCCCAGCTAACTCTAAGTCTAACTGAAAAAAATATAACTGAAAATAAATAATCCTCATCCTCAAAAGATGAGGACTCACCACTGATGCAGCTGAAAAATTCTGGGCGAGATCTGCTAACGGTGCTGAGACTGAGAACCTGCAGCTGTATCATAAAATGATACAACATAAAAGATATGCGTCGGTACTTTGGATGTATTGAGTAGGACAAACCACAACACGGAGAATAAAACAACTGAACTGTAAAGACATGCAATGACCAACTAAAACGCAGAAACTGAATAAATTGTGATATACTGAGGTAGTGAAAATGACCCTGTCTGATGGCCAAAGACATACCCTAAATCTGAGATACTAATCTGAAATACTGTACTGAGCTGATCTGAGATGAGTTGTTTGAAACTGTTCTAACTGAGCTAATATGAGAATGAACTAAACTGACTAGTGGGAGAGTCTATAACAGACATATAACCACGTGAGCTAGACGTGGAGTCCGATGTATACACCCTATATGTAAGACTCAATATACCTTGCTAGGGTATAGAGGTATGAATTGGGTGATCACAAGTATGGGGCCATGAGGCCAATAAAAAAATCCTCAATGGCAACATAATTCTGAGAACTTAGGTGCATTGGAATTCCGGTCCGCTCGGTGCTAAGTACTACTCCCACTAGATAGTCCTAGACTAAGCTGATAGCTCAAAATTGGGATCAAAGACTAAGTCAAGAATACCTATATGGAAGTACCCTGAGAGTCTTATTGGACCGGATTCTGTAACTATTGTTCTAATACTAGTCAGAGTTGCTTATCTGGAATCGTCATAACCGTCTAAAGAACAAACTGTAATATGAACTGAGGTCCTAAGGCTGGTTAGAACTGCTTATCTGGAATGCCATGACCGCCTAAAGAACCGCTAAAAATCTGATACTGAGTCTAATACTAAAAACTAGGAGATACCATTAACACCTCAAGATTTAACTACAGTCAAACTGATCAGCTGACACTTCTGGACAACACCGAGTCTAATAATCTGATTGAGACTGGACATGTAAATATCTTACTAAAATTTCCACATACACTAATAATATGGGGATTTCAAATCTGTTAGAATCTATCAACAGGGAAGCTAGTCCAACACGCAAGATCCTAAATTCTGCTGAACTGAGAATTAGGACTAAATTATTCACAAGATATAATTCTTGTAATGCCTAGAAATAGGGAATAATAAGCAGTTAAAATCATGAGAAATATACCACTTGAAATCTTAAAGAAATTAATCTGATAATTTTTCTACATTTCAAATCCACAGGGCTGAACTGATAGAGAAAATTAGAAAATATTTTTGGGGACACAAGGAAAGAATTATTCCCTTGTTGAATTCCCACATACCTGATGAAGAAATCCGAAGAAAATCCCTTGAAAATTTGAGGAGAAGTTGACTGCCCTAATTTCTGCTTGAGAGGAATGACCTGAGTTCTACGAACATTCTTCTGAGAATCTAAGTGATGAATGAGGGATGAAAACCGTTCAACTCCTCTAAATTCATAAACAATATGCTAAAAACGATGTAGATAGGCCTTAGAATTATAAGAATTACGGAAAAGCCCTTATTAAACTCGAAGAGAATAACTGAATGCCAGTCTCCACGAGAGACTAGACGAGTCGTGCCCAGTGACCATGACTCGTGGTCACAATCTATCAAGTACACATCCAAATTCCCTCTATTGGTCACCACGAGGGACACCACAACTCGTGGTGTACCAAATGACTCGTGGTGACCCACCTGTCGCCAACACTGCCCAATTCTCCAATCTCCATACCACTCTGGCCCATGGGTCACCTAATGGTTCGTGAGATAGACCACAACTCGTGGTGTCTAGTCATTAGGTACACTGCCTATTCTCCCTTCATCCTTCACTGCCTTTGACCACGACTGGCTTAACGAGTCGTGGTGCTGACCATGACTCGTGGTCATGTCCGTGGTTACCCCAAAACATAAATTTTCCAACTTAACTCTACTCCCCACCACGATTTACTTAATGACTCGCGACCTACCCAAGAGGTCACAAGTACAAAAAATTCTATTTTCTTCGTTTCAAGCTTTCAAATATGATTTTAGGGTTTCTGGGGCATTACAAAAGGATATTTTACATTGATGGTGTAAATAACTTTAAACTCGATGAGAGATGACCTTATTTTAATCGAAAGGGAAATAAAAAAGAATATGCTCTCTATATGTTTCACCGTTACAAAAACTTGTAGAATATTACTTCACTTTGATCACTCTGTCCATAGCTACAGAATTCAGAGGGAAACATTTTTTTTCAAAATGTTGATTTAGAATCTTTTGAAGCTGATCTAGAAATTGAAAAGCCCACTGCAGAATAAAATCCTAGTATACGTTATGAAATTAGAAGATATTATATTTAAAAAAAGGCCTTGGAAACCTGCTGTTAATGATTTTCCCAAAATTAAGTTTGGGAAGGAAATATGTCAATTTTTTCCTAATTTGTTTAAGGGTCGTAAATGGTTGGAGTACATCATAACAAAAGTTGTTGTATATTGTTTGTTTTGCTATTATTTAAAAATGAGTATGAAAGTTGTGGAAATACACATGATGTTGCTTTTACGAAAGACGAAAATGACACTTGTTATTAGATACGTTAACAAAGAAGGCAAAGTAATAAAGGAATTTGTAGGTATTATTCACGTTAGTGAGACATCTTCTCATTTATTAAAGGAGGCAATCTACTCTTGTCTCTCAGATCACTCATTAAGTCCATCTCAAATACATGGGCAAGGTTATGATGGAGATAGCAATATGTAGGGAGCGCTAAATGGTCTTAAGACTTTGATTTAAAATGAGACGTCATCAGCATATTGCATTCATTGTTTTGCTAAAAAATTATAGTTAACACTTCTAGCTTTAGCAAAGAAGAACTCGAATGTAGATGACTTCTTTTGTATAGTTACTAATATGTTAAATATTGTTGGAGCATCTTTTTAAGAGCAGAAATTTGCTTCGATAATATCAATATGAAAATTTAGAAGTTGTTCATAATAGGTGAAATGCATATTGGGTGAGAATTAATTAAGAATGTGGGCTTTTGCGGCTAGGTGATACTTGTTAGGTTCTAATTATAGAACAATAGATAACTTCATTGTCCTATTTCCATCAATTATTCATGTACTTAAAGTTACTGTACATGAGTGTTTAAATTATACCGATAGGCTGGTTGCTAACAGTCTTGTGAATACAGTTAGAAATTTGATTTTGCTTTTATGTTGCACTTGATGTGAAAAATTTTAATGATGACAAATTGAGTTGAACTCCTCACTACAAAGGATGGATCAAGATATTAACAATGCTATGAAATTTCTTGCTCTTACAGAGAAAATATTACACAATATAATAGATAATGAATTTGAATCACTAATGGGTAATGCCTACTCCTTTTGTAATAAGCATGAGGTCGTGATCCTGGAGATGGACGCTCTCCACTTTCCTGGGAAGTCGAAGCGGAGAGCTCTTTATATTATTGCATATTATCATCATTTATGTGTTGAAATTTTTTTATGTTGTTATTGATTTGCATCTTCAAGAGCTTAATAATTATTTTGATATTGTGAGTACTAACCTTGTTCTTGATATGACTAGTTTAAATTCAATTAATTTATTCGGTAATTTTGATAAGAGCAGAATAGTGAATGTTGTGATAGCAGCAAGCTTCGGGATCTCAATTGTCAACTTGATATTTTTATAGTTTATATGTGTGATTCTGACAAAAGGTTCTTCAACTTGAGAGAAATTCATTACCTTGTTGTAGTGTTGGTTAATTCAGGCTTGCGTCAAACTTGACCACTGTTTGCTTATCAAGTTGCCTCTTATTTTTTATGTTGCTACTACTTCTGTGGAATGAGCTTTCTCATCCATAAAATACATCAACAATGAACTTCCTAACAATATTATTGATAAATTTTTGAATGGTCGTTCATTTTCTATATAGAGCATAAGATATTCGCAACTATAAACAATAATGCTATTATTCATCATTTTCAACATGTGAAAAATCAGTAAGCACAGTTATGACTTCAGACTAGAAGTCTCTTTTTGTAATGATAATATTACTAGTAGGTCATTGTAATTTATAGTCAGAAGTTATTTTTGGTGATGATAATATTAGCCATTGTTTAATCATTAATTTTTTTATTGACGTGTTTGAATAGCTATATAGTTATACTATGTGATTGCTATTAATTTTATGTCAAAGAAAGTGAGCATCCACGACCTTCAAATACTGAATTTGCCACTGATTTCAGTTTGGCCAACTTTGATGACTAACAAACTATATAACCTTAAATATATACATTAATAACATAAAGACCACTAATGCGTTATTTCATAATATAAGAACAAAATTATAATGCTTGCATTAGTTGGGATTTACGTGAAATTATTGAAATATGTGCGAAAATTCATTATCTTACAATTTTAGGAATTAAATTGTATCTATTTAACCCCCAGAAATATCTTAAGGGGATCACGTAAAATAATAGGGGCAAGTGCAAAAGTACTTATTTTTGGGGCCTCCATTTAATTTATATCTTATGTTAATTTGTTTTGCAAATTTAATTGCTTCAGGCACAACTTCAGACATATGCGACTGAAGTTGGAAATACACGTCTTACTTCGAATATTTTTATCTAATGTGTGTCCTTGTGAAGGTCAAACATTAGATATTTTTGCTTGACGTGTGACCTTGTGAAGACCAATTCATAGTATTGTAATAATAGGGAGCACAATCCAAAGTCATATAACCTTTATATGTGATATTAATACATTGTACACATTGCATGATATACATAATATGATTTTGATGTGTTTCGAAATACATAAATCAATACTCTCTTAGTTAAACAAATAAATCTTGTTTGATATAAAAAGGGATATAATATTTAATATTTTTTTAAATATATGGATATGTAAGTAGAACTGACTTACTGTATGTATGTACTACACTGTATATAATCTTATCATTTATATACATGACTGAAGATGATCCCATTGGAATCGATTCTTCAAAATATTTATATCCAAAATTTATCTAATCCTTTACTATATGCATAACTATTACTACATAACATGCATAACTGATGTGTATTTTTCAATTCATTTATTAATTCACAATATATATATATATATATATATATATATATATATATATATATATATATATATATATATCAGAATGTATACGTGATACTTCATTATATATATTCGAATGTGTACATGGCACTCTTCTTTTTCATGTAATTTTAAAAAGAAACACCCAAACTCATTTCTGAACAAATTTGACAGAGAACACACACTCAAGAAAATGTTGAAAGTTCTCCGCCTCCTAACCACACAAAGCATTTGCATTGCCTGCATCAAAATTTTGGCAGCAATTTTTTTATATACATAAACTTCTCGCAATGACGTTATTACACCCCCAAAATTTCAACAACTGTTAGTTTCAATAGGAAAAAATGCAAAAGTCCAGGGGTGGGGGCTCTAGAAAGAACTCCCTAGTGTAAAGCAAACTCAACTAGCCATTTCTAATCATAAACTCTAACCAACTACAACAAATAATTCAATCTTGTACAACCACTTCAATGATGTATCCTAAGTTGTCTTGGGCTTGAGGGGCTTTTCATTTGGTTGCCTCCGATTAATCGAGTTTTTCAGATCCACGAAAAATAACAATGCACCAAAAAGTGACAACCATGCAAAAATTATTTTAGAACCACAAAATATTATGGCTCACCAAAGTTATAACAATAGAAATCGTGCAGAAGAGGAGTGGCCATTTTTCTGTCACTTTGCTTTCATTTGGACTTTCATGTACACCAAGGCTATTGTTCATATTTGATTTCATGTAGCGACAATGTATCCTCAATCTATGAACGAACTCTAGAACTATCCTTAGTAATTTAAAAATATTAGTAGAGAAGGATATGATTAGGGATACATTTTGATAGATTTATGGTTCAAATAAGAAATAGGAGAAGAGAAGGGATAAAAAGAATGGTATGAAAAGATATTTGTCACGACCCGAGTCTATACCCTGACGACACGGTACTTAGAACCACAAGTGGATGCAGCTAACCCATAGCACTAGCATGACCCTAAGCACATACTGAAAATACTGAGCGGAAGCTAAAATGGTACCACGTCATATAACTGGATAAATTTGAATGTAAGAGTAAATGTTTAGATCAGAAAATGAAATAACAACTGATCAAATTGAATATCTATCTATCTTTGAAAGCCTCTAAATTGATGAGTTGAAGGGATAGATCCCCACCTAGCTCCAAATGCTAAAATAGAATAACGAAAGAAATGTAATTAAGCTCTCGTCCTTAAATGATGAGGACTTACCAACAATATAACTGATCGGGGACTGGAACGTGTCTAACTACAGGTCTGAGTCTAAGCACCTGAGCCTATATCATGAAATGCTATACCATAAAAATATGCGGTCAGTATTTTAAATAAATACTGAGTATAAGGGATATATAAAACATGAGTGAAAAAGGAAACCATGCTGGAAACGGTAATCATACTACATTAGCAAAACTGTTTGAGAATAACATAAACTGAAGTACAATGACCCAAGGTTTAAAACATAAACATAGAGCTCATGTCCTAAGTCATAAAATAAGTTTATATACTGAAACTATGGTCCATGTACAACTACTGTAAAGAAATATACTTCTATGGAAAATTTTTCATAATCGACATGGTCCAAGTGAGCATCATGGAGTCTAACCTATAACCCTGGTTAGGAGAGTGTCCATACCTTACCAAGGGTAAGGACTATAAAGGCGTGAATTCACTCATGAGTTCATTCGTGTAAGGGAGACACTCTAAACTGGTGATGACCCCTTTAACCTACGGTGGCATGTAGTTCTGGGACTTGGGTTATCTGAACCTGCATGCACTTGGTGTTAAATACTACTCCCAAAACTATACATATATTCTCATAGTTATAGCTGAGATTCAAAAAGTTTTGCATAACTAGTACAAAATCATGTTGTTCATAAAAATGTCTTAAATACTGAACTAGTCATGGAAGCTGTACTGATTTTGAAATCATGAGATCATAATGTCATGTATTATACTGAAAATATGCTTAAATTGAGGAAATTATGCTAAGTTCTGAGCACAGAGATACATAAAGGATTTTCAAAGAATTTAGCTCATATATAATCATAAAATACATGTGGAAATCATAAGGGAAACATACATATGAGAACCTATAGTTTTTGCATAAAGAGATTTTTGCCCTATAAATTATGGATTCAAATAATCATGCTGAAAACATAGTTTAATGCTTGAGTTTTGGCCATAAGCATGAAAGGAAATTCTTATTGATGATCCCACATACCCGGACTGCCGAACTCTTGTCTATTACTTGAGAATTAGTTGGTTTAGAGAAGAGGAACCCTAGTTATTCTTGAGAGCGTGAGAGCTAATATTTCTCTGTGAATTTGATGTTATGAGAAAGGGCGGGAGGTTAATAAACTAAAACCCCTTAACTTTCCTCTAACAAAACCCAAAACGACATAGTTTATGAGTTAAGAGCTTAGAAAGTTATGAAACTATCTCCAAAAAATGTACTGAAATTCTGGTGTTCAATCACGAGTCGTTCTATTAACCCATAACTTGTGGTCACTAGGTGACTTGAACACTTACGAAAATGCCTACCACGGGCTGTCAGGACAAGTCGTCCTTTGATACCATGAGTCTTATTTTAACTTGTGGTGTCTGGGTTTGTCTTGAATTCTTCCTTGCATTGGGTACCACTGGTGCTTTCCATGACTTGTGTTCCCACCCTATGATTCGTGGTTTGGGCTCATGGTTCTTGGGAGGAAAAATGTAAAGTTGCGGGACTTTGACTAGCCTGCTCAAGACGGGTCTGACCATGACTCATCGTTCATTCTCGTGACTCGTGGTATTAGTCGTGGTGACTAAAACTTAAGGATATCTTTGTACTGCCTACCACAAGTCCTCCTACAACTCTTTGTCTCACACCACTACTTATGTTGAGGGTCGCATTAAGGAAAAAATATAAATTCCTACTGGTTTTCTGCTTTATGTCTAGGATATGATCTTAGAGACTTTTGGGGTGTTACATTATCTCCCCCTTGGAATCATTCGTCCTTGAACGAAGACTGAAATTGGATTGATAATTGTTAACTATACTGAACTTATGGGCCATGCATACATGCTAAGAATTTCGATGACAGCTAATGAGACTTGAGATTTATAAGAATATTGCAAGAAGAATTGTTACCTCAAGATGATTTTGAACTAGGAGAGAAAATATGAGGGTAGTTAGCCATTATCTGTTTCAACTTCTCAAATAGCTCCCTCAACCAATTGATTCCTCCACAAAACCTTTATGGAACCAACTTCCCAGTTTCTTAACTTATGAACTTGACCATCAAGAATCTCAACTAGAACCTCTTTGTAAGAGAGACTATCCTTCACACCTACACTTTTCAAAGATACAACTAGAGCCGGATCACCAATGCACTTTTTCAACAAGGGCACATGAAAGATCGGATGCACCAATGTTAGCTCTGCAGGCAACTCCAACTCATAGACCACATTGACAATGCGCCTTAAATACTGTAGGGACCAAAAACAAGAAAACAAATAAAAACTGAATAGCTAAATAAAAATTCAAACTAGAAAAATAATTTGTGCCAAGTCCCCAACAACAGTGCAAAAACATGATGCATCCAAACGCATACGTAAATGTACGCGATCATCAAATAATATAGGACGGTAAAGCTTAAATATTGTACCTACAGAGACTTGTTAGATTGTTTGTCCAATTTAAACTCTTATTCAAATTATTCAAAAATAAAGGAATGATTCTTAGTGGATTGCTTATACTATTAACTAAACAAATTTAAGACTTAATAAAATACATAAATAGTCAGTTGGTTCTCAGATGATATAAAAGATCTAGGGTATTGACAATTTCTACAATACAGTTGAATTATCAAATTGTTATACTCATTCGCTTTATTGAGTTACTAGTTGCAGATTGAGATTACTTAATTGAGCATCATTCCTAATAACTCTAAGACTACTTGAATATCTCTAAGCATATATTCCTATGGTCGTAGGAAAATAGTGAAGTGCAGGTAAGAATTTACTTGTATTAACTAAGTAAGGCTAATAGGTATATTTCTATCCACATTAGCGAATCGTTCCCCTTTCCTTATAAGGTTCACAAACAAACCTTATTCCATCTTATTACTCTCGCAATTCCTTTTCCAAGCTCAATAAACAAGCCGTAGATAGTGCTTAACTATTTCTTCAAATAATTTAACAATTTATACAAAACAGAAATAAATAACTCAATAGCAAAAAACTTTAATAAATACAAATAATATTCAACATTCAACCTTCGTGTTCATGCCAAAACCCTTGAACTATGTTGTTTAGCCGCTCATAATTCTAAAAATATTAAGAAAATTCATGAGTTTACAAGAGAAAGATGATAAAAAGTTAGGAGAAGAAGTAACCCGAAGAGAAACTCCTCTTGCCCTTTCTCTCCTCTCCAATTTCGTCCAACACTGTCCAAGCCCCCAAAATGTCGTCTCTCTTATAACAAATGCCCTAGTGATGTATTTAAGAGCTTGGTAATAAATTTCCCTTTTGCCCTTAAGTAACTTAGCATTTGGACTTAGAAAAATATCTCCCGATAGAGGCTAGCATGCCACTTCACCCAATTCACCAGACTTGGCTTGAACTTCTTGTGAAGTTTGGCTCCTGGCGCACCACTTCAGCCATTTCACCAAGGTGATGATTAAAATTTTTTTAGTTCAGGTGTTGGTGTGTCACTTCTTCCAGTTTGCTAAGGTGTTAGAAAAATTTTGCTACATTTGCACCTGGCGTGCCACGCCAGCTTACCTTGCTGGAGTGTTAGAATTTTTCTTCTGAAATTTGTGGCCTAGCGCACCACGCCAACTAATGCACCAACTTCTGGACTTGTATTTTTATAAAGTTTGGGCTCTGGTGCACCATGCCAGCCAATGCACCATCTTGGTTTTGTCAAGGAACACCTCCAAAGTTACTCTAAAGCTCCGAACCTTCCTTTATAGCTCTTTTCGAGTCGATTTCTACCATATTTACCTATTAAGCATGTACAAAGTTACAATATTGGAAATTAAGCATAATCAATAGAAATAATACTCAAAGAGATGATAGAAGTATTAAAATGAGAGAAAAATAGAGACTAAAATACGTACTTTTAGCCTCGCATCACCACCCCACAGTTAGACCCTTGCTCATCCTCGAGCAAGCAACTTAAGCTATATACATTATCCCTACATGGACATACACTAATTGAACAGGTATGCTCAGGCTACAACTAATATGACCACATAGACATTGCAAGTTTCCAACACAACATGCCTCAACTTCTCAAATAAGCTCAGGAATAACCTTTTAAGATAACCTTACCTCATGAATTGACTCAAGCTTTGTGAATATTGGCTAACAAACATATGTCACCTAATTAAGAAATCAAAAATTTCACATATCCTGTGTCAACCATGTGCCCTCACAAACAAGAGAGTCGCCCACATTTTTTCACAAGAATATGAAAGAATCACATGTATGGGGATATAAATAAAGAAATTCACGCTCACTCTCATAAAAAAAATTTCATATCACATATGATGAATCATAAGCTTGCCCTTTATGTAAATACTCTACTAATATGAGAGTGTCAAAGTTAGAATCAAGTAGGATTTAAACGGTTGTAATGTATGCTAAGGGACGAGTAGAGATTATTTGGCCAGAATAGTGATCAACCTCCCTAAGAACTTTAATACTTTATAACTTTTTCAGTTTTAGCACACTCTTTGATCTTCTTACTTTACTCCTTATGCCTTCCCTTGATTGAAATTTTTGCAACTTTAGTGATTAGTAGGGAGTTCTCGGCAATATTATTCTTTTCAGCTTATTCATTCTCTTTTCTCATCTCCCTACTAACATCACTTTCCTTTGTTTACATATTTTGCCTTTTATCTTTTCATCTAACTTCCACATTTTTAGCTTCCCCCTTTTCTTCACTTGTGCTCCTTTCATACATTTTTTTTTAATTTTAAAGTGCCTTAGGAGTCATTTATATCAAATAAAGGTCAATAGAATAAAAAGAAATTTAGCTTTTAACATGGATACTAAGACAATAGGCTAAAAGGCTCAACATGGCTAACTAGGAATATCACGATTGGGTAGGTAATTCATAGGATAAAAGTAGGCTAATAAAAGAAATACCCATATCATCTCCTAAATTCAACAAACTTCATTTGTTTAGCACACATACTGGGCAAGCTTTAGACATCAATACAAAAACATGAAATATATGCAAACTATCTCATACACATGAAACATGTTCAACTCAAGACAGATTCATGTAGACCCCCAGTTAGGTAAACTATAAAAACTATTCCATATCAAACCAATAGAATCACACAAGAGTCTATAAAATGAACCTAGGTGTCTCAAAAGAGATCATTCATTTTTTTCAGAGCATGTTTCCAACTTTCAAAACCAATATTTGCATCTTTGGTCAAATTAACACATAGCTTGAGCACCTAATATTCAAATGGGTTCCTAATGGCTAACTTTCCTCAAGACGGTCGTCAACCATTTTTCATCGGAAAAAGCCTTTTCTTCTCCCAAAAAAAATTAAAACTACTCCTAAAAATAAAAAATTTACCGGTTCAAAGATCTCCCCCTCAGAAAAGAACCGAGGCCATAAGAAAAATCGAAGGGTAGATGAGGCATGCCAATTTTATTTTTTTAATTAAAAATAGGATGACATACTCACCCTTAAACTCAATACCAGAAGATATACTCTCACACCACACTTAAAGTCATACTCTGTCCTCAGAGCATCTACACAATAAAAATCAGACATGGGTGATAAATACTTCCTGAGGCCCTCTAGGACCTAGCTAGCAGCTTGTCTCTTGGATTCACAGATTGTATGACTCCACACTTAAGCTCAAGATGTTCTTCTTAGATTGAAATTTGGGTACTCATACTTTCCCTTCCCTGCACTCCAAAAACAAACAAAAGTGACACTATAGAAAAAAATAAAAAAAAAAAACTATACTATTATAAATTGGGTTGCTTCCCAACAAGCACCTGATTTAATATCACGACACGACACAAGTCTTAGCTCAAGATAACCTCCTCCATTTTCTCCTTCTTTTTGGAGGCCTCTCAAATTCATTCATTCTTCTCTTCTGTTCCACCTCACCACCATTCAGCTTATGCTTCAACCATGTTTCGAATGTGCGTAACTTGACATTGCTCTCTCCTATTACATCAACACTGGGGTTTATCTCTTTCTCTTTCTCCACCCCACATTTATCATGGACCACCTCTATAATCATGCATAAGTCTTTGTAATGTGAAGGTGTAGAGATAGCTTTATACACATTAAAAGTGGCCTCCTCATCATGTACTTCTATCTTGAGCTTTCCTGCTCTTATATCGACAATGGCCTCTCTAGTAGCTAAGAATGATCGTCCCAATATGATTGACACCTTTTTATCTGCTTCAAAATCAAGAATTATGAAGTCAGCGGGAATCACAAACTTATAAACTTGAATAAGCACGTCCTCAATGATGTCGTCTGCAGTGATGTATGATCTGTTGACCAACTGCAAAGTGATAGTAGTGGGCCTAGGCTCTTTCAGACCGAGTGTATTGAACACAACTAAGGGCATCAAATTGATACTTGCCCCCAAATCACACAGAGCTCACCCCACTTCACTTTCACCAATTTGTATGGGAAAGATGAAACTCCCTGGGTCTTTTAGCGTTTGGGGAATCTTGCGCAACACCCTTGAGCTGCACTCTTCAATAAGTGCAACTGTCTCAAACTTGATCAATCTTTGCTTGTAAATAACCACATCCCTCAGATACTTTGCATATTTTGGCATCTCCTTCAGAGCATCAATTAAAGAAATGTTTATGTGTAGCTCCTTGAAAATATCAAGGAACTTCTTGAACCCAGCCTTGTCTTTACTTTTCTTATCATTATTTTTTTGTAACCTTTGTGGAAAAAGTGGTGGCAATTTCTCAATTGAATTTTCAGGTTGCTCAGCAACCTTTTCCTCAACTCTTATTTTCTGTGCAAACTTTATGGTAGGCACTGGAATGAGTATCTGTGGGAATGGTTGAGGAGACGTACTTTCCTTCCACATAATTTTCCTTCTACGCTCTGGTTTTGCTTTTGGCAGTGCTATATCTTCTTCATGTGAAGGTGGAGCTACGAATAACTCCTTTCCACTTCTAAATAAAATGGCCATCACCTACTTACTATTCTTCTCTATGGCGCTCGGTAAGGCGCCTACATGCCTAGCATGTTGCAAAGAAGCCATCTGTCCCATCTGCCTCTATAGCTTATGTATGGACTTCTGCATCTCATTTATAATGGCCTGCTGATGAGCTACAACCTGTTGTTGTTGTGCTGCAATTTGCTGTTGTTGTGCCATCATCTGCTTCATCATCTCCTCTAGAGAACTACCCGCTTAATGAGGTGGAGGTTGATGAAAGTTTGTCTGAGGTCTATAACCATTCTGATTTCCACCACACACTTGACTTTTTACATTCTGATTGAAATTATTTCAAAATTGGTGTCCCTGGTTACCATTACCTCTATTCTGTTGCCCATATAGTAAACAGATTCTAGATTCAATGGGAAATTCATATAAGCATGACCCTCTCCACAGAGCTCACAAGTTGGTTGAACCTGCTTAAGTTGTTGAACTTGTGGTGCAGCTACCAACTTATGTATCACGCTCACAAGCTGACCAATGTCTGACCGGATGGCTGTGCCATTGTCAACCTCTAACATCTCTAGTCCTTTCTGATTGGTGAACACTCTGTTCTGATAGTCTTGACTACCTGCAGACATCAAATTCACTAACGCCTCAATCATAGCTTTTGGACAAAATTTTTCCTTGAGTTGTAGCATCTAACAATATCTTAGACTCATGTCTCAGACCTTCTATAAAGTTATGACCAATAATTTTCTTGGGCTACATATGATATGGAAAATCTCTCAGATAGCCTTTACATCTCTCCCAATCCTGAGCCAAAGACTCTCCATCCTTCTAAAGAAACCCTGAGATCTTCCCTCTCAACTCTTTTATTTTCTTTAAGAGAAAAATCTATTGAGGAATTTATTTGAAAAAATCTACCAAAAGGTAATAGATCCTACAGGCTCATTTATAGCCACTCTTTTGCTTTATCAATCAGTGAGAAAGGAAAGAGTGTCAACTTCACATATTCATCTGAGACATTCTGATAGTGAAAATTTTCGCTCAGCTCAACGAATGTGACCAAGAGCTTATGAGGGTCTTTATGTGGTTTACCCTGATACTGGCATGTATTTTGCACCAACCTCACTGTACCTTCTTTTACCTCAAAATTTCCTATGATATCAAGATTGACAATAGCCTTTGATGCATTTTCCAGGCTAGGCCTGACAAAGTTTAACACAGGAATCTTCTCCAGTGCTACCTCGCGAGCCAATCTCGCTTCCCTGTTCTCTATAAGGCTAAGATATGAATTCCTTTTGCCAATTGTCTCCACTCTCGAAGTGTTCTCTCGATTTCAGGATCAAGCGGAATCAAAGGATAGCCTTGACTCTGAGTATTTGGCATACACTAAAGGTGTACCCAAAATAAGAAAATAAATAAAAACTGAATAACTAAATAAAATTCAAACTAGAAAAATAATTTGTGCCACGTCCTCAGTAATTCGGCTAAAAACTTAATGTGTCCAAACACACATGTAAGTGTACGCGGTTGTCAAGTAATATAGAAAGGTGAAGTCTAGATATCGTACCCACAAGGTCTTGTTAGACTGTTTGTCTAATTTAAACTCTTATTCAAACTATTCAAAAATAAAGAAATGATTCTTGGTGGATTGCTTATACTACTAATTAAACAAATTCAAGACTTAAGAAAATATGTAAAAAGGGTCTGTTGGTTCTAAGATGATATAAACGATCCAGGGTCTTGGAAATTTCTATAATTAAGTTGAAGTATCAAATTGTTATGCTCATTCACTTTTTTTTTCTGAGTTATTAGTTACAAGTTGAGATTACTTAATTGAGCAACGTTTCCGATAACTCTAAGACTACTTGACTATCCCTATGCCTATATTCCTATGGTCGTAGAAAAATAGTGAAGTGCATGTAAGAATTCATCTGTATCAACTAAGCAAGGCTAATAGGTATATTCCTATCCACATTAGTGAATTGTTCCCTTTTTCCTGTAAGGTTCACAAACAAGCATTATTCCTTCTTTTTGCCCTCGCAATTCTCTTTTTTAAGTTCAATTAACGAGCCATAGATACTGCTTAACTATTTCATCAAATAATGAAACAATTCAGATCAAGAAGAAATAAGTAACTCAATAGAGGAAAGCTTTAATAAATATAAACAATAATCAACATTCAACTTTCATGTTGATGCCAAAACCCTAGAACTAGATTGTTTAGCTATTCATGATTCCCAAAGAATTAAGGGAATTCATGAGTTTACAAGAGAAAGATGATAAAAAGTTAGGAGAAGAAGTAACCCGAAGAGAATCTCCGCTTGCCCTTGCTATCCTCTCCAATTTCGTCCAACACTGTCCAACCCCCCAAAAATGTCGTCTTTCTTCTAACAAATGCCCTGCTGATGTATTTATGCTTGGTAACAATTTTCTCTTTTTTCCCTTAAGTAACTCAGCTTTTAGACTTAGAAAAATATCTTCCGGATAGAGGCTGATGCGCCACTTCACCCAATTCGTCAAACTTAGGTTGAACTTCTTCTGAAGTTTGGTTCCTGGCACTCCACTCCAGCCATTTTACCAATGTGCTGATCAAAAATTCTGTATTTCAGGTATTGGAGTATCCCAGTTTGCGAAAGTGTTAGAAAAATTTTGCTACGTCTGCACCTAGTGCGCCACATCAACTATCTCACCAGAGTGTTAGAATTTTTCTTTTGAAGTTTGTGACCTGGCGCGCCACACTAGCTAATGCACCAACTTTTGGACTTGTATTTTTCTGAAGTTTGGGCTCTGGTGTACCACGCCAGCCAATGCACCAGCTTGGTTTTATCCAAAAACACCTCCAAAGTTATTCCAAAGCTCTGAACCTTCTTTTCTAGCTTTTTTCGGGTCGATTTCCACTATATTTACCTATTAAGCACCTATAAAGGCACAACATAGGAATACAAGCATAATTAATAGAAATGATACTCAAAGAGATGACAAAAATACTAAAATTCGAGGAAAATAGAGATTAAAATACGTACTTTTGGCCTTTCATCATTTCTTCTCAATTATTCTACCCTCTTCTGGAGGTAAGTCGTGATATATTCACAACTAAATGCATGTTCATATTTATATGTTACTAAAATATTATCACATTCATTTCAAGGAATGAATCTATATGTATAACACTATTAATAGTTCTCATCCTTCAGAGAATAAGACATAACTATCTGAACATGCCTCAATCACACTAAATTATGATACATGACTTACAACTGCTTTTAAGATATTGCTACTTTAAAAATAAATTGAGATATACATAATATATAGAGAATATTTGTCTCTTTCATGGTCACAACCACAACTGAGGCCATGACCTTTTTCATGCTTAGTTTGGTGGAAGTTCCTCTCATTCACTTTAGAGAATAGATTAGAACCAGCATGTTAGATTTTATGCTTGTTCATTGATACCCCATAATTAGATCCAATCAAAACATGCTTGTTGAAGAATGGTCATCCTTAAGTGGTCATATCTATCTTTCAAATTATTCCACAACGTAAGATGATCTTTAACAGTGAGATATTTCAATTTCAAGCCCTCAAGGGAGGAGGAATATCATTATCTTAGCATGGTCTTGATTTGATGCTTAATTTTTATCTTTGATGGTATCTTGCAGACTCATTACATCAAATATGAATTTCAGCATTAAGCACCCAAGACAGATAACTTTTATCCGAAATATCAAGACAACAAATTCAAGTTTAGTATTTAAGAGTAAACTTCAGATTTACTACTTCAGGAGTAAATCAAGATATACACATAATGTTAAGAATTTTTCTCTAACTTAATTTTCAGAGTATTCCACGCTTCAAAATAATTATCACTTTAGAAGTTATGAAGCACCATAAGATTTAATCACTTCTATTGATTATAATTTTTTTGAATACTCAATTGAAATTTCAATTTGTTAATGGATATCAAATTAATATCATCATATATTTTTACAATATTGTTCTGCTGGAACAAATATATTTTTACAATATTATTATTCTGGAACAAATATATTTTCACAATATTATTTACTGGAATAAATATATTTACATAATATTATTCTTCTAAAACAAATATACTTTCACAATATTTTTCTTCTGAAACAAGTATATTTTTACAATATTATTCTTCTGGAATAATGTATTTTCAAAATATTGTTCTTCTAGAACAAATATGAGACATGAATTGTCAAGTGAATCAATAAGTCATTCCTCAGATCCATAAACCAAATCGATATTACTATTAGCAAAGACATTTATCTCATGGAATCATATTCACTTCATTCTTATTTTGCCAATATTGAGAGAAACAATATCACCAAAGAAATACTATTCCTTCGGCTAAGTATTACATCTTTCCAAAAGAAACTTTTTATTACATCAAATCTTTTCAAAGTAAGTGCTCAAGGCAGATATTCGTGCTCATAACATATTATAAAATAATAAAGCAAGAAGAAAAATATTATAAAGAAAGATAAGAGAGAATATTTTTTATTTCTCTTGAGGGATGAATTACAATGAATAGAAACTCTTTTATTTCAAGGGAAAAACTAATTTGGTCCCAGAGTTGCTAACCCTAACTTTCCTTAAAAAAAATAGACATTCACTATAATAATAAAAAAATAGCTATAACACTTTTATTTTATTTAATATAATATATTTAGTCATAATACAAAAAAAAAATTATAAGTTACTAAACAATTATAAAAGAACAAATAAAGTAATTAAAATTTAGCTAGAGTTGAGTGGGTTGGGTTATGACCTGTATTTTAAGTCATTTCAACCCAATTTATTTTAGCCCAATTAATCTTTGAACGAATTGTTTGTTAACTCAATTCAACCCACTCAAATTCAACCCAATTCGTCTATTTGGATGTTCTAATTTGACATTAATAGTGATTCTCACGGAGATGTTATTTTTGTTAGACAAGTGCTCAAATGCAATACACTAGAGTAGACTTTCGAAAAAAGGATTTGCAAACAAAATCATCTTAACATGATTCAATTACATATATCTCGAAAACCAAACACAGAGACCAAATTATTTTGATTCTTACTACTGGGTTGTACAATTAATTGCTTACGAAAATAGACTCAAAACTCAGAGAAATAGAGGCGGTCATGCAAATTAATATTTGTTCTTTTCATTAAGTACAATAATTCATAAGGTGATATCATACATAAACACATGTTATACATATATGTGTTGGACATAATATTCTTTCGAGAGTATTATCACTTTATACATATATGTGTTCGACATAATATTCTTTCGAGAGTATTATCACTTTAAATTTTAGGCTATGATATCACTTAAACTTAAATTTTAGTGCATCAATCAAATTTATATTTCAAATTTTGAATATAATAGTCCTACAAAAAGACGTTACAAAAAACATATTTAATAAACTAAAAGAGAATATCATGTTCAAAATTTTAAATATATATTTGGTTTATGCACTACAATTTAAGTTTACACTTAATGCAACGAGTTTTAAGAATTCTGGAAAACATAGAATAAGATAAAGAATACAAATTCAGATAGTCAATCGCCATGAATCATTTTGACTACTAATATGTTTTGACTACATATTCTTTTAAAATGCTAGTAGAAACAGATGTTTAAAACAAAGGATGTTAAAAGTAAAAAATTCCTGAAAACCACATTTATATCTTTCAAGGATTGCGTAATTTGATTCACATAAACTTATAAGCTTTTATTTATATTTTTGTTGATTTAAAGAATACAAGTCACTACTAGGAAGTTGCTTCTTTCTCTAGTAATTTCCTGTCAAGTTGTTATTCACATTGTCATATATTATTTAATATCACAGAGATAAAAATCTTCACATCTACTTGACCTTGGTTTAAAAATCTCTCATTGATTCTTATACGTTCTTTTATTGATCACATTTCAATATCACCATATACATCGGCATTTTAATTCATTTTACCAAATTTTGTGAGAAAACAAACAGTAGGGCGGAGAGGTATAATTGATCGTACTTGAAAGAGAGAATTATAATTTGAGTAAACACATTTAACTTTTGGTTAATATAATTGTGCACTCATAGTTCCTAGGCTGACGAGTTTCTACAATAGACTTTTTACCTTGAGAAATACAAGTACAGGTCAACTTTCTCTTAGCATAAAGAATAAATATTCATTTGCTTTAACCATTAAAACTTCATTGAGTTTGTAGAAAACTATTAGTGAATGGATTAAAAGAACACAACCACTGACTAGATGTAACTAGTTACATGCTCGATCAATCAATTGACAAGCTGGAGTTGACTAGTGGACGCTCTCTATTGGAGACATACTCAAAAAATCATGTCTTTCAAGCCCATCTTTCAAAAGGGATATCAATCCTCAATAAATTCTACTGTACTTTGTTTGAATATTTCTATAATTATGCATCTAAGAGCACGCTTTTTCGTTTTTTCCTTTTCAAGATATATCTTCAACTCAGCTAAAAGTAAAAATAGAAGAATAAATTTTGAGAAAAGGAAGCAACATAAATTAATGACTACTGAGGGGAAAAAAGCGGGGAGTCAACAAACCACCTTTGCGATGTATACATACAAGGCATAAAAAGATGAGCTGTAAACTACACTGGCAAATGAAGGGAAGAAAAATATAACCGGCAACTTGTCACAAGTTGGAGGAGGAAAGAGACACATTCATATCGTTCTTTTTTAATCATTTGATATTCGAAATTCATGGAATTAGACTGCATAAAAGCGGCATCTAATCCATATTGGGACGAGAGAAGTGACGAGAACCGGGGGCAGCATGCAAGGAATTAGGTCTCCATGCAGAGGCAGTAAACAAGCATAGATCTTTCCAGCCAAGCTTGAGAGTGCCATTATCCTCAACCAAAGTGTATCCGTGAGACGGGAACATTCCGAGCAAAAGAGTAGCTTGTGCAGCAGCATTACCTGCAAGAGATAAGCATCTAAACCCAGACTGCTGAAGCTTCTCTCTCCAGTTGTTGAACTTCACCTCCCCGCTTCTTGACGGACCTCCTACGGCCAGCACATTCCGAATCTCCTTCGACAATAGCTGTTGCTCTACAACATGTCTTTCTTCACTCTCCTCCCCATAGCACGCGCCCAGTGAGTCAAATAGAGCCGAGTAGTAATGTATCGCTTCCACAAACCTCCCCAAGAACGAACCCGCGTGACTCAGGTCCTGCTCCACTACAGTCACCACCTTCGGAGCCAACCTGAAGTAAGCAAATTAATAAACCAAATCAACTACAGATATTTATTTACAGTGCTCGGACGCTAGAGCAAAAGTGATGGGTAAAATCTCAACAAATACTTTAAATTTTAAGAATGTTTAATAAGTTCAATTATAAGAACCTAATAGTTGATTCCATCAAATTAAAATCTTGAATCCGTTTTTGTTTACCTCCTGTTAAAAATTCACCGAGTGGTAAATAGTTTCTGTCTCTATCGTTTCTATTCTTTTGGGGCGTGCTGCCCAGAAATTTTACATTGTTTGAACTTCTTTCTTAAAAGAAGAGAATTCACGGAAAATTAATTAGGTGGGAAGAACTCGGTAATATAGACTGAGTCATAGAGAAGACAGCTTTTGGTGCTAAAAGTAATTCGCCTTTTTCTCATCTTTTTTTCAGGTTTACTGAAAAAGAGAATCACCGATGGTCAAAGAGAAAGAGCTTTTAAACACCGTAAATATTAAATAATGTACTAGTAACTGGTGCAACGAATCAACTTTTCACAGTATTGCGAGCCGTCCCCTAAGCAATTGTGTTTTCTACAACAGAAGTGGTATTCATATGAAGATTCTTTTTTCCTTACGTTAAGCTGCATGTTGGTTCTTTAATATATATACATTCAGATAATTGGTCTACTTGTTATCTTTTTTCAATAAAATTAAGAAGAAAAGAGACATGGATAAAACTTCAAAATTACTTGAGCAGAATAAAATGAACTTAAACTTCCTTTCCTGACAAAATATTTCTCCTAATAAATTTAAATTAGAGTTTGGATTGATTTCGTACTAAAACATTTCAAACAAATTTAGAAATATCACATTGTGATTTGCTCACATTAAGTCTCATCCCATATATATATATATGTTCATTACATGTAATTCAGCATTAGTATCTCCAGCACAATAAGGATAGCGATGACACTATGAATTCTATACCACTAAATAAAGATTGTTTCCAGTGTTAAATTGAAGTAGTCAAGTGATAAGTGAAGGTATTAAAATGATTAACGTATTTGACTAGACGACAGAAAGCTTTTAAGAAAGAAAAGTTTTGGAAAAATAACAACACTATTTTTGAATTTCTGTGAATTCAAATATGTTAAAAGCATTTTTAAAAAGTAAAAGATAAAATTTGAAGTCAAAAAAAAAACTCCAAACATAGAAATAGTCATTGTTTTTGAATCAGTAAAAAGAAAGTGTGAAGGGAGTAGTACCTTTGCAGGAGGGAGAGGGTATTGGAGTCGCTGCCAGTGACATCGTAAAGGGAATGTTGCAACCAATGAACCGCAACGGCTTCTCTCTTGCTCACATTCAATTTCTCAGGGTCTAAGTTTCCAACTTTGTCGGCGACGGGTAAAAACTCGAAAGGGAGGCCTAATCTCTCGGCAAAATCGGACAATCGCTTGCCGGTGGCCTCCAGGGCGTCCATGGAGGTTCCAAGCCCAGTGAGGCGAACCAAGGGAGGCCCGCCAGGTCTGGAAGCCAAGATGTGAAAGAGACCGGGCCATTGAAGGCCTTGCATTATATCAAGGTCTATTATGTGCACCCTGTCTTCTCTCTCGAAAGCTTCTTGTATAGCTTGATTGGCAGTGAAATGGGAGAATTTTATGAAGGGGCTGATCCCATTAAACACCTGGAAGGCGGATGCCATCTTCTGGGTATAAAGCACGGGGACGCTGGTCATTGGCAATGCTGCGTATATTCCCAAGCATGAATTCAACAGCCTCGCTGACATGGCCTCTGAGAAATATGCAGCGACACGCTGTGCAGATGTGCCAAACGGTGTGGAGAGTTCGGACACTTCCAAAAGCATTTTATTTGCCTCCTCCAAATTATCAGCGGATACGGCTTCTGCACATTGCAAGAGCAAGGTCAAAAGGTGCAATCCTTCTTCATCCCTCTTCTGTTGTAGCTCTTCTTCCTTTTTCTCTCTGTACGTGTTGACCGGCACTGGGGCAGGTGTTGTAGTTTTTGTTTTTGCACTATTTTCAGCCACAGACGTAGGAGATAGAGAACTAGAAGATTGCTGCTGCTTCTGTTGTTCTAAGTCTACTGCGGCCTGTTGCTGAGAATGAGGAGATTCTTGTTGTTGCTGCTGCACTTGAGGAGAAAGAATGGGAGGCGTAACAAAAGAAAGATCTGTTGCAGTGGGATTACTGCTTCCAAGCTGCGGGTGCTGGTTCAGAGAGGGCGCCACCGGAGCATTGTGGCTGGCTGGCAAAGCTATTTCCCAGTTTAAGTATTGGTTATTTGAGGAATCCGGAAGGGACAAAATATTGTGCTGCAATAAATTGGCATTGTTTTGGGCCTGTTGTAAACCCGCGAGCTGTGGCAGTGGTTCTTTTCTTCTCCAGCACTCCATAGGATCATTTTGATCAGCGCCACCATTATTACTACTAGTGAGAGAGCGAAGCCTGTACTCCAGGAGGGATGCGAGATATGGATTGCAAGGGTGGATTATCTCCCTCACATTCTGGATCAGTTGGGGTACTGACACATGGGCGGAGCTGTTGATTAAATCCTTTATAATACTGTCAATCCATGCCGTTGCCGACGTGCTATCCTCCATGGAATCGATTCTTCCAGTTGTAAGGGGGGAAGACACAACAGCTGCTGCTGCAGTTGCAGGTTGCTGGAGTAGTAAGCCGCTGTTTTGGCGGTTTCTATCGGGAGGGAAGAGGGGCAAACCGGAGAAAACACAAACAGATGGGGGTTGATTGTTGTTATTCTGGTTTTGGGGACCTTGTGGCTGATGATGGGATGATGTTATGGCGTCGGTGTAATTAGTTAGGTTTGGGATAGAATTAGAAAAGCCGGTGTAATCAGGCCCTTTTGACGTCACGCACAAGTTAGTGGTGGAAGAAGGTAACATTTGCATAGTGGAGTAGTTGGAGACGTGGGTCGTCGTCGTCGGATTACTGTTGATATTGTGACCAAAATTACTAGTACCGCAAACCCTTAAATCACCAAGCTGGGAGTGAGACCCGCCTATCGTAGCAGGCCGACGTAAATACCTATGCTCTTCGCCGGCACCGGTCTGGATCTCCAAGTCGGAGGCCGCTCTCTTTCTGACCATTTTGCCGTTGTCACAGTGGAGGAGACCTTGACGGTGCACGTTATTGATGTCCCTGCTTGTAGCCTGAAGCTTCTCGCCACTGCTATCACTGCTGCCGCCGACGACGTTTGCACCGGTAGTATCGGCGCAGTTGTCACCATTCAGAGGAAAAGCCTTGGCCATGATATATGAAATAGATTCTTAAACTCGGTTGATTTTTCTTCTTCATCATGGTGAGAAAAGCTGGCTCGGCTTAATAAAAGCAGTTACCAGAAAAGGCTTCAGACGTTAGGCCAGAAATGAGTACCGGTGCTAAGTAGATGATCCAAGCATATAGCGGTGACAAGATTTAGACACGAGCATTGGGATTCTGTGGTCTCTACACCCTTTTAATTTCTCCTCCAAAATCCAACACAACACGTCCTCCTAGGGCTTTACTGTTAGCTAGCTCTACTTGTTTATAAACACTTTGACTGCTTGCCTTTTGGATTTATATGCAATTTCAGTATTGCCAATGAGAAAGAGGCTGAGGAGGATGGAATTTATTGACGACATAAAGTACCGAAGTTGTTGAAAACTTATTAATCTCAAAATATTGTAATCCACGAGCTATCTTTCCCCTCTTTTTCCCCACATCGCTCGTCAATTATTATTGCGGCTGCTAGTGCTAGGGCTATAGATTTTTCTACTATTTTCCTACTGGGATTGCAGCGTTGATATTGGATTAGTAGTTTTTTTTTTTTATTTTTTTTTTATTTTTTATATATATATACTTTATAGTTATGGAATGAAGAGGTCGATAGAAAGGGGCGGGTCCACGAGGGGGTTTTCAAGTTTTTCTGAGAAGATGGGTACCTTTCTCTGGCAACGTAGCGGTAGCTGTTGGCTGAAATGATGGAAACTTTTGTTTTCTTCTTCCTTGCTTCTTTCTCGTCTCGATCAGTGAGTCGTCTTCGTGCGTTTGACTTTAGCTACTTATTACTTCTTGGCTGAGTTCCTTCCCAACTCCATAAAAGTTTCTCTAAGTCCTCCCCATCAACAATCAACATAAGCTAAACTTTTCCGTTTTTAATTAATTTATTTAATTTTAATTTTATATATATATATATATATATATATATATATATATATAGTATATTAAAATCTAATTTTAGCTATGCAAACTAGCTAACTTATAGGTGATTTAACAAATGGGATTTTTGACAGTAGGTGTGAAAATGTGGTCGTTACTATGATAGCTCACAGCTCGAGATAGGAAATAGCCAAAAGGTCCTTGGGGATCGGATACTCTGTACAACATTTCTTTCCATGGAATTGTCGACAGGACGATAAAACCAGTGGGTGAAGCTGTCTAAAATTTCAAACGTGAAAAATGAAATAAGGTCTACAATTGCAGAAAACAACAAATACTGATCAATTGAAGGGGTTTCTTGATTTTGTTTTGAGTTCGATTCTAGAAGAAATATTGCTTGTTGTAGCTAAGAACCAAAATACAGCGACCACCTAAAAGTTTTAAATCTCAACACCTAACTGATTATTGACAACTAAATTATATTGTTTACATATTTAAAAAATATTTTCCTTTTTCGTTCACTTATAGAGGCAAAATAAAATAAAGAAAGACGAATTTAAAATTTAGAATTTATAAAATTTTATTAAAAAATATTAAATTAATATACAATGATAATTCAATATTTGCAAATTTATAAATATTTAATAAAAAGTTTTAGTATATATATGATAATATTTATAAAAATTATTGGTCACCTGAGCGCATGTATAGTATACTAGCTCATTCGCAGCATAAATGAAAGAGCTGAACGGTTAACTAGAATGGGTAAATATTTTTAGAAATTTTTATAAAAATATATAGTCTAATATAAAATACAACATTTATATAACTCATAATTTTATTTTATACTTGTATAATTTTTTTTAATTCGCAACAGTGTTGTTTATATGACATAATACACTTATTGTATATAATGAATAGAAGTGTATAATAGTATATAAGAGGTGATTATGTACACTCTTACACTATTATACACAATTACACAATTTATATAAAAAAATTGTGTTTGATCTCCTGTGAAACTTCAATTGAAATGGATCAAACCTTTTCCAAATGGTTTTAAATTTTAATCACAACTTTAAAATGACACCACCAATAAATAATCACAATTATTAATTTGTTAAAATTTTCAATAAATTCAATACTCATTTATGAGTTTTCAAACTTTTAAGAAATTCAATAATAGAATTTTAAAATTTTTAATTTAATTCACCTAATAATTAATATTTTAATTTATAATAAAAAGAAAATATCAAATTTGCACATAATAGATACAGATCTGAATATACCAATTATGAAAGAAGAAGAAAAAGGAAAAAAAACAGTGACAGAAGCAACAGGAAAAAAAAAATATGAACAAGAAAGAAAGAAGAAGAAAGAAGCAATAGAAAAAAAAATGGAAAAAGAACGAAAAAGCAAAAGGAAGAAACAACAGAAAAAAAAGTAATAAAAAAGAAGAATGAAGAAGAAGAAAAAATGCTAATAAAAAAGACTCAGCTAAAGAAATAATAAATTGAAATATAGACTAAAATGAATAATTATTTTATTTTAATTATGATAGAGTGTGATTTTCCTATAATTTATCTCCCTTAAAAGTGGAAACGCAATGTGTTTAATATTACAAAAGTTATTTTTCATGAAAAATATATTTTAAGAATTAATAATAATATTAGTAAATTAAAGAGTATTTTGATGAAATTTTAAAGTTCTAAATATTAATAATAATATTAAGTGTGAGTTAAAAAGAAATAATATGAAGTTAAAATTAAAATACTTATATAGACAATGACTTTGTTTATAAGTGAAGAAAGTTGTTTTTTCCCTTTTAATGAACATTCATTTTCATAAACTATGATTGAAAATGTGATTGAGGCTGGACATCATGCGCAAATTTTGATTTAATGAATAAATCAAACTGTTATAAAAGTGATATTAATTTACGGCTTATCAATTCAATTGTGTTAAAAACGATTTCGTATTTTATGTTACTTGTTTATTGGTTTAGTTAACTGTTTTTTTGAATTTTCTTAACGATTTAATTGATAATTTAATAAAAAAATTTAAAATTTACACTTTTACTTTCCCACTAAATTTATATTTTGTGTCCATAACAGACTTGCTTTTTTCCCTACATCGTCAATTACTTCAGACTTTGAGGACTCTAATCCTACATCGACATACTAATTTATCCCTTTATATTTTATTTGAAAAATATAAGTTACATGCCATATTGGAATCGTTATTAAGTTAATCGACTAATTAAGAATTGATATCTTAATGGTTCATTTATCACTCTAATATATTTATAAATCAATAATTAATAAAATTAATCTATGATATTTAAAGTCAAATTAAATCACTCGATAAGCAATATTAATTTAGGCATGACAACAATAATTTTGAAATCTCAAATTAAATGAATTTCAGATATAGCACTAAGTTTGAATCCATTTGCTTTTGCCTTTGTAGGAAGAACTTAGAATTAGTTTATGTTTATGTTTGTGAATTATAATATATCGCAAGTTTGACTTGAATATCATATTCATAATATATATATATATATATATATATATATATATATATATATATATATATATATAAGGGGGATCTAGAATAAAGTTGATTAATTTAAATTTTAAAATGGTCAAATACATATATAACTTCTTAAATTTGTTTTCATTTTTTATTTTGGCACTTTAATTCAAATTTGTTCCATTTTAATCCTCTAAATCTACTTTTCATGTTCTATTTAAACACAAAATACTAATTTTTATGTTTTTATTATTTTTATGTATACTCTTCAATTATAATTTACACTTTAAAAATCGATGAATGTCCGTTAGTTTTCGTAAAATAAATTAAAAATTGAGTGTAAATATTGAATATTATTCGGTATAAACTATTCAACGAGTGCTGATAAATATTTTAAAAAGGTACAAAATATTAAATTAAATAATGTCATATATTTTTAGTATCATCCAAGTCATCTGAATTTAACCCAAATATCCTGCTTTCTAATTTTTAACTCGCTCTAACACGAGTAAAAAGAACTCATCTTTAATATGCAAAAAAAAAGACTCTAGTTCATTATTAATAACACTACTAAAAAATATTAAAATTCAACGGACATTGTCATACTGTCAATAATTAAAAATAAAAAAGAAAATTGATGAGCATTAAGAAAATCGACATACGCTCGTCGATTGTTTTTCTGCCAAAATGCGTAGAAATTATAAAAAATTATTTTAAAAAAAAAATCGACGAGACATTCGCCAATTTTTTATTTTATTTTTGCGAAAACTAACGTACGTCTGTCAATTTTAAAAGTGTAAAATTATAGTTGAGGAATATAAATAAAATATAAAAATATTAATATTTTGTGTTTAAATGAAACATGAAAATAGAGTTGAAAGATTAAAGTGAAACGTGGCTGAGATGGAGTATGAAAAGAAAAATGAAAGTTTAAGGAATTATATATGTATTTGACAACAAAAAAAAAGATACTTTTTATATTCACTAATTCTTCACCTCCAACATCCTATATAACATATTAACATATTTAAAATCACAAAATTCAAAAAATATTTGATACATTACATACATTTTTAGTTTAAGATAAAAAAATTTAAAATTTTTTTCTTTAAAGTCCACACTGAATCAAATTTAAAGAGTATATTCGTAATTCTCTCATATTAATATAATAAAATATTATATTAATTAAAATTTATATAATTTAAATTTCAAAAAATAAAAAATATTACTATATAAATTGAGAAAAAAAGAGAATATATAAGTCAAACAGGACCATATAAATGCAGAACAGAGGAAGCAATGAACACCAGTACGGTTTCCGCGGCCGTTCATCTTTATTTATTCAGTATTGATAATTTAATATAATAAATAAATTTTATTATATTATTTTTAAAATATAATAATATTTAACATAAATAATAATTAATATTTTAACTTTTAAAATAAATAAAAAGTGGACAAATGTTATACAAGTATAAACGAAAATGTGAGTTTGGGGGGTGGGGCAGATGAAAAATAAAGTAATGGAAGAGTGTGAATAGTGAATAGGAGCAACAGATACTTTCAAAGAGGGCAGGTAAGGGAGAGGACATGTCAAAAGGCTATGCAGTCAGTCAGTGCTAAGGTCGAGGCGGGTGTGTCAGTCCCCGAAAGGCAACGTAGCGTTTGACATTTTGCTTTCAACGGCATCATCATCCCTCTGCTTTTTTCCCTCTTTGGATCTTCCTTTACCTTTCTTCTTGTTTGACTCTTGCATTGCCACCCCTACTACTATTCCCCTAGCTATTGCAACTCATAATAATAATAATAATAATAATAATAATAATAATACCTACTCTACTACCCATTGCAACTCAATATTATAATACCTACTCTACTACTACTATATCTTGAACTCTGCTCCAAGTAGACCATATGCTGCAAATTACATTCCACTTTTGTTGAAAAATAAATTAATAAGCTCTTTAATCCAACAATAAAAACTAAAATAAAAGAAAGAAAAGAAAAAGGGAAAGCATTATACAGTCCGTGATACTTCTTGCCCTCTCATTTATACGAAGGTGTTCAGATTCCGAAGATCAAAACACATACGCCTTTATCTTAATTTACAAAATGTGAGAATGAGAATATTTAATTTTAATTATAAATTTATATATAAAATTTAAAAATAAGATTTATATAGTTAGAATTACACGAAAAACAAGTCAACATGATTAATAATTTAAGATATTTTTAAAAATTTGAGAAGATTATAGTGAAAAAAACTTATTTGATTTTTCAAATAGTAATATATCCTCATAAATATTAGTATAATATTTAAAAAATTACATAAAAAATATACTCTTCATTCACATTTACTTGTCTTGTATTGCAAAAAAAAGATTTTTCACTTTTACTTGTCACTTTTAACATATCACGAAATAATATTTTTTTTCTGTTTTACCCGCAACATAAATTACTTATTTTCAAATCATTTCTCAAGATCTAAAACTATATATCAATTAATATAATATTGTGGTAAAATATTTATATTAGATATTATTTCTAGAACCGCCAAAATGGGTTTGGCCCTTGAGGCTAACCCAACCTAGTCTGCTATTAGGGTAGAGTTGAGTTAAGATTTTTTAAGCGCATTTAAACTGAGGCTTATAAGTCCAGTCCAAGTCAGTCCGCTGGCCGTTGAGGCTTGACTGAGGCTGGGCCAAGGCCAACCTGTGGGTCAAAAGACTATTTAATTTAAATTTAAAATTAAAAAATAATTGTGAAAAAAGAAGCAAAAACTAATAATAACGATTACCAAATAAGTCTTAATACCTTACACAATACTTTACCATTTAGTGTTAAATTCCTAATATTAAAATTTCTACTCATCAAGTATAAAAATTGCATCCATCATGAAAATATTCAGACACTCGTTGGAACTCGAAATCGGGGAGCATGACTTTACCCAAATTTAAAGTGGTAATATATTGAAGTGAATTTAATTGTTATTAATTTTGATATATAGTTATTTGATAATGTTTAACTAATTAAATTCGCATATGAAAGTAGATGAAAATAAAGATGTTAATTAAGATAATTTTATAAGAAGATTCAAATATGATTGACGATGTGTGGGTGTGGAATATGTTATAAGTTATCTTAAAATTATGTACTTTCATATAATCATATGTTAGAAATATTAACAAATTGCCATATCTATAAGTTTAAATGTATATTGAAAATAAATTTTCTTATAAAAATAAAATTAAAAAAAATGAAGGACTAGCCTGTCCCAGCCCACGACCCTTTTAGGGCTAGGTTGAGCTGACCATTTTAAGGCCCTTTAAAATGAAGGGTTGGCCCGTCCTAGCTCATCAAATTTCTTGGCCCGCGAAGGTTGGGCTGAGACGGCCCATTTTGACAGTTCTAATTATTTCTTAAAGAGCGTGTAAATTCAAAATAAATAAATAAAAGAAAACGAAAAAATTACTATTAATTATAAATCTGCATAGTTAATTTTTCAATTTCTAAAAATAAATAACTTAGAAAAAAATAATTTAACTCCTTAAATATCAATAATATCACATAAAATAAAATAAATGGAGTACTATATGTAAAAAGTAGGACTTTCTACAAGAATTCGAAAAGTTTTCAATCATATATTTTTTCACTTTGTTGAGTTGACCAATAATAAGTTCTCGTGGATATGATTCCGACTCTTTATTGAAAAAATTATATTACAATCGACCATGTACATACTCTTATATAGAGGTAGATTTGAGTGATACCACTACCCAAATTCTAATTGGCTCTTTTAAGTATAATTGAGGCAATTTGACATGAACCGATGTTTGCAACCACCAATTTTAGCTATAAAATCAAGATCAATCAAATATATCAAAACCCAATATCAATTAATCATAATTGAGATCTCTAAGTTTCACAACTCAATTGGGTTCACAACCTTAGATTAGAATTTAGATACTCATGGTTAGAAATGAAGAGAAAAGCATAGAATTAATCATAATCAACTTACAATGGAGAGTAGAGAAAGAAAATGCAAAATCTCTATTGTAAATCTTCAAAAGTAGCTTCAATTACAATATCTATTCTCTATGATAATGTCCAGACTTCTAGAAAAAACTGTTATTTATTCTAAGGTCAAAACCCCATGCCCAATTTAAATTCGGCCTACCCAGTTCACAGTTACGAACCATATATTTGATTTACGGTCCGTATATTGTACTGCAAGTTGGATCTTCTTTGTGTTCTGTTGGTGGCCGTAAATCAATCAGTAGACCTTACTTTGGATCTGCATTCGTATTTTCTTTTCGTGGATTGTATCTTCAGAATGTTAACTCTTTGAATTTTGACCTGCCACTTTATTTACTGTCTGTATTTTGGATTTAGGAATTGCATCTGCTTCTATAAGTTGGAGACTTAGGTTGTAATGTCTCTGAATCTCACTTTGTGTTTCCATTTATGGTCCATCAATTGTATTTATGGACCGTAATTGTCTTCTTTTGTTGCTCTCGGACACCCAACTTCTTTGAAGTTGATCCATGGTTTAATCAACGATTCGCAAGTTGAAGTTAGGACTCGTATGTCATGGTTTCAGTAGTAAATTCCTTGGATTGTTGTACCTTTGCTCTAAATCATTAGAGCTCCTAAAACTTAACAAAATTACATTAATATTCACTTATAATAGTACTTAAAGACATGCAAACTCTAAAAAAAGAAGTACAAATGTGTCGTAAAATCCTGACACATCATTTGATACTCGTGGAGACTCTTCTACTAGTATCACCAGGTCTTGGGGTTATTTTAGTTTTTGACTCATTCATTCCGCACTTATAGAAGTTAGTCCTTTCTTTACCATTACTTCTGCATTACTTATATTATTAAGTGGTTAATATAGGAACGAGGATCACCTACAAGAATGGTGATTCCCTCACTGCTCAATGACATTTTGGATCGCGGACACCAGGATTCACTATTTTCTACTTGATATAGCCTCCTTGGTGACAGGGTATTCGACACTTTCAAAGTGCAATTCAATGGGTCCCTGTGAATGCGAGGACCCTTGAGCGATCACAATGCCATCCACCCTAACCCCACGTGATCGCGATACAATGCTCTGTGATCTTGAAGCACTATTGTTACATCATATAAAATTAAATCAGGTGCAGCCTATTAGGGGTTTTGATTCCATAACTCATTTGGACCTATTAGGTCCCGACCCGAATCCCTCAAATAAGTTTCAGATGGTGAATATGACCTTTATAAAATTTTGAATTTTAAAATAAGACAGTTAAATTAAAATTTAGAATCGGAAGGTTACATACATATTTTCTAAAAGAAGTCAATGAATTTCAATAATCACATAAAGAAATTTTTTCAAGTTGAATTTTAATTTTGTCTTATCAAATGCAAGTTGATAATTTAATTAGATTTTTGGAAATAATATTTGAAGATTTTGGTACGTAATTAATGTTCCTTCCAATTATATTTCCACTTAGTATTCATAATTTAGTAAAGTTCATCAAGTATTTTAAAATATTTACCTATTTAAGTTTTAAAATTCAAATCATATTTCAAGTATCTCATCAATTTTATTTTGCAACTATAACTTTTATCATAAAGAAGATATTAGTTTGACTTATAATATTTGGATAGCAAATCAATACTTCGTCGAGAAAAAAAAATCCCGAGGCCTATAAATAATTGTAATATTCCATTTGTTATGAGCATCATTTCCTGAAAATAACTATTAATACTTTATATGAACAGAGTTAAGAAGGCGAAAAACACAAAAAATCTCAATGATAAAAAATTAAAAGGTGTCAATATGTTACAATTCAAAGCATCGTTCAAGCTTATATAAAAAGTTAGTGAACTTTGATGTTTATATTTGTATATATAATGTTACTTTCATCAAGTGATAAATTGTTTTTTCTTTTCATTCCATTAGTTAAAATAACTATTGATTAATTCTTTTGATCCTGATATAATAGTAAGTGAAAGTACTCATTTTGTTATTGTACATGTCCAAGACAAATGAACTAAATCAAACAATAAACTTGACAAGCTGAAATGAGAGAATAAGTTGTATGTGGTTAAACACTTTTATTTGACCAAATGAAAGGAAAATTTGGCCGAATTTTATTTGGTCATATAAAAATTTTTACGATTTGCAACTTCGCCATTATTTTCAAATTCCTCAATTCTAATGTTGATCTGGTTCACTTTATTTTGGGTCAACAAGGTAAGTACTTTTATTCAATATTATATTACGTTTCAAAATCTATCAATAATTTTAGACTATTGGATGAAAATAGGAATATGGATTACCAATTGATGAAAAAAGTATTATTCAAATATCAACGCGTTTACTAGCTTTTTTATATAAGACTGAATGATATTTTGATAATGTGATGTATTTATCGTTTTCGACTTCTAATTTTATCAATGAGACTTTTTAGGTGCTCTTTTGTCTATATCCAAGTGTTAAATTACTTCTTTTTAAAAATAAAATTTCTTGTAAGCTTGATAATAATATCTAGAAAAAATCGATTGAAATTAAAGAAATTAGAAAAAAGTACCTCGTTAGTCACATAAATTAATCACCGAATTAGAACAACAATTGAGTGAATTTAAAGAGTGTGTATTAATGGACCATAAAATCCATTCAGAAAATTCAGCCGTTTAGTAATTTTTACTGCAATGACGGGATTAGCTCTTAAATATTGTAGAAAAAAATATTAAAAGAAATAATGTTTCGATTAGTTCATATCTTATTTTTATGTGATAACATCCAAAATATTTTCTAAAAGAATAAGCGATCGTAGCAAATATAATTGAATTTTTAGGTTCGAAGTCGATCCGTAAAGAACTTTTTCAGTCACACTTTTTGTTAGTTATATTTTAAATCTTTTTCTTGTATTATTAGAAAACCCATAATCCCTATTGGTTTAGAAAACCCATTGTCCTAATAAATTTGGAAAAGAAAAATATATTATCCTTGTGGGATTGGAGAACCTTTCTCTTATAGGTTTGAGATTACTTGGGATCTATAATGGGGGTTGTAGTTGGGAATTTATTAGCATTGTACACTTCTTCTCTTTTATAATGAAAAATTTTCATTGCTTATTCTTGGAGGATTAGGCTTAGCCGAACCTCATTAAATTCTTGTGTTATTTTTCTTGTCTATTGATTTTATATGTACGCCATTATATACAAAGTATATTCTATTTTATACTCTATATATTTTACATATATATGTTTTCTTATCCATATCGTACTAAAAATTATATTTTCCACATTATATTCAAGATGCAAGTTTTCTTATATATATACATATTTGTACTTCATATCCACTATACTATCCCGATTCATTAGAATTATAAAATTTTCATATATCTATCACGTATGTACACGTATATTTCCTTACCCCCATATATATGCATCTCGCTTTGCATATCCGTTCATACTAATTTCATACATTCTAAGTATACTACTTTCACACATAATATACATCACTTTATATATTATATATATCTCCCCGTATATTTCGTATATATATATATATATATATCAAAATTGCTTTAACTACTTTCTTTTAACACCTTCAACACCTTTTAGCAAGTAGTAATAATAGAATAATTAACTCCTTAATGTATCTTAGACTAAATCGAAGGACTATCTTGGAATAAGCTATGAGGCATACGTAATACCTTTTCCTCAGAGTAAATAAAACTTTTACTTAAAATCCCATAGGTTTTTGTAGACCAAAACAGAGTAGACATATCAATACAATAGGTTTTCTAATATACCTTTAAAATTAGGTGGTGATTCTGAACACATACCAACCAGAGGATACACAGTCAACTGAAATTGTAAACTATTTAGAACCCGTTCAAAATAGGGCGCAACAGGATGATGACTCTGCTGGGGATTAGACTTTAGGTTTTGACCTTAGCGGATTTAGCTTTTGTGTATGTTGTTGTGGCTAGTGAAGGTTAGCCAATTTCATGTTAATTATATACTGTTGCATGAACTAATCCTAGTCGGGCGATGATGGTTACCTGTACGTGTGGTGTACTGATACTACCTTACTACACCTTTTTGGGTGTAGGTTGTGGCAGATGATTTATAGTTTCATGGTTCAAGAGGCGACACTCAGCATCAACTTTCGCATTTCCTCCGCAGGCGAAGCTGTGTCCTTTTAGTTTGTCAGTATTCTAGGTAGAGCTTTTGTACCTGTCTAAACTAGATCTTAGGAGAGTCATGTTTTTGAAAGAATTTTATTGTAAGGTTAAAAACATTGCTGAAAAATGTAACTTAACAAAAGTCTTAATTATTTTTATATGTTGTTCAAAAAAGAATTCTCTTATTGATTTAAGATCATATAGATGTCTGCACGACCCGACCATTTGAGTCGTATCAATTATATAGCAATGTCTCCTCTGTATAGCTAAGCATCAACAATCCTAATTCTAATAACATAAATAATCTTAAACTATGTCAATATTTAAATCTTAAACTAATATATGAATTGAGCTTTTCCTTCTCTCTATCGGAGATTTCATCTAACTTTTCTCATTAGCTACGTATCATACACGTATTTGTACGAGCCTTAACATTATAAGTTTTTGTACGAGCTGTTCTATTTATTTTTTTTAAAAGGATGAGCCTTTACTTTCTAATTTAGATCAGGTAATTTCTGTCAGAAGTGTACATAAATTGAGTTGGTTTAAATTTTTTAAATATCAAATTAAATTTATAAAAGTTAAATTTTTTTTAAAAATTAATAAAGTCTACCTATAAAACATATAGTGAATATTGAAAATTATTTGGGAAAAAGGTAATGATCTTTGAAGGTGATTTCTATTAAAATATTACAGTGGTTCCAAGATTGATGAGAATAAAAATTGTAAATACAATAAAAGATGACTAAGAGTACGAATCATGATAGAGCATTTAAAATAACAAAAAGAAACATACATCGAAACATCAATCTATAAAAATATATTAGATAAATATTTTAATCATATTATATATTTCTACATTATAAATATAACTATTATCTAACTACCTTAACAAAGTTTATCATCTTTACAAGTTTAAATAATATCTAATTATTTTGAATTCAAATATTATATTAATGTAATGACATTCATTTCTAGCCCATAAAAGATTGTTGATTTTTCCACGTCAATTGCTTTAGGACTCCCCCAGGAATCCACGTGGAATGCCGGAATTATACATTGAATTTCTTACAATAAATTCATAATTAAAAAAATATTTGTGATTGTTTTAGAAGAAATGAAATAAAAGAGATGATAGAGCTAGGACAGTTATTATCTGAGGTCTACCCAATGCTAAATGCAGAGACGCATAATAGATCAATATGAACATCATGAGTTATCCCGTAATAAAATCAGTTGTTGTTAATGTCTTCTAATCTATTCCTTCTTTCATACCTAGAGATCGGAAGAGGAAGAGATAAGAGGATCCTCCGGAGAAATCCCTCCTCCCCCCTCCTCCCGGGCTCTTTTTTCTTTTTTTGTTTAAATTTAATAATTTAATTTATTATTCTTTTTAAATAAACAATTTACAATAGATTGAATATCTATGGGTAATGCGCGTGTATAAAAATTTGTACTATCATAAAAGCATAAACTTTTAATGAAAAATGTTAACTAACTTTTTAACCTCTAAAAATAAATTTAATTATACTAAATAAAATTGTAATTTAATTGTTTATAATATGTGGAACTTTAAAATTAATTAAATTTTTAATTATTAATTTTGTTAGGCTGCCTCGAGAATAACTCTGAACTTTCGCACCGATGATCTTGCTCGATTCTCGATGCATTTGAACTAATAAGAAAAGCAGACATGTTTAAACTATATAGTAAATCATATATATTTATAATTTTGAAACTAATTAAAATTATATTTTATAAAAAAAAAATCATATTTAAATTATATAAATAACAGTCATATGAAATGGAGTCATATGACTATTTCTCTGGCACAAAACTTAACCAATTGTGCTGGCTCATTCATTTCATTGGTCGATTAACAATCAACATTACAATTGGAATACTTTTACTAAGTTGACGTGAACAAGTAATTCCAACAAAAACCGACTGAAAAATAATTTGTTGTGGTAGAAGCCATATGAAGTTTTACCCCGAGCGGATTTGAGCAAATATAGGTTCAATTAAGATTTGCTTCTTCGGAGTGTCAAAGGCAAGCATGACATCATTAATTAAAATTTTCAGTAAGAAAATTTAAAATGTAAAGAAGTAAACGTACAAAGAAACTAAGGAAATTCAATATATATATATATATATATATATAAAATTTAATCGCATATATATAACGTATTTTTTGACGAAGACTCCTTGTAGCACCCTAGCTCCACCCCTCATAGTTTGGCAGAAACTATCACCTTGTAAGAGTACTTCGCTGTTTAGGACGAATCACATACCTATCACCCGATTTGAGTAGACTTTGGGACTGCGACAAGATTGACTTATGACCAAGGTCAAATTTACATATAAAATATGGGTTTATGTGAACTCGTGATTTATCTGTAAAATTAAGTATTTTATGTATATATTTAAAAAAAAAAAGGAATTGTCCTTAACGTATTAGAAATAGTTCAAAAGTTCCATTCTTCCACCTATTGGATCAAATTTGCCCTATTTGGGTAAAAAATATCCTTCATTCCATCTATTTGGATAAAAAATGGCCTTAACTCTAAATTTAAGTCTTAAATTACCCCTCCCCCCTCCTTTTAATGGAAGTTAATGTGAAATATATAATTTTTTTAAAATTAAATATGTGACATTATTTTTAATGGTTCACATGTAATTGAACTCAAATCCATTTACTATCCAACCCATTAACAGGAATATATTTTTCAAAAATCCAACACTTCTTTCTTCATCCAATATTGGACCTTAACTATGAATATAGTTCATTTATTAGCGGGATCTAAAAATCTTCACAAAGTTGAATACCAAGCAACACCATTTTGAAAATGAACCCACTATAAAAATATTTACTTAAAAAAAGGAAAAGAGAAACTCTACCATATAATAGTCTATCTTTGGATAAATCTAGAAATACGTAAGATCTGATTTTGATGAACATATTGCTGTCATCTAATTGCTAACAGCCTTGACAGAAATATCACATGAAGAACGTGTCACTTTCTTGCATTAGGAACCTACAACCTTACCATGAATTGCTATACTTGATACCTTGGGGTCTGATTGCTAGATTTTTTAAGCAAGAAACAATCATCCATCACTATATTTTTCTTTTTATCCTATCTGGTTGATTATATTTTTCTTATACTCCTTCCTGTTCTTGAAGGCTCGACCATAATAATTGTTCTTTAACAAGAGGTATAATCACTGTAATTCTTCCACATTTAAAGTCCTTTCAATGACAAGGAAGAAGTATTGAGTCCCTCAAAATGTTTTCGGGTTAAATTGTGAATAAATTTGAATTCAATTACATGTGGAAGGTAAAAATGATGTCACATAATTAATTTTAAAAAATTATACATTCCACATTAACTTCTGTTAAAAAGAAAATAATTTTGGACTTAAATTTAAAATTAAGGGCATTTTTCATCTAAATAGGTGGAAGAAAGGACAAATTTGATCCAATAAGTGAAAAAAGGACATTTTTGAATCATTTATAATACGTTAAGAGCAATTTTAACCCTTTTTCATTCAAAAATTGATATAATATTATATGTCCGCACCCATACTACAAGAAAACTAAATAGTGTACTTAGTTGAATATTGAGTTATTTACTTTGATGGACTTAGGGGTCAATTCCCACTTACTATATTCTTTTTATTTTTGCAGTGGTATACCCATACTTTAAAAATCCCAGATTCCCCTCAATTGGCAAGTTATGCCCATCGAGAACTGCAGTCAAAATCCCCTCAATTGGCATGTTATGATGATGCTCTACCACTGTGAACTGCGACATTTGCAGCAACTCTCATCCGAAAAAATGAGTGGTAAATTAACCTTACATATTTAGTGTAATTTTCCGGCAAAAGAGTTCAAGTGAACCCCCTTCCACCACTCTAACTCCGTCCCTGTGACAATGAGACCAATTGTGAGGAAGAGACAGGTATAGAGCTTTCCAGTTCAGCTCATTCTTCTGTACGCTCAAATATTATGTAGAAACAATAACTCGTTAGGAATCTTCCGATTTCTTCTATATACTATATATCATCGTGCAGTCAGGCATCCGCGTTCTCTAGCTTTCAGTTCAGTCTTCGACTGCAAATCCGTTTTTCTTCAGAAGTGCAACCAAACGGTTCATAAATCTTACTCACTCACTCGGGAGGATAGCCAATTCATGGACCTCAAATCTAAATATTCAACTAATGTCAACGTTAGAAGTATATAATGAAAGTAAATCAGGATCCGGGTTCCTAATCAATACAACAGGTGGTTACAGCTTGAAATCGGGAATAAGCACATAGGATGGATTTTTACAGTTCAAACAGTGCAAACAAAAAACTGCCGTATATACAAACAAATGAGACTATATATCTTCACAGAGAATTATCAGCAGTAATAAATCTGAACGAGTACATTCATTCATCTACTTTATTGGATGAAAGCCCTGGTTCTACAACTGGAGGTATACAGTCCACCTTGTATCGCAAGACCTGTTGCCAATTAAAGCAAAATAATGACCCTAAGATAGTTATGTTCCTTTCTACGATTAGATAAAACAGCAAGACAATCAATTGTTTGATGATGATGCAGATTAACAGGCACCTATTTTCGTGAGGAAGGAAGAATACAACTGAATAGTTACATAAACTACTAATTTCGCGAGACCAAGTTCTACTTGTAACAGGAAAAATCCATAGGCAGCGAAAAGCAGCCATGGTTAGATAAACCAACAGGAAAGGACGAAATACTTCAACAGAGACGATCAGAAGCTCAATGAATTAGGTTCAGCAATGTATTACTCACCTTCTTGAAAAATGTGGAATAAGAATTATCCCATATGAGTTTGTAGGTTCCAGACAGGCACGCACAGAAGTTTCCCTGGAAGAATGAGCATTAAGGAGGTGAAGTTGCTAATTTACTTGCTAGAATAGTAAAACAGCAAAGTAATTACTCACTTGGTCAGCTCCATATCGTTGATAAGGTAAGATTTGCTGTGAGTGAGGCGTTTGATTGACAAGTCAAAAATTTAAACCAGAGCAACGTCAGTGAAAGAAGAGAAGAGGAGAAGTTATCTCATAAGAGAAAGAAGATCAAATAAAGCATGTGGTGCTAGTTTAATAAAACCAAGAATTGCAGCAGACGCACTTTATGAGAAAACGTGAAAAGAAATTGAGGTGATACACTTTCATACCATCTTCTGTCCAGATTGATTCATATACTCCATGCTAAAGCCAATGTCCTGTTACAACAGAAGATGAAGCGCAGATGACTTGGTTACAGAAAGTTACTAGTGTCCTATCTGACTGTTTACTGATACGAAAAATATTTTTTTGATAAAGTGAAACCAAAAATGATTCATTCAGATTTTACCTCATATCTGATGACCTAGACATTAAAAGATCCAAAAAAATGAACAAGAAAAGGAATGGAAAAAAAAAAAAAAGGAAGAATAAAAAAAGACAGATGCTCCCTGTATCTCTTGGGAAATTTGAGAGTTATTTCAATGATTTCCTTCTGCCACCAGATAATTGATTCACAGGTCATACGGATAGGAGCAAGTACAAACTATATAATATGAAAGATGTTGACAGAAGATGACAAAATATATGTTAATATGCAACGGATTTATCATCATATTCTCCAAATGTTACATGTGGTTGAAACATTAGCATATTCTCTCAACTGGTCCCGCCCTTTACAGGACTCCACATATAGCAGGAGCGCAGTGCACCGGATGCCCTTTTTTCCTCTCAGCTGGTGCCGCTTATGTGCAGATTAAGTCACTTTGGAACAAGGAAAACGGAAATAGCAAGAGTACTTGAAAGAGAGAAACAGTCCACTTCATACTCGAAAGAAATTTGATGCTTCTATTAATGCAATGGAAGTGAAAGATTTTAGCCCTATAAGTTTGGAAGGCAGTGTATCATCTCCAAACAGCTGTCAGGAGGCTGAAAAATGTTATGCAAGTCAATTTCTGAATCCTAGAATGCTTCTATAAAGAGGAAACAAATTACTAATGCAGTAGTCATTGCCAAATAAATATTTGGTATGAGATGGAGACAAAGTGGAGCAGGTGTTATGTGTAAGCCTGATGTGGAGAAAGAAAGCACATGATCATGTTTGGTGGAATTTCAATTCCTCTAACTAGAGAAACCACTGATATCTCTGAGTCGCATATTAGTTAGGTAAGAAGAAAACCATAGAAAATCCTTTGGAAAAAATTGATATACGAATCTAGCCTTAATTATTTGACATATAGAGGGAGAGGAACATACAAAGATTATGGATGGAGAGATCAGAGATGCTTCAATAGAGTTTCTGTGTGTAGCCACAACTTGAGTTCCAAGTGTTCACAGAATCCAGCCCTTTCGTGTAATTTGGAAAGGTAGGGAGTGTAAAAGTTTTGATAGATTTTATTTCTGCGTATGACTAAAATTGGGACTTTTGTTTGTAATTCTGCATACACAAGCACCTCTTTGCCTGTTTTATCAATAATGCAAAACTACTACATCAAAAAATATGCACTTTTAATTGTTTGTTTACTCCAACAACATTAATAGGGAGGAGATTACTTTTTGGCTTTCTGAAAAATAGAATAATTTCTAGGAAAGGAAGAAAGACAGTAGCCCATAAGACGCGAAGACATAGCCAAAAGAAGCAAGACATAAAGACGGACATCAACTTCTGACAAATGGCTACAAATCTAAAGCTGGCAGTATAAAGCATAAAAATCAACCAAAACAAGAAAGGAAGCTGTTCGAGAGAAGTTGGATACAAGATACCCAAATAGGCACATCTATAGGAAAGATAAAAGGATATTACCATATCCACTCTGCCTTGAACCAAAGAGAAATCCCACGCAATGTATGAGTTTATGGCATCGACTGTCAATGATACCTAAAATAACATTGACAAAACAGATATATATCAACTGTACACAGTTTTAACAACCCCAAATGAAGCTCTAAAGTACAAACTTTCAAGAACCAGGTCTTTCAAGGACAAATAGACAATGTATTTTGCTATTCTATCCCCACCCCCCACCCCCCACCCCCCACAAAAAAAAAAAAAAAAATCTACAGGGAACATGCATTGAAATCTATACATTATTGAATTGAAACACCAACACCAATATACAGATCTTGTACTTGAGTTATGAAAAGAATAATCACTAAGATTCGGATACCAAGAGCTCTAAACACCCTTGAACTGTCATAGGTAGCTGACTTGACAAAAAGCAGATCAAAAGGAGTTTCAAATTGAAGTTCAGAAGAAGTATGAATATTATAATATGAATAGAGTGAAGAACTCCAACCCGAAATTTAGGAGGGAAGGAGGCTTGAAATAGTAGAGAATAAATAATATTAACAAGAATGTGAAGCAAAAATATTGAAGCATGTGTGGATGCTAAACGCAAATAAAGCACCACTTGCATTCAGAAAATTACAAAGAATCAAGCTTAACAAATTCAGCAGTCCAAGGACAAAAGAATCCAAATTATTCAGAGGAAAAAAATGTATTTTTCTAACTATTGTTTACGAGATTTAGTGATTGATAATCATCTAAAATTTGGAAAATGGGATAATAGAACTTTTGGTCCCTCCGTTTAGTACATTTGATATTTGATATTAAGCACATTTGACCTAAAGTTAATTAAAATGTGTGTTTTTTGTCCCTTTATATTATTTTGCTCAAATCTGGAAGTAGAATTCATCATCACATAGAATTTAGGATTCAGGGGTACGAATCGACATATTATTTTGTTGAAAAGAACGTATATATGTAGTCACTAATGTAATTTAACTTGATTTCTATTATGTTAAGTTAAATAACTAAGGACTATTGTGTGACTTGAATTTCAATTATTTAATAGTAAGAAAAACGTGTATTATCATTACTACTCAACTTCATTGTGATACATCATGCATTTTTGGAGGATCCAAACTACATAGCCTTTACGGTGGAAATATGTTATATTTAGACTATTTTAAAAAGGGAAAATACATAAGTTGCAACTTCAACTTGTCCAAAAAAATCATTTGCACACCTAAACTTTGCGGTCGATGTCTTATCCCCCTGATCTTGTTCGAAGTAGAACTAATTACCTCTCAAGTGATGATGGGGCAGAGAAAGCAATAATAACTTTCTTGGAAGCACGTGAGAGGAAAAAAGACCTTAAAACTGACTAAATTGTCCAGGTTTCACTTTCCAATTGGACATTATATAATTAAAATTAAAAATCTCTTTTTCCTTCTAATGTTTTCTTTGCTTATCCCTTTTCCTTTTTTATTTGTCTTCATTCTCGTTCTCTTTCTCCATTTTCACCAAACCCACCCGCACCACCCCATCCTCCATTTCCACCACTCTCATTTCCATCATTTCGTCCTGCTTTCTTATTTAATTTATGGATTTCCATTCCCACCATCTCCTTCAGCTTTCACTCATATACTATTCCTTTTCTAGCTTAAATGTCCAATTACTCAAAACCCTATTACTCAAAACCATAGCAGCTCAAGACCTACACATCCATTCACTAGCACTATGTAATCCACGAATCTGCCTCCAATTTCCATTTCTGTTCTTGGTTAATCTTCCAACTCTTTCCTACTGCACATGATAATTTCACCATCAGAATCAAAGTTTATTTATGAAAAGTAAACCCGCCCCATCCAATCCATCAAACTGAAGTAAAGAAAAAAAAAGGAAGAAATAAAAAGTAAAACATTTGTTCATATTTAGAGAACTTATTAATAGTCTTAGCCAAACAAAGTAGTTGCTTAAGTTCCATCTTTTTCCAACCCGCAACTTCTTCGTTGTTTTCTAAACAAGCTCTTGATTCTTGAAAGATCAAGTGTTATGTGGAGAACCTCGTACTTCAAGTGAGAGACATAGATAAAGGAGAAGAGAAATGATGAAGGTTGTAATAGAGAAGGAAAGAAGGAAGGAAGAGATTCTACAAAGTTAAAAATAAATTAAAATAATTGGGTATATACATGTGTCAAGCGCATGTATAATACCACCAAACATAGATCTGGAACTCATTTAACAGGGGGGTATTTGTTCCAGTTCGGACAAAAATAAGGGGGTAAGGGGTCGCTCACAAAGTTTAGGAGTGTAAATGAATTTTCGGACAAGTTTAGGATGCAACTTATGTATTTTCCCTTTTAAAAGCTATATTTGCTGTTAAATATGGAGTTACAGTACAAATATAACATAACGAAATGGTAATTAAATGTTATAGCTGTTAATAATTCAGTAAATTTATGAAGATTCACAAAAAAAAGGATCAGAAGTGCAAATTTTCAATTAATTGAAGATTAAATGTGCTGAATCAAATATCATAAGAACCAAAATTAGATGTTTTCGATATTTGAGGAACTACAAGTGCAAATTCCCTGTGAAAATTGACGAAGTCAACATCATTTTCAAAACATTAGACAAGATTTGGAGTTCTGGCCATGACTATATAACCAAAAAGGAAATATACCAAGAACATCATCATAAAGAATTAAAAGGTGAGATACAAGTACCTACCATTTTTACACCTCATGAAACAAAAGTAATTAATTACAAACATTATCTCACAAACTTATTCAGTCTCATTATGCAACTCAAAATAAGTTATTAGAATATGGATTCAGTTAAATTTTTATCGTATTTGGTACAAAGATATTGACATAGAATACACGTGCAACACATGTACCAAGCAACTATATATAAATCTATATATACGGGCACACACCTGCAGATGCGCACACATGAAAAGAAACAGAACTACAAATACACATGACTTGCTTAAGAGTACAAAATTAGCAGCACCAATAATAAAAGACATATGATATACGAAAAAACAATCCTGCCAAGTAAAAACAAACCTCGTGAGTTTTTCCTGCTGGAACACTCACTTCCTTGTACTCATCATTTTTTCTGCATTTGGAAACCAAAGAAAGCTCTAGATCAAGTTGTAAAAATCATATCAATTATTGTCTTAAATTCAGTCCAACAATGACAAAATGTACATGAAATCATCATAGAGAGAAATTAGGGATACCTGGCTTCTAATGCACCGGCTTCTTCCGCAGTAATAAAGAAAGGGGAATTTGCAAATAAATCACTGCAAAAGGTAGTAAATCCAGTTAAAAAAGTACCAAATATATAACTACTCACTACACCCTCAGATTCAACAACAAATCCTCTTATGATGTGAGTCGATATCCACACATTTTGGCTTATAAGTTTACAATTTGGCTAGGGAAAGCAAAAAATACATCAACATCACAATTGTTAAGGGTTTGACTGGAGCAAACTTTTTTTATCAAGAAATAATTTCATTAACAACAGGGGAAACTCCAGTAAACAAGTGGTATACCAAAAAGAGAGTATCTAATAAGATAAATGGTTCTCTACGAAAAACACTCGATCCTCAACACTAACAGGAACCTCATGGGTGCACCAAAAAGATATTAAAGACAAGAGGCTATCTTCAAAAGTACAAAATCATGCCCGATTCCTTTGAAAGCGGACTTATTTCTCTTTGTCCTTCCCACATAAGAACCAAAAAAGCAATATCCCATGCTCTAAGCCTTTGTCTTCTAAAAGGCCCAACTGAACAACGTTCACCGACTCCGGCATGGTCCATATGAATCCAAAACATCTTAGCCATGAATTTGCCTAGCAATGCAGTAGGAGATGGTGCACGTCCTCTCCCAAATTTTTGTACATGAAGCACCAACAAACATAGGTGATCCTCCTCTTCTTCAGACTTTCGGCGATAGAGATACTCCTCTAGCCACCAACAATATAAAGAAACACAACCTTTTCGGCACTCTAGAAATCCAGGCTAATAAATAGTGGAAATATCGTCTTGTCTCTAGCAAGACTTACTAAGAAACGGACGCCATTTCCAAACTCCAATCTCCAGGAATCCTAACTGTCTAATGATAGGGTTTGTTGTAGAGCGTTGCAAGTAGACATTGAAATACCTCTATCTCCCACTTCTGAATGTTTCTCTTCTGAATTGAATATCGCCAAAGGACATTCAACTCTTGGGATCTCTAGATCTCTTGAATATCATTTCCTTGGCATGAAACACTGTAGATGTTTGCGATTGTGAATCTCAAAGTGTCGTAGTTTGTATTTTTTTCCCTATCACTTCTCCATAGCAAGTGCACCTCTCTGACAAACAATATTGATTGAGCCCTGAAGCAATAGGAAACCCACGGGTATGAGCCCAAGTGACACTCTAATGCATACATAGGAAACCCACGGGTATGAGCCCAAGTGGCACTCTAATGCATACACCAAGGCACAATGTGTGTCTCATCTCCCAAGAGTTCTATATTGAAGGGGGTGTCAACAAACAATAAATATAACTGAAAAATGATATATTGAATTGGTGTAAATACCGCCTAGATCGGGGGACCGTCCAAGAATAGTTAAGGAATCAAGATAATTACTACTTAATTAGAAAAAAATATTGTTAAGATAATACAACGAATAAAAATATTAGCAACTAAAAATAGAAAATTAAAACTTAAGTATAAAAAAGCTTATCATTAAATCTTTTTTTTTTGAAAATGGTAACAGTTTATATAAAGTTTATCATTAAATCTAAAACACTCAATTTAATCTGTCCAATAAGTAAGAAACTTAAAATGGTTTTTAAAATTTGATTAACACAAGTTTTACTTCACTACATTTTTTTCAATTCATTTGTTCATGTTTATAGTAACTTTTTCTTCATTTACACCTTCTTCACTAAAGGCCACATTCTAATTGCTTTGTGCTTTAAGCCGGATATGCCTTAGTTTTTTCTTTTTGCTTTCCACCATTGACAACACTAATCTTGAATAACATTATTGTATGAACATTACACTTTAAACCAAAGAGTGGATTTCCATTCAAGAGAATGAAAGACATTCTCCCTGCTGGGAGAATTTTTTCTCCAATGACCAACCATGGAATAACAACTTCAAAATTTTGAAATGCAGGAAAAGCTTTTTAAGCAGCATCATTATGTAAAACTTTAAATTGTTATGGAAGGACGTATGACTCCAAGCAACCACAGAAAGAAGAGAGCAGTCGCAATAACTTCACCCAAAGCCTACTTCAAACCAAAGCACAAATTTGGTTGCATGTTGGTAATGTGAATCAGTCCTGGCTGAGAAGCAGAAAAGGGTAATGGAAAAATTGGTAGATTCCCTACAGATGGCATTCATCAAACAAAGGCAAATAATGGATGCCATAATTATAGCCAATGCAGCAGCGGACTCAAGATAGAAACAAAAGAAACCTGATATTCTCTGCAAGCTAGATATTTGGAACTTCTTACTAAGAATGTTACAACAAATGTGATTTGGAGTGAGATGGATCAAATGGATGACATTTTGTATATCTACTGTTAGATTCTCACTAATTATTAATGGTTCTCCAGAAGGTTTCTTTTGGGCTCAAAGAGGTCTTAGGCAGGGTGACCTCTTGTCCCCTTTTCTTTTCATAATTGTCATGGAAGGTTTTTAACATGGTTAAAACTGCTAAACTAAATGGGTGGATCAATGGCTTTGAGGTAGCCAGGAAAGGACAAAACAGTCAGCAAATTACACATCTTCAATATGTTGATGATACCTTGATCTTATGAGATGCAAAGGTGGAGCAACTGAGAATTTTGAGAATTATCTTAGTTCTCTTTGAAGGTATCTCTGGTTGCATATTAATTGGAAAAAGAGTCATCTTTTCCGAATTACTGAAGTAACAAACATGGAGGCCTTGGCAATGATCTTTGGAGGAAAAGTGGGGGCTCTACTTACTTCTTATCTTGGCATACTATTGGGGGCCAAATCAAAATCTGTAGGAATCTGGAAAATGTACCAGAGAAATGTAAGATGGAAGTGTAATATTTGTCAATGGGAGGAAGACTCACTCTGATAAATCCAGTGCTTGATTCTCTGCCAACCTATAATCCCTTTTCCCCTTCCTGTGGGAGTCATTCAAAGGCTGGACAGCATAAGAAGGAAATTTTTGTGGCCAAGGCAATATAGAAAAAAAGGTTTATCATTAGTCAAGTGAAAAGAGGTAATTTTCAACAAGCCTCACGGTGGATTGGGAATTAGAAACTTGAAGAACCACAGCAAACCACTCAAATTGAAGTGGTTGTGAAAGTACTCTCAAGACTCTCAAAGCTTATGGAGCAAGGTGATCAAACCTAAATATGAAGCAGAAGACAACTGGATGATTAAACCACTTAACTCAGCTTATGGTGTTAGCCTTTGGAGGTCTATCAGGGAATTATGACCTACTCTCTTAAGAATCAAGTCTCTATAAGAGTACAAAATGGTAGCGGGACATGAGTGATAATTGGTTGGGGTATGGACCTCTGAAGAATTTATTTATTTTTGCTCTAGCCTAATACCAACAGAGATCTATAGCTGAAATGTGGTCTCCTCAATGTCGGGAACTAATACTGAGAAGAGACTAATATGACTGGGAGATGAATAGAATGATTGAATTCTTCAAACAATTGGAAAACTTCAGAGGAATTCAGAATGGAAATGACATATTGAAATGTAGGGACATAGAGTGGAAAATTCGGTGTTAATGCAGCTTACAAAATATGAACCAAACTCATCCTCAAGTCACCAACTGGCCCTGGAAACATATCTTGAAGACCAAAATACCATATAAAGTTGCATGCTTCACATGGTTACTGGCAAAGGAAGTTGTGCTCAAACATGAGCATTCAATTAAGAGGAAGTGGTCTCTCTGCTCAAGCTGCTTTTTATGTGAAAAGGAGGTGGAGACAGTTGGCAATCTATTTTTACATTGTAGTATAGCTGATCAATTAAGGAAGATCTTCATTAATCTCAGAGGTATAGGCATTGTCTGACAACGCTCACTGAAGCTCTCTTTAGTTGGAAAGTAGCTGGAGTTGGATGGAGGATGGTCCCTGCGTGCATTTGGTTGACAATTTGAAGAGAAAAGGAACTCTAGGTGCTCCGAGAACAGAAGCAAAAATGGAGACAGTGTCATTAGAGTACAACTGGTTACACCAAAAACATTAAGCCAAGATGCAATTCAATTTGACCTGTTGCATATTGTTTTCTACATTTTCAAAACATCTAAGGTTCCTCTCCTCCAATATTGTCCACCAAATTCTTGCTGGGGGATGATTCTCCATTTGCTTTGTCGATGGCATGCACACAATTTCCTCCCAGCTTTACAGTGCTCCTATGGTTTTCCCGGGCATGGACCATGAGACATTCTTCAGGGCTAGGAAAAGTCAGCATAACTGGCAAGTAACCCTGCAATGCAAGAATAAGTGATTGACAGTCTCACCCTCTTCACCACAAAAGAAACATCTGAGAGATAGTGGTATCCCTCTTCTCATCAAGTTGTCTTATGTCAGTACTGCTTCTTTAGCTAAAAGCCAACAAAGCATGCGACTTTATATGGTGTTTTGGCTTTCCAAATGAGCTTCCTTGGCCAATGTTGTAACTGATGGTTGGGATGATTCAGAAAGCTGTACACTTTTTTCACCTTAAAAATTCCTTTCTTATCTTCCTGCCACCCTAAGGTGTCTTGTCCTACCTCTAGGCCACAGAACTGCCCAATCATTCAGCTGCCTCCTGAATATGAAATTTCATCCTTGAGGTGTCCGTAGATCTGCTATAGTACTTTGTTGTTGGAGGACTAAACTGTGTATATCTTGGAAGAGGTTGGTCATATTTCCAAGTTTCACGCCATTCATCCTTCCAGAAGTCAGTTTTCATACCATTGGCTACCTTGATCTTAGTGTTTGGCTTTAAAACTCCCCATAATGCTGTTGTGGAGGGCAGACAAGTTTCGGATGCAGCATTAGTGGCCAACAAAGTAGTGCATTCAAGGAGAAAGCAAGGAGTGTCAGGTGTGTTGTACAAACTTGATCTTGAAAAGGCATACAACCATGTAAATTGAAAATTCCTAGATTCCATTATGCTTCAAATGGGAAGCGGGGAAAAATGGAGGAAATGGATCTTCTTTTGCATCTTGGATTCTCTGTGTTAGTGAACTAAAACCCATGCGGTCTTTTTGGGAGCTCGAGGGGTTTGAGACAAGGGATCCTCTTTCACCGTTGCCTTTTATTCTAGTGATGGAAGTTCTGAGCAGGATGATGGATAGAGGGTTACAAGAAGGGTTTCAGTGTTGCGGTTGGGGGGAGCAGGGACAATTTCGGTCTCACTTGTTGTTCCAGGATGATACCTTGGTTTTTTGTGATGCAATTGAGACCCAACCGGATTATTTAGACCAAGTTCTCACTTGGTTTCAGGTGGTGTCGGGGCTAAAAATTAATTTGAGTAACTGTAAGACTATTCCTGTTGGAGAGGTGAATGACATTGGATCGCTTGCTCAATTATTGAACTGTAAGGTTGGTGCTCTTCCGACTACATATTTGGAGTATGGTTAGGTGCTCCGAACAAGGATCATATGTTTTGGAATATGGTTCTTCATAGGGTCAAAAAGAGACTCAAAAGGTGGCAAGGGTGGCAGAAAAATATTTTTCCAAGGGCGAGAAGGAAGTTCTTATTAAGAGCACATTATCGAGCATGCCCACTTACTACATGTCCTTGTTTAAGGCTCCAACTTCGGTCTCTGAAAAGTTGGAAAAGATTTGGAGAAATTTTCTATGGATATAGCAAATGGGGCAAGAAAATTTCACTTGGTGCAATCTGAGACTGTTACATCTCCAAAGAAATGGAGAGGCTTAGGAATTAAAGATTTAAAGGTTTTTTGCGAAGTTTTATTGGGCAAATGGTTGTGGAGGTTTGGGGAGGAGGTGAGGAGGGTGATAGTTGATAAATATGGGATTACGGAAAGGGGTGAAGAACTAGAGTGGAGGTTTGGGGTGGAGGTACAAGCTTTGGGGAGGAGGGTGATAATTGATAAATATGGGATCGGAGATTTATGTGGAGGTTGGCAAGCCATGGAGGAGGAAACAGAATTGAAAAACCACCTCAAATGGGCCAGAATAGAAGTCCGAGGAGATGAACGGAAGATTCCAAAGGAGGTAACAATAACATGCGATGGAGTTTCCTTCTGCAGTACAATCTGGGCCAAGAGGAAAACTTCATACACTTTGCTTCTGACGACCGGCAGAGAAGACATCGAGCAAGGAGACCAGAGCAGGTTAATATCCAGCGGGCAATACAGCCCTATGTCGATGATAACAAGGTAAGGGAGCTGACAGATGTTGACGGGAGAAAGGAGACCCACGTGGGTATAGCTGGAATGGCTTCCCAAGGAGAAGTTACGACACGTGAGGGGCACTTGTTTAATTTGGGTGATTTAAATGAAGATTTGGGCCACAAGTTTTATGGGCCTGACCCGGCACAAGTAATCTTCAATAACTTAAAAGAAAGGCCTGCAAATCCTAGTTTCACAGAGGTAATTCAAGAAGAGACAACAGCAGCGGCTTCTGGGACCGTCAGCTTCTGTATGCAGCAGCAACTGCAAACACACAGAGAAAAAGTCCCAAGTACAGAAGATTAAGTGAAAGAGATAGCACCTATGGGGGGAATTGCAGCGAATTCCGGCAGTCTTATATGCCCAAGAGGATTTATGTGAGAAGCAGGGGGAGAGCTTTCAGACCGAACTTGTTCAGCTACAAACTCAATCAGAGATGGTAAATGGTGGGGAATTGTGGGTTGCTCAAGAGGTTGAGCCGCTTCTTATTCACCAACAACAAAACACAGAGGACAAAGAGGCAAAGGCGACAGCTTGGGTACAACAATATCTGCTCAAATTACATAAGATGTTTGGCATTAGATTTTCAGGGCCATGAAGAGGAAGCACTGAAACTCCTCAAACAAATTGATGCCTGTAGGCAAGCTAGAAGAATTGAGCAAACAGTGGACATCAGGAGAACTAGGTTCAAGGGCTCTCAAGAATTAAAGAATCTGATCACTTTTGATGTCAAATTTAGAAGTAATGGAGAAAGATCGAAGGGGAAGGGAAGTATGCAATCAGCAACATGAAGTGCAAACTAATTTCATGGAATGTTAGGGGGATGAATGATGAGGGGAAGAGAAGAATTGTAAAGAGCTTGGTCAAGCAATGGAAGGATGATATAGTATGCCTTCAAGAGACCAAACTACAGGGGAATATGAAGGATGTCATTAACAACATATGGCCAGGGAAATGGACTAGATATGCATGCTTGGAGGCAAGCGGAACCAGAGGTGGCATCTTATTGCTCTGGGATTCTAGATTACGGGAAGGGGAGGTAGTGCAAATTACACTCTAATGTGCCAGTTCAAGGCTCTTTTAAGTAGCTTTGAATGTCATATCTCTGGTGTCTATGCACCCAATAGCAAAGTGGAGAGAAGGCTAGTATGGGAGGAAATAGCTGATGTTAGAGGGTTCATAGAAGGTCCTTGGGCTGTGTGCAGTGACTTTAATGTATGTAGATTCCCTTCAAAAAAGAGGGACTATAGCAGAAGAACTTCAGCAATGGTAGAATTTTCAGATTGCATTGAGGACCTAGAGCTCATTGATCTGCCTTAGATGGAGGGAAATACACATGGTTCAAAGGAGACAACCATACAGCTGCCTCAAGAATAGACAGGATACTGATTTCTCCGGAATGGAACAATCATTTCAACAATCTGAAACAAACGACTTTACAGAGAGTTGTCTCAGACCATGTCCCAATTGTTTTGTTCTGTGGACACTGGGAACATAACAAATCATACTTTAAATTTGAAAACTGGTGGCTACACTCAGAAGGTTTTATGGATAGAGTTAAAAACTGGTGGGATGAATTTGTTTTCTATGGGAAACCTGATTATATTCTAGCCTGTAAGTTGAAAGCTCTCAAGGCAAAATTGAAAGAGTGGAGCAGAAATGGACAAGGGAACCTCAGATTCAAGAAAAACAACCTGCTTGATCAGATGGCTGCTTTAGATGGGTTGCAGGAGAACAGAACACTCACAGAGGAGGAAATTGCACAGAAGGCTAGCCTGTTCATGGAATATGAAAGATGTGTGAAGAATGAAGAAGTAGCATGGAGGCAGAGATCAAGGGCTCTATGGCTTAAGGAGGGGATAAAAACACAAAGTTCTTCCATCAAACAGCCAATGCTCACAAGAGATACAATCGTATAGATCAAATTACAGTTCAAGGGGAGAACATAACAGAGCCAAACAGAATCAAAGAGGAGATCATCTCCTTTTATAGGCAACTATACACAGAAGCTGAAGAATAGAGACCCACAGAGAACATTAGCAACCACCCCACAATCTTAGAAGATGAAAAAGAAGCACTGCAAGCTGAATTTGAGGAACAAGAAATACTAGAATGTTTGAAGCTGTGTGCTGTTGATAAAGCCCCTGGTCCTAATGGCTCCACAATGGGTTTCTTTTTGAAATATTGGGAGGTTATTAAACATGACATAATGGAGGCTTTCAAAAAATTTCATTCTAATGAAGTGTTTGAAAGAAGCTTCAATGCAACCTACATTGCACTAATTCCAAAGAAAGCAAGGGCAAAAGAACTCAAAGACTTCAGACCTATCAGCCTGATTGGGAGCTTCTACAAGTTGATTGCCAAAGTTCTTACTGAGAGACTAAAGAAGGTGATGGACAAACTGGTTGATTCAGCAGCAAATGGCCTTCATCAAAGGTAGGCAGATAATGGATGCAGTTCTGATAGCTAATGAAGCTATTGATTCTAGAATATCACAAGGAAAACCTGGGGCGTTGTGCAAAACTTGACATTGAGAAGGTTTATGATCACGTCAACTGGGAGTTCATTCTGAGCATGTTAAGGCAAATGGGGTTTGGTGAGAAATGGATCAGGTGGATCAAATTCTGCATCTCTACTGTAAAATTCTCCATCTTGATAAATGGGGCTCTAGAAGGCTTCTTTAGTTCTCATAGAGGGATCAGACAAGGGGACCCCCTTTCACCTTTCTTGTTCATCATAGCTATGGAGGGCCTAAACAACATGTTGAAGGTTGCCAAAACACATGGAAGAATTCAAGGATTTGAGGTTGTTAAAGACAGTAGGAACAATGTGGAAATTACTCATCTCCAATATGCTGATGACACACTTATCTTCTGTGGGGCTGAAGAGGAGCAGTTACTTTTTATGAGGCTGATATTGGTGTATTTTGAAGCCATCTCTGGGCTACACATCAATTGGAGCAAGATTCATATTTATCCAATTAATGTGGTCAGCAATATAGAACACCTAACTCAGATTTTGGGAGGGGTGATGGGTATACTTCCTACTGTGTATTTGGGAATGCCTTTGGAGCCAAATCAAAGTCCATAGATATATGGAATCATATCTTGGAGAAATGTGAAAGGAAGTTGTCTAGATGGAAGTCACAGTACCTGTCTTTGGGAGGTAGAGTAACCTTAATCAATGTTGTTTTAGATGCCCTTCCCACTTACATGTTATCACTATTTCCTATTCCTCAAACTGTGGTCCAGAGGATAGACAGAATTAGAAGACTCTTTTTATGGCAAGGAAACAAGGATAGGAAATGCTATCACTTGGTCAAATGGAAGAAGGTGATTAGAAGTACAAGACAGGGTGGACTAGGCATTAAAAACATCAAGAACCAAAGTAAAGCTCTTCGCATGAAGTGGTTATGGAGGTACCCTCAGGAGCCTCAAGCTTTGTGGAGCAAGGTCATCAGGAACAAATATGGTGAATTGGATAATTGGGTAACTAAAGAAGTAAACACGCCCTACAATGTCAGCTTATGGAAATCCATCAGACTTCTCTGGCCTCTCCTCAGAAACAGCTGTTCCATCAAGGTGCATAGTGGCAGCAAGACCCTCTTTTGGACAGACAGGTGGATGGGACCTAACAATCCACAAGTGCTTTTTCCTGATATTTTTTCTCTGGATCAATACCAACATAGGACAGTGGCTGCATCCTGGACACAATTTGATCCTAAGGAGGCACTTAAATGACTGGGAAATGCCCAGACTGGCAGAATTGTGCAAGTGTTTGGACAATTTTCAAGAGTTACATAGTGGAGAGGATAAACTTTGGTGGAATGAGAGTAGCAAAGGTATCTACAAGGTGAAAGAGGGATACAAAATGTTGAATAGGAATAGAGCTTAAACAGTGAAGTGGCCTTGGAAGCACATCTGGAAAGTCAGAATACCACACAAGGTAGCCTGTTTCACATGGCTTTTAGCTAATGAGGCTGTTTTAACACTTGACAATGTGGCAAAGAGGGGTATTCCACTTTGCAATAGATGCTGTTTATGTGGAAAGGATGCTGAAACAGTAAGACATTTATTCCTACATTGTAGAGTCACTTTGCAACTGTGGCAGATTTTCTTCAATCTTAGTGGCATTTCTTGGACAATGCCCAACAAGATTGATGACACTCTTTTCAGTTGGGATGAAGCTGGCAGGGGAGCTAGTAACAGAAGCAGATGGAGGATTATTCCAGCTTGCATTTGGTGGACTCTATGGAGAGAAAGGAATGGTAGATGTTTTGAAAATAGGAGCAGCAACTTACAGGACATCAAATTAAACTGTATTTTGCTATTCTGCTTTTGGTGCACAAATGTTTTTTCTAATGAGACTGTCTATTCTAGAGGTTTTAGGTTCAATCTAGACGACAGGGCATAGGTTCTGTTTTTATTTTTGCTTTTTTCTTTGGAAGATTTCTGATCTTCCTTCCTGTATATACGGTTTTCAGTACTACCCAAGTACTGGTCTTAATACAAATGTTACCTTTCTCAAAAAAAAAATATGAGATTACGGAAAGGGTTGAAGAACTAGAGATATCAATGTGCCATTCAGGTGTGGTTTGTGGAGGAATATAATGAAGGAATTGGATTATTTCTGGAAAAACATCTCATTCCAGGTCGGAGACTAGAGGAGAGTACCCTTTTGGGGATATAGCTGGTGTGAGAACATACCATTGAGAGATGAATTTCTGAGTTTGTATACAATAACTTGCCAAAGAGACTTAACAAAGCAAATTAGAGGGATACAAGGTGGAGAAAACTTTTGGGATTTGAGATTTAGAAGGTGATTTCGAGATTGGGAAGTAACTGAGTTTCAAAGATTATTACCTTACTTCATAGGCAAATCAATCTGGTTGATAATCTCGATGTTCGGTGGTGGTGCCTTGAAAATAATGGAGTGTTTCTCAGTAGTGTCTTTTTATGAGAATCTTTTGGTTAGAGAGGAGCTTGTTTTTCCATGCAATGCTATATGAATTCCAAGTGCGCCAAGGAAGGTGTGCTTTTTCACTTGGTTAGCCACTAGAGAGGTGATCTTGACAGCAGAAAATTTTAGAAAGCGGAGGGTTGTCTGCTTCAGTTGGTGTTACATGTGTAAGGAGGCGGGTAAGGACGTGGATCATCTTCTTCTACATTGCGGGCTAACCATGAGGCTATGGTGACATATGTTTAAGTGGTTAGGCACCTCATGGGTAAATGCCTAAAACTGCGAAAGAATTGATGTTCAGTTGGAAGAGTGAGAGGAGGAGGAGAAGAAGAAGGGTTTGGAAAGTGGTTCCACTTGCGTTAATGCGGTTAGTTTGGAGAGAGAGAAACAAGAGAGCTTTTGAAGGAGTAGAGTCGAGTTTCCGTCAGTTGAGGAATAGAGTCTTTGTTCCCTTATTTTCTTTAGGTGTAATCAGAAAATTCCTTGTTGTATAAATGATTGAGTGGAGTTAGTAGAGAATCATATTTTGTAGATCAAAAAAGCTACTTCAATGTTTTATCTAATTGACCATGAGATAAAAATATCATATTATGAAATACATTATAAAGCAATAACTAAACACTAAGGAGATTAGGCTGGTCTATATTGAATAACATGATTAGGGGCAAGGGAAAGATAAGAAATGACAGTTCCAGAAGCATAAAGTACCGAATGAATTTGATGAATCTTTGGAACTCGGACGTGTAGACATCTACGGCTTCTTCCAAGACCGTAATTTGATTCCTTGATCTGCCCAAAATGAAACAACTACAAGGTTCAGGTGAAAATGCTAGTATTACTATGGAGCAAGGACGCAGACATCAAAATTAACCAAATGCTTCTCAATTCAATCATTTGAAAGCATAATATGTCTAAAGTCTTACAGTTTTCCAGCTTCAAAGCGTCGCCATAGCAGAGAAAGAAAAAGTCGAATGTTGAGCACCATTTTTGTGAGGCTGTACAAAGGTGGACCATAACGTTGTCGCTGCTCTTCCATTGGCCTAGAGGTAGACATGTATCAAAAAGCAGTAGCCAGGAATCAGGATCACTATTGGGTAACCCAACCCTTTGAAAATAAGCAAAATAAAGAACACAATCAAATAGAAAGGAATAAATTAGATAAATGCAGCGAAGATAATACCCATCATCATCATTTATTTTCTGGACAAAATCCAACAGAACCTGCAAGATAAATTGCAGGTAAATAGTTTTACTGAAGACCAGAGAATCAACACACTGTCCCTGGTGTGAATATATATGAAATTGAACAATTTAATTGAAGAATAAGGGCTTAAAATTGGGCCATTTGGCATCCGTGAGATTATTACTCTAAACAAAAAGTAAATGCATAAAAATAGCAGGCCTTGTTTATAAACATTGACAAGTGCTTGTTAGGCAAAAGTTATAAACTCATCATTTTCTACCATATGAATCACGACATACCTGTGGCACTCCAACTAAATACTTCACCAGTGTCTTATAGACACCTGTAGCAGAACCCAGTTGAGCCAGTTGCCGCCTCCTGTTTGAAAGTATCTCAGCGTAAGTCGGAATCAAATCACATACTGGCTGTACCATCATGAAGAGAATGATAAAACAACACTTACCGTTCCATTTGTTGATTCCATAGCAGCGCATATCGATCACGAATACTTCCACCAGAATTGATTAGAGCATCAACTTCAGCCTGCTTATTTCTCTCAGAACGCTCCTTTTGCTGCCTTATTAACGTACCACGAAAGTCTTGTGGCATGTAGGTCATCACTACAGAAGTAATAAAATAATCCAGATTACTATCAACGCCTTTGAAACGTCTAAAACAATAGTGATTTGCTGAGATATACTGCACATCTCTTCAACTTGCCGTTTGGCTGTGTGCATGCCTTAGTTGGAGATTCTAGTAAGCACTTTCTCTAATAGTTGATGATAAGTGCAAGGGCACCTAATTTTAGGTAGTATACTTTTTCCCTGATAACAACTACGCCTCAGTCCCCAATAGGTTGCAGTCGGCTATATGAATCTTCATTTCTTCATAAGCTCATATCATCTCATCATAATAAGTATACTTTTATATGATAATATAAAATATTTTATTAGCGTGGGGGAAAATAGTCCACACACAACATAAATACAAAGTAGAAATCTCATACCAAAACATGTTCTTGAACTTAGAGTAGCCCCTTTTTCTAAGGAATAAATAAGAGCAACCAGTCACCATAGATGACCATGATACTACATTTGCTCCAAAAATGTACAGAGAAAGATCCAGTAACTTAGGCAAAAGTACTTCCAATTCCAAAATCTCCTCTATTTCTTCCCTTGCATATTGGGTAGTGTACTATGACAATATTTGAAGCCTGAAAACAAGGAACTTAGCTATAACCTTCAAAGGTATAAACTTGCTCTAATATGAAGAGTGGACAACTCGATCAAGCACAGAGTAGTATCATTTCAAAAAAAGGAATAAATCTCTAATGGCAGATTGGATGAGAAATGAAGATGATGGACTAGCCATGTTAAAGGCAAAGTGGTCTGCTAATTTGTTTATCTGGTCCAGTATGCACCCTGCTGTTGATGCAGAGGAATTTCAGGACTTTATTAGCTCACTAGCTCTGACTTATACAGTTTGTACAGTCAGTCAGTGATTTTTTGTAAGCTTCAAGGTCACATCTTGTAATTTATACATCTTCTTGATGCTTGTATTGATAAAACTTACTTCATAAAATTAAAAAATTTGAACCAAGTACCAGATAGAGTGAGAATATTTGAAGAGGAAACAGTTGGGTTGACAGAGTGCGATTAGGACTGCCAGTACACATAGCAAGACTGAAACAGTTATTACGTTAAGCCATCTTTTAGGTCTATTTTCTCTTTTCGTCCTTTCAGTTTAGCCATATAGGCACCCCATAGTGGCACGGATATATGGACTTTGAGGATCTTTTCAATCTATTAGAAGTAAGTATAGTTGAATTTTGGTGTGTATGGGAGTGTGCAGAAATACTGGGAAATGGAAAATATGAGTTGAGAGGCCATTCCTGAAGACGAAACAGGCAGCGATTTCGTCGTGTTCAGTGGATAAGTCATCAGGGCATCACAATTTGTAACAAAAATCACCATCTCCAATAAATAAAAAACTGATAAGTAAATCACCGTTCCAATAATTAAATTCCAAAATCTTGCTAGGACATTTGAATATAAGCTTCAATTATTAATGTATTAACTAAACTCATTAATATTCAAAAATCAACCACATAAAACATGTATCTATTTGAAAAGCTTCAGACGCCAAAGGCGTTCGGATGCCAACTAAGTTCACTATGCAAATCCATCTTTCTTTTCAAACTTGTATATTCACACAAAAGCCTACCAATCCAGCAAAAAAAGAAATCCTTAATCTATCAATTACCCTGCTTAAATCGATTTGCCCCAAATTTGATTGAATCTGAACAAAGTCAAACCATCACCTACTCTAGAAACCTTCAACCGAGCTCATATATCATCCTCAGACAGCCCATTCAGTGCCATCTGCACGAACTAATCATCTGTCGAATCTCCCAACAAATATAATCTTCAGGAACACCATCTACTATCCATTCCCCCTCTTGACACCCAGAGGAATACTTCATCTCCTACTAAACTCTAGAAACATTCACTTTTCAGATATAATTTTGACCAAGAAGCTACATCTTTATACAACCTACTTAATTCCATTTCCCACTAGTCTAAAGTCATAACCGCTCTACTTTTCTCTTAGCAATAAGACCAGCCTTACATTAGTGGGCATAATCAAAATAAACTAGGTTGTAGGTCACACTTTGAATTACTTTTTTCTTGGATAAGTTGTGTGAACTTTGAAATGATGTACTGTATATCCAAATTATATAGAGGAGGCACTAGGGAGAGCTTCTCTCTTTGCAGGATCTATAGTACCACGTCAATTATCTTATTTTTTGCTCTCCCCCTCTTCATCGCAATCTTTTTCTTATTTCACAAAGTTCTCCTTTTCCAAAATTTGTTGATATGCTCAGGATTATCAGCCTTTGAACAACATTAGCTAGTGTCAATAGTTGTGAGTTGTGCCAATATCCTCTTAAGTGTCTTCAGTCGAATTAAGACTTCCTCTCACAAACTATTATCCATATTGGCTAGGCTAAGTTGCCACCTGGTTTTGGGTTTTGGACTCTTGGATATTGTTTTTTCAGCTATACCTTTGGGTTTGGTTGCCAATTATCATAGGTGACATAGGAATTTGATTTCTAAATTGTATGGGGTCGGATGTGTCGTAGTGGGCTTAGATTGGAGCTTTGGTTGTAGATTGAGCACCCTCTTTTTTCTATGCCAAGCGTAGTCCAGGCTAGCTTGCATGCATCTCACCTATTTCATAGGTATCTGCTACTTCCCACCAGCATAGCTACCGGGTAACTCTGCCACCAACGCTTATACCGACAGAACAAATCACATACTCTAGTACTTTTGCCTCCGCCGAATTTGAACCTGCGACCTCATAATTCTCCTCACCTCATTGACTACTAGGCCACATCTTTAGGTGCTTTAGCAGCCTCTTTATGGTTGAACTGTGCATTTAAAAAGTAGAATACTTAGTGGTTGCTCCAACTCATTTTGAGATTGGAACAGGACTTTTTGGTTTGGGCACATCATTGGTAACCTATCTTGACACTTAAAATTTGAAGTCGACTTTGATTTCTTCATTGATTAATGATCTTTAACCATTGCAGAATTAGCCATTGGAGAATCACTATGCTCGTTATTTTGATCTTTGCTTAAGATCGATTGCCTTTGCAATCCCGCAATGACTCCATAGAAACCTCTCTTACTTCCACATCTTCATTATCGCATTATTGACTATAACTCAGGATCAAACAAGCCTTCAGATGAATTCATTTATCTTTTCTGGCAACAATCAATCATGTCTTGTGTCACACTTCCCAATCTTTAACTAAAACAGTGTGATATCTTAACCCAAGTCCCTTTGATCTAAGTCTCACACTCAACGTGTCTCCCAATATTAGATCAATGTTAATGTAATTTCCACAATTCTCGCTCAATTGTTGGGGTAGTTCTAAGGACAACAGGTTGCCTAGGTGTGAGACCCTTCGCCGGGCTTACAACCTTCCAAACCTTCCAAGCCCATTTTGTGAACAAATTGGTTTTATCAGGATGATCCTTTTAAGTTTTGAAGCGATTTCAGGGAAGGGTAGTCATTTGGTTCTCCGGTTCGTTTCTTCGGTTGGTTATTCATTATGCATACCAACACTGAATCGAACTAATTCGGTTCGGTTCGGTTCGGTTCTTCGATATGTTTCATCTTATACTTCATTGAGATAGCAAACAGAAGGTTTCTTCTGCATTAACAGCAGCCTGATAATCCATTGTCGCCGGTCATCTCTCTTAGATTCTCAGAAAATTCAGTTACAGTATCAAAATGCAATTTCGAAGACTATATTTAATTTCCAGGGAAAAAACTATCAATTTCTCAACAACAAAAGAAATGCACTCAGTGTTCAAATCGAAAATATTAACGAAAGAAAAGAACATAGAGAATTTAAATAAGAGTACCGTGCAAGCAAGCAAAGAAGGCCAAGAGAAAAAAAGCTTGCTCACTTAGGCTTAATTTGGGAGGGAATAAACTTGGTAGAATTCTAGCGCTTCCAATTTCAACATTTGAGTGATTCAGTAACCTCAAAATTTCTCCATCTACTGTTTGATCATACGTTTCTGTTCCGGTACAGACAGAATCAAATGGATGGTAATTTGGAAGAACAAATTGTCAGGTAGAAGCAAGAGATCTTGTTGGAGTTAATATTTTTTGAATTTATGTATAAAATTTTGAAGAACCGGGACCCTAAAACCGAGAACTGAACCGAATACTTAAGTTCTAGAAAAAATAGAACCGACTTAATTCGGTTCGGTCCGGTTTTTCGGTATTCATGCCCACCCCTAGTTTCACGGTTGTATGTGAATTGGAGAAGAAGCAGTTTGTTTCCTATCAAGAAAGTAACACAAATGCAGGACTGGCCAACATTCTGGGGTGGTGCAGTACAGATCAGTTACCAACTGTTTACCTGGGCATGCATTTGGGTAACAAACACAAGGATTTGGTGATATGGAATGGATAATTGAAAAGACAGAGAAAAAGCTAGCTAAATAGAAAACACAATACTTGTCATCAGGGGGCAGACTTACATTGATAAATGTTGTGCTAGACTACTTGTCATACCCGCTACCTCCTATCAGCAACAGGTACTAGGTAACTCTATCCACCAAGGCTTAAATGGATAAGAAAAAATCACCACCAACCTACGCTATGTCCTTATTTACTATCCCTGCTAAAGTGGTGACAAGACTAGATAAATTGAGAAGGGATTTCCTATGGTTCAGAAATAAGGAGGGCAAAGGGCTACACTTGGTTAACTGGAAAACTACCCAGCTTAACAAGACTTCAGGTGCCCTTGGTACTAAGGAACTTGAAATTGCAGAATGACTGTCTAATGATGAAGTGGTTGTGGAGATATATTGAGGAAGAACAAGTGGAAGGAAGTCACACAAAAGTATGGGCAAATTAAGCTTTTAGTGAATCAAGACTGCTTCCAATGCTTATGGAATTTCAGAGGTCAATTAGGGCTCTTTGGTCTATCAATGAACATCAACGGTAAAGTGGGAAATGGCAGTAAAGTCCTTTTCTGGAAAGATGCACGGATTGGACAGATGACCTTGATGAGTTCCTATCCAAACGTGTTCACTGTTTGTAGTCACCCTGAGGCTACTGCAGTAGATAATTGGTTTCCATCTAGGGATGGAATATCTCCTTCTAGAGATACTTGAATGATCGGGAAGTGGCTAGGTTGGCACAGCTCTTACAGGAAATCAGAAGCTTCAAAGGCACATCTTCAACCCCTGACACAATCAAATGGAAACATGCGAATGATGGGAAAGTCTCAGCGAATGAACTCTACAAAAAAGAAGTGAGGGAGCAACCAGGATGTAGGATAGGGCCATGGACGCAGATTTGGAAAAGCATGGCACCTACTAAGAGTAAATGCTGTTCCTAAATGGTGGCTAGGAAAGCTTGCCTCACACTGGAAATTTTGAAAAGGATGGGATTTCAAATAGTGTCCAGATGTTATCTATGCAATCAGGCAAAGAAGACCAATAGTCATCTGTTTCTCCATTTCAAAGCAATCTTCCAGATTTGGTCCTTATTTTGAGTCTCAAGGGAATCAAATGAACAATGCCAAAGCATATTGCTGATCTATTTAGTTGTTGGATTAGAAGAGAGGCAGGCAGGAGTCAAAAGAGGTGGTGTAGAATAGTCCCAACTTGTATATGGTGGACAGTGTGGAGAAATAAGAATGCGAGCTGTTTCGAGGATAGGTCTAATTCCATTCGGAAAGTTAAATGAAATTGTACTACGTCCTATTTTTGGTGTAAGAAGAATTGTATAGATGAAGTAGAACAGTGATCTTTTAGGCTCTGCGTAAATAATTTTAGTTTCTTTTTTGTTGTAAAATTTTTGGGGTCTCCAAAATGCTAAGGAGAACAACACTACCAGTTTCAAAAAATAAACATTCGACTAGCTTGCTAACCAAAAGCTCAAGAATCTCGTCAGTTCTCTATTTCTCTCCCAACCAAGTGAAAAACTACTATGTCTCCATTTGTTACCAAAAATTTTGGCTAATGCCAAGATATATGGTGGTTGTTTAGCTAGGCTGCCCAATTCATAGAAGAGCGTTTGAAGGGATAGAGAATGATTATGTATACTTGAGAAATAGCCTACCTTTCCTAGTTGCACCCATAAAGTTCCAATTTGTCATTTGTACTTCGTAGAGAAACATATTACGTTTTAGGTCCTTTATTTTTTCGTTTACTGCTGGTATACAGGAGAGTTTCCATTATTAATAAAATTATTTACCCCTTGTAAAAAGATATTGTTTTGAAGTGCTGCATGACTTGATCCCTTTATGCATCTTGGAGTTGCTCCAGAAAGAAAGGATTAGAAGATGTTTAAAGGGGTGCCACGTGTAAAGTGTAATCATCTCAAGACTTCATCTTTTTTGGGTAATTGAGAGAATATGCAATAGTGCAAGAAATGAGACAGGTCCCTTTTTCAGACAGATTTCTTGGCCTTCTTAGAACTGTAGCTTCTTGTAAACTCATAGCACCCGCTTCATGCCCTTTTATGCATTTTGAATATGACATCTTACTGGTGTAAAGATTAATGGTGAAGTGCAAATTTTATCACTTTCTAGACTTTTGTATAGTTAAATTTTGAAGTTGTTTAGAGTTTATAACGAGTTGATGAATCCTTTGCGGAGAGGGTCTACGAATTCTTATAAGTATCAGTTTTGATGCTTTTGATTCTCTGATTTGCAGTTGGCTAAAACTGAACTTCTATAAGCAACTTGGTATTATCTTCCTTTTCTTTTCCTTTTTTCCCTTTTGATAAGCATAAGCAACTTAGCTTTCTTTTGATTGCAATTATAATTTTGTTACATGATGCATAAGGAATCTCAGGGCAGTTCCTATATGTTTTCATTTTCTTCTTTTCCCTCCATTTCTCAGCAATTCAAGTCACCTATCTTAGCCTTAAAAAAAAATTTGCTTCCCACGTTTCCTCTGTCACTTTTACGCTTAAAGCACTCCGAAGGTATAAATACATCACCAAATGTAAGAAATACCTAATATTTTCTTACCCTTTTCATCATCATATCTGTTTTTACTGAACCCTAGAAGCTGTGACCACTCATTTTGACTTTACCGCAAACAAGAAGCATCAGCTCAGTCCAGTCCAACAAAGAGCACTCAGGTGACGACATTCTTTTACTTAGTTATCATGAATATAGAGTGATGATGGTCTATAAACTAACAAATTCAAATTAAAAGCAAACAAACTAGACAGATCTGAATATACTTCATAAATTGGCAGCAGCTTAACAATTAAGAAGCATAGAAGGACCAACCAGTGTTGAATACAAACTCGGAATTCTTTGATTGGAAAGTCTCCAAACTCTTCAATGTACTTCGGAATTTTTCTCCTAGCCGTCCAAGAACAGAAACAAGTTCAGCATCTTCAGCGGTTGACTGCAATTGAAGCTGAAGAATAACAGAGAAGAATAAAACATCTCTTCATTAATTTGAGACAATTCAGAAATTTTGTGATCTTAGCTCAACCCTGTGTGAAGAATACTAGTGAGTACACAAAAAAGCATTTCTGTAGGGCAATGAAGCAAGCCTGGAGACATAGACGTTAGAACTAATCCAAAACCAAATGACATTACTGGAAGTCAATTGAGGCCACTCAGATAAGCTAAAACTTGATATCTGAAAACTAAGCATCTCACCACTGGTGGCCAATTGGAGCTTTCCAATAGGAAAAGTATTTCTTCAAGTTGTTCTCGGTTCTTCCACAAATTCTCGTCAACTTTGTGAGGAGGTTGACTTTCCGCTTCATGGACTAATGAACTTTCTCCTATCAAATCAAAACAAATCAAACGTGAGTTGCCTCACAAGTGGCGCTCACCAACTGAAAACAAAATACTAGTCTGCTTGTTAATATAATCTCGTAATAATTTCATTATCCGCTAGATCAGAAAGCAGACAACACTAAACAGGAAAAACTTTCAAACTAATCCTCCATAACTAATCATTCAGAACATCCATGGAATTGTCGAGGTGCGCGCAAGCTGGCTTGGACACCAAAATTATCAAAAAAAAAGATCATCCGGTACATGCTAAGAAGATTACTGAGAGAATTAGTAAGAGAGGACTGAAACTTAAACCAAACAAATATAGTATGTCATGTCCCAGGGGGCACTTAAACATTGCAGCATCCACCAACAGGGTCAGAACCCCATATTCTTAGAACTAGGACAGCTGATCCACATGAATGAAGCTTGTCATGCATCACTTTATGATTAGTGAATGCAACAAGCACGTTTCTCTTTATCTTTTAGGGGATAAATTCTTCTGTATTAACTGCACTATAGAAATATTATCCAATGTAAATGAATATCTCTGGTGTTTTTTCTTCAGTCAGTAAGTTAAGTGAATAGTCTTGTATGTATCACTATCCTTGCAATCATCTATCACAGTATTTTTGCTAGTCCTGTCCCACACAAGGTTATACCAGGCTATGGTGCAAATAATACACTACTAAGTAATCCTGAATCTAGCACATCTTCCAAAATGATTAGTACCAGCTAAAAGCACTTGAGACACTTCAAGGAATTCCATACTGTTGGTATATTTTAGCCATAACCATGTTGTGAAATCTGAGAATAGTATATATGGATGCAGTTACTTTAACTTCTAATGAAGAGGTCATAAAGAGTGTTCAGATAGCCTCAGTGTTCAGATAGTCTCCCCCGGCGATAAGATTCGTATAAGACGGCATGGACTCACAAAGTTCCGCTCGCCTATTTGATGACCAACTAAAAGTCCCACACCTGTAGCTAACATGAAACAAATGCAGAGTTTAAGCGGCTGCCCCAATCAAAGTGAGAACTAGTATAATTGCTTTTAGCATCTGTTTCAACTCAAACCAAAGTCCCAAATATGACCAATAACCTGGTCTTATATTCCAGAACAGCGTCTCAGCCCATGCTCCAAAAGAGGACATGCTACTACATACCTCACGTGTGTAATAAAATTAGTTGAATTGAACATCATCATATTCAGTAATAATATGGCATTGTTCAATGCAATGGTCTCCTTGCTGCAAATATTCTGTTGGACTACAGATTTGGGCCTAAACTGTTCAGCCCAATGCAGGCCTTATGACCCAACATGAAGCTGTGTCTACCTGGCCCTATCTATTTCTATTGCATTTTGTTGTTTTATTGGTGTAAATATACAAAAGAACCAAGCTGGACATTGATAAATTGAGTATTACTCAATTGTATTTCATCAGTTTTTTAAATAATATCGTCCCTCTGCTCTCTCGAGTTTTCTTCTCCGAATCTTACATTTCTGTTCTTGATTCTGCATTGTAACATGGTATCAGAGCCCGGAAATGGGTAAATGGGATCTCCAGCTACAGTCTAATGTTACCCTCGTTATCTAATTCGATTGCTTTGGTTTTTCCACGAGGGTTCTGTTGGTGTTTCGAGGTGGTTCCTGGTGGAGATTTCGACAGTTATCTTCAAGCTTATGCCTGTTTGTTAAAAAAGGCTCTTACTTCTTCGAGTTGTTGAAGAAGATTGGTACTAGCTTTCCTCTCTTTGTTTACTTGTGCTCACTCATTTGTGCTATGATTTTTTTGCTCCGGTTATACACTTATACCTGAGCCTGAAGCTAAACTTGACAGTAACAAACTTACTTGGAATCATGTCCCCGCTTCTAGTGATATGTGTGCTGCTGTTTGTTGTGCACTCTCGGTTGCTGAGTTTTTCGCTTTCAAAACCCTTATTTTGACTTTACATCATGAGTTCTTATAATTCTTCATCCTCCGAACCTCATCTGAGATATCTTCCGGCTCCACTACTGTTGAGCCATCTCACCCTCACTACTGCTGTCCCGATGATAGTCTTGGAATGGTTATTATTATTGGTAAATTCAATGGTTTGGAATATGGTATTTGGCAAAAGGGGATGGTAATAGGGTTATCTTGTAAGAATAAGTTGGGATAATAAATGGAACAATTTCCAAACCAAGCGACACTTCTCCACTCTTTGAACCGTGGGGTAGATGTAATGACATGGTTATTGCATGGATGTTAAGCAGTTTGGAGACAAAAATTCAAGAATGTGTAATGTGCACTTAATCTGCAGAGAACTGTGAAAATCTGAAAAAGAGAAATGGACAGGCCAATGGTACTAAAGTGTTCCAACTACATAAAGAGATCTCCTCTATCGCTTAAGGTTCTTCAAATATTGATTCTTATTTTTCTAGGATTAAGAAGTTACGGGACGTATTGTCCTATTTGATAGCCTATCTTGCCTGTGTGTGTAGATGTAAAGAGTGTTCTCAAAAATTGGAAGAGGATCAGAACATCAGTTTCTAATGGGACTGAATGCAATTACTCTGGCATGCGAAGAAATACTCTGATGATTAAGCCTCTTTCGGACATGGTCACTACTTATTCTATGTAAATTCATGATAAGAGTCCATCTAAGGCTCAAACTTTCCATTCCCTCCTTTAATTTTGAATTTATTTCCTTCTCAAATGGTTCAAAGCCTTATACCAGTCCTCCATTGGTTGGTATATTTAAATTATATTCTCAAAGAATCCTCTTTGACCCAAAGAAATCTAATCTGATATGCAAAGTACGGCAAAAATCTATGCCATAGCACTTTGAAAAATGTTAAGCTTCATGGTTACTCCAACAATTTCCAGTTCACAAACTTAAGAAGACAGTTGCTTGTGCTCAATTCTGACATGAAAAGTCATGGTGAGTTTGACGTTGAACAGCCATAGTGAGTTCATCACCAGTGGCATAAGCAGAGGAGGCATATGGGGTGGGGAACAAGGCAATTTACCTCATTTCTTACATTCCAGTTGAACTACAAAGGAGCAATATGAGCATTTGCTGTCTCTTTTCTGGACTTCCGGCAGTCCAGATTTTCAACCACTCAAAACAGCTCTCCATCCGGTTCAGCCAACTTTGCAAGTTTAGTTGGCTGCTGTGTCTTTAGCAGATTCTGGTGCAACTAATTATATGACACTTCACAAAACACTTTTGGCAAACATTACACCTCTTACTATTCCCTGCCTTACCACTCTCCCAAATAGGTACAAGGTTAAAGTGACTTGTACATTCTCTTGCTTTAATCAGAGACATTGTTCTTCAAGATGTTTTACTTGTGCCTGCTTTCCACTACAAATTTGATTTCCTTGTACAAATCGTTATTGCAACTGAGTTATGGAGCTTACTTTACTCCCAATCATTGTATTCTGCAGGGATCTTCGCATTTAGTAAGCACAACAATGGTCTCTATATACTTCAGTCTGATTTAAATTCATTTAGCAACATTTCTGCTGCCTTAGCTGGTGAAGTTGTGAATTTGCAATTCTCATGTTGAACATACTATAAATACTATTGAGGGCAGTAAAACTTATGTTCCTTGTACCGTTACTGAGTTATGCTTTTCTCATGTTTCTACTTCTAATGCTGATTTTGATTTATTTTGGCATTAAAGGCTTGATCACATGCCATTTAGCAAAATGAAATCCTTACTCAAACATAAATTGTCCAAGAATCAGCACTTTCTGCGTGAAATTGGTCCTATGACTAAGCAGGAAAGGATTCCATTTCCTGAAGCACCATTAAACTACTCATCCTTCTCAATTAGTTCATGTAGATCTGTGGGGACCCTATTATACTATATACTAACATATATAATGGTTTTAGACATTTCTTAAATATTGGAATGATTTTACCAGGGCAACACGAACACATTTGTTATCTTCTAAGTCAAATGCTTTCTCTTTACTTACGTCCTTTATTTTCAACGATTTTAAGAATCACTTCCTTAATTCAAACAACCAGATCAGAAAATGCCTTTGAACATGGGTTTAGTCAGAGGGCAGTTTCATTCTTTTCTCCTAAAGGGATTGTACATCATATTTCCTGTACATACTCCTCAGCAAAATGGAATTGTAAAAAGGATGCATAAACATCTCCAAATAACTGCAAGTTCCCTTCTTTTTCGGTCTAAGCTTCTTGTTAAGTATGGGAGGAATGCGTCTCGACTGCTACCTACTTGATTAACAGATTTTCTTCTTCACATTTTGAACCATAAAAATCATACTCAATGGAACTCCTCCTTATCATCGTTTTAAATCCTGCGGTTGCCTTTGCTTTTTGTTCCAAAGTCTACACGGACAAATTTCAGTCAAGAATCATTATTGTTGTATTTCTTTTTTTTTTCTTTTTGATGAAATAAGGTATTCCATTAGAAAGGCATCAAGAAGATGCAAATTACAAAGACTGGCAGCAAAAACTTTACAAGTAAAGAACCTTGCAAGACCCTCTTTTCTCTCTCCCAAAAAAATATGAAAGTCGTCTAGCAATTTATAACCTTTTCTAGTCATGCAATATCTATTTGTAACGTTCATACTTGGGAAATGTGCCAACTCTTTTCTCTCTCCTCAAATTGACCAGAAAAGGTTATAAATTGCTAGATCTCTCAAAATTATAGTGTTTTCTTCTCAAGAGATGTTATCTCCCACGAAAATACTTCTCCTTATTCTTATTCTACTTCTACTTCTTTGCTTTCCTCTTCTTTTATCCTTGACTTCTCTGATTGAGTTCCTTCTTCTATTTCTTTTGATATTCATGTTCCTACTATCCCTTCTGATCTTCCTATTTCTTCATTCTTCTCCAAGTTCTAGCAGTACCGCAGGGTTTTTATTTCGCCATCCTACTTGCATAATTATGTTTGTACTAGTGTTTCTACATTCAATATTGTATTTTCATTTCCTGAAACTAGACTCTCAATTCTATTGGCAGGCAGTAGCAGGAACCCATGCCAAAAGAATTTCAACTCTAGAAGCAAACTATACAAGAGAAATTGTAGCACTTCCTTCTGGGAAGAAGGCCATCCTTGGCAAGTGGATTTATAAGAGCATAGAAAGGTATAAAGCAAGGCTGGTCATTAGAGGGGATAATCAGCCAAAGGGCATTGATTTAACAAAAACTCTTTCTCCCATGGCCAAACTGGTAGAAGTGTTTGTTGTTTGTTGTTGTACGGAGAAAATAGGTAACTATGAGTTAAATTTCAATTATGCCTTCCTCCATGGAGATTTAGGTGAAGCAGCATACATGAAAATTCATTTTCATGTTGTTGGTGGAAGGTGACAAGTATCCCGTGGAATTAATCGAGGTACGCGCAAGCTGGCCCCGACACCACGGTTATCAAAAAAAAGTATACATGAAAATTCCCTTGAGCATTTTTGTTCATTCTTCTTACCCTTCTTCCACTCTTATTTGCAAACTCAAAAAATCCTTATATGGACTTAGGAAGGCTTCTAGGCAGTGGTATGCCAAGTTGTCCACTACATTTCAGTCCAAGGATCTTTCTCCTAACAAGAATGCTTATTAACAAGTGCCAAGCTATGTTGCTCAGACTCTTCGAAAATTCTCTATCAGTTATAGCAGTCTATTTGGCCGATATTCTTCTAACTAGTGATGACTTGTTTGAATAGAGTGATCTTCAACTTTGTATTATAGAACAGTACTTAGATAGTACTGAAAAACTCCGTTACAACAAAACTATGAATACAAAGACGCTAAGGAAAACAATCCCAACAAGAGTCTAAAACTTCTAGGATTGATTCTGCATCTACAGGGAAGCTCTTGGAGACCCTAAATAAAGCAATTTTTGGATTACCAATTTCAGATCAAAGATCCTGGATACATTATTTCTTGGGGTTTGAGATTGTTAAACATCTCCTAAGGACTACTCATCACATGACACAAATTTCTTATTGATCTACTTCCTGAGTTTGGTTGTGTTGATACAATCTCTGTACTCGTGGACTTGCATGTCAAATTGTCATATAATTCTCGAGAAATACTTTCTGATCCTTCCTTCTATAGGAAGTTGGTTGGTTGGAAAATTGAACTTCCTACACACACAAAGCCTCATATTTCATTTAGTTTCAGCATCTTAGTCCCTTCCTGTCTCAACCTCAAGTTGCACATTTGAAAGTTGGTTTACATTTCTTGTGTTATTTGGCATTAACTGGCATGCGAATCTGGGCCTTTTTTTAATGATTCTACTACATTCTCCCTTAATAGATTTTCTGACCCTGATTGATCGTGTTTCCTCTACTCATAAGTTTGTGAGTAGTTTTAAGTTACTCCTTGATGATTGTCTTGTTTCTTGGAAGTCAAAGAAACAAGCCATTTATGCTTCAACTGAGGCCGAATTTAGAGCCTTGAGGCAACTAGTTGCTAAGATTATTTGGGTGGTCAGACTTCTTCATGAATTTGGTGTCGGTTCCATCACTCAAGTTTCAGTGTTTTGTGATAACAGATCTACCATCCATATTGCTAAAAATCCTGTGTTCCATGAACACGCCCAACACATCAAAGTCGGTTGTCATTTTTGTGTGTGATGTTCTGCAATCTAGCCTTATTGACTTACATTCTTTTTCTAGCATCAGGTTGTTGATATTCTTACAAAAGCTCTTGTTGTTGTTCAGTGCCGCACTTTCTTTTCCAAGCTTTGCAGGGTGCCTCATTCCGATTTGTAGGAAGGTGTTGGACTAGAAAATGCATATTTGTGCCTAACTTATTCAACATAATGCAGGCCTTATGACCCAACATGAAGTTGTGTCTACCCGACCCTATCTATTTCTATTTTATTTTATTTTGTTATTGGTGTAAGTATAGAAAGGACCAGCCAGTACATTATTAGGTTGAGTATTAGGCAATTGTATTTCATAAGTTCCTTTTCAATAATATCTCACACTTTCGTCTCGAGCTTTCTTCTATGAATCTCCCATTTCTCTCCTTGATTTCATACTGTGACATGTTCCAGCAACCTGAAACCGAGGAGCAAGTGGGTTCCATGATAGTCTCGTCCTTAAGGTCCACCATATCCTTGGGCACTAAACTCTATCTATGCAATTCAATTAAGGGCAACGCGAGAACTGTCCCCCCTAAGATGTATCCAAGACTTAATTCTTCCTATGTTATTAACACTTTTAGGGTAATTTGTTTAGAGGTTGATATTTATAGTTGTAAATAAATAACACCCAGTTCTTATTCGTTAGCATAAATTCAACATATGATGATTTTATTGCACTACTATTAAGTTCATAAGAAGACATTCCTTTACCAAAACAAGAAAACGTAAGGAACCACCCCTAAAACCAGATTGCAATACATCACACACAAAAATGACAACTCACTTTGATATGTTGGGTGTGGTCATGGATCATGGGCTTTTTAGCAATATGGATGGTAGATCTGTTATCCCAAAGCACTAAAACTGGAGTGATGGAACTGACACCAAATTCAAAGTTATGCTACTTGATTTCAGAAAGAAAAAAGGTATAATATTTCTGACTAAGAAGTTTGACCACAGCAACCAGTTGCCTCAAGTGTCTTAATTCGGCCTTAGTTGAAGCACGGATGACTTGTTTCTTTGACTTTCAAGAAACAAGACAATCATCGAGGAGTAGCATAAAACCGCTCACAAACTTACCAGTAGAGTAGAGGAAACATGCTCAATCAGAGTCAGAAAACCTATTAAGGAGAATGTAGGAGAATCATTAAAAACGGCCCAGATTTGCATGCCCATAACTTAAACCAACTTCCAAATGTGCAACTTGAGGTTGAGACATGAACTGACTATTATTAAGTTCATAAGAAGCATTCCTTTACCAAAACAAGAAAACCGTAAGTAAGCACTCCTAAAATCGAGAAAGTAATCAGCAAGAATAATGAATGTGAGAGACCATAATCAGTGTAGCAAATTCTGGGACAGATCAAATGAGCGTTGCAAATAACACATGCACAAGCAGGGGAAGCAAATACATAGGCTAAATGTGACGAACAAGTTTACCTTGGGTTAAGGGAGACTCTTTCCGCAGTTCATTAGCCATGGAATGAATTTCGTCAGTAAGACGAGATACATCTTGGGAGAGAGGGGCAAATGGGTACTTGTCATAATAAGAAGCCAAGAAAGCTCTCGTTATTGGCATCAACCCCTCTGTTGACGCCATGTTCTGCACTTATATAATTCTAAAACAGTTCAGAGGAAGGGATCGAGCAATATGACTGAAGGTTCAGTCAGTCAAAGGGTAGTTGAAAGCCGGATCGCAACTCTACAGGGAAGTCTATGGAAGAAGTAAAGGACTTGGGCAGGCCGCGGGAACCAAAATAAAGGAGGTGGGTTAATCGGCGAAAAGGAATTTTAGAAGGTATGATTCTTTTGGAATAATTTTTTTCCCAATCGAAGGGAAAGGGAGTTCTACTGTAAAAGAACAGCGACAGGGGGGTTGCTGGTAAACCGACGCATTTAGCGAGCAGGACTACTTTTATCTAATTAATGCACAAATTGACATGTGTCTTTGCCTCTTTGTTATGACTTCATAATAAATGCCTTTTTTAAATTGTTATTATGTTCCGCTGTTTCATTTTAATTATTAAGATAAGATTTATATATTTATTAAAAAAATTAATAAAAATGGTAATTTAACTAATATAATTTTTTTAATTTTTTAAAAATATATAATAATAATTCTTTTCACATTTTAGAATGACTTAAGTACTAAGGATTGAATCGGAAACACGATCAATTATCTCTTGAATGTTGAAACTAGCAAATATTTTGAAACAACTACTTTTAGTATACCTAGCAATTACAATGAAACGTACGAAGCAGAAGAAAGCCAACATAGTTTCTTGAGTTTGGACATAGACTCTAAATCCTCTTTTAAATATGTGCTGGTCATCAGCAGTCCTTGTACTGCTCAAAAAATAGTGCAACTTGGTTCCCTTATAAATGGAGGAGAAAATTTCGTAGCTCATATTTAAAAAAAAAATAGCATGTTTTGTTATATTTCAAAATATAACGGTATTTTAATTTAAAAATATAACCGTATATAAATCTTCAAAGAACAAGAAAGGAAAAGGAAAGGCGGGTAGCAAAAAAGACCCTGAAGCAAAAGAAAACCACTAAGACAAATATCGAGGACATGGTAAATCAAGCCCTCATAAGAATAATAGGACAAAGTAAGACCAACATATCTGAAGACAAAATAACTATATCTGAAGAAAAAGCTAAAAAACCAGAACCAGAAGAAACTCCAAATGACAATATATCTGAAGATTCTCAGACAAACTCAGTAGAAAATTCAGATTTTCAATTTGCACAAGACCCTAATGCCGACGATGGAGACTCAGGTTACAGTTTCGACTCTATTGCAGAACACAACCTGAATACCTAAAGACGTAAGCACTTACGTATTCTGAATAAAGACGTAAGCACTTACGCATTTCAGAAAAGACAGAGCAAAAGACAGAAGTCACTAAGACACGCGGACCAAAAGCAACGGATGAGGATTAAAGATAAATGTCAGAAGCACGTGACGATGGGGCCCAATGTGTACCCGATGTGCTAAAATTATCTGAAACAAGTCCGGATTTGAAGTCCGAAGACCACTATAAATACCCCTCTACTCATTCCAAGAAAAACATGAGCAAACAAAAGAGCAAGAAGCAAATAAGCAAGAGAGAAGTCTGAAAAAGAGCAATAGTAATATTTCTAGTTTAAAAAAAAAAAAAGTGTTTGTATAGTTTTCAAGAGTGTTTTCTCAGTTTTTTTCTAAGTCTTCAAGACAGCTTTCGGGGACTCCCGAAAGGGAAACCTGCATAGCAAAATCATGTAAGATCGATAATCTCTCTCTCCATGTATGTATAATTTTTATAATGTTATTATGTTTTACTATTATGTAAATACTGTTTAAATTTTACAAAGCTCTTTACTGAAATGATACCTCTAGTAATGGTTATTCCTATAAACTGTTCAACAACCTCGATAGATTAGCCTGTAAATTCCTAGGAAAGAGTAAAGCGTCATAGGCAGAAGGCCGTTAGACTGCTTATATCCGGGGTGTGGCTAGAGAAGACTGTTGTTGAACAAATAGGTTTAAGGAAAGAGATGAACAGGGTATCGTCAGTTTAGATATACCAAATTAAAAAAAAAAAAGTTTTTAAAATTTTAGAGAGAGGTAGAAATTTACATGATCAAAGCTAAAGCAGGGAGTACTGAGTAGGACTCACAACCAAATAGATAACAACCGAACTTTCAACATAAACCCTACAAAATACCTTCAATCGAAATAACAAAAACCACCAAAAAAAAATACCTTCAATCGAAATAACAAAAACCACCCAAATATCTGGTATCAGAGCGAGAAGATCTTAGGCCAAATACTTATGAGACAGTTGCCCATATCTAGACATATTCGAAATAGCAGGTAAGCGGCAGTATATTCAAGCCATAAATCATTGGAAAGGACTAAGAGAAATATTTGGAAATAGATTATACCAATTTAAAAAGAAATATAAAAACGCCCTTAAGCGAAGAGTAGCAGACATAGTAAATCATAAGAACGAGCTAAGACATAACGTTAGGGTGTGCAACTTCCATATACATAGAAGTCGTTTAGGAGTAAAAAAGATTAACGATAGTTTAAGTAAAATTCCTTTAGGTTAATGAAGAGACACCCAGCATTTTACCAAATAAGATTTAATAATTGGTTTATAAATAGAAATTTAAGAATATTAAGAGATATTAAAAAGACTGAAAAAAGACTTACAGACCTTACAAAGATAACGAAAAAACTTTTAGACGAAAATTTAGTTAGTGATTATACAATTAGTGATTATATACAAGAAAATTTGACCGATACCTTATCAGCAGTACGGTGGGAATTACAAGGAATAGAAACCTCTAAACAAACTTATAGAGATATTATAAAATTATATCGAAATAAAATTGTAGCTAGTTACTAAATAACAAAATAGATCCTTTTAGAAATTTGGAATATCTAGATCTAAGAATACTATCAGAAAAGAAATTTAAAAGAATAATTAAAGAAAGCAATTCTCAGATAAAGTGTAATTTTCCTATAGGAGAACATATTTTACATACCGAAGACCAACATCTTAATTCGATAGTAGACTTACTTATAAATCTAAGTGATAATTTACATAAAAATAACCAAAAAATTATTTCAAGATTAGAAGAAATAGAAAATAGTCAAGTAAAACAACAAGACATCATAAGAAAATTAGAAAGAAATCAAGATTTCTTAAAAGACCAACAAAACGAAATTAACAAGAAAATTATTTTAAGAGATACAGAAAAGAATTCAGAAAAGATAGAACAACTACAAAAAAACCCTAGAACAAGTGAAAGAAATTATTCTAGCATAAGTACTTTATGAACGAAACTAATAATCCACTATACAAACAAATAATTGTTAGGAGTGCTAATATACAACCAAACCCCGAAGGACTAACAGACTATCAACCACCAGCAAAAGCAGATCAAATTATAATAAAACAAAACAATACAATAATTTTATTGTTACTAGAAATAAATAGAAATCTAGAAAAATTAATAGAAGAAAAAACTAAAATAGGCCAGACACCTAAAGATAAAGAAATAGACGAACTTGTAAATCAACTCAAGAGAATAGAAATTACCCCTCAAAAAGAGAGAGTAATTAAAAGACAGCAACCATGGAAATTTTTCAAAGTAAAAGAAGAAGCTGTTCAACCAAAGACACCATAGGAAATAATATAGTAACCAAATTAATAAATCAAAACCCACATAGTACAAACCACCAGTTAGAAGAAATAATCGATATAGATAAAGATATACAAATCTTTCAACAGAATAGTTTAAAATTATTAGACCCAAAAACTTTATACAAAGTAGGGAGATTTTCGTCATCAGCACAATTATACAGACACTATAAAGAAGAACAATTATGCGTTTTAGGAAAAGGAAATAAAAAGATCTCTTTAATATCAGAAGAATCTTTAGAAAAAGTCCTAAAGACGGATATGGAATTAATGCACCTAGGATTAATAGTTATAGGATTAAAGGGTTTAACCAGAAAATACTTAGGGACAAAAGTATTAATAACTATATTCGACAGTAGATGGACAGATCCTAAAAAATCTATAATAGGTTTAACAGAAGTAGATATGTCTAGTAACGGCGGAATATTTTAATGCAGTCCAGATTTTATGCTTAATACAAAGTATTTTGCAAAACATATAAAAATAAGTTTTCAGACAAAAGGATATGAAGATATGATAGATGAAAATAACTTATTAGCTTGTGTAGGTTTTATAGGAAAATTAGCCAATGATAGTAATACAAAATTTAAAATACATATAGAAGAAGCAGTACAATTAATAGGAAATAAAGGAATAAAACTTATGAAACCTTTCAAAATAGACCCACAATTTTATGCAGGATTAGAATGGAATTTAGAAAATCTGCAAGATGAAAAGTTATATCAGCCCAAAGACCATTTATTATACGAAAATAGAAAGGGACAAACATCTATTAGATTTACGGATTACCAACCAATAGCTCAAGCAGATGAAGATGAAGATACAGATGAGAATGAAACAAAGGTAGAAGGAATGAACATACACGAAATAGATAATGATTTCGAGGTAGACTTTGCTATACAAAGAGCTAGAGATCTATATGAAGAAAACAATAGAAAGAAGTTTAAATGTAAAGGATGTAAACTAGGAGACTTGAAAATAACGGAAGTTGAAGAACATTTTAAAATATGCAATTTAAGGACAGATAATTATGGATATAGAGTACAAGATTTTAGTGACACAGAAACCAATACAGATAATATATCGATAGCTAAAAGTACTAAAGAATTTATGGAAGCACCACCTGAATCCGTAGCTACCAGCCCAAGCCCATTCCAAAGAACAAGACCAGCAGAAACAATTATTCACACCACTGGCAACTTGCCTAGACAAAGGGTTTATAGAACCAACTAGGAAATACCACCAGAAATTTTGAATCTAAGACCATTAGGAAGAAGACAACCTTTTGAAGAACCAATTAAACTCCAAGGAGGAGGAAGTAGCGGAAAAATATTAAATATAGCAGTACATGATCCTCAGACATGGAACTCCGTAATAGACATATGGAAAGGAATAGTAGTAGCAGATTTTATAAAGGCATATCAAGAAGTAGATGCAGAAACAATGTATAGATACTTAGAAACATTCTTGGGAGAATCAACAAAAGGTTTATGGGAAGCATATAAGACAAATTATCCCCAGGAATTCCAAGAACTATGTAATTTAGGTGCTAATCCCTACAATTTTACTAATAAAATACATAGTTTAATTACAGGAGAAGATCCAAATAGTGACTTATTGGTTCTACAAAGAAATGCGTTAGTTAAACTAGAACAATTAAGTATAAATAATTGGAATTTAATTAAACCATTTTTAACAGAATACTTTTATTACTGCACTATTAGCGGAAATGCTTTTGATCAATTTCTTGGTAAGAAGTTATTAAATAAACTACCAGGAGCTTTAGGAAGAGAAATAGAAGAACGATGGTATAAAAGAGAAGGTGTAATACAAAACCCAAATGCAGAATGGCCAATAGGACACATAATACAACATATAATGCAAATTCTACAAGAAAAATGCACTAATATACAAATACAAAAACAACTAAAAAAGGGTGAAACTAATTTCTGTAAAAACATATATACTGCCCAAAATTATGATGAATATCCAAAAAGGAAATATAAAAATCATAGTAAACACTATAATAGAAAAGGGCCATATAAACGAAAATATTATTTAAGAAAATCAACAGCTAAAAAACCTTATTTAAATAAAGATAGGCATGTACGGAAATATAAAAATGACAGAAACTACAAAAATACGTTAGAATGTTTCACATGTGGAAGTATAGAGCACCTAGCTAATACTTGCCCAAAAAGAAATAATAGTAGAACTAGAAATGCGCAATTAATAGAAGAGTTTAATGAAACTCTAATAAATGTAGACGAATATATGTCAGAAACGGAGAGCATATATTCAATTGTAAGTATAGAAGCATTAGAACAAAATACAGAAGACTCTTCCGACTCAGAAACAGAAAGTTTAATAAATGAAATAGGAATAGACTCACAATTAGATTTTAATCACCTAAATTTCTACAATGCAGCCAATATCATACAAGAATGTGACCATATTTTTGAAAAGAATAAAGGAATAGATAGTAATCAGTGTTATATATGTAAATGGTATCCTAGTAGGACTAATAGGGTAAAATGCAAGCAGTGTTACAAAGAAGCATGCATTAATTGTATAAAGAAAGATTCTAACCCCTATGAAAAATTTGAAGACAATAATTCAAAGGAAGAAGAAATACAATTAAAAGAAAAAGTAAATCTATTAGAAAGAAAGATTAAGATACTAGAACAACGAATAAATAATCTAGAAAAAGGAAAAGAAAAAGTATATAACGAAATCATAGAAGAAACAGAACCAACTGAAGAACTAATGAATACTCTTAATTACGAAGGATTAGTTTGTAACGAAGACAAAAAAGTACATACAATTAAGGTTTTAACAAGATTAACAATCCAAGAATATGAAATAGAAACATTGGCCTTAGTAGACTCAGGATGTACCAAGAGTATAATAAATAAAAAAATTCTACCAGCATCTTTAATTAAAGAAATGAAAAAACCACAAAATGCCATGCAAATGGATGGCACTTTAAATACTTATAAGCATTATATTGGAAAGACGGAGATAAGTTTTGTCAATACATGTTCTGAGTTCTATAAACCAAAATACAGTTTAGACTATATATGGACCAGAGATACTGACATTCAGGTAGATTTTGTCATATGATTAGACTTTATATTAAAAAATAATGGAGGATGTTGGATAAATAGAGATGGTGTAATATTCACTAAAAATCTAACCCAGACACCAGTACTTAGAGCAAAAATACCTACCAAGGGAAGGATAAAGAAAAAATGCGAAAAAGGAGACAATTGCACTTGTGAATCAAAGAAAGAATTCATAGAAAAAGAAGAAGAACAAGTAGAAGAACGAGATTACTATGAGCCAAAAATAGAAAAAGATTATGAATTAATAGAAGTAGCTACAGAATTTTACAATTTTCAACAAGGAATACAGAATATAGGGGTCATCAGAAACCAAGAAGACTTACAAAACATACTTAATACTCTAGATAAGTTAGAAATTATAGGAGAGAAACCTTTAGAACACTGGAAGAAAAATAAAATAGTATGCAAATTAGACATTATAAATCCAGAATACACTGTAAAAACTGCATCAATAGAAGCTACGAATCAAGATATAGAGGATTTTAAAATCCAGATTAAAGAACTATTAGATTTAGGAGTAATACGAAGATCAATTTCGAGACATAGATCAGCCGCCTTCATGGTTAGAAATCATAATGAGATAAGAGGAAAGGCGAGAATGGTAATAAATTATAAAAGATTTAATGATAATACAAAAATGGATGGATATAAATTACCAGACAAAACAGAATTAGTCAATAGAATACTAGGAAGAAAGATTTTTAGTAAATTTGATTGTAAGTCAGGATATTGGCAGGTTAGAATGCATGAAGACAGTATAGAATGGATAGCTTTCACCTGTCCAGAGGGACATTTCGAATGGCTGGTTATGCCGTTTGGTTTAAAAACAGCCCCTCCTATTTTTCAAAGAAAAATGGATGATATTTTTGGGAAATATAAAAACTTTGTTTTAGTATACATTGATGATATTCTAGTATTTAGCAATAATATAAAAGAACACCTAGGACATCTACAGATAGTTTTTAAGCTATTTATAGATAATGGAATAATTATTAGTAAAAAGAAAATGGAGTTATGCAAGACGTATATAAATTCCTTAGGAATAATAATTGGCGATGGAAAAATAAAACTACAACCGCATATCGCTAAGAAAATACTAGAAATGAAAGACAAGTTAGATACACTAAAAGAACTACAAACCTTTTTAGGTATCCTAAATTATGCTAGACCTTTTATAAAGGACCTAGGAAAAGTGGCCGGTCCTTTGTATGCTAAAACAGGAAAAACGGGTCAAAGACACTTTAATACTGAAGATATAAAGCTAGTCAAGAAACTAAAAGAAATGATAAGAAATATACCAGATTTAACCTTACCCTTAGAAAAAGACTATTTAATCATCGAAACGGATGGAAGTTTAGATGGTTGGGGAGCAGTGTTGAAAGCACGTCCCAGTAAGTATAGTGATAAAAAACAAGAAGTTATATGTGCATACCAAAGCGGAAGCTACAAAGAAAAGGGTAATTTAAGCAGCATAGACGCAGAAGTTCTAGCAATAATCTACGCTTTAGATAGTTTCAGAATCTACATACTAAACAAGCCCGAAGTTTTAATAAGAACAGACTGCGAAGCAATAGTAAGATTTTATCAGAACATAAATACCAAAAGTAGTAGTAGACGACGATGGTTAAATTTCTTAGACGCTACATCTATTTACAATATAGAAATAGAACATATAAAAGGAAAAGACAATAACCTAGCAGATCAATTAAGTAGACTGGTTAAAAAAGAGAAAAGATAAAAGCTAGAATCAATTTTTATGTTTTAAACTGATCATCTTATGTTTGAGTACAGGAAAAATACAGATCTATCGAAGACAGGGGCTTCAAGTTCCAAAGACTCAGAGGCTTATCTACAGATGTTGTTAAGCCAGACTCAGTTTAGACCCAGAAATAAGCTAGAAGATCAGACATTAGAAAGACTATATTTCGGTCCATATTCTCTTATCTGCTACCCCCAAACTAATTTAAGTTTCAAGACAAAAGATGATGTTATCATAGACAGGCCCTAGAGATGTCTATTAGACAATCTATGGATGGCATTCCACAAGAACCCCAAAGACACAAGTTATTTTATTGCAGTGCTCAATGCACTGGCTAAATACTTTACAGACAAAAATCAAGACAAAAAGTTTAAATTCAATACAGTATGTCAAGGAGGAGCTCCCGGAGTATACAAGACTTGGTTACAGGTAATGAGCGCAATTAAAGGTCATAAGACTCCTTTATACAAAGGATTTGATGATCTACAAGAAGCGCTAGACTTTGCAAGAGGACATTTGGGTCCTAATTTCTTTATTTCTCCAGAACTCAAAAATCCCAATCCAGTTCCTCAATATACTATAGCCAAAGACACAAATAAAATAATTTTTTGCGACCATTGTTCTTCCATGACAGAAGGATTCAAAAGACTAAATCAAAAGAACGAAGCCTTAGTAAAAGAAAACCAGACATTATATACCTCTCATAGACAACTTATTACAGAAAACCAAGCCTTAACCAAACAAAATAACTTTTTACAAAGACAAGTACAAATGCTACAAGATCAATTATCCCTAAATAACCGATATCCTATACAGAGTTCTCCATCTCCAATTAAAATGGATGAGACGAGTGTGCATTCCTCTCTGAATGCAAAAAGCTCCACTGTATCGGAGAAGGATACAGCTAGTCCGGTTCGAACGGTGACCGGTAAAGACTTATCAAATCCGTTGATAGCTGACACTTTGCTAAAAAGTGTAAGAAGATTGCCCGCTAGCTTTTCACGAATACCAGAAGTACCAGAATCTTCAAAGAACAAGAAAGGAAAAGGAAAGGCGGTAGCAAAAAAGACCCTGAAGCAAAAGAAAATCACTAAGACAAATATCGAGGACATGGTAAATCAAGCCCTCATAAGAATAATAGGACAAAGTAAGACCAACATATCTGAAGACAAAATAACTATATCTGAAGAAAAAGCTAAAAAATCATATATATATATATATATATATATTCGCACATATAATATCTCATACAAATTGAAAATTGCTATCAGAATACATGTTTGTGCACATAATCAATTTTATTCTAATTAAAAAACGCATAGATAGGGTATTTTATTATAACTATATGTGAATGTAGATGCAGTCAATTATATATATATGTATCTAATTTTTTAAGTAGAAGTTGGAGGTGTATATGGCCAGTTGTAAGTGTGGGCAGTGGCGGCTGGGGTTTTTAAATACACAACACATGTATAAGTCTATATATGTTACTCTCCTTGTCTCAATATGTATGACACTCTTTGCTTTTTAATATGTTCCCAAAAAAAAATCACATTTTCATCATTAGAAAAAATGCAACTTTAGAATTTCCTTTGACACTTAATAAAATGATTTATTTATCTAAGATTTGTTTTAGATCACAAGTTTCAAAAGTTCTTTTTTTATTAAATTTTGTGTCAAGTCAAACGGTGACACATACATTGAAAAGTCAAACGGTGACACATACATTGAAACGTAGAGAGTATAAAATTGTATAATTTTGTTAAGTTGTGTAATTTTTTAAAAGTATCACCATAAAAGTAATATATAGATGAGATCACTAGTTTGGTCAATTTTTTCTAATTGGAATGTGTTAATAATTAACAAGGCCCTTTTTTTTAATCCACCCAACCTTTTTCAACCAAAATGCACACTTTTTATTCTTACGAGAAATGTCCGAATTTGATTTTTGTGGTATAGTTTTCGCCAATTTTATAAAGCTAGTAAAGTTTCAACAAAGTTATTATTGATACCAGAGTTAGGAATTTAAATAAAGAGATTAAAAGAATATGTCAAAGAGATTCAACAATCAAAAATAAATCATGCATGCCCAATTTACATTATATAATTTTTTCAACAAATGTTGAACTCCCTAGCACCCTCTGCCTCCCTCTAGCTTTTATTGTTTTAAGGTAAATAATCAAATGTTATTTACCTTGTTTGAGGAAAGTGATTTAAAGCTCTTGATGAAACTCTTGTCATTATATATTAAGGAGCCTATTAAATTAATTGTTTTGACCTTTTAATCAGCAATCAAATCATTTGCTATTTACAAGAAGCATCATTACAAGCTTTGTAAGCTTTTGATTTTGAAAATCCAAATCCACAAATCTGCTACAAAGATCTTATTTCATTTAAAATCAGCAAGGCTATGGTGCAATAGTTAAAGTAATTGCTTAGTTATGGCATTTAAAATTAATTGATATAATTTTATATCCCTCAAACTTAACTAGTATTTGAATTTGAGTGTGTTGTGAAGGATGATAATTGCATATCTCTTTTTTCATATTATTTGTTTTAAAAAATCCATAAGTTCCTTTCTAAAGTTGTCCCGACAACTTAGTCACACATTTTAACTTTACAGATGTTTTATCACCCCCACCCCCCACCCCACCCTCAATTTTTATTCGAAGTCATGAAATTAATACCATCCCGTAATGTTTAAACCGGCTTCATCATATTTACTTGTTTTTCATGCACCATTCATATTATGACATGTGTTTCCTTTTTTCTTATTTTTTTTTATCATTCGATATTCTAAGGTATGTAAAGGCACTCTTCTTCTTTTGTTTTCAAGCACGAATCCATCTTATCTATGGTGATTCATATACATATGTCTTTGGCTCGAAGTAAAGCATATAGAGTTGTTGTAAGGTATAAAGTATGTGAAGTAAGGTATAGCTATTGAAGTGAATTACATTGAGTATGTTATGGGGTTGTAGCTATAATTGAGTCTGGAGGCCCCTTAGCGTAGGCACTGTAAGTTGGTCTCTTCACTATTATAAACATATTATGATATTGTACGTAGATGCAAGGTTTCTGAGACTCCTTGTCCGTGTATTTTGAGATTCAAGTGAAGCTATTAAATGTTCTAAGAATAATCCCAGCCCATATGAAAGTAGATCGGTTTTTTTCATTCATGAAGAGGTGCATATCTTGCCTGAACCAATTGTTCTCAAATGGGGTCATTCAAGGATGTAAAATAGGGAACAATTAATGTTAATCAATTGATAGACGACGAGCACTTCATAGGATGTGATGTAAGAGTTGTATCCCTAATGAATATGTATGCAAGTTAAGTCTAAGATATAAAGATTGAGACGTTAATAGAAAGGGAGGATAAGAATGATTACTAGACTTTTAAGGTAACACACTAAATCATGTACTACGTGTCCATGTTTGGTTTCAAAAACTATTAGAAGTGGTTTAGTATGATTATTGTATGGTTCAAGAACCAAAGCTCTAGGTAAAGTAATATGGTAAGTATATATAAAGGATGATGAACTAGTTAATAATAAAGTTGAAACTAACGAAAAGTAAAGGATAAAGACATTGGATGAAGCATTATAATGTGTAAAGGACATTAAATTGGTTAAGGTAGTTAGAGCTGAAATTTTCAAGTTAAAGATGTCAAGATTTGTGATTATGATCCCCCTAAGTAAATTGAATGATTAGTAAGATATATATTTTGGCCACAAGGTATCTAGCAATGAACATGTGAACAAGATTGGTTAAATGAATTATGTAATAAGGCATTATATTTCGATTAAGGTGTTGATCTTCTATAAAATGAATTAAATTAAGATAACTATAAAAACGATAGCCCAAAGTTTAAAGATAAGTCCTTCAACTTGTTTTAAATGATAATGACAAGTAATTCATGTGAAAATCTTGAAGTTATCTCTTGATTTTTAAAGTTCTATTTTAAAAATTTTAAATTATTACGAAGATGTTAAGCTTTCTTAAGCCCTCAATTAATTGTGAAGTTTCGTACAAGTCATTCAGGCATTACCTAAGTTATGACTGTAAGTCCTTATTGGGTTGAGGTAGCATGTTGAGGGTACTTATGAGTTTCAAGCTAAAGGGCTCCAAGTTCCAGAGCCTTAAGTTATGTCTTCATGTCCATATATTACGTTAAATCCTTTCAGTTATATTTAAGTCATATGTCTACGTGTTTGGCTTTTGTCAAGTTATTATTTGAGTTCATCACGTTCAGAGAAGAGTCCTTCACACGTGCTAATGCTTCCAAGATCTGAATAAGTACAAACACAAGTTTCAGTAATAATCAGTAAAGCTAAGAACTCAAGTCAGATACTCTATCTCAAATTTTAAAATTTTATTTAGCATAAAGTCTCTTAGATATGACTATTTATGTACCGAGCTAAAAGCTTTCTTCAGTTGAATATGAGCCTTCCAAGTTAAATCTGAATAACCCAAAATGAAGTCTCTTTCTATTGTTGTCTTGGATCCACAATTAATCCTACGGATCCTTAGGATTGGTATATTTTTTTCTATCCTGTAGTTTGTAGTTTCCCTGAATCAAGACAAGTACTCTAAGATAAGTTTAAGTATTCAAAGTAAGTTTGTCTAAGCATTCAGAAGTATCCTAAGTGAGTCCAAGTACTCTAAGTGAGTTTGAGTAGTTTACATTGAGCCTAAGTACTCCAAGTCGAGTCCAAATACTCCAAAGCTAAGTTTGAGTGTTCAAGATTAAATCTAAGTATTTTGAGTTGACTAAGTATTCGAGTTGGGTCTGAGTATCCAGAGTTGATTCCAAGAATCTATAGATGAAGTCAAGTTCCAAGTTCCTCGAGTCTCAAGTTCATATTTAGGTTTCTGAGTCAAGTTAAGTATAAGTCCTCTCCAGTCAGTTGTAAGGGGTATTGTATTCAATTGGTTCCCTGAGTTGGATCCATTCTCCAAGTCAGTCATATCATGATATACAGTTATCGGTCTGAGTATCGGTTTGCATATTATCTGGTCCAGGTGTTAGAGCATGCCTTCTCTAAGTATTAGCGAGCTTATTAGTGCTAGTCATGTATTGAGTTAAAAGCTCTTTCAGCTTAGTCACAATCATGTAAAGAGTCAATATTCAATTATTTTAGTAAATTACCCAATGAGGGTCATGATTAAGTCACCGGGGTAGAGATTATGTCTATCTGCCGCCATATCACGAGAATACATGATTGCATTATGATACTCATGGTTATTACTTGGTGAACCTACGACGTATGATATATGTATATGTATACCTCCGATTGACTATATCGGATGGGTAGAGGCATCAACCACCGGAGCATATGCAAGTTGGGTAGACAAAGCATTGCTGCATATTCATGATTTCGTTGATGCATATATTTGTTGTTATGTGGCCTTTATATTATTGCAGGTTGCATTGACACAGATGAGACTCCAGTCAGATTTCAGTTTCCAGGGTTAGGTTGTGTCTATCCCCGTTCCTGATTCAGTTATCTTAAGTTTACTCTCGTCATAATTGAGTTGTTATTAGTTACATTTTTACAGAGCTCCAGGTTATCTCTGTTCCTTATATGTTTATGCTTCTTGACTCAGTTATTATATGATTGTTGTCTCACATTTACACTTTCAACCTAACATATCAGTACATATTTTTCGTATTAATATCCCTTCACCTGGGGAACGACGTTCATGCTGCAGATACAGGTAAAAGCCGAGATTGTCAGCTGCTATAGAAGTTCGTGAGCTCAGCAGTTATGATGGTATGCTCTTTCTTTTCTGAAGCCCAGGTCTAGTTTTGTTCAGTTTGAGTTTTATGACAGTTATGGGTAGGTCGAAACGCTATTCCAATGATTAGTTCAGTTACTCTTTAGAGACTTTGTGGACTTAGTATGTGCAGTTTCAATTTAATATGTGGCATTGCTGGCTTTCCGCAATTTTTTTTAGTTTCTATTATGGCCTTGTTGACATCTTATCTCTTGTTATTGTGTTTTGGATCGGGTCAGTCCCTTTCTAAGTTAGATGATTGTTATATGTGGACTGGTTGGATTGAGTGTTACAGTTACAGATATTATGTAGCCGATTTTTCGATCAATTAGGTATTAGGAGCCAGTCGTGTCCTCCCCCAGTTTTGGGGTGTGAAAACTTTGTTGGGCCAACTTTAAGCTTCATTTGGGCCACTATTAGTTCCACTAGTACATGTAGGTATTGTACCTATTTGACCCTCTTAACTTGGTCCATTCCTCCTGAGTAGATGGTGCACCGACTTGTTGTTATAGGCTTAACTAAGTTGACTAGCATCATACTTCCTTTGCTCCACTTTTTCAATTCTTGATCTCCTTACTTACTTAACTCTTGTGCACGCTTGTATCTTAAACTATAGGTTCAAATGCCTTCTTGCTATCTTGAGTTTAAATACTTTCATCAATATTAACTTAGTCGTACATTACATCATCCCTTATTAGGATCATTCGTCCTCGAATGAATGGGTGGTTAAGCAAACTAACCCTGGGATTTTCTAAAAATTTTACCAAAGTTTCCTTTATAAGAAAGACAATTCAAAACCTGTTAGCTAATGAGAAATATGAATAGACAAGCTTCACAGGGTATCTCAACAAGTATAATGTCAAAGCAAGTATACGACAAATAAATGTTTCTTCTGGACATATAATTATACAAAGAACATCCTTTTAGCATATATTACCTTCTATTGATACTTGAAACAATTATAGGTATTTAGACTTTATTTTGTCTTTTGCTTTCCACGCAGCCTGCTCAAAATTCTGACCCTTCCATAGTACCTTAACAGGGGCTACATCTTTAGTTCTCAGCTTACGAACTTGACAATCAAGAATGGCTACTGACATTTCTTCAAATGAGAAGTCCTCGGCGATTTTAATATTTTCTAGAGGCACTACTGTCACGACCCACCTTGGGAGGCATGACTGACACCTAGTGCCACACTGGGATCTGGACTAACTTGACTGGCCTGGTGCACTTCTGGTGCACGGCTAACTTAATTCAAGAAATCGACGAGCCATATCTCGGTGTAAATATAGCCTCTGGCCGACAAGGTCACCTGCAAAAGAAGACAAATAACCAACAACAATGCTATAACAGGAATCCTATGCGGGCCGATAAGACCACCATATTGTCTAGTTATAACTGAATGAAATCAGACAACTAAAACTATGCTATAGCCGACAAGGCTGCTAACTAACAGCTAAACAAGGCCTCACACGGCCATCACATGATATAAAACATACATGAGCCCCACACAGTCCAACAACAAAAGCTAATCACTGGAAATCTGTAGCCTGCAAGTCTTTAAGAGTGGAATAATGATCGAGACAGGGCCCCGACCTACCCATAAACTGTACAAGAAAAGAACAAACCTTCTCTAACTATCAACTCCGGATTAAAGGAGCTGAATGCACTACTAACTCTAGTTGATAACTAAGATGGTCCCAAACCGCGTCTATCCGCACCTGCAGGCAAGTAATGTAGTGCTCCAAGGATGGGCATTAGTATAATATGTACCGAATATGTAAGAGTAAAATAATATCTGACTGAAAACTAATAAAGCTGAAGTAATCAAGAAGGAGGGTGAGAATTTAACCTGAGTAACTTTACCGTCTGAAATATCTAACTAACGAGTATATAAATACAATCAAGAACCTAATCAGGTCCTAATTCTAGAAGATACAAACAACACAGAATAACCTACCTGGGCTTCCATAAGCCCTGACAAGTACAAACAATGCACTCTCCTGCTATGTGACTACTAAAGGTTCGTAAGCATACTATAACTCAGGATTTGCTCGTTCTCTAAAGTTGTATCTAAGCCCGATAGGCTCCTATAGCTGTGTCTTGTCTGAGTCATTTGGGCTATGTAACTGGATCCCAAGCCTTGGCTCGACTGTGGGTCATCGTGTGATTGATGTAACTAGATCCCGAGCTTTGTCTCGACTGTGGATCATATTATAGCTGCTGTGTCTGGGCCCCGAGCCTTGGCTCGACTATGGGCCATAATGTAGCTGCAGTAGTTGGATCTCGAGCCTTGGCTTTACTATGGGTCATAATGGAATTGTTATAGTTGGATCTCAAGCCTTGGCTTGACTATGGGTCATAATGTAAGCTCTGAAAACTGGGTACGACCCTCACGACCTCACTTTGGTCCCTCCGGACATCATACTGATCCTGCAAGCATAGCTCTGTAGGCAATAATATCCAAACCCTGAATATCATATACAACAATCAAGTTGGCCTGGGTTAACTCTGATGAGGGTTGTTATATCATTGTTTCGTCTCAATCCAATTCATAACAACTAACCACAATAGGTTTACTTAGAAGTACTATAGATACATAAGTTGTACTAGCTTTACGACGAACGTAACTTGCTGAAAAGGATAGCCTTATATACCTCGAGTTCTGACTTTCGTTTAACTAGCGAGTTTCAACTTGTAACCGGCGATTCTATCCAACTGCAGCTCTGATACTAAGAGAATAAGGCTAATTTCAATACCAAATTCAGCAAATAACGATAACTTTCGATAATAATATCAACTATAGTTCAACTTCGAATAACTCAACCGAAAACCTACAATTTTCTGAGAGTCCAGAAGGGAGAAGTTCTTACCTAATGCTTGTGGCCGTTTAGGATTCAATTTGGAGTAATTCTGACAATTTTTACTCGACGGAGCTCCAGTATGCCGAGCGAATTTTCGAGAAATAACTCTACAGTAATGCTTCCCATAGGCTTAGAACTCATTACCCGAAGTTAATTTGTGTTTGGACGACGTTTGGTAGAATACTCTAACGAAAATATAGTAAAAGTTGCATGTTCTCTCTACTTTAGCCGTGGGAATATATTAAGAATGAAATGAAATGAGTAAAGGATTTATATATATATACATGGGCAGTGGAAGGGGTGGAGCCCCGCGCCGCCCATCGCAACAAACACCCTGCCGCACCGCGCCCCTCAATACGCTGGCATGCCGCGCTGCCCAGCGCGCAGGCAAGCTGGCGCGTCACGCTGGTCCCTCGTGGTCCGGCGTAGCCGGACCCTGCTTCCGAGGCTTTTTCCACACGTGTCAAACTCTTCTCACTCGTCACAAATCCATGCGTACGCCTACTAACTATTAATACTTTATGGGGTGTAACAACCACAGAGGATGGTTCTCCCACACATTTTCATAGCATGGAAATATGAAATACTGGGTGCATTGAAGCTAATTTTAGAGGTAATTCCACTTTATAGGCTACTTGGACAACCCCTCATGAAATTTGATAAAGCCCAATATGCCTCGGACTCAGTTTCCCTTTCTTTATAAATCACATTATGCCCTTCAAACTTTAAAAAATATCCAATCATTTATCTCAAACTCTAAATCTCAACGCCACACATCTGAATAAGATTTTAGTCAGCTCTAAGATGTTTTTAGTCTCTCCTATATCAGCTTGACTTTTTTCATAGCCCGGTGAACTAGATCTGGCCCAAGTAACTCTGCTCCACCTACCTCAACCAGCTAATAGGAGACCTATATTGTCGCCTATATAAACTTCAAATGGTGCCATCTTGATGTTGGAAGGATGACATTATTATATGCAAATTCAATAAGGGGTAGATGTTCATCCCAATTGCCTTTTATATCTAAGACACGCGTTCTTAACATATCTTTAAGCATCTGAATAATATGTTCTGTTGGCCATCTATGTAAGGGTGAAAGATTGTGCTGCCGTTGTGGAGTTCTTGTAAAAGTGGGTGTATTTAGTTATTTGTTCGAGGATGAACAAAGGTTCAAGTATGGGGTGGTGATACTAGGTGTGTTTATACGTCTTTTTATCATGTTTTACCTACGTTATGCCTTGTTCTAGAATTAAATATATTAAATACATCTAACTAATATTAACTTTACATTTTGAAACTTATATGTGTGTTATTTTTTAATTAATGTGATTTATATAATAAAATGGCTAAGTGTTGAGCGAGGTTGGGACTTTGCTATGCAAAGATCATTGCAAGGTAGTTGTTCATGTTGGAGCTTGCTATGCGAGCTAATAGGGAAGAGATCAACAAAGTTCACCAAGTATGAAAGATAAAGACCTCGCACAATGAAGACCACAACAAAAGGAGAGCTCGCGTCAGAGTAAAAGGGCGGGGTGAAAAAATGGTTAAGTACAAATCTAGAAGAGGATCTCACCTCGTGAGGTCCATCACGAGATCATGCAAGTGCTGGATCTTGCGTCGCGGAGCTAGTACCTGAAATTTTTTTGGTAAATGTAAAAGTCAACTAGGACCTCAGTGAGTGAGGCCAACGCAAGGTTTGACTATACTTTGGAGCTCGCGCTGCGAGCTAAGATATTCAACGAGGGAAATTATTTTAAGTCTAAGCCCACTTTGGATGAACTTTTTGGGATTTTTCCAAATACTATAAATAGTACCGTAGGTTATTTTGATAAGGGTTCGGACGTTTTAACACAACAATGCAAGGAGTAAAGCCATTCTTCATAGGATTATCTCTTTTACCTTCATTGTTTTATCTTTTGTTGGATTGATCATGAAAAAACATTGTTGTAGTCCAATTATGAGTAGCTAAAACTCTCAAATTCTAGTATTGTGATGAAACTATGAATATTGATATTTGAGTAGTATTTTCATCGTGGTAGTTTATTCTTACATGATTGTTTCTTAATTGCTTGATTGCCTGCACATCAGTCGAGTTTTATTTACTATCTAACATTTTTTGGAAAAGATATTGTTAGGACAAAGAAGAAGTTAAGAGAATGTGATCCAATTATCCCTGAAGTAGGACCAAAATTTGTGGCTAGATTAGGAATGTATTTAACATCAGCATTCAATTAAATACCATGGATGAATAGCGTTCTTAACTGGGCATTTTCATAGGAATATATGTGTGTGAACTGTTATGAATATGTGAGTAGTTTGGAAGAACACCTTGAGAATAAATAATCTAGTAAATTAGCAATCGTGAGTAAATATGCTAGGGTGAAGTACGAGTATAACTCAGTAGGATTGATGAACAAACCACAACCCGTAGTTCTCATTTCTCTGTGTTAAATCAATGTTTGAACTAGCATCCCGAACAATTAGTTAGCAATTAATTAGCCTTTAAATTTCTATAGTAAATTTCAACCAAAAACACACCTTTGTGAAAAATATTTGTTTAATCAATAATAATATTGAATTTGAGTTTTACCATTGATCATAAATCCTTATGGTTATGATACCCGACCTAACAATCACTATATAAATTGGCGATCATATGCGCTTGTGTGCTTGTTGGACTGTAACAGCTACATAAGATATCGTGTTTGATAATTATCAGAAGGCTTGTAACTAGAAAGGAAAGAAGTAACGGAATAGAATTTCTATCGCCTTTTTTTCTTCCTTTTATTTCCACGTCTTACTTTAAAATGATGTTTAACTGGCGTGACATAAATTTATGGGTTGTGTCTAATGTGTTAGCACATATGCACATATGGCGAACACACACTGTGATAAATCATGAGGAAATTTTTGAAATTTGTGTTAATTTAACCAGCTAGAGGTGAAATCATGTAGTAGTTAGAATGCTAGCTTTATAAAACTGTGCCAGTAAAGATGTCAATTTGTGCATTAAGCCAAAGATGATGTACCTCTTCTTAATTTCAATTAGTTATAAGGTTGGCCGTGCAATAACCAACGATAGGTACTGTAGCTGTTACGCTACGTTTGTGTGACTGTCGTACAAGTGTTCGGTCAAGTTCTATGAGACGTACCGTTCGAGTGGGAACCATTAGAAAGGAGATGGAGACGGCGTTATAAATGAAAAAAGTGAGGACGTTTAGAGCTTTTGCGCTTTTGTCTAGAATGGAACTCACAGATTCTAGAGACAGGCATCTGGGAATAGCATATTAGTCTGAAAACTGGTTGATTCACTGGCCTAATCGTTATTAGGTATTAGGATGTTGGCAGGCTTTTTGCTGGCTTAGGGACTAAAAATTTTAGGAATTGTGGAATAATGGGTTCAGAGGGAGGACACTGGGAGAATATGCAACAGAACTCGCGGTTCGTTGCGACATGGCTGGTGGGAGGGGTTGTGCTAGGGCTATCGGTACTTGGGTTGCGGTTTGCTTTGCCGAAGAAGAAGAAGAGGCCTATACGGGTCTACATGGATGGTTGCTTCGACATGATGCATTACGGCCACTGCAATGCTCTCCGACAAGCTCGGGCCCTCGGCGACCAATTAGTTGTCGGCGTCGTTAGTGATGCTGAAATCATAGCCAATAAAGGCCCTCCAGTCACTCCTCTTCACGAGAGGTTTTCTGCGCTCTTCCTTCCTCTGACATTTCGGATTTACACCTTTTGCCTTTCATATTCAAAAATATTATGCGTGGCTTGTGTTTTCGTTCCATCCGGCATTATGTGTATTATTCAAATAGGTGGCTTTCTGTCCACGGGAAACCTGGGGAGATCTTCGGCAAATGATTTTTGACAACTGTATACCCAACCCAGCACTTCATCTTTATGCGAACTCAAATATCTTTGAACCAGCAGAAGCCATTTGCTCAGTTAGTGTGCTTTAGTTTTGTTGCTGCGGTTAAGTGTTACTCTCTGTTTTATCTCTGTGATTGATTGGTGCTACTAGGGGACCAAATCTTTCTTCCAAAAACTTAAAAGCATAACTGGTGCTTTTGTGGGAAGTCTTCTCTATATTTGGTCACTGTATAGACATGTCCTACAGTGGGGAACTGGTGAGGATGGGTTTTTTGGGTTGCAGAAACAAGGCTCTATAAAATGTATTTTGGTGAGGATGGGTTTTCTTTTTTTTACTGAAACAAGGCTCTATAGAGTGTTCAACTACCTAAAGAGGAGACTTCAGATTAGGATGAAGTTTGGCTTGCCAGGTATCACGATTTGATTATCATGGCAAAAGTTTGGTTAGTGGCCTTCTAAAGAACAGTTTCACTTGGCTCAGAACACCATTTGCACTAGAACTTTCCTAATCAACTGATGGCTTCATTCCTTCATTTTGCTTGTTGTTGATACCATTGCCCTTGAAAGAATCAAAGGAATCTATCAAATAAAATCATGACAATTACCATTAGCTCTCTTTTGCTGTGCTTGAGTGTGATCATTATTATTGTTCTGTCTGTAGCTTGGGATAGATTTTCAATCAGAAGAATTAACTCAGCATCGTGCTTGTTGATTTTTCCTAGGATGATTATGGTCGGTGCTGTTAAGTGGGTGGATGAAGTCATCTCTGATGCCCCTTATGCTATTACTGAAGAATTTATGAGGAAACTATTTGATGAGTATAACATAGATTATATCATTCATGGGGATGATCCCTGTCTTCTTCCTGATGGAACTGATGCTTATGCCCTTGCTAAGAAGGTTGGTCGCTACAAGCAGATCAAGCGCACGGAAGGAGTTTCAAGCACTGATATCGTTGGTATGTATGTTCTCTTGATGCTTTGGCAGTGAAAATCTCCTCTTTTTTTAAAAAAAGTTGGGCATCTATGTGTGTTGTAATGGCTAGTTTAATGTTTGTGGGGCTGCGAGCAGCATCCTATCAGTGCCTTGCTATTTATACTAGTTAGTTTACTGATGTAAAGATGTTTAGGCATTTTTTAATATTCAAAAGCTAAGATTTCAATAATTAAATTGCAAGAGCTTATAGGTGCTATTATTGTTTGTCTAAATAGCATTTGTTTTATAAATTTTTCATGTAGGTCGAATGCTTCTTTGTGTGAGAGAGAGGACCACTGTTGACTCCCCCAGTCATGCCTCCTTGCAGAGACAATTTAGCCATGGTCACAGTCAAAAATCTGAAGATGGGGGTGCTGGGAGCGGAACACGCGTATCTCATTTTCTTCCTACATCTCGTAGAATTGTACAATTTTCCAATTCAAAGGTCAGCCTTTTGCATATAATCTTTCTCTAGTGGTAAATTTATTGCTCACGAAGCAAGAACCAAAACTTTTACTGTTTGCTTGTTGCCTGATAAATTCTTCATAAAGTGATTGTGTTCATTAATATGTGGATTCTCTTAAGTTCCCTTACAAAAAAGAAAAGAAAAAGAGGAGTTTTGAGTTGATAACTATGTAGGAAAAGCAGGAGATTCTCAGGTTCTTAACACTAAACTGTCACAAGTTTTAGAACTCATCTGCCTTGTGGTGATTTGGGACAAGGAGGAGATCACTAGACAATTAAGCAGTGGAAGAATAATAACATTTTCTGATTTTTCTTATGTTTCATTTCTAAAAGACGTGCAAAACTGGGAGGCTTTGAAGTATTTTATATGTGGCCACTGAATAGGTTAAGGGAAGAAAAACAAAAGGTAGAATCCATGGGGTTCTGAGGCTGTGATAGTGTCTGAGAGCAGTAAAAGTTAGGGTTTTAGTGGATGGTTTATTTGTTTGCGATGGAGGAAATTTTTTGACTGTGGAAGGAAACCTTTGTGGTGGAGCTGAAGAAATTAAATCTGAAGTCCCACTTTTTTGTTCAATCAATGGATAGAAGGGAAAGACAAGTAGTAAAATTGTTCCTCGTCAAAAGTAGTGCTGGATTTATTCCACCAGTTAATTGAAAAAAATACATATGATCAGAACAATTCTTATCCTTTTTCAGTTACTAGAGGCTCCCAAGGTGTGGCCTAATGGACAATAAAGTTGGAATATATCTCTGGGAGATCAGGGTTCAATATCCCCAATGACAAAAATGGAAAGGAAGGTGATTTCTTTATAGCTGTCTAAATATTGGTAGTGGGAGAAACATAAGTGGAGTTCCCAGAGAATGAACTCCGGATAGTAGGTATCTGACACCAAAAGAAAAACATAAGATAGAAAAACACTAATAACTAAGTTAAAGATCTACTGATTCTTTGAGTTTATTATGAGATGCTAAGCTCCAAATATCCTGGACTTTTTTCTTTTAATAGGTGAACTGTAATTTTATGATGAAAACCATCAAAAGGGAAATGATGACAATCAGTTACAACCAAAATGTGGTAACATCACAAGTTGTGTAATAAACAACAACATACTCAGTGTAGTCTAACAAAGTGGGCTTTGGGGAGGGTAGAGTGTACGGAGATCTTTCCCTTACCTCAAAGGTAAAGAGATTGTTTCCGATAGACCCTTGGCTCAAGAAAACACAATCCAAAGCAGCTAAAAAAGAAGGAACAGAAGTGAAAGCATAGCAAAGCATACTGAGCAGTAACTACAACAAAATAATACGGTAATCGAAGTATCACAAGTTGTGTAATGTGCTAATAAAACCAACAGTGGCATCAATACCATTTACATATACAGCAGGAGGTGTTGCACCAAAACCTAAGGAAAAAAAACAAAACCTGATCTTAAGATTGGTTTTTCTTGTTCTCAAAATTCCTAGCTTTTCCTCCTTCCAAATAACCACTAAACTGCAGCCGGAATAGTAAACCCTATGTCAGAAGAAGTCCACTCTTCAAGCCCCTACTGCATAAGTGCATAAACTTACACTATTCAATTAAAAGAAACCCTATTCTTTCTCAAGTTCAATTAGGATTTGTAAGTAGAGTTCAATTGGTGATCATCCAATCAAACAATTGAGCGCAAGATAGAACAAATAACCCATGAAAGCAAAAGCTGTTCATTGAAATACGATTTAGACCTCTATGTTGTCCTAGATCAAGGAGTTGAATGACTCATAGCATAAAAACAATATAAGTTAATCAAAAGAAAAGTTACAAAATCAAGAAGAAAGAAAGAGGAGAATAAAATCCGAAAACCTTTTAGTTCTCCATTGGATATCCTCCAAAATTCTCTAACATTTGATATAAACCAACCGAAAATGAGCCCAGTATTTTAATTTTTGCATCAAAAGAAAGATGAATTACCGAAACTACCCCAAATGAAAGATCGCCCGGACACCCCATGGTGCGTCCTGTCTCATCCAGTGCGCTGCACTGTGGTATTGGTTTTCCATGTTTGTTTTCCTTGCTTCATTTCGGCATCTCAGCTTATTTCTTTGCTCCTTTTCCATATTTAACTATGTCTTTGGGCTTCATTTTGTGCTAATTTGCTGCCGGAGCTTGCATATTCATCACACTCCACAATTATTAGCTTCTGATACCAAAGATTCACAAAACTAAGCCTTTAAACATTACAAACCAACACAAATAAGTCGAATGTGAGCAAACATGACACTTGACACATTTTTTTGAATAGATTCAAATTATCTTTTAACCATCAGTGTGTGATCTGTTTTACATTTAGCTTTTGATCTTTTAGGAAAATCTGCTGTTCTTTTAAAACATCCCTCAGTTGTTTCCATCTTTTATTTCCATGTTGCTGCTAGGAAGTACATTTGTTGCTTATAATTTTTTCGAGCGTGTTTGTGTAGGGAGCTGGACCTGGCGCTCGCATAGTCTATATTGATGGTGCCTTTGATCTTTTTCATGCTGGACATGTAGAGGTAAGTAATCTAGCTTAGGACCTACAAAAATAAGTATGCTTATACTTTAAAGAATCATATAAAAAATTAAACAAGTGTAGTCTCCTTTAGTAACTTTAATTTATGGTTAAAGTGATTCACAGTATTCAACACGGTACTATAGTTCATGGATGTGACATTTTTCATGTTTTTAGCGAAAAACGAAATTGGGTGCATGCGAAGAGATTTTCTTGAAGATCCAACCAAAGGAATAAATGTGTTCTTATGTAATAGCTTTGTCTTCTAGAAATCCATTTTGAGTCATCTAATATGTACAAGATCATTGCTGCAATAACATGTGAGAATTTCCAACCTTTTGCGTAATATTTCAAATTTATTTTCTTCAGAGCTGTTTGGACAACTTTTGGAATTTTTTTCAAAAGAACTTTTTGGGGGAAATAAAAGTTTATGCAAAAGAAATATGTGTGGATAGTTTTATGCAAAAAGAAATGTGTTTGGACTGTTGTAGCTTTTTTGAAGTTGTGAGTGTTTCACGAGTAAAAGTAGAATAACTTTTTCTCCGACAAATTGCTGATACCTATTCTTCAGACCACATCTTCTTCAGGAGATTTTTGCAAAACTTCAACATCTTTGAATGTGTTTTTTGTTTTCTTCAAAAAACTATCTATAAAAAATGCCATCTCTTTCCCCTGCTGTATTTCTTCTCAGTGCTTATTAGTCTTTTTTTTTGTGTTATATCTAATGCATGCATCAGAGTGCAGCTTCATTTTCTCACTTGTCTGTTAATGTTTAGATACTAAGGCTTGCTCGAGGACTTGGAGATTTTCTACTAGTAGGCATTCATACTGATCAAACTGTAAGGTAATACCATGTGCTTCTGTGCTCTCAATCTGCTTATCCACAACCCTCACATCCTCAGGATGATGAAACCCTAACAACATTAATGGGGTGACTGCATAATAATTGTAAGAACTCCTCCTTTGTCTAAAATTAACATACTAATTTATTTACATGTGGTTTTCTTGATGGTTCTGGTACGTGCCTAATGATTTTCTCTAACATGATAGATAAATATCATATCAATCTTGTTTGGAACTAAGAATGTCAAGTAGAGTATTAATATGATATTTGTTTGTCATGTTAGAGAAAATTAAGGATGACGATGAGGCGTAAACTGCCTGCTTTGGTATATTGTTCAATTGTGTGAACATATTCTGTGAGAAGTGTTATTGGATAGAAAAGGAACACTTTACGCTTTCTTTTTGACAACTTAATAATTTTATTAAAAAATAGTTTCAATTTTTTTTAATTAAAAAATGTTTGGGCGAAAAAACACCAGTACTTAAGAAGTACACCAAACAGTAGAATACTTCATGAGTGCACCAAAAGTAAATAAGGGAAAAGAGTTTATTCTTTAATTGTGCATAATTATCTCTACATTTTCAAAAACTCTCCTATACTCGTCAAATGACCCACATAAGTGCTAGTGGAGCAACACTCCATGCTTTGCGTCTTCCCCTCTTCCTACCACAATTCCAGCTGAACAGTTAGCTCTTTCACTGTGCCTGGCATCACTCGAGTTGCTCCAAAATAACACAGAATTTCTCACCATAATTTTGAGGCTTCTTGACAACAAAAAGGACATGATCGACATCTTCACCCGAACATTTACACATGAAGCACCAACTAATGCATGTAACCTTCGCTTCCCAAGTTTTTCGGTCGTCAATATCACCTCTTGTTGCTGTCCAAGAAGCACACTTTCTTTGGTACCTTCGGAATCTAAATCGATCTATGTGAAAATGCAACCTTCTCCATAATCAGGAGCTTCTCATAATATGACTTAACATAAAACACTCCATTGTTCCCCACCCCCATCTCATACATCATGATCGTCTTGTGATGTTCCTTGTATGTGAAGCAAATCGACTAGCTGGCGTGGTTAGTTGCATGGTGAGTTCAAAAAAAAAAGAGAAAGTTCTTTGGAAGTATGCTACAGTGCCATGTTAGTTGTTGTTTTCATTCTGGTCGAGAGTACGGGAATAATATTCCAAGAATTGTGAAACCTTGAATAATAGATGCCCATTGTCTATTTTGTTTGAGAACATATTAGGAGCGGATCTACAATGTCGGGTGTGGATTCCCGAAACCTTGTAACTTTTGTCCATATCTTGTAATTATATTGAAAAATCCATTACATGATATAGGTTTTTAAAGTCTGAACCTATTATCAAAACAGGTGGATACTTCCACGACAAAGAGGAACCCACTAGTTGTGCTCCTATAATCGGCGAAGGATCAATTCCCCTCACGCTCAACTTCATAAATCTTTTGTTTCTTCACAAAACATCAAATTGCAAGCTGAGACTTAAAATATTTAAAAGACACTAGTTGCTTAGTAGGAATTGGAATTATTTGGAAAAAGTTAAAAAACTGTCTAGAGAGAGAAGCTCCTACTTTTCTTTAGAAGCATGGAGGCTTATGTCTTACAAAAAGGCCCTTCATTGCCCAGCCTTAGCTTGGAGAATAATGCTTGAAAAGGGGTCGGGCAGTGAAGTAAGGTTCTTAATTTCAGAGGAACTTATGCAGGTGAGGAAGACCTTTTTGACATCATCTTGGTTGGCTTTTTTTTCTAAATGCGTGGGTTCACCAAAGGCAATCAATAAATGGGTTATGGAGGTATGAGATATAGAGGATGGATTGCAAATTTCTCAACTAAGTGACACTCGTTTAGCGAACAAGGAGAAGGCAACTAAAGTTCTACAAAGAGGAGGAAGATGGCTGGGAGGGAACTCCTTGAGATTGGAAATCTAGGAAGAAAAGGTGGGTTGTGTCGGCTAACTTTTTTTGGCAACACAATGATGATTAATCAGGTGGGTTTGCCGATACAATTGTGGTGTTTCAACCTCTTCAAGAAGATTGGGGATCAATGTGGGGAATTCATTGACGCAGTAAGTAGCTTGAACGACCTGACGATAGCGAGGATTTTAATGAAGGAGGGTAAGCTTCCGGTCTTGTGGTGGTTGAAGATGGCCAAAAGAATTTCAGAATTTAGATTTTCCTTGAGTTGAAACTAGAATTGTTGGGTGTGGATGAGCGGAGGGGAGAAGTTTAAAGGTTTTAAAAGGGGATCGAGAGGGGATGGATGATGCCTGAGAGAGGTGCTTGTGGTAAGAGATCACCTTAATCCACGGGGGAACAACCGGGAATGGCTAATGAAAAAAGAAGCCATGTCAATTTTGAATGGAAAAGGGTAGAAGGGTTAGTAGAAGGTGAAAGAGGATAGATTTTTCCATGGATTAGAGAACCGGGCTGGAGGAAAAGTTTTAGCTGATTCAATAATGAGGACAGACCGTTGGTTTGTAAAAAATTCAAATCCAAAGACTACAAACCGGTTGTTTTCGAACTAACGAGGATGGGTCTTCGAAAGGAAATGTTCAAACTTCCATGGACACGAAGAGTGATGCTCCTCACAAATTGGGAAGCTCAAAATTAGGGGTGGGCATTCGGTTTTTCGGTTCGGTTTCTTTAAATTTCGGTTCGGTTTTTTCGGTTTTCGGTTTTTCATGTAGTGTACCGAACACCGAACCAAACTAATTCGGTTCGGTTCGGTTTTTTTCAAATTCGGTTCGGTTTTTTCGGTTTTTCTAATTCGGTTTTTTCGGTTATGGGCCTAATTAATGAGCTATTTTTTAACTTACAAAATGAGCTACTTTTTAAATCAAAAATGAGTTGTTTTATCTTTTTAAATTCAAAATAAATTATTTTAAGTTTGAATTCTAAAGTTTAATTCAACTAAGCTTAATTTTAACTTTTTAAATAAAGAAAATAGTGGGATCAATTGATTTACATTTAGTAGTACGTACATAACATTTGAATTTTTGATAATAAATTTTCTCATATGCTTAATATCCTTATAACAAAACCAATAAAAAGTTAAGGGTCTTTTAAGATTTTATTAATCTATGGTCCCTAATTTCTTGTTAAATAAATATTATATATTTCATTTTTCTTTCAAAGCATATTAATAATAGTAAGAATTTTCTTAACATGCTAAAACTATTATAAAACTTGTTATTTGTAAAAAAAACTTAAGCAATTGTATCAATTATATAAATAATTCTCTAAATGTAAATGTGCTTTGAGATTTGGATTGGGTGTAGTATTTTTATTTTTTTGAAATTAAGTTATAATTTAAAAAAAAAAAATGTAAAATTTCGGTTAAACCGAAAAACCGAAAAACCGAAATATGAAAACCGAAAACCGAACCGAAAAACCGAAATTTTAAATTAAAAAAACCGAAACCGAACCGAAAAACCGAAAAAACCGAAACCGAAAAACTGAATTAATTCGGTTCGGTTCGATTTTTCGGTTTTCGGTTTTTTTGCCCACCCCTACTCAAAATCAACTATTGATGGGAGGATCAAAGGCCAACGCGATTCGATTCAGAATCACACTGTGGCAAGCCGTAGTATTTCGAATTCTAGAACCTTGGATGTCATGATAAATCAAAGAGAAAGGGCTAGGTTTGTGTTGAAAACTAGTGGGGCTGGTCGCAAGGAGAAAGTGTTGGGGTTGGGTCGAATTCTACAGAAACCCAATGACCGGAGTCACTGTTCCGATGAGTCTACAAGGGTCATTACAAGGAAGTGGGGCTCTCGGATTGACCTGTCGGGCGATACATATATGGATGTATCAGGGGATGAAGTTGACCCAAGGACTGTGCAGGGGTTGAAAAAACAGTTCATGTCAAAAAATTGCGAATTGTGCCTTTTGCTCAAGATTTGTGCAAGAATGGATTGGGAAAGACCCATGGGACTTTTAAGTCCTAAAACCAATTTTTTGACGGGGAGAGGTACTGATTTTTCCTGATCAGACTTTTCCAGAAGAGTTTTTACAACTGGAAAAAGTTGTACAGGTGTTCATGGAGTTGATATGGTGCCGCTAGCTAGCCTTGAAGATCAATGGATCTTTATGAGGTGGGCGGGAGGGAAATTTCTTAGATTCAGAAATTCTTGGGGATGTTGTTTAGGGGAAGAGGCAAGGGTGTTAGAACTATTGGGAGACATTGAGCAAGAGATAATCAGTGAGAGCAAGGAGGGAAGGGAAGTGAAGGAAAAGGAGTTTGGGGAAGGAAAAGTGGGGAGTGAAGATTGTGGTGTATGAAAGGAGAAATAAGGAAGCACATGGAGGGTAGGGTGGGGTGGGGGGAGTAGTGAGTGGATTGCTAAATTATTAGTTAAATCTTCAACAAAAGGGCCATCATTAAAGCAGGCTCCAGGGAATAGGGAACGGAGGTGATATGAAATAAAATGGAGACTTTGGCAGATAGTATTATTAGAAGTGCGTGTGTGGGGGAGGGGGGAGGTGGTTGAAGTATGACTACATTTTGGCCTGGGGAAGTGAAGGAGGAATTCTCATTCTTTGGGATGAGAGAAAGGCGGAGGTTAATAAGGGAGAATTCTTGTTAAGAATGCGATTCAAAAACTTAGATAACATAATAGATTGGGGGTGGGTGGGTGGGGTGGGGTGGGGTGGGGGGGTTGTCTATGGACTGTGGGGAAGAGTTAAAAGAAGTTGGGAGGAGTTAGGTGCTAGTATGGGAAGATGAGATATACCTTGCGTTTAGAGGAAATTTTAATATCATAAGATTTTTGGAGGAGAGGTTTGGATGTAGGGTGGTGTCAAGGGCCATGGAGGAGTTTTCAAAGTTTATAAATAACTATTTTCTTATTGATTTTCCTTTTTTAGGTGCCTCTTTCACTTGGTTCAGATCGGAAGACTCATCTTCTAGATTAAGATTAGACAAATTTCTTGTGTCTATTTGCTCGGAGGAATTGGCACCCAACACGATCAAGGCTCCTCTTTCGCGGTTGTTATTAGACCATTCACCTATCTTGTTGGATAGTAGAGGAAGGTGAATGAGATCTCCTTTTAGATTTGAAAATATGTGGCTAAGAGAGTGTGGCTAGCTGGTGGAGTAGTTATATAGTGGAGGGGAGGCCTTATTTTAGGCTAGCCAAGAAGTTGAAATTGCTTAAAACAGACATAAGGATGTGGAATAAAGAGATGTTTGAGAGGGTAGGAGTGAAGATGAGGGAGATTATGAACGAAGTAAGGAGTTGGAGAGGGTAGAAGTGGGGATGAAGTTAGAAGAAAGGGATAAGGAAAGGAAAGAAGGATTGAAAAAGGAGCTAGTTGACTTTGCTTTGGCTCAAGAGGTTAGTTGGGGGCCAAAAATCGAGGGTGCTATGGTTGAAGGAGGGGGACTCTAATACAAAATTCTCTAGCAGGGTGGTAGTCACAAATAGGAGGAACTTTATAGAATTGGTGGAGGTCAATGGGGTGGGACATGTGGACTAACAGGGTGACAGAAAAGATATTTGTCCAAGGGAGTGCTTATTAAGAGTACTCTATTAAACATTCCCACTTATTACATGTCTTTGTTTCATGCTCCAATTTCGGTCACTGAAAAGTTGGAAAAGATTCAGAGTTTAATTTCCTTTCAATGCGGCTGATGAGGCGAGGAAATTTTCCATTTGTATGGTGGGAGATTGTCGCATCTAAAAAATGGGGAGGCCTTGGAGTTAAAGACTTAAAAGTATTTGATAAAACTTTATTGGGCAAATGGTCGTGGAGGAACAAGCTTTTTGGAGGGAGCCATAGTTGATAAATATGGGATTACGAGAAGGGGTCGGGAAACTAGAGATATCGTTTTGCCTTTCGATTGTGGTTTGTGAGGAATATCACGAAGGAATGAGATTATTTCGTGGAAAAATATCTCATTCAAGATCGCAGAAAGGAGGAGAAAATATTTTTGGGGACATAACTGGTGTGGGAACATATTATTGGAAGATAAATTTCAGAGTTTGTACAGAATATTTTGTCAAAGAGACTTGACAATTTAACAAATTAGTGGGACACAAGGTGAAGAAATTTTTTGGGATTTTAAAGATTGGAAAGCGAGTAAGTTTCAAAGATTGATAGCCTTATTTCATAGGCAAGCCAATCTGGTGGACAATCCTCATGTGTGATGGTGTGGCCTGTGAAATAATGGAGTGTTTTTTGTGAAGTCTTTTTATTAGAAATTTTTGATAAGGGAGGAGGTTGCTTTACAATGTAATGCAATATGAGTTCCAAGTGTCCAAGGATGGTGTGTTTTTTCATTTTGTTAGCCACCAGAGGAGTGATTTTGACAACGAAAATCTTAGAAAGCATAAGGTTGTCCGCTTCGTTGGTATTTACATGTGTAAAGAGGTGGGCGAGGATGTAGATCAACTTCTTCTACATGCGGGCTTACCATGAAATTATGGTGGTATATGTTTAAGTGGTTTGGCACTCCTTGAGCTAGGCCAAAAACTGTAAAAGATTTGATGTTCAGTTGGAAGAGCGGCAGGAGAAGGAGGAGAAATGAAGGGCTTGGAACGTGGTTTTGCTTGCGTTAATGTGGTTAGTTTGGAGAGAGAAATAAGAGAGCTTTTGAAGGAGTAGAGTTGAGTTTCTTTCCGTTGAGAAGTAGTCTCTGCTTCCTTTTTTTTTTTGGTGTAAACAGAAAGTTCCTTGTTATATAAGTGATTAGGTGGAGTTTGTAGAGATCATATTATGTAGATTCTTTAGCTTTTGGTATACCTCTTGTATATGACCAGTTTGGTCATGTTTACGAATGAAATACATTTACTTGATAAAAAAACGAGTAGCTTAGCTTCTAGTGTTTTATTTTTTTGTTGTAGTGGCTAGAAATTTTTATTTCAAGCACTAGCTTTTCGTAAGTAGAGAAATATATTGTTTCCCTCAAGTAGCTAGAATTAGATTAAGCTTATATTAGTTTCTACTTTATTTCTTTAACTCTAAATGAATAAATTTTTAGCAGTTCTCATATATTTTCTTTCTTCGTTTAATTAAAAAAAAAACTTACTAGTTTCTACTTTAATTCTTTTTTTTGAAACTATTTCTACTTATAATTCTTTTACTTTAAATAAATAAATTTTAGCAGTTTTCATATATTTTCTTTCTTCGTTTGATTAAAAAAACTTAAAAGACCAACTAAATAAAAATACCACACCATCCAAATAAAAACCTTTTCAAATCAGCTTTAAATCAAAAGGTGTAAAATAAGAAAAATTTAGGGTTCTAAAAATATTGTTGCCGTTGCCACTTTGTTGCCTGGTTCTTCACTATTCTTCCTCATTCCTTTATTTTTGTTTTGCATCGATATTGTTTTACATATATTGTGTTACAATTCTTTATATTTTCTAACCATTGTGATAACTCACCTCTTGCAAAAATAATATATAATATTATGTTGTATTTCAGTGGTCTGTTACATTTAAATATATATTGACTGTTGGTATTTGTTTCTTTATTTGGTTATTATTATTGGGGGTGTGCATTATTCAGATTAAAGCGGAAAAGCCAAATCAAACTAAACTAGATTTTAATTTGGATTGCTTTTTTTTGTTTTTTCAGTTTGGTTTCAGATTGAGTTTTTTTTTTTTTTTTTTTTTTTTGTTCTATTTCAAATTTAGAAAAATAAAAATACCCTAATTATTTAATAATATATTATTTTATTTAACATATACTGTTTAAGGGAGTTTGAGTTCGAGTGTTATGCCACTTTTAGTCTTTCTTATGTACTGGCCTATTTTTAACAACTCATTCTCAATCGAATCGTTTAGGCTATGGACATGTATTTATATATTTTTAAATTGCCTTTTTAAGTTTTACCATGACTTATATTAGAAAATATATTTAAGAGATTTGACATTATTGCCTATCATTAAAAGGTTAGTCCGGTGCACAAAGCATCCGTGTTCACGCAGGGTCCGGGGAAGGCCCGTACCCCAAAAGGTGTGATATAGACAGCCTATCCTAATATCGAATCTGGAATAGTTTTTCTTTTCCGATATTCAAATATAACTATTTCGATTGTGTTAATGATGTTATATATGACACAATTGGATAACTAAATCTCACTGAAAAGGCAAAAAACGAACCAAACTAAACTTATTTTGGTTCGGATTGGATTGTACTTTTCTAAAACCAAAAAATCGAAACTGAATAATGTTAAACCAAGCTGAAAATATAATACCATTAATCATTATTATATATTAATTTGAGATCTTTGGGAACCCGTACACTAAATATCCTAGATCAGCCTTTGAACCATATTTGCTTTCTATACAATGGACTATAGTATTTAGTGCTGATCTGTAGAGGAACATGTGCTTTGTGTCACTATTTTTTGTGTTTCTTTCTTTCTTTCTTGTTGAAAATTCTTTAATCAAAAGAAAAAAGAGATGGGAGGAATATAACTGCATATAGCTAAAAGAAGAGGAAAAGAAGACAAAAGCTTGGGGATTTGGGGGGAGAGGCAGAGAGAGAGAGAGAGAGAGAGACCCAACAAGTGAAGATTACTTGATATTTTTGCATTTTGATCAAACCTCTAAGATTGTACTTTAAGATAGGGACACTGGATACTTTGATAGCTAGCAAATGCTTAACTAATTGTGCTAATCCACAGTCAGTAAGGTTTTTGTGGACAACAGCTTGTTACCTGTTTGTTTCTTCTCCTTTTAGCATGTTTGCTGGCTGGGAGCTCAATTTATCTGTGTCACAATGAATTATGGTTAGTTAGTTGCAAGTTAGTCAAATAGCTCATCTTTCATTCTGTAATGTCTTTTACAGTGCCAATAGAGGTGGACACCGTCCAATTATGAATCTTCATGAAAGGAGCCTGAGTGTTTTGGCTTGCCGCTATGCTGATGAAGTGATTATTGGTGCTCCGTGGGAGGTGTCAAAAGATATGGTAATCTCTACTCATATGAATACTGTTGAGAAAATCGTTTATAACATTCTTATTGCTATTATTACTTGTCTGTTTCAGTGTTTCCCTAGAATCTCTTTATTGATGTTTGTCCAAGCGCAAGGATGCTAAAAGCCAGAAAGAATAGTTCACAGCATTTTTACTGTTACGTTTCTCATCTTTGGAGCTAAACAATAATGACATTATTGAAATATCACTAACACTTGCGTGGACCTTCTGAATGATGTTTATGAATCCTGGATGACTTATGACTTTCTTAATTTTCATGAAAATCCGATTAATGTTATCTGCTACATTAGTAATCTTTTCCATATTATGACTTAATCACTGATGGCGATATGACATGTTCTCTACGTAGTGGTGGTGTTTGTCTTGTAGCTTTTTAGTTAATGTTTCCTGACAGATATCAGATTAAACTCAGGTCGTATCTTTACTGCTGCTTATAACAGCATCAAGAACCCAAAATCACCGGCCTTAAGATTTTCAGTTTTGACTTTCAGAAATATCCTCGTGTGGACAGAATCAGGCCCGCACATATGTGCAGGCATGTTGAAGATGTAATTGAATAAATAAAAATATGCCCTTTCTAGCAGCTTAAGCTTTTAGAGATGGTCACAAAATACAATGTATTATTAGAGCCAAACCTATCGTTGTTGTGTTTCCCAATATTGGGCCCTATATTATGTTATCCACACTCCAAGTGTCCCGTCCCGAGCGTGGGGTAGAGAGTGTTAAAGAGTGTTCCACATTCATCGATGAAATGAGTTGTTTTCACGTTAACAGTCTTTGACAATTCTTACCTCATGAACTACAATTTGGGTTGAGTTGGTTCTAAATTAAATTTTTAACACGGAAAATATCACATTCTTTTAAGTTAAATATTCAACTCTGGGGCAATGCTCTAGATCAAGTAAGAACCAATCTCGGGTAGGATAACTGGAGTGTCTCTATATTGCAAAGTATTTGGGTGTTGTCTAACAAAAGGTGAGACACTAACAATATCAGTTCTGCTAATGTCTGCCTTAATTCTTTTAAATAGCCTCATGCGACTGCTCTGTCCATTAGCTTACTTAGGCCTCATTTGTTTGCACTTAATGGAGGCCTGAATCTGAATGGTTCAGACCTTAGACAATCAAGTGTATTTGTTTTCATTAAGATTTCAACACTTATTAGGTCTGAATAGGTCTTAATCATTAAGATATGTTCATTAAGAGGTATCTTTGTGTGAATAATTTTCACCACCATTACATCCAAAACCACTACCCATCACCATTAACCACCTATGTCATCACAACCACCACCACTATCATTACCTTCACCGACCACCAACAACCACCACTAATCACCTCTGCCACCATTGTCAACCACCACTATCGTCATCAACCACCACTACTGTCAGTTGTTACCACACATTTCACCTCCATTATTATAGTTATATCCATTGCCGCCATTATCGCCATTGCCGCCACCATCGCCATCTCTGCCACCGCCACCCCACCACCGTCACCGCCGCCGCCGCCTCCTCTACCACACCTATCCGTCACTACCACTACTGCGGTCAATCTCACCATCACAACTAGCTCCCCCACCAATTATACCATCAACACATCGTCAACCACCACACATTCTTCAGTCACCACCATCAACACCACCAACTACTAACATCAATTAACTTCACCATCACAACCACCACTACGGACCAGCAGCATCACGCCAACCACTAACACACCAACCACCTCCATCATCACAACTATCATAACCACCATTACTCGTAACTATCACCACTATCATTACTAGCCACTAACACCAATTATTACTACCACTACTATAAACCATGAGACAAATATTTTATTTTGTTAATCAAATAATAAATTTATTTTATTAAATTAATATTTTTCTAATATTTAATTATCTTTTATTTGAATTGTATATTTAATCTGTTTACAAATAATTAAAGTATGCACATTCAGATGTTGAAAAACAAATGATCTTTAACCATTCAGTGTTTAGATCTAGAGACAACATCTTAATTATTTAGATGTGCATTTAGATTCAGACGTCTTAATCTTAATGAAAACAAATGAAGCCTTAGTACCTCTATTTCGAAGATGAACAACATGGCAGCTATCTGTTATCTTAGTGCCTCCATGACAAGGATGAACAACATGTGAGATAAGTCCTTCATGTCTTAGTACTCTTAAGCTGATGAGAAAATCACACAGGCTCCTATTAACTAGGATTCAGAACATCATTATTTAAACGATAATTGATCCATCTTCACTTTAGAACCTATCCTTGTATCACATGGTATAGAAAGTCCGAATTCACATGATCACATGCCTTTTTGAGATCCAACTTATATTGGACAACCTGTTTTTACTCTTCCCTTCTGGAGTCCGCCAACTTTGCCACTTATGTTGCTTCCAGGATGTGTCTTAGCCCTCCATGAATGCATTACGGGTGTGTGATATTGTTTCATCCTGGACGCTTTGTAGTCTACATAAGAGCACCATAGAAATGAATGAATGATTTCATTGATGCTCATAGTTAGATTAAGGGGTCGTTTGGTAGAGCGTATAAGAATAGTACTGAATAAGGTGTATTAGTAATGTTAGGATTAATAATATTAGGATTAGTTATGCTTAGTGCTGGGATTATTTCTTATCCGTTGTTTGGTTTGGTGTATCAAGGACAATTTCTATCTTTAATCATGCTTGTCCGTGTATAAATAACTCTTGTATTACTAATGCTGTGGTTTGTTGTGTATTAGTTATATATCCTGTAATATTTAGTAAGGTGTATTGCTAATACATGTAATAGTTACACATAGGCTGAAAAATTCTACCAAACAAAAAAATTAAATAATACCATGATTAATACATATATTATTTTTTTAAAAATATATCCTACCAAACAACCCTTAATAAATCTGTAGTCCTTGATGTTTGATTCTCCCTTCTTCGATATGAGTGCGATGGAAGTCACATTTCTCTTCTTGAACTACCCAAATTCCTAGAATGCTACTATGGTTTCTATGATCTCTCTATTTACTGTTCCCTAACGTTATTGAGATAAGGCAAATGTGAAGCTATTGAGTCCGAGTGCTTTGTCCTAACACTACTCCATTGCTTCATATACTTCCTCCTTTAGGATCTTCCTTTCTAACCACCTTTTCCTCACCTTTGCAATTTGACTAAACTGCACCCTTCCCATCGTGGATCTCAAACTACTTTGCAAAATTGTTAGTAGAACCCCACTATCGCCTTTTTTCACCCCTTCCTCACTCTTATGAACTGTTACTCCACTTTTGTTGTCTTCATTGAATTTTTCCTCTTATTTGTCGTCGTTAACCTATGTAAAATATTTTTTGTTAGTATTTCCTCCTTCAACCGGGAGCCTTGGTGTAACTGGTAAAGTTGCTGCCATGTGACTAGGAGGTTACGGGTTCGAGCCATGAAAACAACCTCTTGCAGAAATGCAGAGTAAGGCTACGTACAATAGACCCTTGTGGTCCGGCCATTCCCCGGACCCCCCTGCATAGAGGGAGCTTAGTGCACTAGTCTTCCCCTTTATTTCCTCCTCCAACTAGAGAGCCTCGATCTTTGTCTCAGATTATTTACTGGCTATTGCCATCATTGTTTTTCCCCTTTTCGTCCTTTTTCATTTTTTACCTCATTTAACTCCTTCTCCCTTCTACACCTTTTAAGGCCCTTAGTTTGTTCATCAACTCTCTAGTTTTCATATCTATCGTCCAAGATTCTTCTTTGTTCCATACATCAAAATCTCCTCTCAATGACTTCTATCTTTTCCACCATCTAATAGCTGCTAGATCGTGTCATCATGTCCTTGAGGTCTGCAACTTTGATCCATATTGTTGAACCCAAAAAGGGTTTCTTGTGCAATCCAACATAATAAGATTATGATCTAAAGTTTTTCATAAAAAATAAGACTATGATATAAAGTAAGTTCGGCAAGTGGGACTTAACTCAAGTTAGGAAGCATTTCCTCTTATTGGGTGTAATCAAGAACTTATCCAGCCTCAACTTTGAATCCGATTCCTCTCTAGTCCACGTGAACTTTGCACCTCTCAAAGAAAGGTCAACAAGATGGTTATTTTGGAACTCTGAGAAATCCTCATAACCATCGACACAATTCTGCACCTATTCTCTCCTGAGAATCTTATGGTGTTATAATTTTCTTTCCTCCATACCCATGGTATTTGCCGCGATTGCACTCGACAGCTCTTCCAGAACCCTCCTTTGATTGTCCCCATTGGCTCTTGCACTCCTCCTAACCGCAAAACTACTCCACATTATTTCCCTTAAATCTTGCCACTATAAGTGCTTGCCTTCTTCCACCTCCTCTGTTTCCAATTCCTCTCATCCCACTGTAGTTAAGACCCTTCTAATATTCTCTCTTGCCAGAAGTATCTCATATCTTACTCATCTCTCTCCTTGCTCCTCGCTATGTTGTTTGTCCTCCCTTTCTTTTATGTGACTTGAAAGCATATCAAGTCCGTTCCCCATTCTATGAGACTTACCTAGATGATTGTCGTTCTAATCGGGTCATTCATCCGCTGAATATTCGGTGATGAATTTCCAGGCATATTCTTCTTTCCTTGCCTCTCTTCTACTCTCTTTCCTGGACTAATATTCCTTTCCCTCTTCCAACCTTTCTCATATATACCACTATTCTGCATTCACTTTCATCTTTTCTTCTCTCTTTCCTTTCTGTTTTTTCCTTCCTATGCATTTTCTTCCTTTGCTCTTTTTTTCAATAGCAATAAGAATGTCCATCACCTCGTCTTTGTTCCCTTTATAAGAGACTTTGACAAATCTTCTAGAACTTCAAAAAGTTCCCTCCCTATCCATTCCATTATCCTTCTTTCCTTATTAGTGAAGGCTAGAGGTTACAATTCCATCCCCTCCTTCCTCTCTTTCCCCTTATACCCCATTAGTTCCCTCACTTTATATGTGTCCTCCCCCTCCCCCTTCTCGTCGTCCTTGCCCAAAGTTCATCATTGTCCCCTTCCTCTATTCTCGATGATTTTTGCTTCTTTTGGCACAATAAATAAGAGTTCCTTTGGTGGTCAGGACTAATTTTGAGGACTCCTTTTGTTGTACTGAAGGTTCGATCCCCGAAAGTCTTGGTGCCACATTTCGAGCCAAAATGATTTTGAATATGGGTCGAAGGCTATGTTGCTCAGAACTTTCAAAATTCTTGTTGTGTAGCCGTGTCGATCCAACATGATTTGGGTGTGGGATCCACAATGGATTTGGCATTTTCTCAATTTAACTTGGGTGCTTTGACCACACCCATGACCAAGAAGTATAGGTTGATTGGATATTTGATTGGATTTTGGGTTTATGTCATATAAATATTCACATAAAGTACCAGAACTTGTGCTATTATACGAGATAACTTATGAATAAGATATTAAGTGTTAAAAAAAGAAAAGAAAATATGTATACTAGTTTTGATTTAATAACTTCAATTAATTGTCGAAACATATACTTATGTATGTTGTAACATACATTCATTAGTTGTATCTTAACACCCGTATTCATACTTCTTCTGTATCTCTGAATCCTTATATTTAGGTGATGATGAACACAACTTCTAGATCCGTACCCGTGTCGGGTGCCTACACCTGTATCTGAGAACCTAGGTTGAAGGTCGTCGTTGTAGGTCACTGGAAAAATTTTCTCGCCAATCTCTAGTTTTCCAGCTACCAGAGGTTTTCACCTCACACTACTCCGGTTTTCCAGGCCTTGAAGCATGTCGTTGGAAGTTCTTTTCCAGCCAAAATCCTTTTCCCGGCAACTGAAGATCTTCTTTTGTTACTTGAGATTGTCACTTCTGGATATTCACACCTTAACGCCTGAATTTTGGTCTGTTGATGTCACCGCTCACCATTAGCTTGGCTATTGACGATCTGCCTTTCCCAGTCTTAGTCAATCCTTTCTGGCGTTGGTAGGGCCTCAAAAAGTCTGTACGGGACTGAATCTTGGGTCTTGTGAAAATAAAAGCTGGATGAAGTGAAAAATGTAAGCTGAATAGTTCCCGTAGTTTAAAGGGCTGTTTCTTGTTATGTGGATATGTCGTAGTTTTAGAGGCCCTTTCATGTATATGTTTTGTTTGACCAAAAAGTTGGTTCTCGTATATGTTAGGAAACAAAGATCTTTCTAACATATGTCGTTGAGATTCTATTCTTTTCATTGCCTTTGAAAGAGTAGTAGAATTAGTCTTGTCCTTGATAGATACCGGTCCTTCGGAGCAAAAAGTCTAAGACTCTTAATATTCTTTGCCAATTTGGCAGGTTTAAATGGCAAGGGAGGCCCTCAGATCCCATAGTTTTAGGGTTCAATTCTCCCTTTGGTAAATTAGTGTTTTGTCTTTCTCCTCTTATAAGTAACTTTGTTTGCAATTTGCTCTGTGCAAAAGAATTCCGATACTAGTTCTTGTAGTAATTCTCCTAATAATGGGTTAACTTACTCTATGTTAATGGATAAAATATATATAAAAAATGAGTTCATCTAACTTTATCTCTTCCCCCCAAAAAGAATGTTACTGCATTTGTTGCCTATTGACTGTCATATATGTATTTTTTCATAATTCATATTTGATTAGAGGGAATTTCAGTAGTTAATGGTTTTGACCGGAAATCTTCATTTCGCATTGTTTCCATAGGATCTCTATTGATCAGAATTTCATTTTGGAGATAAAGAAATTAGATTTTTTTTTCTTTTTTCTAAACTGTAATTATAAAGCTAATGATTTCCTCCTCATTCTTGGGTTGATCTCATAGAGTATATCATGTTACTCATTTATTGTATACTGACTTTTTCTACAATTGGACACTGATGCAGATAACAACCTTTAATATCTCTTTAGTTGTTCATGGAACAGTAGCTGAGGACAATGATTTTCAAAAGGTACTCTATGCTTACTTGTGGTTTCTTACAAGAATATTAGGCTAAAAGGTCCTTTGTTTGTTGACCATGATACTTTATTTTGCAGGAGAAGGGTAACCCATATGATGTACCAATTAGCATGGGCATTTTTAAAATATTGGACAGTCCTTTAGATATTACAACGAGCACAATAATAAGGAGAATTGTGTCAAATCATGAGGCATACCAGGTTACTTCACCTACAATATGTTACTTTTTTAGTTTCTTTTACATTTATTTGAACAAGGATTCTGAACACCAGTTTATTTGTTCTCCTGAACTGTTAGAACATAACTTAACTGCAACATAATATCAATTCCTCAAGATCCATCCTGAAATTCTCTGGCTGACAAGATTGGTAGAGCTTTGCTAATCATATCCGAAGTAGCTTTTAATGCCGGTTGGACCTATCTGGCTGACAAGATTGATAGATTCATCAATAGCTTTGTCGAGAAATTTGATGTGGGGGAGCCAAGGTTGGTCCATTAGGAACTCCAATATGCAGAAGCAGTCAGAAGTTTTAAATGGTTGAACAGAGAAGTGGTTGGAGGTTCGGCATTAAATAAGGGAGAAGTTATCCAGTTAAAGGAGAATCTGGGAACATCATCAGAATATGATTCTTGATAGATGTTTAGTTGGCCATTTTGCTTTTGCAGAAGTGCCATCATTATCGGATCTTCGAAGATGGACTATTTCTTCATGAGAGCAGGTTCATAGACTAAGCATTTATGAGATGGGTGAAGATTGATTTCTCTGAGTTTGCTTCCAAAATCACCTGAGCAGGTTCTGAAGGGGGGATGGTACTGGAAGAGAGCCCACATCAGTTTCCAATGGTGGTCTCCTCTGTCGGGAGCCATTACACAAGAAAATCTGCTAAACTCTATATGGATTAGGGTTGTGGGTGTTCCGCTTCAATTCTGGTCTTCTGAAGTCTTCAAAGCTGTTGGGGATTATTGTGGAGGCTGGGTAGAGACAGGAAGAGGCCCAACTTTGGAACCATCTAAAATGGGCTAGAATCAGAATCAAAGGAGATGGTAATGAGATTCCTAAAGAAGTGATTCTGAAGCAAGGCAGGTATCCCTTTACTCTCCAGGTTTGGGCGGAGTCCCCGACGGAACTTTCCATCGGAGAAGAAGAAGAGAAGCATGCTAATACCCAACAGATATTGAAGGTTCTGGGAAAAAGTACAGGAGCAGTTGCTTTACAGAGAAAGTCAGATAATGCCAACTTTGCACGTGGCTCAGCTATGGCACGAGTACTGGGGGGTAATTCAGATAATGAGAAGGGCGTGGACTTTGGTGGGTCTGCAAACATTTTGGGCCCAAACTGATTTAATTCTCTGGCCCAGCAAGAGGAAGATAGTGGACCAAACTCTGGTGTCTCACATGAGTGTCCATGTGCGACCTCTCCAGACCTCTTTAAACCTTCAGATTCAGAAATTTCTCCTGTGGCTGTTTCAGACAAATACCTTGCCAATTTGAAGGAGATGACATCTAGATTCTTGGAGAGCTCCGCGAATTGGGAAGGACTGATCAACAAACAAAAGGAAATATCTCTTCCTTCATTAAGCAAAGAATTTCCTGATCTAGCAATCAATGAGGTGACAACTATCACGTTGAGAAAATGATGAAGGAAAAAGTAATGGAACAATATAGAGAGATTATAGAAGAAGAAGAAGAAGAAAAAGAAGAAGAAGAATAAGAAGAAGAAGAAGATAGGGAGGCACAAGATGGGCAAGAAGAAGCAGAAAGGGCTTTAGTTCGTTCAATAGTTCCTTTACCTTTGGAGAAGGCTCACATCCAAATGAAAACTTCACTAAGAAGTGACAAGGTTTCATCAAATCTGATCACTACTGAAGATGCAGTCCCTTTAGACCAGCAGAGTCTTGAGGAAGGAAAAGATTCGGAACCTGCCATCCCAATCTAGATACAACAAAACATCATTAAATTCAGCAAGGAATTTCAGGTGGACATCTCCCGGGGTGCAAAAAGGAAGCTTTGATGCTATTTAGGAAAATTGATTGTATAAGGCAGAATATTGTTGAAAAGATAGAAACAAAGCTGATAGCTACTCCAACTGTTAATGGATTCAAGGAACTAAAAAGTTCGGATTTAAGGAGCAATTTCAGAAGCAATGGTACGAGGAGCAAGGGGAGATACAACTTTCCTAGTGATCAATGTCAATCAACATTGTTTCCTGGAATGTGAGGGGGCTAAACCAAGCTAGCAAGAGAAGTCTAATAAAGAATCTAATTCTTAGTTGGAAAGTTGATGTTTATTGCTTTCAAGAGAGTAAGATTGAAGGTTATATAAAGAAAATTGTCAAAGATTTGTGGAATAACAGATGGACTAACTTCTGTCGACTAGAAGCTAGAGGAACCAGGGGTGAGATTATGATGTTATGGGATGGGAAGATTCTGGAAAAGAGAAATCAGTAGTATGGGGACTTATTCTCTATCCTGCAAGTTTTTACTGGTAGTAACCAAGATCTAAAATGGTTTTTTACTGGTGTTTATGAGCCAAATGATAAAGGAAAGAGAAGAAGTTTAGTGGGAAGTTGGATCTGCCAGAGGTCTGTTGACAGGACTTGGGTGTTTTGTAGGGATTTCAATACTGTTAGATTCTTCCTAAGAGAAGAAGAATTGTGTGAAATCACCAGAGCAATGACTGGTTTTTTTGGACTTCATTGAAGTCATAGGTTTGTTAGACCCGCTCTTGATAGGGGGCAATTTTACCTGGAAAAAGGGAGATGGCTATGACATAGCAGCCAGACTGCACAAATTTCTCTTATCTGATAAATGGGATGAGGGGTTCAGGAACATCAAGCTGTCAATCCTTGATAGAGTCACTTCGAATCACAGACCTATTATGCTTCAAAGTGGAAATTGGGATCTTGTGAAGTTCTTTAAATTTGAAGACTAGTGGTTACTCACAGACGGTTCCAGGGAGAGAGTCAGAGATTGGAGTACTATTGAATGTGAAGGAAGGCAAGATTTCATTTTAGCCTTCAAGATGACAGCACTTAAAGGCAAACTGAGGAAGTGGAACAAAATTTCCCAAGGTAATCTTGCTTTACAGAAACAGTCTATCCTCAACCAGCTTGCGAAATTAGAAGAAATCCATGAACAAAGGGCTTTGACAGAAGAGGAAATCTACTCAAAAACTGTTTTACTTGTTGAATTCGAAGTAATTGCTAAGCATGACTCGGTGGCTTGGAGACAAAGATTAAGGGCTTTGTGGTTGAAGGTGAGGGGTAATAACACTAGGTTCTTTCAGAAAACTGCCAACTCATGCAAAAGGTTTAACAATATTGATGAACTGATGTTGATGGAGAGGCTATTAAGAATCTTGAAGAAATTAATGAGGAAATAGTTGAATTCTATCATAAACTCTACTCTGAAACTGAAACATGGGAGACCAACTGGTGGGATTAGGGATGAATAGAGAATTTCAGAAGAAGAGAATCAGGTGTTTCAATGGGAATTTGAAATCAAGAAATATGAAAATGTATTAAATTATGTGCTGGAGACAAAGCTCCTGGGTCTGATGGGTTCACCGTGGCTTTCTTTATTCATTGTTGAGAAGTGGTAGGTAGTGAGGTGACTGTTGTCGTAAAAAAATTTCATGATAGATGCTTTTTTGAGAGAAGCTTCAACGCCACCTAAGTGACCTTGGTCCTAAAGAAGGTGGGAGCCAGGGAGTTGACACATTTGAGAGCTATCAACCATCATTTGCTTCTGTTATACTCAATGGATGAGGTAGTAGTAGATTCAACCATTTCTATAAAAGCTATTGGACATTAATGGTATCGGGCATCAAAAGGGAAGGCGAGGTTTCAAAGTCTACTATGGAAGCGGGCCTCTACTATTAGAGATACCCCAATCTCATGGATGAAGGCTAACATTTTCTATTAGAATGGAAGGATGTGGAGATCATTTCGATTTTTAACTTTGCCATGATAGGTAGCATTTACAAAACCATCTCCAGATTATTGGCTGAAAGACTTTAGAAAGTCATGCATAAATTGGTGGATAATCATCAACTAGCCTTCATCAAAGGAAGACACATCATGGACGTTATTTTTATGGTAAATGAGTGTGGACTCAAGGTTGAGGAGCAGTGATTCAAGTATTCTTCGCAAGTTGGATATACAAAAAGCCTATGACCACTCATCTGGAATTTCATTTAGAAAGCTCGGGCTAAAACAGGCTTTGGTATATGAATTAGCTCAGTGAAGTTTCCTATCTCCCATAGATTTTTTTCCTTCACAGAAAGGTTTAAGACAGGGTGATCACCCTTCCTATTTATCATTGCTATGGAAGACCTAAATGATATGCTGACAACCGCTCAAGAAAATTTGTGGCTCAAGGGATTCAAAGTCTCTAATAGAGTGGGGGCTGATATGGAGGTTACTTATCTCCAATATGTTGATGATATTCTAATCTTTTGTGATGCCAACAAAGAACAACTAAAATTCTTAGGGTGATTTTTATCCTTTTTGAAGCAGTGTAAGGTTTACACATTAAGGTTCGGGGGGGGGGGGGGGGGGGAGGAAGAGCTCAGCAATTACCAACTATTTATTTGGGCATGCCGCTTGGTGCTAAAAGCAAGTCCATAAGAATTTGAAATGAGGTGGTGGAGAAATGTGAAAGAAGGATAGTGAACTGGAAGAGCTAGTATCTATCCTTGGGGGGAGATTAACATTGATCAATAGTCTTCTTGATGGAATGCCTACATATATGATATCTTTATTCTCCATTCCTAAGATAGTTATTGAGAGACTGGATGCCTTGAGAAGGAACTTCCTTTGACAGGGTGACACTGACATTAAGAAGGTCCATCTGGTTAAATGGGAGGCACTAATAGGGAGCAAAATGTCAGGGGGCTTGGGAATAAGGAATTTGAAAGCACATAATCAAAGTCTTTTGATGAAATGGCTTTGAAGATTTTCTTCCAATGAACAATGCTTGTGGAAAAAGGTGATAAGATTGAAATATGAAAGGGAAAACAACTGGACAAAAGCCTGTGACAAATACTTATGGGACTAGTCTAAGGAAAGCTATCAGAAATCAATGGCCGAAACTAAATGAGAACTACATATTGAAGGCAGAAAATGACATGAAGACATCCTTTTGGGAAGACAATTGGACAGAACAAGATACTTTAAACTATTATTCTCAGATATATATATCCTCAACCAACGCCAAAATGCTATAGTGGCAGAGGTATGACAAATCAGGGGTGGAATTTGAGTTTTAGAAGACTTCTAAATGACTAGGAGATTCAGAGAGTAACTGATTTCTACAAGAAACTGGAGTTATTTAAAGGACCATCTGTTCTTGAAGATTGCCTAATCTGGAAGAAGCATAACCAAGACAAGTTTTCTGGCATTAAGACTTCATATTTTCAAAAATTAGATTGATCACTTGCCCAGGATATGTGGCAAAATATGGGGATGACTTGTGGCTAGGGATGAAAGGACAATCAAGATAAGATATAGCTGCTTTTCCGTGAAATCTATTTCAGTAGAACGAATGATATGGAAAGCTAAGATCCCTTACAAAGTCTCATGCTTTGTGTGCTACTGAGGCAGGTAGCTCTGACTCAGGAAAATCTCATGAGAAGGGGTACTGATCTTTGTCCAAGGTGTTTCCTTTGTGGAGAGGAAGTGGAGAATAGTCACCTCTTCATTCACTCCAGTATTACTTATCAGTTATGGAGATTATTCATCAACATGAAAGGGTTGTCATGGATTATGTTTGGTAGAATTGTTCAAGTTCCGAAGATGTGGAATAGTTAAGGCAGCCTTTCTGGTCACAAAGAGAGATGGAGAATTATACCAGCTTGCATCTGGTGGTCGGCGTGGAGAGAAAGGAACCTTTAGATGTTTGGAAGATAAGTGCAATTCTATTTAGAAGATGATGATGAACTATTTTGCTTTATTCTACTTTTTGTGTAAACAGGAGTTTATGGAAGATCTAGAATCATTTATGGATCTCTTAGGTTCTATATAAGTTGTTAGATTGACAATCTTCTTGATACTCCTTTATAACTTTGGAGACCTGCAACTGTTTTGGCAGGTCTGTTTTTTGGATATATATACACACACACACAAAAAAAAAAAAACTGTTATCTTTTCAAAAAAATAAAACGATAACAAAGGAAATCAATTCGATTTAGTTGGATGCTTGCCTTCCTACTTGAAACCTCTTCCTAGCTATCTTGTATAGTTCTAGCATCATGCATCAAAGCACTATCACTTCCCAATATTTCCCTGATTTTGACACCCCATATGAAGAACAATATCCCACTTCATTGCATTACCTTCCATGTTATCAAAATTTTCCTCATGCCAGTAGGATTCTTCAAAAATAGTTGGACAATTTTCTGGTGTAGCCTTCTTTGTTTTCTTTGCAAATATTCAGTGGTTTGAACTGCTTACACTTCCACCCAAAAAATTTAAAACAGCTCTTGCCCTGATTCACCCCCCATGCACAATTGCAAAGGAGAAGCAATATTATTTATTCTTTCATTGGAAATATTCCTTCGTGTTTCACTATTGTTATGACTACCCCCTGTATACTAGTATCTCTGCAATTTCTTATTGAAGCTCATTGAACCAAGTCCTTATCTAGGGCTTCATCTTTCCCTCTGGTTTTCCATTTTTGGCTTTCACTTGGACAGTGATCCTCCTTTTTTGTGGGTGTGGTATGTGGTCTTCTATGAGAGATATCAGCAAGAGCGGCAATTAGTTTACCTGAAAATCCTTCAAGTTAATTTGAGTAAGCATACTTTGCCTCAGAACCGAAAAAGGGGTAGAGCTCTGTAACTAAGGATTTAGTTTTTCCATTAATAAATGAACTCTGTAACTAAGGATTTGGTTTTTGCATTACTATATGTCATAAGAGAGTGTCGGAAAGTTCCACATGCACCTACGCACCACATCGCATAATGATGAAGCTGAGAGCTTCTTGGTGGTGTGTGCCAACTCTGCAGTATGGCTTTGTGGATTATGCTTGCACAAGGATTCCAAACCTTTTAGCAATGGTGGTAGTTGTGCACCACACTCATGGAAGGCAACTTATCCTTGAACAAATTCATCAATACAATTAAATATGTCCGAGAATAATATTTCTTTTCTATTGGCATAAAAGTCTCCCATAGGGGTATAAGACTCCTAGAAAGCATGACCCAAAGTAAATGTACTAGTATGACTAATAACTTGTTTGGTCAAGTTTCTAAAATCAACTTAGTTTGAAGTGTACTTTTTTTCAAAAGTGCTTTTCAAAAAAGTATTCTTGATGAGAAGTAGTTTCTGTTTGGCCAATCAATTTGAAAGCACTTTTGAGCGGCAATCAATGTTTGTCCAAGTTTTTAGAAAGTGTTTTCAAGTGTATTTTTTGCAAAAGTGCTTTCAAAAAAGTATTTTTGGGGAAAAACTATTATTTTTAGCTTCTGAAAAACAGTTTTTGTTAATCCTCACAAGTACTTATTTTCTCCTAGAAGCTTGGTCAAACACCTCACTTTTTAAAAATAAGCACTTTTGGTCTTCCAAAAGTTTAAAGAAATTCTCCACTAATCGGTATCACCTATGTAGATCTTTTCTTCCATTATGTCCTATCTTTTGCTAAGTTTGTGTGGATTCTAAGAGATTGTAGGTCTTTTGAGATAACTTTCTTTCATACGATTTTAGGTCTACCTTGATTTAACACTTTCACTCACTATGGTTCCACAAGTATAGAGTTGTGCATTTGGAGGTTGACTTAGGATATGATTAAACGATTTTATATTATTGTTATTGTGTGCTACTTATATCCGGTGAATATGATCATTTTTAATCTTCTGTAATGTTGTATCTTGTATGATTGCACATTCATTTTAACATCCATCTTTGGGGCACTCATCTTGTAGATGTGTTGGACTTTAGTGGCCCTACATTCACTCCTATGTAAAATTACTGGTGTTATAATTATTCTATAGAATTATCTTTCACTATGATAGGTTTCCTTTTGTTACTTATCACCACGGTAGCACTTGACCATTTCAACCAACCAATTTTGATTTCATGGGCAACATCTTCATCTATCATTCTTTCTCAAGGCACGAGCTCAAATATCGAATTTTTTGCATTTAGGCACCACAATCCTGTCTAATGTCACCTCAAATTCATTGTTCTTATGCTGGCTAAACTTGCAATGTATATATTTCGTCTTTTACTTGTGATAAAGCCCTTAGCTCTCTAGAGTACTTCTTTGTGGTTCAATCTTTTGGTTGACATCCTCGCTTGGTTTTGTTAATTAGCAAAAATATCGTTAGCAAATAGCATACACATGGGACCTCATCTTGTATTGTGTTGGTTAGATCATCTATAACAAGGGTAAATAGGTAAGGCTCAATGGTAATCCCTAGTCTGGACCCATGGTTATGGAAAAAATACTTTATCCCCTAGCTCCTTCATAGATGTCCTTTATGGCATTTATATTATTTAAAACAAATTTCTTTCTTCTCCATCACCAACAAAAGATCTTTCTTGGTATTTTATCATATGCATTCTCCAGGTCAATGAACGCCATAGGTAGATCTTCTTCGTCTCACGAGAAATTTTCATCAATCTTCTTAGCAAGAATGTAGAACTACCGGGCATAATTCCAAGCTGATTCTTGTCACTACAAATCTTGTAGTATCCCTAAGTCTATTGCTCTATCACTCTTTCCCAGAGTTTCATCGTATGACTCGTAATATTAATGTCATGGTAGTTCCCATAACTTTGAGTATCTTCTTTGTTCTCATAAATTGGAATCGAAGTACTCTTTCTTCCCTCATCGGGCATTCTACCACTGCTTATAATAGCATTAACAGTTTAGCAAGTCATCCTACTCCAACCTTTCCAAGACACTTTGATACTCTATGAGGATGCTATACGGACCACAGGCTTTTCAATCCTCATATTTTTCATGGCATTTTTTACCCCCGCCAGCAGGATTCTACGACTGTAGCTAAAGTTTCTATCATGCAGAGATGTATGGAAATCTAAAATGTTATTTTCGTGGTTGAAGGTGACCAAGTAGCATCTCCATCTCTCCTTGATCTCATTATATTCGGTCAGCAATTCTTCAGAATGGTCTTTAATAGACTTAACATGTTTTAAGTTCTTGTTCCTCTTTTCTCTCCGTTGTCTTAGTTTAAACATTTCTTTCTCCCCTTATGGTGTCTCTTATCTTTTGGTACGAACCATGTTGGGCTTTCCCTTAGAGATTTGCTAATAGCTTTCATAGCTTCCCTCTTAAATCTCTTATGCTCTTTAAAAGCTTCTGTCTTCTACTAATGAGGAGGGAGTTGATTCATTTTAAGCAGACTGGAGCGAGGATTAGGAGACAAGCAGGGGGTTGGTCAGGAGAGAGGATTTCGGGGTAAGTGGGATGATCGATGACCGAGTGAGGCTGTTTAGTCAATTGCTATCTAATTTACAATCTGAGTGTGACAGATCATCTAGACATGTTCTCCTGTTCATTTGTGCCAAATGGAAGACAATTTCAGTGGGAATTGGAGGATATTGCATGGACTTGCTTGCCTTAGGAGACCAACCCATAAAAATATTCAGTTCATTTTTCACCTCTAGTCGCATTCTCTCTGATTTAGTATGCAAGTTGCTATATACATTGTAATCATTTAAACCACTTTTGGCAACTAATGTGGTATCTTGAAGTACAACCTGCATGAGTAGTTAGCCATGAACTCGATTGAAGAGCATGAGTTTACAGGGCCACCCACCTTGGGTGCATTAGCAATTCAATTTTATATATTGAAAATCATTTAACCGCTTATGAAGACAGCTATATATAAATGTATTAATATACACATCTAGATGCTAATTTGTATGGCATGCGATGGACATTCCAAGAGTTTTTCTACAAAGATGTGGAGATTAACTGTGAGGACATAGTGTCACCTTAGTAGAAAACTGTAGAAGAGTCATGTCATGGTTAGTGTAGTGCTTTACAAGGATCTAAGTTTCAGTATGGTGATGTTCTTACTGTTGAAGATTAAGAAAAAGTTGAGCTGGTGGAGCTACACTATCAAACAATAGATTGCACGCTTGAGACATGATTATCATGACGGCTATATAATATAAGCGTTTTTCTTACAATCATGAATGTTTACTGTAATATGCCAAACACCCAGTCGTTCATATGTGGATATCTTCTGGAAGAAAATGGCTTTATTTCTTGCTCAATCTTTTTGAGAATGGCAAGTGGCATTTCATTGATGATAAAACAGCAGTAACTGCTGGTGTATTTACAACATCAACAAAACAGTATGCATCATCTGTGCCTCATCTATGCATGAAGAACTCCTAGAACCTCTAGTATGGTAGCTACATCCTTTACGAAATCCATTTTACACCAAGAAGAAAATAAGAGGAGACAATTGAATTTGATCTTCACTACTGGATTAAATATGCCCTCGAAATGCCTCCAATTCATTTCTTTCCAACGAGTTCACCATATGCATGCCGGTATTGTGTTCCGTATCTTCAAAAAAAATTGTCTTTGCTTCTCCTATTCCAGCTCCATAGCATGTCTTCTGTTGTTCTAGGCATTACCCATTGTAGACCCGGCAATCACCGAAAACATTGGCATTGCTGCTGTGAAGCCTTGCAATGTAGGAATAGGTAATCAATAGTTTTGTTCTGCATACCACAAAGTAAGCATCTGCTACAGAATTGGTAACCCCTCTTTTGTAGAATATCTTGTGCGAGACAAGCCCTTTTAGAGACAAATCAAGTGAAACATGCTACCTTGTAGGGTGCAAGAGATCTCCAAATTTGACTCCCAGGCCACTGAGTAAGCTGGTTTTCATTGCTGAACAGTGCATAGTAGCAAGGATCTAACAGAGAGAAGTCCCTTACTTTGCATTTTCCAATTAAGGCAGTTGTCCTTGTTGGACTAGCCTTGAAACGAAAGAAGTTTCTTCAGGAAATCGACTATTCTTTCCAACTCCCAGTCATTGAAGTTTTTCTTCTACATGTCAAGTTCTATGTGTTGTTTGATCTAACATTATATGATAGTGTCATCCTTCTGTAAGTAGCTGCGTAGCTGCTTGATGAAATTTAAAATCCTGCAAAATTCAAGTTTGGTGCTGAATAGTTGGATCGTATTCTCCTTCAAGCCATTATGCAATTGTGTCCATTTGTTCGAATGCTTATTGAGGCAATTTCTAGTTTATGTATTAATCTGGCACCGTGTGCTTGGTTGAATTGAAACAGTATGTGATGGATCTAACTGTGATTTATATCTGCAGAAACGAAATGAGAAGAAAGCAGCTAGTGAGAGGAGGTACTATGAGGGAAAGAGTTATGTCTCTGGAGATTAGTTGACATTACAGAATCAAGGTAGCAGTGTGTTTATGATGTTGGCAATTTTTCTTAATGGCGGAAGAGCATTAGGTTGTGTGTTTGGAGTTGAAATAAAGAATTGATAATATCTGATCTTAGTATCCTCAATATGCATGTGTTTACTCATATCATTACGGTTTGATTTGGCATTGTAATGAATTTCATCAAGGGGTTTTCTTTCCCCATTTTCTCATCACTTTTGGCCAAAAACGTTACTTTTGCTGAATCTTGAAATTACTTAATTCCTCACATTTCTCGTCTGTTTTATCCATCAATGCTGTGAAAATGAATTGTCATTTATGTTGTCTATTTGCAGATGACAAATTGGTGTGGGGCAAGAATCTGCTTCAAAAGATGCAACTTGTAATCCCCTCACCCTTTTCTTCTTCTTCTTCTTCTTCTACTTCTTTCTTTCTTTCTTTCTTTCTTTCTTTCTTTCTTTCTTTCATTGCTTTTTGTTCTTCAACCTTTTAGGAGGTCCCTGCGTCAAGATGCATGCTAGTGCACATGGCGTTCTCTAGTTAAAACAGAAAAATTCTTTGACCAAAAAAAAAAGTAGATAGTGAGAAATAATGTATCATCATGACATTCAGGCTTCCCCGAGTGGACTACTCTCTAGTATTATTATTATTTTTTTTTTCGTTTTGCATGAACCATATTATGTACGTCTTGCTAATGAAGCGGAATTTCTACTTATGAAAGTTGTATATGCATCCGCCCCCAATACATCTAGTATTTCTGGTTGCGACGAGGGATGGGCTCTCAGGATTGTACTATGAAAAAAAACATTTATGCAATGCCCCTAGAGTGGCGAAGGTTAGTTTTTGGTACATTTTATATTTGCGGAGCTGAAAAATTAACGTGTATATACTTTTTTAATTCTTAATTTTAGTGGTTCATGTGTTTAGAGAGTTGACTGACTATAATAATATCAGAGTAATTCTGAATTGCTTATTGCATAATTCACGATTTGAAAGTTCTCTGATGGTAACATCAAAGATAAGTTACAGGAACTCAAATAAGTCATATAACTTTGTAATCAAAAGCAGCAGTGTGTCACTCTTGGTACGTTGGGTGGATACTCTTTAAGCTTAACTAGATGTCTCGGGTTTAAAGGCTTGGGAATGGAAGAATTCATGGTGGAGGAGTGTTTTTATCGCACCAGAAGTTTCTGATGCAGGAGAGAGTCGATTGGATGATTCTCAGTTGTGTTTTGAAGTTTTGTAAGCATTTTGTTGAGAAAATTCTGATGGAGCCAACACAAGTTTGCAGGCAAAAGAATAAACAAGATTAGAAGCTTCATCATTTTGTTGGAGAAGTTTACTAGAACTGATTGGAAATCCTCTCCACCCCTCTTCCTCCTCGACTAGGATATAGGCAATCCATGATGATTAAAGAGGCTATAAGAAGCTGGGTTTTAATCAAAATGGTAGTAAGAGAAGTTGAGTTGGCAGCTTCGTTTTTTGATACATTGAGCAGGGCATTCTTTATGATGGTTATATGTAAGTTTAATCCTTATATATGTGTGCATGTTGCCTAACAAAGACGAAGATTGTACATGACACAGGAGAATCATTTGTTTGGCATTGATAAAAAAAAACCTTGGGATTTAAATTTTATATGTTCTTGCGGAAAACTTCAAGTTAATATACAATAATAACTAAGTTCCTCTTCGTCTTCTCCTTCTCCCTCTGCCCTCGTCCTTTTGCTCCTCTTGGGTCTCTAATGTATCCTTTTTCATCTTCTTTTGCCTGTTCCTCCTTTTTTTCCTCTTCTCCTTCTCCTTGCGCTTCTCCCTTTTCCTTCTCTTTCTTCTTGGTCTGAAGTTTGTCATAAGTACTGGACTAAACATAAGTTTATTTGTTTGGTATACAAGTAATCAAGTAAGTTTCAAGTATCTTAGGTTAATAATTCATTGAAATGAAAAATTGACGATGATGATGTACATTGTAAGCAAGGTGAATGTTATGAAGGCTCGTATCTGATGTCTTATGTCACCAGAATGTGACACAAGACTTAAAGGTAAGTTTTATGAAGTGATTGTTACACTAGTTATGTCGTATGGGGCAGAGTGTTGACCGATCAAGAACTTGCATGTTCAGAAGATGAAAATAGTGAAAATGAGAATACTGAGATAGATGTGTGGGCATATTAGGAGATATATATACAAGATTAGGAACAAAAGATTAGGAACAAAGATATTCAGAACAAGGTGGAAGTGACCTCCGTGATGTACAAGATGAGGGAAGCGCAACTGAGAGTTTACCGAGGGCATAACTAAATAGGAGATTATGGAGGTTGAAAATTAAGGTGGAAGATTAGTACGTAGTCGAGCGGTGTCTAGTTTTCCTTATATTATTACTCTTCTACTATCTTATTTTTTGCTTTTTTTTTTTTTGCTTTGTTGTCTTATTATTTGTTGCTACTACTATCCTTTTCTCCATTATTTTCACTAGGAGTGTACAAAGAAAACAACCAAACCGCACCAACCCAATTATCCAAATCAAATCGAGAAAAATATATGATTTGTGGTTTCGTGTTGGAAAAAAAAAATCAACCATGATTGGTTTGCTTTTGGTCTTACTAAAAAAATAGTTAAACCGAACCGAACTGAACCAACCTAACATTATACATATATAACTTTTATAAATATTTTATGTAATTTATAAATGCTTTTAAAAATTTTTCATAGTTTTTGTCTTTTAACATATTATTTTAAATTTGGACCTAGAATTTTGAATGATCCAATAAGTTTTATAGCTCATAGATGCATGTTATTAACTCAAATAAAGTCCAAACCAAAATTAAATCAATATTGATGTTAACAAAAGAAATGATTTCAGCAGTAGGAATGTCAATGATATTAGATATCTATTTTTTTTAATTTTACAATGGTTAATTTATATAGACATAATTTAGTTATTATTTTGTTATGTAATTAATACTTATCAGTCGTACTTAGTTTGATATGACTTAGTACTTTTAAAGTATATATGATCATTTTTATTATAACTTATTAATTAGCAATATTTATTTTCAGCGATTTTAGTACAATGTCATCACCCATTTCATATTTTGTTATTTTCTTAACTTAGAAACACCTGAGATAGTTGTAGGAACAAGAAAATACCATTGCGGTTTGGATTAAATCTCGATGAAAGAATATATCAATGAAAAGTTAATTTGATAAGTTTAATGACCCTTTCTTATAACTTCTAATTTTATAATGGAAAATCGAAAATATAAAAGAGGAGTCAAAACTCGTCTTTATTGAAAAATCAAAGAAAAGCTCTTTCATTAGAAGTAAGAAAGAACCTTTCTCTTACTATGATTAAAAAAATATTTCAAGTATAAGTTATATGTTTTGTATGAAGATTTTATCGGGGGGGGGGGGGGTGGGGTGATGGAAAAAATTGAGGATGAAAAATTCGACTTTTATTGGTTTGATTTGGTTTATAGATTTAAAAAACTTGATACAAGTGGTCTAGTATCTTAAAAATCCGAATTAATCCGGACTACGTACACCCTTAATTTTCAACTTGGCTTCTTCCCTACTGTATTTCTTTAACAAATCTGTTTTTACATGTTTTATTTGAATCGAGGGTCTATTGAAGATAATCGTGTTACCCTATCAAGATAAAAGTAAGGTCTATATACACACACTATCTTCAAATCTTTTTTTTAGACGGGCGGATTTAGTAAGGCCCCAGGGTTGTCACGTGACACTGCTTCGTTAAAATTTTTTACTAAGTATGTATGAATAATAAAAAGACAAAAATAAATATAGAGAATATATCGGGTAAAGTGACACTATTAAACACAAATGGTTGTGTAGCTTAACTAGTTAGGTGTTTTAAAATTTTTATTAAGATTGTGAGTTCTAATTACTTTTTTTGTTTTCTTTTTGAGAGGTGACTTCCACAAATAGACTAGTTTTGTGACACTATTCAGATTTTGTCCTCCTGTTTTGACAAATGTGCAGAAATAGCTATTTTTGGTTTAGTGAAATAAATGTGCATTAAAATACCCTTCAACTCCTCCTTACAATTTCTCACTCACTTAGGCAAATGTGGTTGAATTAAATTCACAAGTATTTTCTGATTTGTTCAATTGCTCACAGGTCCTATCGGATTCTAACCCTTATGATATATATTGTTGAATCACGTTGGAGTCTAATTAGACAGGAAGTTCGGTATTGATTTAATTGTACACAAAATTTCGTCGATTTTTAGCATAATTTTATCTTATCTGCATCTTATTTATTTTGAAGTTGTTCACAAATTTTGTCGAGTTGAAATGATTTTATCAGTGTTATCCAATAAGGTGTTTTTTAAATTTGCGATTTCAATTTTGATAAAAAAGAACAATCTCAAATCTACTCAGACAAAACCTCTGCACACCAACATAAACAAACAATATCACTCACTTTCAACAATAGACTTTTAAAATTTATAAAGAGAACCACTAAATTATTAGTGACTGCATTAAAAGTTTAAGCACAATTAATCAATAGTGCAAAAATTTTAAACAATAATCAACCATCAATTTTAAATCTACATATATAAACAAAAATTTCAAGCTTCTAAAATTGAAGAACTATGTTGTTCTTGGTAAAAATGAAGAGATGGAGAAATAACATAAGAGTGGAAGGTAAAAAGACTATTTTGCCCGCCTATAAAACCAGAAAAAAAAACCTATTTTTTGCACAAATTTTTTAAAAAGGTGACAAATGAAAACATTCTATATATATGATTTTGAATATAAATTTTATTTAGACATAAATTACATAAAATAATAAATTAATATCTAATTAAACAATTATTTTTAATATACCTAACAAGTAAAATAAAACGGAGGAAGTATTTTGGAATAACTATTTTTAGTATTTTTAGGTATACCTAGCAACTAAAAAAGAACAAGGGAGTACTAAAATAGTGTCCACCAATTATAATTGTAGCTTTACGAGAAAAAGCTACTGATGTTTGCCTATTTTATATTCATACCAATTCAATTTTTTTTTTTGGTTAATTGATTAATAAATACATTTCCTTTTTCTATACATAAAATTATTAAACTAGATTTTTGCGTACTTTTATTTATAACAACTAAATTGAGATCTAAATGCCAAATGTCAATATATATATATAATAGCACCTCACTATAGCAACCATAAAATTTTCAAACAAATACTATCACTATGACGAGATTTAACTGTATGATGAAATTTTAAATTTTGCAATAAATATCTTAGTATTTCATATATAAATTCAAAACTCCATAAAAATAACTATTTCTCGAAAAGAAGATTGAAAAGTTGCCAATAAACACTATAATTTTGTATTTCAATTAATAAGAGGAGAAAGTGAAGATAGTTATATAAGGGTAAGCATACAGTACTAAGTTTGAATAGGAAACTTCTTTAAAGAGATTAAAACAGAGACGACAAATAGGAGAAATTAATTTTCATGTTGTTAATGGTGTAGCAGGGAGGGCCACCACTGCTGCATGTTGTGAATAATAAAAACGATCGAGGATAGATTTAAAATAGTTTAATTATGTATCAAATAATATTGATTTTTTAAATTTATCAAAAATTAATATATTTATTGAGTTCTGTCTTTTAGATTTGATAAAAATACTTATATAAAAAAATTTAGTAATAAATACTAAAAAAGTTTTATCGAATTCTTAAATATATAATATGAAAAGCTACACTAAACACTAAAAAGACATAAGAAAGTAACAGAAGTTACACCTTAAAAATCTATATTAGATTATAAAAATAAATAAAATATAACAAAAACTACAATAATACGAAGACTAAATATGTTAAAATTTTGATAAAATTTAAATAATTAGAATCGTTATTTTTATCTTTCGCTGAATTTAAACGTAAGACCTTACCGTTTTCAATCAATTCATTGACTATTAGGTCACACCGTTAAATGCTATTCTTTTCTCACAAAGTATAATTTTTTCAAAGGACACCTAAATTAGTCTAAGCATCAAACAAATATTGGTCCCTACCTTCCCCCCTCCCAAAAAAGAAAAACATGCCCAAGCGGAAACCATAAGCATATGGTGGCATGTATATATTAATTTGACATGAACACTCAATATTTATGGTCCATGGAGAATAAAGTTACATATATATATATAATAATTTTTTGTGATTTGAACTTTTTTTCGATTCCCTTTTCTGTTTACTATTTTATTATTTTAATATATTATTATATTACTATTTTTGTTATTTATTATTTCTTTTTGTGAAGATTCTTGGAAAATAAATTTTCTATCTTATTAAAAGTAAGAATAAAATATAAGTAGTCTTTACTCTCTCCAAATCCTCTTTATCTGTCTCTCCGAGTTTCTACCATTAAGTAGTACTTGTGCTGTTTAATCATAGAATCTATTCGATCAAGTTGAAAAAACTCACTTAAAAAATATAGTGAATTTGTTATTGTTATGGTTGATAGTAGTAAATTTTTACAGTAGTCAGGGCTGGTGAAGCACGCGCATACAGCTTTATTAGGATTAGAATATAGAATACATATGGGGAGACTGGCCCCGACTCAGCCAGTATGTGTAGCACACTGCACCACTGTTTATTTGGCCTTTATCTATCTTCCCTTTTTTTTACAGCACAAATACCCATCAAAGTGTGTATCAGTATCCACTTATTTCTGCTTCTTTCCATCTACTGCTGCCCGCTATTTGCAAGAGACTCCGCAACGTGCCTGTCAGTCAGCGGTATAAAGTTTTCTTTGCCTTTTTTGACTGTGTAGAAAAGGGGAAAGTGTTTTGAGTTCGGGAAGGGAGGGCTTAAGGTGAAGAATGAGACGAGACCCAAGAACAGATAAAGAAGCAGATGGGCAACTGTGGTACTAGGGAGGAATCTGCTGTCGTCTCCAATGCTCATCATCAAGGTTTCTTTTTTCTTTTCTTTTCCCAGATCTGTCATGTTCTGGTTCCGTTCTACTTGTAATTTAGACTAATTGGAAAACCCAAATGCTACTTTTTTGCATTATGATCCCCTTGTTTGTATGCTTCTTACCGATTTTGCTCAATCTTGAACCATAATTTGGAACAACTACTTTTTTTTGTGTGTTTTTCTACATTGATGGGCAGTCCAGCAGCAGCAGCATCAGGGGTTATCGTTGGCAAACCGGATAGGTGCTGATTCCAAGAAACACAGTCATAGCCGCTCCACATCAGATCTGAGTGATCCTTCCACCCCAAGAAACTTAGAGGACTTTAGAAAGAATGCTGTACTCTACACACACATAATTGCGTTCACTCTTTTTGAGCTGGAAACAATCACTAAAAGCTTCCGATCTGACTATATCCTTGGTGAGGGTGGTTTTGGAACTGTCTACAAGGGCTACATTGATGAGAATGTCCGTGTTGGCCTCAAGTCTCTCCCAGTTGCTGTCAAAGTCCTTAACAAAGAGGGCCTTCAAGGCCACCGTGAGTGGCTTACAGAGGTCAACTTTCTTGGCCAGCTTAGGCATCCTAATCTTGTCAAGTTGATTGGCTATTGCTGTGAGGATGACCATCGTTTGCTCGTTTATGAGTTCATGTTCAGGGGAAGCCTTGAGAATCATCTCTTCCGAAGTATGTGTCCTCTTGTTGTCCCTCTTGTTTTGCTGCGTCAAGTCATGAATAACCTGATGATTTTTTATTTCTGCTATGCATATCCAATTAGATGCCACATTTCTTACACATTACTACAATATCTTTAGGTGATTGAGTGACAATATCAAAAACATGTTATATCTGGTTAGCCTGCTGCATAATGGCTTCTGCTGTTTGACTGCAAGCCAACATAGTTGTTGTCCCATGAGTTACTGTGGCTCTAATGTCATTGCTTTTGTCACCTTAGAATAAATTGCTTATACACTGGAATCTCGTGTCATAAGAAACTCCACATGTTATCAGATTAAAGTTGGGATGGAATTTTCAACTCAAGGAACCAGTGTTAGTGACCTTAACCCCCTCCCCCATCCCAAAAAAAAAATGCTCATCTTCACCAAGCCATATATAAAAAATCAAGTTTCAGCATATGATGCAGCAGGCTTAATTACTTAAAGTACATGTCGAGACAACAAAAGTGGAAACTCGAGTCCTTGTAGAGGTACATTTGAGCCTCCTATCCTTTCCTCTGGTGTCTTTTCTGGTCTCTAAGCCTTTGATCATGAATGTGTTGAATGATGAGATTGGAACTTCTTTAGTTCATCCTTCAATTAAGTACCTTGAAAGGTGGTGGTTCAACCACTGCATGCTGCTACATCGATGATGATATCTGTTTGCTTAAGCCTGATCATTTAATATTGTACCCACAGTTTCACCTGTTGAAATTGAGTTTTTTATCACTCAGAAAATGATGTAGCTCCTGGGAGATATCATAGATTTTATAGTATTAGAAGATGAACTTTGTAAACTTTGAGATCATCTAAATTTCAGGCTTAGTTATATCATTATTGGAATCATGTTACTATGTCTTCTCTAGTCTTCTATTTAATGCTAAGTACAGTTTAGTTAACCTCTGATATATATAAACCTGTAAAAACCACTAGCCTTGCACCCGATGAGAAAATCCTGTGTTGCTGCAAAGAGAATAATATTTAGCTCTATGAATAATACAGTGCCAGAAAAGAGGAATGGTGGTGCTAATGATTTATATGCTCCTTTGTTTGGAGAACATGCTTGTCTTTTGTGATTGGTGCTTCAAATCACTGTTACTTCCACCCAAGTAACTAATCTTCTTGGCTTCAAGCTGATGAATCATGATATTACATTCTTATTGCTTCAAAAGAATGAATGTTAGTTTTGCTTACTAAGTTGTGGTATTTCTTGAGGCTTTCAGGGGCTACTGTTCCATTATCTTGGGCCACAAGAATGATGATTGCTCTTGGAGCAGCTAAAGGGCTTGCTTTCCTTCATAATGCGGAAAGACCAGTTATCTATCGTGATTTTAAGACCTCGAACATATTATTGGATTCTGTAAGTCATGTTTCCAGGACTAAGTAATTCCCTTGATTTTCTCTGGTTTTACCTTTCCTTGTCCAACACCCCCCCCCCCCCCCCACACACACACACACATTTCTTGGTTATCCTTTTGTCTTGATTGGAATAACATGAGATTGGTGGGAATTGCAGGATTATACGGCAAAACTATCTGATTTCGGGCTTGCAAAAGCGGGGCCACAAGGTGATGAGACCCATGTATCAACTCGTGTGATGGGTACCTATGGTTATGCAGCTCCGGAATATGTTATGACTGGTATATACTAACCCCCAACCCCCCCAAACCAAAAGAAAAGAAAAAGACTTGTCTGTTATCATGCATTTGTCTGATTCTTCAATTCAACTTACAAACTACAATACTCTAAACAATCTGAAGTGGAAAAAGGAAAAAGAAAGAGTTGATAGAAACTCACAGCTTACTTATAAAAATAAGAAAACTCATCGCTTGTGGTATACAGATTTGTGTTGCTGCTACCACCCTCTGAAGTCAATGAAAATTTTGGTCGAGTTTAGGCTATTCGATCCAAAAAGAAATACCACAGTAGTCAGTTCCAATTGTGGATTCAAGAATGCTTGCTCCTCCTTAGGCTGGTTCATAGAAGGTCTATATTTTCTCAGCACATGACCCCTAACCCCATGGAGATTTTATCATGCTAGTTTCTTATGATAGATTCTGGTAGGGTTTTACCTTGAAAATATGAAAGGGATGATTAAAAGAAATTCTGTAACTTCAATTGAGAACATTTGTAGAGAAAGGTGAATTATAAGAAAACTGGTTAATATGTCAGACATCAGACTTGTTATGATATATGCAGAATCTTCTATTCTACTATAACCATATTGGTGCTTCAGTAGTTGTTCAAAAACCAAACTAGATTTTTTTCTGGAGTTGCAGTTAGTGCTCTATCTGCATAATAATAGGTATCACCGTGTCAGTCCTTGATGAAGATTCCATATGACTAAAACATATCATTATTTCCCATTGGAGAACTGTGAAAAAAGACAAAGAGTCTTGTTAAGTTATGTAAAGCCGTTCTGACTCTCGATCTTAGATCCCAAAGTTCAAATTTATTGACATGTAAGTATGAGGTATTCAACCAATACCTAAATCTGTCTGGTGTATATTTTTTAAGCCAAATTTTGGAGGCAAAATTGAGTATCGTTGTCAAAGTATCTATTTGATGTTTGGCATACCTGATACAAGTTGTAACATGTTCTGGACACAGGACACCTTACTGCAAGAAGCGATGTGTACAGTTTTGGTGTAGTACTCCTAGAACTATTGACGGGAAGGAAGTCTGTCGACAAGACCAGACCAAGCAAGGAACAGAATCTAGTTGACTGGGCTCGGCCAAAGCTTAACGATAAGAGAAAAATGCTGCAGATTATAGACCCTAGATTAGATAACCAATACTCGGTGAGGGCAGCTCAAAAGGCTTGCAGTTTGGCATACTATTGCCTGAGCCAAAATCCCAAAGCAAGACCCTTGATGAGTGACGTGGTTGAGACTTTAGAGCCACTACAATCCAGCGGTGGCAGTGCAAATGAAGCCTCGTCAACTGGAACTGGTGTTCGATTTGCCATAGGGAGGGTCCCAGATTACCGAACACATCACCGGTATGGTAGCTCTCTTGGTACTGCAGCTGGTTGTCGGTCCCCCAACCCAAACTGTTCCCCAGGTGGCCCTGCAGCATGCCGTGTTAGATAAGGAACTCGGCATAATTGAATGTAGCTTGGGTGTACTACTGTTCTATACTTTGATGTAAATTGCAGGAGAAAGTATAGTCTTTTTTAAGCTTGTGTGGTTCTTAAATGGGCAAATCTGTGTACCAGGTGAAGAGCAATTTGCTGACACAGTTTTTGCTTCTTCCCTTTTTCCCCAACATTGTTGCCTCATGGAAGAATTGAATGTGTGTTTGGGTAATTACTAGTACTAGTTTGATTTTACTTTTATCTATACATATATATATATATATCCCACGATGGAAGTAGAGGTGGACATGCTGGTGTAAAACCACATTTGGAATCATTAATCCATGTTTCATCTTTTGTCAAGATTGATGATGCAGGTGTGGTATTAACATCTCGTTTGACATTCTACCTCTCAAGTTTCCACTTCCAAGTTTTGGCTCAAAACTCGGAATGACCCATCAATTAATAAGATTTGATACATTATATATATCTTTAATTTAAGATCATAATAATTTTTTAAAAAAAAAATTCGTGTGAAATGAAGGAAGTAACAACTTTCTCGCACGTTAAACACACAAACTACTTCTGTTCTTTCAATTATACTCCGTAGTGTAATGTCTTATTACGTAAAAGAAAAATGTTTTTGTTTAGTTTTGCTCATTTATTATTCTGCTTTAGATTATCATAAATTTAGTGCAAAATTTCCATTATGTAAATAGTTTCAATGTTTCTTTTTTTTATTTTTATAATAACAAATGGGGATTAACATGATTGTATTTGTGCAGGACTTTTATTTATAGAGCATAATTTATTATATTTGTGTGTAATTTTCATAGCACAGTATTTAATTTTAAAATATATGTAGTGTATTTGTAATCTAGTATTATTTTTTGTGTACGATTTTCATAGGTTAAATGGGGTAAGTATTTGATTTTAAAATAGGCCGAATAGTCTGATTGATTCTCCTACCGATGTTGTTTATATTCTGTCCCTTCATGGAGTTTCAGTCAGACGTCTCAATTCGGTCATAACAAGCATTTTAAATGTCTCTACTTATTGATCTGAGTTTATGTGACGTTAATATATTTGAGTTGGAGAAAATGTGCGGTGCATATTATACACGCGAATTAAGGAGAGAATTAGCTTTTTGGGTCACTTATAATTTTCTTTTTAAAGTTTTATGACTTGTTTACAATTTACGAGAGATGTTCATTTTTACACATAGAGATTTTGATAAATTATTTTCTTCTATTTATTTTGTAAGAAGTCAAGAGTTCTCGTCTCCTTCGAATTAAGATAGTTAATTATTAGGTTTCAAATTTTTTTAAAAATCTAATCAGAAAAGATAATTAAAAAATTGAAAAAAAAAATGAAAGGATAATTTTGTAATTTGAGTTTATTCATTCGTCGCTTTATTCAAGAATAAAATTGCAAAAAATCGACAAGGTAGTTTATTTCGTACGTTGAAATTATTGGTGGCAAAATATCCAATTTAGAGCAAAATTAATAAATAATACTTTCCTCATTTTAAAATAAATATAATTTTTTTATTTCTCATTTTATTTAAAAATAAATAATATTTCACATAATTAAAAATACATTAATAATGTTCTTCAATATTTACTACGATTTAAATAAATAAAATTTTATATAATTAAAAAATTATTAAAAATTATATTTTTTAAAAGTTATTATTAAAAATAAATTAATAAAAATATATTTTAATTTTTTTGAGAATTACTAATTCTTTTCAAAGCTCGTCATAAATTAATAAAATCCTTTAAAACAAAGTGTCATCGGTGGGAAAAAAGTAAAAGGTATAGACTTTATCCCTTTGTGCTTTTAGTGATGATATTATAATTTTACTTTTTAGAACTCTATTCATTAGTGAGATATTAGAGAAATAATTTTTTAATTTTTTATAAGTATTTTTTAAAATTTTTTATTAAAAAAATTTATTTTTATATATAAAAATTATTATTTTTAAATATAAAAGATCTAAAAAGATCATTTTTCTATTTAAATTATAATAAAAATAAAAAGATCTTATTTATTATTTAAAAATATATATAAACAGATACTTGTTAAATTAATTTAATCTAGACATTTTGGGATCGTTTGCTTTAAAGATGAATTATGCAAAAATAAATAAAAATAAATTGATAATGAAATGATAATAACTACATGATATAGTAGATTTTTTTATTAAATATTTAATTTGATATATTATACATTAGTATATAATGCATGATATAGATTTTTTATTTACTTTTTAAATAAAATAAATTTTTCTTACTGTTAGGAGGGAATGAGTGGAAAAATGATTTTTTAGTTCTTTATAAATTTTTTTATAAGATATTTTATTTTTTACATATAAAAAATCTAACCAGGTCATTTATTTTGTATTTTCACTTTTAGGAGAAAAAAAAAACAGTTAACTTTTTTTTTAATATTTTTTTTATTTGCAGTTTTAGGAAAAAAATAAACTAAAGCAGTTATTTTTTTTGTAGTTTCATTATTTTTTTGTATTCACAATTTTAAGAAAAAAAAAAAGGAGAAAGATATTTTTTTTATAGCAATTATAGGAAAAAAAATGAAGGCACTTAATTCATTTATTTTGTATTTTTTTGAATTCTCAGTGTTAGGAAAAAAAATAAAACAGTTAATTTTATTTTTTTTTGTATTTTCAGTTTTAGGAAAAAATAATTAAAGCGGTTAATTTGTTTTTCTTTTTATATTCACAGTTTAGGGAAAAAATGAAACAGTTATTTTTTTTTAATTCACAGTGTTAGGAAAAAAATTAAAGCAGCTAATTTTTTTAGAAACCGCAATTTTAGGGAAAAAAAACTAAGGCAGTTAATTACTTTTTTTTGTAGTTTTTCATTTTTTTTTTGTATTGCATTTTTAGAAAAAAAATAAAGTGATTAATTTATTTTTTTTTGTATTTTATTTATTTGTATTCACAGTATTAGGAAAAAAAACTAAAGCACTTAATTATTTTTTGAATCACAGTTTTAGAAAAAAAATTAAAATAGTTAATTTTTTTTGTATTATCAATGTATATTCCGTTCTATTTTAAAATTAAGAGATAAGTTTATAAGTTTAATTATTTTATTTTATATATTTCTGATGTATGTATTTTAATAAATTTTTTATTTTTGATTGTACAGTACATAATTTTAACATAATGATGATTTGTAAAAAAAATGAAAAAACGTGCAGTTATATATTGAATGTTAGAGAATAACTGGAGAGTAATTTTAGCATAATTATAATTTATGAAAAAAAAAACATAAATTTTCACTTTTATACGTTATAATCACAAAAATATAATAATGTATTCAGGGTCATTTGAAAATACAATTTTTTTTTTGGTTGTAAAATACAGAATTTAGTTCTACATTGTAGTTAATTTTTGCTTCAACTAGAACTTGATTTTTCAAGTTAGAAAAATAAGAAAATGATCAAATTTATCTTTCTATTTTTCGAAAATTATCTCTATTTATCATTTATCATATCATCCGGCTAAATTTATTCTTATCTCTAGCAAATTTCATTAGAGCTAGGGATAAATTTTGGCCGAATGATATAATGATAGATAATATAACGGACGATAAATGTAGAATGTTGTTTTTATTAGAAAATTTTAAAATAAAATACATATAAAATAATACTAAACTTTTCAAATATCCCTTTTAACTTATCACCAAATACTATTTTCTTGAAATATTACAAAATTCATATCCAATCACCAACTTGATAATATATACTAGGGTTCGTTTGGCAGAGAATCGTTTAGTAGAATGTATAAGATAATATTGAATAATGTGTATTAATAATATTGATATTAGTTATGCTTTCATTAATTATTTTAAAATTATTCTTATACACTGTTTGATTGCGTGTATTAAAAATAATATGCATGACATAATTTTAAAAAAAAAATATTTGTTTTATAAAAATATACTTTTGAGAAACGATGAGAAATAAATTTGTTTTAGCAAAGGACCGTAACCGACACATGATAAAAATGAAATGAAGGCGGTAGCATGCGTAAGGAGCAATTCGAAATTCAAAATAAAGAGGGCCGTTGTGCTTTATGCTCCCTCATATACTCCAAATACCCCTTTCTCTCTCACTTTCCTTAAGATCCGAGGCAAATCAATCACCGCATCTTCATCGTGAGAGAAATGGAGAAATACGAGAAATTGGAGAAGGTAGGTGAAGGAACCTATGGGAAAGTATACAAAGCCAAGGACAAGGCAACCGGGCAACTGGTGGCTCTGAAGAAGACTCGGCTTGAGATGGACGAAGAAGGGGTACCTCCCACTGCCCTCAGAGAGATCTCCCTTCTTCAGATGCTCTCCCATTCTCTCTACATCGTCCGTTTGCTCTGTGTTGAGCACATTGACAAAAACGGCAAACCTATTCTTTACCTTGTTTTTGAATATTTGGATACTGATCTTAAGAAATTCATCGATTCTCACCGCAAGGGACCCAATGCTAGGCCTCTTCCTCCTTCCCTCATCCAGGTCCGTGCAAACCCCACCCTTTTCTTTTCTGTGTTTGTGCACACGATATGCTTGATATTGACATTTTCCCATTTCGGGCAGAGTTTCTTATATCAATTGTGCAAAGGGGTCGCCCATTGCCATAGCCATGGAGTTCTCCACAGGTCTAACTTAGTCATTGCTTATCTTATTTTTTGCTAAAGGATTAGTTTAGTGTGATTCTGGGCAATTTGCTTAGTGTTAATCCACCCTTGTTATATCTTATGCAGAGATTTGAAGCCACAGAACCTACTTGTGGACAAAGAAAAGGGCATACTTAAAATAGCTGATCTGGGTCTTGGAAGGGCTTTCACTGTCCCCTTGAAGAGCTACACCCATGAGGTTAATTAGTTTTCTTTTTCTTTATACTGGCATTGCCATCTATATAGCCACAAAGATATAGAGAGTTAGACATCTAGAAGTTAAAATTAAGTCCTTGCTGGTGGAATGACTCATTTGCGTTTGTTCTTTTTGTTTAGATTGTTACTCTGTGGTACAGAGCTCCTGAAGTTTTGTTGGGATCTACTCATTACTCAACTGCTGTCGATATGTGGTCCGTGGGATGTATATTTGGTAAGTTTGTTTGAGTTGATCATGTTGTTTACTCTTGTAGACTTATTCACTGCTTAGATTTTTATTTTTTTTTTGCTTCTTTCAAGTTAGAAATGTTTGCTAAATCTTTACAATGTTCCTTTTGTCTTGCTTTGGATTATACTCCATTTTAGTTTTCTTCTAATTGACTAGTTATAGCACACTTCGTTCAATATGTCTATGATCTATAATTTGAAATATTACTGTTAGTTGATGGAAATTCAGTTAAGACATAATTTTGTTCTAATATTAAATAGAAAATATTAGTTCCATAGGACGGTAGTAATAAATGCCATATCTTGGTTTGAACTTTTCGCATGAAGTTGGATTTGGGCAGTTTATGTTCTTTTAGTATCATTTGGATAACATATTTGGAGGGCTTTGGGTTGCCTTCAACATATCTTAGGTTCAAAAGAGCTTTTTGATCTCAAAGTTGTTCTTTAGAGAATTGGTATATCTGTTGTTAAAGGCTTGTGTGAGGCATGTTTAAGCTCTAAAATCATGTTAAGCTTAGGCTTGGGCTCTTCTTGAAGTGGATGGCATCACTAAACAATAAATATAGCTGGAAAACAGAGAGATTAATTGTTTAAAAAATGTTATGAATAGATTTCCTACTTATTTCGAAATGGAATTTAGAGATAAAAATAGCACCTTTGCATATCAATGAAAATTGTAGATTGGTTTCTGTAACATAGTTTTTACATATTTTCAGTTCATATGTTTCACTTGTTACAGTTTTTTTTTAATTACTTTGTTCATATAATTGCGGTTGTTGCTTAGAGTCATTAGTAACTAGAGATCTAAGCTCATTTTTAATTGCGCTTTGCACTTAAAGCCCCAATGGACTTAGAAACTTTTATATGCCTGTCGGCTTTGACAACATAGTATAAGGACTTCTAAAGAACTCAAGTATAACTACGATGTTACCAGTGAAGACTTTTTACCATCTATATATTTGTTGTATGTAAAAAGTTAAAATAGTTTTGCACAATAAATTCTTGTAAAGCACTTCAATGGAAATTCTCACCATTCTAATAGGGCCAAGCGATTCAGGCCAAGCAGAAACCACTGGCTGTAGTATAAGTTTTCAATTTTTTTCTTAGTATGTGATCGGCATTGGCAAAGAATTGGACATTAGAAAGAAAATCCTTTTAGTTCCGCAGGGGGTTGGCCGAGGGGTCAAAGGAAAACTATATTTCCTGGTTAATACACTCACACTTTCATAGGTAGGTTGTTTTAATTGTTTTCTCTATGTGATGTAGTTGAGATGGTTCGAAGGCAAGCGTTATTTCCTGGGGATTCTGAGTTTCAGCAATTGCTTCACATATTCAGGTATGTCTATGATCAGTCACCAAGTTCTTTGTATTTCCTGCTTGTCATTTTTGTGTGCGTCCGGTAGGGGGGAGGGGGCTTACCAACAATATTTACGTTGGATTGAACTTTAACAGTAGCTTCTGCTTTGGGTAATTGCTCGTTAATTAAGTAGCAAATACTCAGACATGGCTACTGATGACTATTGTGGCTAAAATACTGGATTTTCAATTACGTCTCCACATATGATTTTGAGGTATTAATGTTCAGGATGTTATCGAATGATACCAACTGCCACCTTGATGATACTTTGTCTTACAAAAGTTGCTTAGGGGTTGAGTTCTTAGGATATTCTTTAAGAATAGATGGCTTTTTCCTTGAGACATGAAAATTGGATTCATGTTAATAGGAATTTTTTTCTTCATTCCTATAGATTGGTCATAAAATCCAGCTTCTGCACAGGAGGGATATCACAAGTAGAACCTCCAGTAGGTTAAAACATTTGACATTTGAGGTTTTAACTCTAAAATTTTGAAGGGCAGCATCAAGTTTCTAGTACTAAAACTAATAAAATCAAAAGGAGAACTGAATCTTTGTATTGCAACCAACCATTTTCTTTTGATAAATTTGGCCAAGGCAGACGAATTGATTATCATAAGATATGTTTATGCAAATTGGTGAAGGTTGTTAGGAACTCCAACTGAAAAACAGTGGCCTGGAGTCAGTTCACTCCGCGACTGGCATGTTTATCCACAATGGGAACCTCAAAACTTAGCCTCTGCTGTTCCAACATTGGGACCTGAAGGTGTAGACCTCCTAACGGTAAATCTTCATCTCATCTTTTGGATAAAATTTTCCTGTAACTCATGCTTTTATTCATGTAATGCTTTCTCATTGTACTGCGTATTGTTAGAACTATAAGTGTATAATGCTGTTATATGCTTGGTCATTGCAGAAAATGCTGAAATTTGATCCGGCAGATAGGATTTCAGCAAAAGCTGCACTTGATCATCCGTACTTTGACAGCTTGGACAAGTCTCAATTCTAAGAGGTTGCTTCTCTACTCAAGCAGATCACCTGTAATGATCACTTGCATCACTTGTTTAGGACGTTCTCAGTGCTGAATGAGGATTATCATCGTCTTGGTGATTGAAATTTGCCATGTAATCTTGTCTGACTTTCATATTTCACTCTACTGTTCTAGGCTTGTATTTCTGAAGTTGAGACTTTCATAGATCACACCTGTAAGAAGGCCTGTTTTGCGGCCAAGTTTAGTGTTATGTTCTCTGAGGGTAGAGAATACAAAGTTTATTTTAGGACAGATTAAATAAAGTCACGAAAGAAGCAAAACTTTAAAGGTATCAAAAGGATAGAAGAATATTGAGAGAAAAATATGACTTATTAAAGACATGTTTAAATGTGTGATAGGACCTAATAAATTTCCTAATTAGAAACAAAAAATTTTGGCTCCAAATCTGCTAAATTCACCCAAATATATAAGAATAAATAATATCCAATATAAATAAAATTAATTCACAAAAAGTTATAGTATCATAGACCAACTACAAAGATCGAAATATCATAGAAAAAGAATTTGCAAGAAAAAATTAACTCAAAATTGAAATTCCCATATCCTCACAATAATTTATTATCCTCTCTTATATATATTAGTAAAATAATTTAAGTGATATAAAACAAGCATAAAATGTTAGAAATAACATCTTTATTCTGATCTCCGCACGTTACACCCAATTTTGACCGTCCTACGCGCTTATATGTTGTTTATATACATATATTTTATTCATATTTTTTACATAAATATTCGACTTGTATTCATATTTATAAAATAATTAGTTATCGTAATATTGCGAAAATTATTTCAAACTACATATATTCGTACATTCTAAAATGACCCATTTTGATAAATAAATATTTTATTTTATTTAAGTTCGAAAGCTTAATTCAATTAATTGATTAATAGTGCATCTTGAATTTTATTTCAAGAATAAGATATTTTACTATTTAAATGATTTCAATTTTTTATAATTTATGCTATTTTATTAAGAAAGTCGGTACATTTGAAATGAATTTGATTTTGTTTTAAATTGCAAATTTAGCCACAAATGAGTCAAAATCTGCATATTCCTCAATTCACGCCGTCTCATTTTTAATATTATATTATATATGTATTTATTATTTATTTATTATATATCAGATTTTTATATAATTATTTTTTATTTCTAACCGTCAGATCATTAGATCGACGGTCCAAACTAATTTGATCCGCCCCAAACTCATTTACTCGAATCGACCCGCCCAAATACCCAAAAGACACCCCTAAACCTAATTCATTTTTCCCATTCCCACACTCACACACACAGCCGCAGCTCTCTCCTTCACACTCTCTTCTTCTCTTTTCAAACCCATCATCTCCCTCCCCTTCTTCTCCATTAGCGCCGCTGCCCCTCTGCTCTCCCCCTCTTCGTTCTTTCCCTCCTTCATCCTCTATCTTCTCCGGCCAACATCACTCCAACCAACGGCCCAAAACCGAACACAGCGGCACCCTCACCAGTTATCTCCTCACTTCGGCAACCTCCATTAACTCCGACCAAATATCGCCGCCTCCACCACGAAAACACCCAGTACCCCATTTCCCCTCTCACTGCCTCGCCACCACCGGATGTCACTCTCTCTCTCTCTCTCTCACACCAAAACGCAGCCCCTTATTCCCGTCGCGTCCCTCTTCGTCTCCATCTTCTCCAACCGGAAAAACCCCTCCCAAGCAACCAGAAAAGACCCTTCACCGCCGAAACCAGCCGGACCTCCAGCAGCACACACGCACATAGAACAAATTGGATAGACATATACAATTAGTTTACTGATTTTCTGTCCTCTCTTTCTGTTTTAGTTTTTCTCAATTGTCTTGCTTCCTTTTCTTGTTGATTTTATATATTCATCACTTGCACTCGGAGTCGGAGTACTCGACTTTGACAGCCTCAATCGCCGTACAACACAAGGTAACATCTTTTTACATTACATTACATTACGCTTAGTTTCAAGAATTGGTTAATTGTGTGGGCTGTTTGTTTTGGTTGAGCGATGTGAAGTAAAACAGTTTTCTGGCCTATTAGTATCTATATCTGATTTACGTGATTTTGAAGTGCTTACAGCTTGTAAATTAGCTCAGATTAAACTCTATAAAGCTTGATTCTAAGTATGTTCAGTTGTCTGTTATGGAATCATCAAACTCCTTGCTTGAATATTTGATTATTATCTGCTTGTTTGACGTTTAATCACTTTTAATAAAGCCCTAAGAATTCTAGTTCACAACTCCAAAATAGTGGTTCGAACGCCTCTTGGACATTAACTGCTTATCTTTTGATAGAATGAGCAGGACTGTAACATGTCACCTAGTGAGTTAATATAATAATTGAACTTGGTGCAAAAACAACTTAGGTTTAAACTGCTCTAAATCATGTATATGTTGTGCATATCTAAGTCATTGGCATAAAGAATTAGCTCTAAGTAGTACATTTGATTGGGTATCCAATTAGCCATATACTTGTGTGACATTGTAGCTTCCAACTTAGCATTTAAAAGATTTCATAGGTTCTGAATTTTGAAATATGGTCAACTATCTGCTGGTAGATAAGTAGTTTCCTGAGCATGATTTAAGCAAATGCGAAAATCTTGTTTAGTTTAAGTAGTGTGTTATATGGTTTAATATGGTACATATTTAGTTCACTCAACATGAATAATCAGACACCTTCATTTGGTTGTGTAAATATTCAAATTCCAATCCTCTCTTTTCTAATTTTTGTTTGCCGATGATTTTGTGTAAACTAACTGGATTGGATTATTGTTTGATGAATATTTTTGAATGTTGTTGAAAATGAGTAATTACTTTTTTTATAAAAAATACCGTCCAAGTAAACTCCTCTTCTCCCCTCCCTGAAACTTGGTCGCAAATAGGCATCGCCTTATCTCCGCCTCCCTCACTTCTAACAGACCCATCACAGAGATCATATGGGTTTCTCTTGTAGTCAACAATTCTTTTCCAAAGACTTACTGTTGTAATATGTGATTTTGTGTTGGTTTTTGGTATTTATAGATTGACACGATTTTGGGGTACAAAGAGAGAGTTCTGATCTGGGTTGTTTATTTTTTCGCCTGGGTTGATGATTGTGGACCATTTGCATTTTCAGTATAATGGGTTCCTTTTGGGAATTCTTTTAATTTCTCTTTCAGCTTTGGAGGAAGGGAAGGATTTGCTAGGTGGTTTTGTTTTTGCCGTTTTATTGTGTTTTAAACATTTGTTGTCTGTTGCTGCTCCTCTTTATTTTGTTTATTTGTTGAGGCATTATTGCAGGGTGGGTTGATTAGGGGGTTCCACAGGGTATTGAATCCACCTCAAGTATGAAAATTCTAGTTTGTGTCCACGCCCATTTTCGGTTCGCTCGCGTAAGCTATGACTTTGTGCAAGTGTATGTCCTGGTTTTTAATCATTAGTTTTCAGTTAATGTTTGCGATTGTCATATATAAAATCCCTGAATTCTACAAATTTTGGTTTATGTCGGCCTTAATGTTTTTATTAACGGATTGTTTGTTTCTATTTGTCTCCTACAAAATATGCATATGTTTGAGCCTGAAACATTATTTCTCTGTACTTTATTTAACTTCCAAGTGCTTAGCCTAATGCATGTTTTACCATTTCATTAGCTAATCTTGTGTGATGCATGACAGTTAGACTATTCTGTTTCTTCTCCCCCTCTTAAACCTTGAACTGTGATGATCTATTCGAAGGTCCTTGCAAATTGCTTCAAATTGAAACAATTTTTGTAAACTTTAATGATATCTTTTCTCTTTTCAATTGATCCGGGACATTTCTTCCTATATGTGTGCTTAATAATTACATATAATTAGAATTGCATTTATATGACAAGCTCGGGTAAGATAATAGCATGCCTTATTTATAATCGATTTCTTTCTTCTCCTCGGTAATTAGAATCATATTAATATTTGTTTATTTATGACAAGCTCGGTTTGATTAATTTTCCTTTCTATGACAACTTCATATGGTAACCTACGATCTTGTATTTATGTGGTTAACATGTCAGCTTTATTTTCTAAACATATTTTTTGGTATGTAGAATGTGTTTTTCTTTGAAATTAATTCTGCCCTCTTTGATCAATTCTGATTATTATAGTAGAATCCGATTAGCTTTTATCAATTCTGATTTGCTTTTGTTAATTAAGGAACAAATTTTCCTTTGATTGATTCTCCCATCTGTCTCCTTTCCTTTATTCAGCCGAACCACTCCTAGTCTAAGGGAGTATCATTCCAACATGACTTTTTGAGAAAGGAAAATAAAAACATTCTTGCTCTTTCTAGTACTCAAGTCTCATTATCCTTAAAGCTTCACTAAGTTTCTAATCTTCATTTTTAAGTCATTTTTTTTGACTAGTTATGCCAAGGTTTGTCTATTTTAATTATTGGTCAAATATGACATGATTCATGTTTAAATCATATCTATTTAATTTATTTATTGATTTCTTTGTCTATGAAAAACATGAATCTTATTTGTAATTCATAACTATGATAGTCATGTGCTTACCTATATATGCTGGGTTCTTGCGTTTGTTGGTTTGTTAAAGAGGTTTCTTATCTAATTCGAAGGGTTCGTTGGGGCTTTGGAATTAGTTAATCTAATATGCTTATATTAATATTATTATTATTATTATTTTATTATAGTGGAATATATTATTATTGTTATTATTATTATTATTGTTACTATTATTTTGTGGTAGTGGGGAGCATTGTTGTTGTTGTTGTTGTCGTTATTATTATTATTATTATTATTATTATTATTTGTTGTTGTTATTATTATTATTATTATTTGTGTAGTAGTGACATAATGATTATTATCATTATATACTTTTTTCTTAGTGGTAACATAATTATTAGTTTGCTTTTAGCTTTTAGCTTATGTTTTGACTTTGAATTAAAGGATTCTTTAAAAGGATAGAAGACCCCAAACCCAACAAGACTTAGAGGAGAACACACTTGGAGAAGAACAATACTTAGACAAAACTTAGAGAGAAACGAGAGAGACTGAGAGAGAAAAAACCCTAAGAGAGAAGAAAAGCCGAAGAGAAACAAGACAAGAAGAGAACCCAATGGGGAAGAACTGCTACTTCCAACCTTCTCTTTAGAAATACATTTTTTACATTCAAATATGGTCATTCCTTTATTAACATAGGAACTGGAAATTTGCTTGGCTCCTAAGCATTTTCTTTGCTCTCTGCTCCTCTCTTTAATTCTATGGCTCCTTTATACCTCCTCAATGCAAGCACCGCTCGTAATCCTTGAGATTCTTGTGATCTTGATGCGTTGAGGATGGGTACTAATCAAGGCGTTTTGTTGCATTATTAATTCGTGATTTTCCTTTCAACTTTGGCATTCGTCGGTTAGTTTATTTACCTTTACTAACCTGTAAGCAGATATCATCTCATTCCAAAATTCATCGGAGAGTCGCCGGGACTAAAGGAGGCTACCGACGAATACCCCTATACTCCAAATACCCCTCTCTCTCTCACTTTCCTCAAGATCCGAGGCAAATCAATCACCGCATCTTCATCGTGAGAGAAATGGAGAAATACGAGAAATTGGAGAAGGTAGGTGAAGGAACCTATGGGAAAGTATACAAAGCCAAGGACAAGGCAACCGGGCAACTGGTGGCTCTGAAGAAGACTCGGCTTGAGATGGACGAAGAAGGGGTACCTCCCACTGCCCTCAGAGAGATCTCCCTTCTTCAGATGCTCTCCCATTCTCTCTACATCGTCCGTTTGCTCTGTGTTGAGCACATTGACAAAAACGGCAAACCTATTCTTTACCTTGTTTTTGAATATTTGGATACTGATCTTAAGAAATTCATCGATTCTCATCGCAAGGGACCCAATGCTAGGCCTCTTCCTCCTTCCCTCATCCAGGTCCGTGCAAACCCCACCCTTTTCTTTTCTGTGTTTGTGCACACGATATGCTTGATATTGACATTTTCCCATTTCGGGCAGAGTTTCTTATATCAATTGTGCAAAGGGGTCGCCCATTGCCATAGCCATGGAGTTCTCCACAGGTCTAACTTAGTCATTGCTTATCTTATTTTTTGCTAAAGGATTAGTTTAGTGTGATTCTGGGCAATTTGCTTAGTGTTAATCCACCCTTGTTATATCTTATGCAGAGATTTGAAGCCACAGAACCTACTTGTGGACAAAGAAAAGGGCATACTTAAAATAGCTGATCTGGGTCTTGGAAGGGCTTTCACTGTCCCCTTGAAGAGCTACACCCATGAGGTTAATTAGTTTTCTTTTTCTTTATACTGGCATTGCCATCTATATAGCCACAAAGATATAGAGAGTTAGACATCTAGAAGTTAAAATTAAGTCCTTGCTGGTGGAATGACTCATTTGCGTTTGTTCTTTTTGTTTAGATTGTTACTCTGTGGTACAGAGCTCCTGAAGTTTTGTTGGGATCTACTCATTACTCAACTGCTGTCGATATGTGGTCCGTGGGATGTATATTTGGTAAGTTTGTTTGAGTTGATCATGTTGTTTACTCTTGTAGACTTATTCACTGCTTAGATTTTTTTTTTTTTTTTGCTTCTTTCAAGTTAGAAATGTTTGCTAAATCTTTACAATGTTCCTTTTGTCTTGCTTTGGATTATACTCCATTTTAGTTTTCTTCTAATTGACTAGTTATAGCACACTTCGTTCAATATGTCTATGATCTATAATTTGAAATATTACTGTTAGTTGATGGAAATTCAGTTAAGACATAATTTTGTTCTAATATTAAATAGAAAATATTAGTTCCATAGGACAGTAGTGATAAATGCCATATCTTGGTTTGAACTTTTCGCATGAAGTTGGATTTGGGCAGTTTATGTTCTTTTAGTATCATTTGGATAACATATTTGGAGGGCTTTGGGTTGCCTTCAACATATCTTAGGTTCAAAAGAGCTTTTTGATCTCAAAGTTGTTCTTTAGAGAATTGGTATATCTGTTGTTAAAGGCTTGTGTGAGGCATGTTTAAGCTCTAAAATCATGTTAAGCTTAGGCTTGGGCTCTTCTTGAAGTGGATGGCATCACTAAACAATAAATATAGCTGGAAAACAGAGAGATTAATTGTTTAAAAAAATGTTATGAATAGATTTCCTACTTATTTCGAAATGGAATTTAGAGATAAAAATAGCACCTTTGCATATCAATGAAAATTGTAGATTGGTTTCTGTAACATAGTTTTTACATATCTTCAGTTCATATGTTTCACTTGTTACAGTTTTTTTTTAATTACTTTGTTCATATAATTGCGGTTGTTGCTTAGAGTCATTAGTAACTAGAGATCTAAGCTCATTTTTAATTGCGCTTTGCACTTAAAGCCCCAATGGACTTAGAAACTTTTATATGCCTGTCGGCTTTGACAACATAGTATAAGGACTTCTAAAGAACTCAAGTATAACTACGATGTTACCAGTGAAGACTTTTTACCATCTATATATTTGTTGTATGTAAAAAGTTAAAATAGTTTTGCACAATAAATTCTTGTAAAGCACTTCAATGGAAATTCTCACCATTCTAATAGGGCCAAGCGATTCAGGCCAAGCAGAAACCACTGGCTGTAGTATAAGTTTTCAATTTTTTTCTTAGTATGTGATCGGCATTGGCAAAGAATTGGACAGTAGAAAGAAAATCCTTTTAGTTCCGCAGGGGGTTGGCCGAGGGGTCAAAGGAAAACTATATTTCCTGGTTAATACACTCACACTTTCATAGGTAGGTTGTTTTAATTGTTTTCTCTATGTGATGTAGCTGAGATGGTTCGAAGGCAAGCGTTATTTCCTGGGGATTCTGAGTTTCAGCAATTGCTTCACATATTCAGGTATGTCTATGATCAGTCACCAAGTTCTTTGTATTTCCTGCTTGTCATTTTTGTGTGCGTCCGGTAGGGGGGAGGGGGCTTACCAACAATATTTACGTTGGATTGAACTTTAACAGTAGCTTCTGCTTTGAGTAATTGCTCGTTAATTAAGTAGCAAATACTCAGACATGGCTACTGATGACTATTGTGGCTAAAATACTGGATTTTCAATTACGTCTCCACATATGATTTTGAGTTATTAATGTTCAGGATGTTATCGAATGATACCAACTGCCACCTTGATGATACTTTGTCTTACAAAAGTTGCTTAGGGGTTGAGTTCTTAGGATATTCTTTAAGAATAGATGGCATTTTCCTTGAGACATGAAAATTGGATTCATGTTAATAGGAATTTTTTTCTTCATTCCTATAGATTGGTCATAAAATCCAGCTTCTGCACAGGAGGGATATCACAAGTAGAACCTCCAGTAGGTTAAAACATTTGACATTTGAGGTTTTAACTCTAAAATTTTGAAGGGCAGCATCAAGTTTCTAGTACTAAAACCAATAAAATCAAAAGGAGAACTGAATCTTTGTATTGCAACCAACCATTTTCTTTTGATAAATTTGGCCAAGGCAGACGAATTGATTATCATAAGATATGTTTATGCAAATTGGTGAAGGTTGTTAGGAACTCCAACTGAAAAACAGTGGCCTGGAGTCAGTTCACTCCGCGACTGGCATGTTTATCCACAATGGGAACCTCAAAACTTAGCCTCTGCTGTTCCAACATTGGGACCTGAAGGTGTAGACCTCCTAACGGTAAATCTTCATCTCATCTTTTGGATAAAATTTTCCTGTAACTCATGCTTTTATTCATGTAATGCTTTCTCATTGTACTGCGTATTGTTAGAACTATAAGTGTATAATGCTGTTATATACTTGGTCATTGCAGAAAATGCTGAAATTTGATCCGGCAGATAGGATTTCAGCAAAAGCTGCACTTGATCATCCGTACTTTGACAGCTTGGACAAGTCTCAATTCTAAGAGGTTGCTTCTCTACTCAAGCAGATCACCTGTAATGATCACTTGCATCACTTGTTTAGGACGTTCTCAGTGCTGAATGAGGATTATCATCGTCTTGGTGATTGAAATTTGCCATGTAATCTTGTCTGACTTTCATATTTCACTCTACTGTTCTAGGCTTGTATTTCTGAAGTTGAGACTTTCATAGATCACACCTGTAAGAAGGCCTGTTTTGCGGCCAAGTTTAGTGTTATGTTCTCTGAGGGTAGAAAATACAAAGTTTATTTTAGGACAGATTAAATAAAGTCACGAAAGAAGCAAAACTTTAAAGGTATCAAAAGGATAGAAGAATATTGAGAGAAAAATATGACTTATTAAAGACATGTTTAAATGTGTGATAGGACCTAATAAATTTGCTAATTAGAAACAAAAATTTTTGGCTCCAAATCTGCTAAATTCACCCAAATATATAAGAATAAATAATATCCAATATAAATAAAATTAATTCACAAAAAGTTATAGTATCATAGACCAACTACAAAGATCGAAATATCATAGAAAAAGAATTTGCAAGAAAAAATTAACTCAAAATTGAAATTCCCATATCCTCACAATAATTTATTATCCTCTCTTATATATATTAGTAAAATAATTTAAGTGATATAAAACAAGCATAAAATGTTAGAAATAACATCTTTATTCTGATCTCCGCACGTTACACCCAATTTTGACCGTCCTACGCGCTTATATGTTGTTTATATACATATATTTTATTCATATTTTTTACATAAATATTCGACTTGTATTCATATTTATAAAATAATTAGTTATCGTAATATTGCGAAAATTATTTCAAACTACATATATTCGTACATTCTAAAATGACCCATTTTGATAAATAAATATTTTATTTTATTTAAGTTCGAAAGCTTAATTCAATTAATTGATTAATAGTGCATCTTGAATTTTATTTCAAGAATAAGATATTTTACTATTTAAATGATTTCAATTTTTTATAATTTATGCTATTTTATTAAGAAAGTACATTTGAAATAAATTTGATTTTGTTTTAAATTGCAAATTTAGCCACAAATGAGTCAAAATCTGCATATTCCTCAATTCACGCCGTCTCATTTTTAATATTATATTATATATGTATTTATTATTTATTTATTATATATCAGCTTTTTATATAATTATTTTTTATTTCTAACCGTCAGATCATTAGATCGACGGTCCAAACTAATTTGATCCGCCCCAAACTCATTTACTCGAATCGACCCGCCCAAATACCCAAAAGACACCCCTAAACCTAATTCATTTTTCCCATTCCCACACTCACACACACAGCCGCAGCTCTCTCCTTCACACTCTCTTCTTCTCTTTTCAAACCCATCATCTCCCTCCCCTTCTTCTCCATTAGCGCCGCTGCCCCTCTGCTCTCCCCCTCTTCGTTCTTTCCCTCCTTCATCCTCTATCTTCTCCGGCCAACATCACTCCAACCAACGGCCCAAAACCGAACACAGCGGCACCCTCACCAGTTATCTCCTCACTTCGGCAACCTCCATTAACTCCGACCAAATATCGCCGCCTCCACCACGAAAACACCCAGTACCCCATTTCCCCTCTCACTGCCTCGCCACCACCGGATGTCACTCTCTCTCTCTCTCTCTCACACCAAAACGCAGCCCCTTATTCCCGTCGCGTCCCTCTTCGTCTCCATCTTCTCCAACCGGAAAAACCCCTCCCAAGCAACCAGAAAAGACCCTTCACCGCCGAAACCAGCCGGACCTCCAGCAGCACACACGCACATAGAACAAATTGGATAGACATATACAATTAGTTTACTGATTTTCTGTCCTCTCTTTCTGTTTTAGTTTTTCTCAATTGTCTTGCTTCCTTTTCTTGTTGATTTTATATATTCATCACTTGCACTCGGAGTCGGAGTACTCGACTTTGACAGCCTCAATCGCCGTACAACACAAGGTAACATCTTTTTACATTACATTACATTACGCTTAGTTTCAAGAATTGGTTAATTGTGTGGGCTGTTTGTTTTGGTTGAGCGATGTGAAGTAAAACAGTTTTCTGGCCTATTAGTATCTATATCTGATTTACGTGATTTTGAAGTGCTTACAGCTTGTAAATTAGCTCAGATTAAACTCTATAAAGCTTGATTCTAAGTATGTTCAGTTGTCTGTTATGGAATCATCAAACTCCTTGCATGAATATTTGATTATTATCTGCTTGTTTGACGTTTAATCACTTTTAATAAAGCCCTAAGAATTCTAGTTCACAACTCCAAAATAGTGGTTCGAACGCCTCTTGGACATTAACTGCTTATCTTTTGATAGAATGAGCAGGACTGTAACATGTCACCTAGTGAGTTAATATAATAATTGAACTTGGTGCAAAAACAACTTAGGTTTAAACTGCTCTAAATCATGTATATGTTGTGCATATCTAAGTCATTGGCATAAAGAATTAGCTCTAAGTAGTACATTTGATTGGGTATCCAATTAGCCATATACTTGTGTGACATTGTAGCTTCCAACTTAGCATTTAAAAGATTTCATAGGTTCTGAATTTTGAAATATGGTCAACTATCTGCTGGTAGATAAGTAGTTTCCTGAGCATGATTTAAGCAAATGCGAAAATCTTGTTTAGTTTAAGTAGTGTGTTATATGGTTTAATATGGTACATATTTAGTTCACTCAACATGAATAATCAGACACCTTCATTTGGTTGTGTAAATATTCAAATTCCAATCCTCTCTTTTCTAATTTTTGTTTGCCGATGATTTTGTGTAAACTAACTGGATTGGATTATTGTTTGATGAATATTTTTGAATGTTGTTGAAAATGAGTAATTACTTTTTTTATAAAAAATACCGTCCAAGTAAACTCCTCTTCTCCCCTCCCTGAAACTTGGTCGCAAATAGGCATCGCCTTATCTCCGCCTCCCTCACTTCTAACAGACCCATCACAGAGATCATATGGGTTTCTCTTGTAGTCAACAATTCTTTTCCAAAGACTTACTGTTGTAATATGTGATTTTGTGTTGGTTTTTGGTATTTATAGATTGACACGATTTTGGGGTACAAAGAGAGAGTTCTGATCTGGGTTGTTTATTTTTTCGCCTGGGTTGATGATTGTGGACCATTTGCATTTTCAGTATAATGGGTTCCTTTTGGGAATTCTTTTAATTTCTCTTTCAGCTTTGGAGGAAGGGAAGGATTTGCTAGGTGGTTTTGTTTTTGCCGTTTTATTGTGTTTTAAACATTTGTTGTCTGTTGCTGCTCCTCTTTATTTTGTTTATTTGTTGAGGCATTATTGCAGGGTGGGTTGATTAGGGGGTTCCACAGGGTATTGAATCCACCTCAAGTATGAAAATTCTAGTTTGTGTCCACGCCCATTTTCGGTTCGCTCGCGTAAGCTATGACTTTGTGCAAGTGTATGTCCTGGTTTTTAATCATTAGTTTTCAGTTAATGTTTGCGATTGTCATATATAAAATCCCTGAATTCTACAAATTTTGGTTTATGTCGGCCTTAATGTTTTTATTAACGGATTGTTTGTTTCTATTTGTCTCCTACAAAATATGCATATGTTTGAGCCTGAAACATTATTTCTCTGTACTTTATTTAACTTCCAAGTGCTTAGCCTAATGCATGTTTTACCATTTCATTAGCTAATCTTGTGTGATGCATGACAGTTAGACTATTCTGTTTCTTCTCCCCCTCTTAAACCTTGAACTGTGATGATCTATTCGAAGGTCCTTGCAAATTGCTTCAAATTGAAACAATTTTTGTAAACTTTAATGATATCTTTTCTCTTTTCAATTGATCCGGGACATTTCTTCCTATATGTGTGCTTAATAATTACATATAATTAGAATTGCATTTATATGACAAGCTCGGGTAAGATAATAGCATGCCTTATTTATAATCGATTTCTTTCTTCTCCTCGGTAATTAGAATCATATTAATATTTGTTTATTTATGACAAGCTCGGTTTGATTAATTTTCCTTTCTATGACAACTTCATATGGTAACCTACGATCTTGTATTTATGTGGTTAACATGTCAGCTTTATTTTCTAAACATATTTTTTGGTAAGTAGAATGTGTTTTTCTTTGAAATTAATTCTGCCCTCTTTGATCAATTCTGATTATTATAGTAGAATCCGATTAGCTTTTATCAATTCTGATTTGCTTTTGTTAATTAAGGAACAAATTTTCCTTTGATTGATTCTCCCATCTGTCTCCTTTCCTTTATTCAGCCGAACCACTCCTAGTCTAAGGGAGTATCATTCCAACATGACTTTTTGAGAAAGGAAAATAAAAACATTCTTGCTCTTTCTAGTACTCAAGTCTCATTATCCTTAAAGCTTCACTAAGTTTCTAATCTTCATTTTTAAGTCATTTTTTTTGACTAGTTATGCCAAGGTTTGTCTATTTTAATTATTGGTCAAATATGACATGATTCATGTTTAAATCATATCTATTTAATTTATTTATTGATTTCTTTGTCTATGAAAAACATGAATCTTATTTGTAATTCATAACTATGATAGTCATGTGCTTACCTATATATGCTGGGTTCTTGCGTTTGTTGGTTTGTTAAAGAGGTTTCTTATCTAATTCGAAGGGTTCGTTGGGGCTTTGGAATTAGTTAATCTAATATGCTTATATTAATATTATTATTATTATTATTTTATTATAGTGGAATATATTATTATTGTTATTATTATTATTATTGTTACTATTATTTTGTGGTAGTGGGGAACATTGTTGTTGTTGTTGTTGTCGTTATTATTATTATTATTATTATTATTATTATTATTATTATTATTATTATTATTATTATTATTTGTTGTTGTTATTATTATTATTATTATTTGTGTAGTAGTGACATAATGATTATTATCATTATATACTTTTTTCTTAGTGGTAACATAATTATTAGTTTGCTTTTAGCTTTTAGCTTATGTTTTGACTTTGAATTAAAGGATTCTTTAAAAGGATAGAAGACCCCAAACCCAACAAGACTTAGAGGAGAACACACTTAGAGAAGAACAATACTTAGACAAAACTTAGAGAGAAACGAGAGAGACTGAGAGAGAAAAAACCCTAAGAGAGAAGAAAAGCCGAAGAGAAACAAGACAAGAAGAGAACCCAATGGGGAAGAACTGCTACTTCCAACCTTCTCTTTAGAAATACATTTTTTACATTCAAATATGGTCATTCCTTTATTAACATAGGAACTGGAAATTTGCTTGGCTCCTAAGCATTTTCTTTGCTCTCTGCTCCTCTCTTTAATTCTATGGCTCCTTTATACCTCCTCAATGCAAGCACCGCTCGTAATCCTTGAGATTCTTGTGATCTTGATGCGTTGAGGATGGGTACTAATCAAGGCGTTTTGTTGCATTATTAATTCGTGATTTTCCTTTCAACTTTGGCATTCGTCGGTTAGTTTATTTACCTTTACTAACCTGTAAGCAGATATCATCTCATTCCAAAATTCATCGGAGAGTCGCCGGGACTAAAGGAGGCTACCGACGAATACCCCTATACTCCAAATACCCCTCTCTCTCTCACTTTCCTCAAGATCCGAGGCAAATCAATCACCGCATCTTCATCGTGAGAGAAATGGAGAAATACGAGAAATTGGAGAAGGTAGGTGAAGGAACCTATGGGAAAGTATACAAAGCCAAGGACAAGGCAACCGGGCAACTGGTGGCTCTGAAGAAGACTCGGCTTGAGATGGACGAAGAAGGGGTACCTCCCACTGCCCTCAGAGAGATCTCCCTTCTTCAGATGCTCTCCCATTCTCTCTACATCGTCCGTTTGCTCTGTGTTGAGCACATTGACAAAAACGGCAAACCTATTCTTTACCTTGTTTTTGAATATTTGGATACTGATCTTAAGAAATTCATCGATTCTCACCGCAAGGGACCCAATGCTAGGCCTCTTCCTCCTTCCCTCATCCAGGTCCGTGCAAACCCCACCCTTTTCTTTTCTGTGTTTGTGCACACGATATGCTTGATATTGACATTTTCCCATTTCGGGCAGAGTTTCTTATATCAATTGTGCAAAGGGGTCGCCCATTGCCATAGCCATGGAGTTCTCCACAGGTCTAACTTAGTCATTGCTTATCTTATTTTTTGCTAAAGGATTAGTTTAGTGTGATTCTGGGCAATTTGCTTAGTGTTAATCCACCCTTGTTATATCTTATGCAGAGATTTGAAGCCACAGAACCTACTTGTGGACAAAGAAAAGGGCATACTTAAAATAGCTGATCTGGGTCTTGGAAGGGCTTTCACTGTCCCCTTGAAGAGCTACACCCATGAGGTTAATTAGTTTTCTTTTTCTTTATACTGGCATTGCCATCTATATAGCCACAAAGATATAGAGAGTTAGACATCTAGAAGTTAAAATTAAGTCCTTGCTGGTGGAATGACTCATTTGCGTTTGTTCTTTTTGTTTAGATTGTTACTCTGTGGTACAGAGCTCCTGAAGTTTTGTTGGGATCTACTCATTACTCAACTGCTGTCGATATGTGGTCCGTGGGATGTATATTTGGTAAGTTTGTTTGAGTTGATCATGTTGTTTACTCTTGTAGACTTATTCACTGCTTAGATTTTTTTTTTTTTTTTTTTGCTTCTTTCAAGTTAGAAATGTTTGCTAAATCTTTACAATGTTCCTTTTGTCTTGCTTTGGATTATACTCCATTTTAGTTTTCTTCTAATTGACTAGTTATAGCACACTTCGTTCAATATGTCTATGATCTATAATTTGAAATATTACTGTTAGTTGATGGAAATTCAGTTAAGACATAATTTTGTTCTAATATTAAATAGAAAATATTAGTTCCATAGGACGGTAGTGATAAATGCCATATCTTGGTTTGAACTTTTCGCATGAAGTTGGATTTGGGCAGTTTATGTTCTTTTAGTATCATTTGGATAACATATTTGGAGGGCTTTGGGTTGCCTTCAACATATCTTAGGTTCAAAAGAGCTTTTTGATCTCAAAGTTGTTCTTTAGAGAATTGGTATATCTGTTGTTAAAGGCTTGTGTGAGGCATGTTTAAGCTCTAAAATCATGTTAAGCTTAGGCTTGGGCTCTTCTTGAAGTGGATGGCATCACTAAACAATAAATATAGCTGGAAAACAGAGAGATTAATTGTTTAAAAAAATGTTATGAATAGATTTCCTACTTATTTCGAAATGGAATTTAGAGATAAAAATAGCACCTTTGCATATCAATGAAAATTGTAGATTGGTTTCTGTAACATAGTTTTTACATATCTTCAGTTCATATGTTTCACTTGTTACAGTTTTTTTTTAATTACTTTGTTCATATAATTGCGGTTGTTGCTTAGAGTCATTAGTAACTAGAGATCTAAGCTCATTTTTAATTGCGCTTTGCACTTAAAGCCCCAATGGACTTAGAAACTTTTATATGCCTGTCGGCTTTGACAACATAGTATAAGGACTTCTAAAGAACTCAAGTATAACTACGATGTTACCAGTGAAGACTTTTTACCATCTATATATTTGTTGTATGTAAAAAGTTAAAATAGTTTTGCACAATAAATTCTTGTAAAGCACTTCAATGGAAATTCTCACCATTCTAATAGGGCCAAGCGATTCAGGCCAAGCAGAAACCACTGGCTGTAGTATAAGTTTTCAATTTTTTTCTTAGTATGTGATCGGCATTGGCAAAGAATTGGACAGTAGAAAGAAAATCCTTTTAGTTCCGCAGGGGGTTGGCCGAGGGGTCAAAGGAAAACTATATTTCCTGGTTAATACACTCACACTTTCATAGGTAGGTTGTTTTAATTGTTTTCTCTATGTGATGTAGCTGAGATGGTTCGAAGGCAAGCGTTATTTCCTGGGGATTCTGAGTTTCAGCAATTGCTTCACATATTCAGGTATGTCTATGATCAGTCACCAAGTTCTTTGTATTTCCTGCTTGTCATTTTTGTGTGCGTCCGGTAGGGGGGAGGGGGCTTACCAACAATATTTACGTTGGATTGAACTTTAACAGTAGCTTCTGCTTTGAGTAATTGCTCGTTAATTAAGTAGCAAATACTCAGACATGGCTACTGATGACTATTGTGGCTAAAATACTGGATTTTCAATTACGTCTCCACATATGATTTTGAGTTATTAATGTTCAGGATGTTATCGAATGATACCAACTGCCACCTTGATGATACTTTGTCTTACAAAAGTTGCTTAGGGGTTGAGTTCTTAGGATATTCTTTAAGAATAGATGGCATTTTCCTTGAGACATGAAAATTGGATTCATGTTAATAGGAATTTTTTTCTTCATTCCTATAGATTGGTCATAAAATCCAGCTTCTGCACAGGAGGGATATCACAAGTAGAACCTCCAGTAGGTTAAAACATTTGACATTTGAGGTTTTAACTCTAAAATTTTGAAGGGCAGCATCAAGTTTCTAGTACTAAAACCAATAAAATCAAAAGGAGAACTGAATCTTTGTATTGCAACCAACCATTTTCTTTTGATAAATTTGGCCAAGGCAGACGAATTGATTATCATAAGATATGTTTATGCAAATTGGTGAAGGTTGTTAGGAACTCCAACTGAAAAACAGTGGCCTGGAGTCAGTTCACTCCGCGACTGGCATGTTTATCCACAATGGGAACCTCAAAACTTAGCCTCTGCTGTTCCAACATTGGGACCTGAAGGTGTAGACCTCCTAACGGTAAATCTTCATCTCATCTTTTGGATAAAATTTTCCTGTAACTCATGCTTTTATTCATGTAATGCTTTCTCATTGTACTGCGTATTGTTAGAACTATAAGTGTATAATGCTGTTATATACTTGGTCATTGCAGAAAATGCTGAAATTTGATCCGGCAGATAGGATTTCAGCAAAAGCTGCACTTGATCATCCGTACTTTGACAGCTTGGACAAGTCTCAATTCTAAGAGGTTGCTTCTCTACTCAAGCAGATCACCTGTAATGATCACTTGCATCACTTGTTTAGGACGTTCTCAGTGCTGAATGAGGATTATCATCGTCTTGGTGATTGAAATTTGCCATGTAATCTTGTCTGACTTTCATATTTCACTCTACTGTTCTAGGCTTGTATTTCTGAAGTTGAGACTTTCATAGATCACACCTGTAAGAAGGCCTGTTTTGCGGCCAAGTTTAGTGTTATGTTCTCTGAGGGTAGAAAATACAAAGTTTATTTTAGGACAGATTAAATAAAGTCACGAAAGAAGCAAAACTTTAAAGGTATCAAAAGGATAGAAGAATATTGAGAGAAAAATATGACTTATTAAAGACATGTTTAAATGTGTGATAGGACCTAATAAATTTGCTAATTAGAAACAAAAATTTTTGGCTCCAAATCTGCTAAATTCACCCAAATATATAAGAATAAATAATATCCAATATAAATAAAATTAATTCACAAAAAGTTATAGTATCATAGACCAACTACAAAGATCGAAATATCATAGAAAAAGAATTTGCAAGAAAAAATTAACTCAAAATTGAAATTCCCATATCCTCACAATAATTTATTATCCTCTCTTATATATATTAGTAAAATAATTTAAGTGATATAAAACAAGCATAAAATGTTAGAAATAACATCTTTATTCTGATCTCCGCACGTTCATATTATTAAACTTGTATTCATCCAGCTTCAGAAATTTACCGTCTGTTGTTGAGTTTTCTACTGAAAAGCTAACCTCTCGTTTGATCAAAATTGATGCTGAAATTTAAAGTTAGAAGGTTTATAAGTGAAAGTCCTAAATATTCAAAAACTGATCTGAGCTAATTTTTAAAAATTTGAAAATATTTCAATATTGATTCTTTCGGTTTTGATTTTATTGATTCTTTCGATTTTTCGATTTTTTTTTTTAAAAAAACTTTTTTCTAATCTACTTCCTTTATGATTTCGTTCGAAATCATACAAAGACAATTTCTATTTGATATAGCTATTTGTGCATGTATTTTACAGTTAAGAAATCAAAAATAACTAAATTGGGTCTTTATATTTGATTTGTTAAAAACTAAATCAAACATAATTAAATTAACCAAAAATCAAAAAACTATAATTCATATCTCAAGGGGCATGGGACATAGATAAATGGAAGGAGAAGATTTCAATGGAGATGACTAATCACATTGTCTCTAACATTAGAATTTCAGGGCAGGAGGAGAATGACAAGGCATGGTGAATGGGTACTATTAATGGTATATTCACTGTTAAATCAGCTTATCAGATGATGAGAAGAAGAAAGGAGAAATCAGGTTGGATGAAGAATATATGGCTAAAAGGGATGCCTTTTAAATTATGTTTCTTCCTGTGGAGGCTGTAGAAAGGAAGAATTGCAACAGATGACAATTTGAAAAGAATGAGAATTAATCTTGCCTCTAGATGTCATTTCTGTGAGAATCATGAGGAGGAATCTATGACACATCTTTTTCTAACAGCTTTCATAGCCCAACAGCTTTGGAAGCAGTTTGTTTCTTGGACAAGTGTTAACATTGCAGGAAGATCTCTTCAACAATCAATAACAGACTGTTGGGATGTCACAGGAAATCAAATGTTTAAGCTATTCCTTTAATCATGATTTGGGAACTATGGAAGAGAAGAAATGCAAGAAGACATGGGAGAGAAGTGACTATGCAGAGACTAGTGATGCTATGTCAATAAGGCATTTATCAATTTGCAAAAGTGAAATATCCTGGATGCAGAATTCCTTTTCAATGGAAGGAGATGGTGGAATATTTGCAGGGGTACAAGCTCAATTTATAGTCCAAGTTTATTAAATGGGAATACCCTGACAGGGGATGGTTAAAGTGTAACACTGATGGTGCTAGCAAAGTTAGTCCGGGTCTAAGTTCTTATGCATATAGTCTTAGGGATCAGAATGGAAATTTAATATATGTAGAAGCACAAAAGATGGGGACTAATACTAGTGTAGTTGCTGAGGCACAAGCTATAAGACAAGCACTACTACACCGTATAACTTTACAGGCGAGCATCATACTAGAGATAGATTTTTTGAGTATTCAGAAGATGATAGTAAGAGAATGGAAAATTTCTTGAATTTTAGCATACATAATGGATGAAAATTTTGAACTACTATCAAGAATTACCAAATCAAAAAACATCAACAACCACCATCATGCATAAGTGTTGCAACTATAAACACCACTAGATATTTACAAAAGTTTGATCTACAGTGGGATTGCTACCTAACCCAGCTACGGTAGCATCAAAAAGGAAAGATTAGCTAAAAAGAGGATACATCAGCAATTTCAGCACATAAGAGAGGATTCGATGTTGGAGATTCGGAGCTACTGGTTTTTCCCCACAATCTGCATCAAAAGACACCCTTACCAGAGTCTTACCTGAGCACCCAGAAGCGTATTCACAAACTAATGGTCCACCTACGAATAGAAGGAATCAAGTTAAAAGAATAATTTAGAAGGAATCAAGTTAAAAGAATATATCAGAAGAAAGAGGAAGCATTTGAAAGAGGAGTACTTTTTTGAGCTAAACAGAGGATGGTAGATTGAAGATGGGTAGCCGATTTATCACCCACAGAAGAAGAAGGTACAACTTCCGGTTAAAGTGAAGTGGTATGAGGAAAGAGGCTTAGGAAACCCTAGCTAGGCGGAGAAGAAGAAAGGAAAGAGAGGGGTTCCCGTTTTTGTTCATCTAAGCTGTAAACATACTCTATTTATTTATTTTTTATTTTAAAAAAAAAAAACTCTGAGAAAATAAAAACATGAAGAAATGGAGGCAGCTTAATGGCTTAACTCATAAAAAAATAGAAAAAAGATATACTAACAAATATGCGAAAGTAACCAACGCCTGATGAATGAGGAGAGGAGGAGAAATCGATCTCTGAAAAGTGAATATGAAGACTAAAGGTTTTATTTTATTTTGCTAGGTTTTTAGGTTAATATTAGGTCTTTATATTTAGATCATTTACTTACTAGTTAGTACCTACTAAATAAATATTACAATTTACAAGTTTATAACTTATAAGCTCAAATATAAATATATATCTAATTTCTAAACATTGAAATTAATAAAATTAATTTAAAAAATATCTATAAAATAGATTATAATTAATATTTTTATGTATAAAAGGTTATATATATATATATATATATATTATGTCAGTTTGGGTTGGGTTTAGTTTGACCTTTTTATGGTTAATACTAAACCAAACCAAGAATGGTCAACTTTTTTTTCCAACGCCAAATCAGTCAAATCATATCACATGTCAATTTTTTTCCTAGGTTCGACTTGATTCTTCGATTTGGTTTGACTTGACGGTTTGATTTGTACACCCCTACTCCTAATTAACCAGTCGAGCAAAAAGAGTTGGCTTTACCTAATCTCCTAGGACAGAGAGTTACACCTTACAAAAACTTACTAGCATCTCACACACACACACACAATTTAAGGCCTAGGGTCCAATATAATTGATTATAAACTTCAGAATTTCATATAGAGAAAAAATATATTTTTGCTGTTATTTTGTTCTTTTTAAAAAGATTATTCATAAAAATATTATACAATATTTTGATCAATAATTTACTTATCCCAATTAAAATTTTGGCATAACTAAAATTCTATAATAAAGTAATTTAACGCATAAATATTTTCAAGAATTATTGTTATCAATCGTGGAAAAATTCATTTATTAAATTGTAAAACACTTAGGATCTAACATTTAATTTGCATTTTACTATCGCATAATAAAAATAAGTTTAGTAGGATTCGAAGATAATTTGTTTGTTAGATTTAATTAAATTATAGCAATCGTGAGCCTTTATTTTAAAAATTGTTCTTATCAATGTTAATTGATTGTGCAATTTTCATATTATAATTATGTATTTATTTATTTTTTCATCTTTTTCAAAATAGTAATCCGCTTAATTATTTTATTTTACTTTTTGGTAATTAAATAATTTTATTTACCAAGGAAATAAGTATCTATAAGCAAAGTAAAGCAAAATTTATTTATTTCTCTTATTTTTAATAAGTTATATGTTCAAAACATGATCAATATAATAATTCGTACTTAAATTTCTCAAATATAATATTTTATAAAATTTATTTAATATTTTTTAAAAGAGATAACTTACTTAAAACATCTATTTAATTTACTTAAAAATCTATTTAATTTCAAAACATCTATTTTACTTTAATTTAAGTATTTCATCTGATTCATTTTATTTATCATGTTATTTTTTGCGCTTTAAAAAATATTAAAATTAATAATTTAATTAAGTTGTCCTTAATTATTCTTTGATCTCAATTTAATATACTGTTCATTTTACTACACTAATTTATTTCTATATTTTTTAGAACAAAAATAAAGATAAAAAGATAATTAATTATATTTTAAAATTCAAAATAATAATTTTTTAAAATTAAATTAGTTATTTTAATAAATACTACAAATAGAAAATATATTATTAAAGAAAAGAAATATTAAAATAGAGCAATTAAATTAGACACCAAAAAAAAAAAGTACATATGATACTTTAAAATAATAATTATTCAAAAAAATAAATTCTTTCATAATCTTTTGAATATAAAAAATGAGGCCCACATGTCAAATGTACATATAATTTTTTTTTAACTTTTTCAAAGCATGAAGTCATTAGAACCTTCTACAAGTTGATTGAATTTGATGAACTGATTATGAGAAATTGCTAAGTGAGAAATCCAAGGTTGTCAGCTTGGTCGACTTACTGCCTGCGCAGTATTGCTGCAGCCGTAATCTTACCGCTGCAGCGAGCCCTAATCTAGTGAACTGGGCAGCTTTAAACATTATTACTCTGAATGATTCTAGAAATAGTGTTATCTGATGATTATCTGCTTCAGTGAATGTATGTTGCTGTTTGACGTGTATATTCATTATTATTTAAGGTCGGCTGATGATGCCTAGCAGTATATTGTGTTATACTGATGCTACTTCTGCACTTATTTTCTAAGTGCAGACTGTGACTCAGGGAGTTCCCCTCGACATTATCTGTACGAGTAGCTGCGAGATATCTGAGGGTGAGCTAATATCTTTCGAGCTGCTACAATTCCTCTTGAAAGAAGATGTCTTATGTTTCGAACATGGACTTATCTGTTTTCTTATTTTATTCCTCGTGGATTGTGGTTAGGTAGATATCCTCAAATACAATGACGTTTAGTTTTTGGGGATGCAATAGATAAATGTTTCCAGTATTCCTTTTACGGTTATAAGACTTCCACTTTTTACATTTTAATTGCTTACTTACTAATATGAATGGTAAAATTGAATGAGTTAGATGGAATAAGTTGGTTCACCCACCGAAGGAAAAGGGATTAGTATGGATGCTAATTATGATTACTTGGATTGTGACACATACTTTAGTGATCCATGCCAAACAGGGTTTAAATTGGGTTAAATGAGTCAGATCCGGCCTAGTTGACACAACTCAAAGTAAAACAATTGAAAACTAATTTCTTCAAGAACCCCTAAAAAAAATAAAAGGCAAAATATATCGGGACATATTCCTCCTCTCAATTTTCTTGTTCTAACGTCGCCTTCAATTACCTCCACTACCATTATTACTACAATTCTTCACCCTTTTCTTTGTCATAAAGACCAGCCACATATTGCAAATGAAATGTTACACATTCTAGAAATCAAATTAATACCAAAATGCAAATCCAAGAAAAAGTTAAGGAGATGAAAAAAGCATTAACTTTTTACGCGTTGATGTTAGCTCTAAATAATTAATTATGTAATTAATTCGTACCGAGCCTCTAGCCTACTTTTCTAGAGCTTCAAGTTATAATCAGCACTAATATGTATATTTTTCGAATTGGCAAACTAATACTGTGGCCTACTTTTGTAGAGCCTCAATTTATAAATAGCACTAATATATCGATCATCAAATTCAAAATGTTAGAACGAAGCAGTAGTAGCAGTAGAATATTAGAAATGGAAGTGGAAGCAGAGAGTAGAAGATCATATAACGTTGCGGATTGTAAGTACGCACGAAGGCACAAGAGAAGAAGGAAAATATGCATGCTGCTTCTATGCGCCTATATACTTCTCACTATAACCTATACTATCTTGAATTTCACCGTTTTTAGGCCTAAGCGCCCTATCATCTCGCTCGATTCCATGACTCTCCAGGACCTGGCCGTCTCCGCCGACATGGCCAGGCTCAAGGTCTTCCTCAACATCACCATGAATGGCAGCCTCTCCATTAAGAACCCCAACAGGTACAAACAGATTCATGATTTAAATTTAATATATAGAAGTGACGTGAAAATAATAGATTAATCTACCAACAGGGTGAGTTTTCAATACGAAGACATCAACCCTTATATCGAGTACGGGGGCAAAGAAGTAGGAGATGTTCACATCCCGGCGGGGAAGATCGGGGCACGGACCACGACAACTATGAACTTCACGGTGATTGTAATGGCGGACCGGCTGTCGTCGAATCCTAATTTGTTTTCGGACGTGGTTGAAAAGGGGATGTTGCAGTTAACTGTTTATGTGAAACTTAGGGGCAAAGTGAAAGTAAATGTGTTGTTCAAACTGAAGCTGAAAGTTTCTTCCAAATGCGATCTGTCCTTGGATATCCGCACCGCAACTCTCGCCAACCAATCTTGTCACTCTAAGACTAAGTTATAGCATTCACTTTTCTGCTGTGGTCAGTGAGTCAGTGTTATTCATGTATATAAATAACATTTGTTTTAGAACATAGATCCTTCAGTTAAAGTGTGGTGATCATGATTTAAATATGCTTATTCTTAATTAGTTGAGTTCAAAGATAGAATTAGATGGTGGTCTCAAGTAAAAGTCTCTCCCTTCTCCCCACATTCGACTGCACATAATAATTAACTCTACCAACTTACATCCATTATACGTTTTAAAAGAAATTATTAATAAAAAAAGCTTTTTTTTTCATTGTTATATCTTTATTCATATATTATTTTTTAATCGAATTTTTTCTTTATCCATCACATAAAAAATATTTTCTCTGTTTAATAGGATGGTAATTTGACTAATATAACCCTATCAATTTTTTGAAAACATACAATAATAATTATTTTCACATTTTAGAATGACTTAAAGTACTAAGGGTAGAATTGAAAAAACATGACCAATTATCTCTTGAAGTTTGAAATTAACAAGTATTTTGAAACAACTATTTTTAATATACCTAGCAATTAAAATGAAATAGAGGGAATATTAATTAAAACGGAGTTTTGACTATTTTAACTTTATTTATACTAACCTATAGTCTCTCTATTAAATGTTTACTAAATAATCAAGGACTTTGTAGTTTCAATAAAAAATATACTAAGGGTAAAGTGGAGTAAAATTTATTAATTTTGCTTTAAACTTCTAAAACGATAAATAATTTGAGATAACTATTTTTAAAAAGTGATACATAATTTGAAAGGAAAGAAGTAATAAAATAAGTAGTAAATGTTTATATTTTAAAGTAAAAAACAAGGTTGAGCTAATCTAATACTCCCTCCATTTCTTTTTACCAATTGTTGAGATAAGATTTATATATCTTTTAAAAAAAATTAATAGGGGTTTCAATTTGACTAATATAATCCTATTAATTGATATGTATATTTTGAAAACATATAATAATCATTCTTTTCATATTCTAAAGTGACTTAACTATTAAGGATAGAGTTGAAAAAAAATAATTAATTATTTCTTAAAATTTGAAACAAGAAACTATTTTTAATAATAACTAGAATTACGTAAATGTACCTCTTCATATTAAGATTTTCTATGCTAAGGAATGTCATTACTTTTCAGAATAATTAATATTAAGATAAAATGAGAATGTTTTTAATTATATCTTAATTTTTTAAAATAACAAATACTTTGGAGCAATTATATCATAATCTGTTCATTATCCGTGAGTGTTAATCATTAGTCATGTAATCAATACTTATAAGATTTATTTTAGCATGATTTAGTAATTTAAAATTATAATCATTTTCGTTATGTCTTATTAATTTGTATTATTTGTTTTACTCGATTTTATTATGTCTTTTGTTAAATATTTTAGTGTTATCATTCATCTCACATTATGTGCTTTTTTCTTAAGAAATATCTTAAATAGTTATGCTAGAACTAAAGAAATATTTAAAATACAAGTTAATCATATATTTATACGAAGACTTTATCAAAAAATACTAAAAAAAAATCTAAAAAACCTGAGAAAACTCAATGTTGAAAACCAAAGTGGGAGAGATGTGCCAAAATACATTAATTAATCAGGCAGCCTATTTGGCTAGAGAGTTAAGAGTAGTTAGGTAGGTTGATCAATAACTAAATTCACCCAAATATGACCATATATTATTTCATACTGTTACTGTATATTATAAATTCTTAATTCGTAGTTGTAGGTTTAGACGATATTAGGGAGGCTACGCTATGAATTCAAGTTTTATTCTGGGTTTATTACATAATTAATCGTAATATTATATTTAGACGTTTGAACTGAATTATGTTTTAATGTCAATCAAAATTGACGATAGGCATCGGCCTCGAATCTATGCAACTTGCCAAATCCAACGGTACAGCTCTCTCGTCCTCGTTGTAAATTGTGATATATACTCATTTTCGTTTCAATTTATTTATTTATTTAGTCTATTTTAAAATAACATTTCTTTTATTTTATGATAATTCTTTAATTTTAATTTTTCATACCACAAGATTCAAAAATATTTTTATATATTTTTTAATTTAAGATCACGAGATTCAAAAGTCTTTCTTACTTTTTAAATTTTATGCAAGTCAAAATCAGACAAACAAATTAAAACAGAGGGAGTATTAATTGTTTAGATTTAATATTTATTTTAATAATTATTATAGTTATTCTCTCAATTCTAATTCTAATATAAATGAATTTGTAGCATCTTCTTCTCTTTTTTTTTTTGGTCCAAAATGTATAATTTTTCAAATCCAAGATGTATTAACTATTTCTTTCAAAATTACCCCTCTTTAATGATATTTTCTAATATTTTACATTTTCTAGGAGTATAGCATAGAAAACGGAGTATGTTCCAAGACATGAATTTTACTAATTACACAAGGGTAAGTCCTAAAGTGACTATCGTTTATACGAGGTAAGCAGGAAAATGTTGAAAGTGTTTATATGTCGAAGTAAAAATATATGATATTGGGTTCTGTCACAAGTTGTGCCTTTATAGTTTCTTTTTTTCTTGCTATCATACTAGCATCCTCTTTATATTATTATAGGTTAAGAATATATTGTCCTCGGTGTCAATCGGCAGTAAGTTGTTCAGGCAGGCAACGTAATTTTCAGTATCAATCAGCAAGGAAACCGCTAAGCTCAGATCATTAGTAAGTCATGAGGTATGTCTTTTCAATTATGTATATAGAGTCGTCAGAGGATGGCTTAGAGTCTAAGTCAGGAATTTGCATCCATGACATGCACTATTTCATTCTCCACCAGTTGGGCAATACACAGATTTATACCAACTACTAACTGGGCAATCAGCATATTTATACTCGCCACTAACTGGTGATGTACAGGTTTATACCCCCGTGACAGATTCAGGCGGGCGATAGACATTTGATATGCGTGTGTGTGTATATATATATATATATATAATATTCATGTCAAGTCTAGAAGTCAGTTTTAGTTAAAGTCGTACTTAATATTGCACATCTGCAGTTGCTTCTAGGGTACAGATGTGACTCCTATAGTTTAGTTATTATTATTCTTTTTTGTTGTTATTACTTGCCTTACATACTCTGTACATTATTTTGTATCGCCGCCTTGTAGCTTGGAGGCGCTGCATTCATGCCTGCAGGTTCAGGTAGAGCTTCTGACAGACCTTCTTAGTTGGAGTACATTCAGTTCAGGTTGCAGTTGATAAGCTCCATGTCTTTCGGAGGTGTTATTTGAGTATTTCTTTTGTTTTGATACTTTAGGTAGGGCGGGCCCCTATCTCACTCAGTTATCAGTTATACTCTTGTAGAGGCTTGTTAGACTCAGGCAATGGATTTTGTATATACATCGTATGACCTTACCGGCCCTGTTGATAGTGATGTCAGTGTGTATGATCTTGTCGGCCTTCTGTTGTATATATATGTGTGTGTAAGCCAGTTTTTTTTTCCAGGTGGCTATTGCATTATTGTATGATGCCATGAGGTAGCTTTCTTGGCTCACTTATATTGCAGATTGTTTACAGGAATTATATGTGGTTCGCTGGGATAGAGAGACACCGGGTGCCGGCCATGTCCCTAAGGTTGAGGCGTGATAAATATGATATCAGAGTAAGTCATATTTTAGGGAGTCTACAAGCTGTCTCTAGTAGAATCTTGCTTATGGGTGTGTTGTACACCACACTTATAATCAAAAAGCTACAGGATATTTCAGAATGGTTTTCATCCGATTGATCGTGCAAATAGAGATGAGTCATAAAAATTTCAGTCCTACTCGTGCCTCTTAGATATTCACAATGTTGTCTGAAATCAGATCGAATACCATTAGTAAGTAAGACAGTACAGATATGGGAGAAGACACTAGTCATACCCTGCCTAGTCTGGAAGTGGAGCCTAAAACCAAGAATGACTTACTATTATTTGGCACATTTTGCCAAGTGGTTAAAGAAGTTAAAAGGGACCCAAAAATTTCATCTTCTCGTATTTTACTAACTCCCGAGGGAGCAGTTCGAAGGGGACCTAGTACCCCTAGTTTAGCCATTTGTCTTATCGGACCAGGATACCAGGAATATGCTCCAATTACTAATCTAGGTAATAGTATTGCAGCAGCAACAGACAAGGGAAAGACCCGCTGATAATTCATGCAATTCAACACTTCAAAGAGAAGATTTATTTCCTACCTTAAAGGGACAAGACATGATTAAGAAAGAATGTTTATGTCACTTTGTTCGAATCAGTGACATAGATGCAGAATCATTTGTTCTCTAGTCAGTTCTAGTGGTTAATGAATTTCTAGATGTGTTTCCGGATGACATGCCAAGCACTCCTCTAGAAAGGAAGGTTGATTTTGCTATTGATTTGCTGCCAAACATGCAACCGATATCTACTCCTCAGTATAGAATGGCTCCAGCAGAGTTAAAGAAATTATTAATGAATTTTACCGTGTTCAAGAAATTTAGTCCAATTTAAAATTCTCTGGCATTTATTAATTAACTCTGTGGTTTATATCAAAATAACTAAAACAAAAGGAGCAGGATAAGGAAGTCAGGATCACATAAGTATAGGAAATATTTTAGGATGGCTTTAAGCTATAGTTTCCTAGACGATCAGATTATTCTGATTAATAAAATTTTACCTTGGCAGCAAGTGCTTAGTTTTAACCATTATGGTTAGTTTAACCCAACATACAATTTTGAAAATATTAAGTTCAAGAAGGATAAGTTGGTGTCATATTGAGAAATGGTGAAATGTTTTCATCATAAGTTGTATGTAAATTGTATCTGCCCTACAACATAATAAAAGGTCATCAGCAAAATAAATATGGGTTATCTGTAACTTACAGCATCTTGGATGATAATTAAAGTTTGGATTCAGCCTTAATTTCTTTGTTGATCTGCTTAAGTACTCCATTACCAATATAAAGAGAGATGGTGACATTAAGTCACCCTGTCTGAGCATTTTTTTGGGCTTGAAACTTAGAAGTTAGGCCATGATTTACCAGAAGTGAAAAGCTAATAGTGCCAACACATTCTATGATCATATTCACAAGTCTAGTGGATATACCAAACTCTAGTAGTAATATTCCCTAAATGCTCCATTTCACATAGTCATAAGTCTTTTCTAATATCAACTTTAGTTGTGAATAGGCTTCTGCATATATCCTTTGATCAGCTCATGAGCTACAATAACATTGTCAAGAATGTTTCTCCGATGCAAGCTTCAGTTATGCAATTTCCATGGTGTCCTCTTGTTTCTCTGTACGGAAGGTAATACGATGGGAGAAGGTCTGGAGAATGTCGATGTATGTTGCCTATTTAGATTAGCTTACTTTCTCTTATGTGAATTTAGTTTATCTGCTTCTTTGTTTTTTCTTGTTTTGTTTTGGGCCAGACGATTGTTTCTTCTTTTTTTCAAAAAAGAGAAAAAGTGGACAAATAAGATTGGAATGAGGGGAATAGTATCTAAGGAATAATGATGGTGAAATGATTCAGCAGCAATGCAAGAAAAGCATATGCTTTATTCTCTTGGCATTGGTGCACGCAGCACGCCATCGAAAATTTCAAAGCTCATTACATTGACAAGGTCAATCACCGACTTTAATCCTTTCTTATTTTTCAAAAGTTGACAAAGAAAAAAACACAACTTCTAGGAGACAAAGAAGTAGTGCAAATCTTATATCGACGACAAAATGGAAACGGAGGGAGTACTTTGTCTCTCTATCTTTTGTTTATCGTTTAAAGATTGACACTCAAAAATTATTTAGTATCATTAGTTGTAATGGTTACTATTTTATCTGTCAGCCAATTATTCTTTATCTCTATTCAGGCTTTTTAAATTATTATATATTGAAGGAAAAGATAAATTTTGAAACAAAATAATTAGTTTCTTGATTTCTTAAAAGGCACTTATTTAAGATTTTTAAGAAAATGTTCATCATATTGATAAAGGGAGGTTTACTGCATGCCGCAGTTATGAATGTTAAATCAAAAGGCATTGTACGGAGAAAATAACAAAAATAGTCTTACGTTGAAAGATATGTTAAAAATAATTTCTTAATTATATACTGAATAATTTTAGTTGGTTAAATTTGTTAAAAGTTAACACTTTTAATTTTTATTAAATATTTAATAATTTATGTTCATTAGATTTAATGGAAATAGCGGGGAAAAGAAAAGATTTAATTATGCACATTAAGAAAGTTCTATCAAATCTTAAAATATGCAATATAAAAAATTATACTAAGCATTACAAATTTTATCAGAAATTACATCTTAAAAAGCTTCATCAGACCTTAGAAATAAACAAGAAAATAGTAATGACAACAACATACTCAGTGTAGTTCTATCAATGGGGTTTAAGGATGGTAGAGTGTACGTAGAGCTTAGCCCTACTTTGTAGAGATAGAAAGGTTGTTTTCGATAGATTCACGGCTTTAAGAATAAAAATAATTTCAAAGAAGTTGAAAAAGAAAATACATAAATATAAGCAATAACAATAAACAAATAATGCAAAATAAAAAACAACACAGAACATGCCTAAGAAGAATAATAACAACAACAAAATAATGTGATAACTTACGGACAAATAAACACATGTGATGACTGAAATTGAAGAGCTAAAAACTACAAGAATATTGCCAATATTACTGGTAAGAAAGTAGGTACAAGTACAACCATCAAGCCTATCCCGCAGGAAAGCGAGACAACTCAACTATCAGCTAACCTTCTATCCTAATTTGAGGTATCCAAACCCCGCTATCTAAGGTCATTTACTTAGTAAGCTCAAGATGAGTCACGTCCTGTCTAATTACCTTACCCCAATAATTTTCGGGTCTGCCTCTGCCTCTCCTAATATTCCTCGCTATTGTTAACCTCTCACACTCTCTCATTGGGAAATCTACATTTCTCATCTTCACATGTCTAAACCATCTTAACCTCGTTTCCCTCATCTTGTCCACCACGGAGGCCAGTCTCATCTTGTCTCGGATATCTTCATTCCTCATTTTATCTCTCATCGTATGCCCACACACACTCACCTCAGTTTTCTCATCTCCGCAACTTTTATCTTTTGAATATGAGAATTCTCGACTAGCCAACACTCATTCTCATACAACATAGTCGATCTAACCACTGTTTCATAGAGTGGTTTCATAGAGCTTACCTTTAAGTTTTGCTGGAACTAAATGACCCATGTCAGTTCATCAATAACCAATGCAAAAATAAACAAGATAAGAATCAATCCCTAATGCAACACTATCATGACAGAAAAGTGTTACGATACAAAATTAGCAAGGGCTATGATGGCACCTAGACTCTCACTGGTAGGTAAGTTCAACTACCACCCAACTGATTTGGAAGTAAGATATAAATGAGTTCAAAATCATAAAGATCTTGAATAGAAACCAAGTACAAAAAAGTAACAAAATACAACCCCAAGACTCAATATCATGTTTATAAGAATGATCACGAGTACAATACAATTGTTTAAATTGATACACTATCTGAAAGATGAAAAAGATAGAAAAGTAAGGGATAAAGGGAGTCTGGAGCTGCAGATCAGCTATACAGGTCACCAAGAAGCTTCAGAAATAAAGGCCTCAAACTCGATCAATCAGCATGGCTCACTTGTGTTCAGAATGCAATCTGCACCAAAAATGTACAACAAGTGCCAAATAAGTAAACATGTGTACTCAATAAGCATAGTAGGCGACAATGCTGAAGTACCAATAATTAAATCATATTAAGCATGAAATTTACCTTAACAAATTCTCTTTAGCACGTACATAGTTCAAGTGAAATAACAGAAGAAGTCAATAATCGAGTATCAACAAGATAGATAGTTCATATGAATTCAAATAGACGAGATATTATGTAATGTAATGCAAATGCACTGGCCAATAATCAACTGATATATACATGTTCTTTCACTGGTGGATTTGTTTGGAGCTGTGATCCATGGGTAGTCTTAAGGTCCATATACCCCGCATGAAAACATTTCTGATCGAGTGCCTCAATCTACTTTGGGCACTATATTATCATCATCTATCGGTAGTTATTTTTCATCGGGTACCTCAGTCCATCAGATTATTATACCATCACTCCTGTCAATCCAGGTCTAAACATGATTTGGTTGTACTATATCTTCGTGATTCATCTCAAATCAACATAAATGAAATATGTATATAATGTTTCAACAGTGTCCTTTAGGCAACATAATCATCATAATAGTATGGTATGTATATATGCACAGAGTGATGCATGTAGTATATAAGAAATTCAAATCATATATTGTCTATCAACTAAGTCTAATCCTAGATTTCATAATAATATGTCATTTTTTAATATATCAATAATAAGTACCCTTCACAATACACCAATCGTATAAGTACTCATCGTAGCCACACATACAGTACCCCTAACACTCCTAAAACCCATAATACTTAATATAAGATAATCATTTCTAATATGGAGTCTAGAAGGTATATCATAACCTACAATGAGAGTCGAGAAAACGCATCATCAATCCTCATAAAAACGTCTTTTCTTTTTGAATCGCCTCAAAATACTCTCAATCTATCAAAAATATATTATACATAAGCATATGAGTCTATTAATACTTATATTGTTAGACTTACATTGAAGCCCACAAAGTCAACTCAAAAGTCCACCTCAAGCTCCCAATGTCATAAAATTACAGTTTACCGATACACAAGTATCTTAAATATGAAATTTCATCAAAAATTGAATCTAAATCGCCCCGACTTATCAAAATATGATTTCTCAATTTTAAATATAAAAAATTCAATTTCTGATACCTAAATGCGTATTAAATCATGAAATAAATAATAGAATGGTGAAATAAATATCAAATACAAGATTAGATTTTACCCCCCAAGTCAAATGAGCAAATTCCCTTTGAAATCCCTAAAATTCGAGCCCTCAAGCTCCAAAAATCGAACTATGAAGTCTAAGTTGAAACTTGGGAATTCATTCTGTCCGGGTAAAATTTGTTCCTCGCGAACGCAGCCCAGTCCCCCGAACATGACCATATGCCTAGGCCCATCTCTTTGCAAACGCGACAGATTCTATGCGAACATGATGACTAAACCTGAACCCAGCCCATTCCCTTATATTCCAAACATAACTAATCTCTCGCGAACGCGAAGACCAAGACCCATTACCCTTCACGATCGTGACCATCCTTTCGCGAATGTACAAAAGAAAATAGTGCATCGTCAATGACCAAATCATTGTTTTACCTCTCAAAACTCATTCGGAATTCCTCAAACACAAATTAAATATGCAAATCAATTATAAAATGTGTTTTGGACCTGTTAAAATCATTAAGTCACCAATTTGAGATTGTTTTGATCAACTATTAAACCGTGTTTAATCCAAAGTGACCAAAATTCATCTAATGACCCAAATCACTTTTGAGTATCTCGAGATCCATAAAAAATATTCAACACATCATAAATCACCCTCAAAACCTAATAGAATCGTTAAAATGCAAATCGAACCCCGTTCATCATAAATGTTGACTTTCATCAAATTTTTCACATTTTAAACTTCATAAATTAAAAATTCTTCCCAAAACATATCTGATCACCTCGAGAATCATGTTACCCATCTCAATAATTAAGTCATATACAACATAAAACAATCTATGAGGGGGTCAAACAAGAACAACGAGACTAAAGCACAAAATGATCATATGATTCATTATAAAAAGTGTCTCGAGTCTCCTCCCGCTGTCCTCATTCTAGTCATGGCTCCATCATACATGTCCTTATCGCCTTAGTGTAAGCCACATGTACTCCTCTAAACTTCAAGCATATCCATAGAACCACCCTTGGGACTTCATCGTAAGCTTTCTCTAGGTTGATGAACACCATATGCAAATCCCTTTTCCTCTCTCTGTACTTCTCCATCAGTCTTCACACAAGATGGATGATTTTTATGGTTGATTGTCTCGACATGAATCCAAACTACTTCTTGGAAATAAACACACCGCTCCTCACCCTCATGTCCACCTCCCCCCCCCCCCACACACATACACTTTCATAGTATTGATTGGCAACATAATATCCCTATAGTTGTTGTAATTCTGAATATCACCCTTGTTCTTGTACAACAAAATTATCAAACTCCACCTCCATTCTTTGGGCATATTCACTATTCCTAAAAGGACATTAAATAACCTAGTAAACCACTCTAAGCCTGTCCTGCCTATGTTCTTTCAGAACTCTACTATAATCTTATCTTGCTTGATCGCTTTTCCCTTGCTCATCCTATGAATGACACACTTAATCTCGTCAATGTTTATATACCTGCAATACATAAAATATCATCGTCTTTAGGAGTGTTTCAACTCTCCCAGCACAGCGTCCCGTCTTTCTCTTCATTCAAGAGTTTGTGGAAGTATGTCTGCCACCTTCGTCTAATGAGTGTCTCCTCTATCAATACTATGTCTTCCTTATTTTTGATGCATTTCACTTAGTCCAGGTCCTCGCCTTCCTCTCTCTCACCTTGGCAACATGTACAACTTTTTATCTCTGTCTTTGTCCCTTAAATCCTTATGTAAGCACTCAAAAGCTACCATTTTTGTCATCGTAATTCCCAATTTAGCCTTCTTCCTCACCACTTTATATATTTCCTTCTCCGTCTGCTTATCCTGCTTGTCCTTGCTCTCCATCAACTTTACAAAAGCAGCCTTCTTTGTATTCACTTTTCATCGGACTTCACCATTCCACCACCAATCTCCTCGATGTCCACTAGAGTTACCCCTCGAAACCCTTAGTAGCTCTCTTGCAACTTCCCTAATGCAACTAGTCATCCTATCCTACAGTCTGATTGCATCCCCACTGCTCTCCTAAGTTCTCATCTCCACCAACTTCTCCCCATTACCTCAGCTCTATGAGAAGTCAAGTCACCCCATCTGATCCTTGATCAAGGTCTTATCACAGAAGACTCCAAAGCAGAGCCTCCATTTCATTCATCCCGCATCAATACGATGTGTTACATTATCTTCGATTCCTCCATTATCTTGAATTAAAGATCCTAAATACTTGAAACATCGTCTCTTGGGGATGAGCTCTGCAGCAAGCCTCACTTCTGTGGTGACCTCATGTGTAGCATCACTAAACTTACACTCCAAGTATTCAATTATGCTCCCGCTCAACCTGAACCCTTTAGACTCCAATTTTTGTCTCTAAACCTCTAGCCTAATATTAACTCCACCACGAGTCTCCAATTAGTACAATATCATTTTCGAATAACATATACAATGTCACCTCATAATGGATATGCGTCTGTATAGTCATATAAAATAAATTTTTTAAAATAAAATATTGTATACTTTTCATATCTTCACTATTATTTCTTGTTTGTAACCTTACGGTCACCTCTATCATTCTTCCTAAGGAGTAATGATGAGTTTTAATCACTGCGCTACAAAAGATAATCAAGCGATCCTCTATAATATTATATCTTTGAATGTAAATTTCCGCTAATTTTATTTTTTATTATTCCCACTAAATTTAACAGACAAAATCCGATAAATTTAACAAACTTATAAAAAATCAAAAAGACTTGGAGAAACTATTTGTGTCATTTTCTCTATCGTACGCGTAGCACATCAGACAAGTCAAATGCGCGGCATCTTAATTAATCATGCCTACTCTCCATCATTTTTAATTTTAAAGCCCCACCATCGCCAGCCATCATTTCATCTTCTCACCTGTCAAACCCAACTTCCCATATCCACACTCTGACTGCTTCTTCTGCTACTACTACTATATTTATTCGCATCGTGATCTCCGTACCTCGTCTCAGTTTTTTGCTTTCATTTCTTTCTAAAATTCACATCGTTGCCCGGAGATCGATCGATCGATCTTTTATTTGCTACAATAAGCCGATGGGATCAGTAGGCGGTGAGAGTAACGGAGTACAGGACGAGTGTAAACGAAGCATGAGCTGGGGCAAACTCAAGCCTTCTTCGTCATCGTCCTTCCGGCTCCGAAGTCCGAGCCTCAATTCAATTCGTCTTCGCCGTATCTTCGATGTGTTCGACAGAAACCACGACAGCCTGATCAGCGTGGAGGAACTCAGCCAGGCACTCAACCTGCTCGGATTGGACGCCGATCTATCCGAGATTGAATCCATGGTGAGGTCATACATCAAGCCCGGCAACGACGGCCTTAGATTCGAAGATTTCGAGGCTCTACATCGCTCCCTCGACGACGTCTTCTTCGGGTCAAAATATGAAGATAAGCTCGGGATGGATCAGGATCAGGATCCGGCCCAGGACGAATCGGATCTGAAGGAGGCGTTCAACGTGTTCGATGAGAACGGCGACGGTTTCATATCGGCGAAGGAATTACAGGTGGTACTAGAGAAATTGGGACTGCCGGAAGGCAGTGAAATTGATAGAGTGGAGATGATGATTTCGTCAGTTGACCAGGATCACGATGGCCGCGTCGATTTCTTCGAGTTCAAGGATATGATGCGCACTGTTATTGTTCCTTCATAATCCCTGTATGCGAGATTCTCGCCGACTGACGTGACGGTCACCTCAGGCCGGTTATTATTATTTAACTTGCTTTTTCTGTTGATTCAGCTGTCTCCTACTATCTTTGTAACAGACATAGTCATCATATACATGGTCTGTGGGATTTGTCAATTCAGCTGAATCTTATTTTGATATAATATGAAAAAAAAGACTTTATAGTAATCAATTTGTGACAGTGCAAACTAGGTGATGCTTGGGCAGAAGGGCCAAGCTGGGTTTTGTGGACTTTTGTTTCTTAACTCGCTTTAATTCTTCAAAGCAAAGCACAAATTGACTGAGATGAGTGAAATATTACCTAAATTAAAACCACTGCTGTCTGGTGGTATCTGCAAACCCTGAGGTCTTGAACGTTAATTTGTGATAATTAAGTTAAAGGATGCTATAGCTATTAGGGCAGATCGTAGTTTTGACAATTTTTTCTTTTTGAGTCGGATGATTTGTCATGTAAAAATTTGTGTGTTCTTTACTTCATTATACGTTATTTTACTTTTAACAACAAGTTAGAAACGCAAGAAGGATTAGTTTTATCAGTTAGTTCTGTAGATTATGAAATTAGATTAACTAATACATCGATTAGTATTTTACCAGATTGAAGCTACTGAAGGACTTGGTAAGTTGGAGTAGATAAATGGTGTTAAAACTACAATAAATCGCAAAAAAGATTTCCTCAATCCATTGATTAAATTACTGCTAATAAAAAAGTTGCTGTATTCATCTTGAGGGGAGTAGCTAGCACTATTAAGGAAGAGTCCTCTTTTTCTTTTTTGCTTTTGATAGATGGCGTTCTCTGACTATATTATATTTGCAACTTTCAAAAGTCTCTCAATTACAATAACAAGAGATCGAGAAAAGTCATGCTGGACTGCAAGAATGAAAAGAATAAAGGTGTTGCATGATTTGAGGCTTCATATAGACTTATATAATATTTTTGAACTTGTTGATATGCTCAGATTGGGACCCGAAAAGCTTGGGAGCATTCGACACATTGGAAACTTAGTTGAATTTGCAGATTTTCTGATGCTGATGTCTTCTTCTCAATCACAAATGTATATCTGTCGCGAATGGCATGTGTCACACCTCAAATTCGGAGGGCATGACTGGCATCATGTGTTGCACCTCATCGAGCAAACCCTGTCACAATCTTAACTATAATAAGTCAGAATCGATGAGGTTCGCCATCACAATATCTATAGATCAAAGTATACGAGCATAAACGCAAGCTGGCTTACAGACCAATTCAAAAGACAAACAATAGGCCGTCAAAGCCACAAAATGAAAAACAATCTATACAATATGGCCCATCGGCCTACAACGGTTCTACAACCATAAAAGACATCTATGAGCCTCTATGAATACAACAGAAATCTACAACCTGAGACAAGACCACGAACTACCTATAAAACAAACACTGGCAACTCCGGAAGACTTGGTACTTACCAACTCAACTGGAACTCCACTCAGTGACCAAGAACTCAATCTACCTGTCGATCAGCACCTGTAGGCATGAATGCAGTGCCCCAACTACGACGTCCGTACGAAAATATATCGAGTATGTAAGGCGGAAACGATAATATGATACATAGTACAATCAATAGATATATAGAATAATCGTAGGAAGTCCAGAAGATATCAACAGAAACATATTCAAAATATTAAGTAAGCAAACAAAACCTACCTGACCCCATAAGTCTGGCAAGCCTAAAACAAATAACAAACAAATAACAAACGGCACCTAGCCGATACAACTCACCTGTAACAACCTTTACCACACAAGGTCCATCCAACCATCTTACCTGGTTCAACTCTAGGCCCTCGGCGACCTCAACTATTACCAACTGACATCTAGCGTCGACAACTATTAGACAGATAACAACAATACAAGGCAACAATACAATATGGATGTCAATTCACAATCACGGCCTTGCCGGTAACCGTCATGGCCTTACGGGCATCCGCAATCGCAAGTATGACCTTGCTAGAGATAGTTACGGCCTTACAAGTCTTAACAGGCCACGAACTCAACCTAGCCGAAAATCGTCACTAACTTATAGGTTATCGCAAAGCCTCTCAAGGTGCCATACAAATCATACAATTCGTAATCAACAATTTATACACACAAATACAAATACCAACAACCCACTATCGAACTATTGACTAATACCAGCCAACTATCACCATAACACTCATCCTTAAGCTCTAAACACTATATCATTCGATATGTATATGGAAGAACAAGATATAAACAGTATCGGGTAAGACATGTGGTTGATGCACTATACCAAACAGGTCAGACAATCATCTACATATCGAAAATGGATAAGATATATGACTGTTGTACGCGGCAAGCATGTCAAACAGGCATTCTATGCCCCATAGCAGTTCTAGCAGATATAACAATTGTAAATCATATCTACTTTCATTACTCGTATTCATGAGTTTAGTTCAATTATTTTACTTATATTTTATTTCATACTTGTATTGCTATGATAAGGTGTATGTATGTACTATTATTGATTTCTAAAGGCATTCTTCAGATATATGTTGGGAGAGCAAGTGGATGATATTACTGGATTTTTTTTTAAAATTCATGGTTACTATCTGTAACTGATCACACTCAAAATTAGTCCTAAAGAGGATAAGCGGTAGTTGCAAATATAATTCAATAAAAGTTTAGAATCGATCGGATCCCATAAAAAACTAACATTAGCTATAATTATTTAATATCACTAAGAAAATATGTTTGAATAATTATTTAGTTTTAGAAATTAAAATTTTTATTTTTAACTAATTAACTAACAAATATTAAAGCAATAAAAATTATCAACTAAAGAGAATGAGTTGTCTTCAAGATTAAGGAGACCTAGAGTTATGATATCCCCAATTGTCAGATTCCTTCTCGCTACATTATTTATAATCTCGCCAATTTATTCTCTATAGATCAACAGCACTTTTACTTACCATAATTCTCTCTCGAGCAATCAACATAATTTACTAGACGTATTCTCTCGAACTACTCTGGCTAGCAATTTATTAGCGCTTATTATGACCATATCGAAGCTAGTTATCTCTAAAATCTGCTTTTAAACCCAAGGTATTGATCTCTCAAATACTTAATGAGTTATATAGTTCAACAATAACCTAAGCATGCATTCTTTCTCAAGTAATACATAATATATATGCACAGTCAATCGATCGTGATTCAATTAACTGAAGTAAACACGTAGTTGAACAAGTAGAAAAAAATTGAAAAAGCTAAATAATATTAAAACATCTAATTCATCTTACAAAAGGTTCCATCAAAATCATGAATAAAGAATCTAGATACTCATAATATTGTTTAAGAATAAAGCACAGAATTCCATAACGAACAAGCAAAAGAACAGAAGAAAGTGAAATTAGAAGTTTGAATTTTCATTGCTTCTACTACTTGTGTGCTATTGCCTCCAAAATAATGTGTTCTCCATCCAAAATATGTTTTTGGGTGTACTATATGACCTAGCTAGGGTAGATGGTCATCCAATGCAATTCAAAATCGAGTAGAAAAACTAGCCGGGATCGTCAACTTTTGTGTTTCGTGCGGGCGCAGATGAGCTTCCACAACTTTTTTTTTTTTTTTCTCCGGGAAGAGATCCTCGTCTAGGACCTTCACTTTGTTGCTTTGTACACAGTTAAAATCCTAGGCTCCTCCAGTATCCTCGCGAGGTGAGCCTGGAAGACAAGTTCTACTTCTCAATTTTTTATTTTCTTAACTCGACTTGCACCAAATCATTCCTTTTCGATCCCTTTTCTTTTTTTTTTTAGCTGACACACTTTCTGAAAATCCATGTAAAAATGTAATAAGCTTAAAATATCCAAGGTAACGATATAAATCACATAAATATGATCAAAGTACGAGGTGATAATGTACTAAAAATATAGACTTTTAGCCGAATATAAGTAAGACAGGTGCAACAGGCAGGGATCTAACTGTTGACTAGTGGCTCAACCCAGTTATTGGTCCTATCTAGTCATGAGGTGAGCCACCACTAGTCCGCAGAAGCTGCTTCAGCTCCTGTTATTTACGTTCGATCTATTTCTTTTTCTTTTATCGAGTTGCTTCTCGAATTAAATGTACTCAAATTTTAGTTCTCCAAGGCTTAGTATATTACTGGGGTTTATGGGTGGAGTTTCGCTACCTGTGTTTTGTCTCCACACTTTTTTCTATTAAGATAATTTTAAAATTATTTTTTTTCTTATTTTTTCTACATTTTCTGCGTAATCTAAGTGCAACATTTGGATCGTAACAAAAGAATATTTTGTGCATAAAGTATTTTGTATTCATGCAGGGTAGGGAGAGGGACCCCACTACAAGGGAGACGTAAAATGTAGGCAATTCACTCTGCTGCAAGCATATATCAGAGTTTATTTTACGTCTTGAATATGTAATCTATATAAATCATATTGAGACAACTTTACATTATGCCAAAGCCCTTAAAAATGAAAAGAATATAATGAGAATACATGACCCACAATTTCCGCATAATTAAGGCATCTTTCTTCCAATGTACGTGTCATTCAACACATAGACAGGCACACACAAAAGGTTCTAATAGAAATCAATTGGTTAAAGGTTGTAGGTCCACAATGGTAGGCGGTAGCCAGAAGGCCATTGTCAAGAGGAAAAGAATGCGATGAATCTGGGTGGTTGCTTTGTTTGGAGCTAGCATCCCATTGATATAGCAAGGAAAAGAGGCAATCTGAATTTGATTATTAGTCGATAAACAAATGAAGGGTGGTGACTCTAATTATAAATACAATTCTAATTTTGCTTCTTGTTGTCCACAAAATTCCACTGTTTTTATGGTGCCAATGAACACACCACGGGGTATTCTTAATAAATACTTTGAAAAAGCTGTAGTTTTTTAATAGTTTTCTAGTTTTGTAAAATTTTTTTTATCAAAATAAAGATAAAATTATAAGAATATTATTAGTGTCTTCTTGACTATGTGAAACACTACTTATCTTTAAACAAAATTTTAAAAAATAAATAAAAATATTGCTTATTTTAAATAAAAAAATAATTTTGAATTAAACTTGTAATGTGGCAGAAACGTTATTGTAGTTCTAGATGGTCAAACGCCTGCTCTTAATTCGGTCCACATAAAAAGACCCTTTCAACTTAAAAACATTAAACCCATATGCCAAACTAAAATTTTAAATTTAAAAAAAAAAACAATATTATATCCCTATATGATATTATAAAGCACTCCATACTAGCTACCTAGCTAGCTTGATATATTATAACGATAACAATACACATAAATATAATGTGTTACGTAGGATATTATAGCTCATGTAGAGAAAAGTACGTAGTTACCTATCCAATATATATATCCATGTGAGATGAGAAAATCAGAATATTTGTTACTATAACAAGTATGCTTATTCATATATTCCATTATACACCTAATGAATCAATTGATCCGTCGGTAGGTAGACACATGTACATGTACCCACATGCTCGCAACTGATGATGACTAATATAATTCATCAAACTACTATATCTTTTTTGGTACCATCCAAATATTCCTCTTCCTCCTCATCTGATTACTATATTTTTGCAAGAAAATGATTAGAGATTATTGCAACCAGCCAGTTATGCAGATCAAAAGTGACCAAAGAAGAAGTTTCTCATTCAGTTCCTTTGATTTCAACTCTTCTAATAACAGCGCCGGCCTCTTCTCGTCTGATGATGATGAGTTTTATGCTGGTAATTTTGTTACGTATGATACGGAGGACGATGATGATGGAGCGTACATTGAAATAAACCTTAATCCCACACCAACAACGGTGTTAGTTGACGATGATGGAGGTGGAATTAAGAGGAATTTTCATGTAGATCAGGAAGGGAAGGAATATTCTAATTCTTCGGAGGTGGAGTTACGGATATCTTTTTCATCGTCAGCTGGAATTCCTCCACCCCCAACAAGTGGTACCACACAACATGCACAGGGAACAACGACGACTAAGCCACGGGGACGCCTTTTCATATCGTTGGCTCGCATTGTGAATGAGTTCATGGCTGCATCGTTGGCCAAGACCTCAAATTCAGCGACAGCAATAGAAGCTAATAATGTTGACTGCAAAGAGATTACACGCAGCAGGTAAATCTTTAAATTTTTTTTTGACCTCGTCAAAAATGTGTTGCTTCTGTATTCAAACTTCTTCTTTTTTTTAAAAAAAAAAAAGAAAATTCTTTATTTTATTTTAAGATATTTATGAAAATAAAATAGTATGATACGTAATTTTCCTGAAGACATATTCAAATGAAGAAAATATAATATAGCCTGGTAAATAGTCAATGGTCTGCCTTAAATAATACATTTTCACGAGTGCGCCGTTCAAACTTGGATGGGGAGCGGCGGAGAGAGAGAATAAATTGAAAAGTAAACCAAAGACCGTAAGTTAGGACGCGTAAATCTATTGTATAAGGTCCTATAAAAGAATTCAATAACTTCTTTTTAGTCAATTTTAAAAGGTATACTTTTATTATAATTAAGATTTTTTTTAAAAAAAAAATTACTCCTTAAATATATAATAGCATGTTCAACACAATAAATTCTAAGAATGGATGGATAGAGATTTAAGTTATCGGAACCTAATAATACTTCTGATACAATATATAAACTTTTGTTTAAAAAAAATAGTAAAATTATAATTAATAGTAGATATGAACTCATAAGTTTAAAGATTGAATTTGTATAACTTAAATCTAAATTCACCTCTAATTCTATGATTAATTTGTGTATGTGCCATATTTCTTTTTTTGAACTTTATGTCCAGTCAAACATTATCATATAAGAAAAAAAGATGGATAGAATCAAGATTACTTAAAAGTCAGATAGTTGCTTATTGCAAATGTGAAATATAAATAAGGGTCGTTAATATGTGTCTGATCCGGTCTAACCAATAATTTGATAGGATTAATGTAGTTCTTTTAGAATTCATTTAAAAGATTATAATAAAAATAAAGTAGAGTAATAAGAATCACAGAAAGAGGAGTTAGAGAATCACAGAAAGAGGAGTCAGACTTAAAGTCTATATCATCACATATTCATATTGTAAAATCTAAAGAATAAAGTAATAAAATGTAAATATAAAATCATATTATATTTATAAAATATGTAAATAATAATTTTTAAGTTCTAACCAAAACTACTATTAAATTTTTACATGAAGCCAAACTTAAATTATAAACTATGAAAGTTACACTAAAACCAACAAAACAATAAAAGATATCATTGCAACTAAAATTGCGTTGAAACTAACAATCTAATACATAATTGTTCTATATTATAGGCATTACAAATAACTGAAAGCATTGGACACTTCGTACTTAATAAATATTATTGAGATAATTCAATTTAGTTTGAGACTTGATTAGTAAAATTATGTAATGTTGTTTTTTAGATATTTATATTGACCATTTTTAGGTTAGAATCTAGATTTAAAAAAATTATGAAAATCACATTTTAAAAAAAGTGAGCTGGCCGTGCTCAGCCCATGACCCACGTAAAATTGGGTTGGGCTGATCATCTTAAGATCCATCACGTGATGGGCCAGTTTGGTCCGATTCATCAAATTTCAACGTCCTTTGTGTGCTGAATTCGGATGAGTTAAATTGATCCACATTGACAGCTTTATTGAAAACCTTCCACTTAACAAATTAAAAAAAGAAAGAAAATCACCTTTATATACCGATAACGTGAAATTATAGACTTGTGCATGAAACGCAAAATTAAATGTATGTCTCCAAAAATTGATGACTAATCTCTTATGTACTACTAACTTCCAAATTTATGATTGAAATCAAAATGGAGTACTGCTTTCTCGGAATTGATCAACAAAGTAATTTGATTTTCTTGAATCAAAACAAGAAGTCTTATTAAAATAAATGAGTGTAATTACATATTAATGTAAATAAATTTTACAGGATCATATCATCATGACATATTATAGTAAATAACATATTTATTTTTAAAATTATAAATTTCACATATTTAAAAAGATTTTATTTGTACAGATTATTTAAATGATCAGTGTAAATTATCGTCATATTAATGTTACATTTTGCAGGAAAGACTGCACGATGGTTGCTAATTCAAAGCGCAACGCCATTATTAACTTTATTGTAAAATTCAAGTGCAAAGATATTCCATCAATGTTGGTTTCCATGGTGACACCCAAAGCCAAAAGCGGACAAATGCGCGCCAGACAACCCCTGCTACAGCGAGGCAGCAGTACCTGCTGCAGGGATCCGATGAACGACGACAATATGAAATTAAAATCACGTAATCAAGATCAGAATCGCGACAAATCGACGAAATCATCATCATCATCAGTAGCGCACATAATAAACTTTAAGGCAATGAGAGGAGTATTAGACACTCTAATTGTCAAGACGAGTCGTTATTACACGAGTGCAAGAAGAGGGACAACATTATACGCCAACAACAAGCACAATAAAAGTAAAAGTTGTCCAAGTTCTATTAAGTCGTCACCAATGCATGGCAATATTGTATGTGATGATGATGAAGTTAGAAGATTTTATTTGAGGGATAATTCTGTTCAGGCAGCCATTGCTCATTGTAAGAAATCATTTGGCACCCAAGCTGAATTTGATTTTCATCTTTGAATTAGGAAGTGTCCTCTTAATTAATTAGTAGATCTCTTCTTTTTCTTTTTTCTTTTTTTTTTTGTTTTTTCTGGACTTGATTCTTGTATATAATAGTAAAAAGGTTTAAGTAAATCCATAGTGGCCAAGAAAATGGATTTCTTTTTCTTTTCCCACAATTAATGTCTAACCATAAAAGTAAACGCAATAATTCCCTATTGAAGATAAAATTTCAATTTATATATACTGATACTATAAGGCAAATTATCTTAAGATCACCTTAAATTTGGCGTATGTTTTTATATTTCTATTACTATTAGCTGTCTTAATTACTTCATGATCTTGTCTACTGATATTTTTAAGCGTGTGAGCATGAAAAAAAAAATTAGCTCTCAATAATTTGTCTTAATAGTATATTTTTATTTTTAAGGCCTATTAAAAAAATTGAATCGAACTCTATCATTCTAACAAAATAAAATTAATTTAATTTTTTAAAATAATAATAAAGTATCAATTGTGTTTTTTTTCCAGTTATATATTCTCTTTTCAGATCTAAATCAATTTAAAAAACTGAGTCCCAACATTATTATGCACATAAGAAATAATTTAACCCAAAAATAGAGTTCCAATTGTGTATTTCTTTTATTTCTTGTTCAGATACAATAATTATTTACTTTTTTTCAGTCCAAATCTAAAAGAAGAAGAAAAAATTCGGTTACAGCTCTTTTATTTTTAGTAAAATAAAAAATTTTAGCAGAATAATGAAACTTTACTTACATAATTTTTATTATATCTTACTTAGGTATAATGACTATCTATTTCAACAGTGAACATTTTCTTTTTGGGCAAAATCTGTAGTAAAAATAAAGATTAGAATTTTATTATTTTTAGATAAATAAATTATTTTTTTTGGTTAAGAAGTATAGCTGTAACAAAGTATTTTTTTATTTTATTAATTGATAAAAAATTATAAATTTTAAATTTTAAAAAATAACATGGGGGTAAAAAATCTTAGAATGAGATAGTGTACGGGGGTTAAAGACTATCAAGTAGCTAAATTCAGGAGAATAATTAAGACTATTAATAAGTTAGAAGGAATTTAAGGGTCTTTAGATATTCTACCAATAAATCAATACTAACATTAGACAAGCATGTTAGACTATTTCCCTTGCTAGCATTGTAGAAGATTGTTCTGTTCTATCCTGGAAGGACTTAATTCATAACTTTGGGCAATTATGAGAGAATTAAATTTCTTAAAGAAACACACTTTTCTGTTGGGCTCAGAAATTTTATTTTTAAATGTTATTCTATTTCATCTATATTCTGCTTACTATCTAGAATATAGGAATAACAAACATAAGAAATTTAATTGTTATTCTTTTTTGTATTTTGTTTAAGTGGAGATTAAAATCATCAAATTATCTATTTCGTTATTATACTCAATTTAAAGATATCAAAACTTCACTGAGTATATATCTTGATTTTTATTCAATTTGAAGCTATAAAAACTTTATCGATTGAATAATTTTGTTTGTGGTTTTGAATAGAAATAGGAGAGCCAACAACTACTAATGGTACAGTTTCTGTAGCCTCATCAAGCGGTGCAACTCCTACACTGGCAATAGCACAAGCAGAAAATCCCGAAACGTTTTCAGTCATAGACTTCAAATAATGGCAATAGAAGATGTTCTTCTATTTGACCACCCTTAGTTTAAAAAGGTTTATCAGTAAGAATGTCCCAGTTCTATCATAGAAAACTCCTGACAATGAATATGTCATGGTAATAGAGGCTTGGAAACATTTCAATTTCTTGTGCAAGAATTACATCCTCATTGGATTAGAAGATGGTCTCTATAATGTCTATAGTATTTGCAAATCTTCCAAAGAACGGTGGAATGCTCTATATTAAAAGTACAATACCAAGGATGTTGGACTGAAGAAATTTGTGGCTGTCAAATTTCTGGAGTTCAAGATGATTATCATATCACAGGTCTAAGAGTTACAAGTCATAATTCATGATCTCCTTGCTGAAGGTATGGTCTATATGAATATTTTTTCTAAAAGTATTGATTATTTTACTAATAATAATTTAGTTATTATATTAAAGGATGATCATCAACGAAGTGTTTCAAGTGGCTGCATTTATTGAGAAGTTACTCTCTTTGTGGAAGGATTTCAAAAATTAGTTGAAGCACAAATGCAAGGAAGTGAAGTTGGAGGATCTGATTGTTCGACTGAGGATTGAAGAGGACAACAGATCTGCAAAAAAGAAAGAAAGTGGGAAGTCAATAATAGTAGGAGAAAACATTGTTGAAACTGCTCCAACAACTTCAAAGAAAAGGAAGAGGCCTGTTAGATCAAAAAATCTCTGAATAAACAAAAAAGTTCAAAGAAAATTGCTACAACTGTCGCAAATTTGCTCATATGTCTTCAGTATGTCGTGCTCAAAAGAAGGATAAGAAGAAGGATCAAGTAAACATGTCAGAAATTATAACTAGAAGTCATGAAAAACTTGTATGACATGCTTTCAGAATGCAACCTGGTGGGTAGTGCCAAGGAATAGTGGACAGGTCCTGGTGCAACCTATCATGTTTGTGCAAACAAGAAACTGTTTGGTTTCTACACTTTAACTGGGCCAAATGAGATAATCTTCATGGCTAATTATGCTAGTGCAAAGATTGAAGGAACAGGCAAGACAGACTTGAAGATATGTGTTGCATACTTGCCTGCAGGTTTTGACAAAAAGGTTCCGAGACCTCCTCAGTAGCCGTTCAGTTTCAACAGATTGGTCAGCTCCCTTCCTATGAAGTTGCTATACAATAGAGGTTTGCCTGTTCTTTCAATATATAGTTTTTGGGTAGGTCCAATGGTGTATTCTCTAGAGGCTTGCAGACTACAGAATTTTGTTAAACGTGTGTTGTTGGCTGTGTGGGCCTAGTTGTTTTGTCAGTTGGCAACCTTGTTGGCTTGTATATATGTATATATGCGTTTGTCTTTCTTTTGGTCTGACTTAGACATCATGGTGGTCTTGTTGGCCCGCATAAGATGATGTTAGCATTATAAACTGTTGGGTCAACTTATTTTTGTGCAGGTGTTACATTTCGGCCTTGTCGGCTTAGGGCTATGTTTAAGCCGAGATATACTCAGTTGTTTTCTTGATTGTTTGTTGCTGGTATGCACCGGGAGTGTATATCTACGACTTGGTCAGCTCTGGGTCTAGTGTGATATTAGGTGTCAGTTACACCTCCCAAGGTGGGCGTGACACAAATGATTCAAAATATTTGAGAACGAGTAATGATTTCCTAAGCTTTTTTTCCTTAGGTGGTGCTCTGAGTACCATTGCTATATAGTAATTACAAGTAATTAATCACATGTTATTATGTTAAGAATTACAAATTTGTGAGACATTATTTTGTGAGAACTTATCAATTGGTGACATAATATAACGATTTAATAAAAACATAAAACAATCTTTGCTACCAAAACTCTCATATGATTTTTGTCCCGTTTTATTAGTGTTGGGAATGAGAATTTACCAAGTTATATTTTCAGCTTGAAAATTGGTAGCTAAAGGCGGTCTTCACCATTGAGGGATTCACAGAAAAAGTGAAGGGCTATTTGGAGTTCTTTTAAGGTGCAATGTACTTTATGTCTCGGGCTGTTATACATTTTGAATTTGATGGGAGACCATTTAAGTTTTATTAAGCAAGAAATGATTCTCTTAGGCCATTAAGTCTCGAATGATTAATCATACTTCCACTGTTCTAATTTATGAGACATATTCTTTTTTTTTTAATCTGTTCATATAAAAAAAGGATACATTTCTATATTTAGTAACAATATAACTTTAAAATACGCATTTCACCTTTAAAATGATGATTTATAGTCATACAAACATCTATGACTTGTTTAGACCGTAAATTTCAAAAGTCTTCACATATTTCTTACACTTTGTACCCAATTAAAATATATTACATAAATTGAAACGGAGAAAGTAATAACTTTCGGACTTTTTTTTTATTGGATGTTAAGGGACATGACCTTTGACTTCTAATTAAAAGAATGATTCGGAAGAACATAGACAAAGGGAGAAAATAGATACTCCTTCGTTCCCTTTTAGTTGTCAATATAAGATTTTGCACAATTTTTTTTTAAAAAAATTAATTAAGAGTGTAATTTGACTAATATATTCTTTATTAATTTTTTATTTTTATCTATTTATGTGCTTTTTAATTCTAGAATAATTAATGCTAAGGGCAAAGTTGAAAAAATATAATTAATTATCTCTTAATTTTTAAAATTGACAAGTATCTATAAACAACTAAAGTATACAAAACAACTAAAAAGGAACGGAAGTAGTAGGCACTTTGTTGGCCTACGAAATGTGTCAAGTCACCTTCTCTATTTTCACGATTATATAATATACTAGTCAAGAGCGTTGCCCTGACAAATATGAATCACGTTATATTATATATTATACATTGTGTGTAGCGAAGAAACTTATTTGTTCTTTGACTTTTAAATTTTTTGAAAGGCAAAGAGAATTAAATGGAACTTTCTTCGTTTTAATATCTTTGTCTTATTTTAACGGGGCACGAAATTTTAAAGTAAAGAAGACTTTAAAATTTTGTGATCTCTAACTAAAGATATATCGAATATCCAAAATACTCTTTAGTCTTATGATCTTAAATATATTATGTGAAAAAAAATTTAAACGGACAAAAAAACTAAAAATAATTATCTCAAATTATTTTATTATATTTAAAGTTCAAAACAAATTTAATTATTTTCGCTTATTTTAACTTTAATAGTTATTATTTTTGAAGACCGCAGACACCTCAATATAAACACACATCACAATTATACAATATGAACTAAAAAGACATAACCTACATTAACGTGTCGCAGAGATTAAAATATTTAAATGGCCAAGAATTTTGATGGGACTCATTTCTTTTTAAAATTATATGAAAAATTAAAAAAAATTGCTTGGCCCACTCTCTTTTTTTTTTTTTTTTTTTTTTTTTTACTTTTTATTAGAAACACCAACATCATACAGGTCTAAGCAGGCATGTTGACGCCCTGCAGTCTATTTAAGCCTATTCACATTTATTAAATAGCAAATTTTCATAACTACACTATCTATAAAACCTCTTTATAATATTTTCCCCCAACAAATGTAATTTTATCAAGATTATTAAATCTGGATGGACATATATTAAAAATAATATAGAATGTATTATAAGTTTGTTTAGTGTTATAAGTAAAAACTTAACAGTATTACCAACATTTAATAGATAAAAACAGATTATAGTATTAACATATGTTAATATAATATATTATTAAAGTATATTAACATCCCAATGAAAACCTAATAATATACCTGTCAGTATTCCTATAAAAACTAACAATATACCACTATTTATTGTAAAAAATAAAAAATAAAAATATGATATACACATGTTCTAGTGACATCCATGAAAATATGTATGTGACATACACTTGCATACATAGTATACAATGTGGTATACAGATGATTGATTTTCACTGAATTTAATTATACAATGGTAATAATGATTTATAGTCACATAAATATTTTATTTCAAATTACAAATTTCAAAAGTCTTTTTTTTTAATTTGATGCTTAGTCAAATGATGTCATATAAATTGAAATAAAAAAAATAATTTTATAATTATAATTATATATAACATATCAAATTATTAAATAAAAATTATCACAACTCCTCTGTCTGTGATTGAGTATTACTGTTGTTCTCACAGGCCTATGAGTACGTTTGGCAGAGTGGCAACAAAAAACAACCTAGAAAAGTAGTGGCTGGGAACAAAAATATGGATATATAACTAAATAATTTTCATATATATATATAACTAAATAATTTTTAATATTATAAAATATATTAAGATTTTTCAGTTTATAAAATATAATATTATTTTTTTAAAAAAAGAATATCTCAAATTTTTACTCAAAATTTTGTATATAAAAACGATATAAAATGTGTATATCTCACTCAAAATTCTGTGTATGAAGAGTATAAAATGTGTATATCTTGGTCAAGGTTTAAAAAATTTGCTCAAATTCAATATGAAATGTGTCTTAATAATATAAAATTTGTATAAAAATTATATTACATTTTTGAAATTTAATACATCTACAACAAACATTGTATACAACTCTCATACAAATTTAATACGACCACAACAACATAAAAACTTAAATTCATACAACCTTAATACAATTTTATTCAAAACCACATTAAATCTACATTAAATCATCCTAAATTTGAGATATAAGCTCCCAAAGGTGTTCTCTAATTTTTGGAACCACACCTATTTCTAAATTATTTTAATTTTTCAAACTCAAGTTTCAACTTTGAAGTTTCATGCTTTATCCATGGTGAAATTCGAGATAATTGAATCTGAAATTTTATGCAAAACCACATCAAATCTATGACAAGTCATCCTAAATTTTGAGATATAAACTCCCTAAGATGTTCTCAAAATTTTGAAACCACACCCAATCCGAAATTATTTTAATTTTTCAAAAATAAATTTCAACTTTGAAGCTTCAAAAATTTCATCACTGGTGAAATTTGAGATTTAAATTTATAATTTTTTTTTGAAAAAATGGAGAAATAAAGAAGAAGGAAGACATAGAGAAGAAGAAGGAGGCGGTGGAGGAGAAGGGAAATGGTTATTTAAAAAAAAAAAACTCATCAATGGTGGAATTCAAGATTTTAATTTACAAAGAAAATTAGTAAATTGGAGAAATAAAGAAGGAGAAGGGAAATAGTTCTTCTTTTTTAAAATATATTATGTTTTGTAATATATTTGTTATATTTTGTAAGTAAGAAAAAATATTGTTATGTTTAGTAATTTAAAGTGTTAATTAGTTGTGGGAGGTAAATTTCTCTTTTTAAATTTGTTAGCAGCATAACTCACTATTTTTTTAAAGCAATAGTTAAAAAGTCCAGTATACATTATTATACACTTGATATCCAATATTATACAAAAAGTTCATTTTTTTTTTCATAACAATATGTAAAAACTCGATATACAATGTTATACACCAAGTATATAAATATCATACAAAATTTTAAGAAGTATTTATACACTCATATATACTATTATATAATATTATGCACTATTATACAAAAAACCGACTTCGTCTTCTTCTTCTTCAAATCTAAATACTATATTCATCCAAAACACCTCAAAAACTACACCAAATCACCCTACATTTCAGGTTTAGTCTCCTCCGTACATACCCGGTCTTTTACATAATACTCACTCGAAATAGAATTTATTTACGAAAATCCAACTTTAAAACTTTAAATCTTTGAGTTTCAATAATAGACGTCTATGGAGTTTTTGCTTATAACAATACCAACAAAACGAAAAAAATAAGAATACAGAGTAAGAAAAATAAGAATGAAGGAAGAAATCGATATTTTTGAATCATTAAATTAAGAGATAAAATTCAAGACTCGATTTCAAATTTTTTAACTAATTAAGAGCGGTGAGATCTTATCTCCATTTTCAATTTGTTGTGCAATAATTTGGTAGATGCATAATTCTTCCTCTTCATATATAAAATTAAAAGAAAAGAATTACTCCATAAATAAAGGCTTCTACTTTACTCGAAATGCTCGAGAATATGAACAAGACACCCTATTAATGTAAAATAATGTATTTTTTATCGCAATATATGACAAAATTTTCTTTTTATTCAGTTTAAAAAAAATTATATATTTTTTATTTGATAAATATTTAATGACATTATTAATATTTTACTTATATTGAATTCTAGTTATTTGACAAAAAATCTATATACTTTTTTATTTAAAATTTTATTTATTTTAATGATAATTGTGAAAAATTACAAGGTTTTATATTTTTTAGATTTGATATCTACTCAAATTACATCACATAAACGTGTGACAAAAATGACTAATTAAGGGGTCATTAAGTAGGTGATTAGAGTTATTCAAATATTAATAATATATAAATTAATTATAAAAAAATATATATATTATTTTATACGAGATTTAGTTCTTTCATCTTCTATACGTATAATGATCCATGGAGCCCCGGCATGCACGAAGAAACATGTGATGTGATGTGATAATGGATCTGTGATCAACTATTCATCTGTTCAACCAATAAAATTGTTGATCTGTCCACTAACGATGACACTATGTAGGCAAAATTTAATACCTTCTTTTACCCTTTTTTCTTTTAAATATATAAAATAGAAATTATTTATTTTTTAAGGTATAAACAATTTATATATATATACATAGTAAAATAAAAAATTTAAAGTATATGAATTGTAAAGTAAATGAAATAAGAAGTCGTATTTTGAAATAACAATCTATTATTTTAAGTTGAAAATGTTATTTTTTATTTTATTAATTTCCTCTAGTTTTTATAGGGGTAAAATATTGATTTCTTAAAAACAAAAAAAGTAAAAAGTTTTTGAAGTTCTACATTGTGTCTTTATTACTATATCTATTTAGCATAATTTTTTACATATTAAATAATTATTTTTAAAAATTAAAAAATAAATAAATAAGAGTTTTGAATAATATTTAAAAGCAGAAAGTATAAGGAAGATGAATAGATATGAGTTATAAATAATTTGATTATATATTATTTTATTAGACATTAAATATATTAATCATTGTGCATTAATATTATTTGTAAGAATGAATGAATAAATAAATAAATAAAAGATGCAAATACAAAAAAGTCAAAAAAGAAAGAATAAAGATAAATGAGTTGGGCGTATAAGAGATGATGTGCCACATTTTATTATTTAAAAGATCGTAATAATTATATAATATATAGACTATAGATATTCTTAGTTATATTGGTAAGGCATATAAATAAATCTATACTATTATATTCACAAAGTAATTAAAAAGAAAAAAAATTATATATACATTTCAAGCAAGAAAAGTAGCAGAGATTGTTACATACATAAAAGAATTGATAATGAAATTACAAAATAAATTATTTTTTTTTAATTTTCTTTGCGAGAATAATGAAAATAAAACTACTCATCATAATTTTTTTTAATGAAATAGGATAATTATATAAATTACACTTCATAACAAAAAGTAGGATCGTAAGGGACCAAATAAGTAGACATTCTCCATTCTTATCTCTTCCTTCTTTGAGCTCTGTCATAGAAGAAGGAAACCAAAACATGTTGCAGAACGATCTAAAAAGCAATTCATATTGATATAGTTTTGCTTCCTTAAATCGTTGTCAATATGTGTAGTTAAGTTATTGTAATAATTACAGAGGATTACTCTATTTTAATTGATAAAACGAGATTTTAAAAAATAATTACTTCTTATTTTTTTATTATTTAAAGAGATTTAAAAAAAAGAAATAAGAAAATAAAATTTTATTAAGAAAGAATATATTTTAAAAAATAAGTTTATTAAGGGAATGATATTTTTAACCCAATAATAACAACAGAAATATTTTAAAACCAAACAACAAATGAAGAATATTTTTATTTAATTTTAAAAAGTTTTAAAAATATTTTTAATGATTTTCTGATTTCTCAATAATTTCATTCTTATCAAAGTTAAGAAGTATTTTTACTAAAGAAAACAAGAGATTTAAGAAAATTTACCCATTGTGTTTGAAACAAAGAAAAAGACAAAAGGCATTTGAAGCTTCCAAATGTGATGTTTCCTTGAAACTTCACTTATTTCTGCAACGGGCATCCCTCACCCTCTTTTCTGCTTACATATTTGGTTTTCGTATCTACACATATATACCTCTAAAGTGAAAGGAAAGTCTGTGTATATTTTACCTTTCTCAAATTCGACTTTATGAGATTATATTGAATATTTTCAATCGATTGATGAGTTTTACTTGAACATATAGTTTATTAATTTTGAAATAAATTTAATTTTTGTACATCATTAATTGAAATAGCTTTTCATATAGATAGGTCATTGAAAGAATATGTATCCCATATACTTTCTTAAAATGAGTGATTTACGTTACTAAAACTCTTGTTGTCCTAGTTGTCGTGAACAACTAGGACAAAGGCAGCGAGCCAAACCAAAAGTTAAATCTATCTCAAACTCTTGTTACTGTGGGATGCGGCTGGTTTTATTTGGTAAATGTGTCTTTATGTTATTGGTTTTTTAAAAAAAAAATTTTTTTGTTAAAATTAAAATAATTGAATATGCATCTAAATATTAAGATGTGTGTTAAGTTTTTGATATTTGAATCTGAATATTACAATATTGTATTAAGATGTGAATACTATCTAATTAAGATTGTTTTTTTTTTCAATGTATGAATATGTTAAATTTATTTTTACTTAAAAATTAATGAATATATAATTTAATAAATATTAAATTAATCTAATACTATATGTGAAAGATATTATTTTTTTTAAAATTTATATGAGAGTTTGATTATAATAAAAAGTTATATGACAGTTTGGTGGTGACGATGGCTAGTGGTAGTGATTGTAAGTGTCGATGGAGTATGGTGTTGACTAATAGTGGTGTTGTTATTTTGTGAGTAGTAGCCGGTTGTGATAGTGGCTGAGGATAGTAGTTGGTGATGACGATTAATAATTGTGATAGATGATAGTGATAGCTTATGATGACGATAGTTGACGATATATAGTGCTGACTATATATTTGCGCTCTTTTGTGTTGTTTGTTTGTATGCCTTCATGTTCTCATACATCTTATTCTGCTCTTGGATCAGTTTTAAGAGTTCCATGATTTGTTTCTATTTGGGGTTTAGAGTGAAAAAATTGTACTGTGCTAAAATACTATTACTATTACCGACCAAAAAACAGGGGATAATAATTTTTTAGTTTTTTTGCCAAAAAAATTTGTTTTATGATTATATTTTTAAAAACAAATTTTTATTTTGTTACACATAAATGTAAAGAATCAAAAGATCTCTCTTAAAAGAGAGAGAGAGAGTAACTTTTAACTTATTTCTATCAATATATCCAAATGGGTTACGGCAATTCTACGAGCTAGTTGATAATCGCGGGCAAAAGTGTCCCATTTTGAATAAGTTTTAAGGGTATAATTTTTATAAAACAAGAGAAGAATATTGTAGAGAAACAGAGAAGACTTCTTATTTCTCTTGAGGGGTGAAATATAATGAAGGAGAATTTCTTTATTTATACGGGAAAATTAACTCTAAACTTTCTCTAAAAAGGCAAGATAGACATTCACTATAATATAAATATATATATTCATTAATACAAATGCCTTTATACTATAATATAAATGCATTTATAATACTCCCCTTTGAATGTCTATTTGATAGATAATGTGCCGCGTTAAAACCTTACTAAAAAAATCTAGTGGAAAAAAATTCTGGTGAAAGAAAAAGAGTACATATATTTTGTAATACGCATTCATAACTGCTTCATTAAAAAATAAAATCTTGCAAGAGAAAAAGAGTATAACATGTATTAACTCCCCCCCTCCCCTCTCCACCCCTCCCCCCCCCCACCCCCACCGATGAGAATATCAATTCAAAAACTTGAATCTTCACATCCCAATCTCGTGCACCATCTTCTCAAAAATTACAGTTGGTATAGGCTTGGTGAATAAATCAGTCATAATATCACTCGAACAAATCTATTACACATTGATATCATAATTCTTTTGGAGATCATGTGTGAAGAAAAGTTTTAGTGAAATGTGTTTCGTTCTATCTCCTTTATGAATTCTTCCTTCAAATTACACTATGCATGCTGCATTATCTTCATATAAGATCGTGAGCATTTTGTCACATTTCAAATTATATTTTTCTAGAATGAAATGTATCATTGACCTCAACCATATACATTCTCGATTTGCTTCATGAATAGCTATTGTCTCAAAATGATTTGATGAAGTAGTCACATTAAATGCTTAATAGATCACCGAGATATGACAGGTATCCCCAATATGAACACATAACCCGTTTAAGATCAAGTTTTCTGCGGGTCAGATAAATATCTTGCATCGACATGACCAATAAGATTCAGACTACAATTGTTTGAATAAAATAAGCTCATATCGATAGTCCCTTTTAAATACTGCAATATGTATTTGATTTCATTTCAGAGTCTTCTAGTAGGAGCAGAACTATATTTTGCTAGTAAATTAACTGAAAAATGCTATGCTAGGTCTTGTAGTATTAGCAAGATACATTAGTGTACCAATCACCCAAAGATATGGTACTTTAGGACCAAGAATTTTCTTATTCTTTTCTTTAGATCAGAATGAATCCTTATTTATATTAAGTGATTAACCAACCATCGAGTATTTTATGGATGTGTTTTATCCATATAAAATAGTTTTAATACCTTTTCTATGTAGATAGATTGATGGACAAAGATATCGTTTGTAAAATGTTCAATTTGCAAATCAAGACATAATATTGTCTTTCCATGATCTTTCATCTCAGATTCCTTCTTTAAATAATAAATTGCCTTTGGAAACTCTGCTAGAGTTTTGGTAAGATTTATATCGTCGACATAAACAGCAAGTACAATAAACTCTAATATTGTTTCTTTATAAATACACAAAAGTAAACAAAGTCGTTATTGTATCCTTCATTAACTAATACACTAGGGTGATTAAGTCACATCTACCTTATTTAATTTTCTTCATATAAGAATTTAGAACAAATTTACAAAAACTTGCAAATGTTTCACGCATTTTAAATCCTTCATGAATTTCATATAAATTTTGTCTAGTGATAACAGTCATTAGTATTTAAATGCATGATATCTTCTAGTGTTTGGACTACAGGTCCAATAAACTTTATGCTTATCAAGATGCATCATTTCACTTGATAATTATTTCTATATCAGCATGCTTTAATAGACAAAGAATTTAAATTCTCAAAATTTTTTATAATATTATGTGCTATATATCAAAGATATCGTCGATGGTATATCATTTATATTGATTTGCTATTGGACATTATTCATTGAGATCCCATCACTTTCAATGTTTTTCTTAGGTATCTAAGCCTTTCATGAGGTTTCATGAAGTATTGTATCGTGGACTTTTCAAGAGCATATTGCATCTTTATTATGATCATTTGCCCCACTCTTTTTTTAAAGATTACTGCAATAGAAATCGATTGATCTACAATTCTTCATACATATTGTTAGGGATATTAATTTAATAGGAGCTTTGCAGCTGAAATATAAAATTAATTTTGGATCAACAAATATTTCAAGTATTTGACTTGAATTATTTTTGAATGATGATTATACTAATAATAATTCACAATATATTTCTTAGTTGCTTATTATTTCCCATGTTAAAAAAACTAACATATATCCCTGATCTTCTTTGGAGAATTTATTTATGTGCACCGTAATAGATTCATTAAAAATATTCCACATATCAAAAGTTATTGGAGAAAAAATATTTGGTTCCTGACCCTGAACCAATTGAGCAGAGGGGGGATTAATCATAATTTATTGGTCAACATACAAGTGAGACTGTATATAATGTATCATATCATAGACCAACCCACTAAGCTTTATTCTCATAAGAAATAGCTCAACTATTTATCGGAGGCATTCCAAATCAATTTGGATACCAAACTAACATTATCAAGATGAATTATCTTTATTACACAATATGAAAATTATGCTTTTAACTTAATTAATATTGAGCAAGCATTCTTTATGAATGTAAAACTTTAGGTTGATAATAAACACACATGTGACCATCTTATATATGCATTTGTCTAAGATATCACATGACGGGTGAAAAGCCCATATTCACCTCTTATATTTTTTGGAGTTTATGAAATTCAGTCCCAATATTAGCTGGAATAATCAACTTGTCATGAGAACAAATAACATAAAAGAATTCCTGAAGAATCTTTCAGTTCTTCAATGTATTCTGATATGCAATTAGCAAATCATATTTAAATCAGGATGACTATAACGGTCATGTCAATCGATAAAATTATCAGTACTAGTAAACTTCAGATTTATCATGATATCTGTTATTTATTTTATAAACTTCAGGTTCACTTCACATCAATAAGCTTCTGGTTTACTCTAGCATGTAATTTCATCATGCTTATAATTGTAGTACAAATTGGGTAACTTTTTTTATACATATTTCTTACGCATAGTAATTTAGAGATACTTAATCTTCCAATCATTTGTAGTCTCAATATGATAACCATTTTTATTGTTGGTAAACTTTAAATTTACTATAATTTGTGTTTCGATCATAACAACTTCATATATTACGATCTAGCATGAATAGTGTTATAATATATAAGTTTTTTGAGAGACTTCAATTTATTTTTCACAATAAGATATTATTTGGATGCTAGCAGTGTTATGATTCTTGTAGATAAATAATTAGGCTCTTCTGGATACCTTGATCACTAATTTATATTATCAAATATTGCTTAAATACTTCTAATATTATGAAAGCAAATTTAGACACTACTAGTGTCATGAAATAAACAGTAAATATTGAGTTTTAAACTTCATTATTTCAAGTTTTTACTACGTCACGAGTAGATTGCAAGTTTTACTATTTTATGAGTAAATTGCAATATTTACAATTGCAAAGTCTTATTTCTCAAAGAGTAAATTGTAGAGTATTTATTGTGTTGAGAGTGCTTGCTCATTCAATTGACTCCTTGCTGTCAGTCAGTGCCTACTACCATACTGGCAAAATCAGAAATTTCGGTAGATTGCAAGTTTTACTACTTCAAGAGTAAATTGCAAATCTATCACTTTAATAATAAAACATAGAATATTTAAAATACTTCTTCTTAATTATTCTACCTTTTCTAGTGGTGAGTCGCGATATCTTCACAACCAAGAGTATGTTCCTGTTTATAAATTTTAATTAATGTTGTCACATTTACTTCAGGAAATAGATCTGTACATTTATAAAAAAAATTCTTATTTTTCAGGAATTGAACATAATCATATGAACATGACTTAAACATATCAAATTATGATAGCTTAAAATCTCTTTTAACATATTACTACTTCATGGGCATATTGAAGGACATATAATATAGAGAATTTTTCTCTCGCTAATATATCTTCCCTTGTAACCACAACAGATCTATGAAAATACTATTACTTCTGATGATTAATGAATTTAATTAAACTTGAGGCACATGAAATATAACTATGATTATATTTTTCTTTTAAACTCTGCCAACGTTACAAGTAAATTTATTGTATGTGCTCATACTAGAATTATATTATAAATCCTTAGCAAAAATTAGCTTTCCTAGTAAATTAAAAATAAAAAATAAATAATAATTTAATATACTGTTAAAATAGTAAATGAGATGACGAATATATGATAACACAGAATATATTATTTATTTTAAGTATACATATTAGCTTCAATTAAAAATTTGTTTGAGATATAAAAATGAAAAATAAAAATGATTTGTTTGATTAATGAAATGGAATAGATAAAAATATACCATTGAACTAGCTATTCCACTTTCTATATTGAATAACTACTTCATTATATTAATACAAAGTAATTCTCCTAACTAATTCATTATTTAATTACAAAATAATTCTCCTAGCTAATTAATATTCATAACCATAAATAAAATAATCCTACAAAATATTGCAAAATTATTATCTAATATCCCACTAACAAATAAAGGAAGTAATGATTTGTCCTCCTTTATTTGTTCTTTTCTTTGAATAGTCATTTGTTTGGGCAGAAATAACAAAAAAAAAATTAATGGTTCCTAAAAATGAATTTGTGTGAGTGTAGGGAGTCTGTCTGTCTGTCTGTCTGTGTTTTTGTGTATGAAAAATAAGTGACTGAAAATTGGGAAGGGATATTGAAGGTGATAAAAAGTAGCATATGGCAGTGATGAATTGATGGTAATGAAAAAATTCACTAAATATAATTGAAATCGTCACTAAATAAGATTAGCAACTAATTTTACTGTTTGGCAAAAAATAAATCATCGTTGATTCATGTCGTTTTAAGTGGTGTCCGGGCAGAAGGTGTTATGGTATTGTGCGGACGGTTTGGTGGAAGTGGTCATGTGTCGGACATTATTTAATTAACCTAGAAATATTTTTAAAAATAATTTTGTATAAGGTAAAATCAATCTTGTCCGAGTAGGAAAATGACATGACGACACATAGTTTAGGTATTCGATCAGGAAGAACTAATTAGGAAATGTTGAGTAAACATTTCGAAGACTAAACCGATGAATGTTGCTCCGCTCGGTAAGACTAAGGAATCTCTGTCATCAGAATCGAGCGTCACTAGCCCGTTTAACTCCAGTAGCATGATTCCGGATAGGAGACTGTAGTCAGAAGGGATAGAGATACAAGATATTTGTCATTCCACAAATCACATAAAAGGCCGAGATTTTTGCCGACTGATACACAAAGTGAAGTTAGTAACCTAGTGGGAGACTGGAAAGAGGGCAAACTCTACACAATTGTCTCTAGGTTTTTCTTCTCATAAATAGCAATTAGCTATCTATTAGAGCATCCAGAATCGAAAATCAACACATAGTGCTTGCATATTTTCTCTGAGTTTGAAGCTTTTTTCTTTCAATCTACAAGTGACTCCGGAGGTATTATACTTAGGCCATCAAGGACCGATTTCTAGGATATATAATACACAGCTTGATACCTTTCTTTCCTTATTTTGATATTGCACTTTTTTATCAAAGATTTATTTCATTGCTATTTTACCGCTTTACAGATAAATAGTTTGGCTCATACCGTGGTGATAGGACAATTGTGATGTTATTTTGATCTCGTAATTCTTTATTCGCTAACTTGTTAGAATCTTCTTTGCAAGGGATTCGATCAACTCGTAGTATTACGACCAAAATTGATCAGTAGTTGAACGACAAATCAAAATAACGGCGACCTAGTTCCAAACAATTAGCAGATTCCTCTGGGGCCATGCGGTAAATTGCCAATTTAGGAGAAGACTTCGAACAACAGTTGTCATGACGGCGTGACTCATGGAGAGTGTCACATGCAAGATGATAGGGAGATAACTCACGCGGATGAATATGATGAAGACGGCCACAGGAACAACCTGGACTGTGGGGATATGAGTTTGGAGGAAAAGGTAAGGTTGTTAGCCGCCCAGTAGGGTGAGATAATGAAGCTCTGATAATGCTCAAACCACACTTCCAACTGAAGTATGAAGCGGACGTTGTCAATAAAGAACCCAACTTAGAGGTTGGGGTCGATCCACAGGGAATATGGAAGATCTAGATTACAGCCGGTAGATGAACTCGTATGGTAATTACTTCACAATAGGGGGATTCTAATAAAATCAATAATAGAAATAACCAACACTCAAGATTATATTTGCAAATCAACAGTTAAAGGATAACTAGGGTTTGTGTTCCCCGTGAGTTCATAACAACTTTAGGTATATACTCGTGATCTTTACCAATACTTACTTATAGAAATGATAACTTAGGTTCATTCAAAAGATCGACCAATCCCTATTGAATGACTATCCTCAATTACTCGACCAAGTCTCATGAGTTTTGCAAACTAACAGTTATTACTAAGTTCCAGTATAGCTATCCTACGACCACAGCTCAAGTTAATACAATGATTATCAAGATCAAGGCTCTGTTTCTCTTTTCCTAATCTCTACCTCTTCGACCAAAGCAAGTAAAGAATTCAGGCACTTCCAACATTGCGCACCTCTAAGAATCATTAAAGATGAAGAGACTACAATATAAGTACTTAGTATTGGTTTTAGAATCACTTTGTGCAACCCTAGCTTGTTAATCCGCCATAGTTCCCACAACCCTAGCTATGAAGGTTTTAGCCTCTCATAGTTACAAGGTTGTGAATTGTATTCATGATTGAAGACATAAAACAATACTTACAAAGATGATTGAGAAAAAACGTTTCCTCAAGATAAAACGAATAAACCATACTGGTGTAACAATACTTTAAATCTCTGTGTACAAGAAACATAAAAAACAACCAAATCACACTTAGAACTTACTTTGCAAGTGCAGGAATATTACAGAAAGTAAGTTTTGAGAAAGCGGACAAGTATTTATAGTCAACAAAGGAAGTGTGCACAAGTGCTATTGTGCCTTATTGGAAAAGTCACAACCTATTCAATGTGAAAAGGTATTATTCAAATTGCATCTTTTCTCATGATTTCTTTTTGGAAAAATACCTATTCATTTTTCATTCACACCTCTTAAAAATCCCATAAAACATAAGAAGGAATAGCAGATAAGATAGATTTAAGCGTCACTTTTTTTCATGCACGACTTAAAAAAAATAATTTTTTCAACCTTTTATCTTATCCTTCACTCTATCCTTAATAAACTTCAGCATTTTTTCTTCGGTCTTCCAATTACTGCAGATAAACTCAGATACAAACCCTAAGTTTTCTTTTTTTTGTAGTTGTCCTAATTTCGGAAGGGAAAAAGATTTTTTTTAAAATGTCCTTAAAATAAGTAAAATTATACAAAAATGTCCTCCTTTAATAGTTTGGTCTAAAAATGCACTATTATTATTTTTCTATCAAAAATGTTCTTTTCGTAATAAACATATTTTCTTTCTTTTTTAAACACATTCTTTTTTGAATAAAAATATTGTAACCCACCATTAATTTTTATATATTAAGATCACAGTAACTCATCATTAATTTTTATTTAGATAATCATAAAAAAAATATTTCTAATAAAATAAAAATATTTTTATCTTAATTTTTTTTGAATTGTAGAAGGATAAAACATCTACTAATATAATCCTTAGTTTTAAAATTGGGTACAACAATCATAATGTCGTAAAATACGAAATTTTTTTATATTGTTTTAAAAAATTATAAAATATTGTCAATAGAGTTATTGTTGACCTTTTTTTCATTTTAACTTTATAATCAAAAAAACATATTAGCAATTTTTTATCTTCAATTTGAAAAAGACTAAGAAATAAACATATTCCTATTTTATTAGGAAAAAGATTTTTTTCATTATTTAAGTAAAAATTAATAATGATGTTACTGTGATCTTATATATGTGGTCTATATTTTTAGTTTAAAAAGTACATGAAATTATTTTATTTTAATTTATAAAATGATATTAAGAAGAAATTATTATTATTATTATTATTATTATTTTATTTAGTTAAGGAGATTTTAAAAAAATAATAATAAAAATATTTTTTTTATCAAATTATTAATGATTAGGAACATTTTTTTAATCAAACCACAAACAACAATAATTTTTATTTAATTTTGCGTACTTGAAAAACATTTTAAACTATTTTCCAATTTTGCAATAATTTCATCCTTATCAAATTAAAAAGTATTTTTACAAAAGAAAATAAGAGATTTAACAAAATTCACCTATTGTGTTGAAACAATAAAAAAGACAAAAGGCATTTGAAGATTTCTAATTTGATATTTCCTTGAAACTTCGCTTATTTCTGCTACCTCACCCTCTCTTCTATATATATACTTTACGTACGTAATTGGTTTTTCTATATAGCTCTGTCCATTACCTTTCTTTCTAATTTATGAGAATTTTTTTTTTAAAATTTGTAATTTAAAATAAGTTATAAATATTTATGTAAAAGATTTTGAAATTTGTAGTTTAAAACTGGTTATAAATGTTTGTATGACTAAAAAAATCATCCATTAAGGGTGAAATAGATATTTTAAAATTAAATTGTTATTTCCTCCATTTTTTTTTACTTGTTAGTATAAGATTTATACACCCTTTAAGAAAAAATAAATAGCGGTCGTAATTTGACTAATATAATGCTATTAATTGATAGATATTTTGAAAATATATAATAATCATTCCTTCACATTTTAAAATGTCTTATACTAAGGATAAAATTAGAAAAAAAAATCAATTATTTCTTGAATTTTGAAACTAACAACTATTTTAAAAGACCATTTTTAATATACTTAAAAATTAAAAAATATATAAATATATTATTTTTTTAATAAACTAAAAAAATGGGCCGCATAAATGAGAAGAGCACTATAATTTAGGAATATCACCTTTCAAAACTTTATTATTATTATTATTATGCATGTCATCTCTCCATTTTATATTATACCATTTTTGTCAACTAGCTATGCTCCATCTTTAATGATTCATTTTTAAAAAATATATATATATATTTTATCGATATAGGATACTCATACTGATAAAATAATTTTAAACTGTTTATTGTAAATTACAAAAACAGAGATTTTAACCCCTTTATCTAATGCTTAGTAGCTTTCAACTTCTTTTTTTTAATAAAATATTCAGATCGATCACGACAAGTCTTGTTATTTTGATATTTATAACTTATATTAAAAAGAAAGCTGAAATATGCAGCTGCCAAACATGTTGTTGTCTGCTCAAACAGATGGTCCTGCAGCTTTATATGCCCAAATACGTATTTTAAGTCCACTTATCATATTGCTACTGTTTCGCCATTTCATTTTACGTGTCTTAATTTAATCGAGCATAAATTTAATTAATTATATAGAAAAGACTTTTGAATATAATCTTATGTGCTCAGATTAAAAGCCTGTATAAATACTTTTAAAATCTTTATATGATCAATGAGACGTAGCTTAAGATTTACAGATTCAGTTGAATCCATTATATTTTAGAGATAATTACTAAAAAATATAAATTTGGGGTAAATACTATGTGATTAGCCTATAATATATAGAGGACTTAAGATTTCTAAATTAAAGGTAATAGTTTTTAAATTATGATTTAGTTGAATGTTTTGTATGGATTCTAAGATGCTCGACAATGCTTTAGGTCATTAGTTGAATTTCTAGTTAAGTAACACTATGGTTGGGTCGGTTGCACGTCTACAACAGATTTAATATGTGGATGACTCCGGTCGCAGCCTGCAAATATAATGCATCTTATTCAGTATATTTGACTCATTGAGGTTGTTAAGCTCATAATCTAAAGATATATTTACATTTTTTTGCTCTAAATTTAGATTGGTTAAGCTCATAAGCTATTATTGAATTGGTCTGTGATTTTCCAGTTGTTGATTTCAGATATTCAGTCAACTGTGTAGCCATTATGTTGCTTAATTTTGTTGAACTTATTTGTTTATATCTCTTATTGATCTGAACCTGATTAAGTGTGGAGGTAAGCATTGGAAAAATCAACCGTCGCCATCACTTTAGTTAAGGATCGATTAACGATGTTGTTGAGTACATGTTGTTTTCATACTCATTGTGAACTTGCTGCACTTTTATGTGCAAGCTTGGTTTTGGGCACTAGCTGGACATGGTGAAGCGACACAAGTCATGTCATTGGAGTTTTGGGGTGAGTTGTCAGCCAATTCACAGCATCGAAATTTGATTATGCTCATTTAATTTGATTGTCTTTATTTTTTCTAGATAGTGTGGTATACAAGTTCTATTTTACTTTTAGTTAGTGCTCTTAACTCATATCACTAAGTCTTTGTGGCATTTCGTTTGCAGCTTCCGCATTATATTGAATTGAAATATCCTTTATAATTTCTTCCCATCTAAACTTACTTTTGCATGTTAATGAAGGTAATTGTTTTAAAATATGAATATGACTCACCTATTTGGTTAGGTCTAGGTGTCATCACGACTAGGAGATTTGGGTCATGACAATTTGATGTCAGAGCACTGATTCACAGATATTATGAATCATGATTGGTGTCTATTAAAGTCTCATTTATAAATATATAGATCTACATATCTATAAGCGAGAGGCTACAAACACACTTTTGAGTAAGTTCCCTATTCTTTCATTCCCCGTCATGATGGTAAGGACATGTTATTGAATTCGTACCACTTACGGTTGAACATGAAATTGCACAGTATTGATCAAAAAGTTTTATTGAGAAGGAGTGGACTAGTTTAAGGGACATATGGTCGTACTTAGACCACAACTATGAGTCGAAGTCAGATTGAGTGAGGTTGTGGTTTGCATCCTTTAGTTTGGTAATATCCTGATGGAATACAAATAATGGTGTGAGGAAATGCATGCACTGCATATATATCTAGTACGATTAGTTGCTCAACGATAGAGGAAGTACATGTATAGCACAACCGGTGCTAGAAAGAGAGTTGACAATCTGAAAAGGGTACAGTTGGCGAGATAATCAAGTAATAAGTGATGTGACTTTGAAGACTATCATTGAGGAGGTTTGACATAAAAACAATGGGTTATTCAAGATGTAATTGGAATAGAAATGACTTATCGTCGCTCAATATTTTTGCTACAGTCTCACCATATGGATGTATCGACAAGAATTTGATGATTCAATGATGGAACATGTACATATTGTTAATATCTTAAAGACAATTAAGAGCTTGAGAGGACAGTGATCGTGGTAAGGCATGAAAGGGGGTTTCTATAATAAGGTTCGAGGTAGTATAACTTCTTATAAAGTTTGTATGAAGAGTTCCTTTCTATCTTATAAAGTAGAGGTGCAACGAAGAGAATTTGAAGTGTTCAAGTTTGGTGATATGACGGCCACAGTGGTGAAGTGTCGATATGAAGAGGGTCATGAGGTGTGACAAGATTGCTACTGACTGAGGTTTATGAAAGAATGAGATAAATTTGAGAGGGGTGTCATGGTAGTTAATAGATATAAGTGGTTGGAAATTCTTAAAGAAAAATTGTTATTAGCTTCAGGCCAAGAGGGGGAAATTGCCCATGATGATAGAATTTTATGGGAATAGGCAATGGTATTTCTTCAAAAAGGAGCGTATTTGCATATTTGCTTGAGCTGAAGATAGAGATACATGTTATTTTGGGTCAAAGGCTTGTTTGTTATGTAGAGCACCGCGATTACTTGATATCAAGTATTGTGATGAGTGATTTATCTATGATTTTCTCGATAGTTATGGTGTAGAAAAGTGATGGATCTAGTGGGCCTTCATGGAGCGAGACCTATGGGGTAGAGCAATTGACTAATGAAACTAGACTGACAATTAACAAGTTGAAGATTGATTAATTAAGGGGATACCAGATATTGCATTTCTTTCGAAGAATCAATAAGTTTCTACAATAAATTATTGATACGTCTCCAAAGAGTAGGAAGGCTAAAAGAAATAATCAACGGTCTACCAGTTATGTTCTATCCTGAAGCTATAAGACAAAAGGTGGTTCTTCACATGCATGCATCGCTTAAGAATACTCGAGCAAAGTGTCAGTTAATGAGAGCATTTAAAGTGGTTAGTTAATGGTAGGAGTTAACTAATTCTATGTCGTGAAGTACATTTTAAAATTTAATTGAGGGTCAGTAATATTAGTTGAGACCAAGAGAAGTGAGTTGATGTTGGAGGCAATGAACTCGTGGATAGAAGGGGTTTTCAGTGGGTATGATTGTGTGAAGCTATATGAGAATGTTATTGTTACACCCCGTAAATTCTTGACATGTAGATGGCCTATTTGCATGTTGATTAAGAGTTTTAAAATGCCATACGTGCGAGAAAAGGGCCCGGGGAGAGACCGGACAAGCGTCAAGTCGGCGCGTCGCAAGGCAAATGCGTCTTATAAATCGCATTCGACGAATGCGACTTAAAGGCCCCAAGTATAAAAGGGCCTCCCACTTCGATTTTAATCATTTACTCCCTTTAAATTTCCGGAAATGAACAGAGAACAGAGGGCACGAGAGGATTCAACAAAATTTCATCCGTTTCCGCTATTAAACGCGGTCCAAACTCGAATTAATCTTGGGTAGTGAAGTATTAAGCTGCCGGGAGCATTCCTGCGGAGTTAGTTTCGTGAAATTCGGTCGGCGAATCGTCGTCCTACCGAGCTAAGGTAAGTGGAATTGCTCCAAATTAGTGTCAATATACACCTAGCCCTAAAGTGAGTATTTCTCCCTTCTGGACTTCCGAGAAATAGCGAGTTTGAGACTGTTTTCAATAAGTCAAAAGTTTGGGCTATACATATATCCAAAGTAGTATTTTCTTCCAGAATATTAATGAATTTAGTTCTAATTTCTATGAATGTGAATACAGTTGGAAGAAATAGCTGAATATTGACCGAGTTATGCCAGTTAGCCGGAAAGCCGACAACTGAGGTATGTAAAGCTAGTTTCTTCGGCAAGTTAACAATTCTAGCATAGTAAAATAGAATAAATTTCAGAAGGAAGTTTCAGAAGCCGAGTATTAAGTATGTTTGTATTATTATACCATATTCAGAGCAAAAGTCAGAAAAGTTATACCAAATAGCAACATATCAATCCCAGACTCAGTTTAACTCAGTATCAGATTCAATTTAATTCAGCAAGAGATTCAGAATAGAATATCAAAGCATGAACAGTATGATCAGATTTATTATACACATTATATGTGATTATTGTTGTTTGTTGAGACTTGTTTGTGATATGTGGACACCCTTAGAGCTTCCTTGCCGCCCTAGGGTTAATAGTTGTGTCGACTCGCCCGCCAGAGGGTGAGGATACATCACTCCAAGGAGTGGCATGCCGTTGGCAGTAGGACGAATATGGGATGCAGCATTCCCCATATCAGACTGATCAGCATTACAGTATACCCTGTCGAGCGCTTGCGTCCAGGGCACAGATTACATATTACTGATATAGATCTCAAATTATAGTTACAGGAGTCCTCCAAACTCAGATACAGTTATAGTCAGGGGCCCAGAGAGCCCAAGCTGCATACCCAGGGGGGCGGCAGGGTGCTCGTAGTTATTAAGTGAGTGGAGTGAATTTATTTTTGGATGGTTGACCCGGGTAGGGGTATATAGATTGCATGTTGATTGGCACCTTCCGGCTTATGGGGGCTGGTATAGGTTCTTATATGTTATATATTACTTACTAAACATATATACATGTTACTTATTAAATGAATAGTTAGCAGGACGCCGCATCGACAGGTATGGTTCTTATCTTCCTTCCAGTACAGTTAAGCTCAGTACAGATTCTGCTATCCCAAATAGTTTTAGCTATCCTCTGTCACTTCAGTAACTATCAGTGTTATTGTTTATCTTCAGTTATGTTCAGTTTTGCTTTGCAAACTCGGTACCAGTGGTACTGACGCCCGTTTGGGGCGCTGCATTACTTGCCTGCAGGTACTCATAGACGAGGAGCCGATCCCTCGTGATTCCAGCCAGCACATAGAGTCATCAACTCCTGTCTTCCAGAGCTAGACAGCTAGAGGTTTATTTCTTTTCTTTTGTTGTACAAGTATGGGTAAGCCAGGGCCCTGTCCCGACCATCTTATCAGTATTCTTAGAGGCTTGCAAATTGTATATTCCCTGTGGTTAGCTGTACCGGTCGTGTGAGGCCGTGTGTATGTTTTAGCTTGTTTATAATGGTCGTGTGGGGCCTTACTCAGTTGGTAGTGGTGACCTTGTCGGTCACGTAGCATTTTAGCAGCTGTTTTCTTGATTCAGAAGTAACTAGACTGCATGGTGGCCTTGTCGGCTCGCATAGGTTCCTTTATACTACTGTTGTTCTGGTTAGCTGTTGTTGTCTTACAGGTGGCTATAGGCTTAATCGGCCGGAGGCTGTTTTACAACCGTTATATAGCTTGTTGGTCCCATGAATCCAGAGTTAGAGTCAGCCTGGCACCAGAAGTGCTTAGGCTCAGTAGTCCAGCAGTTCAGGTCTTAGTAGGGCACCAGGTGCCAGTCATGCCTCCCAAGGCGGGGCGTGACAGTTGTTAGGAATGTGCATGCAGCAATTGAGAATCATCTTAACAGATTTAACTATGGGTTACATCTATTATTAATTTTAAATTTAATAACTTTTTATATAAAAATTTATGCTCCATGTCGAAAATTATGAGTTCAATTGAATTCATATCTTTATAGCTACACGCGCTTCTGTATATATATGTATATGATCTCTCCATCTTATATTATACCGTTTTTGTCAACTAGCTACTACTCTATCTTTAATGTTTCATTTTCGAATCTCCTAAAGTCGTGTCACTGTCAAAGTGCCAACATGATTTCTAGTAAATGGCGTGTGTTCATTCAATTATAGGCTAAAAATTAATAATGATATAAAACTATTTATATATATATATATATAGAAAAGTAATAATGATGACACAATAAATATTTAAAAAAATTCTCATCTATCAAATTGGTAAATGTTAGTGAGCTTATTAATTTATAGTTATCCTCGTGGGCTGTGGCTGTAGTGTATTTATTTATGGGCCAATTTCACATAGACATAAATAGTATTTAATAGTATAAAATAATATTTAAAATTTCTAATTTATAAGATATACCATCAGTTTTGTAAAAAAAACATTCTCTTAAAATTTTATATATAAAAATAGTTTAAAAATATATATTTTGTTCAAAATTTTATGTATGAAAATTATATAAAATGTGTATATCTTGTTTAAGGTTTAAAAAATTCGCTCAAATTCGATACTAAATATGTATCTGATAAAATAAAATTTGTATAAAAATTTATATTATATTTTTAAAAATTTAATATATCTACGACAAATATTATATGCAATTTTCATACAAAGTTGATACGACCATAACAACATAAACTTAAATTCATTCAACTTTAATACAATATTATTCAAAACTGCATCAAATCGATATTAAATCATCTTAAATTTGAGATATAAGCTCCCCAAAGTATTCTCTAATTTTTGGAATCACACCCATTTCGAAATTATTTTAATTTTTCAAATTTAAGTTTCAACTTTGAAGCTTCAAGCTTTATCCATGGTGGAATTCAAGATTAAATCTGAAACTTTATTCAAAACCACATCAAGTAATTCTAAATTTGAGATATGCACTACTTAAGATGTTCTCAAATTTTTGAAATTACATCCAATCCAAAATTATATTAATTTTTTAAAATCAGATTTCAACTTTTAAAACTTCAAAATTTCATTAATGGTGGAATTCGAGATTTTAATTTATAAGGAAAAATTGATAAATTCGAGAAATAAAAAAGAAGGAAGAAATAAAGGAGGAGGAGAAGGAGGAGGAGAAGAAGAAGAAGAGAAATAGTTTCTTTTTAAATAAAAATTAAATGGTGAAATTTGAGATTTTTAATTTACAAAGAAAAATTTTAGCAAATTGAAAAAATAAAAAGGAGGAGGCAGAGGAGAAGAAGGAATAGTTTTTTTTAATAAAAAATATATTATATTTTATAAATAAAAAATATTATTATATTAAGTAATTTAAAATATTAAATAATTATGTGAGGTAAATTTCTCTTTATTTTATAGTTATCCTCGTGGTCTATGATTGTTTTTCACGAGGAAATGAAATCTTTAATTTTTTTATAATTTAATTTTAAGGAAAAAAAAAAGATTTTTTTTTAAATGTTTTTTAAAAAAAAATCATAAATTTATAAAAAGCTATTGATCGCGATTCACAACAACTCATATTAAATTATTGATAAGGAGAAAGCTGATTCATCCAGCTGCCGTGGAGAAGAAGATGATATAATAATTGGTCCTGCATCTCTCCATTCTGGACTTATAATTTCGTGCGGCGCTGTCATTTGCATTTGATGAGTTTTCTCTTTTCTCTCTCTTTCCTGTAGAGTTTGATGGAACTTAATTTGGTGACTAAGAAAATTTGATCTAAGGCTAAAATATTCTTTCAGAGAGAAGGGTTACTTTCCATCTCTCGTTTTTTTTATCTTACCCAAATATTATAAAAATATTTAAAAATTATTTTAACTTTAAAATAATTAAAGTATAAAATTTTTTCATCACAAATCAATAAATAATTTATGTTATAAAATATAAATTTTTATCTATTTTTTACTGAAACATAATTTATATTTAAAAGATGATGAATAATGTCACACCAAATTTAATGTGATACTATTCATACTCTAAATTTCACGCAAAAAAACAAAGATTGTAAGATTGAAATGTTTTACTTCAAATTTTACTTTAAATTTGATATTTTTTAAAAATATTTTACTGTTATATTAATTATATTTCAAATTATTTTTCTAGATCCAAAAATGATATATCAAATAATATTAATGTTATGATAAGATAAATTTTTTTCCAAATATCCCTACCAAAATCTGCAGGGGGGGGGGGGGACTACTTTTCAGGCTAGATGAAGCCAATTTTACTTGCGGATTTTCCTGAGAAATTATTTTCCGCAAGTAAAATATTCAAGAATTTTGTAATTTTAGATTTTTATGTAAAATTTCATAGATAATTACTGCAAAAATAATTCTAAAATAAAATCTCAGGTAATTCGTATTTTTTAAATAGTAATTAAAAGAGTGTATTGATATTTTTCTAAATTTTGTGATTAATATCGATATAGCCTTAGATCTACGGATTCAATTGAATCCAATATATTTTATACAAAATATAAATATAAATTAAAAATATTAAAATCCTAATAAATATTAGATTTTGAACTTATAAATTTGAAAGTTGAATCCATGAAGTTAATATTCTAGATTCGTCTCTTGTAATAACGTGTTTAAATGAGCTAACTACAATATTAATTTGCAAGTTTGTAAATCGTATATTAAGTTTGACTTTTTTTTAGGGGTCGTTTGTTGTGGAGATAAGTGATGTAGGGATTGCTAATACAAGAATTGTAATGGTAGGGTATTTTTTATTAAGTGATTTATCAGTTAAAAACTACATATACCATATATTTTGTTTGATTTAAAACTCTAGAAAAATCTTCTTTACAATTGTACCCTTGAATTTTTATATAAAGAAATTTAGGAAAAGAGATTGGGGGTAGTTTAGTCATTTAGGAGTCTTATTCCGGGATTAGTTATCTCAGGATTAAATTTCTTTGGTATAAGATAATACACCTTGTGATGTATAAGTAATTCATGTATTAAATCGAATTGAGTAACCAAATAATGTATTGACTTGACTAAATTTTAATCTAAGAATTATTATAATGAGTACCACCTATAATTCGATAATTTATAATTAAATTGATTTAAGTATGAGATTTGTGTGATTAGTTTAAGACTGATCAAATTGGTACGCATATTAATTATTTTTATTGATTTCAAAAGTGGTGTCAGCCTACCATATGTAGACATATGACTTTGTTTTAAAAAAGTTACTACACGTGCATATAGGCAAAATTTTGTGAAACGTTATTGTATGATAATGATAGTTATTAATTAAGAGAGACAATCAAATTAAGTAGGCAAAGAAAAAAAAGTTTTGGCAAATTAATAACACATATGGGGAGAGGAGACCCCTTAATTATTACTCCTCCATTCTCTTTTTACTTTCATTATATTTAATTATATTTATAATAGCTCGAGAAGAAGAACCAATAATTGGTCCTGCAGCTAATAACTATTGCTATATTATTTTCTAATTTTATTTTATGTATTTTAATTTAATTAAATATAAAATATAAATAACATACGAAAAAAATAACTTTTGATTCTTATATATTTTAGAATTAAAAGTATGGATAAATACTTTTAAAATTTTGTGATCAGTGCCGGATGCGTAAATTTCAAACTATGATTTAGCACTGAATTCACTATTTTTTTTTACATAGAATATAAATGTATGCTGAAAAATACTAAATTTTAAACACATAATTTTAAAGACTGAATTTATAAAATTAAAATTCTATATTCGCCTTTGCTTGTTAAGTGTTTAAACAATAGCTATAATATCAATTTGCAATATTAAGTTCTTAATCATTGTTTATATCCTGTAGGACAAGATCTAAGCTCAATTTAGTTCAATTAATCACAAGCTTGTAAAGTCGTATTAAGTTTGGCATTTTCTTTTTAAGTCTGATAGTCAGTAATGAACGCCAAAATTTTTATACAAAATCAGCTTGTTGTCATGGCGTGATAATTTGTAATTAAGTGGATTAATTAAGTATGAGATTGTGTAGTTAGTTTTGCGTCACTAATCATACTTTTTTTTAAAAAAAAAAAAAAAAAAAAACAGAAAAGCCAAGCTTAATAAGACTTTATATACTAGCTTGTGATTAATTGGGGTCGATAAACAAGAATGTATAGGAATAGTGTTGAATAAGGTATATTAGTAATACTGGTATTATTTATGTTTGTATTAGTTATGCTGAAATTATTTCTTATGCGTACTATTTGATTTGATGTATTAAAAATAGCATGCATCACATAATTTTTAAAAAAAATATATTTTTTTTTTCAAAAATACCCTTCATAAATACGGTGGAAAGGATGTGAAAAATATTTTGAAGATCAATTGTGTTCTTAATCATACTAATTAGAGTGTATATAGTCAGGATTAGTTCAGGTTTTTAAAATATCAAATCAAACCAATTGTATTGGGTTTAAATCTATAAACCAAATCAAACTAATAAAATTTGAATTTTTTAAACTCAAATTCTTTAGAATTTTTCGATTTTCTCAGATTTTTCAGTTTTTTTTTTAAAAAATTCCCGATAAAGTCTTTATACAAACGTATAATTTATACTTGAAATATTTTTTTAATTCTAGTAATATACGACTACATAAAATGTTTCTTAATTAAGAAAATAACATAAAATATGAGACAAGTGTTGACATTGTACTAAAATATTCAACCAAAAAGATAATAAAATCGTATAAAACAAATATTGCTAATTAATAAGTTATAATGAAAATGATCATACGCTAAAAATAATAAGTCATGTCAAACTAAGTACCGCTAATAAGTATTAATTACATAATTAAATATTTTTTTAAAAATAAATTATGTGTTTTCACAGTGTAAATTAACTAATGCAAAATTAAATAATATATATCTAATATTATTGTCATTCCTAGTGTTGAAATGATTTCTTTTATTAGAATTAATATTGATTTGATTTTGACTTGAAATCTATATGAGTTAATAACATGCGTATATGAGCTGGGGCATAGGTGATTTATATCATATCAACAATCACATTTCAACCAGATCTGCAGATGAAATGAAACATATGGAGAACCCCAAATTATTATTATATTTCTCTTTTTATGTTAAGGATGAGGGGTTATTAAATTAATTACTATTACATGTTTGTCTGTCAGTGTGTCCAAAAGAAGGGGAATCTTTTCATTATTTTATTTTTATGATAAAGTCTTTATATTATGAGCTCTAAATGTATCAACACAGAGATGAATAATTTGTTAAAAATAGCATTATTACTTTGTGTGTTTAGGTTAATATAATTTGATTGATTTAATTTAATGACGAATGATTCCATTTCCTAAATTTGCTGACTGCATTTGAGTTGTCCCTTTTTATTTTTGGATCAATGTGCGATTGTTGTTAATAATATTGTGAATTATTAACGTTTCCTTTGTCTCGATGTATAAAGAATCCATGATCCATTTGATCATAGAAATTATTTATTTATATTAAAATTTTTATTTTATTTGAAAAATAGTGTTTCATCATAACAATTTTAAATTTAGAAAACAACTTATAATCTATTTTTCAATTCACTTTTCAAGTTTTATTTAAGTACATTCAAGTATGAATATTATTTATAAAAAATATAATCAAAAACAATTTCATAAATTTTAAATAAAGTAAAAAATATTTAGAATCTATGGTCAAACGCCTCCTATGAGTGTGTTCCGTAGGAAGGAAAATATCTTTTTAGAAAATGAGTAAATTTCTTACTTCTATTTTTTTTTTTTGTATTCAACACGTAAATAGAAAATATTATTTTAAAAATATTTATATATAATTTAAACGAAAATTATGAGTGATGGATGTCGGGTAAGGGCGTGGGATGATGGGAATGAAAATTACGAGATGGAGATAAAAATGAAATATATTAAAGATGAAGAAAATATAATAATATTATTTATAAAATTTATTTTCTTACTTTGAATAGAAAAATTATTTCTCATATTTTAAAAATATTTAATCAATAGAATATGAAAAAATTCAAAAAAGGTAGCTGTGGAGCACACCCTATGTGTCCTTTCATTTTAGAATAAATTACCTTGAAAATTTATGATCATTATTCTTATGGCATCTTTTTTATTATTCAAACCTATACTCAAATGCATTGTCCCTCTCAAGTCTTGTGCTTTTTTTTTTTTCCTTACTTGGACCCACTGCTGATTGAAATCTTGATCTAATATTAACTTGCCACGTATCCTCCATGTTTCAATCATTCATAATTTATTATTATTATTTTATGTACTAACCCTCCTTTTGTTCAATTAATTAAGTAATAATTAAGAACAGAGGGACAAACTCTCTCTCTTTTTTCTTATTTTAAAGATTTACCAACTAGTACAAAATAACTACTCATGTTTACTCTCAACACAAAAATTGTTTTGTACGCAGGATAAGAATAATAATAATTTTATCTCGTATTTGATTTGAGATATTAGTTAATACTGAAATTAATTTTTACCCTGTATACCAAATAACTCCTATAAGTTCATCTTTTACTAAGGGAAGAAAAATAATGACAACAAAAAATGAAAGATAGCTAAAATAAAAGCAACAACTATAATAGTAAAAAATATTAAAATTCACTATGTTTTTAAATTTATGTATTCATATTTACTATTCGTAATACTTAATTAAGATGAATCCGATGCGATTATAATGCATCCGCCCGAGTCTATAGTCTATAGTAATACAAATTCACATTTAATAATTGGGGTTTTAACTCAAGATATCATTTATCTTTTACGAAAAGGCTTAAACTGAATAATAGCATTTCCCATTTTACGGGAAAAAAGTAAAATAATTTATTTATTTTAGGAAAAAACAAGATTATTTGGCAGCTGATTAGTGCCACGTAAAAAGGGCAAAAAAGATGAACGCTGTAGATAGAAGCCAAGTGTCCAGTTTGAAAGTACTAGAGTACGAAAGAACGTCCAGATACATAGGGGTATAATTGTACATTCACATATTCAACTGGCAGGGGTAAAACCGATAACTTAGAAAAGAAAAAGGAAAAGGTAAAAAAAAAAAACACAAAAGTAAAAAGGATAAAAAGTTCTACTGTGTATTTGGGACAGCAACACAAGAGTTTTCGGGAAAGAACCAAGTTTGGTGGGGTATGGGGGTATGGGATCTTCTTACGTAATGGTAATTGGTAATAATATAAATTGACAAAAATTGCAGTTGTTTCTCAGAAACTCCCACTTTAAAAAACTTTTCGGATTCTTCTTCACCTGGGTTCTTTTATATTAAGCTCACAAAAAATTACCCACAAAGAAAGAAGCATTTTCTCTGTTGAAGACACCGTTATTGGTTAGTTCTTTACTATTTTCCCGTCTTGTTTTTATATTCTGTTTGTATGCCTAAGTGCCCCTTTGTTTTGTTCTTTTCCACAGCCGTTCTGAAGACGTGAATTCATTTTTACATATTCTTAACGTATTATGCTGTGTAGTTGCATTTTTTTTGTCGTAGATGTGAGTTATTTGGATGCCTTTTGAGATTTTGGGAGGTTTCTTAATTCTGTAGTTAAAAACTTACCTTATTTTTTCTTCTGCCGGATGCCATCAAAGTTTCTGGTTCTTTGGGGTGAAAAAGGGAATTTTGGGTTCCTGGAAGGTAGCTGTTTCTTTTTTTTTTTTTTGGGAAGTTAATCTTGTTTATGTTATGGGATTTCTGAAGTGCGTCTGAAGTTTTAATTTTGGTTTTTTCTTTGTGAATCTGAAAACCCCTTTTAAACCTGCAATACCTTTTATTCACAATCCTTGTAGAAATTGTTGTAAGTTGTCTTTTATTTCTTTGTCAACTACCCTTCTGCATAGTAGCATTTTGGATTTGATAATAGTTGGAGCTTCCTTTTCTAATCGTGCAGAAAGGGAGCTAAACTGTTGGACCAGCTGAGGCGCTACTTGCCAAAGATTTGAACTTTCTTGCCTTTTTTGAACTGTAAGCTAGATAAAGCCTCATTACCTTTGGGCTTGTTTTGTTTCTGGGATCTTTCTCAAAAAGAACACCAGGATCTCCAAGGGGAAAATTTTCGCCACTTTGGAGTGATTTGTTGGATGACCAGAAAACTGTTTCGCCTTTGAGAGAAGCAGTTAATAGGTAGAAAAGATGGATAGGGTGCCAAGGTTTCTTTTTGAGGTTCTGACAGAACCGCAGCGAGGAGGAGAATCTTTCATCGGGTCAATTAAGATTGCTGTTTTACCGATTGCAAAAGTTTTTACCCTGTGCTTCTTGGGATTTCTGATGGCCTCCAAGTATGTCAATATTCTTCCAGCAAATGGACGGAAGCTTTTAAATGGGGTCAGTACTTTTTCTTATGGTAGCACTGTTGTTAAGTCTTGTTTTAGAATAATCTCTACTGAATGTTCAGTCCTGAAATAGGAAATAGCTCAATGGAGTCCTCAAAAATCTTTCTGATAGATGTTATGAAGTTATCAGTTCAAATTTATTTTTCATATAGATTGTAACATAATCATCAATTCAATTTTATGTGAGATGAGACTTGTTTTGATTCCTAGTGCAGTCCCTAATGGCAAAAGTAGTAAGTTTTAGCTTTTATGTATCTCTAATAGATACTGTATTACATGGTTTCATGCAGTTGGTGTTTTCACTTTTGCTGCCATGCTTGATATTCTCTCAACTCGGACAAGCCATTACATATGAGAAGTTGCTTCAGTGGTAGGGATTACATCACTTTCGTGCTCATTTCGTGCTGCAATGCCCATTCTATATTATTTTCAACTGATGTTCTTCATTTTATCAGGTGGTTCATCCCTGTTAACATTGTTCTGGCCACCATATTTGGTTCTATTATTGGTTTTATTGTTGCTACGATTATCCGTCCACCATACCCTTATTTCAAGTTTACCATTATACAGATTGGCATTGGTAAGTGTTCCATCTATAGCTAGTTTCGTAGTTAGGAATCACTTATTTTTTGAAGTCTCTTTGCTTTTTATATAATGCAACTCACAGTATTTTAAACTCTCTAAATACCGGTATGAGTTGACTGCTATTTAGTGAAACTATTTCCTTAACTTGATAGGTGAAATATTTAAGTTGAATTATTCAGTTAGTTCTTCAATTTTTCCTTATTACAGCAACTGTGGCTGCTATGCTTGGTATGATTAAAACATGCCAAACCTAATTATTGATGTTTAGCATGACTGATAACTCATCTTTCACTTTGCATTTTATATGAAAGTGCATTTCAGCTTTAACTATCTATTCTATTTAATTTCTTGGCATCCTGGAGTTCACTGCCAGATTCGTAAGCTTATGATTTTTTCCCTTTCTATGCAGGGAACATAGGAAATGTTCCACTTGTTCTGATAGCTGCATTATGTCGGGACAAATCAAATCCTTTTGGTGACTATGAAACATGTTCACGAGATGGAAATGCATACATCTCATTTGGCCAGTGGGTATGTAAGAGTTCAGAGTTGATGGTTTTGAACTCATTGTCATTCAATTAGATTAATATGGTTTTTAATAAGATATTTTCTTTCTTATTACTTGCTATGTTTTTTGCTATGTTTTTCCACTACTGTTTGTTTTTGCATTTCCCCAAATTAAAATTCTGATTTTGCCTTACTTCTTCCTGACCAGAGGAAGAATGTCTCATGAAAGTTGACCACTTTACTGCTTGGTGACCAGCCAATGGGAATTCCTCTCCACTCTTGTTTTCCTGTTTAAAACCCTCCCCCCCCTCTCCCCCCCCCCCTTCCCCCTCGACTAAAAAATAAAAATCCCAGCCTTTGCATGGAAATCCGGCACCTAGTACAGAAGTTCACATCAAACATGGAACTTGAAAATGTATAGAAGTATCTGCAAACCTCTTTGAACTTCTAAAAATGCTCCAGCTAATAAAAGTACTATTTGATTAATGTGCGTAGGTTGGTGCAATTATCCTCTACACCTATGTATTCCAGATGCTAGCACCTCCTACTGAGGGCACCTTCGACGTTGAAGATTCGAACCTTCCTATCAAGATTCCTAACAGAGATAGATTGCCGAGCCATCCATCAGGTAGTTCTGCAGAGCAAGTTCCATTACTTACAACAAATGTTGCACCAGCTGACTCTAGTGTTTCAAAGAAAGAAAAGGTGAGAAAGATGTTCTATGCTGAGATTATATCCCCATTTAGTTATGAGGTAGAAATAGTAAATACCTTTGGCTTTAGAAATGGGCTTGCTATTGCTGAGGTGTCAGAACTAGTTTCTCTTGTTATAATTGTTGGATTTTGTGTTAACATTGCTAGTGCTTCATAAAATGAAATGCTATTTGCATATGACCTTCAATGCCTTATTCAGGAAAAAAAAATCAATGATTCTGGACCTCAAATTTCTCTCCATATTCAGACTACTTTTTTTCCTTCAAGAGATTGTTCTATGTAAATAAAAGGAATAAACATGAGTGATTTCATCTTTGGATGGATCTGGATTTATGGTGTTTGAGATGAACAGAGCTTTTAAACTCCGGCCACAGTACTTTGTTTGCTTAGTTGAATTAGACTTTAAGTCCTTAGCTAGATGCACGAGTCATGCTTAGTACATCCCTAATTTCTCAGTTTAGTTGCTTTTGCATAATGTCTTTGGAATTCTTGAAAAATCCACAAATTTCAAGCCTGGGTAATTTCAGTTCTTTGTTAAATTATGATTTTGAATTTTAGTCAAATCCTAGAGCCTCAATTTCTTTCTTGTTTTAAAGATCTTAACTTTGCTTCCAGACCCATGGTTTTTCTCTTTTTTTGGTCGGTGTGATGAGATCGTTAATGGTCTCTCTTCATTGCTTCTAGTGATTGAACTTGCACCACGAGAGTGCTAATTTTGGATCATTTATTTTTGTTACAAGCTGACATATTGAAAATGAAGGAAAATCAGTCTCTTGTGGGTTCCGGATTCCTTGATTCACTATGTGCAATGTGATAAAATCTTTTGAATGCTGGTTTTGGTGGATGATCTTAATAATATTCTATAATACTGGTGTTTAACTGCTCATCACTTTCCTTACAGGTTAAAGAGTTCTTTAAATTTCTCTATGAGAAACTGAAGCTCAAGCAAATAATTCAACCTCCTATTATAGCTTCTGTAAGTTCAATAATCTTGGAATGGTCTGTATATGCAGTTTCATTGACTATATCTGGGTGCTCCATGTTTTAAATGTTACACATTGATAAACTATATAATGAATCATCTCTCTCCTGCAAAATGCTTTATCCTATGGTTTTCTTATATGCAAAGTTTCATTCAGACTATTTTGTCAACTAGTGATGCCGCTTATGCTTGAGGAGGCTTTATTTTTCATTTTAGGCAATGCCTTCTCTCAGGATATCAAGGAATAATAGGTGTTATGACCTTATCCTGAACCATGACTTTCTACTCCTTTGTCAATCAAATGGATTGTATACGGCTTTCCCGAGTTGCTATTTAGAATTTCCTTCGTGTTCCCAACTTGTTAACCACACACAACAATACAGTTGCTTAGAATGCTATTTAGCTGTGACATTTACTCTAGTAATTCTGAGATATCAAGAACAATAAACTCTCCATGAATATTTTAACTGTTCTTCAACCTATCAAAATAAATAAATTAATTAAACTGTTCTTCAGATTAACAGTCTGAGTTGTGGGGTATTGGGGGCGCCAAGGAGTTGACCTGCATAGTTCACATGTGTAGTTGTCTATTAGAGCAATTCTTTTTGCAGATTGTCAATTAGGACAACTTTTATGACGGTTGCTAAATTGCGTGTTCTTTCAACAGATCTTAGCGATTATCATAGGATGTGTGCCAGTCCTGAGGCGCCAGGTCTTTACCTCTGATGCTCCACTTTACTTCTTTACTGACAGCTGTTTGATTCTTGGGTGAGTTGGTACTCCATTGCAGAATTAGTTAAAGATCCCCATTAATGCCATGCAGCATATGTGTAATATTATCCTTTCCAGTTACTGTTTGCTGCAAATAGACAAGACATGTCACCTAACAGTCTACCAATGAATTTTCTTATGTCAGTACATGATACATATTCTTTTTTGATAGCTTACATCAGCATATATTCCTAAAGAATTGGATTTGCAAAATCTGCTTTTATTTATTTCTAGTTCTATTAGAATACTCGGACTTGGCTGAATTGACATTTGCAATAATATTCTTCTAGTCTACTGGTGGAAATGCTGTTATATGTAAATATTAATTAAATATTGTCGTATTTCTTGTTATCAGGGATGCCATGATTCCCTGCATATTGTTGGCTTTAGGAGGCAATCTTGTTGATGGTAAGTAACAATTCTTTGTTTCCTTCTTTTTTTCCCGTTAAACTTTACCTCTTTTTTTTTTTTGGTGATAAATCTCCTTGTTTACTGAGGGAGTTTAAATTCTGATGTTCCTAGGCGCTCCTATTTACTGCTTGATATTTGCATCTCTGCAGGACCAGGACCTGGAAGTGCAAAAATTGGTCTAAAGACAACTGCTGCAATTGTCTTTGGACGGCTGTGTTTGGTTCCTCCAACTGGACTCGGCATTGTCATGTTAGCTGATAAGCTTGGCTTCCTTCCTGCTGGTGATAAAATGTTCAGATTCGTTCTTCTTCTTCAGTATACAATGCCCACATCCATACTTGCTGGTAAAGTGCCTTCCTTCCACAGTCCTTCCGAAACATGTCAGATGTACAACTTTAGATGGAAAATGACACTACTATTAGACTTTTACTTTATTCTATGTGCAATTGAGTGCATGTTTGATCAAATTTTTTTACTCTGGACAGGCGCTGTTGCCAACTTGAGAGGGTGTGGGAAGGAGGCCGCTGCCATCTTGTTTTGGGTTCATATATTTGCTATTTTATCTATGGCTGGATGGATCATCCTCTACCTCAACATACTCTTTTAAGTTAGGATCAACACTGTTGCTACAGAGAGTTAAACACGAGATTTTGGATCGGAATTTTTTATTCCTATTACAGAGATCGCGTCAGCCCTGTCGAAAAAGCTGATTATTGTTTGTAATCACAAAGCGAGATGTATCAATTATTATGTAGGAATATACTATTTACTACATCTGTAAGTATAATTAGTCATGACGGAGGAGTTAACTGAACTGCTCCTTATTTGTTCTTGGCTTCTTACTCTGTATACCAAGCTTATGCTGCCTTGTAACTGGCTTTGTCAAAGTTGGGCATTTTGGTAAAGACAAAGATGAGACTTTATGTTCACTTAGAAAAATAAGTAAATAGGATTGTTCGTGGCATTTGTAATCAGAATATAATAACTTTCGAGTAATCAGAAAAATAAACAAACTGGTGTTGCTCTATATATTGTTATCAAATTCTCGCAACCTGATCTGCTCACCATGGTTATAAAAAAAATGTACAATATTTTCCCCATGACAGCAGTAGGTTGTTAGATAGGAGCTTGTAATTTTACAGAAATAATTACGTTTACAACATATAGCATGTTTGATTTTAAAATGTCTCTCATGATACTGAACCACGTTACTCGGATTCTTTAAAAATGTTACTATGTTCGTGTCAAATCCATCAAAAACTAATATATTTTGGTAAATTGGACACACCTGACGTAACTTTTGATGTAGATGAGGATGCAGTCGACAAAAAGAAGCCTTGGAGAAGATATTGTGCTTGTCCCTTTAATGGAATGTAAAGTGTATTTGCTTGAGCAAGACCAAATGTGTTTCACTTTTGCAAAGTCAAGAAACATTTAATAGTGCTCCTTTTCATGTACTTACAAGGCATTAAGGGATTGTTTTGATCTTTTTTCTTCTATTATCTTCTTTTTTTCCAAAAAAAATAAAAAAAAAGTCAGGTGCACTAAGCTCTTGCTATGCGCAGGGTTCAGGGAAGGGTCGATCACAAGAGTCTATTATACCCAGCTTTACCCTGTATTTCTGCAAGAGAGTGGTTACACAGCTCGAACCTAGACTATGAGGTTAAGTACATGGTAGCAAGTTTATTAGTTATCTCAAAGAATGGCTCAGTTTTTTGTGAACTTGAAGGACTACTAATGTTTGTAGTCTCATATATGAGGGATTATTTTAAATTTTATCCAAAGATAAGGACTATGGGATTAAATTGCATTGTGGTGTAATGGTTCAACACTAACTTTTTATTATATTGGAAATGAAGGAAATAATAGTGTCAACTTAAAAGGAGGAGAGTTAGTTAGAGGCGTTATACGGCCATTCCCGCACATTCACTCTCTTTCCCCAACGCCCGCCATTCTTTTCCTGCAATATCCAATCTAAATCCCCCTTCTTCACATTTTTTTTTTTTGACTCCGCTTGTTTTCTTAATTTGAATACAAGTTTTGGAGAAATTTTGGGAAAAAAATGGCGTACAGAAGGAAGCAGGGGATCAGCAGGTCCTCCACTTTCCAGGAAGAAAGCATTTTTCGTTCCCCTGTGGAACCCAAGCAGATCAGCAGATCCTCCACGTTCCATCATGAAACAACTTTCCGTCCCTCCGGAGATTCCTTTTCTTCCTCCTCATCTTCTTCCTCTTTGTCTCTCGCCGCTCAGGCCATTAGAGCCTCAGCCGCTCATCGTGATCGCTCCTCTCAGGTCCCTATTTCTCATATACATATTTCATAGTTGCAGATCCCCATATAATCCCCTCCCTCTTCAATCATCTCTAATTTTTTTTTCAAATTTCTGAGATCACAATTGGAGCAAAACTGCCGTATTGAATTTAATAGGATTTAATATTTACATTATGTTTGATAAATTAAATACTTTGATATTTAATTACTTGCTCATTGGTCCATCAAAAGCAGGATGCTCTTTCCAATGGTTATAGCGAAAACGAGACAGGTGGATTTTGGGGAGTTTTAGCACGGAAAGGCAAAGACATTCTTGAAGAAAGCCAGGTCATCATTTACCCCTCTCTTTTTCTTCTCCCTTGTTTAACCACAAAACCCAGGGGCGGAGCTACATGGTTTCAAAGGGGAGAATTATATTGTGCAAATACGGTTTTAAAACTTTTTTGTTTTAGGTTCGCAATTTTGAATTCCATTTGTGGTATTTTTGCTCTTTTTGTTTGTTCAAATTCCCTAATTAGAATTTCTGGCTCCCTCTCCTTCCGTTTCTGAATGCAAGGCAATGCATCGGTGAAAACTAGTGTTTGATTCATGAGCTTCCTGTCTAATCACTCTCAAAATCCAGTATTATAGGCTATGTTGCTCGGTCTTTGCAAAAAATACCGCCATATCCTCCAAACATGCATTATTTTTTAGAGGATCTAACATGCACCCCATGACATTTTTGAATAGTCTGAGCAACATAGATCATAGGCTACATCAAACCCCTGAAATTCTCAGAAAATTGGACAACCTTAGATTCTAGATGGACTTATGATGCTTTAATTAGTTAAAAAGGCAGTGGACAAATGGTTTGAACTGCAGAACAAGGTAATGGCTGATTTATGAAACAATGGATTGAGTATTGAAGTTGATTTTCACCAGAATAGTACTATATAGTTTCTCTGTTTTCCCTCATCAGTTACATGCTCTGCTTCAACATAATTCTTTTTTTTTTCCCGACATACAGGAAGGACGCATGATTGTTGAGACATTGCAAAATCATGTCTCCAATGGACTTAACTCATGGCAGATGCAGACATCTCGGCCACAAACACAAACTATTCACGAAGATCAATTAAAAGCTTCTCGCGACGTAAGGTGGCAACTTGCGTGATGATATATGTATTTCTAGTTCATGTAGCATTAAGGATCTGCAAAATATTACTGAGAATGCTTTCAAATTATCAACTCAACTTCAAAGTTAATAAGTAGTACCATGAAAATATTGAAATGTTCTTGTTTGTATCTCCTCTTGCTGGTGATCAAGTGCATTTTTTGGCTGTTTTTTTTCGGTTACAGGTGGCAAATGCAACTGCAGCAAAAGCAAAACTGCTGCTGCGAGAGTTAAAGACAGTTAAAGCAGATCTTGCTTTCGCGAAGCAACGTTGCTCTCAGCTGGAAGAAGAAAATAAAATGCTCCGAGAGGCTCGTGAGAAGGGAGACAACCCTGCAGATGATGACATGGTAGTTTTTCTTCTTCACCTACTACTATACCTTTTGTTCTAATTTCATCTAGTAAGTCTTCATTTTATGGTTCAGGTTCTCTAGTCTGATCCTGCACTGGCCATCTTGAAAATCATCTTCTTTTTTTATGCTGGACAGCATATACTGCTCTAGTTTGACATGCTCTTTTTTTCTCAGTCAAGTTGTTTTGCATCCATTAATAATGATCGAAACAAAGTAGCAAACTTGGAAAACATCAGCCTGTTGGAAACATTTGGTATACTTGAAAGCAAGTTTTTTCTGTATTCTAAGGACTAGGTCAGGATTATTTCTGACCAACTGCATAAACTAGACTGGGATCTTTACACGAATAGCCGATGAAATTTACTGTTTACTTTTCCTAGCCGGTACATAAAAATTACACTCTGATTTTACCGGCTATTTATAGTTTAAATGGTTAGTTGGTGGCTATTGAGTTTAATTCTTATCCCCTCCCCAAAACAGTGGCAGGAAAAAGTTGATTTTATATGGATAGTGTTGATTTTTCCGGCTGATATCTTTCCTGTTTGGTGCTAATTCAGATACGGCTACAACTCGAGACGCTGTTAGCTGAGAAGGCTCGACTAGCACATGAGAATTCAGTGTATGCTCGTGAGAATCTCATCTTAAGAGAGATTGTGGAGTACCATCAACTGACAATGCAGGATGTAGTGTATTTGGATGAAGGATTTGAAGAAGTAACAGAAGTTTCCCCAATACCTGCTGTGTCAAGAATGCTTTCTGCTTCACCACCATTATCCCCTAAATCCATGCATCATTCACCATCTAGAAGCTCCTCTGTCACAAATTTAGCAGCTCTTGTTTCACAAGTAAATACAAGTGTTCAACACAATGAAGAATTACCACCAACTTCCTATAGTTCAACTTCAACTTCAACTTCTTCCAAGGGCAAAGATTTAACAAGAAAATGATCCCAACACTGTTGCTCCCAAGTGCCAATCATGATTTTCTTTCATCCATACTCAATGTTTGCCTAGTATTATTCTCTCTTGTCGTTTGTATTGGTCGATTTTGACACATCTATTAAGAAAACCATTTAATACTAGCATTTATCACAAGAGCTATTTGATTACATTACCTTTTACTATCTCTTTTACAATTTCTTTTCTCAAGAAATTTGGAGTACCCTACTGGGTTTAACAAGCTATTTGTAGTAGCAGGTCTTTATATATCATATTAACAATTTAAATATCATCTGAAAGAAAAAATCTCTATCATATTAATAATTTAAATATGATTGAAAGAAAACATCTCTTTTCGATAGGAATTCTTTCATCGAAATTAGAAATTATACATTGAAAGAATCTATTGGGTAAGACTTTTTAGAGAATTGTAGGGATTATTTATTGGAGTATGATGGATTTTGAAAACATACTAATTAATGCCGTTTCTTGATTTTTATTTTGTAAATTTATTTGGCTACAACGAGGAAATAAAATAAATCGGAGGGAGTATTATTGATACAGGAGTTGAACTTGCCAGGAAAAAGAAAAAGACAACTACTGGCCAGAACTATAAAAGGTCTACCAACCAAATACAGATTTCATTTATTTATCATTTATGATTGATACTATGTAAATAAATGAATCATGTACCTAATTCAACTCCAAAAATTAATTTATAAGGGACGAATTGTTCAAGTTCATATAAGAAAATCAAATGAATTTTGGATCTGATTCAACCCCCAAAATTAGTTTATAAGGGACGGATTACCTAAGTATATATAACTCTATCTCATTAATCACGGATAGTAGACTTTTTTCATTCTTTAAACATTCATACACTAAAAGTGATTGATGTTGAGGAGATAACCCGTTACTCAAGCAGACAATTTATAGTAGTAGCTTTGTTGGATCACTTAAAAATTGTCTTCTCTCAGTAGATGGGTAAGAGGCTTGCTTAATAACTCTATGCATAAACCTTTTACAATATCGTGCAGACCCAAAAATTCCCTAAGCTTGTAACTTTTTGGGATTTGTGGCTACTCTTAGAAGTAGAGATGTAGATAGTAATTACAATTGCTTAACACAATTATTGACATCAAATCTTCTTTAAATTTGTTAGATTCTTCAAAAGTCTTCCATGAACAACCATAGTGTCACGCCTCAAAAATCAAATAGTTGTGATGGAACCCAAACTATAATAATTTTTTATTCAATTTAAAACCATTATCAATCAAAAAGTAAAGTGAGAAAAAAAAAATCTCAAATCACTAACATACTTTCATATCTAAAATCGTGCAGAAAATAAGAAAATACACCTCTTAAAATCTGGTGTCTTGAGTACAAGAGCTACTAATGAGCGGATACAAGTCTAAAATAATCATACAGTTGTCTAAAAATGAAAAGAGAAATGACGTGTGGTGTTGCGAGTCTGCCAAGCAGTTCACCCCGATAACTCCAACAGTAATGCTCAATAATCAATGCACCATGTCCACTGCTCTTACTCAGAATAGAACCTGCGCACAAAAAGTTCACCAAATGTAGAGTGAATATGAAAAATACATGTAATTAACAACATAGCCGATCGACCCTAAATTAAAATGATGACAAGGGTTGGTCTTCCCAATTCTTACCTCCACAGTCAATCAGTTAGCAGTTCAACATGATAACATCAATCAACTTGAGCAAATAAGGAATAAAACAAATTCCACGATTCAGCAAATCATCATAAATCAACAACTAATAAATAATCACGGATCAATTTAGAGGCTGATAATAATCTCAACATATAAGAGGTAAGACTCTACAATTCAGCTAATCTCTTGTAATTAACCAAATAACATAGATAAGCCCAATTCTTTTTAAGAACCAAGTAATAAGTTTAAACATCTCAATCAGATCATACAGAGCTTAAAGCCATGCAATCTATTGTAGGCGTGCAACCTGCTAATCATAATATCATAAATAAAAATAAAATGTGATGCAATTCAAGACAAATGCTATGAAATCATCATATGCATTAGTATACACACACTCCTGCGGTACGTATCACATGATCCATAAGAAGACTCACAAGGTCCACATACTCAATCGGAACCAGCTCTAACAGACCACATCGGGTACTAAACAATATAGGTTATAATATCATCACTCCGCCCAGAACCAGGTCCAACTAGACCATATTGGGCAACCAACCATTGGAGGCTATAACATTATCCTTCCATCCGGAACCAAATCCGACCAGATCACATCGAACTATATATAGCCTTATTGTCACGCCCCACCTTGGGGGGTATGACTGGCACCTGGTGCCCTAGTAGGACTTGGACTGCTAACTGGTGAGCCTAAGCACATCTGGTGCCTGGCTAGCTCTATTTCAGATTTCTGAAAACAACGGGCTATATAACGGCTGTAAATATAGCCTCCGGCCGACTGGGCCTATAGCCACCTGTACATGATTTCAGCTAGCCAAAGACATACTTATAAAGGGGAACCTATACCGGCCGACAAGGCCACCATGCTGTCTAGTTATCTGTAACTTCAACATAAAGAATACTGTATATCTACGTGACCGGCAAGGTCACCACTACTATCAGACGATGGCCCCACACGACCAACATAATCAACAATACTAAACAGCTAAACATATGCACGACCCCACATGGCCGGCACAACTAACCACAGGAAAATATATACAGACTGCAAGCCTCTAGGAATACTGATAAGATGGTCGGGACAGGGCCCCGACCTACCCATACTATACAACAAAAGAAAATGAAATACACCTCTGAATATCAAGCTCCGGATGACAGGAGCTGATGACTCTATAAGCTGGCTGGAATCACGAGGGATCGCCTCCTCGTCTATGAGTACCTGCAGGCAAGTAATGCAGCGCCCCACTGGGCGTCAGTACCACTGGTACTGAGTATGCAAAGCAACTAAAATAATACAACTGAAAACAACTGAATATAGATAGCATAACTAGCATTTCTGTATAGCAGGAGTTAGCTGAATCTGAAGAAGCTGATATGAACTGAATCAAGCTTTCTGTACTGATAAGGGAGAGGCGTACCTGTAGACGCGACGGATTGCTGTCTAGTAGCTAGTATATAGCACATAAATAGATATACAAGTAGCAAGCAAGAGCCAATACCAACCCCCATAAGCCGGATGACGCCAAGCAAGCAAACAATCTATATACCCCTACCCGGGTCAAAACCAACCAAAAATAAGTCACTCCACTCATCTACTCACTTCGGAGCTCCTCTACCGGCTCCCTGGGTCTCCGGCTCGGGCCATAGCCTCCGATATAAACAACCATGTCTGGGTCTAGAGGACTCCTGTGTAGGCAATAACAGATAGGGTCTGGATCCCCGGACACAACTCAACGGGACTATCTGAAACCGGAGCTACACCTGTAATAACTGAATGTACAGAAAGTAACAGATAGGGTCTGATTCCCTGGACATAAAACTCAACAGGGCTATCTGAAACCGGAGCTGCACCTATAATGCTGATCAGACTGCTATGGGGAAAGCTTCATCCCATCTTCGTCCAAGCTGGGGACGGCATGCCACTCCTTGGAGTGACGTAAACCCACCCGCTCAGTGGGCGACACGATTACCAACCCAGGGGCGACGAGGACGCTCAATAAGGGGCCCTCACGCCACAACAAGTCTCAACAAACAAATAACACATATAAATAGCAAGCATGTATAACTGAAAAGGACTATCTGAAATCTGATTTCTTATTCTGATCTGTTTCTGTACTGAACTGATTCTTTACTGATTATACTGATTCTGAAATCTTTCTTTAACTGTCGGCTAATCTGTAGCCAGGGTACTGTCTGTTTTGTAGCCAATATCTCGCCTGTTTGAATGGCTAGTCTATAGCCATGAAACTGCCTGTCTATCTAGTTTTACTTTACTAGCTTATATTCTGAAAATCTGTTTCTTTTTATTCTATAACATGCTTGCTACTCATACAATAAGTTATACTGAATCTAGAATGCTAACTCGCCCTTTGGCGCATGCTTTACTAACTTTCGGACTGAATACGATACGGCAACACAACTCAGAATCTATTAGACTTACTTAATTCTCAACATTCAACTCCGAGAGTTTCAAATACGGAGTTTACTATGACTTACCAAGCTAAGACTTACTAACTTGCCGAAGAACAACTTCACATACCTCAACCTCGAGTTATTCGACTGTCGGACGAGGCTCGGCCAGTACTCCAGCTATTTCTCCCAACTGCATTCATATATATGTCAATTAGTACTAAATGCAACACTATTCTGAAAGAAAACATCACTTTCGATATAATTATAGCCTAAACTTAGGCTTATCGAAAGACGGTCGAAAATTTGCTATTTTTTAGAGGTCCAGAAGGGAGAAGTATTCACTTTACGGCTAGGAGCACATAGACACTACTTTGGAGCAATTCTACTTATCTTAGTCCGGTAGCTCGACGATTCGTCGGCCGTATTTCGTGAAACAAAATCTGTAGGAATGCTCCCTGCTGCTAAATACCTCGGTAGCTGAGGTTGATTCGAGTTTGGACCGCATTTGGCGGCGTAATCGGACGAATTTTAGTAGGAGATCTTCGTTTTCCCCTTCTCTCTGATTGCTCTCTGTTTTCTACTGAAAAGTATAAGTGAAATGGAGCAAAAGCCGAAGTTGGAGGCTTATATATAATTGGGACTTATAAGTCACATTTCTGGAATGCGACTTAAGTTGCATTTCTGGAATGCGATTTATAAGTTGCATTCCTGGAATGCGATTTATCAGTCGCATTTTTCCTTGCGACGCGCCGACTTGGCGCTTGTCCGATCTTCCCCCGACCCTTTTTCTAGCATGAATGGCATTCTAATACTCTTAACCAACACGCGATTATGCCATCTATATGCCGGGAATTTACGGGGCGTAACACTTATAATTCAAAAAGTGTAATATGCATAAGATATCATATGAAAGCATAAAGTGCAATGCACACACGAGGCACATACACATTACATGTGAAATATCTCCAACCGATCAATCAGACTTCATCTTCATAGAATAAATTAATTTACTCTTAATAAGAGAAGCTTCAGCTTGTTTAGATACCAAATCCCATGTGTGATTTTTTTTTAAGCCGAAAGTTCCTCTTCTACCTTTTTCCAGCAGTCATGACTTGATGCTTGTTGGTAAGTAGTTGGGACAAAAATAGAATTCAAAATAGCAAGTAAAGCATAAGATTGGCCTTATCTATGTGGAGAGAATCCATATCAATCAAGAGTAGATGCTTTACGTTCAGACTGATGGGGAGTGGGAATTGGAGGATTTATTTGGTTAATTGGTACGGGTTCACCATGCATGATTGCCATCACATGAGTGAGTGAAAGAGGTATGTACTGAGTCAGATGAGGAAGTACTATTATTTGAATCATTTGTAGTGTATGTATCATACTGATTAGGATCATCAGTAATGCCATTAAGGTCCTCATTGGGAGCTGCGGGGTTTTGTACTTATTGATTCTCAAACTTGTACAAAAAGAAGATAGAATCGGATATTGTTGAAGAGGTTGTATGGTAAGCAAATAAATGCTCAAAGAAAATCACATGTTTGAAAATTCTTAACTGTTGTCTCGAAGAATCATAACAAAGATAGCCCTTTTGAACATCATTATAACCCAGGAAGACACCACTCATGACTTTGGCAGATAATTTATAGGATTTTATGTCTAGGTAAATGGACAAAATAAACATAACCAAAATTTTTTAGATGGAAATAATCGGGGAGTTTACCAAAAAAAATGTAATATGGACTCTCATCTTTGTTGTTGTTGGTGGTGTGTCTGTTTAATAAATATGCAGAAGTTTGGATAGCTTCAATCCCAAAATATTTTAGGAATATTTGATATATCAAGAAGAGCTAATATGGTTTCCAAAACATGTGTACTTTTTCTTTCTACAATCTCATTTTGCTCGGGTGTGTACGGACAAATGTGTTGCGAAATAATGCTTCTTTCTTTGAAAAAATCTATGAGTTCAGACTTTATATATTCCCTACCTGAATTAGATTAAAAAAATTTTGATTCGCTTATGAACTGATTCTCAACATAGTTGATAAATTATTTTATGAGTTTAGGAACTTCACTATTGTTTCTAAAAAAAGAATACCCAAGTATATCTTGAGACATGATCGATGAATAAAATAAAATATTGATACCCCAATCTAGACGAAATAGGTGCAAAACCTCATACATCACTATGAATCAAATTAAAAATAGAGTTGTATGAAGTAGTACTACAAGAAAAAAACAGTTTATGACTTTTGGATTTAGCACAAGTTTCACAAAATAATTTTGATGAAAAATTCATGATGTTTTATTCAAACGAAGACAATATTGTAATATAGAGGAAAGTTTTTGAGCATGTGGATATCCAAGATGGTGATGCCACAAGTACCACAATTTATTTAAGTTAGTGATGTCTTATTTAGAGGCAAACAAAAGACATGCATGATGAGGTATTTCAAATATTTATAACTAGAACAGTCACAAAACTTTACGACCCTTGGTCACCTTTCCTATCTTTAAATTCTGAACAACATAACCAAGACATGGGAAAATAACAAGACAATTTTGTTCCACCAGTTGTTCAATCGAAATAAGATTAGCATTAAGTTCAGGGACAAAAAGAAAATTAGTGAAGCAAGATGCATTGCCAATGCCAGAGACAGGTAATGTATCATCATTGGCTGTGACAATAAGATGATTTTATGACGGAGTTGATAGATTATGGATATCTCGTTTCATATGGTCAAAACCCGCCGAACTAATATGCTAAACTTTAAAATTCTTATTTAATGTCTTACCGGGATAGGCAACAACAAAGTACTGGAAATAACCCCGGGAGGAGCAGCAACAATTGAATCTTATATCGTCTTTTGAAGTGTTTTTGGATCCAAGGCAGATGGTGGTGTGATCTCTACTTGGCTCACATAAGCTTCAGACAATTAATAAGCTTTATGCTTGGTGTGATGCAAGTTTAGGCATTAGTTGAGTCTGAATTATATGTCCAGGCTTCTTGTAGTAATTGCATATATTTCTCTTCTTGCAATGCGACGCAATATAATCATACTCTTTACACTTAAAGCATTATGGTCCGTACTTTTGAGATGAACTCTAAGTATAATATTTATGGGTATCTTTTGATGTATACATAGCCGCGTCAACTATGTATGGTGAATTCATATATTTCTAGAGTATTGATGTGCATCCTTACGAATGAGCTCTCCGAAAATGGCATCAATGTCTAGTAGAGTTTCTTTATTAAGAATATTAGCTCTAATGGGATCAAAATCAGGCCTCAATTTCATGAGAAATTAGACAACCCGAGTCTTCTTCCTATCCAGCATAACTTCTTTGAAACCTGTGGAAGAAAGATTTCCACCAAAACTTTGGTCTTGTTCTTACCAGATTGCCATAAAACCCCGAATAATAACTCTAAATGTCTTGTCTCCCTGCTTGTATTTTGAAAGAGTATGTTTTAATTCAAAACCACGAGCATGATTACATTGAGCATATACCTTTTTAAGATGCTTTCACATCTCCAATGCCAAGTTAAACAGATGCAGATTGAGTGCAACATCTATGTTTACGAAATTGAGGATCCATGAAATGACACAAACATTGTTAGCATGCCAAACTTACTTTTTCTTGTCTTTGTTTGGCTCAACTATATTGTTGATCCATCCAAGACTTCAAACAAACTTTTTCCTTGAATAAAGATCCGAAAATGAAATTTCCACATAGGAAAAAATTTGTTATCAAATTTGATTGACAAAATATCATGAGAATGTGACTCCATTAGGAAGACAAAAGATAATTTAATGGCTGAAATTAAATAGCAAGAAAGAGTAAGAAGTAGAGCAATTTCAGAAAAAAAAAATTAGGCTCTTGATACTATGATAACTATTGACAAATCAAGAATCAAAAGAGATGAAAAAGTATCTGTATTTTGTTGATTACAATTGAAACTAAAGACTATTTATATACAAAGACTTATAATTACAAGCATAATTTTAGCATCATATCTTGCACAATATCAGGGGCATGGTCTGCATAGTTAAAGAAGAATACTTTGTTGCGTTTTTGAAATGATACAATACAATCATATCTGATATGGTCAACAGAATCGTGACGGTACAAAACCCCCCGGAGTGAAGTAGAACATGAAACTGTTAGCTCCCAAGCAGTGGGAGGAGCCAGGACTCTGACCATGTGCCAGTTGAAAAATAAGTCGGTGACTCATAGGCAGTAGCGGCGGCCTCTTCTTAGTATCACCTAGGAAGGGGTCGTTGATTGAAATAGAAAATTTAGGAAGAATTAGATTCAAATAAATTTTCTAGTATCTCTACTCAAGCTTGTTTGAAGAAGAGTTACAGGGCATAAAATTCAAAAAAAAAAAAAATTGATCCTGTTTTGATTTAAAAAATAAGAAGAAAGAAACTAGCGGTGTTTGTACAATAAATGAAAGCATAGTAAAATTTTAATAATTCAAAATAACTAAAATCTCTAATGCACAAATGTTAAATCCTTGCTTCACCTTTGCGTGTGAGAGAATAAAACCCTCTTCGATTACAGGACCTAAACCAAACGGCTGGAATTTCTCTTGCAACAAAACTATTTACTTGTTTTTGCACTAGGTTTTCAATAAAATATTCAATGAATTTTTTAATAAAAATATAGAATTTGGGCAAAAGTGACTGAATTCTCAAAGAGTACAGGAAACTCATACACACATTATATATTTGTCCCCGATGTCAATAGTTAGAGGTACTTATTACTCCCTCCGTTTCGTTTTGCTTGACACACTCTTTAAAAAGTATTTATTAGAGATTTATTTACTAAAATTAATCTTATTAAGTATATTTTGAAAATCTAAATTTGACTTCTGCTGCTTTATATAGTTATTTAATGATAAGGGTAATCTTGAAATAAAATGATAATTTTTTTGATTTGCTAAAATGGACAAGTAAATATGTATTTTTAATACAATGACCAAGTAAAATGAAATGGAGGGAGTACTAGTCGTGTCATTCACTTAACTAGAGGTGTTTAAATGAAAGACCGGAAGTGGAAGGATCTCCTCTCGAAACCAAGACAAGTTGGTTGGTGTGGGCATAAATACCGTAATACCCAAAAATCACTATCTTCGATTTCGGTTCTTCGATTTGGATTTGGTAAAGTTTTTCTAAATATTTTGATATTTCAATTCGGCACTTGGTATTGAATTTCGATAATTTGGTTTTGATATTTCAATTCGGCACTTGGTATTGGATTCCGATAATTTGGTAATACCGGAGTACCTAAGTTTAATAATATTATTTCAAATATTTAATAGGCCGGCCCAATCCATTTTCAAATTATCAATTTTCATTATCTGTTTCTTTTCGTCCCAAGTCCCAATTTTTGCCGTTGAATATGGTAATTGAAACAGGTCTTTGAGTTCTTGAAAATAATAATTATGAAAAGGATTTTTCACTTATTATATATGATTGGTATTAAAAAAAAATCGATATTAAGCATTTTGCATTTCTACATCTCAGTAAGTTGCTGCTTTACTTAAAACTCGTTACTATATGTGGACGATGAATAAGTACTTGGCTAACAACCTAACATGTGATCTGATTTCCTCAAGTATTGCATCAAACATTATACTTAATTTTAGTTGTTTCATTTAAATAAATATCGAAGAATCGAATTAAGAAAACTGAACCGAACTTTTAAAAACCCAAAAAAATCGAATTAATTTGATACGGTATTCAATACATACTTTTGATAAATCGAAAATCAAAATTTGAAAGAATCGAATTGAAGAATCAAATGCCCATCCCTACCGATCAATACCTGTGGATTTAATATTATGATTCACGCTATGAAATGCAATTTGCAGTTCTCGTATCAAACATCTAGGATCAATTTATGTTTAGGGTTTTAATGATGATTAGGCAAGCTATCTAAGATATTAAAAATCTTCAACTCTATAAGGAATAAGTAGCCTAACATTACTCAAATGAAATTTCCACCAACTATTATTGACAATTCACGTAATATCAAAAATTGAGGAGGAAAGTGACTTCCATCCACAATTTATTAGACCAAGTTGAAATTGTAACTTATATTTAATCCGATATAAGATTTTTTTTTTTTTCATCGATCGAGATTAATTACAGGCGTTAATATAGAACATATACGGTATATGAATTATATAAATAATACATATATATGTATTATGTATGTATTATATTTATTACACAAAAATGTGTATATATATGTATATATTTATGGGCTATTATTTTGCTCAATAATGTAGTTTTCTGTTTTATTAAATTAATTCTACAACCAAAATAATTTATTAAATTAGAGAAACCCACCAATTTATGTGATTGTTTAGCTCTCTTCTTCTGGTGCACATTCCTTTTCAGATAGCCAGAAAAGAAGAGAGCCCAAAAAAAGTCAGATAGAGTCCCCACGACCCCCGACCCCCACTCCCACCCCCACCCCCACCCACTACAGCAAATTTCACCCACCCCTCCTATCGCTCTCATTTTATCATCCCCACTTTTGCATTTTCTTAACTTGTTAGATTCATTGGTTTTTCAATCTTTGATTTTTCTGAAGCACTGTTGATTCGCCGCGTTGACTGACAATTCTTCTTCCTTCGAATTGTATGAATAAAGTTTTTAGGGTTTGTTGATTGTCATTTGTGAATGAGTCATTTTCTTTTTGATCGTTGCGTATAGGTTCTTCCACGGCGATTCCATATCGAAGGTGATTCATCAATAACAAGATTTTATTTATTTATAATTATTTTGTTTTGGTCATGGATGATTATCTTGTTTAGCAATCTTATGAATGCCAAATTTTACATGTGATTTAGGTTTGGGTCTAGGGTTAGGGCGATGCGTATGGAAGCGTCCGGTGCAAATTCGGACGCTCACAGAGGTATTTCTTCATCAAGTAGCAATATTGGTAATTCTACAAGGCATGGAGTACAATTATCTGCTGCGAATTTATTTCGTTCTCCATTATCGACATTGTTGGAATATTCTGGAATTCTAAGGACAAGATCAAGTAATTCAGAATCCGATAGTTTGATAAACAGTGGGGTTACTCCTAGTTACCGCGATCAATTTCAGCCCCGTGTTGATGATGCTGGGGCATCACCAGCTTCTGCTGGTGGCTCTGGGGAAGTTTCAATTAGGATTATTGGTGCTGGCGAGCAGGAGCATGATAGGGTTGGGACTGTATTGCCATCATCAGCTGTTGGACCACCGAGGGAAGCGGATGGGCAAAATGAAGTTTTCGGGAGGCCAATTTCAAGGTCGGGTTCTGCAGCTTCAGTCGGAGCATTGGAGAGTCAACCGGGTGATAGAGGGTCGGGGGATGGAGTCACTCAGCAGGTGAATGGAAACACGGATACCGGGCCTACGGATGGTGCTGGTGTTAATAATAGGGAGTCTTCTTACCAAAGATATGATATACAGCAAGCTGCCAGGTGGATTGAGCAAATTATTCCATTCTCCTTGCTTTTGTTGATTGTTTTCATTCGACAGCATTTGCAAGGTATTGCTGTTTCCTCTCCGTGGTAACTAAGAGATTTTCACTTGAACCTGTTCATCACAGTTCTTGCTTGTACTTTTGATTGTTTTACGTACTTAATGATGCTTGTTTGGGTTTTCTGAATTGTTTTAGACTCTCAAGTAGCCAGAACCTTTTCATTGCTATTGTTACCACAATATTGTCTGTGCATTTATTGACGAAGAGGACTTGTTAGTGTTTAAGGCCATTTTGAGGCGCACTTGAGCCCTGAAGCAAGGTGCAATATGATCTTGGCCATTTTGCCTTGTTTAACTGATACAGTACCAAGGTGCTTATATGAATCAGTAAAAACCAGCCAACCAACTATATTTCTCTCAAGATTAGGCTAATTGATGAGGCTTGTGAGCTCTTTGAAGAGGATGACGCTAAATAATAAATGTATTGGCCAAAATGATGATAAATTGTTAAAGGAATCATTATAGATGGATGTTCTAGTGATTTTATCAGGAAACTAGTAACTAAAGGAATGTGTCACAAAATCAAATTTAGCACCTTAAATTGCATCTTTGTATCTGCTTGGAAATTCAAGATGGTAATTTAACCTGATTGAGATGGTTTTACTTCATATGTTTACTTAATTGCAGATCTTTCAATTGTATTTAGCATATAATAGTCATGGTGGTTAAAGCTTACTTTTTCTTGCATAATACTGTTGTTTTACATTAAATACTTTTCTTGCCTTATATATTTGTACATACATTTTCTTTTTTACAAAGGACTTCTTCTTGCTTTTTTCTTTCATTAAGGCACGGAGAACAATTGCATTTTCTCTTATAGGATCAGGTGTTTTTCTATGCTTTTCACATTTGACTACATTGGAGTCGTATGTTTTGCTGATTGAATCTTTGTACTTTACTAGGAAATCATACATGTATGGCTGTATGAATACTTTATCCATTAGACTGCTACTTATCTTGGTTAGTTAATGCGAATTTCTAGTATTGTTAACCAATTCATGCATAACATGAGTTGTATTGTATTTACAACATCATTGTTTTAGTATTGGGTGGCTTCTTATTTTTTTCTTTTAAATTTTCAAGTTAAAATGACTATGCAATTGGTAGTAGCTTTCCCAGAATTTTGGCCCCTATTTTGTGCTAGGACCTGTGTAGTTTGTTACATAATGGACTACTTGGTCAAGGGGTTCACTTCTCTCCTCTCTGTCATCTTTGTCCTCTCATCTTGTGTCCTTTCCTTCACTCTCTAGTTATTACTTTTTCCTCGTCCTCCTTCTCTTCTGGTACCTAAATTTCTTCTGTTCGGGGGGATAGTGATGCTATCTACGTTCTGTTTTTTTTTTTTTTTTTTTTTTTAAATTTTAATTTTTTATTTTTCTATTGAAAGTTGTGATGGTTATCAATTTTCTTGTTTTGCATGTTTGAGGGTTACCGTGTTTTACAATAATTTCCGTAAGTTAGTATTTCTAAAGATTGTTCTTTGGTTTGTGCATGAACTCACAGGTTTTTTTGTTACAATTTTGATCGCTGCTGTCATGTTCAAGTCAAATGATATTGTAAAGAAGCAGACTGCACTTAAGGTGATGTAAAATGCCCTTGCAACACCAGTCCTCGACAAGGGAAAAACAAAAAGGAAAAAAAAAAGAATAGAAGGAACTGATGTGCTGATTACTCTTCCTGCCTTTTCTGTTTGATACTTTTTTCATACTAATAAGCAATGAAATTATTGATCTTCTTCTTCCTTGCAGGGTGAGAGGAAAATCTCTGTTTTGATCGTCATATGTCTTCTGTTCAGCAGTTATGTAATTGGGTTTTATTGGTGGTACCAAAATGACGATCTTTTGTCTCCATTGCTGATGCTTCCACCAAAGGCCATACCTCCTTTTTGGCATGCCATCTTCATGATCATGGTGAACGGTGTGTTCTTGTGAAGTTGTCCTGATACTCGGTGTTTGGATTCTGATGTGTGAATAGTTTGAAATGATATCATGAAGTTGACTTCTTTCACTTTCCTTGTTAGATACTTTGGTCCGCCAGGCGGCAATGGTATTCAAATGTTTTCTGCTGATGTGTTACAAGAACAGCAGGGGCCGGAACTACCGTAAGCAGGTGACAGCAGCTTAGATAGATTTATCCACCCTGTTGTTTACTGAATAGGCATTATCTCTTTCTCGTTCTGTTCTATGTGCGAATATATAACGGTGAAAAAAAGAAGCTCTCTGAGAAGTCATTTTCTTTACAGGGTCAATTGTTAACTTTGGTTGAGTATCTTTTACTGCTATATCGCGCTTTGCTCCCAGCTCCAGTTTGGTATCGTTTCTTTTTGAACAAGGAATATGGAGGCCTCTTTTCGTCACTAATGACCGGGCTGTATCTAACTTTCAAGCTCACTTCTGTTGTTGAGAAGGTATCTTTTTTCAATATATCTGTATTTGCTTCCATGTATTCTTTGTCCTTCAGTATCTTAATCTTTCTCTTTTAGATAATGCAGTATCTTAATCTTTCTAAATTTGAAGGGTCAACATTGTCATTGTTCTAACCTAGTTTTCATCTGATCCTTCCTTCATATCCCGTAGGTCCAATCCTTCTTCACAGCTTTGAAGGCGCTGTCACGTAAGGAGATCCATTATGGAGTATATGCGACTTCTGAACAGGTAATATGGGTTTATTTTTTTATAAACAAAAAATAATAATAAGTATGTTTCCTACGTTGCTTAAGATGGGTTTCATCTCCTTTTTTGATGGGTAAGATAATTTTCCTCTTTTTGGGCTCACGACAAAGAAGAATTATGTAAGAGAAGCTCATAATGCAACATAGAACTCGATTTTCCAAAGTTCAAAACTTTTTATTCTCAAAGACAATAATTCCAAACTTAGAAACTTATCATTTGGTATTTGGTATATTTTCCTGCCTTAGAGGGAATCACAGTTAACTTTCTGATCCAAATATTGATTTCTTCTCTGTAGAAAAAGTTCCAGATTGCTGTGTTGTTTACTGGAGCATTAAGTTTCATTTTGAGTAATATGGGAAAGAGTCTTACTCTTGTATAATTGTTTTTAATTGGCATATTGGGTGTTGGAGAGGTTCCCTTCTGCTCTAGAATGAAAAAAAATGCAGTTCATCCCTTGCTCCCAGTCATTTTTATGGGCAGCCATCTGCTTTATCGGTGCTTATTTGTGAGAGTTCCCTTGGGGAATATGTTGACATTTCCCCTTTGAAGGAAGAGTGATGAAGAATATACTCACTACTCATAAATGCCTTACGTTTCTGTATGATTGCAAAAGGCATACTTTATTGCTGGTGCACACGCCCATTTTTAAAAATTTTTCTGGTGGATAGACCCTAGAGTTTAAAGGGTTCAGGTTGAGTAGGAGTAAGATGAAGCGCTTAGGGGTCGTTTGGTACGGGGATAAGGAATAATCATCCCGGGATGAAATGCAGGATTATTTCATCCAACATTTGGTTAGAGGTATTAGTTAGTCTCGAGATTTTTATCTCACCATTTATATCGTATATATGGTGGGCTAACTAATCCCAGGAGATATCCCGATCGATGGGATAAATTTGTCTATCCCATCTCCCATACCAAACGACCTCTTAAAGTGCAAGTGCAGTGATGTAACTCACGAGATAGATGTGGTAGTGAGGATTGATACTAAGGTCATTTCCTAGAGAGGAAGTTTTAGGTATCTTGGATCCGTAATCCAAGGAAATAGTGAGATCGGCGAGGATGTTACACATTATATTGGAGCAAGGTGGATGAAATGGAGGCTCACACGTCCAGATGATGAAAGTAGCAGAAAATGAGGATGTTGAGATGGATGTGTGGTCATACTAGAAGAGATAGGATTAGGAACGAGGATATTTGGGATAAAGGTGGGAGCGGCCTCCGTGGTGGATAGGATAAGATAAGGGAAGCAAGATCAAGATGGTTCGAGCATGTGAAGAGAGATGCACAGATGCCCCACTGAGGAGGTGTGAGAAGTTGAATATGGTAGTTTTGAGGAGAGGTAGAGATAGACCAAAGAAATATTGAGGGAGGTGATTAAACAGGATACGACACACGTGCAACTACGAGGACATGACTCTAGATAGGAAGATATGGAGGTCAAAGATTAGGATAGAAGGTTAGTAGGTAGTCATGTGCCATCTAGTTCCCCTTATCAGTATTACCATTATTTTTTTTACTTTCTTATTCGTCCATTTTATTATTACCTATTGTTTCCTTTACTTCATTATCGTATTATCTGTTTGTTATTGTTGTTCTTTTCTCCATTATTTTCAACATGACTTATTCTCTACTATATTTCTCTTAATACTTGTTTTCATATGCTTTACTTGAGCCAAGGGTTCATTGACAACAACCTCTCTACCTTCACGAGGTAGGAATAAGGTTGCATGCACACCACCCTCCCCAAATCCCACTTGTGGAATTCCACTATGTATGTTGTTGTTTTGCTGGTGCACCCATATTTTTTTATTTTGTTGTTAGGCTTGTTATTCAATAGTATAACATGACTTATATACTCGTGTCAACCAAGGTGTATGTAGATCTATTCAAATTTTTAATGAAGTTGATTGGAAAAATACAGACCTCCAGAGTGCCTTCTACTTCTAATGGGCCCACTAGATCAATATCATTCTCAACGAGTCCATAAGAAGTGATCCCATTTTTTTCATCGGGTTCAGATAAAGACCAAAGATCTTGAGCGACTAACCCGACATAACAACCCCTTTCTCGTTCATGTCATGTCGAGGTACTGCAAAAAAAAAAAAGCAAAATCTGATCCAATTTATCGTAATCGATTAGTTAACATGTTTGTTAACCGTATTCTGAAACACAGAAACATAATGGAGGCAGTCACTCAATATAGATTGATTTGAAATCTGATTCAAATCCAATGTAGTACCTATGGGTACATAAGAAATGTACAAACACCCCCCCCCCCCCCCCCACACACACACACACAATATGTTATATGATTTGAGTGAATTTGTTATCATATGGTATATTCTGTGCTGACATAACTAAGTAAATAAACACGTGTGCTCTTTCTAACGATTTAAGCATTCAGATGAGATGGTCATACATATCAACATGGTACTAGAGCAAATAGAGGTCCTGAGTTTGAGTTTCATTGATACTCGATATCTTTATGAAATAAATAAATAAACAATTCACATGCTTGCCCGTGAAAAAGAATCATGGCTCCCTGTAAAGGGGCGTGTTGAAGACATAATTAAGTAAATAAAGTGTGCTTTTCTAACAATTTAAACTTTTAGATGAGATGGTCACACACTTAAATAATTTGTTTTATGGTGGCCATTGTGACATTAGGAGTGTGCTCAATGTTTATCATGAAAAGAATGATTATCAATAGGTTATGTTGCCCGGACTCTTAAAAATATTGATGGGTGTTTTTGGAGGATCCAACTCGGGTGTGGTAACATTTTTGGAGTGTCTGAACAATACAGTCAATAGGCAATTATTGTATCCATAAGAGTATGGCTGAATGATTGAGGTATAGAAGTAACTTGGAGGTCTCATGGTACAATCTGCGTTATGACACTTAGTATGGGCCATCAAATCTAGCTACGGTGAATAAGTTTACCCAACACCTCTGCACATAAGCTGACTCTGACGCCAGTACTCATAAGCAACAACATTTACTCTTCAATCTCAAGAAAGTTGTGGTCGGCATTTGAATCCTCGATGACCATGCCACTCCATTAAGCTCATCTTAGCTAATAATAAATTAATAGTACTTCCTCCGTCCAAATATATGTGGCACCTTTTCCTTTTTAGTCTGTTTGAGAAAGAATGTCATCTTATAATTAGAAACAACTTAACTTTAAAATTTCCCTTTTATCTTTAATGAAATGATTATAACCACACAAATGTCTAAGATTTGTTTTAGACCACAAATTTCAGAAGTCTTTCTTTCTTAAACTTTGTAGCAAGTCAAATGATGCTACATAGAATGGGACAGCGGGAGTAATGATGACAATAATAATAAATATTTTCAAAAGTGTTGGTATATTATAAATAAATATTTTTTCTATCACTTAAATAACTATCAAAATTTTCTGATACATGAGCATACAATATAAGATATAAAAGAGTCTATAATCTTTACATCTATTTGCTGGTTATGTAGTGTTGAGAATTGAATTTGAGTTTCTCTGCACTTCCCATGACCAGCTATAGCCTAACCAATCTTCTTCTACCTCGGACGGTAACTTCTTTTACCATCCCTGTCAAGGTTGGGAAACTTGCTACCATTTACTTCTCCTTATCAAAAAAAATAATCTTTATATTTTTGTTTTCGTATGAAGGGATGCACCTTGTTAATATTACATATGGGAATAGAATTAGGCTGTACAAATCTATGCCTGAAATTTAGTGATTTGAATTATTTATTGATGCGAATTTTTTAAATGAAAAAAATTATTTATTGATGCGAATTGTTGCAATGAAAAGAAAAATTATTTATTGATGCGAAATTTCTACTTTCAGACTTGTCTTTAGGATATCGATATCAACTTTTCCAATGATCTCTTTGAGACCCTGAAAAGGTTGAATAACCTGAAGCAGCCAGCGAGCTGCTTTTTCTTGAGAACACATTATCAATAATTTTGATAGGAAATGCTGTTTAGAAGAATGTCATTCTGGTTCAAGATCTGGTTGGATCATTTGGTCAAATCCTTAAAGCTCGTCCCCTATTTAGTAAATATTATTACATCATGGAATTCTCTCTTATATGGAAATACTGTGGTCCTCCCGTGCCAATTCTTATTCTCTCTGTGGCTTTGCGTTGCCCACCTGTTATTGCTGTTGTTAGTTGTAATACATGCTAAATTCATGTGAGCTAATTGTGTTAAACAAGATTTGCCTTTTAACTGGGATCACTTTTATCATTCATATTATGGATTTCACTGCCTATAACATGTTACAGCAACAGGTATATCTTCTTACCCATATTTTGATTGCTCATTTGTCTACTCTCTCACAAAAAATAAAAACATGTTCAGCTGTGCACATCCTTCCCTATTCTCAGGCTTGACTGGGAGGAGCAAGTCCTTTTTCATTCTGTTGCATTTAAGAAGATTTCAATGATCAAATAACCCATCTTATCTCTTGCATGTTGGTTCAAGTTCTGTGCGAACAGTGATTTTTGACAGGTTTTGGAAGCTCCGTGGAGGACTTTAAGTGTTAGCTTATCAAAAAGAAAAGTAAAGAACAAAAGAAAAAGAAAATACCTCAAATGTGTTAACTTTGGAGTAACTTTTGTATCCTGGAAGCTATTTTTCTTTAGAAACAGTATACAGTTTAGTGCATGAGGAGGTGTTGGAAAAATTCAAGTGTACTTGAATTGAGTTGGGGAAGAGTTACCAGAGTCATAACGGTCTTTTGAAGATGAGAAATCATCCTTGTAAAATTTTTTCAGTATTGGACTTGTTAACGAGTTTTTGCAAGAAAGTAACTGAACTATTTGCTTTAAGTGTTTACTGAAGCTCTAGGACAATATGATTAATTTCAGGTCAATGCTGCTGGGGATCTCTGTGCTATTTGCCAGGAGAAAATGCATACACCAATCTTACTACGCTGTAAACATATATTCTGCGAAGACTGTGTGTCTGAATGGTAAGTGTGTGCACTTCTCTTCATCCATTTGTGCTTTGACCCACTTTAAGCATGAGCCGTGCATGATGGTGTGACCATTTATTAAAATGAAGTTATGTCCCTTCCCTCAATAGTCACCTATAGTCTTAAAAGCGATGAGCACAATGCGTATAACATACGATTGCAAATAGCATATGAACCATGCACAAGCAATATTTGATATCCCTTTCTTCAGTTTCTTTGAGCTTATTCATCTTGAATTGATCATGGACTTCCTTACGTCTAAGACTAGGGTCTTTCATCTGACCCAAGCAAAAGGATTTCAATTTAGTTTATCAATTTTTACTGGATAGCTAAAGTAGATGCACAATGAGTTTCTTCTGATAAACTTCATCCCCCCAATCCAGGAGCCGACAATTGCCCTATCCCCTTTAGCTCCTTCAGTGGCTCTAACCCTCAAAATAGGATGGCATCTTCCTTGCTATTTTTTTTTTGGTTGACCCATTTTCTGTTGACTTTTTGTTTTGCAAATTAATATTGTGCAATTATGCTTTCTCCTGATTCTGAAGAATTACTTGTTTCCTTGCCAATGCGTTTTCTGAGGAGGCGACACTAAACAATTGATATTTCATTTTATCCTAAAAAAATTCGATCTCTTTATCCTTATATTTATTATTCATGCTTGTAATTATTAGTCTTGGACCAAGGAGGGGACCTTTTCTCGAAAAAAAAAATTCTTGCAACTACGAAAACCACAACACAAGCACTCCTTAAACATATATATATTTGTATGTTTTCTCCATTTGCGCCTTTTCTCATTAAAGCCCACGCTTTATTTGCGCTTTGCGCTTAAAGCTCCAACGGACCTTAGAGCTTTTTTGCGCTTTTCGCTTTTGATAACATTGTTCCAGAAGTGCAAGAGTAGCTCTGTGAATAGCATATTTGATAATTGTCGTTCTCCATTATCAGTTGAAGCAGATGTAGAGTACCCACAGAAAAACAACTTAAATCATAATATTTTCACTCAATAGGTCCACAAAGAATGAAATGGAGAATAGATAAGGGAAGAAGAACGGAAACGAAGAGATTACAGTTAGGGCATTTTGTACTGAAGTATAATTTAGGAATTGTGAAAAAAATTTAAGGGACGAAAAAGTAAATTATTTGGTCAACTCAAAATAGCTTTTAGAAAGCATAATAAGTTGGAGTTGGCCAACTTACAACTTTTGGCTTGTTTTAAGCACTTTTTAACTTATTTTAAGCACTTCAATGTTGTCAAACACTTACAAAAGCTAAAAAGATCTTGAAAGCTGGGGGTAAGATGTAGATACTTCTGACCCAGCCAAGTTGAACATGTTGACCCGGCCAACTCAACCCGTTGACCCGGCCTTCGGGAGATCCGGTGGCGGCGAGAGGTGGAGAACCGGTGGCATCTAGACGAGGAGAACCGGTGGAAGAGTAGGCTTACTTCCTTCAAAGGGAGCTTACCCACCAAAAAAGAAAAAAGAACTTGAAAGCTGGTTCGACCAATTTAAAAGCCAATCCATACACCCTCTTTGTCCTATTTAATGCCTAGAAGACAAGCATGGCATGGAATAGTTCTATTGAATGAGAATTAGGAAGATTGCATCTTTTGTTGATTTATTCTTTATCTCAATAGGCTTCCGCAATGTGATTCTTTGGTTGCTTGATGGGTTCTTATTTGTGCTACCAGGTTTGAGAGGGAACGGACGTGCCCTCTGTGCAGGTCTTTAGTAAAACCTGCCGATCTAAAATCATTTGGTGACGGTTCAACTAGTCTCTTTTTCCAGTTATTCTGAAGAAATAGTTGTCGATGAAAGGGAGTCTCTTCAAAGCTGCCAATTTCACTAAGAGCAGCGATAGCAGAACACTCATCCACGGAAATTAAAGCATATTGAGATCAGAATCATGATCTCTGTTGTCTCCAGAAAGTACTCATTGGCTGAACGCAGTCTCTGAGGCCATTGTTTATACACAGTTTCATACAAGGAGTGGGCGCTATTGTTCATACGTTTGTAAGGAGAAAATGTTTGTATCAGCCCATTAATCAACAGAATTGCCAAGTGTATAATGTATGAGATAGTGTAGTATTTAGATATATCTATTTATCCCCAAGGCCAGTTACGTTTCATCCCCTAAATGAACCTACAAAGAAAAATGTTTATTTCGCCGAATGGTGTTTGTATGTTAACAAGCTAGATAGCTAAATTGTCTTGGGTGGCTCGAAGTTTTATTTGTTTGCTGGACAGACAAGGCTCCCCATGGTTGGTGCATCCCTTTGCAGTGCAGATTGAATTCCTATCATGTTAACAAAGATAACTATTCGTAATATAATGAAGAGGGCACTCACACAAGTATTACATGGCATATGTCACACATAATGGTAGACTTCTCTCTGGAGAATTATACTAGTCCTCCGGTGTTGAGGATGAGATCTGGCTGGAAAAGTGTTGCCTTTTAAGAAGTGTACAACATTTCTTTCAGGATATCTGTTTTTTCGTTAAATAGAAAAATCAAGTGTTCTTTTGACTTGGTTTGTCAACGTTGTTTTTCGTATGATAAAGTGTTATTCAAATGGGAGAAAGATCTATTTTTAGTAGTGTTGCGTAATTAACGGTTAAATTAATAATCTAAATTGATAATTGACTAAGTGGGTAATGATTTGGGTTATTGAGTAATTCAAATTGACTAAGTGGGTAATGATTTGGGTTATTGAGTAATTGGTTAAGAACCTGATATAATATATTAAATTTCAATTTTATCCTTCAATATATAAAGTATCCTAGCAAAAAGTGAATGCTATTCAAATTTAAATTAAAGTTGGTCTGAGCTAGTTCTAGTTGCTCTTTTTCTTTTTATCCACTTTTATCTAGCTAAATATATTTTTGACTTGTGAAATTTTTAGTGCAAGATGTTAATGGTTAATCCGATAACTGAATCAATAATCAATAACTGACTAACCAAGATCTTAACGATTTAGCATGTCTGCAAATCGATAATCGGTTAGTAAAATCGATAACTTTAAAAATCAAACCAAACCCGTCTATACGAAACCCTAAATCTTTCTTTTAGCACCCTTCTCATTCTTATTTGTGTCGATTCATATACATATCCATTGGTTACAAAAAGGATAGCAAGGGCCCTTTGGTTACCAGATAAAATAAAATTATCCAGCTATAAAACCGCTAAGTGAAAATCGGAAATCATGCATATCATAAAACATTTCATCATAAGATTCTGAGAGTAGGGCTTGCATGCTATTATCTGAAAACATGATGCAAACATAAGTGAATATCATAACTGAATCGAATGACCCAAAGCTAAAACTAATTATTTATAAGTAGAACTGAACATTGGGTCAAACTGCTGAAAACATAATATCATGATTGATGAACATGCATAACTGAAATCATGAGGAACAATGAGAGACTCCTCATATAACCGACATTACCATGATAGAGCTTACGTGGTCCCGACTATTACATTCAAGTGAGTAGAGCCGTCCAAAGCCTTGTCAGGGCTAAGGACGCTACCATGATATCGATATCAAGCTGAAGGCCCCTTGGGGTAGGGAAATCTCATAAGGGAGGTCCCAAATAATCTGAACATACCTATATTGGCACGTAGTTATGAGGCACAAGGTTGACTGACCCTTAGCCTACTCGACGCTAGACACTACTATCAAAACATGCATATGCTCTCCATCATTTTTCAACGAAGCTGAACCATCGTCTTGCGACGAAGCTGAATCATAATAATACATGCATAGTCTGAAAATATAACATGAGGAGCCTTGGTTCAAACCATACCACAAGCTGAAAAGTGGGAGTCTAGACTCCAAAACCAGATGGTAAGCTAATAACATGAGATTGAAGTAAATTATGAACATACTTGATCATATGGGCTTGCCCAAACTTATACATACTTTAGATAGTCAAAATCCTTGATATAAACATGGATAATTTGAAATTATACTTTCATTATATACATCTCATCATACTTGAAAACATATATCATAATCTCAACCTTTCCTGAACTTTCATAATTAGGCATTAATATTTGTAAGACTTTGAAAGCATGAATTGTAATTGAAAACATTATAAAACATGCCCATGAATCATAATTCAACATTAGAAACATGAATAGATTATACCCATGATAGATACTTAGAGAATTCACAAGTTGGGTTAAAACCCTATAGATTCATCAACTTAAAATTTTCATGAATTTGAGAAGGAATTAGGCATGAGAGTGGATGAATTCACCCATTCATAACCCTACATACCTAGGTACTTCTGATTTCACAACCCTCTTGAATGCCCAAGAGAAATTGAAGGAGAATTGATGAATTTATAGGCTTGATCGCCCTTAGAAACTTCTAGGCTTGCATGTATGGAGAGGATAGGTTTAGAATGAATTAAACCCTCTTAAAATACACCTATCTGAGCTTAAAACCACGTAGTTTAGGTCTTAGGAACTTAGGAATTATAGAAATTCCCTTAATAAATTCACAGGAAAAAGCATAATGTCAGTCCCAACGAGGGATTGGACGACTCGTTGCTTGAGGGGACGACTCATCACCAGCACTAATTGCCAACACTGGAAAATCATACCTCTGCCGGTCACCATGAGCGACACCACGTCTCGTGGTGCACCCAATGACTCGTGGTGACCAAGTCGTGATGAACACTTCCAATAATTTCCACATTCATGCAAACCTCTGACCACGAGTAACCTAACGACTCATTGTTCTGACCATGAGTTGTGGCTTGTATCGTGGTCAATCCCCAAACCACAGAAATCCTGTCCAACTACCTTCCACCTCATGAGTCACTTAACGACTCATGGGGTACCTTAGGGGTCACTGGACGACTCGTCCTATGAACTAGTGCAAAAAATCCTGTTTTCTCCTTTTCAACCCTCAGATTTGATCTTAGGGCTTTCGGGAAATATCTCCCCTTTGGGAACATTCGTCCTCTAATGTGGATGAACATAATGAAAAGCTGGGAAGAGCAACTTTCATGCCAAATACTAAACATTTAGAGCTGAAAACTAACGGAGTGATGACTCCAGACTGAAATACATGACTGAACTGAATTCATGTATCACACATACATATACTGACATGAAAGAAACTAGGGCACATGAACTGAACATGAAACTGAATACAGGATTAGGGAGGAAATTGATACCTCAAGCTGCAACTGAGTCGGAAGGGAATAGATGTGGGTATTTAGCCATCATATCTACTTCGGCTTCCCACGTAGCTCCCTCAACATGCTGATTCCTCCACAAAACCTTTAATGAAGCTATTTCTCTGTTTCTTAGCTTTCGAACCTGACGATCAAGTATTTCCACCAGAACCTCCTCATAGCTAAGACTATCCTTCACACCCACGCTTTCCACCGGGACAACTAAAGCTGGATCATCCATGCACTTCTTTAAAAGCGACATATGGAAAGCTTGGATGTACTAAAGCCAATTCTGAGGGTAACTCTAACTCATTGGACACCTTATCAACACGTCTCACAACCCGGTATGAGCCAATATAACGGGGGCTGAGTTTCCCTTTATTTCCAAATCTCATCACTCCCTTCATGGGAGATACCTTCAGAAACACCCAACCATCAACTTCAAACTCAAGTTATTTCTTCCTCATATCCGCATAGGATTTTTTTCGACTCTGGGATGTTTTCAACCTCTCACTTATAAGCTAAAATGTTCCTATAGCCTCATGGATTGAATCTGGTCCTATCAACGTAGCTTCACCGACTTCGAAACAATCAATAGGCGATCTACAACTCCGCTCATAAAGAGCCTCAAATGGAGCCATTTGAATGCTGGAATGGTAACTGTTGTTATATGCAAACTCGACGAGAGGTAAATGATCATCCCAACTACCTTTGAAATCAATCACACATGCTATCAACATATCCTCAAGAGTCTGAATGGTCCGTTTAGCCTGACCATCTATTTGCAGATGAAAAGCTGTACTAAGCTTAACCTGAGTACCAAGTTCCTTCTAAAACGATCTCCAAAACTAAGATGTAAACTGAGTACCTCTATCTGATATAATAGACAAGGACACTCCATGCAACCGAACTAAATCCCAAATATACTATTTAGCATAATCCTTCGCTGAATTGGTATTTTTGACTGATAGAAAATGAGTTGCTTTAGTTAACCTGTCTACAACAACCCAAATAGAGTCATACTATCGACGAGTACGAGGCAACCTTGTAATGAAGTCCATATTGATTTCTTCCCACTTTCAAGTAAGGATACTAATGTCTTGAAGCACACCTCCAAGTCTTTGATGCTCAACCTTCACCTGTTGACAATTCAGACACTTAGCCACAAACTCTGCTATGTCCTTCTTCATGCCGTTCCACCAATTAAATTCCTGTAGGTCATGATACATTTTGGTGGCCCATGTATGTATAGAATATCTGGAACTATGAGCCTCATGCAATATCCGCTCCCTCAAGTCATCAACACCCGGTACACACATACGGCCCTGATATCGTAGTACACCATCTCCCTCTTGGGAGAAAACCTCCACATTTTCATTTTGAACGACTTCCTTCAACTTTACCAAAATAAGATCCTCATCTTGTCTAGCTTTGAACTTGGTCACCAGGGAAGATTCTGATCCGTTCTGAACAATGACACCACCATCCGTCGAGTCAACAAGATGAACTCCTAGGCGTGCAAGCCGATGCACATCCTTCACTAACTCTTTTCTCTCTTCATCTACATGGGACACACTCTCCATAAAAAGACTTCTAAGAGCGTCTGCCGCCACATTGGACTTGATCAGATGATAAAGGACACTCATATCATAATCTTTAAGAAGCTCCAACCACCTTGTTTGACGTAGATTCATATCCCTCAGGGTAAACACGTACTGTAGGCTTTTGTGGTCCGTAAACACATCCACATGGACCCCGTAAAGATAGCGTCTCTAAATCTTCAAGGCAAATACTACTGCTGCCAACTCGAGGTCGTTAGTCGGATAGTTCTTCTCATGGACTTTCAGCTGCCTGGAAGCATAGGCTATAACCTTACCGTGCTGCATTAGTACACAACCAAGGCCAATCCTCGTGGTGTCACAATATACCACAAACCCATCGATACTTTCAGGCAGAGTCAACACTAGTACTGAGGTGAGTCGAGTTTTCAATTCTTGGAAGCTATTCTCACAGGCCTCCGACTATTGGAACTTCACTTTTTTCTTGGTCAACTTAGTCAACGGTGCTGCAATGGATGAAAACCCTTCAACAAACCTTCGATAGTAGCATGCTAAACCCAAGAGACTCCTGATATCCGAAGGACTAACTGGTCTAGGCCAATTCTTCAGAACTTCCATCTTTTAAGAGTCCACTTGTACACCCCCACTTGACACCACATGACCCAAAAATGCTATCGAGGTTAACCAAAACTCACACTTGCTGAATTTAGCATACAATTGACGATCCTTAACAGTCTATAGCACCACCTTCAAATGAGCGGTATGCTCCTCTTCGCTCCAAGAGTATATGAGAATGTCATCTATGAACACGATCACGAACATATCCAAATATGGCTTGAATACCCTATTAATCAAATCCATAAAAGTTGCAGGAGCATTCTTTAGTCTAAAAAACATAACTACAAACTCATAATGACCATATCGAGTCCTGAAGGATGTCTTCGAAATGTCATTCTCCCGAACCCTGAGCTGGTGATATCCGAATTTGAGGACTATCTTTGAAAAACACTTAGCACCCTGAAGCTGGTCAAACAAGTCATTATTCTTGGGAGAGAATACCTATTCTTAATGGTGACCTTGTTCAACTGCCTGTAATCAATGCACATCCGAAGGGAACAATCCTTCTTCTAGACAAAGAGAACTGGTGCACCCCACGGGGATTTGCTTGGTCTGATAAAATCCTTGTCTAAAAGATCCTTTAACTACTCTTTCAACTCCTTTAGCTCAGCTGGAGCCATTCTGTAAGGAGGAATAGACATTGGTTGCGTATCGGGAAAAAGGTCGATACCGAAATCGATCTCCCGCTCAGGAGGAATTCTCGGTAAATCTTCTAGAAACACCTCTAGATATTTGCACATTATAGAAACTGACTAGATAGTCGGGATTTCAGATGTAGCATCCTTAACCCTAATTAGATGGTACACTCAACCCTTAGAAATCATCTTTCTAGCCTTAAGGTAGGAAATGAAATGACCTACAGGCATAACTTAACTACCCTTCCACTGTAGGACTGGCTCACCCGAAAATCGAAACTCTACTGCACGGGTTATACAATTTATTGAGGTATAACATGCGTGTAGCCAATCCATGAAAAATATAACATCAAAATCTGTCATGGCTTGATCTACTAAATCTGCTGAGATGACCTTCTGAAGGACTGTGACAAGGCAATTTCTGTATACCCTTCAAGCTATAACTGAATCACCAACTGGAGTAGAGACTGAGAAGGGTTTTGATAGGATTTTGGGACTGACTCTGAAACTACTAGCAACATAGGGCGTCATAAAAGATAAAGTAGCCCCTGGGTATAAAAGCATATGCATCAAGGTGGAATACTCGTAACATACTAGTGATTACATTTGGAGAGGCCTCCTGCTCCTGACGAGATGTGAGGGCATAGAATCTGTTCTGACGCTGACCACCATCTGTACTAGTGGAGGCTCCCTGCTGAGCTGAGTATGCTGGTGGGGCTGCTGAACTAGTGGCTAGGTCTCGGCCTCTACCATGGCCTTGTCTAGCTACTAGACAATCTCTGAGCATATGTCCGGGCTTCCAACATCCAAAACAAGCACCTGTACCTGCTAAGAACTGACCCGTGTGCCTCCTGCCACACCTTTCACAAGCTGGAATACTAGGCTCCAAAGATCTGCTCCCTTGACCTCGAGAGCCTGATGCTCGTCTCCTCTGGTTGCGCCTAGATCTGGATGACACACTCGCTGCTGACGACGCTCTGGCTGATGATCTCGGGTGGGACAGCTGACGGTGCCCACCACCAGGTCTCTGCTGGGAGAATCCAAAGCTACCAGTCCTGGCCCTCTTGGACTCTCTCTCCCACTCACTCGCCTGTACCGCCTTTATCTACTGGGCGTACAAAACTATCCGTGAGAAGTCAATGTCCTGATGAAGAATCGCGGTCCGACAATCTCTGACCAAATAGTCTACTATCCCATGCACGAAGCGACTCACTTGAGCCCTCTGGTCTGCCACCATCTCAGGTGCATACTTGGATAGGCGGGTGAACTCTAAAGCATACTTCTGGACTGTCATGTTGTTCTGCCTCAAGGCCACAAATTCAACTACTTTGATCTCCCTCATCTCTCGGGGAAAAAATCAATCTAAAAATGCAGTATAAAACTCATCCCAACCAATAGGGCCCGCTCCAACTGCCCTACCATCCTTCCACTGTTAAACCAGATATATGCAACCCCTTTTAGCTGATAAGAGGCTAAGTCTGCGCACTCCTCCCCTGTCACCTCCATGATTTGGGTGATTTTCTGAATCTCATCAATAACTCGTATAGATCCTCGTCCACCTTCGATCTGAGAAACACTGGAGGATTCATCCTAAGAAAGTCCCTAACTCTTGCCGCTGCCACATTCCTATTCGGGGGACATGCGCTACCGCCTGTTGCTTGACCTGGGCGGTCAAAGCCTGTGCCAATATTTGGATGGCAACCCTAAACTCTGCATGGGCCACCTGTTTGGGCACGTGATCCTTGAGGGCTGGTGGGGCCTGCTGGTGCCCTCCCCATTACCATGCCATTTCCATTTCTATTTCTTCTTCCGTTAACTCGGCAAGAAGGCATGATTCTGCAAACGTGTCTAGCACGAGCTAGAAGGATAGAGAGATATTTCATCGCATGACATAGATTATGAAAGAAGGGAAGTTTTCTAAATATTTTGTAGTCTCTTCGTCATAAGTATGACGCGCTTCACACCCATAAAAAAGACTCTACTTAATGCGGCTTTCAGAGACCCTAGGACACTTCAAAACTTAATGCTCTGATACTAAGTTTGTCATGATCCGAACATAGGCCTGGATTGAGACTCGGGACAAAGAATCCCGAGAGGCTCCAAGTAGACCCATGGCATGAACATGACATCTAAAGCTCAACATAATAATGCGGAAGTCTGAAAACCTAATAAAATCGAATATTTGAATACATAACAACTATCTAAAACTGAAAACATACTATGTATGATAAGCCTCTACGTACTGTCGAGTTGATGGGACAAGACCCCAACTAACTCAATAACGACTGAAACTGAAAATACTGAATACAACTGATGAAAGGGTCCTCGAAGGATGAGGACTCACCAACTCTGGCTGAGAGATGCTAACTCTGAGGATCTGACTAACGACCTGACTAAACCTGAATATCCGAGCCTGTATCATGAAACCGTACAATATAGAGTATGCGGTCAGTACATGAAATGTACCAAGTTGCAAGGTAAGTAAAATCGCTAAGTAAAAACAAGAAATCATGCATATCATAACACATTTCATCGTAAGATTCTGAGAGTAGGGCTTGCATGCTATTATCTGAAAACATGATGCAAACATAACTGAATATTATAACTGAATCGAATGACATAAAGCTGAAACTGATTATTCATAAGTCGAATTGAACATTGGGTCAAACCTGCTGAAAATATAATATCATGAATGATGAACATGCATAACTGAAATCATGAGAAACAATGGGAGACTCGTCATATAACCGACATTACCACGATAGAGCTTACATGGTCCCGACTATTACATTCAAGTGGGCAGAGCCGTCCAAAGCCTTGCCAAGGCTAAGGACGCTACCATGATATCAATATCAAGATGAAGGCCCTTAAGGGCAAGGAAAGCTCACAAGGAGGTCCCAAATAATCTGAACATACCTAAGTTGGCATGTAGTTCTAAGGCACATGGTTGATTGACCCTTAGCCTACGCGGTGCTAGACACTACTTTCAAAACGTGCATATGCTCTCTATCAATAACTGAATCAATAATCAATAACTGACTAACCAAGATCTTAACGGTTTATAATGACTGCAAATCGATAATCGATTAGTAAAACTGATAACTTTAAAAATCAAACCAAACCCGTCTATACGAAACCCTAAATCTTTTTTTATCACCCTTCTCATTCTTTTTTGTGCCGATTCATATACATATCCATTGGTAAAGGATAACAAGGGGGTCCTTTGGTTACCAGATAAAATAAAATTATTCAGGTATAAAATGTTTTGCATAACTTTTATCATGTTTGATCGGATTTTCTTATTATGTATAAAATTTCACACACATAATACTATGTTTGATTGAGAAATTAGAATCCTACATAATTAATATAGGTATAAATTATGAGTCAATTTATGTATTATTTTGTGCGGGGTAAAAGATGAAATAACTTATACTTGATAACTAATACATGAATAAAAAGTTTAAATGACAAATTTACCCTTATCAATCTTTCAATTAAATACTAGAAAACTACACGCACAGACTAACAATTTTCTTAGGATCTTAGTTGTTCTTTTCTTCAATTTCATTTACATTGTAGATATGTGATTTCTTTGTGTTTTAACTGTTCTTCCTTCAATTTTATTTAAGGACCAGTCATCTATGACACCTTGTCAGTATCATATCTTGTCAGTATATGATATATATACTATGAGAATATCATAACACATTTTAACTGCTACTGATTTGATGTACTAGAATAAGTTATTTTATGATATTTGATATAATAAATAAATAAATAAAATAAAAAATTATACTATAACAATTATCTTTTATATTGATTGTCAGGATTCGAACATAAGCCCGGATTGAGACACGACACAAATAACCCCGAGAGACTCCAAGTCGACCCATGACATGAACATGACATCTAAAGCTCAACATAATAATGCGAAAGTCTGAAAATATAATAACACCGAATATCTGAATACATAACAGAGATCTGAAATTGAAAACATACTATGTCTGATAAGCCTCTACATACTGATGTGTTGATGGGACAAGACCCCAACTAACTCACTAAAGATTGAAACGAAAAATAATGAATACAACTGACAAAAAAGTCCTCGAAGGATGACGACTCACCAACTCCGGCTGAGAGATGCTAACTCTGAGGATCTCGCTAATAGCGGGACTGAAGCTGAATATCCGAGCCTGTATCATGAAATGATATAGCATAGAGTATGAGGTCAGTACATGAAATATACCAAGTAAACAAGGTAAGTAAAACCGCTAAGTGAAAATCGGAAATCATGCATATCATAAAACATTTCATCATAAGATTCTGAGAGTAGGACTTGTATGCTATTATCTGAAAACATGATTGTTATATCCCGTAAGATTTACGACACTTAGATGGCCTATTCGCACGGTGAGTGAGCATATTTGAAAGCCCTACGTGCTGGAGAAAGGCCCGGAAAAGGATCGGACGGATAACATGTCAAACCATCGCGGAAGGAGCCGAGGCAGAGCCCCTCCGCGATGGCAACGTGTCACGGAGGTGGAGCCTCCGCGTTGGCTCCGTGACACATTGGCCTTGTCCAGGCCCAAGTATATAAAGCCCCACTTCAGTTTTAAATCATTTTAAACTTATAAATTTCTAGTGAAACAGAGAGGAAAAACCAGAGGAAGAAAAGGAACGAAGAGGGTAATATAATTTTCATCCGATTACGCTGCTAAACGTTGTCCAAACTCAAATTAACCTCAAATACTGAGGTATTTAGCAGCAGAGAGCATTCCTACGGATTTAGTTTCGTGAAATACGGCCGACGAATCGTCGAGCTACCGAGCTAAGGTAAGTGGAATTGCTCCAAACTAGTGTCTATGTGTTCCTAGCTATGAAGTGAATATTTCTCCCTTCTGGACTTCTGAAAATAGCGAGTTTTCGACCGTCTTTCGATAAGCCTAAGTTTAGGCTATAAATTACATCGAAGTGACGTTGTTCATTAAAATAAAGCTATATTTGGTATTAATTGACATATTTATGAATGCAGTTGGGAGAAATAGTTGAAGTATTGGCCGAGCTTCGTCCGACAGACGGATAGTTCAAGGATAAGGTATGTAAAGCTAGTTTCCTCGGCAAGTTAGTAATCTTGGTACAGTACAGTAATTTAAAGGCCAGTAGAATGTTCAGAAGTCATGTGTTATGTTTATTACGAATGTTGATACGATATTAGAAGCATCATGTTATATCTTGCGCGAAACTTGCTAGCACGATATAGATTCTAATACAAGTGTTAGGAACTGCACAGCATGCTCAGTATGTGATGTAGTACAGAATGTTAGGATATCATCGTATTCAGTTGAAACCCAGTAAAGCAATGTAATATCTATAAGGCATCTCAGAAGTAGAATGATAGGTTAAAATGAAGTTTAGAAAGCATGTTAGAAATAGTAAATCATGTTACTATAGGAACTCAGTATACAACATGGTTTTCAGCAGAAAGACTATAACTTGCTCAGCATTAGACTCAGCATGGTATGGCAGAAGATTACATTTACACATATATACTATTATCAGTCTCAGCATGTATTGAGTACGCACATATTACTATCACTAGTCCAGCACTCAGTATGTACAATACCTTACTACTATTAGCTTCAGTATGTGGGATATGCAGGTAGTATTACTAGTTGAGACCGTTGTATTGTTTTGGGGTTGGATTACCTAGCATCCATGACCGCCCCAGGGTTGATAGCTGTATCGACTCGTCCGCCAGAGGACGAGGATACGTCGCTCTACGGAGTGGCATGCCGTCCCACAGGGGACGAAGATGGGATGCCAGTTTTCCCCATATTGTGCCTTGATCGGCCCTTACACACCCCTGCCGAGCGGATACGCCCGGGTGTTGATTCAGGAGTCCTCCGGACTCAGATGCAGTTATAGTCAAGGGCTCAGCGAGCCCAAGTGCATACCCAGGGGACCGGCAGGATGCTTATAGCTATTATAGGAGATGGGATGACCGGGGTAGGGGTATAGATTCTGTGCTGATTGTACCTCCCGGCCTATGGGGGCCGGGTAAGGTTTGTGTGTGTTATGTTATGTTATGATATGTTATGCCATGTTACAGTAGATACGAGTAGATCGACAGTAGAATGATAAATCTCCAGGTATGACTCCTACTCCTTCCAGTATAGTTAAGAGTGGGCATAGTCCTATATTATCAGACAGTTAATCTTTTTCTTCCTATTTCAGTTTCATCAGTTGTATTATTGTTTTCAGATATTTCTTTCAGTTATTGCTTTACATACTCAGTACCAGCGGTACTGACGCCCGGTGGGGCGCTACATTACTTGCCTGCAGGTACTCATAGACGAGGAGGCGACCCCTCGTGATTCCTGTCAGCGATTGAGTATTCAGCTCCTGTCATCCGGAGACTGAATCCCAGAGGTGTATTTCTTTTTCTTTTGTTGTACAGTACGGGTAGGTCGGGGCCCTGTCCCGATCATTTCTATTGCTATTCCTAGAGGCTTGCAGTCTGTATATATTTTTCTGTGGTCAGATGAGCCGGTCGTGTGGGGCCGTGCAGTTGTATAGCTGTTAGTACTTTTGTTTCCTTTATGTTGGCCGTGTGGGCCATAGCTTGACAGTAGTGGTGACCTTGCCGGTCACGTAGCTATCTAGTATTTCATAGTTGAGTTACAGATAACTAGACAGCATGGTGGCCTTGTCGGTCCGCATAGGTTTCCCTATATTGATGTGTTTCTGGGTAGCTGTCAGCACAGGTACAGGTGGCTATAGGCCTAGTCGGCCGGAGGCTGTATTTACAACCATCATATAGCCCGTTGTTTCCCTGAATCTGAGTTAGAGCCAGCCAGGCACCAGATGTGCTCAGGCTCAGCAGTCTAGCAGTTCAGGTCCTAGTAGGGCACCAAGTGCCAGTCATAACCCCCAAGGTGGGGTGTGACAATGATGCAAACATAAGTGAATATCATAACTGAATCGAATGACCCGAAGCTGAAACTGATTATTCATAAGTAGAATTGAACATTGGGTCAAACCTGCTGAACATGCATAACTGAAATCATGAGGAACAATGAGAGACTCGTCATATAACCAACATTATCATGATAGAGCTTACGTGGTTCCGACTATTACATTCAAGTGAGTAGAGCCGTCCAAAGCCTTGTCAGGGCTAAGGACGCTACCATGATATCGATATCAAGCTGAAGGCCCCTTAGGGTAGGGAAATCTCATAAGGGAGGTCCCAAATAATCTGAACATACCTATATTGGCACGTAGTTATGAGGCACAAGGTTGACTGACCCTTAGCCTACTCGACGCTAGACACTACTATCAAAACATGCATATGCTCTCCATCATTTTTCAACGAAGCTGAACCATCGTCTTGCGACGAAGCTGAATCATAATAATACATGCATAGTCTGAAAATATAACATGAGGAGCCTTGGTTCAAACCATACCACAAGCTGAAAAGTGGGAGTCTAGACTCCAAAACCAGATGGTAAGCTAATAACATGAGATTGAAGTAAATTATGAACATACTTGATCATATGGGCTTGCCCAAACTTATACATACTTTAGATAGTCAAAATCCTTGATATAAACATGGATAATTTGAAATTATACTTTCATTATAAACATCTCATCATACTTGAAAACATATATCATAATCTCAACCTTTCCTGAACTTTCATAATTAGGCATTAATATTTGTAAGACTTTGAAAGCATGAATTGTAATTGAAAACATTATAAAACATGCCCATGAATCATAATTCAACATTAGAAACATGAATAGATTATACCCATGATAGATACTTAGAGAATTCACAAGTTGGGTTAAAACCCTATAGATTCATCAACTTAAAATTTTCATGAATTTGAGAAGGAATTAGGCATGAGAGTGGATGAATTCACCCATTCATAACCCTACATACCTAGGTACTTCTGATTTCACAGTCCTTTTGAATGCCCAAGAGAAATTGAAGGAGAATTGATGAATTTCTATGCTTGATCACCCTTAGGAACTTCTAGGCTTGCACGCATGGAGAGTGATAGGTTTAGAATGAGTTAAACCCTCTTATAACACACCTATATGAGCTTAAAACGACGTAGTTTTGGCCTTAGGAACTTAGGGATTACGAAAAAACCTTTAATAAATTCGCAGGTGAAAGCATATTGGTAGTCCCAATGAGGGACTGAATGACTCGTTGCCTGAGGGGATGACTCGTCACCAGCCCTCGTTGCCAACACTGGAAAATCATACCTCTGTTGGTCACCACGAGGGACACCATGACTCATGGCGACCAAGTCGTGATGAACACTGCCAACAATTTCCACATTCATGCCTACCTCTAACCACAAGTAACCTAACGACTCGTTGTTCTGACCATGAGTCGTGGCTTGTCTCGTGGTCAACCCCCAAACCACAAAAATCTTGGCCAACTACCTTCTACCTCACGAGCCACTTAATGACTCCTAGGTAACCTCACTAGTTTCTGGATGACTCATCCTGTGACCTGGTGCAGAAAATTCTATTTTCTCCATTTTCAACCCTCGGGTCTGATCTTAGGGCTTTCAGAATATTACATTGATATAGTGAAGAAAATAAATAAATGTTACGCCCACCTTGGGAGGCATGATGACACCTAATGCCACAATGGGATCTGGACTGACCTGACTGACCTGGTGCCCTTCTAGTGCACACCTGTAACTTAATTCAAGAGAACGATGGGCTATATCTCGGCTGTAAATATAGCCTCTGGCCGACAAGGGCACTTGTAAAGGAAGACAACTAACCAACAACAATGCAATAACAGGGATCCTATACGGGCCGACAAGACCATCATGCTGTCTAGTTATAACAGGAATGAAAACAGGAAGCTATATTGGGCCCCATACGACCAACACGTAAAATAAGATATACATGAGCCCCACACGGCCAAAAACAACCAAATGACTGAGGACTGTAGTCTGCAAGCCTCTAAGAATAGGAATAATGGTCGGGACAGGGCCCCGACCTACCCAAATGCCATATAAATTTAAAAACTGTACTCTCTACAACTTGGCAGCTCCAAATGAAAGGAACTGTCCGAATTGTTGACTCTCAATAGATGCTAATGGAGGTCCTGAACTCTGTCTGTCTAAACCTGCAGGCAATATGCATCGCCCCATAGTTGGGTGTCATTACAATATGTACCAAATATGTAAGACAATAACAGAAGCTGAGTAAGACTGATAAAAACTGAAAGTGAATAGTAATAAGGGCCAGAAGTTAACCTGTAAGCTTTTCTTTCCATAACCTGTATCTAGTAAGTCACTACATGTGTATGAGATGAAACTATACGACCATTCATTCATAACCTATAGCTGGCAGACAAATTTACAAACAAGAATCTAACCTGATCCTATAAGATGGGAAGGTACAAGCAACACAGAATAACCTACCTAGGCCCCCATAAGCCTCAGCAGGTGCAAATCAGTATATATACCCCTATTGGTACCCCGTAGACTCTGCAAGTAACTATAACTGTATTTGAGCCGTCTGGACACCTCGGCGCGGTCCAATCAGTCTATATACTCATCTTAGTACCCTGTAGACTTTGCAAGTAACTGTAACTGTATCTGAGTCGTCTAGGCTCCTGTAACTGTATCTGAGCCGTCTGGGTTCTTGTAACTGTATCTGATCTATCTGGGATGCGTACCTATACCCCGAGCCTTGGCTCGATTATGGGTCATAACGTAATTTCTGGCAACTGGACCCTGGGCCTTGGCTCGACTATAGGTCATGATGTGACTGTTGTAACTGGATCCCGAGCCTTGGCTCGACTATGGATCATACTGTAGCTGTTGTAACTGGACCCCAAGCCTTGGCTCGACTATGGGCCATAATATAACGCTGTAGATGGATACGACCCTCACGACCTCTATCTGCTGTAACTCAATACAACCTTCATGGCCTCACGACCTCAATCTGATGGAAATCAATATGGCCCTCATGGCCTCAATCTGATGGAACTCAATATGGCCCTCATGGCCTTAATCTGGTCCTTTCGGACATCATACTGCCCCTACAAGAATGGCCATATAGGCAATAACATCTAACAATCCAACGTCGTAAGGAAAACCCAATCTATCTAGGGTTAACTCTGGCAAGGGTTGCTATGTCATCACTGTCGTCTCAACTCTATTCGTAATAGCTGACCATAATAGGCTTACTATAGAATACTTGTCCCCTAGGTAGAACAACTGTGGGGTTGCTACTAATCGGATATGCTCCTGAGCAGTTAGCCCTAACCTCCCATAGACAGCTTATTATAACTCTTGGACTGGGGGTAATACTGTAATACTGTGGTTCTAGTCCCTGAGACACTAACTGAGTCTGTTCATATTTCATGTGCCTTCTCTGGGCGATTCCTAACCTCGTAGGTGTGTTTATCCGGACTTAGCCGTACCCGGTAACCTGTACCTGAATACCTGATAAGAGTAGGCTGGGGCGTTGGCCCCGTATCTAGCTACTAACAAAACTTCCCCCCTTAGGGTATCTACTGATTTATCTGGCTGGTACAACTGAAGTGGTGCCCTGAGTGACCTGTACGATAAGCACTACGTCCACTGAAACTAACTGTCACTAGCGATAGCCACTATGCAGCGAACTGACCCTCAACTCTCTAGGCAACTCTGGTGTCACTGACTCTGGGTAAGGCCACACTAACATAATTCTGGCCCTGGAGGCGTTAAGGTACGCCAACGGTCTCTGGACGAGCTCTACTGACAACACAGGCGCCGAACTGATAGTTATGTCGCCCGGCTGCGCCTATGCTGTTCAACTTACTAGCTCAGGCCCAACTATTACCCATAAACATCTGAAGCGTAGGCATGACAGCAAAACATCGTTTCTACTAACTTAGACCTTAGTGGACAGAAGGGCAGAGGAATTTCTATGACGCTTCTAGCGTGAGTCACCCTTAACCTCTTCTTTCTCGACGAGGGATACTGCAATATACTCTTAATATGCTTTCTAGCAGCTAGCCACAACATATGTAATCATAATCTACTAATAGTAGCTAACCGCGACATACATGGATCTTATATACTAGCAATAGCTAATTACAACAAGTAGGATCGTTGTCTATGGTCAAAAACATAAGTCGTATCATTGTACGACGAGAATAACTTGCCGAAGGAATAAGCCTTAACATACCTCGAATCCCCATTCTCGTTTAACTGATTAGTTCCAACCTGAAGCCAGCAGTTCCACTCAAGTGCAGTCCTTATACTTAGAGAATAGGACTAGTTTCAATACTGAATTCGGCCAATAACGATATCTTTCAATAATAATATCAACTATAATTCAACACTGAATAACTCAGCGAAAATCCACAATTTCTCGAGAGTTCAGAAGGGAGAAATGCTTAGCTGATGCCTGTGGCCGTTTAGGATTTAATTTGAAGCAATTCCGACAACCTTACTCGGTGGGGTTCCGATACGCCGAGCGAATTTTCGATAAATAACTCCGTAGAAATGCTTCCCGTAAGCCTAAGACTTGTTATCCAAAGTTAATTTGCATTTGGACGACGTTTGATAGCGTAATTTGATGAAAAATTGATGAAGGTTGCGTTTCCTTTCATTTCTGGCTGAGGGAGATATATCAAAATGATCTCAATTGAACAAAGGGAGTATATATAACAACATGAGCGATGGACTGGGGGCACCCGCGCTGGCCAACGTGCCAAAAGAACAAAAATAAAAAATAAAAAAGACATGTAGAATCAGATTACAAAAACAAAATAAAAATAATCTGAAAATAATAATAAATGAAACTAGAAAAGAAGAAAAAAGTTAAAAAGAAAATGAAAGAACTGAAAAAGAAGACATAATAACAAGTGTGTGTGTATACATATAAATATTACTATACTTATACAACATACATTTAATTGGAAATAAAATTTTAACCACAAAAAGGAAAAGGAAATAAAATATTGCATCCAGACATGTACTATCAATCATTAGAAAATTTAGTGCCGAGATTCTTCTTGTTAGTCCAACAAAGTATAAACAAACTTTCCGTAGAATTTACAGCTCATATTGCGTACAGTGCACCTGTATAAAGTATTGTATTTATATATTTTGTTACAAAAGGAAAGTTAATTACTATTATTCTACTATACCTTTTCACGTTTCATTCTACGGCCCACTGTTTCATGGCCTTTCTTTTTTTCTTTTCTTTTTTGGTCTATTGGCATTCACACTTCACTTCATCTTCACAAAAAACTCCTCTTTACAAATTCTCCAATTTTTTGTTTTATTCTGCTACTCCATTTTGCAGTGAGTTTGATTTTTGGGACAATGCCGACTTGGATTTGAAGTATTTATCCACTGCAATTTTCTCTGAATTTTGCTTCAATAGGTCATATGCTGTATCTGTTTTTGCTGGCTTCTGGTATCTGAGCTTCTACTGTATTTCAACGTTGAAGGCTGATAAACTCGAGCATCTTAGTTAGAGTTTGTGAACCGATAACGTGGGCCTCAACTCAATTCTGGTAACTTTTCTTTTCTTTACCGATTCAAAAGTTTGCATTTTCCCCTTTTCTTGTGTTCACATAAAAAGAATCCACCCTTGCACTATTTTCCTAAAATGCCCATGTCTTCTAGAGAGTGAGAGCTTATAAAATCATTCAAAATTGAAAATTTTCTTTGGGGTTTGGGAATTAGTTAGCAAATTGATGTATCAATCTGGGTTTCAGGGGAATCAAGCTCATGATTTCGCTCTCTGGTCTCCTTTTGAGCAAGAATTAACAAAAGGTGTTTGGAACTATCTACTTTTCAACGGGTTAAAATACCAATTCTACTTGCTTTATAATCCTACTGGGTTTGCATATTTTTGATACTGTTACCGTTATATTTTTTTTTACAGTATCAGATTCTCCAACAAAATCTATGAATTTAAAACTACTTAAAGTGTGAACCTGAAGTCTCTTTGAGATACTAAAGTACTAGAGTTGTAACGACTGTTTCCTTGAATGGCTCATTTTGGATCTGCGTATTCATCACTATATAAGTACTAACATTTTGGGGTCTGAATTCCTGCTATTGGCTATAACTTCTCAGTGTTAAGCACATTTGCAGGAACGTAGTAGACAGGTTTACCCGATACTTGCGCTTGTATGATTTAGCTGGTTAGTTTGGCGCTTGCAAGCTAACACTGACAACAGCATTATCAAGAAAAAGAAAGTGTGTTTTGGGGTTGACATTGTTGTGACTTGTGGATCTGCAGTGTGAGCTAGGGAAATTGTGAAGCATGATGGGGCTTCTTGGAAGTCTCTCGATGCTTCGCCTTCTAATGTGGCTGTTTTGGTTGCCACGACCAGGCAGCTCACAGTTAGCCGACTTTTCTACGGGGGCTGCACGTGCACTGGATGCACTCCTCCAAGATTATGCTTATCTTGCATTTGATCGCCCGAGAATTAGAACAGGTGTTATCTATGATGCAAATGTCCCTTCAAATTTGACAGGTATTAAGGTGTCTGGGTTGAGGCTTAGGAGTGGCAGCTTAAGGAGTCGAGGATTTAAAATGTATAAAGAGTTTCAGATACCTGTTGGTGTTGTTGAGCAGCCTTATGTTGAGAGGCTTGTCCTGGTGTACCAAAATTTGGGCAATTTGTCTGCAAGATATTACAAGTTACCTGGCTACATCTACTTGGCTCCTGTATTGGGTCTTCTTGCTTACGATGCATCAAATCTGTCAGCAACTAACTTGCCTGAGTTGGATATCAAAGCTTCTGCTCAGCCCATCTCAATAAGTTTTCCAGATGTCAAGCCATTGCCTGTTGGATCATCTGCAAAATGTGTTTCCATTGATTTACAAGGCTCTCTGAATTTCAGCAATGTTTTGTCAGATAACACATGCACAACATTTCAACAGGGGCATTTCTCTATTGTGATTGAGTCAATTGCTCCTTCTCCTGCTCCAGTGCCTCCACCACCAACTATAGCTGCCCCTCCAACAGAAGCACCCATAATTCATCACAAGGGAAAGAAGAACAAGTCGAAAGTCTGGATAATTGTTGGTTCTGTGGCAGGAGGATTAGTATTGATGTGTCTCTTAGGTGTTCTGATAGTGTGCGCAAACAAGTACAAACACAAGAAGAAAATGCAAAAAATGGAGAGGGCTGCAGAGGTTGGAGAAGCATTACAAATGACCAAAGTTGGGAGCACAAAAGCACCGGCTGCTACTGTAACGCGAACGCCACCTACTCTAGAAACCGAGTACAGGCCCTGATTGATGCAATCTGCACAAGCTGCTTCACATGTACACAATCATGTTTCTTTTGTTGCTGTTAGATATTCTTCCAACTACACCCCTTTTTCTTGGTGTTGCTTTATTCAATTCTTTAGTAGGCTTATGATAGCAGTGTGAATAGTAACATGGTTATTGTTTAAATAATAATCTCTTAGCTTTCACATTAGCCATTCATATTTGTGATGATCTGTTATGGTGTGCATTTATTCTTTTAGTATATGATAGAGTTCATTGTGATGAAAGTTTGTAAGATTCATTAACAAGAAATAAAATATTTTGATGGTATTTTTATCTGCTTATTATGAATTCTTTCAGACACTAAAGATGCTAATGATCTATAATATCTGAAACAAGATGGTAGTAATTCAGCAATCTATTACATTTGCTTTTTGTTGGCTTCAAGCTGTCCATTGAAGCTGTCTTCTTTTTTAATTCAGGTTAAAAAGTACAATTTCAGACACCAAACAATTTTATGGGTAAAGGCAAAGGAATTCAGTTCTTCCAGACCTTTTTCTGATAAAGATTGGGGGAATGTTTTGATTAAGACAACTGGATATTTTTTAGTAGTCTATTTTGCTCTTTGATGATTATGCAGGTAATCTGTCTTTTTTCATGATGCGCCCAACAAGATGGAGACCAAACATTGCTAACATAGATGCAAAGCACTACCAACAATAAAATATCAGCAAATAAAAGTTTATAATGGAAAGGGACCAAGTTTCCTTTATGTCTTGTTTAACTAGCAGTAGTACTAAAACACAATTCAAAGTTGCATTATGATTAATGAAGTGGGAGCAAACTTTGAAGCTCAGACTTCAAAAATCCAACAAAGATAAAATACACTAAAGATAATTCTTTTGAATTTGTTTAAGCTTTGATAGCAAGATTAATCAAAACTTGTGAGATAAGTAGTATCAAGTGAAATAGTCATGGTAACATCAAGATAAAAACTAAGGAAAAAAAACAAAGGACTTTTGATTTGGCCAAGGAGTTGATGTATATTTTATTAACAACTTTTGGTGGAAAGCGCCAAATGGAAGAAGCTGGAATAGACGGATAGCGTGGAAGCCATGAGCCACCCATTATTTATCATTATTGCTGAATGCTCATGTGTGATGATGAGATATGTATATAGTTAGGGTGGGAGTTCAACCTTAAAGTTTATGAGTTTAAGATTTTAGTTATTTAAAATTATTAAATTTTAAATTAATAATTTATATACATTAAATGAAATTTTTAAGATAAATATAGAATTTAGGCTAAAATTATTTGATTCAATCGAATCTTTATTCCTGTTATGTAATACGGACTATGGAGAGTATTTAGCAGCGGCGAAGCTATTTTTGACCAATAGAAGTTAGTCGTCATTCCTTTACTGAAAAACTATACTACGTAAATAGATTGTTGGTTCTATAGTGAAGAAGAAAAAAAAAACAGAATCAAAATGTTCTATTTATTTTATTTATTATGTCATAGAAATAAATAGTTGAAAGACTCCTATTCTATCTCAACTAGAATTCTGAATAAACTCCTATTTTACCTCAACTGCACAACTGCATTTCAGAAATAAAATACTAAACTAAAAAGAAATAATAACATTAAATATCTTAATATTTCAACACTCCTCCTTGAGATGTTTGTTAGTAAAGTTGCCCACGAAGAGTTTCAAATCTAAATTTAGGAAGAGTTTTGGTAAATATATCAGTGAGTTGACCTCAGAACAACAATAAACAAGCTGAATTTCCTTGTTTTTCTTGGCTTCTCTAATGGCATGAAACTTGACAAGAATATGCTTTGTTTTACCATGCTGTACTGAATTTTCTGCAATTGCAATTGTTAATTTGTTTTCACACTTAATCTTAGTTGCAACTTGCAATTTTATTCCAAGATCCTTCAAAATTTTCCTCAATCAAATAGCCTAATTTGTTGTTGTAGATGTTGCCACATACTCTGTCTCTGCAGTGGATTGTGCCACTATTTCTTATTTTTTTGAGTTTCATGAAAACACACCAGAACCCAAGGAAAAAGCAGAGCCAGCAGTGCTCTTCATATCGTCAATATTTCTGGCCCAATCACTATCAATAAAGCTAAGCAAAACACCTTCTTCAACTGGTCTAAACCATATTCCAAGTTGTATAGTACCTTTTTAGTACCTAAGTACTCTTTTCGCAACTGCAAAATGAATGTTGCTAGGACTTCGCATAAATCTTGAAAGCAAATTAGCAGCATATATTAAATCAGGCTTGAAGTCATCAAGTACAAGAGACTTTCAGTCAAATCTCTATAAAATGAAGCATCATACTTTTTGGCTTCATCTTCCTTTGAAAATTTGGTATTCATAACCAATGGTGTAGTAAGTGGTTTGCAATTTTGCATTCTGAATACTTTCAGCATCTCCAAAGCATACTTTTGTTGATTGAGAGAAAATTCAGCCTCTGACTGGTATACTTCCAGACCCAAAAAATACTTTATCTCTCCCAAATTTGATATTTCAAATTATTTCTCCACTTTCAATTTAAACTTTTGTAACTCTTGCTCATCACTGCCTACAACAAGCAAATCGTCAACATATAAACAAACAATTAATGAACCATCATTAGGGAGTGTCTTCACATAAAGTGTAGTATCATTGTCACTTTTTCGAAAATCTTGATTGCACAATTAAGCATCAATTCTGCTGTACCAAACTTTTGAGCTTGCTTCAACTCATATAAACTTTTTAAAGCTATACACCTTACCTTCACTTCCTTGAATCACAAAATTTTTGGGTTGAGCTACATAAATTTTCTCTTCTAGAAAACCATTCAAGAAGGCAGATTTGACATCTAAACTCCAAATTTTTCATCTCATTTATGCTACCAATATAATCAAAATTCTGATGGTGTCCATCCCTGTAACAGGTGCAAAAATATCTGCGTAATCAATTCCATGTTGTTAAGAACAACCATTAATAACCAGCCTTGCTTTGTGCTTATTGATAGATCCATCTGGATTCAACTTCACTCTGTACACCCATTTAACTTAATAATTTATTTATTTTCAGGGTTGTCAACAAATTTTCATGTCTCGTTCTTCTTAATCATGGTTATTTCCTCTTTCATAGCTTCCATTCTTCAATCTCGCTGGCATCTTGAAAGTTTGAAGGTTTCAAGACAACAAAATTACATCTTTCATAAAATTCAGCCAACGGTCTAGTGTCCCTAATAGAAAAATCTTTGTCATTTTCTGCCTCCAAGTCTTCACTTGAATCTTGAAAAACTGGTTTGACAATCATCTTTCTGAATTGAGAGTATTCCAATCTCAATAAGCACCTTCATCCACCTTCACATCTGTACTAATAAAAAAAATTTCAAATTCAATGCTGTAAATTCTAAAATCCTTAGAGATAGAGCTATAACCAACCAAAATTCCTTTTTCAGCTTTCTCATCAAGCTTACTCCGTTTCACAGCTGATACATTAGTATAATAGAGTGAACCAAAAACCTTTAGATTCCCAATTGATGTTTTTATGTCACTCCAAGATTTAATTGGTTTCGCTCCATCCATAGCTCTTGTTGGCAATCTATTTTGCAAGTAATCAATGTGTTTATCGCTTCTGCCCGAAAAGACTTTGTCAACTTTTTCTCAAAAATCATACACCTAGACATCTCAAGAATTGACCAACTTTTTCTTTCAGAAAATCCATTTTGCTGAGTTGATTAAGTAATTATAAGTTGATACTCAATTCCTATATCATCACTAAACAAATTAAATTCAATTGAAGTATACTCCTTTCCCATTGTCTGTTCTGAGAGTTTCAATAAGCATCCACTTTGACTTTCATAAAAAGCTTTAAACTTCTTAAAAACATCAAAAACTTCAAGTTTTTATTTAAGAAAATATACTCAAGTCATTAGAGTAAAATCATTTATATAAAGAATAAAATACTTGCTACCATTGACGAAGGAGTTTTCATTGGTCCACAAATATCAGAATGGACCAATTGTAACTTCTCACTTGCTCTCCATGTTCCTGACTTTGAAAAAGACAATATGTATTATTTTCCTAGTTGACAACTTTCACACACATCTGAGCATAACTCAATTTCAGGTAAGTCCTTCACTAAATTGTGCTTTTGAGCATATTGAATTGATTTCAAGTTATAATGTCCATTTCTTTCATGGCATAACTTTGAATCCTGCTCATGTGTACTACTTCGACAAGTTTGTTTAATATTTGAGTTTCAATTCAAAGAAAAACTTCTTTTTATCATTTCAACATTCATCACTTCTAAGTCACTAGATTCATAAACAACATATTTTCTATTTTTGAACAATAAAATATAATCTTGTTCTAGCATTTGACCAACACTCAACAGATTTTGGTCAAGATCAAGCACCAATAAAACATCTTGAATAAATTTAGTACCTTTGGGAGCTTCAATTGCCACGGTTCCTTTACCAACAATCGACAACTTGCTTTTATCTGCCAACTTGATAAGGCCTTTGGCAGATTCCAACTTCGTAAAATATTCTTATTTGTTGGTTATGTGTTGAGTGCCACTGCTATCCACAAACTGGATATTTTGATCATCCAATCTCGTCGCTACCATTGCTGTAAACACAAGCTCATCCTGATCTTTAACTTTCGAAAAATTGTCTTTTTGAATTTGTTGGTTATTCTCCTTCTTCACTGTGCAAAACCTTTCAACATGGCCAAGCTTGTTGTAATATCTACATTAAAGAGGTGGTTTATTTCCTTTAAACCAACAATCATCCTCTTTATGATTGATTTTTCTACAGAACTACACAGTGAAAATTTATTTTCTTGGCTCTGTCGTGAGGATTACCTTGATTTTTTCTATTAAAATTAGTAGAGGTATTTGATATTTTACCTTTATTTTGCATCTGCATCTTCCCTTTAAACTTGACTTGAAGATCAGTTTCGGCAGCTTCTTCTAGCCTCATAGATCTTCTCTGCTTTTGAGCTTGAAGAGCATATACAGGTTCTGAAGGTGATATTTTTGTGAGATCCTTTGAATCTTCTATTGAATAGATATTTGCTTCAAATCTTTCTGGCAAACCCACAAGAACTTTTTCAATGATTATTGTGTTTGAAAGATCTTATCCTAGAAGTCAAATCTGGTTTACAATATTCATCAACTTATTGGAGAATTCTTTAATGGTTTCTGAGTTCTTCATCTTGAGAGTTTCAAACTCTCTCTCAGATTTATCACTTTTATTTTCCTAGTCTTGTCACTTCCTTAGAATTCTTCTTTCAACTGTCATAACTATTGTGAAAATTACTTTCAGAAATGCTGACTGAATAAAGAGAGCTTTATATTTTTTCCGAGACCTCTTCTTTGTAATTTTTAATCTGCGCCATAGTTGGATTCTTTGGCAAAGGATTTGTCTCTCCTCCAGCCTCTACTACTTCCCATAAATCATATGCTCGCAAATAGATTCCCATTTTACAGCCCAAATTTATAACTCTCTCTAGAAAAAATAAGAGTGAAGGAATTCAGAAATTGCTTGAAGCCATAACAGTATTGAGTTTTTTTACACAAGTTTTATTTTTGGTCTTCTCTAACTCATAAGCCCTTAGGATCAAAAAGCTCTGATACCATTTGTTGTTTCTATAGAGAAGAAGAAGAAAAAAAAGAACCAAAATATTCTGCTTGTTTTATTCATTCACGTCATAGAAATAAATAGTTGACAGACTCCTATATTATCTCGACTGGGATACCAAATAAACTTTTATTCTACCTTAACTGAACAACTGAATTTCAAAAATAAAATACTAAACTAAAAAGAAATAATAACAATAAATATTTTAATATGTCAACATATATCAATGCTAATATATATATATATATATATATGTGTGTGTGTGTGTGTGTGTGTGTGTGTGTGTGTGTGTATATGTATATATATATAATTTTCTTAATTTCTTTGTATGTCTATTTTTTTATTTTTGAAATCTCTATATATGCTGAATTTAGATTACTATTTGATGTCTCTAAGGCTATGTTTGTCAAGTTGTGATGAAAATTTAGAATTTCTAGATCTATTTGGACTGACTACATGGGAATAAGTAGTGTAAAAGGCTTATTCCAACAGTAGTGCAATGGAAGGGAGGTTCTCAGATCTAAAAAAATATTGAAGCTAGGGATGATATTGAGCAGGACTAACTAATACATTTAACCAAACGCACACGATACACCTATTATCAAAAACAGAGTTTTTCCTTTTTTTCTTTTTTCTCTTTTTGATTTTTTTAAGGAATAGCTATATTAATTTTTGGTGTGATAACTAGACCAGATTAGAAGCTCTACAATATGTAGTAGAGGAGGATGTCAAAATTAAAGCATGGATGAGGTGGAGGAGTTTATGATTGGTGAATTGTGAAATATTCTTAACTGCTTCAAGTTCTACCAGAAGATATTGTTCATCATGTCATAAATAATTTATCAATATATAATACAACAAGACAATGGGATCACTCATGGTAGATGAAAAACAGTAGTAACAAGTTCACTATAAGCAGTGCATGACAACTTGCTAAGAAAAAAGGGTATGAAATCAGATTTGTTTGAGAAAATCTGGACCAAAGGGGTGTCTTTCAAGATATTTTTTAATATAGAAAGTATGAAAATTTAAAATTCCTACTAATGATGTCCCGCAAAGGTGTGATATTAATGTGGTGTCAAAGTTTAAATATTGTCACATTCCTCAACAAGAAAGTGCTCAGCATTTGTTTGTATCAGGTGAATTTTCTAGAAGGGTTTGGAAATATTTTACAGATCCAGCAAGGTGGATGAACCCTTTGTACAAATACATCAAACAATGGACTAATGGTGGAATAAGAACTATGTAGCTAAACTCACACCTATCTATCAAGCTGCACCAGTGATAATTTATCAGCAATTATGGAAGAGGAGAAATTTCATTATACATGGAGGTACAATGTCTTTAGGGAGAGTAATCTATGATATAAGTCAGAATTTTCACAACCTGGCTACTTTATTATATCCTTGGATACAGAATATCGCTCTGTCATGGCCTCAGATGGTGGAACATATGGAAGGGCATAATACACTAGTAAAAGCTATACTTGTCAAATGGGAGTCACCTCCATAAGGTTGGTTTAAATGTAACTCAGATGGGCTTCTAAAGGAAATCTAGGACCTTATTCTATAACATTTCGTATTAGGGACCACAAAGGAGATTTGATATATGCTAACTGTTGTAGAATTGATGAAACAATAAGTTTGGATACATACGTAACAACTATGGCTAAAGAAGTAGAATACTGTGTGAAGAATTATTTTTTACTTTTATTGTTAGAGACAGATTCTCTAGCTTTTAAAAATGATAGTAGAGGGTGAATGAGAGATCTCTTGGAGTATCAGTATGTCAGTGAGAAGAATCAAAGAATGAACTAAGAAGAGCATATATCTCTCAAGCATACTTTTAGAGAGCTAGGGAAACTCCCTAGAAGATTTTTTAACTAACATGTGTTTTAATTTAGCAAGAACAAAAATATATCACACATTTAATGAGCTACCTATTGAAACAAGAAGAATAATAAATTTAGACAATCATGTAATACCACATATAAGGATAAGTGATATACAAGGGAAGAATCCAGATTAATGCTAAAAGATAAAAATATACCTCTCATCAACATAGAGGAGATTACATAATAAAATAAATATATAATCCAATTTTTTTTACAAATTTCTGATAAGTTAGGCAATTATGATTCTGGGGATCAGGAAATTTACATTGAGAAACTTACGGTGGTGGTATCAATTTTTTTTGAGGTTCATTCCTTTGTAAGAATATCATTGTAGATTTTAGACTAATACATTTCTATAAACACCTAATCTAGGTTATAAAAAAAGAAAACCTGTAGTTCAGAAAAAGTTGAAATAACAACACCTCTATTCTTGAAAATGATCTTCACTGGTTTGGATCAGACAACTTTTGATGAGAGTTTAAGATGACTTAAAATGGAATTAACTAAAGATAGAGGCACATGCAATTTCAGATCTAGATTAACAACAGAAATGCTTTTCATGTACAAGATAAAAAAACTATAGACATGAGCTTACCGATAATGGATACTCAAGTTTCACGACAACATCGATCTTAGGAAGAAATTCTACTGGTCTTCTCTAAAACAGATCTGCTGGCCACCTCCACAATTAATGAGAAGAATGTTATATCTTCTATTTAACTTTGATGATTGAAGCTTGATGATGAAGAGTGAGGTTTTGATTTACCTCTATGAAAATTTCTGTGACATTTCTACTTATTAGGTTAGAGTGTAGCTGCCTGTTTGGCTTCTACAAACTTCCTTAAGCACCCTTAATGTTTTATTTTCGGGTTCGGGCTTGGTCATTTTGGGCCAAGTCCTATTTTATTTGTGCATTTATTTATAAAATATGGCCCAACTAGCCATTTGTTTGATTAAAAAAAGAACTTCGCCATTTTATATTGTATATATATATTGCACATTTAATGTACATGCAAAGACAAACTTCTTTCGATCTGGCTGTGGCCATATGACAACTATACTGCTGCAGAGGCGTAAATTGCAGTATTTAATGAGGAAAATGAAAAGATAAATATAAACCCATAAATTTTATTGGGTTAGATTCATGTAAAATTTTAATTAAATTCATATTCATTTGGGTTGAATAATTATTTTAGGCCTAACAAATAAATAAGTTCGTTTTATTAAATTCAAGTCCAAAGTCTATTTCATCTTGAGGCCTAAACTCATACCGTGTTCCAAGTGATATCACATCCTGTCAAATTCAAGGCCAATGAGATTGTGACATGTGTCCACGTGATGTGGCACTCCAAATCGATATAATGACCAATCAAAAGCTACCAAATATTTCAAAATGGCATGTCTTGGCCAATCACAAGCCACTTTATCAAATAACATTTGTAATAAGCTTGATAACTTACATGAACAAATCAAAATGAGGTAATAAAGTTCATTTACACTTGAACTCCCTACTCCCTACAATAATAAGTAAGGGGTCACATAACTTTCTGAGGACATTCTGCAAGCATTGGAGAAAGCATCAACATTGACTACACAATACTTTAAAAGAGTGGTCAATAGAGTTCTTCCTAGAGATCAACCGGAACAACAAAATGTTGTCTGATATTTTTGAAGATCAGTCGCATTTCTAGAAGGTTCAAATCATCGTGCAATTTGAGAAACATGTTGTTGAAGGCCCTGGAATCGCGAAGAAGATTAGAAGAGAAGAATCAACAGATCAATAGAATTGAGCTCTACAAGATTCATCAATGAAATTACTTTTTTTTATTTTTGATTGCAGTTAATCTTTAATTAGCATTCAAAATTTATTGTTGATAAATTTTGGCACACCTGATGGGATAATTATGATGTTCTCTCTTCCTCCTACGAATTGAAGCTTTCAACCGTCAATATCAATCATTGTAATGGCCTTTAGAAAGAACAACAATGATTCATATAACAACATCCACATTGCCGCTTTTCCTAAGTGCAACCACAATGGTACAATGACCCGCAACATGTTATGTCACAATCCCAAAAGGACGGGTCGTGTGGGCACCTACATCAGATACCAATTAAAAATTAGTCGTACCAGAACGTCCCTACGATATCAGTGGAAGCTTTTAGTCACCCATGTTGATCCTGAGATCAGTCATAGTTCCAATGCTTTTAGCTGGCACCGGGGCCTTATCGATATTTGTTCCTTGATCCTTGGACTGATCCTCATGGGACCCTTCTATTGCTCATTACCCTTAAATTTATTTAGCATATACCTAATAACTTCTCAGAGGGTTATAAATCTCTACTTGTTCTGACCAAGATTCAAGCATCGAATTACGCAATTGCCTTTCCGTAACGCGTCCAAATGATCTAATCTTGTTCGAGGTGTAACCTTCATGGAGATACGAACCCAATGACATTCATTTTTTTATATTTATTTTCAACTCGAGAATTCAGTTCAAAGATCACCCCGAGCTTTGGAGTCGAGTTTGAAAATTTTCTTTCAAGTTATGCTTATACAAAATGAGTCCAGTCCCATTACCTGCGACACCTCTCTTGATCCCATTTCTTGTTATTATCGTCAGGGGGAATCTCAATATTTTGCTGCCCCTGGTCGCTATATTGGGTGACTTGACCAAACTGATTGTGGGTCTTATGATATTTATTTCTGTCCCATGCGCCCTGGATGTTCCCAGTTTTTGGTAAACTTCTGTTGAGGCCAAACCCAAACCTGTGCTCAAGAGATAGTTGTCGATACACTGATAAGGCATGTATGGACTCTCGAGAATAGAGGAGTCGTGGTGGATCCCCCACCCCCCCAGACCGCCCAGATCCCACGAGTGAATCGAAAGTTGAATCTACATTGGATCTCACACGAATCGCCCCATCTATCCTCCTGAGGAGGAGTTTGGTTTCAAACCCCGGTTTGAACAGAAGGAGTACTCCATGCTTTAAAAAGGTGGGGTCCCTCGATAGGACTTGAACCATCACTATTTTAGCCATTCGCTGCAGCGAGTCCATTTCCCGCTACAGCGATTCCACTGTAGTGAAAATCGATTCGCTGCAGCAGAAAATAGGATCAAATTAAAGGGAAGAAGGAATGGTTTTGAGTTCATTCTCAAAAGTTTCTCTTCATTTTCTGTGCAAATCCTCTCAACTCTTCCGGCAATTTTCTCAATTTCTAAGGTAATCCTAGACCCATGACTTTCCTTGCTCTTTTTACTTTAGATTACTCACATTATCATGCCTTCATGCACTATTTTTAGGTGGTTATTGGGGTAGGGAGTGTAGATCTCTTTCCTTGAAAGGTTATGTTTTAAAGCATGCTCTTAGCTTTAATGTCCTTAAGTTACTAAAATGTATCCCTACGTATTATAGACGTTTTTTATGGTGGTTTTCATGCTAGAATGGTGGGGTTTGGGTAGGGTGATATTTTCAGCTTTCTCGAGCCTTTCGGGCTTGAATTTGACCATTATTGGGTGTAAAAATTGCTTGTAGAGTACAGGTCAGTATGCCTCTTGTCCGATCTGTATTTTGTTTTGAGGAAAATGGAGGTTGAAAATTTCAACCTCCATTATTGGGGGTCAAGGTCTGCTGGGGATGACGATGTCTGTTGTAGCGGAACTTGGCTGCTGCAGTGGATTCGCCATGGCAGTCCGTCCCTATTATTGTGGACTCGCTACAACAGACACTCAGTCGCTGGAGTGGCTCATCCAGGCAGTGGCTTTTTCCAATTTTGTTTTTCTTTTTCTCAACCTTCTTCTTTCCCTTTTTATTCCGTTCATTCCCTGATGTTTCTTATGATTGTAGGTTCAACATTATGTCTTCTTCCAATAGCAATATTCACACCAGTGACTATATTTGCTTTGTGAATGACCAGTGCCAATTTCGGCACAGTGAGCAGGCTACAAAAGGGATGCTCCATGAGAGGGGATTCATCATATAGGATGTAGCAGGTGAAGGCATCGGAGTTTTATGCACGTATCTAAGAACTAGAGTGGGGTCTACTGACAAAAGACCCATATAAGGTGAACGAGGCCTGGGTAAGGGAGTTCTATGCCAACCTCTCTACTGTGGCCTAGAGTCATAATGAGTTGGTGGCCTATGTTAGGAGAATGCAGATCATCCTTACTCCCGCTGCTATTAATAAGGCTTTAAGTCTACTAAACCCTCTAGAGGATGCATTAAAATCTTGGGACGTGGATGGAAACAGGTAGTCGATGGTGGACACACTGGTAGTAGAGGAGTAGAGGGCCTCAACTAGTTGGGACATTACTAGGACGAGCATTCAGAGCATCCATTTTACTGTGGAGGCCAGGAGATGGCTGAATCTAGTGTCTCAGAGGATCCGCACATCCTTCAACGTCACTGACGTTATGTAGGTTCGTGCCTTGGTAGTGGCCTACATTCGGAGCAGGGTGAGGGTGAATGTGGGGACACAGATTCTAAAGGAGTGGAGGTACTTCTCAGCCAAGCCCATCACTGGCCTGCCTTTTTCATTCCTCATTTCTCTACTCTGTAGGCAGGCTGGGGTATATCGGGAGTTGGGATATGTTATTATGGGTTGTGACACGCCCTTCAATCCCTTTAGGGTGAAGGGGGCTCCACGGAGAGGCCGAAAGAAGAGGAAGACTGCCTCCGCAGAGGCCCATGGGGCCAGCACTTCTAGACCCATGGGGCCATTTGAGCGGATAGAGGCCTAGATGACGGCTATGCGGGAGCTATTGGGAGGGTTGCCTAGACTTCCTTCCAGCAATAGGCCCTATGGTGCAGAAGTTGCCGACTCAAGGGAGATGCAGGGGGCAATTGGCGCCCTAGCTCAGGCCTATGTGGAGCTCCGGAGGACTTGGAGAGGGAGAGGAGAAGGTCACATTCTCGAGACAAGCTGATTGTCCGTCATGGAAGGGGGTCAAGAAGATCTTGAAGACTCTCTATCCTGGTTCCAGGACACCCCAGATGACTAGAAAGGACCTTTCAGAGTTTTCCTTCCTCAGCGAGTTCGAGGAGGAAGTGGACGGTGATTTCGATAGCGGCAGTGACGAGGCCTCCAATTAGATACGGTCAGTATCTCCCCCGATTATTGGCTTTATGACTTATTTTTGGGTAGCCCCTGTTTGGGGCTTGTCAGACAATACTATTTCCCTTTCTTGTTTTTACTTGTTGGATGTTGATAATTGTTTTCATAGATGCCCGTTTGGAATTCACAGACTTTGGCCGTTTTTAAGCCCTCTTTTATAATATATCCGTAGTTTCCCTATATTCACCTTTCTTGCTTGTTTAAATCTGTTATATCTTTCGTTGCTATTCGAAACAAGGGATTTTGGAATGCTAGAACCTAACATTCTGCCTGACCGTTTCCACTGCAGTGATCGCTCTACCGCGATAGCGGACCTGCTACTGCGGGGAATCACTCGTTATAGCGAGTCCGCTGTACTGGGACATACAGCGCTGCAGTGAAACTCACTAAGTCGAATACTTATGGGGGTTAGAACCCCTCGGTCAACTCAAGTCAATCCCGTCCACTAGTTTATCACGTATGCCCAATAATTCTCGCATAGTCAGACACCAATTAAACTCAATCCAAGCGATTAACACACTCGAACAACACAATAGGAAGAAATAAAGCAAAAACATTCGAGTTGCCTTATAACTTCCTGAAGATTAGTAATATGGACGTCTATACACCAATCCGCAAGAGTCTACTTGATATTGCTCTTGTACTTGTGAGATCAGTAACCTCGACGGCTCTGATACCAAATTGTCATGAAATCAAAAGGATGGGTCATGCGGGTATTTGCTCAATCATTATAGCACCCTGACAATCTAAGCATGGGCAAATTTATATTTTAACAAGACAGAACGAATTCCCTAAAAAATAAAAGAGTATGAGACGAATGATTTTGAACGAGTAAGTCAGAATCAGGTGGGCCTAGGCATAAGGCCACCACGACGAGTTTTCTTCCGCTGCAGCGAAATTGCTGCAGCGGTAATGTCCTCGCTGCAGTGGGTGAAGCAGACTAAAATACTGTAAATCCTGTCCCAGTTAGGATTCAAAAACCTATTTTCCTAAAGGGGCAGAATAAAAACGCCCAGAAAATAGAAAATAGGATTTTGGGACAGGAGAGCAACTATGAGGCTAAAGAAGGCAAACTTCACCCTTCGTAGCTATGATTCTCCGCAAGAACATAGAACTGGATGTACGCATGCAACTGGGAGCATCTCGACGATAGGTTAGCGCCTAAGTAGGCTATGGCTTACTCACCTTCGTGTTAGACCTTGATTAGTGAAACATATATGATGAGTAGGCGAGAAATTTGAGTAAATTGTCATCGAGTGGTTATAATTAGTAAGTGTTTAGGGGTGAAGAAAATAGAAAAAGGGTGGTGATATCCCCATGATGTGAAATTCCGTAGATTATGACTTAAATAGGGATAGACGTTAGATAATAGGTTTATGAGAGTGGATTGATTTCCTGCGTAATAGTCTTCAGACATTACTTGATAATATGTAGGTATAGTCATTCTTTTTTGAATTACAATGTTGAGCGGTAATAGTGCGAGAATTGAACGTTGAGGGGTGGGCTATATTCATTTGTACAGCTAGAATCGTGAATTGTGTGAGAAAGCGAGCTAAGGGGCTAGTAAGTTCTCTTGTTATGTTTTGTCCTATGATTGTCTAGTTCAAGTTAATTTGATTGTTATTGCTTGAGAAAGAAGGTAATGTGATCATAGAGATGGATCAATGTAGTTCTTGTATAATGGATGAGAGATTGCGAAGAAAAGTTTCATGGAAAATTTTAGAGAAATCTGGTCAAAATACTGCCTTAGCAGTACCTCTGCAGCGGTTCTAAGATCCGTCTGTATAGGATAATTAATGCCTTAGAGCCTTGTAAAACCCCCATGATGAAGTTGAGTTAATAATTAAAAAACTCAAAATGGAAAGGTTGTAAAAACTGAATAAGTTTGTGGTTGGTTATATTTCATGTGTTATGGTTCCGTTAGGGGTGGCCTAGAAACTAGACCTCCGTAGAAAATTCTGAGACTGTGAATGAATGCATAGCGTGTTTTACGGCTGGGTGCACTATCGAAAAGTGCTAGAAAGTCTAGATGAAGGACTTATTTTTTGGGATGGAAAAACTATGCAGAATTCTGAGGTACTGCTTAAGCAACAGACTGCTGCAATGGTAGGATTTCTGCAGCAGCAGGACTACGACAACGATCGTATGTCTGCCTCCACAACTAGAGAAGTATTAGTCGGGCTTGTCATAGTGAGAATATGATTTCTATAGTGGGTCCGCTGCATTAGACGATAAGAGACAGAATGCCTGTTTAAGTCAGAATATTGGGATTTTCATCCCATTTTTCTTAAGGCACAAAAAGCTGAAGAGCTTAGGGCAATTTTTCAAACTTAGAAAGGTTTATTCTTCCCAAGGTAAGAATTCTAGCTTATTCATTCCCTCTTTCGATTATCTAACACCTCAGAATTAATGGGTGATTTTTAATGGTGAATTTCTAGTTAAGAATCCTAGGGTTGTGAACGCTAGAACTAGTGATATAGGAATAAGGGTGTTGATTCTTAGGCTTAAAAGTGAGAGTAGTTAACAATTTCTAGTGTGAATGTAATTGTAGAACTTCATTTATGTGATAGTGTGACACCTACAACTCAATGATGTTGGGATCTTTCACCTTAAAAATTGCTTTAAGGGGGAGTAGATGAGTAAAAACTCTATGGACTAGGTTGAAATGATAATTGTAAGATTGGGTTATGATAATTTAACCTTTGAATTAGACCGTAATAATGCGTAAAATTGGGTAGGTTAGAACTCCCAAGCCCTTGATTGAAAAAGGTGAATAATTGAATATTATTTATTGTTGTTTGTTTTTGGACTTTGAACGATCTGAGGCGTTGACAAAAGGCAAAGCTCTCATAGAGTAGCTTAATATTTGAGTCTTCGGTTGAGGTAGGTTATGATTTGTGAGGAGTTAGATTTTATATAATGATTTGTATGTATTCTCACTTGATAAACATGTTTAAATGGTCTTTGGACACTAATTGTGATATAAAATAGTGGTATAACTATGTTGCTTGAATGAGCTCTAAATTGATTAAATTGTGAATATGATTCATGAATTAGAAGTGCAATTGTGATAATTAATGTGTATTTGTGATTTATCCTATATGATGACTGTTTGAGAGCATGATAAAATGTGTTGACGAATTTTGGGTAATATGTTCTTACCCTGAGCTAAGAGACTTGTGTCCGAGGAAAGCATCTGAACAAGCGATGAGTGTATACTGATTGAGTATATATAAATACTTGGATATGAGTGACTCGTGTTCGAGGGGAGCATCCGATCGAGTAGGTGAGTGGGAGTGGGTACCATGCTGGTACAGTGTATGGATTTCTAAAGTCCCCTACAGGTCATGACTTGAAGGACAAGCATAAGATCCTCTGGCATGTGTATACATATTGTGTTACAGTTGTGTGTACAGGCTGAGATGAGAAACTGATGAGACAGGATCATATACCTGTGTGTTCAGTGTGAATAAGAATTTCTTGCTAATTATTTGTGACTTATTTATATTGTAAGATTGTGATATTATATGGATTGATTATTGAGGATTATATACATGTAATGTCTTGTTGATTGATACTATCAGACATGATATGGTGAATAGAACTGCTTTTTGTGCATGGATTTTGGAGTTGTAAGTTGGTGCTTGCTGTCTGATTTGGAGTATTTTATTTGTTTATTGAGTCTTATTGTATACTTGTTATTATGTAAGGTCAACCTATGATACCTACCAAGTGTTTGTACTGATACTAGTCCTGCACTTATTTTCTGAAAAAGACCGCAATCCAGGAAGTTCATCCTGATCACATCTCTAGTGCGATAACTTGATTTTTGATGTGAGGGTGAGCTGACTCTATTTAGGCTGTTGTAGATCCTCCTTTGCAGATGTCTTTTGTTTCCAAACATTGGATAATATTTTGTTTTATTTCTTTCTACTACTGTTAGACATTGTTTCGTAGAGTCCTTTATACAATGACTTTCAGTTCTTGAGGATTGTAATGGTTAGCTTCCGCATAAAGTTGTTTTTATATTTATATTGCAAACTTCTGCTATTTCTCTAAATAATGTATTTCTTTCGATTAAAATGAATGAGTAAACGGATGGGCTAGCTAGAAAACCATGATTCGCAAGCACTCCTCTTATTATATATATACTTTCTACCACATAATTCTACAATTCATCCACCCCTCCTCAACACAAGCACTACTCAAATTTCGTGAGATTCTTGTGATCTTGACGTGTTGAAGTTTTGGACACCAATCTATGACAATGCACTGTTTGAAACAGTTGACACATATTAATTGCTAGTTTTGTGGTTTCTTATTAACTTGTTTTTATCGACTGGTTAGTTTCTTTAGCTATGCAATTTCCATTTTTTCTTTTACATTGTAATCTCTGTGTAATGATAAATTCTATTACTAGTCTAAATATTTGAAGAGCCAAAATGCTTTAACTATTCTATTGAAAAACAGTTTGTCTGTGCTCAAACACCTTAATTTGGAACATGAACATTAAAATTTTTGAATGTTTGTGCCTATAGGATAACTTTTAACCTATATATCTATGTATGTTGATCCTGGTGTCACTTTGGTCTTGATATTAGGTTCTCTTCATCAGTATATCTACCATATCATCTATATGTTCGTACACTTCTTGATCATCTATTTATCACACCATTAGGATGAAATGTAGAATAAGATGAGTCTGTCTTATGTATTTTGATCACTTATCCATATCTTAATCAATCTAGAGGCATATGTGAGGGTCCTATGTGCGAAGCATTTCTAGTCTTTCTTTGTTTTATTTGACGCTTACTCACTTGTGTAATTAACATCCTTAGGACATTATTTTGTCTAGACTTAAAATATTCAAATAGTGATCCAATGCTTGTTGGACATTAAAATTGGAACGGGTAGGCATGCATTATGATGATTAGTTTTTTTTTTCTTTAAAATGTTGTTAGAAATAATTATTAATTACTTAGGCGGGTAATGGGAGATAATATCCTATTGCTCATTGAATAATATGAGTAATTATTAAGTTGGTTGTGAAATATTATTTATATTGCATAGGGCGATCACGTTAGGATAATAACTTTTCCCCTTATTTTGCTCCTCGAGAGCGATCTAAATGATACATTTATAGCTCAGTAACCATTGCACTTTGGCTAAGAAGTCTTTAAAAACTTCATACGGGGTTGTGCAATTGTTCCAACTTAATGCTTATTTCAAATTTATTTGATTGTTAACTTTATGTGTACGATTGCAAGCCTTCCTTTATTTGTTTTGAAATATTTAGGATCTCATATATTTTTACGATTGTAAATTATGAGTTTGTAATAAATCGTGTGTAAATATAATGCTAGTAAGCCTTTCCAACGTCATTGTATCAACTTCTTTCTTCTGGCTTATATGAACGTTCTTACATTTTTTAACTTTTTTAATTTGATAATCAGTTTTGTATATCTGGTTCTACTCATTCATGTAATAAATGACTAAATACCTCATCACTTAGTATCGTATTAAATAACTTAATTTTTAGCTCATTTACTTACTTTAAAATGAGATTTTATTTTGCTCAATCGCCTAGCTATTTTAATTTTAATTATTGATCCTTCTTTTATCACTTAACTCCCATGTACTAAATGAATCTAGGAGAGACCCACTTTTGTGGACCTGAAAAGGTACCTAAATCTTTCTTTCAAGATAACTTGAACCCTTATCCGATTCAGGTGACCTAGACTAATAAAATAAAGTTATCTATAATTAGTTTAAACCGGTGCCCTACCGTACCTTAACTCATTAGGTGACGACTTTTCACTCTTTTTATCCAAAAAGAGTGGTCACATGTTGATGACCTGTCTTTTGCGAGAAAAATAAGGCATGACAATTGATACACAAACTTAGAGCCGAGTCAATTAATTGTTGGGAGCAACTTTAAAGTCAAATCCTCAATCATTTTATAATACTCATTGTCCAGTGAGCATGATAGAGTCAACAAACACAAAATAAAGTAAAGATGAAACTTTAGTGAATACACAATCACTGGCAAATATTGAGTTTAGATTGCAAGGATCAACTCTTTGCAGTTGAGATTTGTATCCAAGGAATTGGCCTCGTGTATATCCTATAAGGGATTAAGACTGAAACTTCTGAAGAATTAGCTAAGCTCTCTCATGATATGGAATTGAGCATTGCAAGTCATAGAAAGGCATCACTTATCTTTGATTTAGGGATTGTCATTCGGTTCTTCGGTTCTATTTTACCAAAGTTCAGTTCGGTTCTTCGATTTTCAATTTTGAAAAAGTTATGCACCGTACACCGAACCAAACTAATTCGGTTCGGTTTGGTTCACTGTTTTTAAAACGGTTTTCGATGCAAGAAAATGAGAACAAAATTATCAAAATATTTGACATGAAATAAACGTGTTTAAAAATGATATTTCGTATAACTTCTACAATGATCAATAACTTAGCACATTAATTTAAAACATTATCAATAACATATAATTGAGACTTACAAACTAACTACTGCCTAACACCTAGCAATTAACATTTTATGATTTTTCATGAGCTACTGCCTACTAGCTACTAGCAGGCTAGAAGCAGACGTGCACCAGCCAGGCAGCCACCGGTGCAGCTAGCACTAGGCACCAAGCTGTCAAGCAGCCCCATGAATTAAAAACAAATCGTTTCCTTTAAAACAATGACAAGTGGATTGTTTGTGACTAGTATTCATGCTATACGTCACACTTCCAATCACAAAACTTAGGGACGATGACCTCATGGAAGGTGCCTTCCCATGCTTGAAGATCAAAATGTGAGCTTGGTGCAACTTCTAAGGATGGAGAGACTTCCTATGGTGTTCTTCTTGCATTAACATCGACACAATAGAAGAATCTTTGTGCATCAAGGAGTTTGGTTACTCCGTCTGAGAGCGTCAAATTGTTTCATGAACTTCATCGCCAAGTTTCAAGAATTTTCCAAAGCTAAGGCTTAAAGGTACCTAATAGGTGTGAGTTTAGAAAACTCAATTAGCACATATATACGCCCCCCTTTATAATGATATGATGTAAAAGTGAAGTTTTTAATATACTATGAAAGTGAGCTTAATGTCTATCTCCTCTCTCATCCTCTTTATGCTCTGTGACATTATCAAGAGCCTGCCTCGTATTTCCAACAGATATTTTGCTTAGCTCATTATGAATTTTTTTTCAGACACCAAAGAAACAGTTGATTGTAGCTTTCTTCTTTTTTCCCTTCAAAACCTAACACTCTAATGGAAAAGCAAAAGAATCCAATTGTTCTAAACCTTTTTTTGATAAAGATAGGGGAAATGTTTTAATGAAAAACAACTGGACACTTAGTTTTAGTTTATTTTGCTCTTTGATGATTATAGAGGCAACCTGCTAACATACATACAAAGCATTAATAACAACAAAATATCAGCAAGTGAAAGTTTATAATAAAAAGGGACCAAGTTTGCTTTATGTCTTGTTTAACTAGCAATAGTACTAAAATAAAATTGAAGGTCCGTCTATGGTCAGTGAAGTGGGAGTAAACTTTGAAGCTCATAGTTCAAAATTCAACAAAAACAAAATATACTAGGTAATTCTTTTCAATTAGTCTGAAGCTTTGGTGTCGCAGTTTATTCAAACTTGTCAAATAATAGGTATCAAATAAAATATTCAAGATGCACTTAAATTGGTAAAATCAAGTTATAAAAAGTAAAGGGATGAGGAATGTGTTTGAGAAAAAAAAAAAAAAGGAGAAATTATTTTCTATCATTTTATAAATTATTTTAGTTTTATGGCTTTTTTACAATAAATTCTCATTTTTACTCATAAGAGATATGACAAAAACTCTCATTTCCTCCAAAAACAAAGAGACTTGTTGTATGTGTTATTAACAATTTTTGATGGAAATGGCCAAGGGGAAAAAGCTGGAATAGACCCATGGAATGCTGATGATATATATATGCTTAGGAGCGGAGTCGAGATCTAGGCTTATATGTTTAGGATTTTAGTTATTTTAACTTAATAAATTGTATATACACGATTTATTTTTTAAGATAAATATAAGATATAAATTAAAGCTACTAAGTTTGGCTGAAGTTAAAAATCCTAAGCTAGCTCCGAGCTTGTATATAGTATGGACAGTGGAGAGTACTTAGTGGGGGCGGAGCTAACCCTGTATGTATTGCACTTTTGATATACATTCAGAGACAAACCTCTTTAGTCTGACTGTGGGCATACTATTCAACTGTACTGTTGCAGATTTCAGTATTTAATAAAAGGGTAATTAATTCTCAACCATGGAATTAACGTGACTCAAAAAATTTCAACAGATGAAATTAACAAAGAAAGGAAAATTCCAACTTATAAATGCCTCGTCCACCGACACCCTTTTGTCTCCAATAGCGTGAGAACAGAAAAAGAGAAAATATTGTTGTTGGAGTTAAGTGTTGGGTGTGAATTGAAAAATGGAGGGAAATAAATTGGAGGGAAGAAAAAGTTGAAAAAAATTCTTTTGTAAAAGAAACTTTGTCCCACATTGGTAAGGAAAAGGAAAAAGTTGATGCTTATATTGAAAAACATGTCTTCTAACTAACAAAGAGTTAAGAAGAAAGTCTTTCCTCGCGTCGTTGAACAGTTGATATAAAATTTTCGAACATTCTGCATATTTTTAAACAAACAAAATCGAGTCTATTGTTTGATTTGTTACTGCTCTTAGAGTTCGCCAAAGTTTTTTTTTTGTTTGAACCATAAAAAGTTTAGTTTATAGTGACGGCATAAACTCTTTAAATAGAGTTACAATAAAAAGATAAATTTCTAATTAGAAATAACTGACTTATCCTAATTAAATAATATAAGAAATCAAACTCTACTACCCAGTACTCTTAGGCAAACTAGTACTGCACTATACACGCTAATATGCTAATACTACTTTCAATGCCTTTGAGGGGCTTTGTCGTTTGCACATTGGCTACAATAGGCCATGGTATATTACAGCCAATTGATCGACTCTTTGTCGGGGCTTAGTTAATTTGTCAAGGAGATTGTTTTCGAGGTTTAGTTGTAAGAGGAAAGGACAATAAAGTGTCAACAAATCATTGTCAACTCCCTTCAAATTTCGTTTTCAAAACAATAATGTATGTGTGAGATTAGTGCTGGAGCCATATTTTGTCAACTAAAAATGCTCAAATATTTCAAACATAAAGGATTACTAATGCTCCATCTGAAAGATAAAGGACGACTTTGAATCTAAAGTCAAAGATAAAGGACCATTTTGTTCTTTTTCTTTTTTATCATACTTCCTTCCATATTTTGTTCCTTATTTTCCCTTATTATCAGATTCTTTGCAAAACACTTCTCCTTCATCATGAGTCATGACTTTCCCACGGCAAAACTTCAATTAAGGGTGTGGAGTTGTTTTGCTACCTTACCGGAGCTCAGAGACTCACACACAAGAAAAATCTAACATGTGGGGGTTCGATAGCCATAAATACTTAGATGATGTGAGTGACACACAGTTAATCTCCAAATAAATTCATGAGGTGATGTACCATGTGGAATTTAGTTTGGGAGGCTTGGTGACGGGCCATGTGAAGCTTTGATCAAGAGGGAATGGTAAGTGCAGACAAAATTCCTACATTGATAAGAAAAATTAGTAAATTCATTATCATTCGGTAAGGATCAATCTAAACTAGCCCATCATATTATGTACTATATGAAAAAAAACCATAAAAATGGTCATGAGATCCTCACTCTTCGAGGGTGCCCTCCATATCGAAGAACATGTTTAGTTAATTGATGTGTCACCCTCTTATCATTGAGTACAACCATTCAATTGAAAACATCAAAAAAGAAGAAATTAGAACTGATCTAAAAGAGAAAGTAAGAACTAAAGGACAAGTCCCAAAGATTAGATGGACATGTTCGACCAAATAAACAAACTTCATTCGAATTCTCTAAATTTGTTAAAGTTCATACATTTGGTATCAGTTCAACACATTTTATTTTGGTTATTAAGGTACAGAAATTTTTCATTGATCACTTAGCTGGAGTGAAGAGGAACCCTTTTAGTGAGCATAACTTTCAGACCATTTTTCATTTGAACAATAACAGAAGCGCTAGGAGAAATTATTTGATCTTCCACTAGTTGGATATGGTAATTGTATATGATTGTGGCTGCCACCATTTTCATCTGAATGAATGCCATTTCTTTCCCTAAACAAGTTCTTGGACCCGCGTTAAACGCTGGGAATTTGAAAGATGGCTCATGTTTGACCCTTCCTTGCTTTGAAATCTATCGTTCTGGCTTAAATTCTAAACAATCTTTTCCCCATATAGTCTCCATTCTCCCCATTGTATAGAACAATAGCACAATTTTTTCGTTTGGACTAACACGGTGACCGCTCGGAAGAATGTCAAATTCAAGTGGAAGTTTATGCTCCAATGAGACTGATGGAAAGAACCTCAGAGTTTCACACAAAGCACCATGTAGATAGACCAGTTTTCTTGTATCCTCTATGTTGAAGTGCTTCAGAATTTCATCTTCTTTTAGATGCAATTGTTGTTGAATTTCTTCCCTAATGTTTGTCTCTACCAAGGGATTCTTTATTAAGAGCCAGAAAAACCAAGTGAGAGCTGCACTTGTGGTGTCCCTTCCAGCAAACATCAAATTCAAGAAAGTATCCCTCAAAAATTCTTGTACATTGCCCAAATTATGTTCATTCTTCCACTGATTGTATGCTTCAAAATAGCCAGTAATTATGTCGAAGTCCTCATCTTTGGTTGTTTTGTACATTAACTCTTCTTGCTTACGCGAAATGTAAGGATATAAGAACTGATCAAAAGTTTCCCATGCTTGAATGAGCTTCTTTTCTCTACCAATCCGAAGCCATTTTTGCAATCTCCAACAACCTTTTGGCAATATATGTCTGTACAAAAGTGCATCCACAACATCGTTGAACGCCTTTTCACATGGCACATGAGGTAAACCGCTAGATAAACTTCTCGGATCATGGTCAAGTAACACTTTGCTGATAGCATCAAAAGTGAATCTCTGAAAAATATCTTGCAAATCAAACAGAGTGCCCTGTTGCACAAAATCATCAAGAACAGGTAGGAGCCCATTTTCGATAGTGTCCCACATACTTCTCTCCAACAAAGTTTGGAACTTGGGATGGGTCATTAATGACATGGTGGTTTTCCTCTGAATCTCCCATAGTTCATAATCAACATTGAAGATTCCATTTCCCAATATATCAAAGATTTCACGGAATTCAAGACCCTTTGGATAGTTTGAGAAGTTTTTACTAAGAATATGGTGGATATTTGCAGGATCACTTGTAATTAACATGTCAAAGTGGGCAAAAAAAGGACCCTGAAACTCAAAAGTTCCCCCTGTTTCTCCAAGAAAAGCAGTTATAAATTCATGGACACGATGAGCATTTCGAATAAGGCCCGGTAACATTCCGAGGAGAGGCCAATTTGTTGGCACTGAGCTTTTCCACCATTTCTTTCTAAGGTGCCATGTAGAATAAGCCAAACACATGATAATAATCAAGAGACAGAGAGAAAATTCAAGGACTTCCATTGGGTCCAAGTTTCTGGTAGAGCTTTGTAGGACACTTACAGATTTTAAGAAGTGGTAGTATTTCTTTTTTGTTCCGAAGGGGAGAACTTCACAATTTATAAAGGAACCTGCAATTTAGGGTGTGTTTGTGCCGAGGAAATTTAGAAAATGTTTTTTTAATATTTTCATGTTCAATTAATCAAAATTTAAAAAGAAAATTTAAAGAAAAATAAGTTTTTTTAGAATAAGAAAAATGACTTTCCTAATAAAAAAAGAGAAAACAAGTCATATTATCTACTCCCCAACCATCCACCCAACCCGATCCACCCCCACCCTGACGACCCCTACCCAAAAACTCCGCCATCACCCCTCCTCCAACCCATCCTTACTCCTTCCACCCCCCCTTCCCCTATTCACACCACCCATCACTCTATCCTCACCCCATTTTCACCTTATAATTTTGTCTTAAATATACACATGTCTTTTGAATAATATTTTTTACTTGCTTATCAAAATTATATAAATGTCTTTCACTTATTTTAAATTAAATTTTTTTCTTTTTGATTTTTTTTAAAAGAAATTGTATAGAATAAAACACCGTCATAGACGTTGGGACTTGGGATGAAGGGAGTATTAGGCAAACCAAACAACAAAAGAAACGTGCTATTTCAAATATCCATTAATTAGGGAGTATTAGGTAGTGAATTAAATCAAATAACAAAAGTACGTGTTATTTCAAACATCCATTAATTAGTGATTGTACCCTAAATATAAAATGTCAAAGTAGAGAATGAAACGCAAGAAATTTGTGGCCTCATAATTGAGTTGAGATATTTTGCAATCACCATATTGGGGACCAACATGTGTACAGGCAAGCAGAAGTCTCAATGTGTATATGGCTTGAACTGAGGAAGATAAGGATGTGGGAATCTGGCTATGTTAGACATTGGTGCCATCAATAAGATTCATTATGTTTATTATTTTAATGCACTTCTAATTTTTCCATTATGCCATCCTCTGGGTGCATGTATTGGCTTACTTAGTAAAACTGGATATACTTTTGAAAGTAAAGGGTCAAATTTTACTTGCAAAATGAAATAAATTTATCCTTCCTTACTAGTTAGGGTCAAATATGATCTTGTTGTTATTAGTTGGGGTAAAATTTACCTCTTAGTTATGCGGAAAAGAATAACTTGCCCTTATTTTTAAACGATTTTAAATAGAGGATAACTTTGAACCCGTATAATTCAGGGACAAATTTGACTCTTACGCATAGTTTAAGGGAAGATTTGACCATTTCCTCTAATTTTGAGTTTTAAAAAAAGAAATTCTTTCCTCCTTTCTCTCTTTCTGTCATTATCTCTATCACCAATTATTTTTTTCTGTATAGCCAGAGAGAGAAAAGAGGAATAAAAAAATTGTATAGCCGCGTGAGGGTCAAATTTTATTCAAACAAAATCATTAAAACAAAGGTACTTGGTATTCATTCACCTCAATTAATTATGTGATACTTATTGCTTATTAAGAGTTAATTTAATTAATTTTTCAAAAGAGAATTTAAAAAATTGTATAGGTGCATAGGAATCAAATTTTACCACCAATCACCCTTTCTTCTTTTTGCTCTCTCCACACCACTATCAGTTCTACTGTTAATCACCCTTTCTTCCTCCTTTGAACCCTAAGCAGCTATACACACATGCATTAAAATAGTATTCTATGTTGCATGTTCAAGTCGTTTAGTGCATTCCCTTCTAGTGGTATAGGTCAATGGCAGACTCAAATTTTAAAGATCGCGGAGACATTATTATCTTAACGTAGGCGCTAGCCAAACTTTCAAAGACAATAGAGGAATAATGTCATCTCCGACTGATCACTAGTGGTGTGAGCAGTGAGGAAAATACAAATATATAGGTCAAATATGGGTTCTAAGCTAATACAGAGACTTTAACTTTTTTATAACAGTTGTGTGCATAGTTCAGTGATCAAGGGTGTGCAAAACATACAAACTGATTGCAGGTTTGAATCTCGAATGCATCACTTTTGCTATTATAAGCCCTTTAAATCAAAACAAAAAATAATAATGAAAATGTGCTATTTTGAATTTGATCCGAGGTTGCAGTAAGGGAAGCAAAAGCTTCTACCAATGCCCCAACTGCATTTCTATTAATAAGGGCGCACACTTAAATATATATATTAGTTCTTCAAGATACATACATAATTTTTTTAAAGTTAACAAGTGCATATGCACTTCATTCATACACATGGGTTCGCCTCTGACATAGATGGCGGTAGGGTGACAAGGAAAGAGAAAGAGAAAAAAAAAAGGAAGAGGATAATGGTGGAGATGATGATGACAATGGTGGCGGCGAGAGACAAAGAGGAAGGAGGAAGAAAGGGTTATTGATGGCAGAGGTAGTGGCAGGAAGAGAGAAAGGAGGAACAAAAAAATTTACAACTTAAAATTAGAGGGAAGGATGATCTCTGGTGCAACTAAATCAAAATCAAAAAGTATTTCGAGTCTTCTCCCACTGTCCTTCATCCGCTTTTATTTGCGTTGATGCTGGATGTATTGACATAGAAAATTCAATGTGAGTTATCATGGTGTATGTTATTTGCGGATGACATAGTTTTGATTGATAAGACTAGCGATAGAGTTAATGCTAAGTTGGAGGTTTGGAGACAGACACTGGAGTCTAAAGCGCTCAAGTTGAGTCGGACCAAGACAAAATACTTGAAGTGTGAGTTCGGTGATGCAAGGCATAAGCCTGACGTAGAGGTGAGACTTAATACACAGGTCATCCCAAAAAAAAAAAAAGTTTCAAGTATCTTCGATCTATTATTCAAGAAAATGGGCAGATTGATGAGAATGTCACTCACTGACTCACTGTATTAGTGTAGGGTAGATGATATGGAGGGTCGTTGATAAAGTCCAAGAAGGTGCCACAAAATTTAAGGGCAAGTTCTACAGAGTGGTGGTTAGACCAACTATGTTGTATGGAGCAGAGTGTTATCTAGTCAAAAAGATAAAAATTGTGAAAATGAGGATGTTGCGTTGGATGTGTGGGAATATTAGAATAAATAGGATTAAAAATGAGTACGTCCGAGACAAGGTGGGAATGAATTCGATGTAGGACAAAATGTGAGAAGTGAGGCTGAGATGATTCGGATATGTGAAGAGGAGATGCTCGGACACCTGGTGTAGAGGTGTGAGAGGTTGACTGGATGATTTTAGAAGAGGTAGAGGTAGACCGAAGAAGTATTAGAGAGAGGTGATTAGACAGGACATGATGCAGTTTCAGCTTACCGAGAACATGACCTTAGATAGGATGTTGTGGAGGACATAAATTAGGGTAGCAGGTTAGCATGTAATAGAACGTTGCCTAGCTAATCCTTTCATATTAGTACTCGTTGTATTACTCTTGTAGTTTCTTGTCCTTAGATTTTTGTTTATTACTATCTCTTATTTCTTATACTTTAGTTATCGTATTAGTTTGCTTTAATGACTGTTCAATATGCTTAGTAATACTTTCACATCCGTTACTTCTTTCTCTAGATTGCTTTGATTTATCTTTTCTTGAGCTCAGAATCTATCGCAAACAACCTTTCTACCTATGAGACAGCGATAAGATCTATGTACACTCTACCCTCCCCAAACCCTACTTTGTGGAATTACACTGAATATATTATTGTTAATCAATTTTTTCCTTGAGCTATGTAAAAAGATCAAAGTTACCCTTAAACTATGTCAAAGATCCAAATTTAACCTCAATTTAAAAACATTTCAAAATAAGAAAAAATTTATTTCTTTTTGCACAGTTTACGAACAAAATTGACTCTTTACCCTGCTTTAATTGTGGAATCAGGATCACCATAATTAAAGCATTTGATCTCCTAATAATGACCTAAATGGTCCTAACATCTTCTCGAATCACATGGAGGAAATTACACCTGGTGTCCCTTAAAATATTCGGTCTTGAACTTTTGTTCCCGCATAATAAAATTTTTAAAAATTATCTTAACTTAAAAAAATTCGTCGGGAAAATTTTATGTTGCTCATTAGGTATAAGTTCTAACATTTGTCTACAAGATCTACAAGATAGTACTTGTAGTCAATTAAACAGGTTCACTGTCTTAAAATATTCTAAACGTCCACCTTATGAGTAAAGTTAGAACTTATGGCTGACGGCAACATACCTAAGTTCTAACTTTTTCCTATAAGATAGAACTTATAGTCAATTGAGCAGGTTTATTGTATTAAAATGTCCTGAACACCTATCTTATGGGCAAAAATTAAAACTTATACATGATAGATGACATATCTAAGTTAGAACTTTTCAAAAGAATTTGTTAAACAAGGCCAAAAAATCAAAACCACCCTTTATGAAAGTTATTTTTGTTAGCTCTTTTTATAAGGGATAAAATATGAAGATTAGTCAAGATAATGTTAGTTGGGGACGGATATTGTTTAACTATCTCCATATTCTATGACATCTTTGCTTGTGGCTAAGGGTGTCACTATATTTTGATTTGATTGATTATTTTATAATATTGATACCATACTAAATTTTTTTCTCTAACATTAGAATTTTCAAAACCTTCTGAGTTATCTTGTGATTTCTCTTCGGTATGATACGGCTTCGGTTAATTTAGAGAATAATAATAGCATGCATATTTTCACATTCTTTCTATTTACAGAGTGGTGAATCAAGATAATATAAAAGACAGCCAAAGTAGAAATTCATCCACTATTTACAAATGTATGCAAAAATATAATAATATAAATCGAACAATCGAATAAATATTAATACTATTAGAAAATAGAGATTTTGAAAAATTTATATCATAAAATATAATTTTCTCACTCATCTTTCACCGAACCAATTTACTGGAAAAACGCATTGTGGGAAACATATTCTCACTAAAATAATGGAGAACTTAATAATTTTTTTATGTGAAAATACTATTATCTTTTTTCACCGATTCAATCAAAATATCGATGAAAATAGTCACTTAATATTTCTTAATAAAAAATTTCAACGGAAAAATAATAATTTTTTAGCAGTGCAATAATCAGGCATTTAGTTCAAACTAACAGAGAAACAACATTGTATTGCGAACCAACCAAAACCTAGCATTTGCTGTACCCTATATAAGACTAGACAAATTAGATGACAAAAATAAGACATGGCCTCATATTTGAGTTTGACATTTTTCAATCACCATTTTGGAACCTAACATGAGTATTGTCAAGCACAAGTGTCAATGTCAACTAGCTAAGATCCCAAGGATATAAAGATAAAGAATGTCTCACTAGTTTGGGTATGGCCGGTGCCATTTATGTCATATTATTATTTGTTTCACCAGTAGTGTGTTGCGATGGTTGGAATTTTTTCATCTTTAATTTGAGATTTTTTTTTGAATTTTAGAAAATTTTAAAAAATATATCTTATAGGAAATGTTTTTCCTTTAGATGGACCCTATGCGTAAGAATGCTCAAATAAAATTGTAAAATCAGATTGAACCAATAAATCATATCAGACTGACAAAATAAACTGATTTATAATTTAATTTGGTTTGATTTGATATTAAATTTTAAAATATTTGTTTTTGTTTGATTTTTTTTATAAAAAAAAACTAAATCAAATTGATAAATATAGACATAGTTGTCGTTTTGTATATACACTTATAAATATTTTTGTTATGGATATTTTAAAGTTTTCCTTCATATATATTTTCGTCATCTCAAATAAAAGTCAATATGTTATTATGATTGATGGAGAGACTGTCATTCAAATATATTATCTCTGAATCAGTTCAAACATGAGAGAAAAATAAATTCAAGATATGAAAACTGAAAATTGAGAATTGTTCATGGATTCTAAGTTAATTTCAATCATATATACGGTGAATTGTCAATTAATCATCAGTGTGACATTTTTTATAGGAAAAATCATACTGTATGACAATTAAGGTAAAATAATTATTTATTTTAGTTTAATTTTTACTTTATTACTTTCCTTGCCTTTTTTTTTAATTAATTTATTTTTTTCTTCTTCATTCTTCCTTGTTCCTTCTATTTTTTTTTAATTTTTTTCCTACTGTTTCTTTCTTCTATTTTTGTTTTTTTTTTTAATTGCTTCTTTTCTTTCTTTCTTCCTCATTCTCTTTTTTTTTTTCCGTCTGCTTCTTTCTTTCTTTTCTTCTTCATTATTTTCATAATTTTTATATTTAGATTTATAGATATTATGTGTAAATTTGATATTTTTTATTATTATAAATTTACATATTACTTGTTAAGTGATTAAATTAAAATTTTTAAAATTTCATTATTGAAATTCTTATAAGCTTGAAAACTCACAAATGAATTTTGAATTTACTGAAAATTTTAAAAATTTAATATTGCAATTCGTTGGTGGTGTCATTTCGAAGTTGTTGTTTTTTCTTTTCTTTTTCTCTATAAACAAATATTTATTTTTTTTATTTTCTCTCATGAGTTTTCTCCTTTATCCTAAGCCCTCTCTTCTCATATATCAATACTCACTCTTTTTTATTGCAATTCAAAAACTAATCTAAAAATAAAAGTAGAATTTTATTTTATTTTGTTGTTGTTTGTGTTTTATATATCTTTGTTGGTATTCTTTTTCACACCTTAGATTTATGGGAAAAGAAATAAAGATGAAGAATTAAGTGTTCCTTCTTTAATTTATTGGTCCTTTTATTTTGTTGATTTGAAATAGTATTGCATAAAAAAGTATAAATTAATTATTCATAGTGAATTAGTCGATAATATATCGATTTTATAAAAAAAATTATAATTTTCTATAGTTATGTAAAAGTGAGTATAAATACTTTTTATACACTATTACATATTTTTATATATTTTTATATAAAATTAATATATTATCTACAATAAACATATAATATTGTATAAAGTTGTATATCATATGTTTTTTATAACAAAATATGGGCTCATGGCCCATTTTAACACGTTTTTATCGTATGTATAAACACTGTTGCAAAAAAATTTAATTATGCAAGTGTAAATTGAAAATATGGCTATGTGATATAATATTTTATATTGAAATGTATATTTTTTAAAATACTTTTTTTTTTATATGCAGCCAAGAGAATATATTATACGTTAGGTATGGGTGAGAAGTGGTTTGTACACGTGGTGCAGCAAAGGATAAAACACGTGTCATTAACAGAAGATGTTCAAGTAAATTAGTTTGGAGGAATGGGCACTTTTCGAAGACATGATTCGGTGAAGCGCGACCACAATATATTTCTAGGGTCACAGTGTGACCATCATCGGAGAAAAGGAAGGAACTCGTGGCCTGAAAATGGAAAAGGACTTGTATCCTGATGACATGGCATATGACACAAAAAGAAAAAATATGCTAGAATTGCTCGTACAATATTCTATAAAATACAGAGGAATATTATCTAACACTATTAACGATATTTTCACATGGAATATAATCATTGGACGTGGTATTTTAGGGTTTGTGTGGAGCTTTTTCATTAGTTTGGCACATATAAAAAGTAGTTTTAGCACAATTGTGGAGGTATGAGATTCTGAACTATACAAGATCAATATATTATTTCTTGCACTCTAAGCTTTCTAGATTTCATCAAGTATTCATTTTACTGTCTTATTTATGGAAGGATCTCGAATCTAAGGCAAACTTTGTTGTTGCATCATCGGATCAATCACAAAGGAACATTCTAAGAGTTCTTCGATTTCGCTTACTTTTTCAATATTGTTTCTATTGTTCTAGTTTCCTATACGCTTTATAGACAATATTTAATCTGCTAATAATTATATTTAATGAGTTATATTGAGACACATGTGGTTGAACACATATAAATTCAATTATACCGTTTTCAAGGTAAATGATTTAACGCTCACTATGGGGTCAGTACAGTTGTATATTGGTTTGACTCGTTACTCTACTTTCTTGTTGGCTTAAATATGTTTGTTTTATAGGAATCACTAATGGAAAATGAGAACAAACACATCAAGAACTTGATTGATGCATAGATCGTTAATGGGTTGGAAGGCTATACAAACCTTCGGGATGAAAAAACATCTCTAATGAAGGAATAGAGTTTGATGTTCCAAACTTAATTAATATGAACGTCCAAAGGAGGCAAAGAAGAGAGTTTCCGGAAAAAGTGGATGACCTTGAAAAAGTTTGGCCACCTCTTACCGCTCAACAGAAATCCACAATGAACTGCTTAATCCTACAAGACAAAAGGATAATGGAGTTGCAGAAGATATTGACGAATGTGATCTCTAACAACGTAGGAGCTGATCACCCAATGTCATCGGGACAGCCTGCCTTGCGAAGAGACTCGGGGATCATTCATGAGACAAACACCCAATCAGAGGAGTGTGAATCAGGTGCATCGGGATTCAATCACAATGTTTCCATGAGTTACTCAGAAAAGATCTAAAATTGGAACTCACTGAACTACATATCCGAATGAATCATATTCTGGGAGCATCCCCTGTATTAAAGGGACCGGACTCAAGGAATTATGCCCTCTCCCTTACAAGGCTAACGCATAACCAAGGCCTATTCCAAAGAATATTTGGGAGTCAAATATTCCGAAATATGACGGAACTAAAGATCATCATGAATGTATCTTATTTTTCACCACAGCCGTCAAAAGAAACGACTTAACTAACAATAAGGCCTAGTTGATTATGTTAGAAAGTTTGAAAAAACTCTTATCAAAGGAGCACTCGTATGATACTCTTTATCAGCTGAAAATTTTGTTCTCGTTTAACATCCTTGCAGATTGCTTCTGCCACTTATTTTGAAACAAAATTAAAACGCCAAAACATCACTTATTTTGAAATGGATGAAATACTATGTAGTAGGAAGGGTAATTGGGCAGGTTGGATCAATTTTAAGCGGGTCAAAATGGGTCAAGATTTAACCCGATCAAAGTTTGATTGGGTTAAAATGGGTTAAGTAACGGATCATAACCTAATTCGCACAATTTGACCTAACTTCCTCCTTAAATTTTTTAATAAATTCACTAACGTTTATTAAAGTTTATTTAAAAAAGAGGCATCTTTAAATATTCTAAAACTTCACAAAACAACATTCAATTATAATCATTAGCAAAAATTAAAATCATCTAACGTATTACTAGATAAAAAGTACTCTCTCCGTTTGGGTTAAGTTTAACCCGTCGAATTACTTTTTGACTTATGAATTTATTTGACAAGAGGGGGTTACTTGGATGGTAAGCACCCTCTACCTCCAACTTTAAGATTGTGGGTTTGAGTCACCAAGGAAGTAAAAAGGGTGGGAGCTCCTAGGGAGAGGTAAATAAATAAATAAATAAATAAATAAATAAATAAATATATTGTGCTAAACATATTATGCTAATTCTATTTCTTTTTATTTGTTTTGTTCTATTTGTTAATTAATTGCTAGTAAGGAAAATAAGTATCGACTCTAATTAATCAAATATTGTCGCTTCTCTAAGTTAAAATCTAATTTTGTTATAGCTTTTACCTTTAAAACTGAAATTTGCAATTTGACTACTATGTCAAAGGATCAAAATTAATTTTGTTTAATTTTTATTACATTTCTTCCATTTGTGAAAGTTAATTAGAATAAAATGTAGAGATTCGTTTCATTATTGATTCTTGTGTTAAATTTTCATGTGATACTACTTGCATGGTTTAATTGAATTAGCTAGCTTGAAACCAAATTCTTAGCCAAGTGAGATGTATAACATGAAAATCAAAGCAATATTAAAACATGATTAAACCCCTATCTTTCTCCTAAATAGGACCGGCTCAATAAAAAAATAAATTTTTTTTTTAAAAAAATATATAAATAAAAATTTAAATTTAGTTTGAACTATCAGTTTGACTCTTAAACTTGACTCAACGATCATCTACACACCTCAATTTTACATAGGTGTGTCTCATGAACACCTTGATGTCCAGCATACCTCATATGTGAAGTCCAGTCGCGGGTGACATGTCAAATGAATAAATTAGCGAATAACACGTGTATTTTATAAAAAATAATTTTTAAAAAAATTATAATTTTTTATTTAGAATAGAAAAAACCGTTCCTTCCGCTCCCTATTCTTCTTCTTTCCAAATCTGCTCCTACGATATTTTTCTTGTGAATTGAAGTTACAAATTACTTAGAGATATGAATTGGTTTATTAGTTTAATTTTCATACAATTAATGACTATATGTTTCTTGCGTTGTTTCAAGTATTTATTAAGGGATGAGTTATTTACAGAAAGAGTTTGTCATGGTGGATGTAAACAGAAAGGAATAAAAATGGAGAAAGATGAGAGAGGGGCATTAGAAATGAAACAATATATAAAGGTAGACTATAAATAAATTTTTACAATACTTATTAAGTTGAAAATGGATTGGAGTAACATCTTACGCGCTCAAATGTGAAGATAACATACATATTATTTCAGATTAGATCGATTTCTGAGTGTCCACGAGATACATTTGTATTAAGTTAAGATATCTACATGATCATTTGATAACTTTAAGTGTCAAACTAATATTTGGGGCTAAGTTTAAATATTTGTGTATATATTTTTCCATCAATTTTTGTTATGTCGACTTAATCGTGAGTTTTATTAATATGAACAAGAAGTCTCGGCATTAAGTGAAAGAAAAATCTATCTCCATCTTGACTTTATTTATAAAAAGATCTTTCTAAATTTACTAATTTATTATATGAAGCGCGAACAAATTCACTGATTATCACCTAAATGATATGATTCAACTGCCAGCGAGATTAGGAGCTTATCAAGAAGAGTAAGTTAAATCATGTAAATAGCATGATTCCTCGTATAAAACATTTTTTTCTGAGGTTCACCGCTTTTAAATGCCTTTAAATTTGAAATCATTTATTTATCAAGTAGCCTCAGTCAACTGCCACAATTTGACCATTATTACTATTATATTATTAGACCTTCATGAGCTTCCCCTCCTCTCACCCCCATAATAAGCTGGCTTGATAAGTAACATTATAGTAAAGAGGAAGGTGAGGTCTTGATAAGGAAAATATGATAAAAGAGTTGGATTCAAAATTAAAGAGTCCAAATACTGCAAGAACATTTCTAGTTATATAGGCCAACACAACTAACTCACCTTGATAGTGTTACATGCGACATTGTTCAGATCTAGGTAGAAGCAGAACATAATCGTTTTATTTAAGAAAAACACAAAAAAGCAAACTAAATTAAAGACAATCAACCAAACAGACATTCATGCATATATTGTGTTGGAATATGGGCAGCATCCTTAAATTAGCCGCAGCCGTAGGTAAAACGAATAACATCGTAGTAACAATATTTGCAGTATCTATCATAGCAGTCACTGTTCTGCCGGCAATATCCACCACAACCACTCTGCAAGCTTTCCCCTGTTAGTTTTGATTTCAGTTCTGCCAAGTCTCTCACTGCAAGTACTGGAGAACGACCCAAGTACACTACAACCCATAAAATAAACCAAGTGTCAACATCAATAAGTTACACCATTATACTGTTCGAACGTGTAAAAGATTGATATATATATATATATATATGTATGTAACAAATTAAATCTATGTACGGGCGTGTTTTAAATTAAAAGTATTTGTAAATGTACGTATTAAAATGTTGTTCGAATCTTGTGTCTCGTGGGATATTGTCATAAATTCTAAGATAGCAATATCAAGTGTTAGTAATTGAGTTCCAAATGTTAATACAAATATAAGATTTGAACTAATTAAAGTTAATGAAACGAAACCTGCTATTGAATACATAAAGTAACGTTATTTAAAATAAGATACATGAATTATAACAGAGAATATCAAGTAAAAAGAGAGGTGGGGTTGGAGAAAAAAATCATTTACCAGACATTAGTATAAGTGCAACAGTGAAATAGAAAGCATAGTTGCGAGCCATGACACTAATATTAGCAAGAAGGAGAAAAGATATATATGAGAGTGCAATATTTTTGCTTCATGAAAAGCCATGGAATTTATAGGCCTCTGTCCCCAATATTTCTCACTATCTAATTTACAACTTGTCTTTAACTAAGTTAGTTTTACCAAGTTGAATCAATTTTTATTAAAGAAAAAGACGAGGATCAAGTCTAGATGATATGTACCTCTTTATTAGTAGAGATTCCCCTAATTAATGGCATGTTACTTAGTTACCAAGTGGGGATCATATATTGATTTTGATTTAACCTGAATAACTAACAACTAAAATAGTATAATTACAAGTTTCTTAAACACTACTAAGTTCCTTAAGCCCTTTCTTTTTTTTCTTTTCCCTTTCACACTATTCACAAGTTTACTTTACCTAAAAACCATTTATCGACCTATTCATAAATAAAAAAAAAGATGATAGAAAAACGAAACTAAGAAGTACTTCCTGCCTAATAAACAAGTGAATGTCGTTGGTGCATGGCGAATGGTTCATAAAGCCACTTTTCGCCTTAACTTCAAGGATGTAATTAGTTATTTTTCTTTTTTATTTACTTCATGTGTTCTCCTTTTCCTTAATTTTCATGCTTGGTTATACTTTTCTTCTCATTTCCATATTATTAATCTAATTTTAACCAAGCAGAATTTTCACATATATATTTAGGTTGCAAGAATGGGTTCATCATACCTTCTCTTTTTCCCCAATGGTATAAACACGTACAGTTTGTATATATATTTAAGTTAGTGTTATTCAGATTAATTAAAACAAATCAAAGTCATCAAAATTCCGTATTGTATATTTTGCATCCATCTAATATTCCATTGGAAGAAACTGGGAGGAAAGTTACTGAAAAAATCAACTTGATTAATTAAATTTAGTAGTAACTTGATTAATTAAATTTAGTAGTAGTATTGAAGCTGATTTTATAAAGAAATAATTAAACGTAGAGGTGAGCATAGTTTGGGCCAAACCGAAATTTAAATTTTTTTGGATAATTAGTTTAGATTTTTGGATTAGGATTGAACTTCAAATTTTATTTTTAAAATATATAAATTTTGGATTGGATATTTGAATTTAGTACTATATCCAACAATTCAAAATTTTTATACAGTATATTTAGTCCTATCCATATCAAATGTTACCAATACTAATAAGTCCAATTTCAAAGTATCAATAGATTAGTACACTGAGCCTTATTTATTATTAAGTCCGATATGAAATTACACGGCATGGACGACAAGGTGGCCTCAATTCTTGTTAACTGTAGAAAGTTATACATTATAAGGTGCAAGCTATTACGTGAATTGAGAATGTTAATTGATGTATAGACAATAAAAATTCGCGCCGAGGGATAATAATCAGGATGGGAAAATATCGCAATAATTGTAATATTTTATTTCAAGTATGTTGAGTGCTACAATCTCTATGAGTCCTCTAATTCTTTTTTTAAAATATAAATTCAAGAGCTTTTGAGCTTGACATTGAATCTTCTTCTTGATCGTGACTTGTGTTCGAGTCCAAGGGCTTGAAACTTGATCTTGAATCTTCGTCTTGGTCGCGGCTTGTATTTGAATTCAAGAGCTTTTGAGCTTAATCTTGAATCTTTGTCTTGATCTTGACTTGTATTTGAATTTAAAGGGTTTTGAGCTTGATCTTGAATCTTGCGGTCTTGATCTTGAATTGTATTTGAATCCAAGGGCTTGAAGCTTGATCTTGAATGTTCATCTTTATCTTGACTTGTATCTGAATTTAAGAGCTTTTGAACTTGATCTTGAATCTTTCTTTATATCTCTGAATCTTTTAGAGAAATACTTGAGTGATTGCATTTTTGTAGCTTGTAGAGAAATTTGTGGCGTCTGGTCCACGAGCTCTCCTTGGATATTTATTGGAATTCTGATCTCTTTTTCTGTATTATGAGACCCCTATTTATAGTTGAGGATGGAAGAGTTGCGATAAGGATGAACTCTTCTCGGACAATCAGATTTAAGTTGACATGATGATATTTAATTGGTCAAAATATATCATTTGTACATGTAGCGCATTTAAATTAGCCTTTGATGACTAGACATGTTGTGTCATTTTGACATGTGGCATGATCCATTGACTCTTTTATTTGACTTGACATGACAAGTCTTTGATATGTGACATCAATTTAGGCCTCTACGATAAGATGGCGTCTTGGGCTCAGTAAAGTGGGCTCATCATTTGTAGCTAAATTTGATGGACCAGCCCAATAAAATTAGACTGTTAATTAAATTCTTATTTATTGAACTTAAATAATTGATTCAATTATATTAATCCATAATATTTATTTGAATCAATATATCTTGAATTGTAATATAATTCAAATTTCTTACGTATTTAAATTTGATAAAATTTAGCCGTCCACAAATGTCCCACTTGAAGACTTATTGAACTTGAAAAGATCTGTCTTGAAGTATTATTGAAGTGTTGAATTTAGACTTCGGATAAAATATATTTCCCTTAGATTTCTTATTTTGAGAATTCAATGTCAGTTCATAGATATATATGTATGGTAATAATTATAAATCATGTACATATAAAGTTTCTTGGCGGTAAAGCCCAACATTATCAAAGATTTTAATTTTTTTATGTAGGTCTTAACTTTTGTCTAGGCCGCCTTTTGCGATGTTTTTAATCTAGCAGATTTTTTATGTCCTAAATTTTGCTTAGGTCTCCCCTTGCAATGTTTTTGACCTAGCGAACTTTGTATGTCCTAACTTTTCCCTAGGGCTCCTCTTGTGAGGTTTTCAACCTAATAAATTTATATTTTTTTTAGTCGTGCATAGTTTATACTCTTGTGGGTCAGAAGTAACATGCAGTTTATGCTCGTGTGTGAAGGACCATTTTAACTTGAAAATTTCGCTCAAGCTTGATGAGCTTTATGATATGTAGTTTAAACTCATGTGTTAAGGGGCATTATACCTTGCAATTTAGTCTCATGCTATGAGGAGCATTATAACTTGCAGTTTAGGCTCGTGCAATGAAGAGCATTATAACTTGTATTTTAGGCTCGTGCATTGAGCAGATTTATAATTGCATTTTAGGTTCGTGCGATGAGGAGCATTGTAACTTGATGATTTAGCTCAAACTTGAAGAGCTTCACCATTTTAATATTTGACTTGAATTTGAGAACTTTTGTAATATGTAGTTTAAGCTCATGCATCAAAGAGCATTGCAACTTGAATTATATTTTTAAAAAGTATTTAATATGTAGTTTAAATTTATTTAAACATAATAATTAATAAAATTATTTAATTAGAGGTCATTTAATAACAAATATAAGCAATGATTCACAAATTATCAAATCAGCATAACATAAGGATGCAATACTACAACATTAATGTGTGACTCTCTTAGGTTACGGTTAACTAGGGTCGATACTTATGAAATATATGTTTTTTTGTAATGTGTTGATGTCTACCATTGCTAAAGTGTTTTGAGTTTTGATTGTCATTATTAAAATATTTCAAGTTATATTTAAAAAATTAATTAAACCTGTAGTTTAAATTTATTAAAACATAATAATCAATAAACTTAATTAGATGTCGTTGTAATAACAAATATAAGTAATGATTCACAATTTATCAAATCAGTGTAACATAAGAATACAAATAATAAAAAAAGTATTCATACGAGAATGTTGACAAAATTCTATAACCGTATTGTAGATGTGGGATCTGCTACAAATTTGTGTACGTATAGAAAATATAAAAAAACATATGAGTGTATATATACATAATAAGAAAAATATGCATATAAGGATATTGAGATATTTCTACAATCAATCTTATTTGTAGATATAGGATCCACTATAAATTTATTCATTCTTCGGGTATTGAAAAAGTTTCTCATGTATTAAAAAATAACTAATAAATATAAATTAATCAACGAATTTGAATTCGGGAGAGAAGGGTAAATATATCAACAAAAAAAAACTTATTTATAGTGGGAGTAGGCAATATATACCATCATATATTGGGTCATTGTGGTCAAAAGTTTCAGTAAAATAATATAATAGTGGGATAGAATGAAAAAGGAAGTCGGGTTCAGGGGTGGCAGATGGGAGTATTATATGAATAGAAGAGACAATGAACTTGAAATGTCTCTTATGAAACTTATTTTTTCTACTTTCATTAGAAAAGTCATTTTTCATTTTAGGAACTTATTTTTCTAAAGAACATTCTTTCTAATATATTTTATCCAACCAAATATGAAAAAATTAAAAAACTTTTTCAGAAACTACTTTCCTCTATACCAAACACACTCTAAGTATTTATTTTACAGTATTAAATCGTCTAAAAAATAATTATATGTAATTATTTTCTTATTTTTAAGTAATTTTAAAAAATTTAACACACCCTTTAAAAATGTCACTTAATAGTTCTAATTAAATAAATTATTTTATTAAAATACGTCTTTAATATACACATAGAAAAATATAAAGAAATTTTGAAAGATTTTTTGTAAATTTGTTCAACATCTTTTAGACAAGAGTAATTTTTTAAAAGAAAATTATTAATATTACCTTTTTGATTTCTTAAAAGAATACTTATTTTAGAATAAATTAAAAAGTTAGATGGAAAAAATAATAGTCTACGATAAATATGAAATTAATAAGTCCGAAAATAAGGTAATAATCTGCTAAAGTATGTTTAACACACTATAATTTTTTTCAAAAAAATTATTCTCTTCATTTTAAATTATCTTGTGTATTTCTCTTTTATATACCACTAAAAATATATTAATTGGGGGTTTTTTCTTATTACTAGTTTACCCCCATTTATGTCGTAAGATATAATCTCTTCTCATTAAAAATTAGTTTTCAAGAACAATTACGATAAAGATAAAATGAAAAATTTGTCTTGAACTTCTAAAATGAAAAATAATTTGAGATAAGTATTTTTAAAACTCATGACAAATAATTTGCGACGTAAGAAGTGTCGATGCATATGAATTAAATCAAAAATAAAAATATCTAGTGGTAGCAAATAAACTTGGATGTTTCCTTTTATAAATTCCTAAAAATAAGAAAAATTATCATTGTAATTATCAAGAAATGATTGTCATTAATCCTAATTACTCTTAAATTGATGAGAAAAATAAATTTGGAAGGGAAGGTAAAAAAGTGTAAAATGAAAATAAGTTTATAGTCTGAATGGATAATTGTGGCCATTGTGGCCAAATAGATTTTTCCTATGTAAAAAACACCATTTATTTTGAAACAACATTAAAAGGTTAAAATATCACTTATTTTAAAATGGATGGAGTATAAAATCAAATGACAGACCTCCTCCCCCGAAAATATTATTTATCAAATTAAAACTATCTTCTAAGAACTCTCAGAATTGCTAATAGGATTAGACAAAAAATAAAAGAAATCTTTCAAAAATAGAAGGATAATTTAGGGTCAAATCCAAAATAGAGTACTTGAATTCTCCCAATAACTAAAAGTGTAGCATGTCTGAATCTAATTGGGGTTCAAACACCGTAAACCTTTTTAATAATTAGGCATCTCAAGTTTTAAATCAAAAAACTACGATCAATGTGATATTTTTTAAAATTAAAAATACATAATTCACGTTTTTAAATGTCCACGCAAAATAACAGGGATCAAATAGGAAAGGATACTCTGAATCATAGAACTATAATGAAATATACGCTCAATCAATATTTATCGAATTTGAAAAAGAATCAGAGCACGCAGATCCCAAAAACACATAGTTTCTCCTCCAAAAATGACTTCTCCGATCGGGGAATGCATTAGATATTTACCTAAACCATCTCTTTTCACAGAACAAAAATATTGAGAGTACTACTTATAGGACAAATTTCAAAAAATGGAGAAACTCTTACTTTTACTTGTCATCTTTACAAATTCACGGAGTCCATGTCTATATGATATAAAAAATTATTTATTCTTTCATGATAGAGTTTTTTTTTTAAAAGATAAATTTAATTGAGTGATTTTATAAGAGAAAATCTCTAAGTTGAGTGATTTTATTAATTGATACAACATAAAATTAAATAATTTTTCATAATTAACTCTAATTTTTTCTAAAATTAAATAGGTACACGTACATCCCCACTCTTTCACGTGAGTCCGTCTCTGTGTATCATAATCTACCGGGCTAATAACTCTGATATCAAGGGTTAGTTTCTTTGTTAGTTTTTATCACTTTAATTACCAAAAGAGTTAATGGTGTTATAAGTTGATAAATTGTCACATGCATTTGTCAATCAAACCACAGATCGCAGATTAACAAAATGATCATTCTAATTGACTATTCAAGTAGAGATTAACAAGTAGTAAATGATAATTTAGTACGGTTATCTCCGAAATTAGAGGTGCAAGTTGGCCTCAACTTTACTTTCTTAATTGCTAAAGTGCCACTTGTTAGAAAAATAAAGGATATTTTAAAATTAAGAGAAATAGTTTTAAAATGCCCGTGAACTATATAAAATTGAATAAAAATATCGTTCTTTAATAGTTTGATTCAAATATACTTCTGTTGTTAATGTTTTGGTCTTAAAGTGTCTCTAATGTTAATAGTTTGGTCCAAAAATATCTCTACTATTACTTTTGAGTCAAAAATATCCTTTTTTTAATAAACATGTTATTTCTTTTCTTTTTAGACACATTCCTTTTTAATAAAATATTATTTTTAAAGAACTCTTTTCTTATTTCTTTTCTATCAAAATTTCTCTAACTAATAAAAAAAACAAAAGCAATCTTCTTCTTCTTAGTTTAATTTTATCAATTAAACTAAAATAACCATGTGTACTTTAAAATAGATAATATTTTCATTTTTTAATTTATTTTTTTTCAAAGTGAAGTAGGATAAACATTCGCTATTTGTTGATTTTAAAGTTAAAATGGAAAAAAGATTCAACAATAAGTCTATCGAGCGATATTTTAAAGATATTTTGTGATTTAGATCAATGTAATAAATTTTCGTGCTTTATGACATTATGATTATTATATCTTAACCTTAAAACTAGGGATTATATTAGCAAATGTTTATCTTTCTTCAATTCAGAAAAGATTAAAAAATAAAAATATTTTCTATTTAATTAGAAAAAATTTTATCGTTATCAAAATAAAAATTAACAATGACTTATTGTGATTTTTATATATATAAAAATTAAAGATGAGTTATAATATTTTTATTAGAAAAATAATGTGTTTAAAAATATATGTTTATTAGAAAAAGGGGTATTTTAACCCAAAAGTAACAAGATGGATACTTTTAGACCAAACTATCAACAATAGGGACATTTTTAAACCAAAATTATGAATGAAAGATATTTTAATTCAATTTAACATAATTTAGAAGGCAATTATAACGCTTTTCTCTAAAATTAATGAATGTGTCCCTATTGAAATAGGAAGATTGTTTTCACTTTATATATGACCTTGATTTAGCTATGAGGATTTGAATATTATTGGACATGTTGCATACACCAATCATGTCTTCTCAATTTTACGTACAATAAAACTAAAATATCCGGTGATGGCTTTGTTAATCTTCACTTACACTAATTTATTAACAATATACTCGATATAATTCCTACTTTATAAAAATAAAGTTATTTGTAAAAAACTTTACCCTCTCTAATTCTTAGTTTACTAGTCTTATAAAATCATCCTTAGTTCCTCCAATAAACTGTGTTTGCACTATCTGCAGGCCATCTTCTCCAGAATTATCATAATTTTACCTTTCCTTTCTTTCTTTCTTTTTTTTTTCTCGTCTCATAAAATCTTTAGCATGCATCATACATCTAAGTTAACGAAAAATGTCATTAACTGCCTAGGTATCCTCCAATCGTCTAAATTTCACCTTTTCATTGCTCATTTAAGAACATTTTTCTTTTAGTATAACCGCGACCAATGATACACAGTTTGAAACTCGATTAATAGCAATCCTGTCCCTCAAACCTTGTCCACCAGATATTTATGCAGCAAGGTTTCAACCCGTAGCGTGCACCTAAAGCCATACATCAAGCGTTGTTGTTACCACAAGATCGAAGCCCTTGCTCGATTAGGAACATATCTCAGGATGCATTCTACAATAATGCCCAGGTACCAATTTCAGTGCTCTTGGTAGTGCAAAAAGAAAGAAATTCCAGTCAATCACTCCTTTGAAATGGGTCGATGAATACTAGTGAAAATTTCCACAAAAGTCGAAACATAGACCAACAACTGCACCAGACTCAATAAAGAAGCATTTCACAACAGTCTCATAGTTATAAAGCTCATAGGCTATGGAAAACCAGCTACAGGAGAAAGAAGAAAGACGATACTAAAGTACTTTGCACATGATCTCGAGCTTCAAAGACCATTTTATTCCCAAACACAGGTTTCCTGCACGGCCACAAGACAATGTACAATATAAGTACAAGTTCGATGCACGTGAATACAACATAACAGAAAGTTGCCATCTTAACCAATGCAATGTTAATCACTCTTGCCAAATATTTTGAAACAAAGTAGGAAAAAAGAGCCACCGCCAATTCTAGCTTTATAATGAAATCCACAATAGTCCAAATAATATAAACCAGCATGACAATGAACTTAAAGATATACAATGACAAAAGTTAAGTCAACAAGGTCACATGCATCGATATCTCCCCTTTTCAGAGTCCAGTGGCAACCTTCCATTTCATGCTGCCAAGAAGAAAAAAATAAATAAAGAAGAGTTTGTCTCCTATAGTTTCTTTTTTGTTTTATGGATAATATTCTTCAGTAGCTTCCTTAGAGGAGTGATTAAATAGTGATGCACTATCTCGTCAACTAAACAGTAGAATTCAGTTTGTGAGACAACTATCCTAGGGGTTCGGGTTCATATTATTTGGTTGATAGGGCAAGGCATCCAGGAGTTGATAGTGAATACACATTAACAATCAGCTCATTGCCTTTACAAAGGGTTCATCATAAGTCCAGTGGATTCACAAGTTCGATCAATGAAGAAATGCCTATGGACAATTTCAATACCGATGAAGCTCGTAGTACTTGGAAGAAAATTCTGAAATTGATGACATAGCTTGGAAACTGACTGAGGAAAATTGGAAAGAAATAGAGCTTAAAAAAACCCATGGTCCAGGAAATAACAGGGAAGTACCTAAATGAACTAAACCACATAAGCATCTAGTTCTTAAATTTTGACCAAGGTAATCTAAAGAGTGATTCAAAAATGATACTCGAATCCCCTCCAGATTCTATGTTTAACAGAATGGGAAATTTGTCAATAGCTGGATCCCCTCCAGATTCTATGTTCAACAAAATGGAAATTTGTCAACAGCTAGCACTTGCCTGAACTGCAAGGTCTACAACCTTGAAACCATTCTTGAGAAATAGAAGTACAAAGCGATAGCTTGACCAGAAGATTATAAAAGAATTTATGATAACAGTGTGATTGCGCACGCAATAAATCATAAACAATGATATGATTCAGTAAGAAGTCATACTAACTACAAGATTTTTTCAGAATGCCGGAATTCACGAGGAACTGAACTTACAAGAGTTGATAAAGACACTAGTGTCAATAATTGCATCCGACTATTCTTACTTTGGTTAAAACTCCTTGTTTGTTAACTGATCACCAACACACAAGATCCATCTCTCCAAATTTTATTGACTCGTTTTCAGAATGACTCACCATTTAATCACTGAATTTTCAAAGGTTTCTGATCCGGATTCCTTGGAAAACCTAAAAAGACACTAGTAGCCTAGAGGAAGGCAACAAGGACGTTTGCTCGAATTTTGATCGACCCCACCCCGAATCTCCAAACAGAAAAAGGTACCACATCTCTAATTAGCACTTGCATAACAAAAAAGCAATCAAATTCTGATAGCCCCATATATAACCCAAAATGAATCAGGGCATTGTAAGCGCCACATCCCTACCTATCATCAATACTGATCAATGAATATATGTAAACTGCACATAACTGGGTTTATCACAGTTTTTAACTGCTATATATGGTCCCATCCAGCAAATGGGAGAACCTCCCATATCTCGCCATTACGATATAACTCCTCCAAGCTTCCATTCTCCCATTTTTCAAACAAATTTCCCTAAGACTAAGATCCATAGCATACGGCAGGTGTTGAACAAGATTTTGGACTTGAAAAATCGGAAAAAGAAATTAAAAAGTGAATTTTTAAACATTGGCAAATTCAAGAATTTCTTCAAAAGAGGCAATAATTAATGAAGGTTAAAGACAAGTTCTACAGAGTGGTGTTAGTCCGACTATGTTGTATGGAGCAGAGTGCTGGCCAGTCAAGAACTCTCATGTGCAAAAACTGAAGGTTGAGGAGATGCGGATGTTACAGTGGATGTGTGGGCATAGTAGGAGAGATAGAATTAGAAACGACGATATCCGGCCAAGGTGGAAGTGGCTATGGTGGATGAAAAAATGCGTGAAGCGAGACTGAGGTGGTTCGGACATGTAAAGCGGAGGTGTTCGAGTGCCCCAATGCGGAGGTAGGTTTGCTATGGATGATTTTAGGAGAGGCAGAGGTAGACCAAATAAGCAATGGGGAGAAGTGATTAGAAAGGATATGGCGCAGTTGCAGCTTATCGAGGACTTGACCTTAGATAGGAAGGTGTGGAGTACACGGATTAGGATAGCAGAGTAGTAAGTTGTAGTGTGTTCCAATGTTTTTCACCCTTACAGTTTCTTGTCTTCCGATGTTTGTTATTAACGGTTGTTACTTGTATCTTGGTTAGTAGTTGTTGTGTAGTTTGATGTTGTTACTACTTGTTTTGTTATTGGTTGTTGTCTCTTGTACTGCTGTTATTTTTTCCGGAATTATTTTTCTATAAGTCAAGGGTCTAACGGAAACAGTCTCTCTACCTCTGAGGTGGAGGTAAGGTCTGCATATATTCTACCTTTCCCAGACCCCACTTTGTGGGACTACACTGGATTGTTGTTGTTGTTGTTGTTGTTGTTGTTGTTGACAATGATAATACTTCATGATAGTAAACATGTATTAGGGTTTTTTTTAATTGCTCCTCTTTTGGATCATCGGTCTATAGCTTCTTTAGCCTCACTTTGAGAAGCATAATCAATAAGTTTATTTATAAAATATAAAACTATCTCTTTTCCACTTTATGGGACTACACTATATATGTTGTTAAAATTATCCCTTTTGAAGAAAGTCCATTCTTTTTTCGATTTTAAAGCCCAAAATCTTGTTCTACACCTTCAATATGCTATGCTATGCTATGCTATGCATCTCAGTTATTTTAGTGAAATTTGTTTGAAAAATGGAAGAATGGAATCTTGGAGTAGCTTTACACCGGTTTTAATGGCAAGATATGGGAGGATTAGGCCGTTTCTTACCTACTGCCAGTGGGGCTGGAGGATTTTAATGGGGCTGGAGGATTTTAATGAAGGAGCATATATTAAAGTGCAATCTATAGCTCCGTTATGGATTTAGCATTCACTAGCAAGGATAGTCCAGTACAGTTTTGACGTCCCATTTCGTGATTTAATTAGGATTTTTGTATCATTTTAGTTCCGAACTCTAGGAGATAGCCTAGAATCTAAACTGTTTTCCAATGAACATCACTGAATATGCAACGGATAGTATCATCACCATAGTGCTAGTGAGAAATAAGCATCTCATCCTCCAATCCACCACCCAATAAATCTGCTTTTGTCATTTATGAGAGGCCTAGTCAAAACATTCATTGATTAGGTTAAAACAAATGGAGAGGGTGTCGACAATCTAGATTCTTTAAACCAGTTTTGGGGCATCCATTAATCATAAGAAAGTAGAAGACAAAGTACTATCAAGAAAGCCCATCATTGCTAAATGCCAAGTGATAGAATTAAGCAAAAATTCATTTTATTAGTTGATATATCTAATGTATTATGGGTGAATCAGTAATCACGTGGGAAAAGAACTTATAATTAACCTACGTAATGTTTCTCCTCATAACATGGAAACTATTGCTTCTCAAACTGAGGCTAAAAGAACACCAATCTTTAAGTTGAAACTTTTAAACCACAGTGGAAATATAGTGAAGTTTCTTTTAGTACTACATTACTGAAGCCCAAAATTGATTGATTAGATGCAAGCTATACTTGCTTGGGTACCAGCAACACTAACCTTGAAATACTGTTCTTATACTCCGTCAATATTTAAAAGTCACCACCTTTTTCTCAATTAAACATAATTTCCTAAAGGTTTTTTAGTTGATAATAGGGCGAAAATAGTTCTTCATTCAAGTAATGACCTCGTCTAACTGAGAATCTCTAGTGAGATAAAATAGAAAAGCTTTCACTCACTTTACAGACAATTCTAATTGTCACTTTCCACATAGCGCGTAACTAATTTGTTTACAGTATAAATGCATCAGAATGTGAAAGCATGTCTCAACCATTGTTTATGTATTTATTTATAGATACAACCTTGTCATATTTTACCTTGATTCCTAATCTCAGTGATTATGGGTACGTACCACTCTTTTTTTGAAAAAAAAAAAAAGAAAGGAAGGAAGAAAGAAAAAAAGAAAATTATGGGTGCCACTCTTATGAAAGCTGCTTATTTACGTTATGATTAATTAGTAATCAAACTATTAGCAATCAGTTGCCTGATAAACCAAGACATTTTAAGAGTTCCATGAGTGTCTACCACTTTACCATGACACAAACTGGCCCTTAGCAACAGCTGGATCGAAAAAGCTCATTTCGCCAACAATAAAGCACAATTAAGGAAAGTTTTTGGTATAATTTTCCCTCAGCATCTTCTTTGATTCGTTAACTTTTCTTTTAAAAAAAATAAGGAAAGTTTTTGGAAGGTTGGAGGAATGGTAGGAATATTTAAAATCATCCAAGGGTGTGACCTAATGATCAATGCAATCAGATGACAACCACGAGAGACCAAGGTCCAAATCCTACCCAAGGCAGAAACTGCTATTTGATTGAATTTTAACCCATCTCTTTATGCCTTGGTGGCAGAGTTACCTGGCACATGTGACGAGGATAGCAGGTAACTAATGGAGATGCAGCGCAAGCTAATACGGACAACACGTTACAAAAGGTCTGTTTAAGAAAATGATAATTGTTAGAATGAAAAAAAGCTCATTTTTCAACTCTTAGGTTGAATTATGTATTTGTGCTCATAAACAAGCACGAAATTTCTTCATCAAAGGCCACCCTTTATCAAAATATAATCCAAAGTATTCAATTAATGACAATAAACAGAACAGGAGAGTAACCCTAACTTGTCTTGCAAACAAGAGGAAATCTCCTCTATCAGCATCAAAACAAAACAATAAGGTGAAAAAGGCAACTGATTAGAGTACCATATAATGAGGAACAGAGCCTAAGACGAAGAAGAAGAAGGAGAAGCAAGCATCTCCATCATTTTCTTGTCCCGCCTTTCCATTGCCACGTCCCACACGTCATTCCCGATGTGCTTCGGCTGGAAAATTTTGCCCAATAAACAAATTAGGAAGAGGAAAAACGAATTGGGTGTCAAAATATGCAGCAAAAAGAATGATAGCGAAAACCCAAAAGGAAAAAGGATCAAATCTTGGATCTGGGAAAAGGGGTTACCCGGCCATGGGCAGCTTTGTGGATAAAATACTGAGCATTGCCCATAACGCAAAGAAAACCAGCTATGATTCCCAGTGGAAGAACAGCTTCTAACCACCTCAAACCCATCTTCCTTTCGTTCCTTCTTTCTTCTCTCTTGTTCTTTTTCCCTTTATCACAGATTGATTTGCAGTAGCCACTCTCCGGAAGATGGACGCTGACATTCCCCTATTGCCCGTTAATCCTCTACTCACTCTTACTGGTCAAACTGGGCCATAACTTAGTTCAGGCCCATTTTTGTATCTGCTTGATAGGCCTTGGCCTGGTCTCTTATTTCAGTAGATAAGTAGTATATAACATACAAAAAATTAGTACATGATTGAGCAAACTTTACTATCTATTTATAATATATAATAATAATTTTAAAAAATTATAAAAATTAATAAAGTAATTATACAATTAACGAATTCTGTGCTGTTAATATATATTAATTTTTCTACCTTCTCTCTCTAATTTAGACGCTAATGTTTCCCCTCCTTTTGGCTATGCCTTCTCTTGGGATAGTTCTCTTCCCGTATCGGAGTTTTTTTCCTCCGGCATACCTCCGTTGACAAACACCGCCAGTTTTCATTGATCTTTAATCGGATCTATCCTCTGATCTGTATCGAATCGATGTGTGGGGTGCTCCTTATTTCTCCGTTAACTCCTCCAGAGATATCATTATCGGAGAAATCAAAGCTCTGGATTTGATTAGCAATTTTTCTAATAGAGAATTCTCTACTTCACCAATGTCGAGGAAATCGAAGTAAAATATTTTATTAGCAATCTATTATTGTCGGATTTCTCAACTTTTTGTTTTTGTGTATCAGTGACAAAATTGATACACTGCAATTGTTTCAAGCTTTTGTCTTTGTGTATCAATGGTGGAATTGATACATATCAGTATAAGATTTTTTATAATTTCAGAATTGAATGTATCAATGTATTGTTTTGTCTATATCAATATATTGTACCAATTTATTATTAGTATGTACCAATATTTTCAGTGATACATGAATGTAAAATACACATATTGCGTTGTGTATTAATTTAGAAGTTTTTTGTCAATTATTTATTTTGTTGCCCATGCATCAGTATTATCTTGAATAAATTATAAATTGAAAATTACTCATTCATGTTTATCAATGTATGACAACTGCATCATTTTTTATAAAACCTTTAATATTATAGAATTTTACATATTATAGATTCTTTGATTGTATATATATATTTTTTATATTTAATTTTGACTATTGAAACTGATAATAATGTGTTTATGTATTATACAATTTTTTAATGCTTATTTAGTATTATCAATATTTGAGTTTTAGGCAAAAATCATCCTTAAACTATACACTAACTATAGACTACATCCTTAAAATATTTGTCTCAGGAGAAAACATCCTCCGAGTATTTGAGAGATAACAAGTTTCATCCTTCAATTAGAAATTGTCAAAAAAAACTAACAGATCCTATAAAAATATGATTAGTTCATGTGACTCTCAACAAAAAATTTCCTCCATAATTTCATTACCTGTTATAAAATTTTCAAAAAAGAAAAGAAAATAAAAAATCTCTGACACCATTGTTCGATGAAATAGAAAATGTTAGGAAGGTGTCAAGAGACATGAAGTACTCCTATTCCCCTTTACTAATTGAGAGAGGTTAGAACTTGATTTCGCATTATCTTCACATTCTCTAAAGCCAAAATATAGTTAGATCAACAACTTTTCGTGACATCTGATATTGAAGTGATCAAATTTCTTATTTTAATGTCTTGTATTCGAGTGTTATTCTCCATTATTAAATGTGAAAATCTCCAACAAATCTCATTTTTTGCAGATCTTCAATAGAGAAAAAATATATTTCAACTGACAATTCTTTAATATCAAATCACATAAAAAATAAATGCACAAAATTGCTAGTTAAAAGATTCTTCATATGCTAAACTTAGTAGTTAGAAAATCAGGATAATATTTTCAGCATATCTCAAAATAATCAAAGCAGAGCATGCACTATTTCATGGAATCTATTAGTTTTTTGACAATTCTAATAGCAGGATGAAAGTTATTATCTTTTAAATACTTAAAGGATGTTTTCTGCTAACAAGAATATTTTGAGGATGTAATCTACATTTAGGGTATAGTTTAAGGATGATTTTGGCCTAAATCTCATCAATATTTCCAATGAAACACATAACTTTCATTTAGATAGATGAGTTTTTGATACATATATTAGTAAAAATTTAAAAAATTTCTTCGAATCTGGAACGATGATACACCCAAAGAAAAGAAATTTTTTTCAGAATCTGCGATTTCAGTTTTAAAAATTACACATGTGTGAAAATTTTGGTTTAAAATTTTAAATTTAACAAAAAAAAAACGTTTGAGATCATAGAAAGAGTGATTTACTCCCATTAAATACACAACTTCCCTTTAAAAAATAGCGCCAATTAAGAAGGCATTGTAAGGTTTTAAATTTAGATACAGTTATAATAGTTATAGTAAATTGTATCAAAAAACATGAAAACTTGCTATTTTGTAATTTTAATAAATCACACTATTTTGTATAATTATTTTACTATGTAGCACTATTCATGAAAATTTCTCTATAGCATAAGTACAGTATATTAGGTGTTAAGTAAGGAAAAAAATAAAGGATTCCTTCAAATTTGCTACCTATTTATTGTAATGTACATTACTGAGAATAAAGTTTATATATACTTTATAATACTATCTCTTAAAATAAAACATATATATTGATTATGTCCAACTTATTATAAAGGTAATCAACTCAAGTTCTATTTAATATCTCTGTGAACAAATTAACTAATTGTTTTTATGTCTTCACGTAGTAAGTAGAAATCATAGTTTCTTAAATCTTCTTACAAATAAAGTGACAATCAATCTCAATATATTTGATTTTTTCATGATACAATAAATTTGTCGCAATATGGAGCGCAATCTAATTATAACATCATAGATTTAAAGGAGTGGAATGTTTTAACTCATTTTTAGTTAAAAGATGATATATTCACAAGATCTAGAATATAAATTGTATTATAACTTTATACTTTAATTCGGAACTGGACTAATTTCTTATTTCTTTATGTTATCAAATTTCTACCAATAAACACAATATCTGGTAAGAGAATTTTTTTTGTCAATCTTGATTAATCCCCAACCCAATTGCCTTCAGCAAAAAATATTCAATGTGAGAATTTATAATCGCTACATGATGTGTCAACTCCTCTTAAGTAATATAGGATCTGTTCTAAGAGCCTGTTTGGTTATAAACACTTTTTAACTTTTTGGAGTATTTGACTCAGCCAAAAAGTGCTTCAGAAAAGTTAAAATGCTTTTAAAGAGCTAAAAAACTAAAAGTTGGTTTCCTCCAACTTTTCATTTTTTGACTTATAAGTCATTCATGTTTGACCAACATATTTACCTTTTTATCCTCATACTCTTTTCGTAATTTCAAAAATATCCTCAAGTAAATAAAATCTAGCAAATCTTTCTCTTCTTTTCTTTCTTTCCTAATAAAAAATAAGGGGGATATTTGCTTAATTTTATTCAAATTATATATTTTAAAAATTAAAAATAACATAAATAATTAGTTTATATTAAAAATAAATATAAAAAATAAATTAACTTAAATTTTAATCATTTTAGAAATAAAAATATCAAAGTAATTCACTTTTTATAGAGTTAACAGCTTTAAGAGCATTTCAGTCATTTGACAAAACATCAATAACTCTTTTTCAGCTTTAACACTTTTATCCAAATACATAACTGCTTATTTATAAAATAAATTTCAGCACTTATACTTAAAAGCCGCTTTTTTTTTAGCTCAACCAAACGGGCTCTAAAACTTCCAAATGTCTAACCATGGATACAAACATGAACTTGCCAACTACATTATTGTAAAGATAATATCTGAACGGGTTATAGTGAGATATTTTAATCTCCCAACTAATCTCATGTATTTTTTTGGATTATCAAAAAAAAATTGTCATTATCGTCTATAAGATGCACATTAGGAACCACTAGAATATGCAGGGCTTGACAAATCAACTTTACAATTTCTGCTAGTAGGTCAAGAATATACTTCACCTGAGATAGAAGAACTCTCTTTTTGCTTCTAGTTACTATTACTCTCAAGAAGTATTTCAATCGGTCTAAGTTCTTTATGTGAAACCTAATATGGAGGATAAATTTTTAAATAAGAAATTTCTGCATAATCACTTTCAGTAATGATAATGTCATTGACATATACAACGAGAAGGATAGTATCAATTGTTGATTGCCTATAGAAAATTGAGTGATCACATTCACTCTTCTTCAACACAAATTCTAGGAGTATTTTACTAAACTTGTTAAACCAAGCCTGTGAATTCGGGTTCAATCTGTACAAAGACGTCTTCAAATGACAAACTTTCTCTTACTTTTTCTGAGCAACAAAATTAGATGATTACTCTATAAACTCCTTTTATTTGAGATCACTATGAAAAAATGTATTTCTGATATCTAATTTATGTAAAGGCAATATTGAGAAGCAGTTAGGAATATAAACAATAAAACATCAGTATGCTTGGGCATAAAGAGAACTTGCCTGAATAATCAATCCCATAAGTCTGAGCGTACCTTTAGATACAAGTCATACAACATAACCATCTAAATTAACTTTAACCGCAAAAATCCACTTGCATTCCATAACTTTCTTTTCTTTGGATAAAAAGTGCAATTTTTATCTCAAGCATGTATCTCCTTATGCATTTTATCGTATCTTCCGGAATGATTCAAGGTCTGATTCATTATTTTGGGTACAAATACAAAGTTTAAAAGACAATAAAAGAACTAGACTTAGGAGGTAAATGGTTATAAAAAAATAAAATTATCAATATAATATGTGGATTTGTACGTATCTTTGCAAAGAGAAATAAGAAATCAAGTTTTCTAGAGTAGAATCACGCAAAGTAGGATCTGATGATGAAGTAACTAGTGCATGACATGTACCATTGGCCTCCCGCCTCCTAGAATAAAGTTGAACAAGTAAAGATCTTGTTGAATCAAATGGAATAGTTAGTCACTCATGAGGCATACTAGTCCGTTATTAAGTTAAAAAGACGTTATTATCTGATTGTTTAGTCAAAAATAGGTGTGATTTTGTAAATTAACTATCCATCTTTCTCCCACTAAGTTGTAAAAATATGAATCATGTAAAAGAGTGATGTATTTTCTAAGAATAGCATATTAATTGGCATCAAATATTTTTCAAGGTCAAGAGAGTAACAATGATAACCCTTTCAAACATGAGAATAGCTCATGAACACATGGGCTTTTGGGTCCAACTTAGTGGTCGAACATCTTAAACATAACAAATCTTATTAACACTTTGGGCTCCACTTAATATAGAAACTTGTTTGAAAAAGAATATTGTAAGGCACACCACCAACAAGCATGATAAATTATAGGCGATTGATCAAAAAACAAGTACCGGAGATCACATTAGTGAACATTTTGGATGTAAAGGTCTTAATTTCATCAAAAATTTACTTGATGTAAAATAATTAATACTACACTCTTGATTTTTAAATGTTAAAGTCTTTATTCATATTTCATTACCAACTCACATATTGTATTCAACTTTTTTCTATCTCTTTTTATAGATTTATTTTATACAGATGCTAAAAGTCAATTAAATTTTACTCAAGAATAAGAATGACAGAGCATTTCAAGCTAATAGTAATGTATTTCACAAACTTGAATATCAATAAAAAGTTGATTTGTCAAATTTAGTTTGAAAAGAAGAAAAAAATACTTACTCTCAGTCAAGTTTTATTCGGCTAAAATTATATTTTAAAAAGGAAACATAAATGATCTTTTATGACCGATTGATGTTTGAATATAAGAAACTAAATTTACTATTTTTTTAAATATTTTATTATTGATTATTAATATTATAATTTTAAATTAAAAATATCATATAATTAGGATAACATTTATAATATTTTATTCATCTTAATTTATGTGATACTTTTTTAGTCAGTTGAAAAACAGTCTTTTTATATTTAATAATTATTTTTGTTATTTCAATCTTTAATAAGATAATTTAAAATTATATAAATATTTTCATTCATTGTAGATCATAAAATTTTAAAAATTTCCTCTTCGCGGTACATGGAGTATGTAATACTCTTCCTGTTTCAATTTATGTGATGTATTTGACTAGACAAGAAATATGTAAAAAATTTAAAATTTGGAATTTAAAATAAATTAAAAATATTTATATAATTATAAATTATCTCATTAAAAATAAAATAAATATTTCAAAATTAAATTATTATTAAATATAATTTTTTTTAATGATCTAAAAGAAAAGTCTATCATATACTTAAATAAGTATTTTGTAATCATAAAATTGATATCCAATGGCAAAAGAGAGTACATGTTTTCAGAGTGAATGATACAATGCAGAGCGTCGAATGAAAATGTCGGCCACTCTGTCTGTCCAGCTCAGCGACATTATACTCTTCAACTGGGGACATTTTCGACATTATGCTGCTTCACTTATTCCAACTTTCTCCTTTTTAAAATAAATCGTATTTTAATCTTTTAATTTTATTTTAAAATAAGTGATATTTTACCTGATTAAAAAGATATTAATGATATTTTTTTAATTTTATTCTTAGGTAATTAAAGAAAATTTTATATAATCAAAAAAATAATAAAAAATTATATTATTTTAATTTTTAAAAATAAATAATTTTTATAAAATATATATTTAAATTAAAAATATTACTTATTTTAAAACGGAAATATATTTTAACCCCCCGAAATCCCACCTGGATTTCATCTACCTAGTATCGTATCAGAAAACAGTAAAAAAAAGGAGAAGAAACAAAAAAGAAGAGCTTTTTCATGTGCTTACGGCGTACCTACCGGAACTCAATAATTGAAACTACTTTTCCACAATTTTCCACATTTTATTTTATTAATAATCATTTTCTTTCATTCACACCACACATGACAGCGGATTCTTGGGTGACAATAGTCCAATTCATACACTGTACAATTAATGGCAAGTTTGATAAGCAGAGAAAGCGGAATATTTTGAGATTAAATTTAATTAAAAATCAAAATTTATATTATTAATTAAATATATTATAAATTTTATTATTAAAGTGACTTCATAATTAATAAGACTTAAAAATATTTATCATTTTATCACAATCTCTATATTTATACCGTTCATTTATACACAAATTTAGGTATATTTATTTATTCATTTATTTACATAATAATAGAGATTCTATATATTTCAATTTTGTGCAGCCACCAAATAGTAATGCTAGCAGGTCCAAGTGACAAAAAAAATTGAAAAAGAGAAGATTTTGCTGCCTTTCTAGCAATTTCACACTTTTCGGCACTTCTCTCTGTCTACTTGTTTCTTTTCTTTTCCTTTTTCCCTGTCATCTGCCGCTATATACAGGGAACCCCATATGACTCTTTTCTTATATACTTGACCTGAAAAGCTATGTCAGGTTTATATAATCACAACTTCTCACCTTCATCAAGAGCTGCATCTCCCCAGATTAGAAGTAATCCAGATGTCGACAGGTATGTTTTTTTTTTTTTGGTTTCTTTATCTTGCTGAAAAATCCACATTTTCTTGAATTTTGCTATGTGGGTTGTGATCGCCATGTGATTCTTTTTCTTTTTCTCTTTGTTTGGGGAACATCTCAGTAATCAGTACTTGTCAGAACTGTTGGCGGAACATCAAAAGCTTGGTCCTTTCATGCAAGTTCTTCCCATATGTAGCACACTCTTGAATCAAGGTAACTTCATTTTTCGTCCAGTCGCCTATCTGCTTGAATTCTTGCGGTAAATCTGCACTTTCTATGGGGTGGGGTTCAGAGGTTTAGCTGCATTACTTCTGATTTCTCGTGGTTAAAAGATGACAAGTTGGATCTGATTTTGTTGGTTTTTACCTTCATAGACCACCATTTGTGTTACTTTATCTGTTCTTGCCCAGCTTCTCACAGTGATGGGGATTGTGAATGTGGCCCGACAAAAGTAATTACTATCTTTTTTAGATTTTATACCCTTTTTGATTAGCTAATGGAAAGAAACTTAATCCTTAAGGCACTCGGAGACATTTTACTCCTGATGAAGAAGGTTCATTTGCACCTTCATGTTCACAGATGGCAGGAGAAATGATAAGGACATACAAAAAAATGAACTTTTTTCAGCAAGTTGCATCTTTTCGAATGTTATACATGTTTACTCAACATGGCCAACCAAGGTCCATACCTTCGACAGTTTAGTTACTGCTTTTCAGAAATCTCAAATAAGTAAACTAAGAAAAATATGGGTTAGTTTGATCAAACAGATATCCATGGAATAACCTGCTTTAGAGTGGACATTCTGTGCTGATGTTTGCTTGAAAGAATATCTGGCCATTCTGGAAAGTTCCAGACTTGTTTAGATGCAAATTATTAAGTGCATGTTCTTCATGTCAACACCCTTGATCTGGGTTAGTTTTGATGGATATGCCCCGTGAGTTTTTAAGAATTCAGAATTCGTGAGGTTAGTCCAAATTTTAATCTTTCTATCCAGAAAGAAATAGTAATGTTTATTTCTCTTAAACTCATGGTACTTTATTGGGTTTATTTCCCAAGCTTTTGATGATCATGCTACCAATTTTGTTGTTAAACCATGCCGTGCATTGTAGTCAAACTGCTATCTAATTGATGCTTGATAACCATAACTAGATTCTAATTTTCAGAGATCTTACAGGTAATTAACTACTTTTTTTTGTCATAGTCATGCTATTATTACTATGTTGATCTAGTGATCAATTACCTTGACTACATTCTGTTTTTCAGAGATCATAAGGATATCAGGAATGATGCCAAACCAAGGTTTTGGTGAGCTAGATAGGTTTCGGCATAGAAGTCCCAGCCCTATGACTTCTGCAAACCTTATGTCAAATGTGGGTGGAACAGGATTGACTGGTTGGAGTGGACTTGCTCAGGAGGTAATTGACTCTGTGATCTTATATCTGACAAGTTGTCCATTTGAGCTATGTTGTGAATTTCTTCTCTTAACAGGACCATCTCCTTAATCTTCGTGTGTCATATATACAAGAGGAAAAGAACCGTAGTATCAGAGCTATATAAATTTAGATACAATGATTCAGCAAAAAGTTTAGTAGCTGGAGGACTTCTGTGATTTTCTCAACAGTATAACTTGGACATAACTTGCTATTAGTAAAAGGATAAGCGCTAAGCTCCAATCCTTCAAGAATTTAGTTTCTTAGCTTTCCATACATACCATTAAAGACATGGAGATAGGAACTTGAACAGCTAGCTTATTTCTTCTACCATCAGTTGTTTGATGTTTAGCTAGTTAAATTTGTTTCGAGGTACTGCCATTCTTACATAGCAAGGGAAGGATGATTACCCCAAAAAGCTTCGCTTGCTCTGAAGCATTTGAAGCTCACACAGCACGACCGGCGAGTAGAGCCAAGCCCAACGCTTTCCGTCATTACAAATTTCCTTTAGACTTCTTCCTTTTATAATAGTGGTGTCTGGATCAATTTGTGCGTACCTCAACTAATCTCTGGCAGCCTGCTAGCGTACAAGCACGGGTACTAGGTAAACATGCCACCCAGGTTGGAGCTGGTGGATTCACACTGAGTGTTATAGCTAGGATTTGAACCTCAACTCTCCAGATTTCTGATAGACCCTTATTGCACAATGTATATTGCCTAGCAATTTGACTCGCATTCCATGTAATACTGAATCCATAAGGATGTGAATACGTTTGACTATGGACATCAAAATTGGTAATGTTGGATAACATGACTAACATTAGACATATATGTCTAATTTGGCTGTTTCCGGTACAGCTTTGGAACAGTTATGTTCTTTCAGTGGTGGTACTGTTTTCAGTTTATCCATATATATATCAATGTTCAGTTTAAATGTTAGGATGTTGACAACCATAAAGAATATGGATGGACCCTTGCACTACAGAATTGGCCCTCTCGAAATTTTGTTCTTATCATGTCCTTAGGCATGGTGGCCTGAAGATCAGAACATGAAATTTATTGGTGACAGAGTGAAGAAGATATGTAGGATTTTGGAACTGTTTGAGCTGTTATATTAAGTGAGCAATCGTTTGGCAGTTGGCATGTGAGATACAACGAAATTCAATCTGTCACTAGTTAAGCTTATTAACTGTGTGCATCTTTAGTTTACCCATGCTGGTGATTCATTTGATAATTGATTTCTAATGCATTATTATCTATGGATCTTTTTTGTCTTTTTGCCTCTTTTAGTGTCAAGCACTTTGTGTCATGTGTTAACTGGTTTCTTTACATCTTTCCCCACTTAATTTCCCTATTTTATCCTAAATACAGTTTATCTATTTGTGGCAGAGACTAAGTGGAGCTCCTGGAATGTCAATGGACTGGCATGGGGCACCAGCAAGTCCTAGTTCGTACACGGTGAAAAGGATATTGCGCTTAGAAATTCCATTAGACACTTATCCAAATGTAAGGATTTATTTATTGTTTTTGCACACCGGCTGTCAGTGCTATATAGTTTAATTTGGGGCAAATAAACCCTTGATTGAACTAACTTCTATGTGGATTTCAGTTCAATTTTGTTGGGCGACTTCTGGGTCCCAGGGGCAATTCCTTGAAACAGGTGGAAGCTACTACAGGATGTCGTGTGTATATTAGAGGAAGAGGGTCAATAAAGGACCCCGATCAGGTAATGCTAGTATTCTATTCTATGTCAGTCCTGTTGAATTGTCTGATTGATTAGCTCTGGCTGCATTTGTATGAAATTACTAATTATCAGACGTATTGTTTGCCAAGTCCCCAAGATGCTTTTGCTGAGTACAAGTTTCTTTCATAAATAGTTTCGAACAAAAGCATCTCATGTATTTGATCATCCCAATCAGATATGATGCTTTTAGGTTAGTGCTTGTCCTGCAGAACTTCCGCAACCTATGTTCATCTTCCTTTTTTATTAATATCTATATACAGTTTCCTGCCTTGTTTCTCTTAGTACGGTTGGGCTCTGGCTTAGTGTGATTAAACTGTGAATTTAGTCAGGAAGATGTTGAGGCGAGTAAGGGGGTTTTGCTGGCTTGCATCTTCATATAAGAAGGGTTACATTAAACTTGTAGCCTGGGTCAGTAGGTCATTAAGGGTAGGTATGATGTAGTTCACCATCCTTTTTGATTATGAACTGCAGGCAACGTACCTACTGAAACAAATAAAATAAGTGAAGGAACCGGAAAATCTTGATTAAATATCCTCATTTTTACTCTTTAATATATAGCTCGTTTTTTGGTCATCACGCAGGTTGTATATTTATGTATCTATTCACTTATTAATTATCATTTGTTCATAGGTTCACCTATTAATTATCTTGAGCAATAGAGAAGACTATATTGCAGTATTAACTAGAAAAAAAGAAGAAGAAGATACTCCGTCGAAATGAAGGAGGTTCGTAGAAAGGGACTGATGGGGCCTAGGGATTAAAATTCTTACTAGTTAGGTCTATATAAAGAAATTGTCATGACACTAAGAGTACTGTTAAGTTTACGAAGAGCTAAAGATTGGTGCGAATCCAGTTCCTACCAATTTAACAGAAACTGATAAAGTAATAGATTGTATTGCCCATTTTGTACCATTTAAGCTTTGCTTCAATTTTCAGTTTATGTACAAACAAGGAAGATCATAGAAACATTAGCATTCAAATTTTCTGCCTGATGCTTGTACTCTCAAGGGTTTTTGTTAAAAGAATTTTCATCATTGATACTGGAAATTTTTGAATGGGTTTCTTATCCAAAAAATTTCTTTTAAGTGGGTTATGCCATTATGCACCGAGTTTCAGATTGAGACTTAGTTGTTTTGTGTTACGGACCAAAATTGCGTAAGGGTATTTTGTTGTCAATACAGATCAATTAGTACCACTGTAAAGTTATGGCTCTGTCAATATCAACTTGTTCTTTGACTTCCTGTAAATCAGATATTTATATTTGAAGATTTCATTAACTAATTTAATAGGCCGTTTATGTGAGCTGATCATTGAAGTTCTAATGTATTTTTATGGTTTATAATCTCAAGGAGGAGAACCTACGCGGAATACCAGGATATGAGCACCTGAATGAACCACTCCATATTTTAATCGAGGCGGAACTACCAGCCAATATCGTGGATATTAGATTGAGACGGGCACAAGAAATAATAGAGGAGTTTCTCAAGCCAGTGGTATGTAACCCGATTTAATCCTTTGTTAAGCACATTCATGAGTTTATGTTACTAATTGAACTGCACATGATTCTTTTTTCTATCTTTGATATCATCCTGTTCCTCACAAAGAGGATACAATTCTCAAAATATTAACAGTTGACTATATAGGGGCTCTATGATGGTAGTAGAACTGGTTTAAGTATCTGGCACCAACAACAGTTTATCATATAGTAGATAAAACTAATTTTAAAGAAAAAGTATCTGGAACTCGAGCTTCATCTCAATGTTTTCTGCATATTCGGAAATAATGTGGTGGATTCTAGTCCAGTCCTATATATCTCTTTCATCTTTTTCCTGAGAAAAACATAGTTCTCTTATTAGTTGCACCTCTTATCTGAAGCATAAATTAACATAGATTCTGTTCTTTGAGTAGGCACATTTAAAAGAAAAAACAAGACAAACCAGTTTGTATTTTCACTAGTTTTTACTGCCTCATACGTTGTACAATGCTACTATTTACAGGACGAGTCACAGGATTACATAAAGAGACAACAATTGCATGAACTTGCCATGCTAAATTCAAATTTCAGGGAAGAGAGTCCTGGACCGAGTGGCAGTGTCTCTCCTTTCAATACTGGTGGATTGAAACGCCCCAAGACTGGTCGTTGAGCTTTCATACATCCAAGTTTTTGATCTCATATCCGCGTAGCTACCTAAACCCAAGATATGAATAGAGAAAGAGGTCCCTTGCACGGGTTGCGTTGTGGATTTTATTTATTTTTTCAGCAGAAGAAACAAAAAGAAAGGGAGTATATAGGAAGAATACATCATGTGGATTAAAGTTGGCTCTTTTGGATTAATTTTTGGTCGTGCCAGTTCTTGTAAACTTGTTCCATTGGATTTATTTATGTGTTAGTAATTGTTGTATGAGATGTTTTATTACTGTCTCGTTTATTGTGCTCCTGGTTTGTAACATATAAGTATTTCTTCGACTTGGCCATTGAACAATTAATATCAACACTCAGTTAGTACAAGCTTGTCCCATACATATATGAAATGTCATTTAAGTCATTGTTTCGAAGACATGAAGTAGCTTAGAAACTCACAAGATAGTTTCAAGATCAACATACCTCAATATATTCCTTAAATTACCAATCATTAGCTCTAAATGTTAAAGAATGAGCTGAACAATCCATTTTCCAGTCTCGTTTAGCAAATCAAAGACATATTTTTGATCTCAAGCAAATTCCTTGTTTAGAATGGGCCACCTCAATTCCTAGGAAGTACTTTTAACTTGCGTGTAATTGTGTATACTATATTCAGTCCCCTGTACTTTTGTGACTGTTAATCGTGTATTGCGTATACTCTCTCTCTCTCTCTCTATTTTTTTTTCATCCTTAATTTGAATTGGAACCTTTCTTGGTTTAGATGGAGATCATCCTAGTATATCTGTCTTGGCTTGCAGTATTGTGTTTTTGGGATAGCTTTCTCGCGATGTCTAATTTTTTTTTGTGTGTGTTTTTCTTACATTGAACAAATACCTTTTCTTCCTGTTATTTGTATTATTGAGTGTGTGATCGTTTGCTTTCTTCTCCTGTATGATCTCTACAGTGTTTATAGCAGTTTATGGATTATAGTGGCTTTAGTGAATGATGGTAAAGTAAGATTTTGTCCTCAGGAGGGGCTGGGGCGAGGGTCAAGGATGGAAAAGGAGTCGCTAGGCTGAGAGTTGGGTCTTGAAAGATAGAGATCCACTTTAACGGGGAAGTCTATAAAGCTAGTGAAGATTCTTAAGAAGAGAAAGATCAGCATAACTTATGTCCAAGAAACCAAATGGATGAGTACTAAGGCTAGAGATGTAGACGGGTATAAATTATGGTACTTTGGAGGCTCGAGAGTAGAAATAGAGTAGCCATTTTAGTAGATAGGGAACTCAGAGAGCTAGTGACAAAGGTTAGGAGGGTGAATGACAAGATGATAATTAATCTAGTCTTTGGAGGTTTACCTTGAATGTGATTAGTGCATCGCACAACAAGTGAGTTTAGATAAGGAGGATAAAAACAAGATTTAGGAGGATTTGGACGAGGTTGTGAGGGGTATCCTGCACACCAAGAAGCAATTTGTAGGAGGAGATTTCAAGGGTCACATCAGGAAAACTTCAAGAGGTTATGATGATGTTCATGGTGGTTTTGATTTTGGGGATAGAAAGAAGGAGGAGTTTCGCTTTTGACTTAGCGAAAGCTTTTAATTTGGTGATAACGAATTCGAGTTTCCGGAAGAAGGAGGATCACTTGGTGACCTTCTATAGCATAGTGGCTAAGACTCAAATAGATTACTTATTCCTTACAAAGTGTGATAGAAATCTATGTAAGGACTGCAAGGTGATCCTATGTGAGTATCTTACGACCCAACATAAGCTCTTGATATTGGATTTAGAGGGCTTTATATGATCAATCGAGGATCAAGTGGGTAGCTTGATTACTGTCAGAGCTCAGGAGATGAAGGAAATGCTGAAGGCAATGGGGGCTTGGGGGAGTAGTGGAGATGTGAACAACATGTTGAATAGGACTTCTAATTGTATTAGAAAAGTAGCTAGAGATGTGTTGAAAGTGTCGAGGAGTGACACTAGTGGAGTTCGAAGGGATTGATGGTAGAGTGGAGTTGTCCAAGGGAAAGTGAAAGCCAAAAGAGCTGCTTATATGGAGTTGGTGGAGAGAAATGATGAGGAAAAAAGGGCAAATAAGGAGAAGTATATGACAACGAAGAAGGAAGCGAGTTAGCGGTTACAATGACTAAAAACACCAATGTTTGAACGCTTGCATGAAGAATTTCAGGATGAAGATGGAAAAAGAAATTTTATAGACTCTCTAAGGAGGGAGAGAGGAGGGCCCGAGACCTGGACTGAATTAAGTGCATTAAAGACGAGAAATGTAAAGTTTTGGCGGAAGAAGCTCACATTAGACAAAGACGCATACATATTTTCATAATCTCTTGAATGAAGTGGGGAACAGGAATATTGTTTAGGTAATTTAGAGCACTCCGAGCATTATAAAGATTTTGTGTTCTCATTCGGTGTTTGATACCTGCATTGGAGTTTGACTAATTTGGATTCATACTGCATAGGGCCCATTTAGGAAAAGCGCCCCTTATCAAACACTTCTCCATTCTTATGGCTCAAAACTGACTTGTGAGGATATTAAGTTTGAGGAGGTTATATGTAAGATGAGAAGGGAGAAGGCAGCCAGGTTAGATAGAATTTCGATAGAGTTCTAGAAGCAAGTATGGAGTAGCTAATTGGTTTACATCATTTTTAGGATATCAAAAATATCCCAAGAATGAAGGTGGAGTACAATGATCCCTATTTACAAGAACAAAGGTGATAATCAGAATTGCAACAACTATAGGGGTATCAAGATGGTAAGTGACACTAAGAAAGTGTGGGAGAAGGTGATGGATATGAGGATGAGGAGGGGTGTTCCTATCACCGAGAATCAATTTAGATTCATGCAGGTGCTTTAGAGTACAGAAATCGTACATCTTGTAAGGAGTTTAATGGAATAGTAGAGGGAGAAGAAGAAGGACTTGCATATGATGTTCTTTGACCCCGAAAAAGTTTATGACAAAGTCTGGGTGGGTGGGTGGGTGGGTGGGGGGGGTCCTATAGAGATATTTGAAGGCTAAAGGTATACTTGTAACTTACAATAGGACAATTAAGGACATGTGTGACCGAACCAAGATCAAAGTGAGGATAGTGAGAGGAGATTTGGATCCCTTCCTAGTTGAGTTAAGGGTTGCATTTGGGATCGACTCTTAACCTGTTTCTATTTTCCTTGATGATTAATGACCTGAAATAATATATTCGAGGAGAAGTGTCATGGTGTATGCTATTTACAGATGACATAGTTTTGATTGACAAGACATGCAACATTGTTAATGATAGGTTGGAAGTTTAGAGACATACCCTAGAGTCTAAAGGATTCAAGTTGAGTAGGACAAAGATAGAATACTTGGAATTAAAGTTCAATAACGTAACTCATGTGGTAGATCCAGAAGTAGAGATTTTCAAGCATCTATGGTCAATATCAAAGGAAATTGAGAGATAGATGATGATGTTGCATATCGTATTGGAGTAGGATGGATGAAATGGAAGCTCGCATTCGGTGTCGTGTGCAATAAGAACGTGCCACAAAGATTTAAAGATAAGTTTTATAATGTGGTGATCAGACCAGCTATATTGTATAAGGCGGAGTGTTGGCCGATCAAAAACTCGCACGACCAGAAGATAAAAGTAGCGGAAATGAGAATATTGAGATGTATGTATGAACATACTAGGAGAGATAGGATCAGGAACGAAGTTATTCAAGATAATATAGGAGTGACCTCTGTGATCGACAAGATAAGGGAGCAAGACTGAAAAGTTCTGGCATATGATGAGAAGATGTACAGATTCCTAGTAAGAGGGCGTGGGAGATTCTCTATAATGGGTATAAAGAGAGTAAGAGGTAGGTCGAAGAAGTGTCAGGGAGATGTGATTAGACATAACATGACACAGCTGCAGGTTATCGAGGACATGAACCTACATAGTAAGATATGAAGGTCGATGATAATGGTAGAAGGTCAATAGGTAGTTGAGTGTGTCTAATTCTTTTTTTTTATAGTTTTGTTAGTATTATTCTCCTACTATCCTATTATTCTATTTTAGTATTACCTGTGTTTCCTTTCATTTCAATTATTGTACTGTTTGTGTTATTATTCTCATCATCTTTTGTTAATTATAAATTTTTAAACTTTATATACTTGTTATTTGATATGCTTTACCTGCGGTGAGGGTCTATCAGAAACATCATCTCTGCCCTCACAAGGTAAGCATAAAACTGTGTATATACTACCCTCCTCAAATTCTACTTGCGAAACTACACTAGATTTATCGTTGTTGTATCTTAACTTGTATGTGGTTCTTGACAAATAATTTGTAGATTATTAGAATTTTGTATATTCTCGAGCAACTTATACAAGGAATTAATATCAAGAGTTGATCACTAAATTAATAGTTATTATTTCAGAAAATCACATTTTTCTTAATTCCAATTTTCTTCTTTTGAGAAAGATTATTCTATTTCCTAGTCCATTTATTTCATCTTGAAAATTATCTCAAAATATCCCAAAAAGAATAGATTTGGTGGGTTACACAAATGCTCTCTGTGACATTGATGTTGTGGGTTCATGTATCATTCTACATTAGCTTGGGTTTCGATGTGGCGTAAAGAGTATGAAAAGGTATCCGTGTTAAGTTTTAACTTTTGACTTTCAACGTATAACTGAACTCAGAGAATGACTGACGCAGCCAAAGTTTGGACGTGTCTATAAGGCAGCGTGTGCTGCTATATACATGTTGTTTTCATTCTTTTAAAATTTTTATACAAAAAATTGAAATGTGATTGAAATTATTCTTTCTTGATTTTATTTTTTATGATGATATTTAATTATGCACATTTTAAAAAAAAATTTATGATATTTTTTTTTGTTTTTTATAGTTTGGACGAAAGAAAATGATCATACAATAATCTCGTATATTATTTTGAGATTTTTTGAATATAAAAATGAAAATATTTTAAAGTATCCTTCAACAAATATAAAATCCAGACTTGGTAGGAAGGTAAACATTCTAAAATAATCCTGCATATTCTACGATTAAAAAATAAAATTTGATAACACGAATTCATAATTTTAAAAATATTAAATATTAAACTTATGGAGCTTAATTTTAAATTCCTTTGGTAGTTAAAGACCCGTTTGATCATAGAATTTGAAGGCACTATTTAAAATTTATTTTATCAAACATCTGGTTGGCCATAGAAATTATTTAGTTTTCAGGAGACTAGTTTTTAAAACCCATAATCTGCTTCAAACATATTTTTTGGCCAAAATACAATCATTTGTTTCTTTTTAAGTTTTAAAATTTGGCCCAAACTTTTACATTTTATAAAAAAATTTCATTTATTACTTCGGATTTGTTTTGCTTGATTGGTATGAATTTACTTCGGATTTGTTTTGCTTGATTTGTATAATTTTTTTTTCATATTTAGAAATTCTTATCAATATATGAGGTCGCTCATCTCCTACATTGAATAATATTTGCTTGTAATGTATATATTTTTCTTTCGATTTGTAAATCCTTGCTCTCCGACCGTTGTTATTATCTATTTTTTTTGCACTGATGGATCTTCATAACTAATTGTAATTTGACAAATTGGCGCAGCTAATAATTATGTTATTAGTAGTTTTTACTGAAATATCGTATTACAACTTTAGGATAATGTATTATCAAATTCCTCATAAAATAATAATTCATATCAAACTTATCTATATATAAAATTGTAATTTGTGATAATAATAACAAACGTCATCAATAAAAGCTCTATATAATTTAAAATTAACAAGAATATTTATTTGATATAATTAAATATTTCTAATAATTTTTAAAACTTGTAAATACAAACCATGTCTCATATATATATTTTTGTAAAGATGAAAGTTTAAAAAACTATGAACAAATATATTTTAAAAATTCAATTCAAATTCACCCAAATTTTGATTTTTCCAAAAATCCTTTTGAGAATCTATAGCCAGCGAAAAAGGTAAGGTTAATTCAAAGCCACCAACCTTGAGCAATATTTGTAGTAGGTGGTAGTTGATGACTGAAAAGAAGGTGGAAACAACAACCATTTTTGCCATTTGCCATAATTTAGATTTTACTCATTTTAGGCCCAGTGGGCCAGTACCAGCCACCTACTGTAAGTTACTCTATGTTTGATACGATAGAAATGATAATTTAATTAATATAATTTTATTAATTTTTTAAAAATATATAATAATAATTTTTTTATATTTTAAAATAATTTTAAATATTAAAAATAAAATTAATAAAATATAATTAATTATTTTTAAATTTTAAAATAATTATTTTTAACATATTTAACAATTAAAACGGGGAGAAGGGAGTAGTACTCTTCGGCTCTCTTCCTTATTTGCAACTACGTGTAATTTTGAAACAGATGCTTAATGCAGCAAACTGCTTCAGACCCGTCCATTTGTCATATGCTCGTATTGTTTCTCTTTATTTAACCTCGGCCTTGCCGTCCTGTATTTAGGTCATAAAGATTCCCTTATTTAATCTCTCCATTTTAGTGCCACTAAAGCCGCTGCCATTTTCTTTTTTATTTTTTTGCTCTGCTGATCTGAGGTTACATGATGTGCTGCTGCTGAAACAGCTCTTAATTTTTTCCCTTCATAGTGACGATCAGAAAAAAGGTTAACCCTTTTCCTTTTCTTGATTTATTGTTAACTCCATTACGTCTTTTTTTTTTTTGCCTGAAAAAAAAGAATCCTTTTTTTGATCTTTGAGTGAATCTTCTTACTCTTCCATGGCCATGATATTTATGTTTCGTTTGTTTACTGAGCGGTGGAGATCATTTTATTGATGTGTGAATAATAATATAACCATTGCTTTCAATTTCCCATTTTAGGCTGGTTGGTAGAAAATGGTGGCGATGTCTCAACTTCGTTGTTCCCCTCTTACTGGCTACTGTCAGAATCGTACTCAAAGCCCTTACCTTTCTGGTGTCTCGGCCAGATTTTCTGATAACAGGCTCTCTTTTAACCCTTTAAAAACTGCCCGTATTGCTTCTAAACAATTGGATCATGGTTTATTGCTGAAATATCAAGTTCCTTGTGCTGGTGGAGGTGATGGAGGAAGTTTGGGGATTGGAAGGGGTAGTGGTGGTGGTGGTGGGGGCGGTGATAGTGGAGATTGGAGTAAGGGTGGAGATTCGGATGATTCAAAGTCTTCTTGGGATGGTATTGGACCAATAGGTGCTTTTGTCAATGGCTGGAGATCAAGGATTGCTGCAGATCCACAGTTTCCTTTTAAGGTTCTTATGGAGGAATTGGTTGGTGTAAGTGCCAATGTTCTTGGAGATATGGCATCAAGGCCTAATTTTGGGCTTAATGAACTAGATTTCGTGTTTTCCACGCTTGTTGTTGGTTCAATTATGAATTTTGTGTTGATGTATCTATTGGCACCTACAGCATCCGCTTCGATCCAAACTCTCCCTTCGGTTTTCGCCAATTGTCCACCGAGCCACATGTTTCAGTCTGGTTCTTATGGTTTATTGAGTAGGCTCGGCACATTTGTGTACAAAGGAGCTCAGTTTGCTGCAGTTGGATTTGCTGCAGGGCTTGTTGGGACTGCACTCTCCAATGGTTTAATCAAGATGAGGAAGAAGATGGATCCGAATTTCGAAACACCAAACAAGCCACCTCCAACACTTTTAAATGCTGCAACTTGGGCAATACATATGGGTATCAGTAGTAATTTAAGATATCAAACACTTAACGGTGTTGAGTTTGTGCTAGCCAAAGGTCTTCCTCCTTTTGTATTTAAGACCTCGGTTATTGCTTTGAGATGCGCGAATAACATTCTTGGGGGAATGACATTCGTCATGTTAGCAAAGCTGACAGGATCACAGAAAGCTGATGAAGGAAAGGTTGTCGGCCTTGAAGACGCGCTAGTTGGAGAGAAAGAGAGGTTGCTGGACCAAAATGACAGTATGCATACTGCTGATGCTGCTTCAAAGTAATTTATCTGTATTTGTTTCTAAAATACCTCAACCAAAACCTGCTCCCTCCCTCCTGATCGAACCATTTTCCCCCTTTGCTCTTAGTATGATCTATAAATAAATGATTTTTGTTGTCTTTTTAGTCCAAGAAAGTCTTTCTGACTTCTTGTAGGAGCTTGGAGTGTGTCAACCATGTCTAACGTTGGTTTCGTAGAATAGAACAGGAGTTTGCTAATATTGATTCGAGGATTGTTTTCTGTTCCTTTGTGTGGTTCAAGATGAGATGCTATGTGAAAAACATCTAAAGATAACATTGTTTCTATATAATTGTATGGAAAGGCGACTATAACGAGGTTAGGCAAGCAACTATGTCGCTTGGGCGTGTCAGATTTTCCAAGAGAGTCCGAGTAACATAGACTGCCAAAGTAGCTATCTATAGCTCCGAATATGGTGTTTCTCTCCTTTAGATATTATTATCTAAATAATATTCCAAGGTACAACAACAGGCGTATTGCTGAGTGATTATTTTGCATCTGCTGGTTGCCCCTAGTTCGGAGGAACTGGTGGGTGCAAGTACCTCCTAGCTGTAGCCAAATTTTGGATTGTGACAGCATACACATGCTGTACTAGTACATGTACAAAATCCTAATGAGAAACTACCTCTTCTAGTAAAAACTGAGTTGATACAACATTCGTCAGAAGGCTATGATAAAGAGGTTCTTGTTATCAACATATAGAACAGAAGCTCTAAGGTAAATTCCCTATTCTACATACTAATTTTTCAAGTACAAAAGATAAACTACTCTATTAACGAGGCATAGTAAGACTGACACCACTGATACTGTAACCTTCCGATACGTTGGATGATAGAAATGGATCTCTGCTAGTGCTATCAGAAAATGAAGATGATGATTTTGGTTCGTTAAATTTGGCTTTAGAATCTACTGTATCGGCGTCAGTATCTGGCATCATGTTGAAAATAGACTGAATAGTCTCCAGCTCCCTGACCACATCCAACATTGAAGGTCTGTCTTCTGGTTTGTCCTCGCAACACTTAAGGGCCAAAGCTACAAACTTTTCCACGCATTCGGGAGGATAAGGTCCCATCGTACTGTCCATGACCGAGAACATCTTCTCTCGACAATGAGCCAAATTTACCTGCCATTGATGGTTCAAGGTTGTAATCCAATATTTCAGAAAGGGACTAAACACGGTGGAGTTGCTCTTTTGGCAGCCTATATGTCACAGTTTTGAGGCGTAAAGATTGCATAAAATTTATGTTCACATTTCACCTATCCCTTCTCAGCCCCACCATAAAAATTGATGGGTTCAAACACCCAGTATAACATACATATGAAAATCACTAAAATTTAAATTCTAAAAGGCATCATTTTCTAAAGTATGAAGTGCAGTGTGTTCTATTCAGGAGTATTTCGCTTTGTGTTCGCGGCGAGTAAACATATGCACGCGATAAGAAAATGGAAATGGAGAAGTACCTCGCGGACAATGTTTTTTCCGTGTGAGATTGGACGCATTCCGGTTAAGATTTCTAGAAATACAACTCCCAGGCTATATACATCACTTTTATCTGTCAATTTACGGGTCAAGAAATATTCGGGATCAAGATAACCCTGCATATACAAGTTGTGTCTCAGTACTTCAAATTCAATGATAACAGTGTGAAGATAGTGAGGTCAAAGAGAATATTAAAAAAGGAAAGAGGGGGTGGGGGGTAAATTTTAAAGGATTTTAAATATAACTTTGTTCAGAATTTAGAAGAAGTAAAGATAAATAATTCCAAAAAAAAAAAAAAAAAAAATAGAAGGAAAAAGTTTTAAGCATTTAGTGAATGTATATTAGAAACTTTGACCCCAAGGAAAAATAATGAGCATTCCTAATAGGACTACTTCTGTTGCTGCTTCCTGCTTGTCTTTACTGCAATTTCTTGATCTACTACCATCAAAAGGTGTATTCGGTATGACGGAAAATATCTTCAAATGAGGCGTTTTCTAGTGTTCGGTTGCTAAAAAATGTTTTACATCCAAAACAAAAGGGGATGACTTCCCACACTTTTTGCTCAGAAGTTATTTTCCTTTACAATTTTCTTAATTCTTAACTAATATAACTACTTTAACCAACATTTAGACATTATTATCTATCATTAAAACTCAAAAAAATTCATAAAAGACGTCTGGTTTTGTGATGTTATTATTAATCTTTACTAAATGTGTATTTTGAAAGTATTTTCTACTCTCCCACTCATCTTCAGCTCACCGAGGAAATAATCCTAGATAGAGAACATAGAGGTCGAGGATTTAGGATAAGCGATTAGCATGTAGTCGGGAGTTTTCTCTTTTTCCAGTGATGGAGCAGAGTTCTAATCTGGAGCTCTTATCTGTTTCTTTACCACTTACCACTTACCAGTATTTTTACTAATATGCTAGTAGTATCTTCAATTTTATTACTACTGTTGTCTTTTTACCTTGGTTATTTAATTATTTTTTCTGTCAGTGTTTTTCGTTCTTCATTATTTTCATCATAACTTTCTACTCTGCATTTGTTTCAAAACTGTTCTGAAAAATGATTTTCTTGAGTCGAGGATCTAACAGAAACGACCTCTAGATCCCGATAAAAGGTAAGGGTAAAGTCTGGGAACACCCACCCTCCCTATACCAAATTTGTGGATTATATTGGGTGTCTTGTTATTCTTGTATTTTCTGCTCTCCAAAAAAAAGATATATATATATGTATACTTTCTTGAAATAAGTCATTTTCCGAAAAATGGCTTCCATCGTATTAAACACGCCCAAAATTTTATTGCAATTTAGCAAATATATGCAGTTGAATGAGTAATGTAGTCAAGACTTACAGGTGTTCCCTTGACAATAGTTGATACATGATTAGGTAGAACACCTTCATCATCCTGTACAGGTGCAAGCCTAGACAATCCAAAATCAGCAACTTTAGCTGTCATTTTAGAGTCAAGAAGAATATTGCTGGCTTTGATGTCCCTATGGAATATAGGTGGATCAGCTTCTGTATGGAGGTAAAGGATGCCCTTTGCAGCACCTAGTGCAATCTGCAGTCTTGCTCCAAACTTCAAAGTTCTTGTACAATTATCTGTCAAAAAATTATATCAAATGTTAATTTGTATTAAGTAACTGGCTGTTTTTTTAGGTGATATCCATGCAGACATAACAGTTATTAGATCAAAGTTAGCTTCTTCACATTTGATCTCCAATTATTAAGAGCTGTACCAATTCAAAGATAATACACTACTACTTGTTTAAGGAAAATAGAAGGGTGGCCATCTTCCTAAACCTTGGAGGACTAAGTTATCCCATATTCGTGCTAGTGGGAAGTAGCAAGTATTCAATAGATTACTCAAAGTCTGAGTAGGCTGGCTCAGACAACAAAGTTATTAGAAGAATGATAAATATCGGATTCCTCTCCCTGGCTCTATAGCTGCCCTAACCAAAAAGAAATAATAGATAAGAATCAACCAGGGAACTATTTCCTTACCCGAAAGCCAGTTTCGCAAAGTTCCATTGCACATGAATTCATAAACCAGCATCTGCAAATGCATAAACAGGAACACTCTAATTGCTTCAGATGGATGATATACTAAAGAGATGTGAGAACGAATGTCAAAAGATTGCTACTGAGCACAAAAGAAGTTAAAGCGTACAATGTGAGCCTGAACACATATGACGGGGAAAGGTTCAACATGATGAATTGCATGTTAATAAGTAGATTAAAAAAGATTGGATTTTGAAGTTTTCAGGTTTATCATACCTGTTCTCCTTCTTCATCACAGTATCCTAGCAATGAAACTAGATTCCGGTGATGTAACCTTGATAACAAGGATATCTCTGTCAAAAATTCCTTTTGCCCTTGTACTGATCCTTCTTTTGCTCGTTTGATAGCAACAATTGTTTTGTCAGCTAAAATTCCCTTAAAGACAGTCCCATATCCTCCTTCACCAACTTGATTTGAGCTATTAAAGTTGTTAGTGGCCAAGCTCATTTCTTTGAAAGTGAAGCTTCTAATGCCATCCAATTTTATAGAGAGCTTTGCGGCTGGCATTATGAAATTAAACATTTTATGCTCGTCAATTTTGCAGAAGGAATTGAAAGAAACATATTCATATAAAGTAAAGGTAGCCTACCAAAATAAGAGAACTTACATAAACGTTTCCTTGATAGGATGCTTCGGTATTTGGCATGTCGTCTTTTGATTAACACTGCTATAATTGTTGAAACAAATGCAGCAAAAACACATGCTGCAATGACAGCTGCAGAAGCACCTTTGCTTTTATGTTTAGCTTGAATATCAGGATTCACTGCAGCAAAACACGGATCACATGATAAACCAAAACTCTGAGAAAGGAAGATACTAATCATGCTAACAAAGATCAACCATGCCCCAACCTTTATATTACTGTCAATTTTATGATAATTGTAGTAACAACAATCAACCATGCACTGGATATTTAATTTTTTGTTTCCATTTCATATCCAACCCTTGTGTTGCTATGATATGAGATCCTTTTTCTCTTATATACTAGAGGTGGTGATGACAGTTAAAGTCTTTCCAATCTTATCCACATTTAACTCAATCAAGAAATTTTGCAATTATAAAAACACAAACTACATCATTTAAAATTTGGTCTAGAGATACAATGAAGCGCTGAGAACTTACAGTATGAATAAGGTCCCATCAGAGTGAAGTTAAGGAGCTCATAAGGTCCAAAAAGGTCACCTACAGAGATTTCCCAAAATTGCAGAATGTCGCTGATACGAATGACCTCACTTTTATTAAATGTACTGACCCCAACTGCTGGGAAAAGCTTCAGTTGCATCCGGAGACGAGGTCCTTCTTCCCAAGAACTTGACTCGATCAACAGTTGGTAAAGTTCCAAATGAAGATCTCTAGTCATATACTGCTCAAATTGATGCACATATGGATCAAAATAAGAAAAACTAGGACTTTTCAGCCGCCAGCCAACTATGAGAGGTGAGGCACAAGAGCAAGGAACAGGTGATGTTGGAACATATTCATAATAGTTATCCTTTGGGCATGCATGAATAGGACAAGCACCAGTTACATTCACTGAGTTATTCATCTTATGTTCTGCTCCAGCTTCAGAGCCACAGAATTTGATGATGTTTCTTACATTCACATTGTTGCAGACAGGATTGCCCCGCAACCTACAAATTCTCTTATAACGTTAGGAGCAGAAGAATTGCCAAAAGTTAGCATAAATCACTTACTGAGGCACGTAACATCTTATTGAAATGTGGACATGAATTGACAGTCAGATCACATAATTAGTAATCAATGGAATCTCTTAGATTTTTCATTGAGCATGGAAAGAAGACCATACCTTAGAGTAACATTCAGAGGAGGGTCAAGAGCACCCGAAATGTCCGAAAGTGAATTATTCCGAAGATCACTAGGTTTGCAAAGAAGATAGAAGGGTTAAAAAGATGACTTTATAAAAAATCTAGACTTGTGTGTAAAGGTTCATTCCTGAAGTAAAAGATAGTACTATTTCATATCAGATATTTGATGTTCAATTTGGCATCAGATCTTACATCAAAAGTGTCGAAGTTGAAGTAAACATGTTTCGCCAAATGTCGGTAGAAAAGGAACCATTCAAAAGGTTGTTCTCCACTAACCTGTGACAAGACCGTCGAGTGATTCGTTATACACAAAATTGAGCTTTAAAATGGTTAAAGAAACAGTACTGAAGAGAAAAGATTGCAAGACACAGTGAAGATGCTCACAGTTTCTGCAACAAAGGAAGAGATGAAAAACTCTTCGGAATAGATCCATCTAGATGATTGTGTGACAGAATACTGCATGATGAGAATGTACGACATTAGATTAGGGAAAATGACAGTAAAAACACGGAGAAATGGGCAATCATGATAGAAATTATGTTTAACAAATGTTATGGACCTTAGTCCTAACTCAACCCCAAAAGCTAGCTCAAGAGGTTAAGGATTGCCCAAGCCATATTAAAGAGACCACCAATCCCTTAAAGGGGATGTGGAACTCTTCAGAAGATGAAATAATGAAGTAACACAAAATATGGCTGAACTAATATGCTAGATATATGAAGAAATCCATAGCATGAAAATAGAAAGCATACATAGTTGTCATATTGTTGGAAAGCTTATTCTGTGGTATAGATCCAGACAGTTGATTCCAGCTGAGATCGCTGTACAAACAGTAAGCAAGAAGCGTAACATTTTAGAAAATCTTATAATCATGAAGCATGAAGTATAAAGGTCACAATCAAAGGAAACAGAAGAAACAATTGCAAAACTTGAACTCACAGATAGTGTAGACTCTGTATTCTGCTAAGATCAGGAATGGATCCTTGCAACTTGCAATTTCTCAGACTTCTGCAATATTATCAGAAGCATTGCATCTCCATTTGAGTAGGTGACATTAGGATTCAACCTTACATCTTATTCTATCTACCCAACCCGTCATAATAAGATGTCCTGAACATTCTCTTTCATATACATTGTGCACAATGAATATATGTTTTTATGTTTATACATATTCTTTCTCATGTATCATGGCTTCATGACTTCATGTATCAAACATGTTCAAAGTACAAACAGAACTTGAACTCTCTAGGATAGATGCAGCTTGGTAAAATTAAGGTGGAAAACAAACTTATCATGAGCATCCTTTACAGCTGGAAGAGCTATACCATCAGCAGATTCACCAAGTAAGATCAACTTAGTTAGAGAGATCTCCTCTCCATTAGCTTTTTAACTTTCTCAAATCCAAAATATTTTACTTGAAAAAGCAATAAGAGGGGCCTCAAAATTCTTTAGGTTACAAAGTTCAAAGACCCACACCACCAGAGATGGAGCTGAGAACAATTCCAGAAATTGATAAAGACTAGTAAAGCATTTCCTAAATCGCACGTAATATTACACGAAGGAAGAAGCATTTATAATGTCAAAGGCGCATAGCACAAATTTATTCATCACAGATTCACTTCCGTCATTGCTCTAGTAGCTACAATCTTTACTATGCTTGTCCTTCAAATGTAACACTAATAATGCTGAGTCATAGAGGATAAGAAAAGAACAAACCAGAGGATTTTTTCAAGGAGCACTTACAGTTTCACTAATGATGACATGTTTTCATAAGAAGCTGGAATTTCGGAATGGCTGAAATTGTTGTTATCAAGTTGGCTGCATAAGAAAATTCAGAACCTTATCATAAATTTCACCCGATCTCTTCTCAGTGGAATTGCAAATGCATAGCAGTTACTGTATGACATCAAATGGTTTTGATTTTGATTGGAAAACAAGGATTACTATATTTGTCATATGTAAAGTCAATTTTGTAGTATTGGATATTACAAGAAATGATTATCGATGAATTTTATAATTAACAGAAAGATCTGAAGATGATAATTAGAGAGTTCTGAGGATAGATCTGTAATGAAATGTTCTTCAGCTTCTGTTGTTCGATCAATAGCCAATAAGCCACTTCAACTAAGACAAACATAGACAGTCTATCACAGGCAATAAGGTACCAATATTCCTTCAAATTTATAACTAGATAATCCAGAAAGTTGTTTAAGGTTGCCCTTATATTCCATATAACTACTAAAGAAAAAGAGTTTCTTGTCAAGATATAGTTACACCTCTTGAGCAAAATACAGCTGATGAAAGTTGCATTTGAGGTTCAATATATGAATATCATATGTGTGTGTGTGTGTAGGGACATACATTATTCGAAGACGCGGAAGTGTTGAAAACTCAGGAGGAAGGTATCCTGAAAGATTATTGTTGTCAATAAGCCTGTTGACAAAAAGAAGTATCATCACAAAAACATTAGTTTACAGGCATCAGCAGGGATAAAGGTCATTTAGAGTTACAAAATTGTGTTTTGCCCTAGACTCTATTGAGATTATGCATGTCGATTGTAAAAGAGAAACCAAGAATTAAGAATCTCTTGCATCAACTTACATGTGAAGTAGAGTGGACAAATTGGAAAGCTCGGGAGGGATTTGACCACTCAGTGAGTTGTTGTTGAAGTGGCTGCAGACACGTGATATGTCACATAAGATTACAAAGGTAGAACCTTAGACTTCTTTCAATTTTTATAACAATCAAATGAGTTGCACTCACATATGTTGGACACTGTTTAAATTGGAAAAGGATTTAGGAATTCTTCCCGATATCTGATTCTGGTCTATCTGAAATATTCTCAGGTTCGGGAGATAACCAAGCTTATCAGATAAAGATCCTGAAAGTCGGTTTCCAGTCAAGAGCCTGCATGAACATAATTGCTAAGAGATTAGACCAATCGACAAATCAGGTTTTAGATCATGATCTTTCCAAGCATTAGGTTCTATATCTTCCTGAAATAATCTTACATTAAGCAGAATTTTCAGGAGAAATTCAAGAAAAAAAATGTTCCTCTATTCTATCAGGTGGTGGATGGCGGGTTCAACTGAACTCAACATTTTCGACAGGAAGTATAGATTTTATGTGATAAATCACTAAAATTTTAAAAATATTAAACTTTGAACTCCTAATTTTGAAAATGTAATGGATTCAGTGGCAAGAACGTAAAGATTGAAACCATCAAACTTAAAATCATAGATGCACCTCTAATTCAATCCAACATAAAGTACAACTCCTTTGTTGCCAAATGACTACTTAGATCTCCTCTATGAGGTATCTTGGGTTCAAACCATTAGAGGTAACATATTGGGTGAGTGCAATATCAAGAAGATGGGACCAAAGAAAAAAGGATCAAATTTTGTTCAACTTACAGAAGTTTCAAAGACTTGATGTTTCCAATTTCTTCCGGTATACTCCCAGTCAAATCATTCCACATGAAGTTCCTTTCGGAAAGAGAATTATAAAGATAATAATAAGTAAAACAGATGGATAAAATAAGTAAAACACTATGATATCTTCATGTCAGAATATCTGTATAATGTAATGTGTAACACTCACAGAAAATGAAGATGAGATAGTTGTCCAAGCTCAGGTGTTAAACTTCCAGAAAGATTCATAGCCATCATACGGCTGCACAGAGGAGGAATATGCTTAACGTCATTTCATTTAATGAGTTTCACTCACACAAGAATACAAGATAGTCATAGTAGTAAACAAACATCTCTTGCTAGAGCTCACAACTAATTATAAAAATCTAGGGAAAATTAAAAGGGGCAAAATACCCTTTTACTTTACGAGATAACTCAGTTATTCATATCCTTATCGTTAGCAAATTGTTGACCTGAGCTCAAATTGGTTTTGATGATTAACAAATAACTATAAAAGAACGAGGTGTCTTGGAGATACTGGTTACGCTATTAACTGGACTGCAAGAGTTTATGCAGGTATTGAAGAACCAGGTCTCTCTTTTGCCGCTAATGCTAGAGGAACTCTAACTTGAAACATAACGGAAGGTAATTTCTTAACCACAACCAAAAGCAGAGGGGTAAATTTAGATCTTTTTTCCCGAAATATTCTTAAACGTGAAATCCACCTAGTCCGCCACACTAGAACTCCATTAGAGATACAAGGATTTTCTAACATCAAGATTCAATGGTATTTTTGATGGTCCAAAGTATAACAATGGTAAAATTAAGAAATTCCGTACTGTAGTTGAGTAAATCTGGACCATTTTCTTATAGAAAACATAGATAGGGAGGCTTTGAATCTACCTAATTAAGAAAAAAGGAGTTTCTTTCTTTAATGTAAATTATACAGCCTTTTGCAGAAATGAAGGGTAAGGCTGCATACAATAGACCTTTGTAATCCGGCCTTTTCTGGACCGCATGCCTAGCGAGAGCTTAGTGCACCAGGCTGCCCTTATTTACTTTTATGTAAATAATAAAACAGAGAAGAATAACATACAGTTCCCTGACATGCAAGTAGCCATTGGCTCCAACTTTGTTGAAACAATTAACTCCAGTCCAGTTTGATGTACATGGATCACCCTTCTCCCAATTTTTCAGGTACTTCATATTATCAATCAAACCATTCTTTATAGCTACCAAAGCTGAGACTGCAAATGGCAAAAATACAACAAAAATTGCTTAAGATTCATAATGGACCTCATTATATGGAATCAAACTAAATTACCTATGAATCAACAGAAAATCAAAGCATCAGCTAGCTCTAGTATCACAAAAAAAGTCACAATTTTTCCTTTTTAGTATGTTTAAAAATAAGAATGATATTTTACTAAATTTGAAAATAATTTCACATGAATAACAAGCTTTTATAATCACGCAAGTGTTATGAAATATTTAAGACTAGAAATCTCAAAAGATTTCACTATTTTTTTCATAAATTTCATGCTTAGTTAAATTATGTCATACTATAAATTGGAACGGAGGGTGAAATTTTCACGAGGCCCGACAGGAGCGTGGACCGAGAGCCCAAATGGGAATGGACCTAGCTCTGATACCATGTAAACATATTGCATATGAGCCTAACTTAACCCCAAAAGTTAGCTCACGAGGGAGGATTGCCCAAGTCCATATAAGCAGACCACCAGCCCATTCAATCTCCAACCAATGTAGAACTCTAACCACTCTAACAGGGGACAAGGAACTAAACTCTGTCCAGACTCCAGAGAAAAAGCAGTAGGAAATTTATGTTAAGACAATATAGAGATGAAATATATATTGCTATATTGCTATATATAGTATTATTCTTAGTTTTCCACTTCAAGATGAAATGTAGTATGATTTTGCAAAGGCTTGAGTTAATTTAATTTTTTTTAAACAGTGTTCATTAGGGGAAAATTATTTATTAAGTATACGGCGCAAATCAAAACATGGTACCTACATTTGTGGTGGTGGGGGGGGGGGGGGGGGGGAATGCAGATTAAGAACTTGTATATTTGAGATATATATAACACATGAATTGTAAAGAACATATATAGCATTCTGAAAGATAGCTTAATGTTTGTTGCAAGATATATTAACCATTAATTATATATACAAAAGACACTACATCTAATTCCAATCAATTACTATATATTGTATGAATTTGGGTCTTGAAAAAAAAAATGTACCTATCTAGCTACTTAGATCTATATATATTTTATGAAATTGGCAGTAAATTAAAAGACTTTATGCACCCAAAGCATAAATTAATCAACATTGTGCTAAAAAAATGAGAGAAGAAATTTGGTACCTTCAGAAGGATCAGTAATTTGAGCAACTGTAAGCTGCAGCATAAAACAATAAATTGCTGTTGTGAAAACATATCCACAATATCTTACTCCCTCCATCTTAAAGCCCCTACCAAAAAAATAGATTCAAATTCTTATGGGCCTTCAAAATTAAGATATAAGCAATTATTAATTATATTGTGCCCTAAATTAAAGCTAGCTAGCTACTCCTGATCATTTTATATCATGACTTCTTAATTCATCCCCTAGCTAGTGCTAAATCTCTCAATCTAATAGAGAAATTTATTTGATAATTTTCTTTTTTTAAAAAAAAAAACATTTTGGATTTGGTTTTCTTTACATAAAACTTGGTAAAGTCTTCATTAACTTAATTAGAATAGTGATCTTTTTGTTATTGGAAATTAAGAAGAACTCAAAAGACATGAACATGCAGAGGCGGATCAGAATTTAAACTCTCCGGGTTCAAACTTTAAGCTGATTATGCATTCGAACGTACTAATTGTTTGCAATTCGAATATAAATTTATACTCCATATCGAAATATCGAATTTAGATGAACATGCAGAAGGAAAAAGAAAGGAGAGAGAAATTCACCTGTTGTTTTTTACTTTTCCTCCAAGAAATACCAAAAGTAGCAATATCATATGTATGAAAAGAGGAAGAAAGCAAGCTTGCTTTGGTGTTGTTGAAGTACTCTTCAATTCTAGTTGTAGCAGCTTAATTAAAGATGTTGGATTAGTGTGAAAATGGTCAAGTCATATATGAGAGAGCTAGAGGCTGAGGTTCCATGTTGATGATGATAGACCAAATATAATAACACTATATATACATATATGCATGTGTCTTGGTATCACTGAAAATTATTTTTCACAAACTAATTAAGTCATTTTCGGTATTTGGTTACCAAATTAAAAAAAAATATATTTTAAATTAATACTCAAAAATCTCATCAGACTATAGTTTATTATTATTATTATTATTATTTTTCAATCCCTAATAAAATAAATGTCTGTTTTGCACAAAAATATGTGACTTTTTGGAGATCATTAATTTATTGAAGAAGGTAACACATGAGTTTAGGTGTGTGAAAGAGATGGCATATAGTCCTTCAAACATTAAATGCATAGACCAAAACATTGTGATGGCAAAAGATAAGTCATCGTAGAGTTGATATATTTGAAAAATGAAAAAAAAAAAAAAAAAAAGGATGACGACTTATTGGTGTTTGGATTATATATACCAGATATTAATTAAAGTGATCTCTTTGAGCGGTTGGCTGTTGGATCCTGGAGACTACACACCAACAAAAGGTCTTTGCATGCATAGAACCCTCCATTTTTTATTCCAAGACCATAAATTATTTTTCTTATAAAGGATTGTTTCAAATTTTAAATAAAATTTTTATTATGAAAAAGGGTCATTTTCCCATAAATATTTCTGTTTTGTGGATAGTCTTTTATTTTAAGAAAATTCAAACTGTTATAGAAATATACTCTATGAAGATTGTGTTTCAAGTCAAAAGGATTTAAGCTGTTGTATTCTCTCCCTTTCAATATGTTTATCTTTTTTTTTTTTTACTCTGTTTAAAAAATTAATGTTTCTTCGAATTTTTGGAAAACTCTTTAATTCTAATTTTTCACATGTTATATTTAAGATCACAAGATTAAGATACATTTTATTACATTCAATATATTTTTAGTTTAAAATCATAAAATTTAAAAGTTTTCTTTATTTTTTTAAAACTTCATGTCAAATCAAAATCAAATAAATAAATTAAAACTGAGGAAATATTTATTATGCATTGTGTTATTTTTGACTTGTAATATGTAAAAAAAAAAAAAAAGATTTAGTAAGGAGGATCATCTGAACCCCTTACTTCAATGTGGCTTCACTATTTTATTTGATACAAATTTAAATTAATAGAGGCCTGTTGAAATATTCATATATCCACATTGAGTAAGCAATAATCAAAAGGGGAAGATGACTGCTTTTTTGTTGTATATAGAGTCTCATGCAGAGGGGTAGTTAATGCTAGAAGGCCAAATATTAATTTGATGACGATGATTTTTTAACGACCTTCAAATATATGCAAGTACCAAAGTTGCAACAACTCAAATATATGCAAGTACCATGTGTGTCATGACGTATATTGTTGATTACGTATTATTTTTTTATATGTATAATTATTCGGTAAATTAAATTTATTGAATTCGCGCAGCCTCTGATATCATCGATCTTCGATTGAGTTCTAATCTGATTAGGCATTTTGAATCATATACATTTGCGTTGATATTATAGTTCTTAGGCCAATGCAATTCTAATGTGATCAAGCATTTTGAATGATGTACACTTGTGTTGAAATTACAAACCCCCTTCAATCCTAAGCTGATCAAGCATTTTGAATGATATATATTTGTGTATTAGGTAAAAAGTGGTTTGTTGTCACGTCCCAAGTTACCCACTATACTGATTGACACCTGGCACATATCACCGGTCCGACGAACCTAATTTTCATATCTTAAGCATTAATTAGCAACATTTAATAAATGAGATATGAATTCAAATAATATGATAATTAATTATGAACCGTTAGAATCTCAAATTATTTAATTTAAAACTCTTGCCCAAATTCCACATTAGACCATGGAGCATCTAAGTGAACTATGAAAGACTCAGGTGTGTAAATCTAACACGAAAACATCGATAAATATATGATAAAGACTCTTTTGGAAGCCTTCATGAACAAATTCGTGGCCCGCCTTAACAACTGGATCAACTCCAGCACATTCATCGGCTACTAGCTTCGTCGTCACCAACAGTATCTGCAGGTAAGCAGTGAGTTATACATAAATATAACTTAGTAAGATCCTCGATCCGCCACTTTAAATACCCCTGGAATACGTGTTAGAAAATACAAACACACCAAAAGCACAAAAATATTATGCATAAGAATTTTATCATAATATAATTTTTAATAAATAGGTTCACACAATTATTTATCAAGAATACTATATATCTCAACATAATTTACGCTCGGCTTGTCATAAATGATAGCTAAAACAATTAATCAACACTAGGAGTCCACGATAGCATACACAATGCACTAAATATATTAGGAAGCATGCATAATGCCCCAACCTCATGGTTCACAGTCGTATCACTCCACGAAATAATTTTTATAATAAAGAGTTTTAGTATCCTTGAATATAAAGTATATGTGGTTGGTCTCGAAAACCACCAATTCTGCCAAGCACATGCTCATCCCAACATATGGATCAGGCAGACAAAACCAATTTTTAAAACATTTTGAAAAATAAGCACTCAAATCTTAAAGTTTCACTTATCTCGAATTCATAACCCAATCACCCTTTCCAATAAAGTAGTACTATGCCCTGGATCTCCGGATCACCTCAATTTACACAAAATGAATTTAGAATAGTTAAAAGCCCTTAGGTGAACATTCTTAATTTTTAAAGTAAGTCAAATTTGCAGTCAAAGGTTGAGCGAAAATGTCAACTCTGATAAACGGATCAGAATTTTCGAATCATGACTGCCAATAATTCTTCTCGATAAGAAGATTTCATAACACTATTCAAAATTAAATTTTGAAAATATTTGTCCTTTCAATTAAATGATTTAGGTTGAAAAACCCTGCGACTAGACTTTCTCAATTCCTCATAGTTTTCTCCATATTTTCATTATAAAAATTTACCCATAATAACATAATAAACTTAAACAAAAAATTAAAGTCATTACCTTAATACTTAATATGAAAATCTCTATTTTTCTTCTCTTTTCTCTCTTCTTTTCTCCCTTTTTTTCTTTCTTCTTCTGAGTCTTATTTTCCCCTCTGCCTTTCTTGTCTTATTTGAAAAGCTATGTTTCTAGCCTTTGTTTCCTTTTAATCTTCCCTTTTCATCTTTATTTTTGTTTTTTTTTCTTTTTTTTAAGTGGAATTACAAAATCACCCTTCATTAAACTGGGTATATTACATTCTCCCCCGTTTAAAATAACGTTCGTCCTCAAACTTGATCAAAACTTTTATCGAAGTTGTTAGAATATAAATATTCACTACGCATGTCCCGCTCAAACTTAGCAATAGTCTTTTCTAGAATATAGTTCCACTCTAATACTCTGACCACAAAATGCTTTTTGACCTTAGCTAATGATCTCATATATTCAAATACGGGATATCAACTTCAGATCATAAATATATTCTCGGAACATATTTGTATAATACAACATGTCCATTCGGTAGCATATTAAGTCTCTTAACTATGGCAACAACCTATTATCAGCGATATGTTAGGACTCCAACTTATCCTTCTTTCGATATCTCACACAATATCAGCAATTGTAAAACAAGCCTCTATAAAACACATGGTTGCTCACTATTAATTTAAATCATGAATTTCTCATCTGAAAACAAGTCTTTACCTGTTTTGAGTTGTAGTAAGATGTTTTTGTTTCAAATTGGCCTTACTCAAGGCCTATCACACCAACTTTTATATGTTACTCTTATCTTCTTGACTTCAAGTTACTCAACTAATGGATGACATAGATATCTACAAATAGTCTCAAACGACATGACTTGCACACTATACCTCCGCTCAAGCAACCAACTTTGGTCTCAATTACTGCACTTGTATATTAACAATATATATTAGACACTTCTTGTAAGTCAAATGTTCATCAAGTTCCTCTTTCTCATGTAGAATTATATGAATCTCACCATGAACGTGTTGTCTAATAATGGACACGTAAAACATAGAATGTACAATCGAAATATCTGAATATAAAGCAAATCTATATGCCACCAATTTGATTCGATGAAATTCTCATACGGACCAACTACTTTTAAGCTTAGTTTACTTTTCTTATTAAGTTTCGTAATGCCCTTCTTAGGGTCAAAGAGTCTTCCATTTTTTTATATCGTCTTTAATGATCTCCATACTACTAACTTCCTCATCTTCATAGGACTTTTGTTTGCTTTAAGCAGTCCAAAGTCATTTTAGTATCAACATGACACTTTTTTAGAACTTATCTCGCAAGTCTCCTTATTTTCCCCGACCAATACCACTTTCTCAGGTTGAATTAAGTATGGCATCGAACCGTTCAATCCATCCCCGATCATAGTTCTCATCTAGACATGTAATAAAGGTATTTTTTTAATTCCCCTATAAATGACGTGAGGAGAATACAAGAACATCAAATGGTTTAGAGAGAGAGGTTGGCCAGATTCAGAAGCTAATACTTGAAGATACACCACGACCCTCCAAACAGCTAGCCCAAGTTAACTCAGGCATAACCCGAAGGTTTGATAGAACAAGATGATTACCTCATCGATCGCAGAATAGCCAAAGTCAGAGAGTAAATGGGTAGATATACATAAATGAACAACTATGTTATTGAGAAGTTAATGCCTTCAATATCCTTTGGGGCAAGTACCCAAAACATATCCCTCAGTTATCGGTCAGGATGTTAGTAGAGAAGCACAGTCGCTGGCCTCTCTATCCCTACTTCCAATATGTTTGTATGGGCGATCTTTAAAATAGAAGGCCTCGGGAATGATGGTGTCAACACTGGTCTCCTTTTGTCTTTCTTCCCTAAGAAGTGGAGATCTGTTAAAACTCGGAGAAGAAGAAGACATAATTGGTAGAAAGGACAGAAGCAAGGTATATGGAGAATGTAGTAGAAATACTTCAAAAACAATAGGGAGAGTCAGAATGTGAAATCCATAATTAGTTGTCTTGGGTGAAGACTCATTCTCAGACCAATAGCCTCCCGTACATGGAAAACACATTTAATGTGGCACTAACATCTCTTCACATTCCCGGAGGATTTCTCAAATCCAAGTTTCTGGACAAGTATCTGAAGCTTCCCCAACATGACTGACATCAAAGTGGCTTGTACACATGGCATGAGAAAGGGTAAGATATGTGTCCTTGGCTAGAGATGCTCAATGGCTAGTCTTCAGAGACATGATCGGAGGAGCTCGACCGTAGTATATTTTCGGGATCACAAGATGATCATCATTGATAAAAACGTGGAAACTGATGGCCGAAGATGGTGAAGGACTCATGTACCAGTGATGTGGAACATGGAATAAAATAAAAAGGACGGATACACTAGAACTACTTGTACAACATCCTATAAAATACATAAGAGTATTAGCTGGCACTATTTGTTGCCCACTATTTCGAACGGGTTCAAAATAGTTCATAACTTCGTGGCTGTATTTTCTCTAGTTTGTAAGTGTTTAGATTCATTACCTAATTTCTAACGCTATATTAGGTAACCTATTTGTATTGATATGTCTACTCTGTTTTAGTTTGCAAAACCTATAATATTCTATGTAAGAGTTTTATTAACTCCGAGGGGAAAGTGTTAAGTACACCCCCTTCCCTATCCTATGATAGTCCTTAAATTTAGTATAAGTACACTAGATGGAGTATCTCAGTATTATTACTAGCTAAAAAGTGCTAAAAGTAGTAATGATAAAAGGTTAAAACAATTTGTTGTAAATATGAGGCACATAAGATATACAAGTGATATACAAGATATACACGAGAGTGATACACGGGGTGGTATAGTGATAAGTAATATATAAATATACGTAAAAAAATGCATGGTATAAGTGTACATAAATGAATAATACAAGCAGAAAGTAGTAGCATAAACTCGAAAGGGAAAATAAAGTAGTAACATAACCAGCTGACAATAGGTAACCCTGCTGGTGTATATTACTTAAATTCATCTCTTATTATGGTCATAAACCAGAGTGCATATCTAATGGAACAACAACAGCATCATGATTATATACAAGTCTTTTTATGCTTTCAGAGTTGATTCAACCTTCTTATATATTTACATATCTCAGACTAAATACTGAACTTCTAATACTTCAGAATCTGACCATTAACATGTTGGTAAATGAAGGGTAGCAAGTCCTTAAACGCATCAACGAGGCTTGATGGAGGGAATGACACCGCTCACAAGCTCAATTCCTTCCATAGTCGTGTATGTGGTAGTGTGTCTGGAATAAGTTGAAGTTGGCGGCGATGATGACATTCCAGATGTGGAAACATCCACATTGGTTGCAATATTATTGTCGAATGAAGCTGGAAGCATGTAAGTGATGTCCTCTAACTCTCTCACCACCTCCAGCATTGAAGGTCTATCCTTTTGCTCATCCATTGAACACCTGAGGGCCAAATCCAGGAATTTCTCAACACAATCTGAGGAATATGGACCTATACTTCTATCAATTATAGAAGACATCATCCCTGATTGGCATGCTGCATTCACCTGTCATTTAGTATACAAGTAACTTTTCTTACTCCATTATAAAAAGAATGACACTAACAATTTGAAGAGTTCAACAGTTTTTTCTTCGACTATAGTTTTTCCTGAACTTCTAAACAGTTGAGCTTTAATTCCAAGAATGAGAAATCAATGTCTGATTCGTGTCGAAAAATGTATGTGTTGATATTGTACCCCGATCTTCTGCCATCCTCGTCTTTTAGGATGGCAAGTACTAGTAGTGGATCAGCTTAAACATTGAGGACTTCACATATTCATCTAGGTCAAACACTTGCTGGATACTTCTATGGGAAATTGAAAACGTCGATGTAAGTTGTGGCTTATAAATAGGAAGATGAGGAGATAAGGGGCGAAGGATATTCATGATATTCGGAAAGATTTATGTTCATTCGCTCTGCGATGCGAGCCCCTCCTAGGGTGGATTCCTCCTTTTGCTCCTCAGCCTACGGGGTATTATCAACCGTTTTCAGCTGTTGTTCCCCTCCCAAGGGCAGGTTCTTACGCGTTACTCACCCGTCTGCCACAGGAAACACCTACTAAGACTGTGGGCATGTTACTAATGCTGATCTCAATTTCTAGCTATCGTAACATATTATGTCAAAGCATCCAACTTTGGGAACTCATCCGAAACATTCTACAGTAAGAGATAAGGTTTGGGGTATAACAGCTTCTGTACTTCATTACTAACCATTTGATATGGTAAGATACTTCAGTGCAAAACAAAGTATGAGAAAGTTCAGCTAAAATAGTCATTAAGTGTAAGGGCTCCAACAATTATACTGATTCATATGCTGTAGCTCAATTTCATAAAATAGATCACATTGGAATTGATTGAGGTTCTTATTAAAGCGATAAAAGAATTGGAACTCATGAAAGCAAATGACCTCTACTGCTTTAGTTCAGATCCATTAGCAGACACCAAATATATCTAGAAGAGCTATCTAATGTTCCCTTGAAGATTTCCGTCTTCATGAACAAAGTGAAGCGCTAAGATAATGTATGGGGGGGAAAAAGGAATCAAGTACCTCTCGGACGATGTTCCTTCCATGAGATATAGGTCGCATCCCTGTTAAAAGCTCCAGAAATACAATACCAAGGCTATAGACATCACTTTTCTCTGTCAACTTGTGAGTAAAGAAGTACTCAGGATCAAGGTAGCCCTACATAAGTGCCAGATTTTGGCAAGTGTTAGCTATATATGAAAAAGCAAAGAGAAAAATAATTGAGAAGGTAAAAAGAAATATTGAAATACTAGAGGATAATAGTATGTGTACTCATGATCAAACTTCAGAGACTGGAGTTCTCAAGAGGAAAGGCAAGAAGGCAAGAGCAACCAAAGAGAGAGATTTTGAACAAGATCCTCCCCAGGTTACACTTTTTCCTATATATTAGATTCATTATTGTAACTTGACGATTGAATCGAACTTGATTAGTTAGGCATAAACTGGTAGATATCTGAAAATCGTAATTTACTCATTGTTAATCACAAAATAACAGTGTCTGATGTTTGACTCTAAAATCAATGAGGCATGATATTCTGAGATTGCAAACTATTTTCACAAGTTCAATATTTTCCCTCTCAAACCCATACGGGTTTCATTCACATAAAGCATTCAATAGGAGTCGAGATTCAAATTTACTATTTGACTGTAAGACAGCAAGTCATAACCATGACAAACATTTGTTTACGAAACAATAAGATTTAATCGCAAGATTTTGAGAAACATGATTTTAGACGGTCACCATACAGCACAGGCACTTTTAAAGAGGGAATTTTTCCAGTACTGGATGTGATACAGTTGACAGACTCGGTAATTTTTTGTTTGACCATCAGATACCTGTATGTAACCACCTTTCAAATGTGTGTTAACCATGGCATGGAACAAGCAATTTTTTATGATGGAGTTGGGGAACATAAGAAAGGGTGGAAGAAGATCAACCATCCATTATTGATGTGCTTAAGAAGATGAATATATTACACTGTTGATTAATTATCTGATAGGAGATCTAAGCCATTTAATTAGATAGTTTCATGCATATGTTAGAATGATATAGAAAAGTTCTCCCTCTTCTCAGCCAATTTTATCATTGATTTGGAAGAATATCATGTCCTGGTCTGTGGCCATGCTACCTGAATACTCAAGTAGCAGGTCTTATCTCATTGAGATTTTCTAGCTTTTCTATTGCAGGCTTCAACATATAAGACATGTAAAGCCTTACAGGAGTTCCTTTCACAACAGTTGATACATCTCCAATTGTTTCAGCATCAGGTAATGGTGCAAGCCTTGAGATTCCAAAATCAGAGACTTTTGCGGTGAACTTAGAGTCTAACAGTATGTTATTTGCCTTGATATCACGATGGATTATTGGAGGATAAGCTTCAGTATGGAGGTAGAGGATGCCCCTGGCAGCACCTAAAGCAATGTATAACCTTGTTCCAAGACTCAGACGCTCCCCATATCTAGCTGTAAAAATAAGTAAAATCTTTAATAATCTTATTTTGGAGGATACCTGTTTGATATTCATATTGGAACTGACACATGATTAAAATTAAGAATATAAAGTTCCATGTGATAAACTTATTGATGGCCACACGATTGAAGAAAATAGGAAAACTAACAGTCACCATCAGAATTCAGGAGTCAAAATGAAGTAACAACTTCAGAAAAAACACTCTTTCAGCGATTAGATTTACTTTCATCTATACAAGCATTCTTTACTAGAGAGACATATATCTCACCCTCTTTTTTGGATAATAAATAAAACACCAGAAAAAAAGTGAAAGAGGAGAATAGATGTGCTTGATTCTAACAAAAGGATGTCAAATGACACCATAGGTTAAGGAAAGATAGATCACATACCAGAGAGAAGATCATGTAAGGAACCATTTGGCATGAACTCATACACCAACATCTGCATGCACATGTAACCAACTATTACAAAATTAGAATAAAAAACCACAAAACATAATACCCATTCTTATCCTTCCATCTGTTTTTAATTTGATTACTTTTTCAGAAGACATGCATTTCACTAATTCGGCCAGACTACGCAAGTTTAAGAGGGGTGTAACTGATGAGCTGCTCATAGATGGGAATGTTGGTTGAACTTAATTTCATTGATCTAAGTACTGTTGACTGGATTTGCTCACAATTGAATCAATTATCCTGTGATAAAAATCGGTGACAAAAAAAGATGTATGACAAAAATACTATCTCAGAAGACTTCTCCTTGAGTTTAATTTAACAGAAGAATCAGCTATGTCTATGAAATTTGCACTGCAATTTAACTATCATTCTGTCTGATGCTTGTCATTTCATTTGCATCTATATTGATATCAAATAGATTTCTCTAAGTAGTAGAAGGTGATTGACATTATGTTGATTGGTTCTGCAATGAGGCATCGAAAATGATCAAGAATGCGCACAAATTTTCAATTTTGACCTAGGTGTTCAACCAGAACTGGGCAATCAGAATTCAACAAGTGGCTGAACTGAAACAATCACCATAAGAATACATGTACACACACACACATACATATGTATGACTAACTCGCTATTCACTCGGTTTTGGGGTCATAATCATTTTGTAGGAGAGATGGCCAAGTGAAGAGAATTGTTGATAGTCTCATAAAGACCCTTATGTCCACACCCCAACCATCCCCTGGAGGAATATGTGCATCTAAAAGATCTTTCATATAGTGCCCAATCCTGAAATTGGTTCTACACATATGACCAGCAACAAGAAAAATAAATGCAATAGCTTAATGATGATGAGCAATATCAGTCAGCTATAAACTTCCGCATTTGTGGATGGAATCCCCTGAGAAGAAAAGTTAGAATGGCAGTCCCTGCCCCTTGGGCGGTACCAAATAAATGAATACTTGAATCGGGGTTTTCAGCATAAAGATTCCATTGACCAGTAAAAAGTGGGCATAACCCTTGGGGATGCGGTAACACATCTAAAAAGTTACTCCAATAAACATACTCCCATCTGGATGCAGGAATGGCAACATGCACTTGGGTGTGTGTGTGTATTATTTTTCCAGTTTGGAGAATCTTACTTGTTCACTTCCTTCATTACAGTATCCTACCAAAGAAACCAGATTTCGGTGATGCACACGTGACAGTAATTCTATCTCATGCACTTGGGTGTGTGTGTGTATTATTTTTCCAGTTTGGAGAATCTTACTTGTTCACTTCCTTCATTACAGTATCCTACCAAAGAAACCAGATTTCGGTGATGCACACGTGACAGTAATTCTATCTCAGTATAGAACTCTTTTTCCCCCTGTAATGAGCCTTGCTGTGCACGTTTTATTGCCACTATAGTGCCCTCCGTCAAAATGCCTTTGTAGACCTTTCCATAGCCACCTTGGCCAATTTCAGTAGTACTGCTAAAACTGTTAGTTGCTGCCTCTAATTCCTTAAATCCCAATGCCTTAACACCTTCTATTCGCATTGGATTTGGTACTACAAAAGAAATAAAAGGAATATCACTATGAGTTCCACGTAGTCTTGGGTAAGTTTGTCTAAGCAAGAAAGACATCAATGCCACAGAAGATTCAATTACTCAAAATTAGATATTCATTGAAAACTTTAGCATGAAAAGTTGACATAAAAAGAATGAAAGGACAAAACTTAGGTGATGGTAGCATCACTCTAATGCAAATGAACATTTGATAGAATAGTTGGTTTCAGCTAACTTTTTCACTTTAAGAATATTAATTAACCCTGACTAAGAAAAGAACATAAATAGTAGTCTAATTAATGTACAAATAACAGAAGCATTACAACAAGGGTATTACTTAGATATACATATCCAGCACACAGTTCCTACTTATTTCTTTTCCACTTTTCATTTTAGGGGTGATGGGGCATTGGCGGAGAGCTTATTATATACACGAACTTCCCATAAAACCGTAAAATTTTCTGTCCATGTGAGGTATTAACGCACCATACTCTCTCCTAAAAAGAAACTTAAAGTAAAACATCAAGCACGTATAATAGTTAAATTACAAATAAACGTACTATGAAAGATAATTTGCCACATAGAAAGATGGTCGACACTGGCAATTCTGTGTTATTTCTTGATTAAATAGAGAACTTAAACAAGAAAAAAAAAAGGTAAGGAAGATAAAGATTTTATTGTTGTTGGCATCTTTTTGTTCTTCAGAAGCTGGAAATTGGAAATTATCATGTGCAAAGTTTGCATTATATGCATGAAGCACTCAAAGAATATGGTTTCACATCCACTATTTTGGTGATACATCAGAATATCAAAAAAGAGTTAAACCTATTGACTACTTAACCAGCAGGTTCTAATGGGTGAGTGAAGAAATAGAGAAGAAACTCTCCATAGCTGATGAAAAGTCACATACAATAACTGAAGATTAACTCACATGGTTGATCTTTTGACACATGGAACCTCCGGCGCATTTTAAGCAACACGAATATTATGGCCATCAGTAGCACAGCTGCAGCACATATGGAACCTAAGACAATTCCAACCACAGTGCCTCTGTTTGTTCTGCTTTTCCCACCTCCCAATGGGGGGAAAAGGACTGCAAGAAGGAAAATATTTCTAATTTGATCTTCAGAAAGCAGGAAGAACAAGAACAGAGCAAGTTATTTGCTCTCTTATATGATAGCAGTTTTTTAAAGAAAGGTAACAATGATACATTTATATTCAGGACAAAGGCTGTGTTGTGAGACATCTTTACAGATAACACACACACACAAAAAAAAAAAAAAAGGAAAAAAGAGTAGATCCTTGTTCTTCTTACAAAGATTATATAATGCTTCTTTACAAAGATTCTTTGTCATTAACAAATTCTTCTTTACACCAAAAATAAGACAAAAGTATGCAATTCATCTTGAGTTTATATGGGGCTGTTAACATATTTTGGAAGTACCATATGGTTTACTTAAGAACGTAAAGTAATGTAGTCAATTCAGTCTCTTGACCCTACTGAGTATTTAAGAGATCACTAGCATCTCTGTCAGGTTAGCATGTCTATGAGGATGTTAAGCTTCAACACATGCATGGTCTCTAAACCATTTCATTAAATTTTCATATTCTTTCAACAACAAGAAGAAGAAACTATGTTCTATATCACAAGATAAACGATATAAATAGACATTTTCAGAAACTAAATGGAACACAACGGGAAACAGAGTTTTTAGCTGAGCATGACCAGTAAAGATAAAAGAAATTAATTGTAATCATAAAAATAATATTCAAGAATCAGCAAGAATAAAAGACAAAATAGTCATGCGGGCTCACAAGAGTTCTGACTTCCAGTCTAGTTGAAAATTATCCAATATTTGGAAATAAATGCAAAATAAGAACTGAAGAAACAAGTTTTATGATAATCAAAGGTGTTTCTCCTAGCTTGCACGCGAATCTCAGCCTTGGGTTCTTGTGCCTCCCTAGAGAAATTTAAACTACAAAATTTATGTTTGTTACTCTCCATTCATGACCTAAGTTGTAAAAAACAAGCGAGAATCACATCGGTTTTACTTTAAATTCCTCATGAAATCATTACACAACTACATCTGAAAATGTCCACATTTTAATGAAGCTGATCTGTCAGTAACATTACAGATTATATCCAACTTATGAAAAAACATAATGGGTTTGGAGACATACCAGAACTATATCCCATGGCAGTGAAATTGAGCAGGTCATATGGGCCAAAGATATCACTTCCAGTAAGATTAAAGGTGGCAAACTTGTTTGCAATCCGTTCTACCTCACTGTCATTAAATTTGCCAAAATCATTGGTTCTAGAATCATTTATACGTGGAGGGAAAATTTTCAAAAACACCCTAAGCCTAGGACCGCTTTGCCATGCAACTGAATGAATGTATAATTGATAAAGACTCAAGTTAACACCGTTTGTTATCCACTGCTCAAAGTCACTATAATGTGGTGGAAAGTCTGATATGCTAGGGCTTCTTAACCTCAAACCAACTCCGAAAGGTGCTGCACAAAAGCAGTCATTCATTAATGCTGGGACATGTTCAAAATAATTGTTGCAAGGCTGCTGGGCTGCACAACTTGAAATGGAATTGTTCAAGCTTCCATTCATTTCATCTCCATCTTTTGATTTACAAAATTGGGTAATCTGACGCTCATTTGCATTTCCACAAACAGGATTTCCATAAAGCCTGAAAGTTATTATAAAGTGTCATCATTTGATGAATGTTTAATTAGAAATATCTCAGAGTGATAAGAAGAGCAGGGACTTTATGCCATTGAAAATATTTGCAAGTTAAGATATCAGTAAATGGGTAAACCCCAACTCATTATTTATGTAATTTGTGCAATCAGCAAATATGGCACACACAGCTGCACAAACATGCATAAAGTTAGCAGATGATCAGCCAGAACACATTTAACTAAGATAGAAGTTGAGCAATTTGTTTTTAGAATTAATTATAAAAGCAAATGTATACTAGGATTGGAAGGTATTGCTTGCACATGACCTCCATCAAAATGAAAAACTTGTTGATTCTTCATTATGTAACCTGTTAAAGATGGCATTCATGCCCATAAATATGGCATACTTCTTGTGACTAACAGGGATCAATGATGACAGCGGCTTTCAGTAATGAAGGGTTCAGATGAACAGAGGAACAAACTAATCTTGTACCATCTTAGCCCATGAAAAGGAGTTCTTTCAGTTGCAATAATATGCAAAACCAGACCATGATGCAATAGCGTATAGAAAGTACTACAGATACATATACTTGAACCCATTGTTTTTAAGTTTCCAATTAAAGTGCACTGCTAGCAGAAAAACTATGTCATCTTCTAACAAGGGAAATAAAGTTTTGGAACACAACAGAAAGTGAAAGAGCTAAATCTGTGTTGGTTCGCACCTCTATCTCCATCAACGAAATGCTTAGAGTAAATCTCTATACCAAATGGAATAAGTTTAGCAAGGAAAGCAGCAAATGAAGGCACCTTTATGCACACTATTCCATCTTTGACTGCTGCCTTGCAACTTTGGAACTTCACTCTAAGGTGTAATTCCCCACTGGGGCTCATAGTATGTTTCAGATGAATGTTAGAAGTATAACTAAACACTGTGAAGGTTTCCTAATCCAATAAAATCAGACTAGCTTTTAGTCCAGAAGGGATTTTGTACATCCCTTAAATTATACTCCCTCGTTTTCAATTTGATTGTCTAATTGACAGGGAGTTTAAGCAAATAAAGAAGACTTCCGAATCTTATGGTCTCAACTTAAAGATATGTAAAGTGTATCAAAATATTCTTGAATCTTGTGGTAAGCATGAGTCCGGAGCCAAAAGGGCAACAAAGCAAAAATTCCAAACAGGCCACTTATTTCTAGAATTGACCAAAATGGACAAACTGTCCAACTTCCAATGAGTTCCTCAAATTTAACGGCTCACACCCAAACGGTCGTTTGGTGTGTGGGCTTTTTTATTATTATTTTTTTCGTTGAAACTCGTTCAGTTTTGAATGACGCCTTCAATTAATTCATTTTTTTTCTAACTCGTTCAAATTTGAACAAGAGGTGGTCAAATCAATTTTTTTTAAAAAATTTCTTTGGAATAGAAAAAGACTGTGGCTTTGTTCTGGGCACTAAGGATGAAAAAGACTGCGGCTTATTCAATTTCCACAGTACTTCTGTGATGGATTGAAAGAAGATCCTTATGGAAATGAAATGAAAGTCTAATTTGTTATAACATACACATGCATTCAAACCAAAAAATAAATAACTAACTACATGAACCATTTATTTGTTATGTACATTCTAACACTGAACTTTCATGGGTCATTTATGTGTTTTATTCATTTTTCAATTTTTTTTAATGTTTTAGATTTATCTTCTGCTTATTAGTATTTGGGAAGAGGAATTAGTGAAATTCAAGGGCCATTTTACCAAGGAATACGATGTCTCCACCGACAATAAGTTTTATATGGCTTGTCACCACATGACAAAACAACTGCTGGTATGAAATTAATTACTTCCCTTATTTTACTTCACATGGCATATATTTGTTGTTTAGAACCGTTAAATGAATTTCTTTTTAACTACTCCATGATTTTAAAAAAATGCTCTTTTTGTTATAAAATAATAAAGCAAGAGAAAGAATATTTTAGAGAAAGAGAGAAGAGAGAAGACTTCTCATTCTCTTAAGAGATTAATTACAATGAATGAAAACCCCTTTATGTGTAGGGGAAAACTAACTTGGTCCCAAAGTTACTAATCCTAACTTTCCTTTAAAGAAATAAACATTAGCCATAATTAGAAAATATATTTATAACACTCCCCCTTGGATGTCTATTTATAGAGAATGTGTCTCGTTAAAACCATACTAGAAAAAAACCAGTAGAAAAAAATTCAAGTGAAGGAAAAGAGTACATACATCTAATAATACGCATTTTGGTTGCCTCATTAAAAACAATATAAGAAAAATCCAGTGGGACAAAACCTCGTAAGGGAAAAAGAGTACAGCGCGTATTAACTCCCTCTAATGAGAACATCCTTGGATCTTTACATCACGATCTTGTGCACCATTTTCTTGAAAGTTGCAGTTGGTAGAGATTTGATGAATAAATCAGCAACATTATCATTTGGACGAATCTGTTGTACGTTGATATTACCATTCTTCTGGAGCTCATGTGTGTAAAAAAGCTTTTGCGGAATGTGCTTCGTTCTATCTCCTTTTTATGAAGCCTCCATTTAATTATGTTATGCATGCTGCATTATCTTCATATAAAATCGTGGGTACTTTGTCGCATTTCAAACCACATTTTTCTCAAATGAGATGTATCATGGACTTCGACCACGCACATTCTCAGCTTTCTTCGTGAATAACTACTATCTTAGCATGATTTGATGAAGTGGCCACAAGAGACTGCTTTGCAGATCTACAAGATATGACAGTATCTACACAGATGAACACGTAGCCAGTTTGAGATCGAGCTATGTGAGGGTCAGATAAATACCATGCATCAGCATAATCAATAAGATCAGGACTGCAATTGTTAGAATAAAATAAGCCCATATCGGTAGTCCCTTTTAGATACCGCAGTATGTATCTGATCCCATTCCAATGCCTCCTAGTAGGAGCAGAACTATATCTTGCTAACAAATTAACCGAAAAGGCTATCTCAGGTCATGTAGTGTTAGCAAGATACATTACTGCACCAACTGCACTAAGATATGGTACTTAAGGACCAAGAATTTCCTCATTCTTTTCTTAAAGTCGGAATGGATCCTTATTCACATCAAGTGATCGAACAACCATCCGAGTACTTAATAGATGTGCTCCATACATATAAAATCTTTTGAACACCTTTTCTATATATGCAGATTGATGAACAAAAATACCGTTTGTCAAATGTTCAATTTGCAAACCAAGACACAATTTTGTCTTTCCAAAAGATCTTTGATCTCAAATTCCTTCTTTAAATAAGCAATTGCTCTTTGAAACTCTATTGGAGTTCCAATAAGGTGTATATCATCAACATAAACAACAAGTATGACAAACTCCGTTATTGTTTTCTTTATAAAAACACATGGGAAAATTTCATCATTTATATAACCTTAGATAAATACACTAAAACGGTTATACCACATGTGTCCAAATTGCTTTAAACCATATAATGATCTTTGCTATCTAATTTAATACATTTCCCAAGACTTTGAACGATATGGTTCAGGCATCTTAAATCCTTCGGGAATTTTCATGTATATCTCATTATCAAGTGATCCATATAGATAGACTGTAAACCAAATCCATCAAATGCATTTCAAGCCTATCATGGACAGTGAAACTAATAAGATAACGCAACATTATCGCATCCATAACTGGTGAGTGTGTCTCTTCATAATTGACATTATGCCTTTGTGAAAATCCCTATGTAACAAGGCGTGTCCATACCTTTGTATTTCATTTTTCTCATTTCTTTTTTGCACAAAGACCCATTTATAACCAACAGGTTTAATACCATTAGGTGTTTGAGCTATAGGTCCAAAAACTTCATGCTTGACAAGTCAATTGAATTCTGATTATATTGTTTCTTGCCACTTTGGCCAATCATTTTTTTGTCGACATTCTGTGATAGATTGAGGTTCAAGATCCTCGCTATCTTGCATGATTTTTGTTGCAACATTATATGCAAAGACATAATCCACCACTATTTCCAATTGATTAATTTCAGCATCACTTGAATTTATGGATAGTTCCTCATTTTCTTGAGTCTCAGGCTCATTGATTCCTTCATGGATATTAAAATTGCTCAAATCTTGAACTTCCATATGTCGTTCTTTCGTAGTGTCATCTTTACCATTTTTTTTCTAGGATTATTTCAATCATTAGAACCCAATGGTCTACCATGTTTTAGGCGTGCTTTGGACTCATTAGCTATGACACTAGTAGATGGTCCTACAGAGATATCAATTCGAATTGGGACATTCTCAGCAGAAATATTTGATTTAGTAATCCTTTTCAAATCTGTAAATACATCTGGCATTTGATTTGCAATTTTCTGTAGGTGAATAACTTTTTGTAATTCTTGCTCACAAATAGAAGCACGTGGATCAAGATGAGACAGTGATGGATTTTTCTACAAAATTTCTCTTTTAATTTCACTATTTTCTCTCCTTAATTTTGGGAAAACTGTCTCATCAAACTGACAATCTGCAATCGAGCAGTGAACGTATCTCCAGTTAATGTTTCAAGAGAGCGAATAATGGATGGTGATTCAAACCCAACATACATTCATAACCCATCTTTGTGCGATGTGATGGTGCTGCAAGCACATATATAGCACATTCAAAAATTCTCAGATGAGATATATTAGGTTCTTTTTCAAAAACCAATTGCAACGGAGAAAATTTATGATAATTTGTCGGTTTGAGAGGAATAAGTATTGCAGCATGCAGAATCGCATGACCCAAAACAGAAGAAAGCAACCTAATTTTCATAAGCAATGGTCTTGTTATCAACTGCAGACCTTTAATTAATGACTCGCCAAGGCCATTTTGAGTGTGAACATGAGTTACAGGATGTTCAACTTTTATCCCAATTGATAATCAATAATCACTAAATGCTTGGAATGAAAACTTTGCAGCATCGTCAAGGCGAATGGACTTAATTTGATTATCAAAAAATTGTGCCCGTAATAGTACTATTTGTGCCAATAATTTTGCAAATACCAGGTTGCGAGATGATAATAGGCACACATGAGACATCTAAAAGAAGCATCTATTAGGACCATAAAATATCTAAACGACCTACTAGGTGGGTGGATAGGTCCACAAATATCCCCATATATACATTCCAAGAACGCAGGAGACTCAATCTCCACCTTTATTGGTGATGGTCTCACAATTAACTTGTCTTGATAACAAGCAGTACAAGAAAATTCACCATTTTTTAAAGAACCTTCAAGTTCTTTAATGGATGCCCATTTAAATTTTTTATAATTCGTCTCATTCATTATAGATCCAGGATGTCCCAAACAATCATCCCAAAGTACGAAAGTATTAGAATTAGTAAACTTCTGGTTTACTATAGAATGTGCCTCAATTGCACTAATCTTTGTCCAATACAAGCCAGAAGATAAAGTAGGAAATTTTTCTATAACACATGTCTGCCCAGAGACATTCTTAGTGATACCAAGATATTCAAGATTCATCTCATCCATTGAATTGATATGATAACCATTTCTACGAATATCTTTAAAACTCAAGAAGTTTCTCTGAGACTTAGGAGAAAACATAGAATTAAAGTACGAAAGTATTAGAATTAGTAAACTTCTGGTTTACTATAGAATGTGCCTCAATTGCACTAATCTTTGTCCAATACAAGCCAGAAGATAAAGTAGGAAATTTTTCTATAACACATGTCTGCCCAGAGACATTCTTAGTGATACCAAGATATTCAAGATTCATCTCATCCATTGAATTGATATGATAACCATTTCTACGAATATCTTTAAAACTCAAGAAGTTTCTCTGAGACTTAGGAGAAAACATAGCATTATTTATGATGAGTTTAGCTCCCTTAGGCAAGATTATAATGACTTTTCCATCATATCAACATCATTAATAGTCTCTCCACATAATTTCAATTGAGAAACAATTTCGAACATGGCAAAGTTGTACTCATGAACAGACTTATAGTCTTGAAACTTCAGATGCATCCAATCATATTGTGTCTTCAGGTGGATGACCATCTTCAGGTGGTCATACCTTTCTTTCAAACTATTCCACAAAACAAGTGGATCCTTAACCATGAGATATTCAATTTCCAAAATTTCGTCATGATGATGACACAAGAATATCATAGTCTTAGCACGATCTTGGTTTGATGCTTTATTTTCATTTTTAATGGTATCTTCAAGACCCATTGCATTCAAATAGATTTCAGCATCCAACACCCTTGAAAGGTAGTTCTTGCCCAAACTTTGAAGGGCAACGAACTCAAGTTTCGTAAGATTAGCCATATTAGAAGGAAGAGGAAAAAAAATATAATACCTTAGACTTCAAATTTTGAGACAGTAGAGTCTCGTGTTGATAACGTGTTATAAAATAATAAAGCAAGAGGAAGAATATTTTAGAGAAAGAGAGAAGAGAAAAGACTAAATTAATTACAATGAGTGGAAACCCCTTTATTTATTGGGGAAACTAACTTGGTCCCAAAGTTACTAACCCTAACCTTCCTTTACAGAAATAGACATTCACCATAATTAGAAAATATATTTATGACACTCTTAAATATTTTGAATTTTTTATTATTGTGATTTATAGCATTTTAAAGTAATTTTTAATATTGAAAATTTTATATTCAAAATCACATAAAGAATTAGATAGATGTTCCTCATACTCCGAATCATATCACATAAAATGCAAATATGGATATGGTATTGATTAAGGGTGTGCACCGTCATGAAGGAAAATGTTTTGAAAAATAAGTGGGTTTCTAACTTATTTTCTTTTGTTCGGTACATGAGCAAAAAATATTATCTTAAAATATTTGTATACAATCTAAACAAATACTAGGGGAGTTAGGGGAGGGTGTAGCATGGTGGAGATGGGAGCTACAAGGATAAGGATGAAGATGAGGAATGTTGGAGGATGGGAAGAACATAATCAATGTGAAATATCACTTCTAAATTCATTTTTCTTAGTTTTAAAGAACTTATTTTTAGAAAAAATGTTTTTTAAACATTTTAATTAATCAAATATGAGAAAATTGAAAAATATTTTCCACACACCTAAGCCTGCTGTCTTTTTCCTCCTGTCAACATAATGATTTTTAAATATTTTGGATCATGCCCTTTCGTTTATACAACATCTTAGCAAACTTTTTACTAGAAGATAATTTTCAAAGAGTGTATTTGACAACAGGGGGTTGCTCGGATGGTAAGCACCCTCCACCTCCAACCTTGAGGTTGCGGGTTCAAGCACCAAGGGAGCAAAAAGGGGTGGGAGTTCCTAGGGAGGGGTAAAGAAGAGAGTGTATTTTACAATTGCAATTTGCAAGGACATATAACATGATAAAAAGTTGAATAAACAAACATACTGGTATTTGGATTAATTATTGTGCTTATGGGGACTAGATGATCTATATTTGAAGTTGTTTTGCAACTTATGCTGCCAAAAACTGGATATAAGATTGTTGATAATATAGGTATGCTTTTTCTTTTTTCTTTTCCAAATGAATTTTCTCTCTTATGATTTCCAGAACTACTTCAATTTCATCTTTTCAGAATATGATGATACCAAACTCTATATAAAAGTAGTTAGAATAGAATACGAAGGTGTAACGAATGAGACTGAGGAAGCAGAGCCTATTGCATGACATATTTTTTCTCCCTCCAACTTTCATTTTTTATCTCGAGTTTTGTTTTCATTTGCATTTATCAGTATGGAATACATGCACATGTCCAAAAATTAGTAATTATACGTAACGGCCCGACCAGTCGTTATGGGATGGTTAGGGCCATAGTACCATGTTAGAGTCCCCCTAGTGAAAGTGAGCTAATAAAAGAAACTCAAAGTGGGGTACTTAAAAACTGAAATGAGTATAATCTTGATATTGATTGTTGTGTGTTGTGTTCCATTAGGGGGGTGGACCTAATGAACTAGACCTCTAAGGAATTCTGAGACTACGAGTGAATTCGCAGCATTGTTTTACAGCTAAGTACACATTTGGAAGGTGCTGTGATGTCTTGATGAAAGACCTATGTTTGGGATGGAAAAATGTGCAAGTTTACCGAGCTACTAATTAATGAGGCACCGCTGCAATGGTGGGATGTCCACTGCAGCGAGACCGTGTAGCGGTCGGAGTGCCGCCGCACCGATGGGTTGGCGAAGTGCCAAAGTTCGTCATAGCGAAGGCTTGGTTGCTATAGCGGGTCCGCTACAGCAAAAGGTGGTGTAAGTCAGTTATTTCGAGGTTTTCACCTCATAATTCTAAGGCACGAACTAGAGATCCAAAGAGCGATTTTTCCAAGGCTAGAGAAAATTCCTCTTCCAAGGTAAGATTTCTCCACCCAAATCTTCCATCTATCAACCCTCTAACTCCCTAGAATCATTGAAGGGTCATTAATGGTGCAATGATAGTTAGAACCCTAGAGCTATAAAAGTTAGGGTAAATTGAATAGGTGCTAGAATTTATTGATTTCTAACCTTTTAAGTTGTTAAAGTACACTCCCTAGGTGAAATTGAATGTGTTAGTTCATCAAGGTGATAACTTGAGACCTAAAATTCGATAAAGTTGAGACCTTTAGCATCAAAAACTGCGTTAAAAGGGATTGAAGGAGTAGAAACTCCATCAACTAATAATGTGATCATTGTGGGACTAGATTATGGTATATTAACCCGTGGGTAATGAATTGAACCTTGAAAACGAGTAGAAATGGGTGGGTTTTAAATTCCCAAGCCTATGATTGAAGAGTAGATGATTAAATACCCTTAATTTCTTTGTTTCGAGACTTTGAGCATTCCGAAGCTTTGAGGAAAGGAAAGGCTTTGAAGTAGCTTGACATACAAGTTCTTCGATTGAGGAAGGTTATGGTTTATTTGGAGTTAGACTTTGCTTAGTTTCTTGTATGTAATCTGAATGGATAGCATGCTTGATTGGTCTTCAGACATAGATTGTGATTGAGATTGCGACTTGATAATGCCATGTGAAAAAGCTGTGAATTTGTTTAAGTTTGTGAATATAAATTGTGATTTGGTGTGCAATTGTGATAATCAATGTATACCTATTATTGTTGTCTTGTGTAATGACTGAGTGAAGAGCATGCTAAGTTGTGCTTATGATAATTGAATAATACACTATTATTCTGATATGAGTAGTCCGGGTCCAAGGAGAGCATCCGGACAAGCGGTTAAGTGATAATTGAATAATATACCATTATTATGAGATGAGTTCATATCTCAATTAGGATATTGTTGTGTGTAGTTTTGCATTTTTATTTTTATTTTTATTTTTTAAAAATTTTTTTTAAGCCAAGGGTCGATCGGAAACAACCTCTCTACCTCTGAGATAGATGTAAGTTCTGCGTACATTCTACCCTCCCTAGACCCCACTTTGTGGAATTACATTAGGTTGTTGTTGTTGTATTATGAGATGAGCGGCTCGAGCCCGAGGTGAGCTTCCAGGCGCGCAATTATGATATGAGTAGCTCATGTCCGAGGGGAGCATCCGAACAAGCAGATGAGTGGGAGCGGGTACCGCGTCAGTACGGTACATGAATTTTTTAGAGTTCCCTGCAGGTCATGACTGGATGAGGAAATATAAGACCCTCTGCATATGTGTACAGATGAGTGATATGTGTAATCAAGTTTGATTCAGAGTGAGACTGAGGAGATACAGGGCTATACAACTATATTTCAGTATGGACATGATTCTATTGCATTATTATGATTTGCTTACATTATAAGCTTGTGATGTTCTATTGTCTGGTTTTGAGGATTACGTAATTCATGTGGATTGGCATTGATAGGCTTGAAGTTGATACATCTATTTGGTATTATTGATTAATTGATTTATGACGTGGATGATTGAGTATCTTTATATTTATCGCTCTTGTTTGCTTGATTTGTATTATATACTTGTTACTAACTGGAGTCAGCTTATGATGCCTACCAATTTTGTACTAATGCTACTCCTGCACTTTCTTTGTGTGCAGACTATGTTCCAGAGCCTTCATCAAGACCTCATCTCTGGAGCTGCTAGACAACTAATCTGAGGGTGAGTTGATTCCTTCTAGGCTGCCACAGATCTTCCTTTATTAGATGTCTATTTATTCCAGACATTGACTTTGTTATTTTGCTTAATACTGTAGACATTGATAGTTAGAGTCCTAGTACAATAACTTTAGATTTTGGGGTTGTAATAGATTGCTTCCGCATTAATTGATTTTAGATTCAGATTTTAATTATTTTCTTATGAGTTGTCTTATTTTGAGTAAATGATTCTAAAATGGTTGGTTTAGTTGGTAAGATGTGGTTCGTCCACGGGTTAGTGTGGGTGCCAATCATGATTGGGTCATGACATTATAAAAGCTGAGAACTAAAAGTAACACAAATATGTATTTATAAGACTATCAGAAATAAGGTCTTACATAATATCGACATTTGGAGGAGGATCAAGAATCCCTGAAATATCTGAGAGAAAATTACGTTGAAAGTTCCTGCACAAAAGGAGATCAACTAGATCAGCCTAGAAATCTGATGTGTTAACGTTTGAGGGGCCCTTTCTAGTCAGACATGGCATGATTTAGTAAGAGGAAAGAATACATGCTATAACACAACAAACACCAGACACATTATCCCTTGTTGTATTTTAACTGTATAAAAAAGGCAGCCCGGCGCACAAAGCATCCAGGGTCCGAGGAAGGGCCACATCGTAAGGGGTTTGATGTATTTTAACTGTATAGAGATAGAAAAACCTTGTTGCCGATTGGACAGATTATTCCTTGTCTTTACTTTATTTTCCAGGATGCCTTCTTTGTCTATCCAAAACTACTTGTGGACTGAATAGCTACCAAAATGAAATTGGCATATAAATTTTGCTTGATTCTCTGTAAAAAGCTTTTATCTGTATCATATGGGTAATAACTTCAAATAGCCAATAGATTGTTGCACAGTAGACAACATAAACATGAAAAACAAAGTATTGATAAGAGGAAAATGTACAAATGACTCTTACAATCTAAGTTTTGCGTTTGGGAAAAATGTCTTATTCTCCCAAATGGTAGTTGGCACAAAACCACTTAACCTGTTATTGTTGAGTGACCTACAAGAAAAATAATTTAAGGAAAGGAGGTTTAACACTGCATTTATCAGAGTAATGAAATGAAATTTGAAATAATCTGAGGATCAAGAAACAAAGATTGAGCGAATGAAGCTCCTTACAGCTTTTGCAGACTTGGAAGGGCAGAAAAATTCAAAGGGATAGAACCATTAAGCATGTTTCCTGACAGAATGCTGCAATCATAGTCAAATTAGATAGTTCGCTATTGAGAGTCTGATACCAAGACTCAGTTGCTCAAACATCAAAAAGAAAAGAGTTATGTGAGACACTAATGTCCATTCGACCACCTACCAGCAGATTTCGATAGAGAGTGAGGGAGCAGAAGGTGAGAAGAGGAAGGGAGTGAGATTAAAAGTTGGGTGAATTAACCAGGAAAGATTTGAGCAGTTTAATACTTAACCAGAAACTTACATGGTTGTGATATTGTCAGACAGCTTATTGGAAGGTATATTTCCTGTGAATTGGTTCCTGCTAAGGTCTCTGTGACATGAGAAATTTATATCAGATGCATTGTCACTGGTTGTAAATTTAACTTTCTATATTTCAACACAAAATGAGTGGCAGATGAGTTCAACTTCATCTGATATATAAGAATTATTAAGCAGAATTTAGCAGATATCAACAATCAAGATGTCAGAACAACAAGAACATAAGCTTCAAAATGTGGTTTTACTGGACAGAGGAATTTCTCAAAATGAAGTACGCTTACAAGTAAAGAAGGCCTGGTATTGTGCTCAGGTCAGGAAGTGTTCCTTGCAAGTTGCAGTTCCTAAGACTCCTGCAGATTTGATGAAATAATATACGTTTCATTAAAAAATGGTGAATACAATCATAGAATGACCACAATAAGCTTCATAATATAGTGTAGAGTTCCTCCGTCAGTCTTCAGATTGTTAATCCATGTTATGTCAAAAGGCCACTACCTAAGAATGAAAGTACTGCTGTAGCCTTTCTCATTTCTTGTGAGGAGTAGGGGTGGGAAACCCTTATTGGGACTACATTGATGATTATGGAGAAAACTTTTTGTTAATCCTCTTTTACTAAAATGGACATGTATATCATCAGACAGGAAAGGGGACATAAACCAACAAAACCAAAAATATTAGTAACTTACAACTTCAAGAGTTTGGACATATTGCTGTAAGAAGCCGGAACCACAGAGCCTTCAAAGTTATTGTTGTCAAGTTGACTGCAAAAGTTGATATTGTGGGGGAGAAGGAGGTGTTGGGGTTTGTTTATTAATGCTGAAATGACATTAAATTGTTGAGAAACTAGACATATTGAAACAGCAAAAGCTTAAGAGTTCAAAGGCAGCTAATACAGAATCTTCAAGCTCGGCATCAGTGCAAGCTCTGGTGGAAGGTAACCCGATAAGTTGTTGTTGTCCAGAAGGCTGAAATAATGCACATCCAAGTAAATCCAAACATGAAACTCACAGAGCAATAGTTTCTTGTCCTAGTATTTATATATTGTAGGTTAAGTGATTCTTACAAGTGTTGAAGCCGAGGTAAAACAGACAGCTCTGGAGGAATTTGACCGCTTATTGAATTGTTATTCATATGGCTGCATCCAGAACAAGAATGATTTAACACAGAAAGTAAACATACCCATACCACCACAACCAGTAGAGAATCTTTGGGGTCTAGTGGAGAACTCACAAATGCGCAACTTTTGGCAAGTTTGCAAACGATTTTGGTATTGGTCCTGATATATCATTTAAGTCCAACTGAAATTTATTTAAGTTAGGAAGATAACCGAGCTCTTCTGGTAAAGGACCTGATATTTGATTTCCACTCAAAAGCCTGCAAGGACAGAAGAATTGTAGCTGGAGCAGAATTTCTCGTGAATCTGCACAATCCATATATGCAGACTATATGCAAGTTATTTATTATATATCTTCAGCTAAAACATCTGTAAGCAATACGACTGACTGTAAACAGTGAGGCATATGCATATTCGGGCTTCAATTGAAGCAAGGATTCAGAAATGTTGATTGAAGTTTACATCGAGAAGTGAAATTCCAATATATGTATATGCAATTTCTCATGATAAAGGTAAGACCTTTAACAGGGATAATGGCCAAAGGAGAGCTTCATTTCTAAATAAAGACAATTCAGATGGAATATCAGTCAATTCTTGCAGCTGTCGCTAGTGTTACGTACCATATTTAGAACTTCAATCTGATGAGTTCAAGTAGTTAGTATACTTAGTTCTGTAGATATTACACCAGAAACTCCTGACAGTAAATAAAACATCGACTTCGAACAATTGCTTTATTTTTCAAGATTACACAGCAGACAGGACCTGAAGTGGCTGAGAATCATCACTATTTGCCTTACATGGAACAACAACTATGTACTATCACTTTGTTATGCCTTCTACAGATTGATTAGCAATTGATTGACACTGAGAAGTTCTATTTTCACTACCTAAAAATTAGAAGTGTCTCTCCTTCTATTTTTCACAAATGCAGAATACTCCCTCCTTCAACTTATATGACACTCCCCCCATGTTGGGACTTCACATAATGTTTGACAACATTCCCTTGTTTTTTCTACCAAACAACTCCCCCCCTTTCAATTTATGTCTCTTACTTTCTCTTTTCACTTTCTATATTTGGTAACTCTTTAAATTAAACATCCTACATGGCATATTTAGAACCTCAAGATCAAAGGGAATTTTGGTACATTCCACACATCTTTAGTTTGAGATGACAAGATTCAAAAGTTCTTTAATTTTTTAAACCTTGTACCCAGTCAAACTAAGACGCATAACTTGAAATGGAGGGAATAACTTTTTGATAACCTCTACCAAGCTAACTTTTTAACCATTATTTTAATGTTTCTTCAATTACAAAACATTCTATAATATACACTATCAAATTAACATTTCGAACTTTGGTCCACTCAAACACTGTCATTTTATGTTTTTTTGTATTTTTTCATTTCCCGATCACTGGCACAACGACTTCCTCGTAACAACATTTACTACTACAGAAAGTAACCAAAGACGGAATCACTGAAATCTTGTTTCATCTTCACTGGGAACTTGAGTAAGGCGTCATGAGTTTACAGAAAGCCATATGTTTGTCCAAACTATTGATACTTTTCAGGTCATCATATTTAAAAAAAAAAAAGGGGGGGGGGGGGGGGGTGGAGCAATGATTAGAATGAAGCTGAGGGAGTAATGTGTTTCCTAATTGAGTAGTGAAGAGAGACATACAGTAGCTTCAGAGCAGTAATGTTTCCTATCTCCTTAGGTATACTGCCGCTAATGCTGTTCCACATGAAATTCCTTGAAAAACATAAAAAGAAATCAGCATCACCAAAATTACAGCTGAATAAATATAAAATAGGTGTTATATAATTGAAGGGACTCACAAAATCTCCATATATTTTAGTTGGCCAAGCTCAGGAGCTAGTGTACCAGATAGGGACAAGTTCATCAGACGCCTGCACGTCCACATAAAAAAAGAAATTGTATATAAACTCAATTACTGAATAGCAAAGAGAAAGATGTATCCCGGAAACCCAGTTAGAGCGGAGGAAGGGTTACACGTACAATTCTTGAACATGCTGATAACCTTCAGTTTTGTTTTGAAGGCAGTGAACAAAAGACCAAGAAGTGCATGGGTCTTTCTCCTTTTCCCAATTCCTCAAATAACCCATCGGATCTTCCAGGCTCCCATGAATCGCCTCTAGCGCCGTCACTGCACATTCCGGCAAGAATTAATTACTACTACTACTACACGATTGTTTTCAACAATTTTAGTACACAATTGTTCTCTCGGTCTCTCTCTTCCGTTTTATGCGTCAAACTTCCTTATTAGTTGTTCCAATTTCAAAGAATGATTTCTTCTTTATTTATTTATAACGATCAAAATCACACTGACTACTTTTTTTTTTTCTTTTGTCAATTTTACGGTCCCTAACAGCCTGTTTGGATGGTTATTAGCTATTACATTGACTACTATTTTTTTTTTTTTGTCAATTTTACAGTCCTTAACAGCCTGTTTGGAGGGTTATTAGCAATTATATATATTGTTTGGTTAAATATAATATTTGTTTTGATTGCTAATTAAATTTTATTGTATTGTACGGTTATATTTACTTTTAGGTAATCATGAAAAAATTTATTTTACGATCAATTTGATGTGATCGCATTATTTTTTTTCTTATGTTGTTTTTACTTATTATTTAATAATCATAGTTTATCATTTACCCTACCTTTTTTAAGTAGTTCTGCTCCATATCTTGTTTTTCTAATAGGTTTATCCTTCAAAAAATTTTTTATGTGTGACATTATGTAACGACGAAAAACGATACGGTCAGGTGCTTACTTTTTTTTTTTTTTTGAGTTACCTACCCAAACTATCAGGCAGGAAAATAAACATCTGATAGTTTGGGTAGATAACTCAAAAAATCATAATATTTTAGGTGTGTACACATTATAAAATAATATGTACCAATCATCCAAACAATGTGTAAGTATCAATTTTTCCTTTTCTTACTTAACTATTATTTCCTTCATTTCAAAATATGTGTGTTTTAGCCTTCTAAATAAGTATATTAACATAATTTTGAAGCAGAATAATAAATAAAAAATTAAAAAAATAATGAAATTCATGTATAATAAATATTATAATTAAATAAAATTATATATTTAAAGTGCAAGATACTTATTACTTATACTTTGTATATCTTATTAAACAATTTATGTTCATTTTTTTATTTATGACTTTCGAGCGATAAATGTTTCAAAAGATATTTATTAATTTTTTAATTAAAGGCATGAGTAAAATTTTTTAGTTAAATTTTTATCTGCATTTTAAAATTTCATAAAAGTAATTTCAGAAAATTTTAATTTATATATTAATAATTATTTTTAATATATTTAGGTATGAATATACATCACAAGGGGTGTAAGTATAGAATATTTATAATATAAAGGGTATATATATTTAATTTTAAAATATAGAAAGTCTATTTATAACTGAGTTATAATATAAGAATGGTTAATAGAGTTAACCCAACATATTAAGTAAGTTTTCAAACTATTAATTTCACTCATACAAAAGTATAGAGAATTATTTAGAATTTTCATGATATTATTTTGGGTGAAAATCAAATCAAACATCATTCCCCCAAAATTTAAATTAAAAAACTGATAATTGTTTTGATAACCAAGAATAGAGGTGTACATAGTTTGGGTTTCGAGTTTTTTAAATATCAAATCAAATAATTGTATCAGGTACTTAAATCTATAAAATAAATCAAATCAATAAAAATCGGGTTTTCAAACCTCAGGTTTTTTCGGAGTTTTTGATTTTTTCGGGTTTTTTTTATATTTATTCAATAAAGTCTTCATACAAAATATATAACTTATATTTGAAATATTTCTTTAATTCTAGTAACATACAACTATCTAAGATGTTTTGTAATTAAGAAAATAACATAAAATATGAGATAAGGGTTGACATTGAACTGAAATATTCAACCAAAAAGATAATGAAATCACATAAAACAAATATTGCTAATAAATAAGTCATAATGAAAATGATCATAATCTATAAGTACTATGTCATGCCATATAAGTACGGCTAATAAATATTAATTATATAACTAAATATTTTTCTTAAAAATAAGTTATGTGTCTTCACTATGTAAATTAACCAATGCAAAATTAAAGAATCGATATATAATATTATTGTCATTTCTAGTGTTGAAATCATTTCTTTTGTTAGCATTAATATTGTTTTGGAATTTATTTGAGTTAATAACATGCATTTACGAGCTATAAAACTAAATGGGTCATTCAAAATTATAGTCTAAACTTGAAATAATATGTTTAAATACAAAAATTATGAAAAAATTTAAGAAGTATTTATAAATTAAATAAAAAAATTTATAAAAATTATATACATAAAATGTCAGGTTGGTTTGGTTTGGTTTGAATTTTTTTAGTTAAAATCAAACCAAACTAATTATGGTAATTTTTTTTTCAACACCAAACCAAATCAAATCGAACCACAAGTCGAATTTTTTTCTCGATTTGACTCGGATTATTGAATTGGTGCGATTTGTCGGTTTGCTTTGTACACCCCTAGCTAAGAACATTTATTTTATTTTATTTTATTTTTTAAAAAAAGACTAATTTGTAAAAACTAAGCTAATGTTTGATCATAAATTTAGTTGAAACTTGAAAAAAGATGAGTTTTTAAATTTGTGTTGAAAAAGTAGTTTTAGAAATTTGAAATTGTAATTGGACATGCATTTTACTTGAAAAAAATTTAAAATTAATGACTAGAAATGAAATTTCACCCAAAAACTAGTTTGGGACAATTTTTGGAATTATTAAAAAAAAATTCAAAAATCTGACCAAATTTCATGAATAAATAATATTTTAAATTTTTTATTTAAAAATTTATAACGAAACGGAAGCTATGTCTTACAAATATTACTAACCAGTTGGAAAATCACAAGAAACTAACAAAGAGAGGAAACAAATTACCTTCGTCTGGATGAGTGATCATTTCTTGTCCATAAACAGAGAAACATGTTGAAAGAGCCACAATCAGTAATATTATTGCCTTCTCTCTTCCCATCTCCAAATATCTTTAAACCAAAACAATATGTTAATTATTGGAGTCGGAGTCAGAATTTGAATTACAAATATAGAATGAATTTAAGGAAAAACCTATTGCGTTTATCCGAACCCGAAACCTACAAGAGATTATTTGTTGGAATGAAGACATATGATGGTGATTTAGAGGATGAAGACGACAGTGAAGGAAGTAAAGGACTTGGTTCGAATGAAGACAATCGAGACAAAGCTACAGATAGCCAGCCCATTAGGTTTATTTTTCTGTTCTTTCTCCTTGTGTACAAAAGACACCTATTCCTGTTATATTTTCTCTCTTATTAGTTTGTTAGGAATACTCTATATACAAACCTGTACAGAGAAGAGAACGATGGAATAAGTTCACAAGAAAATTTTTCTTAAATCTCTTGCTCATTCTTTCATTATTAAATCACTTACCAGAAAACCTCAAAGAGATCGACAAGAGTACTCAACAAAATGTATAGAGAATATAATGTCTGCATAAAATGGTAGGAAAATAGTAGTACCATTTTAATAAACATGTAGTGGATATTGAAATAAGCTGAGCGTTGACAATGGCAAAATTGAATTCGTCAAGTTTTCCTCTTTTTATATCTATCAGAAAACGAAAATTAACTAACACAGTTTGGTAATAACACATTGTCAATATGAGTTGACAGAAAAGGTAATTGGCCATAGAGATATATATAATATGGCAATTTGAGACACAAAAAATTCATTTTTGGGGAATCTTAGTAACTGGTTAGTTGGCTGGCTACCTGAATTTTTATCTTGTTGGTGAAGGTTTAATTTCCTGCGTTGTAATTTCCTCCCACATTCCCTTCCCTTATCCTCTATCCCCTAACCGCTATGTAATAAATAAAAAAATTAAAAAGTAAATTCATTTTCCAGTTTTGTAGGGAATAAAGAATGACTTTATATGACTAGGCAAGTGGACTTGGTCTTTTCACCTGGCTAATTAAGGAGTACAACATTGGACAACAGATTAGGTAGCCTCAGCTTTGTCCAAAAACTACTAATATGAATTGGTATACGTTCTTCTATTCAGATAACACCTAACTACCTAGGTATTATGTCTTCTTTTATTTCAACCATTCGATTAAATATTTGAATTGTTTGTATTTAGGGACCATGATACTCTATCTATTTAGCGTCGCCTTAACTTTACTATTCGTATGCTGACTAAACTTGCAATGCATATAGTCAATCTTACTTCTTCTAAATATTCTAAAACCTTACTCTCTAGTCTCTAGAGTGCTTCTCCATGACTCCCAACTTTTGGTTGGTATCCTCGTGGGGATTTTGTCAATTAGCACAATATCTCAACAAATAACATATATCATGGGATTACAGTCATATATTTATACATGTTGGAAGAATAATTAAATTTGATGTAAAAAACCAAATTTGTTTAGGTTGTCACCAAACAATTGTATTCATTGATGGAGGTTGGATGGAAGAGAGAAGAAGAAGAGAAAATAAATAAAGGGTTTGGGTTAGACATGCATTAGATTTGTAAAATAAATTGGATATTTTTGAGCTTGTCATATGTTCTACCGTCTAAATCAGTATCACTAGAATATAAAAATATGGTTATAAATGAACAAATGTTCAAACAAAATATATATTTAAATTATTTCAAATAATACAATAATATATTTAAACCTTTTCCATTTTATATCATGTATGAATCAAGTTAAGATCTTAAGGTTTGCCCGTTGATCGGACACTTATGTTGAACTAGTTAAAAACTTTTAAATCTAAAATCAAGATAAATGCTCTGTAAATTAGGAATGCAAATTTATGCAAGTGAAAGGCAAACAAGTCCGTATTGTATGGGGTAAAGAAGTGGCATGCATATGTGATGTGATAAAGGCTAAGACACATGAAATTGATAAAGAATACTTAAAAGGAGATCAACTCGGTGAAATGACCATTCTTCTGGTACATATTCGAAAGAGCTCGATCTCGATATATTTCTCGTGATATGAGATGAGTACTATTAAAAAAAGGAGGGGGGGGGGGGGGAACTTGTGGGTCGGGATAGCAAGGAATTGCATCCCAATGATGTGGCACATAGGATAGATAGGACAGATATACCATGATTGCTTGTACGAGCTCCTACACAATATAGAGAAATATTAGTTGACACTTCTAACGGTATTTTCACGTGGAAGGCAGTCACTGGACGTGACATTTTAGGACTTATGTGGAGCCTTTTTGATTAATGTATTACCTTTGTAGCATATAAATAATAGTTTTAGTATAGTTGTAAAGGATCAGATTCTAGGCAATGCAAAAGCAATATATTATTTTTTGTGCTCCAAACTTTTGAGATTTCATCAACTCTTCATTTTATTCACCTTATCTCCTAGAAACGACCCCAGATATGAGGCAGATCACCCTCTACATCATCGGATCCATTGCATGTGAATATAATCAGAGCATCCAGAATTTTCGGCTCATGGGTGCTCACTTCTTTTAATATAAGTTACCACAAATTACAAATCATATAATATAAGTGCACAACTGTTTAAACGCGATAATTTAACAAGTTAATAAAAAATTATGATCATTATTACTATTAATTAATAGAAAGACTCTACTTTTTAAAGAAAAAATAAATTAGTTTAAAAAATTTCTTAGCCAAATTACTAAAATTTCTCAAAAAAATAAGATAAATGATTGGAGCTGATTTTTCTCCCTAGTATGTCAAAAGAAATTACATTGACATAAAAAGAAGAAAGAACACGAAAGACTCTACAATGGAAAGAAAAAAAAAAGAAAGAAGGAAAATAGGAAACTTCATTTAAAAATGAATTTGACTTGTAAAATATTTTTGTATTGCCCGAGACTCAAACCCTTTACTTTCCCAAAATGCTGCCTTCAAACAAGCCACCCAACCAACGAACTCATTAGGCTTTTTGATTCACTAGGTGCTCTTGAGTTAATATATTCTTTTTCGAGCAATTTTTATATAGATATTAATAATTTACGTCGGGATTAATAGGTACTCAAGCATTTGATAGACTGTATGTGGGTCCGCCTCTGTCTTCGATCTCACTTAACTTTTTCTTCTATCGTTCTCGTTGTTTTGTATATTGAACTGCTAATAACCGGACTTAACGAGTTGTATTAGACACGTGTCTTTGACCTCATATAAATTCAACTATACTGTTTTTGAAATTCATAAAGCTAAAAAGTTTAGGAAAAAGACTCAGAAATAATGATAGTTTGAGGCCTAATTTCTAACAGCGATAGTCTAAATAATTATCAAACATAGCAAGAGTTTCTGAAATTCCTTCTTAACAGTGATATAACATTTCGAACTATATCGGTAATACAAAAACATATACAAAATGAATTGACGTATCAAAACGAATAATTCTAATACCTATACACACAGTGAATGAATGAATCACTGATACAGAGCAAATTTCAGTTCATATTTTTAAATTGTCACTGTGTTTAATTTGATAAATGCATAGTGTATAAATTTGTCTGATTTGGTAATTATCCTGAATTCTTTTCTGATGAATTTGTATATGTACAACTTGGTCTTTTCACCTGGCTAATTGAGGAGTACAACATTGGACAACAGATTAGGTAGCCTCAGCTTTGTCGAAAAGCTACTATTTAATATGAATTGGTATACATTCTTTCTATTCAGATAACACCTAACTCAAGTAGTATGTCTTTTTATTTATTTATTTATTTATTTATTTCAACCATTCGATTAAATATGTATAATAATATCATTTTTTATCGTTCCATTTTCCTGGATAATGATCCTAAATAATTGAATTATTTATATTTAGAGATCCTGATACTATTTATTGTATGTCACCTCAATTTTTATTTCAATAGAGCGTATGATGTTGATGGCCCGAGGTAGATTAAACTTGCAATGCATATAATTAATATTACATATTCTTAAACTTTACCATCTAGATTGCTTCTTCATAACTCCAATTTTTGGTTGGTACCCTCATGGATTTTATCAATTAGTACTATATTATCAACAAATAGCAAATATTATGGGACTACATCTTATATTACAGTGATATATTTATGTATATGCTGGAAGAATAATAAAAGTTGATGTAGAAAATCAATTTTGTCACCAAACGATTCCGTTCATTAAGAAGAGAAAATAAATGAAGGGTTTCGTAAAAGGCAAAATTACGGACACACCCTATTACTAAATTAATTAACTATAATATCACTAATTTTGTATGTATCAGAACTACCCAATTTTAATTACCAACTATAACAGATAAGTATTAACAATTATAGAATAAATCCTAATTAAAATTGATCACTTAATAACCATAAATTTTGTTGGGATATACTGTATTTTGAACCCATCAGAATACCTCAAAAAAAAAAAAAAACATAGACAATTCAATCTTTGTATATAACTTTTACTTTATAAAATATGTATTTAATAATGGAGAATATAAATAATATATATATATATCAGAAATACAAAAAATAAAAATAAAAAATAAAATTAAAGAGCATATATGTCAGTAAATACAAAACAAATACATAGTAGTACATACAACAATAATTCAATATACAATCTGAAATACAGAAATTATTAAAATACATATACCAGAAAAACAAAAGAAATTTTCGAAACTTATAGTTTAAAAAAAGTCATAAATATTTATGTTGTCATAAATCATCTCATTAAGAATGAAATGAATATTTTAAAATTAAATTGTACTAAATATAGTGAATATGTCATTCTCTTTGGGACTTACTAAAAAAATATATCACATAAATTGAGAGAGAAATACAATAATTCGCTCTGTATCAGTGATGCAATAATAGTATCACCAAACACTGCTACATAATGAGTTTCAGAATTAGTATATCACTGATACATGGCGAAATTCAGAAACTATCACTGTGTTTGATAATTTGATAATTCTTTTAAACTCTCAGAATATAGTATTTGAGGCTATATTCCCAGAGTCCAACAGCCACATTCTTGCACCACTCTGAGAATTGTACAGAGCAAGAGGCCAAAACTGTTGGCATGCCTAATACATTGGGTACCAAAACATCCCCTTAATACCCTCTGGATCGGGTTCAAAACCTAGATTCCTGTAGAATTCCACAACTGCAAGAGGAAAAAAAAAGCCTATTTAAGTAAAAAAGCTATTCAACAAATACTAGCTAATGTGTCTCAACACCAAGTAAATCTCTACAGGTACCTTTACTATCTGCAAACAGTGAAATATTTCCAATGTCCCTTTGGAGAAGGGTCCGTATCAGTTTCTCAATAAGAACTTTTCCAAGTCCTTGTCCCTTTGAATGTCAACAAAACCATCAAATGAATTATGTTAGTTCACAATATCATCAAATAATAAGATGAATATCAATCAAGGAAACCATTACTAATAGTTCCACATAAATTTGAAATAAGATGCATGTACAATACAGACGCGAGAGGATAATGGTTATCATATAAAATGACAGTCATTTCCTCTTCAACATATATAAGCATTTCCTAGAGAAGTCCTTTTTAGTCCAATACCGCAATCATGGGTAATCAAAAATTGACTATTTCTGCAGTATTTAACTATATTAAATATAGGTTCAATACCTAATTGACCCTCGTACCGATTATTAAAGCCCCCACTCCACACCCGAACTCTGAGTTTTCCAATTTAAACATATCAAGTCGACCAAAACACATGTTTAATACAACCCCACCCCACACCCAAACTCTCAGTTTTCCAATTTAAACATCTCAAGTCGACCAAAACACATGTTTAATACAATCTTCACCCTGCATGTAACTCAATTGCGCTGAGCCAGATAACACGTCATCTTTTATCTTCATCATTTTATTTAAAAAAATCCCAAATGCATCTCCTTTCCTCCTCCTTCCTATTTTTTGACTGGCTTACGCTCCCTTCCCTCCCACCATCCCTTTCTCGTAACACGGCTAAAGCACAAAAACATCACACCAGAGCAAGCCACCAGCTGGCCATTTCTACAGCTTCCCCTCTGCCCTACACCATCACCCCAATATCATCAGCCACCCTTCACCTCATGCACATATACACCTGGTCTTCTTTGCGCAGGGATTCAATCACATTGCCAAATATTCAGGCTCACATGTACCACCTCCCACCAGCCTGGAAGCTACCATTTTACATTAACACGCCTGCATAAAGACGGAGTCGACCAAGGTAACTAGGGAATGAACTCAAATACAGTGAGAGAATAACCTTCATTCTCCACAGCTGGCCGCCCATCACCTGGTGGAGATCTATCAGGAACCAGCCACCAACAAATACACAACCTTTCTTCTCAAAACACCCGGGTGTCACCACCTGCAAACAAATGCCACTCTCGCCTTCCTGAGCCAGACAGCAGCCATAATCACACCCTCAAGAACCACCAACACCCCTCTATTTTCTTCATTTTGGGTATTAGCTGTTAGCAGAAACGTGAAAGAAAGAACAAGAAAAAACACAAGATTTAACGTGGTTCGGATCAGAATGATCCTACATCCACCAGAGAACAACTGTTTTTATATTATTAACCAAGAAAGGGGAGAAATCCCAAATACACCTAAGAGAATTGCTCTCTTAACTCTCTACTCTTACAAATGTATTTCCTGTGATTTTTGGGATGAGATTACAATTAAGAATGGTCATCCTTTTATAGATGACCAAACTTGGGCTCCAAGCACAAAATAAGAAAAATAAAAATAAAATTTGTCCTCAACAAATTTTGTTTGCTCTCCAAGTTCATTCTTTTCGCCAAGTAAATTGGCACCTGTAATTTTCTTCCACATGGACAAAAACCAAACCAACTCGTTCAATCTCTACCTTGGTTTGCATACCGAGTATGTATACAACTCTGGCCAAAACTTCTAAGCTTACTGGGCAATCCTGTTATAAGAAACAAAAAGAATCAAACCTTTGTTGAACATACCATCTCCATCTAGCAGTTGTTTTCCCAGAGTAACATCAGATGATGCGTATTCCCGCCAAGTCCTTGCAGTGTGCAAACTTGGCAAGTGGGACTATCTTGGTCAACATGTCTGCAGCGTTATCGTCTGTGATAACCTTCACGACCTTGATAGCACACTCTTCAACGACATCTCGACTAAAATGGAATCTGACATCAATGTGTTTGGTGCGCTCACGAAATTTTTGATTTCTAGTCAAATGAATGACACTTTGACCATCACATTTAAGAGTTGATTCCAGCTGAACCAAACTCAATACTGCCACCAAACCTTTCAACCAGATAGCTTCATTCACTGCCTTCGCTGCTGCCATATATTCTGCCTCTGTTGTAGACAGAGCAACAATCTACTGTAAAGTCAATTTCCAACTAACGGCATTGCCAACAAGAGTAAAGATGTATCCAGTTGTGGACCTCCTTCTGTCAAGATCCCCTGCATAATCAAAATCCACATAACCGAGAACTGAAATACCTTCATCACTTTTTCGAAAGGTTAGGCCAACATCAGAAGCTCCTCTGAGATATCTCAATATCCACTTGACAGCTTCCCAATGCCTCTTTCCTGGGTTGGCCATGTTCCTGCTTACCACACTTACAAATTGAGCAATATCTGGACGTGTGCACACCATAGCATACATAATGCTACCAACTGCGCTAACATAAGGAACCTTTGACATATGTTCCACCTCATCCTTAGACTGAGGCATTTGTAACTCTGAAAGTTTAAAATGAGGAGCTAACAGTGTACTTACAGGCTTGCTCATATGCAAATTGAATCTCTCAAGAACCTTTTCGATGTACCTCTTTTGAGAAAGATGTACAACACTGTCTTCTCTTGAAATCTCCATTCCAAGAATTTTCTTTGCAGCTCCCAAATCGTTTATGTCAAATTCCTTGCTCAACAGTTTCTTTAAAACATTTATCTCAGTGATGTTGTTAGCAGCAATAAGCATATCATCAACATACAACAATAAATAAATCATCAAGTTACCAAACATCTTCTTGTGATATACATAGCTATCAAATGCACTCCTTGAGAATCCATGTGTAGTCATGAATGCATCAAACCTCTTGTACTACTGTCTAGGGGATTGCTTCAAACCATACAAAGACTTCTTCAGTTGACATACATGATCTTCTTTTCCCTCAGCTAGGAAACCTTCAGGCTGATCCATATAGATTGTCTCTTCTAGATCACCATGCAAGAAAGCAGTTTTGACATCAAGTTGTTGAAGCTCCAAGTCAGATTGTGCAACCAATGCTAGTAGCACGCGAATTGAGCTATGTTTCACGACTGGAGAGAAGATCTCATTGTAGTCAATTCCCTCCTTCTGACTGAAACCCTTTGCAACCAATCTTGCCTTGAACCTAGCATCTTCCACTTCTGGATTTTCCTCTTTCTTTCTGTAGACATTTGCATCCAACTGTCCTCTTCCCCTTTGGCCTTTCAACTAAGACCCATATCTAATTCTTGTGAAGAGACTCCATCTCTTCCGTCATGGCTAACCGCCATTGTGCAGCATCTTTGCAAGAAGTTGCTTCAACATACAAGGAGGGCTCAAGATCCTTAATCTCTTCTTCTACAGCTACGAACGCATATGTAATCAGATTTGCTTGCTCTATAAGGCGTTCCGATCTCCGTATCTGCCTCGTCCCTTCCCTTCGCAATTGCGTATGGTTCATTGAAACAAGTTCTTCAAGATCTGCATCTTTTGACTCATCAACTCGAGTCTCTTGATCCTTTTCCTTGGTAAGCTCCACCGGAAGCTCCACCTGCTCGTTGTTCTCATTTCCTGACAACTCCACAGAAACTTTACGAGGATCAAATATAGAGGATTCACCAAAGGTAACATCTCTGCTAACTATAAATTTGAGTAAAAACAAACACCAAAGCTTGTACCCTTTTACTCCATCCACATACCCTACGAATATGGCCTTCTTAGCCCTTCGTTCAAGGTTTCATTCATTAACATGATAATAAGCTGGACATCCAAATATTCGCAAGTATGAATAGTTAGGGGGTTCACTTGACCATACTTCATTTGGAGTCTTAAATTCAATTGCTGATGCTGGAGATCTATTGACAATATGAGAAGCAGTATGAACTGTTCCAGCCCAAAATACTTTGGATATTTTGGCTTGTAGGAGCATACGACGAGCCTTTTCAAGAAGAGTTCTGTTCATCCTTTCGGCAACTCCATTCTGTTGTGGTGTGTGCCTAACCGTCTTATGTGCTGCGATCCTATGAACCCTGCAGAAATCATTAAATTCTTCACTGCAAAACTCCAAGCCATTGTCTATGCGAAGATATTTGATTTTTCGCTCCATTTGATTCTCAACCAAAAACTTCCACTCTTTAAATGCTTCAAAAAAGCATCACTTTTTTCCTTCAAGAAATGCACCCAAACCTTTCGTGAAAAATCATCAACGAATGTGAGAAGATACCTCGTTCCTCCCTTTGATGGAAGCTTAGAGGGACCCTATAAATCTGAATGGACGTAGTCTAGCACGCCTCCTGTCTTGTGCTTGCCAGTACTGAAGCTGACCTTCTTCTGCTTCCCTAGAAGGCAGTGCTCATAAAATTCAAGTGTGTTGATCTTCTCACCATTCAAAAAGTTACGATTGCTCAGCATCTCCAGTCCTCGTGTGCTCATAAGACCTAGTCTCATATGCCACAATCTTGCCTTATCATCATTAGATATCAGCACTATAGATGCATTAGAGCCAACAATGGTGCTTCCTACCAATGTGTAAAGGCCATCCTCCAGCTTGGCCTTCAACATGACTAAAGAACCTTTAGTCACCTTCATAGTTCCTCCTTCGCTCATGTACTTGTAGCCTTGTTTATCCAGAGTACCTAGGGAGATCGAATTCTTCTTTAGATCACGAACATGACGGACTTCTGTAACGGTTCTAGCGATTCCATCATGGCAGTGAACCCGAACTGAGCCAATGCCAACTATTTTACAAGTTGCATTATTGCCCATTACTACAGTTCCTCCACTTTTCTCATAGCTGCTGAACCAATCTCTTCGAAATGTCATATGCAGAGTACAACCAGAGTCTAACTCACATTTGTTGCCATAGACTCCACTATTGCATGATGTTGTTAGTACATATTCATTATCAGAATCATGTACCTGTTCAACAATGGACGCACTCGCCTTTTCTTTGGACTTTGACATAGAGCAATCTCGTTCAAAGTGCCCCTTCTTGTGACAGCCCCAACACTCCGCATTCTTGTTATTCACACGAGACTTTGATCTATGCTTTGATTTGCTCCTTCCCTGTTGGCTAGTTCGGCCTCTCACAAAGAGCCCACTAGCTTCATCAAATTTGTCTCCTTCAAAATGCCTCCAAACATCACAAGAGTTAAGTGCTTGCTGCACTTGCTCAAGGTGATCGGCTCTTTGCAATACGTCATTGAATTCTCGATATCATGATATTTTGAAGTCAATGAAAATAGCAAAGCACATGCAAGCGTCTCCTCATTCTTTTTAATCCCGGCAGCCTGTAAGTCCATGACAAGTTTATTGAATGCATATAGATGGTCTTGCAACACAGTACCTGACTCCAACTTAAAAGTGTGAAGACGTCGTTGTAACAACATCTTTGTTGTCATCGATCGATCCTGGTAAAGCCCCTGCAGCTTATCCCATAACTGTTTGGCCGTCTCTTCGGAACTTGTACTCACTTCACAAAACACGTTAGATGCAAGGGACAGTTGGATTACACTTAATGCATTCCCTTCAATCTTCTCCTTGTCGGAATTCGATGTGCCATCGGGGTACTTTCCATCAATAGCATGGATTGAACCTTCCCTCCGCAGTAACGCCATCATCTGGATCTTCTAGATATTGAAGTTGTTGCGCCCACTAAACCTATCAATTTCAAACTTCATGGAACTCATCGTTACTTGTTCTTCCTACTCTACTACAGATACTATTTGGAAATACAGAAAACCAAAGTAATTCTTTTCTGATGTGGAAGTTCAGACTATGCTGCAACCACAGAGCATACTCAGACAGAACCTTGACTCTGATACCAATTGTTAGCGGAAACGTTAAAGAAAGAACAAGGAAGAACACAAGATTTAACGTGGTTCGAAATCAAAATGATCCTACATCCACCAGAGAACAACTGTCTTTATATTATTAACCAAGAAAGGGGAGAAATCCCAAATACACCTAAGAGAATTGCTCTCTTAGCTCTCTACTCTTACAATGTATTTCCTATGATTTTTGGGATGAAATTACAATGAAGAATGGTCATCCTTTTATAGATGACCAAACTTGGGCTCCAAGCACAAAATAAGAAAAGGAAAAATAAATATAAAATTTATCCTCCACAAATTTTGTTTGCTCTCCAAGTTCATTTTTTTAGCCAAGTAAATTGGCACATGTAATTTTCTTCCACATGAACAAAAACCAAACCAACTCTTTCATTAGCAAGTTCAGTAGTTTCTTGAGTTGACTAGAAAAAAAAAGAGGGGGGAGTGTCCCCAACTTGTGTGAGGAAGAGAGGTTGTATCCAGGTCTACGGCTCAAGAGCGTTTTCAAAAAACATGTTTGAAAAATACAAGAGTGAAGAAGTAATGATGAAAATATTAAGGAAAAGGAAAGAATCTAAGGCAAAAATAGTAGGATAAGCAAAGATAATACTAGAATAATATTAATAGTACTGATAAGGAGAAGAGGGAGCAGAAAAGTGCTCCAACTGGAACCATGCTCTCCCATGAAAAAGAGAGAAATCGCTTGGCTATCGACCAGTCTTCTATCCCAATCCTCGACGTCCATGCTTTCCTTTCTATGGTCATGTCCCTAGTGAGCTGAAGATGTGTTGTGTCCTGTCTAATCTCTTTCTCCCCAATTCTTCTTCAAACTACCTCTACCTCTCCTTAGACCTGCCATAGCCAACCCCTCACACCTCCTTTCTACCTCTCCTTAGACCTGTCACTGTCAACTCCTCACACCTCCTTGGAATCTGGTTTCCTACTCTTCACATGTTCGAACCATCTCGACCTCGCTTCCCTCATCTTGTCTCGGTGTTTTGGAGAGTTAGAAGCGGGAGAAAACGACTAGGGCTCGCTTCACCGAAGCAAAATCGAAGCGCGCGTTTTTTTCAATTAAAGAGCAATTTAATACAAAATTAATTAAATATGCATAGATAAATAACCAAGAATTCAACAGAAATAACATATTAAGCAAATCTTTTAATTCTTAAATTAAAAAGTAATAAATACTAGAACTAGATAATCAATAATCCTCATAAGTCTTAACATATTAAGCAAATTCAAAACCAAATCACAAAGGGAGCAACATCCTATTCTTCAAAAAGATCTCCAAACTCTTGAAGTGTCTAACACCCTATTATATTGGTCGTCATCTTCTTCATCATTGGAGGCTTCATCAACTAGGGTTCTACTTGAACTTGTAGCTACTCTTTCCTTGCTCCGTAAAGTACTCCCCCTAAAACCATAAATATTCTCCTCAACACCACTTGCCATAGCAACATAACCGTTAGTGAGATCTTCTCCTTCATATACTTCTTCATCTTCATGATTTTGGGGGGCTCCATTCATTTGCATCATCAGTATCTTCCAACAAAATTGGATCAATGGTATTGCGAGCTTTGTAGTGACGCATTAATGTTCTATCATATTTAACGAACACTAGATAATTGAGACACCTTAGCTCAACTATAATACCCTTTAAAAAAAAGTATTTAGTTTTCAAAAAAAAAGAGGGGGGCATCTGTGGGCCAAGGCCCAAATCACATAGAAAAGAAAAACAAAAGAGAAAGTGAGGGCTATAATCAGTTTACAGAGGAAACAAAAGCAAAGAAAAAAAATTAAAACGACATTGAAGCTTAAGCTTCTGCCAAAACAAGCTGAAGGAAAAAAAATATAAGGGAGCCACTAATTTTTCAGAAAAGGAGCAGGAAGAGGAGGTAATTCAAGACTTTGATAAATAATTCAAGAGAGAAGAAGAAAAAGGTAAATTTCTCAACTTAGTTTATAGATTTAATTCATATAACCTATAACTATCGAATTGGGGTTGAGAGTTCAAGGATCAAGGGTTAGAAAAAAATAGAGGAATCTATTAAATTCTCATGAACTGAGTGAGTATATTAGAAGATCGGAGCGTAAACTCTTAGATTTGGGCATACACCAAGGAAAAGTAGAATGGACAGGAAGTTTATTTTAGTTTTTTTTAAGCATAAATTTAGAGAAATTTGGGTACGAATTGGACGAATAAATTATATGAATTAGCTGAAAGTAGTAGATTTTGCACAGTTAAATTACTCATGGCATGGGTAAATATAATTCGACATCGATGGTTAAACATGAAATTACGAGGGTTGGGTATTTTCAATTAGTTATGAATTAGCCGATATGAGGAAACTAACACGAGATTGATATGAAATGATTATAGATTGATCGAAGAAAGTCATACGGTTTGCTCGAGGCGACCAGTTTAATATTTCGACACAAGTACAGTGAGTAGTAACCTTGCTGCAACTTGTATTTTCACAATCAGCATGATTTATAATGATTTTACAAGTAATGTGTTGCCAAAAGCTTTGAAATAGCCCGTGGGACAAGTCTTTTACTTGATATGATATTGAAATATTTATTTGATATGTTTATTCTCACAATTACAAAATATGTTTTACTGTTACTTGAGATGATTATCCTTACCGAAAAGAAAGTACATGATTTTTATAAGAACTTAAGTGTCCTACACTATTGTGAAATGGCTTTCACATGAACACTTACTATTTACAAATAAAAGTATAAATGAGAATAGACCTTGATGGATGTCGTAGCTAACGGCGGGTTCATTAGACCTAGTGCACCTTGTATTTACAGATTACCGTTACAGCCCTCACTAATGGGAAGGTAAAACTAGCATATAGTTACTGATTTCCCTCAAACAAGGACCTACCGTAATAGTTGACTCCTTTACGAAGGGTTCATAGTTATTAGTTATCTCTCAAGGTAGGTAGCCACACCGATTACATGATTCATTCTTGGAAACCTCCCAAATATAAGATTTGATATGACAGTGTTTACTGAGATTGTTACCAAATTGTTAATTGATTTTTGCTTATATGACATAGGCAAAATTGATTTTTGGTTTACTATTTCTGAAAGAGGTACTTATTTAATGATAATTGCTGATTTTCATACTAGCAATATCTATGATTTGTCCCCATTAAAAGTGGTTGTGGTTAAGTGTTATTACTCACTGAGCTAGCGACTATTTTTTGTCAGAGACTGTAGGTGACGTTGGCGAGGATTCTATTAACTAAAGCGTTCAAGGTGGTAAATTTCTAGTGAGCCTCGCATTTGTACGCATGGGCAAAGGCTTACCTAATTGTTATAGTCTCTTTGTTTGAACTCTTAGAATTGCTCCATAGTCATTTCATTAGTGTCATGAGTATTCTTTCATTATTACAGACTTGTGACTAGTACTACGTGTTCTTCCCATATTTTGGAGATCATTTTAGAACTATGATGTTGAAAATGGTTGATTGAGGATGATTATGGCATGTTTTGGTTATATTGATTGTTGCTTGTTGATTTTTGAGACAGGTAAATTATGGATAGGCCCAAATACAGGGGAAACTCTGCCCGATTTTCTGTAGATTTCCTTTAAGGCTTGCTTTGAGATTTTATCCGTTGGCGCCGATCACGGTCCTAAATTGGGTCGTGACATCAAGCCTATTCCTCTTTTTAGCATAAATTTGCACATAAGTTGTAGAGAGTAATTAATAGGGCTACTTAGGACAATTGAGATACAATTTAATTTAGTAATAATGAAATATAGCTTCTCACATGTTCATACCCACTCCAATTTCTCTCGCATCTGGATGAGCTACAAGTTACACTTTGAACTCTAATAGCAAATTGTTGCAAGTTTGGAGCTTCATAACCAAATTGCATCCACCATTCAACTATAGAAGAATTATTTTAAACTTAAAAGTTAAAGCTCTAAAGACAATTATAAGTTAAAACAACTTGCTCACCTGGTGAACTTACGGTTCTGGCTCTAACAGCCGAATCCATTCCAAGTAGTTCATCAGCTTTCATGTATACACCAAGCTCCTCCCATATTTTGTCTTGCAAAACTTCATTTGGGAAAAACCTCTCAACACATGCATGAATATCTCGCCCACACTTCTTTATCTAAAGTCTTTCTCTCATTATTTTTATAGAAGAGTCTATGGGTCAAAATATGTCTTGCCACATGCAAAGGTTGATGAAGTTGATCCGTCCATCTTTTATCAATGATTTCAATTACTTTCCCATATTTCCTTACATCTTTATCAAATGCCTGTTCAATAGCTTCTTTGGCCCTATCCATGGCTTCTTAAATGTAGCCCATTGATGGTTTTTTCTCTCCATCCACTAAACGAAGTACAATAACCAAAGGACCACCAACTTTAAGTGCTTGAACAGCATCATTCCAAAAATATGGACCAATAATAGACCTCGCAACTTCTTTCCCAAGAGCTTCCTTTGCATATATACTCTCATTCCATTTAGTTGACATGAACAAGGTTCTCAAGTTTTTCTTTTGCAAGTAAAAACTATGCAAAGTCAAGAAAGTTGTTGCTAATCTCGTCTTGGCTAGTTTCACCAAATTTCTTTAGTTTGTGTATCTCTTCATCATGTTCAATAACAAGATCCTTTGACTAATGTAAAAATGTATAACAGCCTTAGCAAGAACTGCAGAAAAAAAAAAGATTTAATAGTTATAAGTAAAAAAAATTAACATGAAGGTTAAAAAAGAAAATTAGAACCACTTGTTCACCTGTAAAATATGTTCCTTGAAAACGTCACCAAACATCAAGTTGATACAATAGGCAGCACATGGAGTCCAAAAAATGTGCAGAACACTCCCTTCAACATGTTCACCCGCTTTTTTATTCTCACTTGCTTTATTAGTAACAACTTGTACAACATTTTCCTTCCCAATTTTCAAGATAGTCTTCTCAAACAAGTTGAACATTTTATTGGAATTAATAGAAGAGTCACTAGCATCATAAGATTCAAGAAACACACTACCTTTTGGAGAATTTACCAAAACATTAATGATCATTTTCTCATATTTTGCTGTCCATTTATCCATCATAATGGAACATCCCTAAGTTTGCCATTGCACCTTATGATCCTTAACAATCTTTTTTGTCTTCTCCACCTCATTCTTTAGACAAGGAACTCTTACTTCGTGATAGATGGGGGGCTTCGTTCCTGAGTTATATTTGGCCTACGACCTCAATTAATTCACCAAAACTTTCAGTGTAATTGACACAATTGAAAGGAGCCCCGCGTCATACATCCACCCAGCAAAATCAGCTATAGCGCAGTCCCTTAAAATCTTCTCACAAGAATTTAAATCAATAGCTTCACCTTTTCTCTTTTCGTGTGGTTTTTGCGAGAAATAAAGATTGCGAGGACCTTTCACAGTGCTAGTGGTGGATGATCCACTTCCACTAGTTGAAGACTTTCTTTGAGATTTTGAGGAAGGCCCCATTGATATATCATTGACTTCTTCAACGTCATCCTCATCAATTTGATCATCTTCATCAACAAGATTAACAATAGATGCTACATGGCTCATTTGAGTTTTTACCTCATTTTTTCTCTCAACAAACTCTCTCATTTCTTCCTTAACAAATCCGGAACTCTTGGACATACAACAATATCTCTATAACCACCAATTAGATGTTTCTTATGACGATGTATTCCGTTGTATGTCTTTTGACAAAAGATACATTGGACTTTTGAGTTTTTGCCCATTGCATTTCCATACACCAAACTGGATCTCTTTTTTGGCTTGATGTCATTGAATATAAAAACAAAATTTACTACAATCACAACCAAAAAAAAATGAATATTTTAAGCTATAACAAAATAGAGAGAGAGAAAAGCTATAGCAAAACAGATAAAAATCTAACACAACAGAGAAAGAAGAAGAGCAAAAAATAAAAATAAAATGCTAACACAATTAAAAAACAAAGAAAAAGAATTGACACAATAGAGAAAAGAGAAAGAAACAGAAAAGAAGAACAAAAAAAAAAAGAATAGGCCCAATGCCCTAGCCCTGGCAGTACAGTAGTAGCAGAGAAAAGAAGAAGAGAAAAAATTAGAAAAAGAGGTGAGATGGAGAAGAAGAAGAGAAGATGAAGAGAAAAAGACAAGAACTTACCTTGAAGAAGATCAACAATAGAGTTGCAGGTAGCAACAGTCAAAGAGGAAGAGAAGACCAGCAAGTTGAAGAGAAAGAGAAGTTGCAATAAGTTGAAGGGGAAGAGACACAACAAGTGTGTAAGTTTGTTTTATCAATTACTTTAAATAACCTTAGAGTCTCACTTCTCTCAAAGCGCCGCTTTTCTGGATTCTCGCTTCTGGTGTCAATGCAACCACTTTTTCTCTTCCGCTTCGCTTTAGGGCAGAGAAGCACTACCCCATCACTTCGCCTCGCTTCACGCTTTAAGCGCTGAAGCGAGCGCTTTTAATAACATTGTCTTGTCCACCACGAAGGTCATTCCCACCTTGTCCCATATATCTTCGTTACTAATTTTATCTCTACTAGTATACCTCCACGTCCAATTTAGCATCCTTATTTCCGCTACTTTTATCTTTTGAACGTGTGAGTTCTTGATTGGCCAACACTTTGTCCCATACAACATAACTGGTCTAACAACCACTTTATAAAACTTACATTTATGTCTTAGTGGCACATTCTTATCACATAGGTTACCAAATGTAAGTCTCCATTTCATCCACTTCGCTCCAATACGATGTGTAACATCATCGTCGATCTCCCAATTTCCTCGAATTATTGATCTAAGATATTTGAAACTTTCACTCTAAAAGATGACTTGTGTATCAATCCTCACTTCCACATACATCTAATGTGTTGCGTCACCAAACTTGCCCTCCAAGTACTTTGTTTTATTCCAGCGCAACCTGAAACCTTTAGACTCTAGGGTCTGTCTCCAAACCTTAAGTCTAGCATTAACTTTGTCGTGTGTTTCGTCAATCAATACTATGTCATCTATAAATAACATACACTATGGTACCTCCCTCAAATATGCCGCATCAATCCATCCATTATCAAGTCAGGTCTACAGATGCCCTTAACATTTTCTTCGGCTCAAATATACCCCTATTACAATGGACTAGGTTGACATAAATTTTGGACTTTTTAAGTAGCCACGTGGCACGTTATAAGCTTGTCATGTGTATAATCTAGGATTAAAATTACACAAAGCTATTTATTAAGAAACCCAATCTGCCGACCTGTTACTTATTTAATATAACTTAATCACACAACATCCTTTCCTTCTTCCTCATTTGAAGAGATACTTGTTTTTAGTGATAACTCTCGAATGAGCTTTAACAATTTAAAACTTCTAATAGTTTGAAAGTAGGTTTGTAATGTGCAAAGCCCCATTAGAGTGCATACATACATCAAGAATTATAAGTCATCAAAGCAGCAAAGTCACTTGATATGCAATTCTGGCAAATCCCATTGATTCCCTCTCAAAACAAATGGAGAGAGATACACAACAAAACAAATTGGAAGGAAACATGATTGTGAGAACACGTTGCCAATAATTGCAGAAACCGCAATGTTGAAGAAATCTTTGGCCCTATCAACCAAATCTTGGATGCAAAATGAACAAATGGAAGAGGAAAAAGGCAAAACACGAGATAGGTATGTGTAGAATTCCATTTCCATTGATTCTTTATCTGTTCAAGTACTCTTCTAATGAGAAAGAAGGAAAGAGGATCGTGGGTTTAAGTTAAAATTAAATGGTTAACGGGTCAGGCAGGTTGGGTTTCTTAATAATTGGGTGAGTTTAATTTTAATCTTGAACTATACAGGCGTAGCTTATAACATGGCATGTGACTATTTTGAAGTCCAAAATCTATGTTAGACTAGTCCATTAGTTATAGGGATAGAAAAAGTAAAGGGCATTTATAGACTAAAAGGTTAACGGAGGATATTTATCATCCATTTTCAATATGTTAGGCGTATCGTTTTATCCGTTTTCATTTTCTATTTTAGTTCTCTTTAAATCAAAATCACTATATCTATGCGCCTTATGAGCGTGATTGGGACACAATTTGGCCACATCAAATATGTTGTATCCACATAAGCACGGTCAACGGTCAAAGGCCCTTATTAGTTGTCCTTCTGTCAAGTTGAGGTATTTAAGTGAGAAAAAAGAGAGTTGGGGGTCGACTTTAAAAACGGGGACAAGTACATGTGCTAATTTAGGTATTACGCCTTAACTATATAAATGTCATAAAGGATCTGTAGCTAGGACTCATCACTAGAGTAAGAATAGTAGTATGAGATACACGTTTATTTACCCCAGGAATCAGCATTGAACTTGTACTTGTTTACCACAATGATGAATAGGCTAATAAACAATATACAATTAGGTCCCATGAAGTTATCTGCATACCAAATTGTGTTAATTGGAAACTAGCGAAGGTGTCAACCAAAAGCTTGAACTATAAACATTCTAAAGATTAAGGATTTTAAGATAAGTAGAACACTAAATATATGTCCTACAAGCTTAGCCAGAATAAGAAGAGTGAAGTTAAGATCAGATTAGGAATAAGTATTGTACCTAAATACAAACAATTGAGGTACCTAAACTTGATGTTCCACAAAAATGTTAATAATAGATAAAGATGTTGCAGATAGAGCCAAAATAGGATGGTTGAGATGGAGAGGTGTCACTAGAGTGTTATGCACTAGGAGGATACTTATCAAGTGAAAGATAAGTCATATAGAACAATATTAAGACCAACTATGTCATATAGGAACGAATTTGGACCTCTAAAGACCAACATATTCACAAGATCAGTATCAGAGATGTGAATAAAAGATGGATGAGAAATCATACAAGATTAGAAATGATACATTTGACAGCACGTGCAAGCAACATTCATAGATGATAAAATGAGAGAAGGTTATTTGAGATGGTTTTGGCATGTTTTATGTTGACCTCCAAATGCATCGGTTTATACGTCTGAAACCATAATAATGAAGGTGTTAAAAGAGGTAGACCTAAAATCACATCGAAAGAAGTTAACTCGAAAGACATATAATCTCTTGGAGTCTATATGGACTTTGCGCAAAATAAGGCTCAACGGAAGAAAGATGTTTGTATAGCCAATACTAACTAGTTGTCTTTTAGTCTTGTTAGAGATTTGCATGTCTGCTTCATAGAAAATGAGAGGTCATTTGAGATGGTTTTGGCATGTTTTATGTTGACCTCCAAACGCATCGGTTTGTACGTCTAAAACCATAATAATGAAGGTGTTAAAGAGGTAGACCTAAAATCACATCGAAAGAAGTAGACTCGAAAGACATAATCTCTTGGAGTCTATATAGACTTTGCACAAAATAAGGCTCAATGGAAGAAAAATGTTCATATAGGCAATACCAACTAGTTGTCTTTTAGTCTTGTTAGAGATTTGTATGTCTGTAGAAATTACAGAGAACCTCTATTGCTAGAGAACTTAAATCTTCAAATATTGAAATGACACGAGTTTAAAAGGAGTAACACGAATAGTGAAGATTCATAGCTTACTCCAACGAGAATGGGGTTGAGGGTAGTTGTAACTGCAATAGTAGGAATATGAAGATTTAAGGTTGACACTTTAGACCAATCCAAAAAAAAAAATCAAAAATAAGTATCTATGGCAGAAGAAAATATTTACTCCCTCCGTTTCAATTTGTTTGTCTTACTTTTTTAGTCCGTTAAAAAAAGAACGTCTCGTCCTTTTTTGACAACTTTTTAATTTCAAATTTCAACATGGCATGTTTAAAACCACAAGATTAAAGAACATTTTGGTACATTCCAACCGCAAGATTCAAAAGTCTTCTTTATTTTCTTAAACTCCTTGCCAAGTCAAAACCAGACAATAAAATTGAAACGGAGGGAGTATATATTAATTGGTGTTCCTCCTAATCACCCACATCATTTTTTTTAAAAAAAGAATTGTGCTACTACTATGGAAAGTTTCAAAAAGTAACAACCTGACTAGTTCAAGTTAATGATTAGTAGCCTCTGTGTAAATCTCTACAGCATGAATAAACTTATTTAAGATGCACAGAGCAAATACCTGATAGGAAGGATCAACAAGAACATCCCAAATTGTTGCATTGAAAGCATGATCTGATGTTGCACGAGCCATGCCTATCAGCTTCTTTTCTCCATTGCCCTCTGCCAAGTAACTTGTCCAAGTAGACTAAGGTTTTTATCACTTACTCTTAAAACCCATTTGCAAAGAAATTCACATAATTGGGCATAACAAAAAAGACAAACATAAGAATTCCCAATATAAAGTTGTTCCACCTACATACCTTCTCCTGATGAGAATTTCCTGGAATGCAAAGTTGCAACTATATAGCTATTTTTCAGAGCTGCAGCTAGCTTAGACAGTGGCCTTCGAGGCCAACCAACCTGTCAAACGCATCACATACTATCACAACACAAATTTAGTTTTACAACGTCTAAGAAGAGATTATTTGCAGATGCATCAGTAGGGACTAGAAAACACACAACTTTCCAGAATTAAAGAAATGTTGGGTACTAGTACAAAAGTTGCTTCAACCAAATTACATCCACAGTGAAGGATTACTCTTTTTGAACTTTGATTTGCATTTCGTTATCCTTAACATAGCTACTCAACTTCTGTCTTATTTAAAGTCCTGAAAATGCCCATATCACCTTAAGATGATCAGAACTTTTTCTCGAAATGGAGCACTGTGATAGGCCATTCCAATAAATGGGGTTGTCGATTTTTACTTGACATAAAGGTGAAAATACACTCGGGGTAGCGCACCTTCAATTTAAGTATTTAACGGCCACAAATTACCGTGCCCGTTAAGTCAATTTACAAGGAAGGCGCATAGAAAAAAAAAGCACCTTCAACAACAACATCATACCCTTTGTAATCCCATAATGCGGGTTTGGGGAAGGTAAAGTGTACACAGACCTTACCCCTACCTTGTAGAGGTAGAGAGGTTGTTATCGAAAGACCTTGGCTCCATACATCAAAGTAAAGAGGACATAGCAAATAACATGGAAAACATAACATAGCATTCAGAAAACAAGGGTACCTTCAGTGAATTTTTTTTTAAATCAAAAAAGGTGCCTTCAATGAAATTTAAAAAGCCATGAAAGGCGCATTTCTTGTACAATGCCTACAGAATACGGCTTTTCTGCACCGATTGGACTGCTCATCAGCCTTTTGCAGGCCCGGAAAGCGCACCTCTATCCACACACCTTAAATTTGTACTTTGAAAAGCACATTTCTCTCTCCGCGCCTTCCTCGTATATGCCCCAATGGATCATTCCATATTTTTTAGCTAGAGCTCCGCACCACCACAATTTTCCACCATTAAGTTGAGGTTTTTCCCCAACTTTCTCCTTTGAAAAACTGTATTTTCCATCTAAAAAGAAATTTCATTCACAAGATCATTTGAAGAGTGAGAATTATTTATGTCCGAAATTTTTTAGATTTAATTAACATTACAAGTCAAAAACAAAATCTTGTTAAACTTTTTTGTCTGTCTATTTTTTCTTATATTATTAATTTATACTTGGTTGTGTTTATTTGTTAAAATTATTTAGTTATGTTTAATTTTCACTAGTAGTTGTTACTGTGTTGAATTTTTTTTTTGCTACTGCATTTATACAAATTTGCGTTTAAAATAATTTCGGGTATGTTGAATTTTTACTAATAGTTGTTATTGTGTTAAAACGAAATCGCGTTTAATTGTACTGCATTTATTGTATTATTTAGGCTATGTTGAATTTTCACTAGTTGATACTGAATTTAACACAAATAATTTAATTTTAAAATTTATATCATATCTCATTTAATTAAATTATCAGGAACAAATGATTGTACATTACGCGCAAAAAACCACAATGTCTATAATTATCATCCCTACTAATGACTATGATTCTAGATCAAAAGTAACTACAGTTAATTAAATTAAAACAACTTTTAGAAATACAATGCGTATAAGAGATGTAATAGATACAAGAATGATTTAATCTACAAGTTTGAAATATTGTGCCACTAATTGACGAGGATGTCACTCACCGTGTTAGTGCAGGGGGGGTGAAATGGAAGCTCGCATCCGGAATCCTGTGTGTTAAGAAGGTGCCATCAAAACTTAAAGGCAAGTTTTACAGAATGGTGGACAGACCAACTATGTTATATGGGGCAGAGTGTTGGCAGGTCAATAACTCTCATGTTCAGCTGATGAAAGTTGCGGAAATGAGGATGTTGCGATAGATGTGTGGGCATATTAGGAGAGATTGGATAAAAAATGAGAATATCTGGGACAAGGTGGGAGTAACCTCGGTGGAGGACAAGATGCGCAAAGTGAGATTGAGATGGTTCGGACATATGACGAGGAGATGCCCGGATGCCCCAGTGCAGAGGTGTGAGAGGTTGTCAATAGATAGTTGCAGGAAAGGTAGAGCTTGGCCGAATAAGCACTAGGGAAGTGATTAGATAAGACATACGCAGTTTCAGCTTATCAAGGATATGGCCCTAGATAGGAGGTTGCGAAGGACACGAATCAGGGTAGAGCATTGTTTAGAAAATCCGCCCATACTAGCAGTCGTAGATTTCTGATATTATCGGTTGTTTTTTGATCTTTGTGTATCGTATTATTTTTGCTTTAGATAATGTTTGACATGCTATGTTTCTTTTGTTACTTCCTTTGCTGGATTGCTTCGATTTGTTTATCCTTGATCCAAGGGTCAATTGGAAACAGTCTCTCTGCCTCTGAGGTAAAGGTAAGATTTGTGTACACTCTACCTTATCCAGACCCCACCCCATGGGATTACACTAGGTATATTGTCGTTGTTGTTGTTGTAATTATCGTTAATGAAGTGTGACTAATTATCATTATCCACAAAATTTAGAAAAAAGAAATCAAATATCAATAAATTTAAGGTTGAAGCAAAAAATATCATCTACACATGTATTGTAAAGCATGCCTCTGTATTATCACATTATATATTATGACAAATCTTTTTGTTTCTTCCTGATCAAAAAAAAATATTATGACAAATCAAGGGCATGGACCACTATAAAAACAGGGTAGGAGACTATAACCTTCATTCAAACTATCAAAATTAGTTTCAACTGTAGATAGTTAAGCTGACATATTTACCATGTCGAAAAAGTCTTCTTTTAGTGGATGGTTTAGGAAAAAATAAAAAGAAGGTAGCTCCCAAAACCTTCAGGGAAGGAATGAAATCTTAAACAATATTTGATGATTTGATTTGTTAATTAAGAGTCTTCGTTCATGATTTGTTTATAAGTGTACAACTGTCAAACTTCAACCTTCGTTGAACTTTCTTTATTCTCCCCTGCTCCCTAAACTCTCCTTTCTCTCTTTTTTTTCACCTATCGCCAAACTTTCTTTATTCTCCCATCTCTTTAAGCATATACTTATATGTGCAAGGAGCGATCACATTTTTCTGAGCTTTTTCCTTTCTTTCTTTTTCCCAGCTCCCTACTAGTAGCATATATATTTTTTAAACACCTGCACCCTTAATCTTCCCCTATAGGCTTCCACCCTCAACTTTTCCCTTTTTCCACTCTTATACTCCTTTCCAACGCTTAGAACAAAGGGATTTAGCTTTGGTCATACTTACCAAAAGAATGGGCTAAAGATTCAATGGGATTAACTAAGGATAAAGCACATTGTTAGGCAAAAAGAGAGTATCAAAACATGGTTGATCAAAGAAATACCTCTATCACTTCCTAAGCATAACAATCTTTATTTCACTTTGCAAACACGCCAGACAAGTTCTAGACATTATTACGGTAGCATGGAGTGGCAACTAATTCACCTCACTTTCACACATGGCACATGTTCAACAACAGGGCTAGACTACTTTGGAATGTTTTCCGTTATGCTAGGGGTCTATCTGAAACAACCTCTCTACCTCTGATGTAGGGGTAGGTCCACTATAACACCCCGCACTTTCAACGCGACGAACTCGTTATATTGGAAGTATATGAGTTAAGTTTATTGCTTTACATTGTTCAACGATGTGATGTCTGGAGAATAAGGTTGCAAATGAATGGTCATATCTAGGAATTGTTATATGGTGTTCGAGGAGTTAAATCAAAGTTAGAGGCCAAAGGGAGCCTCAAAACAGAATTTCAAGTTATAGAATTCATTATGGCTAAATATTTCCAATAATCTTGTTAGTCTAACTTTGGACGAGCATATCTCCCTATATATATGTAGTTAGAGGTTCTACTGCCCGTCAAATTAAAGGTTTTTGAGTCTAGTTTCCAGCGAATTAAATTGTTCGTCAATCCGACATTGGGATAAAAAGTTGTGAGCATTTTACTATGAACTATTAGAGGCTGGCATTGAAGCTCGCTCGGCGAGGTCCGAAGCAAGACAGGGCCTCGCTTCGCTAGGCAGTGATGGAGGCGGTGGCTACACTTAATAGGCCACCCTTGACTTGTTAAATTCATTCCATACTTTTCAAAGAATGATCAGCAACCATTTTCTCTCTCTCTCTCTCTATATATATATATATATGTTAGATACAAATGGAAAATAGATCCAAGCTAAGTCCGTGATTACTCCCGACTAGTTACTCCATCGATTTGATTTCGATTTGCCCCTAGTTCAAGGAGCAGATTCTATATACTTTATTCAACAAGGTATAGGTTCGGATTCTAAGAAGGTAAGAGTTCTATAACCTTCGATTTCTTCTCGTTTCGGAAGTTTGGAATTAGTTTCAAAGAAACTTATCGGTATTGATTTCCTCGCGTGTTTTCTTGGTTGCAAGATGTAGTATTTGTTCCTAGTTGTTGTGAGATGTTGTGTGGTCAGTCAAGAGGAAAGGATATGAGTGGAGTCTCGTATACTGTCAGAGAATTGAGCGTAATGTATGCTAAGGCTATCCTTTTTCTTCCGCATGTTTCCGTAGAGCCTAAGTGTGTTATGGCTAGTATTTATCGTTGAGCAACTCGTAGCCGTAGTTGTTGTGTTGGCTGCTCGAGTAGGTATATCTATCCCTTATCTATAGATAGCGACCTCCTGTTAGATATGACGATAGATTACTCATATAGGTCGCATACAGCCTGCCCACTTACTTTCAAGCTGTTTTGTTTTGTTGTTGTTATTGGGCTTGTAATGGCTACTTTAGACACCAGGAGCCTTGTGTGCTCAGATTACAGATACAGGAGCCTTGTGTGCTTGGTTATACGGAGCCTTCAGGCTGTCCGATTATATTGAGCTGACGAGCTCCCTTAATGGTCATAATACCATCCTCTAGCCTGTTCGCTCACGGGCTAATTATTTGCCCCAAAAGGCGACGTACAGAGTGTACAGACTATACAGTTCGCCCCAAAAGGCGAGGCACAGAAAGTCTTCGGACTAGACAGTATGAATGACCCATGGGGGCCCGGAGAGTGGCCAGTAAGAATAGACAGATTGATATGTATTTGTTGGGCATATGGAAGCTCAGGTAGGCTGTTGTTTGTTGTTTATAGGTGCCAAGCATATGAGGGTCGGGTTAGGTTCTTGTTAGCTTATTGATTTTATAGCTTGTAGCAGGAGCAGGTAAGTATATTCAGATTATCTTTCGACTCTCTTAGCTGATTACTTTCAGTATTCATGATATCAGCTTCAGTTCAAGCTTTCAGTTGCCTTACATATCCAGTATATTATTTTGTACTGACTTCCCAAGCCTGGGGGCGCTACATTCATGCCTGCAGGTCCTGATAGACAGGTACACTATTGGCCTTGTTGTTTGTTGTAACAATTTAACGGCCTTGATAGCCTTTTGTATAATCTTGTTTAGCTTTCTGTGATTGTAGACACCATGGTGGCCTTGTTGGCCCGCATAGCGTTATATGACTATAGATATCATGATGATCTTGTCAAAATGGGGGTTGGGGGGGTTGGAGTTGTGGTTCAAAATGGGGAGAAATGAATATGTTGCAGCATACATAAGGTGCGGAGAGAGAAATGTGTTTTCCAAAGTACAAATTGAAGATGCATGGCCAGAGGCACGCATTCAGGGACAGCTAAAAGTTGATGAGCAGTCCAATGGGTGCAGAAGAATGCAGGCCTAAAGGCACTGTACAAGAAATGTGTCCTTCACAACTTTTTAAATTTCACTCAAGGCGCCTCTTTCATAACACACCTTTTTCAATTTTTAAGAAAATTCACCGAAACGCTTCTTTTCCTACACGCCTTCCTTGTAAATAGACTTAACCGAGTGTTTTTGGACATCAAATACTTACATTGAAAGTGCACTACCCCCAAATGCATTTTCACCGTATATGTTTCGTAGAAACTGACAACCTCATTTATTTAAATGGCTTAAGGATCGAAAGTACTTAAAAGTGACTTCGGTTGCTTCGTCAAGCCAGACCATTTTTTTAAATAATTTTATGCATGTTGTTGCAGCCCAAATGTTGAGAAAAAAGCATAGGAACCTCCATATCCTCAGCATGTGACTTGTGGTCCCATTTTAAATTTTTGACAATTATCTCCGAGCACCCCATGTGCTCCAACTGTGCCCCATCAGATCTTTGCATGCTCCCCTGTCCCTTTCCTGGTTCCAATAAGGCTTTTACCCTTGGGTCTGAAGAAAGTTTCGGACCTTTAGTTCCTTCAAAGGAATTCTCCATCTCCGGTGAAACATGTTCGAATCAAATTTTTGCTCCACCCAGATAGGAACAAAGAACTTGAGCCCATCTCTTTATATGGTTACTTCGTTGGGGCATTTCCGGCCATCACCTTAATTTTGTATTCTTGCCCATTTCAGATGATTTTTTTCAATTTTCTCTTCTTCTTCAGTCAAAACCCAACCACCGCAAATATTCCCAATTTTAGTGAAACCTCAGAGACAGAACTGGAGTGATATGCCCAACGCTTGAATCCATGTGATGTTAGAGTTTTGTGGTTCATTTAAGAGGTAAAACTAATTTATGTTTTTTGCTTGATATCTATGGTTCTTACGTGATTAATTGAAAAAGGTAATTCATCTTATACTAATTATTGTCTTTAATTATTCAATTAGGGATCTAGATCACCTTTCATCCAAGTTCTTCAATTGAATCTGCTAGTAAACATAATTAGCCCTAATCCATTAATCAGGTCTACTACGATGAATTATGGTTCTTCGTAATTTACCTCGAGAACTGGGGATCTATTTCTCGAATTTCGCGTATCTTTAATTTCTTGTCTTTAATCTTCGTATTTTTGCTTCCATATAATTTTGGTGTTTTCCGTTGAGCAGATTCTTATCAAGTGGTATCAAAGAAATTTCCTTCAAGATTTCGTTCTAATTATTGTCTTTAATTATTCAATTGGGGGTCTAGATCACCTTTCATCTAAGTTGTAAATTGAATTTGCTAGTAAACATCATTAGCCCTAATCCATTAATTAGGTCAATTAGGGTTTTCAAAAATTACTTTCGAGATATGTAGATTTATTTCTTGAATTTCGCCTATCTTTAAATGCTTGTCTTTAATCTTGTATTTTCACTTCGCCATTATCTTCTTATTTTTCTATCAAGTAACCTAATTTTTTTCACGAAGCGTCCAATTATAGTGTACTAACCCACCTAGCTTCATAATGAGACAGCACAATTGACTCATGAGCGAGCAACTGATAAGTCTCCTCAGAAATAAATTTGCAAGATTGTGAATCTGAATCAATAAGGACGCACACAATAAAATTTTCTGGAAAGGGTAAGTGTCCTCCTCCACCCACCCACCCCCCAAAAAAATATAAGGATAAAAATGTCAAAAACAGATAGAACAGGTTCACCTTCTTGCTTCTTATTCTAATGGACAAAGAGGCCACCAAAATTTAATCACTCACATTGACTAGACTCTAGACTAAGAGGACAGGAGTGAAGTTTCTTGCGCCTTTCTACTAGACTAGTAACAAGTACACACACATTTCTTTTATTTCTCTAAAGGATAAAATCACAGCTGCTATTGTTCTATAGAAGTATGAAGATTTTCAAGTCAACCCCTGGAAGGGGTGAAGAGCTACACAAAAAGCCGAGGTGGATGAACTTCATAATATTAACATTTTGCATTATATCATGCTGCACATTGAAACTTCATATCTATACGCACCAAATCATCATTGTTTTTGCACATGAAAAAATTATGTTGTCTAAACCTCTGAAAAGAAAGCACCAAATTTTCACCCCAGTGCAAATGGATTTTGACAAATGTAATCACCTTATCACATAAAGCTTGGAGATCATACACATCAACATCTCCGCCAGAAGAGAATATAATCTGTTCAACTGTTCCATCAGGTTGAGTCTTTTCAACTAAAACAAATTCCTCTGGTAAAGGCTCTTCTTCTTCTTCTTCACTAGATGGTGTTTCTATAACCTGTATTGAGTTATTCTTGACAAACCTGCACCGTTGAGCATCATAAGGCTATTTAAGCTTTATAAGTCTAAGCAATATATTCTACTGCAACTCCAAGAGAATCTATTAAATGTTTTTAAGAAAATTAATACACACTCCACATGAAACATCCTACAGACAGCTATATAAATATTGTCTATCAACTAGTTTGACGTCGAAAAGTACTTATGAAAGTGCCTATCCCACCACATTGCATTTACTTTATGTATAAGAGAACCTATCAACCTATAAACAATTGAAAATAAAACCTCCTGAATATAAATCTCATATACATCAGAGAAATTGCTACACCTTTCTATCATCATGGATGTTTACTGAAATACCACTTCAACCTTGGTACTTAAGTATTAGGCACGAAAAATTTTCATGGTTGCAATCTATTATCCGATTGCATTTTGTCTAACTGCTTGACTTCATACTTGTGACAAATATGCAACGCGCAAGACAACAGACTTCTTGATTTCATCAAATATTTACCTCTTCCTTCCCATTTCATTGACATGTTTTCACTTTTAGTCTGTTCCAAAGGATTAACCTCTTTCCTAAAATATCCCAACAATTTTGATAAGTATGATGGCATAACTTACCGTCTTCGAGGCTTCAAATAACATACAATATGCTACCACATTTCTTTTAGAATGGTATGCTTCACAAGTTGTGTAGTTACCCAAAAAGGTACATAGAAATTTAAAACAAAATATCTTAGGGCTGCAGATAGTCCATAATTTCAAAAATAGACTGAGCTTCGTCTCATAATTCTTGTTTACACTAAATATAATACAAGACTAGACAATTCATCTTCATCTTCTGAATAGAATTTCTTTCATCTTCAAAACACCTTTGATTTCTATCTTTTCATACTGTCCACGACAGCCCTCCATCTTCCTTCTGATCGGATAGTTTGCCGTCCCTATTCTAGCTAGCTAGCACTTCCAAAACACTCCCTGGCATAACCCACCTAATACCCCTCAGGTTAATGAAGATTTTCCATAGTTAGGTCCGTCCATTTACAATGTAAAAGATGATGATTGACTATCTCTGCTTGTTCTCCACATAGATAACATCTAGAGCATAGTTGGAATCCCCTTTTTACCGGATTGTCTTGGGTCAAAACTACCTCTTTCACCAAAAGCCAGAAGCAGACAACTTTGTGTGGTATTTTAACTTTCCAAATCATCTTCCGTGGCCAACATTCCACCAGATTGTTCGGAAGAGTTGTACTCTCTATAGGTTGACTTGACTAAAAACTTACCTTTACTATCACTTTGCCATAACATACGGTCCACAGCCTTTGAAGTCCCTCTGAATTGTGCTAAGGAACTATAGGCTGAAATTCTTTCCACTACCCGGTCATTCAATGTTCTCATAAAGCTCAAATTCCACCCTTGGTCTATCCACATCTCACCCATAGTTGCATTTTGCTGCTGACACATATTGAAATGTCCAGGAACGACTGTCTCAGAGTGCTTTGTCCTATTTAATTATCTTCCCGGAAAGAGACCTTCCTATCATTCCCTACTTTGAAACTGCATTTACTTCTGATGGCTGGCCACAAAATCCTGATTGATCTTCACACACCGACTCCATAAGATACATTTGCTGAGTTTGTTGTACACTTGCCCTGCACCCCATATTTAGTGCTAATTACTTTCTTCCATAAGGATTTTTCCTTCTAAATAACATCCAAAATCACTTATCACTTCATCATCAAACTTAGATTTTGGGTCTGTAGATTCCTAATTCCCAAGGCCCCAGCCTTCTTGCTGACTGCGAAGGACTCTAGTTGACTAAATGAACTTTTTTTTTTTCACAATTGCCTTCCAAAGGAAATTTCTCCTAAGAGCATACAACCTCTTTGCTACCTTGTTGATACAGGAAAAATAGACTGGTGATCAAAGTCAATCTCCCCCCTCCCCACACCCCACCTCTCCCCCCAAAAGACAAATATTGGCTCTTCCAGTTTGTCGACTTTTTTCACACATTTCCAACATCCCACTCCATAGACTGGATATCAGCCAGAACTTGTACCTCCACTGCTTCATTCACTCGATAAATGTAGCTCTTACTCCCGTTAATGTGTAGCCAGAGGCTGCTTCAAAACAGATGAAAATCATCCTTAACATTCTCAACTGATCTTCATCAGCGTTAATCTAGATTTCACTTTAAAGCACCTAATCTACTATTTTCCTTTTTGCAGTTTTCAACATGCCATTTAAACCCTCCATAGCAAGAACAAACAGAAAGTAAGATAAAGGATCTCCTCGTCTTAATCCTCTTTGAGATGAAAGGAATTCAAAAGGAGATCCATTAATTAGAACAAGAACTTCAATCTGCTAATGCAGAAATTGATCCAGTTGATCCATTTATTATCAAATCCACTCCATCTTCTGTAGCATCCCAGTAGAAATCTCCAATTTACATGGTCATATGTCTTTTTTATATCCAACTTACATAATAATCCTGGTTCATTACTCTTTTTTCTGGAGTTCACACACTCATTGGCTACGAGAATGACACCCATAATCTGTCTGCTTTAATAAATGTCATACGTTGCCTATCCACCCATTTGTGCACCACCCTTCATTAACCTCTCTTTAAAAGCTTTGAGATGATTTTGTATAACACTATTTATCAGACTGATGTTTGCACTAGGATAGATTGTCTACATCACACCCCTTGGAATGCAATTCTTTTCCGAACCTTGCATGAACACGGAATATTTTGTACACTGGATTGCCCTTACCTATTAGACTAATAGGTCTAAAGTGTTTCAATTCTTTTATTCCATGGTGAAGAATCTCACAGCAGCAATATAAGAGATTGTTGGTCTATTTGATATGGTTTGGACAATCCTCCCCTCATGAGCTAGTTCTGAGGTTGTGTTCGGCCAAAGATCCATTTCTTTACATGGTATCAGAGTAGGACTCATCTCAATTCTTGTTTCACAATGTTGGGCCCCCCATATTTAAATTGACCACGCAAGGACATCTGGGCGTGAAGATGGGTGAATAGTCCCATATTAGTGGTTTAAGAGATGGGTGGTCTTTTTAATATGGCTTGAGCAATCCTCCCCTCATGAGCTAACTTTTGAAGTTAAGTTAGGCCAAAAATCTGTTTCTTTACACCCATTTTTCTTTTTGGAATTAAGACAATAAAAGTGACATTAGAACTCTTTTCGTACACCTTGATGATGAAAGTTATGTACTCCAGCAATCACCTCACTCTTCACTATCTCCCCGTCATTGAACAAATAAGGCCATTAGGTATCCATTTGGTCTGGGTGCCTTATCTTCTGCACATGCTTTGATAATATCCCATATCTCTTGTGATTCAAAAGGAATAAGCAACATCCGATTATCTTTTATTGAGATCATTGGACAATCTATCAGGTTACGCTAACCTGAGGTCTCCAGACCTCTGATTCAGAATCTGGACATCTATTTCCTTTTCAATTTCTTCCGTGCTGTCCACAATTTCCCCTAGACAATTTATCAATTTGATTAAATCTTCTGTGTGCATTTGCAGTTTAATTAAAAAAGATTGTGTTTCTATCACCTTCTTTCAACCACAAAGCTCTAGATCTCTACCTGATGCCACTTTTTCACGCTTGGCTATCTCTTCGAATTCCATAGACAAAGTTGTTTTTGTAGCTGACTCATCCTCATTCAGATTCCAGTGATCTTGGACTTCTTCTAATTCAGCTGACTGAGAATATTTTGTTTCTACATACTCAAACTGTCATGTATTGACTTTCTCCATCCCTTCAATTTACCATTCAGAGTCTTCAATTTGTAGGCCAATATGTAATCTGGGCTTCCTTCACATCCTAAGGAATTCCAACAACATTTTATTTTTTTCATTAAAATCTTTAATCTTTAGCCACCGGTTTTCAAATTTGAAGTAGTTCTTCATAGGATCCCAATTGCCACATTGGAGAGAGGAGAATAAACTGTGGTAGCCCTTTGTAGTACTGATTTTGTCTGATGTACCTGAATCCCCATCTCAATCTTCAGTATTAAGAATTTGTCTAGTCTTAGCTGCAATGTTATGTCTATCCCTTTTTTTCCAAGTGAACTTCCCTGCTATTAATTGTAAATCCACCAACTCCATGTCTCCAATAAACTCTTGAGAAGTCGGTCTATCTCTCTATTGATTCTATTACCGTTCATTTCGCTAAAGGAAATCTAGTTGTATTGAAGTCCTCACAGACCATGGCCCATTGAATAAATCTCTTTCTATCCCTATTTCCCACCATACTTCTACCCTTTCTGTTTTATCTTTTGGAGCATAAAATACTAGTCAAGTGCCTAGAAAATTTCCAAGTCTTGCCGGTGAACTTAAATGTTATAGAATAAGGCCCAAGCTACTAACTTCCCCTTCCCACATTCTACTATCCCATAGCAAGATAATACCTCCCTTGTCCTACTGACCTCTACCAGTGCAAATTTGACCCATTTGTTTGCCCAAAGTTCTTTAACAATGTCCCTTATATCCCTTTCTAGCTTGGGATTCCTGGAAGCAGAAAGTATCAGCCTTCCATATGTGAATCATACTTCTGATCAAGCTCTTCTTCCTTCTACGACTCAACCCCTTGAGATTCCATGATACTATTTTAACCATCACTGGCCTTGTATTGCTAGAAATCCCCTTTTACTTTTAGTACCATTACTCCTGAAGTTACTCCCAATTTCTAGGCCTTTCAATTCATCAAGGCTCTTCTTCTTTGGAGCCAGTGCCGACGGCATATTTTCCCCGCTAATTTGCCTCCTGCTATCTATCTTAATGAACGAATCTAGAGCTTCTTTTTCACAACCTTATAAGTCCACCCCAAATTTCTTGTTAAGCCTAATAATGTAATAATGAAGATGAACCAAGATAGAAGAATCGAAGACTGAGTCCTCTTCCAATACAATCTGCACACTTAGAGGAGTTGCATCTTCGATCGTCAGAGCCCCTGCACTCCCCTCATTATTATCTGCATGTTAATTTCTTCTTGAGAATCTGAACTTGCGGAATCATTTGCCATTGAGATCATTGCGTCTTCTTTGTCAAGAGTCACAATTTGTTGCTCTTCCTCCATTGTCTATGTAATGGAGTCTTTTAATTTGTCTTCGATGAGGTCTCTTTCCATTACATAGTTAGAAATAGCTTGTATTTCAATAAGTAAAGGGTCTGTTGAGTGGCATGGGGAGTGTAAGCTTGGGTAATATTAAGTGAAAGTGGGTCTGTCTGTTTAGGCCTTAAGTGACCAAGCCCAAGTTCTCATTTCTCTTAGATGGTCCAAATTGCCCATCTATCTTCTCTTCCCACACAAGCTTACCCCACATGTCCCATTTATAAATTCTCCCCTTGTTTCGATGTGCCCAAGTGACCGCGCCCTTGCTTCGATGTAAAAGTCGCTTCTTCCCCTAAATAGGATAGACTCGTATTATCCGAAGGTCTTTTCCTCACTGCACTTACAAACACACTTCCAATCTTCATAGTCACCGGAGCTTCAAACCAAATAGGAATAGTGTACAACAATCCATCACTATCCACCTCAATTTCTCTCGGGTACTTCTTTACCGTCTTCCTTCGCTTTGATGGTGCCCAATGGAGATGATTTTTCAGAGTAGTTTTGTAATACCCTGTAATCACTAGCACGTGTAAGACTAAGATGACATCGACAAAAGTACTTGAATCCCGAAAATATGAAGTGTAGTTAAGCCTAAAAATCTAAGTGTATAATAAGTGTACAAAGGTTTCATTTATAGGTGAATAGAATAAAGAAGCAAAATAGTGAAGTCTTGGCAAAAGGGCCAATCTACAATGGGACTTAGGGTCGTATATCGTCACATATGGTCCATACATCAACATAAGGTGGAGTATAAGGCTATGTTCTGAGCTAAGTGTTGGACCATACATTATGGTATACGACCGTAAAAGGGACATATGGTCCGTACATCTTAATTTATATGGAAGCACCTCCCTTAAATAGTGGACAACATTTACGACAAACTCATCCAGGATGAAACATCCAGTTTGTTTACGGTCGTAGATTTTGACCATATTTGGATTAGATCTCAACTTGAGGTTCCGGACAAAGGACCTCCTTCAACATACCGTGGGTACCACTGCCGTGAATGGTATATACAGCCCATTATACCATCGTGGATGACTTAGGGCCGTGAAAGGTACCGTATTTTAGAGGCGGTGGAGGGTTTATACATATCGAAAAGTTGATCTAATCTTCATTTTTCCACCTCTCTACATGTGAAGCTCCCAAAAGCTCCCAAGGTGATATTTCCTCCTTCAACACCCAAGGGTTATACATATTTTGGGCTCGGGTTTTCTCCAATAAACACGTGTTGCTTACTTGAGTTTCTTTTCGGTGTAGCTTTTTCAAGGGTTTGGCAGTATAATGTAAGCTTTCACCTCCCCCTTAGCTTTTTCAAGGGTTCATCTACAAGTTTACATGTTTTTAGTACGAACTCACGAAACGATGATTGAAAGTCGTGAGCTCAAGTTTTATGCATTGTTATGGGTTGTTTTACATGGTATGAAGTTAGGCGAGTGTTCTTGACCTCATAGGTGGGTCATATGGTGTTATTATGAGGCGAGGAAGAAGGGTGTGGTAATACACCGCTTTGATGAAAGCTTTTCGAGCTTGTTGCTCATTGGCTATTTGAAATATTGTCGGCATGCCGCGCTTGTTGGTTAGAGGCTTATATAGTCTCTATACTTGTCATTTGATATAGATAAAAGTTGTTGCTTTAAAGGAAAGGCCGACATGTCATAAGGTTGTATGAGCAAAGGATTGAGGTATGCAAGGCTAAAAACCTATTTCACCGTTGATTGAGGTATGCAAGGCTAAAAACCTATTTCGACGTTAAGGCACGACCCCATGTCACTTATTACACTTACTCGATTGTATATCCGTGTGATGCATAGGCCCAATGATTTTTTTTTATTTTTTATATAATATTTTGTGATTTATTGTTAATTACACACCTTATAAATATTTTAAATAGAAAAATAAAATATAAATATGCTTTTGTGTGATGAGGGCTTACATGTAGAGCCACAATTTCATATACTTTCCTCAATTTTAATTTTTTTTGTCTGATTTTGACTTGACGCTAGTTTAACAAAGTAAAGAAGACTTTTGGATCTTGTGGTCTTAAATTAAACTAAAGATATGAAAATGTACCAAAATTCTCTTTAATCTTGTGGTCTTAAACATGACACATTAAAAGTTGAAATTAAAGAGTTGTCAAAATAGAAAAGAGTCTTTTTTTTAAACGGACTAAAAGAAAAGTAAGACAAACAAATTGAAATATAGGTAGTATTATTTTTCTTTTTCGTTATGTTTCTTTATTTTAATTTTTTTAAGATATTATTAATATATCAGGATTCTCTACCACTTTATAATATTTATCAAAATTTGACACTTTAAATAAAGATTTTAGAGTATATTAATATTTTTACCCAACTTATAGTATTATTTATATAGATTCTAACCTTTTATTTTATTTTTAAAAAGGTTCTACACCACCAAACTAAAAATTGATTAAATTTTCCCGAGAAACATTATTCATGTAAATTCTTATTAAATTTAAAATATATAGTTATATTCCTTTAGTATTTTCAATTGTTCTAATATATTTCATTCCTTTATGATATATTATTCAAGAAAAGAAATTGTTTTTTCTTCTTTTTTCTTTCATACTTTTCTATTGTCTCTTTTTTTTTTTGAAGTATCATTAACTATATATTTATGTAATATTGAATTCTTAGTGAACACAGAGAAAGTATCCAATTAAATTTGACCATAGTAGAAGAAGCATTATCCAATTAAGTTTGACCATAGATGGAGAAATATACTCTTGCATAATTATACTTATCATGTTGCCAAATGTGTATGGACTATATTTTAAAAAAATTATTTTAATTTTACTTTTAAATTATTTACAAATTGTGTTTTAAAGAGGGAGGCCTTGTTCTATACAATTTGAGAATATTTAACATTTTATTATTAAAAAAAGGACTTGAAACAAAATTTGATATCTTTTTAAAAATTTTATCAAGTATATTGAATAACTGTCGAATAAAGTTAGCATACAAATTACAACCCAATGTAGCAATTGAAATTTCAAAAACTTGTATAAAAAGATTAATTTGGAATAGTATAATAAATATTTAATTGTAAACCTATATAAATTATATTTACCCTGAGCTTCTTTTTAAGAAAAAAATACTGCCTTCTTTGCCTGATATAGAAAATAAACAATATAAATAAAATAATGTGTATTAAAGAAAGAATAAATTATCACATACAAATATCATATTTTGTTATTTTACTAAATGAAAATAAAAACTTGAGTTATATAATTACAAAAAGATATTTTTGTTATAGTTAAAGGCTCAATAAAAAAAATGAGATAGTTTCTCTTAAAGAAATAATAGAATATTTTTGTTATATATAAATATCATATTTTGTTGTAGATTTGAATTATAAAATTATCACGAAGATAATTTATAATTAAAAGCACTACATAAAACAACTTATTTAGAGATTTTTTTTTATTACATAGCAAAAGTCGGTTATAGTGCATATAAAGAAAAGAGGAAAATTGAATTAGAAGTGGGGTCCATAAAAGAGATTTAATGATTGTTGGCTTTGAAATCACTCTTTAACCCTTGGTCGTCCTCCTCTTCATGCTTCTATATAATAGAAACAAAAATATGGGCCAGCTAGGATCAAATGACGCATGGTATATACTCATCACATGTCACATGTCACATGCCATATACATAGTCACCATATGTCCATGTCTTACTGTTCTGTTTGATTATGAAATCTCTTCACTTGTCATTACTCCTTACGAGTTGAGTATCCATATATCTCACATGATAGTACTTACCTTCACTTGAAATGTCTATATGTCTCACACGGTCGTATTTGTCTTTACTTGAAATACTCATAAGTCTCACATGATATATCTATCACGTGTTCTAAAATGAATAATTTGCTAAAAAATGATTATCACTTGTATACAAATCTGAGGGAACATGATACACTTAGTCCATTGATTCACTTGATATATGCCTAATATGGCTCACCGATTACATGATTCACTCGTTTATGCCTTGTGGCTTCATTTGATAATTACCCTAAAATATGACGGGGTGGACATATGTTTACCAAAATCCGACGCGACACTATTCCTGCGCATAGGGTTGAGACCCCGACCCTCCTTGAGCCATGCATGGTGTACTTGCCCATCGTGGTATCACTCACTTGTACATTTAATCAATAGGAACATGATGCACTTGTTCGACTGTTTTACTTGATGAGCCATTTACAGCGTACCTGTCTACGGGCCGACCCTCACTTGTTGAGCTTTAGAGGCGTACCTTCATGTGCTACAAGACTTACAAGACCGAATCACTTGTAAATGATTTTCACCAGTAAATGATTTTCACCGGTAAATGATAACATATGCAATTCAAGTGCCAAAAATTGCCCTCGAGGCTTATTCATTCACTTGAACACTTGAAATGACATAAGACATTGTACTCCACATGTATAAACTATTACTTGGCCACTTGCTAATGAACAATCTGCAGACATCAGAATAACACTAATAATGCTAAGTCATGGTTTACAATTTCAGATAGTGTTTCTGATATTCACTTGTCTTCATTTGCTCTTGTTTGATATTCGATTTACTTGAGCTTCCTTACTTATTTACTTGGTATTCTGTCTACCTTACATACGAGTACATGTTTTATATGACTCAAACCCCTATGGCCGGGGGCACTACATTTACAAAAATGCAGGATTTGACCCACGGGTTGGCAGACCCTCTCAGTAGGCACTTTTCAGTTTAGCAGTACATTTGATGAGCACCACTTCCACCTGGAGCTAGGATGTGTCTAGTACTCCTTTTGGTCGTGCATATGCTACATTACGAGTATGTCAAGGCCCTATCCCGACCATATGACAGTTGTACAGGTTGCTTCATAGACACTGTGGTAATGTATATGTGAAATTATTTGTTTCACGTGTCGCTTGTATAAATTTGGCCAGTTGACCTTCATTTGTATTTATACAGCTTTATCAGTTGTATCACTTGTTCTATATTCACTTGTTATGTCCCTAGCCGGGATCCATTTGTATATTGAATGTCATTAGGTTTTTGTCTGTCTCGTCCAGGCTCGGGGCACGACAAGTTTCCTCCTCTATTTCAATCCATCCACCAAAGCAATATCCTATCTCTTTGAAAACCTTATGAGACCATAAGCTCAAAGGTAACCCTAACAATCTTATCGATACCTAATTCCTTTCGACTTTATCTAGCCATATCCAGTGGTAGGACTCCACCCATCAAGCTTCCAATTCTATTTCCTCCAACTCCACTCACCGAACATGACATGTGCTGCGATCTTTCTTGATGGAAGTTCAAACAGAAATTGATAATCATTCATCTCGAACACATTGACCCCACCTTCTGATTTCCATGAGTGAATCGCCTAACATTGTTCAAAGATGGAGCTCCCTGCGTAGGCTTATGGAGTTTACCAACAAGGCAATCTACCTTATAGGTCTTTCTCTGAGACTGTTGTGCCACCAAAGATGGTTCTTCTAGAGTTGCAGGTTCTGATTACGAAGTTTTTGTCCCTTTTGTCGTCCATATGTTGCATCTTACAGCTTCCATAAAAGAAGCCCCCCCACCCCCACCCCCAAGATGGTTACTAATGGAAGATGGCGCTTTTACTTTTCCGGAAGCATTAATGAAATTAGATATATTCTGGGCTATATGTCCCACCCTTCCATAAATGTAGTCTCTAGTGTAATAATGATAGATTTGTTATCTCCTTGAATAGCAAATAAAGCTAATATATCTACCATGCTCATTGTATTTAAGGGTGCAGAAGAACTCTGCAAGAGGAGCCTTCTTATTCCATCTCTTTATTGTCACAACGAGATCCTAATTTCCAAAACAAAAAGAAAGGGGGATATGGCGAAATTGGTAGACACTACGGACTTAATTCAATGGAATCTAGAAAAACCATGTCTTCATCCATAGGATTCCAAGTACCCGGATCGATCAAAAGTTCACACCTGGTAAAGAGACCCAATCTTGAGTGAAATAAATATTGCCTCTTCTGCTCCTTGGATGCCATCATAAATACATCCACTTACCATTTAATAGCATTAAAGCTAATAGAGACTTGTCTCATTAAGTTCCTGCTACGTTCAATCAAGTAGAACCAGGTCTCTACCCTTGAACTTCACCTTGTAATGTCATATCATTTAAAATCTGCCTTATATAAATCCTATCTTCTTCCATGTCCAAGGTAAAGTTCGCTCTGATATAATTTAAAAACTAAAATGGATTCCAGCCTACCCTATTGGAATCTCCCCAAGGAAAGTGGTTCGTGAACATGAAGCTAGAAAAAGTTAACCTCAGGGAACGTGCCTGAGAGAAGCTCATGAGATTTTACTAGATGGGATATTTTCTCACACATAATACGACCTCATATGATTTTACTTCTTTCACATCTTCAAATTTTAGCAAAATCAAATATAACAACACAACTCTTTTTCTCTCAACCGGAGTGAAATCAACCAAAGTTGAAGAAATTAGGATTGAAGATACATCTTAAAGGAAATGAAAACATGGTCTTAGGAAAAAACAATGCCTCATAAGAATATAGAATTTGTAAGTGTTCACAGGGATTCTTAATATTTATACAAGAGATCCCACCAAATTCCACAAACATGCAGCAAGATGACTACCCATGAAACTACAATCTATTCTATAAGTACCTAGAGAAATACTTCTAATCACTATAGTCACGCAAAAACCAGTAAATGCAATATTAGAAAGGAAAGGAAAAGGAACAGAAAAAATGAGGTGAAGTACAAAGCCATATGCACAACCAATTGTTTGGCGAGAAAGATCTTTTAAAATTCAAATTAAAAATGGAGTCATGAAAATCACAAATCCTTTTGGGTTGTAATCATAAGCATTGGATTTTGGTGGTAAAACCAAACCGAAGTACTATAAGTCAAAATTTGAAGCGAAGAAAATATCAACGCACTTTTTATGAGATTTCATGAAGATCTTGTGAAATGTAAAACACACCCTTTCATCGATGAAGTCCGTATTCTTACTAAGTTGTTGATCACAGCCCTTAACTAGCAAGTAACTACTAATATAAACAACATTTAGACTTAAAGTCTAACTTTTCAATAACAACCTAAGAAGTTTAATATTAAAGTCAAGCTTCATGTTTGAAGTACTTGAAACTTGTTATGCAAACAATCATCAAGGATGTAATTGGGAAGTCAACCATGGGGTCTGCATTGGGTGAAAGTTCACTAACTATACAATCCATCAAGATCACAACAACTGAATATATCTATAATGACCTTACATATGGAGAATTTTTGTTCTAATAAGCAATGAGGACTGTTGGAAGTTAACCCATTTTTGTCCCCTAGCAAAATGAGTGAGTTTCAAGGAACATAAACAAAAAGCAGTAGCTGATACATACACCGACATCATCTTCAAGGTGGATAAACTACTCCGAACGTGCAGCCTTTTTGTAGTTTATTATTTTCTTTTAGTTTTTGGTGAATAAGCATATATCCTTTATCATGTCTTAGCACAAGATCTTGGCAAGTTTCCACTATCACAGCCATAACAGCTTAAATTTCAAAATCTTGTCCCAGTGCCACACATTTCTTCAGACACATCACAGAAAATTAGCATAACCATAACATGATAAAATCATATCATTGGCCAGGATTCCCTATAATGATTTCTAGTGAGGTTGATGGGAAGGCGAGTATTAAACTTTAAGGAGTTAGTAAGTTGGCAGAAAACATTCCAAACTATAAGCTTTAGTGCACTTTTGTCAAATGGAAAGCTTGCTAAAAAATTTCAAGTACCCGGATCTGATAGATTCCCAGAAACCAGCCTTCAAGTTAGAAACCTTTAGTTGCCTCTTAACTGCAAATATGATGAGAAGTAAAAGTAACTTTGTATTAGGAGACAAATTATTGAAATCCAACAACTAAAATGAACATTATGAATATCCCATCTGCTTGTTATTGGTGTTTCCTTCTATTTTCATTTTTATGCAAGTCGAGCACCATGAGCTTTCCTACTATGTCAACTAGACAGAAGAATCAGAAGGAGATGAATTAAGTCGTGACTCGGACTAACGAATCAAGTTAAAGAGGAAAGACTAAGTAAGAAAACAGGATAGGAAAGTGGAAAAGAAGCAGGATTTATTTCCAAAAGTCAGCCAGGCCTTTTCGACAATTTACCAACTTCCAGAACACTCAATTCTTACAACGATCATGCAGTTACAACCACTAACAAAACTCACTACACATCTCAATTTTCAAATACTGATTAAAGCTTTGCATCCAGGATTTTACGCCGAAAAGGAAACAGCTTTACATCCAATAGCCGGGCATTTTGACAGTTCAGAAACTTCCAGAAGAATCAGTTTTGACGATGCACTTTGTAGTTACAATGACTAGAGCTTTTCAATCAGGATTCAGACATTGGAAAAGAAACAGGCTTTTACATCAAAATGTCCAAACAGTGACTGTTCAAGTATTTAAAGGCAGGGGGTATTCCTCGTGATGTCTAAACATATTTTAATTTTTTTTTGTTTTCTGATCTGGGTGGTGATGAGTGCTTACCTATTGTAAAGGTGGCATCATTGTGAAACCTGATTCTTATGGAAGTTGCTAAATTGTCATAATTCCTGGCTGACAACTTCCATCTACCAATTAAGAATTTTAGGCTTTTCACAAACCGGGGAGACGCCCCAACAGCCATTGGGCCTTTTTCTACAGTCTTTTATCTTTGACACCACTGTTTACATCCAAAAGTCAACCAGGGATCTTGACAATTTAGCAACTTCCTAAATAAGAGGTTTCACGAGGATCTTGCATATACACAATCACTAATCATCCAGTATCCATTATAGCTTTTCACACAAAGAACGGAGACTTAAAAATCAAAGATTGACAAAATGGAACATTAAAATCAACTAGTTGCACCAAAGTTGACTGCTTTGAAATGCCGGGAAGAGCATATTTTCACAAATGGAACTAAATGAATTAGAAAAGGATCTACCTTTCACAAAACCCAAATTAGTCTTGGGAAATGGCAACTGATTTGAAGCTTGACAGCGGCAGCAATTAAGAGAAACAATAGCGGGCCTGCAGCACACCACACAGAAAACAAGAAAGTTAAATTGACCAACAAATTCAGGAAAAGAAAAAAAAGGCACAAGTCTGTCGTAGAAATTGGGAAAAACAGACCAAGAAGAAGAAGAAGCAACAGCAGAAGTGGATACTAAGTGGAGAGTTTGCATTTGCATATCTTTAATGGAATTTCGGGTAGGATAATTCCAGAAAATATGAACGGTTTGCCTCCTTTGCGCTTTTATGTTCCAGATTTTATTTACTTTGTTTTTTCTCTTCCCTTTTGTCCAAATTATCTAAGGTCTAAGGTAAGGAACTTCACGGCCAAAAGAAATTTCGAGTGTTTCTCTCCTATATGAACTTCAAATCATTATTTGAAATTATTAATTTGGATAGAAATTTATTTAAAGTGGAAATTTTTTTAAAAAATTTAATTTAAATTTTAGAGTTATACTTTTTTTTGTAAATATAAAAAAATTAATTTGTAAAAATTATTTAATTTTTTTTAAAATTATATAATTAAAAAAATTCCGTCACAAATAATGATGCTACAAGAGATAACTCTCATCGGTTAATTGGAACCACCACAATCTAGCCGGATTGAGTAGATGTGGCTGTTTGGAGAAAGGGTTAATTTCTGGGTGAAGTAGGTTTGGATACTTACTTTTGCAATAAATATGAGTTTTATTTTGTAAAATTTAAGATTATGGATTGAGTTTTAAATTTTAAAAAATTTAAAATCACAAATTTGGAAATAAAATTCTACTTTTACATTGAATTTGGAAATGAAAATTACATTTTTAAATTAATTATTCAAATATCATAAACAACCACAAAATTCAAATTAAAACTTTAAATTTAAAGTTCAAATTGCATGTCCAAACACCTCCTTAGAGTATGGGGATATCTGATAGTTATTGAAAAAAGGGAGAAATCTCTAAATATATTTTTGTGTTATGTAATTTAGAGCAAATATATCTTTCGTTAAAAATTGCTTATTTATATGTTGCTATCTATCTATATATACTAATATTAAAAGAGTGAAGGTCTTTAAAAATGTTGTTTGAACTTTTTGTCCTTCGTTAAAACGCTCTACAATAGAAAAAATTGTCATTTACTATTTTTCTTCAATAATTATCACTTAATTATTATCCTAATATTTAGGACTTAGAAATTAATTAATGTTATAGCTATTAAATCTTTATTTATTTGTAAAAGATAAAAACTCATAATCTTTAGTATTTTAAAACTGATTGAAATTTGCTTCTTAAATTTTTCCTTATTTGAACTATATTAAAATTTCTAACATTAGTCCTAGCATTTGAGATTTTAAAATCAGTTACAATTTTGTTAACTTACATCAGTCCTTTATTTATTAAATTAACTAATTATCCATCACAATTTTTCAACTCACGGTACAAGAAAATAAATTAAAAGACGTAATTTTATTGTGTATTAATACGTTGAATTCTTTCTTCTTCTTTAAAAAAAATTGTATAATCGGAAAAAGAAAAACAACATACTTTAAGTTGTTTCGATTAATCAAGTACTCTTGTTATTTATTCTTTTTAGTTAAATTTAAAATATTTCTTCTATTTTAATTTATATGAAAATATTTGACCATACACATAGATTAAGAGAGAGAGAGAGAGAGAAAATGAGTTGATCATCTTATAAAGAGTAAAATGAAAAATTTAGAATTGAGTTATTACCAAATATTTATAGCATGAAGCCTTGTAACAAAATATCATTAATATTTTTTTACTCTTTTAAAAATAGAGTCATGTAACAAAATAGTTATTCAATTACTTTTCTCCCTTTCAAGGAAGGACAAAAAATGACATTATATATATAACATATTTAAATAGAAAATAAACAAATTCTATTTTTTTAAAATCCTATTTGGAGTGGATTTAAAATGAATTAGAATTAAGAAATAAGATTTTAGGAATAAGGAATAAATTTTACAAACAAACCATGGATAATCCAAGCGACCTTTTCTTAAATTCAAGCGATCTTTTCGTAGGCGTTTGCTCAAATTAACTAAATTTTATGTATTAAATCCTTTCTTATTAGAAATATATATATATATATATATATATATATATATATATATATATATATATATAATTAATATTTAAAAATTTAAAAGTGATTAAGATTTTATCTTTTAAGAAATAATTACACGTTGAATAAATTATATTTATAATATAAATCAATCTTATCTTTAGGACTTTTGAAAATACATTTCTGTGCACAAAGCATCACGCGTTAATAGGTTCTGGAGAAGGATCACACTCCAAGGAGTGTTATATCAACAGTCTACCCTAATGCACACATTATTGGCCATTTTCACTAATTTTGATGAGTCTTTCTTAGTTTGGACGACTAATTATAAATAAATAAATAAATACGTTTGTGATATGATATCAATTTATTAATGTCAAAACAAGTCAGTAATGACTCACGATATGATTTTATAAGTGCTAATTATTTAAATGAATAATGTATACTATATGTCCTATCCTACTATACAACTTTGTATTACAATGTATCTTCGTAATGCTAATATTTATATTAAAGATGTTATACCCCGTAGGATTCCCAGCACCTAGATGGCCTATTCGCACGTTGGTTAAGCATATTTGAAGGCCATACATGCTAAAGAAAGGCTCGGGAAAAAGATCGGACGAGAAACCTGCCGAACCATCGCGAGAGGAGCCGAGGCAGAGCCCCTCCGCGATGGCAGCGTGTCACGGAGGTGGAGCCTCCGCGTTGGCTCCGTGACACGTTGGCCCTGTCCAGGCTCAAGTATATAAAGCCCCACTTAGGTTTTATTTCATTTAAACCATTGGAAATTTCCAGAGAAACGCAAGGGGCAGAGAGGGACGAAGGAAGATAATATATTATCTTCTGATTACGCTGCCAAACGCAGTACAAACCCAAATTAACCTCAGGTACTGAGGTATTTAGCAGTAGAGAGCATTCCTACGGATTTAGTTTCGGGAAATACGGCCGACGAATCGTCGAGCTACCGAGCTAAGGTAAGTAGAATTGCTCCAAACTAGTGTCTATGTGTTCCTAGCTGTGAAGTGAATACTTCTCCCTTCTGGACTTTTGAAAAATAGCAAGTTTTTTATCGTCTTTCGATAAGCCTAAGTTTAGGCTATAATTATATCGAAAGTGATGTTTTCTTTTAGAATAGTGTTGTATTTAGTACTAATTGACGTATATATGAATGCAGTTGGGAGAAATAGCTGGGGTACTGACCGAGCCTCGTCCAACAGTCGGATAACTTGAGGTTAAGGTATGTAAAGCCAGTTCCTTCGGCAAGTTAGTAATCTTGGTATAGTAAAGTAATTTAAAGGCCAATAGAATGTTCAGAAGTTATGTATTATGTTTATTACGAATGTTGGTACGATATTAGAAGCATCAGGTTATAATTAGCACGAAACTTGCTAGCACGATATAGATTCTAATGCAAGTGTTAGGAACTGCATAACATGCTCAGTATATGATGTAGTATAGAATGTTAGGATATTATCGTATTTAGTTAAAACCCAGTAAAGCAATGTAAGTATCTGTAAGACATCTCAGAAGTAGAATGATAGGTTAAAATGAAGTTTAGAAGCATATTAGAAATAGTAAATCATGTTACTATAGAAACTCAGTATACAGCATGGTTTCCAGCAGAAAGACTATATCTTGTTCAGTATTAGACTCAGCACAGTATGGCAGAAGATTATATTTATACATATATACTATTATCAGTCTCAGCGGGTATTAAGTACGTACATATTACTATCACTAGTTCAGTATACAGTATGTACAAATACTTTATTACTATTAGCTTCAGTATGTGGGATATGCAAATAGTATTACTAGTTGAGACCATTGCATTGTTTTGGGGTTGGATTACCTAGCATTCATGACCGCCCCAGGGTTAATAGCTGTATCGACTCGTCCACCAGAGGACGAGGATACGTCGCTCTACGGAGTGGCATGCCGTCCCACAGGGGACGAAGATGGGATGCCAGTTTTCCCCATATTGTGCTTTGGTCGGCCCTTATACACCCCTGCCGAGCGGATACGCCCGGGTGTTGATTCAGGAGTCCTCCGGACTCAGGTACAGTTATAGTCAGGGGTTCAGCGAGCCCAAGTGCATACCCAGGGAACCGGCAGGATGTTTATAGTTATTATAGGAGATGGGACGACCGGGGTAGGGGTATAGATTGTGTGCTGGTTGTACCTCCCGGCTTATGGGGGCCGGGTAAGGTTTGTGTGTGCTATGTTATGTTACGTTATGTTATACCATGTTACAAGCTACGAGTAGATCGACAGTAGAATGATATATCTTCAGGTATGACTCATACTCCCTCCAGTACAGTTAAGAGTAGGCATAGCTTTATATTTTCAGCCAGTTAGTCTATTCCTTCTCATTTCAGCTTCATCAGTTGTGTTGTTATTTTCAGATATTTCCTTCAGTTATTGTTTTACATACTCAGTACCAGCGGTACTGACGCCCGGTGGGGCACTGCATTACTTGCCTGCAGGTACTCATAGACGAGGGGCCGATACCTCGTGATTCCAGTCAGCTCACAGGGTCATCAGCTCCAGTCATCCGGAGCTAGATAGCTAGAGGTTTATCCCTTTTCTTTTGTTGTACATCTTGGGTAGGTCGGGGCCCTGTCCCGACCATCTTATCAGTATTCTTAGAGGCTTGCAGTCTATATATATTTCCCTGTGGTCAGATGAGCCGGTCGTGTGGGGCCATCCAGTTGTATAGCTGTTAGTACTTCTGTTTCCTTTATGTTGGCCGTGTGGGGCCATAACTTGACAGTAGTGGTGACCTTGCCGGTCACGTAGCTATCCAGTATTTCTTTGTTGAGTTACAGATAACTAGACAGCATGGTGGCCTTGTCGACCCGCATAGGTTTCCCTATATTGATATGTTTCTGGTTAGCTGTCAGCACAGGTACAGGTGGCTATAGGCCTAGTCGGCCGGAGGCTGTATTTACAGCCGTCATATAGCCCGTTGTTTCCCTGAATCTGAGTTAGAGCCAGCCAGGCACCAGATGTGCTCAGGCTCAGCAGTCCATCAGTTCAGGTCCTAGTAGGGCACCAGGTGCCAGTCATACCCCCCAAGGCGGGGTGTGACAGAAGATTAATTTGTCATAGTAATAAAAAAAAAATCTATACTATATTATAAATATGAAGGCTTTTAGAAATGTTGATTAAACTTTTTATCCTTCATTAAAAAACTCTACAATAGATAAAATTTTCATTTACTATTCTTCTCAAATAATTGTTATTAATTATTATCCTAATATTTAGGACTTTAAAATTAATCAACGTTATAACTATTAAATTTTTTCTTATTTGTAAGATATAAGAACTCCTAATTTTTAATACTTAAAAATTTGCCAAACATTTTGCTTTTTAAATATTTGAATTATATTAAAAGTCCTAATTTTTAAGATTTTAAAATAAATTATAACTTTATTAATTTATAACAATTATTTCTTTATTAAACTAATTAATTAACTCATGGTATGAGAAAGTAAATTAAATAGTATAACTTTATTTTGCATTAATACGTTGAATTCATTCTTCTTCTTCATTCTTTTTTTTTTATATTTAAAATATATATAGAAACACAGCTTATTAAGTTAAATTTATTTCTACATTTATCATTTTGATCATTTAAGCACATATTGCATTCATTTCTAACGTTAATGGTTATTTTTCAATAATATGTATTTTGTGCTAATTAATATATGTGACATATACGTATAACACACTTATATTAAAACTAGTTCCTGTATATATGTGTTGCATGTGTATTTCAAGTTAAGTAACATAAAATATTGAATATTAAAATATATTTTCTAAACTTGATCTTGGGTAGTAAAAGATAAATAAAAGTTTCATGAACGTAATACTTTATTAAGATTTTATAAAAACGTGTTTTTGAGTTACAAAAGATAAATAACTTAATAAAGTAAAATTTTCATAAATCTGATACTTTATTAACAACTTATATTTGAGGTTAAAATAATCCAATATAAATCTATCAAATAAAATAAATATGTCGATGTTCATGCTTGTGATACAACTATCACAGTTGCAGCTCCATGTTCACATAGGACACACAAAAAGAGAGCAAAAATATGAATTCAATGTGAACATCGTATATAAAGTAATATTCATATTAGAATATAGACCATAATTAGATATATGTAAAGTATCAAAACAAAATGTAGCTTGTCATCTAATCGGAAGTATTTTACATGGTAAGAGAATGATGAAGAAGAGAAAATTGATGGTTACGTCCAGTTCAAAAATTTTATCAAGAGTGGTCAAGTATTATTTTTTTGATTAGTGGATTCAATATTGTCTTGTTCAACCTAGTGACTCTGCCATGAACGAGTCCAACATCTATTTCTACCAAATATAAATAATTTACATTTTTTTCTGTTGTGTTGATTTTATTAATGAAAATATACAGATTATTGTATAAAGTGAAATGTTGGTTGAACAAACGAGTGAGTCTAGATTTATATTAAACACAAATCACATAATCAAAGAAAAATAAGTTTAAAAAAAGATAACGCGGATTTATAGATTTTAGCTTTGAATTTAAAGTTATTTATATATATATAAACAAGAAATTTTAATGCAAAATATTGATCAATTTTTTTTATCCTTCGTGCATTTTATAGTGGATAAAATTATACATACTATTATTATCTATATAACAACATAAAATAAAATAATTTATTCGTAAGTATAGCTCTATATTAATTAATATTATAATGTTAAGAAACTTGAAAAATATTTAAGAATTTTTAATAAATTAAAATTCACTTAACTAAAATAATTTTATTTTTTTAATGCAAGAATGATGATGCTAGTTTGTGACCTGTGAGATTCAAATCTGTCAAAATAAAATAAAATGATATTGTGCACGAATACAAGTTCAACCCAAAATCAATTGGTTGAAAATAACACATTTAACCATTGTACCAAACAACAAGCTTATGTCAAGAGTGTTTAAAATTAGATATGTATCCCTTAAAACATAATGTGATCAATATACATGATGTAATTTTTCGACAAAGAGTATTTAACTGATCACTCTTGAGTGGGTGTATCTTCGCCACTGGTTACATCAAGTATAAACCTAGTAAAGCTTCTTGTGGCAATCTCTTCAATAAAAAGATTAACTCGAATAAAGTTTCAAAAACTATAATTACCTCTAACCATTATGAACAGAAAAAAAAAAACGAATGTAAGTATATTTGCCTCATTTGCGGTAATCCACTACAAAACGTTGTCCCCAAATTCCTCGATGCACAGATCAACACATATTATGAAGTCCTTATTGAACAATTCCCTTTGAAATGAGTTGGGAGAAATAAAATGTCACCTGTTGCAGAATTATGTGTTGGTATGTTATCCCTTTACCCTTTTGCTTATTATATTTTACTTCTTTTTTTCCAACAATCACTGTCATTTACGATTTGTTAATGGATGTAACTGTTAGGGAAAAATTAAAAGTCATGAAACTGAGGTGTATTTTTACATTAATTCTCTAATAAATATAGATAACTTTTAGACTTTTCAAAATAAGATAAACACGTCAACGAAATGGCCAAAATAATGAGAAAAAATATCTTTTATATTTATTAGCATATGTATTTATATTTTTGTACAAATATTTCTTTTGAAGTAATGTATTGTTAAATGGTAAAATGGTCGTTCAATATTTGTGGGCATTTGCGTCTTCAACTTCTAATTTTGTGGCTTTTCACTTTTAAAATAGTATAGATTATAGACTATAGAAATAATAATGTGTAAAAATAATGTCAAAAGAGTGTCTGAAAATTGAAAAGAACAAGTAATAATGGCTGAAATGTGAAAAGTTGCAACTTATAAGGACATTTAAGACAATTTATCTTTGGATTTACACAATGTGGAGCATTAAATAAAACTGCTAATTTAATTTAATTATTAAATAACAAAATATTTTGTAATATTTTAATTTCAGTATGGGCAAAATCATAATTCAACTTTTCACTTTTAAGGCTTTCCACTTATATAATAATATGATATGATATGATAAAAGAACATGTATTTTTTATCATTTAATGAATATTATATTATATATATTGCAACTTCAATTGCAATATTATATACTTAATTTTTTTTGTATGCAAACTTTTATATTAACGCGGCACACACGTGCAATGCACGTACACTAAATTAGATATGAAAAGTATGAAGACCCTAAGAAATGTTGATTGAATTTTTTGCCCTTTATTAAAAGATTCTACAATAGAAAAAATTGTCATTTACTATTTGTTAATTAATTATTATCCTAATATTTAGGATTTTAAAATTAATTAAAGTTGTAACTATTAGATCTTGTTTGTAAAATCTAAGAACTTCTAATATTTAGTACTTTAAAACTGGCTAAAATTTTATTTTTTTAAATTTTTCCTTATTTAAACAAATTGCATTCGACAAACATGATTTATAAATCACACTTATACCCAACTTCTTTATCTGTATCTCTCTGTATGACATATCTTGTTGGTATTGCCTTCGCTTTCTCTTTTCTCCTTCCATCATCGCAAAAACTAAAAAGACAATCCTCCTTTTGATTTCTCTTTTCGAAAAAAAAAAGCATTTGAAGATGCAAAACTCACTTGTGATATCTAATACGAAAGGAAGGAAAGAAAGAAAGATGAGGGGAAAGGAAAATCTAAATAGAGAAAAATCAGGTATATGAAAGAACATTTGTAAATCATGTTTATGAATGAGATTTATAAATCGTATTTAACAATGCAATTTATGAATTATGTTTGCTAAATTTGATTTATAAATAATATTTGTCGAATGTGACTTATAAATCGTGTTACTTCAATGTGAATTATACATCATGTTGGTCGAATTCAAATCAAAATCGAAACAATATGAATCCGACGAATGCGATATAAATCAGGTTTATGGAATATAATTTATAAATCGTGTTTGTCAGATGCGATTAAGTGTTTCTTATGAAAGAATGTCTTTTCTAAAGATTCTACATAAATTTATCTCTTTTATAAATTGTGTTTGTCAAATATGATTTACAAATTGTGTTTGTCGGATGCGATTATAAATAGTGTTTGACAAATGCAATTTATAAATCGTGTTTGTTCAATGTGAACATCATGTTGGTTGAATTAAAATCAAAATCAAAACAATATGAATCTAATGGATACGATAAATTGTATTTATCCAATGCGGTTTATAAATTGTGTTGGGATGCGATTTATAAATCGTGTTGGATGAATGCGATTTAAGTAGTGTTTATCGGATGCGATTTATAAATCATGTTCGATTGCTACACCATACCCGAATTGATCCTTTTTTTTGCTCTTTATTTCTTTACTTTTGCAATAATCATGTTTGAAGATTGCGATATATGTTAAAAGTCCTATCATTTAATACTTTAAAATCAATTACAATTTTGTTAACTCATAGCAGTACTTTCTTCATTAAACTAATTACTTATTCGTCATAATTTTTAACTCACGGTACAAAAAATAAATTAAAAAGTGTAACTTCATTTTTCATTAGTACGTTGAATTTCTTCTTCTTTTTATTTTTTAATATTGTATAATCGAAGAAACAAAGAAAATATATAAACACAATATACTTTAAGTTATTTCAATTAATCAAGTGTTCTTGTTATTCACTCTCTCTAGTTAAAGTTACACTATTTCTTCCATTTCAATTTATGTGAAAGTGTTTGATCAACACATAGATTAAGAGAGAAAGAAAATTTTTTGAGCTGAAATCATCTCATAAACGTTAAAATAAAAGGTTTAAAATTAAGTTAAATATTTAAAGTACGAAACCCTATAGCAAAATGTCATTCGCTTTTTTACCTTTTAAAATTGAGTTCACAATGAACAAATAGTCATTTAATTAATTTTCTAATATTTAGAATTTTAAACTTGATTAAATTTTATATATTAAATTATTTCTTATTGATACGACCCAATTTGCCGAATCGTGCGGGCGGCTACTTGACTGTAGTAGGAGAACCTCATGTCATCCATCCCTATATCAACACTATTTAACTGAGAATAAACATGTTCATACAAAAAAGTATCAAATAAAGTTTTAAAAATATTTTACAATTACAACTTTTAAGCAGTACTTCCCAAGGATCTAGTCTATACATGTACAAGAGATCCTAATTAGAGATTGACCAAAAATAAAAAACACAGCTTCTCCGAAGAAGAGAAATGCAAAAGTTGATGCTGAATACCGCCACTTCAACAATGGAACATCACTTGTAACAACCCTACACCCTACAAAAGGGTGTAGCAAGAGTAGTTTCAGTACACTCACGCGTACTGGTAAGTATCATCAGCCGTATAAGATTAGTTCACGCAACAAAGTATAAAATCAACAATATCAATAATAAACTTCATACTATAACTTATGTCATTTAGTCATATCCTACTATATTACCTCATTTGGGTTCACAGAGGATTAGAAATTATCTTTACCATTTTTAAAGAGCCTCTATTACCTCATTTGGGTTCACAGAGGATTAGAAATTATCTTTACCATTTTTAAAGAGCCTCTAGTTATAAGTTTTAGACCTTTATTTTCACTTCCGATAATTATAGGATCTTCAACACAATTATCAAATCTCTAGCATCATTGTAACGAGGCATACCCATTACCAGTTACACAACAGTTTACTACTATAAGATATTACGTTTTTTAAACCTATCATTTTATTTAACAAAGGCATCACCCACGGTCATGACCGACCCAAAAACAAAAGGCGCAAAAACACATAGTCACCGAACCTCCAGAGATTAGTAGTCAATAACAATCAAACAATTACATCATAATCAGACCAACCATGGCCGATACCAAACATGTAAGCCACCAACATGCATAGGAATCATCACAATAATTTACAAGTATAAATACAATCATGTCAAACCAAAAATTACATCCATAATGAATCACAACTATATAGCCTCTGTATCTCATCAGTCTCTCTCTTTATCAAATCTGAGCGCACATCTGTCACTCATCTGTATACACTTGCTAGTGGGTCTTTAATCTTGCCCAACCACTTATGACCTGCAGGGACCCTAGGTGTCCATGTATCGTGCCAACATGGTATTTGTTCCCACACAATTACTCATTCATAAACTCACCTCGGACTCGAGCCACTCATCAATTATATAATTGCTCGAGCATAAGCTCATATCGGACACGAGCCACTCATCAATCATATATCCGCTCGTCTATAAGCTCAAATCAAATACGAGCCACTCACTTCCAGAAAAATCCCGTGTTTCTCAATTATCATCAACATATCTCAAAACATTCTTTGTTCAGGTATCATACAAGATAATATAATTATACACACATCGATTATCAAAAGCACACACCATAATCACAATATATATATATATATATATATATATATATAATAGATTTCAACAATTTAAATAGTTTATTGTCATATAGGGACACATCCATTCAACACCATTAGTTCATAGGCGTTCTCACACCAGGAATACCAATTTCACTTAAGAGTGAGATCCCATTCATGCGTGCATATTTGTCCTTTTATTATACATCATCTCATTAGAAATCTTACAAATAAGCAACAATTACCCTAATCAAGACACGTTTCTTTTAGTTCATGAATCTTTTATTACCACCCAAGCACTTAGTACTCCGCCATATTCTTTCTTTTTGAGTTGGTTTTAGGCCAATTATGCCCCTCTTACGTTAATCTTATTTGAATTATGATCATATATCAACAACAACACGTAATGTACTATCATGCATACTTTCCTATGTTATTCTAGGTGGAACCTAACCAAATACCATACATAGAGATCTATTCATGCCTCCTCTTGTTAATTTCATAAGCATATTTTTTTTACTTATTAAAGTCTAAACTCAAAGTAAAGCATAACCTACCTCAACTCCAAGCTGCTGCCATAACATCGGTGGGACTTCGTTACTTGCCCTCAATCTAGAATTCTTGATGGAGGATTAGAGAGGAAGATGGTGGAACCACGTTTATGGAGGGATGTACCTCTCCTTTCTTGGGTGGAATACTTTAAAATTTACTCTGGAGGCGTTTTTAGGATAAACCCTTCTTAGAATAGTAGCTGAACTAAAATTTACTTAAACACATAATTCTGATTCGCATCCCTTGTTGCAACACTCAACACTTCTACTGCAACGAGCTTGCTATAGCGGCAGATTAGCCGCTATGGCTGAACTTGCCTGACCGGGCCACTTTAAATTTAACTTTTCTTTACTCAATATTTACTTACCGCGAATACATGTAACTCCGAAAATAAAAATTTATACCAATAATATTTTAATTTTTATGCTCATAGTGCCAAAGATTTAGTAATGACCGGATGAGTCATTACATCAAATTCAATTAAACACCCATTCATCCCCGAACGACCTTGGGTGACATGAAGCAAGAGCTCCTGCCGCATCGAGTTCTAAATTTAAAAAAGGTTTTACCCAAGGTTGTTTTATTATCCGTCTCATCCTACTTACTTGATCACATTGCTGGGTCAAACAAATTTTTCCGCTTAATCTTTTCTTTTGAGGCCCCTTGGAATATTACGGGTGCATAATTTCAGTATATGCACGAATTCGAATCATTTCTCTCACAGTATCCTGGCTTGGGGAGGGATTTCACTTACGCAGATTCTTTTGCTACATATTTCTTATTAGAGATTTTTGGGAATGATTTTAGCTGGGTTATTCTCGGACTTTTTGTATTAACCTCTTTTTGTAGGTTTTCTATTTGCTTCACTACCCTCTTTTAGGCAGTCCATGATGTTAATGCCACTAGTTATCGGACCCTTACCACTAAAGGACTTGGTGGCTTTACAGTACCCGGAAGGGTAGGATTATGTTGTGGACCATGCTGACATGGCGGTAAGGCTGGAAAAAAAGTGGATCGCTACAGCAGAATGATAGTCGTTGCAGTAAAGGATTCCTGGAAAATTAAAACGAAAGAGGAGATGTTATATTTCATATTTTTCAACCCAACTCTCATTACACTCGATTTTTCTCTCTACAACTCCCTTCCCTACTTTGATTTCTCAGGTAATTCTCACTTCTTAATGCTTCGTCACTTTGTTTAGAATCTTTTTATTGAGTTTTTCATACCTATCATGCTTGGTTTTGCAAGGATTTGAGGTTTTGGGAGTAAGGGTTTCTATACACTTGTAAGATGGTAGATTCTGTAGTGTGCTAGTTTTATTTACGTTCTCAAGTTCTTGGTGTTGTTCCCTGTGTAAGATCTAGTGATTTCATAGAAATTTGAACTTGAAATTGTGGTGGGGTGGCTTGATAGGGTTTTTGAAGTTTTTCAAGTCGGCTTGATTTAGGTGTTAAATCGATGTAGAACAAAGTGTAGGTGTTATATATGTTATTCCTTTACCCGATCTATGCTAAAACTCGGTAATAATGCGACTAAAATGCGAAATGGCATTGTTGGGGTCAGGTATTCTGATGGGAAGATGACTTTCACTACGATGGAAGCCTTCTTATTGGAGCGGGCTCGTCGTAGCGGACCTTCCCCACCACAACAACTGGGTTCGCTCAAACCCTTTCGCTACGGTGATCTCGCTGCAGTGGAAATCCATCTATTGTAGCGAAGGTCCCTTAGGAAGAATCGAATCTTAAGGGGGGTTTCCATATTACTAAGTTTTTATAGCTCCCTATGGTCTTCGCTTAACCTTTTGTCGTCCTATCTTTGATTATATCTCTAACATAATTTTTTTTTACAGGACTATTTGATCATAACCCAAAGTGATGATACCGTTTCTTACATAAGGTTCGTCAATGGACAATGCAAGCGTAGATTTGTGGAGCAAAAAGTCAAGGGCCTTATACACAAGCGGGGCTTTATAATTGATGGCATAAAAGAACGAGTATCGCAATCTTTGCCCTGTCACAGGAGATAGGGTGGAGCTAGCTGGTGGAGGAGCCTTTCTCGTGCAATGAGCTGTGGATGAGAGTTTTATTCTATGCTCCCTAATGTGAACCGGGCCAGTCTGGACCTGTGTATTTACGTCCGGGGTGAGACCTTCAGGATTGGTGCAACCGCAATCAATGAGGTGTTGGGGTTGCCTAACCCCCTGGAGTTCGAGCTTAGGGCCAAAGATGTGGACAGTAACAAGTTGTGGCTGGTTAACACCCTGGTACAGGAGGACAAGAAAGGCAGAATCCTATGGGTTAACAGTTGGACTAGGATCAAGAGTACCCACTTCACTAAGAGGCTCGGAGGTGGCTAAATTTGGTGGCTAGACGGGTTCGCCCTTCTGGAAATGTTAGCGATGTGACCTATCGCTGGGCCTTGGTGGTGGATTATATTTTGGATTAGATGTCGGCCAATCTAGGGGCACAGGTAGTGGAGGAGTAAAGGTACTTCACAACGAAGAGTGGGGCGAGTCTGCCATTCCCCTCTCTTATTACTTCTCTGCATGCGCGAGCAGGAGTGCCGAGGGACCGCATGATCGACTGTGATGTGCCTTAAGACCCACTGAGGGTAAAGGTTGCATGGGGTGAAGAAAGAAGAAAAGAAAAGTTGACTCAGATGGAGAGGTCTATGACGACCAGGGGGTAGAAGAGCTGGGGTTGGCCCTTCCGGCCTTTGAGCATATGGAAGCAAATATACCTGCCACATGAGAGCTACTGAGTGGTTTTCCCAGACTTTCTCTGGAAGACGCGTCGTTGAGTGCTGTTGTAGGTAGCACAGATGCTTTGTAGGGCACCTTTGGGTCCTTGGCCCAGTTCCATGTGGAGCTTCAGGCAGACTTGGAGGAGGAAAAAGGAAGAGGCATTCGCGGGATAAGCTGTTGGTCCAGATGTGGAAGGGGATGAAGATTCTCCTAAGGACCTTAGCTCCCCGTTCGAGGGTCCCGAAGGTGACCAAAGAGGATGCTCAGAAGTTCTTCTTTCTGAGTAGGCTTGACAGTGAGAAGTAAGATGGCTCAAGTATCGACAGCGATGGAGCAACTAGCTAGGTGGAGGCACATTGCATTTCCTCCCTCCCCCCTTGTTCCCCCTTTTTTTAATTTAGATATGTTCTGCCTTGTAGGTCTTGTTAGACAATTTTCTTTCCTTGTATGTTATGAATAATCTTATTTTGATTTGAGTAATTTGTTTCTTTGTGTTGATGTACGAGTGCTCTTTGTCGGCATTCGAATAGCAATGGTTGCCAACACTATCTATGTTAGATTTGTTTTTCACACATTTATATGTCTTTACAACTTTTGGATGAATTTTTGGAGTCCCTAAGACAGGGGACGGATTCTGGTTAACGCCTTGTCCACTGCAGCGGTCAGTCCTTCTGCTTCAGTGGGAGTTCCACGGCGATCACATGATCACTATAGCATTCCTGTACACTTAGAGAAGTCATGTTGTAGCGAGGATCACTTTGCTATGGCGGACCCACTGTGGCGAGAAATCTTTCGTTGCAGCGGTGTCTATTGGGTTCACTTTATTAATAGGCTTATACCCCATTCACTATTATTTCAATCACATAACTTTCAGTCAACGCCCTAACAGAGCGCTCTCGTTCCTAGGTACCAATTGGAATCCTCCAGATACCAATAGGACTCATCAAGATACCGATTGAAATTCTCCAGATACCAATTAAATCCAACTCAGGTTAACAATAAACTGGGACAGCACGATAGGAAAGAATAAAAGGGGAAACTTCCTAAATGCCTCTTAGCTTCCCGAGGGTTTAATGTGGACGTCTACATACCAATTCGCAGAACTCTACTTGACATTACTCCTGTACTTGTGGACTGGTAATCTAGGTTTTGATACCAACTTGACACGACCCAATTTGTCAGATTGTGCGAGCACCTACTCAACTGTAGTTCGATAGGAGATCCCCATACCATCCACCCCTTTATAAAATACCATTTAACCGAGAATAAACATATTCATACAAAATATTATCAAGTAAACTTTTGAAAAAATTTTACAATTAATACTTTTAAATAGTACTTCCAAAGGACCTAGTCTACAGGGTCGGCTTAACCTCTAGGCCATTAAAGCAATGGCTTAAGGCACCCAAAAAATTGAGTCCCCATTTTTATAAAACATGTACTTATACATACTTAGTAAAAAAAAAATTATTTCTAAATTTTTAAAAAATAAAAGGCAGTAGAATAGGAAAGTCGTCAGATTTATGGGAATGGAACAAATTTTGGGAATAGTTTCTTATGGGAAATAAAATTTCCTTAATTATCTCCTAATAATTTGTGTCACATTATTGTTCACCTTATATCATCTTTTCTATAAAATTTGTTCTTTATTTACTTATTTTTATTTTCAATATTGAACTCTTCTCTTTCTCCCTTTCTCTACAAATCATACTAACTATAAACTATTGAGTTACTATTGTTTCTTGCTTACAATTAACAAAGAACAAGAATTAGTTTTTGGTGTCTTCTTCAAAATTTCAAGAAATGAAGGAGGGCATTTAATAGTTTTTCTTGAAAATTTTTAATTGTTTGATATTCTTAGTTTATAAGTATATAATTTTGTTTTAATTATTATTATAATTTATTTGATATAAATGTGTCAACTAGAAAGTATGATTGCGGATTTCAAAAAAGAGAACACGTGATGAATTAGATAAATCCGAAAATGAAGCTCTTGATAGATTTTTATAAAATAATAAAAATCTAGAATTTGAAAATATGGAACAATGTTTTTCAAATGAAAAAGTTGCTAATAGAGTTGAGTTAGAAGAAAATAACATCCCTGAAGGAAATCTAGAAGAAGCTAATGAAAAAATTGACATAGTTCCTGAAAATCAAGAATTCCTAAATGATTTAAGTAGTTGCATTCCCAATATATGTATGTTCCGAGTCAATGAAATATGGTAGATACAAAATTGAGGGATTCATTAGTAGAAAAGCGACCAATTAGAATAATTGACATAGATTTTCCAAAGGATAAGTTCTTACGATATTTTTCTCCAACACATTATATTAAAAAATTGGTAAACGGAGAAAGACATGATAGAAAATGATTAATTTATTCTAGAGATTTAGATAAAAAATGTTATTTTTATTGTAAATTATTTAGTACAAGTTCTAGTACTTCTAACAGTAAACCAGCTAGTGAAGGTAGTAATGATCGGGGAAATATTAGTGCTAAGCTCAAAACTCATGAAGTAAAGAACGATCATATTATTAATATGGTTTATGGATTGATTTAGAAATGAGATTGCTTAAAAATAAAATAATTGATAAAAGCATACAAGAACAAATTAATAGAGATAGAGTGGACTGGAAAAATATATTGTCAAAAATTATTGCTATGATCAAAACACTTAGAAAAAATAATTTGGCATTTAGACGAACAAATAGAAAGATCTATCGAGAAAGTAATGGTAATTTTTTAAGCTTAATTGAAATGATTGCATAATTTGATCTAGTTATGCAAGAACATATCGGGAAATTAACTATGACGAAATTCATAACCATTACCTTGGACATAATATACAAATGAATTGATAAACTTGTTGGTGAAGAAGAGGTTTCTTTATCAAAGAGTCTTCAATAGTAATTCTGCTTTGATTTCTTCGGCAATGGTGAAGAAGAGACTTCTCTATCAGAAAGATTGCTAATCAAATTTGGAGCTTCGATTTCTCCGACAATGGTAAATTGCTAATACAATTCTTTGCATCTTTTTCACCAAAAAGTTCGAATCCTTTTTTGCTTTCTCCAAAGATTCTGAATTTATGCAGTATTCGGGCTTTGTTTTCTGTAAATCTAACAAGACTTCCATGATTGTTTTCTTCTTCCCTTCCTCAACCAGGATAAAGCCAAACTCTAAATGTATTGTAATCGCTGAGAGAGAGGGGGGAGGAAAGGAAGCAATTAATTACGGCCGAAGTAATGTGAGAGAAAATTGGATGAAATTTTGGGGGATTTGGAAGAGAAATTTTTGAGCAGTTACACTGAGAGAAAAAAGGGGATTAAATTGGTGAGAGAATGCAGTAAGTTGGAAAGAAAATATCAAAATTTTGATGCAATAGTAATTGTTTTTAAAAAAAAATGACAATTCGCTATTTCTGTAATTATTTTGCTATTTTTTATAATTTTTAATAAATTTGCTAATTATTGTAAATAGGTAGTTAAATTTAAAATAAATATTTTCATAAAATAATTATACATTGAGCCCAAACGCGGCTCTTCCTCTGCTCCTACTGCTGCAAATATGCTATTACTTGGGATTTGACCCAGTACGTCTCATTTTAACTGCTGGACAAGGGGTTGACTCAAGGAGAATATTAGGCAGAGCGAGGAGTCCAACACTAAGTATGTGAGGTTGATGGGAACCAGTAGTGCTACTTGGCAAGTTAAATCTCATGCTTAGGATAGACTAATATACACTCTTATGTTGTTTAGAAATATATCATACTATTATCATTACGCTTATTATATTCCCTACTGTTTGAGCTTTTAACCTTAAGTTTGCATGATACGTTGGACCATTGGTAGATGATTTGGATTTAGAAATTATTAGTATTAGAACATGTTAGTTAGTAAGCTTGCCTACTGTCTCTGAATTGAATCTTAGTATTAATTTCTTTTAATTTGGTATTAATCCTTTATATCTTTTTATGCACGTAAACATTGGATATGAGTTACACCTTATGAGTTACACATTGGATAGTAAGCAAACAAGAATGAAATAAACTTACACCTTAGTCTTTTAAGTTTGAACGAGATATGAGTTAAATGTCATATATATCGCTAAATAAAATTAGGGATGTGCTACTACTTTCAAAATAATAATAATGCTAATAATTTTAAGAAAAAATGTGTGACATGCAAGCAAACGTAGCCATCACACGCATGTCTTGACAACGAGCAGAACGTGAAGGAAGCGTATCCAGTATTTGTATAGCATTTCATAAACATGTACTATTAGTAGCAAAATGCAAGTGAGCACAACTTTAATCAAATTAACAACCCAAACAGATTTTTTTCTTTCTTTTAGATGACAACTTAGGAGAATAAACCAACTGGACATAAAAGACCTTATTTTTTCAGACGCCTGTATTTAAACAATCAAAGAAATATTGTTATAACTAAACACTTAATAATGGAAAGGAAAAAAAAATGGCACATAAATAAATAGACATTCAAATTTGGCTTCAACTGGCAATTAAACACTCAAACTTTGAGAATGCACATCTAGGCACCTCAACTTGGTTTCAGTGTGTCAGGCCTAAGGGGCTATATTATGCTTACAGAGCTATAGGGAGTCGCGAGCGACTATATTGAGGCCTGCAGAGCCATTTGAAGTTGGTGCCGTTACCAGCTTCCCCTATGCCTGAGCGCCATCACTGACCCTCAATAAAGTCTTGTGTTCTCAGGGTGCAATTACAGCATCCCAGAGGGCTCAGATACAGTTACAGGAGCTCAGAGGGCTTAGTCACAGTTTTAGAGGTCGGTTTATGTTAGTTACAGGTTGTCTACGAGTCGATAATAGTACAGTTAGGAGAGGTGTATAAATTGTTTGTATCTGTCGGGCTTATGAGGGCCCAGATAGGTTATCTCTGTGTTGCTTGCACCTTCCAGGCTTATGGGGGCCAGGTTAGGTTCTTGTTTGTATACTTGCTTGCTGGATGTAGCTTACGAATGTATACATACAACTTAAGTTCCGATTTTGTATAATTGTCTATTAGATGCAAGCTACAGTTATGAAATCATATAGGTTAACTTCTGCCCCTTTTCGCTGATTACTTTCAGTTCTTTATCAGCTTCTATTCAGTTATTATTACTGTCTTACATATTCGGTACATATTGTATTGATACCCATGCATGGGGTGCTACATACTTGCCAGCAAGGTTAGACAGACAGGTTTCGGGACCTCCCTAGCAGCTCTTCAAAATCAGCAGATCGGTCAACTCCTTTCCTTCAAAGTTTCCAGCTAGTAGAGGTTTGCCTGTCTTTTATTATATAGTTTTTGGATAGGCCAGGACCCTATCCCAACCAATATTTCCCTCTTAGAGGCTTGCAGACAAAAGTTCATAGTTAGTTGTGTGATGTTGGTTGTGTGGGACCTATATGTGTCGTGATTTGAGTATTGGCTGCGTGGGGCCTAGTCATGATATTACACAGCATGGTAGTCTTGTGGGCCCGCATAAGATGATATTGTTATTGCACGTTGTTTTTGCGCAGGTTGATTTTGCGGCCTTGTCGGCTTGAGGCTATGTTTATAGCCGAGATATAGCCGATTGTTTTCTTGTGATGTATTGTTGGCATGCACCAGAAGTGTATGTATCCAGCCAGGTCAGCTCAGAGTCAAGTGTGGCATTAGGTACCAGAGATGGGACGTGATAAATATAAAGTTTGCAAAAACTTAAATTCTTCGATATAATATTTTAATGGCCTTTATTATGTAATGTTTGAAAAAAAGAAATGACTTGCTAAAAAGAAACTTTTTTCCTCTTCTCGAGACAAAACAATTAGCAATATTAACTATTACTCTCCTTATTTCAAAATAAATTATGTTTTTAATTTAGGCACACACTTAAGAAAACTCCTCATTTCTAGGAATCCTTAAAAAAAATTACTTATTTCTAGAAAGTATGATGTATTTTTACTAACTTGCCCTTAATAAATATCTTGAAAAAGACGTAACTCTTTAGTAGTTTCTTATGTAAAACTGCATTTATTTAAATAAAGGTTAAATTTGAAAAACATCATTAATGTCTTCTTAATTTGGTGAGACACCACTAATTTTAAAAGAAAATTAAGAAAATAAAAACACCATTTATTTAGAAATGGAGAGAGCAGTTGATAATTTAAGAAATAGAGTAAGTAATATGCTATAATCAATTAAACTTTGATTTGATTAATTTAAAAATCTAAAAATATTATCTTATGAATATACGTAAATAAGGCTCAAAGAATACTTATAATTTTTTTCTATCAAAAATTTATTTATGTTATAAACATATTTGTGTTGTAGTGAATGTCTATAAAGGTATTTGTATTGTACTAGATATATGTGTTTATATCATTGTGAAAGTCTATCTTTTGGAGAAAAGTTAGGAGAAATTATCCCTATAAATAGAGGGGTTCTCCTTCATTGTATTTAATCCCATCAAGAGAAATAAGAACTTCTCTCTTTCTCTATAATATTATTGTTCTTTCTTTATTATTTCATAACACGTTATCAGCACGAGTCTCTGCCTTGAGCACTCACTTTGGAAGATTTGAGGTAAGAAAAATCAAAGTTTTCTTAGAAAGATGAAGGTTAGTATTTCTTGATATTTATGTATTTACTAATAACAATATCGATTTTGTATATGAACTTGATGACGACTTATTGATTCACTGGGCAATTCATGCCTCATAATTGTTCCAGAAGAACAATATTGTGAAAAATATATTTGTTCCAGAAGAACAATATAGTGAAAAATATAATTGTTCCAGAAGAACAATATTGTGAAAAATATATTTGTTCCAGAAGAACAATATTGTGAAAAATATATTTGTTCCAGAAGAACAATATTGTGAAAAATATATTTGTTCCAGAAGAACAATATGGTGAAAAACATACTTGTTCTAGAAGAACAATATTGCGAAAATATATTTGTTCCAGCAGAACAATATTGTGAAAATATGTAAGAGAAATCATCTATGTTATATGCATACCTCGATTTGCTCCCGAAGTAGCAATATCTTAAAAGAGGTTTTAAGCTATCATACCTTATGTGGTTAAGGCATATTTTGATGATCATGTTCCATTCCTGAAGAATGAGAAATTGAGAACTTTGATAAATGTTACAAATATAGATCTAATACAGATCTAGTCCCTGAAGGGAAATCAAAGCATCAAAAATCCATATGGATGCAATGGGTCTTGGAGATACCATTAAAAGTGAAAACAAAGCATCAAAACAAGATCGTGCTAAGGCTATGATATTTTTGCGTCATTATCTTGACGAAATTCTTAAAATTGAATATCTCACGATCAAGGATACACTTGTTTTGTGGAATAGCCTAAAAGAAAGGTATGACCACCTGAAGATGGTCATTCACCCAAAGGCACGATATGATGGGATCCATCAAGACTATAAGTCTGTTCATGAGTATAGCTCATCAACATTCAAAATTGTTTCAAAGTTGAAACTATGTGGAGAAACTATTTTGATATGATTGATATGTGCTACTATATAAAATTAATTGAGAGCTCCGGAAGAGCTAATGTATTACTACCTGAAGGAATGAAATTGTTGTATTAAGTCTCAAAAGGAAACTTATAAGTTTCAATGACATTGAAAAAAAAATGAGACTATAAATTATGGGAAGATCTAATATCTTCATGCTACTACAATTGAAGCGGGTTATAAATATTTATGTAAAAGATTACCCGCCGGTTTTTTTTTAATTTGTAGTACATAAATATGGGTATGATGATGAAATCACATACGAAAGTAAACTAGAAGTTTACTGAAATAAGTTGGCATAACCGGTTGGCCATCCCGGTTCAAATGTGATGCAAAAATAATTGAGAATTCACGTGGCTATATGTTGAAGAAATAAAAGATTCTTCAAGAATTCTCTTGTGTTGCTTGTTCTCGTGATAGAATGATCTTGATCAGCTAAGATTGGAATTATATTTCCTGAAATTTGGGAACTTATAAAATGGTGAATATGGGCCCATTCACCTACCATGTGAACCGTTTGCTAACAGATGCATCTATGGAATGGTCACATGTGTTTTGATATCACTTGCAATTGATTTTTGTAAGGTTGTTGCTCGAATTATTATACTAAGAGCATAGTTCCAAATTATAAAATCATGTTGATAATGCTGATTCATATCTATGTTGGTTTAGCGAGAATTGTATGCCTCCAGTTATAGCTAAATCATTGATTATGAGAATAAAACTCCCAAATAAAATTTGGTATGAGATATGTTTATTTAACATATAGCAACACTTGAATGCATCAAGCCAACAAGGTTCCCCTATCACAATTGGTCCAGGGTCAGGAACCAAATAATTCCATCTAAAATTTGAATGTGCGATATATGATTGAATTGCCCCACCACAACGCACAAAGATGGGTCCCCAAATGAGCTTGGGGAGTAAATGTTAGTTTTTCTAACATTAGGGGGAGAAATGATTAGCAACTGAAAATTGAGTGTGGGATGAATTATCTAGATCCTCGGGAAAAAGAAAAGTTGCAAATGCTCCAATGGAAAGTCCTTGAAGGATAGATTCTATGAGACGCCTGAAGCGTGATAGACCAAACGGTTCCAAATATAGAACTTCTTGAAAAAGAAGAGGAGCAAGTGATTAAGATGGTCATAATGATGAGGCAAGTGCTTTAAGAAAGCACCACGACATAACACTTCATAAAACCTTGGCAAAGGTTCAGGTACCTGAAAGTGACGAAAAATGAAGAGATCTCAATAAGTTATGTCGCATTGGAACTGATCGTCGACGATATTTTTGATACAATATAGTGCGCAATATTGTAAAAGATTGTGAGGATCTGAATTCTACATCTTTTAAAGCATGCTGATGTAGAAATAATTATCAAGTGAAATGATGCGTATTGATAAGCATAAAGCTTATTGGACCTGTAGTCCAGACACTAGAATATGTCATGCATTTAAATATTAATGAATGCTATCACTTGATAAAATTTATATGAAAATCATGAAGGATTCAAAATGCCTGAAGCATTTACAAGTTTCTTTAAACTTGTTCATAATTCTTATATGAGGAAATCCTTGGTCCTGAAGTACCATATCTTACTGTGATTGTTGCACTAATATATCTTGCTAATACTATAAGGCATAACATTCGGTTAATTTGTTAGCAAGTCTGGATCTTGTTGATTATGCTAATGCAGGGTATCTATCTGACCTACATAAAGCTCGATCTCAAACTGGCTACGTGTTCATATGTGGAGGTACTGCCATATCTTGGAGATCTATAAAGCAGTCTCTGGTAGCTGCTTCATCAAATCATGCTGATATAATAGATATTCATGAAGCAAGCCGAGAATGTGTGTGGTTGAGGTCCATGATACATCTCATTAGAGAAAAATGTGGTTTGAATTGTGACAAAGTACCCACAATTTTGTATGAAGATAATGCTGCATGCATAGCACAACTAAAGGGAGGATTCATAAAAGGAGATAGAACGAAGCACATCTCGCCAAAGTTTTTCTACACACATGAGCTCCAAAAGAATGGTGATATCAATGTGCACCAGATTCGTTCAAGTGATAATGTGGCTGATTTATTCACCAAATCTCTACCAACTGCAACTTTCAAGAAGATGGTGCACAAGATCGGGATGCAAAGATTCAAGGATGTTCTCATTAGGGGGAATTAATACGCGTTGTACTCTTTTTCCCTTGCGAGGTTTTGTCCCACTGGGTTTTCCTTGTAAGGTTTTTAACGAGGCAGCCAAAATGCGTATTATTAGATATGTGTACTCTTTTTCCTTCACTAGATTTTTTTCCCACTGGGTTTTTCTAGTAAGGTTTTAACGAGGCACATTATCTATCAAATAGACATTCAAGGGGGAGTGTTATAAACATATTTGTGTTGTAGTGAATGTCTATAAAGGTATTTGTATTGTACTAGATATATGTGTTTATATCATTGTGAAAGTCTATCTTTTGGAGAAAAGTTAGGAGAAATTATCCCTATAAATAGAGGGGTTCTCCTTCATTGTATTTAATCCCATCAAGAGAAATAAGAACTTCTCTCTTTCTCTATAATATTATTGTTCTTTCTTTATTATTTCATAACAATTTAGATAATCTAATATTAACGCAAACTTACATTAGTTCAAATAATTAAATTTAGATTATATGTTTGAAAGAAATAATGTGCCAATTTGATTTTATATTTTAAACGAATAATTATTATTTTAAAAATGTTAGTAAACAATCTTAGTGTACTTTAATTTAAAATACATCAAGCTCATTTTATTTCTGATATTTTTTTAAAAAAATAAAAATTAAAAGAATAAATCTTTAAATTAGTGGAGTACTATTTTTTTTTGTTTTACCATATTAATATATTTTAACGTTTATTAAAATAACATAAATATGAAAAATAAAATAAAATTATATATTATTTTTTAAAATAATAAATTAATTATTTTAAAAATTACAAATAAATAAACACAAAGAAATAGCAAAATACTGTAATTGTATTAGATCTTAGGATAATCCAGAAAAGGAAATGAAATTATGTGACCTGGAAAGTATTTTTATAATTTATACTTTTCTGATTATTTTTTGAAGCGAAATCATAAAATGGGGTTCACATTTCTAACTTTGCAATAATTTTTTTCACTTTTTTCAATATATTGATACACGTGTCATCATCCATAGTTATTGATTTAATAAGGATATATTGAAAATTAAATAAGTATTACCTGATTTTCTAGAAAGTTCAATACTTTTCGATGCACAATATACACTTGTTCTAAGCTAGAAATTTTGTAAACTGACAAATACATTACTAGCGAAAAAAAAAAAAATTTAGTACCATATAAATGTTGTACACACGTGTACCTATCATATACTTATTAGTACTCAATTCCTACTTATTAGTACTCAATTCCTAATTATCGGGATTCTAATTCATAATAATTAAATTGAAATAAGGAGAAATTTCAAAAAGAAATTCATGAAAAGGACTAAGGACAACACTCTGTAGATACCGAAATTTTATTGAATTTAAATTTACAGAAAAGTCAGATTATATATATATATATATATATATATATATATATATATATATTAATTATTAAATAATATATTTAAAGTGATTATTTATAAATCTAATCAATAATTCTATTTTGATTCAGCTAGTTTATTTAATTGGGCTATGAATTAATGACAATCCCATTATGATAAGTTCAAAATATAATATTATCCTAAAAAATTATGTGTTGCATCAAATGATGTGCCGCCCCAAATCAAGTCAAGAATTAATAAAATTATGTCATGTGCATAAATAATGTAACATGTCAAGTCAATATAAGGATTAAAAATCAATCAATACGGTCAAGTATTCAAATGACATGGTTCAACCAATTACATGCATACTAAAAAAATTATGTCTTTAACAAATGATGTGGCGCGTCAAATCAAGTCAAGAATCAATAAAATCATGTCACGTGCATAAGTAATGTAAAATGTGAAGTCAATATAAGGATTAAGAACCAACCAAATATGGCCAAGTGTTCAAATGACATGGTTCAACCAATTACATGCATACTAAAAAATTATGTCTCATGTATTAACGTGGCACATCAAACAAGTGAATAATCAATAAAATCATGTCACGTGCACAACATAACATGCCAAGTCAATAAAGGATTAAAAACCTATCAAATATGGCCAAGTGTTAAAATGACACGGTTCAACCAATTACATGCATACTAAAAGATTATATCTTGTGTCAAATGACGTGGCGCGCCAAATCAAGTCAATAATCAATAAAATCATGTCACGTGCATAAGTAATGTAACATATCAAGTCAATATAAGAATTAAGAACCAATCAAATATGTACAAGTGTTCAAATGACATGGTTCAACCAATTACATGTATACTTATTACATAACTTTTGAGATAAGTTTTATGACTACATAGACTAATCAAATTGATGAAAAAAGTATATGCATTCATCATAAACTCTCTCCGCTATAACTATAAATAGAGGTTTTCACAAAGCAAAGCTAAAAACAATTAAGAAATACATAGAGAAACTCGAATCCAAGACCTAAGGGGTAAATGTTAGCTGCAAAAATTTCAAGACGAGCAATTATCCGTGGGATGTACCAAAACGGATAGGGCGTAGAACTTGCCACGACCTACATGCAAATCTGTCTAAGTGAAACGATGTTAAGTTTACTATTTGGTCATGGTTAGCACCGCGACGCATGATTTTATTTTACAAATTTTTTCTTCTTGGTCGTGGATAGTATCACGACCTACAATTTTTTTTAAATTTTTTTCCTTTTATGATCATCATGCCTTCCACAATCTACACCAAGATATAAAAAGTTTATTTCGCCCATAGCATTTGAGCAGCCTCAAGCTCAAAAACATGAAGCGATTAGTGTTAATTATTTCAGAGAAGAAGATTTGGAGTCTCAATTAGAAGGTTATATATATATATATAGTGACTTCTATTATTGTTCAACACCAAATAGTAATAGCAATTATCCATCAGAAACCAGAAACATCAATCCAATGTCATTCTCTTCATTAAGGAGAAAGAAAGAAGCCGAGTTCTCCGTAGATTCATGACGAACATAGGCTTAAAACTGTCTGTATCATTTCACAACGTGTATTTTTAAGCCTATGTTCGTCATGAATCTACAGAAAACTCGACTTCTTTCTTCCTCCTTGATGAAGAGAATGATATTGGATTGATTTTTTTAGTACCTGATGGATAATTGCTAGTACTATTTGGTGTTGAACGATAATAGAAGTCACTATATATATATATAGCCTTCTAATTGGGACTCTGCATCTTCTTCTCTGAAATAATTAACACTAATCACTTCATGTTTTTGAGCTTGAGGCTGCTCAAATGCTATGAGCAAAATAAACTTTTTATATCTTGATGTAGATTGTGGAAGGCGTGATGATCATAAAAGGAAAAAAATTTAAAAAAAATTGTAGGTCGTGTTACTATCCATAACCCAAAAGAAAAATTGACAAAAAAAATGTATGAATCGTGGTACTAACCACGATCAAATACAAAAACAAATGTCACTTCACTTAGACGGATTTGAATTTGAGTCATGACAAGTGCCATGCCCTACCTGTTTTGATATTTCCCATAAATAATTATTCATTTTGAAAGTTTTTGTATCCAACATTTACCCTATAGATCTTGGATTCAAGAACTCTCCTTTCTAACAGTGTTCTATAAGTCTTCTGCATACCAAGAATTCTTCTTCTCCAAATGGTGAACAACAAATTTTCATACCTTCATGTTTTGTGATTAATACTTGATTCAGCATTTGTGGTGAAAATTCAACAAGTAATTCATCAATTCAAAAACAAGTAAAGCTCTTAAATTGACTGTCATAAAAAATCAAATATTAATATTTATTACTATTTTTCTTGTTTTGACTATTATTTTTTAAGAATGAAATTTTGTTATTACACACTCATGGAATTATTATTCTCTTCCTTATTCATTTTTTATTTTTATTTGCACATTGATATTCTTTATTAATGTGCAAACAACTAATTATCCTTTATTTGGTTACCATTTTCCTTCTTAGTATAATAATCTCGGTATAAATTACATGAATTATAATATAATCAGATAATTTATCCACATTTCACAAGAAAATGAAAAATATTATTAAATTTACTACTTTTTATAATAGTGAAATATTATTATATTTCAATATTAAAATATTTAAATATTTTTTTAATTAATAGATTCTAATAAAAATTTAACTGCAAATTTTTTCTATCTTCTTAGAAAAAACATATAAAGAAAAGAAAAGAATCATAAAATTGCCTAAGAGTTTACAAACTAATCTTCTAATATTTGAATATTAAATATTAAAAAATATAAACATGGAAGATCTCATTAAATTTTAATTAATCTATTTCTACTATTTGAATATTAAAAAATATAAACGTTAAAAAAAGGGAAAATAATAAGAAGAAAATGGCTTAGAAGAAATCAAAATATCCTATACAAAGAAGCTTTCTTTTTATTCATTCAATTTTTAATACTTAAGTGCTATATTTTGAAAGAACAATTCATCGGATGAATTCAGTAATTTGAGATAGAGCAAGTAGCCAATTTTGAATCTTTATTTAAGTTATGATCTTAGTTTATAAAATTTTATGGCTTTAATTATTTTAAAAATTAACTTTTAAGATACACAATTGAACTTTTGTTGTAGACTGTAGTAAGTCAAATCTTTATAATCAAATATTAAGGATAATAACTTAAAGTATATTTTGCAAATATAAACCTCAGAACATGTTGCAATTTATAATTATAAATAAGCCAGATTAAAGAGAGAAAATTATAATCTATCATTTTATATACCTCGTGTTATTTTTGAAGTGTGTTTTCCTTTGAATTAGAGAGTTATATGTTTTCTCTGGACTCCTATTTTCTCTAAATTTTTATGATTCCTCAAACAACTTTGTGCTTTCATTTTAATACATACCCTTATAATAAAAATTTGATGTAAATTCAGTAGAATACTCTATCTTCTTAGTAAACGATATTTCCTACAACTATAATTACACTATATGATAGAATATAACGACTATACAAAAGATATGTATTTATAAAGATGATCATTACAATTAATGACAAATTTAAACTGACTCTTACTCTAGTAATGATCAACACTAAAAGTAAACAAATCAATAGCCTCTATTCTTGACTAGCAAAAAAAAATACATGAGAAATCTACTCAAAAGAATTACTCCCTTTTTGCCTAATTTAAAAAAAATACATACATACATATATATATATATATATATATATATATATATATATATATATATATATATATATATATATCAAGATTCCTTTGGGAATTTGATATGATTAAAAAAATACAAAAATATGAAAGAATACTTTGATTCTGCTAGTAACCATTATATCAAGAAGAAGAAGGAATGTGCTCAATAAAAAATTATCATTTTATATTCAACATAAATTTTATAGAAAAATTTCTATAAAAGTTAAATATATTCATGAAAAAAATCTATTTCAATGCAAACAGAAAAATTATTTATTTTATATATAATATTATTATATAAGTGGGAAGCCCTCAAATTAAAAGCTGGATTACCATTTTTCCCTTCAATCTAAAACTATTTCAATAATATTTTATGTACTAAAAAGTAAATATACATTACAATAAATATTATTAGACTATTAAATTAAATAAAAAATCTATAATTTCCATAATAGAGAATGAATGTTTTCATTTAATTTACGTTATTTCATTTTATTCAAATTTAATTATAATTATTTATCGTCATCTTCATCAGAATGTAAAAAAAAAACTGTAAGCAATAGATTATGGTTATTTGTTTCATTTGATATTTTCTCTTTTTTTTGTTATTTTTTTTAAATATTTATATCTATGTTTTCTACTAAAATATTTTGAAATACTATTTGGCTGAAGGGTAAAAGTATCGTTTAATATTTGATGGGTATTTTAGTCATTTATATTTTATTTTCAATTTTTCACTTTTATAATTTAATAACTATATTGAAATATGAATATTCTAACTCATTATTTAGTCAAATATCTTATATATATATATATATATAAGTGGGAAGACCCTAAGTTGAAAGTTAGATTACCATTTAGCCTCTCCAGTAAATTAAAATTTAACTAATACATAATTAAATATTAATATTTTATCATTTATATATATATATATATATATAATGAGATCTTCTTAATGTTTGGTGCAAAAAATATTATAAAGGTATTGTTTAAATGTAGGACAAAACAATCGTTTACTATTTGATTGACTGATATGTGGGAATTCTCACTTCTAGTATAATATGATATGACATGATTCAAATATTATTATTCAATTAGATATTTAATTTAATTTTAATTCAATAAATAATAAAATATTATTATTTAATTAAACATTTAAATATGTTATGATATGATTTAAATATTACTTATTAATAGATATTTAATTTAGTATTGATTCAATGAATGATAAAATATTATCATTTTGTAGGTATTTAATTGGTTTTGATTTAATGAATGGTAAACTATTATTATATAGCTTCAACAAGAGTTAAAGAGAATATTATTTTTCTCATTTCTATAATAAATTTATATTAGTGACCATTTATGATAAAAATATTTTCAGATAAATGATAATTATATAAGAAACTAATATAATTTGTTTGGATGCATATCAAAAAGTAATATCTTGAATTTCTGTCAAATTTGTTTGATTATAAATTATATTTATCATCTGTCAGCAACAATATATCGTTCTACATATATCATTTAATGAATTTGCACAAGGTTACATGAGACACACGTGCAACGCACGTATCCAGAACTAGTATTAAAATAAATTCCATAACTCACATCTGTTCATCTTCATAACATCTATCTAGTAATTTTCGTAACTCCCAACTTTTTCTATTTATAGCTTTTATTTAGTTAATATGCAAAAAAATGTTACTATTTATTACACCTCAGCAATTATTTAATGATATGAATATAGCCATTACAAGAATTTAAGATCATGATTATCACTTTATAGTTACAAAAAATATGGCACACAATTAAACTTTCTGCAAATAAAATATAATATTTTATTATAGCGCATTGTTAATTTTGATATTCAACAATAGTTACTGCTCTTTTGACTTAAAGATATTGATACGTGGGACTTAATATTTATTTTTGCGGTCTATATATTTATTTAATAATTGACACTTATAATTCATACATGCATATAGTGATATTATACTCAATGCAAGTAAGTCTAAGAAAAAATTATTTAAAAATTAAAAATTAAATGTCCAATGAAAGAAATTAATCAACTATATACAAAAAAAAAGTCATTACCTCACCGTTATCAGCTCTTTTAATATAAAAATGCAAAAAAAATGTGTGTGTACACACACACACATCACATTATTATATAAGTGGGAAGCCCTCAAGTTAAAAGTTGGATTACCATTTTGCCTTTCAATCTAAAACTATTTCAATAATATTTTATATACTAAAAAGTAAATATATATTACAATAGATATTATTAGATTATTAAATTAAATAAAAAATATATAATTGTCATAATAGAGAATTAATATTTTCATTTAATTTATGTTATTTCACTTTATTCAAATTTAATTATAATTGTTTATCATCATCTTCATCAAAATGTAAAAAAACTCAAAGCCGTAGTATCATGGTTGTTTTTTTCATGTAATAGTTTTTTTTGTTATTTTTTTAAAGATTTATATCTATGTTTTCTACTAAAATATGTTGAAATACTATTTGGTTGAAGGATAAAAATATCATTTAATATTTGATGGATATTTTAGTCATTTATTTTTTGTTTCGCGATTTTTCACTTTTATAATTTAATAACTGTATTGAAATATGAATATTATAATTCATTATTTAACTTTTCTTTTTTTAAAAAAAAATAGTCAAATATCTTTTAATTTGGTGAGTTATTATTCACACACACACACACACACACACATATATATATATTTATTTATTTATTTATTTATTTATTTATTTATTTTCTGTTTGGTACAAAAAATATTATAACAGTATTGTTCAAATGCAGGGCAAAATAATCATTCAATACTTGATGGACTGATATGTGGGATTTCCCACTTTTAGTATAATATGGTATAATATGATTTAAATATTATTATTTAACTAGATATTTAATTTAGTTTTGATTCAATAAATAATAAAATATTATTATTTAATTAAATATTTAAATATGATATGATATGATTTAAATTTACTATAAAATAGATATTTAATTTGATTTTGATTCAATGAATGGTAAAATATTATTATTTAATTAGATATTTTATTATATTTCAATTTATTATATGGGCAAAGTGGCAATCCAACTTTTAAAATAAGGGCTTCCCACATTTAGTATAATATTATTTTTCTCATTTCTAAAATAAATTTATATTAATGATCATTTGATAAAATATTTCAGATAAATGATAATTATACAAGCAACTAATATAATTTGTTTGGGTGCATATCAGAAAGTAATACCTTGAATTACTGTTAATTTTGTTTGATTATAGATTATATTTATCATCTGTCAGCAACAATATATTGTTTTACATATATCATCTAACGAATCTGCACAAATTTACATGAAACACGCGTGCAATGCACGTGCCCAGGACTAGTGTATATATATATATATACTAGTTTGATACATGTCCAGGACTAGTGTGTATGTATGTATATATATATCCAATTCCTGACCAAACTGAGCATAGAATTAGAGGCTCTACAGAAAGATAGGTTACGCAGAGTAGTCACTCTAGAGCTGGTCCTTCGACTGAATCAATCCATGTACATATAAATCCTCGCAATCTTTTTTCAATTGATTGAATTTTTTCATGTAAGATTATAAAACACCGAATTTATTGGAGTAAAAAATATCAACTAGTTGATTGTCGTATTTTAAATAAGGTGGTTGTGGAGATATTTTTTTTGATGTGAAATTTAATTCTTGAAAAGAATATTGTGAAAATCAAGTTCTTGAAAAAAAAATAGGAAAAAAGATCAAAAAGATTGAAATAAAAGAAAAAACTCATTATTGATAAGAAAATAAAAGAAAAATCAAAAGATTTGAAATAAAAGAAAAATAGTTATATTGGAATATTTCTTATGCCAGTGATTAAATCAGAATATTTTTTTCGTTTCAAAATAAGTGGTGTTTTTAGTTTGGGCGCACCCCTTAAGAAAACTACTCAATACTAGAAAGGAAAATATATTTTTACCAACTTACCCTTAATAAATACTTTGAAAAAGATGTAACTCTTTAGTATTTTCTTAGTTATGCAAAACTCACTCTATTTAAATAAGCGCAAAATTGAAAGAACAACATTAATGTCTTCTTGATTATGTAAAACACCACTTATTTTGAAAAAAAATCAAAAGATCAAAACAAGAGTAAATTTCATGGGTGGTCATCCAACTTTGTGTTCATTACTCAAAAGTCATTATTCTTTGTTTTATTATACAAAAATCATTTAACTTTGCTTCATATTTCACAAAAGTAACTTTCCCAAAATTTAGTTAAAATTTTACCCAAAATGTGAGAGAAAATAAGAAAAATATCCCTTATGTTTAAGGATAGGAATAAAAAGGTCTCTTAAAATACTATTTGAACATTTTTGGTCCACTATTTTACTAAAAAATGAGTCCTTTTTATTTCATATATTTATCAAACTCTACCTAATAAATTTAGCGAAATTGAAAAACAAGTAAAAATAAATAAACAACTAAATAAAATCCTTAAATCTATTTATCATTAATGTAAAATATTTACATTTTCACTTACTTATCTTTTACCAATATACTATTTTGTTTAATTATTTTTTAGATTTTTTTTCTTTTTTAACATAATTTTATTTTGTTCATACTATCTATATATTTATTAAGTAAATAAATATAATTTTTAAATTATTTATATAATAGTTTCTGTAAACATTAGAACCAACATATTGAATATGTGACCTAAACTATATTAGTTTTAGTAAATAAAAGTTATAAAAACTTTTAAAATAAATAAAGTTATTTATTATTAAATTAAAAAATCTAAATAGTTTTGGATGGGAGATTTTTTGGAGGCGCTGAAGACAGAACTGAAAAACTTGTTAAAAATAAAAAATGATAGCATGCTGAAAATTTTAAAACATATATACACAGTGTTTCGCTTTTGATATTTCAATTATTTCATAAATAAATTGATTCTAACTAAACCTCATTTTTACTAGGATTTATACAATCGATACCTTTAAATTTATGTCCAACGACAATAAAGAGAGGAAACACCTGCTCTTCATTTTTATTGAGCAGTAATAGTGAATAAAATAAATAAAATAGCAAAAACAAATAAAACATATAAAATTAATTAAACAAAATAGTATTAGTATAAAAAAATAAATTTACGTATATAATTTTGCATTAGTGATAAATACGTTATAGGAATTGTTATAAAGATAAAAATAGCCAAAGTAAGTGTTACACCCCGTAAGTTCTTGACACTTAGTTGGCCTATTCGCATGTTGGTTAGAGTTTTAGAATGCCATACGTGCGAGAAAAGGGCCCGGGGAGAGACCGGACAAGCGCCAAGTCGGATCGTCGCAAGGCAAATGCAACTTATAAATCGCATTCGACAAATGCGACTTAAAGCAAGGCTCCCACTTCGTTTTAAATTATTTTCCCTTCATATAATTTCCAGTAAACGAACAGAAACAGAGGGGAACGAAGGGTTTGATTAAATTTTCTTCCGTTTACACCGTCAAACGCAGTCCAAACTCGAATTAACTTCGGGTAGCGAAGTATAAAGCTGCCGGGAGCATTCCTACGGAGTTAGTTTCGCGAAATTCGGCCGGCGAATCGTCGTCACGCCAAGCTAAGGTAAGTGGAATTGCTCCAAACTAGTATTAATATACTCCCAGCATTAAAGTGAGTATTTCTTCCTTCTAGACCCCCGAGAAATAGCGAGTTTTTGGCTGTTCTTCGATAAGTCGAAGAATAGGCAGTAGGTATAGCCATAATATGGTTTCTTTCCAAAATAATAGTAGAATTAATTCTATTCTTTCGTGAATATGAATACAGTTGGGAGAAATAGCTGAATACTAGCCGAGCTACGCCAGTTAATCAGAAAGTCGGCAATTGAGGTATGTAAAGCCAGTTTCTTTCGGCAAGCTAGTAGTTCTAGTTTAGCAAAATAGTACGAATTTCAGTAGAGTGTTTCAGAAGTCGTATATTATGTTCAATATGAAATTTAGTAAGCATGTCAGAAATATAAAACAGTATAAGTACCAGCAGAATATTCCAGAAATATTATTACAGATTCAGTATATTTCAGTATCAGATTCAGTACATTTCAATATGAGATTCAGAACAGAATACCAGAACATAAATATTATTATCAGATCAGTATATATATTACATGTGTTTATTGCTATCTGTGGAGACATGATTGTTCTGTGTTGGGCACCCTTAGAGCTTCCTTGACCGCTCCAGGATTAATAATTGTGTCGACTCGTCCGCCAGAGGGTGAGGATACGTCGCTCTACGGAGTGGCATGCCGTCCGCCAGCGGACGAAGATGGGATGCTGATTCCCCATAGCAGGCTGATCAGCACTATACCACACCCCCTCTCGAGCGCTTGCGCCCGGGGTGCAGATTTCAGATTTCAGATTACATATTTCAGATTTCAAGAGTCCTCCGGACTCAGATACAACTATAGTCAGGGGCCCAACGAGCCCAAGTTGCATACCTAGGGGGTCGACAGGATGCTCATAGTTACTAGGTGGATGGTATGACCTGGGTAAGGGTATATAGATTGTGTGCTGGTTGGTATCTTACTGCTTATGGGGGCTGGTAAGGTTCTTGGATGCTATGTTGTGTTAGTTATTAATAGATAGAAAGTAGATCGTCATGTTATCAGGTATGACTCTTACTCTCTTCAGTAAAGTTACGTTATTTTCAGTCAGTCTCAGCCCGTCTTCTATTACTTCAGTATCTATCAGTATTATTGTTTGCTTTCAGTTATTTTCAGTTATTGCTTTGCATACTCAGTACTAGTGGTATTGACGCCCGTTTTGGGGCGCTGCATTACTTGCCTGTAGGTACTCATAGACAATGAGCAGATCCCTCGTAGTTCCAGCCAGCGTACAGAGTCTTCAGCTTCTATCATCCGAAGCTTGATAGCTAGGTTTACTTCCCTTTTTGTTTTTACAATATGAGTCTTATTATTCTTAGAGGCTTGCGGATTGTATATTCCCTGTGGTTAGTTGTACCGGTCATGTGGGGCCGTGTGTATGTTTTTAGTTTGCATGTGATGGCCGTGTGGGGCCTTGTTCAGTTGTCAGTTGGTGACCTTATCGGTCACAGATCAGTTTAGCACTTGATTCTACTTTTCAGTGATAACTAGTCAGCATGGTGGCCTTGTCGGCCCGCATAGGTTCCTTTATGTTCAGTTGTTCTGGGTAGCTGCTATATTCCTACAGGTGGCTATAGGCATTGTCAGCCGGAGGCTGTATTTACAGTCGTTATATAGCCCGTTGTTTTCATAAATTCAGAATTAGAGCCAGCCTGACACTAAAAGTGCTTAGGCTCAATAGTCCAGTAGTCCGGGTCCTAGTAGGGCACTAGGTGCTAGTCATGCCTCCCAAGGCGGGGCGTGACAAACTTGATATCAGAGCAGTTCGTATCTCAGGGAGTCTGCAAGCCGTGCAAAGTAGAGTCTGTCTATGGATGTGTTGTGCACCACATACCATAGGCAGGAAGCTGCAAGGCATGATAGGATAATTACTCTTTCTTCACATTCAGTCGTGCCATAGAGCAGCACAGTTGAGTCCCTAAAACTTACTATACTCTCTGTTTACAGATAAAATGTCAGATCAGCGACATCCTATCACAGGCCGAAGATTGGATACAGCAGCAGGAGAGGGCACCAACAGGATGCCCCAGTCTCGATTAGAATCAGCCCGATCTGAGGGCGATACAGAGGCATCGTCCCAACCTTCTCAGCAGTCTCCACCCCATCAGGAGTCACTCGGGACGACACCACCTCCGACAGTTCCTATACCTACACCATCTGACCAGGAGGTCAGGAGTGCCGTAGTTATGTTAGCGCAAATGATGGCTACTCAGCGCCAGTCATGCCTCTCAAGGCGGAGCGTGACAACAAGTGTAGTATCATATGCCATATGGAAGGTCAATGATATTAAGTGAAACTTGGGGAGATGTCTATAAAATTATTTTAAAAGTAGCGTAAATTACACCTAAAAGTTACACCAAATCCTGCAATAAACTAAAAAAGTTAAAAGTGCAAATAAAACGCATCTAAATGTGAGTCCTTATTAGATATGTTTTTCATAGTTTTATAAAATTAACTCAAGTATTTGATGGAGACCAAATGTGCTCACAATTGACAAGTTTAAAGTTTCAAAACTGCTCAAAAGTATATTTAAGGGACCATTTTGAACCTACATTCAAACATAAGGGCTCATTTTAGGTATGATTTTAATATTAAATTTTGTCAAAGTTACTTTTGTGAAAGATAAGGCAAAGATAAATAATTTTTGTGTAACAAATTAAAGAAAAATGACTTTTAAATAATAAACATAAAGTTAAATCATCATCCGTGAAATTTACTCATTAAAAAAAAAATTTTGACCAAATAACTGTGCCACATTATTCTACTGTATACCGAAATAGATATAGATTAATTTAAACACTTCAAATTCTATCACCTTAATTCTTCTCCGACATGTTCTTCTAAAATTGAAGAGTTTTTTATTATTTTCTTTTCAAAAGCTCAGCAAAGAAATCAACATGCTCTCATTTTCATTAATCACATTTTTCTATCATGTTAAGAATATATAAATAAAAATTAGTAAAAAAAATATATATTTTGATATAGTACTAATGCATAAATCAAAAAAATATCTACAAGTAATCTTTAGCATCTGTTTGGAAAATTATTGTGTAATTAAAATTGGTGTAATTATTAGAGTAGTAATTACATTATATAGTAATTACGATGATCTGTTTGTTTGCCATGATGTAATTACAGTGAATTACAAGCCTATTGTTTGGTTGCACAAATGTAATTCCGCAGTTAGATTAATTTCTAAAGTAAAAATTAATTATCAAAAATTAATATTTGACAAATGTATGTATTTATAAATAATATTAAATTAGGTATTTAAGATACATATTGTCTCTAAAAATATATATTTTTAACTAATATGATTTAAAAAAATAATAGATACATATTTTTAAATCAAAATATTTTAATTTAATTAATTATAAAAACTAAAATTCATATTTTTTAAGAACATCATAGAATGTATGTTTTAAAAAAATATTAATATTATAAATATAATATCATAAAATTATTTAAATATTTGACAAAAATTAATCTATCAATTCTAACTAAAAAATGAATGGAATGCAACGTGAAATAACAAGTCAATACTACTAAAACAAATAAATTAGAACTGAAAATATAATATAAATTCAAAATTTTAAAAAAATTAGTAAACATAATATTCTTGTGTCAAATTTCAACATAACTTAAAATAAGTTCCAATATAACTTAAGTAGATATAATTCAAAAGAAAATGAAAACAAGTTTATAACATCATTAAATAATGAAATTTTACGTTAATTTAAAAATTAGGATAATAATATATTTTTTAAAATAAAAAAAATACGAGCAATTACATAGAATCACAAGAAAATAAATGGGAAGAAAGGAAATAAAAGATAAATAATATAAAATAAAAATAATAAAAATAAACTAGAAATTAAAATGAAGAAATAAAAAATAAATTAAAATAAAAACAAAAATGAATAAATTAAAATTACACCATGTAATTACCTACAATTCTCACATCCTCCTAGAAATTGGAGAGTATAATTACACACTCACGATTACACTCAATTCTCTGCTGATCATGTAATTACCTGGTCAAACAAACATATCAAATTGTATAATTACACCCGATTATACTCAAATCCAATTACCAGATGACTTTTCAAACTGGCTCTAATTTATGTTGTAAAATGGTAAACATCTATTTCTCACTACATTCATACATTTTCTTTAGTGATTCATAGTAAGTTTTGAAAAATAAAAACGTGAATTAAATCATAAATCTGAAATGAAATGAGGGTTGAAAAGATTATCCATTTAATGGGAAAATTGAAACCTTATATTTTCATTGGGGTTTCTCCTAACTATTATATTTTAAAATGTTTTTTTTTTAAAAAGAAAAAGGAGAGGGGATGGGGTGGATTTGTTGATTGAATTGAGGGTTAATTCAAATACTCGGTGGCATTTCATTTGTACCTAAATAGGAAAGTTGAAGTGTTTAAATATATAAAATCGTTTTCGCCCCTAATTTTATTTTAAAATCAAATTTCCTTTTCAATTTTGAATAATGCATATTTTTTTTCTCTGTATCCTAATTGATCTTTTAAAAAATTTATTTTACCTTTACGTTATCAACTTTATCTTCTTCTTTATACTTCTTTAAAATCATAATATATATTTTTAACTATGTAAGAAATTTTTTTAATAAAAAATAAATATTAATTTTTAGAATAAAATAAAATAAAAAATAATAATTGAGTATAATAAGTTTTACAATGAAGTAAATTAGCAGAATAAAAAATAATTTATCAACAATAATTTAAAAACTTTAATATTTATCTATACAAGTAAAAATAAAAAGTAATAATAATTTTATAAATATATTTCAATGCATGAAATATAAAAAAAATTAATAAAATAAAGATAAATTTAAATATTATCTATTTATAATATAAATTAATTTTAATTTATAATTTATGAAATTTTTAATTAATAACAACCAAATTTTATTTATTTGTATAGACAATAGAGGATAAGAAAGAGAAGAAACATAGATACACATACATACATGCACATACATATATACACATTTAATGCATATAATATTTTTTAATAACAATAACAAAAAAATATTAAATAGCATCAGATTTTGTGATAAATTGATAGAAGTATTGTTCGACTTATAATGTTAATGAATTTAAATAAGAAACTATAAATAGCTAGTTTAAAAAATAAAAAATATATTATATATAAAAAAATATTATATAAATGGAGGATTGAAAATAACAAGAATAAAATAGATATTTTAAAAGTCAATTAGTATAAAGAGAGAAGAATATATATATATATTGAGGGAAAACACTCTAGGAAAAGACAAAAAAGGAAAGGGGGAAAAGTTTGGTTTCCATTAAGAGGAGAAAAAGAATTGAAATAAGGAAGTAGCAGTCGGCACATTTTGTTTCTAGTAACACTACTACTCTAGGAAAAAACATGAAGAGTGAAAGCTCTTCCATTTCTTCTTCATATTCAAAATGTTTTTCAGACAGTTGAGATTTTTACTACTTTAAGAGAATAGCACTATGAGTGGGGATGGGAGTGGGCTTTCAAAACTAACAAACTGTTGGCAATGGGATGGGCTTTTGCTTCTCTGCAAGAAACTATTCCATGTGTTCTTTTGTAAAATCTTGAGGTACATATTCACATTTCATTTGGTTTCTTTTTAGGATTTTAGTAAATGGTTTTAATTTGTTTGGGAATGAGGCGCAGTTATTATTATTGTTGTTGTTGTAGTACTAGTATATTTTAATTTGTTGGAGCTAGTAATTTGTGTTAGTTTCTCAAATTATTAATCTTTACACTTAATTGATGATTATGTGTCGTAATTCTTAAGATAGTGTAAAACACAATAACAAAGTTTGCTAGATTTCTATTATCATAAGGGGGTGCAGTTAGCGTTTCTATTATAATTTCGATAAAATTTCAGTAGTTTTGGTGCAGATGATATTAAAAAATCTAGTTAATTATAATCCCAATAACTTCTTTTAAAATTTAAAACTCATAAACTTTCTTCTCTATTTTTGTCTGATGATTTCAACTCCAATGGAATTATAGTGAGGGCTTTCTGTTGAAGTAGATTTCCACTTTGGTGCTTTCTTTATTGATTTTTACTTTTCACTTTAACTTCTTTCCACATACATCGCAAATGAAAGAGTGCAGATAAAGGAACCAGGATGCCATACAGAATTGTCATATTTTTGAATAGTTTAGGGGTAAAATTGGACCAGGATATTTTTGAGTTATTTGCATCTTGGAGGGTATATTCGAGCTAAAAAACGTAATGGAGAGTAAAATTGGCCCGTTTAAATTGTTCTGGGGTATATTTGGCCCTCTTCCCTCTTTTTTGATGTGTCTCAATTTAACTTAACATAAAATTTTAGAAAAGTAAAAATGGATTTTGAATTTAGTGACCTTACACTAAAAATGTGTATAATATTATCCAAATGCTCTTGGAATCGTGTTATCTTAAACATGTTATGTGAATATTGGAACCAAAGAGTTACTAAATATAAAAAGTATTTTTTTCTTAAACAGACTAAATAGAAAAATTAAAGGCACATAAACTGAAACAGAGATAGTACAGTCAAACTTTGTCATAGTGACATCGTTTGTCTAAAAATTTCATGGTTGTTATAGCGAGGTGTTGTTCTATATATACTGAAATTTGACGTTTATATTCCAGTTAGCTATTATAAGCAAAAGTACGTAAAAGATTAGTTTAATGATTTTGTGTACCAAGAAAAAAGAATGTAGTTGTTAACTAATTTATCAAAAAAATAGAAAGAGTATGAACGTAAAAAGCGCAAATATAAGTAGTTTTTCCTCGTGAAGTTATGCCAAAAAGCTGATGGGCATCATTTAAATACATTTTTTTCTTTTAAGTATTCGTACTTGAAATTCATTATGTGCATGACATTATCATTATCATAAATATTTTAATATTTTATTTTTCTACATAATATATTTCTTAATGAGTATGACTATTGAAAAGAGATAATTTTACAAAGAGTGTACCATTATAATGAATATCATTATTGTTATAGGTAGAATGTAGTTACAGAAAAGTAAAATATAGTACGAAAAATCGATTGTCGAGAAAAAATGTGACCTTTATTATGAAATGTTGGTATAACTAAGGGAATATAGTTTTATGTTTTGTTAAAACCTTGCCCCTTCTTACTAATGATGCTCCATTTCCAATGCTTTGAAGCCAAGGACCACTTTCCATCTGACAGTTAGCATGTTATCATTAAGGAGGAGTCTGCTTTTATTTTTCCACAAAGTTTTCTATTTGATAAAGACATTGAGCCAAATTTGAAAGCCATCCATCACAAAGTTAATATTTGTGTTAATTCCTTAAGATCAAGGTTATTTATTTGATCAATTTTCTCCCAAGGAGAAAATGCATATCAGAATTAGTTTTTGTTTTGAGAATTGAGAAAAAAAAAATGGAAATATGAATATTATGTCACTAGTTGCAGGGGATGTGGATCTTTGCTTTCAAGGTAGCTTTGATCATTCCCTCAAGAACACTTCTGTCTATTATCATAAGCTTGTTGCTTATACAGAACAACCTCGGATCCATCCTGTTGTTCATCTATATATATACTATGTTGTTCAAGATAACCTCAACTTGTCCATTCACTTGCCAAAATGGTCAACCAGGAGCAGAATTTTAGTTCTAAGTTCCTTTTTCTGGCTGCTAGTTTTCTACTTTTAGTACTTTTGAAGTATGCAAATTGTGCTTCGTTCGATGAAGCTGGGGATCAGCTAGCATATTCTAGTACAGAATATGGGTATTCAAGAAAAAACTTTGATTTGCTATGTTGCAGAATTGTTTGTTTCTCTGGTTTGATTTGCATTTTTCGATGGATGTAATGACAGGGGAGAGATGGAAGGTGGAGAGACGTGGACGATGGTGCAGAAGAGCGGGAACCAATTTGTGGTGAATGGCCAACCTTTCTATGTGAATGGATTCAACACTTACTGGTTGATGGTGTTTGCTGCTGATCAGTCTACAAGGGGTAAAGTTACTGAGGTGTTCCAGCAAGCATCTGCTGTCGGTCTATCAGTATGCCGGACTTGGGCTTTCAACGATGGCCAGTGGCGTGCTCTTCAGAAAGCTCCTGCTGTTTATGACGAAGACGTTTTCAAGGTGCTTATCTTATCCCCCAAATTTTCCTGTATATACATAGTCAAACCTTAAAAGGACTTGAGGCAACATGGCCAGTGGGGATTTATATAGCCGACTTCAACTTGCTTGGATTGAGACATAGTATTTGTTGTTGTAGTTGTATACATATGCTAATGTTAAAAGGACTATCTGCATTGCTTCATCTGATCAGGCTGCTGAGATAAATTAGAAGAACATTGCTAAAGAAAGAAAAGATAAATTGGAAGAACATTTTCAGATTAAATAGAGAAGCTAACAAGTATCAATGTTTTTGTTATTTAGGCTCTGGATTTTGTGGTGAGTGAAGCCAAGAAATTCAAGATTAGGCTGATACTGTCACTAGTCAACAACTGGGAGGCATATGGTGGAAAATCCCAGTATGTAAAATGGGGTAAAGCTGCTGGCCTGAATTTGACTTCTGATGATGACTTCTTCTCTCATCCCACTCTAAAAAGCTACTACAAGGCCCATGTGAAGGTGCAATGTTCATTTCCATAATATCACAGCAACACAATTTTTTTTCTTTTGCAGTACCTTTTAGTGAACTCCATAATACAACATTGTATTCACTGCCAAGCATGAATTTGTAATTTGTTTTCTGCAGGCTGTGCTCAACAGAGTGAACACATTTAATAACATGACATACAAGGATGACCCTACTATTTTCGGTTGGGAACTGATGAATGAGCCGCGCTGTGAGTCAGATCCTTCTGGGGATAAACTGCAGGTATGTCACACTTTACTACTAGATAACATTTAGTGGAACGTTTATTGTCACAGAAAATAACTAGGTCTGCACTTGCCACTTAAATGTCATTCTGTTGACATTTTATAGGCTTGGATAGAAGAAATGGCAGTTTATGTGAAGAGCATAGATCCGAAGCATTTGCTGCAGATTGGACTGGAAGGTTTCTATGGTGTCTCGACTCCTAATAGGGCTCAGGTCAACCCAAACTCCTATGCTCAACAAGTTGGAACTGACTTCATTAGAAATCATCAGGTTCTTGGAGTTGATTTTGCCTCAGCTCACATATATCCAGACTCTTGGTAAGCAAACTGAAATATTGCAATATTGCTATACCTCTAATCTGCATGACAGCCACTGATCAGATTTTGTACTGCCTCAGGATCTCACAATCGATTTCTGATGCTCATATTGAATTCACCAAGTCATGGATGCAATCACACATTGATGATGCGGAGAACTATCTCAACATGCCAGTGGTATTCTCAGAGTTTGGTGTTTCTGCAAAAGACCCAGGCTACAATTCAACTTTCAGGGACACACTCATCAGTACAGTTTACACGACAATCTTGAATTCTACTAAAAAAGGAGGGGCTGGAGGTGGAAGTCTTTTATGGCAAGTCTTTCCAGAAGGAACAGACTACATGGATGATGGTTATGCAATAGTACTTTCAAAGTCACTTTCAACTTCGAACATTGTCTCTCTTCATTCTAAGAGGCTAAACGCTTTCAATTCCCTCTGCTCTTGGAAATGCCACTGGGGTTGCAAGAAGAAACATGTCCTTGACAACTTCCAATTTCATGAAGAGCTTTAACATGTTGAAGAAAATATGTCAATGCTTGCACGAGCCGTAAAAGACTACATATACGTATCTTATGTGGAACATAAATCAAGTTTGTCTTGTAAGAAACAACAATAAGCCAGAGTGTAAGCACAAGGAATACAAAAGGCCAATAAAGAATTATCTATATGTAAACTGTGTTGGTAAAGTTAATAGTTAATACTAGCTGCCTTTTGTTGTTGAATTACATCATTTTTCTACATTAAGAAAATTGTTACAAACTACAACAATTTATCCTAAAATATAAGTGTGAGCATTATGATCTGATACATCTGCCGTAATCTCATAATTCTTACATGAACAACTACTATTTTGCAAGAATTACTCAGAGAGACATTTTCCAGTAGTAAACATTTAGCTTTTGCTAAACCATGATAGTCGATCAGCATATACATGTAAATACGAGATGACGAGAAGAAAAGTAATAGAAAGTAATGACTGAAAGACATCAGTAAAGCAAATGATTAAACTTTTTTTAACTTATGAGATATTGACCATCCAAAATTAAGCATTTGCAAAAGATACAGAAAAAGAAGAAAAAAGTCAACAGCTCATTGTCAAGTTGTAGTTTCTTTTTATCTTTAGTCCTGTCCTTTCTCAAAGCCCAAATACATGTTATCAAGGGAAAAGGAAAACAAGATCAATCTATTCTTTCAAAGTGCAACAATCAGACACGAATCTTTTTATAAAGTACAAACAACCTTACCAAACCTTATACTGTCATGCACGTCATGAAAGAGATACGAAGTCTCTGAATCAGCAACAGAAAATGAAACAACTTAAATAACAGAGTAGATGGATAGGTTTCATTCTCCCAACTAATGAACCTCAGCTCGCTACTACATCCTAGAGAAGAAAATGAAACAACACAAAGTTCTATCTCATCCTAGCACAAGGGACTGCTTCTCTGGAGAAAGGAAGCAGCAGGCCTCACGTAAGTATAACCTTGAAAAGGGTCCGCATTATCCTTTGGACTTGAAATTGGAGAATCAACCAATGACATATCTGTCCAGCACTTGTCAAAATTTGCAATGCAGTGTGTTCCAGCAACTTCAGGACGGAAACTTGGCCGTATCTCTCTTGCCTCCAACTTCTTCCAATTGATTGGCCTGAACCATTTATGGTCCTTGATTTCATCACTTCCCTTCAGCCCACTGCCAAACCTTTTACTTGGGTCCTTTTGCAGCAGCTAGAGAATGGGAAGATTGATTAATCTTATGGTAAAGAAAAAATTATAAGAGAACACATAAATAGCAGCATAGTTCTACTCAGGCAGGCATGACATTACTATAGAGCTAAACAAGTTAAGATACTCCCACTGTCCTAATTTAAGTGAGGTAGTTTGACTCAACGGGAATTTGAGAAAGAAATGCAGACTTCTGAAACTTGTGATTTTAAACATGTCATAACATTTGTGTGGATTTAAGGCTTTTGAAATTGGCAGTCTTAAATGTGTTATACATTCGTGTGGCTATAAGAACTTCTCATTAAGTGAAAAATGAGAAGGTAAATTGTTTCCAAATATAGAAATGTGTTTTTCTTCGATAAGAAAATTGTGTCATAAAACGGAACAGAAGGAGTACCATCTTTAGTTAAAACAGGGTGTGAGGACGAAAAGGATAATTTCATCTGGTTTTTACAGCAACTGTACAAGTGAAATACAATTCAACAAGACTTGCAGAGAGAATAAGAGGAGATAAGGAAAATTACCCCTTTAAGAAGAGAATGTGCTTCACTGGACAAAAAGGCTGGCAGCTTGAGTTTGTCCTTAACTATCTTCTGCTGAATCTTTTGCCTATTTCCAGTGAAAGGAGGCTGCAAATACAGAAAAACAAAGCATTAGCAGGGAATGTATAGTTGGCTTTTTGAAGGATGCGGCATTTTCTTTCAAGGAAAATAAACATACAACTGAAGAGTTTCCTGAGGTCCAAAAGATCTCAACATTTGTAAAACAGTAAAAGAGACCAATTGTTTCTGCAAATGATAGATTCCTTCCATGCACCACAATTGATAGAAGTGATATATCATAAATAATTTAGTAAATTGTCCTCCAAATTAAAGCAGCGACATGCTCCGATGAAATCACCATAGGACACCTTTTATTTCTCCATATGTGATAATGTGAATGTAGTTTGATGATATTGTTGGAATAGGTCAAACCAGAAGCAAGTCTAAGAACATTGTCGGTGCAAGATTTTTCTCATCAGGAAAATGATTAGGTAATGCCCAGGACTTATGCCAAAAGGAATTTGTTCTCCAGCTATACGTGCAGATACATGAATATAAATACTGACCTTCCCTGTGAGCATCTCAAACAACAAAATTCCTACACTCCACCAATCTGCAGCCTTATCATGGCCCTTCCCAAGAACAATCTCTGGTGACATGTACTCTACTGTTCCACACATGGAGTTCGATCTTGTATCCTCCTTGAATTGCTTCGCAAGTCCAAAATCAGTCAACATGGCCTAGAACAAGTAAGGGGATCGAAGAAATTAAATGCATAACCTTTACATGCAAAGAAGAAAAAATCAGATGGGTGAAGACACTCGCGCGCGCACTTAAGATAGAGGAAAGGAGAGGTGAATATACATGGCCATCCACATCCACTAGAATGTTTTCCGGTTTGAGATCCCTGTGCATTATTCCATTTGCATGAAGGTGAGACACTGCTGATACAATTTCGGCTGCATAAATTCGTCCCAGATCCTCTCTGAGGAGCAAAGCAGGAATTATTTAATTCATAGTTTCAGCTTTCACAATGCAACAGATAGCAAGAAGGAAGAATCTACCTGAAAAGGCCTTGTTTATACAGCTGAAAGAACAGATGACCACCATTAATGAAGTCGAGCACAAGGTAAAGCCTATACTTTGTCTGCAAGTTAAAACCATGAAAAAAGTGTCTGATTATCAAAAAGAGCTCCAAAGTTGAAAGATTGAATAGTAATCAACAGTTCTAAAGATTGCAAAACAGTACTATCCTTGTGTGGTTGAGCAATGATTGAAGACCTATTGAATGAGAGTCTAGGAAATCACCTGGAATGAGTACCTAAGCTGGACAATAAATGGGTGATCTATCTTTGTCAAGATATCTCTTTCTGCTTTCATATATTCAGCATGGTTTTTCTCCATAATCTTATCCTTCCTCATCACCTTCATTGCATAAATATCTGATGTACCCTTCTTTCTAACCTGAAATACTTTCCCAAATGCACCCTGGCCAACAACTTTCATGATTTCAAAATCTTCAAGGCAGACAGTTCCACCTTTTGCTGTGTCATTGACGGATAGCTCCTGGTCTTCCTTAATTGTCTGTTCGATAACATTCTCTACCAGTTCCAGCGAATCTTCAGCTTCATGAATGGTGAGCCTCCCAAGTTTCAGTACTTGATTTTTATATGAAGAAGGACCAACCAAAGAATGTGACCTACTGTGTACAATCTCCGGATCATCATAGACAAGCTCACTCATATCTGCTGGAAACACCACACTCTCAGACATTCCATTACTTGTTTCATTTGAGGCCAGACAAGGAGGAGTACCAAACACATCAGAGAAATCAAGTTCAACCTGCTCTGAAGGAACCACACCAGGGGCACTCAGTGGTAAAAGCAATTGCCGGTGGAAGGATTTTTGCAAGTTTGTTTTTGTCGGAGCAAAGAGCTGAGAAGAAACCATGTTTCCAGCAGCTCTTTGACGGATGTAGATGGCCAAATACTAATCTATGGTAGGCAAGCCTTTCCAAATGCTTCAAAGTAGTGCGCGTTCAGCGTAGCAGTCTTAAAGAACTTAGACAGCAAGCACAACAAAATCCAGCAGAAGAAGCCGTTCTTGTTTCCCGATTTACAGGAAACTGCAGATACCACAGTAGTTCTAGTATTCATGAAGATTCTGAAGTCAAATCTGTCGTACACATAAAAACATTGAGAGTGAGGAGCAAGTTAGGAAGAGGTAGTAAAGTTGAATGTAAGTCCTGTTAATACTTTAGAAAATGGAAATTACTGGAAGAGAAACCTGCAAAGGATGCATACTATCAAAGTATTCAACACAGTATACAGGCGTTCGAGTGATTACCAAGTACTTTGCAAAAATAAGACTTTGCACTCTAGAAGAATTTATCAGTTCAAAACAAATTAACGGTCAAATATCAGTATTCCAATTTGTTGGTCCATGTGTTAGGAAGAGTGGTAATATCAACTGTTAAGTTCAAACTTGTTCAATTAAAAGGAAAAAAAACACTTTGAAGGAATATTCATCGGATCATTCAAGAGAATGAAGAAAATTAACTTGACAGATTTATCGTTACACATACACACACAGATTAGAGAAATATAATGGAGATGAAATATGGCCATATGCTGCACTATCAAGCTTGTAAAAAAATGCATTATCCAGTTTACTTCTCTAGAATTACCACACAAAAACATAATCAGCAGATGAAATATGCTTCACTATCCAGTGTAATGCTCTAATATTATCACACAAAAACAAAATCAACAGACGAAATATGCTGCACTATCCAGTGTACTTTTCAATCTCCAGCAAATTTGTACAAAAATTTCTCTCCATCTCTCTCAACTCTCCTGCATGATTATGCAACATCTAGCTTATACATACACCAAAAATCAGGATTTAACAGAAGAATTCACCTACCACTTATCATTAATAGTTTCGCTAGTCCTAAATGGCAAGTTACAATTGACAATAAAGAAACTCAACATCACTGTTTCTGCATTTAAGGAAAATCCCTCAATAGCATATTGAGTCAACAACAAATTGTTATTAAATTACTTTTCCTTTCGTTTCAGAACTTGTCTAGTCCTATACCAAATTTAGGTTGATCTTTCTTCAGCATTCCCTCTTTGATCCACAAGGAGGAGGAACAAAATAAGAACATTGTTTACAATGTCCCACACTGGTTGTCTCTTTACATGGTCCACAATTTTATTTTTTATTTTTCTATAACAGTGGTGGTCAGGCCAGCCTGTGCACAGGTGGACTAATTTCACATGGTACCAGGTAACTCTGACCATCAAGTTTTGGACAGATGGAGAAGAAATTTTTTTGTCTCCCCCGGGAATTGAATTATTAAGGTAACAAAGCTATAAAATTCCGCCAAAATTCAAATATTGTGCCTATAAATCAACAGATTATGCAAGAAAGACTTATTTCACTGGTCTAAAGAGCATAAAAACGAAACAACGAGAATTTGATGAATTACTTTATTTTCAAAAGGGCAAAAGAAGTGAAAAGTTTGCGATGTGAGCCAAACACATGAAAATAAGAAGAATTTGCACGGAAACTTTATATGCAAACACAGAAATTTATGAATTAAGTGATTCTTTTTCCAAATCTAGATCTGTATCGACAGAAAGAATGAATAATGCGGTTCAATTTCTCTTTTTTCCTCCAAATATTACAATTGCCAACTTATATAACGACAATTCACGAAAACAACATACAAACCCTAAGAAGAAATCACGAAAGAAGATGGAAAAGGAGGAAGTAGAGGCGTGCGTACCTTGGAAGAACTGGCGGAGAGTTTTTTTCAGGAGTAATGGGCGTAAGCTTATGACGGGATCCGTCAAAAAAGAAAAAAGAATAAAACTTCGCGTCCGCCATATAAATAGGTAGGTGGTGGGTGGCTAAATGGGGTGGGTAGTTGGGTCAAGGTAGAAGATGGATCTGGCAACACCCCCATTAGCTCAATTTTTTATTTTTACTTTTTGTTATTGATAATTAACACGTGGCGTGATTCTAATGGTTTAAGTGGACCCAATATATATATATATAGCATGCATGGTAGTAAATACTTTTCTTCGGCATATTCTTTTGTGGACTCCAAAATTCCAATTGGAGTTGTGGAATATATTACTTCTTATTTTCTTTTTCTTTTTTTGATTTAATAGTTAATCATCAAATTGTGTGTCGCTCCTTCAATTTCCTTTATTTATATCAAGTGAACGGTGAAAAGTATAGCTCCTTATGATTTTTAAATTTTATATTTAAATTATTATATACATGAATTTTTTATTTAAATTAATATTCAACATTTATCTAAATATATCATAATTATTAATTATTTTTTTTACATTTTTAAAATGTCATTATCGTTTAAATAAGAAAAGCAAATAATTGATAATTGATGTATATTTAAATAGTTGATGATAGTTTAAATTTTAAAGAAAAAGATAAACACCTGATAGTTCAGGTATTTAATTCAAAAAATCGTAATACTTCAAGTGTGTTTTTCACCTTTCCTTCTTTATTTATTTTCTTGTCGTTGTACATCCATTTTATATACTGAAGCTCCAAGCTAGCGGTGGTCAAATTATTCAATATTCGATGTGAATTCGAATATGTAAAATTTGAAAAACATCATTAATGTCTTCTTGATAGTGTAAAACATCACTTGTTTTGAAGTAACATGAGAAGGTAAAAACATCACTTATTTGAAATGAAGGGAGTAACTTTACTCACTCTATCTCAAATTATCTGACGCTTTTTCTAAAAATAATTGTCTCAAATTATTTGTTCTTTTAGAACTTCAAGGCAAAATTAATTAATTTTTTCTCATTTTGTTCTAAGTATAGTTTTTAGTAAATACTACAAAGTCCTTGATTATTAAATAAATATTTATTAGAGAGAGATTATAGCTTAGATATAAATAAGGTTAAAAAATCAAAACTCCCTTCTTAATTAATATTTTTTAAGAAACGTGTAAAGTAAAAAAAAACTAAAAAATACTCCATTTATTTCATTGTAGTTGCTAGGATAAGATTTGCATGCTCATTAAGAAAAAACTAATAGGGATTGCAATTTGACTAATATATATAACTCTATTTAATTAATAGGTACTTTTTGAAAATGTACAACTAAATCTTTTCACATTTTAGAATAAATTTCAGTACTAAGAATAGAATTGAAAAAAATATATAGTCAATATCTCCAGAATTTTAAAACTAGCAAGTATTTTAAAATAATTATTTTTAATATAACTAACAATTAAAATGAAACGAAGAGAATATTTAAGGAGGGAATATAAGCTAATCAATATATATTTATAAAGGAGACTTAGAGACATGCTGATGTAGCATGCCTCTAAGGCCTCCATTTTTATTTTTATTTTTTTATTTTTTTTAATTCTTTTCCTATTATAAAATTATTTTTTTATTTCATTTATTTAATTAATGTCATTTAATATTATGTCATTAAACAAGCTCCACTAAATAAAATAAATAAATAATAATAAAAATAAATTAAATTAAAATATAATAAAAGTGAAAAATTCCTAACTTCAAAGTTGCATTACTTTTTTAACCCTCCACTAAATAAAATAAATAAATAAAATAAAAATAAATATAATATGTAAAAATCATCATCAGATCATATTATTATATAAGTGGGAAGCCAAAAAGTGAAAAGTTAGATTACTCTTTTGCCCCTTCACTAAATTAAAATTTAATTAAATACATATAAATATTGATATGTTATCATATCATAATTATATATTTATTTCTATATAAGTGAGAAGCCAAAAAGTGAAAGTTAAAATAAATAAATAAATAATAACAAATAAATATAACTAATAACTAATAATGATAATAATAATAAATAAGAATGAGAATAAATGTAAATAATAAATAACTAACTAACTAAATAACAACAACAACAATAATAATAATAATAATATATTAGTGGGAAGACAAAAAGTGAAAATTTAAAATACTAAAATAACCTCCAAGTATTGAGAGACTAATATATCCTTCAAATAATAAATAGGTTTACTCCTTCATCATCATCTAAATAATTCGTTGTGAAATATTTAATGGTCTAATAATATTTATTTTTATGCAATTTTAGCTTTTAGTATATATAATATTATAGGTATATTTTAGATTGAAAGGTAAAACAATCATTCAATATTTCATGAACACTTGCTTATATATCATATATCTTTAATTTACTTTTAATAGTAATCTAACTTTTCACTTTTTGGCTTTTTACTTATATAATAATATGATTATACTAAAAGCCGGAAGCGCCTAAGTCTAAAGTTAAAAGACCAAAATATCCATAAAAAAACTGAACAACCATATTTACCCTTTACTTCAAACATATTCATCTACTAAAATGTAATTTACATTTCACAAAATAATAAAGTGACAGTACATAATAAATGTAAAAGATGAACAATATGAAGATTGTTCATGTTTCTAAAATTAATGTCATTTATTATAATCAATTAATATGTCTATTCGATATTTAGTTCCTTTATCTTTCAACTTCCTGATGGAAAGTATATTTATTCATTCATTACTTAAAAAAAAAAGCTCAATGACATATTTCGTGTTCAAAGTGTGTCCCTGTTAGTGATGGTTAATCTTTTCTTTCGTTATTTTAATTGGTGACATTTTGTTTAGATGATATAATGGAAGTCTGTTGATGTTGCGATGTAATCAAGTCATTGATCTTGAGTCCATAAAGTCTTCTAAGTTGTGTTTAATTACTTTTTCTATTTAATTACTTCTCATTTGTCTTCATTTATTTGCTAAACAATGTTTATTTTGCCATGTCACACCATATTTATTTTATCGCGACTAAAACAATCACTTTTATCGGAAAATATTTGGTCCATGATTAATATATTTTTATTAACTTATTATGTTCTCAAATTTACATTTTAATTATCCACGTCCAGGGCACAAAGACAACATTGCATGTCAAGAAAGAGTCAGCATATGGAAGAAAGTCAATTGAATAAATGGAGGTGATGCCAACAATTAAAATTTTGAGAATTAAAAACAGTACATTTTTTAGAATTATTTTTTGAGTAAATTAGTAAGGTCGACAACTTTTCATCTGTTTCTTTTATAAATTTAATTTGCGTTTATTCTATTCAAACACACATGTATACTGTTTTGATTTTGCTAAGTCAACAAACAACTCTATTTTTTATTTTCAAATAAAAAAAAATTTAAATTATTAACTCAAACGCAAATTTAGTACTTATAGTATTTATTCGATTTAACAAAATCTTATACTTATATTTGATATGAAATACACGTGCAATGCGTGTACTCAAATACTATTAGCAGAATCTAGGATAATTAATGCAATGCAATATAATGAAGATAGAGATGCAATGAGAAATCATACATACAAACAAGCGTCTTGCGTGACCAAATGAAAAAGTAGTGGTGGCCCATGCAGGTCTCGAACCTGCGACCTTCGCGTTATTAGCACGACGCTCTAACCAACTGAGCTAATGGGCCATGTTATTTCGCATTTTGTTATATTTAATATAGACAAGAATTTTCTTTAACTTTGAAAACAACATCTGTTCACTAGGCTTCTTGTAATATTAGCTGGTTCATCTTTCATTCCGATGTTTTTATTAATAATCAAGATAAAAGGGATCTTTCAAACAAATTATTTGAAAAAAAACTGCTATTTGCATTGAAGAGAGTAACTTTATTCCCACCATCTCAAATTATTTGTCTCTTTTTTCTAAAAGTAGTTCTCTCAAATTATTTGTTGTTTTAGAAGTTTAAGATAAAATTAATTAATTTTTTTTATTTTATCCTAAGTATAGTTTGTTTTGAATACTACAAAATTCTTGATTATTGAGTAAACATTTAATAAATAAAGATTATAGCTTAAATATAAATAAGGTTAAAACGTCTTTCTAATTAATACTCCCTCTATTTCATTTTAATTGTTAGGATAAGATTTTTCACACTCATTAAGAAAAAATTAATAGGGATTGCAATTTGACTAATATAACTCTATTAATTGGTTGGTACTTTTTGGAAACATACAACAATGATTCTTTTCACAAATTTTATAGTGATTTAAGTACTAAGGATAGAATTGAATAAAAAATAATTATCTCTTAAATTTTAAGACTAACAAGTCATTTGAAATAACTACTTCTAAAGTTCTAATATACCGAATAATTTAAATGAAACGAATAGAATATTTCATCAGAAAAGAATAAAGTAAAAATTACGACAGATTTGGAAAGGTATTAAAAGATGGATTAATTGGTCAAATTTAAACATTAAAAATAATAATAAAAATTAAGCAGGTGGCAAGTTAGCGTGACCAAATGAAAAAGTAATTGTGGCCCATGCAGGTCTCGAACCTGCGACCTTCGCGTTATTAGCACGACGCTCTAACCAACTGAGCTAATGGGCCATGTTATTTCGTATTTTGTTATATTCAATATAACCAATTGTTTGGTTTAACTTTGAAACAACATCTGATCACTAGGCTAGCTGATTCATCTTTCATTGCGACGTTGTTATTGATAATCATGATTAAGGTAATTAATGTTTAATAATGAAGCTTTGTAAGTGAAAATTCAAGTTTATCTCATGTTTAAAGGGCTAATTTCACTTACTGTCACTAAAATTTCTTAATTATAATAGTAAATTTGTAATATCACTATTTTTGTCATCTATTATAATAATTGAAATTATACGTGAATTGTTCAAAAAATATAAATAACATAACGTCAAATTTCTCATGCTGAGTTATGATACGTCACTTGCATGTTAATACTTCGTCACTCTATGAACTTCACGGTAATAAATTAAAAAAGAAAAAGTCAGTCTAAAAACTTCAGCTGACCATATTTAAAAAATATATTTTTTCTATTAAATAAGTGCAATCAATATGATTTATCAATTAAATATTTTATTCCAAATTTACATTATTTTTTTAGATAAGTGAATTGTTACGTAATCAAAAAATTATACTTCCTTAGATCCATTTTACTTGTCATATGTCCATCTAAAAATGTCACTTAATATGAATCATTTAATCATAAACCATATATCTCTGAAATACGTTAAGATATATTTTTTTCTAAGAAAAATGTCATGATACTAAATTTTTTAAATTGCTAACTTGTTTTCGTTTTAAGTCGAATGCCCGCCGGATTGGATAAGAGAATTTTGATTTGGATATTCAATTTTCGAATTAAGAAAAGTACAATCCAAATCTAATCCAAGTAAATTCGGATTGGATTGAATTTTTTAATTTCGGTTTTGGATTAATCGGTTTGGATTTTTTAGATTTTCGGTTTTGACTTTTGAGCTTTTTAGGTAAACCATAACAATTAACAACCTCAATCCACCTAATAGTTTGCTCCTTGAAATTTATAACTCTCTACAATTAACAAGAAGAGAGGTGACTCTACTACCCATGTTGGTGTATTAAACTTTATTTGCTCATGAAACATATAACATTTTTATATTTGATTAATAGAAAATTTCATATTGATTTAATATTGTGAGTAGGTATTAATCTATTGGATCTTGAAAATTGGACTTATTAGTATTACACATATGATATGAGTAATTGAGTAGGGTTAAATATAAGATATAAAAATTTTGAATTTTCGATATCCAAAAATCCATAACACTAAATCCGGTATCCAACCAAAATTCATAAATTATAAAAATAAAATTTCAAAATCCAATCTATAATCCAAAAATCCAACCCAAATATCCAAAAAAATTAAGATTTCGGTCTGAATTTCGTATTGGCCCAAACTATGTCCACCCCTAGTTTCAAGTGAGTTGTTATCTCTTAATTCAGGGGAATAATCCAAAAATCATATCAAATATGGTTTTTCGTTCAATTATTTTCTTTTAAATGACTAGTAAATTTTTTCCTTTTTTTAAAAAAATTATTTGGTCATCGAAGAAGGAAAAATGGAAAAGGAAATCATAAGGTAAAAAATAAAACTTTCATCAACAAAATAAATTCAGATAACTAATTAAGTGAACTACTAAAATTCTCGATGACTAGTAAAATTGGATAAACCTATTATGAAAAACGAAAAAAAAAGAGCAATCAGTTCAACACCAAAATGAGTTTGAATTAATTATTTGGACTTTATTGAGCATAGTGAAAATAGTTGTAACCTATTTATTTAATAAGTTGGTTCTTAATTATCTTAATAGAAAGTCTTTGGCTCAAATATTCTACAATGTCTGTACAAAATTTGGCTCTGTTCCATTAGTTTTTGCTCAAGTAGATGCCAATGTATCAGTAAATGATTACCATGTGTCTTAAAAATTATGAAAGGTTGAGATATTCGTTTACTTTATTTCTTATTATTTATTTTGAATTCTATTAATTATAAAGTAATAATCATTTCTCCTACTTGCACTATTCCAAAAAAAGAACAAACTGTTATGAAATAATAAAGAAAGAACAAGAATATTGTAGAAAAAGAGGGAAAGAGAAATTTTTTTATTTTTTTTGATGGGATGAAATACAATGAATGAGAACCCCTCTATTTATAGGGATAATTTCTCCTAACTTTTCTCCAAAAGATAGACCTTCACTAGAATATAAATACATACATTCACTATAATACATATACCTTTATAAACATTCACTATAATACAAATACATTTATAACGCTCCTCCTTGAATGTCTATTTTATAGATAATGTGCCTCGTTAAGGAAAATATCCAATGAAAAAAAATTCAGTGAAGAAAAAAAAGAGTACACATATCTAATAATACGCATTTTGGCTGCTTCATTAAAAACCTTACAAGGAAAACCCAGTAGGACAAAATTTCGTAAGGAAAAAAGAGTACAACGCGTATTAACTCCCCATAATTAGAACATCCTTGAATCTTTGCATCCCGATCTTGTGCACCATCTTCTTGAAAGTTGCAGTTGATAGAGCTTTGGTAAATAAATCAGTCAGATTGTCACTTGAACGAATCTGTTGCACATTGATATCACCATTCTTTTCGAGCTCATGTGTGTAGAAAAACTTTGGCAAGATGTGCTTCGTTCTATCTCCTTTTATGAATTGTCCCTTTAGTTGTGCTATGCATGCTGCATTATCTTCATATAAAATTGTGGGTACTTTGTCACATTTCAAACCACATTTTTCTTTAATGAGATGTATCATGGACCTCAACCACACACATTCTCGGCTTGCTTCATGAATAGCTATTATCAACATGATTTGATGAAGTAGCTATGAAAGACTGCTTTGTACAGTACCTCTGTCACGACCCGAATGTAGACCCAGATCGTAACACGGGACAAGGAGCCCCAAGAGACTCCAAGTCGACCCACAGCATGAACATTCATCTAACTTTATTTCACTTAAAGCGAAATACTAAACATGCGACATAGCGGAAACATAAATGTAACATAGCATAGCATAACAATCGGGAAGTACTAGATATACGTATCAACTGAGTAATACATATGGTTTGAAAGCCTCTATCATGTAAGATGGGTTGATAGAACAACATCCCAACTAACCCGGCAAAACGAAAACAAAAGAACATCATCAATGTCTAGACATATGGCCCTCGGAACATGAAGACTCACCAACAAAGCTAGTAGCTAACTCTGAGATGGACTAATGATGGAGATGAGCCTGAGAACCGGGTCCTGTATCATGAAAAGATACTGCATAGAAAGTATATAGTCAGTACGTGAAACGTATCGAGTATGCAAGGTAAGTAAAACGAACAGTTAAAATATTTAAAACTCATAAATTAACATAAGAGTAGGACAACATGCTCATAACATAAATATCGGAATATAACATAAGGCTCAAGGTTTTCAAAACATTCGTAATACAATCATAATCATAATCATAAGAAAAAAGCTTTATTGAACATGACTTGAGCCAATATACATAATCATAAACATGTATAAATCATGAGAAACAGTGGGAAATTCTCTTAACCGACATACCCCATATGAGCACACATGAAGTTCGACTTGTAAACCTAGTCGGGAAGCCGTTCGTACCTTGCCAAGGGTAGAACCATGAAGGGCATGATATCACCATGAAAAGGGTCATTTGGGCTGGGGACAGTCACAAAGGAGGTCCCAACATACCTATGGTGGCACGTAGTTTATGAGATCCGAGGCTTAACCTGAGCCCCGAACCTACTCGGTGTTCGATATTACTCTCAAAACCTATATAGTGCTCATAGTATAACATGAATGAATTTATAGGCTAGTTAAATCATGATAATCATAAACATGCCTGTAAATATGTGGACTAGCCATGAAACAAGGCCCGTGAGTCGTCCTAAAATATAATTCATGAATCATAGGTTTCATTCATACTTGTAGTTCATATATATAACTTGAAAATCATCAAATCATAATGGGCATTTGAATAAATCCATATTTCAAATCATAAATCATGTTGGGTTTGTAAATATCAACAATTGAAGTGTAGATTATAAATCGATTCATCGTAGATCATGTTTAGATAGACTTAATTTAATAGAAATCAAAATCAATAATTATATAATCAAAATAGTCATAAAATCTGCTCAAAATTCATAAAATATAATTTAAATCACAATTTAGAACAACCTATTTTTAAATCACTAGATTTTCATAAAAATTGAATTAAAACCCCATGAGATTTTTGGTAGATTTTCATAAATTAATAGGGAATGGGCATGGGTGTGAACGGAAACACCCACTCGTAACCCTACATACCTGGGTTGATCCCTTGACTTGTTTTGAAGATCCAAGAGGAATTGAGAAGTTGGAGGTGATGAGCCCTAACTTCTTCTTGAGAGAAAGATCAATCTATAGGTGCTTGAATAGGGTGAGAATTTAGGCTAGGCTAATCCCTTTAATCTGACCTTAAGGAAGTCCAAAACGACGCCATTTAGGAGTTAAAAGCATAGGAGTTTACCAAAATACCCCCAAACTGTAAAAAAAATACCTGAAACTAGCAGTTCCAATGACCAACAGGACGGGTCGTTGGTTGCTACAACGGCCCGTTTTGAGGTCCGTTGTTAACTGCTGCTACTGCACTAAACTGCTCAAAACTTTTTGCTCCGAACTTCAATTGATGCAAGGTCGGATCCTTTGGAAAGAAGACTTCAAGAGATTCAATATGAGGTGCTAAATCATCTAAAAACATTTTGTAAAATGAGAGTTATGGTTATTTGAAGTTGACCCTTGTGAGAACTTATACGAATACTCAATCAATAAAGGGGCTCTCAACTCAACTTTGTGTTAGAGATTCTTTATGACCATAATTTGCATGTAATGCACTTCTTATACTTAGGAATTGATTTTAACATCTTGCTTTCATAAATTCACCGGATCGGGTCTATCCATATACCTAGAACAGCTCCAAACTTAGCCCGAGATTTTCAACAACTAGTAGAACCAACGACCCATCCAATGGGTCGTGGTAACAAACAACAGACCGTTGGTCCATCCGTTGATTTTCCCCATTCTTCCTTTGAAATTCTCTTAATCTGCTTCAACGATCACATATAACGACCGGTTCAATCAAGCCATGGTTCGTACAATCCCCTTGTGGGTTCTGGGCAAATTTCTGACTGCTCTCTGGTAATGAAACAATGAGTACTTTCAATGACCCGTTGGACCCTACAACGAACCGTACTGAGGTTCATTGATTGGTTCTGATATAGTTTTCCTGCCGTTTTCTGTTGTAAGCCTCGAGTTTGACTTAGAAAACTTTTTGAGGTGTTACATTATCTCCCCCTTGAAAACATTCGTCCTCGAATGTAGATCAAGCATACTGAAGGGAAGGAACTGCAATTCCAAAAACTAAACAATTGAAGTTGAAAACTGATGGAGTGACTGACTTCGGACTGAACTAAATTCATGAAACATACGTGCATGCTAATACATGAAAGGAACTGAGAGACATGAACTTGACATGAAATTGAATAGATCACTAAGGAGGAAACTGATACCTTAAGCTAGAACTGAGCCGGAAGGGAAAAGATATGGGTTCTCAGCCATTATATCTACTTCAGCCTCCCATGCCGCACCTTCAATAAGATGATTTCTCCATAGAACCTTCACCGAGGCGACTTCCTTATTTCTCAACTTATGAACCTGATGATCAAGGACCTCGACTGATACCTCTTCCTAGGTAAGGCTGTCTTTCACCCCAATGCCCTCTACTGAACCACTAAAGATGGAACTCTGATGCATTTCTTCAACAAGGACACATGAAATACCGGATGCACCGAAACTAACTCCACTGGTAACTCAAACTCATAGGTCACCTTGCCAACACGCCTCACAACCCTATATGGCCCAACATACTGGGGACCAAGCTTCCCCTTCTTTCCGAACTCAAAGAATCAAGAAATCTCTACTTGCCTCAAAACAAAGCTTAAGCATCAAATTATGAATTTGCCCTTCCGTATCCCTTTTAAACGATTAAAATCTGGTCAAATACGTATTCTACATATGAAAATGAAATCATCGACACCCATATTGTTATACTTCTATTCCGATCCAAAAAGTCAATCCAAAAGTCAATCCCGAGCCCGCAAGGGAAAAACTGGAATCTTATTTGAAAATCATGTTACCCATAATCTAAAAAACTCAAATACAAAATTTTATCCAAAACGGAGCTCAAATCGACTTTGAATTCATCAAAACGTAGTCTCTTAACTCTAGACCCAAAATCCTCAATTTTCCTCCAATAAATTTTCAGATGCAAATGACAAACCAACTGACGAAATCATGGAGAAATACCAAATTAAGGTTTAGATACTTACCCCTTTGTTAAATAGAGAAGAATGCCACAAAAATCACTCAATTTCAAGCTCTAGAACTCCAAATATACTCAAAATACAAAATAAACACATTTTGTGCATAAATACACTGTTTAGATATTTATATAGGGCTGCACCAGCAACTTTAATTTTTTACTAAAATGGCCATAACTTCATCATACGAACTCGAAATGCGACGATTCTTATTCATATGGTTCCCAAATAATTATAAGGATCTATTCGTTCAATCGAAACTCCATTTGGTGCTCGTTTACCCAGTCAGACGTCATTTTTGCTCGCTCAAAAATTATTTCATCTTTTGTAATAAAACCCGATCTGGACTTATCGAAATTGCACCAAACTTTTAAGATAACTCCTGCTAAGAATTTTGAAAGCCTCGAAATAATTTTTTGATCTCAAAAATAAAAATGAACCTCTGAGTTGTCACATTTTATGCTTAAAATTATGCTAAACACACAAAACGTTCAAATCCACCCGAAACTTATCTGAAATCCTCCGACCACAAATCAAATATGCAATTCAATCATAAAACACATTCCAGACCTGTTGAAATTATCAAATCACCGATATGAGGTCGTTTTGATCGAAAGTTGACCATGGTCAAACTTAGCTTCCTTAAAGCTCATAAATCCAACCAAAGATTCAATTCACTCCTGAACACCTCGGGATCCATACAAACTACCCAACTAAGTCATAAATAACCTTCCGGAACTAACAGAACTTTTAGAACCCAAATTCAAGCTCGTTAACCTAAAATGTTGACTTTGGTCAAGCCTCTCAAACTTCAAACCTTTCAAAAATCGAAAATCTTATCCAATCTTCATTGGATCATCTTGAAAATTGTTTCATCCATCTCTGCAAATCATAAATAGAAAAATAAAAATGCGAAAAGGTTCAAACCAGAAAAATGGGTCAAAAGTCATAAAATGACCACGTGGATTGTTACACTTCAAGGCTTGGCTGATAGTTGTGCTTCCTGAAGTTCTACATACATGACACTTATGGCAGGGATAGGGAGTTATCCCATTTCAATGCCTCCTAGTAGGAGCAGAACTATACCTTGCTAACAAATTAATCGAAAAGGCTATATCAGGTCTTGTAGTGTTAGCAAGATACAATAGTGCACCAATTGCACTAAGATATTGTACTTCAGGACCAAGATTTTCTCATTCTTTTCTTGAGGTAGCAATGGATTCTTATTCACGTCAAGTGATCAAACAATCATTGGAGTACTTAATGGATGTGCACCATCCATATAAAATCTTTTCAACACCTTTTTCTGTATAGGCAGATTGATGAATAAAGACACCATTTTTCAAAAGCTCAATTCGCAGACCAAGACATAATTTTGTTTTTCCAACGTCTTTCATATCACATTTCTTCTTTAAATAATCAATTTCTTTTTGAAGCTCGGTTGGAGTTCCAATAAGGTTTATGTCATATACATAAACAGCAAGTATGACAAACTTCGATGTTGTTTTCTTTATAAAAATACATGGGAAAATTTCATCATTTATATAACATTCCTTAGATAAATATTCACTAAGACGGTTATACCACATGCGTCCAGATTGCTTCAAACCATATAATGATTTTTGCAATCTAATTGAATATATTTTTCGAGACTTTGAATGATATGCTTCAGGCATTTTAAATCCTTTGGAAATTTTCATATATATCTTACTATCAAGTGATCCATAGAGATAGGTTGTAACCACATCCATCAAATGCATATCAATCCTCTCATGGATAGTGAAACTAATAAGATAAAACAACGTTATTGCATTCATAACTGGTGATTATGTCTCTTCATAGTCGTCACCAGGCCTTTGTGAAAATCCTTGTGCAACAAGGCATTTCGTATACCTTTGTATTTCATTTTTCTCATTTCTTTTTGCATAAAGACCATTTATAGCCAATAAGTTTAATACTATTAGGTGTTTGAGCTATAGGTCCAAAAACTTCACGTTTGACAAGTGAATTCAATTCTAATTGAATTGCTTCTTGCCATTTTGGCCAATCATTTCTTTGTCAATATCCGGTGACAATTGAGGTTCAAGATCCTCACTATCTTGTATGATTTTTATTGCAACATTATATGCAAAGACATAATCCACCACTATTTTGATCGATTAATTCAAACATCACTAGAATTTATGGATAGTTTCTCATTTTCTTGAGTATCAGGCTCATTGATTCCTTCATGGATATCAAAATTGCTCAAGTCTTGAACTTCCATATGTGATTCTTTCGTAGTGTCATCTTGACCTTTATTTTTCTTTTTCTAGGATTTTGATCCTTAGAACCTGATGGTCTACCATGCTTTAGGCGTGCTTTGGACTCATTAGCTATGATACTAACATTAAGTCGAATTGGGACATTCTCTGCAGGAATATGTGATTTAGTAATCCTTTTCAAATCTGTAAATGCATCTTGCATTTGATTTTCAATTTTCTGCAAGTGAATAATCTTTTATACTTCTTGCTCACAAATAGAAGCACGCGGATCAAGATGAGACAGTGATGAATTTTTTCACAAAATTTCTCTTTTGATTTCACTATTTTCTCCCCCTAATTTTGGGAAAACTATTTCATCAAACCGACAATCTGCAAATCGAGTAGTAAACATATCTACAGTTAATGGTTCAAGGTAGAGAATAATGGATGGTGATTCAAACCCAACATAAATTTCTAACCTTCTTTGGAGACCCTTTTTTTTTTGCGATATGGTGGTGCTAAAGGCACATATACAACACATTCAAAAATTCTCAGATGAGATATATTAGGCTCTTGACCCAAAATCAATTGCAACGGAGAAAATCTATGATAATTTATCGGTCTAAGACAAACAAGTGTTGCAGCATGCTATCACATGACCCCAAACAGAAGTGGGCAACCTAGTTTTCATGAGCAATAGTCTTGCTATCAACTACAGGTGTTTAATTAATGACTCAACAAGACCATTTTGAGTATGAACATGAGGTATAGGATGTTCAACTTTTAGCCCTATTGATAAGCAATAACCATTAAATGCTTGAGATGAAAAACTCTGCAGCATTATCAAGGCGAATGTACTTAATTTGATTATCAGGAAATTGTACCCGTAATCGTGTTATTTGTGACAGTAATTTTGCAAACGCCAGGTTTCGAAATGACAATAGGTACACATGAGACCATCTAAAGGAAGCGTCTATTAGGGCCATAAAATATCTAAACGATCCACTAGGTGGGTGGATAGGTCTGTAGATATCCCCATGTATACGTTTCAAGAACGCAGGGGACTCAATCTCAACCACTGTTGGTGATGGTTTCACAATTAACTTTCCTTGATAACAAATAGTACACGAAAATTCACCATTTGAAAGAATCTTCAAGTTCTTTAATGGATGCCCATTTGAATTTTCTATAATTCGTCTCATCATTATAGATCCAGGATTTCTCATACAATCATGCCAAAGTATGAAAGTATTGAAATTAGTAAACTTCCGGTTTACTATAAAATGTGCCTCAATTGCACTAATCTTTACCCAATACAAGTCAGAAGATAAAGTAGGGAACTTTTCTATAACACATGTCTGCCCAGAGACATTCTTGGTGATACCAAGATATTCAAGATTCATCTCATCGATTGTATTGATATGATAACTATTTTTACGGATATCTTTAAAACTCATCAAATTTCTCTGAGACTTAGGAGAAAGCATAGCATTATTTATGATGAGTTTAGCTCTCTTAGGCAAGATTATAATGGCTTTGCCAAAGCCTTCAATCAAATTGATATTACCAGAAATCGTAGTAACATTTATCTTGCCCATGTTTAAATGAGAAAAATATTTCTCGTCTTTGAATATTGTATGTGTTGTACCAGAATCAATCAAACAAATGTCTTCATAATTGGAGAACTTGCTTTGAGAATTATCCATATCTTCAAATAGAATGACATATATAAGATAAAGTATATATTAAAATTTCATACAAAGTAAAAATTTAGTTAACAAATTAATAATTATCTTCTACTAAATAATTAACAAATTAATAACTATCTACACATCATATACTCTTATTATATTAATTAACAAATAAACTTATATATTTACTAAATTTGTCAAGGTATAAATAAGTTTTCATGAGAGAAACAAATAAATAAGTTTGTTAAATAAATGCCAAAGGTTAATGCCTCTTTTAGGGAAAATTTCTCAAAAAAACTGACACTGCTTGCCTCGTTTTTTATTATTTATTTATTTATTTATTTGTAAACAAATCAAAAGTTATCAAAAAGTAACAAAATTAAATAGACTGACGCCGCCTTTTTTCTCCTTTTTTTTTGCAAACAAACCAAAAGTTATCAAAAAATAACAAAATTAAGTAGACAGACGCCACCTTTTTATTTTTATTTTTTTTTAACAAACGAAAAAAATTCTCATAAAATAATAAAATATTATTTAAATAAGATGAAACTAGATTAAATTTATTAATAACTATAATAATATGGCTAGATTAATTAATACCAATATGACTAGTATTCATAATTTTTCTTCACTGCTACAAATTGATAAAAATTGAAATTAAACTAATCAATCTTCATAGAACCATCACTAATCAAGTGATCAATCTTTTCTTCAGGGTGCTCAAAGAAATCTGCCACATCCAAATATATGATGTCAATATAATTTTCAGAGATAAATTAGCCTTAGAATTTTTCTCTTTCTACTTTAATGGTACTTAATAAAGCTCAACCAAGTGTTTGGGAGTACGATACATACGTGCATGGTGTCCTTTTCCACCACATCGAAAGCATCCAACTGCTTCATGTTTCTCATGCTTTTCTTTTTCCTTTTGATGGTGTTTTTCTTTAATGAATGATAACACCAGGAACATGATTCTTTCTTGATCATGGTCACGACCACGACCACGTCCACGTCCACGAACAGAGCCGCAACCTTTTTCACGCCTAGTATGGTGAGCGTACACCTCATTCACTTCAGGGAATGGTGTAGATTCAATAGGTCGATTCTCGTGATCTTTAATTAACAAATTATTATTTTGTTCAACCACGAGAAGATGAGAAATCAGTTCAGAATATTTCGTGAAACCTCTCTCTCAATATTATTGTTGTAAAAGCACATTCGAGGCATGAAAGGTGGAGAGCGTATTTTTCATCATATTGGAATCATTAATAGACTCTCCACATAGTTTCAATTGATACACAATTTTGAACATGATAGAGTTATACTCATGAACAGACTTATAGTCTTGAAACATCGGATGCATCCAATCATATCGTGCCTTTGGATGGATGACTATTTTCAGGTAGTCATATTTTTTTTAGGCTATTTCACAAAATAAGTGGATCCTTAATCGTGAGATATTCAATTTTCAGAATTTCGTCAATATGATGACGCAAGAATATCCATAGCCTTAGCACAATTTTAGCTTGATGCTTTATTTTCAATTTTAATGGTGTCTCCAAGACCCATTGCATCCAAATGGATTTCAACATCCAACACTCATGAAAGGTAGTTCTTGACCGAACTTTGAAGGGCAATGAACTCAAGTTTTGTAAGATTAGCCATATTAAAAGGAAGAGGGGAGGAAAGAAAATATAATACCTTAGCCTTCAAATTTTAAGATGGTAGAGTCTCGTGTTGATAATGTGTTATGAAATAATAAAGAAAGAACAAAAATATTCTAAAGGACCTGCGTGTTGATAATGTGCTTGATTGATATATTTTTTTGGACCAAATTTATTTAAAATTTGAGTTGACTTTTCGCGCAATCTGGCAGAGGACCTGCGTTGCACCTGCGTGCCGCAAGTCCTCACCTGCGAAATGCAGCTGCCATGTAGAAATTCCTGAAAGGATTCTGCTTGGACTTGTGTTGCATCTGCGTGTCGCAAGTCCTCACTTCCGAAACGCAGGTGCAGCGTAAGTCAAGCCAAAACATTTCATTTTCCAACAGTTGTCATTCCGAATAGACACCATCTGAACAGTTCTTTCACACCACTTCACTTCAATTCTTTGGCTATAAATAAAGGCCTTTTGCCTTCATTTCTGATAGAGAATTTTCAAACATTCTGCATATTTTTCGAACAAACAAAATCGAGTCTGTTGTGTGATTTATTACTGTTCTTAGAGTTCGACGAAGTTTTTGGTGTTTGAGGTACTGTTACACCATTAACAGGTATATCCGTTTTATCCTGGGAGAAAGTAGTCTAAAACCTTGAGTATAGTGAGAGGATTAAATTTCTTAAGGAAATACAATGACTTTTATAGTCTCGAATATTAATTATTGTTTTCTATCTTACTTATTTGAACACAGGAGATCAACATAACATAGGGAAATGTCTATAGTAAAATATCTTACAATTCTCACTTAATACTTTTTTCAACTTTTTTTAATTAGTTGGTTCTTATCTAAATAGAAAGAATTGGAGAATTTCTTGCTTAAGACAATTACGGTCTAGTTGAATTTTATAATTAATGCATCTCATTTATAAGGTAGAAGCCACATCTTCATCATGAATCACACTCATTAAACATGATTTATAAATTGCATTCATCGAATGCGATTTATAATCGCGCTCTTTCTAAATGTAATTTATATATCGCAGTCTTTGAATGCGATTTATGAAGGTATATTTATAACATGAAAAGATCAAAAATATCTTTTTCTAGTAAAAGATATTTATATTTATATATATATATATATGTCAATACTTACCTAGTTCAAAAATGGAAGGGCAGCAAAGTATATTTTTCCCTTTGCCTGGCACAACTGCAGGACAACGTGAGAGATACTGCCGGCATCACAGAATACTTCGGTAATAGCAAGACTTCTCTGGCCAGTTAACTGAAGACCAATTGTAGAGGGCAGTGGTTCTTCCCTATTGATACAAGTAGGAGCATTAGTTAGAAGGCTTTGTTTGTTCGATTTCTGGTATCTTGTTCGTCATTGCAGAAGAAGTATTTCTTTTTATCAACTGACAGTTGCTTATACATATCGTGTCGCCTACCTATAATAGCAAAAGCATTATCTACTGAGTATTGCTGGATTTTTTTTCAGCAAACCAAAAGTTGCATTGATGATCTTTTTATCCATAGGCATAGTTATTTTCAAACACTGATGGAGTCACCACAACAAAATTGCACTGCACAATAAGAAAAATTCTATATCAAATAATCGAACGATGCCTCACAAGCATTTCAAATGAACAGTAACATAATGGTTGCTTTTTAAGGTGAAAGAAAATTCAAGGGAAGAGAGAGAAGTGCTGGGAAAAATAACGAAATCTCGGGGAGAAAAATAATTGGAACATCAAGAGAAACAACATCGTCCTCCCACTCAGATCATGCTCTTTAAAAAGTTTACAATAGAGAAGAATAACAATGAAAAATAATAGAGAGCAATGTTGATGTCATATCTTTATTAGTTCTTCAATATTGAGCTTTTCAACTAAATGGTGGTTTGGCTTTATCATCACTAACAATTTTTTATTTTCCTACAACATTTTATCTCATAGAATCTTCAACGAAGTAAAAGATCTACAAAAACGAACCTCTGCCAGGCTCGAAGTTTTTAAAGAGAACGTGTGTATTTCCAACCAACTTAGAATTCATCATCGTAAATAGTAACCAAAATATTATTCAGTAAAGTAAAATATTAAAAAATAAAAAAGCCTCTTGAAAGTCACCTTGTGTTATTTTTTATGGATATATGTGTATTCTGAAATTTCAATTTGTATAATTTGTTGATAGCATGTGGAGAAGCAGGATAATAGATTGGTCTTTGAAATTTAGCAAATTATGTATACTACTGTAAATAAAAACTAAATAATATGAAAAAGTTATGGTTCATTAGATAATAAAATAGACTGTGCAATAACCATTAGCAACATAGAAAAATCTAAAATTTGAAGTCTATGAATACCTATAAAGATTTTAAGCTAATACTACATTAGTAACAAAATTCACAGTTAAAGCAAAATCTACCGAGTTTATATGAACTCATAACCAACACTACAGATGAACCCCTGAGAAGTGCAGTCATTCAAACTCAATTATTAAAACCTTATTCTGGAATTTTCAACAGTCAAACAGGTTTCATACAATTCCATCCCATTATACATTGGTTGTCGATTAGTTGGAACAAAAATAGGAGAAACTATATTACAAGATATATAGAAAATTACGCTGAATTGGGTTCCTAATATATTCAGTCTACAAAGAATCCGTCAAGCATAAAGTGCGATCAAACATATCACTAAGTATTTGAATAAATTTATTTTCTTCGAATAAAAAGGATTCATAAGTAGTTGTTAATGGAGTTGAGGTTACCAAATTCTGAGGTGTCGGTATCAATTTATGCCGAATTGCTCCACATATAGTCCCCCGAACCAAAATAGCAGTTGCTTTGCACTCTTTAGGACTATGAACACAACCAACAACTACGCGGTATTCAGTAGCAATGTTCTTTCAAGACATAATATAAACTCATCGGACGACTACTTAAACTCTTAAATTCCTCACAAACAGTTTAGCTAGTTATAATGACTACTAAAAATATTATTGAAATTTATCGATAAAATCTTAGTGGAATATTCAAGCACTGCAAATGATTGCTTCCTTTTAATTTTGGGATATCCACAAATACTCCTGGCTTAAAACTAAAAGTTTTTGTAGAAGTCAAAGATATACTAAGTTGCTGGTGCAAGCTCCGACAATCAGGGAAGATATTAAAATTCTTTCAAGTTCTCCACATTTATGTAGCGGCATCAAAATTTAGAACTTAGTCGATGTAATATGTATCAAAATTGGTTGGTACTTTTTGGAAACATACAACAATGATTCTTTTCACATTTTAGAATGATTTAAGTACTAAGGGTGAATTGAATAAAAAATAATTAATTATCTCTTAAATTTTAAAACTAACAAGTCATTTGAAATAACTACTTCTAAAATTTTAATATACCAAATAATTTAAATGAAACGAATAGAATATTTCATTAAAAAAGAATAAAGTAAAAATTACGACAGATTTGGAAAGGTATTAAAAGATGGATTAATTGATCAAATTTAAACATTAAAAATAATAATAAAAATTAAGCAGGTGGCAACTTAGCGTGACCAAATGAAAAAGTAATTGTGGCCCATGCAGGTCTCGAACCTGCGACCTTCGCGTTATTAGCACGACGCTCTAACCAACTGAGCTAATGGGCCATGTTGTTTTGTAGTTTGTTATATTGAATATAACAAAGAGTTTGGTTTAACTTTGAAACAACATCTGATCACTAGGCTTCTTGTAATATTAGCTGGTTCATCTTTCATTGAGATGTTGTTATTGATAATCAAGATTAAAGGGATATTTGTTTGGATGGTCTTATTACGTTAAGATGGGTTGGGATGATCGGGTTAAATTACGATATGCGTTTTATTTTTTAAAAATAGGTTATTTATGTTGATTTTGTGTTTTTCTGTTAAATGAAAGATATAGATGAAAACTTTAATAACGGCGGGGTAAATATAACCCAATAGCATAACGAAGGGTAAATTTAATCAATTTTCAATAGTAGAGGATAAATGTGGCCTGTTTCCCTAGATTTTAATATTTTTCACTTTTTTCTAATAAAATTGGAGTTGAAGATAGAGTCGTGTTTGGTTAAAAAATTTTACAAAAAATATTTGTAATAATATTCTTGCTCGAATATACTTAATTACAACTGCAAAAGTGAAAAGTGAGTAGGAAAACATGTTATATGTGGTTTTTCAAATTTAAATACAACTTCAAGTTGAATTTGAAAGTTTCATGATAAAACACTGATTTTCAAATAAAATGAAAAATTATTCCAAAAAAGTGAATATTTTTATGGCCAAACGGTTCCTTTGTGTAAGTTATATCGTAATTTCAAATAAATTTTCATAAATTTTAAAAAATCACTTAAAATTTATGACTGATAAACTTGTTATAAGTCCTTATAAAGAATAGTATCATAATAAAACCAATATTAAACAAAAAAGTTTATAAAGCAAATCTAGTTGCATACCTTTAATGGATTGATGAAGGAAGGAATATGTTTTGCTCTCTAATTATACTCTTTCACAAGATGACAACATCAATTGGACAACTAACACATGCAACAATCGTCATGGAATAACTTTGATATTGTATTTATATAAGGGCTAGAAAGCAAATCTAACTACAATTAATGAAGTATTGATGAGCTATCTTTACGGGTTTGATCGACTTGAACCTATTTTTATAGTAATAATATATTCATCAAGCATATGAAGTGCACGGTTCAATAATCAATTATACACTTCTTACTGAGATTGCTAATCCGTTATATGGAGAATTTGACTCCTTTTTTAATTTACATTGATGACCTATTTTATTTTATTTTATTTTATTTTTTTCAAATTTCAATTTTTCTTCTTATTCTTGGTCTTATGTGTAGAAGAGATCAAAACTTACGAAAATTTGAAAATCAATGAACTATCATCCAACCATAACGTTTAAATAATAAATAAAATATAATAATATAATTTTAGTTTCTTATGGTCATAACAACCATTAGAATTTTTGTACAATTTCTATTATAACTTGTACATAAATTGTTCATGAATCATGGTGGATCATAAAAAATCTTTGAGAAAATTCATCAACACATTTATGCTTCAAAATGTTATTCAAATTAATCAAAATCAACTCCAAAATTAATATCCAACATTCTAATAGTATCGATCTTAACAATTCTCAATAGTTACATTCAATGCAGACGTTCGAAAACTAATAGAACCACTTTCTTTTTCCCGATAATATCTAAAAAATTCGATAATGATGTTTTTCAAGTTTTTTCTATCAACTCTAATTATAAATATGCAACAAACTTTTAATTTTTCTACTACACATAAATAATATAGAGAATGAAGACGAAGGAGGAGGAACACAAAATTCCGACAAATATATAGATTTGCAGTAATTTTTTGTTACAAAGAGAAGAATTAAATATTAATCTTTAATTAAGAAAGACACTCAATAAAATGTTTTAATTTTTCAATTTAACCATTTGATATTTTGAATTATCAGCCCAATCAACTTAAATTCATAGAACATAAAATTATTTAAAAGCGAATGAAACAATAATTAATAAATTTCTCAATTATAAGAATTCAAATTTGAAATCTCTATTTAAAGAGATGGATCCCGACCATAAAATACATTACATGATGATATTTATAATTGAATTAGTTGATTTTAAAAGGAAGTGTTTGGCTAATTCAAGTTCAAATTGTGTACTAAAGATTATTATTAAGTGAAAGAAGTAATCTAAAATTTTTAAATTAGATAATTGCAACAGCCAACAAGTACTTTTTTCATATCAAATATTTGAAAAAATGATATTTTTAATGCAAAATATTTTCCGAAAAATAAGTTCCATCATATCAGGCAGTAATATAGCTGCGAAAAATAAATTTTATTGGGTAACTAGTCCAATATAACTAAAAGATTACATTCACAAAAAAAGAATAAAAGAAAAAAAAGAAAAAGAAAGAAATAGAAGGGCTTGGAAGTTGGAAAAGCAGAGAAACAGATAAAGGAAATAAAAATAAAAGCGTCACCGGTGGGGCAAAGGGGAGGCAGAGATCGACGAGTTACGAAACCCAAATAAAGCCAATATTTCTGCTCCTCCACTCTCTCTCCTTCCACGTTTTCTCTCTCCTCTCTCCGGTCGATCTCCGTCTCCATCAACATTGTCCAAAACAACATAATTTCAATCTTCAGAATTGCTTTCCTGCAAAACCAGGTTATTCTTTTTTGCTTTATCTTTTTTTTTGGTTGTTGTTTTCCATTCGGTGAATTAAGCTGATCAGGTATCGTTTTAAACTCAAGAGATCGCAATTCCTAGATCTGTCTTTCTTTTCTGTTTTTTTCTTGGCTTGATTAGATCTGTTATCTTCGCTATTGGATTGCATTGTGGGGGAATTTACGCTTTGCTTTAGGCATTTGGTTCCTATTTTGCAATTCATGTCTCGTTTTTGAGATCTAGTTTAATTACTGTTTGTTTATTCACAATTTGGAGAGTTCTTCTTCTTTGCTTTTTCCTCATTTCTTATGTTTCTGCTTCATTTTTTTCCTTATTTGGCGGGTGTGTTTTCAATTTTTGGTGGATCAATGACGGATGCATCAACTTTCCTGTGAATTTGCTCCCTTCTTTTCTCTGCCACTTTCTGAATTTTGATCGCCTGAAGTTAAATTACAGGACAAAAATCATCTTTTTCTGGTGGGGTTCTTTGAAATCTGCAATATCATAAGCGTTTCGAGGATTAAGCAAGAAATTCCCTCAACTATTGGCACAAAGACCAAGCACAGCTCCTTGTTGGTGATTGTATTCTGGTTATAGATTGTTTGAGTATTTCAATGGAAAATTCAAGGTAAATAATTATTAGTCCACATTCTGTGCCTTCCCAATGTTCCTAGGCCACATGTTTGATACTGGAATAAAACTCAAGCTCAAGATTTTCAGCTAGCAGGGGTTAAAAAATAAGCTCTGGGCAGTCAATCTGTTGATAATTCAGGGATTTGAGATAATCTTGGGGTTTTAATGATACTTTCCAATGCGATTTCACTGGAGGAGTATTTATGACTTCCGGCAAGCCTTTGCTGTCACCATCTGAGCCTTCTTCTGCACCAAGCTCTCACCATCATAATAACTCATCATTGGGGATCTGCTCATTGGGATGTCTCCCCCAGAATGCATCAGCTTCTGCTGATTTGGATGAGTCACCAGGGACCAATTTATGTGACTTGAAGGAGGAGGTGGAGGAAGGTAATCAACCACTAGAAGATACATCAGGTGTGAAGAATTCTAGGCCACATTCTTCTTCACTTGTGAGCAGAAATGGGACAGCTGAACTACAGTCCTCTTCATCAAATTACCCTTCACGGGAGAGGAAACGCCTTGTATCATGGGGTGGTACCGCAGGCCATCCACACGAGCAAACGGCCTTTGAAATATCCAGTGATTCTTCTAGGGTGGCTTCATCTGGAGCAGCGTCCACCCGGACGTCATCCCAAAGACATCTTGATGAGTCGAGGGCTTCATCCCGTGGCCAGGATAAGCTAAACAAATCCCAGAGGCTTCTTCAAAAAAGTATGCAGCTGGAGAATGACTTGTTACACGGAAGTAATGCTAGGTTGATTCATGTTAATGATCCAAAAAAGACCAACGATCAGTTTGAATTCACTGGAAATGAGATCCGAACTAGCAAATATACAATATTAAATTTCTTGCCTAAAAATCTCTTCATTCAGTTCCACCGGGTTGCTTATTTATATTTTTTAGCAATTGCTGCTTTGAATCAGCTTCCACCTCTTGCAGTTTTTGGGAGAACAGTATCTCTCTTTCCTCTTCTTTTTGTGCTTTCTGTTACCGCTATAAAAGATGGTTATGAGGATTGGCGAAGACACAGATCAGATAGGAATGAGAATAACCGGGAGGCTCTAGTACTTCAATTCGACAAGTTTCAGTTAAAAAGCTGGAAGAATATTAGAGTTGGTGAGGTTGTGAAAATCCTTGCCGATGAAACAATTCCTTGTGATATGGTGTTGTTAGGAACAAGTGATCCTAGTGGAATTGCTTATATCCAGACAATGAATCTGGATGGTGAATCAAACTTGAAGACAAGGTATGCTAGGCAAGAAACGACTTCATTAGTGAGTGAAGTGGAGACACTTTCGGGAGTTATCAGATGTGAACAGCCTAACAGGAATATCTATGAGTTCACAGCCAACATGGAGTTGAACAGGCATAAGTTTCCACTCAGCCAATCAAATATTATCTTACGTGGTTGCCAGTTGAAGAACACAGAATGGGCAATAGGAGTGGCAGTTTATGCCGGTCAAGAGACCAAGGCTATGCTAAACAGTGCGGCATCTCCTTCTAAAAGAAGCAGGTTGGAGACCTACATGAATCGGGAAACACTTTGGTTGTCTGTTTTTCTTTTTGTCATGTGCTTGGTAGTAGCATCTGGGATGTGTGTATGGCTGAAGCAACACGAGAATCAGCTTGACACCTTGCCTTATTACCGGAAGATTTACTCTGAAAAAGGAACACATCCTGGTAAACGGTATAGATATTATGGGATTCCTATGGAAACATTTTTCTCTTTTTTGAGTTCCGTCATAGTTTTCCAGATAATGATACCCATATCTCTTTACATCACGATGGAGTTGGTTCGCTTGGGACAGTCGTATTTCATGATTGGAGATAGGCACATGTATGACGATAACAGTAATTCAAGATTTCAGTGCAGATCTTTGAATATCAATGAGGATTTGGGTCAGATACGTTATATTTTTTCAGATAAAACTGGAACACTTACTGAAAATAAGATGGAATTTAAAAGAGCAAGTGTGTGGGGAAAAAATTATGGGAGAGCCCTATCTGCTGCAGGTGCATCATTTGACACAGATTTTGGAGGTATGGTTATCATACACACTGTATTTTTCAAACATAATTTAAATCCTTTAACCTGCATTACTATATCATTAGCATTATCAGACTATGTACAGTCAACGATGTAGAATACTAGAAGTGTTATACCTATTATGCATTGTGAAAAGAAATCGAAGAAACAAATGCAACAAAAGAAGTAACAAGGAAGGAATAAGAGCTTAGTTAAGACGTCATTACAAAAAAATGGAGGGTTTTCAATAACTAGAAGAAAGAAATAGAAATTCAGTCTCTTTTTTAGTGTTGTTGCTTTTAGTTAATCTTTGATTTCACCGCATGAGAAATGCCTAGTGGCTAATGATTCATTCCTTGATGGTGCTGTCTTTTCTCAATTAAGAGTTTGTATGGACATATCTTTTTAAAGTTCAGCTGCTTGTTGTGTTTCTTGATTGTGACCTCGCATTATGGAATGTGCAAACTAGATGCTCTTTACTAAATAATAGATTTGTAACTTCAGCCTCAAAAACTCCAATCTGTCAACAGTAGTATATGCATCTGTTGCAGTCAGTTTGAGCCTTGCTTGATGTGGTTCCTTCCTTTCCTTATATTTGAGTTCATTAGATATTAGTTTATGAGCTCATTTTCAAATGCAATTTACAAGCTATACAAATCTTGTATGCTTTTGTCTTGTCTATGTGTCGTACAAGTAAGGCTACGTACAATAGACCCTTGTGGTCTAGCCCTTCCCCGGACCCCACGCATAGCGGGAGCTTTAATACCCCGTGTTGCCCTTTTTTTGTGTCATACAAGTAATGGACCCAAAGGCTCCAATTAGTTGACTTGTGTACCTAGAGATGATATTGTGCGGTGACTGATTTTTTAAAAATAAAAGACCCAACTATCTTGACAATAAGTTCTCATTTTGCACCGAAAAATAAAATAAAAATGAAACAACTGATTAAAAAACAGAGAGACAAAAATGCTATCTATCTTTCTTACATCTAGCACTCAAGGGTGTGGCTTAGTGGTTAATAAAGTGGGAGGAGAATCATTAGGTCTCAAATTCAAATTCCAGCGGGGGCAAAAAACACTATGTGATATCTTCTCATCCGCCTAAGGCTTGGTGGTAGAGTTACTCGGTATATGTGCTGGTAGGAGGTAGCAGGTACGCGGTAGATTATAGAGAAGTTGATGCGCACAAGTAGGCCCAACACCATAGTCATAAAATAGGAATGTTTCTTACATTCATAACGCTATTGTGAAGCAATCTCCTATTTCTTTATTCTGATAATACAAAGGAGATGTAATGATGCTGTTCCACGAGCTACTTACATCTTGCTCCAAATCTTTTGTGAACTCTGAGCCTATATAGTAACATCATCTCTTGGTCTTGTCAGTATCCAATAAAATAAGTGAGTAGCAATGACGAAGTAAGGTTGAGTTCCAAATGATGTGGCTTCATTTGACATAGGGTAATGAAGAAGGTTAAGTTCGTAGCAATAATATCACTTTTGAACCCTCGATAAACTAATAAACACACTTTTGAGAGCTCAAATGGCTAATATGAACAAAATACGTGCTCCTAAAAGTGAGAGGAGGTAAAGAATATAAAGGTATGTGGAAATAAGACAAAGTGCGAGTCTTGATTTTGGATAACAGATGAATGCATATGACTAAGCAAACAAAAGAATGTGAAGACTACACCATGTTGAAATGTTGAGATTGTATGCCACAAAATTTAAGATAGGGAGGTCTAATAATAATCCCATGAGATTCCATGAGTCATTGAAATTTTAAAGATAACTATTTTTGTGTGGTGTGGACAATAAGGACATGCTATGCAACTAAGCTTTTAGAAAGAGAGAAGAGATACAAGGCATGGATGTTGCCTATTTAGCTCTCATATGGGTTATAGGAAAGGAGAGAAATAATAGAGTTTTGAAGAGATGGAAAATGAATTTGTACATTTGAGGAATAAAATAACTCTTGTTTTTGGTTAGTTTTGTTGCACTCATGAGGCCCTGCCTTTGTAGATGATTGGATGTCTTTTGAGACAATAATGTTTTGTTTGTAAGGTTCTCTACTTTTTGGTATACATTTATATATGTGAATTTATCTCAATTATTACATTATCAGAAAATGAAAATACTGTTGTGCATTGACCATTGCGAATGAAATCCTCCATTGGTTTTATACTTTGGCATAAAATGTTTGGAGGATTCAAAACTATCTTTCATAAAAAAAACCAAATTCGATGCGACTTAGACCTCATTTGTTTTCATTAAAATTAAGATGTCCGAATTTAAATGCACACTGAATAATTAAGGTCTCTAGATCTAAACACTGAATGATTAAGACTATTTGTTTTTCAGCATATGAATGTGCATAATTTATTTATTTGTAAAAATAATAAATATACAATTTTACTTAAAAAAATAATTAAAATATTAGAAAAGATATAAATTTAATAAAATAAAATAATTACGTGGGCCTGTAACCCAAGTTGGAGTATTAAGATTTGTGGGATGTTATTTTCAAAAAAATATTCTCCAAACAAATAAAATGAAATAAAATAAAATTATTTGATAAAAAAGGAAACATATGCTCTTTAGTGATGGTGTAGATGATTTGTAGTGGTGGTGATAATTGTAATAGTGGAGGTGGTTGGTATTATAGTGACTGGCGGGATGGTGGCGGTTGGTAGTGGTGGTGAAGTTAGTCGATGTTATTAGTTGAAGGTGTTGACAGTAGTGACTGAAGAATGTGTGGTGGTTGAAGATGTGTTTGTGGTAGTTGGCAGCGATGCTAATTGTGATGGTGGGAGTGGTTGGTGGTAGAGATTGATCATAGTGGTGATAGTGGCTGATAGCTGCGACGAGGGTGTCGGCGGCGACAATGACAATTGTGGTGGTGGCCAAAGAATGTGTGGTTGTTGACGATGTATTGGTGGTAGTTGACTGCGGTTCTAGTTGTGTTGACGGAGGTGATTGGTAATGTTGATTGATCGCAGTGGTGATAGTGGTTGATAGTGGTGACAACGGTGGCGGCTGCAATGGATATAATTATAATGATGGAGGTGGTAGGTGTGGTAACGACTGATAATAGTAGTGGTTGCCAGTGGTTGGTGATTGGTAATGGTATTGGTGGTAGTTGTGACGACAGAGGTGGTTATGGTGATGGCTGATGATTGTGCATAGAGTAGTGGTGAAAATTATCCACACAAAATTACCTCTTAATGATAGTGAGACTTTTTTTCAAGATCTTAATATTTAAGACCTATTTAGACCAATTAAGTGCTCAAATCTTAATGAAAATAAATGCACATAATGGCCTAAGGTCTGAACCATTCAGTTTTAGATTTCTGTTAAGGGTAAACAAATGAGGCTTTACTTTATTGAATAGTCATCAATGAAGATAAGAAAGTAGCAGAAATGAAATGGAACGAACTTGATGTCACAAAACATTTGAAGGACTAAAGAGAAGGAGATTCTTATGTGCCACGCTCTAAGGTAACAAGTAATACAAATTGGATACCTGTTTTGGTATTAAACTTAGATAAACTAGGATGAGCTGAAGTTTTTGGAACAATAGAGCACCTAAATATTCTATTGGTGGGAAAAAGTTGCTGGAAAATTTTACTGGAAAACCATAAACCAACTAAAAAATCTGAATTGACTCTGAGGGTGCCGGAAAATTTGAGTTCGGAGGACCGAAAAAACAAGAAATTGAAGAATCCTTACTCGAACTTGATTGGACCTCTTGAACAAGATTCTGGTGATTGGATTGAGCTGAAATAGGTATGGTTATTGAAAAAGCTTAAAACATTATTGTTGGAAAACTAAAACCCTGTTGGAAAACATTGTTTTCCAACAATTTTTTCTTTTCTCTTTATAAGAAAACCCTTTTGGAAAACACTGATTTTTCGCCAAGGCTCTATCTTGGCATCAGAATCAAGTGGAACTTGTATGGGTACTCGAACAGTGATTCGAGCTTGGATTCTGGGAGTTGACTGAAGGACATTTATGCACTGATATGTGGCTGATTTTCACCTAAAAGCTCTGGACTAGTTGGCACGTGAGGGCTATGACTCCGATAATTGTGCCGCTTCTCGAGTTTTGTTCGTTTGGATGATTCCGAGTAGTTGCTCACTAGAGCTCTATTTTCTATTTCTATGTGAGAAATAAGATGCATTGAGAGAGAATTGAGGAAAACAGTGAAGACATCTATCTTATATCTATGTTACTTTTATATTCTTACTTTACCATGTATATATTACGTCTATTAGGTGTTGACACTATTACATATAATATTACATCTGACCATATTTAACTAAGAGCTGTTTAGAAGGATACCTTGTTATTGGACTTGGTGTAATACTAGGGTAATAATTATATAATATAATAATTACGTAAATCTGATTGTTTGTCATAACGTAATTACGATGTAATTTTCATGTGTCATGTTTGGTTGTACAAGTGTAATTACATAGTTAGATATTTCTTATTTTAAAATAAAGTATACAATAAAGTTAATTTTTAGATGGACAAGTAAATGAGCTTCAATGTAACAAATATATTTGCATACAAGGAGTATTAAATTTTATTCATTGCTAGGTATTTAAAATAAACATTCTAAAGAGTATATATTAAATAAAAAGGGCCAAAAATACCCTTAAGGTATGGAAAATGGCTCACAAATACCCTCCTCCCACCTTTTTGTCTAAAAATATCCTCAATCTTTGTTTTTGGCTCAAAAATACCCCTCCTTCTAATTTCTAATTTTCCTTTCTATTTTAAAATTTTGATTATACGTGTAAATTATATCGGTTTTACTAATTTCTAAAATAAAAAGTAAAGAAAATAAAATTTCAAACCTCTAAATATTAAATTACAATGTTGAGGCTATTTTTAGATCAAAAGGTGGAAGGAGGGTATCCTTGAGCCAAAAATAAAGGTTGAGTGTATTTTTAGGCCAAAAGATGTAAGAAGGGTATTTATAAGCCATTTTTCATACATTAAGGGTATTTTTGATCTTTTTCCGTATTAAATATTACACATTGATGATTAATATCGTATAAAGTAATTTATATCTTCCCACTCATGTGAATATAATGAAATTCATGATTTGTTCATCTTTTATAATAACAAAAGAATATGTATGAGTTTAGAAAGTATTTTTCTGTAACAAATAATTTTTTGAAACTGATAACTTTTGTATTAAAGTCAGTACTTAGGTAGTACTGAAAAAAACCATAAAGTCCACACTCTCCATGAGAAGAAAGATATCTTGATTGGCAACCATAACGCTCTAACGCACGTCGTTATGGCGCTTTGGAACACTGACGATCGCCACCTCGATATTTAATTTGAAACTACAATCCTAAACAGACTCTAAAACATATAGGATTTTTACAGCTTCATTTGAGTAAGTCTTTGTAAACCAAAAACAGAATAGCAATATACAGTTGAGTTTAATCTTCTGCATATTGCCATTCTTATCTCCAAAACATCTGGCATTTTTTTCTCTCCAGATGGTCCACCTAATACATGATGGGATAATCCTCCATCTAGTTCTGTTTGTACTAATAAATTTGGAAAAAGGCTAGTAAAAATTACGTTTTCTTTTAAACTAGTATTCCTGATATTTAAAATGGAAGAGATAGAGTGTAAAAGTAATAATATATTTAAAAAATGAATAAAACAGAATTTGAAAAATCACCTAGTTATACCTGGTAATAACATCCTGTAGTTACCTGTTGAGAATTGGAGAGTGCAATGGCTCCACCTCAGTTACATCCTATTCCATTCTGCCCAAGTAAGTACTTGACCTGAAAAACAGTCCAAAACTGTGTAATTACATAAAATCCAATTACAAGTGTTCTTAAACATGCTCCAAGTCTAAACTAGCTATTAAACATGTACGAGTGGTAAGTTGGTGTTATGTTTTTTAAGGAGCTTGGATCAGAACATGAATACATTTCTGATACATTGTAGGTTTATTGCCCATGATTAACATTTTTTTCTTTTTGGTATTTAATATCGCATGGCTGCTTCCAAGAATTGTGGATGATGTAATAATAAGATTTAGCTTTTAGAGGATAGGTGAAGAGAGAAGGTAGGTCAGGTTGCTATGCCGTTGTGCATCTTTTGACTAATTTGGAATGAGAGAAATCATTGATGTTACGGAGTATTAAAAGAGATGTATCAAAAATATCAGTTCTATTTCAATGCCCACATGTATAGATCATTGGGATAGTCTGGAAGACCATTTTGGTTTAGCTAATTTCATGCTTTGAACATATATTTGTTAACGTCATCTTGGTGTGATATTAGTGAAATTAATTTGAGTTGTAAAAAATATAATGACCATCCTTTTTCTTTTATTACCAACCTCGAATTTTCCTCTGTAACCCCCTCTCAGTTGTCTTTTCATTGAGTCTACCAAAGGCCTCTATCATGAACAGGAAAAGTAGTGAGACAAAAGAACGCAGTGACAATGAGATTTATGGTTTATGTTTGCTGTCCTCATTGTTTGGATTGATTAGTATAAAACACTAAGGAACTCCTCTATGTCTATGCAGTGACCAGGAGTGTTGCCCCACTTTCACTTATGTGTGTTGTGTTTGGAAAGAGAGAAATAGGAGAGCTTTTGAAGGTGTAGTGGTGAATTTTGTTCAATTGAGGAGTGGCCTTGTACCCCTTATTTCTTTTTGGTGCAACCATGAGGTTCCTTGTTGAATAATAGATTGGGTGTCTTTTGCATAAAACCATTTCTTTTTTTTGTATTTTTTTCAACTTTTTTGGTATATCCCTTTGTATCCGGGCGTCTTTTTGCTCACATTTTAATGGAGTTTATTTACTTTATTAAAAATGCTTATTTATTTAATTAGTGCTACTATTCAATTCAATGATATGCCTCAGAGAATTGGTAATTGTGCGCATGCATATCTTTGCAGATTAGATGAATCGAAGTGCAAACTGCATTATATTATGTGATGTTTCCTTTTGAGATTTCTCATTTCAATAGCTATGCTTGTGCTGCAGACTGGACAATTACTTTTTTATTTTTATTTTTATTTTTTTAATTTTATTTTTTATTTTTTATAATCTTTTGCGCAGAACCAACAGCTACCCCTTCAAGTCGAAGAAAATTGAGGCTTAACTCAGAAATTCCAACTGATTCTGAACTTATGGAATTGTTGCATATTGAGCTAGCGGGCGAAGAGAGGATTGCTGCACATGAGTTCTTTATGACGTTGGCAGCATGTAATACTGTGATTCCTATTCTTACCCATAGTTCATCCTCATGTGCTACACTAGATGAAGTGCATGATACTGTTGGCACCATTGAGTATCAAGGTGAATCTCCTGACGAACAAGCACTAGTTGCTGCTGCTTCTGCATATGGATATACACTTTGTGAGCGGACATCTGGTCATATTGTGATTGATGTCAATGGTGAGAAACTAAGGTAGTTTCTCTCACTCAATCTCTAATTTGGTGGTAGTTGCACATGGACACTTTTTACGAACTTAACTAAATAGTGTGGATTAGTCTAGTAAGTGTGATGCATTCTGTCTATGACATTGGAATTTTTCAAAGCATAAATTCTTTTCTCTCCTTAAATTTCACTTTCCTTTTCTTGCTTGCTTCTTGTTTTATTTAGTTGTAAATAAATCTTTTTCATGCAATAATCTGATCTCCATCCTTTAGAATTGAACTGATTTAGTGGTTGCTGCAGATTGGATGTCTTGGGACTGCATGAGTTTGACAGTGTACGCAAAAGAATGTCTGTGGTTATCAGATTCCCAAGCGGTGCTGTAAAAGTTTTGGTCAAAGGAGCTGATACTACAATGTTTAGCATTTTAAGGAAAGACCACAAAAGCTACCATGACATACAAAATGCCACTCTTAACCATTTGAATGAGTACTCATCTGAAGGTTTGCGGACCCTGGTTGTTGCTGCGAGGGATCTTACGGGAGAAGAACTGGAGGAGTGGCAATTAATGTATGAGGATGCGAGCACATCTTTGACCGACAGATCAGCAAAATTGCGCCAAACAGCATCTCTTATAGAATGCAACTTAACTCTACTAGGGGCCAGTGCAATTGAGGACAAACTACAGGAGGGCGTACCAGAAGCTATTGAGTCTCTGCGCCAAGCAGGAATGAAGGTTTGGGTTCTTACTGGAGATAAGCAAGAAACGGCAATTTCAATTGGTATGTCTTGCAAACTCTTGACCTCAGACATGCAGCGGATCATCATTAATGGCACTTCAGAAAATGAATGCAAGAGGTTATTGTTTGATGCTAAAGTCAAATTTGGGGTAAACCCTGCAAGTTGTAATCGAATCTCAACATGCCAGAGTGATGCAGAAAATGGTCATCACGAAGTTCCTGCTAGTATGAAGTCAAGTAATTTGCCAGAGCCGCATGCAGGCGAGGAAGGAGTTCCTAATGGACCTTTGGCGCTCATAATTGATGGGAATAGTCTGGTATACATCTTAGAGAAAGATCTCGAGACTGAGGTATGAACCATATCTCCCTTCTATGGCTTTATTGTGATAATATGCATGTTGTGGGTATATGTTGCCTCCTTTTCTTCTTCTGTGTAGCTTGAGTCCTAATGTGATTAAAATCCTTCCACAGCTATTCGACCTTGCAACCTCATGTAGGGTTGTGATTTGCTGTCGTGTTGCTCCCTTGCAAAAGGCTGGAATTGTTGACCTAATAAAGAGCCGCACAGATGATATGACACTAGCCATAGGTGATGGTGAGTTAGCTACATCTGATGCCTTGTCTGTACAAGGGAAAACTTATGTGAGAATCTTGGTTGGTTGTTGCAAGAATGTAATTCTATGTGTTGTGCATAAAGTTTTGAGGCCATTTTTAGAGTCATATTCTAAGGTTTTTCATGTGCATTGCATTACTGTTTTTTGAGATGCATTTTGTGGGACGATTTTCTGCATTTGTTTTCACCTATTTTTAAAAACTTCCTCAGGGGCTAATGACGTTTCAATGATCCAAATGGCGGATGTTGGTGTTGGAATATGTGGTCAAGAAGGGCGGCAAGCAGTGATGGCATCAGATTTTGCGATGGGACAATTTCGGTTTTTGAAAAGATTGCTCCTTGTGCATGGACATTGGAATTACCAGCGAGTTGGATATTTGGTTCTTTACAACTTCTACAGAAATGCTGTTTTTGTTTTCATGCTTTTCTGGTATTCTTCTTTTTCCTTCTGACCTGCATTCTTTTGTATGATATCTGGGCAAAAACGCATCCCCTTCCCATTGAAAAGAAAATGAAACGAAAAGAAAAGGGGAAAATATACATCAAAGTAATTTTTTTCAATAAGTAAAATAATTTTATCAATGTGGGAGAACTCATGTAATACAAGCATTCTACCTAAAACTAGAGAACCTACATATTACATTAAGTTATTATCGACCCGGGTTTGAACCGTGCGCCATAGCCCTCAAAGACTTCTCGGTTATTAAAAGAAAACATCTCTTAAATAAGTGGAACATGTAGATCTGGCTTGAGGAAGAGCTCATGGCTGATATTTTCTTTCCTTTTTTCATCCAAAATGTATCACATGCCTGATCTAAACTAGTTTTCATTTGTCTAATGCCCATTTGTGTATTTTATTTGTCAATAAACCTTACAATCTCTTTATTGGCTTTGTCTCTTGAGCATTTAAGATGCCAAAAGACTCAGATATAGGCGGTGCTATATGTCTATATCGTCCCTAGGTTAGATGATTGGTGGGTTAGAGAAGAGGGCGATGGGCAGTTTTCAATAATCAAGGATGTATAGATTCTGAAGTCTGCTGGGTTTTACTTCGGGTCAAGTTCTGTCTGTCTGCTGATGCTATTTAGTGCTTCATGGTTGAACTTAGTCTCTTGTTTAGTAAGAATTTTGAGTTCTGCTGGATGAGAGTGGTACTTAATCTTTGTGTTGACTATAGATTGCTTTCTCATTCGTGACTGAAAAGTTGTGGTGATGTGATGCTCTTTATTCTAGCATTTGATTCTTGTTGGGGTTGAGGTTGGTCATTGTGCATTTGTCGAGATCTTTGCTTGTTTTAGTATCTTCTATAGAATTCATCTTCTACTTTGAAAACGTTTGGAAACATTGACAATGCATTAACAAGCTAAAGGCAAGTACTTCTACTTATAATGGTCGACTTTAACAGACACTTTCATTTAAAAAGAGAACTTCAACAGACACTTGAACTGAAAATTGAAATTCTGAAATCCAAAGTTAATGGCAGCTTTACTGATAACATACTTGGGACTGCTCAGGAAAAAACTTTAAGCTAAAAGATCTGTGGCAGTCAATAATTGGATAGTTCAAGAAAAGGCCGAGCTAATGAAAGAGGCAATATCGAAGGGGGGAAATTACGACATACCCAGTGTAATCCCACAAGTGGGGTCCTGGAGGGTGGTGTGCATGCAGCCTTACCCCTACCTTGTGAAGGTAGAGAACTTATTTCCGATAGACCCTCGGCTCAAGTAAAGCATAAAAAAATCAAGTATGAAAAGGGAGATATAACACTGAAGCAGTCATGCTGAATATAATGGAGAAGAGAACAATAGTAACAACACATAATACGATAAGCGAAGCAAAGGAAACAACAAGTTATAATAAGATCGAAGAACAAGATAGTAACAACAACAACTTACGTAGCGTAATTCCACAACTGGGGTCTGAGGAGGGTAGAAGGTAGAGGTTTTTTTTGATGAACAAGATAGCATGTGAGTAATAATAATAATACTGACAAGGGAAACTAGACAACGCTCGACTACCTAGTAATTATCTATCCTTATTCGTGCCTTCCATACCCTCCTATCTAGGATCATATCCTCGGTAAGTTGCAGTGTGCCATGTCCAGTCCAATCACCTCTCTCGAATACTTCTTGGGCCTACCTCTACTTCTAACCTCTTGTACCTTCTTACTGGGGCATCTGTGCATTTCCTCTTCACATGCCCGAACTATCTCAGTCTTGCCTCCCTAGTCTTGTCCTCCATCGGGGTTACTCTCATCTTGTTCCGAATATTTTAAAACTTGCATTATCTACTTTACTCGCATATTAGAACATTTTCCTATTTTGCATGTAGGGAACCTCGTTTGATAGGAAATGATGAGGCTTTCTTATGTGAAACAAAAGAGGGGGAGGAAAGTATCACTGAGTAAATCGAAATAAGATTTTAGTCATGTAAATTATAGGAACTAGGGATAAGAAGATTATCGATGTTCAGGATCATACTGTGGGAAGCGGTTATGGAGTTGTCAGATTTTCATTCCATATATTGATGCTTAAATGGCTGGCTTGAATCTCTGTACAATGCAACATTAATGCCAAGAAATCCAAGTGGCTTTTCTCTGACAGTAGTGTCTCGTGACCTAAGAAGGTGAAATGAAAATTTTAAGCTGAGTTTGCAGTTCATGTGTAAGGAGAGTGGAAAGCATATCAGTTATTTGCCGCTTTTTTTTTGTGATAACCGTTATGTCTGGGCCAACTTTTGCGCATCCTGACTAATTTTCTGGGATACTTGCCACCTCCCACTAGCAACAAAGTACCAGGTAACTTTGTCCACTAAGGCTAGGACAGATGGAAGAAATGACGTTGTGTTTTTTGTCTTGATGGGATTCAAAGCTGAGACCTGTTATCTGCTTCTTTATTGTCACTCTTCTCAAAAACATTGGGTCTAATCTCCAGATGGTTGATGTGATGCTGGTAGCATTGGCTTTGATTTGCATTTAAGGACCATGGAAATTAAACTGATTATTAAACTATGCTTGGTTAAAGGATGGGGTAGGGGAGACTGACTAGTTCTTCTTCTTTAGGTGAAGTATTATCCTTCCCTTATGTTTAGTTCGACTGAAAACGAAGTAAGAGATATTTACCTACTTATCTCTGTATATCCTGTACTTTAGCATCATCGATAAATTTTACCAAGGAAAGGAAATCTGCAAACAGGGATAGAGAGAGTGAGTTCTTCCTTTTGTAAGTTGTGCCTTCACATATTTTTGCTATGCTGAGGCTTAATATTTGTTTTTCTACATGCTGAATACCTGAGTTTGATTTAAATCCATAATTGTTGTCATGCATTATAGTCCCCTCCAGTGTTTTAAAAGGCGGGGGCACGAGGCGAGGCGTTTTACGTAGCACAGGGCGAGGCGTAAGCCCCGAGACATGAGGCGTAAGTCCCATGGATCTACGAAGCGTATATCTCATGAATTTTTAATTTTATAATTTTATTACTAAGAAAATAAGCAAAAGAAATAATTTTAATAATTCTGCAAATAAATTCAAACAAATCCCAATAATATAAAAAAAAATATTATCATATTATTTGAGAACGATAACAATAACAAAAAATGATAATAGCCGAGATAATCTTTAAAATAAAATCATTATCTACTTCATCATCGATCTCTGAAGATCTTCTCACTCTCAACTAATATTTACACTGATTATTGTTTATATATATTTCAAAGAAGGATAAGGATAAATACTGTAAGAGCAATATAAAAATATAAATAAAGTTTCTTAGGAGCATAGGGCTATGAAATCTCCATCCTATCATTTTTAAGCATAATCATCAAAAATATTTATAACGTCATTTTCTACGAGAGTTGTATTCTAGAAAAAATGACTACAATATGGAAACATGATAACATAAAGTATAAATATCATTACACTAGTAATAAAAATATTATTTATAAAAAAAATAGTTTTAAAATAATAAAAATCAAATTTAACACCCAAAACTTACGTTTTTACGCCCGGGACTTATGTGTTTATGCCCGGGATTTACACTTTATGGATCTACGCCTTTTATTTGCGCCCCGGTGAGCTTTTGGTATGCTCCCCCCCCCCCCCCCCCCCCCCCCCCCCCCCGCGGGACTCTCCCCGAAAATGCCTTTGGAAACACTGGTCCCTTCTTTTAATTGTTGTCAAATTTCTCGTGTTTGATGATGCAACACTAAAATTGTAATGCGTTTGTCATCTGACTATATTCCTATACTTGGTAACTTTTAGGTACATATTGTATGCCGCCTTTTCTACAACATCTGCGTTGACAGATTGGAGTAGTGTGTTTTATTCTCTCATCTATACTTCCATTCCTACTTTAGTTGTTGGTATTCTGGACAAGGACTTAAGTCATAAGACACTATTGAAGTATCCAAAACTTTATGCTGCTGGCTATAGACAGGAGAGTTACAACATGAAACTCTTCTGGATCACAATGATTGATACAGTTTGGCAGAGTCTTGTACTCTTTTATGTACCATTGTTCGTCTATGATCAGAGTGATATTGACATATGGAGTATGGGTAGCTTATGGACTATCGCTGTTGTGATCCTTGTAAACATGCACTTGGCAATGGACGTACAACGGTGGTTAATATTTACTCATATGGCAATATGGGGGTCAATTATTATCACATATGGCTGCTTGGTGGTGCTGGACTTAATACCTGTCTTCCCCAATTATAAGTTAGTATTTCCTTGTGAAGTCCAATAATATTGGCTCTAGCATTTTTTTAACGTTATTGAGGTCTATGGCATGGTACTAACTTTCTTCTTTTGTCTTCTTGCAGTACAATCTTTCAATTGGCAAAATCTCCTACTTACTGGCTCTCAATTTTGCTTATTATAGTTTTGGCTTTGCTTCCTCGCTTTATTGTCAAAGTTATAAACCAAAGTTTTCGCCCTTCAGACATCCAGATAGCTAGAGAAGCAGAGATCCTGAAGAAAAACCACAGTTATATTATGTCTAAGCCAGATCATGATACAAGCTAGTGTGTCCTGTTTATGTTGTCAATCACCCTAGTTTGATGTAGCTTCCTTGAGTTTCCCTATACTTGGCTTCCTATGGCATGCAGGATTAAAAGTAGGTAGGTAAGCATTTACTCCTGTGCAATGTTAATTTTTTTGTCTGTCCATCTTTCTGTATCATGCCTACCCCCCCGCTTCTTTTTTTAAAATAAATTGGAACTAAATAATATCTCCATTCTCTAGTGTTTCATAGCTTTCCGTATTCACTATCATCTGGTTATTATAGGTAGTTTTAGAGTGAAAATAATAGTTAGAAAGAGGTTGGCAGCATCCTGTCTCAATTCATTAAATTATGCTTTGGAGAAGTATCTGCTAAATAATGCCACCAATGCCATCTTTCTGATTCTTGGCATTGACATGCTACCCTTTTTCAAATTATATCTGAAATGAAACCAGAAAAGTGAGTCAGTAGTGTTGAAAATGTAATGGGATGAAGAAGTTGGTAAGAACTTCAATTTTGTATGGATGCAAAATAGGTTTTACTTTTGCTCTGGTGGTGCTTGGTGGAGGGGGAGGCTGAGGAGAGTGAAGAAAGCATGCAATCTGTGATATCAACTGTTAAGTGTCCTACGTTAGTTGAGGAAATGAGCTGTTGCATCTTTATATGGTTTTAGGCAATCTTTCACCTCATGAGTTGTGAGCTAGCTTGAGTGAGGCCCAATTTCATCTATTCTTAACATAGTATCGGGTTAAGACCCATCCAAATTGTTGGTTTATCCAGTGGCGCCCTCATGTTATTGTTGTCCATGCTCGAGATATCTAGTCCTGGGCGTGCCAGGAGGGGAAGGTATTAGCATCCCACATTGCTCGAATGAATGGATTGTTGTCTTATATGGTTTTAGATTAATCCTCATCTCATGAGCAAACTTTTGGGGTTGATTTAGTCCGAGTTCCTTTTTCTTAACATCAGCAATTGCAACAATAGCATCATCAGAATTGAACCAAAATCCTTCATGTTGGTTGTGATATGTGCTGTAGAATGTTTCTATATAATGCATTTGTGCCATTTTTGGCATGTTTCACTGCATGTTTAGTTATAGCTTGTGGGACGATCTGATAGTTCTTTGGTTGCTGTAGCTATACCTTGCACCTTACACTTGCTATGCAAAGGCACGTCTCCATGGAAGATTTTGTTTCAAAATTTTGTAGTACTGAGTGGACTGCTTATGATATCTTATAAATGCTTCAGACAAGCTACCCCAACTCAATGTCAGCAGGTGAAATCGGTGATGGTGTGCAAGGGAAACGGCGTCACCATGTTACGAAAGAAAGGGAAGCGAGGGTTAACTCAGAGCTAAGTTTGTCGAGAGTTGAAGAAAAGCAGAAGACTCACATGTGGTTGAGGGCGACGGGACAAATGAAGGTTTTGAATGGTTTTTGTTATTTGTTGTTGATAACACTACTGGGCTGTTTTCCAAGTAAGTGAAGATGATAGGCTGCTTGTTAGGTATTCAGCATAATTCCAGCAATTCCCACATAAAGAAAGAGAAAAGAGGAGAGAAATACAAAGTGTATCATAGTTACCTGTAAAGATTGAGGTTTCTTATCCTTACTCTTGTAACTAATTAAAGGAAAAAGGAAACTATTCTTGGTTCATGAACATATTGATTTTGAAAATCTGTTCTTTTCTTCTTGCATGTTGAGCAGGGGTGGTTTAACAAAATTTGTGGTCTAAAGCTAAATTTCAGTAAGAAACCTTAAAGCTTATTCGACAAAATTCATATTTACTTTTATTTATAATTTGTTCTTCTAGCTTCTTGATTTGCAAAATGAATTTGTGGCAAGTTGTATGTATTTACTGTTTGTATATATCTTTATTTACAGTTTTTTCTTATATCTTATTCAGCCGAATTATGTTATAATTGAAAAAATGAATAGGTGTGGAGGAGGAAAATTTTAGAAGAAAAAAAACAAAAAGGCAATGAATGTATTAACTGGTGAGATAAAATTAATTTCTTTATCATGATATTTGAGTCTAACTCATTTTCAAGTTATTATTTATTCGATGTTGAACTCCCATCATATATTGTAATGCTCTAAATGTTTGATACTATGCCTATAGAGAATGTTAAGTCCCACATTGATAGTAAGAAATCAAGATTTAACTTCTTATGTAATTCTGAACAATCCACATTCCTCACTTCTTAGTATCTTTTGAAATTGAGTTATAACTGAAATTCATTTTCTATATCACCAACGTGTCAAGTAAAATCGAGAGATGTATGTATGTAGGTTGTTAAATTAAATAATGGCTTCTAATTGAAGTTCCTTTGTTAATTGATCAACCATAGCTATGCTTTTAAGGCCTTTCGCTAGAGTCAAATGAAGAAACTTCAAGTTATTGGGATGCATTTGATGAAGTGAGACTCCCATCATATATTGTAATGCTCTAAATGTTTGATACTATGCCTATAGAGAATGTTAAGTCCCACATTGATAGTAAGAAATCAAGATTTAACTTCTTATGTAATTCTGAACAATCCACATTCCTCACTTCTTAGTATCTTTTGAAATTGAGTTATAACTGAAATTCATTTTCTATATCACCAACGTCTCAAGTAAAATCGAGAGATGTATGTATGTAGGTTGTTAAATTAAATAATGGCTTCTAATTGAAGTTCCTTTGTTAATTGATCAACCATAGCTATGCTTTTAAGGCCTTTCGCTAGAGTCAAATGAAAAAACTTCAAGTTATTGGGATGCATTTGATGAAGTGAGACTCCCATCATATATTGTAATGCTCTAAATGTTTGATACTATGCCTATAGAGAATGTTAAGTCCCACATTGATAGTAAGAAATCAAGATTTAACTTCTTATGTAATTCTGAACAATCCACATTCCTCACTTCTTAGTATCTTTTGAAATTGAGTTATAACTGAAATTCATTTTCTATATCACCAACGTCTCAAGTAAAATCGAGAGATGTATGTATGTAGGTTGTTAAATTAAATAATGGCTTCTAATTGAAGTTCCTTTGTTAATTGATCAACCATAGCTATGCTTTTAAGGCCTTTCGCTAGAGTCAAATGAAGAAACTTCAAGTTATTGGGATGCATTTGATGAAGTGAGAGACTTTGAAATGTTGAATAAATAATTTTTGGGAGAAGCCTAATAGATTCTATAATTAAATTTGTAAAAATTTTATGGCGTGGTTATTTTGGTCGTTTTATTTAATTGGTATTCGCTTTATGTTTTATTTTGTATGAATACTATTTCAAATAGAAGTGTTTTTTTTTTTTTTTTTTTTTTTTTTTTTTTTTTTTCTGCTTTTGCTTCTGCATCTAGACATACATAACGAAAATTTTAGCTAATTTTAACATGTGCTTCACTCATGTATGTCTGCGCCCAGTCATACATTGTAATATCCCGAAAGTCCTAAGATCAGACACGAGGGTTGAAATGGAGAAAACAAGAATTTCTGTACTAGGTCACATGACGAGTCGTCCAGTGACCCGTGAGGTACACCACGAGTCTTTAGGTGACTCGTGGAGTGAAGGGAGAGTTTGGTTGGATCTTTGGTCTGGGTGTTGACCACGGTGAAGACATGGTTCGTGGTTAGGGCCACGAGTCGTTAGGTCGGCCATGGTCAGGAGCTTGACTTGGATGTTGAAGGGTTTGGCAGTGCTCCCAACGATTAGTCACCACGAGTCGTTAGGTACACCACGAGTCGTGGTGTCCCTCGTGGTGACCAGCAGAGGTAAGTTTTCCAGTGCTGGCGACGAATGCAGACGACGAGTCGTCCCTCAGGCAACGAGTCGTCCAGTCCCTCATTGGGACTGGTAGTGTGATTTTTCCTGTGAAATTAGTAAAGGTTTTCCGTAATTTCTAAGTTTCTAAGACCTAAACTATGTCGTTTTAAGCTCAGATAGGTGTGTTTTAAGAGGATTTAACTCATTCTAAACCTATCCTTCTCCATACATGCAAGCTTAGAAGTTTCTAAGGGTGATCAAGCTTAGAAATTCATCAAGTCTTCTCCAATTTCCTTTGGGCATTCAAGAAGATTGAGAAATCAGAAGTACCCAGGTATGTAGGGTTATGAATGGGTGTATCCATCCACTCCCATGTCCAATCCTTTCTTAAATTCATGAAAATTCTAAGTTGATGAATCTATGGGGTTTTAACCCAACTTGTGAATTCTCTAAGTATCTATCATGGGTATAATTTAGTCATGTGTCTAATGTTGAATTATGATTCATGAGCATGTTTTATAACGTTTTCAAGTTTTACAAATCATAATGCCCAATTCTAAAAGTTCATGAAAAGATGAGATTATGATCTATGTTTCTAAATATGATGAGATGTCTATGATGCAAGTATGATTTCGAATTTACCCATGTTGATATTCATGTTTTTGACTATCAAAGTATATTTCAAGTATGTCTAAGTTTGGGCAAGCCCATATGATCAAGTATGTTTCATGATTTCATGTTATTAGCTTAACACATGGATTTTGGAGTCTAGACTTCCACTCTTTTTAGCTTGTGGTATGGTTCGAGCCAAGGCTCCTCATGTTATGTTTTCAGATTATGCATGAATGATTATGATTCAGCTTCGTCACGATGACGATTCAGCTTCATTGAAAAATGATGGAGAGCATATGCATATTTTTGGGAGTATGTCTAGCATCGAGTAGGCTAAGGGTCAGTCAACTCTGTGCCTCAGAACTACGTGCCAATGTAGGTATGTTCAGATTATTTGGGACTTCCCCTGTGAGCTTCCCCTGCTCTCAATGGGCCTTCAACTTGATATCAATATCATGGTAGCGTCCTTAGCCCTAGCAAGGCTTTGGACGGCTCTGCCCACTTTTGAGTGTAATAGTCGGAACCATGTAAGCTCTATCGTGGTAATGTCGGTTATATGAAGAGTCACCTATTGTTCCTCATGATTTCAGTTACACACGTTCATCAGTCATGATATTATATTTTCAGCAGGTTTGACCAAATGTTCAGTTTTACTTATAAATAATCAGTTTCAGCTTTGGGTCATTTAATTCAAATATGATATTTAGTTATGTTTAAATCATGTTTTCAAATATAGTATATAAGCCCTACCCTTAGGCTCTTATGACGAAATGTTTTATGATATGCATGATCTCTGATTTTACTTACTTAGCGGTTTTACGTACCTTACATACTCGGTACATTCTACGTACTGACCGCATACTTTATACTGTATCGTTTTATAATACAGGCTCAGATATTCAGGTTTAGTCTCGCTGTTAGCCAGATCCTCAGAGTAGCATCTCTCAGCCAGAGTTGGTGAATCCTCATCCTTCGAAGACCCTTTTTGTTCAGCTTGTGTTCAGTTTCAGTTTTAGTGAGTTAGTTGAGGTCTTCTCCCATCAACTCATCAGTATGTAGAGGCTTATCAGACATAGTATGTTTTCAGTTTCAGATTGCTGTTATGTATTCAGTTATTCGATGTTATCAGATTTTCAGACTTCTGCTATTTTATATGTTAGACTTCCACATTATTGTGTTGAGCTTTAGATGTCATGTTCATGCCATGAGTCGACTTGGAGCCTCTCCAGATTCTTTGTCCCGTGTCTTGATCCGGCCAATGTTCGGATCATGACATACATGAAAAAACTAAAAGAATGCTAAATGGGTTTATTGTTGTTTTGATAAATTGATGATTGAGGTTTTTTCTTTACGATACATGGAACTTATGTTTCAAATTTGAGCTTATTTGGAGTAGATTTGAGTGTTGAAATTTGAAGAACAAAATCATTATTTTTTGGTCAAAAATTTTTAGAGGTACACAATTGAAATTTTAGCCAATCTTAATATATGCGAAATCCATGCATACATAAAAAAACTAAAAGGATGCTAAATAAGTTTGTCAAAATTGTTGTTGTTTTGACAAACTAATAATTGAAGTTTATTCTTTATGATATATAAATTTATGTTTCAAATTTTAACTTATTTGAAGTTATTGAAATTCGAAGGACAAATATTTTTTTAAGCAAAACAAATCAAACACAAATAATTAAGATTTAATAATTTTTATTGCAATGCAAATTTTCACCTTTAGTTGCGTAGATCCGTTTTGTAAAGAGAATGAACTTGTAAAAACAATCATAAAGCAGACATAAGTTAAATAGCGAATTCAAAAGCGGATATTTAAGCACTTCTTCCACTAAATTCAAACGAAAATATTATATAAACACATAATATTATTAAATTAATTACCTATAACATTATTAATTTTATATTTTTCAAAATTATCATTTTTTAATTATTAAATATACCAATAAGTGTTAACAATTGTAGAAAAAATCCTAATTAAAGTTGATCCCTAAATAACCCCAATTCTTCCTCCTAAAATAACTCTCACAAAATTTCTCTCTCATAACTATTGATTCTCTACAACAAAAGAATTTGAATATACAAAAATTTACACTCAAAAATACAAAACTATAATTAAAGAAAATATTATTAGTATATACAACAATAATACAATACATAATTTACACTCAAACATATAAAAACTGTAAAAATACATAATCATAGATAAAAAAAAATGAGTGACTAAATTAATTATCATATATAAATAATATTGAATACGTTTAAATAAGCTATAATACATTGAACATAGAAAACAAAAGATACACTAAAATATGAAGAAGTGTAAAGATCATACAACTATAATACTTAATACAATAGAATAAATTACAATAAACTCAATATACAATAAAAAAATCATATGTTAACATGAGTTGTATATATTAAAATCTGATATATAAACTCCTAATACAAAATTATTTCATTTAAATATACTAGTTAATATATTACCATATATGAAAGTAAAATTCTTATACAAGGAAATACCAAAATAATAACAATACACAAATAATTAAAATCACTAAATACATTAACATTGCATTCTCATACATTAAACATTTTCTTTTAAAAAAAATTGACTCATTAAGATTTATGAAAAATGGCCATACTAAAAAATACAATGAGAAAATGATACATGATAAGTTAAAATCAATGAATACAGTAAAAATGGATTCAAAAATATTATAAATAGAAGGAAAAAAACAAAATACAAAAGAAAAAAAAAATAATACTTAAACAAATAAACCAATTAAATACATTAACTTTACATTCTTATACACTAAAATACCTAGTCATATGCAAAAATATAAAGAGAAATTTGAACATAAATATAAGTTAATTTTGGAGAAAGAGAAAAATATAATTTTTTGAGGGTATTGTGCGAATCCCATTAAGAGTATAAAAGGGTTGTTAAACGTGATAAATATAAACTGATCAATAAATGTATTCCTATTAATTAGATTAAAATATAAAAAATGATAATTATTTTTTATTTTGATATATTTAATAAATCATACGTATTCTTAATAAATTGTTTATAAATTTAATAAAGTGATATTATTAATCTAATAATTATTATCTGGTATTATTGCCCCAGATAATTTTCCCAATTCAAATAGTATGGAGGCTCAAGAAGGCCCAAGCTCATGTGAAGAGGCCCAGTTACAAGTGAAGAGATCTCAAATGTCTTAAGACCTAAGGGTCTTTTCAGTAATTGTTTATAGACCCAAATATAAATAGTTAATAGAACATCTTGTTTCATTTGGGCCTATTCTGACGATGAATATTGATTACTTTGTGAGCTTCAAACTAAGGAGGAGGTCGAATCTCCGGATCCTTGTTGACCATTGAGGTTATATCATCGAGCCGCGACATTAAATCAAACACTTCTTGAAAGGAAACACGAGTATTTTTCAATTTCTTTTTACTTCACTTGATGTTGCATTTGATATTTTATGCAGGATTTGCAAAAGGTATACCTTCCTCTCTTAAGGATTCTAATAAATTTAAATGCTTTAATTGATTGTAATTGAGGTGATTAAGTTATAATCTTGTATAGTGTAAGATCGGCTTTGTTCAAATGGATAAATTGCATGAAGACACGTGACACATGCATTTGGTCATGAGAAACCGATTGAGACGTACTAAACAGACACCGTTGAAGGCCAAACCGATGAATGACGCTCAGCATTGAAAGAATTCAAAAAAGGAGTGACCAAATTGCCATCTCATCAGCATAGCTCATCTAACTTCGAAAAAGCAATTCTGGAAATGAATATAGCTGCCCAAAAGGATAAAGATAACATGCACTTTCCCACTGCAAATCTCGGAGGAGCCGAGATTTCCGTTGATCAGTGTGTAGCGACAAAGTTAGTGATCTAGTTGAAGACTAAGGAGAAGGGAAGATTCTATGCAACTACCTCTTTAATTTTTTTTTTTCCTATAATAACCCATTAGATATCTATATGAGGGGCGTCAGATTCTCAGTGAATACAATGTATAAGTTCTCTAGACTTGAAACTTTATTCTCTCCAGTCTACAAGCGAATCAGACACATTAATCTTAACCCATCAAGGTCCCATTTTCAAGATTTAATACACGGCTCTATTACTTTTTTTCTCTTATATTTATCGTATATTGCTATTGTTGAAATTTTTTTCATTGCTATTTCATTACTAAAATCAACTAACTCGCATGTCCTTAAATCACTTAATAAATTCAACTATACTATTTTATGAGTAAATAATTTGGCACCCATTATGGGGCTAGAGCAATTATGGTGTTACCTTGCTCTTCTTAATCCTCTTTTCGCTAACTTGTCAGAATTTTTTTTGCAAGGGAATTCAATCAACTTCGCAGCACTATGGACAAAACTAATCAACAATGGAATGCAGACCAGGATAATGGTGGCCTAGTCCTGAGTAATGATCAGGTTCCTCTTTGGCCACACGATTAGTTTGCTGGTTACAGAAAAAACTCCAAACAACAATGATCACGAAGACATGCCTCGTGAGATTTTGACATGCACAATTCTAGGGAAAGGATTTCCAATGACACGGATTAATATGATGACGTAGGACGCATGAATGACACAGACAATGCAGATATTAGTTTGAAGGAGATGATAGGGCTGTTGGTTGCCGAGCAGGATGAGATAATAAAGTTCCTCGTGTGGTAGGTTTAGAGCATAACGAAAGTAACAACTCCCCCAGTGATTTCTGGTAAGGCAACCGAAAGATAGGGTTGGAGGTTCTAGAATGAGCTCAAGGGCGGGGGATGGCGTGGATGACCCTTTTATGATGGATTTCATGAAATGCGTCGAGGAAATTCACACCAGAATGGACTAGATTCCAGGAGCTCCTTTAGTCTTGAAGGGATCCGACTCGAGGAAATATATTTACCTATTATACATGCCGGGCACGACTCTGACCCTTATCCTGAAGAAGTTTAGGATGCCATATATGGACAACTCTGACAGAAAGACTGATCTGTATGAGCATATATTGGAATAAACAACAACGATTAAAAGGAACAATCTAATTATAAATAAGATCGAAATGGTGCTGGTCAAGAAGTTCAACCAAACTCTGATTGCTGCAACCTTTACTTGGTATTCTCATTCGCCGGAACACTTAATCGACTCCTTTGTTATGCTTGGAGATCAATTCATAAAGGTTTAAGCTGAGGCTCAGAAGGTATAGACCCAAAAGACAGATATCTTCAAGATTGTGCAAGGCGACATAGAGCTTCTGCAGGAATTCATGATAAGATTTCAAAGGGAAACAATATTGCTACCATTCGTGCCTGATGAGTCGGTAGTGGAAGATTTCATGAAAGGGCAAAATCCCCTCAGTTCAGATGCTTTCCAGAAGTTGAAGGAAAACTTGATCGAGTTTAGAGCAACCACTTGGGCTGATTTGCATAGCTGGTGTGAGTCCAAAATTCGGGTAGAAGATGATTAGGTAAATGCATGATGGTTTCCACATCCAGTTGAAGTCGACCTCAGGAGTATCGTGGAAGAACCACGAGCCAGAACCAAGGAGGCACCGGTTCCAACCTTACACTTTAACAAAGAGAACAACTTTAGAGATGTACTCATAGCCAAGAAGAAATAATCGGGGATACTAACTGCTGGCGGGATCCTTCTCGGATGAGGACAAACTAATAGAGGTCTGTAGAACATGAAAGCGGTAAGGCCCTCTTAACCGCCCATCAACTGAATCGATGCCTCACCACTTTCAAAATACAAATTCAACATCAGCATAATTGAAGTTAAATGGTCCAAAGATATTTGGTTGGATCCTAAGAGATGATATCAAAACCATTGGTGTGACTTTCACAGTACCCATGGTCACAGGACCTAGGACTACAAACATCCGTCGGATGAGGTGGCTCAGTTATAGAAAAATGGGCACCTAAGAGAATTCTTGAGTGATAGGGAAAAGAACAAATATGGAAGAGCGAGGGGAGGGAAAGCACAACACAAGGCATAACACCATCAACATGATATTCATAGAGAAAAAGGTTAATGATGTGACATATTCCGCATAAAAAAAGACATGATCATCTCTGAGGATGCAGACATAAAAGACCTCATAATGATGAACTGACAATCTTTTCTAAATATTGTAGATACTAAAATTGAACTTGTGGTAATTGATCTAGGTAGCTCTACCAATGTCATACAACTAAGGATCCTTGATCAGATAGAGCTGGTGGACAAGATTATCCTAGCCACAAAATAACTAGCATGTTTCAACCTTTCAATTGCAGTGACCCGAGGGGAATCAGGCTGCCAACATATGCCGAAGGGGTGATCATAGAAACCCTATTTGACGTGATGGATAGAGACATTGAGACATCATCATTGGAAGGCCTTGGCCTCACTACATGAAAGTAGTACCCTCTACCTACCATTAGACGCTCAGGTTCCCTACTCCGAGCGACAACTGACAACATGAAAATGTTTGTGGTAACAATGGCTAGACAGAGGCTAGAGAAAAGTGAGAAATAATAATCATAGGGAACATCTTCGGAAGTAGACCTAAAACTAGAAAGCCTAGAGAAGGTAGACACTAGAGATGAGTTTCCTGATAAACACCAAATACCAAGATACTTCCAAGCACAAAAAGACTCAGATGATACAAAGTCAACAACATAAGAACTCAAAGAATTCATCCTTTTTGTCCACCTCCCAAATAGAAAGGTACACCTAGGGATGGGGCTAAGCCTCAATCTTTTCTTGAAGCTAGTTTAGATCATTTTGCTTGATTGCACATAGATATAACAAGTATACCACCATAAGTAGCAATCCAAAAGCTGCGGATGGACCCCAATTTCCCTGTGATGAGGCAGAAAAAGCGCCTGATATCTAAGCCTAATTAAGAACATGTTTGTTAAAAAAGATGTAAACCTACTTAATATAGGATCCATTCACAGCTAAAGTACCAGGTTGGATAGAAATATAGTCGTAGTACCAAAGAAACTCAACAAATTAAGAATGTACATCGACTTTAAGGACTTAAATAAAGAATGCACAAAGGACTCATTTCTGATATCAAACATCGATCAAATTATCGATGCTACAATCGGAGATGAAGTGATGAGTTTTCTTGATGCCTACTTCAGATACAACTTGATACAGATGTCTCCGGAGGATAAATAGTCTATTCATTACTTTGGCACTTGTTATAATGTAATGACATTCAGCTAAAAAAAAGTCAGGGCCACTTATCAAAGGCTCGTTAACAAAATGTTTGAAAAATAAACTGGTAAAAGTATGGAAGTTTACATTGATGAGATATTGGTTAAGTCTCTGGATGTAGAGGACATTTGAGTCACTTGTAGGAAACCATTCACATCCTAAGGAAGAACAACATGAAGCTTAATTTGGAGAAGTGTTCCTTCGCTGTGGGGTTCAGAAAGTTCCTCATCTTTCTCGTGTCAAACAGGGGAATCAAGTTGAATCAAGATAAGTGTTATGCCCCAAGTATACACCTTGGACGGGACACAGTACTTGAAGTCACAAGTAACCCTAATTTAACCTCTAGTCTATCATACACTGCATTCTGAGTAAACATAATTTGTAGAAGCTATAAAATACTATCATAAAACATTTATGTAGGAAAATAAACTGAATCAATAAAGTTTAAAATTGTATGAATAAAACTGAAAGTTTGAAAGTAACATGTTTATGTTTGATAGCCACTACAACTGATGAGTTGCTGGGACAAGCCCCTAGCTAACTCCAAATCTAAATAAAACAAACTGAGCTGAAAGAAATAATCTCCGTCCTTGAAGGATGAGGACTCACCAATGAAGCTGTTGAGAAAGTCTGAGCGAGGTCAGGTAATGGCGCTGAGTCTGAGAACCTGCGGTTGTATCATGAAACTATACAACATAAAAAGCGTATGCATCAGTACTTTGAATGTATTGAGTAAGCAGGAGAAAACATAATACTGGATATAAATGACTGAACTGAAATGACATGCAATGACCATTGAAATAACTGAAGTAAACTAAGGTGGTCAAGATGACCCTGTCTAATGGTCAAAGACATGCCCTAAGTCTGAAATTTTGAGTCTGAGATACTGTACTGAACTGATATGAACTGACTAATCTAAGACTAAACTGAGCTGACTAGTGGGGGAGTCTATAACCAATATATAACCACGTGAGCTAGACGTGGAGTCTGATGTATACGCCACAACGGTACGACCCAATATACCTTGCCAGGGTATAAAGACATGAACTGGGTGATCACAAAAGTCTGTGGCCAATCAGGCCAATAAATACTGTAACCTACGCTGACAATGTAGTTCTGGGAATTTGGGTGCGCTAAAACCCCGGTCGGCTCGGTGCTAAGTCCTACTCCTAATGGATGGTCCTAGCTGAATACTAGGCTGATAACTCAAAACTGGAGCCCAAGACTAGTCAGGTATACATATTTGAAAGCACCCTGAGAATCTTATCGGATCAGATTCTGAAATTGGGTTCTAGACTGGTTAGAGCTGCTTATCTAGAAGCGTCGTAACCGTCTAAGAACAAACTAAAGTCTAGAACTGGAGTCCTAAGGCTAGTCAGAGCTATATATCTAAAGTGTCATGACATCCTAGTGTGCCAATAAACTGAATTCTAAATCTGATGTTGATAACTGGGAGGTATCATAGACACTTCAAGAGTTTCTATAGGCAACTAATCAGCTGACAAATTCTGAGTATCACTGCGAATTCCTACATTCGGACTGAACTGAACTACTAAGCAACTAACAAAGATTTCAACTTATTCTAACAATACGGGAATCCACAAAATGGCTAAAATAAAGAAATAAGGAAGTCTAATCCAACCAGCAGAATTATAGGTATTCTCATTCAACAATAGGGCTAAAATAATTCTTATTAGGAGAGCAATTACACGAATCTAGATAATGAAAAAAATATCTAACAATCAGATTAAGGCTTATTTCACAAGCTAAAAGGAATCTGACACATAATTCAACCTCATTCGCAAGCTCAGAGCTAGAATTCACTTTTACGGAAATAACATTAATTTAATCATGACCTGATGAAAATCATGTCTAAAATAACCATGGATATCATTCTATGTGAATTCAAAGAAAACTGACATATATTCTCTTCACATTCGAAAGCTTAGGGCTAGGATTCTTAGAGAAACTAGAGAAGGATTTTGGAGGAGACAAGGGAAGAACTATCCTCTTATTGAATTCCCACATACCTGAGTTTGAATTTTCTTGGAGAAGGAAGCTTGGACTGCTGCAATGGAGGAAAAATCCTAGTCTTGCTTGAGAGGAAAGCTTACAGTATTTTTTTCTGAAGATGAGTGGGAATGAGGGGGAAAACCATTTTGACCCTCTAAATCCCCTCAAAATAACCCAAAAAGGCTTAGTTTAGGATCTAGGACGTTAGGAAATTACCAAAGCACCCCTAGAAAATTCATTGGAAAAACTGACTGCTAGTCCCCACGGGGGACACTACAACTTGTGGTAACCCACTCATCAACTACACTACGAACATCATTACTCTCCCAACTATTTTGAACCATGGGTCACCTAACAAATTGTGTCTTGGACCACGACTCGTGGTGACTAATCGTGAAGTACACTGCCAAATTTCCTCCTGGTTTACAATCAACTACTGGCCACGGCTCACCTAATGGATCGTGGTGTTGACCACGACTCGTGGTCACACCCATGGTCCCTCCATTTTTCCCAACTTTTTCTACCAAGTCCGAACCCTTCGCCATGAGTCACTTCACGACTCGTGGCCTACACCACGGATCATAGGACGACTCCATCTGTGATCTGGTGCAGAAATTTCTATTTTCTCAGTTTCAACTCCCGGGTTTGGTGTTTTGAGTTTCCGGGGAATTACAATATGATAAAAGCAATCGAAGATATACTGGATATGCTCGAGGGAGTTAAAGCGATGCAACGGTTGCCCGAACGTGTGACGAGCCTCAACAGGTTCTTATCCAGGTCCTTCGAAAAGTGTTTCTTGTTTTTATCCCTTTTGAAAAAAATGACTTTAAGTGAACTTAGAAATATCCGCAGGCCCTATAGGATTTGAAGTCATACTTCTCAAGTTCGACTTTATTGTTAAAACCTATAGATAGTCAGCAACTATTTTTATATGTGGCTGTATCCAAAGTCATAGTAAGAGAAATTCTGGTCCAAGAAAAGAAAGGTACACAATACCTTATTTATTATTTTAGTAAGACATCAGCAAGCGCCACGCGTTACTCACATCTAGAGAAGTTGGCATTCTCCCTTGTGACAGCCGCTTAGAAGCTCAGGTCAAACTTCCAATATTATCCCATAGTCATGGTCACAAGTTACCCTCTGAGGAACATCCTCCACAAGCCTGAACTTTTGGGGCGTTTGGCTAAATAGGAACTGAAAATAAGTGAATTTGATATTGAATATAGACCCTAGAATGCTGTCAATTCGCAAGTTTTGGACGACTTCATGGCTGACTTCAGTATGAAAATGGTGCGCTGGTTGAGGAAGAAGCAATTTCGTCTCTAGAGATACAATTGGTATCGACCCTGTTTACTGATAAAGCCTCTAATGTAAAAGGTACTGGGTTGGGCATAGTTCTTAAAAATCCATCAAGATAGACTCTAAGGCAGGACATCAGTTGTATTTCATTATCTAACAATGAATCCAAGTATGAAGTTATGATTGTAGGTCTCGAATTGACCGCAGGAATGAGAGTTGAGGAAGTCGCTATCAGTTTCAATTCGAAGCTCATGATGAGCCAAACTTACCGTATATACAAGGCCAAGGAAAAATGAATGCAAAAATTCTGGAGAAATTCTGGATCTTTTCGCTCATTTAAAAAATAGACCCTAACCAAATACCTCAAATATATAACACCGAAACGGACACCTTAGCCAACTTGGGATCCTCCGTGGATGCACAGAACCCGACCTCGAGCTCAATTGTGCTATTTCTGCATTTATCCTTGGATGAAAGCTACAATGAGGTAAACACAACTAATTTGATCTAGGACTGACATAGTGAGATGATGCAAAGGCATCCTAGCACTCTGGATAATGACTAAACGTCACTACATATTCAAAAAATATCTATATTGAAGGTCTTTTCATGGCCCTATGCTTAGGTCATGGAGAGACTCCATGAGCGCACCTGCAGAAACCATTTCAGAGCTAACCTGGTAGTGCTGAAAATCGTAAGGTTTGTATACTATTGGCCTCGATTGAACAAGACCCGAAAGCTTCTACCCACAGGTGCGCAAATGCCAGCAACATGCATGGAATATTCATCAACCAACAAAGCTTCTACACCTGCCATATCCCTATGTCCATTTACAAAATGGGAGATAGACAAAGTTGGTCCCTTGCTTGCAGTTCTGGGTCAGGTAAAATTTCTTTTGGTTTTAACTGATTATTTTTGTAAATAGGTGGAAGCAAATGCCTTCATAAAACTCTGGGAATGAGAAATGATCAAATTCATATGGTATATAATATGTCGGTTTGATGTTCCAAAAGATATCATATCTGATAGGACCCCAATTCATTGGTTCTATAGTAACTAAGTTTTTTTAGGACATGAAGATTAAAAGGATAGCCTCCTCTTTTTACTACCCCATTGCAAATGAAAAAGAAGAATCTACGAATGAGATATTCATATATATCTTGAAAAAAAGGCCGGGTAATGCAAAGGATAAATGGCCGAAGGAGCTACCCAACATACTTTGGGCATATCGAACAACCACTAAGTCAAGCACCTGGTTAACGCCTTTCTCACTTGTTTACGGGGCTAAAGATGTGAAACAGGTGGAAATAGGAGAGCCCATCTTGAGAGTTTCTGACGCAGGCAAAGAAAATAATAACAAAACTATGACCATTACAAAACTATGGACGGTCTCGTACTATATAGACCTGTAGGATTTTGCAGGGTTGTTAATGGTTTTGAGATTCATGAAGAAAGAAGTAAAATAGAGAAAGGTTCACGGGGAAACATACCATGATTTTTTCCCTTAGACAAATTTGAAAACATGACCTTCCATGCCCTATCCTCCTTGGTGGAAATCCGGAGCAATGCCTTCACCAATGCCATCATACCGGGAACTTTTCCGGGTTGTACCTAGGGAAATACATGATGTACAAGAAGAAATAAAAGGTAAGTATAAAGAAAAAGGAAAAGGCGAGAACAAAATCAGATAAGAAACATGGATCTTACGACTAGGATACCACATTTCCGAAAATGGAAGGGATGATGGCCAATGCAATTGTTTCGTTGGAATAAATACATACCTATCGCACCTTCCTCGATCATAATCATCCTCGGTGCTTTCCACCAAGCCTAGTCTCTATCGGACAATCATGTGAATAACCCTACCATGGAACAACCGAGGGGAGTATAGGTGGAGCAGTTGGTCGAACGTAAAGTCCAAACTAGCCCAGTCGGCTAGACACTGGATGCACTGGATAATCCTCCAAATATGATGGGCACACTGGCCCATACACATTGGTTATCTCCTGCAAAATTCCTCAGGTATCTCAAGAATCAAAAGGCCAAAGCCTATTGGAAAAAGTAAATGAAGTCAAGGAGGAGCCCAGGATGTGGTGTGTACTCTATGTGTCCTCGTGCACGATAGTGATGCTCACCTTGTCGCTTCACTTGCAATTGCGTCTCAGAGGGGGAAGGTCTTATTCTAGCATCAAATATTTATATCCATGGCCAATGACTAGACAATCATTGAAAATTGCGAGGGTTTTGGGGAGCATGCTGACAGCAAGGGCCTCGTCATTGATCTCTATTGCTTGGCCAGCCATAGGGAATTTTCCCGCACGTTGAGCTGACGGAGGGCTTTCGTATGCGGCATAATCATTGACAATGGATTGTGTCGAAAGGCTGACCTCCGATGGAGTTGAGGTGGAATGAGAAGATGTAGGTGAAGACATGAGGATATATGGACAAGGAAATGGAGAATGATGTTATTCGACGTAATTCAAGTGAGAAACTGAAGCAAAGACAGAAAAAATTGTAAAGAGTAAATAAGAAGATCATCTGCGCATTATATAGAGCATGGGAAGAAGCAGGTCTTAGGTGGGGTCACAATCGTTAGTTAATCACATCAAGGCATGTGTCCGACGCATTAAATGCGATGAGATATGCGTCACGTCATATGCCAAAGAGACGCTTCACTTGCTTTCTCATTAAGAAATTAAAAACTTTTCCACTTCCCGATCTTCAAGCGCTTGAGCAACCGAAAAGTCGGGAAACTGTCTGTATAGGGTAAAACCGGTCTTTTCCAAGTAGGCAAATGACATGATGACATGTGACACATGTATCCTGTCATGAGGGACCGAACCCCGAGGAGAAAGCAAATGAACACTGCTCGATGCCAAAAGACTTCGGGATAGGAGTCACCAAAATCACCATTTCACCAACATAGCCTACCTAGCTCTGGAGAAGCAATTCCGAACAAGGAGATAGCAGTCGAAAGAGATAAAAATAATGTGCACCTACTCACCTGCAAATATCAGAGGGACCAAGATTTTTGCCGATCATTGCGCAACCATAGAGTTAGTGACCTAGTGGAAGACTATCGAGAGGGGCAGATTCTACACAACTACCTCTTTAGGTTTGTTTTTCTTTTTCTATTAATAGTCCATTAGATATCTGTATGAGGGACGTAATATTCTCCTCTCTGAATACATTGTATAACTTCTCTAGACTTGAAACTTTATTCTCTCCGGTCTGTGGGTGATTGTGGACATATTGTTCTCAAGCCACCAAGATCCGATTTCTTGAATTTAATACACGACTTGATAATATTTTTTGCTCTTATATTCATTCTATGTTTCATTGCTATTTTATTACTAAGATCAAATTAACTTGCATATCGTTAAATTCTTTATAAATTCAACTATAATATTTTATGAGTAAACAAATCTAAGTTTACTAGCTTTGTCTTCGGGACTCGTCCAACTCCTGATTAAAGGATGTGTAAAAAAAAATTTGATAGTCATGTTATAATAAAAAGGATTATTTTGAAAAACAAAAAAAAAAATTGTTTAAATGCATAAGAAAATCGAAAATTAAAGATGGAGTGAACAATACTTCGGGGACGTGTTTCCTGGTGGAGTAAACCCACAGTTTAATGAACTAAACAATTTCCATACTGATTCGGCGTCGTCACTTAAGGCGGGTACTTTGCCAAATTGTCAGAATTGCCCTCCTAACTAACCCCGGTATAATTTTTTCGATAAATCTTTGATTAAAAAAAAATATTTTCAATAATTAGATTTGACAAATATAAAAGTAAAAGTCACAGTGAGAATACTAGAAAATTAAAATACTGACAACAAAATAATAAAGATAAACAAGTAAAATAGTAATATAACTTGAAAAATAAGATAGAAATAAAAATTACTTAATTACATACTAACATTCTATTCTAATCTTCGATCTCCAAATTTTTCTATCTACACTCATATTTTTGGTAACTTAAAAATATGTCATGTCATATTTAATAACCTCTCCTAAATTTTTCTCACATCGGCCTCTCCTGAGGTAGAAACTGAGCAATGGGTCCGTATAGTGATTTTTACTTATTCAATATTTTACCTACTTTTAAAAAATAATAATTAATATAAGTACCAATATTCATATTAATTGATATTTAATTTTAAATTTTAAAAAATAATTTAAGAAATAAGTAATTAATAGTAAAATAAAATATAAAATAAATATTTTCCTCATAATATGTTAAAAGTGACAAATAAAATAAATATATATTTCGAATAGTGATAAATAAAACTAAACTAATGGAGTATGGTTATGCTAAAAGATTTATTATATATATTTAAAATACAAATTATTAACCCTTGAAACTATTGTTCTAAAACTTAGGATCTATGACACAAAAATTTTGTCACGAAAAGGTCAGCATTTGACATTAATTAATATGCAATGTGTGAACACTGATGATGATTGTTGATCAACTTAATTACTTCTCACTCGACTTTACCAAAAGCATAACATATAAAAGAAGTCAGCATTTTGACATTGATTTGGATGTGTGAACACAGAGAATAAGAATAGATTATGATTTTTATCTTTTTGTTGTTTGTGATTGTTTCGTGTTTAGCATATGCCCAGCTAATGTGTAACTATTTAAAATTGATTATATGTCAGTCATCAAGATTTGGATTAAAATAACCCAAAACCACAACTTTCACTTTTGACTAAACCATTATACATTTATATTTACAGAGGAAAGTAACTGCCATTTAATAAAATTTCTTGTAGGATGACACACGTAGGGTGACGATATTAGGGTGACAACATATTACAAACGTCACTAACATTCAAATAAAGTTTTGTTCTGATTTTTTTTTTTTTGAATCCCGAATAACTCACAACTGCTACAATCTCTTCCTTTCGAGTGAGCACTATCCCCCACTGTGTAATAGCCTGCAAATCACACAGGGGATGTAAACCGCACTAGACAAGTTCTATGGCACATGCTCAACTCAAAAGGCATTGAGCGGAGAATCGATTCCACGTCATCCGTGTGGATAACCACACTCCTGAATGCTTGTTGTGATTTATTACATTCATTTTCCTTTAATTCTATTTTGACATTGATCATGGAGTAAATTTCTTAAATTATCCTTCAGGTTAGTAAAATTGTATACTAAACCTTTTTATTTTATTTTATATATCAATAAAATCGTTCAAACTTAATAAATCTTATCTCCTACTATAATATATAAAATAACTTCAACACACCGAAAATCTGACTATTGAAAAGGCCCAGGGCCATGAATTAAAAAAATTAAAAAAGATCTCTTTGAGCTTGTAACCAATATGCAAAAGATCAAGAGAGATGCAACAAGGTGAGAATCTAACGTTATATTATATTACAGTGGGTTGTATGTAGCTAGTATTATTAACATTACTTCATTCCTTTTAAAACTTTTTTAGTTTGTTTCAAAAAAAAAATTACTATTAAAAATAGTCAAATTTTGATGGGCGATTTTTTGGGAAATTTGTTCAAAATTTAAGATTTCCAACGGATATGGAAATCTAGTTTTTCTTTTCTTTTCTTTTCTCCACCCACTTTATTGATTATTAGCCTTGGTGGATAAAGTTATCTGATACTTGTTGTACGTGGAAGGTGACGATATCCCATGAAATTAATCGAGGTGCACACATGCTATTAAGGACATGACAACACGATTATATAAAAAAAATCCAAATTCTTTCTAGCAGTGATGATGCATTCCTAAATTTGAAAATAATAACCATACAAATATTATGACAGGTTTAAGATTACAAGTTTCAAAATTTTTATAATCACAAGGTTTAAGATTACAAGTTTCAAAATTTTTATAATCACACATATGCTATGACATGTTTTAGACCACACATTTCAAAAATCTTTATTTTCCTCCTTAAGCTCTATGCTAATTTAAACTATTTCACGTAAAATTGTGATGGAGGGATGATATTCGGCATAAAATGCATCCATTTAGCTGATAATTAGACTTCACATATGTTCTATATTCGTTTTTTTAATCACAATTGTAATCATTTCTTGCTTATTATGTGTGTTTCTTGATGTAGGAATGATTTTGAAGTTATGAGCATATTGAGAGCCAAAACACTTGTTTGGAGTTTGGAAGTCTGAGTAAGCCTGAGAAGAGTGATCTAAACAAATCGAGATACAAAAGCTAGCAGGAAATGAAAAGAAGAGAAGAAAAGAAAACTGACTACTGAAAACATGGTTGTGCGCGATATGGCCACGCTACCAAGCCCGTGTCGCACAAGCTTTAGAGTGAAGATAGCTGAAGAAAGAAAAAAGTGGTCACTGGAAAATTAATCGTGTGTGATGTAGCCACGCTACCAGGCCCGCATTGCACCAGACTTAAATGGAGGAAGTTCGGATTTTGTCCCTTTTTAAGGGCATTTTGATCCAACAAGTTCTCTTATAGATGATATAAATAGTTCAATAACTCGTTCACAAGGGTGCGACAGATTTCTAAAGAGAAAAGAACGAGAAGAATAGCAAGAACAACGAAATTTAACCTAGAGTTCTAATCTCCTCCTTTTCTTAATTGTTGGTTATGAAATTCTGTGTGATTCTCTTAGACACTAGTATGAGTAGCTAGATTTGGTTTCTAGAATGTTGATGGAATGATTTGTTGGATGAACTCGTGATTTTGTGTTAATTATAATTGAGTTGCTATTTTATTCTCTATTTGTGTCAACCCTCGACTAATGCTGCCATTATATCTTGTTGTTCTCGAGAGTGATTGTGATACAAAATTTTCAAATTATGCAATTAAGACAATTTGTCTTGATAACCTCAAATTATTCAGTAAGCGACTTCAATTAATAGCTAGATCATTGCTTATGAAAATCAATCTTCCCCTTTCAGTATGGGGATATGCCATTTTGAATGCAGCTACACTTGTATGTATAAGGACAACAAGTTATCATTAAAAACTCACTATTACAATTGACTTTTGGTTAGGAGCCAAATATTTCCCATCTTAAAATTTTTGATTATGCGGTATATGTTTCAATTGCTTCACCTAAACGCACAGAAATGGGTTTCCGAAGAAGGTTGAGAATATATGTTGGTTATGAATCTCCGTTTATTATTAAATATCTGAAACCCATGAAGGGAGACTTATTTACAACCAGATTTGCTTATTGTCATTTTAATGAATAAGTTTTTCCAACATTAGGGGAAAAAAAAAGAAGTAGGAAAAGGAGATAGACTAGAGTGCATTGTCACTATATCATTTGTATGCTCGTACTAATCGGTGTGAATAATAGATTCAAAAAGTCATTTATTTGCAAGATGTTGCAAATCAACCGTCAGACATAATTGCTGACCCAAAAAATATATCCTCACATTTTACTAAAAAAAATTTCACATATGATCTTCAACAAAATAGTGAGATAGATGTTCAATAGATCCTTTCGAGTGATAATCTTACAGATTTATTGATTAAGGCATTGCCAACATCAACATTTGAGAAGTTGAGATATAAGACCGGAATATATCATCTCCGAGATATCAAGTAAACTTTTCATCAGGGGGAGTGAAATATGCGTTGTACTCTTTTTTCTTAACCAAGATTTTGTCCCAATTAGGTTTTTCTAGTAAGGTTTTTAATAAGGCATCACTCATGACATATTAAAGATGTATGTAATCGTTTTCCTTCATTAGAGAATTTTTTCCCCACAGAGTTTTTTCTATTAAGATTTTAACGAGGCATATTATCTAGGAATGTTTGACCAAAATAAGTCATTATCTAAATTAATTTACAAGAATAGTATATGTTTTAAAAAAAGTTTCAAAACTAGAATAAACATATTTCACAGTAACATATTAGGTATTATTTTATTCAAATAAAATTGGTGAAAAAAGTGGTGGTTGATGGCGTTAAATAGAAATTCATTATTATGAGTAACGTTTTATGCTTAATTCGTAACTCACAGTAACAACTCTCTGTCAAACTCTGTCCATGTACAGAATCTGACTGAACATTTTATAATGTCGTAACCCTGAATTACGACTTACGACTAAAACGTTACTGACAGTAACGACTTTAAAGAACCGCATCATGGATGATATATATTTATAAATTTAAGTATTTTAAGCAGTCGTAAATGTTTTACGTAAAGTTTCAAGTTTAAACTATGAAAAACCAATCTTATCATGTTCTTTATAAATTTAAGCTTGAAAAACCATTCTAACAACTGAAAAGTGTTGCAAAATAATTTGTATAGTTTGCTCTTATAAATAATTAGATTATTTGCATTTCATCTAATTTTAATTTTTTAATTGATATTCACCATCTTTGAAGGCTTGAAAAAATAAATAAATCAGTAGTGGTTCTTTATCTTTAATATATAAAAATGTGGGATACTAATCAATCTAAACAAGATAAAAATAATTTTTTTAAAGTCCCAATATGGGTATTTTTGCCAGATTCCGTACATGGACAGAGTTTGACAGAAAATCGTTACTGTGAATTACATATTAAGCATAAAACGTTGCTCACAGTAATTAATTTCTCTTTAACGATGTCAACTATCAATTTTTTTCGTTAATTTTTTAAATAAAATAATACCCAATACGTTACTGTGAAATACGTTAATTCTAATCATGAAAATTTTCAAAAAAATATATTATTTTTGTAAATTGATTTAAATAATGGCTTGCTTTGATAAAAAAATTTATTATCTAGGAACATCCAAGGGGGAATGTTATGAATATAATGGATGAGAATAGGAGTGAATTGCCCGGTTAGTTCACATGCATGTATTTGCTTACATTCAAATATATCTACACATGTATTTACATAATATGTAACATTATCTTTTTCATTCTTGTCTTTGAGGATGTATCTTTGTAAATGTAAATTGAACACTTTGGCTCGTGAATTATATACTCAACATAAGAAAAGTTCTCTCCTCCTTTCTAAATTTCTTTTTCAATACATCTTATTTAATATTATTCTACATTACTCATTTTTTTTACAACATATCTCTACTTTTAAGAAGAGTTTGGAAAGAATCAAAAGGGTAATATCCTTAGAATTATGTCTTTAAATATCTTTCTTAAAGGATGTGCCATACACAACAATTCATTTTGTGCCGGAAATCAGAAAAATAAAAAAACTATCTTTGTAGCTCCAAAATATTTCAGTTTATGCTCCTACCTATTATCTGAATATACCAAAAAAGATGTACGGTCTAATGAGGCTACTATGAAATATTTACTCAGGGGTGGGACAAACTCAACTGAGCTCTATTGATTATTTGGTCAAAACAATCAAACTTTTTAAATAAATCAGTCGAAGAACTGACAAAATGCAGTTGGTTTATGATTTTTTCGATTTTTGACGCAGAAAAAAAAACAAAGCTCAGTTGATTTTATTAAAAAAAATTGGGATCAAACTGACCAAGTCGATCAGTTAAATTTTTTAATCGATTTTTATCGTGTTTTTAGCAGTCAAGGTTTGTTTAAGTAAACTCTGTTAGTTAAATCAAGCATGCTTCATTTTAACAAATTTAAAAGAATAAAGATAACTAAAATTATACTTGAAGGGGCAAAATAAACATACTTCTATAAATAAGGGATAATCTCTTAAAAAAAGACACCGCATCTATACAACTTGTACTAATTATGACTAATTAAACAATAGCAAATTAGTTAATTGTTAAACAGTAGTTGACATTAAATTCTTGGCAGGTAGAACATGTATGATGACGATATTAAGGTGACAACATATGATTAACGTCATTGTAACTTTTTGTCAACACTTGCGTCTCAGATCAGATAATATTTTGTACACATAATGTTCACACTATTTTTCAAAAACAAAAATAGTCAAAAATATCAAAAAAGATCTAATTGATTAAAAACTGGTTTAATTTATTTGATTTAATTACTATATTAAAAAAAACAAAGTTAATTAATTTATTATTTTTTTAATAAAAAATAATTCCAATCGAATCATAAACAAATCTCATAATATTAAAGTGTTTTATGCATATGGAAGTTGACTTTCTCGATCTAACGGATAAAATTTATCCTTGAAAACTTTTCAAAATTCCACCACTTAAAAGGAGGTAAAAGTCCAGAGTGGAGTTCAACTAATTCAATAGCTTTTCTTTAAGCAATATATTTATGTTTAAGTAAATTTATTAAATATTTAAAATATATTAAATTGAGAATTTGATTATTAATATTAAAAGCTATAATTCTAAAATTGAAATGGTGACTTTGCCTCTCACTGAATTGGTGTTTTTCTTTTCCATATAAATGAGGCCTCTCATAAAGGTTCACTTGTCACACATACTAATTATTAAATATGGAGTCCCAATGGCCAAAAAACTCATTGGCTGATGTGAAAAGGTTAATCAAAGAGTTGAATCGCGGCCAGGAATTCACACACCAACTAAGAGAAGTGATCTTAGAAAATGGAGGCACTACTACTAGTATGTTAGCAGAGGATTTGGTGGAGAAAATCATGGATTCATTTTGCAAGACTCTCTCAATAATAAACTCTTCAAATTCCAATGAATTAGTTTCTCAGCTGGTTCCGGTGGTGGCCGTTTTGCCTTGTCGGAAATCGCCGGAGGGCAGTTGCGAAACTTATTCACTAAAAAATGAAAGGGAATGCAACAAGAAAAGGTGAGAGTTTATTTAATAAGTTCTTGCCAAGATGAATTTAACTGCAACTCTAGGTATTATAATTTGATGAACTTGATTACTCGCTGTATGATTAATCAGATGTCATTTTATGATTGCCAAATCTTGCTGAGCATCTGCTTTTTCAAATATGCCAACAAAAATAGTTATTAGCATACATTGAAGTATGGTCTTATGGGCATCATGTCCATTAGTGATACTAACATCACATGTGTTACAGAAAAATTTCCAAACCTTGTTAGCTATATTAGTCTCAATGAACATGTGAAAGGTATTTTCTTTCATGTGAATATTCCGGCAGTTACAATTAGAGGAAGAGATTCACACCAAATTTCTTTACTGCTAATCATAGAGAGGTCATTCCGTTTGATCTGGTGTATTAATTATGGTCAAATAAAGTAATTTGATGATGAGTGAGTGACTAACAAATGATCTGGTACATATCCGTTGATTTATTAAGGGGCGGCTCAATTCATAGTTATTATTTCAGAAATTTATACTTCTTCTTGATTTCAATTTCTTTAATCAAGAAAGTGGCTTTATGAAATATTTCTTGCGTTTTAATTTATTTGTGTGATTTTAATTTGACATGAAGTTTAAGAAAATAAAGCATATTTTTAAAATATTGTGGTCTTAAATTAAGGATATGTCGAATGTACCAAAATATCCTTTAATCTTATGGTTATTAATATGTCATGTGAAAAGTTTAAATTAAAGAATTGCCCAAAAAAAAGATATTTTTGTGGAACGGATTAAAAAGGAAACTAATACAAACAAATTGAAACGAAAAGAGTAATAATTACTTCCTCGGTCCTTTTTTACTTGTCCTGTACTAAAAATAGATGTTCACTTTTTTACTTTACCAAGACATAATTTATAATTTAATGCTTACTTTATTTTTATGATTAACTATAATCATTTGCAAATATCTTAACAGGAAAATATCACGGACAAGCGTAAAAGAAACCTCAACTTTGGTGGATGATGGTCATGGTTGGAGAAAGTATGGTCAGAAACAGATCCTTGATGCCCCTTTTCCAAGGTTTACTTTTAACTCTTTAAGTCTTGTTAACCATTTAATTACATTAAGGTTTTTGTTTTGTTGTTAATGATGAATAAAGAGTAACCGGTAAAGTTGCTTCCCCGTGATCATAAGGTCACGGGTTCAAATCGTTGAAACAGCCTCTTGCAGAAATGCAAGATAAGGCTGTGTAGGATAGGCGACCCTTGTGGTCCGATCCTTCTCCAAATCCTGCATGTAGAGGAAGTTTAAGTGTATCGGATGAAAAAATATATATTGAGATTGAGATTATTAATATATGCAGGAGCTATTACAGATGCACCCATAAATTTGATCAAGGATGCAGAGCAACTAAACAAGAGCAAAGAATCCAAGCTAATCCACCACGGTTTCGGACCATATACCAAGGTCATCACACATGTACTCCAACTAATAATTATCCCACAGTTTCCCAAATTCTTTCCCACACATATCATGAGGATTCATCTTCAGTCTTGTTGAATTTTAATTCCAATACTTGTTTTCCCACATTTCCTTCAAGAAAAAAGGAAATCAAACAAGATGTTTCTCTGATCAGCCCCTTCTACTATACTATTAATCACAACCAAGAAAAATCATCAAGCTCCGACGACTGCTTTATTCCCTCCGATGATCATTTGATAGAAGCCGGGGCGTTATCGTCAGGGTCTGATAATGGGGATCATTTCATCTCCTCTGGATCAGTCTACTCTTCTTCTTGTACTAGCACTCACAGTACGGAGATGGAGATGGATATGTATACGATGGCAGACTTACTTGACTTTGATGAATTTATCAACTTATTATAGTAATTTGTGATATTGCACTAATTAAGAACCCTAGAACGAGAAAAAGAGAGAGAGTGTCTGTGGAGATGAAGAGGAGAGAAATTTTTATCTCTTGAAAAAATACCATACGGGCTATATATCAGTCTCAACACTGTTAATTGATTTGATTAATTAACTATCCTAATTAAATCTATGATTGGACCACTAAGCTAACTTAACAATAATTCTAACTATCTAACATCCCCTCAAGCTAGGGAGTGAGATGTCTATTGGTTGCTCGATTTCAATTTCTTCATAAGTCCTAACAACCATATTATCTCAGTGAGAGTTGTTGTCATACTTATATATTCAGCTTCTGTTGAACTTCTAAATACTTTATTCTGTTTCTTTGATTTTCAAGTGATAAGAGAGTTTTCAACCTTCGCACAGTAGCCAGTCATAGATTTTTTTAGAATGAGGGCATGATGCCCGATCATAAATCAGAAAAATTGGTACAAACGAGGAATTATTAAAGTTAACATGTTTCTCTAATTAAAATTACTACAATCCCAAAAATGAAGACGCAAAAGCACAAACATGATAAGTAAGATAATCGATAATTAATACTCCATTAAAAATGCAAGTTTAATTTGCTAGACTGAAACAAATCATCATTTATTCCCAGTACATAATTTTACAAATTAATATTCCTCACCATTGCATGTATCTGGAAATATGAAGTTGTCCAGTTGAATTAACAGTACCTAAATAGATACCATCTCTCTGGAGTTGCCACACACAATTGTAAGTAGGATTTGGGACAAAGCTAGCTCCATTATGGACACAAGTCTCTATATCATTAAATACATCAATCAATTTATCATATGGAGTCCACCAAAAGTGACAAAAGTATAATGTGGTAGAATCCCCACAAAATGACCAACTAAAGTCCTTCCTCACAGGAGGATATTGAACACCAAGATCAGTGTCACCTGATTGACAATGAAGTTTTAATCGTTGTGAATCTGGCGGAAGATTATTGAAAATGTGCACCCGATATCTATATTGTACAACACATGACTTACTTGTAACGTTATAAGGAAGGATACATAAAAAGAAAAGTATCTTGACTAATAAGAGATCATTCATGTTGAGAGACATAAAAGGATGAGAAATATTGTATTCTTAATTTTTGACGGAATTTATTATTGTTGGATACATGTATTATATATATATATATATATATATATATATATATATAAGAATGATTTCTACAGATGGAATTATTTTGTTTCCGTCACTATTAATGGAAAGTGAATCTATCATATGATTTTTTTTTATTATCTTACCTAAATTCATTTTTATAGAATATGGTAACAAAATCAAGTAGGTTAAGGAAATGTGATACATAGTGCTATTTTATTAAGAAAGTCACTAATTATAATATTTTTAATAAAATGGTCCAACAAGTTTAACAATTTATTAAATTTCACCCTTTGTGCATTTTCAAATTTTATATTTTACAATCTAGTTTGTCAATTAATAAAGTGAACCCTTTGTGTGAAATATGCAATTATAAAACTAACAAAATATTATTATCTTGCTTTAGCTTGATTAATTGTTGTGTACCAAATAAAATGCGAATCAATTTTTGTGTGTGTGTTTCGTGAAGTTATATTTATTACATTGCAACTTCGGTTAATAATATTTCCTTCATTTTAAAAGTTTTCTTTTAAAAAAAAAATTTATGTCAAATTAAAATAAGAAACAAATTAAAATGAAAGAAAATAAAATTATTTTCTTTCTACTAACTATTGATCGCAGGAACAACACATTAACCGGCGGGACCATTCGATCAACACCAGAAGGATCAAACAACGCATATGGTCGGGTTTAGGATCTCACAAGAAAACTAAAAAAATGTGTTGCATTCTTTTTTTTACCGTGATTTTTATCCTGATTGAATTTTTCTATGATAAAATTTTTGATAAGGCAACAAATATAAAATGTATTTGCCGAAAGCATCTACTGGGACTCCAAAGTAGGGCTGGACATTTTGTCGGGACGAGACGGACCGGGACGGGATGAGGGGAAGCGGGATGGGAAACTGGGTCAGGACGAATCGGACCGGGATGAACTGCCCAGCATATTAACGGGTTGGGACGGGACGGGACAAACGGGACAAAAATAATTCTTTTAAATTTTTTTTTAATATTAAAATTTAAATGTTTTTAAAAATTTTATACTCTTAAAGTCTTATATTTAGAAATAAGAATTTCAATTTTAAGGCTAATGCCTAATAGTTAGAAGTTAGAATTTAGAAGTTAAAATTTATAAATAAGAAAGAACTTCAAAGTTGAACTTGAAATTTAAAAATTTTAAATTTGAAAATTGAAATACAAATTTAAGGCTAAAAATCCAATGAAAGTCTAAACTCCAAACTCTAAAGTCTAAAGTTTATTAAAGACTTAAAGTTTTAAACTTAAAGTCAAAAAACTTAAAGTTTGAAATTTGAAATACGAAGTAAACATTTAGTTATTAATTTAAAAATTGAAAATTGAAAATTGAAATTAAGAATTTAATATTTTAAGGCTAAAATAATTTATAAATTTTATTAAAGACTTAAAGTCTTAGGTCTTAACTCTTAAACACTTAAAGTTTTTTGAATTTTAATTTTTGAAATATGAAGTAATTATTAAATACTTATTTGTATCTATAACTTGTAGATATGTTTGTAAATAATTAAGATATAATACAATAGATAATAAAATTAAAAATTAAGGCTAAAAGTCTTTAAATTTATTCATATAAAAATTAAAATAATATCATAAAAATTTGTATTACAATTTACAAATATTAGTAGAGCGTCTAATCTACGCAGCCACCTTCTAGGAAGGGTTCTGTTTGGATTAAGCGAATATAATACTAATATTTGTACATCTTTATGAAATCTCTTTCTAATTCTTCTATTTGTTGAGCCGAAATATTTTCTGGCACCGGCATAGATTGTTGTGGGTCTTGCGCTTCCATGTCATCAGCACTATTAATTGCTGAATCCAAAAAAGCTTCTAGTTGGGAAGTTAACTTCGGTAGCCCGCGATTTCTCCGCTCCGCATTGATCCAATCTCTGAAATTTATAGATACCTCCAAGTTGTCTTCTGCTAGTGAATATCGATGATCTCCAAGTTGAAATCTTGCCGCACTGAAAGCAGCCTCCGAAGCAATAGATGATGCTTGAATAGCTAGCACGTCCCGAACCATCTTTCTAAGCCTTGGAAATATGCTGCCACGAGCTCTCCACCAACTCAGAATGTCCGGCGTGCCATCAGCGGAAATTGTAACATTTTCCCTAGCTGAAGAAAGATAATCATCAAAATCACAACTGTTAGAAAAATCAAGACCAATAGTACTTTGCACATATCCATGGGTACTATCTACTCGGACCCTAGAAGTTCTAGGATCATTAACGGAATTACCACTATGCAACCGGCAATAAGTCTCATACATCATTTTAGCCTGCACTCTAATATGGAAAGCAGCATTATTAATTGGACATAATCGAGTTCTTAACATACTAATAGCACTAGTATTAGAAGAAGCATTATCTACTGTAACACTCAATATTTTATCACAAATGCCAAAAGATTGTAAAACTTCAAGCATAGTAGCAGCTATATATGTAGCAGTTTTTCTCTGCTCACAAATTTTATAACCTAATATTCTTTTTTGTAAATTTCAATTATGATCAATCCAACGTGCTGTAACAGTTAAATAATCAACGGAATTGACACTACGACCCATATCAGAAGTAATAGAAAATCTACCATCAAAATAACTAAATAAACAACGAAGATAATGAGCATGCTTTGCTTAAAATTCAAAAATGTCACGTTTAACCATGTTTCGCAAAAAACCTTCAAAAGAAGGATTATATGTTTGTTGAATATACATAATAAATCTGAGATGGGAGGGAAAACTAAAAGGCAAACCACAGACCGCAATCATTTTTGCGATGTTTTCACGATCTCTATCCCTATCATATTTTCGTAGTGTAACAGGGCCACTTGAGTTTGAAGGATTTAACTGGCCCTGAACCATATTGGAACCCCCTTCCGATCCAATAGGGACATCACAACCGACAGCTTTAGAGGCTTCTTTAGCCGCCAAAAATTCAAGTTTAGAACGTTGTAATAAATGTCTATGTAACCCCCCAGTTCCACCTTTGCTTCCGCCGCATTCATGCTTAAATACTTTTTTACACTTATTACAAATAGATTGAGTTCGCTCCTCATTTTGATACATAAATTGCCAAACAGCTAAAGTTTTAGCCTGTTGAACCCTAGTCTTGCCCCTAGTAGGATGCAAAGGGGGAAGTTGAGCTTCACACTGAGGAGTATCCTGAGTTGGAGCTTCGGTAACGGGACTACTATGTGTATCATCTAATTCTTCTTCTTCTACTTCTACTTCTACTTCTTCATTTAATTCTTCCTCTAATAAATTTCCATAAACCCTTTCCAGCACTTCATTATCTAATGGAGTTTCCGAATTAATATTAAAAGGAGTACTATTAAATTGCGTAAAAGCTTCATTATTAATTCTAACTCTAGGGACTGAAGAAGAACCACCAATTTTTTAGCAGTTGAACTAGAACCTGTACTTTTTTTACCAGTACTAATATCAAATGCACCTGCAACCTTGGCCATAACACCCTTTCCTTTTCCAATTTTTTTTTCCAGAATTCATATTATAATTTATGAATAAATAAATAAAACACAACTAAAATTATGACTAAATAAATATAACACAAGTATATTTAAATAAATAAGATAAAAAAATTAAATGTGTAAAGCCGTAAATAAATAAATAACAAAAGTAAGTATGAATTATGGAACGAATGTACCAAACGTCTGTGTAAAATACAGACGAGTATAACCAATTGTTGGAAACTCGGAATTCAAAAATTGATGTAGCAAAACTAGCGAGTAGCAATTAGCAACTTGAGAGTTGAGACTTGAAACTTGAAGCTTCAAATTAATATAACTAACACAATTTCAACTAGATTAGAGAATGTAGGGAAATTTGAGAGAAATTGATAATTGATAATATTTGAGATTTGAGACTTGAGAGAATGAGTATGTAGTAGAGATTAGAGAAGAGAAGAGTTGAATTGTTAGATGTGAATAAATTGTGAAAATGTGGGGGTACTTATAGTTTTTAAGAAAAGGATCAAAGTGTAATTTTTAAAACTAAGGGGTGTAAAAAAAAATTTAAAAATATTTGGGGGGGGAGGGAGGCTGGAGGGGGGGCTGGAGGGGGCTGAAAATAGAATATAGCTGTTGGGGTGGGGGCCCCAATGGCTATAAATGGCTATAATTATAAAAAAGAAAAATTAAATTTTCTGGCCAAAACCGGGACGGGACCAGTCCAGTACCGGGATGAACCGGGCCGGGATGACCGGTAATTAAACCCGTCCTGTCCCGTCCCACTCCCGTATCCCTCCATCCCGCGACACGAGCCGGGCCAGCCGGACCGGGACTATCGGGACGGACCGGGACGTCTCATCCCGCCGGCCAGCCCTACTCCGAAGTAGGATATTGGCCAAAGGACCCCAGTGCCCAAGTGATAGTTCAAAATACTAGGACTTCCTCGTCAAACTGAAATGTCGGACTGCCTCAAAAAGCTCCATAATTAAAATTTGCTTTTACATTATGTAAGGGTTCAAGATCTGGTTTGAATCATTTCGAACACATAAGGTCTATGAATTCACTAGGGTCGATTTTGCCTCTAATTTGTATTTCACAAGGGTTGTTTTCCCCCTCTATGGATATTACCTAAGTCGATTTCTCCCCTACGAGAGTGAATAAATGCCACACATTTTCATCTCATTTTTGTCTTTACAACAAATAAGCTCCCGGGCTTGAGTAAATAGGTTACACTAGAACCACATAATACAATCTCCATACTCAAATTGAACACAACTACCACCATGACGATGTACTCTCCAAACTCATAGTGTAAAGGTTCTCAAAAGAACCTGGTGCCTAAAATGGGGTTGAGACGTCCTCCTTATAAGCATTGAACAAAATAAAGACCTTTCTTTATAAAGTATCAAACGTTTTCTCTCAATTACTTATGAATTGGATGAATTATTCTGTCACACCCCGCCTTGGGGGGTATGACTGGCACCTGGTGTCTGCTAGGCTCTGGACTGCTAAATGGTCCAGCCTAAGCACGTCTGGTGCTTTGGCTGGCCCTGACTCTATTCCAAGAAGCAAATCGGCTATATAACGGTTGTAAACACAGCCTCCGGCCATCTGGCCTATAGCCACCTGTACCTGTACTATCAGCTAACCAAAACACATTCAATATAGGAAAACATATGCGGGCCGACGAGGCCACCATGCTGTCTAGTTATCTATAACTCAACAATGAAATACTAGAAAGCTACGTGACCGGCAAGGTCACCACTACTGTCAAGCTTTGGCCCCACACGGCCAACACAAAAGAAGTAGAAGTACTAACAGCTATACAACTGCACGGCCTCACACGACCGGCTCAACTGACCACAGGGAAATATATACAGACTGCAAGCCTCTAGGAATAACAATAGAAATGATCGAGACAAGGCCCCGACCTACCCGTACTGTACAACAAAAGAAAATGAAATACACCTCTGGAATTCAGTCTCTGGATAACAGGAGCTGAATGCTCGATCGCTGACAGGAATCACGAGGGATCGCCTCCTCGTCTATGAGTACCTGCAGGCAAGTAATGCAGCGCTCCACCGGGAGTCAGTACCGCTGGTACTGAGTATGTAAAGCAATAACTGAAAGAAATATCTGAAAACAACAATACAACTGATGAAATTGAAATAGGAAGGAATAGATTAACTGTCTGATAATGTAAATTATGCCTACTCTTAGCTATACTGGAAGGAGTAGGAGTCATACCTGGAGATGTATCGTTCTATTGTCGATCTACTCGTATCTAATGTGACATGGCATAACATGACATAACATAACATAGCATACACAAACCTTACCCGGCCCCCATAAGCTGGGAGGTACAACCAGCACAAAATCTATACCCCTACCCCGGTCATCCCATCTCCTATAATAACTATAAGCATCCTGCCGGTCCCCTGGGTATGCACTTGGGCTCGCTGAGCCCCTAACTATAACTGTACCTGAGTCCGGAGGACTCCTGAATCAACACCCGGGCGTATCCGCTCGACAGGGGTGTATAAGGGCCGACCAAGGCACAATATGGGGAAAATTGGCATCCCATCTTCGTCCCCTGTGGGACGGCATGCCACTCCGTAGAGCGACGTATCCTCGTCCTCTGGAGGACGAGTCAATACAGCTATTAACCCTGGGGCGGTCATGAATGCTAGGTAATCCAACCCCAAGACAATACAATGGTCTCAACTAGTAATACTATCTGCATATATCACATGTTGAAGCTAATAATTATAATATATCTGTGTCTACTGTGTGCTGAACTAGTAATGGTAATATGTACGTACTTAATACATGTTGAGACTGATAATAGTATATATGTATAAATATAATCTTCTGCCATACTGTACTGAGTCTAACGCTGAACAAGATATAGTTTTTCTGCTGAAAACCATGTTGTATACTGAGTTTCTATAGTAACATGATTTACTATCTCTAACATGCTTCCTAAACTTCATTTTAACCTATCATTCTACTTCTGAGATGCCTTACAGATATTACATTGTTTTACTGGGTTTCAACTGGATACGGTAATATCCTAACATTCTGTACTACACCACATACTGAGCATGCTGTGTCGTTCCTAACACGTGTATTAGAATCTATATCGTGCTATCAAGTTTCGTGCTAATTATAACCTGATGCTTCTAATATCGTACCAACATTTGTAACAAACATAATACATGACTTCTGAACATTCTACTGGCCTTTAAATTACTTTACTATACCGAGATTACTAACTTGCTGAGGAAACTAGCTTTACATACCTTCACTTCTGATTTCCCGACTAGCTGGCGTAGCTTGGTCAGTATTTCAGCTATTCCTCCCAACTGCATTCATATATATATCAATCAGTACTAAATACAACTTTATTCTGAAGGACGACATCACTTTCGATATAATTATAGCCTAAACTTAGGCTTATCGAAAGACGATCGAAAACTTGCTATTTTTCAGAAGTCCAGAAGGGAGAAATACTCACTTCACAACTAGAAACACATAGACACTAGTTTGGAGCAATTCCACTTACCTTAGTCCGGTAGCTCGATGATTCGTCAGCCGTATTTCGCGAAACTAAATCCGTAGGGATGCTCTCTGATGCTAAATACCTCGGTATCTGAGATTAATTTGAGTTTGGACAACGTTTGGCAGCGTAATCGAACGATTATATGTTTACCCTCTTCGTTCTCCTCTGTTCCTCTGCGTTTTCTGGAAATTTTATAAGTTTTAAATGAATTAAAACCGAAGTGGGCTTTATATACTTGAGCCTAGACAAGGCCAACGTGTCACGGAGCCAACGCGGAGGCTCCACCTCCGTGACACGTTGCCATCGCGGAGGGGCTCTGCCTCGGCTCCTTCCGCGATGGTTCGACAGGCTATCCGTCCGATCCTTTCCCGAGTCTTTCTCTAGCACGTATGGCCTCCAAATATGCCTAACCACCGTGCGATTAAGCCATCTAGGTGTCGAAAATCTTACGGGGTATAACATATTCCTGATCATATCTTGCGATCAAAAGTTCTATAACAGAATTAGGTCAAGAGATCGATTTTCTGCAAAAAGGTTTAAAAATAATAAAATCCTTAAAGACCAAAAGCATCCTTCCAAATACTGAACTACTTTCCTCCGTCGCGCGAAAAAAGAAATAGTTCTAGAAAAGGATTGTGGCGGCTAATCTATACGGTTAAATGCCTAATATTAGTCGTACGATTTATTCCCATCGTCTAAAAATGAATACGGTTCCGAAAAATGATTGAAACAAAAAATATTCCTTCTAGCTAAGTGTTCAATACCTTGTCAAAAGGACTTCTAGAAGTCCCCTTGCATCGAATTTCATTCTTATTGTAAATTTGAAATTTAAATTTAGAAAGCATAAAGAAAAAACACAGCAAGTCAAATTTTTATTCATATACAATTATTGATTTGAGTTCTAAGAAGTGAAATGAAATGTCTATTAAAAAGTCGAGCTTTCCTTTCATGTTAGCAGTTGAAATTAGATCCTCAAATATAATTGTTGTGTTGATATTGTGCGAGTATATGCCTAAGAAGACCTCGAGTTAGAGGTTCTGTTTATAGAAATAAGTTAAGTATTCATGAGCGTTGCTAGGGGCTTAATTCTAATGTACTGCGAGTTATAAAGAAGATTAGCGGAATGACTTATAAAAAAAAGAGTTAGGAGCGTGAATCTTCAAGAAGTGAATAGAATAAATTTCTAAAGAAGTTATATAGAACTTAATTACATAAGTTAATACATATTGATTATGCTTGTTGTGTGTGTGTTGTGGGTGCTCAAACACTATTAACCTTAGTGGTTTGTAGTTGATATACAGTGTGTGCTATGGTATTGTTGCCCCTATGTGGCTAATAGTGTGATCAGGCACTATTGCCCCTTTGTGGCCAATATATTGTCTGCGCTAAGGTGTTATTGCATCTCATGGTTGATACGATTTTGACTCCGTATACATACTCAGACAAAGTGAAAAATTTAACCAAGCGCGGATAAACGGCGGGAGTAACTATGACTCTCTTAAGGTAGCCAAATGTCTCGTCATCTAATTAGTGACGCGCATGAATGGATTAACGAGATTCCACTCTCCTTTTCTACTATCCAGCGAAACCACAGTCAAGGGAATGGGCTTAGCAGAATCAGCGAGGAAAGAAGACCCTGTTGAGCTTGACTCTAGTTTGAATTTCTGAAATGACTTGACAGGTGTAGTATAAGTGGGAGTCGAAAAGCGAAAGTGAAATACCACTACTTGTAACGTTATTTTACTTATTCACTGAATCGGAAGTGGGGCACTGCCCCTCTTTTTGGACCCAAGGCTTACTTTGCAGGCCAATCTGAGCAGAAGACATTGTCAGGTGGGGAGTTTGGCTGGGGCGGCACATCTCGTATGGAATAGAAGGGTAAAAGCTCGTTTGATTCTGAATTCCAGTATGAATACAAACCGTGAAAGCGTGGCCTGATGATCCTTTAGACCTTCAGAATTCGAAGCTAGAGGTGTCAGAAAAGTTACCACAGGGATAACTGGCTTGTGGCAGCCAATCGTTCATAGCGACGTTGCTTTTTAATCCTTCAATGTCGACTCTTCCTATCATTGTGAAGCAGAAATCACCAAGTGTTGGATTGTTCACCCACCATAGGGAACGTGAGCTAGGTTTAGATCATCGTGAAACAGGTTAGTTTTACCCTACTAATGACAGTGTTGCAATAATAATTCAACCAGTATGAGAGAAACTGTTGATTCACACAATTGGTCATCGCTCTTGGTTGAAAAGCCAGTGGCGTGAAGCTACCGTGTATTGAATTATGACAGAACGCCTCTAAGTCAGAATCCAAGCTAGAAGCAACGCGTGCGACCACCGTCGGCTTGCCGACCCGCAATAGGTAAAAAAGCTTAATGAATCTACATAATTCATAAGTTTCACAAATTACTTACAAGCTACAAATTATAGCTTATAGGCTACTGATTATAGCTTCCAGACTATAGATTACAGGTTTTTTATGCCTTCAAATTATATAAACTATTGATATTGTAGCTTATTATGTTACCCTTCAGTTTCTTGAGTTAGTTAGTATGCTATTCAAGTTTCATATTATATCCTACTCTGATTTACTAATTGTAGCTTATTTAGGTATTATCTCTGCCTCACATACCAGTATATTATTTCATGTTGACGTCCATATTGCCTGGTGGGAGCTGCATTCATACCTGCAGGTCCAAACTGAGGTCCAAATAAACCTCTTCAGCGAGAGTTGTCGTGTTCAGCCATTTTGGTAATCTCCATTCTTCTTAGAGCTGTTGAGCTAGAGGTCCAGTTTGTGTTTTGAGTATGTATGTAGCAGATGGGTAGGTCTGGAACTTATCCTAACTATATGATAGTCAGTTTACTCTTAGAAGCTTGTAGATAAGTGATACGAGTTGTCAATATGTTATTTATGGCCTTATCGGCTTCTGTTTAGCTGTTGAACAAATTGTAGCCTCGTCAACTTGTTGCTTATCTGTTGACAAAGATTACGGCTTTGTCGACTTTATATATACATGTATGAGTTGTTATAACCTTGTCAATTCTATTTATTTTATTCTGTAACAGTGTTATCATGGCGGCCTTGTCGGTCTAACTGCCATATAGGTTGTATAAGTTTCAATGGCTAGCTCGGTCGAGTAAGGCACCCGGCGTCGCTCGTGCCTCCCCAGGTTTGGGGCGTAGTATATAAGACATCAGTTTCCAAGAATCCTTTGTTCCTTTAATTTGTGAACCTCGTATTGATAACGTGCTATAAAATAAGAGCAAACAAGTAATAATATAAACAAGAAATGTTGAGAGAAAAGAAAAAAGAGCTCTTCTTATTCTCTAATTATCTTCAAATATATATAATATGAATTATTATGCTTCTATTTATAGTGTTCATAGAGACATTCAAAAAATTATCAATAAGATGACATTAACCATTGAGATAATGGAGGAGGTTACGGAAATGTAAGGCTACAAGCATAATGGTGATGTATAGTGGAGGTTATCTTCATAATGAAGGAAAGTAATAAAAATAAGTAATGAAAGTTTATTATATTTGTGCAGTGAACATCTAAAATAAATACATTTAACAACAATCTTATAATAGTAACTAATATCATAAATCATAACTATTACTTTGTTACCAAAGAAATTAAAATCTAAGTTAGCTTTCCTCGTTACATTAATCTCTCTTTATTGCTTAATATATATTTTCAAACTTAGGACTCAAAAAGTTGGCACAAAATGCATAACCCCCGTCACCATTACTTCCACCCCCACACATACAACGCCACGAATTCAGAAATTTAACTTTTATACACTAACAATATATGTAATTATTTTAAACTATGTTTCAACAAACCAATATTGGATCATGAAGACAACTACCCTTCAAGTACAAGTCTTATTCATAGTTGTTGACAAATTTCCAGCAAAATCGCGCTCGCGCAGACCCCAAACCAAAGCTAGGGAGGATAAAACCACAGGAACAGGGCCAAACATCCAGAATAAAAGAGGAAATGCCATACAGAGCACCCTGTCCCCAACAAAAGCCAATGTGAATCCTCTTTCAAATATGGTCTCTGTGTGCCTTGGATTTATAGAGAATTCCCCCAATGCATTCACCAAGAAATTAGCATCTATTAAGAAACCAAGTGCCATGGAGCTACACAAGAAGCTAGCCACCAAAAAAATTGTTGCTGATCCATATTTTAGTACAATTGTCTTCCCTGTTTGTGACCCAAAGAAAGCACTAGTAAAGAGGTTGCTCACTTTTAAAGTGTTGTTTGTCAAAGCTGCCATTGCCAAAGTGATGAGAATTGTGATTGTAGCTGTCAGTATTGTCTCCATTAAAGCATTTCTCAAACTTTGTACAGCCAACGTGCCTTTCTTTTCGCTTCCCTGCCACACGCACGGAAAAAAAAAAACATCAACCGAGGTGAATTCAAGATTTAGAGTCAGCGAGTACAGAATGAATAAGAAAAAAAGTTTTGTATATGCATACAAAGTTAGAGTTGAAAGCAGAATCGAACACATAGTGACCCCTAGATCCGTATTTGTTCATTAGAATCAGGGGTGAAGCCACGATAGTAATTATGGGCTTGATAGAACTCAGTATTTTTTGTTCAAATCTTATATTGATGTTAAAAATTCATTTAATATGTGTAGATAATTATTTAGAATCCATTAAGCTAAAGAAATTGTGATAAAGAACCAATAAACAAAAAATTCCGACTCCACCTCTTATTAGAATCAGGGTTGGAGCCATAGTGGTAGTTACGAGTTTTTTAGAACTCAATAACTTTGGCTCAAATCCTATATTTATGTTAACAATTCATATGATACATACAAATAACTTATCCATAACCTGATAAGCAAAAGAAATTGTGATCAAGAACCAAAAAATAAAATATCTTGACTCCGCCTCGAGTTAGAATCAGAGCGGAGTCACAGTGCTAAATGATAATTACTCAATAACTTTAGATCAAATCCTATATTTGTGTTAGAAATTCATTTAATATGTACAAATAATCTATCCAGAACTCCGTAAGCCAAAAAAAAAAAAAGTAATCAAGAACCCCATAACCTAAAAATTCTAACTTCGCCTCTGATACGAATCTTCATAAATATTTAATTAATTGAAATTTAAAACTAAAGAATGAAATGAAAGACTTGCTTGATTGAGCTCACGCAGCCAAGATCTCCTCTTGAGCATGTTCATACCAATGGTGGTGTGAGAAGGCTTATGCTTCAAGTGGTGCCAAAGATAGGCATGGTAGCCAATTGTGATGAAAAGACTCAAGGGGACTAATATGGTGTCCAAGAAATTGATGGCACCCATTAATTCAATTAATTCTCTATAGAGACAGAGTTTTGTTTGGTGTTTATATTTTGAGTATTTGAGATTGCTCTCAAAGGGATTTATCTTTGCTTGTAGAAAGATAGGGTGTGTTGAGAGAAGTGGAGTTATACGTCATTAGCAACTAGCAAAAAAGATGGTGACATGCATGCACTCTCTTGTCAAAATTTAGGTGGGGGGTGTCTATTGTGGAAAATACACACAATGGACAACTTGTATAATGGGATCTGAGGATAATGAAATAATAAATGGAGTCTGATTAAGGTTACATTGTTCTCCTCCTTTGCCCCACATTTTTGTTTATAAGCTTTTCTCCGGAATGTCATGGAATTGTGTATGAATGCGATTAAGGGTGTGTTTGGTGTGACGGAAAATATTTTCTTCAAATATACACGAGTTTTTTCTGTTTGGCAAGTAAATAAAAAATATAAGAATATTTTTGATGCGAAGGAAAATATTTCCTTAAAAATACGCAACTTTCTTACTCTTTGGTAAATAAATAAAAAATATTGATGTTATTGGGGTTGTTTGTGGGGGCAAGTGGGGGTGAGGATGGGGCTCTGGCAATGAGATGAGGGTGGAGATTGGGGGCGATGAAGAGGAGTTGTATCAGGGGAATGACACTTGTGAAATTTATTTTTCATCATCAGAAAAATTATTTTTTAAATTTTTAAGAAACTTGTGTTTTAAAAAATATATATTTCTCCCAACATTTGACCAACTAAACATGAAAGATCTTTCCACCATAACAAATACGTTCTAAGATTTTTATCTTTGACAATTATGTAAATAATATTTTAATTCATCTAACAAATTAAATTTTTAAATAAGATAGATCATATAATTTAGCAAAACAAGTGGAGATCATGGATTGAAATCAAATAATTCTCACGTGCATGCTTAATCAACCTGTAAAGAAGAATAAAATGTGTAAGCAAAGGGAAGTATTGAGACATAATTAGGTGAATAAAACGTGTGTCTTATACCTATCTTTAGTTAAACTTTTAAGTATTCTAATCACTCAATTTACCGGTTAACGACTTGTTTGGAAGGTCGTTATTTATGGTGTTGTTACTTTAAATATAATAGTTATTCTGATTATTAATTTAAATTTTATTATGTCTTAATTTTAAGTTTTTTGATATTTAATTATAAAAATATTATTTTATACAACGATCAATTTAATGTGATCACGTCATTATAATCTTTTTCTTTTTTTCGTTTTGTCTTACTTATTATTTAATAATTATTTTTTTTAATTACCCTAGCTTTGTTATAATAATTTTCTCTTGTATGATACATTTTTTGTAATATTAATTTTTCAAATTATTACTATATGATACAATTTATTACAGTATAATTAATCAATATAAGACAAAAGATAAGTAAGAATGATTAAGAAGAAAGTGGACACACTGTTCTCTTTTTCTTTCCCTTTATTGCCTTACCACAAGATAAGATTAAACTAATATATACACACAAAAGCATGTACTTTGCATGAAAGAAAGTATGAACTTCAAATTAGCACGTAAAAGCAAGATGCGTGACCGAATGGCCACTTGAATTTTTATATAAATATCCAATTGAATTTACTATTTACTTTTTCTATGATTAGTGTGTGTCTCTATATATATATATCATTTATTTAAGTTTATATAATTGAGTGAGAAATTATTTAAATTAATTCTTCTATATAATAATTATCCTTTTAATCAAGAAAAGAGTTTTTGAATTTGAACTTTTTTTGATTTGCTATCTACAATCTAATGTGGGATAAAGAAGTGGTCAATTCTTAAAAGTAATACCATTATGAGGTACAGTAACCCAGGGTAATACAAATGATACAAGAATTATGGTATTGGATAATAGATATTTTTTTTAAAAAGAACAAGAAAAAAACATTGATACTTTAAGGTGGCATCTAGGATTAATTGTTAGGTGGTACTGTATAACTACTTTAGCTCCAAAATTGGAAGCTAATGAGAGAAGATATAAAGTGTCAATATAGATTAGAGAAATAACAGGGTAAAATGACAACTTTGCTCTGAGTGGAAAATTGGAGGGGAAAGGCTCCATTAACAAGGGCAACAAAGAAAAAGCTGCCAAACTAAAGGTGGTTTATTTATTTATTTATTATTTGGATATCCGTGTTAATATTTTTATTAATTTAAATTTACTTTATGTGAGACCTATTTAAGAAAGAAGTGCTTTTTAAAAGATTTTTTCTTTATTCAGAATTCAAACTTGAGACATTTGATTAATAATAGAATTCAAATTCGTATATATATATATTATATATGGATCATAGGAGTATATATAGAATTAAAAGAGAACGCTTTCCTTATATGAATGAAGTTGTTAGTTGTTCAATCTGAACTTCTCTTCATTAATTTGGTAATTTACTTCCAAATATATATAGGGAGAAAAGTGAATATTTCCATTCTTTAAATACCCTTTGAGCTAAAGTAACTTAGGGTAATGCAAATGCTCCAAAAATCAGGCATCGAATTATTGATACTTATAGGGTAATGTCTAGGGTTTATTGTTAGGTTTATGACCACTTTAGCCCAATAATTGGAACTAGCCGGGAGACAAAGAAAAAGTATAAAAGTTTATGTACATAAACTGAGAAAAGGATCAAATTAACAATTCACTATCTTTGGATTTGGGTTCAAATTAATCCAATTTCTTTTAGGTGGATATTGATAGTTCATATTCTTTAAAAAGTGGTGAATGTTTAGTTCTAATCCTAATCGCCGTGAGTTTTATTTAAGAAAAAATTACATTGTATAACAGTTAGGGTAAAATAATTACCTACTTTAGTCATATTTCAATTTATTATACTTCTTTGGCCATCATTGATTTTTTGAGAAAAAGTACGCAAAATAAAACATAAAACTAAACTAACTACTTCAAAATGGATTTTCCCATACTAATTTTTCAAATATTCAGTTGGCCCAAAGTAATTACAATTTGTGTTCCATTATGAGTTTGAAGGTTTTTTGTGCATAAGTGGCTATCAGTGATACCATGGTAGTATATGAATATACCGTGATGGTATCATGAAAGATTTGAGGAGTGTCTTGTTGAATAACCTAAGCAGTCATTCATGATAACATGCCAATATATAGATATACTGTGATGGTATCATGAAGGATTGAGGAGTGTGTTTCTGAAGGTCTGCTCATCCTCAGTGATACCATGACAGTATATGGATATACTATGATGGTTAATGAAAGATTACGATATGGGTATTTCCTATAATTAATTAGGGTGTATGAAAGTAAAGAGATATCGAACCGTAAAAAGTTTGCTCCGATGGGACAACTATGTAAATTTTTTCTTGTTTTTTTTTTCTTTTTTTGCTAATTTGTTTTCTTCTTTCTTCTACTTTTTTCTGCTTCTTTTTTTTTTTCTTCTTCTGCTTCTTCTGTTGCTTCTTTTGTTTTTCCTTTTCCCCTTAACATGAAGAGGCTCCTTAAGTTTATTTGGGTCTTGTCATAAGCATTTAGGTGTAGATAGTTGGTGGTTTCTATCTCCTTGTGGTTGAGAATTGTTTACAGTCATTATAGACTTGAAGGAGTTCTTCACAAACCTAAACTATCCACAATCTTTTCTTTTTCTTGATTATAGTAGATTCCTTTGTTGTTGTGCAATTGGATTTCTTCTTTTGTGATCTAGCTTCAATTCGAAAACAATGGATGTATTACTCTCTTTGATGCTTTATGTCCGGATCAAAGCATATGTCAAGTGCATCAAAGTCCATACACAACATGTTTTCTCCGCAACATTACTAGTTGTCCTTACAATTTTTTTTTTATATTGAAAAATTTAAAACTTCATTGTTTGGAGTTTTTAGAAGTTTGAAAACTTATAAATGGGTTTTGAATTTGTTGAAAATTTTAACAAACTAATGATTGTGGTTCATTGATAGTGTCATTTCAAAATTGTGGTTAAAATGAAGCTATTTGAAAAGATTTGTCCCATTTTGAATGGAGTTTGGTAGTTGAAGTTCGGAGAAGATCAAGCACAATTTTTTGTATAACTTGTATAATTTTGTATAATAGTGTAAAAGTGTATATAAGCACCTCTTATACACTATTATACACTTTTATACAAGGTTTACATATTGTGTCAGTGAATGTATAATGTTGTATAACGTTATATACTGTGTATAAGCACTATTGCAAAAAAAAAAGACTATACAGATGTAATATAAAAATATGAGTTATGTGAATGTAATATTTTATATCGGACTGTATATTTTTGTAAAAATTCCTTTTTTAACAGAGACAACTAATATCACGTGCCCTCGTATGTTCCCCTCCAAGCTCAGCTTTGTTTGCACTGTCCATCATCGTTTAAGATTCTTCTCCTTGACACACGACTATCAAAGATCAACTTCACTCTTTATTTATTTCCTTTTTTTCTAATCTCCAAAAAACCTTAGAGTCTTAAACCCATATCATATTTCCTTCAATAGCATAATTGAAGTTTAGAAGTAACAATGTCCTTAAGGCGCAATAATGGCAAAGAATCACCCCAATTTATGGTGAATTTGTTAGTATCGAACTACCCTTCACACAAAAAGTTAATATAGAAAATATATTTTGAATGGAAAGACACTTTGACTACTTTGTTGCTCTTCTTAAAAAAAAATTATGACTGAGATCTATGTCCCTAAATATGGATATTTATGTTTGTCTTAATGTTAATATCTTATCGTATATTTTATTTTTTTTTTATTAATCTATCATCTTACTAGGTATATTTTTCATGATTTCAGAATCGATAGGGAAGTATCATCTATCAGTATCAAAATATATCATGGAGGAATTATGAAACCCATGTAAGATAAGTAATATCTTGGTAAAAACATCGACTATATTGATAATATTAATGTAAAAAATTCAAACTTGATGAGTTCAAGAAGATAGAAGAGATTTATAGACATTCAAGGGACTCAATAACTTTTTGGTATAGATGAAAAATCAGGTAATAGATGGAGGTTGATATCTACGGATAAGAAAGCATATGCAGTTAGCAGAAATATCCCAAATGACAAGGTTTTTGAAATTTATTTTGAACATCTAACTCATATTTTAGTGTAGACAATGTGAATTTGGTATATACTCAAATGTTGGATATAAAGACAGACAATTGTATGTACGAGAAAATTCATCGGTGATAATTTTAGTATTTCAGAACCTAACTTATCTGATGATATACTTATTAATAAACATGAAAAGATTGCAGATAGCATTTTGAATGAAAGGAAAATTTTTAGTATCAAAATAAAGAGAAAGTTGGCAGCGTCAGAAGGAGATTTCGATTCTGTTGATTCTGAAGACATAAAAAGTTTGCATAGCGACTCTGAAAATGAGATATGTGATTCTTTTCAATTCACTTTGCATATAGACGAAGATAATATGGTATTAGCTCTGGAGTATACTTTCGAAAGCAAACAGGACTTAAGAATATTGTAGCAACTCATGAGATTAAAATTAAAAATATATCCGATGAAAGAAAAATAATAAAGCGAGAATAAAGATTGTTTGTATACATTCGGAGTGAGAATTAAAATCCATGGCATATCGAATGCAATGAGTCATATCTTTTCAGATTAGAAGTATAATCTGACACATAAATCAAGGAGTGTTATTATGATAATAGAATAAAAATATTATTACACCCCATAAAAGTTAGTAACATATAAATGTACGTGTGGATTTGTGTTAGATAAAGAGGGTACGACTCGTGTAGGAAACCCCGGAAGTCGGGTCGAACGAGGGCAGGCCACAAGGGCCAGCGCCACGCGCCAACACCCTGGCGCTTTGGGCAGCACGGTGCGCCGGCCCACTTGGCGCTTTGAGGGGTGCGACGCGGGGCAAGGATGCCATGTTGAGTGGCATGAGGCACCTCCTACCATCGTCCACGTGTATATATATAGCCCTTGTGCAAGTGTAGGATCATTTGGAAATATATCAATCAGCCAGTGAGGGAGAAATATGAAAGAATCAAGCAAATTTTGTCCGTTTATGCTACGAAACGTCGCCCGAATTCAAATTAACTTTAGGTATCGAAGTTTAAGGCCGTAGGGACCATTACTAAGGAGTTATTTTCGTGAAATTCTCCCGGCGAATCGATATCCCGCCGAGTCAAAGTTATCAGAATTTCTCCAAACTAACTTCTATACGGTCAGAGGTTTTAAGTAAGCATTTCTTCCTTCTGAACTCTCGGGAAATTATACGTTTTCGGTCGTATTTCATTAAGTTAAAGTGTAGTTGGTATTATTATGAAAAGTTATTGTTTTCATCGAATTAAGTACTGAAACTAGTCTCGTTCTCCCAGTAATACGATTACAGTGGCAAAGGACTGTTGAATTCAGGTTGAAACTCGCCGGTTAGACAGAAAGTCGGCACTTGAGGTATGTAAGGCTGTCCTTTCGGCAAGTTACGGTCGTCGTAAAGTTAGTACGACCTGTATGTCTACAGTACTTCAGAATAAACCTATTGGGTCAGTTGTTGTAAACTAAATTGAGTCTATAATGATGAAATAGTAATTCCTGTCCAAAATTAGCCTAGCTAGAATGGTCTTACCTGAATATTGAGTAGTTAGCTGTTAGGCCATATTGAGTTCTATTTACTAAGGCTGTAAGAGCCGTATTGAATTTCATTTACTGAGGTTGTAAGGGCCATATTGAGTTTCATTTACTGAGGCTGTAAGGGCCGAATTGAGTTCCATTTACTGAGGTTGTAAGGGCCGTATTGAGTTCCATTCACTGAGGTCGTGAGGGCCATAATAAGTTCCATCAGATTAATGTCGCGAGAGCCGTAATGAGTTTCATCAGATTGAAGCCACGAGGGCCACCTCGAGTTGCAGTTTACACAAAAATTCTTAATGGTCAGGTAGTGGAGAGGATCTTGTTTGTACTTGTCGGGGCTTATGGGGGCCCAAGTAGATTTTTCAATGTTGTTTGTACCTTCCAAGCTTATGGGGGCCTGGTTAGGTTCTTGTTTGCACATATAAACTTGTTGTTTAGATAATTCAGACGGTACAGTATTGGAGATTAAATCCTTACTCTCTCTTTTAATTACTACAGATTTACTAGCTTTCAGTCAAGTTATTACCTTTCTGCCTTACATATTTGGTACATATTAGTTATAACTAGACAGCATGGTGGCCTTGTCGGCCCGCACAGGACCCCTGTGGCTATATTGTCGTGGTTAGCTGTCTTCCTTTACAGGTGGCCTTGTTGGCCAGAGGTTGTATTTACAGTCGAGATATAGCTCGTTGGTTTCTTGAGTTGAGTATCAGTGTGCACCAGTAGTGCACCAGTATAGTCAGGTTAGTTCAGATCTAGTGCGGCACAAGGCACTAGTCATACCCCCCAAGGTGGGGCACGATAAATATCATCCTTCCTTTGCAAGCAAATACCACAAAGAAATAAAATCGAATAGAAATCGAAGCATACGTGAGTTCAAAAATAAGTCGAGTGTAGATCTAAGAGCTTATATAACTTCATCTCAAATCAAAAAAGCTAAAATGAAAGTTATTGCATTAATTGATGGTGATGTTAAGGATCGATACAAAATTATGGGGGATTATTGCATTGAAATTGATAGGACAAATCCAAAAAGTACAATTCACAGAAGTTCACTAATAATGAGATGCCAAATCATCCATACAGATTTTAAAGAATATATATGTTTTTTGTTGCTTATAAGCTAGACTTCAAGGTTGGATGTAGAAAAATAATAGGTGTGGATGGTTGTTGATTGAACAGTCCAATGTATGGACACAATTGTTATCTGCAGTTGGAATTGATGGTAATAATATAACAACATATTTTCTGTTGCGTGTGCGATTATTGAAAAAGAAAATATAGAGTCATGAGTTTGATTTTTGAATTATTTAGCTGCTGATTTAGATATAGATGAGAGTGGTTAGACCTTTATGTCTGACAAACAAAAAGGTCTTAAGAAAATAAAGAGGCATGGGATTGATTTTTGAACTATTTGGCTGTTGATTTAGATAAGATGAGAGTGGTTGGACCTTTATGTCTGACAAACAAAAAGGTCTTATAGAAGCTTTTAATGAAGTTTTACCATATTTAGCCATCGATTTTGTGCAAAATATCATCGCAACAATTTAAAAAGAGCTCATTTTGTTGGATTCACATTAAAAATTATATTTTGGGATGCTGCAAAAGCTACTATTGTGAAAGAATTTAGTACTTGCATAGTACGTATGACCGAATTAGATCCAAATGTTGTTGCTTGACTCAATGAAAAAGAACCTAGCTAATGGTCAAGGCCTCATTTCTCTTCAAATGTCAACTGTGACATTTTTATTAAATAACTTGTATGAGGTGTTTAATAACATGATCCTTGATACCAAAGACAAGCCTATTGACATTTTTGGAGAAATTGTGATATCTTCTCATGGTTAGAATGCAAGCTAATAGGGAGAAAGTACAGAAGTGGAGATTAGGTGATGTTTTCCCAAAGATTAAGGACATATTGTACAAGAATCAAAATGCAGCTGGTCAATATATTCCTTGAAAATCTAATCAGTGAAATTATGAGATTATAGGAGCTACTATTAGTGACGTTTGGGTTGTTGATTTGGAGAATAGAATATGCAGTTTTAGAAAATAGAGTATTATGAAAATTCCTTGTAAGTGTGTTATTGCGGCAATTTAGGCTAAGAAGGATAATATTCTTGAGTATATAGATGATTGTTACTACGTCGATACATATAGAAGATTTCATGAACATGCAATTCTTCTAATAAGTGGGCCACAAATGTGGACAAATCAGCTAAAATTCCTCCATTGCCTCTAGGGATCGTAAGAAACAACAGGAGAGGAAGAAAATAAAAAGTGAGAAGAAAGGAAATTGATGAAGCTGAAGCAAATCGGACAAGGATGAAAAGGAAGCAACAATCTCTAGACTATGGTATATGCAATAAGCTTGTCCACAACAAAAGAGCTTGCAAATATAATATTGTGCAACCAAAGACTACTTCAGTTCGTCAAAAAAATACTTGTACTACATCTTAACTATATCAGAATTTTCTTTTTTATTGAATGCTCTTAGAATAACACAAATATATATGTATTCATGATTCATGTTAGAAAGGGGAAAGTTAAAGTGGGACAAGATAAAACTACTGAACAAGAAGAAATAGTTGAAACAGATTCTGGTTGGATATATTCCCAACACATACAACAAAGTTAAAATGAATTACTGAAATTAGCTTTTTTCTAGTGCTAATATTTGTTCAATATTAGTGGTAGTTTAGTTTTATCCAAGTGTTTATCTAATGCAATTTTTCAGGTGTTGCTATCAGCTTTTTTGTGCTACTACTATATTACTATTGATTGTTGGTGATATGGTGTTGCGATTATGTTGCATTTTCATGTGATGTTATTCTGCTTCAAGTTCCACTGTTTTCAAGTGATGTTACTATTATGCATTATTTTGGTGTTATGATATTGCTACTATGCTGCACTTTTTTAGTGTTTTCTGCTGTATTTTCAGGTAATGTTATTGTTCTGCATTTTCTTTTGGTGTTATGGTGTTACTACTATGTTGCACTGTAGTGTAGTTTTGTTGCTAATTTTATGTGATTTTTGGTGTTTTAATACCTTATTAACTCTTAAATCATTTTATTTTGTGTGCAAATTTAATTTTTTTTAATGAGTTAAGTAACTTTAGGTTTGAACTATCTTTTGTAGTTCTTCACATTTAGATTTGATGGAATAGAAATTATGCTATAAGGCAAAGTCATTACTAAGACTTCATAGTGCTTGAATGAAGTTCTTCACATTTAGATTTGATGCAATAAAAATTCTGCTATAAGGCAACATCATTACTAAGACTTCATAGTGCCTGATGGAAGATGAAATTTTATTGTGACAGTATCATCTTCAGTTAAAACTGTCACGATTTAAGTGACCGTGATTGATACACACACTATTCCCTCGGTGGGCGAACCAACATGTCTCCCAACTTACCCATTCAATTGCAACATTCGTATCATAAATAAACACTTTTAAAATAAAAAAGCAGAAGCTTTATAAAATGAAAGTAATACTCACAATGTTTGTACTCTAAGGAATGAATAGAAGTGATACAAGAGCGAATGAATATAAGTGATACAAGAGTGAATGAATACAAGTTTAATTAGAGTTTCGTTATTTTCTATCTTTGTATACACGTAAATTGTATGCGTCGATACAGTCTGTATTTATCGATACAACAAGTATTCATCGATAACAGCTAATGCACCTATGAATACAATATGAGTACAATAAATACAGTTATTTGATACCCTCCAAAAATATATAAAAATACAAAGAGAAAATGATGCAACTAAAATACAGTATACAAAGAGGGAGAGAGAGAAATAGAAAAATAGAGAAAGAAAGAGAGGGGTGAGAGAGGCAGAGAGAAAAAGAGCAAGAGCGAGAGAGAGAGGGGCGGGGAGGAGGGGGGAGGGAGGGAGACAAGGAGAGAAATGTGCGAGATTCAGGAGAGAGGCGAGAGAGTTTTTCTTTTTTTTTTGCCCTAAAAATTATATATTGCTATAAATTATAATTATGCAAACTATAACTACCAATGGTAATTATATTTTAAATGAATGTTATTTATGAAATTTCCCTAATAATATATCATAACACAATCTATATATCTAGTTTTAAATTATTTTTCATTTTCTTATTTTATTATATTTTGTTTAACCACCAAACCAAACGGATGTGGGGGGGGGGAGGAGGGGAGGGGGGGTGCTATAGAAAAGAATTCATAACAAATCAAATTATTTTTAAAAATATTTTAATAAAGTTTTTTACGAGTTCAAACTTACTTAAAGGTCGTTAGTGTTGGGTGGTTAAAAGTAATTGATATAAAATAAATGCTAAAAAGTGATTTTCAATATTTATTTTAAATTTGTAAATAATTAATTACATATTTAAATAAAAATATTGTCATCACTTATACTTTCTCTATTTTAATTTATTTGTCTTACTTTTTTTTTTAGTCCGTTTTAAAAAGAATATCTTTTTATTTTTTTTGACAATTCTATAATTCTAACTTTACACATAACATGTTTAAAATAATAATATTAAAATATATTTTGATATATTATACATACTCTTAATTTAAAATTATAAGATTCAAAAATAATTTTACTATTTTAAAGTAAGTGTTAAGTCAAAATCTGATAAACCAAGAGGATTAAGTTACTCCAAGTAACAACTGTGGAGATTGAGGTAGTCCAAAACTACAGAAAAGGGTTAAAATATCCCTAAATTATGCGACATTGAATAAAAATATCATCCATTAATAATTGGTCCAAAAATGCTCCAATTGGTCTTTTGGGGTCAAAAAATATCCTTTCATAATAAACATATTGTTTCTTTTCTTTTAGAACTTCTTTAACTAATAAAAAGGTTGAAAGTGATATTTTTTGTTCTTAATAATATTTTGTCAATTAAAATATGATAACTCTATATACTTTTTAAACTGATAATGCATGTCATATAGATAAGGTCATAGTAACCTCATCATTAATTTTCATTTAGATAATGATAAACTTCTTTTTCTTAATAAAATATAAGATATTATTGTTTCTTAAATGGAAGAGCCTTAAATGGACGATCAAGGGCAGTTTTGAAATTTCACATCTAATCCATAAATATTTTTAAAAAAAAAAGAACATATGTTAAAATTTAAAAATTAGATATTCTTTCATAATAAAAAATGCAAAAACACTAGAATGTTTCATTATCTTGATTTTTTCTACTCTTTCTCCATTAAATTTATTTATTGCTTCTTCATTGTTTACTTTAACTTTATTGTATATTTGTATTTATATTATTATTATTTATTTATTTATTTATTTATTTATTTCTATTGTTTCTATTATATAGAAGAGCCATGGAAGAACAATCATGGCTACAAAGAGTTGTACAAGAAGCAATGCAAATTGTACTATGTACTTAGCCTTATCTTATTTTCTCATCGATAGTAGTCTCTAAACACATGCAATATATGTGAGGTTAATTGTATTTTTTATGAGCTCATTCTTTTTATATCATGTAATTATAGTAGCTTGGTACTTTCTTTATATAGACTTATTCAACCTCATAAAATTTATAATATATAACCGTTATCAACTTTCAGTCATGTTATATTTTGTCACATTTTTTAAAGAAAATTATTTCACTCATTATTTACTATTAATAGAATGACGCATTCAATAAAAACACAACACTTTTAAATATCAAACTGTACTTCTAAATTTATATTTTCAAAATTTAAAGCTTTTAATACTATATTTTAACCCAAAAATAATTATCATGAACTTGTACTAACAAACATATAAAATTCACCGAAATTAATTTATAGACCGTATATAAACATTATATTAGAGAAAAGTGTTACACCCCGTAAGTTTTTAACGTTTAGTCGGCCTATTCGTATGTTGGTTGAGAGTTTTAGAGTGTCATACGTACGAGAAAATGGCCCGGGAAAAGGCCGAATGAGTGCCAAGCTGGGATTTCACGGAAGGAGGCCGAACCAAGTTGCCCAGAGGGGCAAAGTGGTACGGAGCAGCCCCTCCGCGTTACCCAACGTGGCACGCCCGTAAATTGGCGCGACCGGCAGAGTGCCACGTTGCCTTGTCTGCCGCCTCAAGTATATAAAGGCCTCACCCTTAGATGTTATGTTATTTTCCAAATAACCTCGGCCAGCAGAGGTAAGAACGAAGGAGAACTATTGAAAATCATCCGATTACGTTGCTAAACGTCGTCCAAATCTCTAGTAGTAAAGTATAAGGCTGCAGAGAGCATCGCTTCGGAGTTATTTTCGTAAAATACGCCCGGCGAATCGTCGTCCCGCCGAGCCTAAGTTGGTGGAATTATTTCAAACTAGTGTCAATACGATCACGTGCCTAAAGTAAGTATTTTTCCCTTCTAGATTCTTGAGAAATTACGAGTTTTTGATCGTCTTTCAATAAGTTGTAGTCAGTATATATATATATATATATACAAAAGTTATCGTTTTCTTCGAATATAGTAATAAAGTAGCCCTATTCTTCGTTAATAAGAGTACAGTTGAGAAGGGCAGTTGAACACGAGTCGAAACTCGCCAGATAATCGGTAAAAACAGCGAATGAGGTATGTTAAGACATTTTCTTTCGGCAAGTTAGTTTCTTCAGCATAGTAGTCTAGTATGAATCCCAATAAAGCATGTTAGGAGTATGTTATCATGTCTAGTTGTTGTTGTCAGTTGAGACTCGTAATTTGCATTGTTTTGGGCTGGATTACACCTGTATAACTTTCATGACTACCCTAGGGTTAATAGCTGTGTCACTGTTAATAGCTGATTGTACCTTCCGGCTTATAAGGGCCAGGTAAGGTTTATGTTTGCTTTAGTTATTGATAGTTAGACAGTAAGATGCCTCATTTGTCAGGTATGACCCCTACCCTTCTTGTTACAGTTATGTTAGCCCCGATTTCACTACTTCAGTTATTTTCAGTCCTTTTTCTTTACTTCAGTTATTGTCAGTTCTATTTCCTACTTTCAGTCATTTAAAGTTACTGCCTTACATATTCAGTACCTGTGGTACTGACGCACTCTTCTGGGGCACTGCATTACTTGCCTGCAGGTGCAGATAGACGAGGAGCAGGTCCCTCGTAGTTTCAATCAGTCGTACAGAGCCGTCAGCTCCCTTCTTCCGGAGCTTGTGTGATAGAGGTTTACTTCTTTTGTTTGTACAGTATGGGTAGGTCGGGGCCCTGTTTCGACCATCTTATTACTCCTAGAGGCTTGCAGATTGTGTTACTTCCCTGTGGTTAGATGATATCGGCTGTGTGGGGCCCATATGTGTTTTAGATTATGTGTATTGGTCGTGTGAGGCCCTGTTTAGCTGTTGATTGGTGGCCTTGTCGGTCATAGTTCAGTTTAGCATCTGATTGTACCTTCCAGTTATAACTAGATATCATGGTGGCCTTATCGGCCCGCATAGGACTCCCTATGATTGTTTGTCTCTAGTTAGCTGTTTATTTTCACAGGTGGCTATAGGCCTTGTTGGCAGGGGTTGTATTTACAACCACTATATAGCTCGTTGTTTTCTTGATTCTAGAGTTATAGTCAGACCTGCACCAGAGGTGCTTAGGCTCAGTCAGCTCAGCAGTTCAGGTCCTAGTAGGGCACCAGGTGCCAATCATGCCTCCCAAGGCGGGGCGTGACAAAAAGGTAATTTCTTATTTGAAATTTACTATACTATATAAAATATGGTTATTGATGAGTTAAGTTTTATACATTAAGATATGACTTTGAATTGGAATTATATATAATTTAAAAATATAATAAGATAAGTAATTATGATGGAATTGAATTTTCTATTATACTATTTATATTTATATAGAAAGATGAAGTGGGAACGACCAAGGGTAGTTCTGATATTTTACTAAGATCATGCTAACATGTGCTATACACTTTTCAAATGAGAATGAAATATTTTAGCCAAATAACATAAAAATCAAAATCATATTTTAGCCAAATAACATAAAAATCAAAATCTTCTCTTTTAATCCAAGACTATTTTTCTTTTATTCTTTTACCTAATTTTAGAAGGTCTATCATGTATTTGAGTCTTTCTTATTTGATCTATTGATTATATTTTGGTAAATAAAATTATTTTTCATCTGATTATATCACTTTTTTGAACTTAAGTTTTCTATTTCTACTTGATAAAAATAATATTTATATAAGATCAATATTTAAATATTTACATATATACATACATATATATATATATTAATAAAAGAAAATACATGTTATTTGATGTGATATTAAAATCTCATGTAAATAGCATTTTGCATAAAATATTTAATTAAGTAAAAATAAATTTTAAATTATTTTAATGATATAAAATTAGTAAAATATTATTATGATGGAGTGTTGGTCAGAGTTAAAATGTATCATGCTAGAGCTGCATATCGGTCGGCTCGATTTGGTTTTGAAAGTTATCGGTTTTACTTATCGAATTTCGATTTGTAGACATGTTAAACCGTTAAAAAACCATTAAGATATTGGTTAATCGGTTATTGGTTAATTGGTTATTGATTGTTATCGATTCGGTTATCGGGTTAACTGTCAAGATCTCATATGAAAAATCTCATAAGTCATAAGTATATTTAGTTAAAAAAAAGTGGGTGAAAAGAGAAAAAATATATAGAACTAGCTCAATTAAAACAATCAACTTTAATATAGATTAAAACACCATTCCATTCACTTTTCATCGACACCCATTTTATCTTCTCGTTTGGATACTTTATCCATTGAAGGCTAAAATTGTAATTTAATAAATTATTATCGGGTTATCGGTTCACCCGTTAAAAAAGGTGGTCAAATCGATAACCAAACCAATAACCCAATAACTTCGGATAATAAACCGATAATTAAGCCATTCAATCAATAACCCAAATCATTAATCCAATAACTCAATTATCAATTCAGATTATTGATTTAACTGTTAATTTACACATCCCTATATCACGCTAGATATTTAAACTAAATCACATTAGTTTATCATGGTTAGAAGTAATGAGAAAATGTACATTGATTAACTGCGATTTAGTAACAAAAGTATATATTAAAAATAGATTTCACATATTCATTAGCTTGACGTAAATATTGAATGCAAATAATTTCAATTGGGATTAATTACGATTGTGAGTATAAAAATAAATATAATATATATTAATAAACATTATGATACAAAGTCAAAGAATATTTTATAAAATGCATATTAGATATGTGTGAGATGATTTTAAACATTTATTGAGAATATAAATTAATAAAATATATGATAAATTGAAAATGATGTTCAATAATGATGCTATAAGTATAAACAAAATATATTGTTCATATGTCAAAATAAGATATAAGAATAGAGAAAGTTATAATGAAAATAACTTATGTAATTTTAAAAAAAATAAGTATAGACTAATTTATTTTGTAAGAAAAACACATCTAAAGTATTAAATACCATTAGTAGTTTTATTTAATTAGGAGAAATGACATTTTAGTTAGCTTAACTTTTTGTCTAATCATATTATTTTAATATAACATTTTATAGAATTTCAGTAATTAAACATCCAAATTTAAAAAGTCTCTTTTACTTCAATTTAAAATAGATATATTATATGATTGTCTCACATACTTTTTTATAATAATAAAAAGGCCAATTATTTATTCAACATTACAATACATAATTTGATTTAATTTTCTAACATATTTTTTCTATTATAGGATATTTAATATTTTTTTATAAGAGCAAATAAAAAAAATTAATAATTAAAGTTTTACTAAAGTTATGTATACAATATGATATATCAATGATAAATATATTTGATTGCTTTTAGAATATGAAGAAAAAATAATTAAAATTTACATCGAATTGCAATAAAAAGTACATTAATTATTATTAAAATGAGATTAAAAAATTAGGAGAACAAATCTTTCTATCAAAGAGTGTAAACGACTATTTAATTTTTTAGAATTTAATTTGAAAAAGCACATAAGAAAATTATAGCTATTATTTTTCTTAAAAAAATTTTAAAGATTAAAAAAATTGTTTAGGAGTTAGATTTTAAATTTTTTTATATGTTGGGCCTGTGCTATACTTATCTAGTGTTAATATATTTCTTGATTTTAAAGTTAAAATGAAAAAAGGAATCAACAATAACTCCACTAATGATATTTTAAAGATATTTTATGACATAAAGCAATGTAATAAATTTTCATATTTTATGGCATTATAATTGTTGTATCTTAACTTTAAAATTAAGGATTATATTAGCAAATACTTATCCTTCTTAAATTCGAAAAAAAATAAAAAATAAAAATATTTTTTTTATTTTATTATGTAAAATTCTTTTTATTGTTTTCTAGATAAAAATTAAAAAATAAATTACAATACTTTTTATTACGAAAATAAAAATATACATATTTATTACGAAAAGAGTTAGGTTAATTTCTTATCCAAAAATAATTATAAAAATATCTTAATCAAGCTATTAGCAAAAAAATATTTTTATTTAATTTCACATAATTTAAAAGTGCATTTTATCTTTTTCCATCCAAACTAACCAGAATTGATTGAGAGGAAACAAAATCAGAAAAAACGACGTCGTCAACGAGAGTTAAACGACTCTAGTAGGTTCGATGTCAGACTCTGTTTTGGTTTCTCTGCTTCTACTAAATTCTACTGTCACCAGACCAACCACATTTGCTCATCCGCACGCGGCGAGTGACGGCGAAGTTATCCATGAAACGCGGTACTTCCGAGCTCTGGATAGGATTTGTTGTCCTATTTTTCTATACATTCAACTTAATCAGAAACGTATCAGCCTCAATTCACGAGTACAAGGATGAGCAATTTATTCCAAAGTCCAACGCTTTCTTCTTCCACGGCGGAACTGAGGGCCTCTATGCTTCCAAATCGTCATCAAATGCTTCCCCAGATAAACCCCTTGAAGGAAAATCCTTCATCAGGTACCTTACGCGCGCACTCTCATCCACACGCGCCGTCACAAAGTAAACAAGTTTTCAGGTTTACAAATATCTTTAGTAGGAATTTAGTGAAATTAGCCCGAATAGAAAGGAATGGACATAAATAGTTAACATTTATCAATCCCAGACTAGTCTGGAACTGAGGTGTAATTGATTGATCAAGCTTCTTTCTGCTTCTACCTAATATTTACCATCTTATCAGAGTCTGCATGCAGTATGTTAGTATATTAAAGATTAAAAGACGTAGTTGTTTGATTACTGTGAACCCGACTCTGTGATGCTCACATTGGCAGTCCTAATCCTGGACAAGATGAAGGGGGAGGGTTGCGGTATGTTGACGGTCAGCATAAAACTGGTAAATTTATGTTGAATACTCATTATATTGGTTGTGAGAATTTATATAGCTGACCTAGTGTATCAAATGGACGGGATGAGCTGAATTTGAACGAGTGTAAATGCGCTGAAATAATTATTGACCCATTCAAAAGTTACTTGGGCGGAAATGGGTTGCTCAACTCTTATGTAATTTTTCCTTTATTTATTTATTTATTTGTTTTTCTTATAGTTTGTTTAAGTACCTAATAATTTTTGTTTTCCTTATTAGGGGTATATATAACATATCAAACACAAAAGAATATTTTGACAAGATTTCTCATGGATTAATTTGGACTATAATTTTTATATGGGCAGGTGAAAATAGGCTAAGTTAATAAATTGACAGGTCAAACTTGAGCAGGTTGGCAGCTCATGATATCATGGGCTAATTTTTCCACCCTTAAGCTGACCTTAACTAGATTGGGATTGAAGCTTAGTTGTTGTTATTCTTGTTGTAGTAGTCGTTTTGTTTGATTACTGCACATGGATGGGATAGAAAAAGGGAGTACATGGGGTTTTAAACTGAGAAGTCCTGTCTCAAAATGTAAGAAACTTGTTGATTTTGATTTCTGATTTTCCTTATTTCAGATTTTTTAAAAATAACTTTAGCTATTGACACTTTAATTTCCAGAATAAATTCAGGGGCATCTATCTTCATTTAACTTTCTGCTTCTGGAAAAATAGTACTCTGTTATGTTTTAGCTTCTCAATGGCAGGGACAAGGATGAAATTGAGGTGACAGAATCGAAAATAGAACTACCTTGCGCTGTCTTTCTATTGCTCTTTAAAGCTTTAATTTTCTCTCTCTAAGTCTTATGGTAAAATTGAAGATTGTTATTATAATCATATTGATTCTTATGCTGCAATGAGGATAAGTTATTCCTTAGAACTGTGCTGATAATTTTATGTAAGTTTTGGGCCAAGCGCTACCTGATTATTTTTTTTTTGAAATAATTTTTACCTGATTATGTACCGAGATATAACAGAAAGGAACTTTCTTATTGATGAAATCACACATGATGGTCAATATCATTAATGACATCTAATCAGCAAGTTGACAAACAAAGGCTTCCTCTATCTTTAGTTCCGTTCGGAATTGGGTGTTAATAATCTCCTCAAAAATCTGGTAGAATTAGCATTAGCTGCAGAAATATATTGTGGTTCAAATTAGCCCCCTCTCTTGGATGTCGTGCAGGTGCTGAAATAGCATTGAAGATACTTGGTTTTTAGCCCTGTTTGGCCATAGATTTTGGTTCTTGTCAATCAAATTGGCCCAGTATTTCAACTTCTAATTTGAAATATAGAATTTGAAGTTTGAAAAACAGGTTTTAGGAGTTTCAAGTTTTCAATCACAAAATTTCAATCTTGTTTTCATGTCCAAACACAACTTCAACTTCCAAATATCCTCTTTCAACTTCAACTTCAAGTACTACTTTTTTCAAATCTCAACCAAATCATGTCCGCCTATTCAGTGTTTGACCATTGATAGTTTCATCACCTGAAAGGACACCTGTTCCACTCTTTCACATAAGTGGAAGTGCACTTGCTGAAGCTTCAAGTGTTTACCCTACTATACTTCATAGAGACGATCACTCAGAAAAATGTCCATCTTATTGACTAAAAGTTGTTTTTAGTAGATCAGTTTCCAAACAATCTTTGGTGTTATTCCACTCAGGAGAGCATTGTGATAAAGAAAAGAGTGATTCTAGTACAATATGTACAGTAAAGTATGGATCCATAATAGTAATAGAAGAAGCTTTCTCTTAAAATTTGACCTTATGAGAATGAAATTTGTAAATTAAGTAGCATTTCATATATTGTTCTCTTGCTTGAGTGTATCTTTGTAATTAAATGGTTATCCAGAATATGAGTCTTGAAACACAGGCAGGTAATCTAGAGACTCTCACTTGTATTGTCTAATATGTCAATGCTGAAATTGGCTGTGTGAAACTGTAATCAAGTAGAAGTGTAGGATGCCTCAAAACCTGATAATTGCACCGAGCTGTTTTAACTCCTTAACTAGTAGCATTCTGAGACTGGAAGACTCAGAGACGTAATGTATTGCTGCAATTTAAATGGAAAACTTTTTTTAATGATAAGTCAAAAAGTTTCATTAATAATTTCTCAAAAAGGAAGTTTCATTAATAAACACCAAGTAGGTGTCGAAAAATAAGTACAAGATGTGTCTGTGAATATGCTTGCGTCGTACATTTTCTTCCACCAAGTTTGACCAACTATTAAAGCAACATGGTATGTTCTCCTTACACCAAAAGTACAAGTGAAATAAAAAGGTTTCTTTAATTCTTACATCATTTCAGTATTATGAAACAATCTTCTATTATGTTCATTCCATATACTCCAAAGAGGCAAGGTGGTGTCGTCTTCCATGTTGCTGTACTTCCATTTGCCGGTCCTCTCCTATCTCCAACTCGTAATTGGTTCATCCACTGTCCTTGGTAGCACCCAAAGATATTAAGCAATGAGAATGCAACAGTCCATAGTTGTCAGCCCGACAATACAACAAAAGATGATTAGTATCCTCTCCAGATATAAATGAAAAACTTGATGGGAGTTGGTTTACATTGTGTATAAAAGGAGAAGTGTCTCACTGTGAAACTTTTTACTTGTAGATGGTACACAAAGGAGCCAGATGCTTCATATCCTTTTGTTCTTTTGTTGGTGATTGGTGAAATAGGGACTGACTTGGTTTGTTAGCAAGTGCCATTTTCCTTTACAAATAACACTTAGCACCCCCACCCCCACCCCCACCCTTTTCTCTTTGGGTTTTCATTTGTGGGATAAGTTCAGTTAGCTATTGATAAAAGCTCAAAGAAACTTCAGAATAATAGTATAATGGGGCTGAGGTGAGTTGGAACTTCTATTATTTTTGACTTGAAGCTTGTCATAAATTACTCTGGCATTATTATCATTGCTGCTACTGTAGAGTTCTTAACAGTGAATTTAGTGTGTTTTCTTTCCTACACTCAGCTTTAGATCTTTGCTGCTAGTATGATTCTGTGTGGATCATCACACAAGCATACATCAACAAGTGTCTGTTGCTTGACTGTGCCTGCGCTTGATATAAACAGTCGGCTGGTTTGCTGCTTTAGTGGTACTTAATATAAACTGAACTTGGCAATTTTGAGTTCAAGGTTTCAATGCTAATGACATTGTTTTGGTGCTGCTTGCTCTAGCTCTTTCCTAACCCATTTAGTTAAGAAGGAAACTAAAAAAAGGTAGGAAAGTTGCCGTTGCAAATGAGGTCTTGCAAAAAGATGTGGAGTTCGTGAAGGGATGTTGAAACCAATCAGTTTCTTCTCATTCTGAAGTTCCCTTTCTTCTTCAAACAAATTCTGGAAATTCTCAGCTTTTTCTTATTTAAGTTTCCTTCACTTTTTCTCTCAAGAAACACATTTTTGTGATGTCTGAGCTACTCTGTTTAGTTTAAAATATTTGCTAAAAGTTTTATGATTTCTTCAATAGCTTTTTAGATCTTGCTTTTTAGCTGGGTAGTAATTTTAGTTTGAGATTCTCATTTACTAGCATATTCATTCTAGTCACTTTATTTTCAATTTCCTCTATGAACCTTGAGATTCCTCTCTCACACTTGATCTCGATACTGCAGATTTGAAGATGTTGTCTTTTTGAGGACGAAGGAGTCTGCTAATGCAAAAAATGAAATGCAGAGTCGAACTGGATTGATTGAAACTATCATTCTTGAGGTCAGAGACAGAGAAAGGATCGGAGATTCTTTTTCAAAGTCTAATGCTCTGTGTTGTACACCAAAACTTGCTCAAGAGAAGTTCTGCACTGTGGGAGAGGTTATAATTCAGCACAACCAAGACAACCCACTTTGGCCACTACGTATTCAGACATTTTTTGAGGGAAAAAATCATGAGGCAAATATGCTTCCCACGACAGTTGAAATAAACAGTACTGGCATGTATTATCTTTATTTCATGTTTTGTGACCCAGAACTTAAGGGAACAATAGTAAGGGGTAGAGCAGTATGGAAAAATCCAGATGGCTATTTACCAGGGAGAATGGTACCATTGATGACCTTCTACGGACTTGCTTCTTTAGCCTATCTTGCACTTGGTCTATTCTGGTTCCTGAGGTTTGTCCAGTTCTGGAAGGATGTCATACAGCTACATTACCAGATAACTGTTGTTATTGCCCTTGGCATGTCTGAAATGGCTCTCTGGTATTTTGAATATGCAAATCTTAATGCCACTGGAAGCAGACCTATGGTAATTACGATATGGGCAGTCACAATGACTGCTGTAAAGAAGACGCTGTCTCGTGTGCTTCTTTTAGTCGTTTCAATGGGTTATGGTGTTGTTCGGCCTACTCTTGGCGGTGTAACCTCAAAAGTTTTTCTGTTAGCCCTTATGTATTTTATTGCTACCGAGGCACTTGAACTCGTGGAGCATTTGGGCAGCATCAATGACTTCTCAAGGAAAACCAAGATATATTTGGTGCTGCCTGTTGTTTTCTTGGACGCATCGTTTATTTTGTGGATATTTTCATCATTATCCAAGACACTGGAAAAATTACAGGTAAATTTTGGAGTAAATTGATGATTTCCATTGCTTGTAGGATCTTAGCAAACTGTGGAAAAGTGCAAGTGTGTAGGCACTCAGTTTCATTTAGATAACGTAACTTCAGTTGGATCCACAATTTTCTATATATCTACACGTATCTGCAAATACGTAATTCTATATTATTTTCATATTTTCTTGAAATATATGTAATTATGTATTATGTGTGTGTGTATGTGTTCATTCATTCCTTATTTGTTGATTTTGTCAAAATGTTAATATACAAACATATAAATTTACTTCTTGGCTAAAGAGAAGGGTACAATGATAACAGAAGAGAAGAGAGTACACAGCCTTCTTGATATAATTAATTTAATTAATTTATTTCTTGATCTAAAATTTGAACATGAGACATATTTAACCTTATTATTATAGTTTGTGTATTTATTTCATGCAGTTATTGATCATTTTGTCACTCTTAACTGCAGATGCGGAAAAGCATGGCAAAACTTGATCTTTATAGAAAGTTTACCAATTCGCTTGCAATTTTTGTGCTGCTTTCCATTGCTTGGGTTGGCTATGAGGTAATGTGGTTTCAAGTTCTGAATACAAGAATGGTGTCCAAATACATGAAATGTGGCTTATCTATGAGATCCCTCTCCTATTGATATTTGTGTTAGGGAAGAAGGTATCAGTCGGTGCATTCTGCAATCGCTCTTAGGTGGAAAAAGCTTATTGATCAATTTAGTAGTATATTAGATCAGAAATGAGCAGTCAATGACAAAAAAGAGATCCATCTTCTAATTAGTGATGGTAAGCTCCATGATACCCATAGGAGTAGCGTCTCCTGGTGAAAATGAAGGTGAAGGCACACGATGTAGGGAATTTTAGTACTTGTTGAGGATGTGGTGTGGTAAGAAAACAGAACTTACATAGCAAGAAGGCGGGTGAGGATATTATATGAGGTAATCTAGTTTGTAATTTGTGAAGAATGTGTGGATTTGGTAATTTAAATTTTTGGATACTGTGAGATTCAGTTGATAGAATTTGGGAAGAATATACTAAGTGGTAAATTAGATTTATAGAGCAAGTGAAAGAAATTGTGGGTAGAGAATGGAAATCTAAATACCCTTATGACACCCTGCCACTTTTCATCCCTATGTTTAACAAGATGAGGAAGAGACATCAGATAATGATCAGTGGTCATGTTATTCAATGGATTTTTCCTGACATACATGCAAGTTTAGTTCTGCTTTCTTCTCACTCATCTAATTCTGGTTCAGCTGTACTTCAATGCAAGTGACCCATTAAGTGAGCTATGGCGAATTTCCTGGATTATTCCAGCTTTCTGGAGTTTGCTTGCCTTCTCACTGTTGGTAGTAGTATGTATTCTCTGGGCTCCTTCAAGTAATCCAACAAGGTACATGTTGTATCCTGAACCCTAAGTTCTTTCTATTAGCCTTTCCGTGTAATGGTTTGACAAAAGCAGTGTAAACACTAGTGAACCTGAACCCTAAGTTCTTTCTATTAGCCTTTCTGTGTAATGGTTTGAGAAAAGCAGTGGTAGTGTTAAACACTAGTGAACCTAGTTTATGTTATTGTTATTTGTAACCTTTGATATGGGTGATTCACTTTTCAAGATTCTTAATGGATATTGTACTCAACGTATTTTCTAATTGTCAGTGCTGTGGCATAGAATGTTCCAAGGGATGACGTATTAAAAGGGATATATCATGGATGATAAAATGAGCAATAGAAGGATGAAGTCAATTTAAAATGTCACTACTTAATCTTCCAGAAAGTTAGGTCTGTGAACGTAAAAAAGCTTAAAAGAATAGTAGCAATTGGTCACAAGTCTTGCAATATATGTTGTAGCTATTTAGTGTTAGAGAATCATTTATAATGAATAGGTTTATGAAGCTTCTCCAGTATTGAGATTCTCATATTATTCACTCTGAAGTTCTCCAGTCTTTCTGGTATTTCATCAGTGAAGAAACAATGTGGCCCCTACTCGTTTAGCAGGAATAGCAGACTCATGGTTGATTTAAGTATAGTACTGCAACTACGTTATCAGGAATTATCTGCTGAAATTGTTTTTCCTTGCTGACTTTAGATACGCATATGCTGGGGAGACTGGTGATGATTATGACGAGGAAGCTATCTCCCTCACGACTGGAGTGAGGGTAATTAGTGACTCAGGGACCAAGCTCGAAAGGAAAGAAAAGAAAGGATCTGTTTCAACAGATCATGTAAGTGACCAAAGAGAAGATCCTGAAGAAGACAAGCGCCAGTAGTGTAATTCCTGCTTCTTGGGAACGGTAATCAGCTAGTACTTTCAGTACTGATGCTCTTACATCATTTGTATGACATGTACAAAATTAACGCTAGGGCCTAGAGGAGGGATATGTCAAACATGTTGTGAGAGATGTAGTTAAAACTTGTACATAGTGAAACGTATGTTGGGCTGAATATATTCTGCCGGCGAGGACTCTTCTTCTTCTTCTTCCGTCATCTAAGCTTTTAACCTCTCATCGGAGCTGCATTGTCGCGCTCAACTTCGTACTCACTGATACTACCATAGGCTTTGGCATTCATACCGTGGTGGCACCGGCTTACAAAAAAAAAAAAGAAGTCAGCCAGACATGGCTGAGTAAAACTAATGCACATAGGAGCATCTCACTCCATTTTCTTTCGGTTTTCCTCTTTTTAAGTTCTTATAGTTTGTCAGGTGATGGTCTCACTTCCGTCATTATGTCTGCCTCTCTCACAGATTTTGTTTTGGCATCTGAGAAATCTAAATAGGGTCGGAACTTATTCTAACTTGCAGTAGATAAGGCTATATTGTGCTGGTGTGGGATTGGCAAATTTAGCTCATAAAGGTATGACTCGTCTAATCAGTTCAAGTTTGAGAGAGTCATTAACCCGCTCAATTTAGTAACTCAACCCATTTGGACCCGCCCAATTCAGCGCATTTAGAGGTTGGGTTGATATTTTCGATTTTTTTTTTGTTTGATTTGTTATATATAATCAATGAAAAGACAAAGTCATATTAGGTAATTAAATAAATTATAAGAAACTTAAACTTAGTAATAATTGAGCAGGTTGGGCTATGACATGTTTCTTAGTTCATTTCAGCGTATTCATTTCAATTCAACTAATTTTGATCGGCTCATTTATTTATTGAACTTATTTTGATCTGCTTAAATTCGGTTCAATTTTACCCATTTGACACCCCTACAATTGTGGTATACAAATTTAGATGAATTGCTTAAGGAGGCTTAAGCTTATTTGAGGTTTGAGTTCTTTCCTATAGCAATGTCTCAGGGAATAATTGGTATGGCTCTTGGCATCTTTGAATTCTTTCACTTCATCCAAAATGGTTCATGGGTGGATGGGGATGTTGCCATTGACTAGAGTCACTTTCGGCTTCAATCCTCTGGAACCTTGCATGAATGCATCATTTGATGCCTTTCAGGAGAGCTGTTGCTTCTGCTTTATTGTTGGTCTCTATCAGAACCAACTATCCCCCACCCAGCTTGAAAAACTTTACAATGAAATCATCAGGCCTTGGGGAGCTGTCAGGATCCATGCTCATAACACACTCTTTAATCTTTTCATCACAAGACATTACAATAAGTTCCAAAGTTGTCTTCATCTGTCAAAATATTATTGTTGATACTTTCTAATAGGGAAAAATAAATGAACTCAACCTCTTGACTGAACAAATTCTTAAAATACTTTACACCAGCTTCAACCACCTCCTTAGTACCTTCCACCCATTGAAAATGCTCATTCTGAATTCTGTTGATGTAGAGCCTTATTATCGTATCCTTTATGACACTATGAAAGAAAACAATATTAGAATCACCTCACTTTGCCTTTTCGTCTCAAAATAGATTATTGAAAGTTCAGATACTAGACATATTGAGCTCTGAATTTGTCAGTTGGGATCTTTTTTCATCAGAGTTATCAGCTATCATGAGTATTTCTGGTCGGTAATCTCTTTTTAATCCTGTTAGTTTCAGCATAGATATCTCCAAATGCCTCTCTAGACCATCTACTGAGTTTAGAAGTTGTCTTTTTGAGCTTTTATTGAAGAGACCACATAGGATTTTTTTGAACTAACTCAGCCCAGCAGCCTTGCATAACATTCTTGAAGTCATCATTATTAATCCAAAAATTAAGAAACTTGAGGTGCTTAATGTGATCCTCATTTCTCTTATTGAAACTGATAAGTAAGGAAGCATGATCAGAACATTGCTCAAGATAAATGAGATACAAAAGTATGGTAAAACATGTCAAATCATTCAGAGTTATAGACCATCCTATTTAGTCTCTTTCAGATAGTATTGGGATGCACTCTGTTATTGCACCATGTGAAAATATTTCCAGAGAAGTCAGCATCCTGCAATCCACAATCATTCACGCAACTCAGGAAATCAATATATTTGTCAATCCTATAATTTGTACCCCATTCTATCTCGTTAACCTCAGCAATAACATTGAAATCTCCAACAATTGACCATGGACCAGTCAATGTTGCAAATCCTTAAAGCTCTTTCCATAATTCCTTCCTAAGGAGGGTTCTACATTTAGCATAAACAGATAACATGATTTTCTTTAGGAGAGCTTCGACGAGTAACTTTATAAGTCACTTATTGTTCATAATCAATTTTGATGTTTATACTATATACATTTGATCAGATGATCCAAATTTTGTTGTGACATCTGCATAACATCCTTGCATACCCAACATTCTCATGTAATTATCCATGTACTCAGCATGAACAAATGGTTCTTGCAGAGAGATGCAAGAGATATTATTATTGGTTCTTGAGAGTTTTTAACCTTGCAAAGACATTAAGAGTCTTAACACTCATTTATCTTTCAAAATAAAGTGTTAATCATTGGAAACAAGAATTAGGGATCTCTGCTTGGGATTCTGTTAGAATTGGTTCTGGTCTAACAAGTCCAGTCAAACTGATTTTTATGTAGAACTTTAAGAGAACTCTTGATACTGGTCTAAGCTTTTTGTGGAGAGTCTGTCATACATCCATTATTCCACATATGCAGGTTTCTAGCTTTTGGTCTTTCTCTTCAGTTAAAGAGGTCTCTATGTTGAATTAATTTTTTTCAACTTCCTCCTCAGTTTCTGATTCATAGTGCTCATATTCATCCCTACCCCTTCCTTGATCTCGAAATGATCTCCTCAAGCTCAAAGTTTCTGGCTTCATTAAAAATCTCATCGACCATTGGATTAGGTAGAACTTCTATAGCTTTGGGGGAGTTAGGGAGGTTGCCAGCATGTGGTTTCTCTTTGAAATTTTGGATTTGGAGCTCACTGCCTAGTCCATTTGAATGTAAGTTCGGTCTACCCCTACCTATCCTAAAATCATCCAAAGACAACCGCTCACATCTCCACTGGGGCACTCAGACACCTCCTCTTCACATGCCCGAACCATCTCAGTCTTGCCTCATGCATCTTGTCCTCCACCCTACCACTCCCACCTGGACCCGGATATCGGCATTTCGAATACTATCACTCCTAGTATTCCCGCACATTCACCTGAACATCCTCATTTCTGCAACCTTTATCTTCTGTACATGGGAGTTCTTGACTGCCCAACACTCCTCCCCGTTCAGCATAGTCGGTTTAACCACCACTCTAGAAAACTTGTCTTTAAATTTTGTCAGCACCTTCTTATTACACAAACCTCCGAAAGCGAGCCACCATCCGATCCAACCTGCACCAATACGGTGAGCAACATCCTCGTCGATCTCTCCACTTCCTTGGAACGAGAAAGCAGTGTCACACACAGATCCTTACTACCCTGCTATTCTAATTCGTGTACTCCATAGCTTCCTATCTAAGGTCAACTTCTCAGTAAGGTGCAAATGTGTCATATCATTTCTAATCACCTCTCCCCACTGCTTCTTCTGTCTACCCCTACCTCTCCTAAAATCATCCAAAAACAACCGCTCACATCTTCGCACTGGGGCACTCGAACACCTCCACTTCACATACCTGAACCATCTCAGTGTTGCCTCACGCATTTTATCCTCCACCCGAGCCACGCCCACCTTGACCTGAATATACATTATTTCTTATTTTCGCAAACTCCCCTTCTTTTATGACTATGTTTTTTTTTTATGGCTACATATTTATCTCTAGATTCTCTTCCTTTTGCTATTCATTTTCTTTTTTCTTCAATTCTTATTTTTATTTGTTTAGCTAAATGCAATGATAAGTTGACCATCTGCACGTGGCTTTGGAATGCTACACGTTTTTAAAGTAGTTATTATCCATACTGTTGCACCACCTACCGCAATTACTTTTCTTATGTTCCTTTAGAGGAGTTACCTTTATTTTTATTTATCTAGTATTAATTTAATAAAATAAATAAATTAATAATTTATAATATTATTTAAATTTAAAATTTAAATTAATTATTTTAGTTGTGTATTTGGGATAGTTTTATATGTTTTTGTTTCATATATTTTTTTAGTTAAAAATATTTATGACTATTGAGATTTTTTATAAAAAAAATTAACGATTAACTTGATAATCAAATCAATAACAATTAAAAATAATTAGTCAATAACCAATTAAGTAATATTTTAGTAATTTTTTTAACAAATTAGTATGTTTACGAATCGCTAATCAATAAATAGAATTGATAATTTTTAAAATTAAATCAAACTAACTAATACGCAAGCCTGATTATCATACTCTCAGTCTCACAATTTTATCTTACGTATAACTATTTTTAAAAAAACTATTTTGACATAAATATCAAATTAAAAAAATATTTATTTTCTTAAGTTAGAAAGTAGAATATTTCTGGGACAGTACACGTGGCTATACCTAAGGATGCCTATTGGACGAACCACCTCACAGGGTCCCACTCCATTTGGTCCCAAAGGCAATAAAAGCCGCCATATCTGTCCTCATCATCTTCTTAACTATTAAGGACAAAAAAATAATAGGCCGGTCCGTTTTAATTTATTTCTCTTATCTTTTCTTTTTAATTCAATTATTTCTTTAAATAAATTTTTAATTTCAACTTTTTTACAAAATTAAAAAAATTAAAAATGAAGAAAGGGTCCAATCTTTATCGCAGGGGTCGTCTAGTTACAAGTTAAAGTTATGCAAATATTAATAATATATGAATTAGTTATGATAAAATTTATGTATTATTTTGTGTAGAGATTAATTATGAAGATTTTATTTATTTAAGTATTAGTTATGTTGGTTCAGTTACGTAGAGATTACAATACATGATTATGATTATTGCATATTTAATTTATTGTACATTAATATATATTATTTACAAATAAATAAGTAAATAAATAGTATAAATCTATTATATAATTGAAACTTTTTTTTAAAAGAAGAAAATGGAGGAATGTAACCAAATAAAAAAATTGGATATATATAAAACATTCATATTATAAAAAAATAATAATAACTAATTCTGGGTAAGTATACATAGAAGAAAGTACAAATTTTAAAAAGTACTGAATTAAAAAAAAAAGTTAAAAATAAATTGATAGGAGTAAATATGTAATTTTATTATTTTAATTCAGGCATAACTATACACATAATTTATTTCACCTTCTACCTCATATAAAATTATATATAGATTTCCTCATAAGTTATGTAAGTTTTAATTACGTAGAATTACTAAAAACACAACCAAACATTGTATAACATTAATACATGAATAACTTTTATACTATATTTGAAATCTACCAACTAAATATTATATAAAATTAATAATGAATAATTTTTATTCTATTTAATAACTAAATAATGTATAAAATTAATACATAAATAACTAAATTATTCATGTATTATTTTGGGCAAACGGACCTTTATTCTTTTGTTGACGAGGACATTCTGGTAGTTAACCACCAAAAAAGAAGAAGAAGAAAGAAACTTTCTGGTTTTCTATTAATACACACACAAAAAAAAACACAATTCTGTGTGACAGAGCCGAAGAGTACTATATATGAAAATATCAACCTGACATTTTGTGTCGAGACTCGTATAAAATATTTTCATCACTTTCAACACAGTTTACACGTTGAATCTGTAGCTTTTCACTCTTTTTTCTTCCTCTTTAAGGTTCTATTTAGTTATACAAAAAAAATCCCACTTTTCCTTCTTCTCCACTCTATCTATAGAGTTCTCCTCCTAGGTCTACAAAGGCGATTCTTGTATCCTTAGATCACCAATACATGATCTGGGTGCGATTAACTTTGCTGTAAAGATCTGACTTTTCATGTAAATTTTTTTGATTTGATAGCTTCTAGGCTTTAATTTTGACTTTTCCTGATCTGGGTCATTCTCATATTTGTCCATCTTATCTGAAGATGAAGGAAAAGCTAGGGTTTTTGGTGTGTGTTTGGTTTCTTGTATTTGGGTCTTGTTTGGGTAGATTTGTGGTGGAAAAGAACAGCTTGAGAGTAACTTCTCCAGACTCAATCAAAGATGTGTATGAGTGTGCAATTGGGAATTTTGGGGTTCCACAATATGGAGGAACCATGGTTGGTATTGTTATGTACCCGAAAGCTAATCAAAAGTCTTGCAAGAGTTTTGAGGATGTTGATATTTCCTTCAAAACTAAGGCTGGTGGCATGCCCGTTTTCGTCCTTGTTGATCGAGGAGGTAAAGTTTCTGACTCTTTTGCACTTTTGGATTGTAAATTTACTTGTGTTTTTAATTTGTACCAGTTCACTTATTAGAGCTTGTTTTAATGATGTGTTTGTTTGAGTTCACATACTGAGGTTGCACTTAATCTATTAGGTGCTCAGGATTATACAGATTATCTTATTTTGTTTTTGTCAGTGAATTATGTAATCTTTGTAAAGATCATTTAGCTGTGCCTCAGTGTGCTATATATATATATATATAGCCGTTTCATTCCCATACTAGATTGCCTTTTAGGGAAATTTGGGATTCTGTAGTTTAGATTCTCCTAATCTGACAGACAATCAAGTCTCTAAACAGAATAAAAGATTAAAAGAACTCCTGGCAAACATTGGACTTTTCATGTCTGTTAGTATGCCTATTTAAATTTCTACTTTCTGTAGTCAATCTTCGAATATATTGAAGATGCAGAAGCAAAGGTTCTTACAAGTTGAAACGAAAAAAAAGAACTAAAGAATAGAAGCGAGCTTTTATATTTCCTAAATTGGTGATTTCTAGAATTGGAAACCATTGATATACGGAGCACAGTTCAGATTGTTCTAGTGCCTTCTGAAGTTGACCATGTTTTGTAGTCTTGTAACAAGCATGCCCTTGCTTGTGGCTCTTCCGGTGAACGGTGAACCTGAGGAAATGTCATCTATGTTTGTGCTTTATGCGTGACTGGTTTTGCTAATTAGTTTATTTATTGTATCTGTTCCAAGTTCAAACTTCCACAAATGCCCCACCAACAATTAATAAGCATTTAAGACTGGATAATTAGTGATGGATGACCAAAGTGGAGTTTATTTAACTTTGTACACATCTAACATGTGTCTCCTTTTCCTTTTCTGGATACTGCTGCACCGGCAGACTGCTATTTCACACTAAAGGCTTGGAATGCTCAAAAGGCTGGAGCTGCTGCTATTCTTGTTGCTGATGATCGCAATGAACCTTTGATTACCATGGACACTCCCGAGGAAGAGGATGCAAAGGCAGATTATCTGCAAAATATAACTATTCCGTCAGCTCTAATTAGTCAATCGCTTGGGGATAGCATCAAGAAGCAACTATCTAAAGGGGAGATGGTTAACATAAACCTTGACTGGAGAGAGGCTCTTCCACATCCTGATGAAAGAGTTGAGTATGAGTTTTGGACCAACAGTAATGATGAGTGTGGCCCCAAGTGTGAGAGCCAGAGAGAGTTTGTCAAAAACTTCAAAGGGGCTGCCCAGATACTTGAGCAGAAGGGATATACACAGTTCACTCCCCATTACATAACTTGGTATTGTCCTGAGGCATTTATTTTAAGCAAGCAATGCAAGTCTCAGTGCATCAACCATGGGAGATACTGTGCTCCAGATCCCGAGCAAGACTTCAGCAAAGGTTATGATGGGAAGGATGTCGTTTTACAAAATTTGCGCCAAGCTTGCTTTTATAAGATTGCCAATGAAAGTGGGAAGCCCTGGTTGTGGTGGGACTATGTTACTGACTTTGCAATCAGGTGTCCAATGAAAGAGAACAAGTACACTAAAGAGTGTGCAGATCAAGTAATCAAATCCCTTGGTAGGTTGGAGTTTCTTGTTTTTCGTGTTTCCTCGGATTAATTTCAGCTCATGCACATTATTTTCAGTGTAGATATATATTTGATGTTAAAAAAAGTATATTTGATGTTAATGGGTCACTGTGTAATATAGTGGTGATGGTTAGTAATTGCTGTTGCTAACTGTATTTTCGTAGTATTTTTGTCTTCACATCCTTGTCCAGAGCAGTGAGAACTGGGTCTTAGGTATAGTCCAACTTCCTGGTCCACCATCTGATGCTAATTTTGTTGAACTTGATTGTTATTTTTTGTGGATTATATTCTCTTCTACCTTAGATTTTCTGGAGTGAGATAAAGCAGAACACTAGGATTGGTTATCATCTTATTCTTTGGTTGAAGATATAAATAATCTTAAGACTAAGTGATACTTAAAAAGGAAATTCAAATTTTGCTAAACAAGATATTTGACTTGATTAAAGCTGTTTTCACCGTCTCCAGTTTACTGAGTTTCTTTTTTGGTATGATATAGATACATTATATGATCCTCAGTTTTCTACAGGATTAAAAGGATTTTTGTACTTGTAAAAAAGAGGACGTTTTTGTAACTGATCATGTTGTCTCTTCTGTGATGCTATGTCTTGCCGAATAAGTATAACTTTCTAGCTTGCTGATTAAAAAAGAGTGTGTAAGGCTTAATCACTTAGTTGTAAGTGTTCTATTACATAAAAATCCTTTTTGGCATCATATTTATGTCTTGTTTGATGGTTCACTTTACAATAGTTTGGGACAAGCTCTGATAGACTCAGACTTCCTGATAGCACATGATTATTTTTCCACTTGGGTTGTTATGCTCTTTACTCACTGATGCTTTTGTATCTTTCATTTAGGTCAAATGTTTGAACTGTCAGTTCACCTTACTTTTTTAAAGCTAAGAAATAGGCCTTGTATGATTTTGTATTTTGTGTGTTCAATTACATGGTACTGCGTCTAATCAATTGTCCTTGTTTTTTGTTAACACAAGATTTTTCTAACTGTTAACATTGTTATTTTTTCCCGGGATGGACACAATAGGCTTTGATGTAAAACAGATAGATAAATGTGTTGGAGATCCTGAAGCGGATGCTGACAACCCTGTTCTAAAGGCTGAACAAGAAGCGCAGGTGTGTCAAAAAAACAAATAATGGGAAATCTCTTTTCCTGTCCTCCTTGACTCTATTGTTTTTGAATGGACTTCTTGAATAGAATTGTTACTTTTGCTTTGCTGCATTCAGATTGGCAAGGACTCTCGTGGAGATGTGACTATCTTGCCAACTCTTGTGATAAACAATAGACAGTACAGAGGTAATAACTCAAAGGATTCAAGTGAGAAGGTGCATCTAGGCCGTTTAAATAAAAGAGATTCTTAACTTATAGTGTTATCTATTGTTTAGGAAAATTGGATAAGGGAGCTGTTCTGAAGGCCATTTGTTCAGGTTTTGAGGAGACAACAGAGCCTGCAATTTGTTTAACCGATGGTCAGTTCCCTTGATCCCGTCTTCAGCTTTGAAGACATAACCAATCGACATGCTTGCAGACTTTATTTATTCATTTCTATAAATGGGGAAATCATACTCGATTTATATTTTATGTCAAAAGGGTGTCTCGAGTCATTTTTCTGTATTTCAGCCTCCAACAGCACCTACTGATTCTTGCAGATCTTGCTCTAGCTTATCCGACATATTCCAACTTGTAATTTGTTGATACACAAAACTTACTTAGCTACTATTCCTTGGTAAACAATTATATTTGGTTGAATAGCCTTCAGGACGACCTGGTACATAATCTCTATGGTCTCCGATAAGGTGGTATTCACAAGTTGTTTTACACTTTTCAGATATACAAACAAATGAGTGCTTAGATTCAAATGGTGGATGCTGGCAGGACAAGGCTGCTAATATTACTGCATGCCGGGTATTCAGTCATTTGTCTGTTAACTACTGATATGATAGCATTGTTTTGCATCTTTCTGTCTAATTTAGTGCTACCTAATTTTCTTATGTCATGCATTGCACTTACGCTGCAGGATACTTTCCGTGGGAGAGTATGTGAATGCCCAATGGTTCAGGGTGTAAAATTTGTTGGTGATGGCTATTCTCATTGTGAAGGTACTTAGGGCTCTACATTCAAAATCTTGGTCACATAAAGGCACTGCTATGATACATGAGCATTGTCTTCTGAGTCTTAATCTTTTGGGCTTTTGGTGTGACAGCATCTGGAGCATTACGTTGTGGAATAAACAACGGAGGTTGTTGGAAGGGAACCAAGGATGGCAGGACATTTTCTGCTTGCATAGTAAGAGGCTCCATTCGAGCATAATTACCTAGCTCTTGAACTTTACTCTCCGGCATTCCTTCTTTTATGGAGTGCTCACCTCCTTCCTATCTTCTGATTTTACTGAAGCAGCAGATTGGAATATGAAATGTTCTTGTTTCTTATTTTTTATTTGAGGACCGATGCTAGAAAATTAGTTTTTCCTCTTTGGATTACCCTTCCTTTTCTGGTTCTCAAAGATTCTAACTTCACTGGTTTTATTACTTGAGTTATGCTTTATACGAGTTTCCTTGTATCTCAATTTTATTCAGTAAACACGGGAACTAAATGTTTTATCTTTATCTTGTCAGGATGACCACACAAAGGGTTGTAAATGTCCACCAGGGTTCAAAGGAGATGGAGTGAATGTTTGTGAAGGTACAGAGCATCTGTTACTTATTATATATAATTTTAAGAAATTTGCTGCTGTTGTTAGCAATTATGGGGGATAACAGACGGGTTTCAGCTGTTATAATCTTCTTCAACTCTCATCTTCTTGAGGATTTATATCTCCGTTATCTTTGATTGCAATAAAAGTTCTCCATATTCTTTTTCTATGTAGAATCGTCTTATTTTCCATCCTAGAAGAACATTATCCTGTATATATGCACATAGAGATGTATAGATAGGAACAGCGTTGCTCTTTATTTAGTACCTCCTCTATACTATTTTATGTGTCACACTTTCCTTTTTAGTTTGTCCAAAAAAATGACACCCTTCTCTTTTTTGAAACTATTGGAAATCTTATTCTCATTTTATCCCCAATGACATGACTTGTTGGGACCCATTGATTTAAAAAGTTGGTTCTTTTATAAGAAGAGAGAAAATGGACTTGATTAAATAAAAATAAGAAGAAGAAGAGAGAAAATGGACTTGATCAAAAAATTAATAATAATAATAAGAAGAGAGAAAATGAAAAGACATGTGCATCTCTGAAGAGAGAAAATGAACTTGATCCCAAAATAAAAAGAGAGACAGAAAATGAAAAGACATGTGCAACTCACCACTATTGATTTAAAAGGATAATTTTGGTAATAGGCATATATTTGGTCCTAACTCCACGTCTACTCTAATACGGAGCACCAATATGACTAATAATTTGATGATATCTAAAGTTATTTATCTTTACTTTTTTTCCTTTTTTCAGATATTGATGAATGTAAAGAAAGGCTGGCATGCCAGTGTTCAGATTGCAAATGCAAGAACACCTGGGGTGGTTATCAATGCAGCTGCAAAGGCAATTTGTTGTACATGCAGGAACATGACACGTGTATAGGTAGGTTTTAAGTTCTCATATTGCTGGAAATATACTTTTAACGTGGGATGAAGCTAGTTAAATGTTGTAATATGATGGTTGTGATGCTCGTTTAGCTGCTTTTATCTGTAACTGAATTTGACGAGCGGCTTTGAGCTACTGTGATTTAAAAATGTCATGAATTTTAATCTGTAATTAATCTTCAAAAGCTGCAGGTAATGATGTCAAAACAGAATTTAGCTGGGGTCTTGTTTGGGTTATCATCTTGGGTTTGGCAGTTGCAGGAGTCGGAGCGTATGCCGTGTACAAGTATAGGATCCGGGTATGTTTTTTGTTACTGTGTTCTTATTTCATCATCTTTTGTGAATTATGATCTTTGGGATTGGGTACACCACCAGAAAATTGGAAATCTAGCAGTTTTACCATAGTAATTTGATAAATGAACTCTTCAAAGTGATGTGGAAAGAGAATGGCCTTCCGGAGGAGACATACAATACTGTGAAATGCCAAAATCACCTATGATTTGGATCCCCTCCAATATAAACAATTTTACATTTTCTATAAACAATTTAACGTTTTCTCAAAAAGGGCAGGTGTTTCTTAAGAGCTTGAAGTGTGAAAAGCTAATAATTTGAGTTCACCTGTTGCTTCTAAAATCCCTTAAGAAGTAGTGTATTTCGTTTTGCTCTAATGATGGAAGTTCTCAGTAGTTGACGGGAAGGGTGAGTAGTTCCTTCAAAAGAAATCTTAAGAATAATCTGTGCTCGCTTTGTACAAGCTTCCACCTATTGTGCCTTCCTAGAATAAATGGACACCTGAGTTTCTAAGAAATATCAGGAAATGGATACCACCACCATAAAAACAGAAGGCTGAATTACTTCTTGGAAGACGCTGTAGGAAACAACGTAGAAATGTTGTAATGTATTTGTTCCACGTAGGAAAAAGTCGTTACAAAGTTCATCCGATCTCATCCTGTGCTCTGCAACAACCATGTTTATCAGTTGTCGATCAAGTGTTCTTTTTCTGTACTTTTTTCCCCTCCTGGAATTTTAATCATAAAACTAGTATATACAGAGATACGTGGCCATTGCCTTTGATGCAGTTTTATCTGTGTTCTAGACTTGTATTTAATGTTATATTTTTACCTTTCCTGATGTATGTGATTCAAAAACCTATTTATCTGCAGAGATACATGGATTCAGAGATCCGCGCCATCATGGCACAATATATGCCTTTGGATAATCAGGGAGAGGTTTCCCACGGGAATGTCTGATATTAGTCCATTGCTGAAGAATGATCGCATGGTTAGAATGTTAACACCAAGTGAATATGCGATTAGCTCTCTTTATCAGTTGGCATGAGGTTCTTTATGCTTTGTATCATTCTAATGCCACTCTCACCATTCAGTGAGGTCCTATTTATGTATATGTTCATCGTAACAGAGTACACGCATAAACTCCCAATTATGATTAAGGGAAATTTTCCGTATATGCACGATGGTCTCTCACTTCGGACCGGAGCTTAATTTAATGAAGGGTAAAATTTCTTTACCTTAGAGAATGTTTGCAGCATGGAGGGAATATTACTTAGTTGATACCGTAAAAAGAAACGTTTTAGTTAAATGGAGATTACTTTATCTTATGTTTTATGTGGTTAACCAAGCACTTGATTATTTTGTGTTTAATTGATTACTTAATACAATCAACAAAACAACCTTCTCTCTGTGGATGCGTCTCTCTTATTACTGATAGATCACAAAGTGATCATTGTGAACTTAGAGAAATCTGATTAATATGTAACAAAGATATGTGTGAAATCTATACTGTTATAACTTTAAGTGGGATAAGAGTTGAAAAAATCTTTGCATGCAATTATTAGTTAAAAAATAATATAGTAATTGTTCAAGTTCAGTTTGAACATATCGTTATATAAAAGGTTGAATCGGCAATTACTTTGATCTTGCGGTTATTATATATCAGTGTCAAGTTGTGCACAGCGAATGGACTTAATTGTATGCCATTATAATATGGATGCAAGAAAACTTTTATTTGATAGGATACTTAAAAGTAAAAACTGTCCCTGCAAGATAACAGAACTAACTATGTGATTATGGATGTGTTTGGATGGAGTTTCTAAAACTTCACATTTGGTTGGTTAAAATTGTTGTAAACTAATTTCTTTTAAAATGAGAAAAATGACTTTTCTTCCCACACTAATTGCCTAATTGCCACCCTCTAATATATTTGACTACTCCCCAATGCCATAGCTCCATTAGAGGAAATGAGATCACTTGGCTCTTTACAATTCAAATGGAAAAAAATAACCTTTTCAAATCTCTTTTGAGTAAAAATAAAAATCTCTTGTAAAGAGCCCATAAAATTATTAAAAAATATAAATTATAAAGGGCTAGAAAATCATTTCTCTCGCCCCAGCCCCCCCACTGGCCACACACCTAGCTCTATGTCGAACTCTAATAGTATTTATCTAGATAATATATAAACATATATTTCTGTATATTCAATGAACACGAAAAAAATCACATATTTTTTGCAAAAAACATTTTCCTTTATAACACTCGCACCCTATATCTCCCCCTCTACTTTCATCATCCCGGTGGATTTTCTGGAGGGCAAGAGCTAGAATCATTTTCAAGATGGAAAAACCGGGATTATTTCACCAAAAATTGAAATTGAGATACCTATGCCACAAATTTGACGGGCTGGCGCGATCCTTGCCGACGAATTCGTTGCCATGTTGCTAGAGGCATAACAGATCTTGTCCAGCGCTTGCCTTCCGGAAAATGCATGCAAAGTGGAGGCAGACAAACCAAGAGCTACTCGGGAAAAATTGTATTCAGACAAATGAGAAGGAATGAGAGAAAAGCTTTATTGAACTGCTCCAGCCTCCAGGTGATAAAAATCATTTTTCATATGCCACTTATAAGTAATATATAATATAATATATTGGTGAACAACATTTTAACAACCCCGGCTCATCAATCTTTCATGACTGCTCATATCAAACATGTGATATGGCTACCAAAAAAAGATATATTTTTATATAGAATTTTGTGAAAAAAATTAAACAATTAGCAGCAAAAGCGCATGTAACTCAAAATGTGTGCTGCGTCATAATGAAGTAAAAGTCACAAAGAGTCACTTTTCAGTCTCTAAAATTAAAAAGTAGTCACTGTCACGCAGTTTCAAATTTCACGGGTATAACTCCAAGACATTGTCACAGAATTTCATCAGTGGAATTTGAAATTCCATAACAAAGACCATAGCAAGGGGTCAAGTTTTCATATTTCCTCAACTGAGCTCTGCAATAAGCTGCAAGGAGATTGAACTTGAACTAGAAATAATATCTAATTTGCAAGTAGACGAAAATGTGGTCAATCTTGCTCTTGAATACAGTGTTACAATTTATACATAAGTTAAATAGAGAGTCACAAAAAAGTTATAACAAAATAAACTAACCGACAAACTACAGCGACACATACTTACATTGTTTCAATGTTTAGATACGTACTTACAATGTAGATACACGTCCATCATTTGAAGAAATTAACTTAATCAGATGTAGGTTGTGTTAGGCACCAAGCTAATAAGAGTCTTCTTAGGCATGTTTCCTGTTAACGAAGTCGAGGTACCCCTGCCACAAACCACCACAATTATCGTAGTACAGCATATACAAAGCCTTTAACAACACCAAATTTTGCTTGTTTTTCCCCAGAGAATAGAGGCAAAGCTAATCCTAAAATGAATATAACTGAAACTGGAATAGTGAAATTATTCTGCTCCTCTAGTTTGAACTAATGAACTCTATATTTTTAATGTTTCATGTTCTAACCAAACCACAACTTGACTGGCACAAACAAAAAAACAAAAGGAACCTAGCAAACAATTATGGGTAAAGAGCTGCCTCCATTACTCTAGTTTCTTAGTTGAAAATAAGTAAAGATTATTTCAGCTAAGAATTGCAAGATAATTTTATTTTTCTACAAACAATACTAATTTTTCTCAGATGAGACAAAAGTTTTTCTGAAAATTTCAGCCTGAAAGCTATTTAATTGAATGTTTGTGTATTAGTAAGGGCCTTGTTAAGCGTTGAAAAGAAATATACCTCTTCAGTGAGGTAAACTATGTATTACTGTTTTTAACTCAACTACAGAAATAAAGTAAGATCTTTTATAACCTGAAGTATCCCAACTGCTGCAAATTTGTCTGACATAGTCTTCAAATGTGATGGGTGAAACTTTAAATCTTGTAGTAACAAGTCGACATTCTGAAAGCAAAACAATACATATAATTGTTGGTCATTTCCAATTGCAATAGATGACATTAAATGATCAAAGGCAAACAGTTGCAGGGGGTGGGGAGCAATGAGATCAATCTAACTTCAACTAATAAAAACTAAAAGGCAAATTACAGAAGAGGTTCAAAATTCTTTACAGAAGCAAAAGCTTTGCTTTCAATAGTTATTTAAGGAGTCACACAGTGAAGGCCTAAATCGTTTGTTTACATGCATCTATAAGTTAACAGTGACAAAACAAAAATGAAGGTTCAAGCTCAATATCCTCCTCTGTCATCCGACATTATTTTGTGGTGTGTTAAAATAAACTAGCTGCAACCTTTCAATAACAAGAATCATGTGATACTACGTTGGTATCAAGAAATGACTAATTCGTGATATTTTTTACAAAGTTAACAAGTTAAAAGCACATACCTTAGATGTGAAGCATTCATCCCTAAAGGTGTACTTCACACCTCTAAGTTCCCCCGTCCGACAAAGGTCGTCAATGAATAACTTAACATGCACAGCCTGAGAAAGCCAGAAAACTGTTGATTTCAAACGGTTCGAACAAAGTAAACTAATCATTATCAAAGTTAAAAACATACATCTCGATTAATTTTTTGTCTATCAAATGGATAGCCGAAAACAAAGGCCCCCACGGAAAGTTCAGAAACCTGCATTAAAAAAAAAGGAAGACAAGAATTACGTGAAAGGAGAAGGGAATAAGGAATAGGGAATAGGGTTGATGAAAGTTTGCATTTTGCAGCACCATTCATTACTATTTTAGAAAGCAAGTTTTATTGTCATCTAAAACTGATTATCTACCATGCATATTCAAGTAACATAGAACACAACTGAGTTTAAACTTCTTAATAGTACCCCAATAGTAAAATGTGGAGAAAAGATAGAAACTGAATGGAAGAGAGCAGGGTTTATAACAAACGGTTGTCTTTTGTAAAACAATTGTTCAAAATTAGAATTTTTCATATGTAACTGCTCATACTCAATTAGGTTATAAGTAGCAGAAGTCGAGCAACAAAATTATTTATCTACCTAATGAACCACAATTGTTATAAATTGTAAGTTAACTATATAATGAACCTTACCAGACTCTGTAAATCTTTGGCCATCAAGTCAATATTTGTTTTCTTGCGGAGGAGAACACTGCAGATACCCAACATTAATTTCATTTCTTCTAACACAACGATGTAACAAAACTGAACATGGGCATAATTGTTTCAACATGATCAAAATTTTAGATGTTTCAGAGGAGCTACATTACGCGAGAGGTGATGCAACTTTATTTGTTGTGTCCGAAACAGCTAGACCAACGTACTTATCGCCCACATCCAACCCAAGAAAACGGCTACTTGCAAGTGCATTTGACTTCAGTAATTCATGAAACAAGTTGGATGGCTTCATATACCTCATCTACAAACGTACCAACCAGTCAGTTGATTTGTGAAACACTAACTTTGGATTCAAGAAAATTTGTTTCCTATTGGAGGCATGATGCGTCAACACTACAACAAGTTAGCACAGAAATATTATTGCACCTTCCACTTGGGAAATTTTTGTGAACTCTTGAAGGATAACATTATCAACTTACCCATAAACAGATCAAAGACGCTCACAATTTTGAGAGAATCCTGGATGTAAACACTGTGAGTTTCAAATTACAAGTACCTATTTTCAATACATATCTAGAAATAATTAAAAAATATCATTGGATCACATTGCACAAATATAAACACCGTGCCACTACCATTATCCTCATCGAGGTTTCTGGTTTTAAATAAAACATAAAGAAGTTGTCATTTATCATAAAAATTCAAATTTACATCCATTTAAATGGTATAAAGTGTGAAATTCATCCTACTTTACTAGATCCTAGTAGTACCTAGTTGGATCTTTGTGGTATAAGTCTTTGCCGGAAAAGGTCATTACGATGCCCGTGATCGGTGATCCTTCAACGGACTACTTTTACGATGTCTGTCACACGAAGATTGCAAGAAGTACATGCTACTTTGTACGCCCTAAATGGAATGGCTCTCTTAGATACTTGCTATTTTATGAATGAGTCTTTTCTAAATTGATTTCTTGTGCCTTATTGCTTTTCAAAGGGAGTGATCAACCCTAGGGCATCCCCAATTCAACTTGGAAAGGCAATTTTTTTTTATAAGGTAATATTTTAAACTTGGAAAGTCAATTAAGGTTGGAATTCGATTAATTGACAAGATTCTAGATTAATTGAGGGATTGATTAATTCTGGTCTACTGAATTAAGGTTAGAGATAATCCTTTCATGCTTGTAGTCTAAAATTGGAATGAGCTTAACGCTTTTTAGTTAGATTCAAGAGAATTAGCTAAGTTAAGCTTGCTAATTTGTTGAAGAACGGTCAGTGGATAGTCAAGAGTCCATTACTTGTTGAGGAGCGCTATAGGGTAATTGATTTCTGAGGCTAAGTACTTAGATCTATAAATAATTAGTAGGAGTTAGTTAAATGCATTGGGTCAGTCTAGATGATAATTGATTCCCTATTTTCAAATCCCTTTATTTCCCTTGCTTGAGATTGTCACCATTTATTACGTTACATGCTTTCTTCATTTAGTTTTTGTCTTTTGTAGTTTTAGTTAGAAATTCAATCTTAAAAACATTTCGTGTGGTGATAAATCTTCACTAGCTTGGTCGCCCTTGTATTGTTCTTTGTGGAATTAAACTCCAACTCAAAATTGGGTAAATTATATTTAGGACTGTATCATATCTCTTTTAGAGGTGTGTTGAGGGCATCATCAGTATTGGTGACATTGCCAGGGATAATGACCCATTTTTTAGTTGTTTTGTTTTCTGTTGCTTGTTTATCATGGCATCTTGAAATGGAAATTGCTAGAGTAGTGGTTAGTCTTGCCTTGGCGACCCTTGTCCATATTGTGGAGGACCCTACTTTTGGCAAAATTGTCAAAATATCCCTGCCTACAGCACCAAATTGATGACGTCCACAACACACTCAAACCAACCTTTATTCAATTTGAAATAAAACTGACACTCACATTCAACCTAAATCAGTGTCAATAAATTATTTATGGCGTAATTCACCTCAAACGGTTGAAATCCTTCATTGCACCAGTCTTGTTAGTTCAACCAAAGAGAAATTCTATGCATTACGTGTTTTCATTATCATCCAATCTCCAATATCATGCCATAATTAACATTGTAAGCTAATAAATATACTATATTTAATCAGCATTACGGTGAAAAAAAATGCAGCTCAGTGACAATTTATTGAGAGATATCGTCAAACACATTGTACGCGTAAAATTACTCCATCATGTTTGAGCAAAAGGGTTCGAATTCTTCTCCCACAGTTGTGTTTCAGCTTCAGCATATGACACAAATAACATCCCCAAACATGAAAGATACGCAAATATCATAGGGCAAAGAACTCACTACTTGAGATTTCACAGAAGCATATAAGATGTTCAAGCATGAAGCGTCTCCTAATGTCATTCTGTTACTCTAATTTCACCAGCAAACTAATTTTTCGCTCAGACAATATGTGAACATGTTGTGTGCATAACTTTAACCAAATAAGAATTAGATGATTTATTACCCTCCGGTTTTACTGGGAATTACAATTCAATCAATCAACCAACAACACCACAGTGGCATAATTTGTGATTTTTCTCTCAGACAATTTGTCTAAGAGGTTATGCGCATAACTTCAACCAAATAAGAATTAGATGACTTCTTTACCCTCCCAATTTACTGGGAAATATAATTCAATCAATCAACCAACAGCACCACAGTTGCACAATTTGTGCTCTAAACTCCACGTAAAAAGAACTACAAAAGAAGAAAGAAAAAAAAAACGCACACAGTGAGAAAGTGTGTGCGCGCGAGAGAGAGCGCGAGACAGCGAGAAAAAAAATCGAGAGATAAGAGAGAAAGAAGAAGAGAAGGCAGAAAGTGTACCTGGAGGACGCCGGCGGTGTGAGCAGTGGCGCGAGAAGAAGGTCGGGGAGGGTTCTTTTGTTAGGAGAGAAAGGAAAATGAGATGAGTGATCAGTGTGGTTTAAAACTATTTTTTTTTTAAATCGTTTTGAAAAAAAGATAATATTATAAACAGAAAAGGGCAAAAATTACCCGAAATAGATCACATAAATATTCCACGTGGAACTTATTCCTCACCTAAGCAAGTTAACTAGGACTAATAACTTTTAAACTTATTGTTGATTCATTTATAATGCTCGTGACCCGATCCTTTATTAATACTATCCATTGTTACTGATCCATTAAATAACTGATGATCCGACCCGCCAGCATGAACTTCTGCCCCCGAGTAGAAGTTCAACAACATTAACTTGTGTCTTCTATGTTTAACTTGTGCTGGCGATTTTTTTCTAAAAATATTAAAGATAAAGCTATGTCTTACGAATAAATAACACTTAATTTATGCCTCCGGGCAAACATTCTCTAAAAAGATTTGTCTAGCGAGATTAAGTCATAATTAAGGATAGAACATAAAATTTCATTAAATGAGTTGTAGAGGTAAAAATTAAAGACCAACAATTTGAGAGACAAAAATTAAAGACCATCCCGAAATAGGACAGTCCATGCAAAAACTTGATCAAAGATCCCAGGTTTGAATCTTGAGTATGATAAAAAAAATTTAGAGCATTTTTACACTTAAATAGATCTCATTCAGATTAATCTGGACTCTAATATAAATATTAAAATTCAAGTACTTAAATAGAGAAGTGTAGAATGACATGGATTTTCGAACGATAGTCCAAAACAATTGAAAATATAGTCTCTAGTTTGATGAGGAGGTAAGATGAGGACTTTCTCCAACTAATAAAAATCATCAATCATAAATGTATCCAAATGCTATTAAGATCCGTACGTGGACTGTACACTTTAATCTGATCTGAAATGAACCAACAGTTATGTAAAAGATAAATGTCCCTTTGCATCCTAAGTTGGAAAGAGATATTGTGTATATTTTTGCAAAACTTGGGAGTCCTTGTGATTTCTTTCTTTAGCAAAATCTTTAGGTGTGCAAAAAGGTTTCACTACTCACAATATTTTTAGAGTTATGTTTAGAAACAAGGATCATTTGTCTGATTACTTTTCCTTCCAATTTGTACACCACTCCCTTGGCTACTCAAATCAGTGGAAAACAAAAGGTTTCTAAAATTATCCCAATGAGGTCCTCTAATGTTTACTCTGGCAAATACTATGTTCTAATACATACAGATAGAAAAAAAGTTCCAGTTGTTAACAAAATGTATCCGAAGCAACCTATGCACGGCTCATGTACTGTCCATTTCTAGTATCGACCAAAATTTCCTCCCCTCTATTTATGAATAACGGAACACTAACAACTGCACCGGTGTCAAGGGTTGCTGGCTTCGATCCACCTGCCACACAATACAGATCATATTGACAATCAAATATATATTTTGGCATCATAGTAGCTATAGGTTAGACAGAAGAGCGTCAAGAATTACAATGGTTGACGCAGAGACAAACCAAAAGACATGGATAATTTATAATGATATAGCCCTATTGGAAATCGAATCATAGGTAGAGATAGGAAAGAGTTGCCCATTGATGTGAGTCAATATTCAATATTTACATATGACTATACTCCTAGCTACAACATTTTCGATTCAACTGAAAAAAATTCTCAGACAAACTGTAACGAAAGAAGGAAGTGGGACATCATCCGTGGTTTCTACAAACAGAAGAGAGACAGCATGGTAGCAGGATGAAGAAAGGAACTTCAGAGTAAAACTTAGCTCCCCCATCCCAACCCAACAGAAAGCAACGGGGAAAAAGGAAAAAGGCGAAAATCACACTAATTTTCTCGTCTTGGGGGTACCAAGGTAGACAGTTGAGAATATATCCCAAAAAGAACAAAGAAAAATTCAACCTTCACAAGATTATAGAGCATTATTGCTATACTCTTCTGTAGGGATATTCATGGTTTGGTTAAACCGACAGTTGTTTAGGTTTGGCTTGGCTTGGCTTGGTTTTACATATTAAAAAATCAATAATATTTGGTTTGGTTTGGTTTATTAAAAATAAATGAAGAAAAACTCAAACAGAACCGATAAATTATATACACAAGATATATATAATATCTTAATCTTTATAAATAATTTTAAATACTTTAATTACTTTTTCATCAAAATTTTCATCATCTTCGCCTTGTGTCCATTTCTTAAAAGAAATCCACATAATTCCAAACTCATTTATTTAAAAAACCATTATGAGATTTACCTTTTGAAAATTGTATTTCTTATTAATTTTATTCACTTAATTAAAACTTATAAATCTTAAGTCATTTTTTCGATAATTCAAGAAAATTATAGCTCCCACAATAAAAGGGTATTAATGGATTATAAGTTGGAAAAACGTGGAAAAGCCTTACCTAATCGAGAGAAATATCATTAGGTTTCTTAAAAAAACAAAAAATTGAAAACCCGAACCAAACTGACAACAACCAAACCGATGGATATGCATTATATTTGATTTGGTTTGGTTTTAATAATTAAAAAAGCGACTATATTAGTTTGGTTTTGATTTAAACCAAAAACAGACCTATGAACAACCCTACTCTTCTGCTATAGTTCGAAGGCATGAAGTGTTTATGCCACCGAAATCCCCTACTAGTACTCCCAGTTCAATTGTTCAAGCTAGAAAACAATAAATGATTACCTTGGGCAGTGTCACCTTTGACACCCGGATCAACGTCCACCACTGTCAACTTTACAGTTATAGGCAATTCAAAGTCGATCACCTACGGAAATATTCACCTTAGTATACTGATTAGCACTAAAAAAAGAATATATGAAAGAACTTGCTTCGATAAGACAAGCTATAGGATCAATGTGAGACACTCAGATTCCCAATTAACACTTTTTAAAGGAGAAAATCAGAACTGCAAACACTTAAAATAAATTCAGCATTGGAAACTACCTTCCCATTCCAGAAAAGCAAACTGCAGTCCATGCCCTCTTTTAGAAACTTTGCTTTATCTCCAACATCTTTTTCATTTAGACGATATTCTTCATAAGTGGTCTGCGATAGAAATTGCCCCAAAGTTACCATAGTATATACAGTGAACATATAAGGGGGAACAGAAGACAACCAAATTCTAATTCTTCCTTCTTAAAAGTGGGTATGAAGAAGAGGGATTGGAGGGAATTTGATCCACATTCCACACAAATAATGTAACCAATTAAGACATTATTTTTTCTCAGTAATGTGACCAATTAAGACATTAATAAGCCACATTGTTCCTTTGTATTATTATAGGTATTTTGTTCATATGCACCACGAAGGTGATATTTATAGGAAAAAGGACTTTCAAATCCCTTTAAACATGTAGGGAGACCACGAATTTAACTAAAAAATTTACATTATTTTCCTGTTTCAGATTACACCAAGCATACAAAAGATGTAAAACTCTAAATTCTGTGAAATGCACAGCTATACTTCTATTCTCATATCTGAATGAACCACTTTAACCTGTCAGACAAGCATAGCTAAATTGGGATAAGAAAGGGCAGAGCCCACAACTTAAGGGACTTGTGAGGTGCAACTATAGATCAGATATTTAGAACTTCACCCAAAACCAAATAAATTAGCCGAACCTTGACGCCCTCACTTATACATGCTAAAGCTCCTTGAATTTGGGTCTAGTTTTATGTATCAAAAGGGAAAGATGAAAGACAAAATCTCCATAATACTGTACGGACTAAATATTAATAAAGATAATTGCTCCTACAGTTAGGCATAATCCCTCAAGTAACCCAGCCCATTAACATGAGGCCAGGTTTAGGCCTGTTCATTTTCTTTTTTCTTTCTTTTAAAAAAAAAAAAATCGGGGGAGGGAAGGAGAAAGATGGCGGAGGGTCACTTTTACTAGATTTGGGTTTGGCAGCTCTATTGAAGTAACCTGCAATAAGCTGCATGCCAGTGAAGCTGCAAGAATAAAACTAGCACATTGGACCACTCTATTAAAAGTTACTGTACTTTACCAGATCCATGAAGACATATTGGGCACCATCCTTGTAGGTGAATTGCTTTGTCTCCTTGTAGATATTTGCCTCTTCTATCTGCAGAGATATTTGAATGTCAACTGAAATTTAAAATCACGTAAGCAGTGTCAATTTGGTTGAGAGAAAGAACTGACTTCAAAGTTGCAGGTCCGTTATCAATGTAATAGATCTGACAGTCCTTCAGTAGATTGTAATGTATTTTATGTTCTAAAACAGAAAGGGAAGGAACTTCCACACAGCCTTAGACAAACTTTATATTGCCCGGTGAAAGTCAAACAACAAAACTAATGATGGCATTCCTATAAAAAAAGGAGCTTTTCCATAAAGTTAGGAAATTCCTTCCTTTATTTTCTGTAGTATGGTTGAATAATTCACAATTTAATGCTATCATTTCGTCAGTCAACAAAAAAGAGATGAGAGTTTTAGGTTGTGTTCAAAATGTAATTATAACAATTATTTGAATTGTATAAATAAAGTTTGAGGTTATACATCCTTGCTTTATATCTTCCAATCTCCGTCCTAGATTTTGTAGTAATCCCCTAATTGAGAAAAGGTAAATGACACTTTCCTTTATGTCATAAGCTGATTTCCACCTTGTAGGGGGGAAAGCAAACTAATAACCTCTCATTAATCATGATACATATCTTTCTTCAGTACCATTCTATAATTTTGCATAGTCTGACTGTAGCTCTCTTGTGATTCACTTCTTTCTTTCTATATCATCAGATACCCCTTGACAACTAAAGCAGGGGATTCATTTAATATTATTTCTTTATAATTCATAATGTACATTATTTTTTCTCCTCAGAATAACTAGCCCATCTATAAACTTAGTGAGCTACTTACTCGGACGAGAGACTACATGATGAGCATGATATTGCTCACCTTCCAGGAAAAGGCCAATATGCTAATATGATGACTACAGCAGTTCCATTACTTTGTCAAATTTCATCTAGCAACCAGAATCAGCACCAGAAATCCATATTTTCTCCTTCTCAAAGAACTCTATGATCACCAGCTTCTTCACGACATTTACAACCCAAGTCATCCCTGCTCATGCTACCTTCAGCATCATCCGGAACACAAGCCAATGACATTTGTTCACCACAATCTCCAGAACATCTCAACGACTGGTCAACTGGTTGTTTTTCTTATATACACCAAAAGTAAAAGCCTTAAAAGTAATATTTTCAATCACAGTAATTTCAGCACATCATCTTTGGAGATTGCTCAGACACCAGTACCATCAGCCGGCATCAACATGAAACTTTCATCAATTCCAAAAATCCATCAACTGCCAGCCATTGTACATACAGAATCTTCTTGAACGTTTTCTTTCTTTCTGGTATGAAATCTAACCAAGGAATTTTGATCGTAGAAATAAACACCATGACTTGTCATTTGACATCTAGTTCAGCAAGCAGACACCCTTTGGGAGATCAAGGGTCCAAATCTTCACCACCAACTTTCAAAAATACTCAACTAAATAAGAACATCAAAGAAAGCAAATCTGAAGACCTTATCACAGTGGCTGGAAATCCTTTAATCTTGATTTGGATTAGAAGTTACTTTTATAATTTCAAGCGTGACTACAATGATAATAAAAGGAAAAAATAAATGTTGACAGTTTTCTTAAGGAATGCTCAGAAGAGTTAATACAAACAGGTTGCTGAAGATAACTGGATGGAGCGATTTGTGGGGTGGCCAGAGTGAGTTAAGCTAATATCTAATCATAAGATGGCAGTTAATCTGTTGCATCGCTAAAGCTCAGAGAGGGGACTGCTACCCCTAACAAGAAATTTACCAAAGTTTATTTACAATGCAATCCTATTTTATTCACTTATAGAAGGTTTTCTGGATAATTTCCACCTGCATCTCAGCACTCAAAAGAAGACTCAAATTAAAGTGCATTTTGGACCAGATTCGAAACATCTCCAACAACTAATTCATTTCTTGTATGAAAAATAACAAACAGTTGAAATATATGGCATATTTGTAGTTCCTCAGTTTATCCAAAGGTACTTGACAACTTCAATTGGTTGATTCAAAAAGAATGGCTCGTGCTACATAACAGATTCTTATTATAGATGACAAGAATGTGGCATTCCGTTGTGACCTTGGCAATAAAATCCACCCGAGCATATAAACAGACAGAGTAAGAGAATAAGCATAGAAGAGAAGGTGGCTCCAAAGATATTACCTTACTTCCAGCTCGGAAAGTTTTCTCAACGCTGTTCCCTGTTACATAATTGCGCAATGTGGTCCTCACAAATGCAGCCCCTTTCCCAGGCTTTACATGAAGAAACTCTAAACACACCCAAATGATAAGTATTATCAAACAGTAAAACAGTTGACCAAATTTTAGGTGTACTCGATACCAAACTATTATATTAATATATAAGTTTGTATTCCATAAATCAGCTGTTTTTGAATTCTACTTCATGGACTACAAGTAAAATCACAGTCATCGTACATGGATACAAGAGTTAGAGTTTACCACAATCCCAAAACATTGTCTTGGTAACCTATACAGAAATCTGAACAGCAAAACGAACAGTTTATAACAGCTAGCACACTCTAGAGTCTGAGTGGACCAACAATGCTCTAAGCAAATTTTAGCATAATCCGTTCATTTTTTCATTCATTCATTCATTGTAATCACGAAACCTGACATTTCACTCGGAATCCTCTAGTCTCACTCTAGTTTGTGTATTTTCAGCAGTAATTATCCTGTTATTTGAGGTCAGTAGGATAAATATGGTTGTCAATTACACAAGGTTATAAAATTTCAAACATACCAAAAATTAGTACTGTACTTCCAGAATTGAAAAAGTATTGCACTTCTACTTCTTTGAGACTAATTATTGACTGTATAAAGCCCCAATTTTCACAAACTACTTAGATTAATAGAGCTGATTCACAACACCTTTCGTTTACTTGTTAAAAAACAAATAGATGCTTAGCATAATCAAGCAATAAAAAGCTAAAATCATATTAGTAACAATGCACTATGAGGAGAACGCAATATTCAGGTGTTGGATTATTAAAAAAGATAATATGAAATTGGCAGTAGTCATTAATCACCTATAACCTTGCAAGGAGCTCCATCCACTTCAATGTTGCTTCCCACTTTAATATCATTGCTCGAAAAAGCAAATATCTCTGGAAAAAAAAATGACCAAAAAACGAAAAATTAAAAATACCCACAAAAAAGTTTTGAGTAGAAAAAACAAGAATGTTATCATAGTTACTAAATAATACTCCAATGTCTTTTTATCTTTTCAAGAAGAATTAGGGGTAAGAGTTACTTACTTGGGAAGCGGTGGGATGTTCTGCGGAAAATCGAGGTAGAGACAATGAATGGCTTTGAGGAAAGAGAGGAAGAAGAAGAGAGTGCACAGGAATTGGGAAACAGAGATAGCTTGAGATTGGTGAGTCCCGCCATTGTTGCTCGTCAAGAGGTCTTCAAAGGGACTGAAATGGACTATACCATCCCTGTCTATGGATAAGGAGGTAAATTATCTATATTTACCTTAGCAAATTTGTTTCACCTAATTTTCTTTTTGTCCATTTTAATAAATATTTCTTTTCTTTTCTTTTTTCTTTCACTTTTTTGATAATTTTTAAGCTTTTTAATTACATATTTAAAATCACAAGATTAAAGTGGATGATAATACTTTATACATATTTTTAATTTAAAATTATAAAATTTAAATATTTTATTTTTTAAAATTTTATGTCAAATTAAAATTAAATAAATTAATTGAATTAGAGTAAGTATTACTTATAGAGGATTGACTCAATTGGAAAATATTTAGTTTAAAAATAATAAATTTTAGTCTCAAAGTTTTAAAAAGTATAAAATAGTCTACGTCCCTAAAGTCTTAAAAGACTTATTCCTTAATCCCAAAGTCTTGATAGATACAAATTAGTCTCATTTCCAAAGTTAAAAAAAAATTAAATTTGTTATGAAATAATAAGAATATTGTAAGGAAAGAGAGAAGGAGACAAGTTCTTATTTCTCTTGATGGGATCTCCTCTATTTATAGGGATAATTTCTCCTAATTTTTCTCTAAAAGATAGACTTTCACTATAATATAAACACACGAATCCACTATAATACAAATACCTTTATAGACATTCACTATAATACAAATATATTTATAACACCCCCCCTTGATTGTCTATTTGATATAGATAATGTGTCTCGTTAAAACCTTACTAGAAAAAACCCAGTGAGAAAAAATCTAGTAAAGGAAAAAGAGTACACATATCTAATAGTACACATTTTGGTTGCCTCATTAAAAACCTTACAAGGAAAACTCAGTGGGACAAAACCTCATAAGGAAAAAAGAGTACAACGTGTATTAATTCCCCCTAATGAGAACATCCTTGAATCTTTGCATACCCATCTTGTGCACCATCTTCTTGAAAGTTGCAGTTGGTGGAGATTTGGGGAATAAATTAACTACATTGTCACTTGAACGAATCTGTTGCGCGTTGATATCACCATTCTTTTGGAGGTCATGTGTGTAGAAAAACTTTGGTGAGATGTGCTTCGTTCTATCTCCTTTTATGAATCCTCCCTTTATGAATCCTCCCTTTAGTTGTGTTATGCATGCTGCATTATCTTCATATAAAATTGTGGATACTTTGTCACATTTCAAAGCACATTTTTCTCTAATGAGACGTATCATGGACCTCAACCACACACATTCTCGACTTGCTTCATGAATAACTATTATCTCAGTATGATTTGATGAAATAGTCACAATAGGCTGTTTTATAGATCGCCAAGATATGACAGTACCCCCCACATATAAACACATAGCTAATTTGAGATCGAACTTTGTGTGGGTCAGATAAATATCCTGCAACGGCGTAACCAACAAGATTGTCTTGCTAACGAATTAACCAAATGTCATGCATTATAGTATTAGCAAGATATATATTAGTGCATCAATCACACTAAGATATGGTACTTCAGGACCAAGGATTTCCTCATTCTTTTCTTGAGGTTGAAACCAATCATTATTCACATCAAGTAATCGAACAATCATTGAAGTATTTAATGGATGTGCTTCATCCATATAAATCGTTTCAAAACCTTCTCAGTATATGCAGATTGATGTATAAAGATATCATCTGTTAAATGTTCAATTTGCAGACTAAGACAAAATTGTCTTTCCCAGATCTTTCATCTCAAATTCTTTTTTTAGATAATCAATTTACCTTTTGAAACTCTGCTGGAGTTGCAATGAGGTTTATGTCATTAGCATAAATAGCAAGTACAATAAACTGCGATGTTGTTTTCTTATTTGATTTTCCTCATGTAAGAATTATGAACAAGTTTAAAGAAACTTGTAAATGTTTCAGACATTTTGAATCCTTCATGATTTTATATAAATTTTATCAAGTGATAACATTCATTAGTATTTAAATGCGTGATATGTTGTGGTGTCTGGACTACAGGTCCAATAAGTTTTATGTCGTAAGCTCTTCAAGAGCACATTGCCTCCTTCTTATGATCGTTTGCTCCATTCTTTTTCAGAGATTATTGCAATAGAAACCGATTAATCTACAATGCTTCATGCATACTGTAGACTCTGTCCTTCAGGGACATAAATTTAATAGAAACTTTTGCAGCTGAAATATGAAATTAATTTTAGGTACTAGAGTTAGTGCCTTTGATTGCAGGGTTGTAATCTAAAACTTGCTCGTCAGTTGAATAAAATTTTAGGTGCTAGGTCGTGTTTTTGTTACTCCCTTGAGTAAGGAGGTTTTTCACGTTATATTGGTGTGTTCTTTACTGTTGGTCTTGTGTATGCAATATAATTGAACTAGGTTCAATATAGTAAACTACTGGTGGTGATTTCGGTAGAGATATTCGAGAAATAAATTTTTTTACAGTAACTCTAGCTATGAAGGAGTAAAATGAAGTTAATATAGCGATAGACTTGAATTTCATGCTAGTGAGTTCGGAAAAAAATTGTATTGTGTTACCTCTTGATGGAGTTTGCTTGTGGTTGATTATTGTGATAAGGAGAAATAGTATTCTTGGGATAGCTCTAGTTACAAAGGAATTTGATGATTTTTTTGTCAATCATGGGGGTTAGACATACTTTAAGTTATGATACACACTCAAGGACAAATATTTCTAAGGGGAGATAATGTAACACTCCATAAATTGGGGTTAGGTTTGAACTCGTTAAATTCATTGGGTTAGACTCGAATCGTAATAAATTTTTTAGTATATCGGTGTGAAAGTTAATATTTGAGTGTGTACTAATTGTTCAAATATTGGAGTTGAAAGATTTAAAGAGAATCTAAATTTGACTTAAAGTGTGAACAAAAGTTTGCAAACTTAGTTGGACAGTTTTTAAGATCTGACTTCAAATGAGTATAATTCAAAATTGATAAGGAATCTGAGAAAACCTAAAATACAAAAATCATATACCTTTGAAATACCTTTTCTAACGTAATAAAAGTCAGGTCAAACAAAGTTCTATACACCAAGTTATGATTATTTTACTGAAAGACCTGTAAAAATAAAATTTCAACTCGTGTAGGATCTGATTATAAAGTCTAAGTTGTAATAACCTATAAATATATTTTTAAAACATTTTATATGAGAATTTTTTGACCAGAGGCTACTCCCTAATCTCTAAGGTGAGCGTTTTACCAAAAAAATCAAGCGTTTAGAAATTCGTCTAAGTGTTCGAGAAATGGGGCAAAGCGGCGTGAGGCTAGGTCCTTCGTGACGGATGATCATGTTTTTTCAGTTAAGTTTGGATTGTGCTATAAATACGATCTTACTCAAAAATTTTGTTTTATTACGTTTCAGATGACTTTTGGGGAGAGAAAACACCCTAAGGTTTTTTTCAAATACCTAAGGTTAATTTCTACTCAATTTTCTTGATTATAAAGTCTATTTTATCACGAATTAACGTGAAAATCCTCATCCTAGTCCATAAATTCTAGGAGTTTGATTTGAGATCGCTGAAAATGAATTTTTGGGGATTCTTCGTGAGGGTTATCATTGAACACTGTTAAGCATATTTTTAGCAAAATTTGAGGTATGTTTACTTTTCAAGTATGTCTATTTTGAAAATATCTTTTGAAGTATTTATGCTTTTCAAGTATATCTATTTTGAAAACCTTCTTTTGAAGTATGTTTGTTTTCCACTATGTCTCCTTTTAAATATATTTTTAACAAAGAGGTTTTGAATGAAACTGTATATGCATGGGGGACAAACTCGGATCGAGTCTTCATATTTTGATTTATATTATGATATATGTACAAAAACGTGTTTTGCCCTATAAAAGAGATTTGTTGAATTGCATCAAAAGTAATGAATTTTAACATGCTTTTGCTCTATGAACTATTGATTTGAAACATGATTTAATGATTGTGAACTGGATTTCTAAACTTGACTAATAATTTTGAAATATATACCTCTCTTGTTGAGATGATGATTTTTGAAAATTTTTTGGCTAATGTGACATGATTGTTATTATTTATGTTTAAACCTATATGGCCAAATTTGCTATTCCAGAATGATTGACCTTCGAAGGTTGGTATCCCTAGTTATTGATTTTGAGCAATGTCATATTAGTTTAGAAGACGATTGACCTCCGACGGTTGGTATTCCTGGTGGATCGCTTTCGAGCAACACTGTGTTAGTCCAAAGACGATGGTTCTCAAAGGGTTGAATGAGACCCTATTTATGGCTCTCCCGTCTTTGATTTGCCTCTAAGCTGGCATGATAATTTGATTTGTCCTTGATCTGACATGCATTTATTTTCTAATTCATTCTTTGTCGGCATAATAATGAAATAGCACTGATTTTGGCCTTGAATGGTCTAACATGCTTTTTGAACAAAATGACTTGAAATTGATTAATTCTTTAGCATTGACAATTTTACTTAGTTTCATTATTTATTCTATCACTGGATTTGAATTGCATCGTTACAGCTGCTTTATATAAATTATTATTATTATTATTATTATTATTATTATTATTATTATTATTATTATTATTATTATTGTATGAATTCTTTCCCCAAAACCCTCAAGTAGTGCCTAGTACTTAGATATATTATTGTTGTTTTTGATGGTACTATTTTCTGGACACGTATTTCGCACGTGTATATCCACGTTAAATAATTAAATATAGAGTTGCGATAAGTGTAAACTCAAAATGATTGAACTGTCGTTTTGGTTACCTTAGTTTACTAATCATGCTTTGATGACAATTAAATATGAAGTGTGACAAGTTCACCTAAATAAAATGAAAACATAATTTTTTCAATATTTATGCAAAAAAGTGTAAAATTACATAAAATACAAGTTACTATAATGGGCATAAAGATAAGTCAAGCACTAAGAGTAAATTTAATATGTGAGTTTGATGCTGCTTCTATCAAGTTTATGAACATTTCATACAAACTCAAAATGCCAACAACAACAAAACAAGAAGATAAATCAGAAAATATTTGAAAAACAATCAAAAAGTAGAAGAAAGAATGCAACTTCATATTACCTATTAAAAGGTGTAGAGTATGATCATGACACAAAGACATATATTTTTGATATTGAGTCTGCTTAATGGTACAAATCTTCATTAGATGATTGTGTATAAATATTATTGTAACCGATAGAAGTTTAGAAGATGATACAATTGGGAGGTGAAAAAGTAGTATATGAAATAATAATTAAAAAAATATAAACGTGTAACCTACAATAATTACTGGCAGGTGAAACAATCCTCCTTATTTACTCGATTCAATGAATGACTTTATTCATTTTTTTGTATTTTAATGAATACCACACACACATACTAGTCTCTAGACACGTGTGATGCACGTGTTTCATCAGTAATTTTGTATATCATTTACAATAATCACATAAAATTATTGAAATATGTTTTGAATAATAAAAAATAAATTAAAACATAATAATAAATTAATTAATAAAGTATAAAAGTTTACATAAGATAATTAGAACATTATTAAATTTGAGTTGACCCGAAATTCTAACACATTTTACTTTTTGTGTTAATCAAAAGGAGTCTTCATATTTTATATTTTTTTCTGATTTAAATAACTTATCGGTACATAAACTCTTATATATTGTAAGAGTATTATAATATTTATATGATTCTATTTTAGAAAATCAAATGTTTTACTAAAAACCGACTTATACATTTCACTTTATTCAAATTTAATTATAATTATTTATCGTCATCTTGATCAGAATGTAAAACTGTCAAAATAGTGTCTGGAAGCTCAAAAGAACAAATAATAAAGGCTGAAATATGAAAAATTATAACTTGTAAGGATATTTAAGATAATTTATGTTTAGATTTACACAATGTGGAGCATTAAAATAAAACTCCTAATTTAATATAATTATTAAATAATTAAATATTGTATAATAATTTAAATTCGGTTGGGGCAAAATCGTAATTCCTTTAAGGGCTTCCCACTTATATAGTAATATGATATATATATATATATATATATATATATATATATATATATATATATTAGATATTTGATGGTAAAATAATGATGATGATGATGATGATGATTTCTAAAATGATTTAAATAATATTACGGTACATATGCGATGACTTGCACTAAATTTGAAACGGGAAAAGCAAGTGGTCATCAGTCTTGTGACAGAGATACCCCCTCTGTCCCAAAATACTTATCACTTTTTTCACGCATCAACATAATACCCCCTCTGTCCCAAAATACTTATCACTTTTTTCACGCATCAACATATTTTTTTCACCATTGTAGAACTTGCTTTTAATGTTACATTTATTTATAATTATTATTATTTTAAATTTTCACTTTTTGACTTCCCACTTGTATAGTAATAAGTATATAAATATGATATGATATAATAAAATATTAATATTTAATTATGTATTAATTAAATTTTAATTTAGTGGAGGGACAAAATGATAATCTAACTTTCAATCTAAGGGTTCCCACTTATATAATAATATGATGTTAGATAGCAGAGAAGAGCATGTACAAACAAGTGTATTCCTACTTTTGAGTTGTTGGTGAACTCACATTCTTGTTCGTGGTATTCCATTGAATCATCTATTATTAGTTTCAGATTGTGTCCTAATTAGCTTATATAATCTTAGAAGCTCCGTAGACAAGTGTCTTGTTATGAGTAGAGATTGTTAAAATCATGGGTTAGACTTGTATTTGCATTTTTCCATGCCTAATGAAAGTTACAAATTATTATTGTGCACATCTCATGCACATTTTTACTAAATATTGTCATAACTTTAAAATAGGCATCTGGATTAGGTAATAAAATAGGGCAATTGTATTATAGTGATTCATATTTCTATAAAGTGCTTTCGATGCCATTTTCGTGGCATCAGATGCCTATTGCGTCAGAGTCGGGTTTGGATGTAACACCGACTCCGTGACATGTATATAAGCAAATAGCGGTGGTTGAAACCCCAACTATCTAAAAAAATTAGCGCAAAATATTGTCACACATTTTCCGTTTTGCTCATTTTTTACCCCAAACAAAATATAAAATACAAACATATCCCATATTATATTTTACTTCTCCGTATTTCTAAACCTTCATTTAACCTATGTAGAATCTAGAATCACTTATCTCACTTCTTCGCCTCTTCTTCTCCTTGAAGTTAAGGTAATCTTTTTCACTTTTCCGCGTCTTCTTCCCCATTTTCTTTTGATTCTTCATGTGAATTTTTCTTTTTCTTTTCTTTGTTGAATTTGTGTTTTTGTAATAATTTTAGGGTTTATATACTCGTTTGAGGTTTTTGTATTGAATTTGTGTTTTATCCGATTAGCTGATTATTTGTCAAGCAGATAATGAATATATCCATGTTTGTAGTAAAAAAATATAATCGCTGTTGAGAATTTGTTGTAACTTGCCCTTATAATCACGTTTTTTTTTTCAACTGAAACTCAGATACGAGATTTGTGTCAAGAAAAGTAATAAATAGTTACAATTGATAAGTTCTCCAAAAGAGGGTTACGTTCTCTTGTTGTTGCCTTTCAGGTAATGGTTGGTCAAAAAAAAATTAATCCAATTTGCCGACAAAATTGTCCAAATATAAGTTACTAGGTTCATGAATAGGAGAAGACATGTTTGGTATAGAAAAAAAGTAGTCTACTGGTTCGATTATGACGCCATTTTTAAGTATTGGCACGCCTAGAGGAAGTAATCAATTAGGGGATTGAATAAACTTTTGATATTTACTTATCCTTTTAATTACGCAATGATGATTGACATCTCCTCATTTTTCAATCTTATCGTACACACAAAGCCAAAGAGAACTGGGAGTTGAAAAGCAAAGTGCATTTTTTTGTTTCTTTGATTTGGACTCCCACTCCTCATGACACATTTATCTTTTTGTTTTTTTTATGCAACACTTTTTTCATTAATAAATAAATAAATAAATAGGTTGTAAAAATCTTTTAAATACAATGAAAGTTTTCTACAAATATTACTCGTTTAAGCTTTATAATTGTTAATCCTATTACTACTAAATTAACTTTTATAAGTATTATTTCTATATCCCTATTTGAATTTCTACCGTCTTAATAAATTAAATTTATTTTTAAAAAAATACAAATATGGACATTATATTTTTTTCAAGAAGAGTTATTTTTTTCTTTTTTCTTAAAAAAGAAATTTAAAATAGCATTTGATTTTATATTACACTTTTTTTTTTGAAAAAAAATTTGAAGATTAATTTCAAGTTTAAAAAGATGATGTTAATCATTTTTTCGTGTAATTTTTTTTTTTCACTCATAAAACTTCTTCTTCTTTTTCTCTTTTCCAAATATATTCATACACAACTTGAACTTCAAATACTCTTTCTCATCTTTCTCTCAAAACATATATATTTTCAAATATCACTCTTTTTAAATTAACTTAGCTTCAAAAATTATTATTTTTAAATATCAAAAAATTCATATTCAATGGCTACTTGTGTTTTCTTTAAATTAGCTCCTTTTAAATTTTCTAAGAAAAGCTCATATTACAAACAACAAAAACAATTTAAAAGAAGAGGAGAAATGGGAGTAAAAGATACGTAAAGTGAAAAAAATAGAGAGAGCAGAGAGACGTTAGTGGAAGAGGAACTGAAAGGGAAAGGCGGGCGACCTTTGCTGACCCTTCAAGTCTCTCCCTGCATGCGCCCTTTTGCAATTTTTAACTGTTTTCTCTCTCTCTGCTATCCAACTCTACCGACTACCGGCGATACAACTTTCCGGTACCGGCAATTCAACTTCCCAAGATTTCTCAAATTTACTACACTTCCTCTACCACCAGCAAGCTCTGCACAACACTGCAGTTTACTAGCTTTAGTTTATGTCTAACTCTTATTTTCAAGATTCTTCCTTTACACTTATTCTTGAATTTGCCATACTTGGGTTTTTCTAAAGACTTCATTTTTAGTTTAAAACTTCTGTTTTCTAAAAACAATATTTTTTTTTTTTGGGTTTTGCGTATGAAGTGTTTGATGAATATTATGCTGTATTAGGGCTTGATTAGAAGTTTGGGGGTGGGGGGTGTTTGGAATGGACTCGAAGATTTGCATGAATGGATTATGTGGGGCAACTTCTTCAAATGAGTGGAAAAAAGGGTGGCCTTTGCGATCTGGTGAATTTGCCAGCCTCTGTGACAAGTGCGGGTAATTCAATTCAGATCTCTCTCTTCATACTGAGTTTTATTTTTATGTTTGTTAATTCAATTTTATGGTTCTTTCTATTTCTAGAAGCTGGTTTGCGTATTACTCCCTCTGTTTGTTCATATTATATGATAAGATTACCATTTAGGATGTCAAGAAGCTTTTTTGTTTGACTAGGATATTTTATTCATTGTTTTTAGATGTTTTTAATTGTAAAAATGTTGTGACTTATATACTCTTTGTGTAAAATTTCAATTTGAGAAAAGATTAAGGAACCAATGTCCTCCTAATAGAGACAGAATATTAGATGGTTTGACCTTTGTTCTTTGAACTTGTTATTCTTTTGAACAGTTTCTGTGTTTATGTTAAGGTATTTGTCTTGGTGAATCCTGTAACATCTCAGAGAACTATCCTCTTCGTTTTGCTGAAAGATATTTGCTAAATCATGTTTCTTCTGATTGACTGATTACCCCGCAATTGCAAAGTTCTTGAATTCGATGAAATAGTTACTTTACCTTTTCTAATATAGATTGCATACTCAATTTGAGAGAACTAAGTTTACTGGGAAAATATGTTCCTAGTCCACTTCATGCACCAAGTAATGGTTGCTCAAACTGATTCTAGCTCTGGAAAGATTAGAAATTCCTGTAGGGTCAAATCGTGGGAAGGATAATCCTTCCTCTTTCTGTTTTAGTTATTGTCCCTTAGACAGTCCGTGTCAATTAACCTGCTTGCCTTTCCTTGGAACATCCATCATCTTGGTCTCGACCTTGTTGAGCTCTCCCTGATCGAAAGTTCCTATTTTGCTGCCTCTTCGATCGTTTAAGGATTTGTGTTATCAACGTGGATCCTGTTGTGTAATAGTGAGGCTTCTTTTTTGGCCGAGATTAGTAGCATGGGCTTGTGACCCAAGTGAGGAAGTGATGGGAAAAAAGTAGTGAGGGGATTCTATTTTCTTTTCAAAATCACCTCTTTGGTTCCATGTTAAGATACTGTGGAGCAACTTTGTCTTTTTTTTCTCTTTTGGGTGAAAACTCACACTACCTAGCACTTGTTGGAAGTTTTAGATGCTTCAAATGGGTTTTTCTTCTAGAAATTTCTTCTCTTTATTCTTAACAATAGAAAAAAGTTCTTTTATTTATTTCTTTTTCAATTCTTTTTTTTTCTTTTAAAAAGCATAAATTCTTTTGTTCTTTTTAGGCACAATATGCATATCATATGTTGTTTAACTGAGGTTAGCCGGCAAAAGGATACTTAAAAGTTAGGTTGGTCATATTTATATGAATTGGTGCATATACTGAATTTGTGTGATTTTCTTCAATTATGTTCTCAGCATATATTCCCTGGAAATGATGGGACATGAAATCTTCCTTCTTTCTCCATAAATTCTCTATTTTAGATCCTTGGGTTTTAACAATTACATATCAAAAAAAAAACTTTGATTCTTGGATTGCGTGTGATAAGGAATAAAAATATATACAGTAACTCATAGCGAGGATCGGATTACTTGCCCAAGAGAGAGGAATATTTAGGGGAAGCTGGTCCAATCTAGTGTGTCCTACAAAATACAAAGTAGTAGACACGTATGTTATTCTATGTCATACAACAAGAATGTCAATAGTCTGCACATGTCAGAGTTCACTTTATCATCCATCACATAATCATCTTCAGCTCTGTTGAACAATTTGGTATAAATGCATTAATTCCTATAAAAATGGAAAACTTATATTTCTCTATGAAATATAGGTTGCATGCAGTTATTTCACTTACAATAAATAATTCAATGCTGATCAAATGAAAATATTTTATTTATTACTATTTCTATTTCCTTTTGCATTCTTTTGTCCTTCCCTTGTTTCGTTGTGTGTGTTTGTTTTATTTTTTGTGTTGTTTTCCTGCTTGTCTGTGTTTATTGTCCAGGGTAGGTGACTGATAGTTAAATTCAGGATAAATTTGTATCTTTTGCAATCTACCACTTGCATTGCAAAAAAAAGAAAAGAAAACATTCACTTCAACTTTGCTATAAAAAGTAGTTAACAGCAGTTCCACCATAAATTGAAAACTGAAAAACTGATAGGGCCTCCAGTTATTTGAGAAATTATATCCAGAGAACACTTCTACGACACATTTGACTATGAACTGACTATTGATGCCAAGGTAGTTTCTGGAATAGTTGATGTGAGTGGAAGCTGATTGGGAACCACCATATGAAAATAAAAAAATTCAATGGTGAAAATGCTAAAGCAATTATTAGAATACGGTGGTAACCGATTAGAATTGAGGACCACATTGTTGTACAACAGTACCACAGACGAATTAACCTAGTGCACCTGCTGGGATCAAGCTCTGATTCCAAAGGTTGTCACTCTAACTCTTCGGCTGATAGGCCTCCCTCTTGTCGGCCTTCTATAGTGTTCATTATCTTCCTTGCCAATTCATGCAGTCATTGGGTTACTATAGTTTCATGACTTATTTTGCACATTGTATTCTTGTTAATATGAGATCAGTTTTTCTTCACAAAATGTCAACCCACTTAGAGTAGATGAACATCATTTAGCAATCTCTGGTTGCCTTTCTGTGAGTGTCCTGAGTTACCTCAAATGTAATGGTAGATTATCTCTTAAGCCTAAAAGGTCTATTGACCAAGTTCTCTTTTCTTGAACGGCGGAGAATGCAGTATTTAACAAAATAGACCTTCTGTTCTGCTGCTGGGCCCAGAGCCATACTAACTAAATATTTGGAAAGATGTATATTGAAAGTAATTGAATGTGGACACATGGAGGAATAAAAGAATTTACCTCAAGATCTAAGACAAAACTCTGGAAAGCTTGAATACTTCCAAGTTGGAGAAATGGTAGATTTCTGAACATTATTACTTGGAAATGTTGGTGGCCGATAAAAGTGGTGATGAGTTTAAACAGATATTGATTGCCTCAAGTTAGATGTAGGACTTCTCATCAATTATTTTCATGAAGGCTTAGTGGATCTTGTAAAATGAAATATATATATAGGTCTACAATTTGTGAAATTTGTATTCACCATCTTGTGACCTAATTTCACTCACATTTTCCTGAGAATTAGATCACGAACTCCAGATGTCATAACATAGGATTTGAATTTACCCCAGGACTGCTTATGAGCAACTAGTCTTCTGTGATTTTTTCCACTCGGAGGACACTGGTTGGAGGGAGTGTATTTCATGTGGCAAGGTTAGCTCCATAATATATTTTCTTTTTCATAGTATAATCTGATTCTGTGCAGAGATTCCACTAACCTTTGAAACTAATTTTGGTATTGGCAGCGTCTTCACTGCGGATGCATTGCTTCTAGCTCTTTGCTGGAGCTGCTCGATAGCGGGGGCATTAATTGTGTCAGCTGTGTGAGGAGCTGTCAACAACATGCTGTGAGATAAATTTTATGCACTCATCTGAACTTTTGTACTGTGAACATATGATATAAGTGCCACACAAATGAATTGTTACTTTTGAGGTTGGCTTGCTAGCTCTCCTTGTATTGTACGTTAACTATTTAAGTAGTAGTCAATAAAACATTTAAATAACATGCTAACCTCTAATAACTCATGGACATTGCTCCTACTGATTTTATCTAAAAGATCACAGCTAAGGAAAAACCCAGCAAATTGCACTCGTGCTGCCATCTGTTTATCTGTTCTATTTCCTGATTGTTCTCTAACATTGTTCAGGAGCAGGACACCCTTTTTGTATTTGTAATGTAGTTAAGCAAGTGTGTTTTTTAATAAGCAAATATTATTTCATTGAATGTGACAGATTGAAGTTGCTAGACATGACATTGTTTTCTTAGGGTTTCGCAATTAGAAACTTAGGGACCATGTTGCATCCTCATCATGTTCTTCAATTTTTCCTGCAGACCCCAAATCATGAGAAGCCCAAAGCTTTTGGAACTTCTATCTCAAACAGTGTGGGTGAAACGGCTTCAACTTCCTTGGGCAGTCAGATGAATGGTTCTGAACCTAATAAAAGAGAGGGTTCTGGCAGTATTGATCCAGCACTTCTGCTCCCGCACCAGAACGACAACACAAATAGGCCTATAGGCCAAATAAAAATGGAAGAATCCTTCCATCCTGCTGGAGAATCTGGAAGCACATTTTCATCAAATTTGTGTCAGGCTTCTGCAGAGTCCTCTAAAAATGCCAAACTGGATTCATATAATGGACACAGAGTAATAGAGACTCATGGATCAGCGGTGCAAACAAACTTAAGCATAGCTCTGTCTGCACCTTTACCGAACACAAAGTTCTTTCCCACTACAGTGGATGAGGGGGACTTAAACAAGACAATTTCTTCCTTGCAGCAAGGGTCTAGGTCTCGAAATCTCTTGCCGAAACCCCCCAAATCTACCTCTGCTTTGGGACCAGAGACAAATGCTGGCATAATTTCACAGATTCGTGTTGCCAGGCCACCGGTTGAAGGTCGGATTAAGAATCAGCTGCTTCCACGTTATTGGCCGAGGATAACGGACCAGGAGTTGCAGCAAATATCTGGAGAGTATCCATCATTAGTTCTTAAATTAGATTAATTGTTGTTCACCTATTTCATACATGATTTCCTTGACAAAGCATTTTAAAGCTCAAATTCCACCATCATACCATTATTTGAGAAGGTTCTGAGTGCAAGTGATGCAGGTCGAATAGGTCGTTTGGTACTTCCTAAAGCATGTGCTGAGGTAAGTTTCAACTATCACATTTTTTCCTCCGTATCATTTGAACACGTTCCTCTCTACTGACTATTTGCCCTCGGTGAATATAGTTGATTGCTGTTTTGTGCACCAGAGAAGCCTAGTCTTCCTTTACCTTTCTCCTCGTGATGACACCAGCAATTTTTTAAATTTGACTATCTTCATTGTGCAGGCATATTTCCCACCAATTTCTCAACCAGAAGGCCTTCCTCTGCGGATTCAAGATGTGAAGGGAAAAGAATGGGTATTCCAGTTCAGATTTTGGCCAAACAACAACAGCAGGATGTATGTTCTTGAGGGTGTGACCCCTTGCATACAATCTATGCAACTACAAGCCGGAGATACAGGTAATGATGTTTCATCCTTTGTGGTGAGTCATAAAACCTGTTATATTCAGTTCACCTTGTTAACATCAAGCAGTAATCATTTGCCTTGACTTAAAAAAGATTGTCTTTTTATTCATGAGATGAAATCTCCTGTCCATGACATTTAAGAATCACCTTATGATCAAGACACTTTAGTTCTTCAGTAGGGGTGGAAAATGGGTTGAGTCAGTAAATAGGTCATGACCGAACCCCCCCCCCCCCCCCCCCCCCCCCCGACCCCTTTTTATTTTATAAATAAATCAGCATTCCAGTTAGAAAGTTTTGTTATTCTGACATGTTTGATATTTTAGTTTACATTCTTAACCTTGAATTAAGTCTTCTCCGTTCCTAGGGGTTATGTTTTGGCATCTATACTGGTTATGTTTGGACAGCTTGTGTGAGACAGGTTGAGTTACACACAGCCCAAATTAGCTCATCAGTGAAATATTTCATGCCCAACCTGCTAAGATTTGCGCGGGTTATAAATAATTGGGCCAATTTTGCCACCCGTAGTTCTTTTCTTTAGCCCAACATTGAAGCTGTGATGCTGGCAGGTCAATACTCGTTACCCACTTCTATATGAGATAAAGGGGTCAGGTTAGACATAGAATCTATGAGATTTGAATTTTTGACAACCCTCTTGTCAAAGCCACTCAGTTATTCTGGAAATGGAATGACAGTGATATGGAAAATACTTCTTTCACTTTTCCAAGTTTACAACAACAACAACAACCACTTAGTATAATCCTACCAAGTGGGGTCTGGGGAGGGTAGAATGTACGTGGACCTTACCACTACCTCAGAGGTAGAGAGGCTGTTTGCGGTAAACCCTCGGCTAAAAGAAAAACAGAACCAGCAACAAAATAACAACACAGGAAACAACATATAGTATCAACAATAGCTAGTGCTCACACCAAAACACACAACAACAATACAGTAAACGATAAACAAGTAGCATCAGGTAGGAACAAACAACGAAAGACAGGAACTATAAGAGCAGAATTAGGCCTACCCCTGAGAGCGAGAAAGCCGTGTTACACACAGCTCCTTACTACCTTGCTACCCTAATCTGTCTACCCCATCCCTTCCTATCTAAGGTCAAGTCCTCGGTAAGCTGCAGTTGTGCCATATCCTTTCTAATCACATCACCCCATTGCTTCTTCGGTCTACCCCTACTCCTAAAATCATCTATCGACAATCGCTCGCACCCCCGCACTGGGGCACTCGGACACCTCCTCTTCACATGCCCGAACCACCTCAGTCTTGCCACACACATCTTGTCCTCCACCTCAGCCACTCCCACCTTGGCCCGAATATCGCATTTCTAATCCTATCACTCTTAGTGTGCCCGCACATCCACCTTAACATCCTCATTTCTGCAACCTTTATCTTCTGTACATGGGAGTTCCTGACAGGCCAACACTCTGCTCCATACAACATATTCGGTCTCACCACCACTCTGTAAAACTTGCCTTTTAAGTTTTGGCGGCACCTTCTTATTACACAAAACTCCAAAAGCGAGCCTCCATTTCATCCATCCTGCACCTATACGATAAGCAACATCCTCGTTGATCTCTCCACTCCCTTGGATAATAGACCCAAGGTACTTGAAACTTTCTCTGTTATGGATGACTTGCGTACCCAACATCACCACCTCATCCTCCCCGTGCGACGCGTCACTAAATCTACACTCTACACTTTTCCTAGTTTAGATTATTATTATTATCTGTAAAACAACAATGAATTCATTGTTCACTATTCCTCTGTGTTAATATTGTTGCATTGATCTTGCTCATTCCAGCTCCTGATAAGCTCCACAAGCTCAAGAAACAGATAGAAAGCGGGAGAAACATATGCCTTGTTTTGCTCTAGTGAATGAATTCCAAAATTTTCCTGTCATATCTGTTTACATCTTTGTTTCTTTTTCATTTTTATGCTCTCTATTCAGGCTTAAAATTTGCTACTCATTTCTTATCCTATTAGAACATTTTATTTCAGTAACTTTCAGCCGCATGGATCCTGAAGGAAAGCTTTTAATGGGGTTTCGTAAAGCATCAGCTGTTAATTCAACTCAGGTAACTAGCCCACTTAGGAGTTTTGTCTGAGTTCACTTTAGCGGCTTATGGAATATAATATTGATTGTATTGCCTAAACAGGAAAATCGTCTATCAGCCATACCCAAGAGTGTTTTCTCCACTGAACCCACCTCCTTCCAAGCGATGCCTGAGAATCTATCTTTAATGAGTGGTTACTCTGGCCTTCTTCAGTCATTTAAAGGAAGCAGAGAGTCTTCAGTGAATTTGTCTTCAAAGCATTTCAATACTGGTGATTTTAGCTGGTACTTAACTGAGAAGAATGGAGACAGGAATGCAGATGGTGCCTTCTCCCCTTCAATGCCTGTTTCAGAGCGTAAAAGAAGTCGTAATATTGGGTCAAAAAGTAAGAGACTCCTCATTGATGCCCATGATGCTTTGGAGTTGAAACTTTCATGGGAAGAGTTACAGGATATGCTCCGACCACCGTTGAGTGTTCAGCCAACCACTGTTACAATTGAGGACCATGAATTTGAAGAATATGAAGTACGTAGCTTTATTTTTGAAATAAACTGTGCTGCTCATGCTTTATGGTTGAACTAGATGAACTTGATATTATGTTAATGGGTGAGAATTGCTATTAAATATTTAATCAGTCTGCTGCTCTGGCTTTGGTTTGTAACTTTTTTCTTCAAAATGCAGCAACCACCTGTTTTTGGGAAGAGGAGTATATTTACTGTCCGCTTATCTGGGTAAGAAAGAATATCTTATGAGAATGTATTCCACTATACCAACTTGTTGCTTAAAAAATCATGAAAGAGGACATCAACAATAAAGACCTGTCATAAGTTGCCTTTTCTGAATATTTTTCTCTAACAAGGATGGAAACAATATGATGCTACTGACTGGTTTGGCCAGCATGAAACCATGAAGAATAACGTTAAAATTTATAACTTCTCTCATTCTACTGCTACAAGAAGAGCTTTCATCTTTCCCAAAAGTTTGGTCCAAATACATAGCTGTCTGTAGAGTAGCTGTTTTCTCTTGAGAGACTCCTTTCTTCTGTCATATTCGGACTATTTCTTTTCTTTTGTTCAGATGTTAATTTCGGAAGCTGATAGTTCAAGTGTTGATGTCTCTTCCCTTAGCATTCTACCACCTGATTCTTTCTCGAAGGGTTAAGAAAACAGAAAATAGAAAAGAGAGGGTGAGATGACAAAATAATGGGAAGATGTTGGAGCAGGCATAGACACAGAAGTGCTGCTTCTAATTTGGCACCGAATAGTACAGCATCACCAATTCATCATTGATCTATAGGCTGTAATTTGTGCCTCAACATATTCAACTGCAACAAATTCTTTCAAAAAACATATATTTTTGCTTTTCTAAACATTCTTTTTCATGCCCATCTCATTGACATTTGGTGATCCCTACACTGCTCGAATTGGAAGTTTACTGGTATATCATTGATCCAGGGAGCAGGAGCAGTGGGCTCAATGTGATAATTGCTTTAAGTGGCGAAGGTTGCCAGCTGATTATCTTCTACCTCCTCAGTGGACATGTCAGGACAACATTTCAGATCATAGCAGGTCAGGGACTTAGCAATTCGAGGAGTTTTGTACAACAGAACTAATGTGACTTAAAATTACACTAATCATGCCCATGTTTTCAGGTCCTCTTGTTCTGTCCCAGACGATTTAACACCCAGAGAACTTGAAAATCTTCTCAAAATGGACAAGGGTGAAGTAACTTGTTGCTTTAGTTTCAGTGTATATTTAGGTCATGCACCAGCTGGTTCTTAAATGAATCATGCCCTAAATTTATGACCTCTTGATTTTAATATGGTTATGTAGTACCATCATTGTTTGTAAGCCTGCGGTTATGCTAGACTAAATGTCATTTACCAGTCACGTAACCAGTTGTGCACATGTGATTTGAAAATATATATTGCATGCCAGACAGTCATTCCACTAGAAATCATTTTAACTGTATGATACGCATGTTTTTAGTTGTATAAAAATATTTATGGTTCTTAGTTTTGTTAGCGTTGTTCTGCAGATTTAAAAAAACAGAGAAGTGCAGCAAGCCAAAGGACAACACAGGCCTATGATTCTTCTGATTTAGATTCTCAAGCAAATGGGATAAGCATTGCTGGTGACGTGAGAGAGCCTGGTGCCGCATCAGTTGCAACAACAACAAAACACCCAAGGCATCGACCTGGCTGTTCTTGCATTGTGTGCATCCAGCCTCCCAGTGGAAAGGGCAAACATAATCCGACATGTACTTGCAATGTCTGCATGACAGTCAAACGCCGTTTCAAGACACTTATGATGCGTAAAAAGAAGCGTCAATCAGAACGTGAAGCGGAACTTGGCCAGAGGAATCAACTTATGTGGAGTTCCAAGGAAGAGACTGAAGTGGACAGCTTCTCTAGACAGGTGAAACCAGAGGTTGATCCTTCAGACAAAGAAAGATCAGGAAGCGAGACACTGGCGAGGGGCCATAGCAGCAATCAATTGCAGAAGCTTCCTGAAATAAGTAAGTCGCAATTAGACTTAAACTGTCACCCAAATCGTGAAGATACAGGTTCATCTCATACTAGCATGATGTCTCTTCTTCAGCAAGCATGTCTGCCGCTAGAGACATATCTGAGGCAGAATGGTCTGACAAGCTTGGTTTCTGAGCAACAAGGGAGCTCAGGGTCCCAAGGGTTGCCCCAAGACACCAGGGAGAGTGACCGACGCGTCCACGAGGATCAGTACCTTGCTTCTACTGCTCAAGAGCAAGAAAAGGATGTCGCTAAGGAAAACTCTGAACCAGATCAAAATGGAAAAGACCATTCATGAAACATGAAATCCTTTTGCTTGCTATTGCTCCTTTCTATTCTTTTTTCTTGATGGACCAACAACACCGGAGATTCACTCTTCCCCATATTACCATATCCCTCCACCTTGTTGATATCTTGTAGTTATTAGGAGTATGTCAAGCAATTGGATATTAAAATATTTGTGTTCTGTACTATGTGTGCCCTGAAAAATGTATTTAGGTGCTTTCCCTCATGAGTTACAATTTTTTTATGACATATAATTTGCTATAGCCCGTGATGTATTTGCTTAAGATGCTTTCGATGAGGCATAGGCATCTTATGATGGACAAAGGAGTTGAATAGGAAGTCAATGTATGTATATAACAAGTGAAATTGTTTCAACAAATTCCTTTCTCTTGAAGAAATTTTAAAGATGATAAACGGTGAAGGATATTTCTATCTCAACTAAAGGAGACCTTCCAAATATGTCCTTCCACTCTTGAAGAAATTTACTTTTAGTGCATATTTAGTTTTTTGGTTACTCTCATCTTCAAGGGAAAAGTGATTTGCCACTAAAACCCCAAGCATGACTAAAACCTCCAATGTATAGGATGAAGGTGCATGCCCATGCCACTTAAGTCTTTTACCAACTTGTTTGTAGTCTCATGTGTTTTTGTTAAGTGATTCAAACACTTAATGAAAGTTTAGCAGTTGATATGAAAAGGAAGAAAAAGAATCTGCACCTGATGGATAGCAGACAGCTGATAAGAAACGTTTGACAACTATCTACTTTCTTCACCAAATTCTAAGATTACTTTCAACTGTTCCTTAGAAAAGCTTAAAATGTCTGTGCAAAACAGTGTATAAATCAGGTGCAAGCTGCTTGAAAGGAATTCTAGGTTAGTACTAATACAAATATACGTGAGATTTTGTAGCTGCGACTTTCCAACCTTGTATTTCACTCAACATTAGATTACAAAACTTTCCAGATAACATGGTACACTGAGAGATTTACTTCTCTATCAAAGAGCAAGGTTGCATTCACCCTCATTACTGAAACCATATTTCTCACCAAGCCAAGTTCCCAAAACACAACATTTCTTGATACACTAAAAAATGAATACTTGTACACATATACATCATTTTAAAGAAGCAAAATGGTATTTTCTTTCTTCTCTATCTTCCTTTTCCTTTTTCTCTTTATTGCTTTCCAGCAATCTGGGGATTGTTTCTTCGTCTAGGAAAGAGGCCAGAGGTTGACGAATAAGACATTAAAGGAAAATCTACATATGCCCACACATCTAGGATTCACAGAACACTATCCACACAAAAGGACAAACCTTATCTACAAAATGTTATTTCCCACGTCTTCTTCCTTGAGGAATGGGAAGGTGGAAAACCACATCTTTATCCTTCATATCTTTTCATGTAATCACTTGTCAAATAGAGGGCTAGAAGTAACCAATCAAAGAATAAACAATCAAAATCCTTCAACACTAGACCTGCGAAAAGATGAAGTTGATGACCTTCGGCTTTCCAGTCTATCAAGGTCCTCCAAAGAGAAAGAGTAGGAACATGTTAATGAAGGACGAGGCGAGGGTTGAGTAGCAGCCTTTGAGGGAGAAGCCGATGCTCGGGTGAGTGGTAAGGAAGGGGAGAAACTCAACCTTGGCGCAGGAGTGATGATTCCATTCATGCTTGGAGACTTTGACATGTGTTTAACACCAACTACCACTGGTTCTTGCAGAGGAAACCGCGAAGGGCACTTCATCACTTGTACGGTCTTGAGTTGGTCCACGATAGTTCTCATGGTGGGCCTTTCAGATGGATCCTTTTGCAGGCATCTTTGAGCAATATCAGCCACTGTCCTAGCTGCTTTTGCGGGGAACCGTCCTTTTAGCTGAGGATCCATGATAAGCGATAATCTACCATCATCAGCAAGGAAAGGCCTGCTCCACTTGACTAAATTCCTCTCTTCCTTTGAATACCGACCATCGAGATTCTTCCGGCCAGTGAGCAGTTCTAGAAGAACAATCCCAAAACTCCAAACATTGCTCTTAGGAGTTATCAACCCTCTTTCCAGTGTCTCCTGTGAGAGATTTGCCAGGGCCTGAACAAATGGGCTTACTTTATTAGTTAAAATCTTCCAAGAAGTCAGAAAGTGCAAATAATGTAACCAAACTCGTAATTAGACTGAGAGTAATACAAACGCAAAATGCTTCTCAACAAATGGTAATATATGAGGCATTGACGTCTCTTCTATTAAGAGCCGCATCCTCTGAAATTATGAGTCACAATTTTTATCACGACATGCTCCAAAACTAAGACTATTGACATACATCTTAACTGCATGACAGACAGAGCTTGCTGATGATCAAACTACTCAATACAGCCATCTCTGCCAGTCCTCCCAAAAACATTGGGTAAACATTTAAATTTTAAGACCAACATTCCAGAGATGAAAGAACTGCTGTGTGATTGCAACAGTAAATAAGAGAACTTACGACTGAATTGCAAGAAATCTCTGCCTCTTGTATATTTGTTATGCATCCATACCCTGACAGCTTTGCACTAAAATCCTTGTCGATTTGTATATTTCCAGTTGAAAATTCATGGAACATTGCCTGTTGATGGAGATAAGAAATTCAGCAAAAAATGAATATATCATAGGCCAGGTACACCGGAAACTACAAGTTTGCATGACAGGGAAAAAGGCCACACAGCTCAGCTACATATAGCGGATGATGGTGTTGATACCTGGAAAGGTCCCTCCTCATGTAGAAATGTAAGACCTTGTGCAGCACATAAGGCAATTTTGGTTCTCGCATTCCAATCTATAGAGGGGCCATCTGATCTTCCAAACAAAAGCCGATCTAAGCTTCCATGGAAAAGCCTCTCAAAAACCAACATCCTGTGCTCAGAACCTTCGCGTGCATGAAAACCAATCAGTTTACAAAGTGAAGAATGTTGCAAAGAAGCCAGGGTGTTCACCTCGTTGACAAATTCCTTCAGACCCTGAAAAAGCCGAAAAGACAGTGAGATTGGTTCCTAAATATCATGGACTTGCTAAACCACAAAGTTGACTCCTAAACCCAGCAGTAGAAATGAAAACGACCAGTAAGAAATGCATGTTCTACAAACGAAACTTATAAGTGCAGTTTGATGCAGGTTTGTGTCGTGCAAATTCCTGATTCAGACAACATCCATTCTTTACAGCTGCAGAGCAGAAAGGGTAACAAGTACAGAGAAACAGTGCTGCTAAATCTAGCCAAATATGAACCTTCCCAAGCCTAGACACCAAACTAGAATGGCATTAAGGAATTACTGCATCATCAGATATAGGACAGATAAGAGAGGGACTAATCAGCAGATGACACACAGCTAGGATAATATAAAGTCAAAACATGCTAATGTAATTGAACATTACCTGTGAAGAAGGGTGAAGGCGGGTTATAGTGGCTTCAAGCTTCTTTGCACCAGAGGCATCATCCCCAAAAGAAGCTCTGTAGATTACAGAAGAGAGACCTTCTGACATACAACGTTCTGGAGCGAAATGGTGGCATGCAGCAGAAATTTCATCAAAAGCAAAGTTCCGCAGCGTTCCAGTAGAAGGCAATGTAGGAGGCAGCACAGGAGGCAGTGGCAATGGTCCAGAGGCATTGAGAGGGCTATTTGAATTCCCCACTTTGAAGCTTCTCATAGTCCTGAGAGCAGCGGCATTCTGAGGTGATGGAAGAGGAAGAGGTTGAGGAATTGATGACCTGTATTCCTTTATTGATCCAGCACGACTAGTCAACTCTTCATGTTCCTCATATTCATTCGATGCTAGAGCATCTTGATTCGCTGAGTCCAGACTTGATGGGGCAGATAGAGTTCGTGTCCTACTCGTTGTTACTCCGTTGTTTGACTGCACAGGTTTCACTCTTGTTCTAAAACTTGGTGGTGCGGACTGCAATGATCTTGTTTGTCTCTGGGGTTCAGGCAGTGCAGTAGGTGACTGCTCCTGAGGGTTCACACGTTTGATGTGGATGCTCTGCTCGGATATTTTCTTCTTACTCTTTGAAACCGTGAAACATCCCATCTTGATGTCTAAATAATCCGTCCTTATGGTTTATATCGTCCTGCCAAATCAATAGTAAGACAGAAATACATGACAACCATTCTGAAACACTTTACAACCTAGACTATTGAGCAACATGGGCTTATCAGGGAATCAAATCACTAACATTTATGTAAGAATTAAGATCATAAAGTAAAATCAATCACTGGTGAAGTTGCAATCAAGAAATTATATCACCACTTTGCTTCCACCAAGCAAGCTGGTTTAAGAAACTAAGAAATTGAATGATCTCCTAATAGAATTTGAATAACTTCAGCTCCACTTTTCTCATCGACCTAAAACATAGGCAATTTTCAATAGCAATGCTGCAATCAATTTATATCTACTTTAAGTACTTCAAATGATTAAGTCAACAGGATTATACCATTGAAGTTACATAAAAAGTGATTTTTAGATCCTGAGGCAGATAGGTTAGATGGAAAAGTAAACAACCAATCTTTAGCAATAAAGAATCAGAAATCAATCAAGTTTCTTGGTTTGCTACAGATAAGCTCAACTCAGCAAGAGGATCTATAAGAAGAATTCAAAAGTTTTGGTACATTTCCATAAAAAAAATGATGTCATTAGTAATGGTCAATATGCCTTCATTTTTCACGCAATTTATAAGCTCTTGAATTTTCAGAGATACAACAACAACAGCATACCCAGTGTAGTCCTACAGTTTGGAAACTAACTTCAAGAAGATTATCCAAAGGGAAAATTTTCAAGAAGCACTAAATAAATGAATGTGCGACTGATAAAACCAATCTAATCTAAACTACCAACAACAGATTTCCTTAATCCACATATTCGTGGGAAAGACCCCAAATCCAAAATTTTCCAGCTGAATTTCTAAAATTAACAAGAAAGTAAGATCAAGAAAAGCTAAACACCAACCTGGGACACTTGCTCCACACAACTAGTAGTTGCTTTTTTGAGCTCAAAGTTTCGATCTTTACTGATTTCTTGGGAAGAAAAAACAACCCATGTAATGAATTTTAAATTTTCATTCAAATCTGTTTGAACAAACCGGTAGTTTTGGGTGAGCAAAGAAACCCTAACAAAGAAGTCCTAGAAATATAAGTGTGGAAAGGCAAAAAGATGAGACTTTTAAGAGTAAAAGCTAAAGAAAGTAGGAAAAAAGAAGACTGGGGAGTTGGGGGGTAAGTGGGGGTGAGGTGAGGTGGTTTCATAGGAAAGAGGGTGTGGAGAAGTATTAGTCAAAACTCAAACCAACCAAAATCCACACGATTATTATTAAGAAAATGCAGACCAACTCAATTTTTTTAAAAATTATTATTATTTTATTATATTAAGAAAAGATACGATTGGTATTCATCTCCTTTACAACAATGCAAATCTCATTCCTTCACCTTTATGACATTTTTGCCCTCAAAAAAAATTCTCAAAATTTTCCCCATGAATTCATTACCAAATTTCATTTTAAACTCAGGCATTTGTTATTTTTCATCTGCCCTTTTGCCATAACTTAGATAAGCCGATGAATTCCTCTTTTAGATATCATAGCATATAGTTTAAATTATTAGAGATAATGTAAATATATTTACTTAATGTATATTCTTCACACGTTATTATTTGTGGAATTAATTTTTTCTTTTAATAATCAAACATGTATAATTAAGAGTTTAAATTATATATTCTCCAACTAATTATACGTATGATACGAGCATAGTTGGTTTGAGCAGGATTTGGCAACATCATCTGCCAAATATGAAACATCTCTGGGCATGGAAAAGAAAATCAAATTTAAAAAAAGGAAAATAAAAAGGATAAGGGCATTATAGTCAATTCAAAGTGCTAAATTGTTAATAATAATTAATAATTAATTAACTAAAAAGCTGAAAATTCAACAAAGAGGGCCTGTGGGGGCAGTTCAGTCAAAGTATTGGAAAAAGTTAGTAGTACTAAACTATAATAATACTAGTACTACACTATGGATTGTCTTTTGTTTATTTATACTTTGATTGATGAGAAAAAGAAAAGACGGTACCTTTTAAGTATTAATTTTTTTATTTTGTTAGTCAAACGGACCCTTAGTGATGAGTTTTTGACTCTTCTTTATTTGCCGTCCGATAGACTCCTTGCTGACGGATCAAACTACTTACGTGGCGTTCAACTGGGAAATTGGGTCCCACTCCACATCAACATTTTAATAATTTAACTAAAACAATTCTCACACGCTTCAAAGCCTTTTCAATTCGTGGGAAAAAGACCTGCAGGGAAAAAAGAACTTTCGTTTACTTTCTAATAATTTCAAAATGTGCGGATTTAACGTCTTAAACTTGATTGAGAAAAAAGAAAGAATATGTACCTTAGTTTGAATATTGAATACTCTTTCTCAATAATTTTGATTGTATGTAATAAAGTTAGGCATATACGAGATGATATGATATTTTTTTACGGTCTAAAAGGTTATTTATTTTTTATTTTTAATTTTTTAAAATTTTTTCTTTATTTTTTTCATTAATTAATTTGTGTAATAATTTAAAAAATTATTATATTTATTATATCGAATTATAGCTCATGAGATATAAAAAAAAAATTAACTATTTACATTTTCTACTTAAATAATATGTCTTGTCAATTTTCTTCTACCTAATTCTTATGGCAATTTATAAATAACAATCATATGTGGAGTTGTTGGATGCTCATTTTTGTTTCTTCTCCTTTTTTATTAGTATATGCTTTACTCCTCTCTTCATTTATTCGTTTATTTTTTGCAGCGTTCATGTGTTTAATGATCAAATGAGATAAAATAAAAAAGAGTGATTTTGCAATATGGTTGATGAAGATCATAGATATATTTCTTGTGTCATATTAGCCAAACATAAGTGAATTCAAAACCTAAACAGTAAAGAAAAATAGCAGATATATCAGAACGGTATATGAAAAATTTATTGCACCAAAAGAGCAAATCGCTTACATTTAAATAAATAAATAAAAATAAAATTTGTGGTCGTTTGCCCAAAATTGGGCGAACTGTTCTATATCATTTTTATTATTTTTTTGTTTTTTAATTCTATACACTCATAAAATTTAAAAAAAAATTGGCACAACTAATTCGCCCACTTTTGGGCGAAGTCCCTATTGTTTTTTTTTCTTAAAGTATTGTATACTCAAATTTAGAAAGAAATTCAAATGTAAAATTCGCCCATTTCTGGGCGAAGTGCACCTTTTTTTTTTTCATTTCTGGGCGAACTATCACAAAATTTTTTATTATTATTTAAATGTAAGCGATTTGCCCTTTTGGTGCAACAAATTTTTCATATACCATTTTGGTATATCTGCTAGTTTTCTTTACTATAGGTTTTTGAACTCAAACATAAGTTTATCGAGAAAAAAATGAAATTTGATTGCGGTGTAAGATTCATCAAAGAGGGGTGACCAAATTAATTTGATACAAGTTCATCAAGATGAAGAAGGAAGTATAATGGCGGTGGAAGATTCATTAAGAGGGATGATTAGATTAGTTTGAAAAAGTAGAAGTTTGAATAATTTGCAATATAGATACACTTATTGTTGCTTATTTTAGTATTCTCTATTAATTATTTCTCCAAATACAAGATATGTACCCTCCAAGAACAAGGCTCTATTAGGAAAATTTACACTTTGTGTATTAAAGGGAACAAAAAATAGTCTTCAACTGATTATTTTATTGCTAACATAAAACTTGGTGGTATTTCATTATATGAATTTTACTTTTTAAATATACAATCTATATATTATATAATTGTGATTTATACTCTGTAACCTGTTGATGTGACAGTTCTACGGATAAGAATACCTCTTTTTTTACTTCTTCTTGTACAATCTAGTCTAATTTTCCATTCCCCTCCCCCCTCCCATCTAATTTATTATCTTTTTTTCTCACTGTTGTTCCATATATACCATTTAATATGTCAATTAAATGTCTAAATAAATTACTAAATTAAAGGTTAAGACATTGAAAAAAATGAAAGATGAAATAACTTCAATTTCTATGTTTGTTCATTTTCTAGAACTCTTACCTTAGAGAAAGAATTTACGTCATCAAGTTTTATATTTTTTTATTATCTTTTTATTTTTAGTTTTTTCTTATTCAAGTTAATATGTACTAAGTTAAATTGATTATTCTTTATCTAACTTGAAATGTTTCTCACAAATTCTTTGTCCAAAAACATCATATATAGGATACTAAAAGAATCATAATTATAAAATAGTAGAATCATAAATAAATGTATGATTAATAAATATTAATTTTCTTCGATAAAAATGTGAAATTAATATTCAATCATATATTGATTGTTTAAATAAGTGAAGCGCGATCAAGCACATTAATATAAATCTAAGAGATTGTTTCGAGGTTTAAAGTTGTGTTTTTAAAAAGTGAGAGTATGAAATGAGATACTTTACTTAGTAATGAGTAAAACGTAAGTCTCAAGATTAAGGACGTATTATATACACACACTTACTTTTTCATATTTTAAATTCCTTAATGAAGATTTACTCTGTCATCGCTCAACACATGAAAATGAGTCTTATGAATTTTTAACATTTTAATTTATACTTTAATAAAATAGCATATTAACACAAAAAATATGTAGACAGAACATTCAATATTTAAGAAGATCAAAGAAACTCATAGAAAATAAAATATCTAGTATATTTTTACAAGGAAGAAATAATAAAATATATAATATTATAATTATCATGCGATACAAATCAACTATATGTCTTAGACTTCCAAACAATTGAAAAACTATTATAAAATGATAGCAAATGAGAAACATAAACAAAGCAAATAAAGGGATACAAGAGATGAGAGTGTAGAGATTTTTTATTTCTTTCAAGTATTTCTCAAGGGTCTTCAAGTATATTCAATATGGTTCTCAATACTTATATTTATAAGATTACGTAGAGGAACGTCAAAGATGTCATAAAAATGGCAGTAACTGTTGAAAATGTAGAAAAATTTATGGGGTTGTGGGAGATCAATGAGGAGGTAATGAAGGTGTAGGTATTACAACAAATAATGATGAAGAATAGTGAGGAGATCACATTTAGTGGACATCTACATAAATAATATATTTCATAACACTCCCTATTGGATGTCCACAGATGATGTGCCTATTTAAAACCTTATTAGAAAAAATTCAGTGGAAAAAAATCTTAGTAAAAAAAAAAAAATACACATATCTTGAAATATGCATTCTCAAATGTTGAGATCTACAGTGCTTCATTGAAATATTCTATCAAATTACCATTCAAGCGAACTTTTCATTTCACAATTCTATTAAAAATTGTGTCTGAAAAAGTACATTATTGAAATACACTTTATTTTATCTGTTTTGATATATTCTTCTTTCAATTGAGCTATGCAAGTAGCATTATCTACGACATTATTGGAATCTCCTTTTCAATGAAAAACCACACCTCCTATGTGTTAAGCAACTTGCTTTAAAAGTTGCTAGTATTTTTGCAGGGCTTGAATAACTATCAATAGTTGACTGGCTGGCAGAATATGATTATACGACAGTACCCTCACATGTAAATAAATAATTTTTGTGCGATCAAATGTAAAGTAGATCAAATATTCTTTTTGCATTTGCATAACCAATAATCCTTTGATAATATTGGTTAGAAATAATAAATTCATACCAATATTTAATTTCACTTAAATATTTTTACATACAAATGAAATTATATCTTACTTGCACTCTAATAAAATTATTATCTCGTGCATAGTAATAGAAGGATACATAAATGCATTAATTATACTAGGCCACGATACTTTGTAATTATTTTCATGATATTGAAATTGATCTTTTCTTTTTAATGTTATATGGCCTCATAACCATTGAGTTATTCAATAACTATATGTTAGACGATTGACAAGTGTCTTCAACTCTTCTACTGTCAGTTTCTTCTTTTCAGGAGCACTGTCTCTTTTGTCTTCATTGTTACCTTACTGCTAGCTCTTTACAAATGTGTTTTACCATTTCTTTCACCCTTATTGTTGTAACCATGATCATCATTGTCATTGTCATTATTTTGTATCTCCTAATCATCATGTTGATCAGGATACATGTTCTGCTTCTTACTACTATTCGTGTTCCTTTTGTTGCTCATATGAGATATTGTAGCTTTGAAAGTGATCTTATTTTTCTTTATTGGAATTTTTTTCTTTTTCTGTTTCTTTTTTTTCCTCTTGGGCTTGTTGGCATTCCTTTCAACCATAGTCAGCCCATCATTTATCTTAGTATTGTTTCACATTATGGATTCTCTCTGCTTGTTCTCAGTTGACTCGTGGTGTCAACCTATGACCCATCTTGATGGTTTGTGGTATGAGTTTACGCAAGTGTTCAAGTTGCCCAGTAACCATAAGTCCAATCCATGAGTTATGGGTTGATAGTACAACTGGTGGTACACTACGAGTCTTTTCTCCATTTTGTGCATCATTTCCTGTAGTATTGTTAGGGTTTTCCCCTGTCTATTCTTTCTCAGCATTTTCTTTTTTCATAGCTCTTTTCCTCTCCAGAACCCTGCAATTCATCTTGTTATGTTCCAATTTCTTACAATATATGCAGAATTTTGGCATAGCTTCATATTCAATCTTTTGAGCATAGCCTTTTAAAGGGAAGTTTTCATCCTTAATCCCAAGCCATATACGATCTGGGAGTTTTTTCAAAAGGTTTACTTTAACTCTAACTTTAGTCATGCTTGGTCTTATTCGACTATTAGTAGCCATATCAAGAGTTAAACGAGTCCCAATATGATTCACAATCCGTTTAACATATTACCAGATATGTAAGTGATAGGAAATAGCCAAAAGAAGAACCCATACCTGCATAATAGGAAGGTCTTCATCGGGTTTAAATTCGGGTGACCATCTCTGCAACCACATCTACATTCCTTCAATTTCAATCACCCTCTTAAACCAGATAGTTTTGAAGTCATCCTCATTGGTAAAATCTAGGAAGACATTGTAGTTGTCATAAACTCTTATCTTGGTCGATCTCTTGACTGGGAATAACTCTTTTGAACCTCGATCTAATTTTTTCAATTTGGGGGCGAGGTTTAGTAAATTTTTCAACAGTTGTGAGATGGCGCTCGTCTGCCATAACTCCATAATAGTATTTTGCCTTGAAGATCATAGCTGGTATTCCATTGTGGGTTGATTTCCTTGCAATTACTGTTTCTTTGATTTGTTTTGTTCCGGTGGCCTGGGGGTTTGCACTCGTAGTAATTTTAGAGGCATACATAGATGGATTTTAGATTTTTGGGGGATTTAGACTTGATTGGAGGGAATTGTCCTTGATCGTGGATGGAAATGGCCCCCTATCCAATGGCGCCATGCACCACTACGAGGCAGAGAAGCAGCGGAGAAGTTACCGTTGTTAGTAATGGTTAATAGTAGAGAGAAGATTTTAATTTGTAGTTGTTTTTTATAATGGAAATCTTGTATGCATACAAGTACTGCTATATGTTTAATAACACATTTTATATCAAAATTTTATAAGAGATTTGTTCTCAAAATCAATAATTTAGCTATAATTAGAAACATATAATTTCTGTTAAATCTACTTGAATATAAACCAAGGGTATCAACATAATTTTATAATTTGAAGCTATGTTCTTAATTTAACAATTTGAGTAAATAATCTTACAAAAATCAAGTTGCAAGTTGATATCAAAGCACATATGACCATGTCATACATGCATCTATTAAAATCATATAATAGTAAATGGTCCACTAATAGGTGAATGAACCCATATCCACTTATTTTATGTTTTATAATTGAGGGATTCAATCCCAACTTTAACTGGCAGTTTATCATGAGAACAAGCAGTACAATATAATTCGTGCAAAAACTCTTTTTTTAAAAATATATAACCACATGAATTCTCAATTATTTTCTCATCATATTTGAATTGGGATGTATTTGTTAAGTTTGATAAAATTAATATTTAAAATTAAAATAAGAAAAGAAAAATGATTTCTCAATTTTTAATCAAGGTGATCTAGAAAGTTATTCATTATAATAATATTTTTTAATATTTTTTAATTTTTAAATTTTAATTGTATGTGTAAATTATATCAATTTTTTTAATTTCAAAAATAGAAAATAAAGAAAATAAAATTTTAAACTTTTAGATATTAAATTTTTAAGGTTAAGGGTATTTTTAGATCAAAATGGTGGAAGAGAATAAGTATTCTTGAGCCAAAAATAAATGTTGAGAGTATTTTCAGACCAAAAGATGGAAGAGGGGTATTTATGAGCCATTTTTCATAGATTAAGGATATATTTGGCTCTTTTTCGATTAAAAATTACTATATTGTCATTAAAATTTTTCACTAAAAAATATTAAGTGACTATTTTTACAAATATTTTGATTGAATCGGTGAGAAAAAAAAAATATTATTCTTTTCATTCCAAAATAAGTAGTGATTTTAACTTGGGCACACTCCTTAAAGAAATTACATTTATAGAAAGTCAAATATATTGTTACCAACTTTACCCTTCATAAATACCTTAAAAAGATATAAGAAATTTTCTTGATTACGTAAAACTCTCTCCATTTAAATAAGAGTGTAAAATTGGAAGAACATCAGTAATGCCTTCTTAATTATGTAAAACACCACTTATTTTTGAACGAAGGGAGTAGTGTTTTTACATGAAAAAAAATCAAGAGCTTCCCATTATTTCAGAGAGAATCTATTATCCACCATACGTTTTTCAGTGAGGTGATTCAATAAAAAATGAGTCAAAACAAAATCATGTTTGATACCATAAATTTCTCATTGATTCATGATGGGAAAAATCTCTATTTCTAATAGTGCATGAACCACAAGCAAATCAAATTTAGTTTTACTTGTGATTTTATTTTAATGTAATAATTCTTCCGTCTCATATTAATTGTCATATTTCCTTTTGCACGTTTCTTAATTAAAAAAAAAATTATAAATAAAACTTATTATTTTACTAGTTTATCATAATTTATATCTTTTCACAAACAAGATTAGACTAATTTTAATTGGCATTTGAAATAATCAAAATTTATAATTTTTATGTCATGTGATTAATTTTATTTACTTTTAAAAATAATAATATTAAAATTAAAATAAAAAATTAATTTTATTTTAATTTTATAAATATAAAATATTATAAAATAAATATTTCTGATAATCTAAACTATCATTATGGGACGAAAGAAATATCATTTATCATAGGAGTAAGATAAATACAAAAATCCACTAAGTTCTGACTCTAAATATGCCTTGGGGCAAAATATTTATTGGGACTGCCACTGCTGTCCCCTCTTCAACTTTCATTTCAATTATACTTAGATTATTACTTTTGTCCTCTTTACATTAATTTGTTGTACATCATTTATGTATATGTATCTTTGATAGCTTCTCTACTGCTATATGTATCATATATACTGTTGTTTAAATACCAGATGAGAATTGGCTCGCAGACGGTTTAAAATTTAAAATAATTTTATTTTATATTGTTTGTTTGTAAGTAATTAGGCATAAAAACTTTATGATGATAAATATGTATGTCGATTAATATTTAAGTTGTAAAAATTTTTAATATCATTTAATATAGGTGTGTTGATCAAGAATTTGATTAAAGCAATCGTATTTTTTTTTTCATCTTCTATAATTACATATTAATTTTTTATTAATATATAAGATTCTTACATTTTTTAATATATTATTCAAAATGATCAAATATAAAATGTAAAAAGCATGTCACTTAAATTAAATATTCAATTTAGTTGTTTAAATTTAATGCTGAGTGAATGTTGAAATAACAAGCAATAAAACATGTAATTTTTTAAAGTTAGTTGAATTTAATATATTATAAACTATTACTTAATTTAATAAATTAGAAAAAATAATTTTTTAAGATGTAGAGAAAATATATAATGAAAATATTGGCTTCAATTAGAGCCTTGAACTATTTTCATCTAAATAATTATGAACGTGACAATTTCTGAAATATTGAAATTTCAAGAGAGAGAAATTTTAGATTATGTTACAAAAGGTGATTTCAATATTAAATTGTATTGGCGGTTGTTTAATTATTCTTTTAAAAATAAATGATCATACTTATTTTAAGTTAAGCATGGTTGAGAATGATAACGAAAATTACACTTGATAATAAACTGTCTTCTTATTTCTATAAATTCAAACAATAACTTATAACTTGTTTAAGTTGTCACAAATGATGTCATACTCGTCTTATTTTGATGTGAAATCAAATAATTAAGTAACATCAGTGATAATTTTTCACGTTGTATATGAAAATTTTACAAAAAATAGATTAAAATTATAGCATGATAAAATACGAAAAAAATATATAGCTTTGAAAAGTCAAAACGTACCACATTATTCTTTATAATATGATAAAACACGAAAAATATATATATAGCTTTAATTCAAATGATCTTATACATGATAAAATCAAGAAAAAGTTTTAGTACAATAAGCAAAGAGAGTTTTTAAAGAGATTTACATGTATGGAGAGACAACGTAATAACTCAAACAAATAGAACCCCAAAAATTCTAACAAAGATTAACGTAGTATAAGTTGTAGTAATTTAATGAGCTAGCTAAAATTATATTTTATATAACTCTTTTTAAATGACATTAATTGGTGATAAAATAATAAAAATTTGCATATAATTTCATAAATTATATGTATTTTAATTCTTTTTAATAAAAAAGTTAGTCTTCTTTAACTAATTTAGTAGATAACAAGTAAATAAAGTAATGCATACTAAGGAGATAAAAGTTGTTTTTTGTTTTATGAATATGTCATTTGTTAATTTCATAATGAAATAACATAAAATTATAATTGCTAAATTTTAAGACTATTTATCAATAGTTGAAAATTACTCATGGATGATCAAAGGATGTTGTGCAGCAGATGAGACTACTCCTTTCTAAAGGTCTCAGCTTCAACTTCCGAATAAAAAAAATTCTTGATAGAGAGCTTTTGCAATATGAGCCGTACGCGACGAATTCAAATTAGTGAGACTCCAATATAAATACCATACATCAAAAGAAAAATCAAATAAAAAATTACTCATAAAAGAAGTAAATGTAGGTCATATATAATATTAGTGAAAAATAATAACAATATTAGTTTTACTTATTTTATTATAATATATAGTTTATCTATATCTTTAGACCTGATAATAAAGAATTATTTTATAGTGTATATTATTTAAATGGACTTATTACATCATGTAAGAATACAAAATATAATATTCTAATACAATATGAATAAAAAATATTGCCTAAATAAATTTTTGAGTTTAATAAAACATACTTTAAAATATATTTAAACATGTGAACGTTTATAATATTTAATTGTTTTCAAATAGTGTCGATAAATTATCTTTCAAATAGTTTTTAATTTTTTTAAAAAATTATATTATTATTATAATAATTTTGTATTAAAAATGTAAATAAAAATAAATTAATTCTAAATTTTTGTAAGATAATTAAAATTTCACCTCATAAAAAAGTTATAGTTGAAAAATGTGAGGTCCACATAAAATTTTAATCATTTGGAATACACTTGGTATTTAGAGAGAAAGTACTTAATTCTTTTGTTATTAGAAATTTTATTATTGAGACAATGTTTAAATTTAAAAAAATAATAATAATTTTTTTAAAATGACTATACTACCCTTATCACCCCCCTCTTCACGTTTCTATAAAATAGAAATAATTATAAATCTCCCTTGACAGGATTAATGTACCTCTCAGTGTACTTTATCAGATTCCAGTATATTACTATTCTCTTGTTTAGGATTACCAACTCATCATCATGTTTAATTAGTGTAAACACTAATAATTTAATTAATTAACCAATGGCTGATTCTCTAAATTAATAATTCTAGTCCGACTAATATATCAACTAGTTTTTGGATATGTGCTTCACACGTGTATATTCACATTAAATAATTAAATATAGAGCTGCAATAAGTATAAGTTCAAAATGATTGAACTGCGTTTTGTTTACCTTAGTTTAAAAATCATGTTTTGATAACGATTAAGTATAAAGTGTGACAAGATCACCTAAATAAAATGAAAAATTAATTTTTTTAACATTTATGCAGAAAAGTGCAAGAATTACATAAAATACAAGTTACCATGATGGGCATAAATATAAGTCACGCGCCAATAGTAAATTTAATCTGCAGGTTTGAGACTGTTTCTATCAAGTTTATGGATATCTCATACAAACCCAAAATGTCAATAACAACAAAACAAGAAGATAAATCAGAAAAAAATTGAAAAACTATCAAAAAGAAGAAGAAGAATGCAACAACTTCATATTACCAATTAGAAGGTATAGAGTATGATCATGACAAAAAGACATATATTTTTCATATTGAGTCTGTTTAATGGTACAAATCTTCATTAGAGGATTGTGTAGAGACTATTGTAACCGATAGAAGTTTAAAAGATGAAAAAATAGTGTATGAAATAATAATTAAAAAAAATAAAAAAGTGTAACCTACAATAATTACTGGCAAATGAAACAATCCTCTTCATTTACTAGTTCAATAAATGACTTTATTATATATTGAATATTTGATGGTAAAATATTATTATTTTTAGTTAAATATTTTATTATATTTTAATAGTACCAGGGACAAAATAATACTTCAACTTTTAAGATAAGCTTTCCAATTTTAGTATAACAAACATAATAATAAATAATAATAATAATTATTTATTTATTTTAATTTTTCACTTTTTGACTTCCCACTTATATAGTAACAAATATATAAATATGATATGATATGATAAAATATTAATATTTAGTTATATATTAATTAAATTTTAATTTAATAAAGATCAAAATAATAATCTAACTTTCAACTTAAAATTTTTCACTTATATAATAATATGATATGATATGAAGCGTAACAAATATATTGAACTAAATAAGCCAGTAGTAGAATAAGGTATTATGAAAGATTAGATTGTAATACAACCAACCTCAAAAGTTTCATTACAACACTCTCTGACTATGACTCCAAAAGACACAAAATAAAATAATAAAATAAAAAAAAAAGAAAAACTAGATCCATACATAAGCAGGATCATCAAAGCTAGACGTCCGTACGCCATCTTATTCTTCTCCTCACTACTCACTAGCTAGCTGAAATACTGATCGATCTGCTTTACTGCACCCTGCGCATATATATTGCCAAATTAACAAACTATATATATCACTTGATATGTACAATAATAGTAATCTTTAAACATATCAGACAAGTACTCAATATAAAATTTTTTCTTATTTAATCAGTATATATATAGCAATCAGTGATATGAAAAAGTTTCTAATTTAAGTACGTAATACTTACTATACTATTAGTGCAATCTAATCGATCATAATATCATGCGACATGTTGTTTCAAATCAGTTTAGTTAGTACCCATGATAGAGCGGGTAAAAAGATATTTATAACGTTATTTGTTAATGAACAATAAAAACTCAAGCAAGAAAGAAGAAAACAAAAGGTGAATAACATACTTGGAGCAGTCAGTAGAGGGACTGATCTTGTAAGGAATGTTAACACCACAAGCAGCAGGGAGACCAGCGGCTTTGCCCGCATCAATACCCTTAATAGCATTAGCAGCTGATTTGAGGCAAGTGCATGCTGTCTTTCGGTCGGCTGGGGTCTTGGCTGAACCCAACAGACCCTTAACACCACCACAGCAGCCTCCGAGAGGGCCGCGGCCTTGCAGATAAGGGAGGCAAGGAGCTAAGCCAGTTGTAACCTGACCGCAGGTCAGTGCCTCTGCATGAGGTGCAACCACCACCATGCACAAAAGCGCAAAGCATGCAATCTTCCCAACCATTTCCATTCTTAATAGTAAAATAGATAAAACACAATAAAGAGTGGTATGAGTAGAGTAGTGGATTGGAGGAAACTACAAAATGATTTGCTTGAGTGTTGGGTGCAAAAGCTAGGGAGACCTAATGGTATTTATAGAGGGGAAATTGGGACTAATTATTCAATGACCGACCAATGGAGGAGTGAAAGAATTAGTTGGTAGTTGAGGTTACATTCAATAATGCTTTTCGAGGGTACACATATAATTAGGGAGGTGAATTTGGCTATGAAATCAGGTTAATTTAGTCCTACGCGTGTAGGATTTTTCATGTATTCACTCCGTTTCATTTTTATCCCTCATATTAGGGGTTTATTTCAAAATTTTAAATTTAGCTATTAGTTTATTATATAATTTTGATAGTAAGAAAATAATAATAATAGTAAGATTTTGACTTTACTTCAATTTCAAAAACTAACTTATAAGAGGAGAATTGTTAAATTCATACAAGGAGATCATCCATCTCATTAACCATCAAAATTTTTTTTATTTATTTTTTAATAATATTTTTATATAAATTTTTATAAAAATAATATATAAAAAATTACTTTTAATATAAAAGCTAAAGAAAATAAAAAGGAAAAGAGTATAACGTTAACATTTGCAGACGCTCTGTGAAGGGATATCACTATAAAGACCATGGTCCAGCTCGCATTCCAAAATCCGAAGTTTTTCTTTTCTTTTTCTTTTCTTCTTTTTATGTAGTAACTTAATTTTGGTAACCTACTTTTTTAACTATCTACCTCTATTTAATTTAATTAACTGTCAGCCCAATTATAAGAAAGTGATCATTAAGGTTAAGATGAGAATGTTGACATTAAGATTTTACTAATATAAAAATATAATATCCTATTTCTAAATATTTTTTTTTAAAGAAAAAGACACGTAAATTTAAACTAGATAGAATATTAAAAAATTCTTTTAAATTTAGTGAGTTTTATTCGAATTTTCTTTAAATTTAACATATTTTATTCAGCTCTTTCCTAAATTATTAATAATTTTAATTATCATATGAATTTGTCCATTTGATAGCCTCCCCTTCTTCCCCCTCCCGAGTACGGGGTATCATTTTATCTTAATAAAGTGATATAACTTACATGTCATGTGAACTTTTTGTCTACAAAACATTTTTAAAATTATTTTTTGTACTTTTTAAAATTCATCAAACTTTTTAGATTTTTTTTAGGATCAACTTAGTAAAAGATATTTGTTAGAACTTTACTTTTTTAATTAAAAGAATAAGTTTGCTAAAAATAATGAAATTTTAGCTGCTTTTTTTAAAAAATAATAATAAAAATAGATTTTTCTTGAAAAGAAAAAATTACAAAACTTGAAATAGATAGTCATTACATCTAAATAAAATATAATAAAATCTATTCAGTTAAAACTTTATTATTTTGTTAAAATATTTTATTTTACTAAAAATAAAGAAACTCTAACCAAGTATTTTTTTATATAGATTTAACGCGAAAAGAAAAAAAGAGTTAGTCGAAATAAATAGCCATTGCATCTAAATGAAAGATTGAAAAAAAAAAGCACACAGTTACAACTCTATTATTTGGGTTAAAATTTTTTCTTTTATGTTGTTAAAATTAATAAAATTCTAAGTTTTTTAAATTGATTTTGTCCTGAAAAAATCACAGTGAAATTAATAGTCCTTGCATCTAAATAAGAAATTGAAAGAAAAAGCGCACAACTACAGCTCTATTATTTTTGTTAATTTTTTTTTTAATTTTATTAAAAATAATAGACTTCTAAGTTTTTTTAATTAATTTTTTCCTGAAAGAACAAATCACAGTAAAATTAATAGTCCAGAAATACATAATTGACACTTCATTACTTTTAACAAAACTAATTTTATTTAATTAGAATAATGAAGTTTGAGCCTTTTTTTTACTTTTCAAATTGTCCTGGAAACAAAAAATACACAATTAAAACAAAAAGTTAAGAATTGATTTTTCAACTTTTTAATTCCTAATGTCTAAAAGAGAATATGATCACTCTGTTTGTCGTATCACCGTCGAAAAAAATAAAGATAAAAAAAAAAAACAACGTTCAAGGAAATAAGTAAGTTTACTAATGATTTAATAATAATATTTAAATAGAACGTGTTAAATTTAAAATGATTTTCAGATATTATGCGTTAAAATTATTATAGGGCATGGTACATCTGCTTCCCTCTCATTTTTCTTACATGAATTATAGTATATTTTTAATAACTTGTATTATGTAAATAAACTTATAACCAAAATGGTACTTTGAAACACTCAACAACCTGAGTCTTCAATGCCTTATCTGGGAATTAATTATTTTCGTCATTCACTACCAAATTGCATCATATGTACAACCTAGTATTGTTACTTAGAGGACAACATTGCAAATTAGTACTCTCTCCCTTTCGTTTTATTTTACCCATATTATTTAGATACTTTCTTTAAGAAAGTATTTTATTAGTGATTTATATTTTAAAATTTTAATTATTATTTTAATTTATTAAAATAAAAATATTAATATAAAAATCAATATAAAATAGAACGGTAGAAGGAGCAGTTGGTGGAATACTATTTGAATTGCTATATCTCTATTAAAGGAACTGATTTTTCAGGGTGAAACACCTAATCAATGTAACACACTCTTCTAGGAAAGAGGTGTACGTTCTCTACAAGGACAAATATGAAATGGACACACACACACATATACTTAGTTGATTTCAAAATAAATAGTATTTTATCTTTTTAATTTTATTTTTAAAATAAGTGATGTGATATTAATGATATTTTTTATAATATGAAGAGAGTTTTACATAATAAAAAATAATAAAAAGTTACATTATTTTTAAGATATTTATTAAAAATAAATGAATAAAAATATATTTTATTTTTTACATTAAGTAATTTTTTTAAGATGTATGCCCGAATTAAAAACATAACTTGTTTTGAAATGACGAGAGCAGTAACACTGCCATTCTAAGTAGTCGATTGATACTGAAGAAAATTTATTGGGACAGCAGCCTATGGATATGCCACGCTCCCAGGTCTCACCTAACCACCAAACTTATTTATACCATACGTTTAACACGTATAGTTTTATTTCAAAATTTAAAATTATGAGATAGAATTAATATTTAAATGTATGATTTTATTTTGTTATTTTAAATTATAATATTTAATTTTTTTAAATATAAAATTTGAACAATAAATTTATATTTATAGAAAAAACTATCATTTTATCTATATCAATTATTTATATCAAATGTAGTAAAATTTATTGATATTATTATTCTTACGAATCTTTAACAATCATGGAGTAAGATTACATTAAAAAGTAGTATTCTACAATTCATATTCAAATTTATTTTTTATTAAATTAAAATTTTAATCAATAAATATAATATTTTTTATTTTATTATATCTTTTACTTATTTAGTAATTTAGTAAAATTATATTAGAATTAAAAAAATTATAATAATTTTTACAATTTATAAAAAATTATTTGTATAAAAAAATATAAATTTAAAAATTTTAAATTATATGTCTAAACATAATTTCAACTTTATTTTATATAATTTTATATTATAATTTTATTTCACATCGCAAAACGAGCTTTTTAGACACCATTGTGAACTACTAGACTGTTTAGAGCTAGCATACAAATTTTACAATATATTATTTTTAATTTAATCATTCAATATATAAAATTTACTTATCACAATTAATTTAACTTTAGATAATATAAAACCGATTAAAAAAGAAAATTTCAACTTTGTATTTTGCGATATTTTAAGAGTCTAATAAAAAATTTATTAAATACGTCGCACATCTTATGGAGTATGTGGGACTTTGAGCCCCCTGTAGAGTTGTAGGATGGGCGCCTTGTTTTGGAACATGAGCCCCTGCAGCTTCCTTGGGAATCGCTTTTTCCATGGATGAATCTACTTGAATGTAGGATTAAAATGGGCGTATTTTATTACTCTTTCGATTCATTTTTATTTATCCCGTTACTTTTCATTTCTCTTTAGTGTATAGATATAATTTTTTTATTTTATTTTAATTATTAAATATATTAAAAATAATTATTTTAAAATTAAAAGATGATTGATCATATTTTTTTAATTCTACTTTTAGTACGTAAAATTATTCTGAAATGTAAAAAAATTATTATTATATATTTTTAAAAAATTAATATGGTTATATTAGTCAAATTACTATCCTTATTAATTTTTTTTAATGAGTGTGTAAATCTTATCCTAACAATTAAAATAGAGCAGAGAGAGTATAAAAATAATTATTTTAAGATGGTTGGTAATTTTAAAATTTACGAAATAATTGATTATTTTTTTAATTCTATATTTAAGTTCCTTTATAATGTGAAAAAAATGATTATTGTATATTTTTAAAAATAACTATCAATTAATAGGATTATATTAGTCAAATCGCAACCCTGTATTAATTTTTTCTTAAAGAGTGTGTAAACCTTATTCTAGCAAGTAAAAAGAAATAAAGGTAGTAGTATTGACTTACACATTTTAAAGAAGTAATAAATAAAATGATAATTTTATTATATTATTTTTTGAATATAATAAATTAAATATTATAAAAATGACATTAGAAGATGACTATAGTTAATTAAAAAAATTAAAAATTAAGTGATAAATTATTTATTCATTTTTAATAATAAATAAATAAAAATAAATGTTTATTTTACAAATAAAAATAGACGGAGTAAGTATATATAGATATTTCAGTTATTAGTTCGTGCCTATCCTAAAGATTAAAATTATCATTATTCTCTCTGTTTCAAAATAAGTAGTGATTTTAGATTAGATACACCCCTTAAGAAAATTACTCATTTCTAGACAGACTAATGTATTTTTACTCACTTACCCCTAATAAATATCTTGAAAAAGATATAACTTTTTAATATTTTCTTGATTATGTAGAATTCTCTCCATTTAAATAAGAGTAAAATTGAAAAAATATCATTTATGTCTTCTTGATTATGTAAAGTACCACTTATTTTGAAATAAAATCAAAAAACTAAAATATTATTTATTTTGAAACGAAGGGAGTAGCTTTTATCTTAAATTCAAAGTAATGAAGTCTATTAACTTTCTGATGGAACTCATGTAAGAATTATTACCATCCTACCAAAATTTTCGAACTATTTCTCTGCTTATTATTTTTGAATTAGTAGCTTGTAATTAGTGCAATCGTATTATTATAAATAAAGGCAGATGGGTTTTTTAAACAGTAAGACCTATACACCGTCATACAAATCTTAAGACAGTAAATTGTAAAGTAACAAATAGAAAATAAATTTTATATTTTTCAGAAAACTAAGTTATTCTATAATTAAGAAAAAAAAAAAAAAGGTTAATATGGTATTAGCAAGGCACTCTGATAGGAGTGCTAACTCTCCATGGCATCAAAATAGAGCCATATGATTGACTTTCATTATCATATCTCAAGAGCATTTCGAAATTGTGTTGAACACAGATAAAATTTAGAGCAAGTTGTCATATTGTAACATACAAATTACACTAATATATTCAGCTTCTTTTTTATTTTTCTTTTTATACTGTGTTTTCTATATTGTATCAGAGCTCTAAAGATAAGCTAAAGTTATGTAACTAACCTTCCCGGAATCTCTTAGCAATGATCTCAAACACATTCTTTATGTCACTGTCAACTTCCTCTCTACATCATCTTATTGTTGCTTGTTCAATCAAGCTTAAGTTTACTAACTACTTAATTTGAAAAACTCAGATCATGCAGGTCATGAAAGTAACCAATTTCATCAAGAAAGAGAAACCAAACAAGGATGAATCATCTGCCACAAATGGAAAGGAAAATGCTATTGAAGAGAAGGAGAAAGCAAGTGAGAGCAGTGAACGAAAGAAAAAGATGCGTTTTTGAGAATATGTATCTCATTGTAGGTTGTTCTACATTTAAGGAGATGTGGAATGTTTGGAAGAAACATATCTTCAAAGCAACAAAAGACTAGGATTTTCAACTTAAACAACAACTCGAGAACTAGGGGCTCAATAAGAAAATCAATGGAGAGGGCTTCCAAATCTAACAAACAAAAGAGACTAGACGAAGGAAAGGAAAAAAAAAATCCCTGATCAGACCCATATACCCATCAATCTAGAGGAAAGCAGTGATGAAGTAGGTGGTTCAAAATCTGCACATCCCATATACAAAAAAAGATAAGGGCAATCATCCAATGTGTCTGGATTTGGCTTATCTGCGAAATCCTCTTCAAAGTCAATAAGAATTTGGAGAAGTTTCCGTTGCTAGGGAAGGACAGGTATTATGATTCGTAAAAAGTGCTAAAACGGAGAATCATAGATGAGGAAGTATTGAATGAACTTAGTATGGAGAATCTGGTGGAAAAGTTAAGATTCCAGGAATGGGACCACTTATTTGTGTGTCCAATGCCCTGTGTTCATGAGGGAGATGTTGAGAAGTTCTGTGTGAATCTTGAACTAATGGATGAAGGGAGTGTGAAGTCCAATGTTCATGGGGTTCAATTCGAGTCATCATAGTCTGTATTAGAAGAAAATTTTCATGTTTTTGTTGTTGGGTATATGGAGTACAACAAGGAAAAATCCTCAGATTGCTTACTAACAAAAAAATTCACTCAAGGTCAAGTGATTGATGGGTCTAGAAGGGTGTTGAGGGGGGAAATGAGGAGTGCTCACAAGCTGCTTTTTGAGCTGGTAAACAAATGTTTACTCCTTTGAACTGAGAGAAAGCATGAGGCATCCTACAGGGATCTTGGTGTGATGGAGATTATAGACACAAATTAGAAGATGAATCTTCTCTTGTTGATGCTCAAGCACATAACTTGACTGGCAATGCCCTCGCATATGGATTCTTTCTTACTCAGATTTTTAAGGTGTGTCGTTAGGTGAAGGAAAGATGGGCTGTAGAAAGGAGATGTTTGATAGAAAAACACTTGAAGAATCGAATGTAATTGTGTGCAAGCAGCTGGATCAGGTCTAAAAGGGAAAAGTTCGGTGACTCAACTACTCATGAATCTGCAAACTGCACAGGCTCGTGTGGTGTCATTAGAAGGGGAGAATGCACAGTTAAAAGCTGAGCTAAAGGATGCTACTGATGAGATATCTAAATTGAAGGAAAAGCTGCTTGAAGAACAACTGATGCACAACATTAGAATAGACAAGTTTCCCTCCTGAGTTGATAAGACCACCACTCCCTCTTCTGTGCAACTTTAGGTCCTATTTGTGTCTTTTTTTTGTTTGGATCCCTGTTATCCTTTCTTTTTTCTTTGTTGTCTCTTTCATAATCATCAATATGTTTGTAATTTTCTTGTAAAATATTAATGCCATAGTTGTGTTTTGGATTGTCTATTTGCTTATATGGTTCTCCTAAATCCTAATATGGTTTGCTATTGTGCAAATATTAGATGGCTAATATCATTAGTTCCTCTATGGTTAATGTTATTTGTTCCTCTATGACATATGATCTTTTGGCGTACTCTGACAAATGTAGCCCCAATGGTCATGGGTTAGGTTATTATTGCATATTACTTGTTACATGATAGATTTTTTGTCTAAAAGCTTTTCAACAATATCAAAAGGGGGAAGTCAATGGGTAGGCAGACCTAATAGGCATATGTTGCATATCTTTGTCATCATTAAAAAGAAAAATTTGTTAATATGTGAAGGTTTTGATGATGATAAAGTGAACCAGGTCCACTATAGGTTCACAGCACAACCTTGGTGAATTTGATGATTTACCGCACACCTAGTTCATTACTAACTGACTAATGGAGTGAAAAGTTCACTACATAAATTTATTGTATGGTTTCAGGTGCATGGGGAGATTCAGATAAGGACAAGTGGTAGTAACACCCAAAACGCGTAAAAGAATATTCAGGCAGTTGGAAAATAAAATAAAAGGAAATTCACTTTTCTTCTAGGAGACAAAAACCTAAAGGACGTGTTGGAAGAGAAGTCTACAAGCACGGCAACCCATATATATAATTCAAGAAAAGGAGCACTAGAGACTGGACGATTGCAAGCAATAAAGCAGAATTTATTCTTCAAGCAATTGTCACTGAGGTGAAGTAAGGTAGAATTCAAGGTTGAAGATTGGTGTAGCTGAGTTCGCGGAGTTACTGTTTGTTTATTATTCTAAGTCTTAAGTAATTGAGTAGTAATTCTTAGATTTATTACAGCAGTAGAATAGAACTTCTGTCTTGAGCAAGTTTAGAATGAATTCATTGACTAGAGTTAATCAGTGATTATGAGGTACTAGAGTTAGTCCCTTTGATTATAAAGTTTTAATATGAAACTGCTCTTTGAAGTTAGTGGATTTGAACAAAAGTCCTATTTGATAGGTCCCTTGAGTAAGGAGTTTTTTCATGTAAAATTCTGATTGTTATATATACTTCTCTTAATACTCGAGTAGGCAAGCACACTGAAACAGGTTCAGAAAAATGATCGTTGCAGGTAGTAGTTTTTTCACTTCTGTTGCTCAAGCTTCAGTAGATCTGGGTTACATACCTCTTGCGCAGTTGCGTGACATTGGAGTTTCTTTGAGCTCTCCCCCTGTTTTATTCTCCCATAATGTTAATTAGTGCCCCTCACCTCACGGTAAATAATGTCCTTCAAGCTCGAACCAAACATGTCAAGATTGATTATCATTTTGTACGTGAGAAAGTGGTCCAAGGTGCTATGCTAACTGTTGGGTCCTTTGAAGTTATGACGATTGACAACATGTTGATGAAACAGGTGAATAAAGCTGGTTCAATGAAGTGTTGAATATAATACTTAAGGAGATGGAAATGTCAAGAAATAAAGGAGCGTGAATTCAGGAGTTGATAAGTCATATTCAACAAACTCAGCAAGATCAACACGTGGTTAAGTCAGGAGAGTTGGAGTCCGATTACAATATAACCAAATACAAGAGATTAACTTGAGAAGACTCCTACACGAGATGGAACTCTAAGGCGGGAAAAGGTGTTGCCGTAAAGAGATTAGAAGGAGGAAGAACTCTTTGGAGACGTGTGTATATAAAGGAGTGTGACATCTCAGAAGAAGGCACACATTTACGAAGAGAGAAAAAGCATACTGCAATTGAGTGAGATTCTTGTGACAATCTGAATGTGAAGAGATAGACAAACTTGTTCTCGTAAAGTGTCAAGCTAGAATTAGCTATCTTATACTAGGAGTTTATCATTGAGTTGTAATTGGTGTATTCCTAATTCAGTAAGTTATAAACTGAATTTAAGAAGATTTGGTCTTCAAGTTGTGTTACTAGGAAGACATTGACATTTGTTACTGAGTAGGAGATCGAAGAGTTAGAAATTAGAATTTATAATTCCTTAGATTATAAGAGTTGTAATCTGCTGTTTAAAGAGACTCTTGGAGTTAGTGAAGTTGAAGAAAATCCTGTGGAGTATAGATCGTGGTTTTTTCGCCTTTTGAGCCAGGTATTTTCATGCTAAATTTATTGTCTTATTTACTTAATTGTTTTCATTCACTCGCGTGAAACATGCCTGACAACTTGTTTCATTCATAGACAAACAGCTAAGGTTTAGACAAATTCTTAAGTTGTGCGCATTCTATCACTAACAAAGTCTGTTCCCTCCACGGACCAAGTGACTGATATATTAAACAAATCACTCATCAAATCGCAGTTTCGTAGATAGTAGGCCTAGGACACTTAGAACCATTGTTGTAATCTAATTAATCATACTAGTTGTGTGGTGTGTATATGAGTTTGTAATGTGCCATATACGAAAAAGAAGAGTAACAGCTTCTTGAAATATTTGTGTTGATTTTCATCAGTATGTACCGTCCAGTGTAATTTATCAAATTCCAATATCAGTATGTACCGTCCAGTGTAATTTATCAAATTCCAATATCAGTAGTGATCTTGTTTAAGATTAATTACCAACTCATGTTTAATTATCGTAAGCGCATAGTACTAATTATTAACCTGGCTGATTCTGCAAATATATAATTTATAGTCCGAATATATATCAACGTATAAAAGCTAATAAGAAAATTAGATAGAACTAGATATGTATTATTATAATTATTCATTACAAGACTGACTACATATGACTCCAAATACACAAAATAAAAGAAACAGATACAAAATAGAAACGGGTCCATAAGCAGGATCAAATTCGACGCCATCTTATTCTTCTTCTCATGATATATATATATATATATAGCTACTTCCAGAATGTGTGCATGGTGAAAAACTGATCAGCTTTCATCAGCCTTACTGGACCCTGCAAATTACAATCTCTATATGTACAATGATCTTCACACTTATCAGCCGAAATTATACTAAGAAAAGAAAAATATGTAGTAGAAATTGTTCATTTGTCTGTATCACTATATTTAACCAGATTAGTCTTTTTTTTTCAAATCTCATGATCGATTGGTAGGATGCATTAAAAAAAGAAAGAAATAATGCATGTATTACCTTTATATATTACTAATCCCTTGTTTGATACACTTTTTCATCTATGTATTAGTTATACATTTTATTTGATGTTATGTTATGTACAATTAATACATGAAAAATTATGATTTTAGTAATGAAATGGTTTTTAATACATGCATTGGCATGGTAAAAGATAAAATGGCCCCTCAATTTTTTTCCACGTCCTTTCTATTTTACTTGTGGAAGATATTTTTATAAATAAATAATTTATGCAATGAATGTTATCTTTGAACACATCAAATCAAATAATGCATAAAGAATAATCTCAGTATAACTAATACTAATATTACTAAAGCAAGCATTACTAACACATTCTATTCAGCATTATTTTTATGCACTTTATCAAACTACACTAAATATGTAGGAGATAAATTTAAGTAAAGGAATAATTAACGTACTTGGAACAGTCGGTGGAAGGGCTGATCTTGTAAGGGATACTGACGCCACAAGTGGCAGGGAGACCAGCCACTCTGCCCGCATCGAGTCCCTTAACAGAATTAGCTGCTGATTTCAGACAAGTGCATGCTGTCCTCCGATCTGCTGGGGTCTTGACTGCACTTACCACACCCTTAACGCCACCGCAGCAGCTTCCAAGAGGGCCGCGGCCCTGAAGATAAGGAACGCAAGGAGCCAAGCTAGTAGTAACCTGGCCGCAAGACAGTGCCTCTGCATGGGGTGCAACCACCACCAAGCACAAAAGCACAAAGCATGCAATTTTCCCAACCATTTTCATGCTTAGTAGTAAAAAAAAAAAAAAAGAAATTAGAGAAAGATAAAACAATATGAGGAAGTGGTGGATTGGAGGATACTACAAATGTTTTTGCTCCAGTGTTGGGTGCAAATGCTAGTGAGGCCTTATGGTTTTTTATAGTGGGTAAATAGGAGCTACTTCACTCATCCGCAAATACCTTTTTTTCTATAATTACAAATAATTTAATTTTAAAATTATTTTTAATCTCTAATGAAATAATTTATATTCAAAATAAACACTCAAAGTTTGTTTTGAATTATAAATTTCAAATGTCTTTTTAAAAGAATTTTTTTTTATGTCAAATCAAAACAATACTGAAAGAGTAATTAATTAAGGGCAAGTTACATAAATACAAGAAAATAAATTTAAATTTTCAAAATATACAACTAATTTTAAATTATATATATATATATATAAATGAGTAAATGATAAATACTTTAAATATAATATTGTTCCTATAAAATGAGATAACTAATTTTTTTTCATAATTTAAGTGGATTAAATATAAAAAATATTTAATATTTAATAAAATAGAAAAATATGACATCAACGTGCTCCAACCTAAAGAATATAATTAGTTTTAATACATAAATACACACACATATATGTTTGTATACATAAAATCTAAACAAATATGGAGAAGATAGTCTTGAAATTTCTGGAAAAGAAAAATCGGCGAAGAGAGAATGTTTTTTGAGATCTCGTGTATTTAAATTTTTATATTATGTATATAATTTTTTTTTATATTTAATAAAAATAGATATTTTAGGAAAGTAAAAATTATACGAAATGTGATTAAAAAGATAAAATAAATATGGAAAGGATAGGCTAAAACCTGGAGCTTTTCCTTTTCTTCTTTTTATGTATATAATTAGACTAAGCATAAAAATTCAATCACTAGAATTTTTAACTAATAAGGATGTGAGTTAACTTAATTTTGGTAACCTACTTTTTAATTATTTATCTATTTAAATTTTCTGTGCTTTAGTTTGATTGCTTAATGAAACTTAAAATTTTAAAGAAGATTTTTATAACTTATTATCTTAAATTAAAGAGGTATATAGATATATCAAAGGTATTTATTGAATCTATCAAGACTAAACATATGTTATATTTATAAGAAAGTTCCACAAAGGGTTAAGTAAAAATATTAAAATTTAAAATAAAAGTGTGATACTTTTTTGAAATATATTAGAGAAGAAAATACGACATGTTAATTAAAATAGATATTGTATATTACAATGCTGGTAAATTTGTCTCATTTTCACTTTCTTATATTTTTTCTATCTTAATTTTTATGGATGCTTCGAATTTGAAGAGTTAAACTTTTTAAATTTTGATTGTGAATTTGTATATAAAATTTTTAATTTTTTAGAAAATAAAATTACATATTTAAAAGCTACAAAAAACAGTATAACTCATAATAATTAGTAATTTAAAATATTTAAAAAATTATGAATAAAGAAAAACTTAATTATTTGACTCCGTGAAATTTGACATTGTCACATAAATCGAAAGAATGAGAGTATATATTTATATTATGGAGCGGAGTATTTTCTAATATCCTCGAGAAAGTCGTTCATCTTTATTTATTTTGTATTGACTTGATACACCCTTTAAAAAAATAATAATAGAATGATAATTTTACTATGTCACCTTTTGAATATAATAAATTTAATACTTCGAAAAATATATTGAGAAATAATTATAATTAATAATAAAAATAAATTAAAATTAAAATAATAAATTATAAAAATAAATATTTAATTTTTAATACAGTGAACATGTAAAAATAAATGGAGAGAGTAGCAACCTAGAATTGGTACTTACTCAACTACCTGAGTCTTCAATGCTTATCTGGAAATTAATAATTTTCGTCATTCACTAGCAAATTGCATCATATGTACAACCTAGTATTGTTACTTAAAACACAAAGGACGACGTTGCAAATCAGTACTGAGTGGAATACTGTTTGAGCTTCTACTCTCCATTAATAAATGAACTGATATTTCAATGTAATGAAAAGGACATCATATAATATACTGCCAATCTAGTAGTCGACTATGAATAATGTCATGTTCACACGTCTCGCCCACCCACCATTACTCAGACTAAGGCTGTCCAGTGGCACGGGACGGAATTAGGGGGCTCGAGATTTTGGGGGACGAGGGGTGGGTTGGGATCAGAATTAGGGGGGTCGGAAGTGGTTCCGTTCCGTCCCACATCCTGTTGGAATATACAATTAATCATGTGTTTAGAAATAGTATTTATTATAAAATAATTGCTTATTCAGTTTTAATAAATATTTAAATAGATCATATATTTATCGATGTGTCATACTTATATAGTAGATGATTTAGCATATGAAATTTAGCTTATACACGAAAGATTAAAACGTCGGTTGTTATAAGTATAAAGATTATATATGTTCACAATCTTAGATGAAAATTGGATAAATACATCGGTATGATTGTAGCACAAGATTAAAGATAATTTATTCTTGATTATGGGAATGGTCGCATTCCAACATCTTGTACTAGTACACTTTGTGTGTATTGACTGTCACGACCGGAGTGTACATCCTGAAAGTTACACGGTACTTAGAACCACAAATGGCCCTAAGCTAACCCATAGTACTAGCATGGCACTAACGTAAATACTGAACTCCCTGAGCGTAAGCTAAACTAATACATAATCAAATCATTGGATAAGTGGATTGTAAAAGTAAATGCTTAAATCTGAAAACATATATAAGAACTGACCAAGCTGAATATCTAGCTATATGTTTGAAAGCATCTAAGACTGACAAGCTGAAGGGACAAGTCCCCAACTAGCTCTAACTACTGAAATTAAAATAAATAAAGAAAAAAAGGTATCTAAACTCTAGTCCTGAGATGATGAGGACTCACCACTCGTAACGCCGGACTTGTACTGAGGCGTATTTAACTGCGAGGTTGAGTCCGAGTACCCGAACCTATATCATGAGATGATATAGCACAAGAAGTATGCGATTAGTACTTTAAATATACTGAGTATGTAAGATATGTAAAACATGAGTGAAATAGGAAACCATACTAAAACCTGAAATCATGATTAGTAAGTAAAATGTTTAGGAAAAAGATAAGCTGATGCACAATGACCCAAAAGTAAAACATATATCTAGAGTTAAACATATTTGTAAGTCGTAAAATAAGTTCATATACTAAAACTATAGGTCATGTACAAATACTGTAAAAATACATATCTGTGGGAGATTTTCAAAACTAACATACGCCATGTGAGCAATATGAAGCCCAACCTGTAACCCTGGTTGGGAGAGTGTTCATACCTTGCTAAGGATATATATATGAACTACGACTGGCGTGAATTCACTCATGAGCCTATTCCGGCGAGGGAAACACTCTTAATTGGCGAGGACCACTTAATCTACGGTGGTACATAGTTTGGGACTTGGGTTATCTGAACCCCTATCTGCTCAATGTTAAATACTACTCTCAAAATTATGTAAGTGCTCATAATTATATCTGAGGTCTGAAAGGTTTGCATGGACTAGTTAAAAATCATGTTATTTACTGAAATGTCTGAAATACTAAACTAGTAATGCAAGTTGTACTGATTCTAAATTTATGATATCGTACTACTGTAAATCATTTCAAAAATATGCTCAATTTGGATAAATCATGTTAAGTTCTGAGTATAGAGATAAATAGAGATTTTTTAAAGAATTTGACCCATACATAACTGTAAAATACATATGGAAATCATGAGGGAAACATAACATACGAAAATTTATAATTTTCGCATAAAGAGATTTTAGCCCTAAAAATCATGAGTTTAAATAATCATACTGAAAACATAGTTTAAAACTTGAGTTTTGGGTATAAGGATGAAAGAAAACCTTAATGATGATCCCACATACTTGGACTGAAGAATTCTTATTTATTGGCTTGAGAATTCAAAAGTTTGGAGAAGAGGAACCTTAGTTTTCTTGAGAGTTTGAGACTTAGAGATGATTGATTGTGTAACGCATAAGGCATGGTATATAGCTGTGCTAAGCTGAAATAAAGAAAATGAGATCTCTAGGCCCTTTATAAATTGAAGAAGAAAATGACTTTTTAAGATTTTTTATGTGTAAAAATAAAAATCCATTATATGTAAAAATGAAGATCTCTTTTTAAAAAGTCACAAAACTTTTTCAAAAATTATAAATGACCTACAAAACCAGTTCTCCCGCTAAAATAGATCTATTTCCAATTTCAAAAAATAAAAAAATTATATTGTATATCATGTGAGGCAATAATGCTATCAAATTTAGCCCAATTTCTCTATAAATTAAAACTTACTTTTCATCCCTTAGCCCATCAACTCCAAAACACCAAATTCTTTCTCAATTCTCATTTTTTTCTTCCCTTTCTGTTATGTTCTATTGGTCATTATGAGGAAAAGAAAGAAATTTTGAGGTGGGTGTAACTTGTAGAAACTCCATAGCCATCCATTATTGAAATTCGAAGTTTCAAAGTTTGAAAATTAAATTTTCATAAATAAACTTCATTTCAAGTAGGTATTATTGTAGAAGATCGGGTACGTATCGAGGAGCCTAAATCTGAAATTTAGAGCAATTGGGTATAGTTTTTGAGGTATTTTTGATGGATCGGATGCTTGGATTAAGGAAGAAGACGAAATCAATTTTTTGTATAATCTATACTATATTAAAAGTATGAATGCCCTTAGAAATGTTGATTGAACTTTTTGTCCATCATTAAATAACTCTATAATAGACAAAATTGTCATTTACTATTTTTTCTTTAATAATTGTCATTTAATTATTATCCTAATATTTAAGACTTTGAAATAAATTAAAATAATAGCTATTGAATCTTTACTTATTTGTAAAAAGTAAGAACTCCTACTATTTAGTATTTTAAAATCGACTGAAATTTTGTTTCTTAAATTTTTTCTTATTTAAACTATATTAAGTCCCAATATTTAAAACTTTAAAATTAATTAAAATTCAGTTAACCTATATCACTCTTTTATTTATTAAACTAACTAATTCATCATCACAAATTTTAAACTCAAGATACGAGAAAATAAATTAAAGAATGTAAATTTATTATGCATTTAATGCGTTAAATTTCTTCTTTTTCTTCTTCTTTTTAAAGTTTAAAATTTAGTTAATACTAAATACTTAAAGTACGAAGTCTCATAGCAAAATATCATTCACATTTTTACCCTTTTAGAAATAGAGTTCACATTTCACAAAGTAGTTATTTAATTATTTTTCTGATATTTATAATTTTAAAATTAACTAAATTTTATATATTAAATCCTTCCTTATTTGAAATATGCAGAAAATATCAATATTTAGAAGTTCAAAAGCGACTAAGATTTTATTTTTTAAAAAATAATTATACATTGAATAAAATTATATTTATAATGCAAATTAATCTTATTTTTAGGACTTTTGAGAATACAAGTTGAAAACAGAGCAACCCAGCGCACAAAGCATCTTGCATTAATAAGGTATAAAGAATGATCGCACCCCAAGAAGTGTAATATAGACAGTCTACCCTAATACAAGCATTGATGACTGTTTTCACTAATTTTGACGAGTCTTTATTAGTTTAGACAATCAATTATAAATAAATAAATGTGTTTCTGACATGATGTCAATTTATTAGTGCCAAAACAAGTTAGTAATAACTCACAATATGATTTCGTAAGTGCTAATTATTTAAATAAATAACTTACACTATATGTTTGAATGAATATGATATGCGTCTTCGTAATGTTATATTTATATAAAATGTGAATCTGTTAAAAGTGTAATAATACAAATTTTATAATAATTAACTTGAAATATACATATAATGCATGCATTTAAGTGCTCATGTAAAAGAGAATGATTTCTTAACCTTTCAATCAAACGCTATTTCTACAACGATTTTGTTCATTGAAATAAGTATTAGAACAAACTGAAGAAAGAACTACTGGATTGGATCAAACTTTTAAACATAATCATTCATCAATTTGAAATTTATAATTTCTCTCTAAATTCTTATATTGTACATCTTTTAAATATTATTTATGCTATTTTTTATATTTGTTGTTATTAATATAAGGGACACCCGCGAGACGCATACTGTAAAACTAATATTATATAATAGTGTACGAGTGTATAAACACTTCTTATAATTTTGTATAATATTTGCATACCGGGTTTATAACATTATATATCGAGTTTTTAGATATTGTGTAAAAGAAAAAAATAAATTTTTTGCATAACATTGTATATCGGATATATAATATTGTATATCAAATTTTTTAACCACTCCTTTGAGAATCTACACTATATTAAAAGTGTGAAGGCCTTAGAAATATTGATTGAACTTTTTACTCTTTATTAAAAAGACTTTGCAATAGATAAAATTGTCCTTTACTATTTTTCTTAATTATTATCCTAATATTTTAGGACTTTAAAATTAATTAAAGTTGTAACTATTAAATCTTTACTTATTTGTAAAATATAAGAACTTCTAATATTTAGTACTTTAAAATAGACTAAAATCTTGCTTCTTAAATCTTTCCTTATTAAGAACAAATCGTGTTTGTTGATACAATTTATAAATCGTGTTTGTCGAATGCGATTATAAATCGTCTATGTCGAATGTGTTTATCATAGCGATTTATAAATCGTGTTGTTAGAATATAATTGCATATTTTGTGGACCAATATACGATTTATAAATCATTTTTACTAAGTGCAATTTATAAATTGCATTTGACAAATGCGATTTATAAATTGTGTTTGGACACTGCGATTTTTATAAATTGTGTTTGGAAAATGCGTTTTATAATTGTTTTATAATCAAATGTATTTATTACAATAATTTATAAATCGTGTTTGTGGAATGTGATTTATATATTAAAAGTCCTATTGTTTAACACTTTAAACTAATTAATTATTCGTCACTTTAAAGTTTATTAACATTATATGAATTCATTTTTCATTAAACTAATTAATTATTCATCACGATTTTTAAACTTGCGGTACAAAAAAATAAAATAAAGAGTGTAACTTCATTTTCTATTAATATGTTGAATTCCTTCTTTTTTTCTTCCTTTTTAAGGTTGTATAATTGAAAAAATAGAGAAAATATAGAAACAGAACATACTTTAAGTTGTTTCAATTAATCGATTGTTCTTGTTATTCACTCTCTTTAGTTAAATCTACATTATTTTTTTTCATCACAATTTATGTGAAGATGTTTGATTAGACACATAGATTAAGAGAAAAAAAAATTTTTTTAGTTGAAATCATCTCATAAAGGGTAAAATAAAAAGTTTAAATTAAGTTATTACTAAATATTTAAAGTACGAAGCCCCATAACAAAATGTCGTTCACTTCTTTACCCTTTTAAAAATAGAGTTCACAATTGAAAAATAGTCATTTAATTATTTTCTAATATTTATAATTTTAAAATTGATTAAATTTTTATATACTAAATTCTTCCTTATTTGAAATATATAGAAAAAGTTAATATTTAGAATTTCAAAATGATTAAAATTTTATTTTTTAATAAATAATTATATGTTGAATAAAATTGTGCTTATAATATAAAACAATACTATGTTTTTAAAAATATAATTAGAAAAAGGACAAGCAGATGCACGATGCATTCTGCATTTAATAGGGTCCGGAAAGAGGTCACACCCCAAAGAGTTTGATATAGATGATCTACCCTAATTGCAAGCACTACTGGTTATTTTCACTAATTTTGATGAGTCTGTCTTAGTTTGGTCATATAATAATTTCTTAACGATCAATTACAAATAAATAATGCATTTGTGATATAATATTAATTTATCAGTACCAAAATAACCAGTAATAAATTACAATACGATTTCACAAGTGCTAATTATTTAAACAAATAACTTATACTATATGTTTTAATACACCGTACGACTTTGTATTCAATGTGTCTTCATAATGATAACATATATATATATATATATATTAAATGTTAATTCGTTAATAGTGTATAGTAATACAAATTTTGTAACAATATAACGTGAATATACATTTAATGGATGCATTTAAGTGATCATGTAAAAATAAACGACATTTTAAGTTTTCAATCAAACGCTGATTCTATAACGCTTTTGTTCAATGTAGCAAGTATTAACAAACTGAAAGAAGAACAACTAAATTGAATCAAACTCTTAAATATGATCATTTATCAATTTATAATTTAGAATTTTATTTTTTCTAAATTTTTATATTATTATACAAAACATCTTTTACATATTATTTATGTTATTTTTAATATTTTATTTTTATTGATATAAGAAATATACGTAAAACACGTACGTTAAAACTAGTACAATAAATTGTGTAATTAAAAACTTAATTATATAACTGTAATATAATATTATGAACTATATATTTGCACATTTATCCTTTTGAAAATTACCGTCCATTGCCAGTTTAATATTACGATTTACGGAGTATTAAACAAATATGACATTAGATGATAATCGTGTCCCAATATCGATAAAGTTGTATAACATATATACTTTTTTTTTTATAAAATATATGTTTTGTCCAAACTACAACTGTGTTTTCTTGTCTCCAGTGGTTGCTAAAATTGAGCTTTAATATTTTTTTAAAAATAACAAATCATATTACGATGGATATTATCCGTCATATTAACTAAAAATATGTGTTAGTATTTTTATGTCACTATCGTGTCATTAAAATTTAAAATTAACGTAAAAATATTTTCTCAACGTTACAAGTTAATTGTGGTCAATATCTTTTTCCGCGTTAACATATCTTTCCCTCAATTATACATGACTAATTTATCATGGATTTCCTGTCCGTTTACTTGTTCATGTTTAAATTCACATACTTTTTAAGAATAATAAATAAAATGATAAATTTATTATATTATATTTCATTATTATAAGTTATTTAAATATTAAAAAATAAAAGAGTATAGTACTTAATAATATGAACAAAGTAGATATAAAATAAAAAAATATTTTTAACTTTTTAAAATTAAATAAATAAACATAAATATTTATTTTTAGTATAAAATAAGTAAAAAGCGGATGAAAGAAGTACAAATTAGAGACTATCTGATTAGGCGTAAATTAAATTTATGCAGCCTTAGTAGCCGTTTGACCATGTTTTGCAATCAATGGTCGTTTATGATATTCATTTAGAACTTCAATTTTAAATCATGATTTCAAATCTCAAATACTTTTAAAAGTAGATTTTCAATTTTAAGTTTGTGATTTTTAAAAAATTTGAAACTGACCCATAAATTTATACTCCTTTCTTTCCCTTTTAGTTGGCACGATAAGATTTTGCACTATCCTTAAGAAAAAATAAATTAAGAGTGTAATTTGACTATTATATCCCTTAATAATTCTTTAATCTTTATCTATTTATGTGTTTCTTAATTCTAAAATAACTAATGCTAAGGGCAAAGTTCAAAAAGAATAATTAATTCTCTCTTGATTTTTTAAATTGACAAGTATTTTAGAATAACTCATTTTAATATACATGAAAACTAAAAAAAAAAAACAGACGAAGTACTTTACAGTAGAAGATCCATACACAATATGAAGACTATCCCTTATATGTAAAAAAGTTTATATTAAAAAATTTTAGTTAATATTATTGTTGATTTATTGAACCAACAGATCATTATAAAATTAAATTCGAGTGGAGGAAACATTGAACTAAATAAGATAGTAGAATATGTATTGCCAAGATTGGGTTATAGCACAATACAAGGCTCGACTATGACTCTAAAAGATGGACACAAATGAAAACAAGAAAGAGACTACAGATTAGACCATAGTAATTAATGGATCCATAAGCAAGACATATCAAACTCGATCCATCTTATTCTTCTCCACAAGCTACTACGTGAAAATTGTGCTTTGATCAGCCTCACTGAACCCTGCATGACCAAATTAAACCAACATTAATCAATAAACTTACTGGCGTTGTACAAAGTATATGCATGTGAGAAAACTTATATGTTAGACGACAATATTAATTAATACATATCTAGCAGAAATTGTTCGTCATGTATCCCTTAATTATGGTACGTAATGTAGAATAGCAAGAAGAGTTTAAGTTATGTACATATATCTGATAATTAATGTGATTTAATTTGGTATAACATATTATTATCCTATTTTTCACATTATAATTATATTCAGATTTGATATGATGATGAGTTATGCTTTTTTATTCTAACTCAATTTAATATATAGCTTAAAAAACTTACTTGGAGCAGTCAGTGGAGGGGCTGATCTTGTATGGGATGTTAACGCCACAAGCAGCAGGGAGACCAGCAGCTTTGCCCGCATCAATGCCCTTAATAGCATTAGCTGCTGATTTGAGGCAAGTGCATGCTGTCTTTCGGTCAGCTGGGGTCTTGGCTGAACCCAACAGTCCCTTAACACCACCACAGCAGCCTCCTAGAGGGCCGCGACCCTGCAGGTAAGGGAGGCAAGGAGCTAAGCCAGTTGTAACCTGACCGCAGGTCAGTGCCTCTGCATGAGGTGCAACCACCACCATGCACAAAAGCACAAACCATGCAATCTTGCCAACCATTTCCATGCTTAGTAGTAAAAGGAAAAATAAAACAATAAAGAGTACGTGGTAGTGGATTGGAGGAATGTATTTGTTGTGAGTGTTGGGTACAAAAGATAGTGACACCTTTGGGTGTATTTATAGAGAGGAAATTAATGGAGAAGTAGTTGGGAGTTGTAGTTAAATTCAAGGAGGGTAACATTAATTATTAGGGAGGTGCCGCGCTGGCTATGAAGTCAAAGTTTAGTTCTTACGTGGCGGACTTTTATTGAACCACGCTATGATTTAGGCACTGTGAAAACATACCCCATAAAAACAATGGTTCCAACACACAGCATTCCTTTTATTTTGCTTCTTCTACATCTCGTCAAATAAATAGGAGTATTTGGTAACCTACTTTCCAGTTGTAAATTGTAATGGACTATGACTTGATTAAATAGTGGTAAACTTTGTTTTACTCTCACTTCTTGTATAAATAATTTATATTTTTTCGTTTTAATTTATGTTATATATATATATTTTTTATTTATTCATAAAGATGTTATATAATTTAAAAATAATTTAATTTATATTTATATTTTATTTTTAATGAAATAAAATTTTAATCAGAAAAATATCTATGACATATTTTAAATAATAAATTTCAAAAATCAATAGGAAAGTATTTATGTTTTTTGTTCTCATGCAACTAAACTAGATATCTTCAAATATTTCAAAGATTCAACTAGTATTTGATTATAAAATTTGTAAAATTTATCTTTAAATATCTGTTCGAATATAAAATTTATGAAATCTGATCTTTAAAATTTTTCAGTTTTCACAAACTTAGCTTTGAGTTTCTAAGATTTATTACTTATAAAATTTCAAAAGAAAATAAATGAAATAAAGCATCTATCTTAACACAACTTTAAATTTTAAAAATAATAATGTCAAAAAATTATAATTAAACGAGAGTTAAAAGAGTTTGTCCCCTGAACTTAATTTTGGGAAGTGACGAAATATTTATTACTTGTGGGGGCAGCATTCATTTTCTTCTGCAATGGTCAGTGAGGGGACACTGTCTGCTCATATCGACCCTTGTCCCAATTCGACAGTCTCATATACTTATTTTTTGAGATGTGCAATTCCACTGACCCTATTCTTCCTCCGTGGATTTGATCCCACTTGTACTGAATTTAGACACTGGAATTGTTTCATAAAATTTTCTTTTTAATATTTTTGTCAATATTTACGGTAAAATTTTGTTATAGTGATAATATTTATCTAATTATTGTTATATGTGTATATTGATATTTGACAAATAGATCTTATTTAGTTGTTATAAATAAAAATAATAAGAATCTAATTTAATAATTTTAGGAAAAATTACATAAACAATTAAAAATAGGTGCTATATTTACAATAAATAACTATAGTTTTAAAATATTATTAATGTTGTTATAAAATAATAAAACAAGAAGAAAAAATTGTAGAAAAAGAGAAAAGAGAGAAGAATTCTTATTTCTTTTGAGAGATGAATTACAATGACCAAAAATCTCTTTATTTATAGGGAAAATTAATTTGGTCCCAAAGTTACTAATCCTAAACTTTCCTTCAATAGACATTCATTATAAAACAATATATTTATAACGCTGCCCCTTGCATGTCTATTTAAGAGATAATGTGCCTCATTAAAATCTTACTAGAAAAAAATTTAGAGGGAAAAAATTCAGATGAAGGAAAAAGAGTACGCATATCTAATGATACACATTAGCTGCCTCATTGCAAACCTTACAAGAAAAACCCAATGAGACAAAATCTTGCAAGGGAAAAAGAATACAACGCATATTAACTCTTTTTGATGAGAACATCAATACAAGAACTTGAATCTTCGCATCCTAATCTTGTGTACCATCTTCTCGAATGTTGCAATTGATAGAAATTTGATGAATAAATCAATCATATTATCACTCGAATGAATCCGTTGTACATTGATATCACCATTCTTTTGGAGATAATGTGTGAAAAAACGCTTTGGTGAAATGTGCTTCGTTTATCTCCTCTTATGAATCCTCCCTTAAATTGTGTTATGCTTGCTATATTATCTTTGTATAAGATCGTGAGTATTTTGTCACATTTCAAATCACATTTTTCTCGAATGAGATGTATCATTGACCTCAGTCATACAAATTCTCGCTTGCTTCATGAATAGTTATCATCTCAACATAATTTGATGAAGTAGCCACAATACACTATTTTGTTGATCGGCAATATATATAGGGCAATATCCCCACATATGAATACATAGCCTGTTTGACATCGAGCTTTGTGTGAGTAAGATAAATATCCTACATCGGCGTAACCAACAAGATCAGAACTTGCTAACTAATCAAATGTCATGCCTTATCGTATTAGCAAGATACATTAGTGCACCAGTCGCACTAAGATATGGTACTTCATGAACAATTATGAAAGGTCTTCAATGAAGAACCTTTAAGAACAAGAATCGAAAAAGAAGAAGAAGATATCTTGAAGAAGATAAAGAAGTATAGGGCTGTATATTCATTCATATCACAGTAATTATAATTATACAAGATGTTAGTCTATTTATAGATTCTTAGTCTAGACTAGTTAGTGTATAGTTAAGCTAACTAGATATAAGTTATACAGTTAACAACTTGTTAACCATATTAACTATCTTCTAACTAACTACACAATAACTACCATTTAATTAACTAACTCTTAACTACTCTTCAGCTGCTGCTTCTCTTCAACACTACCCTCAAACTTAGTGTTATGGAAATATTGAGTACATCAAGTTTGGAGATGAGGTGTTCATGTTGTACTCTATTCAAGCTTTTGGTAAGAACATCAACAGGTTGTTCATGAGTAGAAATGCAATGAGTTTGTATTTGATTTTGCTACATTTTTTCTCTCACAAAGTGGCAATCTATCTCAATGTATTTAGTCCTTTCATGATATATTGGGTTAGCAACTATCTGTAGAGCTACTTTGCTGTCACTATAGACATTGACAGGTAGTTGTAGTTGCACACCAGGATTTTTGATCAGCCCTATCAGCCATGTTAATTCAGCCGCTATGGATGCAAGGCTTCTGTACTCAGCTTCAGCTGAGCTTCTATACACTTTGGGCTGCTTTTTTGATTTCCAGGATATCAGAGATTCTCCAAGTTTAATAGAAAAATCTGTTATTGACTTCCTTGAGACAGTGCATGATGCCCAATCTGCATCACAAAAGACTGTTAGTCTCTCTTCTCTGTTCTTGGATAATAGCTTGACCTGGTCTAGCCTTCACATATCTAATGATTCTTAGAATAGCATTCATATGTGATGTTTTTGGCTGTTGCATATACTGACTTTGAGTCTGTACACTATAGGAAATATCTGGTCTAGTGACAGTTAGGTATAGAAGTTTGCCTATAATTCTTTGATAAACTCCTGGATTAGCGAGCAATTCATCACATGAATATGCTGATTACTGAACTTGCTGAGCATATTAAATTTGGTGGCAATATCCATAGGTGTATTGATTGGCTTAGCAGCAATAAGAGCAGTCTCAGATATCAATTCAAGAGTATACTTTCTCTGATGCATAACAATACCTTTCTCTGATCTAGCAAATTCAATTCCCAAGAAATACTTTAGCTCTCCCAAATTCTTCATTTTGAAGGCCTTGTGCAGTGTTGTCTTGGTCTCTATGATTTGTTCCTGACTATCACCAATTATTAGTATATCATCCACATATATTAATACTATGATTATTCCACATTTTGTCTTTCTTGTGAATAGAGAGTAATCATAATGACTTTGTACAAATCCACAGTTAACAAGAGCCCCAGACAACTTAGTATTCCACTGCCTAGGTACTTAGAGAGCCTACATACCTGTTTAGACTCCCCCTGGCTTTTAAATCCCTATGGTAGTTCCATATAAATTTCATCAAATAAATCTCCTTGTAGAAAGGAATTATATACATCCATTTGATGTATGTGCCAATTTCTTGAGGCTGCAATTTCCAGAATGGTTCTTAATGTTACAATCTTCACCACATGACTAAATATTTCCTGATAATCAACACCTTATGTTTGATTGTAGCCTTTTTCTACAAGTTTGGCTTAAAACCTCTCTATTTCTCCTGTGGCTTTGTACTTAACTTTGAGATTCATTTGCAGCCAGTAAGTGTTTTTCCTTGTAGTAAAGGTACCACTATCCAAGTATTATTGTTTTGCAAAGTATCTATCTCAGTTTGCATAGCCTCCACCCATCTAGGATCCTTCACTGCTTTTGCATAAGATGAGTGTTCAACAATGTTAGAGAATGCAGCTAAGTATGCCTGATATTTAGGAGAAATTTTTTCATAGGATATGTAATTGGCCAGTGCATATAGAATATTGTAATACACATTTAAGGAGACAAAATCTTCATCCAACTAGGTGGTTGTTTTCCTCTTGAGGATATTCTGTGAGATGGTGCAAGTCTAGGCTGAGTAGTATCAATGACTGGTTCATATTGAACTGGTTCAATGGTTTGATCATCCACATCAACAGCTTGAATTGAAACATCCATATTTTGATCTGGAACTGCTATTGTTGGTATGTTCCTAATCATCTCTTGACCATTTATAGCAGTCTCATTCATATCTGTGCACACAGGATGAGTAAATATAGGTGTCTGCTGTTCTTTGATGAACTGGAAAGGAAAAACATCTTCTATGAAGACCACATCCCTATAAACAAAGAATATGTTATTAGTAATATCATATATAATGTATCCTTTTTTGGTTTCTAAGTATCCCAGATGAACAACCTGCTTAGTTTTAGGCATGAGTTTATCTGTCTCTTGTACCAACTTAGCATGACATAAAGAGCCTAGAACTCTCAAATGTATTAGAGATGATTTCCTTCCATGTAGTTTTTCATAAGGAGAAATACCACCTAGGACAATAGATGAAAGTTTATTGATCAGATATACAACTGCTTTTACACAATATCCTTAGAATTTTAAAGAAATATTTGCTTGAAATCTAACTGCTTCAGATATTTCTAGTACATGTCTATGCTTCCTTTCTGCTATACCATTTTGTTGAGGAGTATATGGATAAGTTGTTTGATGCACAATACTTAAATTATTGAATAACTGATTACACATGGTGTTGGCAAACTTAGTTCCGTTGTCAGACCTTATAAATTTTATACTTGTATTGAACTGATTTTGTACATTAGCCAGAAAGTTCTTGAGAACACTAAAAACATTAGATTTTAGTCTTAGCAAAAATATCTAGGTAACTCTAGAAAAATCATCTACTACAGTTAAAAAGAATTTATGTCCATTACAAGTAGCAACTTTGTAGGGTCCCCATACATCTATGTGAACTAGATCAAAGGATTTAAGACTAGTAGAAGAACTGGAGGAAAAGGAAATCTGGTTTGCCTAGCACAAGGATAAATTACACAAGTATTCATCACTTAAATTATCTGCTTTCTATATCTAGGAAACAACTTTGATAGAGTATTTAGAGGAACATGTCCTAGTCTAAAATGTCAAAGTTGTATAGTATCTTTATTTCCTATAACAACAGAAGCTAGGTATCTAGTATTAGAAAAATAGTTATCTCCAGACTCCAGTAGACTTTATTCCTGGTAAGGATTGATCCCTCCTTCTCTCTATCAATCTCCTTTACCTTCCCATTGTAGAGATCCTAAAAAAGGCAGAAGTTAGGAAAAAAAGGCAGTTGAGCATTGCAACTGTCTTGTTGCTTTAGAAATAGATAACAGATTATATTTAAATTGAGGTACATGAAACACATTTTGTAATTTGCTTCTGTCAGAAATATTACCGGTACAGTGTGTGTCATATTTGACACATCACTATTTGAAAAATACACCTTTCTTGGATATTTGGACTTCATGATTGAATATTTGTTTAACAGTTCAATTTGTGAAGCTATATGGTTAGTAGCTCTTGTGTCAACGATCCATTCTTGTGGACCATTAGACACCAGTAGAGATCTACTGTTTCCTGTTACATTGACTGAGTTAGCTAAAGACATTTCACCCTGATTTTGTTCCAACATTTTACATATTTGATCATACTGCTCATTTTTGAATCTTGGGGACATAACAAAATTTTCAGTTTCACTATAAATTGATCTAGGTTGGTGTATCATTTCCTGATACTTTTGAGGATGATAAGACTGACTTTGTGAGTGCATTATCCCATGAGAGTCTTGATCAGACCAACTCTCTGCTACAACATTATGAGCACTTGAAGCTATCCTTTTTGATCTATTTCTTTGATCAAAACTTCCTTCTCCTTCAGAACTTTTGTTTCCTCCATTTCTCTGATCATTATGTCTTGGATGCCTTGGTGGATATCCCACTAGTTTATAGCAGTCTTTTTTGAAATGTCCCTTTAGTTTGCGATGATCACAGACTGCATTTGGATTATAGTTTGAGATATAGCTCCTCTTCTCTTTTTGACTCCTAGTCTTTGAATATATAGCCACTAAGTCTGTGATCCCTGGGGTCATTCCCATCAACCCTACTCCTCCATGTTGAGCTACTGCCTTTTGAATTTCATCACTAACAATCATGGAATAGACTTGATTTACCAAGGGAAGAGGAGACATAAGCAAGATCTGACTTCTTGCTGGTGCATATGTATCATTAAGCCCCGTGAGAAACTGATATAATTTCAGTCTTTGTAGATACACAAGAAAATCTTTGGACTTGTCACAGTCACAGGCAAGAGGGGGAACTACAGATTCAAATTCATCCCAGAGAGCTTTGAGTTTAGAATAATACACAGATACAGATTGCATTCCCTGAGATATCAAAACTATTTTCTGATGTAGATTGTAGGTTCTTGAGCCATCAATCTTATGAATCTTTCCTTGAAATCTTTCCACACATCATTAGCTTTTGTGGCATAAACTACTCCTCCAATCAGATTGTTGCCCACAACATTCATTAGCCAAGATAAGACAATAGCATTTATTCTTTCCCATTGATTCCACTACTCCATTGGAAACGACTCTTTTGTCCAAGTTCTATCTACAAACTCCAGCTTATTTCTGCCTAAAAGGGCTATTCTCATAGACTAACTCCAAACAACATAATTCTCACTTTCTGTCAATTAAAAAGAAATGACAGATGAGCCACTTACATCAGATGGGGCAAGATATAAAGGATGATTATGATCTACGGGAGCAAGCATGGTTGCAGTTCTTCTTTGATTATCAGTTGATACTGTTGCATTCACATGTGCATGAAGATTTTCATTGCAAGGTTCTGCCATTGCTTCAAAAATGCGATTGATCAATCTTGATAGATGAAAAATTGATAGACTAACTTTGCAATTTCAAACTGAGATTTAAATGGAACATATGATTGAATCGAACAAATCTGATGTAAGTTTCAGAACCTGCTCTGATACCATGAACAATTATGAAATGTCTTCAATGAAGAACCTTTAAAAATAAGAATGGAAAAATAAGAAGAAGATATCTTGGAGAAGATAAAGAAGTATAGGGTTTTATATTCATTCATATCACAATAATTATCATTATACAAGATGTTAGGTTATTTACAGATTCTTAGTCTAGACTAGTTAGTGTACGGTTAAGCTAACTAGATATAAGTTATATAGTTAACAACTTATTAACCATATTAACTACCTTCTAACTAACTACACCGTCGGAGACGAACCCAAGATTTGAAGACAGCGGGGGCACCATTATATTAATATAAACGTTAAAAGAATATGCAATAATCTGGTTACTAATAGCATGAGCAGTGGTAAAAATACAAGTATATAAGTTAAATATGATTTTTACGGTAATATAACAACACAACACCAACATACCCCACTCTTACCTCCAAAGGCGGAGCCCTTTCGGCGAATAATTATACTATTTGTATATATTCTGATATACATGGTTAAATTAATTTTATGTATATATAATAGATGTTGAATCCCCTTTGACTTCTTCGTGTGTTTACTTCTTCATATTTGAACTCCCTTACTGAAATTTGTTTCTTCGCCAATTCTTATCCCTACTTTTCTGCGCTAGAAATATTATTTTTTATACCCTCGACTCAAGAAAAATAATTTTCAGAAGCAAGAGTTAAAAAAAACTATGATAAAAATATTGAAGACATAAAAGTACATGATCTTCAAGTACCGATTTAAAAAATATATGATTTAGTATTTTCCACTATCACTAATATAGTAGATAAGCCAAACCAACATTTTAAACAGCAGTTAAAGGGAATAAGATTCACTATTTGAAGGATTTTATAAAACTTTAAAAGTATAAATTCATAATTCATTTATTAAGGTGTAATCACTTTGACCTTTTTCTTAGAGTAATATTTATAAAATTGATGAAGAATACTTTAGGGTAGTTCAATAAAAATACACAACTTTGTAGGAATAGTCACATAAAGAAAATGAGAATACAAATTAACGCACGAGCTTAATAAAAAACTACAAAATCAAGTTTTGAGCTTTTCTTAGTATAAAAGGAGTAGACACTAAGCATTTCAAACCATAGAATTCCTGCTTTGCCAAGAAAAAACTGAATTCTGTGGTAATATTAAACTGTAATATAGTTGAAGCAATTGTAATTGATAGCTCAGTGGTTAAGGTTAGATAGATTATGTGATGCCGATTTGGGTCTAGGCTCTACCGGGGTTCGATCTTGGGTCACAGGTAAGGGAAGCATTAGCTAAAACCAACATGCCATCACTACACCATTATATATTAGAGTGCACACTAAATTATATCCTGTTTCTCAAGTTATATACACATATATATACATAATTTTTTTCGAAGTTAATGGGTGCAGATGCACCCCACACTTTTATGTGGGTCCCCCTCTGCACACAGTAACTACCATTTAATTAACTAACTCTTCAGCTGCTGCTTTTCTTCAACACTTCAAGACCAAAGATTTCATCATTTTTTTCTTGAGGTCGGAACAAATTCTTATTTACATCAAGCAATCGAACAATCATTGAAATATTTAATGGATGTGCATCATTAATATAAAATCGTTTTAATACCTTTTCTGTATAGATAGGCTGCTTGAAGGAAGATGTGTGTCTCGAAACTTGTCAAGCTTCACCTTGACCAGTTTCAGTAGCTTAAACTAGTTTATTACCAGTTTTCTTTGTACCAATAGAGGTAGCTACCTGGGTTTAGGATTGAATAACAGTGTGCTGGACAGGGCCCTTATGACTCTTCTGCCATATTATTTTGATGGTCTGTTGCTTAGTTGCTTTTCCTTTATTCTCAGTTGGTACTTGTTTAGCCTTAACAGGATCTTGGCAAAAATGCCCAATCTTTAGACACTCAGGACAGAATCTAAGCCTCCAATCATATTCCATATCTTGTACAAATAGTTTTCCATCAGGATCCTGAACTTTGATCTCATTAGGCAAGCTCTAGTGACATCCATTTCCACAAGGATCCTATCATATGAAATCCTTTCTATAGTAGTGGTACACTCATCAACATAGATAGGAGAACCTAAAACACTATTGATTCGTCTCAGTGTTTGTTTCCCTCAACAATTCATTGGTAAATTAGGCAGTTTAGTCTAAAGTGGAATAGTTCCAACAACTTCCACTCCAAAGTTGAAATCATTAAAATTTAAAATCATCGTAAAAATGTTTTCTCAACGTTACAAGTTAATTGTGGTCAATATCTTTTTCCGCGTTAACATATCTTTTCCTCAATTATACATGACTAATTTTCCATGTACTCCCACATTTGATTTGACATATTTTTTTAAAAAATAACAAATAAAATGATAATTTTATTATATTATCCTAATTATTATAAGTCATTTAAACATTAAAAATAAAAAAATAGTAATTATAATGAAGGTAAAGTAGATATAAAACCGTAAATTATCTCTTAGTTTTCCACACTAGACAGGTACTAAAAATGAATATCTATTTTTAGTATCAAACAAGTAAAAATAGACGGAAGGAGTATAAATTAAAGACTACCAGATTAGACTAAGGTCAATTTATGCTACCTTAGTAGTTGTTTGGCCATGTTTTGCAATCAACGTTTGTTTGTGATATTTGAATAAAATTTCCACTTCAATTTTAAATCACGATTTCAAATCTCAAATACTCCTAAAAATAGAATTTCAATTTCAAGTTTGTAATTTTAAAAAAATTAATTTAAAACTAACATGTAAGTTTATACTCCCTCCGTTCCTTTTTAGCTGATAAGGTCCTGCACAATCCTTAAAAAAAATTAATTAGGAGTGTAATTTGACTATTATATCACTTATTAATTCTTTAATGTTTATCTATTTATGTGTCTCTTAATTCTAGAATAATTAGTGCTAAAGGAAAAATTAAAAAAATAATTAACTTTATCTTGATTTTTTAAATTGACAAGTATTTTTGAAATAATTATTTTTAATATACATACAACTAAAAGAAAGGTATTTTACAAAAAAAAAAAGATCCATAATTTTAAATTTTGTAAAAAGATAAATCTATACTGAATATGAATAGATTGTCCGTCCTATATGAAAAAATTTATATTAAGAAAATTTTAGTTACTATTATTATTAATTTATTGAAGGAGTGCAGCTTTGTAAAATTAAATTTGAGTGGAGGAAATATTGAACTAAATAAGATAGTAAAATATGTATTGCCAAGATTGGGTTGTAGTACAATACAAGGATTGACTAGGACTCCAGAAGATGGACCCAAACGAAAAAAAGAAAGAGATTACATATTAGACCATAGTGATTAATAGATCCATAAGCAAGATATGTCAAACTCGATCCATCTTATTCTTCTCCACAAGCTACTACCAAATTATACGTTTGAAAATTGTCCTTTAATTAGCCTCACTGAACCCTGCATGACCAAATTAAACCAACATTAATCAATAAACTTACTGGCTTTGTCCAAAGTATATGCATGTGAGAAAACTTATATGTTAGACGATAATATTAATTAATAAATATCTAGGAGAATTCTTCATTATGTATCCCTTAATTATGGTACATAATGTAAAATAGCAAGAAGAGTTAAAGTTATACATATCTGATAATTGATGTGATTTAATTTGGTATAACATAATATTATCCTATTTTTCACATTATAATTATATTCAGATTTGATATGATGATAAAGTTATACTATTTTTCTTCTATCTCAATTTAATATAATAGCTTAAAAAACGTACTTGGAGCAGTCAGTGGAGGGGCTGATCTTGTAAGGGATGTTAACGCCACAAGCAGCAGGGAGACCAGCAGCTTTGCCCGCATTAATGCCTTTAAAAGCACTAGCTGCTGATTTGAGGCAATTGCATGCTGTCTTTCGGTCAGTTGGGGTCTTGGCTGCAACCAACAGACCCCTAACGCCGTTGCAGCAGCCTCCTGGAGGGACTTGGGCCCCACCCGTCAGGTAAGGGAGGCAAGGAGCCAAGCCAGCTGTAACCTGACCGCAGGTCAGTGCCTCTGCATGGGGTGCAACCACCACCATGCACAAAAGCACAAACCATGCAATCTTGCCAACCATTTCCATTCTTAGTAGTAAAAGGAAAAATAAAACAATAAAGAGTAGGTGGTATTGGATTGGAGGAATGTATTTGTTGGAGCGTTGGGTACAAAAGTTAGTGAGACCTTTGGATGAACTTATAGAGAGGAAATTAAAGGAGGAGTGAGAGAATTAGTTGGGAGTTGGAGTGATATTACATAATTAAGGAGGTGCCGCGCTCTGGCTATGAAGTCAAAAGTTTTTACGTACGGAAATTTACAATTTTGGGCCCTCTGAAAGGCTACACCCCATAAAGACAGTGGTTCCTGAGTCTCGTTAAATAAATGAGTATTTGGTAATTGCGTATGACTTGATAAATAGTGATAAACTTTGTTTTTCTCCGGTCTTGCATAACTTTCTTTCCTTAAATTTATCGGACATATTTTTCTGTTAATCTGTCATCAAAATGTTATGACATATTATTATGACTTAAGCCCATGGAGAGGTGTTTATATTTTTTGTCCACGTGACTAAACTAGATATCTTCAAATTTGATCATAATTTGAAAGTAACTTTTAAAAAATTATCTTCAAACATGGAATTTATAAAATTTAATCTTTAAATATTTTTAAGTTTTTAAATATTCATTTTTTTCTGCAATGTTCAGTGAGCTGGACACTGTCTGCCCATATCGATCTTGTCTCTTAATATTTATGCACCAAATATATATATATCCCAATTCAATTGTCTCATATACTTATTTTTTGAGATGTGCGATTCCAGTGACCCTATTCTTCCTCAGTGGATTTGATCTACTTGCACTGTATTTGGACGCTGGAATTTTTTTCATAAAATTTTCTTTTTAATGTCTTGTTAATATTTATGGTCAAATTTTATTATAGTAATAATATTTATCTGATTATTATAATGAGATATTATTATATGTGAATATTAACGGTTAGATCTCATTTAATTACTATAAATAAAATTACGTAAAAATTAACTTAATTTTTTAGTTAATATTATATAATAAATAAGCAAACATGGGTACTATATTTACAATTATAGCAATAGTTTTAAAATATTATCAATGTAGCAATAGTTACCATTTCTTTTAACAAATTGGCCTCTTTCTCTCCTCTCTCCCTCTCTCGCTCGTATTTCTCCTCTCTCTCCTTCTCTTGCTCACCTCTCTTCTCTCTCACTACATTACCCCAATCAATTTATTATAGATATAAATTTGTAATAATTTTTTTATGATGATACAATTAGTGTATTTCATAAAATAAAAGTGATAGATATCTTACACACATGCTGCTTTGTCAATCCTCTAGTAGAATATTGTATCTGAAAATAATTTTCAATTGTGTTTGTGTATCTGGCAAAATTGAGAAAGTGTGTCCAATGAAATTGAGTGTCTTGTTAATCCATCAAAACAAATGTTGTATCTGAAATTTTTTTTGGATTGTATCAGTGTATACAGTAAATTTGAGAAAGTGTATTCAATAAAATGAAGTACTTTGTTAATCCCTCTAAACAAATGTTGTATATGTTACAGAGCGATCTTGCTCTAAAATCATTATATCTAGCAGAATGAGAAAGTGTTGATATAACTAGGTTGAGCGAATAGATACAATGTATCCATATTCAACTAAATTGAGTGAACAAATATAATAATATTATTGTATCAGTATACAATGCGAATTTCTGAAGGTTGTATCTGGGATACAACACAAATTTCAGAAGGTTGTATCCGAGATATAACGTAAATTTTAAAAAGTTGTATCGAAATACAGGCGCGAATTTCAAAACAGATACTATAAATTATAATTACGCAAACTATAACTACTAAAGATTATTATGGTCTAAACATAACTATTTATGAAAATTCCTCATAATTTGATGTACCAAGAATATTCATGCGAAGAAGAGATTTGAATAGTCAGTACATGTATTCAGTAGAGACAGGTCAAATGAGATGTTTTGGCTATTTATAATTAAATAAAAAAATGATTTTTTAAAATTTTTTTTATATATAAAAATAATAATTTATAAAAAAAATTATAAATAATCTATAAAATTATTTTTTTCCAATCAAATAAAGGCTAGTTTTAAAAATAAAGAGCTAATTAAGGGTTGTTTTATTCAATACATTGAGATTGATAGCAAGTGCAGACTCTTCTAAACAGAGAGGTTTCTCGCTGAAATATTTCTTCCCTTCATTTTTACTTGGATCATTATATTAAAAATAAAATATTTTTATTTTTATTTATTTATTTAATATATAAATAAAAAATAATTTTTTATTAATTTTTTAAAATTCATTGAAATTATTTCACCAATTATTTAATAAATGAGATGGAGACGTATACTGCTATGCTCACGCGTCTCAAAGCACCCAATAGATTTCATTTAGTGCTTTGGGGTCCATGTACTTTTTAACCTCTTACAATGTGAACACTGAACACCAAGTTTGAAAAATTCTTTTTTTTTTTGACTTTTTTCTTCGGCACCAATGGGAAAATAACAAGTGTCGATATTTTGTCCTGATAATTCGACATAGTATCAAATATGTTAAGACATATAATTTGTTATAAATTTAAATATACATACATTTTTTCTACCATATATTTATATTGTATGTAACTTTTTTACGTTTAATTTAGATGCACCAATTGGACAAATGACAATCTAAACTTTTTTGAAGAAAAGGTAAGTCTCAATATATTTGATAGATGGTTTCAGCGATAAAACATTAATAGAAGTATATAATATAAAATAGAATATAATTAGTGTATTTTGTATACGTGCATGTGTGGTATATATTATATATAATAGACAGACACAAATAGAAATGTTAATAAGTAAAAGAAAGTTGTTGAAATATGTGTATTTTAATATTAAAGTTATAACATTAAAGTGTATTATTTTGTCATGTTAGTGATCATAAATTAATAAGAAAGTGTTAAAAAGTGAATATTATTTTCTTGTGTAACTCTTGCAATCACTAATTAATATCATTCTTTTTTGCTAATTATTCCACTATTCTTCTCTTAATATTCAACTACTCTCTAATGGATCATTTTATGGAAAAAAAATTCTACAACTATATAAAGGATATTTTCTTCTTTGTGTTGGATAACTAAAAAAAATGAGAACTATGAAAAATGTTATAGTATATTTTGAGATAGTAGTGAAAGAGAGAATTGAGACAAAAAAAATATTTCGAGCTTTCAACTAATTCACGAAAAATTGATACCGGCCATCAATTAAAATCTTAAATTGATATAAAATACCTACTTTATGTTAATTGGCATAAATAGCCTTTTTACATTTATTTGGGTCAATAATATGACATTTAATGACTTGAAAAGTTGAGTAAGAAGTGAGTTTTAAATTGGCTATTATATTAAAAAAGACACGACTTTAATTTTTTTTTCTTTTTACTCTTGCACGATTTTAAAACTTTTTTACTATTGCATCGTAATGTTTTAGAATTATCAATCTTTTGGGGTTTCCTCTTTATTCAATATTCCTTCTTCCCTAAAACTGCTGCTTACTTTTTCAATTTTTCTTGCTACTTTAGAATAAAAATTGAAAAAATCTTTATATTAGTGTTTCTTCAAAAAATTATGTCTATTTTTTATGTCTAAATTCAATTGGTAAGATTAATATATATATGTAATTTATTGTATATATATAAATTGACCGTGTTAATCTATTACGTATCTATAATCGACTGTATATATTATATATATAGGTACATTAAATTAATATGAATTTTAACTTTTTTACAGTTTCTTATATTTATCATATTTAAAGTATATATCAAGAGTGTTTATTATTAGTGTATTTCAATTTATTATGTATACATAAATCGGTTGTACACATATTTATATATACATTAAATTAATATATACATTTAATTTTTTAATTTTGTTTCTTCTTATAATTATATATACATATCTTTATAATCTTACATTGGTATATATTGGTTCATATTCGCCGTATACATTTATTTACATTGATATTCATTACTCCATATTCACCAAATAAATTATTATACATTTGTATTGGTATACATTGATTTGTATTTATTTAATAAAATGGCATATATTTTTTGTCACACCCCACCTTAGGAGGTATGACTGACACCTAGTGCCCTACTAGGATCTGAACTGACTAAACTAAGTTGTGCACTCCTGGTGCAGGTTCACTTCTCAATTCAAGAAAACAACGGGATATATCTCAGCTGTAAAGACAACCTCCGGCCGATAAGGCCTTATAGCCACCTGTAAAAGGAAACCAGCTAGCCAGAACAACAACAACAGGGAATCCTACGTGGGCCGACAAGACCACCATGATGTCTTGTTATGACTGTAATAAAGAGATAAAACTGAGAATAACTGAACTGAAGGAATAGAGATCATACCTGAGTAATAGAGTGTCTTACTGTCTAATTATCAATAACTAAGGCAAACATAAACCTTACCTGGCCCCCATAAGCCGGAAGGTACAACCAGCACAGAATAACCCACCTGGGGCCCCGATAACCCCTGGTGAGTACACCTCAGTCTATATATATCTATCCAAGGTCACACTAGTCAACTAATAGCTATAGCCGTCCTACCAATTTCCTGGGTCTGCAACTGAGCCCGCTCGGTCCCTAACTGTAACTGTGTCTGAGTTCGGTGACTCTTGATATCTGCAACCCGGGCACTAGGCTCGACGGGGGTGTGTAAAGCCAACCACGACATATGAGGACCTGGAACCTCATCTTCGTCCCTAACGGACGACATACCGCTCTGTAGAGCGACTTCATCTCACCCCTGGCGGGCGTTGACACAACTAATACCCTGGGGTCTGTCATGAAGGCTATACATGCATAATCCATCTCAAACTAAACATGGAATATGAGTTTCAGCTAATAACAACAACTAATCATAGTAGACATGCTTCTAGTATTCTTACTGGGATTCAAATTGAGTTATCATGCTAAGAAAATTAACTTGCCGAAGGAAACTGCCTTAACATACCTCGTTCGCCGATTACTAATTAACTGGCGAGTTTCAGCTCATATTCAACTGCAATCGTATTATTAGAAGAATGAGGCTAATTTCAATACTAAATTCGGGGGAAATGATAACTTTATATATAAATATTAACTATATTTTAACTTGACAGAACACGATTGAAAACTCATAGTTTCTCGAGAATCCAGAAGGGAGAAATGCTTATTTTAAGCTTGTGATCATATTGACACTAGTTTGGAGCAATTCCAACAATTTTAGCTCAGCGGGGCTACGATTCGCCAGGCGAATTTCACAAAACTAACTCCGTAGTAATGCTCTTTGCAGCCTTATACTTCAAGACCTGAAATTAATTTGAATTCGGGCAGCGTTTGACAGCGTAAACGGAGGAAATTAACTTAAAAATGGCATAGCTTACTGTTGGGACGAAGAACATACATATCTGTATGAAACCAAATGAAGCTACTTAACATATATATATATAGTGTTGGGCAGTGGACACGGGGTCCATGGTACGACCCCAACGCACCAATAGTCGGGCATGCCACGGCGCCTAACGCGCCAGGGAGGGGTCCGTGACACGTTGCCCCTTCGGGCAGCTAGTCCGGCCCTCTCCCTCGTATGCCTGACTCCGCACTCGTTCGACCTTTCCTCGGGTGCTTTCTCACAAGTATTATGCTCTAAAACTCTTAACCAACATACGAATAGGCCGTCTAAACATTAGATACTTACGGGATGTAACATCCTTCCTCCTTAGAAACATTTGTCCTCGAATGTTAACTTTAGCTTACAAGCGTCTTAACTCTTATAACTATTCATTCTGAAAAAATTTCGGCAGCGTCTTACCTGTAATATGGACTATCCAAAAATCCTGAAACGCCGAAAAAGTCCAGTACAGGCAGTTCATATAATACTATCACAACTATTTCACAATAAAACTGGAGTCAACTGAGCAATACATATACCACAAATCATGGAACAAAGATTAAATCAATAACTTACCTTAACTTTATAATCTGCGCTAAGCCTGGAACAAATGAGGATATCTGGATTTCAGTTTGTCCTCAGCTTTCCAAGTCATTTCTTCTCTATTCTTGTTCCTCCATAATACTTTAACTGAAACGACATCTTTTGTTCTCAGCCTGCGAACCTGTCGATCCAATATAGCTACTGGAACCTCTTCATAAGCCAATTCCTCGGTAACTTGGACATCCTCAACTAGCACAACTCGGGACAAATTTCCTATGCATTTTCGCAGCATCGACACATGGAAGACTGGATGAATAGATTCCAACTCTGAAGGCAAATCTAGCTCGTATGCCACTTGGCTTATTCTTCAGAGTATTTGATACGACCCAATAAACCTCGGGCTGATCTTACCCTTTTTGCCAAACCTTATTACGCCCTTCATTGGCAAATTTTCAAAAATACCCAGTCACCTACATTGAACTCCAGGTTTCTACACCATACATCAGCGTAAGATTTCTGATGACTCTGAGCTGTCAGCAGACATTCTCTGATAAGCTTTACTTTCTCTTCTAACTGGTGAATTACATCCGGGCCAATTAACCCTGTCTGTCCAACCTCGAACCAACCAACTGGGGACCTACATTTTCGCCCGTATAAAGCCTCATAAGGCGTCATCTGAATCGCTAAATGATAACTGTTATTGTAGGAAAACTAAATAAGGGGTAAATGTTCATCCCAGCTGCCTCCAAAATCCAGTGCACACGCTCGTAACATATCCTCGAGCGTCTAAATTGTTCGTTCCGCCTGCCCATTTGTCTGAGGGTGGAATGCCGTACTCAGATTAACCTGGGTTCCCAAACCACTCTGGAAGGACTGCCAGAACCTAGCTGTAAATTGCGCTCCCTTGTCAGAAATGATAGATACTGGACACCATGTAATCTGACTATCTCCCTGATATAAAGCTCGGCATAATCTTCAGCTAAAAAAGTAGTCCTCACTGGCAGAAAATGAGCTGATTTCGTCAACCTGTCAAAAATCACCCAGATGGAATCAAATTTGCGCCTGGTACGAGGTAACCCTGTCATAAAATCCATGATAGTTGCCTACCATTTCCACATAGACACTGCTATCTCCTGTGTCAGTCTGTCGGGTTTCTGATATTCGGCTTTCACTTGTTGGCAATTAGGATATTGAGCTACAAATTCTGCTACCTCCTTTTTTATTCCTGGCTACCAGTAAATCTCTTTTATATCGTGATACATCTTTGTTGAACCCGGATAAAGAGAGTAACGGGAATAATGTACCTTGCCCATAATTTGCTGGCGAAGTCCTACTGCGTTCAGAACACAGAGGGATCCCTATACCTCAAAACTCCATCTGCGGTTACCTGGAAGTCTGTAACTTCCCCTCACTGAACCTTAACTCTGAGCTGAACCAGTTTAGGGTCTTCGTACTTTCATTCTTTCATTTCCACAACTAATGATGATACTACCGTATTCTGAATTACTGCCGCACTATCTCCCGAATCTACTATACGGACGGTTAAACTAGCTAACTGATGCAGTTCTTGGGTCAGTTCCTATTGTCCTGGCTTCAGGTGTACTAAACTCCTGATATATTTACGACTGAGGGCATCTGCTACAACATTGGCTTTCTCTGGGTGATACAAAATATTTTCATCATAGTCTTTCAACAGCTCTAACTAGTGACACTGCCGTAGATTCAACTCTTTATATGTGAAAATGTACTAAAAACTTTTATGATCAGTGAAGATACCTACATGAACTCCATAGATATAGTGCCTCCATATTTTCAAGGCATGAATCACCGAGACTAATTCCAGGTCATGGGTGGGAGAGTTCTACTCATGCTTCCTCAGTTGTTTGGAAGTGTAAGCAATTACTTTACCGTGTTGCATCAGACCACATCCTAACCCGATGCCTGAAGCATCGCAGTATACTGCATAACCCTTCCATCCTTTTGGGAAGGCTAATACTGGTGCTGAGGTTAATATGTTTTTCAATTATCGAAAGCTCTATTCACATGCTTCAGTCCAGTGAAATTTAGTTGCTTTCTGAATTAACTTGGTCAAAGGTGCTGCTAAAGTGGAAAATCCTTCCACAAACCTCCTGTAATACCCGACTTTACCCCAGGAAATTGCGTACCTCGGTCGGAGTGGTAGGTCTAGGCCATGTTTTCACTGCTCCAATTTTCTGCGGGTTTACCTGAATGCCAACATCTGACACAATGTGGCCCAAAAAGGCTACTGAATTTAGCCAAAATTGACATTCAAAAAACTTCGCATATACTGGCGATTTATGAGAGTTTGGAGCACTGTTCATAGGTGATCCCGGTGATCTTCCTCTGAGTGTGAATATATCAGAATATCATCAATAAATACTATCACAAACAGGTCCAAATACGGCCTAAAGATGTTGTTCATCAAGTCCATGAACACAACTGGAGCATTCGTCAGTCCAAAGGGCATGACTAGAAATTCAACGTGGTCATACCTGGTCTTGAAAGTGGTTTTCGGTATATCCCTCTCACGAACCAAAACCTGATGGTATTCTGACCTTAAGTCAATTTTTGAAAAATACTTTGCCCCCTGCAACTGGTCAAACAAGTTGTCTATTCTGGGAAGCGGGTACTTATTCTTGATAGTGACTTTATTCAGCTGCCGGTTGTCTATAGACATACAGAGGGAGCCATCTTTCTTTCTCACAAACAGAACTGGTGCTCCCCATGGTAAAGTACTTGGCTTGATAAAGCCTTTATCTAACAGATTTTTCAACTGTTCCTTCAATTCTCTGAGCTCAGCAGGAGCCATTCGGTACGGAGGAATAAATATGGGCTGAGTATCTGGTAATAAATCAATTGCAAAGTAGATTTCCCATTTGGGGAGAATGCCAGGTAGCTCATCTAGGAATGCATCTGGAAATTCATTAACTACTGGAATTGACTGAAGAGTTGGAGATTCTGCTTGGATATTCTGAACTCTGACGATATGATAAATACATCCTTTTGCTATTAATTTTCTCGCCCGAAGATATGAAATAAACCTACCTTTTGGCATGGTTGTACTACCATTATACTCCCGTACAACCATCCTTGGAAAGTGGAATAGGTCAGTCTTGGTCCAACATTCAACATTGTCATAGCATGACACCAACCAATCCATACCCATAATTGCATCAAAATCAATCATCTCTAGTTCTATCAAATCTGCTAAAGTCTGACGAACAACAACCTCTACTGTGTACCCCCGGTAGACCCTCTTGGCTATGATAGAGTCACTGATGGGTGTAGACACTGAAAAAGGTCACTGGAGCGATTCCAGCGTAATAACGAACTTTCGAGCCACTAAAGGGTAACATAAGATAAGGTGGATCGCTAATCTATCAGTACATAAACAGAATAAGAGCAAATGTCCAACATACCTGTCACCACATCCGGTGACGACTCTGACTCCTGTCATCCCGGTAAGGCATAAGTGCAATCTAAACCAGTACCTGAGCTAGATGCCCCTGATCTGCCTCGACCTCTACCGACTGGAGCTGAGGGCCTACGCCCTGCTGGAGATACTGGGGCACGTGATCCTACTAAAGATCTATCCCTTCAGGCCCGATCAATCTAACCCCTGGCTAGACAATCCCTCATTTGATGACCCTCCTGTCCACAGGTATAACATGCTGTGGAACCATACCTACACGCCTCGGAGTGACGTCGACTGCAAACAGGTCGAAACGATACGGTGAATCTACTCTGCTCCACTCCTCTCTGCTGTTGCGATACTTGCTGATCGTGAGCTCTCACCGGGTCCTGACTTCCCCAGACGACCACATCCACTCCCCTGCTGCTGTTGTGGGGGTGGGGGTCTGGGTGGTCTGCCTGAAAATCGTGGCCTGGGCCCACCCTGGTACTCTGCCTACATGTCACTGGGTCTGGCCCTGCAGTGCTTCTCCTGATCTGCCCTCCTTATCTCCCGTTGCCGCTATCTGATCCTTTCAATATTCTGAGCAAAAGCCTGGACGCGGGCAATATCCATGTCCTCTCACAGAGTGGCCATAGTACAGGTCTCCACGTATTCTGGATTCAGTCCTATAATAAACCGATGTACCCTAGCCGGCATGGTATCCATAAAAGTTAGTGCTTATCGGGACAAGGAGTCGAATCTCATAGCGTACTCCCGAGCACATCGACCCCTACTCTAGATGTAGAAACTGATTAACCCGGGCCTACTGAAATTTCCATGGTAGGTAGTGATCCAAAAAATCCTCTGAGAAGCTGGGCCTAATCGGAGGGGAAACATCTCTCCATTGGGACCTCTCCCAACTCTCATACCATAGTACTGCATTGTCCCATAGGTGAAATACCACTAACTCAACCGACTCTACAGGTGTAGCATGTATTACCCTGAAGATCTGCTGCATCTGATCTAAGAAATCTTGACGGTCCTCCGTCCGATTCATCCTTGAAACTTCGGGGTACTCAAGGCGAGGAACTCTCGGACCCTCGAACTACCAGGCCCTCCTGAGGACTCTGCGATTGTGGGTGCCATTGGCTGACGTTGTGCAGCCATCATCTGAGCTAGCATAACAACAACACTCTTAACCTCCTGATTCGATGGTACTAGTATAGAGACTGCTGGAGGCGGTGCCGTCACATCTGCCGCTCCGAGCGGTTCCTGGCATGGTGGAGGGTGCTGGGGAGACCGAGATGAAGTCTCCCTATCGCCCTCAGATTGGGCTGACCCTGACTGAGGCACCCTGCTAGTGCCTTCGCCTGCTGCAACATCCAATCTCCTACCAGTCGTGGTGTGTCACGGGTCTGCCATTTCTCTGTAGATAAAAGAATATGGTAAACTTAGGGACTCAACCCTATACTGTACATATCTATAGCACGACTGAATAAGAAGAAAGAATAACCATCCTATCATGCCTCGCAACCGTCTGCCTATAGAATGTGGTGCACGACACATCCGCAGACAAGACTCTACTCAGCACGCCTTGCAGACCCCCTGGGATACGACCTGCTCTGATACCAAGTTTATCATGTCTCACCTTGCGAGACATGACTGGAACCTAGTGCCCTTCTAGGATCTGAACTGACTAAGCTAAGTTGTGCACTCCTGGTGCAGGCTCACTTCTCAATTCAAGAAAACAACGGGCTATATCTCGGTTGTATAGACAACCTGTGGCCGACAAGGCCTTATAGCCACCTGTAAAAGGAAACCAGCTAGCCAGAACAACAACAACAGGGAATCCTATGCGGGCTGACAAGGCCATCATGATGTCTAGTTATAACTATAATAAAGAGATAAAACTGAGAATAACTGAACTAAAGGAATAGAGATCATACCTGAGTAATAGAGTGTCTTACTGTCTAATTATCAATAACTAAGGCAAACATAAACCTTACCTGGCCCCCATATGCCGGAAGGTACAACCAGCACAGAATAACCCACCTAAGCCCCCATAAACCCTGGCGAGTACACCTAAGTCTATATACCCCTATCTAAGGTCACACTGGTCAACTAATAGCTATAACCATCCTACCAATCCCCTGGGTCTGAAACTGAGCCCGCTAGGCCCCTAACTGTAACTATGTTTGAGTCCGGTGACTCCTGATATCTGCACCCCGGGCACCAGGCTCGACGGGGGTGTGTAAAGCCAACCATGAAATATGAGGACATGGGACCTCATCTTCGTCCTGACGGATGGCATACCGCTCCGTAGAGCGACGTCATCTCGCCCTTGACGGGCGTCGACACAACTAATAACCCTGGGTCGGTCATGAAGGCTATACATGCATAATTCATCTCAAACTAAACATGGAATACGAGTTTAAGCTAATAACAACAACTAATCATAGTAGACATGCTTATAGTATTCTTACTGGGATTCAAACTGAGTTATCATGCTAAGAAAACTAACTTGCCGAAGGAAACTGCCTTAATATACCTCGTTCGCCGATTACTGATTAACTGGCGAGTTTCAGCTCATATTCAACTGCTCTTCTCAACTGCAATCGTATTATTAGAAGAATGAGGCTAATTTCAATACTAAATTCGGGGGAAACGATAACTTTATATATAAATATTAACTATATTTCAACTTGAGGGAACACGATAAAAAACTCATAATTTCTTGAGAATTCAGAAGGGAGAAATGCTTACTTTAAGCTTGTGATCGCATTGACACTATTTTGGAGCAATTACAACAACTTTAGATCGGCGGGGCTACGATTCGCCGGACGAATTTCACGAAACTAACTCAGTAGTAATGCTCCTCGCAGCCTTATACTTCGATACTCGAAGTTAATTTGAATTCATGCAGTGTTTGACAGTATAAACAGAGGAAATTAACTTTAAAATGGCGTAGCTTACTGTTGGGACGAACAACTGGGAGAGTCCGGAGCCGGTTGGTTGAGACCGGCTTCGGAATTACCAGGGGAACTGCTTCCAAATAAATCAGTCAAACTGAAGCCCCTTCCTCCAGCGCCATATGTGTATGAAACCAAATGAAGCTACTTAACATATATATAACTTTGGGCGGTGGACACGGGGTCCATGGCACGGACCCCAACGCACAAATAGTCGGGCGTGCCACGGAACCTAACATGGTAGGGAGGGGTCCGTGACACGTTGCCCCTTCGGGAAGCTGGTCCGTCCCTCTCCCTTGCATGCCTGACTCCGCACTCGTTCGACCTTTCCCCGGGCCCTTTCTCGCTCGTATTATGCTCGAAAACTCTTAACCGACGTACGAATAGGCCGTCTAAACATTAAAAACTTACGGGATGTAACAACATTGATAACTTTTTATTTATAAATATGGGTTCATATTTACCTCACAAATTTGTGAAAACTATTAAAATTTCTTCAATTCTTATATAATATTATCAAATAGTAAAAGTTCATAACAAAGTATAATACATTATCACAAAGCTATTCTAAAAAAATATAATATTTATTAGTCGAACTTTAGTTCAATAAAAAATAAAATTGAACATGAGTTGTAGTATACTACTCTTAATATAATTCTTCCCATGGTTGGCAAAGTTTGGTAAGAGTAATGATACTAACAACAAAGTTTGTTTACATCTGAAATGAATGATTGGTAAATATAGTTGATATATATATAATAGTGGATTTTTTATTTACAAAATATAAACTTGTGGGTCAAATTTTATATTTTAAAAAATTCCATCTCATGATTTGAAATTCCAAATCAAGATTTTTTGAGAATTTGGGATTTTATCTCATAATTTAAAATAATGAGATGAAATCGCATGTACAAACACTTACTGAATTTTGATGACATTCTTATCTACAAGCTTACTCTGGATGATCATGTTAGACATTTAAGAGCTGTATTTGATACATTAAGGGAATACTCACTATTTTCTAAGATATCCAAGTGTTCCTTTGGTTAGCCACAAGTTCAGTACTTATATTATATTATCATTTGAGATGGTGTCTTTACTGATCCCCAAAAGATACAGGTTTTATATATATATATATATATATATATATGTATGATAGATTGGCCACAACCAAAATCATCAGGTTTCTCAGGGGATTCCTTGGGTTGATTAGTTACTGTAGGAAGTATGTAGTTAACTATGGTATAATTTGTAGACCTCTGATTGACTTGCTGAGGAAGGATGCTCTCAAATGAAATCCAGAAGCAGACTTAGCTTTTGTAGTCCTCCAGTCTTCTACGACATCAACTCCAGTCCTAGTCTACCAAATTATACTTAGGAGTTTATGGTAGAAATTGATGTCAGTCATAATGGCATTGGAGTTGTGTTTATGCAAGGAGGCAGACCAGTGGTTTATTTCATAAGGTTCTAGCTCAAAAGCATAGTGGGAGGTCCATTTATGAAAAAGAATATATGATTTTGTTGAGTGTTGTGGATAAATAGAGGCATTATTTGCAGTTCAATCATTTTCGGGTCAGGGCAAACCACCACAATTTAAAGTACCTATTGGAATAAAAGGTAACTTTGTGGTGCAGAAAATAGAGTGGTTGATGCACTCTCCAGGCTGCAAGAAGGGTTGAAGTACAACATGTTCAGACTGTTGGTCAGTTGTTGGCCATCAGTGCCACCATTCCTACTTGGGTATAGGAATGGTGGTTAGCTATGAAGGAGACACCCAAGTTTAGGAGTTGCTCACTCAACTCTCAAAAGACTTGCAAGGTCCTAGTCTCTAGCACTACCCATCTGGAATCCTCAAGAAGAAAGGCAAGGTATATATAGGTGAATAAAGGACACCTTATGATAAGAATCGAGTTACTTAAATAAAAATAAAAAAATAGTACGGGAGCGAAAATATAAATATCAAAGACATAAATTGAAAGATAGGTGAATTTCGAGAATAAAATCCCCAAATTCCAAAATAATTATTAAGAACCCTAATTGATCTTAGTATTCATGAATTAACGGATTAAACTACTAATGATACTACTAGAGTCAATTTAAAATTTTAAATGAAAAGCGATCTAGACCTTTATTTTAAAATAATTAGAGATAATAATTAGTATAAGTACCTTTTCTAATTTACTTTAACAGAAACTAAAAATATCAAGTTAAGAATTAATCTTACCTCCTAAAAAATATTTCTTATAAGGTTGCAAGATAAATTCATAGTCACCACACACAAAGATGTAAAGAAGAGAAACATTTCAAATAATATTCATAATATTCGTCTCATAGAAAAATAACAAAATTCATTTCTATATATAAGTTAAACTTATGCCAAATAGCATGAGATTTGAATCCTACTTTTACGAAAATAATAAATACTAAAACTTAACTAGAGAATTTTTAAATTAGAAAAGTTTAAACTAAGAAAGCATGTATAAGCAATACCAAAATTGTTCTCAAAACTACCTAATAAATATAAGGGGAAAATACATGACATATTAGCACCAAAATACATGTTCCATTGGGCATGAATTGCAGCCCTTTTGGGCTTGGTTATGAACCCATTTTGGGCTGAAATTTCAGTTCCTTTCCTGGGCCTTTTCATCTCTTTCTCTTGGGCTCCATGTCTTAATCTTCCTCCTCTTAAACTTGGATTTAGACCATGAAATAAGTGTAACACTTAGCCTACTTTGTTTCATAATTCTTGGGCTCACTCTTGGCCTCTTCTTCCTAGCTAAACATCTTCTTAGGCTCATCCTTTGATACTTCTTCTATGATAATGCTATCACATTAGGTACCAACTTATTGCCTCATTACATGACTCTTCTTGAGGACAAGAATGAGGGTATGTTATGATCCTACTTAATTAGTAGAAAATGTAGCCATTAGGGTTCGAAGTCACACACGTAAGGCTAAGAAAAATAACAGAATTGCTCAACGAAGGGTGGAAATTAGATTAGAGTTAATGAGGTCCGAGGGAAACAATTTGGCCACGTTACAGGGTTGTTATATAATTCAATCCCAGGAGAGAGAGAAAGGTCATTATTGTTTATCTGGTAAATTTTCACCTCTTTCTCATCTTCATCTCTGCTCATCTTCAATTGGTTGTGGAGCATTACTCAAATTAAATAGTTCTGTTAATTGTTTCTAGGTTTCTATTTGTATTTGAGATCCATTTTTATATTTATAAAATCAGAAAATTGCCCCAAAATTGTGTTGGATTTCAATTTGTGCAATTTGAATTTCAGATCCTAATTGGGATCATATTTGAAAGGAGCTAGGACTTGGAGAATTAAATAAAAGTAGTAAAATAAAAATAAGACGTACCATCATTACAGTTATATATACTTTGATTATTAATTTTTCTTGTGTATTTAACATATACTAGCAAACACCGTACTATATATGCTCACATTTCCGTAGTGTCACCTCTACATTACGTATCATGGTTTTCCGTGGAAGAATTATATTTTTGGTACTCCCCCTATTTTGTTTCAAAATAAGTGATGTTTTAATCTTTTTATTTTATTTCAAAACAAGTGGTGTTTCACATTATCAAGAAGACGTTAATGATGTTCTTCCAATTTTACTTTTATTTAAATAAAGATAGATTTATAAACTATTTAAAAACTACATCTTTTTCAAGATATTTATTAAAGGTAAGTTAGTAAAAATGTATTTTACTTTTTAAAAATATAATTTCTTAAGGACTGTGTCCAAGCTAAAAATACCACTTATTTTAAATTAATAAAAACACCCTTCAGTGTAATTTGTCAAGTTCCAAAGTTATCATCCTCTTCTTAATTAAGAATTACCAATTCGATCAAAATTAGTGTAAGCAGCTATCTTATTATAAGCTGCAGGCTGATTATGTAAATAATTTTAGACCATCGATGAATAAAAAGCAGAGGATAGTAGAAGTATGTATTACATACTATGAAGATTGGGTTGTAATACAAGCAACTACCAAGCTAAGGTTCATTACAAGACTCGACTATGGGTACTCCAACAGATAAAATTAAAAAAGAAAGAGATAGTGATGGATCCATAAGCAAGATCAAACTCGATTTATCCATCTTATTCTTCTCCTCATGACACCAAATTCTGATCAGCCTTACTGGACCCTGCATTGCCACATTAAACCACTATTAACCAAATAATCTTGTCACATAGAGAGCACTAACACATGAAGTTTCTAATATTCTGTTGGTGTAACTTCATTATTTTACTTTAACGATTCATAGTATTATGTGAGTACACATCATTTTGTAACATGTTAGACCATATAATATATATTACTAAATCTGTCATTGAGTATCACCAAATAATTATGTTAACGCACTTTTAAGTAACGCACAAAAAAATAAGATAGATAATTTGTTGCTAACATATTAAAATACAACAATAGTGTATTTCAAAATATCATCGCATATCAGTTGAACATCAAATTAATTTTAAGTTATATACTCTGAGACTCTAAAGAAATAATTTATACTGTCAATTTTCAAAATAGAGATCTAGCGAGAAGAAGGAGCATAACATACTTGGAGCAGTCAGTGGAGGGGCTGATCTTGTATGGGATGTTAACTCCACAAGCAGCAGGGAGACCAGCAGCTTTGCCCGCATCAATGCCCTTAATAGCATTAGCTGCTGATTTGAGGCAAGTGCATGCTGTCTTTCGGTCAGCTGGGGTCTTGGCTGCACCCAACAGACCCTTAACGCCGCCGCAGCAGCCTCCTAGAGGGCCGCGACCCTGCAGGTAAGGGAGGCAAGGAGCCAAGCCAGCTGTAACCTGGCTGCAGGACAGTGCCTCTGCATGGGGTGCAACCACCACCGTGCACAAAAGCACAAAGCATGCAATCTTGCCAACCATTTCCATGCTTAGTAGTAAAAGGAAAAATAAAACAATAAAGAGTACGTGGTATTGGATTGGAGGAATGTATTTGTTTGAGTGTTAGGTACAAAAGATAGTGAGACATATTGTGGTATTTATAGAGAGGAAATTAATGGAGGAATGAGAGAATTAGTTGGGAGTTGGAGTTAAATTACATAAATTAGTTATGTGCCGCGCTCTGGCCATGAAGTCAAAATTTAGTTTTACGTGCGGGGCTTTTATGGAACCACGCGACGATTTAGGGCCCTCTGAAAAGTTACACCCAAATAGACAATGGTCCCAATCCCAGTATTCCTTTTCTTTTGCTTCTTCTAATAGGAGTATGACTTGCTAAATAGTGGTAAAATTTGTTTTACTCTCATTGTCTTGTATAAATAATTTATATTCAATCCATGTCAATTTATATGATTTTATGTCAAAAATATGTCATATTAATTTGCAAAATAATAATTAAAATTTTTTATTTTATGTTTATTAAGATAAATTTTATTTGGATAAATATTTATAATTTATTTAATTAATAAATTTTAAGAGTTGATGGAGGAAGTATTTGTACTTTTTATTCTCATGCAACTAAACTAGACATCTCTAAATATGCCAAAGACTTAGCTAGCGTAAAAGGCAATAGATTTAGTTCGAACTCGAAGAAAATAAAATTTTAAATTTTAAGTTATATTCGTACATATATTTTATTTGAAAAAAAATTAAATTTTCTTGAGAAAAAGCGAAATTTTACCTAAAAATAGGTTTTGATCAGTTTTTTGAATTTGAATTTTAGAAAAATCGAAAAAATTTCTTAAATAAAAAAAAATTAATTTCAAAAATGGATGAATTCAACTTAATTTTTTGGGAAGTGACGAAATTTCTTTTACTTGTGGGAGCCCCATACTGTCTGGCCATAATCCACATCGGACACTTGTCAATTGATATTTTTTATGCACTGGGATCTATACATCCCAATTCAACAGTCTCACATAAGTCTATCCGAATTTAGTGACTTCCTATTCTTTGAGATGTGCGATCCATGTTAATTCCACTTACACTGTATGTATTTATTTATTATATTAAAAATAAATTTTATTTTAAAATATTACGAGAAAAAATGAAAAGGTTTCCTGTTTAACTTTATATTAATTATTCATTTTTAATTTTCAAATTTATTAAAATTATTCACCAATTTATTATTTTTAAATAGAAAATTTTCATATATGGAGAGAATTTTCTGGAGATGGACACATATACTGCCATCTGAATAATCGACTGAAATCAAATAAATTAATTATGACGGCAACCCAGGATATACTGCCATGCTCACACGTACCAAAGCACCCACCAGATTTCATTTAATGCTTTGGGATCCAATTACTTCGTCCCTTTTTACTTGGTCAGCTTGAATCACCCACGACTTTAAACTAATGTTTCATTACACCACTGGATAATTTAAGGCCCGTATATGCGCCTCATATAATTGATTATAAAATTTATATTAATTTTATATTTAAAAAAATTATATTTTTATTTTAAAAAAAAAACAAAAGATTGTTCATAAAAATATTTGTAGCATTTTAATTGATAATTTTTATTTATTTCAATTAAAATTTTAGCATAAATAAAATATTATAATAAAATAATTTAACATAAAAATATTTAAAGAGTTATTGGTATCAATTATGGAAACGTTCATTTTTTAAATTCTAAAACACTTAGGATTCAAGTTTTAATTTGCATTTTATTATCGCAATGGAATAAGTTTATTAGAAGAGATAATTTATTTATCAGATTTAATTGAGTTATATAACAATCGTGAGTCTTTATTTTAAAATTTATTCTTATTGGTTATGTAATTTTTCATATTATAATTATGCATTTGTTATTTTTGTCATCTTTTTTTAAATGACAAACCACTTAAATTCATTTTATTTTTTTTGTAATTAAGTAGAATAATAACTTTTTTATATTAAATATTTTAGTAAGTGTTCTGAGTAGAAAAAATATGTTATTAAACTAAGAGAATAGCAAAATAGAACAATTATATTAGATATTACACTAGCTTAAGATATACTTTCTACTCGAGCTCCATCATGAATTCTTTATATTCCAAGACAATAAAATAAGTACATATCACTACCTTTTTTTTATATTTTCTTAATTTATTTTCTTAATTGGATTTCGATTGATTACGACAAAGTTTAAATACTTTTAAAAATAATAATAATAATTAAAAAAAAGAACTCTTTTGTAATTTTGAATATACACATGATTTTTTTTACTCTTATAACACATTGAATTCATTAGAATTTTCTAGAACTTGATTGATTTTTTAAGAAAATTCAATACTCTCTTGGCATGATGTACAACTATTTTAAGTTAGATGTTTTGTTAATTGATAAAATTGCCCTTGGTCAGCCCACCTCTTCACTCTTTTATATAATAGAAAAAAAAATAACAATAAAATAAATATAAAATAATAATTTATTTTATAATTTTTAAAATTAAATAAATAAAAATTCATTTATTTGCGAAGCCCAGTAGTTCCGCAACTACTATTGTGGTTGTAGCCAACGGGGATCCCCATTCTGAAAGGTTACTAGGCCGGCCGTCCATGTTTACATGACATAAAAAAATATTTTTTTCATGCTAATTCTTATTAATGATAAATTTAATTGAGTGATTTTGTAAGAGAAATACTCTAAGTTAAGTGATGTAACTAATACAAAAAACAAAGTTTAATAATTTTGCAATACATATTTTCAAAATTGAATGATTTTTTGAGATATTATAAAAAAAAATCAGCCACTATTCATGGAGGAAGGAAGATGGATGAAAAATTGAATATAAAACAAACTTAAAGTAAAAATAAAGAAGCAATAAATAAATTCAATAGAGAAAGAGAAGAAAAATCAAAAGTAATGAAATATTCTAGTGCCTTTGTATTTTTTTAATTTTATGAAAGAATATCAAATTTTAAGTTTTAACATTTGATATTTTTTTAATCATTTGTAGTTTAGATGTGAAATTTCAAAATTGTCCTTAGTCGTCCTAGCTCATCGCTCTTCTATATAATAGAAAATGCACATTCAATCAATAATAAATAATTAGCGAAATAAAAATTCTTTAAAAAATGAAGAGAAAATAAAATATGGATAAAAATTGAATATTTTAAATTTTATGGGACTGAATAAGTCTATATATAAAAAAAGGTTCTTGATTATGATAGCTACATGATTTAAAAAGAATGGACCCAACAAAAATATAATTATCAATTAATAATATTACACATATTTAAAAATAACTGGTGGTAAAATAAGATAAATATCAAATATATCATACAATGCAACAAAGAGAAGAAAAAATCAAGAGAGATGAAACATTCTAGTATTAATTTTTTTTTTTTGAAAAGAATATCAATTTTTAAGTTTTAATCTATATTTTTGAAGCATTTATGAATTAAATGTGAATTACAATTATACACTTGATCATCCCATCATGGCTCTTCTATATAATAGAAATTCATATTTGTATAGGAGGAAGTAAGATTGAAGATACATAGCGTCAACGACAAGTTCAATACGTCATTTCAAAACAACGAGAGCATGAAGCCTCGAGATGCTCTCTCTGAGATGATGATGACAGAGATGCCATCTCGAACAGGATAAGAACCAGGGAGTCGTCCTCCATAATGACGTGACAAAAAGGATAAACGGGAGATAAGAGTATCAGGTTGTTCAAGTACGTGGACGAGCTTGTACGAATCTGAGTTGTGTTGGAATATTAGCTGGCGCTTTTTAATGGAATGACACGTGACACAAGGACATAGGTTTTAGTACTTTAGGGCTCTAGTGACATTTTCTTATTGGCTAAGGCCTTAACTCTATAGCCTATAAAAGTCAATCCTCTTCACTTGTATAGAGATCCAAACTCTAATTCTCTCAAGCAAATACATTAGCAATATATTATTTTCTTGGGCTCCAAGCATTTTCTTTATTTGCATATTGTCTGAAATCCAAGTAGCTGGACTCGGGCTCGCTCGCGGTCACTTCGAAAATGCCTAGATTTGTGCTCTTTACTTTACTTAGTTTATTTACGTAGTATTCTATCTATTTTTCATCACCCTATTGATGATCAAACCGCTAGTAAATTGGATCTAAAACGGGATTAAATCATAACATGTGTTCTTGACCCCCTACAAATTCAACTGTACCGATTTCGGGGTAAACAGTTTGACACCCACCATGGCGCTAAAGCAACTTCGTCGGTTTAACTTTGTTTTCCCTTGCTAGCTTGTTGCGTTTCGTCTTGCAAGAATTACCCATCATGGCTAGGAGAGAGATGGTTGAGGCTAACGACTCCTTGCACTTCTTGGTGAATTTATTCACGGATCTGATGAAGAATTGTTACGCCAGAAGGACAGGTTGATTATCTCTAAAGAACCATAGTAGGAGTTTTGGCTTGCGAGAATAGAAAGCTCATTCTAGAAAGAAGCACGACCAAACAGTCGAGAGGACATCAACATGATTACTGGAGGAGAAGAGATCAGTGGGATTAAAGTCTCGACTTCGAAGAAGTAAAAACATCTTTCAACTACAAAAAGAGGACTTGTGAGGATCTAGAGCTTGACAACAAAGACATGATATTTGGAGAACAGTACTTGGATCAATTGGAGGGCCCGCACAATAACGCTCTGGTAATCTCTTAAAGTATTGATAACTACAATGTAAAGCATTGCTGATTGATCTAGGTAGCTCGTCGAACATCATGCATAATTGGATTCTCAATCAGATAGAATTGGCAACCACCATAATCCTAGAAACAAAAACACTTGCTAGTTTCAACATGACCAGCGAAGTCATGAAGGGAGAATCACATTATCAACCAACGTCGGGGGAGTGGAGAAGGCCACTTATTTCGACATCCTCGATGGAGAAATAGGGTATAACGTCATCCTGGGAAGACCGTGGATCAACACTATGAGGGTTGTACCTTCAACCTACCATCAGATACTCAAATTCCCCACGCTGTCGGGATAAGGCAAGTCAGAGGATGGTGGCGGCCCGAGGAATGTACACGATCTCACCAGTAAGGGGCCTGACGACCGCGAAATAGCAATCACAAAAATCGAAACCCATTATTCAAAATGAAGCAGGAGAGGCTGCCAGGAAAAGGCACGGATGGAGAATGGTGGTATGAGAAGCCAAGAGCTTGCTATGTCCCAGATGACCAAGATGTAACAAAATCAACAGCAGAGGGCTCGAACAGGCTGCTCTTTTCTCGAATTTCCCTGAAAGGAAGGTACATCTGGGCATGGGATTGTGTCCCGAGCTCAAACAGGCGTACGTGAATTTTCTTAAAACTAACATTAATTGTTTTTCCAAGACATCATAGGCATTTCCTCGGAGATAAATTTCCTAAATATTTTATCACAATACTCATATTTGTATGGGGGTAAGTGAGATTGAGGACATGTGCTCCCAACAACAAGTCCAACACAACATTTCGAGACAATAAGAGCAGAAGCCACGAGAGGCTCTCTTAAAGATAGAAATGGCAGAAATGTCGTCTCAAACTGAATAAGGACCAGGGAGTCATCGCCCAAAATGATGTGGCAAAAAGAAAAAATTGGAGATAAGAGTGTCATTAGCTGACGCTTTCCAACGGATTAGATGTGTGGCTCAAGGACATAAGTTCTAGTATTTAAGGGCTCTTGTGACATTTTCTAATTGGCCAAGGCCTTAACATTGTAGCCTATAAATAGTCGACCATTTTCAACTGTAAAGGGATCCAGACTCTGATTTTCTACAGCAAATACATTAGCAGTATACTGCTTTCTTAGGCTCAAGTATTTTCTTTATTTGCATATTGTCTGGAATCCAAGTAGCTGATCTCGGGCTCACTCGCGGTCACTTCGGAAAGACATAAATTTTCTCTTTACTTAGGTTATTTACATAATATTCTATCTGTTTTTCATCACCTACTGATAATCAAACCGCGAGTAAATCATAATGTGAGTTCTTGTTCACCTACAAATTCAACTATACTAATTTCAGAATAAATAATATTAATTAATATTTAGTCTTAAATTTGAAAAAAAACATTTAGATAATAAGTAACTAATATTAGGAGTAAAATATAAAATAAATATTTTCTTCTGAATATATTAAATTATAAGTGAAAATAAGAATATATTTTTAATATAGCTACAATGTTCTTGAATTTCATTTTGTAGTTGCCCTATTTCAACAGCAATTGCAAAAAACTATTTACGGAATCCATAATCTGACGTGCTAGTTAGTACGTAATTTCTTTTATTTAAATTAATAAAATGAAGACGCTTATCTGCTATATTTGCAAGTATAAATGAACTGGGGGAGTATAAAATGTTTGTATTGCTTTTTCTTTTTTTTATCCGTTTAAAATAATTTTTTTAACTATTCTTTAATTTTAATTTTTTATATGAATTAAATAAGATTACAAAATTAAAAAATATATTTTAATTTATTCTCATATATTTAATTTAACAGATCAAGAATCAATTTTTTTTAAAAACTTTTTTTAAACTCCGTATTAAATTAAAAACATACAAACAAATTAAATCAAAAGAAATAAAAAATATGACAATTTATTTCTATCTCTAAAAGTAAATATGACTTTTAGTCAGTTGAATAATTATATTACCATTATAGCTTAATTTTATTTATACATATATATATATATATATATATATATATATATATATATATATATATATATATATTAAATATCAAAGATCCTTAATAGAACTTCAAAATTTGACACTGATAATTCTTAATTAAATATATTAATTCCTTCGTTTTAAAATAAATTGTGATTTTAACTTGAGCACATTCTTTAAGAAAACTATTAATTTTTAGAAAGTAAAATATACTTTTATCAATTTATCATAATAAATATCTTAAAACTTCTTAATTATATAAACACTACTTATTTTAAAATAAAATTAAAAAATTAAAACACCACTTAGAGTATTATTTTTTATATCGCTGCCACATTAATAACACTGCCGTAAAAACATCTTATGCACGTAAAAGCAACACAGATCTACCACGGTAGATATTTGATGTTCTGTCGACGACGGCGAAAATTTAACTTTTCGCAATTCCTTTTTGAGATAGTTGTAATTAATAAGTGACTATTTTCTTAATTCATTTGCTACTTATGCAAAAGTAAACTTAAAATTTGAAGCCATCAGTGAATAAAAGTTAAGCAAATGTAAAAAGTAGAAAAAGAAGAAGAGGATAGTAGAATATGTATTACTATGAAGATTGGGATGTAATACAACAAACCACCAAGCTAAGGTTCATTACAAGACTCGACTATGGGTACTCCAACAGATAAAATTAAAAAAGAAAGAGACAACGTAACATATATAGTGATGGATCCATAAGCAAGATCAAACTCGATATATCCATCTTATTCTTCTCCTCATTATGACGATCAGCCTTACTGGACCCTGCATTGCCACAATAAACCAACATGATATAGAAATCTGTCATTTTGTATCCCAGAATAATTATGTTAACCCACTTTTATAATACCGTAAGAAGAATAATTATATTCTTTTACATTATTAATCGGTGTATATGAATTAAATTTTAAGTTATATACTTTGAGACTATGAAGAAATTTTTATACTGTCAATTTTCAAAATATAGATCTAGCGGGATGAAGGAGAATAACGTACTTGGAGCAGTCAGTGGAGGGGCTGATCTTGTAAGGGATGTTAACGCCACAAGCAGCAGGGAGACCAGCAGCTTTGCCCGCATCAATGCCCTTAATAGCATTAGCTGCTGATTTGAGGCAAGTGCATGCTGTCTTTCGGTCAGCTGGGGTCTTGGCTGAACCCAACAGACCCTTAACGCCGCCGCAGCAGCCTCCTAGAGGGCCGCGACCCTGCAGGTAAGGGAGGCAAGGAGCCAAGCCAGCTGTAACCTGGCTGCAGGATAGTGCCTCTGCATGGGGTGCAACCACCACCATGCACAAAAGCACAAACCATGCAATCTTGCCAACCATTTCCATGCTTAGTAGTTAATTAAAAAAGATAAAAACAATAAAGAGTGGTAGTGGATTGGAGGAATGTATTTGTTGTGAGTGTTGGGTACAAAAGATAGTGAGACCTTTGGGGTATTTATAAAGAGGAAATTAATGGAGAAATGAGAGAATTAGTTGGGAGTTGGAGTGAAATTACATAATTAGGGAGGTGCCGCGCCCTGGCTATAAAGTCAAAATTTAGTTTTTACGTGCCGGAGTTTTATTGTACCACGCTACGATTCAGGGCCCCCTGAAATGATGCCACCCACACAAAGACAATGATCCCCAATCCTCAGAATTCTTTTTTCTTTGTGGTTCTTCTAAATCTCGTCAAATAATTGTTTGGTTGCCTACTTTCCAATTGTAATAAAGTATGACTTGATAAATGGTGGTAAAATTTGAATTGATTTTTCAGCACAAAATGGTAAATAAATGCAAAAATAATACCTGACACTTTACGTCCTTTTCCCCCTTAAATAACGAACAAGTGCTTGCTTTCTTGGACAACAATTTCATATTTGATTGTATGCTACAAAATTACATGGTAAAACATGTATTTCTTTTATGAAGCTGTTTTTATTCTAATCATGGTTAAACTTCACTTGGTTCTCGCCTAAATTCGCGTCGGTTCCCAAGTTTTTGGTATATTTTCATGACTTGACAAGTTGACATATGTTGATAAGATTTGACCCAAACCAGTCCTAAACATCAATTAGGCCAAATAAGAGGAATTCAATTAATTCTTTTTATAATCATAGTATGTAGATCATTTTGACTGTATCTTAATTATTTATCAGATACTAATAAGTGGTGCGCTTGAGTACACTTCTTAAGAAAACTATTCATTTCTTTACAGAAAAATATATTTTTACCCATTTATTTCTAATAAATATCTTGAAAAAAATGTAACTTTTTAATATTTTCTTGATTATGTAAAACACCACTTATTTTAAAATAAAATTAAAAAATTAAAACATCACTTATTTTAAAACGGGGAAAGTATTTATTAACTCTCGTAGCAATTAAACAAAAGGAAATGTCTTTCGGTGGATGAATTCTACCTTAGTAATGTCAGGCTGTAAAAGTGGGGGTTGAGGGGGGAGATTGCATTACACCTTTAATTTCCAAGGGAGCTTCCTTTTTCAGCAGATGAGATTTGAATTTAAGGTATTATCTCAACGTTTTTTTTTTCTCTCTGATTTTTCATGAAAAATTATTCTCTAAATTTTTTATCAAGAGGTGATAATAACACATTATGTAAAATTTGTGATTCGAGTAATCTAATTTTTCATGGTTACGCGGAAGCTGAGGCATATATAGTTGTCGAAGGAATATTTTTACTACTAAAATTAGAGCTTTTTTAATAGATGAGATTCGAATTCAAGATATTATCTCAATATTCTTTTTCTCTGACTTATCATGAAAAATTATTCTCTAAACTTTTTATCAATACGAGGTGATAATAACACACTATACAAAACTCGTGATTCTAGAAATCTAATCTTCCATGGTAACGCAGAAGCTGAGTCATATATAGTCGCCGAGGCAATACTTTCACTACTAGAAATAGAGATTTTTTCCACCATAAATTAATTAAAAAATTGTGTTATAAACATGATTTTCCACAACGCAAGTTTACTGGAGAAAAGCATAATGGGAAACAGATTCTTACTGAAGCAGTGACAAACTTCATGATTTTTTCATATGAAAACACTATTATTTTTTTTCCCACTGATATCAATAGAAATAACCATTTAATATTTTTCAATAAAAAATTTCAATAACAAAATAGTGATTTTTTAGCCGTGGTTGGTGTCTCGTGGAAAAAACACATTTCCACACAAAATGACTATTTGAATTTTCCCTTGTATGCTAGAACAAATATCACATATTTCCACCAAAGAAGAAAAGTAAAAAAAAAAAAAAAAGATACATAGTAATTTCTCCGTTTCAAAATAAGTAGTATTTTGATTTTTTGATTTTGTTTTAAAATAAGTGGTGTTTTACATAATCAAGAAGATATTAATAATGTCTTTCTAATTTTACCCTTATTTAAATGAAGAAAATTTTATAAAACTAAAAAAATATTAAAAAATTACATCTTTTTCAAAATATTTATTAGGGATAATTGAATAGAAATATATTTTTTTAAAAAAATAAATAATTTTCTTAAGAGGTATGCATAAGCCAAAAACACCACTTATTTTAAACGGGAGAGTACATGAGCCAATTTCAAAGCTTATGAGTCATATTTGTTTGTCATGATACTATTAGCCCCATCCATTTTCTTCTGCAATGTTCAGTGTTGGGGCACTGACTGCCCATATCGACCCTTGTCCCTTAATTTTTATGCACCATAAACATCTCATATTGAATATCCAAAAACCTTTTTGAGATGTGTGCGTTTCATTACATTAAAGTCCACTGTCCCTATCTCTGCCTCCATGAATTTGATCTACTTACACTGTATTTAATTTGGACACATTTACACAAAATTTTCTTTTATGTTACATCAATTCAATTTTATTGTCTCCTAATTTGTAATTATGTCATGATTTACTAGTTTCCTAATTTTCACACATCGCAATTGTATATATCTACTTATGGTTGGATTAGCGATTAGATACGGTTTTGACAGTGAAATATTCTTTTCGTTTTAAAATAATTGGTGTTTTGATTTTTTGATTTTGTTTTAAAATAAGTGGTATTTTTTATATAATTAAGAAGACATTAAGGATGTTCTTCCAATTTTATCCTTATTTAAGTGGAGAGAGTTTTACATAATCAAGAAAATTAAAGAGTTACATCTTTTTCAAAATATTTATTAAGGGTAAGTGGATAAAATTATATTTTTTTATTTAGGAATGAAGAGTTTTCTTAAAGGACGTTTTTTACCGATATTTCCAAACATTAATCATTCCACTGAACTGAATTTGCTTAAAAAATCTGACCTTCATAAAACTTAAGAAGTCCATTTACAATATTTTTTTCAGATCTTCCTTTACTTCTTTACTAGGTGGAGTGTTAATTATATGATACATTTCGCAAGAGATATATATAGGATTGTTTCATTCAATACTTTGAGATTCATAGCAAGTGAAAGAGGTTTTCTTATCAAAAATTTTAAAAGGACAATATGAGATGGACACATATACCGCCAACTGAATATATTATCGACTGAAATCAAAGGCAACTACGGGTATGCCATGCTCACACGTCTCAAAGCACTCACCAGTTTTCATTTAATGCATCGGAATGATTTAAGATTTATATTAATGGATTCAAAAAATAAAATAAAATATTTGAGGTTTAAATTTGAAATTTCAAAATAAATTGTGAATGTTTCAAATTATTGAATTAATTTTTAATTTTTTATATAAGAACACGCCTTATCTTTCTATTTATAAGCCACAACCTACTTTAACGTTTCCAATTTCCCATAGAGGAACTGCTTCCTGCGTCTGCGGCTGTTGCAGCTAAACTAACGGAGGAAGGAGGAGGGGAACTTAAAATTTATATATATATATAAAATATATAAAAAAGTTATATTATATATAATAATTTTTTTTAATTAACTAACATTTTATTATATACCGTATAATTTTTGGATGAACAACCCTCTACTCTGTAGATCCGCCTTTGTTGGGGTCCAAGTATTTGTTAACCTCTTAAAGAGTCTATTGGAAAGTAACCCGGTGATTGAAATTACACCATGCAGTAATTATATAATATATTAATTATGGTGATATGTTTATTTATCATAATATAATATGATAGATTTATAAGTGTATTATTTGGTCACACAAATATAATTACATAATTAGAAATTTTTTTAAAATAAAGTTAATTAATTACTAAAAACTAAAAGTTGCTATTTAACAAATATGTGTCTTTATAAATAATACTAAATTGAAACTATATAAATTAATAATCATATATTTATGACTAATATTGCAAAAGTTAATTGCTATATATTTTTTAAATTAATATTATTTAATTTAATTAAAGGAAAAAGGTAAAAATTATTCGAAACCTATGAGAAATGGCTCATAAATACTCTCTTTCCATTTTTGGTCTAAAAATATCCCAACCTTTACTTTTGGCTCAAGAATACCCCTCCCCTTCTACTTTTTGATCTAAAACTACCCTCAACCTTGAAAATTTAATATTTAAAAGTTTAAAATTTTATTTTAGACCAAATGGTGGAAGAGGAGGGGTATTCTTGAGCCAAAACTAAAGGTTGAAATTTAAAGTTTGAAATTTAATATTTAAAGGTTTAAAAATTTATTTTAGACCAAAGGTGGAAGGGGAGGAGTATTCTTGAGCCAAAACTAAAGATTGAAGGTATTTTTAGACGAAAAGGTAGAAGAAAGATATTTTTGATTTATTTCTCATAGGTTAGGGGTACTTTTGACCCTTTTTTCTTTAATTAATAATAATAAATTAAAAAAATATCACTATTAAAAATACAATGACATGGCATCATTCAAATGTTTGACTAAAGAAAACCTCAATTCTAATTGAACAATGAATAACCGCATGTGAAATAATTAGTCAATTATATTAATGAAAATAAACTAATAAAAAATATAACATTAATTTAAAATTTAATTAAAAAATTAATATAATATTCTTATCTCATATTTCAACATTCCAACCTAACTTAAATAAATATAATTAAAAAAAAACACAAAATTTAACCTCATTTATTAATAAAATTCCACTTTAATGATCTTACTCATTATATATCAAATTTGTTAATGACTCATTCTTTCTAATAACATGAGGTATGTCCATTTTAACACTTAAACTTATTGGGATCAATTAGACACTTAATACAAGTGTATCTAGTTGACATCAAATTTTAAAAAACCTCAGACATAAATCCCAAAAGAGTGTGACGTGTCAAATTAACAAATTAGTGAATTAAACGTATATTTTAAAAAAAATTATTTTGTATTTAAGATAGAAAAACGTCACCCCAGCCCCTTTTCTTCTTCATCAGTAAAAAAAGGTCCACCGTTAGAAATCAATGGTGTATTTGGTGTGTTCTTGTTGGGGCGGTGGTAAGTGTAAAAAAATTTAGATATTGAGTCTAATTCAACCTCAAAAGTTAATTTATTAGGAAAAAAATATTCAAATCTATATATAAGGAGACCATTTATCTCATTAATGACCAATGTGAACCATCTCATTAGCAACCAATGTGAAACTTCTTTTCATTCTTTTACGGTAAGTTGTGGCTTGGTTGTGATGGCAGCAGAAGGATGGTGATGACTATGACTTGATTGGGGATGAAGAAAGTGGTGCACATGAAAAAAATAAAACAAAAGTAATTTTATGGCGTTCAAACGTTTAAAGTTGTATGAAAATTAAATATTTTTTTTCATGTAATTGGAAGTTCATGAAAGACATATGAATCGATTAAAATTGTCTTCTTAATCATTAAGTTAAATTTAAGTGTCAATTAATAGTTGAAATGAAACCTGAATGTCTGTCTATCGATTTTGCCGTTACTAAATATACACGACAATTTGTAATTTTATTCAAATATCATTAACACTAAATTAAGGAAATTTTCAGAAGAAATAACAAGTTAAAAAAATATGATAGTTTTGAATAACATTTTAAAACAGGTAGAAAACCTAAATAGTGAAGAAGGAGACATTTAATTTGTGTAAATTAACCACTTTGCGCTACTAAATAGTCAATTCTATCACCCAACTCTGTCCTATTCTTTTTGACTATTTGCGCATATTTGGGGTTTAGCATTATTTGACATATTATAACCAGTAACCAGGATTGTCAGTAATTCTATTTGTTGTTGGTGTTGTAATAACCTGGAATTTCTTTTGTTTTTCTTATCTGGGCTAGGAGCTAGCTCGGAGATGGAGAAATCAGGGCTACATAAAATTTGTAACTCCCAATTTTGTGTAAATTCATCACAAATTCTTTCTCCATCTAGCTACGTACGTACCATCATTGCAACTATACATACTTGATTATAAAATTATAAGATATGTGTCAACACTTTGATAGTGTCTCTTCCGCTTTAGGTACGTTTGATGGGTTTCTGATAAAACAAAGTGTGGCACTTATCTAACCGGTCGGCTGAATGTGTAAATTGTTTAAGACCATCGATGAATAAACAGAGAGAAGAGAGTGAAAGAAATCGCGGAGACATTGAACTAAATAAGAGTAGTAGAATATGTATTATCAAGATTGGGTTGTAATACAACCAACCGCCAAAGTTTCAATACATAGCTCCACTATGACTCCAAAAGACACAAATATAAAACGAAAGAGACAAACTGATACAAAATAGAAATGGACCCTGCATCCGTCTTATTCTTCTCCTCATGACACCAAATTCTGATCAGCCTTACTGGACCCTGCATTGCCACATTATACCAATATTAACCAAATAATAGGGTAACAAGAATAATTGTAATATTCTTTTACATTAATCAATCGCCATATATAAATTAAACTTTAAGTTATATACTCTGAGACTATGAAGAAAAATTTTAAATTATACTGTCAATGTTCAAAATAAAGATCTACGGGAAGAAGGGTGAATAACATACTTAGAGCAGTCAGTAGAGGGGCTGATCTTATAAGGGATGTTAACGCCACAAGCAGCAGGGAGACCAGCGGCTTTACCCGCATCAATGCCCTTAATAGCATTAGCAGCTGATTTGAGGCAAGTGCATGCTGTTTTTCGGTCAGCTGGGGTCTTGGCTGCACCCAACAGACCCTTAACGCCGCTGCAGCAGCCTCCTAGAGGGCCGCGACCCTGCAGGTAAGGCAGGCAAGGAGCCAAGCCAGCTGTAACCTGGCTGCAGGATAGTGCCTCTGCATGGGGTGCAACCACCACCATGCACAAAAGCACAAACCATGCTATTTTCCCAACCATTTCCATTGTTGCAATACTAGATAGTAGTAGTATGAGAAGCTGTAGGAGACGGACGATAGTAATATATTTGCTGTGAGTGTTGGGTACAAAAGCTAGCGAGACCTAAGGGTATATATATAGAGACGAAATTAGTTGGTAGTTGGGGTTAAATTCATTGCTTTTCGATTGGTGGTATTTTTTAGGGAGGTGTGCTCGATATAAAGTTAGATTTAAGGTGGGTTCCGTATTAAAAAATGTTTTTCAATTTTTTAATATTTGATTATTAAAAAAAAATTAAAATATTCTTTTTCAAAATATAACTTTTTTATAAATAAAGAAAATGATTTTTTTTTCTGAGAAAGCATGTTTCACAAGTGATATATCGCATTTATGATTCCGACATCAAATGAGCAAACATATGATTCATAACTTTCAAATCGGACACAAATATTTTGAGTTAAACCAAAAGGGACATTTCATTGAACATTCAACGAGTTGTTTAAAAAAATATATTATATATTCCTAGACCTAGTTGGAAATCCAACGAGGTCCTAAACTTTCTTTTTTAAAAAAAAAATTAATTACTTTACCTCGTTGGTCAATTAACAATATTACATGATTTTAATTTATTTTTTTAATCAATTTAACATTATAAAAAAAATAAAAATTTATAAATTATGAAACCTCATTGAAAGCCTAACAATAAACTAAAAAAGGTTAGGAACTCACTCTTAAGCAACTCCGTCTCCTAGAATTTCAAACACTGATAACTAAGTGTAATAGTAAATTACCACAAAAGGGAAAAGAAGAAATATAGTTCAAGAATCTAGTGAATATAGGAAGACAACGAGGGGTTAATTTTCCAAACTTCTATCTCCAAGATAATATCTAGTTGAAAGATATGACTAGAGTGAGAAATTTTATCAGCATTAAAGTTGTTCAATTACACCATGCGGCCATTTTATATAAAGGCATTTTAATGGGGACATGTTTTAGATATTAATTCGACATATGTTACTATACTATTAATAATAAAAGAATATACTAAGGTAATGGCTGCAAAGTTGGTTTAAATGTTTGATAGAAAAAGAAATGATCACATCACAATTCAGAGTTTAGAAGTTTATAAATCAGTTTGAATTCTTGAAAGATGTATAGGAATGATATGGTGTCAAATATTTCTAGGTTGTGCAAACTTGAGGGGAGCCATATAAATTGGGACAGGAGGACGAAACAAGCATAAAACTAACAAACATTCTACTAAATGAACAAAGAACATAGTTTCAAAACTTTTGTATGTTAACAAGAAAAGGGGAACTAAAACTAAGAAAAGACTTCTAAACTGCTAGCAAGCATTTCGTTGAAAAAGAATATTACTTTACCTCAGGTTCCATAATTTATTTTTTTATTTAAATCATGTAACCTTATTGGTAGACTAACGAGGTCAAGTAATTATTTTTTTTTAAAAAAATTAAGATCTCGTTGGGCTTTCAACGGGTCTAGGAATAGTTTTTTCTGACAGGCTCTTAACAGCTCGTTGAATATCCAACAAAATGTCTCTTTTGGTTTAACTCAAATTTTTGTGTCCAATTTGAAAATTTTGAATTATTTTTTTTCTTACTTAGGAGTCTCATACTAATTGTGTCTTCTTCACCCTCTAATACACTTCATCTTCACTCTCTTATTCGTAGCCTCATCCCTACCACCACCTCCCATAATATTTATACGTCTAAATTGTATATAAATAATATTATGATAATATTTTTTTCACGGATACCAAAAGCTTTTTTCGGTTTAATCTAGTCATCATAATTTTAGTAAATTTCTTTTGAATTATCCATGTACATTATGGTGGTAAATCTGTTTAACTATTGTTGTTTTGTATGAAATGTATATTTATATACTTTGTCTTCCCTTTTTATTTGTCCCATATTAATTTGACATTTTTAAAAAAAATATTTATTCCGATTTTAGTTTACTAAATTAATTTTATTAATTATATTTTAAAATTTTAAATTTGACTATTAATATTTATTTACCGAAAAAATTCTTATTTTGATTAATAGTACAATTTTGTAAAAAAGGTTAAAGAGAAGAGGATTAGATCGATCAAGTTCCTTTCTTTCTAGCTATATCAACAAAGTAGAGATTGAGCATTAAAATTCAGATTACTCAAAGGAAAGAAAAAATATAAGAGCGGAAGAGGTCAAAAACCTTCTTCCATTAAAAATCTAGAAAATGAAACTAGTAATATTTTTAGAGAGAGAGTTCTCGATGGCTTTCTCTCTTTAGAGGGGGCTCTTTTATAGGCAAAAAAAATTGAGCCAATGTCATATTGTGAAACGACCACACTCCAATTCTAAGTACGTGCCTGTAATGCCTCTTAAGGTCATTTTGTTATTTTCCCCCTTTTCCCTGTTTGACCCTCCCTGTAACTTTCATTAGTTGTTTGTGACTATGGCGATGACTGGTATAATTTCTAAGGTGATTTGACCAAAATTAATATTTTGGGTTAATGATATCGGATTCGAGTTTGAAAAATTTTATTAGGCCCAAAGGGTGATTTATGACTTAATCGGATGGCTTGCAAGGGTCTTGAGGCACTCGGAAGTAATTTGGATCCTCAGATAGAATTATAATCTTCTTAAGGTTTGGAGTTAAAAATAGTAGCCTATGAGCACTATTTTGGGAGCAATCTACTTATTGAGAAATACATTGACCTACGGGTATTGCTCAAAGGGCACTTTTGAAGGAACTACATTTATTTTCGTTGCATTCAAAAAAAATTATATTATGGCCATGCATTATTTGTCATGGGTCACGAATATAGTATTATAGATATCATAGAGTGATGAAAATCCGAGGTTAATTTCGGCTATTTGATATTGTTATGAAGCCGAGGTTTTTTTTGTCCATACCTAAGATCTTTTTCAGCTGTGTACGAGATCTTTTCTGGAGGGGTATATGGACCTCGCAAGTCCCTTATGGATCGTAGCTCAAAGCATGCCACCATGGAGTGGATGTATATCGATATAGTCAGTGCATAGCATTGCATCGCATATCACTACTTTGCTTTGTATTCTATTGATTATCTGTCTTTACTTGAGCTTCGCACTTGCTTATGGAATGATTTTGGTCACCTTCTTATACTATTTTACTAGATTATTGGTTTGTTCTATTGATTGGTAGATTCTTTTAGCATTCTTTATTTAATTATAGTTGTTAACTCTTGTTAGGTCGGCCTATGATACTTACTAAGTACACGTATTATCATGCTCATATTACTCTTGTGACATTTGTTTGATGCAGATCCTAGCCTTAGTTGACCACGTTGATTCTGACTTGTTAGAAGTTCTGTTTCCTTCAAAGTTGTGGTAAGCTACCTGCATACGGAAAGATATCCTAACTTCATTCATGTTACTTTTCTAATCTTTTAATATCTTGGACAAACTTGTAGTAGTAAACAGATGTAGTTTCTCGTAGAGGATCTTATACCGGTGACACTAGATTTAGTTAATTTCTTCCGCATTTTATATCTTTTATTATGCAAGTTGGATTTTGAGACTGAATTTCTTTTGTTTTACTTCTTCCACAATTATTTCTTGTTGTTATGATTTGTGAGGTGTGGTCTTACCTACCAGTGGAATGGGGTAGGTTCCACCATGATCTTGGATTTTGGGTCATGATAGTGCCTGAGCTTTACATTGGGCTCAAGGCTAATTGGGGGTAGGTCGGTGCTAGACTTGTGAGTGACTGTTGATCTGCCCGAGGGTCATTAAGAGGGTGCTCCAACTATAAAGTGATTTATTTTTGGCGATAGGTCCTGCAAGCCATACCCGGTTACGGAGTGGCTTTGGTTGTATTGAAGCAATATTAGTCCAAGTCATGTTGGGGGTTGCGACTCAAGATTTTATTGAGCTGAGGTAAGAAGTACCAATGCCTCTGTTATTTCGATTTAGCCACATATCATAGTCTGGTTCACTCATTTGTCTAGTGTGGATTTCATCCTATATAGATAATCCCCACTTTTTGGATATCTATGGAATGTATCTGAAAAGTGAAAGAGTTTTTATTTATAAATCTGGTCAGCAATGCCTTGTTCTTGGTTTAGTATTTCCTCATCTACTCCTTCTTCGCTTCGCATGTGCTATAGACTTTACCTATCTCCTCTTTGATGAATTGATTGCGATTGAACGGAATCAGTCGCTTCCTTGTTTTGGTCGAAGATAAAGTAGGTCAACATTGTCCTTATAGAATGCTATGTCTGAAAGAATACTCATGATGACTTTTTCTCCAGGAGTTCTACAAAGAGGATAACCTCTTCCAGTTCTCCCGTCATCACTTTAGTTGCATCCACGTATTTCGGGGCCTTGAATTCCCAGGGAATATATGTTGTGTTGATTTTTCTTTTTTCAAACTCGTCCACTTCTATGTGTTCCACTTTTGGCTTTACAGAATTCGAGTACACTAGTTGCTGCAATCATGACTTTTTCTTTTCCTTACTTTCTTCGGTCATCAAGGCTAGAGAATTTTTCTCCTAGGTGGCCAATAAATCCCCTCATATTCCCTTCATCCTCAAAGGAGTAAGGAATTTTATGACTTGGTGAAGGGTTGATGGGACTGCCCGCATCTGGTGTATTGGGGGCCTACCTAGAATGATGTTGCATGACATATTTCCTGCTATGACATAAACTATAATAGTGTATTTTGATGACTACTTCGGCATAAATTGGCAATTTGTTTTTCCCCTAGGTCAGTTTGCTCGTCGTCTTAAAATCGGTCAGTAGTTTTCTTACAGGTATTACTTTGTCACATAAATTCATTTCTTCAAGGACCCATAGATGAATGAATTGATTGAGTTACCTGGATCAAATAACATATGTTTAACTTTAGAATTTAAGACACGAAATATTTTAGTAGGGAAGAGTTGTCGTAATTCTAGGGAAGGTGATTGGATCAGGCTCCGAGCACTTCCAACTCTTTTAGGACATTAGGAGTCTTTATGTTGACATACTTTTCTAGAGCTATATTTGTTTTTGAGAAACTAGGGAGGGTATTCCCCAAACTATCGGAGAGCATTTGGCTGGCTTTTAAGGATTTTTCTACGTCCGTAATACTTTTTCTAGAGCCAAGCTCATAGCCTAATCCAGGTGTATGGCTTTCTATTGTATGCTATGATGGGGAATTCTCATCTAATTATAAGGAATGAAATAGGGACTAAAATTTGGCTCTTCATAAGGGAGAACACTTCACCGTAGGATTAGCCGCAACAATATTTGTTTGGAACTATATTCATTTTTTTAGCAGTTGGGCATAAATCATCTGATCTACAAGAAAGAATACTTAACCATAAGGTTCAACCACCATGACCCTTTTCCAAAACTATATTCTATTTTAAGCGGACGGAGAAAGTACTTTTGGACTAGAAGAACGTTTTTGGTAGACAGTTTGATGATCGTTCTACTTTGTGATACCTTTATATGAATCAAGCTCTTTTGATGGGTCCAAGTGTATGACATATGACTAGGTGTTATTCCTGGGAACTGATCATCTGATTCATAAGAAAGAAGTGTGAAATACTCGATTCTTCATAAATGAGGGCCCTTTATTTTGTTAGATGTTATGGGAGGACGTCTCGGCCCCATTTTTAGGCATAAGGTTTCTTTCTTTAAACCTTTTATGAGTTGAGTCTGAAGACTGCATCGTGTGATGATGGCGGTTGATTTTACGATTTGACTTCAGAGACTACATTGTTTGGACGGAACTTTTATGATTTGAGTCTAGAGATTGCTTCGTGTAGTTTCGGGGAAATCAATACGTTTAAGTCTAGGGACTAGTTTGCAATGAAGTCAAATGAGAGTAAATAGAAAATGAATGGCATTCACTTTATTCACAAAGGGGGAAAATGGCCTTTGAGATACATAAAGAGGGGTAAACAGCCCTAGCAATACATATAGAGGGGAAAACGGTCCAAGCGATACATAAAGAGGGCCAAACGACACATTTGATTCATAATGAGGGGCAAATGGCCCTTTATGCAAAACTTTATTTGGATAGTCCCAATATGAGGGAACCGTTTCGGTATTGCATGCTTTAGTTCCTGGGTTGTCCCAGCTTGGGGGAATAGTCCTCGTATCGAGCATAACCTTCAACCATAATTTAGTCTAAATATAGGAACTTTGAGGGTGAAAGTTTTTCTTATTCTAGGGCATAGCATTTCTCTAAGTGATCTTCATTTCAATTAGTTGGTAGTAGTAGCCTAAGTGATGATATCGAGGTTGTGAAAAATAAGGTGACACGGGTAGCTGAAAATACTATGGTGGCTGATAGGCAATTAGCTCATTACCTTGTGGTCAGGAGTGGAAGATCTGGTGTTAGAGAAAAGGAATTAACTATATCTTTCACATCATTTTCAATATCAACTGGTTTAAAATCTTTATCATTTGGATTCAGTATTTTCTGAGTATGAACAATTGTTATCATAGCTTTCCTGGTAGCTCAGCATTGGTTTTGTTTAAGACTCGGTATTGTATTCCTCTTTTATTCTGGTCACACGATAGGGTCCCTCATAATTAGACGCAAAATTGTTTACTGAAAAAATTATCATTTTGGTTAATAGTAAAATTTGTAAAAAAAAAAAAAAGATTAAAGGTAAGTGGATTAAGATCAATCAAGTTTATTTCTTTCTGGCCAAACCAACCAAGTAGAGATTGCGTATAAGAATGCAGATTACTCAAAGGAATGGAAAAATACAAGAGAGGAAGAGGTCGAAAGCCTTCTTCCATTACACTCCTAAAAAGAAATTAAACTAGTAATATTTTTTATATTGAGTTTTCGATGTCTTTTCCTCTTTTGAGAGGTCTCTTTTATAGGCAAAAAAGCCAACTTTATGTCATAATGTAAAAAGACCACACTATAGTTCTAAAAAAACTACCTTGTAGCATGTGGCTAAGCTCTGATGTTGGGCTTGAATCTAACTGGGGAGAGTAGGCGCTAGAGTCAAAAATAACTGTTGATCTGCCTAAGGATCATTATGAGACTGCTCTATTTATAAAGAGATTTTTTTTTGGGAGAGGTCCTGCAAGTTATACCTGGTTACGAAGCGACTTTAGTTGCATCAAGGCAATGCCGGTCTAAGTCATGTCTGGGGTTGTGACCCAAGAACTTTCTCGAGCTGAGGTGAGAAGTACCATTGTATCTCCAATTTTAGTTTATCCACGTGTCATAATTTGCTTCGCCTGTTTGCCGAGCTCGAATTTCACCCCAGGAAGTATTTCATGTCATTACCTAATAATAAAATTAATATTAAAAAAATAAAAGTAAATTAAAATATATCGATAAACAAAAATAAATCTATTTTTTTTAATATAAGAATAGAGTAAAAAGGAAATGGGAAAATAATAAACTTAGATATTGGTACTTATTCAACCACCTCTGGGTTCAATGTTTTCTGGGCATTAAATATTTTCTTCTCCACCAATTACGTCATGTACATCTAGTAGTAGTACTGAATATAATTAGAGTAACTTAAACAGAAATCAATATTATACACTCTTCTAGGAAAATATATAGGACACATATCTACTGCCCTGCCAATCTAAGTAGTCGATTGAGACTGGAAATTAATTGTGACGAGCAGCCTATGAATATGCTATGCTCACACATCTCACCCACCCCCCAAATTTTTCTATGGTGTATTTAGATACACAGTGATTTAATTCCTCGTTCATTTTTTTTTATTTATAAAAATTAAAAAATAAAATAAGTAATATGTTATTATAATAATTTATATTAATTAATATATAATTTTAAATTATGAAAAAATAATTTAGAATTAAATAATTAAAATTAAAGATAAAATATAAAATATGTTATAAATATATTTTCTATTTATGGTGAATGTCTATTTCTTAGAAGGAAAGTTAGAATTTATAATTTTCGGACCAAGTTAGTTTTCCTCAATAAATAAAGGAGTTTTTCATTCATTGTAAATCATTTCTTTAATCCATCAAAAGAATCACATCAAGAGAAATAAGAACTTCTCTCTTTCTCTACAATATTCTTGTTCTTTCTTTATTATTTCATAACACATTATCAACACGAGACTCTGCTATCTTAAGCATGAAGATAGATACCAAGAAAATGAAATCAGTGTACGTAGATACATGTTTTTAATGGACCATGGACATGTAAATTGTTATCCAGGTAAGTTCAATTTGATTCCTTACTTTCTTTGATGAATCCTAATTTACATTGCCAAATTACAGTGTTTCATAGTTTTAAAAGTAGCGATTGTTTGAAATTTGGTATAGTCTAAAAATATGTTAGAGAAATTTTCTACGCTATATTCATATCTCGATTTGCTCCTGAAGTAGCAATATTCTAAAAGAGATTTTAAGCTATCACAATTTGATATGCTTAAAGCACGTTCAGATGATCATGTTCCATTCCCGAAGAATGAGAAATTGAGAACTTTCGATAGATGTTATAACTACAGATCCATTCCCTGAATTGAATGTGACAATATTTAGTAAAATTTATAAATAGAAAAATACTCATGGTTGTGAATATATCACGACTCACCTCTAGAAGGGGTAGAATAATTGAGAAGAAATATTATGAAATTTACTCTCGAAGTAGTAAATCTAAAATACACTTTGAAGTAGTGGAACTTTAAAATCTTCTCCTGAAGCAGAAGAATTTGCAAGCTATCTCAAACGATGTATTCTTATGCTTGAACACAATAATTAAGTTTGTTCCCCGAAGTGAATAAAATAATGCCACTCCTAGAGAGATAGAATAACAATGGATATGAATGTTATTTTTGTGGTATAAATAACACATATCATGGTAAAGCTGAAGTTTACTAGTACATACAATTTTATCAGTTGACATGACCGTTTTGGTCATCCTGATATGATATGTCAATTGAGTGTTGAAATATATATTGAAGAACTAGAAGATTCTTCGAGAAATCTTTTGCGTTGCTTGTTCTCATGATAAGTTAATTGTACCAGCCAATGTTGAGACTGAATCCCCAAAATCTTGAAAAGTATAAAAGATGAATATAGGCTCATTCACTCGCCATGGGATGTCTTAAGTTGATGCATCCATAAGATAGTTACATGTGCGTTCATTGTCAACCTGTAGTTTGACATTGACAAAGATGCTTATTCAATATTAATTGAGTTAAAAGTATAATTTTCAGACTGTTTAATCAAGATAATTTATCTTGATAATGCTGATTTATATATAAGCCGATTTGACATTAAATGTCTCCGATAAGTAGTTAAACCATTGCTTATGAGAATAAAGCTTAGTGAGTTGGTCTATGACGTGATATATTACATACAACAACACTTGTATGTTGACCGATAAAATTATGATTAATCCCCCCTCCACTCAATTGGTTCAAGGTTAGGAACCAAATATTTTCATCTAATAACTTCTGATGTGTAATATATGATTAATGAATCTATCATGATGCACATAGATGAATTCCTCAAAGAAGATCGGGGATGCATGTTAGTTTTTCTAACATCAGGGGGAGAGAATAAGCAGCTAAGAAATATATTGTGAATCATTATTAGTATGATCCTCATTAAAAATAATTCAAGTCAAACGCTTGAAGCATTTATTGACCTAAAATTAATTTCATATTTTAGCTGCAAAAGTTCCTATTAAATTTATGTCCATGAAGGACAGAGTCTACAATATGCATGAAGCATTGTAGATTAATTGGTTTCTATTACAATAATCTTTGAAAAAAAAATAGAGCAAATGATCATAATAAGGAACCAATGTGCTATTGAAGAGCTTACGATATAACACTTCATGAAACCTCATGAGAGGTTTAGGTACCTAAGAAAACATTAAAAGTGATGAGATCTCAATGAGTTACGTCAATTGAAAACCGATATAAATGATATACCGTCGATGATATCTTTGACACAATATAGCCTGCAATATTGTAAAAGATTGTGAGGATCTGAATTATATGTTTATTAAAGCATGTTGATCTAGAAATAATTATCAAGTGAAATAATGAATCTTGATAAGCTAAAGCTTATTGGACCTGTAGTCCAGACACCAGAAGATGTCATGCATGAATGTTATCACTTGACAAAAATTATATGAAAATCCTGAAAGATTCAAAATGCCTGAAGCATTTACAAGTTTCTGTAAACTTGTTCATAATTCTTATATGAGTAAAATCAAATTAGAAAACAACATCGGAGTTTGTTGTACTTGTTGTTTATGTTGATGATATAAACCTTATTAGAACTCCATAGAGCTTCAAAAGGCAATTGATTTAAAGAAAGAATTTGAGATGAAAGATCTGGGAAAGACAATTTTGTCTTGGTCTGCAAATTGAACATTTAGCAGATGATATCTTTATACATCAATCTACATATACTGAGAAGGTTTTGAAATGATATTATATGGATGAAGCACATCCATTAAATACTTCGATGGTTGTTCGATCACTTGATGCGAATAAAAAATTATTTTGACCTTAAGAAAAGAATGAGGGAATCCTTGGTGCTGAAGTACCATATCTTAGTGTGATTGATGCACTAATGTATTTTGCTAATACTATAAGGCATGACATTTGGTTACTTCATTAGTAAGACGATCTTGTTGTGTATGCTGATGCAGGTTATTTATCTGACCCACACAAAGTTTGATCTCAAACTGGCTACATGTTCATATATGGAGGTACTTTCATATCTTAGAGATCTACAAAGCAGTCTCTCGTAGGTAATTCATCAAATCATGCTGAGATAATAGTTATTCATGAAGCAAGCTGAGAATGTGTGTGGTTGAGGTCCATGATACGTCTCATTAGAGAAAATTGTGGTTTAAAATGTGACAAAGTACCCACAATTTTATATGAAGATAATACAACATGCATAGCACAACTAAAAGGAGGATTTAAAAAAAGGAGATAGAACAAAACACATCTCGTCAAAGTTCTTCTACACACATGAGCTCCAAAAGAATGGTGATATTAATGTGCAACAGATTCATTCAAGTGACAATGTGACTGATTTAGTCACCAAGTCTGTACCAACTGCAACTTTCAAAAAGATGATGCACAAGATCGGGATGCAAAGATTCAAGTATGTTCTCATTAGAGGGAGTTAATACGTGTTGTACTCTTTTTTCCTTACGAGGTTTTGTCCCATTGGGTTTTCCTTGTTAGGTTTTTAATGAGGTAGCCAAAATGTGTATTATTACATATGTGTACTCTTTTTTCTTCACTAGACTTTTTCCCACTGAGTTTTTCTAGTAAGGTTTTAAGGAGACACATTATCTATCAAATAGACATCCAAGGGGGAGTTTTATAAATATATTTTCTATTTATGGTGAATGTCTATTTCTTAGAAGGAATGTTAGGGTTTGTAACTTTGGGACCAATTAGTTTTTCCCTATAAATAAAGGGTTTTCCATTCATTGTAAATCACCTCTTTAATCCCTCAAGAGAATCACATCCTTCTCTCTTTCTCTACAATATTCTTGTTCTTTCTTTATTATTTCATAACATAATATAATATTTTCTTAATATATTAAAATAAATAAATAAAAATAAAAAATTAATTTTTAAATAATGAACAAATAAAAATAAATCAAAAAAAGTACCGAGCAGTCAAGTATTTGCCCAGGCAATATATTTTGGTTAAATCTTTTGGTAATTCAATTTATTTATTCAACTACTTAGGCTTTCCGCCACATAACGCCCACTAAATTGGATGATTTAATTTAATGTAATACTAAAAACTAATGTTTTCGAAAATAAATTGTAAAAATGCATGTTAGAATCCTACTAATTAAAACGTCATTAATGACCTTAAGAAAATACATAAAATTTATCAATTTATCTAAAAATCGTAAAATTTAAGATAAAGGGAATTTATTATTCCATTCAAAAGGGGAAGAGAGTATTATCATCAAACCCAATATATTAAAAGACTTTAGTAAAATCTATTCTTAAAAATATATATTTTTAATTCAAAATTTTTAAATTCAAAACTTTATTTTAAAAAATCTGCATTTTAAAAAATTTCGTCCTAATCCTTAGATCATCTCCGACATTAACTTCATTTTTTCCTTCAAACTTTAAATTTGAAGCAAAAAATGAAGTAGCACAAATTTGAAGCAAATCAAATTCAACCTACTATTCTAATTTTACTTCAAAAAAAAATATTCTCTTTCATTCTTCCCTCTCTTTAATATTATATTATTATTTTTATTTCATTTATTATATTTTCTTGCTTCATAAAATAAATTTTTTCTTCTTTTTTCTACATAATCACCCTATATAACTCATACTTTTTTTCTTATATAATCATTTAATATAAAATTATAATAAAATTAACTTACATTTAAAAATAATAATATATACGAAAATTAGTTTATAAAAATTATATACTAATTGATATTTAAAATTAATATTATAAAAGTACATAAAAAATTATGAATATTAATTGACTTAATTAATGATCTTATTATTTATACTATATTAAATTAAAAGTGTTATATATTATAAATAATAATATAATATTTAAATCAAAAATAAAATTGATAAAGAGTGAAATTTCAAATTTTGAGTTGTACTCTTCGCACTCTATTTTTGAAGCCAAAATAAAATGGAGTTGGAATGCATAACACTATTTTTTCGGAGAAAAAATGAACTAGGATTGAAGATGTCCTTAGCTTCTTTTATAAAATTTTGTCCTAATACTATTATTATATTGTACTCCTTTATTCTTAAAGTACCCATGTCTTTTTATTATGTTATTACTTGACTTAATATGATGACTTCGCCTTTAATTTTATAAATATATAAATATAGATATACAGGTAACCAACATCAATATAAGGAGAAATAAGGATGAGATATAGGCCACTAGAAATTTAAACCAACAAATTGCTAAATTGAACTAGCGGTTTAATTATGGAATATTGTTTAAGTTTTTATATTGACGATTTCTATCGAATAATAAAATTTGTAAGGCAAAAAAAAAAAAATCCCAAGACATAGGTTAGTCGTAGAAGGCAGAAGTTCATGCTACTGAACTTCTGTCACTTAGGCACAAGTTCATTCTACTTAACTTATACTTTGAGGCATAAATATGTGAATTTATACCCTAAGATATAACTTGGGCAAAAACTTATGCCTTACGAATTTATTTCTCGCCTTACGTTTTTTTGGTTTGGCGGTTAAGGACATTTTTGAATATTTTTTTGTCACTTAAAGTGCTGAAGGTCAAAAATTAAAGACTACAAATTTAAGAATCAAACTTAAAAATCACCTCCAAAATAAAAATATTTTATGCGAATGATCCAATAATTGTCCTATACCTTTCCCTCTGTATTTCTCCGTCTATACTCATTTCAATTATACTCAGTGTCATTTTGAGAAAATCACAGAAGTATTACTTTTTGAAATAATAATTGAAAAAATAATAATTACTTTATGAAAATTATATATATAATTTATGTAAATTTATTATGTTTTAATTACATCATGTACAACTTTTTATATCCCTACAATATGTTTTCTAAAAATATCAAAGAATTTCCCTTCTTCATAGTTGTCCAAAAAAATCTCCAACAATTTCTCATTTTCATCTTTATCATATAATTTTCCCAAAAGATCCCCCAAAATCTCAAATCTCTTATCTCTATCTTAATAGAGCACAGATATAAACTACCAATATAATATATAATGAACATAGTATATTATATATTAGATAAAAAAAGGATCATATTTGTCTATGTTATCTTAATTAAAAAAAATTATATTTGTCATTTATCATATTTTCTTAAATATATTTATTTTTGTCATTCAATTTTGAGAACATATTTGTCCTTTAAGTTATTAATTTTCATATTTCTATCTTTATTATTCTACGTGACGCTAATATAAATATATTTTATTCCAATTAAAATTTTCTTTCAATAGTGACTACTCCACCCAATAATTCAAATATACAAGTGAACATAAGTAGCTGACCAACATGGCAAAATATATACGTAAAAAAGCAAAAGTAAGTGGACAGATAGTTAGTGAAGGGAATAAAGTACTACATAAGATAGATATATTATCAAGATTGGATTAATGTAATACAACCAATCATGAAGTTTCCGTACAAGATTCGACTATGACTCCAAAAGACAACAAATAAAAAAGAAAAGAGACAACAGATACAACATAGAAACAAAAGGATCCAAAAGCAGGAGGATCACACTCCATCCATCCATGCATCTTATTCTTGATTGCAATACTACCAAACTACGCGCCGGAAACTGATCTTACTTTCATCTGCTTCACTGAACCCTGCATCCATCAATCAAACCAACATTAACAACAAAACGTACTATAAAGCGTGTTTGATTGATTAAAATATTTTAGAGATATTTAGAAAAAAAAATTAAAAATGAAAAAAAATAATTTTTTTAATGAAAATAAGGAAAATAAATTTTAATAGTGATATTTAAAATTTATTGTCTCCTCTCCGGCCACCCACCCAAACCCATTGTTCATCCCACCCCTTGCCACCCACGAACTCCCACTCTTCACCCAATCCCACCCCCATCAGTTTAGTTAGACATAAATTCTCTTGAAATAATATTTTTTTTAATTCATAAAACACTAAAAAATAAATAAAAATTTTTAATATTTTTCATGAGAAACATTTTCCCTCCTATCAAACACACCCATAGACTTTCTAATTTACTGCTCCTACCTCCATCATTTTGTAAAATTACTCCATGTTATACATAAATAATATTTTTTACATTATGAGTGCAATTCAAACAGTTATAATTTGTTATAGTATGACTTTATTTTTCATATTATCATATTATGGCAATATCATTATAAAATTCATGTTAGTAGTAGAAGGCGATGACATACTTGGCACAGTCAGTGGAGGGGCTGATCTTGTAAGGAATGTTAACGCCACAAGCAGCAGGAAGACCAGCGGCTTTGCCCAAATCAATGCCCTTAATAGCATTTGCAGCTGATTTCAGGCAAGTACATACTGTCTGCCGGTCAGCTGGGGTATTGGCTGCATCCAACAGTCCCTTAACTCCGCCACAGCACCCTCCGAGTGGGCCAGTGCCCTGCAGATAAGGGAGGCAACCAATCAAGTCGGACTGCACCTGGCTGCAGCTCAGTGCGGCCTCTGCATGGGGTGCAACCACTACCATGCACAAAACAACAAAGCATGCAATTTTGCCAACCATTTCCATTCTTAATAATAAAATTAGAGAAGATAAAATTATAAAGAGTAGTAGGGGATTGGAGGATTATGCTCGAGTGTTGAGTGGTAAAGCTAGTGAGACCTTTTGGAGTTTTATAGAGGGAAATTTGGACTAAAATGGCCAATGGAGGAGTGAGAGAATTAGGTGTTTGTTGGGGTTAAAATTTAATGTTTTTTGATGGTACATAATTATTGAGGGGGTCGGCTGCCTGTAAAGTCATCAGGTCTAGACTTTACGTGTATGAGTTTTCACGAACCACGTTTGAATATAGGCAACTTTGAAAAACATGAACCATTCAGATGCATGGTCCCATTCTCACTATTTCTTTTCTTTCTTCTTTTTTTGTTTTTCTCAAATGAATTATTGGTTACCTACTAGTCAAATACTCATTTTATTTTAATTTTTTTGTATGATTTTAATTTGATAAAAAAAAATTAAGTTTTGTAATTTAAAATTAAAAATATACAAAATATATTAAAATTATTTTTTAATTTATAATTTTAAATATATTATGTAAAAGATTAAAATTAAATAATTATTTTTTTTTCTTCTTTTAAATGGAATAAAATAAATTGAAACGAGGGAGTAACAGAGTATTATAGGATGTTCTTTAGTTGGTTTTACTTCATTTCTAATTACTTATATATATGAGTACGACGGGATCTTCAAATATTTCAGAGATTTAGTATGTGTTTGGCCATATATAGGTTCCATTTTTTATACTGTTTTTCCTAAAAAAAATTATAGTTGAATTTTGAAGATAAAATTGTTTTTAATAATATTTTTACAAAACATATTTAGAATAATAGTTATTTTTGAATGTACTTAAATATAATTTTAAAAAAATAAATAAATTATTAGTTATTTTTAAAAAATTTAAAATAGAACTGCAAATTGAATTTGAGCATTTCTTAATCATATACTAATTTTTAAACAACATAAAAATTTATTTTTAAAAAAATTATTCCTCTATTCTATTTTAATTGCTAGGATAAAATTTACACACCTATTAAGAAAAAATTAATAGAATGATAATTTAACTAATATAATCTTATTAATTTTTAAAAAATATACAATAATAATTCTTTTCATATTTTATAATGACTTTAAATATTAATGATAGAATAAAAAAAATATGATTAATTATCTATTAAAATTTTAAATTAATAAATATTTTAAAATAATTATTTTTAATATATCTAATAATTAAAATAAAATGAAAAAAGTATTATCAAACAGGTCCTTAAAAGACCTGTCACTTGAAAGTTTTAAATTATTTTTAGGGGAGTGATGAGTTTATTTTACTTGTGTCGGTCTGCGATGGATTACAATTAATCAAGGTCTTTATTACAGAGTAGACACTCAACTACCGAAAAGCTTTATTTCATGTCTCACACAATTAATAGCACTTGTGTGAGATCCATTAAAATTTTGCCAAATCAAAAAGTGGGTCCGCTGGTCTGTTTTACTTTTTTATTGAAATAGTCGGTGTTTGGCTAATCTTATAAGCTCGTTAAAATAAGCATATTTTAATTTATTTATGTGTTTAGTAAATACTGAAAAAGCTTATAAGTCAATTGTTTATAAGTCAAATAAATCATAAGTCATAAGTTGGTCACCCCTAACTTATATTTTTACAGCTTATAAGCACTTTTGGTTTGGCCAAATTATTTATAATTTTACCCCTAATATTTTTACGTAATTCTTAAAATATCTTTTCTTAAAATAAAATTTTGAATACTCCACGATTGCACTTCCACCTCTGTTCTTTCAAATCTAAAATTTTCTCCAACGACCTCTTCAATATTAACAATAATTATGCAGTTCTTTATGACGTTATTTGGGTATCAAATTTCTCTCTAATATTTTGTAGTAGTCCTTCAAGTTCTACAGCTAACCTCTTTTAACTTGACATCAATATTATTGATTTGTGGATTTTGTAAAACATGAAACTATCTCCTAATTTTCTATATTCTAATAAATTTATTATTAATTTCAAGAACTAATCAAATTGAAAAAATATATTATGAATAAATACAAAATATAAAAATTTAAGAAAGAAGTAAAATAGAAAACGTGTAACCTTTCCTGTGATTTAATCGTTGAAAATATTTATGTCAATTGAATGTTTAAATTTAATTGAGACAAAAAAAATTGTTAAGTATTTATTTTTTCTATACAAATTTTATGTATTATTTAAATATGTTTTTACTATTAGTCAAATTAATAATTATCATATTTTAGTTTATATAAAATAATTTTACCTAATCAAATATTAAAAATAAATGAGACATAAATTTTCTTATTTTCAAATTAAATTAAAATTTAAAAATCTTATAAAATCACATCGTTATTTAGTATGAATAATTTGAAGGACATTTAAGTAAATTTAACTAAAAACGATGTTTATTAGCATTTTCTTTACCAAACATTTCAACTGCTTATTATTAGTTTCAACACTTTTACTCAAACATATAACTACTTAGTTATTAAATCAGCTTCAACACTTAATGCATATCAACTACTTTAAATCAGCTAAGTCAAAGGGAGGCATATTTTGCTCCACTTTTGCAAAATTTTAGTGGTCGTTTTTTCTTTACTTGAAAAGATAAAAATTTATATATTTATTTTTTTTACAAAATTAATAAGAATTATAATTTAATTAATATAACTCTATTAATTGAAAGATAACCTTTGATACAACTATTTTTAATTTATCCTATAACTAGAAATAAAGTGACATAACTAGAATTAAAAATATTTATATCAATTAATAGGGTTATATTAGTCAAATTACAACCCCTTTTAACTTTTTCTTAAAAGATGTGTAAACTTTATCGTATCAAGTAAAAAGGAATGGAGAGAATAATTATTTTTGCAAATAATTAATAAATATTGACTGATTAGCATAGAAAATTAATACATACACATACTCCAATATTGTGATTGCTTAGATTAACTCTTGTTAGGATCGCGAACTCAGATATTGTGAAATTTAGTCAAACAATGTTATAATGACAATAAAAAAGACAATAGTAAGTTGATAATAACGTCAATTAACTCAAATAAAGAACACACAAATTTAACGTGGTTCGGTCAGTGTGATCTAGTCTACAGGCGGAGATGCGCAATTTCACTATTCCAATAAGAGTACAAAACTAGAGTAAATACTCTAACTAATCCCAAGTAACCCAAGCGAATAACTTCACTAGATCACTCCAAAGAAAGGGTTCACCCAAGTGTTTCTCAACACTCACTCTCTTACAAAATACTGTAAAAGGAAAGACAAAAAGAAGAAAGCAATGAAAAGTTTTCAAATGCTTCAAGGTGAATTTTAAGTGAAAGAACTCTTCTCTATTTATGTAGAGAAATTCTTAGGCTCCAAGTAGCAAATGATAAAAGAAAAACTATATCCCAAATAATTCTCATCCTTTCATTGGTTTCTTCGGCACTAAGAATGATTTTGAGCCAAGATTTTAATCATGATAGGCTTGTGCCTATTGGAGACGGAGCCCATACAATGATAATCAAAATAATGGCCATATTACAAATCTCCACCTACTCCTAATTTTGGTTAGTATAGTAAATTTGCTCAATTCTCTCTGCAAAAGTCCATATGGGCTAAATTATTCTTCATAAACGACAATCAAGTTCAAGCTCAAGTGTAACACCAAAAGTCCCTAGGACCTAGACTTGGAGTAGAAACCAACAGAAAAATCAAAATATTTCCACTGTAATAGTCTTAGTACGAATTGTGATAAGGTGGTACGAGTCGTACCAAAATCCATGAGAGAGAGTTCAGAAATGGTTTGTAGTATGATGGTACGAATCGTCGTTTCAGTCGGGGTTGATATATTGTAACGCCTTGAATTTTTGGGTTAAATTTGAAATCATTCTAGGTATCGGGATAGATCCAAGCTCGATAAATTTTATGAAAATAAGGTGTCAAGATCAATTCTTAGTGTGAGAAGTGCATCGGATACAAATTAATGCCATTAGGAACCTCTAGCATAAAGTTGAGTTGAGAACTTTCCTACCGATTGAGTCTTCACATAAATTCCAACAAGGGTCAACTTTAAACAACCATAACTCCTATTTTATAAAGTATTTTTGGGTGATATAGTCAGATCAAATTAAAGTCATTTGAATCTTCTTTCCAATGCATCTAACCTTGGGTCAATCAGAGTTCGAGGTAAAAAGTAATGAGCAGTTTAGTGAAGCACTGTCAGATTTGACGGATATAGGACAAGCCCAGATACCACTAGTCATGGTACGACTCGTGGTATCAAGGTGTGACTCGTAGTGAGGATCTATGGTAAGATTTTATGCAAGCTTTTAAGTCATCTAGAAGCCACAAATGCATACCACGATTCGTGGTATGTCACCACGAGTCGTGGTACTGAAGCTAGCAAGACAGTTTTTCAGCTCGTTTTCATAAGGGCATTCTTGTAATTTTTTATATTTTTAACTCCTAAACAAGATCACTTTGAATTTTGTGTATTAGAGGGTTTTTCTTATACTAAACTCACATTCCTTTCCAAAACACCATAGATTGAAGATCAAACCTCTCAAGGCTCTTAAGCAACTAGGGTTGTTCTTCTTCTCAACTCTCTTGGGTCTCAAATCTAAGCAAGAATTCATCAAGGCCCAGGTATGTGGAGTCATAAATAGGAGATTTCTTCCACTCTCATGCCCAATCCCAAGCTCAATTACATGATTTCAATTCCTTTAAGTCTCCAACTATGATTTTCATGAATTTATAGAGTTAGACCCTTTTTGATGAAAAACTCCATGATCTCTTATTAAATTGATTCTTTCATGATTCTATTTATGTTTTATGATTATGATTACATGATTTCTATTAAAAAACTTTAATAAATCTCTATTTTCAAGTTATGATAATTTACTTAATTATGTATCAATTTCACGAATCTCAAGCTTATATATTATGGCTGAAATTTTTAGCATTATTTTCATGGCTAGTTCACATATGTTAAGAAATTTATGAATTTCATAATTTCTAACTAGCCCATGCAAAATCAAGTATGTTTCATGATCATGATTATGATTATGAGCACTATGCATGTTTTGGGAGTAGTATTTAGCACCGAGTAGATCGGGATTCAACGTACCTAAGTCTCAAACTACATGCTAATGTAGGATAAGGGGTCCTCGTCAGTAGAGAGTGTCTCCCTTGCTCCTAGCCTAAAGGGTCCTTGCTAGTTGACAGTGTCTCCCTTACACTACTAGCCTCATGATTATGAGTGATATCACGCCTTCATCATTCTTTGACTTGGCAAAGCCTTGAATGGCTCTGCCAACTTGAGCGAGATAGTTGGACATCATGTGTTCATTTATGATGGTGTCGATTATGAGAATCTTCCACTGTTCCTCATATTTCACGTTTATTCATGATCATGCTCTATGATACTATGTTTTACATTTTTTTAACCCATTGATTATGAGATTTAGTTATGATTTCAAACAAGATAAGCCTTATGATATTGTCTTCAAAACCTTGGGTCATTATATTAAAGATTATGATGAACAACTTATGTTTTATGACTATTACGATCATGACTTTTTTTAGCATGTTGCCCTTACTCTCATGTTTTACTCATCCTACATACTCAGTATGTTCAAAGTATTGATCATGTACAGACTTACTATATTAACCCACTGTCACATTATAAAATATGTCATTCTCTCCATCATTCTCAGCATGATCAGTCCACACAAAATATCGAGGCTTAAACCCATAACGGTAGATATGAATTACAACTTTACTAGGTTCAAAAAACATCATGCAATTGCATCGTTTACAAGGACACCTAATCAACCCTTCAATTTGAAAAGGGTATAGTGACATTTTATGGTTGATAAATCTTCTAACTCCTTCAACAAATTCATCTCTCATGCCCCCACAATTTTCATTAGTTCTATCATACATCCACAAACGATGGTTCATCTACAAACATATAGATATTTTAAATTACATATAAATTTATATTAAATAAGTTGTATTAATGATTAAATTTTATTATTTAATGGTTACTAATTATTCGATAAACATCCTCCAAAAGTAAGTTAATTTTTTATATAATTATATATTTAGTATTTAATAACTAATTACTAAAATTATATGTGGTTAAGGATTGAAATTAACTGTGCGTACAACACCCTCTGAAACACTGTTATGAAATTTTTATAATTATTGAATTATGAATACGAAATTTTAATGAGTATTAAATTTAAATTATTATATTATTAATCTATATTTTAATAATTATTAAATTTAAATTATTAATCTACATAATAATATCAAGAACCTAAATTAAACTAAATTTATAAATTTCGAATTAACCAACACATTCATATTGATTAATTACTAAAATTATATAATAAAAAAGCTAAATTAGTGGAGAAATTCATTTTATTTTAATTAATATTTTTGATAAATTTCTAACTTAGCTTGTAATAAAGTTTAAACACAATGAAATCTAACAATTGTTCAATGAAATCTAACGATATAATAAAGTTTTAACTAAATCTAACAATCCTAACAATAACATTAACAATGAAATCTAACAATTCTAACAATTTAACAATGAAATCTAACAATCAACAAAGTTTCAACTAAACCTAACAATCCTAAAAATAACATTAACAATAAAATCAAACTATTTTAACAATGAAATCTAATAATTTAGCAATGAAATCTGATAATTCTAACAATAACATTAACAATGTAATAATTTAACAATAATAGTAACAATGAAATCTAACAATAAAAATTTAATTGAAAAATTAAAGACCCTAACCTTGCAAATAATGACAGAGGGTCGGGCAGTAGGGCAAGGGACTGGATGCATCAGGGAGGAAGGGAGGTGGGCTGGGAGAGATGCCGGTGGGATTTGGGGGATGGTGAATCGCCGGATTTTGAGAGAGAAATGGGAGAGAAGAGAGAAATGTGGAAGAAAGGGGTTCTGAATCGATTATAATAAACAAACCGACAAATAGAGTTAGTTGATCCGTTGGTTTTTCAATTACATAAGTTGACCCAAATTTAACCAAAAAATCGGGGGACTAACCGACACTGTCCGTCGATTTTTTAAACTAAATTTTAAAAAATAATTTTTAATTTATTATCTTTATTTTTAAAAATAATTAATTAATTATATAAATAAAATGATTCTTTCTGCCGGCCACTTTAAATAGTTCTTAATTTATTTTTAATATGTATCGACCTTGTCCGTCAGTCATCTCAATTAAATCCTGTGAAAAGTATTTCACACAAAAATTCGTGAAAAATACCGAGGGAGAAACCAAGAGATAGTGTGGGTATCACATTAAAATAATTATAAAAGAATTAGAAATTAGATAAACCAACGGATAGAGTCGGTAATCCCATGATTTATTTGAACCAGCGTTATCCATCATTGTTTGATATATTTTTTGTAGTGTCCGTTGTAAGTTTACTATTCAACTCCCGAGTGGATACCTTCTGAGGATAGTCCCATCAGAGAATAAGTTAAAAGTATCTTGCATATTTTAGATTCCAAGGGAGGACACGTAAGTTTATTGCCAGCTCCAAGGCGTGGAAGGCCAAAAACCACAATAATTATTTTTAATTACTTGTCTATCCAGTTCAAGAGCTCTGATTTAACAAAAAATCGTTTGTTTTTGCAGGTCTTTTGGAAGGTTCCTCCGAGGCAAGGACCAAGCAGAACCAGTTACTCCACAAGAGGCGCAAGCTCTTGTGCGTCGGGTCCTTAAAACGAGACGTGGATTCAAATTATTACTTCAATCTAAAAAATATTTTTTAAAATATTGATCAGTATTGATATAATTTATATCTCAAAAGATAAAAAGTGTCATATAAATTAAAATAAAGAAAATAATAATAAGAGTAGATTGGTGTTGTCAAAAGTAGAAGACAAAAGATAATTATGCATAAATATGAGTAATTTCATGGATGAAAGTTTTCATCTTTATCAGCTTTCAATTATGATTTTCTTTAGTCCTTGAATAGAATTAAAAGAACACTTAGGATCTATTTCAATTATCACATCTGGTAAGGAACAATGTGCCTCCTGTAAGTTTGTGTCTCTAATTGGAAGCTCGAAAATCTCAATGCTGAGAGACTTTTCAAAAAACAGTTGAAAGGGGAATATCAATTGATTTTCGAATTTGTCAACAAAGAGATACTTCCCCGAACTGAGAAGAGAACCATTGCAGGAGTGACAGATCTTTTTCTTATAGAGGCACTAAGCACATTCCGCGCCATTAGCTTGCTGGCTATAATGATTGAGCATATGTACAAGGTCATGCATGTTAAGAATAGTAAATATGGGCTGGCTTATGGGTTCCTTCTAAACAGAGTGTTCGAGTACGGGGATTTCTGGGCCTAAGAAGCAGATGTTTACCCTTTCCACACTTGAAAAATATGAATATGTTCGAAGAAGAGGCGGTATGGGTCCTCAATCAGTTATCTCCGATCTGATTGCATCTCAAAAAAACTCCACCAGGGAAGTGAAAAGGTTGATTGGACTGTTAGCCTAATGAGATAGATTGAAAACTTGAAGGCAGCCCTGCAACAGGACTCTGCAGCACAGTCAGAAGAACCAGGTTCCCTAAGCACTCTCTGACAGGAGAATGAAGACCTGAAGGCTAAAGTTAGTGACCTGACTCAGAAATTGCTACATGCTCATGAGGACAAAAATGAACGTATATCACTGCTGCTTCCGAAGCTTTCTAGTCCCTAAGCTCATATTTCTCCTCAGCTTTCTTTCTGCCTATGTGTTCCGTCCTTTACTCCCTCTGCCCAGTCTTCTGTTGGCTTATGACTGTTCTTATTTTTTTTTTTTGTGATCATGTGTTTGTGGTATTTGTAATGGTTTCTTGATATATGAATGAATAATTCATCTGTCTTCCTGTCTACTACTTGTTATTACTATGCTTATCCTTTACCTATACATGTTAGTGTTGTCCAGTGGCCATGAGTTACCACTATGAGAATTTTGCTTTGCTTGGTTTAGTATTGCTTGTTCTTTTTAATGATGTCAAAAAGGGGAAGAATAGAGGATGTAAAATTGAGGATGAGGATGGTATCACTATAGAAGCATTAGGAATTGGTGATACTGGTGACAGAGTGAATAATGGTGAAAGGGGGAACTCCTAAAGGGACCTAGTAGACATTAAGTCTGAAGTTTTTGGAGAAATGTTGAAGGACTATTATGAAGAGCACTCCATGTTTGTCATCATCAAAAAGGAAAAAATTATTGTATCCTTGGTTTTGATGATAGACAAATCATGAAGGGATTAGATCCATAGCTATCATGCATACCTGATATCAAACAAAAGTTACAGTTGTAAAAAATGTACTATATCTGAGACGGTTAGTGGGACTGCAGCAGTACTACAGCAAAGTCGCCACAGTATGACATATCGATGAATTGTACTTAACTAATGATATTGCATCTAGGTTTTGACTCTCATATTTATCCACATGAGCCATCTTTTCAAAATCTTAGTTCTAAACATTTTGAAAATTGGCTTTTCTCTTTGCTCTTGGGATTGCAGCCGCCATGAAGAACAAGAAAGAACGAAGCTCAGAAAACAACAAGCAATCTCTAGTATTTGCCTAATCTTGATTGTTGGTATAATTCTTGTGATGATTCAACAGTGTACACCTACTCTTCAATATGAAGTTTGTATAGGTTTTCTTCTTTATAATTGCTCTTATATTTATAGGAGAGGTTATCAACTAGAGTTAGTTGAGTGAAAAGCTAAAGTTACCTGTGAAATACTAGCTAGCTTTAGCTGGTAGGAGAGTATGCGATAGAGTTGTTGGATAGTAGCTGGTTTGATAATATGCTTGAAAGAAAGTAGTGCCAAGTTAGGTGACTTTATAATGTTGTCATGGATGAATATAATAAAATGGGGAACTTGAGGAGGCTTTTAAATTAAGAGACCAAAAGATGAAGAATGACAATGTAGAACCTAATATTTTGCCACATTTAAGTACATCGATTAATTAGTGAACTTTGTAAGTTGGGGAAGATCAAGGAAGTTAATTGCATAGTAAATTTATGCATGATAAATTTACTTACGGTATACTTTTTGATGGACATTCGTGATGTGTGATGATGTTAATTTCTCATTGGCGTTGTATGAAGAAGTGGTTAGGAAAAGAATGTATATGAATGAGTACACAATAGTATATATTATATCACTCCGTATACACGTAACAAAAAGATCAGTAACAAGAAAAAAGATAATAGAGGGAAGAAATGTATTGCGTTTGCGTGGAAGAGACATATACTAAATAAGATATGCTTGTATTGTAAAGATTGTATTACTCTTTATATTAATGTAATACAACCAATCGTGAATTTTCGAAACAAGACTCAACTATGTCGACCCCAAAAGACGACAAATAAAAAAGAAAAGAGACAACAGATACAACATAGAAACAAATGGATCCAAAAGCAGGAGGATCACACTCCAATAATATCCATCTTATTCTTGATTGCGCTACTACCAAACTATGCGCTGGAAACTGATTCTTAATGTCACCACCCTTACTGAACCCTGCATCCATGAATAACACCCAACATTAACCAAAAAAACGTTAATGTCTGAGTACAATAATCTTTCTCATATTATATTTTTCTAAATTATATATAAATGCTCTGGGGCTAATATTTTTTAATTTACTTATCAAATACTAAAAAATAAATAAGAAATCATTTATTTTTGATAAAAAGAATTTTTCTTCATACCAGATACACCAAATTGTCTAATTAACTATTCCTACCTCCATCATTTTGTGACAATGTGCTGGTACGCATCATTTTGTAAATTACTCCATGTTATATATACTAGTAACATTTTTGCATTATCAGTGCAATTCAATCTATTATAATTTGTTATATTGTATTACTTTATTTTTCATTTTACTATGTTATGCTTAGTTTGAAGAGTTACTTGTTGTTTGCAAGTAAATTATAATCATTGCATTATGCATGGCAATATCATAAATTCATGTTAGTACTAGCAAGAAAGATCAAATTAAAGAAGGTGATAACATACGTGGCGCAGTTGGTGGAGGGGCTGATCTTGTAAGGAATGTTAACGCCACAAGCACCAGGGAGACCAGCAGCTTTGGACAAATTAATTCCCTTAATAGCACTAGCGGCTGATTTGAGGCAAGTGCATGCTGTCTTGCGGTCCGCTGGGGTCTTGGCTGCACCCAACAGACGCTTAACACCACCACAGCAGCCTCCTAGAGGGCCGCGACCCTGCAGATAAGGGAGGCAAGGAGCCAAGCCAGATGTTACCTGGCCACAAGTCAATGCCTCTGCATGGGGTGCAACCACCACCATGCACAAAACAACCAAGCATGCAATCTTGCCAACCATTTTTTCCATTCTTATTAATAAAGAAAGTTAGAGAAGAGAAAACAATAAAGAGTACTAGTATGAGGAGGAAGTAGCGGATTGGAGAATACGACTAATGTGTTTTGCTAGAGTGTTGGGTGCAAAAGCCAGTGAGACCTTCGGGTTTTTATAGAGGGAAATTTGGACTAAAATGGCCAATGGGGAGGAGGGAGAGAATTAGTTGGTAGTTGGGGTTAAATTTACTACTCCCTCCTATTTAAAATAAGTAAAATATATTTTTACTTATTTATTCATCATAAATATCTTAAATTTTTTTGTTAATTATGTAAAAAAATTACTATTTAAATAAGAGGATAAAATTAAAAAATTAATATTAATATCTTTTTAATTATATAAAATATTAATTATTTTAAAAATAAAATTAAAAAATAAAACATTAATTATTTAAACAAGAAGAAATTATTCTTTATGCTACATAATTATGGACCTTTACGTGTAGGAATTTTCACGAAGCACGTTAGAATTTATTTAGGCACTTCGAAAAGCGAGAACCATAAAGATCCATCATGGTCCCTCCTTCCTAAAAAATTGCCTCCGAGTAAATGTTCACTTTGGGAATGTAAGATCTAAGTAAGACCGTTATTTTAATTATATTTTGAATATTAAAAAAAATTAAATATTTTTAATTTTCAAAATAATCATAAAAAATAAAACCTTTTCTGTTTTATTTTACGTAGCTTTTATATTTAATTTTTTTATTTTTTCATAATTAATAAGATTAATTTATTAAATTAAATCATTGATAAATATTTTTAAAAAAAAGCATCAAATTAAAATGACTCAAGTAGAATAAAATAGAACGAGACTCCGTAAATATGTTACAATTCATAAAATTACATTGCTACTACAAAAATATCTTACTCAACATGAACTTATTTCTTGTATTTCTTGTCTCTTTAATTGTTTTTATGAATGACATTCACAGGCTAGTATAGTGCTTAAAACTCGAAGGACGTCGTATATTAGATTGACGAGAGGTACAATCATTTGAGCTGATATCGATCAACAAAATTGATTTTTCATACTAAAAAGTGATATTTTAGTTTTTTATTTTTATTTTAAAATAAGTGATATTTTATTTACGATTAATTAAAAATACATTAATGATGTTCTTTTAATTTTACCCTTATTTAAATGGAGAGAGTTTTACATAACCAGAAAATACTAAAGAGTAATAAATAATTTTCATAATATTTATAAAAGGTAAGTAGATACAAATATTTTTTTTTACTTTTTATAAATTAGTAATTTTTATATGTCCAAATTAAAAATATCATTTATTTTAAAACTGATGAAGTATTTTAAATCAAAGAAAAAACTAAATACATAACATCAAAGTTTTGTGGTGGCTTTATAAATATTTGTCCATCTCTAATTTTAGATTTTAAATTTAAATTTTAAAAATAAAATTATATTCAGTAAGAAACATATTTATTTATTTATTTTAAAAAAAATATATTTATAAATTTGAATTAATCCTGGTGAAAACCCAAAAAAGAAAACAGGAACTAACACCTGCCACTTTAAAAATAAAATTGTATTCAGTAAGAAACATATTTATTTATTTTAAAAAATATATATTTATAATTAAACTAACACCTGCCCCTTTACATTTCGTATATGTTGCACAAAGTGTTGATTGCTAATTGGACCACCAATTCAGATCTGGAAGGTACTTTTGACTTGGTCCTGGCCTAAGTTCGTATAGGTCCCAACTCCCAACATTCGGTGCATCTTTATTTATTTTATTTGGTAGAAATTGATCAAGATTGGACCCAAACCAAACACATTAATTAGGCAAACGAAAGTAAATTTCTTGAAGAGGCCTATAATCTGGTGCAATGTTTTACAAGGCTTGCCGTAAGGGAAGACATTTTATGTAGTATAGGACCTAAAGCAAAAGATTTCACCTAGTATGGAGTGAGATATAAGCTTTAAGATGACAGACTGAATTTTATATATTTTTAATTTTATAAATAAATTTTAATAATATAAAAAAATATTATAATTATTATTTAAGAAATATGATAACAACAAAAAATAATAATAGACAATATAATTTTTAAAATAAAAATATCATCTGCGTCATCATCTTTACATCTATTAGTGTTTCTCACTTTTAACTAATATTTGCATTGGTTATTATTTTTTATATATTTTAAAGAAGGATCGAATAAGGATAAATAGTGTAAGAGTAATACCAAACTGTAAATAAAGTTGTCTCAGGAACATAAGGCTATGAAATCGGTATCATATCAATTTTAGGTATAATCATTAAAAAGTTATTTATAACATTATTTTCTATAAGAGTTGTTTTTATTATTGATATATTCTAAAAAAAATCACTACAATATGAAAATATGATAGCACAAAATATAAATATCATTTAAAAATCAAATTTAATATTTAGGACTTATATTTTTATGCTTGAAACTTATATTTTATAGATCGCTTTTTATCTGCACTCCAATGCGTCTTTGGTACGTGCTGCCTGAAAACTCACCCTGAGAAAATTCCTTTGAAAATACTGATGTATTTACATAAGTTAAATTGGGAAAAAAAAAAGAGTGGTTGCATTTCTCTTCTTTCAATGTACAATGTAGAAAGAACAAAAAACGATTCATGTTTAAGAAGATTTACATTTTGCTTCTTGTTCACTGTTTATTCGATGACAATTGACAAGCTATGGGATTATATAAAAATCATTAGTAACCTTATCAATCCTACATCTCCTATCTTATCTCTATCTCTAGGATGGTTTATATACATCAAATACATACATAAATAGATGTCTCCTAACAACGACACTTCTCAGCAGTAACAGTAGGAAACACAACTAGGTGAGGAGTCTTTATGTGGTTGTCCAACTTCAATAGATTCACAGTCTGCCGTTTTTTATCATTATTCGGCCACTCTATCTTTATCGAGTCATGCATGAAAAGAATAAAGAAGTTTATTTCACGATATCATTTTTTTATCAAAGATAGAGCCTACTATAAAAAAAAATAATTATTGGAGCGATTCATCTACCTGGCTTGACTCTAATCTAAAATTTTTTTAGTTTGGAGAAAGATACTAACTTTAAAATCAGGGATTAGAAATGAGCTCTTATTTTTCGGACTATGTTCTCCCGGATCATAGAGATGTATTTTAATAAAGGAAAAATGCATAAAACCCCCCTCAAATTTGTCCACTAAACTTAGTTTAGTATTTCAACTTTACGAACATTTTTTTACCCCCTATTCTAATTTAAAGTGAAATTATTGTCTCCCTATCAACCTAAACCCAGTCATAAATTAGAGTGTGATGTTCACTCGCCCATGTCATCCGCCATGTCATCCTCCACATAAGTTTTTTTAAGAAAAAATTAAAAAATACCGTCATGTCATCCTCCACATAAGAATTTTTTTAAAAAAAAATATTTTTAATCACAAATTTCTCTTTTCTATCTTCTTCCTCACACCTACCTACCCACTCGCTCTCATCCCACTAACCAGCCCGCCTCGTACAATTGATTACTTTAGCAACAAAATTCAAGCCTCTCTTTTTCCATTCTTAAAATTCTTCATCCTTCATCTTCTTCCTCACCTCAACCCTCCCACCCCCACCCCACTAACAACTCTCCCACCTCCTAGAATCGGTAACTTCAACAACAAAATTCAAGCTCGTCTTTTCCCATCCTTTGAATTCCTCATCCTCCATCTTCTTTCTCACCTTCAACCCGCTCACACCCACCCAAATAACTATTCCCCCACCTCCTACAACCAATAATTTTAACATCAAAATTCAAACCCTTCTTTTTCATTATTGAAATTCCTCGTACTTTAAGACATTTAATTTTTCTTTGGCCACTCTACACACACACACACACACACACACATATATATATATATATAGAGAGAGAGAGTGAAAGAGAGAGAGAGATTGTGTATTATTATTAATGAATTTAGTAGTTTACTCTAAATCCATCTTTGAATCAAGAAGCTTTAACCCACCATAGCAAGAAATATTTCGATCTGCCTATACAAAAATTGTTTTGTTTTCAATTTTTTGAATATCACCTTTCATTTTGATTGAGAGAACCTCAGAAAGAGCTATCGAGGCATTTTCTCTGACTTCTCTCTACCTTTTCTCTCTCTATGCTCAGTAGTGATCTTTTTGACAAACACACAGGAGACCCATCAGATAAAGCAATTATACAGTTGGCCATGTCTGATGAGGCCAATGACCTTGAGATAGCTCAGCAAAACCCACCCCTCCTTAATCCAAAACCAACGGACAATCAAAAATCTTCGACCGACAGATTACCGGCGACAAACAGTAACATCACCAGACTGTTTGCTCTCATAGACAATACTATTCTCAATATTGATGTGGGTCTTAATCTTGACAAAGAGGAGCTCTTTAATCTGGTGGCCAGCAACACCTCCATACTTCAAGCAATAAGAGATGCCATAGTCGCTAAGCAATCCACCAGAATCCCCAATTCATCCGGCCATGCACCAGAACAAAAGAAGGAAAGAGCTCAAAACAAGAACATCAACAACAGGCAAGACAATTCCACCCCCAAAATTTCTTCAAATTTTGACCTCTCCCCCCACCCCAAAGTCAAGCAGGTTCTGAAACCACCACACCCAGATATTGAAATTACCAACAAATTGACTAACAACAATGATGATTCTGCTACTAGTAACTCGGAGGAAGATACTAATCCTATTACCCAAAACCAACCCAAGAATGCTCCTCCTAAAAATCAACCCCCTGTTCCTTCAAAGGCACCTTTTGCTGCAGTTGTTAGGGAATCTCTGGAAGCTCAAAATATTGATTTCACTGATACAAGTATCAAGCATGGTATGCACTTAGGAAAACCTGCGGTTTTCTTTAATGATGAGGATTATTTCTGCAATCTTGCTAAGGATTGCAAATACACTATTGTTGAAAAATTTATCAAGGGTGAGCCTAACATGGAGGAGGTGAGAAAGCTTTTTATTAGCCATTATCACTTAAAAGGTTCTGTCAAGATAGCTTATTATGATTACAGAACTGTTTACATAGATTTTGCTAATGAAACTGATTTCAACCACATCTATTTCAAGCCCTTTATACACCTGGGGGAGTACACTATGAAGGTGCTAAAATGGACCAGACTTTAAACCTGACCAAGAAACATCCATAGTCCCGGTATGGATTCTCATACACAAATTACCATGGCATTTGTTTCGGTGGGATATTATATCCAGGATGGTCCAATCTGTTGGAAAAGTTGTTGGCCCAGATCAGGCTACCTACTTAAAAACAAGAGGTAATGTGGCAAAAGTTAAGGTTAAAATTGATTGTTGAAATTGATCTCCTGAAACCCAAAATAGATAAGATATGGTTGGGATTCAAAAGACTAGATGGTACTGAAGATAGACAATGGCTAAATATTGAATATGAAGGAGCTCCTTCATACTGTCAATATTGTAAGATGCAAGGACATGAAGATAAGCAATGCAGAAACAGAGAAGCTGACCTGGAGGCTAAAAAGAAGGGAAAAGAAGCAGCTGAAAAAAAAAAGAGTGACAAAGAAAAAGAAAACTACCAACAGGAAGAGGATGGCTTCCAAGAAGTAAAAAGAAAGAGATCCAGGAAAAGAAATAAAGGAATCAGCATCAAGGAACCAGACCCCTCCAAATTTCAAAAGGATCAGAAGACAGAGGAAATTGAAAAGGGAAAACAAGTGGACAAGAAAAACACTCATGGTGATAAGCACAATGTCGCTACATCTGAAATAATGCAACAAGGAAACAGAATCAAAGGAACTATGGAAGAAACTACTAAGTGGAATGGCCAAACACACCAGCAAACTAGGAGGAAACAAAGGAAGGATAAAAAAAATAAGAAGGTCAACAAGGAAAATCAGGCTGTAATAGAAGCAGTGAAGCACCAGACCAACACTACTATGGCAAAAAGGCAAAAAAAAACCTCAATCCCAGAAAAAAGGGCAAAAACACAGTACTAATTTTTCAGATGTTAAAAATAAGACTAATAAGGAGAACCAACTACCCTCGGATGATGATGAGGAGAGTGACAGTGAAGAAATTCAGGAAAAGGAAAGTAGTGATCAAGAAAATTATTCAAATGAGCAAACTGGAGAGGATCTTACCACCAAAGAGGAAAGTAGTGCTGCTGATTATGAAAGTATAGAGGGGGAAAATACTGATAGTGATGCTGAAGCTGAAAATTTCATACAAACTCTCAACATCACCATATCCAATAAAGAAGTTGAACAAGCCTTTCATGAGCTCACTGAGAAGATAATTCTCTCACCAAGGGGAAAACACAATAGAGTAGGCAAAGCTAGCAAAAGTAAAAGAGGAGGAAACACCTCTCAACCTACTATGACTAGATTACAGACGAAAAATAACAACTCATCATAATTTTTATGATCAATTTTCTCATATGGAATATGAGAGGAATTACCTCTCAAGGTGCCTTTGACAAACTTAAGTAGCTGAAGAGAAGACACAACATTGCCTTCATGGCCATTTTGGAGCCTTTTTGTAGAATGTCAAAAATCAATAGATTCAAAAGAATGTTGGGATACCACTTTGCTTACTCAAATAACAACAACAAAATCTGGATTTTTACGACGATTATGTGAGTTTTCTATCATCCAAGATACAGAGCAATAAGTCACATTCTCTTTTAAAAACCAAGAGGATACCATTCTTGTCACAATTGTGCATGCTAAGTGTGACCAACAACAAAGAGAGGATTTGTGGAATGATCTTAGAAATATGGCTAATAACACCAATCATTCATGGATTATTGCAGGTGATTTCAATTGTATCCTCAATTAGAATGAAAAGAAGGGAGGTAACCCTCATAAAATTAAAGATAGTTTGCCTTTTATTCAATGTATTGCAGATTGCTCTTTGATTGATGCAGGTTATACAGGTTCAAAATAGACATGGTGTAATGGAAGAAGACCTACTTTTAGAATTTGGGAGAGGCTGGACAGAGCTCTTATGAATCATGTTTGGTCCCAAAAGTATCCTCACACTATTGTTACTCATCTTGTCAGATCTGGATCTGACCATGCACCTCTCCCTATTACTCTGAAGGACCAACAATCTAACCAGCAAAAGTATTTCAAGTTCTTAAATTTTTGGACAGAGGAACCTAATTTTTTGAAAACTTGTTGAACAAGCATGGAGCATCGAAGCAACTGGTACTACTCTTTGAAAGTTCCATATGAAACTAAAAAATACCTTCAAACACCTTTCTTGGTGGTCCAAAAACCAGATTGGTAATATTTTTAAAAAGACTAAAAAGGTAGAGAACGAGGTTGCTGATAAAGTGAAAAAATGCATCGAAGAAAACAGTGAAGCCAGTAGGATGGAGCTTAACAAGGCTAATGCTCAACTCATTATGCATAACAAAAAAGAGGAAGCTTATGGAGATAAAAATCTAGAATGAAATGGTTCAAAGAAGGAGATTTCAATACTAAGCTCTTTCACTCTATCATGAATGTCAAAAGAAGAAGACTTACTAATAGGAGGATGAAGAAAGAAGACAATACATGGGTTGAAGAAAATGAAGACATAGCCAATGAGGCCATCAATTTCTTCAGCAATCAGTTCACTGATTCAAGGCAACAAAGAGATTATAGGATCCTTAACTGGCTGCCAAAAGTTATCACTGAAGAAGATAATGACATGCTGGGAACTCCTCCTACCATGCAAGAAATCAAGGATGCTGTCTTCTCACTTAGTCCTGATAGTGTTCCTGATCTAGATGGTGTTTATGGCATTTTTTACCAACATTGTTGGCATATCATCTCTAATGATCTTTACCTAATGGTTTGTGATTTTTTTGCAGGTACACAATTACCTAGATCAATTACTCACACATGCTTAATTCTCATTCCAAAGGTGGAGAACCCTCAAAGGTTTACTGAGTTAAGACCTATAAGTCTTAGTAATTTCATTTGTAAAATCATCTCCAAAATCCTCAACACTAGACTTGCTAAGGTGATTCATAAGATAATCTCTCCTAATCAGACAGGTTTCCTCAAAGGTAGGTCTATCTCTGACAACATAATGTTAACTCAAGAAATGGTCCATAACATTGACAAGGATAACATTAATGGTAATGTGGTGCTTAAGCTTGATATGGCCAAAGCCTTTGATAGAGTAGATTGGAAATATCTCACTGAAGTCCTTAAAAAGTTTGGGTTCTCTGAAATATGGACTGACATGATTTGGAGACTGTTATCCAATAATTGGTACTCCATTAACATTAATGGGGGCAGACATGGATTCTTCAAATCCAATAGAGGTATCAAACAAGCTGACCCTATCTCTCCCTCTCTCTTTATTATTAGTTCTGAATTACTTACCATTCTTGTGAATCAACTTAAGAATGAGAATTTTATTTCCTATACTGTTGATACAGGTTGTCCTATTATTACTCACCTTAGCTTTGCAGATGACACCACTCTCTTCTCATCAGGTGATCGTTTATCTCTCATAGCTATGATGCATAAGCTTTCTTTTTATGAAAAATGCTCTGGGCAGCTGATTAACAAGAATAAATCTTGCTTCTTAGTTAGCTCCAATACCATTATTCTATTATTAATGATATTAGAAAGATTACTGGTTATAAGCAGAGAAATTTTCCTTTTAACTACCTAGGTGCTCTAATCTATCATGGTAGGAAAAAATCATTTACTCTCATGGTGGAAGGTCCATTTTTATAAACTCTGTCCTCAACTCTATCCCTTACATATCATGTCTGCTATTCACCTTCCAAAAACTACGATTAATCAAATTGCGCAGCTTATGGCAAATTTCTTCTGGAGTGATGGAGAAGGGAAAAAAAGGCACTAGATTGCTTGGAAGAAGTTGTGCCTTCCTAAGCTTGAAGGAGGGGTTGGCTTCAGATCTATTCAGGACATAAGCAAAGCTTTTGGTGCTAAGAATTGGTGGAATTTCAGAACTAGGAACTCCCCCTGGAGGAAATTCCTGGAAAATAAATACTGCCTAAGAGCACACCCTATCACTAAAAAATGGGCCTTAGGGCAATCTCATGTTTGGAAAAGATTTCTTGATGCTAGAAGTCATTGTGAAATGCATATTTCTTGGAAAATTGCTAAAGAAAATGTCTCATTTTGGTGGGACAACTGGATTGGCTCTGGATCTATTGCTCACCACTTCGCTGGCACTTATTTCTCTAAAAAAGTCAAGGTCTTGAATTTTATTACTGCTGGTAGCTGGAATACTACCAAACTTCATACTATTCTGCCTCTTTATTTTGTTAATCACATTGCTACTATTGACATTATTAATCATAATGTTGATATCCCTATTTGGACTCCTAGTCACAATGGCTAATTTACTAATTTTTAAGAAAGACCAACAATACCACTCTTACAGCTACTAGAATCTTGCAAAAATATATCCCTGACAAGGTTTCTTTTTTCATGCACAGATTAATGTCCAACAAACTTCCGACTGATGAAGCACTCCAAAGATTCAAAGTCCATGGGCCTTCAAAGTGCATATGCTGTAAACAAGGATGCAATGAGAATGTGGATCACCTTTTCAGACAAGGAGAACTTGCAATTGAGGTCTGGGCCTTCTTTGCAAATACTTGTGGCATTGACAACAAAAATAACAGAATTCGAGACACTCTTATTACCTGGTGGCTTAGCAGCACAAAAAATAGAGCCCATATAATCCTAATTCAATGTCTACCTCTATTTATTTGTTGGGAAACCTGGAAAGCAAGATGTAGCCACAAATATGAGGGCATCAAGAGCTATGCAGCCAGAATCATCAATAATGTTATCCATCAGATTGAACTGTTTCTCACTACTAAATTCCCATAAATCCAATATAGTCACCAATGGAACAACGTTGTCACTCAAATTGAAAGAATAAAGCCTAAAATTAACATCAAGTGCCTCAGATGGAGCAAGCCAATTCCAGGCAGATTCAAGTTTAACACTGATGGTTGCAGCAAAGGGAATCCAGGTAGTTCAGGAGGAGGAGACATTCTCAGGGATGAGCAGGGTCGATTGGTCATGGCTTACTCTGATTACTATGGAGAATGCACCAACAATGTGGCAGAAGCTAAAGTTGGAATGCAATGGTGCACCAATAACGACTACAATAATGTTGACATCGAATCTGACTCCATAATCATCATTAATATGATTAATGATCACTCGAATGTCAACTATAATATCCTTCACTTCATTAGCCAGATTAACTCTCTGAAGATCAAGGGCAACTACAAATTCCAACACTGCTATAGAGAAGTTAATGGGATAGCAGACTATCTTGCCAACTTGGGGTAAAATCAAAAGAAATTTTCTTTCTTCACACAGGATTTGACTAACCCAGTTGGAGTCAAAAACTGGTTGAAGAATAATATTAATGGATGCCCAAATTTCAGAATTCGAGCTTAGAAGAATTCCTTTACTTTTGATTATGAATAATCCTTCCTTTGTAATTCTGGCCCTTTGGGGCCATCTCTTAGGCCTAAGCTATCTCAACTACAAGAGTACTAGGATTTTTTTTATACAAGGATGAATTATTCATCCTCCTCATTTCTCAAGGTGATTGGGACAAAAATCCATATCACCAGCTATGTATTTTGATTAATATTAATACATAGGTTAGGCTTGGCCTAATCACCATCAATGGTGGTTTTAAAATAAAAACCTTTCATTTTGATTTTTAATTTGTCTTAATTACAAAAGTTTTACAAATTTTTCGCCGGATGTTGGGTTAAAAAAACTTTTGTTGGTTGGACATGGTGGAAGAGCAGCCATTGAGAATATTCTAATGATGAAAATGCGTATGAAAAAGAATAGAAAAAGAATAAAGAAATAAAAAAAAGAGGCCAGCAAAAACTAATTAATTATGATTAATAGGATAACATCCAATTAAAAATTGACATATGTATCATTTTAATCAATATTAATATATTTTTTCATCTTTCACGCGCTTTAAAGGAGGTGTAAATATTTATTCTGCCACGTCATCTTTTAGGATGTAAATAAATACGTTACGAATAAGAATAAGAGGATAAACAAACACTCGTAAAATTAAAGTATTAAAGTAAATTTAGTAGGCAAGTTTGAGGGTTTTTTTATGCATTTTTCGTTTAATAAATTGATATTTTGAAACTTTAGATTTAACTGTTACCATGTAATTATTTGTATTATAAAGAAAAAATATAATAAAATTCTTTTATTTTTTAAAATTAAACAAGTAAAATATAATATTTATTTTTAATATATAAAAGTCCACTAATAACGGAGCGTATTGTGTAATTTTTCAAACAGTGTCTGACAATTAGATATGGAAAAGCATAATCCATGAGCCAATTTCAAAGCAATCAATGTTTCTTTTTTAGGTCATTCTTTAGATTATGTTTTTATCTTTAAAATTTTATATAAATATAGTTATTAAAAAAATTATCTCTTCGGATAATATTAAATTCATGTTTAATATTTTCTCATATACAAACAATCTTAAAAATAAATAAAAGAATTTCAAATTCCAATTTAATATTTTCTCATAAAATTTTTAATTTATTCAAAATAAATCTTTAAATTAAAATCTAAAAATAAATTAAATAAGAAAAATAAGTTAAAAAGAATAATTTAGTAAACAAACTATCCCCCATTAAAAAGAAAAAGAAAAAGAACTGGTGAAAATTTGAACAAATTATTGTTCTTTCGTTTGTCATATTAGACCCCATTCATTTTCTTCTGCAATGTGTAGGACGCCTGAGCCACTGAGTGCCCATATCGATCACCAGAGTCCCACGTGAAGTTTGACATTTGTCCATTGTCCACTGTCCACCGACCATATGCTCTCTGCAGATCCCTACTTGTTTTGTCCTCCGGCCAAAAATAAAGGAACAGAAAAGTAATTATGCTTATATGTTGCAAGCAATTTCCATTTTTCTTTCTTCAAATTGTCAATTATGTCATTACCTCTCCGGTGCCTACAAATCGTTTGTAATACATTGTCAACTTCGAAACAAATTTCTCTAAAACAAAATTTTCATCCAAAAAATAAAAATAAAAATCTATAACAAAATACTAGCTTAATTTAATAAAAAACGAGTAAAAAATAAATATTAATATTAAATACGAAAAAAAATTTACAGCCAGAAGTAAGTGGAGTGGGTGCCCATTTCAATACCACGCGGCGAGTGAACGCAAATGCACGATCTTCAAGGAAAAAGGCCAGGCGGTCCAATGAATGAAGTATTCTAAAAGGAGAACTATGAAATGGACACATATACCTTCTCCATTTCATTTTAATGACTAAATGTTTTTAAAATAATTATTATAAAATAATGCTAATTTTAAAATTTAAAAAATAAGTAATTATATTTTTTTAAATTTTAATTTTAGTATTTAAAATTATTTTAAAATATGAAAATAATTATTATTATATATTTCTAATATAATTATATCAGTTAAATTATTATTTTAAATAAATTTTTTTTAATAAATATTTAAAATTATTCTAATAATTGAAATAGAACAAGTAAGTACTACTGCCATCAACTGAAATTGATTGAAGAAATTAATTGCGAAGGACAGTCCATGCTCGAGCTCAACCGGTTTCAGGTACCCAAAACTGACTTCATCTGATGCATGGCGGGTCCATGGAATTGTTAACCTTTTCCCAAATGTGAACATCATACTCATTTGATTGGCAAGTTGATCCTTTAGAGTGACGTACTATTGTTTCACAATATTAATGAATATATTATAAATTATAGTTAAAAATAAAATATAATAAATAAATAGTTAAATTGAGATGTGAATATTTTATTCTTTTTAAGAAGATTTAAGTTTATTGTAGTATAATTTTTATGATTCAGCAGTAATATTTTTGATTTATTCTTCAGAATATAATAGCCTAACAATATTGTATAACTCAAATAACTCCAAATTAATTAAAAAGTCCAAAACTTCACCTTAAAAATACATTTCTTCAATATAAAATTACTATCTTTTGTATAATGAATTAGTTGAAGACTTCAAATATTTTTTTGTCTCAACCCTCCCTTTCACTACTACCTCAAAATATACTATAATACTTTTCATACTTCTCATTTTTCTTTTCTTCTCATTACATACATCAACACAAGAAAGAAAAAGACTTCTTGTATAGGTGTAGTATTTCTTCTATCTAGTAAATGTCAAGATGATGGATAATAACTTGAGATTTAGTGGAATAATTAGTAGGATATAATTAATGTGGAGAACATGCTATTGTGGTTATATGAGTTAAAAGGAATAATGACACCACTTTCTCCATGTTATTTTCACTAATTTTCATGCACTTCAATATAATAATTTAAATATTAAAATTCATAAATACCAACATTTTTTCACTTATTTTAATATTAAAATAAGAGAGTTCACTAATTTAGTTAAGCAGAGACTATTATGCATAATGAATTTATGTTCTGGACTGAATCTCCACTTAGTAAAATAACAACCTCTATTTCAGAGTCAATAGTGGTCTCAAACTTGAACTATGATGCTTAAGAGAAATAAACTATCACTGCTTACACATAATAATCAAGGTGTTGACATAAACTTTATTAGTCAGCACATTATGACCTCGTGCTATCCCGGTTTTCATGAGTGTTTTTGAGAATAAGCTCAATTCTCATAGGAAGCGACCTACTTCCAGACTCACATAGGTGAAATTTGTCAAGAGTGCTCCTGTAACTCTAACACCCCACTCATACGAGATACATACTTTCATTAAGAGTTCATAGACTCAACCTCCACAAATCATTACAGGTAAATGCACTCACATCATAAGGAGGGAATAAAATAAAATAATAGTATATTCCACAATAAGTCATCATATGATTCATTTTTTCCATTGAACCTGGTTATAAGATTTCTAATCCCTAGGTTAGATTTCCTCATATATGACTCAGAAATTTATAGGCTTAAAACCTATCCCTCTCGAATGCCTAAGTGAATCTGCAAGATTATCACAAGATTTGACATGATCAAATGTTAATGGTATCACTTGTCAAATATGATTTTACAACAAAATATTTTTTCTCATGGATCTGAATTTATCAGTGTAATAATAATTTTGTACTCTACTAATAATATTGGTACTATCACAATAAATCTCTAAATCAATTCACTTTTTCACTAGCTAAAGTTAAAGCAATAAACTTAGCCTCCATGATAGAGTTAACCATAATAATTTTTTATCTCCAAACACATAGCACCAAGCATCTCCAAACATATCTCCATAAAAAAGCCTTTAAGTACAACAGAATATTTTTTATAAAATAAGCTGTAGTTTTCATACCAAGTAAATATATATGGCTTGCTTGTACCTAGTGGTGTTCACGGTTTGGTGAAAAATCAAACCAAACCAAACTGATAAGAAAATGGTATTTGATTTGGATTGGTTTGGTTTGATTTTGAATTTTAAAAATCGATAATATTTGCTTTGGTTTTGGTTTTACTAAGAAAATCAAAGAAATAACCAAATCGAACCGATAAATTTTATATATAAAATTTATAATTATTTGAATATATATTATTAGTTTTTCATAAATAATTATAAATATTTTATACCTTGTAATCATTAATTTTGATTTTAATATACTTTATTTCACATGCACTACAACACCTTTTAAATTCTATTACTTAAAAAATATGTCCAAACCCAATACTCTAAGGCTAATTGTTTATATGTGATGTGACATATTACTAATTTTTTTAATTTTCTTTGCTAAGACATTCATCTATTCTTTAGTCATTTGCCTCTTTGATTTTTGAATGGTTGAATATTTTATTTAAAATCGTATATTATTTCTGTGTGGATATTAGACATGTGAAGTGAAAAACCTCTAAAGTTATACAACTTGAACATGCTAAAACTTTAGTGTTGAAAAATAATAGAAGATTAAGATACATTCATCTCGTAATAGTAGAGAGAAATTCGTTGATTCCTAATGTTCACTTGAAATAATTATCTCATATCTATGTTGTTTTACTATTATTAATTTATCATTGGCTAGTTACAAATCGAAAAATCAAACCAAACTGAAAAGAACTAAACTGATGGTTATTTATTTTATTTGGTTTGATTTGATTTTAGAAATTTAAAAACCGACTAAATTGGTTTGATTTTGGTTTTAATCAAAAACCTACCCAAACCAAATCATGAACACCCCTACTTGTAATTGCTAAGTACTTTTATAACATACACAATGTCAGGCGAAGTACAATCAGTCAAATATCTCATATTTTTTATTGTGCTAGCATACTCTTATTTTTAGTTATCAAACCATTTTCACACATTTGAATCAAAAGAATTTCGAAACGCGTACAATCAACAAATTATATTTTACTATTTTTTCAATGTAATGTGACTTGTCAAGAAAAATTTCATTCACTTTTTTTATGATTTTTTTTATTTCAAGAATGAAATTTATATCACCAAATATTTTATGTCAAAATGGCTACTTAATATATTTTTATAGTTTCTTTGGTAACATCTGTATTAGAGCCAAAAAAATTCATATGCAATCAATAACATGTGAATTATTTCAAGATAATATATGCATTTATAACACTTTTTTTAAAAGCATTCTCAAAGATGCCACATTTTTCATGATGAATATTTTTCTCATTTCATCAACTCCTATTGTTTTGAGAATTTAATGAAAATAAAAGTTCATGAAAAGTAGTACCACTTTATTCATAAAAATATTAGGTAATTTCTTTTTACCTTTCCTCTGCTTGAATTGGGCAAGTAGAAAATACTTTATCCGTTCATCTCTTCCTTTTCATCTCTTGAAGAGATCTAGTGACGTTGAAGTGGAGTGATGTCGAGATATTCAATATTGATATCCACAATTTTTTCAAACTGTAACAAGAGTAAATTTTTTTAAAATTATTGGTGAATATACCGTAAATTACCGTTGAAAAAAGTTTAAAAATAAATATTTAAGTTGAGACGCGGATATCTCACTCTCTTTAAGGAGATTCGAATCTACTGCGGTATAATCTTTATAGATCCAATAGTAATTCTCTTGACTTGTTCCTTCCATGATACAACTGCCAAACGATGTTATATATCTCAAGCAACTCTGAATTAGTTGAAGAGACCAAAGTCCATCAAAAGAACACTTTTCTTTTTAATTTAAAATTATTCTTTTTTATATATTGAATTAGTTGAAGACTTAGAATATTTTTCTTTGTCTCAACTCTATCTTTCATTACTACCTCAAAATACGCTACAACATTTTTCACACTTCTCATCTTTCTTTTCTTCTCATTACATACATCAACACAAGAAAGAAAGTCTTTTTTTATATAAGTGTAATATTTCTTCCATCTAGTAAATGTCAAGATGGTGGATAATAACTTGAGATTTAGAGGAAAATTAATAAGAGAACATACTATTGTAGTTATATGAATTACAAGAAATAATGACACTACTTTTTCCACTTTATATCCTCTAATTATCATGCACTTTAATATATAATTTTAATATTAAAATGTATAAATGCCAACACAAAATAAATAAATTTTTGGAGTATAACACATTCCTTAAGAAAGCTTATTAATGAGTAATGTTATAAATATATTTATATTATAATGAATGTCTATAAATATATTTATATTATAGTGAATGTTTATCTTGTTTCTTTGGATAAAAGTTAGAAAATTTTTGTTCCCTCGAATGCAAATAGTTTTATGCATACCTCTTATGGTTGATACACACCATCCTCTTTTCTAGCAAGATGATACACACTAGTTAACAGCCAAGCATTACATCATAGGCACATTGAAAGTGGAGATAATTATACACATATACATAAAAAAAAAAGTTGATAGCAATGGAATGTCAATTCTCGGACTTTATTTGTTAAGTGTCTATTCCTTAGTAAGCAAAGTCCAAAAATCTATAAATTAGCTCATGCTTAACTAGTCAAGCAAAGAAACGATCCTACATCTTATTTTATCTCTCTAGCATTTTTATTTGTATACGTATTTTGCATTTATGATGAAATATATGAAAACTGACCCACCACTTCTTATTCTGGACAAATGAATCTCATCTAATTCACTAATTCAGAAAAAATACTAACTTTTTTTTATTTAAAAAAAAATTTCGTAGGGATATTTAAAATAGATGGTGATTGATAAAGAACTCTTTAATCATAATTTTTTGTATGAATATTGCATCGAACATGAAATTTCGCAGAAAAAAGATTAAATCTAGCATTGCTACTAAATCCAGAAGGTAAGTACATGGAATAATAATTTGTTATCTATAGGAAAGTAAGAACATTCTGATTAAACATATTTTAACTGCTATGCCTACTCACCTCCTATCCATATGCCAGCCCCCCAAGACTATTCTCACTCAAATTGAAAAAGTTTTTGCTAACTTTCTATGGGGAAATCTTGATGGCAAACAAAATATCATTGGACAAAATGGAAAAAAATTATTCCACCCTACTAAGGAGGGGGGAATTGGCATTAGCCTCTTCATGAGATTGCTAATACTTTTTCTTCTAAGCTATGGTGGACTTTTAGATCTAATAAATCCCTCTGGACTGATTTGCTAAAAGCCAAATATTATAGAAGAATTCACCCACGGCTAGAAAATTCAGTTACACTCACTCCCACACCTGGAGAAAAATGATGAAAATCAAAGGTAAGGTCCATCAAGTGGATGATTAACTCAGGTAATGCTAATTTTTTATGGGATAACTGGACAGGTAAGGGATACCTTGCACAATATGGTAATGCTTCTCCATCTGTTAAGATTCTAGTTCACTCTTTCATTGACAATGGTAAGTGGAACACTGGTAAACTCCTCCAATGTATTCCTATGGAGATAATCAGTGATATTCAGAGAGTTACATTCTCCCAATCTAGATGATCAACCTTTCTGAACTGCCACCACATATGAGAGATTTTCTTGTAACTCTTCCTAAAATATTACGAGAATAATCCATAACTACTCTCTTTTTAATATTATGACTTGGTACAAACATATCCCCTAAAAGTTTCCTTTTTCATTTGGAGGCTACTTAGAAGAAAGACTGTTGTGGATGTCAATATACTCAAATTTGGAGTAAATCTGCCTTCTAAGTGCTCCTGCTGCCTCAAACCTGATCAAGAAAGTGAAGAGCACCTCTATCACAACAGTGACATTATTAGTCAAAAGATTTGGGCACACTTTTATAATCTGTTCGGGATCAATAATAATAGTGCTTTCATCAGACATAAATTCATTAACTGGTGGATCAAAAGGAGTAACAAACCTGTTTTGTAGTTATCTCTCCAAGTCCTACCTTATATTATTGTCTGGAATATTTGGAAAGAAGTGTATAAGAGCAGATTTGACAACAAAAAGATGATCTCCAACAACATCATTATCCGAGTTACCAATAGTTCAATATTATCATTCATAAGCAATTTAACACTATTAATCCTTTCATTGATTGGAGACATCTATCAGAGATAATCTTCCTAGCGGAGCCAACTGTGAAGGTGACTGCTGTTAAATGGAATAACCCCAAGCTAGGTTATGTAAAGACAAACTCTAATAGTAGCTCCTGGGGAAACCAAGGGCCAAGTGGGGGAGGAGGAATTATTAGAGATGATAATGGGAAGATGATCATTTCTACTTATGCCACTACCTTAGGTGAAGAAATCCAACAACTATACTGAAAAAACTGCGTTACTGATTGGAATAGAATGGTGTTGCAATAAATATTTCAAAATTGATTGAAGTTGAATCAGATTCTGAAATGCTAATACATTGGATTATAGAGAAAACCAATCCGCCTTGGAATCTCAGCATCCAGTGCAACAAATCAAGGATGTTCTACAAAGATTTGATCATATTTCATTTCTTTACATACTCAGAGAAGGAAACACAGTTGCGGATAGGCTTGCCAACTATAGTGGTAAATGCAATACCCTATAATGGTTTAGCGACCCTCAACAAATGACATTGAAAGTCAGAGGTGACTACAATATAGATAGAATGCATTTCCCCTCTTTTAGGAGAAGATTTAATTACAAATGCATCTAGTGAGTAGGGGAATGGATAGATTTTATGCTTATGATGCCCCGTGAGTATATAAGGTATATCCCTTTTTTTGTGAACTTATATCCTGAAACCCTACCAATATTTTAGGAATAGATCTTCCATTCAGGTAGGTATTGGTTGTCTCAGCCTTTTTATACTTTAATGATCAATGAATAAAGTGCATTTTACCAAAAAAAAATGTGATTGATAGTAAAAAATTGATTGACTCGTTGAGACCTAATTCGATCTTCATAGAGTTGTAGAGATATTTTATTACAAGGTTTTACTATAGCATCTAGGCTCCCATAGGAACAACATATTTTGGTTCAGGTATTTGCTCATATAATCTCACTACACTACAAAAAACTGCTCAAAAAACGAGGGCCAAAACCGACAGACAGAGTCGAGATTTTGAGCAAAACCGACGTCAAACCGACGCACTTACTACCGTCGGAATTGTGAAACCGAAAGACAATGTCGGTTAAAACCGACGGAAAACTGACTCAGTCCGTCGATTTTGAAAGATTAAAAATTAATTAAAAAAATTTAAAAAACTGAGGGACAAGGTTGGTTTGTCCTTCGGTTTTTTGAAAATTTATATAAAAAATGCAACTACTTAAATTCGAACCCGGGTATTTACTATGACATTAGATAATTTTCGACTATACATTCTCTTTGATTAAGTTTTTCCTTTATTTTAATTTATTCTCTTCAACTGCATTTTTGCACTTAAAAAATCGATATTGTCCCTCGATTTTTATTAAAAAATAATAAAAAACCGAGGGAAAGTGTCGGTTTTCTTTAAAAAAATATTTTTTGAAAAAAAGTAATTTCGCAAATTTTTGAGCGAAAAAAATTGAGGGAAAACCGACCCTGTCCGTCGGTTTATTTAAAATAATAATTGAAAAATGAATATAAAAACAAAAACCGACGGACTGAATCGGTTTTCTCTCGATTTTTTATACCAACTCTGTCCATCGATTTTGTTCCCTCAGTTTTAGCAATATTTTTAGTAGTGCTAAATGGGGGGGCCACTTTTATTGTTACTGTTTTGATTGTTAAAATTAGATCCACTTATCTAGGACTCAATCTTGGTATAAGTCCACAACGACCAAAGTCGAAGTGTGAGCTTATTAGTGAAGCAAATTCAATGATGCAACAACTGGTACCATAGAGAAGCAACCATAAACTGGAGAGTCTTGACCAATTCGTCTATAAATAAAGAGGTTCTCATTCATTGTATTTTATTTATAAAGAGAAATAAGAAGTCTTCTCTCTTCTCTTTTTCTCTACAATATTCTTCTTCTTTCTTTATTATTTTATAACACGTTATCAATATAAGTCTCTAATCTTTTCTTTGAGTTTAGGCCATGAAAAACTATTATCTCTAAGAAATTGATGGAGCCGACTGCTGCATTATCGGAAGTATGTATCCCATATATTCCTAAGTAAAAAATATTATTTAGAAGTTATTTTGTTAATTGCAGTGGCTATAACGGTATTGAAATGATCCTCTTTGTTAATTGTGGTGGCTACAGTGGGAAAGCAAACGATTATGTGGGTATGTTTTTAGGTACAATGACACTTGATGCAGGTGTTGACTTGTTCACTTCACGCATAGAAACATAGTACAATCCATTTACTCTATATAGTTTAAATACATATATCGTACATTGCATTTTATAGTAAAGAAACATTGAAACTATGTTAGAGTTTACAAAAAATATATAACAATCAAAAGTGATAATACTTTCATAGGCTTATTTTGATTATAAAGGAAGATATGTTAGAATTTTTTTTTTATATTGATGCCTTGATTTATTTCTGAAGTAGCACTATTTTAATAGAGGTTCTAAATGATCATAATTTTATATGGTTAAGACACATTCAAATGAATATTTTATTCTTAGAGAATGAAAACTTTTGATAAATGTTACAACTATAGATCCATTCCTAGAAATGAATATGACAATATTTAGTAAAATTATAAATATAAATATGCTCTAGGTTGTGAATATGTCACGATCCTCCAAAAGAGGCAAAATAATTGAGGAAAAAAACTCTGAAATTTACTTTTGAAAGTAAATTTAAAATTTACTCTTTGAAGTAGTAAATACTTTAGAATTTACTCCCTAGTAATTATTAAGACAGTAAAATTTACTTCTAAATTAGTAAGAATCTTACATCTACCCCGAAGAGGTAGAACTTCGAAATTTTACTCCTTAAATATAAAATTTTTGAAATTTTCTCCCCCCCCCCCAAAAAATAATTTGAAAATATATCTGAGAAATATTCTAAAGCAATATCTTGAAAAATATTCTAAAGCAATATCTTGAGAAATATTCTAAAGAAGTGTTTCCTTTGGAAATGAAAAGAAAGGAGAAATAGTTGCAATCAAAAAGGTCCGAAAGTCTATGTCTCATACTATCGAAAATGTGTAATACATAAAAAGACTGAAACACAACCTGTAAAGTATCTCTCAAATGCGTGATAAGGAAAACAACATGTTGTTCACATTAGCGGATTGTAGAGTGACTAGTCTAAAGTTAAAGAATCTAATCCTGCAAGGAACAAGACACAAAAACGTCTACAAGGCAAATATTCTTGACCTTATTGGTGAAGATCTCCATGTATTAGTGCATCTATAGACAATTCCCTTCTCTAGCATAAACGACTGAGCACCCAAGTTTCACACATTTGAACAAGCTTGTAGGTAAGAACTTGGTTCTTGGATTGCCAAAGACTAAGCTTAGTGAGAACATGATTTTATGATACTTGTGCAAAAAAAAGCATGTCCAGTCATCATTCAAGACCCACAGGTGAAAATCAAAAAGGTCCACAGGTAGACAATAGGTCTTTTTAAAGAGTAAATTGCAAAAATGTCCTTGATCGTCCGCGAGACTCACTCACAAAGATAAAAGAATGAGGAAGAAGAAGCAAGTTCATCACTAAAAAACCAGGCAAACAAAGGAAAAGAAGAAGGAGAAGAAACCAAGAAAGCAGAAGGTCAAAATTAATGGAAAAAGCATATCTTTATCTTTCTCTCTGAAAAGAGAAATCTTCGGATCTGTAGAAAATTAGAGAAAGAAATATGTTTGGGAGGCTTAAAGAAGAAATAGAAAATAGAACTTGACAATAGCACGTGAAACCAAAAAAGCTCACAGTGGACAATAGATCTTTTTAAAAGATAAATTATGGAAATGTCCCTGATCGTCCGTGAGACTCACTCTTATTAAAAAGGTAAAATTGTGACCTATGAATTTTACTTGGTTGAAATGATTTTTTTTTCTATGTGCAATTAATGTCCGAAAATAATGGTGGTAAGTAGAGCCATTAATATAGGCTTGGGCGTTAGGGTGACTCAGCTAGCCTAGCTTGTGATTTGATAGGATTTGGCTACAATTATTGGAACTCATTTAAGAACAGGACTGGTGCCATCCGCGCTTCTTCTGACTATTGAAAGTGGAAGTTCAAGCTTTGAAGCTCATTTTCCAGCATTCCTTTCAATAAGGTTTTTAAGCATGAAAGAATTAATTTGAATAACAACCCGCCCAATTGCATAAATTTAAAATAATCAGAAAATATATAATATATGTATAATCTATGTCTAATATATATATAATCATGTATAATTAGTATATAATTTATGTATACCAACTAGGAAAAATAAATAAATTCTCTAACTCGTGAGGCTTGAGCGAGGCTAGCCCATGGGCTAAATGAAAAAATAAATTTTACTTTAAAAAATAGAAATTAAAAGAAAGTAGGTAAATATAACTAACAAAAAATTGAGCCCAAACTCAAAATCTACTTAGCCCCTCAAATTACAAGAACCAAAGTTTTAACATTTAAACAGAAAGTTATTTTAAAAATTAGAAAACAGGGCAAATTTAATACACACACAAACACACATAAATAGTACTTGATATTACAAAATATATCAAGATTTTTTAGTTTACACAATAAAACATCAGTTTTTTTTTTCAAAAAGTTTCCTCAAATTTTCACTCAAAATTTTATGTATAAAACGGTATAATATATATATATATATATATATATATATATCACTCAAAATTCTGAAAATAATTATAAAATTTGTATATCTCGCTCAAGGCTTAAAAAATTCGCTCGAAATCAATATGAAATGTGTATCCGGAAACAAGGTCGGCTTGAAGTAGCTCAGTCCAAGCTCGAATCGATACCCACAATGGAATGCTCGCCACTATTTTTAAAGCTTCAGACTACTATGGTGTGATGGGCGAGCACTGCAAGCTAGTTGGGAAATTTCTCAAGACTAGACCCCAAATGGAGAAAATTTCATGGGCATTTTCGGAAGAAATTTCAACACGAGGTGAGGTTAAAATTGGGGCTTATGACTGTCGAACCTGTTTTTCTTGATTTTTCAAATGAGGAAGACTTTGAAAAAATTTACTTTAATAGAGTCATTGAGATGGAAGGAATGTTAATGTGGAGTTTAAGCCGGAGGAGGATGCTCCATTTGCTCCGGTTATAGATTTTACTGCCGGAATTACCATTCCACTGTCATCATTGGAACTATGTGAAACACATTGTAGGTCCATGTAGAGTTCCTCTGTCCATGGACAAAATCTAGACCTAGTATAGCAAATGTCAGGTCGAAATTGACCTCATGAGGCCTCAAATCGACAGCATGTATATGGGATTAGAAAGCGAAGATTCTGCCCTCAAAGACTACACTCAGAAGCTAGAATACAAAGCCGTTTTTAAATACTGTACATTATGTAATACAAAGTAAGTGGTTCGAAAAGAAGAAGGTGGAGGAAGAACACAAAAAGGAGGATAACAGGAAGAAAGACGATGCTCAACTAGAGCAAGACAATCTCAAAACTAGCTCGGATACAAATGATGATGAAGTTAATAAAAGTCTTAACCAGAATGGTAATATGGAGGTTACAACAAACCTGCGGGGTAAAAAGAAAAAGGAAGGAGAATATGGAAGATTAAACAACTTCAAAACTACTAAGAGTTAGAAAAGGAACAGGAAAAGAAGAGAAGCAAGCAGGAAATTGAAAGTGAATAATATCACTAGCTTCAAGAATGCCACCGCGAAGGAAAAGGATACTCAAACAAAAGGGAAGATAGATAATACTTCCACCTTAGATGGACAGTATCAAGAGGCCACTGAAGACAACAATACAGGGGGAAGAACAGAACAAGGAAGAGCTACAAAACAGTATCAAAAATGATACTGATCCGGTAATAACTATTACTGATAAAGATGGAAATCAAGAGGAAGCAAGAAATAGCACCAACAATAAAGAGGACTCTCAGAAAACTAAAGCACAAATAGAAGAGGAAAGCCAGGACAGAACTCCCAATAAGATAAATGGAGACCTCCCTACAAATATAGCTGCGCCTGCCGAGCTATATGGCAATGAGCTAGCTGTCACCAATGGAGACATTACTCAAAATCCTCAACTACATTCTGGAGGCGCCACCTAAATATGGAAAAAGTAGATATCATCAACCAGAATCCCAAGCACACTATCAATGAATCCCAGGGAAGTGAATGACCAATGGACAAACATGTTGGATAGTTACTCTGTGACACATCTGGAAAGATCAGGTTCAGATCACAAAATCATCCTCATCAAGTGCTCCAACAGCAACTCCAACAAGTACTACGAAGGGAATCACATCTTTGCGACACACATGTGATGATGGATCTAGGAGCGGCGCACCGCGCTAGACACATCAGTGCTATGGGCGATGCGAGGCACATGCAGGTTTGGACGACCAGAAGTCAAATTCCAATTCTACTAGAAACAAAAGCTGCAAAACTCAATTCGAATCTAAAAAGGAACAATGACAACTTAATCTACTATTATAAACATCCTTTACTTCCATGTTTTAGGCATCCAGCACAAGTACTACATTATCATATTGAGTATTCTTAGATTCAAGTGTTGCACAGTTCATACTTTGAGAATTTGTGTAATAGTTTAGTTGACATTTATTGAAATTTCATCAAGTTCTTGTGATTCAATATAGTCTTGGAGATTAGCTACTCAATTACTTATTTTTGTAAGTATTTCATTATGATTTCATCTATATCTTTTATTTGCTTTCTCATAAACATGAGCGATTAAATCTCTTAGGCTAGGGTTGTGGGAACCATGATAGATTAACGAATATAGGCATAATAAAATAGTGATTCTTGAATGGTGAATTACGCGGATTGTTGTTCTCTTCGTTTTAACTAAAGTTTTAGTGGTTACAAATATTGAAACATGTTCGCATCTTCAACTTGCCTGACCAAGGATGTTGAAGCGAGGAAAAGAGATAACAATGGAAATTTGAGATTAATAACTCTTATCTAAATTAACTTGAGCTCTAACCGAGGATAGTTAAAGTGAAGACTTACTACAAATTTAAACTATACACACTTTTGAGACCGAGAGGAGATGGGTGAAAAACATCTAATGTCCATTTGCGAATGCAACGTATATACACTTTAAGACCGAGAGGAGATAAGTGTAATTCTTAAGTCGAGAAATATTAGATGTACTCAACGTAAGTCTTACACAACATTCACCAGGATAGATCACTAGTAAAAGCCTACTAAGTTATGAGATCATGGGAAACACAGTCCTTGTTTCGCTTCATCAATTTGATACAAACTCAATTATTTCTAGAATTATTTTCTTCTTTTATTTGAAATCTCCCTTCCGAAATATTTATTAAAAGTTAGCTTATTTTCATCATTAACATATTATTTCAGTCTATTCACTGTGGGATCGACCTCAATCTTTGTTGTGTTACTATATTTGCCAGCGATCACTTTATACTTTAATTGCAAGGTTTAATTTAAGTGTGATCGGTGAATTTACGCATTTCTTAGCTGTATTTTACCCATACTTTACTATGTTTTGAGAACAAATTGTGTGTGTTTTCATGTATTTTATGATATATTTGTGAAAATGAGTTAACACACATGATTAGATCCTTTCAGGGTTTAAAGTGATGAATTTGGGCTTGTTTGAGGCTTAAAGAGCAAAAATGACAAAACGAGATTAGAGGAATGAGTATATAGAAGTTGGTATCGCGCAAACACTTCTGTGCTATGGCCTGCACGAAGCGCCATGCACATCGATGCTATTGGCGGCACTAGGCACAGGCGGGTTTGGGCAGCCAGAAGTCAAATCCCAATTCTACTAGGAGAAGAAGCTGCAAAACCCAATTCAAATTCAAGAAGGAATAACGAAGGCTTAATCTACTATTATAAATACCTTTTACTTCCATGTTTTAGGCATCCAACACAAGTACTACATTGTCATATTGAGTATTCTTAGATTCAAGTGTTGCACAATTCATACTTTGAGAATTTGTGTAATAGTTTAGTTGACAATTATTGAAATTTCATCAAGTTCTTGTGATTCAATATAGTCTTGGAGATTAGCTACTCAATTACTTATTTTTGTAAGTATTTCATTATGATTTCTTCTACATCTTCTATTTGTTTTCTCATAAAAATGAGCGGCTAAATCTCTCAGGCTAGGGTTGTGGGAACCATGATGGATTAACGAATGTAGGCATAATAAAATAGTGATTCTTGAATGGTGAATTACGTGGATTGTTATTCTCTTCGTTTTAATTAAAGTTTTAGCGGTTGCAAATGTTGAAACGTGCCCATATCTTCAACTTGCCTGACCAAGGAGGTTGAAGTTAGAAAAAGAGAATAACAATGGCAATTTGAGGTTAATAACTCTCATCTAAATTAACTTGAGCTCTAACCGAGGATAGTTAAAGTGAAGACTTATTACAAATTTAAAATATACACACTTTTGAGACCAAGAGGAGATGGATGACAAAAATCTAATGTCTATTGGCGAACGCAACGTATATACACTTTGAGACCGAAAGGAGATAAGTGTATTCTTAAGTCGAGAAATATTAAATGTGCTAAATGTAAGTCCTACACAAAATTTATCAGGATAGATCACTTGTAAAAACTTATTAAGTTATGAAATCATGGGGAACATAGTCTTAGCTTAGCTTCATCAATTTGATACAAACTCAATTATTTTTAGAATTGTTTTCTTCTTTTATTAGCAAACGCCCTTCCAAAATATTGATTACAAGTAGCTTATTTTCATTATTAACATATTGTTTCTGCCTATTCACTATAGGATCGACCCTAAACTTTGTTGTGTTACTATATTTGACAGTGACCACTTTATACTTCAATTGCAAGATGTAATTTGGACGTGATCAATAATATCCAGCCTAAACTTATTTCTGATAATCAGACTGATTTCATTAGTGAAAGACTTATCACAGATAATGTACTTCTTACTCAAGAAATCATCCACAATATCAAGAAGGTTAAAGATAAGGATAACATAGTCATTAAACTAGATATGGAGAAAGCCTGTAATAAGATCTCCTGGAGTTTTCTCTTAGAGGTTTTGAAGGGAATAGGATTTGGTGATACCATGGTTGGAATTGTTCAAATACTTGTCTCCAATTCTTGGTACTCTATTCTTATAAATGGAGAGAAAAAGATTTTTTTCCCTCCATTAGAGGCCTTAAACAAGGAGATCTTCTGTCCCCCTCTTTGTTTATTCTGGCGGCTGATATTCTGTCGAGAATGCACAATAATTTATTCCTCGAGAAGAAGCTTATTGATTTTAATATGCCTATCAGAGGTCCATAGGTGAATCACTTAGCATATGCCAACGATGTTGTGATTTTATCCTCTTGGGATAAGAAATCTATCAATATGATAATGAGGCAGCTTAAGAGATATGAAATCATCTCTGGGCAGAAGATCAACATGAACAAAAGTTGTTTCCTCACAGCGCCTCATACAGACTGAAAGGTCAGGAAGAAGATCAAAAGATATACTGGCTTTAAACACTAGAATTTCTCTTTTACGTACCTCGGATGACCCATATATGCAGGGAGGAAGAAAATCTCCTTCTTTGCGGATATTGCCACCAAGATCATGAAAAGGCTAGTGCTTGCCAAGGAAAACTTATCTCATATGAAGGAAAAACTATTATTATTCAACAAATATTACAATCTCAGACTATGTATCTCCTGGTCGCGATCAAACCTCCAAAAACTATTATTTCTCAAATAGAGAGATATCTCTCTAACTTTTTTTGGGGACAAAGCTAAGGCAAAAACAAATATCATTGGACTTCTTAGACTAGTATGTGTGTCCCTAAAGAGGAAGATGGAGCAGGTTTTAAAAGCATTCACGACATCCAAACTTTCTTTGCTATAAAAAGATGGTGGAGATTGACAACTCAACACAATCTCTGGACCAAATTCCTCATTACTAAGTATTGTATTAGAACTATCTTGGTTGCTAGGAAATGGCCTTCAGGCCAATCCCAAAGCTGGAAAGAATTGATGGAGATAAAAAACATTACTGAACCTCATATGATCTGGAAAGTTAACAAAGGGAATGCTATATTTTCGTGGGATAACTGGACTAGTCTCGGACGTCTAGCCTTATCAGATTCCTCCCCTTCCAAGTTTGGTAATAACATGATCCAAGAATACCTTATTGATAACTCTTGAAACCTTGACAAGATTCAACAAATCCTCCCTCTAGACATTTGACGGCATATCCAAAAAATTCAAGATTTTGATAGAGAAAAAGAGGATCAGTGCCACTGGATGCCATCTATGGATGGATCCTTTAGTTGCTCTACTAGTAGGGATATTATCAAGCAAAAAAGGAACACCAATAATACTTTGGTCAATATTTGGCACAAAAGAACTCCTTTCAAGATGTCCTTCCACTGTTGGAGAATTCTCAAGGATAAACTCCCCTTAGATGATAACGTATCCACGTTGGGCATTAAGTTGTTTCAAAATGTTCTTATTGTCAAATCCCTACTAATGAAACAAGTCATCATCGTTTTGTTACTGGGCAAACAGAAAGCAGTTTGGGATCCTTTTCTCCAAAGCTTTCGGCATCAACATCAAGGGTCACAGTCTAAAGGTTCTCCTTTGGAGGTGGTGGAGCCACCCTTCAGGTAATGTTTTACTAAAGAACATTCTCCAAATTCTCCTTAGTATTATTTGTTGGAATCTTTGGAAAAGAAGATGCTCCAATCGACATGGTCACGTTAGTATTTCTATTAGGAAAGTCATTCAAGATGCAATTTTTAACCTTAAAATTTCTCTATCAAAAGATTTTGAGGGATTTAACTTGGGTACCTCGTGGAAAAAGTTATGTGAAATAGCCGACAGTTTCAGGCCTAAGCTTAAATGTTTCCTAGTGTATTGGGTAAAACCCCCCCTCCCTTTATTATAAACTCAATATAGATGGTAGCTCGATGGAAAAAGAAGGAAAGGATGGAGTGAGTGGGATTCTTAGAGATGACAACGACAATCTTGTGATGGCCTTCTCTATCTCCTCGAATTTCTGCTCCAACAGTACCGCCGAAGCCATAGCAGCAAACTTTGGACTGCAATGGTGCCTCGACAACAACCAACACAATTTCATCCTTGAACTTGATTGCAAGATAATTGTGGAGATGATCAAAGGAACTAGCACCCCGTCATGAAAACTTACAACAACAACCACCCAGTATAATCCCACCAAGTGAAGTCTGGGGACGATAAAATGTACACCTTACCACTATCTTAGGGGTAGAAAAGCTGTTTTCGGTTTAAGAGAAACAGACCCAGCAACACAATAATAGCACAGGAGACACATTTAATATCTACAACAACTAATGCTCGCACCAGCTAAAATTCCAAGAAAAAAAACATAAAGATTCAGCACTGTTTTAGGGAGGCAAATATGGTAGCAGACGTGCTCGCCAAGAAAGCTGCTACTGAGGATATATAGCTCTAGAATTTTTACCAACATGAATGAACTTCCAAACAATGCTAAGGGAGTTTACAGGATGGATAAAAGGGGCATCGCCAATTTTAGTATCAGGAAATATAAGAAAGGGATTGACTAAAGATTTCTTTAATGTATAAGAATTCTCATGTTTAGAATCCTTAACAGTTCATTCCACCTTTCGTGAGCTTAGTACTGTAAAACGGAATCCCCCTTCATGCTTTTGTTCTTCTCTTCTCCTTTCTTTCTACTCACTGTAACAGAGCTATGATTTTATGCCCTCCTCTCTCTGTAAATACTTTTGGTGGAATTGACGCAGTAGGAGTCCAAGCCAAAACCTTCATCACCACAGGGATAAAAACCTGGGCGAGTGGCTTAAAATTAAAAAAGAAGAAGTTATAATTAAAATTTTAAAAAATTATGAAAAATATTGGCCGGCTCACAATTCACGTAAATCTTGATTGAACTGATTATTTTAAGAACCATCAAAGTTGCTCGTCAAATTTAGAGCCTGTACAAGTTGGATTTGGCCCATATTAACTGCGCTAGAGACAATATTTGGAGTCTCTACACTTTGCTAGCAAGTATATAATGTTATTGTTGCTTTTTTTTTTTTTTTTGACTTTGACCTTAAAAGAAATTAAATATAAATTTTTTTATTCATTCATAGTTGTTGATCTAGTGATCACATATCTTCTCTTTATTAATATTTTGTTTTAGTAGATTTTTCAACGAGACGCATTATGGACATGAGCCAAAAGATATACTCAAATTTTGAATTAACGTACTCTTTTTGGTACATTAACGATGTATATAATTTAAAATATTCTGCGCTCTATTCTTTAAAGAACTAATGAAGACCTTTAGCATCAGTGTTAACCATTGGCTACCCTCGTTGCAACTAATTTATTTGCATGTTGTTGATGTTGACGTTTAGGAGTTTTTGTTGATATAGTCCACTGAGTTGTTCTTGTTTCTTTACTCATTTTGTTCTTGCAAAGCTACTAGTACTTTTTCTTGTTTTTAGACGTTTTGACTTTTTCCAAAATTTGGAGTTGGTAGTGTCTTATAATAATATTATTAATGTGAGGCTCCATAACTACCCCCTCATATAATATGTCTAAATAACCATTCCTAGTGAAGTTGAGTAGATCTTTTGGCATATAAATATACTTATCCCTAGAGAAAATGGTTATTAGTCTTTGAGTTTTCTTTTTAATATTTGTCATTGATTCTAATTGGTTGATAATTTAGAAGTTGTTTGGTAGGACGTATAAGCATAGTGATAAATATTGTTAATAATATTGGTATTAGTTATGTTGAAATTATTTTTTCGTATTGTTTAATTTTATATATTAAAAATAATATGCTTTGCTTTTTTCTTAAAAAGATTATCTATTTACAAAAATATTCTCCACGAATATGGTGGGACGGATGTGAAAAAGATTTTGAGGGGCAACTATGCTTTTAATCATATTAGCACATACATTAAAAACTATTGCATTGCTAATATAATGATTTGTCATATATCAATAATTGTACATAGCAAAACATTAGACAGAGCGTATAACTAATACTTGCGTCTAAAAATATGTTACAGTGTAGACGTTACCTATTTCTTAACTCAATAGGTTTGATTTTAATTATCATAAAACGAGAGACTCCGCGACCCACTCAAATCTGTAACAATTAATAATATACCAAGTCTTTAACATTTCGTGCATGAATTTGAATGGTGGACTAGAAAATTTAAAACTACTATCTTCTTAGAAATAGTCAAAAGTGGGGCTCATTCTTGTGAGAGTTGCTAAACCTAGAACCATTGTCGTCTCACCATAGTCGACATTTTTTCGACCTATAAATACAGATACATATTACTCTCATCATCACACAAAATCAAGCAACACATACAAGTGTAGAACTTCATAATTACAAAATTATAGATATGGCTTCAAGTAGTTGCCTCTTTCTTCATGTGTTAGTGATATTGTTTTCTCTAGCAGGCATGGCTTTTTCGGATTTTTCAGATGATTTCTACGATGATGTTTGTCCCGAAGCTTTAGCAACTATTAAACGGGTTGTTGAGGATGCAGTCCGGCAAGAGAGGCGAATGGGCGCCTCTTTGCTACGATTACATTTTCATGATTGTTTTGTTAACGTAAGATTCTTTTTCTCCCGCTTAATGTTTTTCATTTCATTCTAATTTCAATTTTTTTGAAAGCATTCTAGTGTAGTCATATATTTTGGTTGCTTGAGATGTCGTTGCTAATGCACGTCTTGTAAATATAGGGCTGTGATGCTTCAATTCTCCTTGATCAAACAGATACTATTGAAAGTGAAAAGACTTCTCGTGCTAATAACAATTCTGCAAGAGGATTCGAGGTGATTGATAGAATCAAGTCGGAGGTTGATAAAGTTTGTGGACGTCCAATTGTATCTTGTGCGGATATCTTGGCAGTTGCAGCCCGTGACTCTGTAGTTGCTGTGCGTATTAATTACTCCCTTATTGTCTTAATATAAGCTAAAACTTTAATTTGCTCTCGCCAATTTTTTTCCTAACCATCACTGATGTTTAATTTACGGTCCTGCATTGTCCAATTATTTAGTAAGAATCATCAACTATTCAAAAATTGATCAATTACAAGAAGAAAATTAAACTAGAATAACCAAATTAAGTACAGATTGATCAATTAGATATTTTTATGTTGTAGATCTATTTCTTTGAGCAAAAATTTTAAATTGCTAATGTAATTATGAACTTCCAGTGTATAACTAAACGGAAACATTTATACATGACAGTTGCATGGACCAACATGGGAAGTGGAACTAGGAAGAAGGGATTCCACAACAGCAAGTAGAACTACGGCCGACAATGACATTCCAACTCCATCGATGGACTTACCAGCACTTATCGACAACTTCAAGAAGCAAGGATTGGATGAGGAAGACCTCGTGGCTCTCTCCGGTGGTCACACACTAGGGTTTGCTCAGTGTTTCACCTTTAGGAATCGCATCTATAACGAAACTAATATAGACTCCACCTTTGCAAGTCAACGCCAAGCGAATTGTCCACAGAGCGGAGGTGATTCCAATCTTGCTTCTCTTGATCCTACACCTGCTCTTTTCGACTCGAAATATTTTAGTAACTTGGTGTCCAAGAAAGGGCTTTTGCATTCTGATCAAGCGTTGTTTAGTGGAGGAGAGACCGATGAGCTTGTTAAGACATATAGTACGAACCTAAGGACTTTCTCCAAAGATTTTGCTGTGTCTATGATTAAGATGGGTAACATTAAGCCGTTGACTGGAAATCAAGGCCAGATTCGTGTCAATTGCAGGAAAGTAAACTAAGCAGGGCAAATGAAGCTGATAAAATCACGTTTTTCTGGTTATTTTCAATTGTAATTGTGATATTTATTTGTTTGTAACATTTGTTAATCAAGTTGATTGTGTGGTAATTTAATTATTTTTGTTGAAAATGGATCTTATTATTTTAATTTGGGGTGTGAATAATCGAGATGTATTTTTGAATGAATGAATAATTAATTGGATTTTAATAAGTAATTGCTTATCTTTCGTGGTGTTTGATAAATAGATTACAAAAACAATAAGTTGCTTAATTGTTATTTCTAACGTACACAACAGGACCCAAAAAAAAAAAAATTGACATTAGTACCGTTTAGTTTCATTAAATTTCTTCTCTTGTATATTCAAATTGAGCTAGAACTAACTATGTTTTCTGGACTTCGTTATAAGATAAATTTGAAAAACAACTCAAAATTTAAGAAAGAGAAAATTTGACCTTAATATTTACGAATTAGTTTAATACATTAACAACTTCTTAGATTTGTTAGCATTTTTTATTTAGACACTTGAATTATGACTTGTTTTTTTTAGATATTTTCGGTTCAAATTTTAATTTTTTTTTGTTTATATGTGTTCTTCAAATAATCATTACATAGATAAGTTAATCACAAATATTGAAATATAATTTGTGATCGATTACAAAAATCTGCTTCTAACAGATATGGTCATTTCATCGCAAAGCTATCACACGTATTTGTTGCAGAATTATTATTCCGTCATAAAATTATTAAGGCAAACAAATTAAATCTATATCTATATATAATATGAAGTTATGCATTAGAGAAGTGATATGACACCTCTCTTTGACCAAAGATTCTATTTATCTTTTTTGATAATTTCTCTTATATTTTTATTTACTTATTATTGTACAAAAATAAATGTGTCAATTACTACCTATTCATTTCTATTTTTTATTGTAAAAAAAATAAATGTCTCAAAATTTACTACTCCACTTATTTCTATTCTTTATTGTAATATTTAAAAGTCTAAATATTTACTACTCTAACCTTTTATTTCCTCTATGAAGAATGAAAATATGTTAAAATAGAGTGTGTGTGTGTGTATGTATACAAAAAGATAGTCAAAATAAGAGTGATGTGACACTTCTTTTGGACCAAAAAAACTTTTTTTAACTTTCTTCTAATTCGAAAATGATATAATATCTCTTAATATTTGAAATATTTTTCTCTTTTTATTTAGTTTATTTATAAGGAGTAACTACTCATAATTCACATATCTTTAATCTATACTCTTAATAATATCCATAACTTTCAAACTTTTCATATTCATAACCCCCAAACTTTAATTTGTAAGTTTGTGACGCCTAATGGTATTTCTTAATTTTGCCTATATAAACTCAAGTTTTGTTAGCCACAAGTATGCTGGTAATGTGATAATCTTCGATACTGATAAAGACGGAAAATTGTTGCGCATCGATAAGAGTTAATTACATACTTATTGAGGTGCTCTTTTAGTTTCCATCAATTCCTTGACCAATTCATTAGTATGTGACATTTTAAATGGATCAAAGGATAGAAACTCCTCGTTAGAATGTCTAATATAGATATGTTGTATGTGGTCCATTGTCATAATGTAGACAATTGGTATACTTGCTTGGAGGATAATCGTCTACATCTTTTTTTGTGTGTATTTTATATTATTATAATTAAATACTTTATTTAATTTATTTATAATTGTATTAATTTTTTTTAATTGGTAATATATGATGAAAAGTTTTGACATATCTTTAGGGAGCACAACATGATGGTGGATCTATTTGCAAAGGAAGACACAAGAAATTTTTTTTGAAGCATTATAAAGAATTACATTTGCTAGATTTTTTTTTTTTACTTTGGCTAATTGTAATATTAACTTGGCTACATATATTGACAACATTACTTATTTGGTCCTCTTCTACTTTTTGTTATAAAATATAATTTATATAATTATCTTATTTTAATCAAAAATATTATGATCAGGAGTTCCATTTTAATTATTCTCGCAAAGAAAATTAAAAGACGAAATAATTTATTGTTACACCCTGTAGGTTCTTGACACTTAGTTGGCTTATTTGCATGTTGGTTAAGATTTTTAGAATGTCGTACGTGCGAGAAAAAGGCCCGGAGAGAGACCGGACAAGTGCCAAGTCAGAGCGTTGCAAGGCAAATGCGACTTATAAATTGCATTCGACAAATGCGAATTATAAATCGCATTCGACAAATGCTACTTAAAGGCCTCAAGTATATAAGGCTCCTACTTCGTTTTAAATCATTTTCCCTTCATATAATTTCCAGTAAATGAACAGAAACAGAGGGGAACAAAGGGTTTGATTAAATTTTCTTCCGCTTACACTATCAAACGCAGTCCAAACTCGAATTAACGTCGGGTAACGAAGTATAAAGTTGCCGGGAGCATTCCTGCGGAATTAATTTCGCGAAATTCGGCCGGCGAATTGTCGTCACGCTGAGCTAAGGTAAGTAGAATTGCTCCAAACTAGTGTTAATATACTCCCATCATTAAAGTGAGTATTTCTCCCTTTTAGATCCCCGAGAAACAACGAGTTTTTGGTCATTCTTCGATAAGTCGAAGAATAGGCAGTAGGTATAGCCATAATATGGTTTCTTTCCAAAATAATAGTATAATTAATTCTATTCTTTCGTGAATATGAATACAGTTGGGAGAAATAGCTGAATACTAGCCGAGCTACGCTAGTTAATCAGAAAGTCGGCAGTTGAGGTATGTAAAGCCAGTTTCTTTCGGCAAGCTAGTAGTTCTAGTATAGCAAAATAGTACGAATTTCAGTAGAGTGTTTTAGAAGTCGTATATTATGTTCAGTATGAAATTTAGTAAGCATGTTAGAAATATAATACAGTGTTCAGTATGAAATTCAGTAAAATAGTATAAGTCCCAGCAGAATATTTCAGAAATATTATTACAGATTCAGTATATTTCAGTATCAGATTCAGTACATTTCAATATGAGATTCAGAATAGAATACCAGAACATAAATATTATTATCAGATCCACTATATATATCACATGTGCCTATTGCTATCTGTGGAGACATGATTGTTCTGTGTTGGGCACCCTTAGAGCTTCCTTGACCGCCCCAGGGTTAATAGCTGTGTCGACTCGCCCGCCAGAGGGTGAAGATATGTCGCTCTACGGAGTGACATGTCGTCCGCCAGCTGACGAAGATGGGATGCAGATTCCCCATAGCAGGCTGATCAGTACTATACCACACCCCTTGTCGAGCGCTTGCGCCCGGGGTGCAGATTACAGTTTTCAGATTACAGATTTCAGATTTCAGGAGTCCTCCAGACTCAGATACAGCTATAGTCAGGGGCCCAGCGAGCCCAAGTTGCATACCCAGGGGGCCGGCTGGATGCTCATAGTTACTTGGTGGATGGTATGACCTAGGTAGGGGTATATAGATTGTGTGCTGGTTGGTACCTTACGGCTTATGCTGGTAAGGTTCTTGTATGCTATGTTGTGTTAGTTATTAATAGATAGAAAGTAGATCGCAATTTTATCAGGTATGACTCTTACTATCTTTAGTAAAGTTACGCTCTTTTCAGTCAGTCTCAGGTCATCTCCTATTACTTCAGTATCTATCAGTATTATTGTTTACTTTCAGTTATTTTCAGTTATTGCTTGCATACTAAGTACCAGTGATACTAACGCCCGTCTTGGGGTGCTGCATTACTTGCTTGCAGGTACTCATAGACAAGGAGCAGATCCTTCGTAGTTCCAGCCAGCGTACAGATTCTTCAGCTCTTGTCATCCGGAGCTTGACAGCTAAAGGTTTACTTCCCTTTTTGTTTGTCCAGTATGGGTAGGCCGGGGCCCTGTCCCGACCATCTCATTATACTTAGAGGCTTGCAGATTGTATATTCCCTGTGGTTAGTTGTACCGGTCGTGTGGGACTGTATGTATGTTTCAGTTTGCATGTAATGGTCGTGTGGGGCCTTGTTCAGTTGTCAGTTGGTGACCTTGTCGGTCACATATCAGTTCAATACTTTATTATACTTTTCAGTGATAACTAATCAGCATGGTGGTCTTGTCGGCCCGCATAGGTTCCCTTATGTTCAGTTGTTCTGGGTAGCTATTATATTCCTACAGGTGGTTATAGGCCTTGTTGGCCGGAGGCTGTATTTACAACTGTTATATAGTCCGTTGTTTTCATAAATCCAGAATTAGAGTCAGCCTGACACCGGAAGTGGTTAGGCTCAGTAGTCCAGCAGTCCAGGTCCTAGTAGGGCACCAGTTGTCAGTCATGCCTCCCAAGGCGGGGCGTGATATTTATTCTATGATGTCATTGTTTATCTTTTTGTATGTGTAATAATTTATTTTTGTCTTATTTTTTTCTTGCTTGAAGCGTATTTATAATTTTTTTATTTTAATTACTTTGTATGTAATGGTGTAGATTATTTATTGTATGCCTCAGCAACATAATTAAAAAAATCTATATCTATATATTTATATAATTATGGTCTTTGAAATAGTAATATGACACGTCTCTTATGAAGACAAATATTTATCTTTGTTCTTTCTTTTTTGACTTTCCCCTTATTTTTGTTATTTATTTATTTTATAATACATCCAAATTATTTATAACTCATATCTCTTCATCTTCCTTATAACTTCTACTCTTAAATATTATTCATAACTCTCATGTGTTTCATTTTCATAATTCTTAAAAATATTTATTTAATATGTAAAAGATTGTTAGTAAATAAATGTGATAATAGAGAGATAACATAGAAGTTCAAAAGCTTTTAAAAAGAAATCTAGATTGATGTTTCAACATATGACCCTATATTCTATTTATTTCACCATCCATACACTCTAAAAAAGAATTTGTTCTACGATGTACATATGAATGTTTTGTACTTAAAAAGAAGCAAGTAATATCTATTTTGCATATTAAAAAAAGATGAAAAAATGTATTATATCCCGAATGAAGACAAAGATCTACATCTTCTGTCCACTGATCTAAATATAAATATTACATATTATTTCATTAAAATAAAAAAACTGTCAATTTGTAAAATTATAATATATAAATATATATGTGTATATATATATATACTAACTTTTTTATAGCCACGCAAAACGCGAACAATTTCATTAGTTTTTTTCATAAAGTTAAATTTGTGACGAGATGGTAACAGATCCTTCAGTCACAGTTCTTATTTTTTTTCTTGGAGTTGAATAAATATATACACTTTAAAAAAGAAAAAGAAAAAAAAAAAGAGATGTGATTCAAATGACTATGCTACTGTGGTGTTAAAACTGAAGTAGTGGAAGGTAATGAAAAGTAATAAAATTGAACTCTGTTGATTAAGCTACCGGCAAAGATTGTGTTGATTTGATGTTTCAATCTATTAATCTCATGAGCAAGGGGTTTAAATCTATATATTCATTCTGACACCAAAGTGTTAGAGCAATTTTCATAAATAACATTATATAGTAAAATAATTATATAAAATAGTATATTTTTATTTTAATTATATAAAAAAATATTTTTTAAATATTTTTTTAAAGCAGATTAATGATAAATTTGAGTGTTGTATCAATCTTATAACGGTGCTAGTTAATATCTAATTAAATAAACTTGCATATTTAATATCAGTAAATTTCTCTCTGTTTTGATCTCGGCTTTCTTTTTTCACCATATATAAAAAGTTTAAACAATCAATCCATATCAGATCAAAAACTTCAAAAAATCGCATATTTCGTGGGGATTTACTTTTTTTTTGGATGTATCAATATTGCAAGTTTGGTGAAATTGATATTCATGCATGTATCAAATAAAATTGAAAGGTATCTTACTGGGTATGTATCATATGTATCACAAGTATAACTAGTAAACACCAACTGCCATTTTTAAAATTGTTACGGACAATACTATTATAATGTGTCCAATATATATATGTATCAGAAATAAATTAAAACAGTTCTTTGTGTATCAGTCTATTATCGATTGATACATTTTAATGTTGTATCATTAATATGAAAGCGATGTTGCTTAAGTAGTTGGTTGTATCCAAAAAAAAAGGAGAAGAGACTGATATATTGTATTATTAACATGAAAACTATATTATTCAAGTAGTTGGTTGTATTAAAATAAATCGTCGTTACTCGCTGATGAATAGATCTGCAAAATCTCTTCTTGTGGGCATTTGATCCCTTCGAATTCCTTCAAAGCTCAAACTCAAGAGCCTCAAACGGCTGTATTCCTTTCAACTCAAGTCTATAAATGTATCACCATGGCTGAATGTGTGTGTGTGTGTGTGTGTGTGAGAGAGAGAGAGAGAGAGAGAGATTAATTTCCATTAATCCATATCAGATCAAAAACTTTAAAAAATCACAGATTTCGTGAGGATTTTTTTTTAATATAGAGATAACCGGAGAAAATTTTAGGGGATTTCGAAGAGAAAAACTAGAGCAATTAATTTTGGGCAGTTACAATGAGAGAAGAAAAGGGAGTAATTGGAGAGAGAACACAGTAAGTTAAAAAGAGAAAATAGAAAATTTGATACAAAAGTAATTTGCTACTTTCTATAATTATTTTGCTATTTTTTAAATATTTTTTAAATAGATTTGTTAATTATTGTAAATAGCTAGTTAAGTTTGTTTAGTTATGCAATTTTTTTTCAATTAATTTTGAATATAATCATACAATAGCATAGACTAGCCTGTGATTAGAGCAGTCAAAATGGGTCAGCCAAACCCAAGCCTCGTGGGTCAAGAAATTTGATAAGCTAACTTATAACATATTCAACACCCACACATCGTCAAACATAGTTGAATCCGCTGATAAAATTATCTTAATTAACATCTTCTTTTCGTCTACATTCATATGCAAATTTAATTAGTATATATTATCAAATAACTATATGAAAATTAATAATATCTAAATTCACTTCAAAACATTACCACTTTGAATTTGGGTAAAGTCGTGCAATTGGATTCGAATTTGAGTTGCAACAAGTGTTTGAATATTTTCATGACAGATGCAATTTTTACACTTGATGAATAGAAATTTTGATATTAGGAATTTAACACTAAATGAGTAAAGATTGTGTAAGGTATTACGACTTGTTCGGTAATCACTATTCTTAGTTTTTACTTCTTTTTCACATTTTTTTTTAAATTTTAATTTAAATTAAACAATCTTTTGGCCGACGGGAGACCTCAGTCAAGCTTCAAGGGTTAGCGGGCTGACTTGAGTTGGGCTTATAAGCCTCAATTTAAATGGTTTAAAAAATAGAGCAATTTTCATAAATAGCACTACATAATAAAATAATTACACAAAATAGCATGTTTTATCTTAATTACATAAAGTAGCATTTTTTATTTATTTTCTGATACAGATTAATGAAACCCTTAATTTCCTCCTATAACGGTTCTATTAATATCTAATTAAGTAAACTTGCATATTTAATGGGAGAAAATCTCTCTCCATTTTGATCTTATTTTTTTTTGCCATATTTAAAAAAATTTAAATAATTAATACATATCTATAAAAATTTTAAAAAATCACAAATTTCGTGGGCAATTAGTACAAATCTGAAATCGTATATTTTGAAATTTTTTTATTTTATTTATTGTATCATCGTTGCAGATTTAGAAATTTTTTTAATTTCTTTGGTTGTATCAACATTTCAGTTGTCTGAAAAAAAATGTCTAAGTAGTTTTATCTAATACTGATATATTGTATCATTAATATGAAAATAAAGTATGTACCATAGAATGTGATAACTCAGATACTAGATAAACATTGTCTATACCATTTTTTATCAGTCTATTATCGATTGATACATTTTAGTATCATATCATTTATGAAAATGATATTATTCAAGTCGTTGGTTGTATCCAAAAAAAAAAAGGAGAAGAGGTTATATCATAGAATGTGATAACTCAGATACAAGATGAACATTGTCTACACTATTATTTATCAATCTATTATCGATTGATACATTTTAGTATTGTATCATTAATATGAAAACAAAACATGTATTACAAAATGTGATAATTACGATACAAGATGAAGATTGTCTTTATTATTCTATTATCGAATGATCATTCTAGTACATTACATATCTATTGATACAGTCTGTATCAAAAACATCTTGAAATCAAAATAAAAGATGAAGATAGTTTGTATCAATATGTATCAGTCTGATAATAACTGATATATACTGTATTAAATCTAACTCTAAAGCGGCAGCCTCGGCGCTATCAAATATCCCGAGCCATACTCTCTAGCACCATTCCTAGTAGAATCCCTTATCTCTGTCGCTAATTTCCCCCACGACCGCCTTCTAACCCCTCGGTACGACTTCTCCTTGGCGGGCTTCGCTCCAATTTCCCCAATATCCTGGGATGTCGAACCGACTTTCTTCCTTAATGGGGTACGAGGTAACCGTATCTGAAGTTGTTTCCCGAGTGGCGTTAGCAAGAACACCAAAAAAGAGCATCTATTCAGAGTCGTTAACATTGAAAGGGAGAAAAGATGTGTCTTCTTCACCAAAAAGTTTGAATCCTTTTTTTGCTTTCTCCAGAGATCTGCAATTCTCTGTATTCAGATCGCCATGGCTGAGAGAGAGAGAGAGGTTTTGGGGGCGAATGTTGACTGTGGAAGAGAAAATCGGGTAGAGATTTTTGAAAAATTGTGAGAGATTTTTAGCCGGTTACAATGAGATAAAAAAGGAGAATAATTATGAGAGAGAACACAGTAAGTTGGAAAAAGAGTCAAGAAAAAATAGATACAAAAGTAACTATTCCAAAAGAAATGGTAACTAGCTACTTTGTGTAATTAATTTACTATTTTTTGTAATTTATTAATAGGTTTGCTAATTATTGTAATTAGGTTGTAAGATTTACTTAATTATGTAATTTTTTCTAAAAAATATTAACCCTACCCAACCCTAATAGCGAGCTGATTTGGGATAGCTTCAAGAGCCAAGCCCATTTTAACGGCTCTACCTGTGATTTGATAGGAGCATGCTAAGATTGTCGGAGTCCATTTAATAACGAAGCTTCTAAGCTCGACTCAAATAAGTCTTCCAATCCATGAGGCTTGAGCGAGGTCGGGCTATGATACGATAAAAAAAATTGCTTAAAAAATTTAAAAATTAAAAGAAAGTAAAAAAATACAAATCACAAAAAGATAGCCCAAACTCAAAATCTACTTAGCCCATCAAATTAGAAAGAGCACAGTTTTAAAAGTTAAAATACAAAGTAATTTTGTTATAATTACAAATAAGTAAGTCATAAAATCCCAATGAATTTTCTAAACCTAAAGAAAAGGAGCCGCTCTATCTTCTCTTTCACTTTCGCCTCTCTTTTGTTGTTGGAATAGTTTAATTGTGGACTTGAGATTTAGTTTTTTTTTTTCACAAGATATTATATTAATAGAGATTAATATGCACCAGTACATGGCATAGCGACCATAACCGCTAGAAATGTTCGGGGGAGAGGATTTACATAGTAAATATTATAACTATCCAAATTAGTAGATGGCTTTTTTAGACTTAAGATCTATGTGTTTTAAGTATTTTCTAATTTTCATTTAGAAACGAAAATAATAATAATATAGTAGCCAAGACTCAATCTCGGGTCATGCCCCAGCTCTCAAAGGCCTGACCAAATGACCTAATCCAACAAATATATTTGAGGAATTTTTTTAAAATATATAATAATTCTTGATATATATATAAAGAGAAAGCGAAAACATTTTTCTAAAATTAATGAATGCACGTGCACCCCAACCCACCACATGAATCCGCCTCTGTTGACTGTGCTAGTGACCATATTTGGAGACTTTACACTTTGCTAACAGGTATATCATGTTATAGGAGAAATGACGACCGCTTCCGAGGTAGCTTAGATATATTATCCTTAATTGTCAATAACTTCTCACGCAACTCTAATTTCTCTAGACATTAAAAAATTCCCCTTGCTGCGTGTTGTTACATTCAATCTAGTCCAATTTACATTAAACATAAAACGTATTATTCAATCGTAGTTGTTGATCTATTGATCACGTATCTTCCCTTCATCAATATTTTTTAAAAAGTATTTTCGGTGGGACGCGTTATGCTAGAGGCTTTATGATTAATATTGAATTAACGTAGCTTATAAGTGATGAATGAGCCAATAATATAGAACACTGACTATATTATATTCTTTAAAAATCTAACGAAGACCTTTAGCATCAGTGTTAATCAATGGCTGCCTTCGCTACAACTAATTTATTTGCATGCTGTTAATGTTGACAGTCAGTATACATATATGTCTCTCTCTATATATATATATATATATATATTTGTTTTTCTTGATTTAGTCCGTAGTGTATTTGGCTAAATATTTAAAATTAATTTATTTTGAAAAATAGTTTTTTCAAAAAATATACTTTTATTGAGAAATAGTTTATATTTGACTAATAAATTTAAAAATCACTTTTAAAGAGTTTGTATCTTAATTATTTTTTCTTGCAAGCTAATACGTTTTTCTTGTTTTAGACAATTTGACGTTTTCCAGAATTTGGAGTTGGTAGTTTCTTATAATATTAAGTCTTAATGTGCAAAACTCCTTATGTCCAAATAACCATTCTTGTGAAGTAAGTCTTTTGGCATAGAAAATGGTTATTAGTATTAAGTTTTCTTTTAAATCTTTTTCACTGGTTCTCATTGATTTATTATTTAATTTAGTCACATATCGTATAAACAAGTGATAAAACTAGCTAATTCAATAACAAACATTTTTTCTGAGGAACATTCATATATACGAGTCTGTTCCTTTTTTTTTTAATTTTATAAATCCACTATAAATGTTCTAAATTTGTATGATCAAGGTGGGATTAGAATTATTTTTCTTTTAAATAACCGTGAAAGTATTTTTCTTAAGCTAGAAAAATAAAATAAATCAAAGGTTTAGCACGTACAATTTATTAATTACTAAGTCAAGACTGATATGGTGTTGATCTAGACGCCACCTATATATTTAATAGGTTAGATTTTAATTATCACAAAACGAGAGACTTTGAGACCCACTCAAATTTGCAACAATTGATAATATACCAAGTCTTAACATTTCGTGCATGAATTTGTATGGTGGACTAGAAAATGTAAAACTATCTTCTTGGAAATTTTCAAAAGTGTGGCTCATTAATCTTGTGAGAGAGTTGTTAAACCTAGAACCATTGTCGTGTTACTATAGTCCACATTTTTATTACCTATAAATACAAGGCAACATATTACTCTGATCATCATCACACAAAATCAGAAACAACACCATACAAGTGTAGAACTTCATAATTACAAAATTATAGATATGGCTTCAAGTAGTTGCCTCTTTCTTCATGTGTTAGTGATATTGTTTTCTCTAGCGGGCATGGCTTTTTCGGATTTGTCAGATGATTTCTATGATGATGTTTGTCCCGAAGCTTTACCAACCATTAAACGGGTTGTTGAGGACGCAGTCCGGCAAGAGAGGCGAATGGGCGCCTCTTTGCTACGATTACATTTTCATGATTGTTTCGTTAACGTGAGATTCTTTTTCTCCCACTTAATTGTTGTTGATCATTTCATTCTAATTTCTACTTTTGTCAAAGAATTCTAGCTGAGTCGTCATTGATTTTGGTTGCTTGAGATGTCGTTGCTAATACACGTCTTGTACGTAAATGTAGGGTTGTGATGCTTCAATTCTTCTTGATCAAACGGATACTATTGACAGTGAAAAGACTTCTCGTGCTAATAACAATTCTGCCAGAGGATTCGAGGTGATTGATAGAATCAAGTCGGAGGTTGATAAAGTTTGTGGACGTCCAGTTGTATCTTGTGCGGATATCCTGGCAGTTGCAGCTCGTGACTCTGTAGTTGCTGTGCGTATAACTCCCTTATTGTCTTAATATAAGCTAAAACTTTAATTTTCTCTCACTAATTTTTTTTCCTAACCATCACTGATGTTTAATTTACGGTCCTGCATTGTCCAATTATTTAGTAAGAATCATCAACTATTCAAAAATTGATCAATTACAAGAACAAAATTAAACTAGAATAACCAAATTAAGATACAGATCGATCAATTAGATATTTTTATGTTGTAGATCTATTTCTTCGAGCTAAATATTTAAATTGCTAATGTAATTATGAACTTCCAGTGTATAACTAAATGGAAACATTTATATATGACAGTTGCATGGACCAACATGGGAAGTGGAACTAGGAAGAAGGGATTCCACAACAGCAAGTAGAACTACGGCCGACAATGACATTCCAACTCCATCGATGAACTTACCTGCACTTATCGACAACTTCAAGAAGCAAGGATTGGATGAGGAAGACCTCGTCGCTCTCTCTGGTGGTCACACACTAGGGTTTGCTCAGTGTTTCACCTTCAGGAATCGCATCTACAATGAAACTAATATAGACTCCACCTTTGCAAGTCAACGCCAAGCGAATTGTCCACAGAGGGGAGGTGATTCCAATCTTGCTTCTCTTGATCCTACACCTGCTCTTTTCGACTCGAAATATTTCAGTAACTTGGTGTCCAAGAAAGGGCTTTTGCATTCTGATCAAGCGTTGTTTAGTGGAGGAGAGACCGATGAGCTTGTTAAGACATATAGTACGAACCTAAGGACTTTCTCCAAAGATTTTGCTGAGTCTATGATTAAAATGGGTAACATCAAGCCGTTGACCGGAAATCAAGGCCAGATTCGTGTCAATTGCAGGAAAGTGAACTAAGCAGGGCAAATAAAGCTGAAAAAATCATGTTTTTCTGGTTATTTTCAATTGTAATCTTGATATTTATTCGTTTGTTACCTTTGTTAATCAAATCGATTGTGTGGTAATTCATTTTCCAAGATATTGGGTCTTATTGTTTTCATTTGGAGAACAATAAGATATCCTTTTTTGTTTTTGGAATGAAGAATTAATTCCCTTTCATTTTTAATAAATAAATTGATTATCTTCCGTGTTGTTTGATAAATAGATCACAAAATTAAAAGAAGATGCATAAGATATCTCTAACGTACACAACAGGAAATAAACTTTAACATTAGTGTTTAGTTTCATTAAACTACTTCTCTTGTATATTCAAATTGAGTGAACATGAACAAATACGCTTCTAAGCGAATTTTGACTGTGAAATACTCTCCGTTATATTTATTACCGCTCTTTCACAACGGACAGATTCCCAATGTGTATCTCTCACGCTCCACCTCTATGTCGACACTGGCGACCAACGAGTCGGCATGTATTAACCAAAAGAAAATACCAAAGCGCTCAACTATAAGGGAGCCGTCAAAGGATCCCCCACCTTCGTTGGCCCTAAATCCAAGTTCTTATTAATATTGATAATGAATCAGATCTTAATGATGTATGCATTGAGAGATTTATTTTCACTAATGGGTCATAGATGCGTATATTAATTAAAGAATAATTTTTATAAATAGTAATATATAGTAAAATAATTATATAAAATAGCATTTTTATTTTAATTATATAAATTAGTGTTTTTTATTTATTTTTTAATACAAATTGATGAAAATCTTTAATGCTATATCAAAAATTCAAATCCTTAAATTCCTCATGTAACGACTCTATTTAATATCTAATTAACTAAACTTGCGTATTAATGAGAGAAAATATCTCTTTATTTTGATCTCGATTTTTTAACCATATTTAGAAAATTAGTTTAAACAATTAAGTCATACTTACAAAATTTTAAAAAATCACAGATTTAGTGGGGAATTAGTATTGATCTAAAATCGTTTATTTTGGAGATTTTTTTTGTTTTATTTGTTGTATCATCATTGTAGATTTGGAAAAATTTTTAATTTCTTTGGTTGTATCAACGTTTCAGTCGTCAGAAAAAATGTCCGAGTAGTTTTATTTGATACTGATATATTATATCATTAATATGAAAACAAAGTATGTAACATAGAATGTGATAACTCAGATATAAGATGAACATTGTTTATACCATTCCTTATCAATCTATTATCAATTGATACATTTTAGTATTGTATCATTAATATGAAAATGATATTGTTTAAGTAGTTGGTTGTACCAAAAAAAAAAAAGAGAAGAGAGTGTATCATAGAATGTGATAACGTAGATACAAGATGAACATTGTCTATATCATTATTTATCAATCTATTATCGATTGATACATTTGTTTTATTAATATGAAAACAAAGCCTGTATCACAAAATATGGTAACTATGATACAAGATAAAGATTATCTTTATCATTCTATTATCAAAGATTCATTCTTGTACATTATATATCTAATTGATACAGTTAGTATCAAAAACATCTTGAAATTATAAAATAAATAATGAAGATGATCAGTATTAATATGTATCAATCTGATAATAACTAATACATACTGTATTAATTCGCTATTGATACACAGAGATAAAAGTTTGAAAAAAATTGCAGCAAGAATTTTCCAATCTCGACTAGAGTGAAGTCCCTAATCTCGTTACTCACCGTTGACGAGAAGATTTTACACCAAGACTTGGTTTACCAGCATATGAATGGTGGTCGGAATCTCTTCATGGTATTGGCACTAATGGACCTGGGATCAATTTTAATAGCCCCATTAAAGGTTCCACCAGTTTCCCCCAAGTTATTCTTACTGTAGCTGCTTTCAATCGAACCTTGTGGCATTCGATTGCATCGGCTATTGCAGTTGAGGCTGAGAGAGAGAGAAATATTTCAATTAATTCATATCATATCAAAAACTTTAAAAAATTACAGATTTCGTGCGGATTTTTTTTTTCTTTGATAGAGATAATTTGAGAATTTGGGGAATTTGAAAGAGAAAAACTAGGGTAATTAATTTTGGACAGTTACAATGAGAGAAAAAAGGGGAGTAATTGCAGAGAGAATGTATTAAGTTGGAAAGAAAATACAGAAAATCTGATACAAAAGTAATTTGCTACTTTTTATAATTATTTGCTATTTTTTATAATTTTTAATAGATTTGATACTCACTGTAAATATCTAGTTAAATTTGCTTAGTTATATAATCTTTCCTTAATTAAATGGTCGTCGAATTTCAACCAAAATGAAGAAACATCAATAGCACCAATTTGGGTTCTATTACCAAAATAGAAATACCATCTTTGTAACTGGAACTATCTCAAACAAATTTTGACTCAGATTAGAACACTTTTCAAAGAGGACGTTTGCGACTATCCTTCAATCTAGACCTAATCTAGCTAAAGTGATAATAGAGCTAGACCTTCAAAAACCTTTACCTAATGTCGTTTGGGTTGGTTTAGAGGGACAAGGCGTTGGCTTGAAAGGGTATAAGCAGACATTGGAGTATGAGGGAGTACCAATATTTTGCAAGACTTATATATTACAAGGTTATGATCATACCAAATACAAAGTTGAGTTCAAGAAACGTGATAGCCTTTAGAATAAAACACTACTAAAAATTGATCAAAAACCAAGGGTCATTTTCGACGGACAACGTCGGCTTTTTTGGACAAAAAAGATGAAAAACCGATGGACAAAGGGTCGTCGGAATATGTCGCGTCAGAAATAAAAAATTGACGGACAGGGTCGGTTAAAACCGAGGGACACCCGACTCAGTCCGTCGGTTTTAAAAAATAAAAAATAAATAAAAAATTTTAAAAAATCGAGGGACAGGGTAGGTTTGTCCGTCGTTTTTTCAAAAATATATATATGAAAATTTTAGGTACTTGAAATTGAACCCAGATATTTACTATGGTATTAGACAATTTTACCACTCGATTATACATGCTATTTGATTATATCTTTCTTTTATTTTTATTTATACTTTTCAACTGCAATTTTGCACTTTAAAAACCGACTCAATCCCTCGGTTTTTATTAAAAAATAATAAAAAATCAAGGGAGTCCCTCAGCTTTTTTTAACAAAAATTCATGGATTTTTGCGTGAAAAAAATCGACGGACAACCTACCCTGTCCGTCAAGTTTTTTTAAAAAAAATTAAAAATAAAAATAAAAATAAAAATTGACGGACTGAATCGATTTTCCATTTCAGACCGGCTCTGTCTGTCGGTTTTTGTCCCTCGGTTTTAATAATATTTTTAGTAGTGAAAACAGGCTTCTAATGAGGAAGTGAAAAGAAATCAAATCCCTGATCAATCTCATATGAATCAAAGATACATTATGCTAAATGTAAAAGTTAACATAGGCCAACCACACAACAAAATGTTCAAAATTATGTTTCATGTACTTTAAAATCTGGGGAAAACAGTCAAGATACTGAGGGATTCATTCAAGTCACCAGGAAGAGAAACAGAAAGATTGGAATCAAATATGTCAATACTTATACTGTCAAGGGTGTATAATTCAAATCTCATAATGTTAAGGAGATGCAAACCATAGAAAAACATTAGTAACAGAAATAATGTATCAATGATAACATCAGCAGAACATAGGTCTAGCAGAATTGAAAAGACACTGTTTAAAATGAATAACAACATATGAGACAGATTGAAAAAGGTGCAGGGTTTAATATGCAAAAAAAGAAAAACAAGAAAAAAAGAAGAAAGTTCTAGTTGCAGTGTTTATGAAAAGTATATTACGGGTAAAACAAAAGCCCAGGCTGATCAATTTTAAGAATGTTACTATGATTACTACTGTCACTATTAAGTAAGCTAATTCTATAATATTGAGGCAATGGTGCAGACAAATACTACTAGTGATGCTACCTTTAAGGATGATATTACTATTAATGTCAATTCTAACTCAAAAAATATTGCATTCTCATATGACATTTCATATAGTAGTGAAGCTCACCAATTATTACATAACAGTAAGGGTGACAGTCAAGGGAGCAACTACAAATAGGAACCTCCAAATCACTTATCACCTCAAATAGCTAATAGTAAATGCTTGGAACAAAAGAGGGGTCAATTGTGTCTGGACTTAGAGAGTCTAAAATTCATTTCAACTGAAATCCCAAAAGGACATGATTCATATATACTGAACTCAACTCTGATCGAGATTATAACTATGACAGTAGTGAGGATCACATAGAGGGAATCTCATTTAATGAAGAGGTTCCTGAAAGTTTTCTAGATGCCTAATGTGTCAGGAATTAGCGACAAATCTTTGCTTCAGTTTTATAGAATTTTGCATGTCTTTAGGAGTTAAATTAAGTGAAAACTAACCTTATAATGTCATGTTTTAGGAACCCAAGCAAAATGAAGATGAGAGATGTTAAAACCAGAAAGCTGTCAAAGGACGAGACAATGGACGGACCGTCTGTCTGATAGACTGTCCATATGATGAACTATCTAAGTCCAGCCAATGATTCCAAAAACTGAATAGAAAGAGTCTCTAAAAAATGGTTTGAAGGACATACCGTCTTTTCACAAGACAATCTGTCAATTGAAGAACGGACTTTGATGAGGCTGAATGAAATCCTAAAGGACGACGTGAAGGACGGACAGTCTTCCCAGGAGATGATCCGTCGATCAATGGATGAAAAGATTTTGGACAGAAGCCAAAATGTAATGACGGAGCAAAGGACGATTCGTCCTTCCAAAGGACGGTTTGTCTCCTGCATACCTATACCTCCGAGTTTGAATTATTTTGTACTTTATGGGACATAGTATAAACAGATTTTTCTTGTAAATTTTACAGAGCTTTCATTCATTATTTTCAGTAAAGAATAGAGATAGCTAATTAGCTTTACTTTTCATTGTAGATCTTAGATTTTAGCTTGTAATTTGAAGATCCAAGTTCATCTATTGAAGATTTCTTCTCCTATTTCAATTTCCATTAGTGAGTATGTCTAATTACTCTTTGTCTCTTATTCTTCTTGCTATGGGTAACTAAACACGAATCTAAGACTACGAACCCTAATAATTTCAATTTGGTCAAATTGAGTTTGGGCTTATGAACATTTGATATTATTGCTTTGTAGTGTGTTATTGGTGATGAAAGTCACCCAATATTGCCCAGTTACCTTTATGAGGCTTGGAAGAGAAAATTTAGGTTGAGTTAGCATCAATTAATAATAACTCAAGGCATAATCATTGTTTAATAGATTTTTCTAGACATAGGTTGAATTCCACTTAGCAACAAGCAATTGGGTGAAGGGAGTTCTCTTCAATTTGACAAAATTAAAGTAGATTGATACCTATGGTGCTATTGAAAGATACGCATAGGTTGCCTAAGTCTTTGCTTACATGTTCAGATCTAGCCCATTCCCAATCTATTCATATTAAGTGATTTAGGGGGACCGACCCACAATTGAGGTCACTTCCCTATAATTATCTTAAATTGATCATAACCTTAGCAATTTGCAGCCTATAGCTGTAGTAAAATCTTATCAATCTCAATTCGAATAGACTTTAATCTTGCAATACTACATTGTTTAGTACTAGATAGAATGGACTTACCATAGTCTCTATGGGATTTGGTCCCAACTCCACTTGGGTTTTATATTTGCTGCAACCATTAACACTATCCGAAATTAAAAGTGAATTTTGAACAACATCAATGTCTCGTAAAAGGAGAATGAGAAGGTTATTAACAGTCTTATAAAGGTCTTTCCACCTATTCCGAAAGACATCAAATATCTTGTCCTTCAAGAAATAGAATAAGTGATCTTCTAATAAGGTTTATCATCAATAAGTAACAAACATAAAACAGGAATAAAAGGTAAAAAGGAAGGTCAAAAAAATATCCTAGCTATCGGAAAATCTAATTTTTGCCTTTGCTGAAAAACCTAAATTTGCCTACAGTATCTGTTGGCAATGGCCACCTCATTAACAGGACAACCTCCCCCAAGGAGTGATACTAGTTTGCCATTGAATTTTTCTGTCACATTACGTCCTACATCAGTCTAAACCAAAAGTATCCCCATAAAATCGGTCACTTATTTGCATGGAGAACCTAGGATTGTGTGGGAGGAAGAAGAAGTCAATCAAATGATCTATAAAGAAAATATTCAATATGTTGTTATCGTAAAATTATCTTATGGTTAGCCTGCAGAATCCGGGGTCATAATGAAAGGAATGTTTCATTCTACATCCAGAATTATATCCCAAGAAAGAGGAAGAGGAACACAAGAGAGAAGGAAAGGAGGACACTTCAGTCCTAAGGAAGAATAGCACATAGAAGATAAAGCAGGCAGATGGAGACAAAGCAAAACAAAAGGAGATAGATGAATTTCAAACACCAAGAAACAGAAAGAGACAAGGAACATGCAAAAATCAAGGAGGGTAGAGAAGAGATAAGGAGCAGGTGTAGACTCAGAAATCAAAATAGAAGAAGAATAACATAAGCACAACCAATCAATTTGAAGCATTAAAAGGACAGGAACAAGAGTTGGAGAGCACATAAACCACAGAAGAAAGAGACAAGGAGCTACAAGCAACAATAAAAGGAGGAATGAGGAGACAAAGGAAATTCAGGAGCAACCAGAAGATAAATATAAGGATCAAAAGAATAAAGGAAAATAAGTAACTACTAATATGGTAGTGTTGGAATGATAGGACAAAACAGAAGAATAGAAGGGAAGATAGCATGGAGAAATCCCCAACATCCCTTATCATAGTAACACACGGTGAGGACATACCAAATATACAAACATTGACTGCATTACAACAATAGTAGCTCAAGATCAGGAGGAAGATGAGGATTGGAATGTAACACTAACTATGCAAGGAGTGTAGAGGATTCATCCCCAAGACACGGTATAGATATGAAGACAGGACTTAGGAAAAATAAACAAGGACACTCCGCTATTATAGGTCCAAACAAGAAGTAGTAAGGAAATATTGATCAATAATGATCAATGATTGGCAAATTATTTTTTTGGAACATAAGATCTGTTAACTCTCAAAATTCATTTGTGAGATCAGTAGAACTCAATAGAAGAAATCATTATTCATTCATAGCCCTGATGGAACTTTTTCAAGGACCTCAACGTGCATAGTATGGGATGGCTAATTGTTCATAAAAAATATGACTTTTCTGGAAGGAGGAATGGGAGGGCCAAGTTGTGTTAACTACTTATCAGCAAATCACCATCAAGTTTAATGTATGCAATAAAAGCTTCATGATTTCATCAGTGTATGCCAGATGTAATGCGTTGGAAAGGTTGGAGCTATGAGAAAATTTAGAAGAAGTGGCTGAAAGCAATCAAGACCCTGGGTAGTGGGAGATGATTTCAATGTCATTCTCAATGAAGAGGAAAAGCAGGGTGGATTAGCTTTTACCCAAGCAGAGGTCACTAACTTTGTTCAATGTCTAAGCAGCCATGCTTTAAGGGAACTAAGGACAATTGGTAATAGATTCACTTGGTGGAATAAGAGAAGGAAGAAGAATTCATATTCAAAAGGTTAGACAGGGTACTGGGGAATCAAGTTTTTTTTTTTACCTTCTGTCATCAAGTGAAGTTCATCACTTAATTAGGCAATGATCAGATCATGCTCCCCTACATATGCATTGTGATACTGAAAAAGAACCCCTAATCAGACCTTTTAAATTTCTTAATTTCTGGACTAAGCATGGTCAGTTTTAGAAGTTGGTGGAGGATAACTGAAAAACTGATCTTATGGGCAATCTGTTCATGGTTTTTAAGGCAAAAATCAACAGAGCGAAGAAGACTTTAGTAGTATGGAGCAAACAAGCGTTTGAGGATATTTTTTAAGAAATAGCTACACTGGAGGACATCATCAGAGTAAATAAAATGTAGCAAGAGATCCTTTCCTCATAAGAAAACATGAGTATTCGGTCACCCACCCTTTGTTATATGAGGCTACACCACTGAAAAAAACACAGAGTCATAAAACTCATAATGAACTGAAGTTGTAACTGATAATGTTTTGTCCTATTTAAATCACAGAAGTTTATAACTTCAATTCAATACAAATTGTAAAGTCCATAAGGTACAAAAGACTTAACTTCCGCAAGGCCCATTAGCTCAGTTGGTTAGAGCGTCGTGCTAATAACGCGAAGGTCGCAGGTTCGAGACCTGTATGGGCCACAATAATATTGGTTTTTATTTTGTTCTCGTTTCCTTAGGTGAGTTTAATAATATATTATGCATATTATATCTTGACAGATATAAATATTAAATGCCTAAGAAGTGGTAAAACGAACTAACTCAAAAATTATGTAAACCAATCTAATTGCTGCATAACACATTCTTAAAGGAGAAAACACATTCTTTTCACGGAAATTCTTATAACTAGACAAGTTTGTAAAACATATTATATACACAATATTATGATATTATATAATTGTATAATATGTATATATACAGGGTTTAATTAAATATATATGTGAAATAAATTTATACAAGGTATAATCAAATATACACAAAGAATAAATATATATTTGATATTATAATAGTGAATAATTGAATAAATACATCAAATTGTAATAGTATAAATTGTGTGTATATAATATATATATGGGGTATAACAATGATAATTGCTTTCTGTAGAGATTGTGCATTAGTGTTAATAATCAAAATATATACGAAAACAATAACATACTCAGTAAAATTTCATAAGTGGTGTCATGCAGCCTTACCTCTATCTTATGCGGGAAGAAAAACTATTTCTAATAAATCCTCGATTTAAATAAAGTTTAACAATCAAAAATATATACTTCCAATAAATATATGCATTGTTATGGTAAAATATACATATACACATGTATGTATTTTATAATAGAAGTATCTTTAAAATATGTCGGGTGATTATACAGTATAATATAAACCATGTCCATTTAATAATATCATATAATCTCAATTCTCTAGAATAAATCAGGTATGTTATTTGTAATAGGAAAAAGGGGTTTAAAATGCCGTTAAATTATGTAAAATTGAAAAAAAATATCCTCCGTTAATAGTTTGGTTCAGAATTGCCCATGTCGTCAATGTTTTAGTTCAAAAATTCCCCTACTTTTAATAGTTTGGTCAAAAAATATCCCTACTGTTACTTTTGGGTCAAAAATGTCTCTTTCCTAATAAGCATATTATTTTTAAAAACATTCTTTTTCTAATAAAAATATTGTAACCCATCATTAATTTTCATATATATAAAATTATAATAATTCTTCGTTAATTTTTATTTAGATAATGATTTAAAATTTCTTAATAAAATAGAAAATAATTTTATTTATTAATCTTTTCTGAATTGAAAAAAGGTATACGTTAAGATATAATGTCATAAAATGCGAAAAATTATTACATTGTTTAAAATCACAAAATATCGCTCGATAAAGTTTTGTTCATTCTTTTTTTTCTTAAATTATTATTTTAGCTTTAAAATAAAAAAAATATTAGCAAAAACACGGACTCATAAAGCTCATAATGAACTGAAATTGTAACTGATAATGTTCTGTCCTATTTAAATCACAGAAGTTTATAACTTCAATTCAATACAAATTGTAAAGTCCATAAGGTACAAAAGACTTAACTTCCGCAAGGCCCATTAGCTCAGTTGGTTAGAGCGTCGTGCTAATAACGCGAAGGTCGCAGGTTTGAGACCTGCATGGGCCACAATAATATTGGTTTTTATTTTGTTCTCGTTTCCTTAGGTGAGTTTAATAATATATTATGCATATTATATCTTGACAGATATAAATATTAAATGCCTAAGAAGTGGTAAAACGAACTAACTCAAAAATTATGTAAACCAATCTAATTGCTGCATAACACATTCTTAAAGGAGAAAACACATTCTTTTCACGGAAATTCTTATAACTAGACAAGTTTGTAAAACATATTATATACACAATATTATGATATTATATAATTGTATAATATGTATATATACAGGGTTTAATTAAATATATATGTGAAATAAATTTATTCAAGGTATAATCAAATATACACAAAGAATAAATATATATTTGATATTATAATAGTGAATAATTGAATAAATACATCAAATTGTAATAGTATAAATTGTGCGTATATAATATATCTTATTTATATAGATATTACTCACTAATTGCTATACGCTGTAAATCCCTTTTATTTCTTTTCTATAATGCATTTAGTGATGTAGCATTTTAATCCCTAATCAAATACAGTAATTAGGTGTATTAGTAGTTTGCTTAAAAATTATTATTATTTTTTTTTTTGTGGGGGAGGAGGGGTAGATTTAAAATCATAAAAGATCGATAATATTTGAATTTATTAAATTTAATTAAAGAAATCAATAAATTTTATATTATATACGTAATATATTAGTTTTATGCATAATTTTAAATATCTTATAGTGTATGTTTTCATCAAAAATTTATTTATAATTCAATAATATTTAAGTGAAAAATTACAAAAAGAGTTATTGTTTCCAAAAAGTTAAGGGAGAATTGCATATAGTACACCCCTCAAGCATACACTACAATAGAATGACAACTTTAATTTTGTAGATTCGTAACACAAACAAAATATGATTAGCTCCGAAAAAGAGAGTATTTTCTTTTCTCTTTTTTTATTTCATAGATATTCAGGCAAAAAAAATTAGAGATTTTTCGTTCTTCTCTTCCAAGTTTGTATGCATCCTATTCCAACTCTAAAAGTATTGCAATTTCATGTTGAGGATAGCCCTTTACAAGTTATTCATGGTACAGTGAGTTATCATGGGAGTGATCGCAACTTTCTTTTCTCTGCAGTCTATGGACTACATACTGTTGTTGCTATACGAGAACTTTGGACAAAGTTAAGAAGCTTGGAAGAGCAGATAGATAGCCCATGTTTATTAATGGGGAATTATAATGTTGTTCTAGATATGGAGGATAGAACACATGACAGTCTGGTTCAAGAATCTGAAATTGTAGATTTTAAGCAGTTCGTGGAAGATTGCAATCTATCGGAAATACCAAAGGTGGGGAGGACTTTTACTTGAACTAATAGTCACATCTTTAGCAATATTTACCGTACCATTGTCTATGATAAATGAATCCTTACAACGCCTCCTCTCCAAGTATTAGTGATGGAGCCTGTGTTCTTGGATCATTCTCCACTTAGCATTAGGGTAGAGGAGCTCCTTGATACTAGAGAAAAGCCTTTTCTATTCTTCAATTGCTTATCCCAACGACCTGATTTCCTGGAACGAGTTCGCAGTGGCTGGTTGATATATGGTGGAGGTATGAGGGGGGTATGGCAGAATCTTAAATCAGTTAAGGTGGAAATGAAGTCGATGAACAAGAAGGAATTCACAGGGGTCAATGAAAAGGTGAAAGTATTACGAGAAAATCTCCAAAATCAGTAAAGGCTAATGAGGGATACACTGAACAGTTTGAGGAAGAGAAAAACATGAGATTACATCTAGAGAAGTGGGTGTTAATCGAAGAGAGCATTTACCAACAAAAGTCCAGGATACAATGGCTCCAGTTGGGTGATGATAATACTGCTTTCTTCTTTGCGAACATGAAGGGAAGGAAAGCTCAAAATCAAATTAATCTACTCACTATTGAGGATGGCAATATACTCAGGAAGAGTAAAGATATTACAAATGAAGCTATAAGATTTTATAAGAAGCTACTAGGTGAAGCCAGCCTTGGATTACCAGTCATTAATCTAGCAATAATAAAAAATGACCCTACATTGACAAGATCACAGCAACTCCAGCTCATTCAGCCATTTAACAAAGAAGAGGTTGTTCAAGCTTTGAATAGCATTGATGATTTGAAAGCTCCGGGAGGAGATGGCTTTAATGCCCATGTCGCGCCCCATTTTTCCCCTCGCGGGTAAAGCGGAATTCGACATCGAGGACTCTTAAGGGTTGAAAAGAAGAGAGTCGCCACCTAACGAATTTAAGGTGCGTTAGGGCACCGTTCTAAGCTAAATTGTTACCTAAGTTACCAGAGTTGGGTAAGGACTTAAATTACCTCAAAAGGAAGGTGTTAGGCACCTTTCGAGGTCCACAAATGTGGTTCCCGGCCGTACTCATTAAATGGGGGATTATCTAAGTGATCAAATAAAGTCGGTGAATTATTAAGCATTAATAAGATAGTAACATAAATACTAAATTAGCAAATTAAAAAGTTAACCTAAAAAGTGGGATCAGGTTTTGACAAGGCTGAAAATGGGCCCAATGCGATATTACTCCCTTCTAATCTATTTTAAAATCAAGATAGTTTGAAGAGAATAACATATATATATATATTGAGTAAAGAAATGCATTTTAAGAATATCATGTATATGTATATATTATATATTTTTAACAAAATTTCTTTTTAAGGAAAATATATCAATATTTCAACATAACAAGGATAATATTGAAATATTTAAAAGCTTCTTAAAAAAAATAAATTTAGAAAAGATGGGAGTAATAAGTTGCTTTGTATTTCCAAAGCAGAATATGCGCTTCATACAAGAAGTCAGCTATTAGCCTGTCTGTTTCATCATGTCCCGTCTACCCGCCTAATTAATTATTAAACTAAAACATTCTATGTGAAGAAAATCTAGCGGCCTAGTATTTGTTGCCTACTCGTCCCATACCTGACGTCCAAGAGGCGTTGGACTACTAAATTGGTTTTTTGGATCTAAAATTCCTAAGGCTTTATCGAAAATGATTAAACGCCAAACAAGCAGATAATAATTAAAACAATTAGCAAATATGTTCTCAAATATGCCTCTAATTAAAATAAATAGGCAATAAAACATGCTTACAAATTAAACCCTATATATATGATATCTAATTGCTATATTATTAGATTGAATTTCTACAGGCATGATTTCAATTGCTAAAATTTAACATATAATACACAGAAATATAATTTAAACAATTCAAACATAATCCAATATTTAGAAGCATCTTATATCAAAAAAACATTTAACACTTAAGCATATCATTTAAATTATCAAACTATTTTTTTAAAGAAAAAATAATACTAATAATAATAATAAAGCAAAATTTAAGAGGGGGTAACCTAGCGGCTAGCTAAAAAATCTAGAGACGTATTATTTTTTTTTTTGTTCCTATTAGGAATATATTTGAGAAACATTAATCCTATAGGCATGATTTCTAATAGAAGAAAATAAATTCATATTATTCCTATAGGCATGATTTCTATTTAAAACAAATAAGACGATAAAATAAACCCCGCCCCCAATAACCCCTTTTTTACTATTATTATTGTTTATTACATTATTACAATATACTCATAACATGTAAATAGATAGAAAATAAAAGAAATTGACTACTATAGTTACTAGTCCCGAACTCTTCAAACCCTGGCGAACTCTTAGAGAAACCCGAACAAGTGGAAGGCATACCTGCTGTTAATCAGTCAACAGACTAGAGCAATAATCAATTATTTCAGAAGGGCTTCACTAAAACTTGAGACAGAGAAAAAAAAATAAATTCTTTTTTTCTTATAACAAAGGAGCCATATTTGTGAAATCAAATATTTGCCATTTTTATCACTCCCTTTTCCTCGATGTTGTTTTCTTCTCCTTTAAGAAGAGGAGAAATGTCGTTTATATAGTTCCCCGTAAGAGCCGTTAAAGGCAAAGGAGAATTATTTTATCAGCAATCCCCGAGATTCTTTTACTTTTAATTTAAAAGGCGGATCCGTCAAAAAGTAAAGTTAGTCAAAAGTGAAAACACAATGATTAAAGTAAATAATGATTAAAGTAAAGTAAAGAATCTTTGCTTTTTCTTTTTTAAAAGTAGACATGACAATTAATTTTAAAATGTTTATACCATTAATCAAGACAGATAAAAATGAAACTCTCAACGGACAGAAAATTAATTAGCATCTAAAAATTAATATATGATAATTTTACAAAAATAAATTATTAATCAAAGCAATCATACAATTAAGAATCAATAAGCACATAATCATGCTCCATATTTAAAACATTCAAATATCAATTTAGCCAGGTAAAAAAAATGCAAAACTAAATGAACAAATCACATAAAAAAAACGTAGCGAATCTGAAATTTTCTCACAAAACACAAACGTAAGAGACCTAAAATTAACACACACAATTAATATATAAAATTAGACATTGTTTAATTTATAACAAGATTGGAATTAAAATTTACGTTTTCCAAGTGTAACGATCTAGATGTAATTGCAAACAATAATCTATGTAATTGCATGAACTCAAGATATGAAAATATAAATTATTAATCAGCCCTGCAAATGAGAGAAGATTAGCAATTATGTGTAGATAGGATTAAAAATCATTATGTGTAATAACATATGGAACAATGAAGAAATAATGGACATATTCATACTTAGATGCATTCCAACTTCGGGTCGACGGTGATCAATAGCTTCACCGGCCGGACATGGCGGATGAAGTGGTTTCGACCGGAGCAACGACGAGAGGAGCGTAAAGGCGGCACCGGCCTTTTGTGGTTTTCCGGCGGTGAAGATGGGGAGAGAAGAGGGGAGAAGAGGTGAAGGGGTTGATGATGTTTTTCGGCCAATAGTGGCCGGAATTAATGGTGGTGTCGGGTTTCGCCGGAAAAAATGGAGAAAAGGGGAAGAGGATGGCGAGAAAGTGGAGGCGACTGGTGGTGTTGTTTTCTCCGGCCATGGTGGCCTGAAAAAATGGTGAGATGGGAGATGAAGGAGATGGAGAGAAGAGGGAAGAATGGGAATGGAGAAAACTTTTAGAGAGAGAGAGAGTGGAGTAGATGGGATGAGGAAAGGGAAAAAATGAAAAATGTTTAGGGTTTGGGGGTAGTGTTGTTGAAGTATGGAAAATAGGTTAGAATTAATTAGAGCCGTTAGATTAAAGATGATAGACGGCTAGGATTTAATCAGGTATTGGGTCGGGTTTTAGATAGTTCCATGGGTCGAAAATGGGCTGAATTTATGGCTGAAATTTAATTTAAAGAATAGCCAAAATTGATCAAAAGTGGCTAAAATTGAAATAAGTTGAAGAGAAAGTGGCCAAACTTGAAATGAAATTGAATAGAATTGAATGGAAAGTGGCCAGAATTTAAATAAATTGAATGTAGGCGGATTTGGCTGCTATTAAGCTAATAAATATACTACTCTTTTAAATAATTTAGTAAATAAATAATAAAATAGTTTAGATTATAAGAAAAATCATATAAATATTATTATTAATAAATAAATTCTAAATTTAAGTACACTTATGTAGACATCATATAATTAAATTATTATATTTATAAATAATTTTATGACTAAAAAATAAAATCAAGTTATCAAATATTATAAAAATCGTATTATTAACATAAATAATTTAAAAAATCGAGTAATAATATTAATCAAATAATTTTTGTAAAGTTTAGTAAAATTAGATAAATAGTTTATTAAGTAAAAATATATTTCAAAATTAGGGCGCATGTTGATACGAAATATATTATACACAACATAATTATTTAATATCAAAACTTAAAGTTAATATAAGTCATATATATGTAACTTGAAATAATTTTCGCAATATTACGATAATAAATTACTCTATAAATACAAAAAATAAGTCGAATTTTGCGTAAAATAAATAAACAAATATATACATATATAAGCAGCATATTTAGCGCAGGTCGGTCAAAATTGGGTGTCAACAGCTGCCCCTTCTTTGCTCGAGAATGAAGAATGAATTGTTGAGCAAAGAACGTTGACTTAGCAGCCAATTTTGTCCGACCGAAGGAAAAATTTCGGTAGGGCCAAGTAAAAGGAAAGAAAGTCATGTAGATGTTGCGACCGAGACTTCAGTTTCAAGTCACCTACATATCTCGGGTTTCACGAGAATCAGGCCGCGTGTAGTTCTGGATTTAGGGACGAACGATATCCCTAAATATTTATAACACGAGACTTTGAATAGGGATGGGTAGCACAAATCGTCATGATTTGGGATGCATTATGAAAAATAAGCAGGTAGGGACATGGTTCGAAGGAGAATAGTAGGGAGGCACTATCATTCGCAGCTCGTGATTTCTTCGGTATTCGCAAAAACAGCATGTGCATCAAAATACTTAGTAAAATAAACGGATGCAAAAATTAAACATGATGCAAGTTCCCTTTAGACAATGAAAGTTTGTTTAGAGATAATGGATGATGTCTCTAAACCATGATGTCTCGGGCCATGATACGCAAAATAAATTCTTAGGCCATGAAATGATGTCTGTAGGCCATGAAAAATGACGCCTTTAGACTATGACGCCTTAGGACATGATACGCAGAAAAATAAATTCCCTAGGCCATGAAATGATGTCCGCAGGCCATGAAAATGACGCCTTTAGACTATGACTCCTGAGGGCATGATAAGCAGAAAATAAATTCCCTAGGCCATGAAATGATGTCCGCAGGCCATGAAAAATGATGCCTTTAGACTATGACGCCTGAGGGCATGATAAGCAGAAAATAAATTCCCTAGGCCATGAAATGATGTCTGCAGGCCATGAAAAATGACGCCTTTAGACTATGACGCCTGAGGGCATGATAAGCAGAAAATAAATTCCCTAGGCCATGAAATGATGTCTGCAGGCCATGAAAAATGACGCCTTTAGACTATGACGCTTAGGGCATGATAAGCAGAAAATAAATTCCCTAGGCCATGAAATGATGTCCACAGGCCATGAAAATGATGCCTTTAGACTATGATGCCTTCGGACGAGTGGAAGAAATGCTTATTCAAAGAAAGTAAATTGTTTGAGGGTTTCAATAATTCAAAGCTCCAGGTTATTCGGGCTCAGATGCGAATAACTGATTCAAAATGCATAAGCGGGCTTAAAATGCAAACAACAGGCTCAAATGCATAAACGGGCTTAAAATGCAAATATCGGGCTCAGATGCATACGTCAAAATGTATATCACGGGCTCGGATGCATATATGGATGTATATCAGGGCTCCAATGCATATGCAGAATGTATATCCGGGCTCAGATGCATACGTAAAAGTAAATACGGGCTCAAATGCATAGATAAAGTGTATATCACGGGCTCAAGATGCATACGTAAAAATAAATTCGGGCTCAAATGCATACGTAAAGTCTATATCACGGGCTCAGAATGCATATGCAAAATGTATATCAAGGGCTCAAGATGCATACGTAAAAATAAATCTGGGCTCAAATGCATACGTAAAAATAAATCTGGGCTCAAAATGCATAAATTATATATCAGGGGCTCAGAATGCATATGCAAAATGTATATCAAGGGCTCAAGATGCATACGTAAAAATAAATCCGGGCTCAAATGCATAAATTATATATCACGGGCTCAGAATGCATATGCAAAATATATATCAAGGGCTCAAGATGCATACGTAAAAATAAATCCGGGCTCAAATGCATACGTAAAAATAAATCCGGGCTCAAAATGCATAAATTATATATCACGGGCTCAGAATGCATAAATAACTGTATATCAAGGGCTCAAATGTATATGTAAAATGTATATCCGGGCTCAAATGCATATGTAAAATGTATATTCGGGCTCAAATGCATATGTAAAAGTAAATTAGGGCTCAAATGCATACGTAAAAGTAAATACGGGCTCAAATGCATATATATATATTATATATCAAGGGCTCATAATGTATATGCAAAATGTATATCGCGGGCTCAAATGCATATATAATGCGTATATCACGGGCTCAGAATGCATATGCAAAAATATATCAAGAGCTCAAATGCATATGCAAATATATATCACGGGCTCAAATGCATATGCAAATATATATCACTGGCTCAAATGCATATGCAAATATATATCACGAGCTCAAATGCATATGCAAATATATATCACGAGCTCAAATGCATATATAAAGCGTATATCACGGGCTCAAATGCGAATAACGTGCTCAAAAGTGAAAAACTAAATAAATATATAACATAACGTATAACAAATCGTGGCTGAGATAATTTTGGAAGGATAGTGTTTTACCCAAATGACGTAAAACGATAGGACTATGCTTGGCCCTTAAATTTGGAGTAAAGCTTAACCCATCTAAAATCGCAGGAATGAGAGTAGCACGATGATAATAGGAGAAAAGTAGCATAAGAATAACAAAGAGTCATAAGAGCTTGAAAAGGGCATGATATTAACTTGATTAAACGGCATGAGAACAACGCAATCGTAGCCTGCAAGCTCAAAAAAAAAAACTGGATAAAATGGTTAGTCAATAAGCATGGAGTAACTTACAATTAGCGCTTAATCAAATTAAAATTTAGGAGACAATGCTTAGCCTTTAAGATCAGGGGGTAGTGCTTAACCCGTAGGACAATGATTAGTCCTTAAAGGAAAATTTTAGGGTAATGCTTAACCCGTAGGACAATGCTTAGCCCTTGAAATAAAAATTTAGGGTAATGCTTAACCCTAGGACAATGCTTAGCCCTTGAAACATAAATTTAGGGTAATGTTTAACCCTAGGACAGTTCTTAGCCCCTTGAAAAATAAAATTTAGGGTAATGCTTAACCCTAGGACAGTGCTTAGCCCTTGAAAAATAAATTTAGGGTAATGCTTAACCCTAGGACAGTGCTTAGCCCTTGAAAAATAAATTTAGGGTAATGCTTAACCCTAGGACAGTGCTTAGCCCTTGAAAAATAAAATTTAGGGTAATGCTTAACCCTAGGACAGTGTTTAGCCCTTGAAAAATAAATTTAAGGTATTGTTTAACCCTAGGACAGTGCTTAGCCCTTGAAAAATAAATTTAGGGTAATGTTTAACCCTAGGACAGTGCTTAGCCCTTGAAAAATAAAATTTAGGGTAATGCTTAACCCTAGGACAGTGCTTAGCCCTTGAAAAATAAAATTTAGGGTAATGCTTAACCCTAGGACAATGCTTAGCCCTAAATTTCAAGTAATTTAGCTTTGAAGTTAATATTAAATACCTTCGAAGAACCATATGGAATGATTGCAAATTTGGTACCTGTTGCATCCTCTGCTTAAAGAAAAAATCATCAGATTAAAATGGGAAAGGCTGATTTGTGCCTTCATTCGTCCATTGCTATCCTGATCTCATGAACTTGACGATCAAATTGGATGTCACGTCCTTTTTCGAAATCAACTCCTTGGCTTGACTGAGTCTTGATGAAATTTTGAGATCTTTCTCAAAAATTCTACCCCAGTTACATAGAACTCGATCTATTGAATTTTTGAGGTCCTCTCAAAAATTCTGCCCCAGTGTAGACTTCTGTTGCAAATGACGCAAAGTTGTGAATTTTTGAGGTCCTCTCAAAAATTCTGCCCCAGTTGGAAAAGGAAATTTTATTGAGATATAGACCGAACCCCATAAGGGCGCCTACGTATCCCTCTTAAACGGGAATCAGGTCCAACGTAGTTCAGAATACAAGGAACGAAAGGTTTTAAAAAAAAAAAGAATAGATAAAGTTGAGGATAATTTAGGGCATCAAGTTTTAACTCGGGTGGATCACCTTGGCATCAATTAGCGCTTGCATCATGTCTTTCAATTGGATTATAGATTCATCCAAAGGAGTATACTGCTCAGATGAACTTGCTCGGGGTCTCGCGGGCTTGCGAGATTGTTGAATCAGAGGATTTAAAAAAAATTGGTTGCCTTTGGAGTGTAGGTGGAGGAGGCAATTTGATTGGGATATGAGGAGAAAGAAAATTTATTTGATTGAGACCGAACCCAAAGTGGGCTGCCTACGTATCCGAAAGGAATCAGGTCGGACGTAGTTCGCATCATCTATGTGATGGATGACCGGAGCAGTCTCGATATAAATGGGCTTAGGGTACGATCTCTTGAAGCGTGAGACATGTTGGATGTAACTGTATGAGGTAAATAATGAAAAATGGTGGGCGATTTTTTGCGGTATGACTTGATTTGAATGAGTTGCATATGTATTATGCGAATGTTGATTTTGAGGAAGGAGTAGGCATGACGAAGATTGTTTTGAGGATATAAGGTTGATGGTATGTCGGAGGAAAACTTATGAAAGTGATGCGAGGCTTGATAGAAGCATGATTTTAGGAAGGGGACCAAGATAAATAATAAACAGAAAAATTGAAGCATGACATGTAGTTGATGAAACAAACACATTAAATATATTTCACATGGTAAATAAAAAAAATTAAACACGTTTATACGTCTTCCTGATTTGGGGGCCTCTTTTATGCCAGAGGTAGGCCTAACGAGTTAAAGAGAACTTGTTATTAAATATCGTCATTTTGCTCCCAAAATAAACCCCAAAAAATAAACTTTATTATTATATAAGATCACAAGAATTACAATAAAACAGTAAATCTTAAAAACATCTTCGTCTGCATCCAACTTCTTCGGATCTTCTAATACTTTGTCGAAATGGTGGCGATCTCCTAAATTCGACCACCAAGCTAACCATGCTGAATCTTGGATACGAAGTTGGGAGACTCATTGTGCCTGCAATAAAAGAAAGGTTAGGCTATCCTACCCACCCGGGAGCACAATGACGATATTTTAAACAAATTTATCTTAAGATGCACACAATTCATGAATCGTCTTTTATCGGGATTAAAACTGATCCCTTAAGACTTAGGGCAAGTTCCTATTTAATCTTGACGTACCATGGACGTCGCGATTTTTCGAAGTTTTAAAAGAAGTGCAAGACTTGCTAAAGGAGTACACGGTCACGATCTAAGAGTAGAAGTGGGTATGACACGGTTCCCTCGAGCGGACAACTCGAGAGTGAGGAAGCTTATGACCGTCGACGCACCGCTGATCGACCAAATCACAAACAATCCTCGAGGTGTTTTAAACTGGTGAACGGCCGTGAAACCACGCAACCGTCATTGTGTGTGAAAGTGTGAAATTCCCAAGTGGGGGAAGTATGAGCGATATGTCAGATAAATAAAAGAAAATTACAACAATTTATTTATCGACAATTACATAAGAAATAATAAACAATAAGAAAACAAAGAAAACGGTTAGAGTCGCCATTCTGTCGCGCCCCATTTTTCCCCTCGCGGTTAAAGCGGGATTCGACATCGAGGACTCTTAAGGGTTGAAAAGAAGAGAGTCGCCACCTAACGAATTTAAGGTGCGTTAGGGCACCGTTCTAAGCTAAATTGTTACCTAAGTTACCAGAGTTGGGTAAGGACTTAAATTACCTCAAAAGGAAGGTGTTAGGCACCTTTCGAGGTCCACAAATGTGGTTCCCGGCCGTACTCATTAAATGGGGGATTATCTAAGTGATCAAATAAAGTCGGTGAATTATTAATCATTAATAAGATAGTAACATAAATACTAAATTAGCAAATTAAAAAGTTAACCTAAAAAGTGGGATCAGGTTTTGACAAGGCTGAAAATGGGCCCAATGCGATATTACTCCCTTCTAATCTATTTTAAAATCAAGATAGTTTGAAGAGAATAACATATATATATATATTGAGTAAAGAAATGCATTTTAAGAATATCATGTATATGTATATATTATATATTTTTAACAAAATTTCTTTTTAAGGAAAATATATCAATATTTCAACATAACAAGGATAATATTGAAATATTTAAAAGCTTCTTAAAAAAAATAAATTTAGAAAAGATGGGAGTAATAAGTTGCTTTGTATTTCCAAAGCAGAATATGCGCTTCATACAAGAAGTCAGCTATTAGCCTGTCTGTTTCATCATGTCCCGTCTACCCGCCTAATTAATTATTAAACTAAAACATTCTATGTGAAGAAAATCTAGCGGCCTAGTATTTGTTGCCTACTCGTCCCATACCTGACGTCCAAGAGGCGTTGGACTACTAAATTGGTTTTTTGGATCTAAAATTCCTAAGGCTTTATCGAAAATGATTAAACGCCAAACAAGCAGATAATAATTAAAACAATTAGCAAATATGTTCTCAAATATGCCTCTAATTAAAATAAATAGGCAATAAAACATGCTTACAAATTAAACCCTATATATATGATATCTAATTGCTATATTATTAGATTGAATTTCTACAGGCATGATTTCAATTGCTAAAATTTAACATATAATACACAGAAATATAATTTAAACAATTCAAACATAATCCAATATTTAGAAGCATCTTATATCAAAAAAACATTTAACACTTAAGCATATCATTTAAATTATCAAACTATTTTTTTAAAGAAAAAATAATACTAATAATAATAATAAAGCAAAATTTAAGAGGGGGTAACCTAGCGGCTAGCTAAAAAATCTAGAGACGTATTATTTTTTTTTTTGTTCCTATTAGGAATATATTTGAGAAACATTAATCCTATAGGCATGATTTCTAATAGAAGAAAATAAATTCATATTATTCCTATAGGCATGATTTCTATTTAAAACAAATAAGACGATAAAATAAACCCCGCCCCCAATAACCCCTTTTTTACTATTATTATTGTTTATTACATTATTACAATATACTCATAACATGTAAATAGATAGAAAATAAAAGAAATTGACTACTATAGTTACTAGTCCCGAACTCTTCAAACCCTGGCGAACTCTTAGAGAAACCCGAACAAGTGGAAGGCATACCTGCTGTTAATCAGTCAACAGACTAGAGCAATAATCAATTATTTCAGAAGGGCTTCACTAAAACTTGAGACAGAGAAAAAAAAATAAATTCTTTTTTTCTTATTCTCAATGAGGAGGAAAAGCAGGGTGAATTAGCTTTTACCCAAGCAGAGGCCACTAATTTTGCTCAATGTCTTAGCAGCCATGCTTTAAGGGAACTAAGGACAATTGGTAGTAGATTCATTGGTGGAATAGGAGAAGGAAGAAGAATTCATATTCAAAAGGTTAGACAGGATACTGGGGAATCAGGCTTTTTTTTTTTACCTTCTGTCATCAAGTGAAGTTCATCACTTAATTAGGCAATGATCAGATCATGCAACCCTACGCATGCATTACAATATTGAAGAAGAACCCCTAATCAGACCTTTTAAATTTCTTAATTTCTAGACTAAGTATGGTCAGTTTAAGAAGTTGGTGGAGGATAACTGAAAAACTGATTTTATGGGCAATCCGTTCATGGGTTTTAAGGCAAAAATCAACGGAGTGAAGAAGTCTTTAGTAGTATGGAGCAAACAAGCGTTTGAGGATATTTTTCAATAAATAGCAACACTGGAGGACACCATCAGAGTAAATGACATTGTAGCTAGAGATCCTTTCCTCATAAGAAAACATGAGTATTCGGTCACCCACCCTTTGTTATATGAGGCTACACCACTGAAAAAAACACAGAGTCATAAAACTCATAATGAACTGAAGTTGTAACTGATAATGTTTTGTCCTATTTAAATCACAGAAGTTTATAACTTCAATTCAATACAAATTGTAAAGTCCATAAGGTACAAAAGACTTAACTTCCGCAAGGCCCATTAGCTCAGTTGGTTAGAGCGTCGTGCTAATAACGCGAAGGTCGCAGGTTCGAGACCTGCATGGGCCACAATAATATTGGTTTTTATTTTGTTCTCGTTTCCTTAGGTGAGTTTAATAATATATTATGCATATTATATCTTGACAGATATAAATATTAAATGCCTAAGAAGTGGTAAAACGAACTAACTCAAAAATTATGTAAACCAATCTAATTGCTGCATAACACATTCTTAAAGGAGAAAACACATTCTTTTCACGGAAATTCTTATAACTAGACAAGTTTGTAAAACATATTATATACACAATATTATGATATTATATAATTGTATAATATGTATATATACAGGGTTTAATTAAATATATATGTGAAATAAATTTATTCAAGGTATAATCAAATATACACAAAGAATAAATATATATTTGATATTATAATAGTGAATAATTGAATAAATACATCAAATTGTAATAGTATAAATTGTGCGTATATAATATATCTTATTTATATAGATATTACTCACTAATTGCTATACGCTGTAAATCCCTTTTATTTCTTTTCTATAATGCATTTAGTGATGTAGCATTTTAATCCCTAATCAAATACAGTAATTAGGTGTATTAGTAGTTTGCTTAAAAATTATTATTATTATTATTTTTTTGTGGGGGAGGAGGGGTAGATTTAAAATCATAAAAGATCGATAATATTTGAATTTATTAAATTTAATTAAAGAAATCAATAAATTTTATATTATATACGTAATATATTAGTTTTATGCATAATTTTAAATATCTTATAGTGTATGTTTTCATCAAAAATTTATTTATAATTCAATAATATTTAAGTGAAAAATTACAAAAAGAGTTATTGTTTCCAAAAAGTTAAGGGAGAATTGCATATAGTACACCCCTCAAGCATACACTACAATAGAATGACAACTTTAATTTTGTAGATTCGTAACACAAACAAAATATGATTAGGTCCGAAAAAGAGAGTATTTTCTTTTCTCTTTTTTTATTTCATAGATATTCAGGCAAAAAAAATTAGAGATTTTTCGTTCTTCTCTTCCAAGTTTGTATGCATCCTATTCCAACTCAAAGTATTGCAATTTCATGTTGAGGATATCCCTTTACAAGTTATTCATGGTACAGTGAGTTATCATGGGAGTGATCGCAACTTTCTTTTCTCTGCAGTCTATGGACTACATACTGTTGTTGCTAGACGAGAACTTTGGACAAAGTTAAGAAGCTTGGAAGAGCAGATAGATAGCCCATGTTTATTAATGGGGAATTATAATGTTGTTCTAGATATGGAGGATAGAACACATGACAGTCTGGTTCAAGAATCTGAAATTGTAGATTTTAAGCAGTTCGTGGAAGATTGCAATCTATCGGAAATACCAAAGGTGGGGAGGACTTTTACTTGGACTAATAGTCACATCTTTAGCAATATTTACCGTACCATTGTCAATGATAAATGAATCCTTACAACGCCTCCTCTCCAAGTATTAGTGATGGAGCCTGTGTTCTTGGATCATTCTCCACTTAGCATTAGGGTAGAGGAGCTCCTTGATACTAGAGAAAAGCCTTTTCTATTCTTCAATTGCTTATCCCAACGACCTGATTTCCTGGAACGAGTTCGCAGTGGCTGGTTGATATATGGTGGAGGTATGAGGGGGGTATGGCAGAATCTTAAATCAGTTAAGGTGGAAATGAAGTCGATGAACAAGAAGGAATTCACAGGGGTCAATGAAAAGGTGAAAGTATTACGAGAAAATCTCCAAAATCAGTAAAGGCTAATGAGGGATACACTGAACAATTTGAGGAAGAGAAAAACATGAGATTACATCTAGAGAAGTGGGTGTTAATCGAAGAGAGCATTTACCAACAAAAGTCCAGGATACAATGGCTCCAGTTGGGTGATGATAATACTGCTTTCTTCTTTGCGAACATGAAGGGAAGGAAAGCTCAAAATCAAATTAATCTACTCACTATTGAGGATGGCAATATACTCAGGAAGAGTAAAGATATTACAAATAAAGCTATAAGATTTTATAAGAAGCTACTAGGTGAAGCCAGCCTTGGATTACCAGTCATTAATCTAGCAATAATAAAAAATGGCCCTACATTGACAAGATCACAGCAACTCCAGCTCATTCAGCCATTTAACAAAGAAGAGGTTGTTCAAGCTTTGAATAGCATTGATGATTTGAAAGCTCCGGGAGGAGATGGCTTTAATGCCCATTTTATCAAAAAAGCCTGACCGGTAATTGGAGAGGAGATATACCAAGCTGTTTTTTAGTTCTTTAACAATGGTGAGATGTTTAAACCTATTAATACCACTCCTGTTACACTAGTCCCCAAAGTTAAAAATCCCTCCTCAATTAAAGAGTTTCGACCAATATCTTACTACACCACCCTATATAAAATTATATCCAAAATGCTCACCTTTCGACTCAAACATGTCATGAGTTTCCTAGTTGATGTGAACCAGACTGCATTTGTAACGGGAAGAATGCTGAATGACAATGTCTTGCTCAGTCATGAACTGGTGAAAGGGTATGGAAGAAAAGGAATATCACCAAGATGCATGATCAAGGTAGATATGCAAAAAGCGTATGATTCCTTGGAGTGAAACTTTCTTGAGCAAATTCTAATAGGGCTGAATTTTCCTGCTGGATTTATAAGATGGCTAATGCAATGTGTCAAGACAGTATCATACTTCATTGTTATTAATGGATGTCCAACTAGTCTTTTTGAAGCTAAAAGAGGGGTTAGACAAGGAGACCCTCTGTCCCCTTATATGTTCGTTTTAGCAATGGAATATTTGACAAGGTTGTTGAAGGAACTACAAAATGACCCAGATTTTAATTTTCATCCAAGGTACTAGAAGTTAAGCCTGATTCAACTGAGTTTCACATATGACTTGTTGTTGATTTGTCGAGGAGATGTTATATCTGCAAGGATGGTTTTTGACTGCTTTCAGCAATTCTCAATAGTTTCTGGATCAATAGCTAATTAGAATAAAAGTTGCATATATTTTGGGGGAGTAACAAGCAATGTACAGGAGGAAATTTTGCAAACACTTGGTTTTGGCGAATGTGAACTTCCATTCGATATCTTGGAGTTCCTCTCATCTCTAAAAAAGTATCAATAGGACAGTGTCAATCTTAGCTTGATAGGATGTTGGGAAGAATCGCTCATTGAACTGTTAAGTTCCTAAGCTATGCTGGGAGGCTACAGTTGATCAATAGTGTTCTAGTGGCAATTCAAGCATTCTGGGCACAAATTTTTTCTATGCCTAAGAAGATCTTCAGAGAGTACAGACAATGTGCAAGACATTCCTCTGGAATGGTGAGATGCAGGCCACGAGAAAAGTTTTAGTAGCTTGGGATACTTTTTGTAAGACAACATCTGCTGATGGACTGAATATTACAGATGTGTTTATGTGGAACAAAGCTGCTATTATTAAACATTTATGGAATCTGCACAAAAAAAAGGACAAGTTGTGGATCAAATGGGTGCATATATACTATATGAAGGGACGAGAACCATGGAATACCAGGCAAAGCAGGCATCTTGGATTTTGAAAAAGTTTATGCAAGCTGGTAAATCTATCAGAGAAGCTGGGCTGAATATGGAGGCTATTCTACACTAAGAAAGTTACTCTATCAAAGATATGTACACACAACTTTGAGGTAACTACTCAAAGGTTTGTTGGAGAAGGTTAATATGTAATAATCAAGGTTGCGCTAAGTGGATATTCTTATTGTATTTGGCGATTCATCAAAGGTTGTATACACGAGATAAACTGGCTAAATGGGGCATCCAGACAAATCTCTTATGCCCACTATGTGGCCTAGAGGATGAGGAGCATCAATACTTCTTTTTCAGGTGTCAATATACTGGCAGCGCATAGGTGATAGTTCTGCAATGGCAGGGTATAAATCGAGGAGTATTAGACTGGTCAAGAGAGGTGAACTGGGCGATCACAAATGTAAAAGGGAAAGGTATACGAGCTTCTATTTACAGAATGACTATGTCGGTAGCAATCTATCACGTCTGGTTGGAACAAAATAAAAGAATTTTTCAACATCAAAGCAGGAATGTGGACGCTGTTACGCAACTGATTATATAGGAAATTCATTGTCGAGGGAGAATATACCCAAGGTTGGGGAATCTGTTAGAGTGATATGAATTATTATCCTTAGATAGTTTTCATAGCAAGTTGCTATAGGGTCAAGTTGCAAGCATTGAATCTGGGATCTATGTCCAGATCTTTGCTATACATTGTACATAAGTTCTCATATTGGTAATAAGAATTCTTATTTACCAAAAAAAAAAAAACTTCTTTTCTAACTTTGAAATAGTATAAATCAAAAATAAAATCTGGCAAAATTATTGCAACTTCGTGATTTGGCAAGAAACCACAAGAAAAGTTGATTTGTACATAGATTGTTCAAGAAAAAGTAAGAAAACATATAAAAATAGGTCTTAAATTCACATATATATGCGGTACATGTATAATAATGTATAACTTTTTATAAACTTATATATAAAATGTATAATAATCTACATCGAAAAAATAAGAAGAAGAAGAAGAAGAAGAAGAAGAAGAAGAGAAGAAAAAATAATATTGTAAGATAGTGTTTACACACATCGTATACAACATTATACACTTATTATAATTTTGTATAATATTAAATAATATTAATATATAATATTGTATATGAAAACTGAATTTCATCTTCAACTTCATTTTTCAACTGGTATTATTTCCAAAATCAACATTTATCAAATCAATGAATCCAACATTTTAGATTCAAATTACTACATATTTTTCAATAATTTTTAAGTTCACTCAATTATTTTAAAGTAAGATTTTTTAAATCTAAATTGAACTTTGGGCTTCAAAGCATCTTCAAGCATAAAAGGAATTTTTATGTTGATTAACATTTAGATGCAAACACGTGCAAACCAAAATTGAATGTGCTTAAATGCATATCAGAAAATAAAATTGGGTCTTAATGTTGATCGTACTTTGTAATCTTGTATAGAACGACACCTAATTTCAAAAGTTACATCTTGAACATGATCTTTTAACCCACTAATATAATCAAAGAATATCTCCGATGATCAATTAAAAGTATCCATTATATTTTTGATGAAAAAGACTTTAGAACTATCTCTTTCTTCAGACTAGAAAAAGAATGCATGATTATTGATGCTATCAAAGTGAAACTTTTAGACCAGATACATTACGCTACTATATACACGCATAATTTCATCTTAAAGATGTTTCGAATTAATTTGATATCGCATAAATGGAGAGATCAAGATGGATATAAAAAGGATAAAAGACTGACATTTTCACATTGAAATCTTATTACAACAGATTGTTGAAAAGGAAGTGCACAGAGTTTTCTTACTTCAACTTGTGACATCCCTTTAATGGAGTCTGTGCTCCTTCAATGTAAGGGAGAGGGGCAGGAGGGAAGTGCTAGAAAATGAAAAATTAAAAAAAAAAATTTAGAAATAGGTCTTTAATTTAGTGTTGGGCTAAGAAATTAAAGAAAAAATTTAAATTACATACAAAATGGATCAATCTAAGTTGACATATAACCTTTAAATATATATATATATATATATTAGATCAAAATCGAGTATGGTATAGTATTAAGAGTTTAATTGCTAAATCACAAAACTTCGAAGAAATAAGGATAAAATAATAAAAGAGAAAATATATTTTGAAGGACTTATCGCTAATTATTTTCCATTCCTTTTTCATTTATCCTGCAAATGATCACTTTTTATATGTTACATTATTTATTATAAATAGTTAACTCAATATTAAGTATTTTTAATTTTTATATTGTCACTTAATAACTTTTCTCCAGGAGCTAGGGGGTTTACCTTTTTATTCTCAAATCTTCATTTTCAAAAATGCATACTTAAAACTGTAAGGATGAAAAAAAGCATAATGTATTTAAAATGAGTCGTCATTAATTATTTATATTTTATTTTACATTAATTCTAATAAATAACAACTTCCTTTTTATAAATTTTTTTGTACAATATTGACTCAATATGATTTTTTTAAGAATTTACCGCACTTATCAAATTATTTTAAAACTAAATGGCCAATATATTCATTTGCAAATCTCTAAGAATCTTAAATAATTAATTATTCAGGAGCTTATACTTTTTTCTTTGACACTTATTTTATAATTCAAATATATTTTTTAATAATATATATATATTTATTAAATCACCTACTCATTAATAAAGGAAATATGCAAAATGATTTCATTTTTTAAGTAAATATATGATGTTCTTATTTTAACTCTAAATACACGTGCAAATACTGAAACTAGTGGTAAAAGAAGAAGAAGAAGAAAAGAGTATATATTTTTATATAGTTTAAAAAAATAAACTGAATTAAATCGAATCAAAACTTGACAAATATATATTATAACTTATTTAATTTGATTTTAAAAAATTTTAAAAAAATAATTAATTTAATCTTAATTTTAACAAAAAACCGACTCGAATCGTATCAGAAACTACGACACAAAGATAGAAATGAAGGTTATCAACATATATAAAAGTCAAATGAATTTCATTATTAAATTAAAAATAACAATAGCTTTCTAAAGTTTTATCTAAAAGGAAAGGCTGATATCAGAAAATAAATAAATAATAAAAAGAAAATATTTAAAAAAAAAAAAAAACCCTATTTTCCATCCCCCCCCCCCATTTTTTTTCAGGGAGAAAAGTTTCTATCGTATAATTTATTAAGACAAAAATTATGGCTGTCGGTGAGAATCTTTCAACTTCACGTTTCAAATAAAGGTTTGATTTAACAAAGTAACAAATCAAATTTTGGGAGATTATGTTTCCTGAAAAATTAATTATTAGAAAATGAATACTTTTATTCATTAATTCTGATCAACCACACCTCCTTTATCTACGGCATCTGACTTTTACTGTACATATAAATATTTGACGGTGAGACTTCAATTCTAAACTCTGACTTGTTCAATACCTTATTAAATTGTATTATTACACACCTAATTCAAAATATTATTATTAAAGTGATGACTTTTTTTAAAAAGAATATATATATAATTTAAGCATGCAACAGAAACAGAATGAAATGACAGGCAAAAAACAAATCCCCGAGTGAAAATAATCATCACGTCATATGAGCGTTAAGGGGTCATTTGGTTGGTGATTTGAAAAGGAGTTATTTATTTATTAAAATTAGTATAATTTTGTAGGTTGTTTGGTTACAAAATTAGAAAAAATAATATTCATATAGAATTTAGCATAAATTATAGGATGTTTGGTTGTTTTTTTTTTAATTTGGATATAAAACATAATATTGCTAATATAATGTTTGATTCATGTTTATAAGTTAGGAGAGAATTTTATATATTATTTTATACGGGATAAAAAGTAAATAAAATAATTAAATGATGCATAATAAAATCTCACATTATTAATATCTACCTAACTAATTTTTATAATACTAATACCTACTTAATTCTGACCGAAAATCAAACGACCCTAAAGATGGAAATTGTTTTTTGGCTTTTCAAAATCCTGAAAGATACTCCTTTTCATTTTTATCGTTTTTTTAACTAATCTTTGCTTGCTTTTCACCTGCATTATTGAAGGCTCCAAATGCACGAAATTGATCTATTTTGTCACTTTCCAACAGCCATATATTGTAATTCTTTATTTATTTCTTCCTTTTTGTTGTAGGCCATTGCTGCTGGAGAGTTGAAAACAAGTATTGATCTGAAAAATGCAGTAACTTGTGTCGCTAACAATGATTAAATTTATCTCCAACTTGACTATTACTCTCACTGTTCCATTTTAATTATCATATTAGCTTATTTTATTAAAAAAAATAATAAATACAAGATGTAATTTATTAAGTTATTCTTATTTAATGAAGGTAGAATAATTTTTTTCTTAAATATTATGCATATTTCATTAATTAAGGATATAATTGACATAAATTTTAATCTTAAAATGATAATTATTTTTACTAAATTTTTTGAGTTAAAAATGCAACTAAAAATAACGCTGGGAGTAAATTGTATGAATGCTTCTAAGTTTAACGACAGAAACCTATGTATCTATTATTATCCAAAAAAAAAAAAAAGACAAACTTAGTTAGAGTTTCTTAATAAAAATGAGGAAAATTATTTTTTCTCGTGAAAGTAGGGAAAATAAATTCACAAATAACATTTTATGTTAATTGAATATTTTTCACCCTCCAGCACATCTCATCTTCACCCCAAACCTCATATTCCGCACTTCTATCTTCTCCTCCACCTCCCATAATATTTATTTAAATTAATTATATATAAATATTTTTAAGATAATATTTTCGCTAAGATATTAGTATAAGGAATAAGTAAGAAACTCACATCTTTCTGGTACCGAACACACACCGGGTAGAAACACACATCAAAAACAGAAACTTGACCTGATAAAAAAGGTAGCTTCTTTTGGAGGTGAAGTTAAAATTTGATGGAAGAAAATGTGTGGGAGTTGGTACTAATAGGTGTAAGGTGCCTTTTTAGGTACTAATGTAAGCTAAGTACTACAGTAGTGGTGGAATATAGTAAAAGCAGACACAATATTTCCCCATCATTAATGGGAAAACCAGTTGCACAATAGTGGAAAAGTTAAATACTTAAAGAATTTTGCTGCCTAAGTGAATGATACTGAAGAAAAAGACAAGGGGAAAAGCTCAAGCTTTATAGGAATCTGACTCTGCATGCAAAATCAACTCTCCGATACGCCTGTTTTACCCTTCTGTACTTCTACTCATCATCCTAACTCCCTTTTCTAGAAACTGACGCACCAATTTTATTGTTTATTTTCGGTTCCACCAAAATCATACTTTCTCCTTTTCAAAATTCCCTCTCCCATTATAGGAGCCGAATTAAGATATTTTAGCTGTAATTATTTTTCGCCTAATTAGATTCTCCATAGATTATTTGTGTATACTGAATGAAAATTTTAATATAAATATAAAATTTAATTAAAGTTATTAAATTTATCGAATTTATATTTATTATTGTGACTCCGCCCTACCTTTAGCTAAGACTAGCCAATGGGACGCAAAGTCCCGTGTCCGAGTCCCAATTGTCCTGATTCCGGCTGGCCAACGAGATTGGACGATCAGGGATAAGCGGGACACGAGATGGGACGGGATGATGATTTTTTACCGGTAGATCCAGCCCAATCCATCCCGGTATCGGATCGGCTGTCACGGTTCGTCCCAGAATTATTTTTAAAAAAAAATAATTCAAAGTAGCCATAATTTTTATCTCTTATTTATTTTAATTTTCTTTTGTTATATTTATTAATTATAAATTATAATATGGATTATGGGAAAAAAATTCTGAAAAATAAAAGAGTGCTGCTTCCAAATTAGGAGCGTTATCAAATGCATTGAATTTTTCTACAAAAAAAATGTAGGTTTTAGTTTTTAAAATTGGTAGTTCTTCTTAATCAATGCCTATAATTAGAATTAATATGGAAGAATTTACGCATGTTGGTGAAACTCCTATTAATATTAATTCGGATACTCCACTAGATAATGAAATTCTAGAAAGATGTTATGATAATTTCGACGAAGATGTAGATGAAGTAGAATTAGAATAAAAAGAATTAGATGATACACCTATTAGTCCGGCTATTGAAATTTCAAATTAGGATAATTCTCAGTTTGGAGCTCAACTTCACCCTGTATCTCCTACTAGGGGTAAAACAAAGGTTAAACGTCCTAAAACTTCTATTTAGGTGGCAATTTTTTATGCATCAAAATGAGGAAAAATGCTAGTTATTTGTAATAAATGTAAACAAATATTTAAGCATCAATCTGATAGAAGCGGACGTAGGACGGGGGGGTTAAATAAATATTTATACAATATTGTGAAATTGAATATATGGCTGCTAAAGTAGCCTCCAAAACCAACACTTCTAGTTCTCCCCCTATTGGATCGGAAGGGGGGGGGGGTTCCAACATGGTTCAGAGCCAGTTAAACCCTTCAAACCCGAGTGACCCTGTTACATAATGCAAATATAATAAAAATAGAGACCGTAAAAGCATTGCTAAAATGATTACTGTTTGTGATTTGCCTTTTAGTTTTCCTCTGCATCCAGAGATCTTATGAAAATTGAACATTTTCGTAGCGAAGATATAAAACAGATATTGGGCATTTTAGAAAAATATTTCGTAATTGATTTAGTATTTATTACTTATATTCAAGAAACATATAATCCTTCTTTTCAAGGTATTGTTAAACGGGATGTTTTTGAATTTCAAGCTAAATATTATCATTATCTTTGTTGTTTATTTAGCTATTTAGATAGTAGAGTTTCTATTACCTCTGATATGGGTCGTAAATGTTATTGATTATTTAAATATTATTGTACATCGAATTAGTCATAACTGGAACCCATAAAAAAGAATCATAAGTCATAAGGTTTGTGAGCAGAGAAAAACTGCTTTATTTATAGCCTGTATTGTAGTTGAACTTTTAAAATTTTATAGGTTTTGTGACAAAGTAATGATTATTACTTTAGATAATGCTTATGCTAATACTAGTGTTGTTAATATGCTAAGAGTTAGATTTTGGCCAATTAATAATGATGCTTTCATGTTATATGTACAGCTCATATATTTAATTTAGTTGTAAGAGATGGTATTAAGTTATTTGATTTTAGGTGTACAAAATTTGAATATGCATATTTTTAGATTTTTCAAATGAATAAAAGTTCAAGAATTTCGTGAATATAAAGAAATTTGTAGAATATGCGAACTTTCATATAGAAAAATTTCAAAACAAGCTAAATTAGGTGGAATTCTTTATATGAAATGCTAGAAAAGTTGCTTATATTTATAATATACTTATCACTATGACTTATAATGCTCATAATTCTAACTCAGAATGGAAACTTAAAATGATGAATGGGAGGAAGTAAATAAACTCAATAAATTTTTTAAATTATTTTATCAAGCAACAAAAAATATTTTCTGGCATGTATTTTTCAATTGTTTGTGAAGTTTTAATAAATGCATGTGCTATTACATTTAAATTTGCTAAATATAAAAAAATTAAAAAGTTTGCACCGATTGTTGAGGCTATGGTTTAGACTACTTCCTTTTAGCTTTGCAGTAGATTGATTTACCAACAGATATAGCCTATCACACTCCTTAACAATTTCCATCACCCTTTCATTTGAGAGATCCTGAAATACACAAAATTTGGGATAAAAGAAAGATACATAGTTTAACTTTTTGGTTGCCTGAGAAACTGAGAGCAGGTTATATTTGAACTGAGGTAATAAAAATATATTTTTTAAAGTATTTTCAATTGAAATAGAGCTTGAACCAATGTGAGTTACTTGAGCTATATCATCATTAGGTAAATGGACTTTTTTTGGATTTGTATTTTTACTTATTGATGCCTCTATTAGCATGTTCATGTCAGAAATCATATGATTTGTAGCTCATGTGTAAATTATCTAATCCTTGAGGATTTTTGACACAAGTAAAGCTCTATGTCTACTTATACCTGAGTTGTTACCTGCTAGAACATTACTAGATACATTGACAGAACATCTTGCATTAGAGTTGAGTTGTGATTGATATAGCAGTTGCACAATATGATCATCTTGACTTTGAGTAAAAACACATGCTCTTGGTTACATCAGCTAAGCTGTTTTGCCACCTGAGCTTTGTGCTACTCCTTCCTGCTATTCATATGATTGATCATTGACATCTCTCAACATTTCTGTAAGAGCATTATATGCGGCAGATGATCCTGAATTGTATTGAAATTACCTACTCCCCCTTTCTTCTTGAACCTGAAATCATTAGGATATCCCACCAACTTATAGAATACATCCTTAGTGTGTCCCTTTATTTTGCATCAAGTCATAAAACAAACTATAATTTTTCTTAAGCTTCTGATAACCTGTCTTTGAGTACATGGCTGTAGGATCATGACCACTAGAACTGGGCACTACTCCAAGTAGTCTAGCAAAAGAGCTTGAAGCTGCTGATTTTTAAGTCTCATCTCCGATTATCATGGCATATACCTTATTTACTAAAGGCAAGTGAGAACTCATCAATATTTGACTCATTGCTTGCACATAGTTATCATTCAATCCCATCAAGAATTCATACAGCTTTTATCTTTGAAGATAGACTAGAAAATCTTTAGATTCTCACAATTGCAACTAGGAAGGGGCACTAAAGCTTCAAGTTCTTCCCATAATTTTTTCAATTTGTGAAGTATGCTGCCACAAGAGCAGTCCTTTGGACCAAAGTTGCTACCTCTTTATGTAGATTGAAGGCTCTTGAAATATCAACTTTGTCAAAACTTTCGTTTAGATCCTCCAGTAGTTGTAGCATACACTATTCCACCTAAAAGATCACTTGCTACAGTATTCATCAACCAAATTATACAATATCATTACATCTTTCCCACCGATATCTCGATTCCTCTCTGAAGGTTTTCTTTTTTTTTTAAGAACCATCAAAAAAGCATAATTTATTCGTTCCTAATAGAGCAATTCTCATGTACTTACTCCATAGAGAGTAATTTTCAGTATTAGTAAGTTGTAAAGAGATTAGAGAGATGCCACTTATATCAGCAGAATGAAGATATAAGTGTTGATTCTAATCAAGAACTTGGTTTGATCCATGGACATGAAGAGTAGTATGTGACTCCACCTATGTAATTCCAGCAGCATTTTCTGAGTTTATTGTGTTGTGTATCCTTGATCTGGATTCTTGACACTATACTCAGTCTTCATTCCACCACAACAGCAATTTAGACTTGAAATCTAGATTTGTTCGAAATTCTAGCCTTCTAACAAGGACAGAGAAGAAGAATGTCTCGGTCCAAGACTTGAAAGTTTGTGATGTTTAATAGAGAATCGTGTGGAAGTAGAAGCTAGCAGATCAACTGCTCTGATACCAAATAGAGAATGAACATAATCTCCATTTAAGATCTTAGATGACTTCGAGATATACAAGAAATATAAGAAAGAAGAAAAATAAGAAGAGTGAAAGGTAGAAGATGTACAGAAGGAGAATCAAACTTTATAAGAGAAGAGTGAATATATTGTATATTGTGTGTCATAGCTCGTGAATACAAGCATGTATTTATACACATACAACATTCGAATGAAAAGGTTAATACTAATAGTTTATAACTAACAAATAGAAGTTGTAACTACCTCGACATCCTTAAGGAACTAACTAATTTAGTTAGAGCATAACTAACTTCTCAATGCTACTAACCTACATCCTTGCTACCTAGTTGCTAGTTTAAGATCATTGTTTTATTTGGTGATTACATATAGATTTCCAAAATAGACTAACTTATTATATGTAGACCTAGGTACTATGTTTATAGTTGTTGCTCCATCTGATCTGCCCCGATTTTCTCTTTGATTAGAAGTTGGTCAGTAAATATAATATTGGTCTGATTGATACTTGTCAGCTTGGAACCCTGTCTTGCCAAAATATCTACTACTTTGTTGGCTTGACGAAAGTTATGTTGCAGAGGAGGATTCTCCAACTTCCTCAAAAGTGACCTGCAAAATTCCACAATTGGTGCATAAATTGTGTGAGCATATTTTAAAAAATTGGAAATAGTTTATGAGCATATGTTAATTGAAGGCCTTGTTCAAGTGCTTCTAATTCTGCCATGGTGTGATTGTGAGTATTACTATTCTTGATAAAACCCACAATCCAATCTCCATTTGTGTTCCTAATGATACCACCTATTCCTCCTTTTTCTTTCTTTGTTGAGCAAGCACCATCAGTATTTAGTTTGAAGTTACCAAGTGATGGGGGGTCCATTTAATATGGATTTCCTTTGTAGAGTTAGAGCTAGTAGTATTTATGAATTTCAAGGTCCAAGTCTTAACTATTTCGATGGACAAAATATTTTATTTATTATTAAATTTATTTTCATTGCGATTGAGCCATAGATGTCAAAGAGCAATTGGAAAGAAATCCTTCCTGTCGTAATGGATATCATTTTGGGCAGGAAATTTGTGATTTCTAAGATCTTCAACTACTGATTTTGTCTACGAAAAATATGAACTATGTTTAGGTCTAAGTCTAGCAAAATTTTATTTGCAATATAGTAGTTGGAGAAAATATGTTGAATATTCTCATTTGCGATTTACAAATTTGGCATAAAGGTTCAGTAGTGATTCCAATATTGCGGAGATGAGATTTTGCCGGAAGTCAATTGACTGAATAAAGCCACAGGCCCACAAGAACTTAATTTTATTGAGAGTATGGAGTTTTCAGATCCAGGAAAAAGTGTAGAAGGTATTAGTAGGAGGAGGATCGCTAAGGATATAAACGGACTTAACCGTGAATATGTCATTTTTATTAATAGTCCAATAGGGTTTATCAATTGCTCCTATTTCTTGATTGGGCTTAATACTAACACTTTTGTCTCTGATTTCTTAGGTAGGATAAGTGAAAGTCTAGACCAGTCCCAACTTTCTCCATCCCACAGTTGAAAGATTTTACAGTCGTGTTCGTCCTTTATTAAGAGGTATTTGAAATTCATGCAGGAGCCCAAGCTATACCTTTGGAGCAGATATCTCCTCCTATTATGATATTGTTCCACATCCAGAATTTAGAATTGGGATTGGGGTTCCATTTGGTACTATATTTGTTAATTAATGTACTAGCCCAGAGGAAAGTGTGGTTATTAAAGACTCTTCAAGAGAGGCTAGTAAGGAGTATTTTATTTTTATATAGAGCATTTTGGATTCCAAGGCCTCCATGCTATTTTGGAACAGTAATCTTTTCTCATGACACATAATGAGTTTTTTTATTTTTTTCGGTGATACCCCAAATGAAGTTTCTTTAGATTTGTTCGATCTGTCTACAAGTTGTAGATGGAAGTTTAAAGTATTGCGTGGCATAAGTTGGAATGGTATTTAAAGTGGATTTTGTAAGAACGGTGAGTCCAACCTAGGTGAGAAAATTGATTTTCCATGTAGCCAGTCTCATCAACATAGAATAGATGAGATATTTGAAGTCCCTTTTTGCTAAAAGTGATGAAATTCCAGTTTGAAATATCAATCCGTTAATTTATGTATGTAGAGAAGTTTCATATATAGAATAAAGATATACGGTGAGATGGGATCACCTGCGTCCTTACTACTCACCTCAGTATCTCCTCTTCGTACTAAAACAATATTTGCTGTAAAAAAAAAAAATGGCAACACCAAAGATCATAGCTGCAGAGAAAATTTCTTTTCATGAATATGAATGTATACTTGTAGTAGATTATTATAATATCACATTTTAGCATCATCTATATTGTTATAAAAATAATCAATTAGTATAATTAAAAGGAACCTAAGTACTAAAAATATTGAAGTGCCGTCATTCCTCCTTATAGCTAATTTTAAAGAGAAAAATGCTTAATGATTAATAAAGAATTGGAAGATGGATTGCGAGGAAGTACCTAAATAGAGGACATATAAAAAAAATTAGGAACAGAGAGAAATATTTTAAAATATATTTATGAATAAAATAATATGTAGCTATAATTGTGGGATTACTAAAACTTTTAAAAGCAAACATATGAAATATTTATTAATCCAAACCATGGCTAGGGTCTTGCTTTAGTTAATTAAATCTTAACTATTACTTTTAACTCATGTCATGTATTTTTTTAATCAAATAGAAACTCGGAAAAAATGAAAAATAATGAAAATGAAGAGGAGTCGGATTCTGATTTCTTTATTGAGGAATAACTTAATTTTCATAACTAGCTTTGTAGAAAAAAAACAAGTCATAGCTTAATATTTTTTTATAATATTGTGTTAATATAGAGAAAACAACAACCAAAACAAAAAAGGTCTCTTATATTTAGAGTGAGATCAAATTGTTCTTGAGCAATTTTAGTTCATTAAATTTACCAAAATAAATATTTTAGTCTCCTTTAAACATATAACAGACGTTGAATACATTATTTAAGGGGAAAGGGGAAAAAAAAAATTCAACATATATATATATGGATTTGAAAGCAAAAGTGACAGAAAACGAAATGGAATGGATGGTGATAAGCAGCTGTTGACCAAATTAAACACCCACTAATCATCATTAGGTTCAAATGATTAGTTAGGATTGTTAATGCAAAATGTACCATCCAAGTCACCTCAATCAATTGAAGAAAAAAGTAGGCAATTATTTCATGCGGGCCCAACTGAAAAATAGGGATCAGAGAAATTTTTAACGGTTGAAGTGTTCATTTACGTGAGTTTCTTTCTGAACAGTTCATATAATTAATTATTTTTTAACAACATATCTACTTTAGATTCGTCCGATTTAATTATAATAAAGATTAATTAATTTAAAAAATAGTTAAAAAGTATTCCTCTTGAATTTATGATTTGTTGTATAATTTTTGGAATAACAACCAAATATTTGATTAAAACTTTAAACATATAAAGCCTGGTTCTATGTCTAAAGAAAAAAGATTTTAAACTTTAAAGTGGGGTAATTTTCTCATCTTGTTGGTTTAATCTCCGTATGACTAATACATATATATTTTATTTCGTATAAAATAATATATTAAATTTATGTATAACTTATATAGGTATTATTTAGTCATGAAAGATAAACTACAATCAAACAATGTATTATTTATGCTGAAACTTATACTATATATGATCGTTGTACAACTAAACAATATATTATTTATACTGAAATATATGATTTTTAAAAAAAAATTATTTCCTGTAAAACACACCCATACAATTGTATGACGGGTATAGTGGTATTTTACAATACATTGCTTAAAACAGCAAATTTATTGTCAAGCTTTGGAGTATAATTTAGGCTAAAGTTGAGCTTTCATCAACCCCACAAAATCTAATGTCAAAACAACAAAAGATTTTTCACTTGGAAAAAGGCATTTGATTTGCATAGCTAACAACTCACAATCAATCTCTATTAGACTATTCTTATTTTCATGATTTTCTAATGTATTGACATGAGAAAATATTTTTGGGAAAGAAACAATTTAGCTTAGTTAAATACACAAGGTTTTTTTTTTTTTTTAATCATACATAATGAAATAAAGGGGGCAGAGGCGGACTAATTTACAGAGTATGAGTTCATTTTAAATTAATAGTTTTGACTCAAATTTTTTATACGTGTTAAATCACTAAATAAAATGCTGCTATAATAGGATTTCAGACCATTAAATTAAATGAATTGTGATACAATTTTAAATTTGAATTTATAAAATTAATATTTTAAAATTTTACTTTCTTTTTTAAACTTTATACTTAATTAATATATGGCATAAATTGAAATAGATGAAGCAACAAACATTTAGAAGCATAATTTGAATATTATCTCACAGTACCAAAACCAAATAGCACGACCACAACAATATGGAAAAATGGGGTTATCTGCACAAATATTTCTATTTTGGAGTAGTCTTAATTTTTATTTTCAAACTTAGTGGTCTTTTATTTTTGTTCTTCAAAATGTTTAGTGAAAAGTAAGTGGTCGAAAATATTACCAACACCAAAATAACAAACAATTTGCGCTCGATATAAGTTTATATTTTTGTACAATATCACACAAAATAAGTTATGCCGCTTAATTTCTATAAACTTATTCTAATTGAGGCAAAAGTTCAGTTCATAACCCACAAGTGCATTAAAAGGCATAAACTAGAGCTCGTTTGGTTTAGCTGATTTAAAGTAGCTGATAAACATTAAATGTTGATAAGCATTTTAAGTGTTGGAGCTGATATAAAAATAAGCAGTTACATATTTGGATGAAAGTGCTGAAACTAATAATAAACAGTTGAAGTGTTTTATAAAAAGTGTTGATAAGCATTTTTTGGTTAAATTTAATTAAATGTCCTTCAAGTTATTTATACTAATAACGACATGATTTTTATAAAATTTTAAATTTCAGTTTAATTTCAATACAAAATAATTTATGTCTCGATTATTTTTTTTAATACAAAATTAATCAGATAAAATTATTTTTATAAATATTTTTTTTGTAAGCTAAAATATAACCATAAGAAATAATATAATAATTAATAATTTGCCTGATTTTTTTAGTAAAAGCCTACTTAAATAGTACACAAAAATTGTATAGAAAAAATAAATATTTAGCAATTTTTTTTGTCTCTACTTAAATTAAAACATTCAACCACGAGTTGCCATCCAAATCTTATGGGTTACATGTTGTCTATTTATGACTTATGTTGACTTATAAGCATTTGGTCTATAAGCACTTTTAGTATTTACCAAACACGTAGATAAGTTAAAAAGTGCTTATTACCTAGTTTGACCAGCTTATAAGTTTAACCAAACACCCTCTTAGTCCCTACAGAACTATGCCGAACGAGGCAAAAATTTAGTTTCAGAATCCACAAGTTATGGTGTAAGAGACATAACTTAATTCCTATAAAATTTGTACGAGTAAGATAAAAATGCTCTAAACTTATGACACAAAAACTAGATACTACTACATAACCTTAATCATCCATAATTCTAACATGTTCCTTTCATAGTGTTCTCTACCCAAAGCCTAAGTAAAGATGTCAACTATCTATTTATATGTAGGACAACACTCTATAGAGATAAAGACCTTTTTCTACGTTATCCCTTAAAAATGGTGTCATATGTCAATATATTTGGTCCTCTTGTGTTGTATCAAAATTTTTGCAATATTGATTGCACTTGTGTTGTCATATAAAATTGGTACACACTGAATGCTCACGCCAAGGTATTGAAGTTGTTTCTTTATCCACAACAACTTAGCAAAACAAGAGGTTGCTGCAACATAATCAGCTTCAACCGTTTATAATTTCATAGAGTTTTATTTCTTGGTTGCCTATGAGATCAAGCTTGAACCAAGAAAATAAGTCATCCCTGTAGTACTCTTTCTATCTACCAAAAATTCCGCATAATTCGCATATGCATAGCCAACAAGATCAAAGGAGATGCCTTTGGAATACCATAGTCCCAAATCATGTGTTCCTTTAAGATACCTTAGAATAATTTTGACTACCTTCAAGTGGGACTTTTTTGGATTCAACTGAAATTTAGCACAAAGTCCTACATTAAACATAATGTCTGGTCTATGGGCTATGAGATACAGAAGGAAACTAATCATATCTCTGTACAACTTATGTTCTACTGATGGACCTGTTTCATCAAGGTTCAACTTTGTGGTTGTGGCAATGAAAGCTTCAATTACCTTTGAGTCTTCCATTTTGAACCTTTTGAGTAGCTCTTTTATATACTTCTGCAGATGGATCATTGTTCCCGATGGATCTACTTGATTTGTAATCCTAGAAAGAAGTTAAGTTCTCCCATCATGCTTATTTGGAACTAATTTTTCATCAGTTTAGAAAACTCTTTGGTTGAGGACTCATTTGTGGCTCTGAAATATAATATCGTCCACAGACTTCTATACAGTCAGTATGTTCTTTTCTTTGGTTTTCACAAATAAGTTATTGTCAATCTTACCTCAAGAATGACCATCTACAATGAGGAACTTAAATAATCTTTCATACTATGCTCTTGGGGCCTACTTGAGTCTATATAAGGCTTTGTCAAGTTTGAATACATGATTAGGGTATTCAACGTCTTCGAATCCTAGTGGTTTCTTGACATAAATCTCCTCTTTCAGAAGACCAATTAGAAAAACACTTTTCACATTCATATAATAGAGTGTGATTTTCATGAATGTGGCAAAAACTATGAGAAGTCCAATTGCTTCTAGTCTTGAGATAAGAGAAAACATCTCATCATAGTCAATTTCTTCTTCCTAATTGTCCTTGAACCACCAGTTGATCCTTATTTCTTTTAACTGTTCCATGTTATCAAGTTTGTTTTTGATACCCATTTTGTTCCAATAATTGTTCTCCCTTTTGACTTTGGTTCAAGGTGCTATACTTTATTCCTTTCAAATTGATTTAGTTTCTCCTGTATGTCCATGATTCAATTTGCATCCTGCAAAGCTTTATTAACTTTCTTAGGTTTAAACATAGATAAAAAGGTATTAAAAGCATATAGATTTCTTAACCAAATCTAGTTGTTATCACAGAGTTCATATCAGTGAGAGTATTATTAATAGGATAAGATGCTTGATATTTGTATCCTTTTAGAACTGAACCTCAAGGATATTCAAAGACTTCATTCTGTGTCTCAAGTGTACTTGACTCCAAAGGATTTTCATTCATTGTTTCCTCAGATGGAGTATGACCTTCCTCATCTCCTGATTTGACATCAGATCTATTGTTAGTACCTGTCTCATATACATGTTCCATGTTCATGGATTCAGAGATTCTTCATGGTTCATCTTCATCTTACATTTTATTGTTAGTCATAACACTTGATTCATCAAAGACAATATGCGTACTTTCTTCAATGCACATAGTTGTTTTATTTAACACCCTAGAAGCTTTATTATATTGTGAATAACCTAGGAATACCCCTTCTAGCATCAAATTTTTCCATAATTTTCATTCCACTGTTGTGAATGAAGCATTTATAATTAAAGTCTTTAAGATGAAAAATGAATTTTTTGCCTTTAAGTAATTCATAAAGGGTTTTCTCTAGGATTGGTCTAGTCATACATCTGTTGATTATATAACAAGCAGTGCTAATAGCTCCAGCCCAGAATTGATTAGCCAGGCTACTAATAATTAACATAATTCTAGCCATTTCTTGCAAGGTGTTGTTCTTTCTTTACACCACTCCATTTTTTTGTGGCGTTCTAGGTGCGGAGAAGTTCTGATAAACACCATAAGTGGAACAAAATTTTACAAATTTTGTATTTTTAAATTCAGTTCCATGGTCAGATCTTATTGATGCTAGTTGATTTCTTAGTGTCCTTTTCAATTTTCTTAATAAAGTATAGAATGTATCAAAGGCATCTTTTTTGAAAGCAAGAAAGACTGTCTAGGTGAATCTGGTAAAGTCACCAACTAGCACAAATATGTTTTTTTTTCCACCATGATTTCTCACCCTCATAGGACTATACATATCCATATGCACTAACTCTAACAATATGGTAGTACTGACCATTTCATTTATTTAAAAGATAACTTTACTTGTTTGCCCCTTGCACATGCTTCGCAAACTTTGTCTTCCTTGAACTTAGTGTTAGGTGAAGCAATCACTAAATTTTTGGAGACTAGTTTGTTTGACTAAAACTTGCATGTGTAAGCCTGTTATGCCATAGTAGGGGGTCATTGTCCATTACACTTAGACAGATGAAGTCTATTTTTTGGTACACTGAAAATATCAGTTGTGTAAACATGTTTGTACCTTTTATCTGTTCGAATAGTTTCTCCTGATTTCATATCTATGGAATCCATACCTACATAAGTAAATGTTACCTTCTTTCTTTTATCATAGAGCTTAGACATACTTAGTAGACTGTGACTAAGTCCATCTACATGATACATTTTCGATTGAGTGTGACTCTATTCTTCCTATCTTACCTATACCTTTTATCTGATCTTTCTTACCTCCATTGAAGGCAACTTTTTTACCTTGTCATTTAGTGAATGAAAGAAATTTTTGCTTATCACCTGTTATGTGCCTTGAGCAAGCACTATTCATGTACCATCTTTGCTTGCTTCTTCTTACTTTCACTTGCAAGAAGATCAAATGTTAGTTTTAGGTATCTAGGTAAGCTTAGGTCCTTTTATTTTAGCAAAAGGATGCAGCAGATCTTGTTTAGCCCAGTTAGGTAACAGGTGAGGTACCGGGTTTTCCTTTTCAATCCTTTTCTTTTTACCAATTTCATTTTGTGACTCAATGTTGTTTCTTACGACCCTCATATTCTTTTTCCCTTTGACTCAATGCCATTGGGCATTTTAGTCTGGTATGTCCAGTGTTTCTGTAGTGAAGACATAGATCAGATCCTACATTTGAATCCTTTTTAAATCCTATTCTAGCTGTCATGTTATGTGTTTTACTACTGAGGTGTGTAAAAATTCTAGAGGAATTGGCCCTTTCACGCTCATTCTTAACCTTAGTTAATTCAAAATCGATTCTTCTAGATCTATCCTTTTTTATAAAAAGGTCATTTTTAGTTTCCTCAGTTCCTATTCGCATTTGAGCTAAATATTTCTGATTAATCCTTTGTCCCTTCCCATGATAGTCAATTTTAGAACTTCATATTTAAGGGATAGGATAGATCCCTAAGTTGTTTTATTTGTTCCTTTAGAGACTGATTTTCTCTTTCTAATTTGTTCCTAATATTTTCACTATCTATGTGTGCGTACTTGAGACTAGTGAATGCACTTAATTGTTTATCTTTTTGTTTAGATTTGTCAAGAAAGTCATCACTCAGTGTGATTATTAAGGAGGTTAGCTTCTTCTTAGAAAACCTATCAGATTGTTTTTAAAATTAGAGACATTTACCTAATTTTCATCTTCAGATTCTAACCTTGAGTCATCGAATGCCATCAGTTTAGTCTTCACCGACAATGTCATTGTCAAATTCGTCAGGCTTGATCCCCATGTGACCGTCATAGCTTTTGATGAGGTTTTTTTTTTCTTATCATGAACCTATTTCTTCCTTTGTTGTTCCTTCTCAGTTCTTTCCTTTCTTCATTCAATTTCCCACAAGGGACAGTCGTTAATATGATGATCAGTTTATCACAGTTGTAGCATCCGTTAGTTTTTTTTGAACTCTTTGCCTTTCTAGCAATGTTCCTCTTTTCAAATTTCTTTCCTTGCTTGAGGAATTTCTTGAAGTTTCTTTTAATTAGGGCCATTTCATTTTCATCTTGGTACGATCTCTTGCGCTCAACAGCTTTGAGAGCTAGAATTCTATCCTTTGTTCTTGTCTCCCTTTTGAATCCTTCCATATTCATTTCATACGTCTTCAGGTTTTCAATCAGTTCATCTAGTGTCATGAAGGTTAGATCCTTATCTTATCTTATGACAGTGACTTTTACATCTCATGATTTTGAAAGAGTTCTGAGAACTTTGTCCACCAGTTTTCAGTAGAGAGCTTCTTCCCCCAGGAAACTAGCTCATTTACAATGGTTGTGAATTTGGTGATCATGTCTTGAGGTGATTTCCTAACTTCATCTTGAAGGTTCATATTTTAGTGAAAAGCATGGCTACTCTAAATTTTCTTACCTGAGTTCCTTCATGTGCATTAACAAGCGTGTCTCAAATCTATTTTTTTTGTGGTGCATCTTGAGATCCTATTATATTCATCTTGCCTGAATCCACATATAAGAATGCACTTGTCTTAAGCATTCTTTTCAAGCATTTTGAGATCACTTTCGTTGTATTCATTCCTTTCCTTCAATACATCATTATTCTCGGCATCTCTCTTCATTGGATACTAGGGACCGCAATTACCACGTTCCAGAGTTCATAGTCTTCAACTTGCAACATCCTTGCTTTCCACCATTGAGTAGTACTGTGCATTAAACAATGGAGGTCTATTAATATGTTGTCCCTTACTAGGTCCGAGTGGAGGTCCAAAATTCATCTTGATCTTTTCTTAAATGGTTAAACTTATTAATAAGAAAACCTACTTTGATATCAATTGTTGACTTATGCACTCCTAATATATGAAATAAAACTGTGAGGTTAACTCTATCAACAGAGTCCTCTCAAAGAACTAGGTTAATTAACTATTTCTTGAAAGAACTTTGAACTCGGATAAAAAAGTAAAATACACAATAATTTAACATGAAAAACACCCGCCTCATAAAGGTAAAAAAATCATGACCTAAGCCACTGTAGTATTTCTCCAACTTCACTAACAAAATGAGCTCCAACTACTGTTTAAGGTTACAATTTGGACAACCTAGGAACTAATTCTAATTCTTAAATTCAATCGTCAATACAGACGTTGCAATCCCTTCAAGTTACCCTTAACTTGAATAACCAACTTTGTATTCTAAATAATGTTCCTAATAATGAAATAGATTACAACTCAATTCAAACTCTTAATACAAGTGAACTGGAATAGATAGCCACTGAATATAGTTCTAAGAATTACGTTCTTCACTCCTGGTTCTTTGCAATAGGTTGCACTCAGATAGTAAGTCAGAATTCTCTTGTAATCTTACTTGTATGCTTTTTTTTCTCTATTTAGTGCATTGGCTGCTTCATAGACGTCCTTGTATATCTATAGAATTCTCATGTTTCCTTTGTTTAACATGAACTCTTGGGGAACAAGAACTTCAATTCTACTTCGACTCAACTTCAATTCTGCTCGGACTCTTATGCCTTCTTTCGGTGTAGACTTCTATGCCAAGTCCATTTCTCAAGTTTCCTTCATCACGTACTGCCTTATCTTCTTATCGCATAAGACTCATTTATAGAGTGTCCTATCTCAGCGGGGATTCTGAATATTTGGACTGACTGTCCTGACATGATTCACAGATATATTTTAGTTCATTTGTCAATCGTCAAAATGCTCATTTGCCAATACTAGGTATTAGAAAGTTTGTTATTTTATATTAACACTCAACACTCATAGGAAAGTACTACTCAAGTTCATAAATAAATATACTCGTATCAACCAAATAAAAAGATCTTTCTTTTCTTTCTTGGATATTACTCCTAAAAAGAAAACAAAATAATCCTAAAATTAAAAAAAAAAAAAAAGCTACTCTTAGAAAAATAAAAATTATCCGTTTCATACACACCTTTGGAAAAGAACCAATGCATAAAGAAAATCGAGAAGGAATATTAACTACCTAATAAAGTAGTGCATAAAATCACTCAAACAATTTTTTCACCCTACAATTAAAATTGTACATTGTCTTTAATGCACACAAAAATAAGAAAAGGGTAAAAGAAACTCCCTGAAAGACCAAAGGCCGAAGCATTAGTAGTTTATGGGGTTGCTCAAACTTCTCCTACCATGTAACATGGTTCTTTATGTGGGTATTGTTAGACCCCAAAGTTCGAACATGACCAATATCGACAGCGACATCACGTCGTACATTGTCCCTTGGCACGGTTGCTTGTGGGTTCCTGAAGCAGTGTGCAAAGTTGTGAGTTGATGTCATTGAATGCAACTAAGCCAAGGTACTTGAGTGTTGACACAACAGCCTTGAATGTATCAACAAAGAGCAGATGCATAACACCTAATAGGTACGCATGCAACAAGTGGGATGACTTGGCTAGGCAGACGTGTTGGCATGAGCTAGACGGTACAAGGCAAAGATTTATGCAAAGGGGCATGGAATATGCTAGAAGATATTGGGAAAAATGGCTAAGTGTTGGAAAGAGAAATTCGGCTAAGGCTGTCGGCTAGGCATGTGTGCGACACATTAAGGTTCAGTTCAGTTGAAATTTGAGTCTATCCAAGTGCATAATGTTTCCTAATTTCTTATAGTAGGTATGTGCTAGGCACGCGCCTCTCTTTATAACTGCTGACAAACAATATATTTTTGTAGAAAGAATTTGGATACAAGGCATTATTGAGTATCATAAATCTTTCAAATCTGACCTCGTTAACTTAAAACATTGACTTTTTAAATTTTAAAAATTCTTCTAAAATATATTTGATCACTTCAATAATTGTGTAACTCATATAACCTCGCAAATTATAAAAAATTGAAAAACAATTATGAAAAGGATCAAATAGAAAAAAAAAAATTCTAAAGCACAAAATAACTATACAGATCGTCATAAGAAGCGAAGCGACTTTCATTATCTTTTGTTTTCTTGTTTCTCCTTTTTAGTGAGCACGTGTATCTTGTTTTGTCTTTTCACATAAAATTTTTTGGTGCATTCTGGTTTAGAAAAAGACATACATGGAATGAAGACCCGGGGATTTAAGCAGTGTGCCATCGATATATAAATCAAGTCAAATAATTTAAATTTTAATACTAAAAAAGATAAAAATCATAATAGTTATGTAATAAATCTGTATATGAAAAATTTATTTAGCGAAATAATGGAGTGCGAATAAACTTTTACCACGTATCATTTATCATGGCTGAATGTGTATATATTATATTAGGTAGTTTTTACATAGAGGCGGAATCAAAATTTAAAATTTATAAATTAAAATTTTTAATTTTTTAAATTTATTAAATTTCGAAATAATAATTTACATATATCTAATAAATTTGTAAAGATAAATTTAAAAATCTTTTTGGTTATTTGTTGTGTAGTCTCTATCTATACTTTATTTTCCCACTTTGTTATTTATTGTTGCAGTAGTGTATCTTTTAGTTGATCTTCCCAGCCGCTTTATCATTTGTTGTGTAGTATTCCAATGATTTTTCGTTGATCTTTAGTCGTCGGTGCTTTATGGTAAACAACTAGAGAGACCCATTTTACTATCTAATTTAGTAGGCATATTTCTCCTGTTAGGATATCTTCTTAAAAAAATTATTATTTTGTTATATTTAAAGATAATTTAATTTGAAATTCAAAATAAATTAATTTATAATTATATAAATATTTAAAATTTATTATAAATTAAATGAATTTTTTTTCAAATTTCGATGCGAATTAAACAGTATCATGTAAATCATAACGTAAAAATATTGTGACAGTAGGTACGAACTATATGACAAATTGACAACGGACAAGGTGGTAGTCATGCCAACAAATAAAGGTGTTTGGTTCATAACCCCTCGACGATTAAATGTAATTGTTCTCTTCCTTATTTTAAATAATATATATATTAGTGTTAGATACATAGCGTCACCGTGCCGTAGCTTCTTTCTTTCTTTTTTTATTCAAACACCAAATGAATTGTTTGTCTGCAACGTGTATTATGTGCCTATCTCACTTATTCCATTTTAAGAAAATACTCTAAATTGATTACTAATCTTATATTTTTCTTTTTTTTTAATTTTTTAGGATAAAATTTATATATACGTTAATAAAAAAAATTAATAAAGATTATTATTTGACTAATATAATTATATTAATTGATAGGTATTTTTTGTAAATATATAATAATTATTCTTTTCACATTCTAAAGTGGCTTAAGAGTTAGAAAAAATTAATCAATTATTTTATGAATTTTGAAACTAACAACTATTTTGGAACAACTGTTTTTAGTATACCTAATAATTAAAATGGAATGGAGAGAGTACTACTCATTCTGTTTTATTTTAGTTGTTAGGATAAGATCTGCACATCCATTAAGAAAAAAATTAAGAGGGATTGTAATTTGACTAATACAACCCTATTAATTCTTTGAAAACATACAATAATAATTTTTTTCATATTTTAGAATAACTTTAAGTACTAATGGTAAAATTGAAAAAAATATGATCAACTATATCTCTTGAATTTTAAAACTAACAAATATTTTAAAATAATTATTTTTAAGACGCCTAATAATTAAAATGAAACGGCGAAGGAAGTACATTATTGCTTATAATTAAGGTAAGATAAGAGACTGTTTAGGACAGAAATAGAAAATGATATTGGGTGTGGAAATGAGTGGTTGTATTTATTAGTAGAGGTAGGTAAATAAATATTGGGCGGCAGACTGAAATTATCGACTGTGGAAACGAGATTGTGTTTTGGCTGATTTTGGATTTTGGCCCGTGGGAGTTGTCATTGTCCTCAATTTTCCCAATCTTTTCTTCAGATGGACAACGTTCCACTTTTAACTTTAGCATTTGTCACATCTCTACTTGCATTGTTAGTGAGGATGCTCACGGGATATAACTTATGGCAAATTTAAAATTTAAAATTTATGAATTTTAAATAATTTTAATTTTAAAAAAAGAAAAAAATAATATGCTTGGTATTTTGTAAAAAAGAAGAAGCATTCTCTCCGTTTGAAGATTAGTGTTGTTTTTAGTTTGAACACATTTTTAAAGAAAATTACTCATTTTTAAATAGAAAAATGTATTTTTTACCTACTTACTCCTATAAATATCTTGAAAAATATATTTTTTTAAATATTTTTTTGATTATGTAAAACTCTCTCCATTTAAATAAAGATAAAATTGAAAGAACGTCATTAATATTTTCTTGATTATGTAAAATTCACTTATTTTAAAATAAAATCAAAAAACTAAAATACTGATAATTTGGAGACGGAGGGAATATTATTTAAGCGAGGCTAACAAAGCTTGAGATGGTTTCATCTTTGCTGCAGAACCAATAACTTATCTTGGTATTAGATTCCTAATTAAAAATTCTTATACATCTGATAATTTTTTTAATATAAATACGAGGTCTCAGTAAAAATTATTAATTTTTTGAAAACTACAACTGATACCCTATAGATTTGCTCAGCTTATGCAAAGCCTGCAGAGGCATTATTTCATAGTTTTTTCTTTCGTTGGGTGAACAAGAAAATATTATGGGTATGTCATTCAATTTTGAATTTATTATTCTAAGTTATTTTTTGATCACATAAAAGTTATTTAATTTAAAATTTTATTATAAAAATTATTATTTCTTATCATTTTACCACATAAAAATCATTTATTTTGTATTTGTATCAAAAATATAACATGATATTTCATTTAACATATTTTATTCATTTTTTCTTTTTCGAAGTGGGGTAGTAATTTTGACTCCTGTGCACCTCCTTTAATTCGACAAACAGTTCACATTAACATCATGTGGAGGTTCGATAAACAATATTTTGTGAATTCTTATGTCTTTTCGTTTTCATGAAAATGATTTTTTTTTTTAAAGGTGAGAACCAATAGAAGAACATCCAACATGAGACTTAATAGTTTTGAACATGCTGTGATCTAAAGAGAAATCAAGCTTTAGTTGGTAGCTGAAAATAAAAAACCGCTAAAGGTCTTTCCATGGTATAATAAACACTCCATCTATTTTAGTTTTGAATCCTTTAAACTTATCAATAAGTTTCATTCGATATTTGATCGGTTTCAATTGAGCATCTGAACGTATAATTATAAAATATTTTTATTAAACATCTTTTACTCAAAAATTCTGGAAAAAAGCTTATATGTGTGTTCTCCAATCTAGATAAATTAACCACTTAATATAAGTCACATTTTTTTTAATTATTATGCACTTTTGCATAAAATAAAACAAAGAAGTAACATACGCTTTGAGAAAAAAAAGAAGAAGAAGAGGAGGCTATTATTTGATTTAGAACACCAAATTTAAATGGAATATATTTAGTACAGCTAGCCCCCTGTCCCTCTCAATTGAATGAGTGGCTGTGAGGGTATTCTGTAACTATGGCAAAGTGCATTAAGGTTCAGAAATGTACCATACGACAGAGAAAAAAAAAGTCAGGAGCTATCTAATGGTACAATATGAGAAGTTGAATGGTCCATTCTGAAAAAACATTTGTGTCCTCCATCTCTCAATTGCATAGGAATAGAGTCGAAAAAGTGAAAAATTATTTCGGAAAAAAAAAAATTTATGATCAAATCGATCCACAGTCATAATAAATATCCAATTGTACAACATGAGAAGTTGAATGGTCCATGTTGAAAGAGCATTTGTCCCCTCTCTCTATCCTTGAAGTCAATGCGTCCGACACTATCTCCTTTCGATTTCTGCGACGATGCTTTAGCCGATATTTTAGCAGATTATTTGTTTCTTGATTAATACATTATATAATAGTGTAATAATAATAATAATGCGGTCATCTATAGGTATAAATTTTTAATTCGTACTTATTTTTAGGGTTGATTATTTGATTTTTTTTCCCCAAAAAGCAAATACGATTTAATAAAACTATGTAATTTCATCTATCCTATGTCATCTATAAACAAAGTTTGTGAGTACAAATGGTGGTTATTATTGGCTTGATGGCTGAAAAGTGAATTGATACGTTAGTTTTATGTATTGGATTTTTATTAATGAAGGTTTCAACCATGTTATTTGATAGAATTGGAGCGGGTAAATTTAGTTTGCATGTATTAGTTGAAATTCACAAGTTGGATAGATTAATTGTGTCAAAATGTTCTCAAATTAAAGGAACAAAGTTGAGATCTTTGAGCATGTATCTCTCTCTATATATATATATGAATCTCATTATCATGGTGAATTGTGAATCTGAAATCACCAACTGGTACTCGAGGGTAGTGAATCTGGTTCGGTTAAATTACAAGTAGTAAAGAATGAACTAAAGAACACGCAGTGATTCCGTGAAAACCTCCTTGCTCAAGATAATAACAAAAATATATGTATATTGCTCAAATTTAATTCATGCTCAAATTTAATTCATACTCAAATAATGTGATATCACATTCAGAATAAAAAAATAGCCTATCTCCTCGAGCATGAGTATCACGGTGGCCAGGCCGGATAGCTACCCATGCTTGCATGTATACCTCCACAAAGCGTGAGTGCCTCCAGAGGTTAGGATCAACATACCCACTACGTGACCTAATTGCACGTATGTAGAGATGTGCTATTGTTTGTTTTGAGAGATTACTGACATTCCTCGTACGTGACACAATTGCAGTACATAGAGAAATTATGATTGAACTTTTAGAATAGATAATCTCAGATAAAACTAGCTCCAAATTTTAACTTACAATTCACTATGATTTTGAGGTATTTTAGAGGGAAAATGGTCTAAAGTAATGACATGGTTAGAAGTTAAAACTAACTTGCCAGGAGTGACATTCTATTACTTGGCATTCCAGCAGAATAATTTAGCAAAACTATATTAATCACAAGAGGTAGTTGTCCAATTTAAGACAAAATCTTTTCTGTCGGTGAGAATCTTTCACCAGCAAAACGTCATTTCTAAGAACAAAAAGAAAATAATTTTAAAAAAAAAAGTTTCAACAAAACAATATTATCAACTAATCAACTTTTTTGATGTCTTTTCGAAGATATTGATTCTCAAAATTACAACCAAGCGTGAGGCCTCGAATAATCATCTCATTTCAAAACTTAAATTCTTAAAAATCAGAAATATTTTACTTATTATCTTTAAATATGACATATTAATTCTAAAAATTACAAGCAAATATGAGATATTAAATGATCATTCCATAAAAAAACTTAGATTCTAAAAAATCGTGAATATTATACTAATTATCTTTAGATATGAAATATGCTTCCGTGCGCACGTGTAAGTTTAGCTTTCTTATTTTGTTCATTTAGGTCGAACACATAAAATTTTGTGGATGAATATCATTGATAATTGAAGTGGAGATCTCTAATTCATTAATATCATATTGAATTGTACGAATTCATTTAATCTAATAATAAAATTATTAAAGAGGAGATAATATTTCTAGTAATTACTTTAGGTATGCGATATGACAGGGAGAAGAAACCCCACGCTAGGAAAATAAATATAGTCATTGTCTTATGAGGCTTTAATTAAGACAAGTAGCTTTTTGGCTGATTAGTGATAGTGCCCATCTATTTTCTGAAAGATGCTCCTTTTCTTTTTTTAGATAATCTCCATTTCTTGTTAATTTCCACAATCGTTGATTACCTTTCACTTGCATTATTGAATGCTCCAAAAAACAAGAAACAATTCATCAATCCTATAATTTTTCATCCCTTACCACATATCTTTGTCTACCTGTTAGGCCATGAAAATTGTGAAATTTTCAAAAAAAATAATTTTTATTTTTTAAAGTGAAAATAGTATTTAAAAGTTGGAGCTCTATTTGATTTTTTTTAAAAAAAAGAATATTAGAGTTGTTTTTGAGAATAATTTGGAGTTAAATTTTTTTTAAAAAAAGTGAAAACAACTTTTTGATCAAGTTAAATTTCGAAAATTTATTGAAATTTTACGGCCAAACATGATTTTCGGAATAGTGTAGCTCCCCCGCATGCCTCCTCTATCTTCACCTAGCTAGCTGAGGTGTAGGTATTCCATATATACATGCATCCTAATAAACATAGCTTTCCTTTCACTCCCTCCATTTCAATTTTTTAATGTTTCAATCCTGATATTTTACATACAAGATAAATTGGCAAATAATTGATGCATCATTGCTAGGAGAGTAGTAAAATGTGGTCGAAACACTACTCCATTGATTCTTATTTGGAGGAGACTTAAATTAGTAGTAATAGTTTATTTATTATTAGTAAAAGAATGGTGTAAACTACCACCAAATGGTATGGTGACAGATATGAATATGATTCCTTCTTTATTATTTTAGAAGTATCAGATTTAAGTCTTGAGAATGAAGAAACTCCTGAAAGGGAAGCCTTTCCCTTTTAATAGGTCATATGCGAGGTGATATACCAACAAAAAAAAGAATATAAATTATTTATCCGTTTTACTTTAAATGAGTATCCGTGAATTTCTCCTATGACTCTTTTTTAATGAGTCTTACGCGACGCAATATAGATTAGGCAATTCATATATTTCTCCTACAACTCTGAACTAGGTTTGTCTCCCCTATTTTATGCTAGTGTCTCGCTATTTGCACTACCTACTACTCATTCATATCGAAACTAGGATTTCGAATGGTTCTAGGAAAAGTACTAGCTAATGTATTCTAAGTTGCACATGGCTTCATGCTTTCGCTAAGAACTATCGTGGGTACGGTAAGGTAGATATCGATTATCGTATTGAAATTAAAATTTTTGATATTGTGGTTTTAGTATTATAGTATTTGAATATATTTTAAGATTTTATGGTATTTGATATTTATAAAAAAAATTATTAAAATACTGAATACAGTATCAAAGTATATAGTTACATATACAATTCATATATACTATTATAATTCTAACAAATATATAAACTAGTATTATTACAAAACTAATTGTTTAAATATTGAAACTTTGAATACTCTCTTGGTTGAAATATTCCTTTTGTGTAATTGATTAATGAAGGAAATTACTTGCATTTTTTTTAATACTTCTACATATGTAAGGTGTTAGTTTGATATAATTAAGATGTTTCTTCAAAAGAGTATGATATAGTTGAGACGTTTTTTGAAAATTGAAGTCATAATTTTCTATTATATGAGTATATGTAAGTCCAAATCAAACAAACTATGATTACCTATTTATCATACTATAAAATATCGAAATCGAAATAAAATATATCAAACCATACAGAATTAATTTAATATGATAATAATATAATATTTTTAAAAATTAAAAATTAAAATTATCAAATTAAAATTTTTTAATACTATATCATACCGTATCATATCTACCCTAAACTTGAGAATTAGTGTCGGGTGTATTTAATGCCTTTGAAATGTTATTCGTTTAGATTGACTCTTGTTGATGGATTTATGACATCGTAGAACCATGCTTTAGTTAAGGACTTGAGATAAATGGAGACTTCAATTACCTTCTAAATACTTGTTTGACTAAACCTAGAAATATCTAATATTTGTAAAATTATGTGAATGTCATGATGTCTAGATGGAAATCTATGTATTTATGTGGCGGTTTGTGGTAAGATAGAATAGATCACGATAGGTTGAATCAATAAATAAGTTATTATTTAATTTTTTTTAAAGTCTATTTAAATTTTTTGTACGGATTAATTTTTAGTTTGGACTGAGTTTTAATTTTTATTTTTTAAATTTGTGGTGTTTAATTTTGTTCCTACTACTCATTTAATGAAAATTTATGGGTCAAGATACTCTTAATTATGATCTAATTTCGCAATATAAAACTTTTTAGATAATGTTTGCCCTGGGGCATAAGTTCTATAGTATCTTATTCGCAGGACAAGAATTTTAAAGAACTTTGCCTTGGAGCACAACTTGTGTCACTGAACTTATATTAGGCCTTGTGACAAAACTTGTGCCACTAGACTTATGCCTTGGGGCATAATTTGTGTCACTGAACTTATGTCCTATGGCATAACTTGTGTCAACTTATGTCTTGGGGCATAACTTGTGACACTAAAGTTATGTCTTGGGGCATAACTTGTGACACTAAACTTATGTCTTAGGGCATAACTTGTGACTGAACTTATGGTTTGAGATATAACTTGTGACTTGGGGTATAAATTATGCTTTGGGGCATAACTTGCGTCATTGAACTTATATCCTCTGAAATAATTTGTTTCACTGAGCTTATGCCTGGCGAATTTTTTTTTTAATTTTTCGCTGCCAGGGACGTTTTTGACCTTTTTTTGTTACTTAAAGTGTAAAAAAAAAATTAATGACCAAAAATTTGAAGGGCTAAGATAATGGTCACCCCAAAATATGGACATTTGTGGAATGATCTAAGTCTATTTGAGTTAAGATAAATTAAATTACGAGTCATAGCCCATTCCATTCAACTTGAGACAATTTTTATTCCTTCTATTTAAAGATATCAATAAACATTTTCAATCAAATATCCGCATATTGTTCAAGAAAATTGTACATAATACAACGGAAAAAAACTTATGAACTCTATAAGTAGCTGATTTGAATTCCTGCTTTGATGATTAAACTGATATTTAAAAGATTAACGAATTAATAGCATGCATTTACAAAATTTGAAATTCTATTTTTCAAAAAATTTGGAATTTCAAATAATGAAATTAGAATTAAAATTAAAGTTTTATTTACATTTCATAAGTAATAAAGTAAAAAATGATTTAAAATTAAACTTTCAAATTTAAACCTCAAATTCCGGAGTCAAACGTCTACTTAGTGAATGGTAAGTTTTCTTTGCATACTTTCAGAATTCACAAATTCTCAAGATAGATTAATCAATTGTTTCAAACTATGTCAACAGTGGAATAATTTGATATTTGATGGTTAAATTAAGCAAAACTACTTTGAAAACCAAGATGATTCGAAAATAGAACCCTACATCGTATTAAAAATGCATAAAAATTTGTATCATCTTATAAACATATTATATTACGTGGATATTCATTAAATAAGCCTGTAACTGAAAAAACTTACGATTGGATGAACTTGCAATCAGATAAACTCTTAATATGTATTTGTATTACAGTGATTGTCTAAGTTAGGGTTAATCTTCCCCTATAAATAGAGGGATTTTCCATTCATTGTATTTCATCCCTCAAGAGAAATAAGATTTATTCTCTTTCTTCTCTCTTTCTCAGCAATATTTTTGTTCTTCCTTTATTATTTCATAACACATTATTAGCACAAGATTCCAACCAACTAAGTAGAGTTTATTTTCTTTCTTTTTTTCTTTCTTTTTTTTTACAAAAACCAACACGCCGTTGATTTGCAATTGTTCCAATGAAGAAAATAAATATCAAGCGGTCGTTGTTAAGGTATATACGATATTTGTCTTCGGAAAGATATGTAAAGTTCATATTTGTAAAGCAGTAATTACTTTGAAGGCTAAGGTATTATATATTTTTTCCTCTTTCTTTTAATATGGTTAATCTTACGAAATATGAGTTTGTTGCCTTTCAAAGTTCGGCCAAGAACTACGTACCTTTCATGGATGTTGGAAGTTGAAATCCATTTGGATGCAATGGATCTTGGAGACACCATTAAAAATGAAAACAAAACATCAAAATAAAATCGTGCTAAAACTATGATATTCTTGCGTCATCATCCTGGAGATGGTCATCTACTCAAAAACACGATATGATTGAATCCATCAACACTATAAGTCTGTTCATGAGTACAACTCTTCAACGTTCAGAATTGTTTCTCAATTGAAATTATGTGTAGAGACTATTAATGATGTTAATATGATGAATATGTGGTAGTACACAAAATTAATTGAGAGCTCTGGAAGAGCTAATATGTTACTATTGTAGTAAGCCTAAAAAGAAAACTTATAACTTTCAAAGACGTCGAAAGAAATTGTGACTATAAATTATAAAAAGATCTAATATCTTCATATTACTACAATTGAAGCGGACTATAAATATTTACGTAATAGATTACCCGTCGGTTTTTTTTGTAGTACATAAATATAGGTATGATGACGAAATCACATACGAAAGTAAACTAGAAGTTTACTGAAATAAAGATAAGTTGGCATAATCAGTTGGCCATCCCAATTCAAATGTGATGCAAAAATAATTGAGAATTCAAGTGGTTATATGTTGAAGAAATAAAAGGTTCTTCAAGAATGTGTTGTGTTGCTTGTTCTCGTGATAGAATGATCATTATATCAGCTATGATTTGGATTATATTTTCTGAAATTTTGAAACTTATAAAAAGGTGAATATGGGTCCATTCACCTGCCATGTGAACCGTTTGATACTATATAATTTTAATAGATGCATTTATGGTATGGTCACATATGCTTTGATATCGACTTGCAATTGATCTTTGCAAGGTTGTTGCTCGAATTGTTAAATTAAGACCATGGTTTTAAATTATAAAATCATGTTGATAATGTTGGTTCATATCTAAGTTGGCTTAGTAAAAATTGTATGCCTCCAATTATAGTTAAACTATTGGTTATGAGAACAAACTCCCAAATAAAATTTAGTATGAGATATGTTTATTTAACATGTAGCAATACTTGAATGCATCAAGCCAACAAGGTTTCCCTATCACAATTGATTCAGGGTTAGAAACCAAATAATTTCATCTAAAATTTAAATGTGCGGTATAGGATTCAATTGCTCCACCACAACGCACAAAGATGGGTCGCCAAATGAGTTTGGGGGGTAAATGTTAGTTTTTCTAACATTAGGGAGAGAAGTGATGAGCAACTGAAAATTATGTGTGGGATGAATTATCTAGATCCTCGAAAAAAAATATGTGAACTTAAAGTTCAAGAGATAAGTCACTTGCAAAATATTGCAAATCAATTGCCAGATGTATTTGTTGAACCTATTTTATAATTCAGTTACAAATGCTCTAACAAAAATTAGAGTCCTTGAAGGACAAGTATATGACATGCCTGAAGCGTGATAGATCAATCAATTCTAGAAATAAAAACTTCTTAAAGAAAGAGAAGAGCAAATGATCAAAATGGTCAGAATAATGAGGTAAGTGCTTTAAAAGGAGCACTACAACATAATACTTCATGAAACCTTAGTGAAGGTGCAGGTACCTGAAATAATAAAAAATGAAGAGATCTTGATAAGTTATGTCACATTGGATCGATATCAAAATGATCATCGACGATACCTTTGATATAATGTAGCGCTCAATATTATAAATGTTGACGAAGATTTTGAATTCAAATCTGTCAAAAAGTGTGAACAGATAAATGATTGGCCAAATAAAGTACGCAATTCAAGTATAATGTCAGTGGGGTATAAATGGATTCTTGTGCGAAAGGTGAAATAAATAAAATCATAAAATAGTACGACTTGTGCCTTGTGGCATAAAGGTTTTTCGCAAATCCTGATATTATTATATAGATAGGTCCTCCTGTGGTGGATGCAATTATTTTGAGGTTGCTTATAATGGCAATACATGAAAAAGTTGATATGCGTATTAAGAAATTATTTTCATGTCTAGATAGACAGTGAAGGATATATGAAAATCCTTGAAGGATTTAAAAAGTTTTAAAGCGATTCTATTGAATACCCCAATGGTTGTGAGATCTCTTAACATAAATAAAAATCAATTTCGATCTCATGAAAATGGTTAGAAAAGTATTTTAGTGCAATTGGCGTACTGATATATCCTGCTATTACCATCCATAAGATAATATTTTAGTAGAGATACGAGTGAATGAAAACATTGATATGAGTTTATTATTTCTAACCAATATTATCAAAGGATTGTTGGGTATGCAATGCAGGAAGGTTATTTAATTTTATATGAAGATAATGCAGCATACATAGCAAAAGTAAAAGGACAATTCATAAAAAGAGATAGAACGAAGCACATTTCGCCAAAACTTTTCTTCGTATATGAGCTCCAATAGAATAGTGATATCAATGTGCAAAAGATTCGTCAAGTGACGATGTGGCTGATTTATTCACCAAATCTCTACCAACGGCAACTTTCAAAAAGATGGTGCACAAGATCAGGATGCAAAGATTCAAGGATGTTCTCATGAAGGGGAGTTAATACGCGTTGTATTCTTTTTCTCTTACGAGATTTTGTCCCACTTGGTTTTCTTTGTAAGGTTTTTAATGAGGCAGCCAAAATGCGTATTATTAGATATGTGCACTCTTTTTCCTTCACTAAATTTTTTTCACTGAGTTTTTTCTAGTAAGGTTTTAACGAGTCACATTATCTATTAATAAACATCCAAGGGGGAGTGTTATAAATATATTATATTATATGGATATTTATTGAATAAGCCTGCAACTAGATAAAGTTACGATCAGATAAACTTGCAATCAAATAAGCTCTTAATATGTATTTGTATTATAGTGAATGTTTAAGTTAGGGTTAATCTTCCCCTATAAATAGAAGGATTTCCTATTTATTGTATTTCACCCCTTTAATCGCTCAAGAAAAATAAGATTTATTCTCTTTCTTCTCTCTTTCTCTACAATATTTTTGTTCTTCCTTTATTATTTCATAACATGCCCTAAAAATTTATAAAATTGTCCCTGTTATTGCATCGCTGCCTCTTTCCTAGATCAAACACAGTCCGCGCTTCAGGTGCGCTTGACCTGGACAAGAACTGAACATTCTACTGACAAACACGTTCAATTCATGTTCCGAAGTTGGTGGTACGCAGCCCACATTCTAGCTACATCTGTCGGTGGACACTTGGGTTAGTTTATTTGAGTTTTTGGCTCTGCACTGGTATGCGCGACTGCACTTGATGAAGTGCGCCTGGCATTTCCTTTTTCTTCAACTTCTTTTCTGCCCTTCGAGTGTTTTGACTTCTTGATTTACGTTTTGGTCACTTTTTAGCTAGAACAACTCTTGTCTTTTTTTATCTCACAAACACCTACTAAATAAGAGACTACACTGTGAGATGCATAAAATCCCTTCAGAATTTGTCCATTAAACTTACTTTAACATTTTAACTTTACATGTAATTCTTTATCCCCCCCTTCAAATCTCGTTTCAAGTGAATTTAATACCACCCAAACGGCTGACGTGAAAAATAACACATATTGAAGAATTTAAATATGTAATTCTTTTTGCAAGGAGTTAAAAATATTACAGTTAGAATTCTTATGTATACAATTTAAATAAAGAATTAAAATCTTAAATCCTAAATTATCTCCTAAGAAAAAGTTGTAATACGACTTTTTACTGTTGAAGTGCCTACTTTTTACTGTCTTTTGGCTATAACTTGCCAATAGTTATAGGTTAGAGTTTTGCTAATATTTATTGGATTATAAAAATGTCCATTATATTTAAGACTTGTACATATATGTCAAATCCTCTTCTTTAACCCCCTTCCCTCCCCCTCCTAATTCTCGTTTTTAAGTGAATTTAATGTCACCCAAACGACTGACGTGAAAAATAAAAATAATAATTAAAAAAGGCGCGTAATTTTAAAAAAAAGTGAGCATGTTGATATTTGAATTATATAATAAAATAAATAAAATACAAATAACCCCCTACCCAACTCTATCTTCTTCTTCAAACCCCCCACCCTTTCTTTTTCTTTAAATTTGTCCAACCCTCTCTTCTTCTTCGAACCCCTCCATCCCCTTTCTCCTTTTTTAACCCCTCTCCCTCTAGCCCTGTCTCCTTTGTCGTACCCATATCCCCTTTCTCCTTCTTTGAATCCTCCACTCGCACACACAAAAAAAATACAATTATCTATCAATTTCTTTATTTTGTACTTTCAAAATTTAAGTTTTTTGAAAAGTTTTGAATTTTTTTCGAAAAATAAAGACACCCAATTGGAAAAAAACCTCCATTTTTCTTGAATTAATTAGTGTACAGAAATATAAGAAAAATAAAATATTGTCAATAAGCAAAAAAAAAATTAAAAAAAATTAAAATTTAAATAATTTTCGACGTGGCGCTGATGTGAAACTAACTTATTATTGATGTGGCAATAACGTGATGCATATATAATATACTTCACATTGTGAGACTAATATTGTACTCCTATGGTGGTATTTTATTTTGACAAATAAACTGAATTTATATTACCAAATGAGATCTACAAAGCATAATAAAAAAACAAACCTGGACAACCCCAGGTTCGTAATCACCTATCTCTATTAGCGTATCTATCACCTATATCATAATTCACGTTATTACTACCAACTAACTGTCTATTATAGAGGATAGAAATTTAGAGTTTGTAATAGCTATCTCATTCTCGAATTTAGTCTACCTCTGATGTGTATATCTTGAATAATCTGTCTTACTAGGACTGCTGATTCCCTTTGCTTGCTTTGAAAAATTCTGTAGTTCCTTTCCTGCCATATGGTGTCCATACTAGTTAGCAGTCATGGATACTCTGTATATCACTGCCTTAGCTTGCTTTCCTTTGTAATGACTAATGGCCCATTCTAGTTCATCATTCCATTATGTAACTTGTCTATTGATGTTCTGCCATATCAATAAGGTGGTATTAAATTCACTTGAAATGAGATTAAGAGGATAGATAATTATCCACAAAGTTAAAGTGCTAAAGTCAGTTTAGTGTATAAATTTAGGGAAAATTTTATGTGTTTTCTCTATTTTTTATGTAAAACAGGCGATAATATTAAGTTTAAGTAAGAGATAAGTCAGACAAATTACCCGCTTATCAATGACATCCATGGTTGTGGGGTGACATTGATCTCAATCTTTTGATTCTTGGAAATGAAGCATGTCTTGTTAACTTTTATAAAATATGCCTCAAAATTATCTCACTATTTGTTTCCTTTTATTTAATTTTTAACTAATGCTTATAACTTGATAAGAGAGTGATGGCTTAGTGAAAAGAATTCTCCCACCCGCAACAGAGGCGGACCCGGAGTTTGAAAATGATGCGGGCACCATTATCATAATATAAATATTAATAAAATTTTCTATGACGGCTGAAGGATATCGTGTCAACTGCCTATCAGGCGTGAGCAGTGACAAAAATACAAGTATATATAGGTCAAATATGATTATAAAAGAAACTTTAACACAAATATAACAATTGAGAGATATAACTTAATGGTTAAGATTGTGCAAAATGTACTAAGAAGATACAGGTTCGAATCTATGCCCAATTATTTATGCGTTTTACTTTTTCTTTAAGTGTAAAGGCAGATGTTTTAAAACAAAAAAATTTGTTCAGCATGATACTACAGGGACTCAAACCCAAGTCTCAAGCAAGGCACTACTACTGTGTACCAGCGTGCTCCCCACAAACTTTCAGTTTTTAGGGTACACAATTTAATATCTAATGGTTTCTCAATATATACATACATAAATTTTTCCAAAGCTAATGGGTGCACATGTACTCCCGAGCTTTCATGTGGGTCCGTCTCTGACCTTCAATCATAAAACTGATGTTTCAAGTCACATAGAGGGAAAAAGTGAAAAAGTGACATTTGAAAGAGTGTCCCTTTAGTATGTTTTGCTAGAAAAGGAATCAGGGAGGTCGATAATCCAAGCTGAGGCATTCAAGTCTACACACACGAAGAAGAAGAAAAATTTCATAGATTCAGATGTTTGGGTTGAGCCACTAGCTGAGATGAGTTACATAAGCCTCTAATATAAAGTAATAATTACTTCATTTTCTCGAATTATCTTATTATACTATTATTATCGTTAAATGCAGAATCAATGCCATTAATTCGTAGAGGGTTTTCGTCAGACTCAATCAGTTGATAGTTGAGGCATACCACTTAGCCAAGAGTAAGTTGAGAGAATATGGCTAAACTTGGTTGGTGACTTGAGTGGGTATGGGACTGCTTATGACATGCGCCAGCGAAGCTTTCATGAATTTCATTTTGGGCTAGAAGGCCTAGGTAGTTCCCAGGATGATGGATCGATGGGTCAGGGGACAATATTGGCTATGCAACAGAAGATCATTAAGCTATCTAGCCAAGTCAAAGCCTCATGGGCTAGGAAAGGGTAGAGGGATATAGAGAATGCGGGCATTAAGGTCCAATTAGATGTCTTACTAGCTTGGGGGGGGAGGAGGGGGGGAGGGATTCCACCTTGTCCCGGTGATAAAGTTTGCCCTCCTTGACCTATTCAGCATCAGGTATATAGTCAATACAGAGGTCTAATTGATGAGCCCAATAATAATGAGGATGATTATAGACGAGGATGATCATGTGGAAAACACACCTCCATATTATTGAAGTTTAATGTTTTATTGGATAAATTAAATTCTACATCGTTTAATGGTGATTTATAAGGATTATTAAAGGTTTCGCATATTTCTGAGAACCTTGTTTAACTCATGACTTATATGTTATTTTAATTCAAATTTTAACTACTTTAAAGTTGATTTCAATATAATGTGATTGGAGGAAATTTAGTATGTGTTTATTGTAGTTTACTTAATTACAGGAGCTCTTTGAACTTGATTTAGTTGATTAAATTGTACATATTATTAAATTGAATTAAAATGGCAGGTGGACAGGCGCAAAAACAGCAATTTGCTAACAATTATTTTGCAGCAAAGAGACCTTATAACTTTTTTGCGTTTTTATTTATAAAAAAAAAAGAACTCATGAGCTTTCTTTTCTGCAATTTCATTTTTCAAGAAAGTACTAATTTTTATTCTCATTCATAATTTGCATTTCAAACTTGGTGCATACACATCGAGGAATTTTAATTTCTCATAGCACCAACCAAAGTACTACCAATCAATTAAACTGTCCAACTTCACAATATTTTTGTATGTAGGCACAAAGTAATCATTCTTGTTCTCCCTTTGCTACTTAAAGTGAGGACATTAGAGCCCCTCTTATACATGCTCTATTTTTTTTAAATAAAAAGTACTTTCTAGGATCATATGTGTGTTTACACCATAAGCTTTTTCAAATAGTTTGTACATGGGCGTGTGTGTGTTTGAAAACATGGAAAATACCTTGATAAAAAAATTATAATTTCAAAATGGTGATTTGAGCCGTTAGTAGTGAAAAGATAATTAGTTAAATGCGTAACTATATCAAAGTCAAACTCAACAGTTCTTCTCTGCAGGATTAACTTGTATATTCTAATAGCATAAAAAAATAAAATTATACTATTATTAAATAATGACAGTGATAGAGTCAGAATTTTTTACCCAGCAACGGAGACACCCCTTGTAGTTCCGCTATTGCTATCTGTTCCTTCGAAGATATATATGCAAACTATGGGTAAAGTACCCTTTTTTAAAGAATTGAATTTATAATTTTAAAAATAAAATATATTTTATTACGATAAATATTTATTTACGCTGTTAGGATATAAAGTTAAACTCTTTGTCAAAATTCTAGAGGTAAATTTTTAATTTAGGTTTGAAATGTGGACACAAACTTTTGTAACTTTCGAAGCAACTTTTGATTATATGCAGAAATTTCAAAAAGCTTCTTTATTATAAGCCCATGCGGACTCACAAGTACATAAAATTTGAATGAAGAAATATATATATATATATATATATATATATATAAATAAATGAAGGACAGTGAAACTTGCATAGTTTGAATCTATTATGTGAAAAACCCAACCTTTTCTCTGTCGACATTTGCATGTATTATGCCTATGTGAGTAGTAGTAGGAACTTAAAAAAGGTATCTTCTTTTTGGAAGTGTAGCTAAAGATTGATATAAGAAAATTGTCAGTGAGTTAGAATATATGATTCACAGGGTACACTTATATACTATAGTACTATAGTAGTAATAGAATCTAATAATATAAGACACTTTTATTTCTCACCTCACTGCAGAGATGAAGAGTGAAAAATAAGTTTCTTTATTTATTTTTGTTACCTAAGTTTGCATTGGGACATGACATATGAAATCATGATTTTGAATTAATGTTTAGACATGTAATTTGATATCATAATTTTTAAATCTTAAATTCTTTAAAAAGAATATGATTTGAAGTTTCAAATTGTGATTTCATTTTTCTTTTTAAAATATAAAATATGAAGAATAAGTTTATATCTTTTTTAATAAAAAAAACCATCACTTTAAATTTTACAAAAAATAAAAAAGATTTATGCCCAGCATGAAGAAATTATTTGTACAATGTGAAAGAGTTATATTAAAGAATAATCAATTACTACTATTGTTGACAAGTGGATCTTTATAAAATTATTTGTATTTAAAAATTTGTAACGCAAATATTTATTTATAAAAAGAACATGAAAAACGTCTTAAGATATTCCAATATCCTATTTATGAGCTACGATTTGTTCATTTAATAAAATTGTATAAGAATTAAAAAAACTTTAATAATTTTTATAATTTATAAGATTTTTTTATTAATTAAAAAAAATACAATTTAAAAAATTTAAATTACACGTCTAAATAAAACATCAATTTCATTATCACATGTCAAAAGAGACCGAAATAACTTAGAAAAAGACAAAAGGTGAAACTTCAACCATTATAGGGGCGTCTCCTCTGGAAATTGGAATCAATCTATCTCTCTGCAAGATATCAATGTCATTCATACACCAGTTTTACTTTTACCCTTGTGCACCACTTCTTTTCATAGTCCTTTTGCTCCACTTAGATTTCGAGGCCGATTCAGTATAAATATAATATTTGTTGGAAATTTTAGCAAATTTTATATATATTTTGTACTTTGAATTGAAAATGCTGAGTTCGGATGAACTAGTTGGTGAAGAGTTGCATCTACTCAAGGACGGATGTAGCTTAATATTACTTTTTGTGTGGAGCACAAATATAATTATTAATACTATAAGAACCTTAAAGGTTGAATTAATAAAGCTTAAATCTGGATCCGCCTCTACATCCACCATTGCTAAAATAAGTTCTCATTTCTCTATGGTAAAATTTGATTTCCAAATCTTATACTCCATATTTCAATATTGCCGATGATCTATCTTAGACTGTCTTTTTATCGGGCAAAATCTGCGTATATTTTATCTTTTCTAAACCTCATTTCGTAGGATTACACTATTCATGCTTTTGTACTCCGTATTTGAATCCTCAAACAGAGTAAAACATTGATAAATACGCAAAAACATAAAGCAGCTGCAATTACATCATATTTTTGACAGTTAGGTAACAACTTTTGTTAAAAGAATATTATTTGGTAGATCCTTGTACACCATACCTTCTAGGTTTTTAATTCATCTTTGTGGGTTATAGACTAATAGTAAACTGTAGATTCACTGCTTTGGTTGAACTAATAATGCCTATTCCACTGAAAGTCCTGTACAAAATTACCAGTAGACGTAACATACTTTCAATACTAGAAAGGACAGTAGATGTTATAACAAAAACATTCTGATATAAAGTAAACAAGAGATGGAACAAGATTGGAACTATTCAATAGGTGATCATACTTGACCAAATAATCTAATAAACAATTTCGAGGAAGGTGACGCTTGTTTGCAATTAAGACTTTTTATCTCCAGCAGACAACACTAACCCCATACACGTACAAAATCACGTCATTAGTCAGACAAATCTTTTTATTACTACAAGATTTGGATTTTGTACTTTTTCTTTCCTTCACGCATTCAGCGTCCGGAACATAATTTGCGCAAAGTCCAACCTGAGACCCCTGATTAAGGGTCGAGGGACAACGTCATCCTGATCTTTTAAAACTTAATTATACACATATTATGACTATACGAAAAAAGGAAATTAATACTTAAGATTCTTCTTATATTTACTTTAGCCTAATCTGAGTGATGTCGAACCAGATTTGCTTGAACACCTTGATGATGAGATCATGATACTCATCTGAATTCAAAGAAAGATAGCAAGCAAGAAGTTCTTCCAAATCCTTTGATGCCCTTATATTATTCTCCACTATCATCTCCATCATTGACTCCCTGAAATCTTTCTGTGGATTTCTAGATGACTTCACCACTGCAAAGCTCTCGGAAACACTTGTCCTCCTTGAAGAAACACTCTTTCTGCTTCCTTGAATCTTCCTGCTGTTTGTGATTCTGGGAGAATTTGTTCTCAGCTTCACACCAGTTGATGAACTCACTGAAACTCTTCTCACTGGAGTAATCATCCTCTGTTCTTCCTTCAAAATCCTCTCTTCTTTTTTCACAATCCTGTGATTTTCATCGAATTTTTCGGGCTTGGTTATGATAGGGGGAAGATCAATTTTGGGAACAGATTGAAACCCACGATCAAGATTGGATGAATCTTTCTTCATGTCATCAATTGAAATAATGGGGTCTAATTTTTCGGGTGTTGGGATTCGGTCAGAGCTGAATTGAGCTACAATTGACACTTGTTCAGAGGAACATGAAGATGAGATGGAGGAGGAGGAGGAGGAGGAGGAATCAGGTGAATTTGGGTATTCTTCAGGGGTTGAATCAGCTTTAGTCCAAACAGATTCAAGAGAAGCACGGCAGCTACAGCTGGCTGAAACAGAGGAAGTGACAAGTTTGGGAGACTTTCTCCTCCTGTTGGTACTGCGCCTCTTCTTGGAAGATTTTCTTGGTGGCTCAGAGAAAATATGGACATTGTCGGAGGCTTTTGGGCTGTTAGAGACAGGATTCTGGGAGAATGTTTCAGCTGGACTGAGGTTTCTTGAAATGTAATATGATTTCCTTTGGCAACAGAGTTTGTGGGGCTGTCTGTTTTTGTCTGGTTGCAGATTTGATGATGAGTATGATGATGTTGATGAAGATGAAGTGGTGTGGCTATGGCCTCTGCTTCTGCTGCTGCTTTTGCCCATGTCCTTGAGCTTGTAAAACCAAGCATTTGGCATCATATCTGATAATCTAAACCTATAATTCCCCATGATGAGTGTAAGAGTTGCTCGTGTTTCTCTTTTCTCTCTCTCTCTCTCTATGTACTTGAAGGGTGGCTAAAGAAGTGGGAAATATTGGAGTTAGTAAAGGTAGATAAATAGAGAAGAGGAAAGGGATTATGGGTGTGGGGTGGGAGGGGCTGATCTAGAAGCCCAATTAATATAAGATGTATATCAAAAAAAAGAGTAAACTACATAAAATATATCAAAAATTAAATTAATTATATAAAAATGAATCATTTTATACCCGTAATATTCAGTCGGCACAAAATAATTAGAATTCATGTCCCACTATGAGTTTGAAGATTTTTCATGTATAAGATACCATGGCAGTATATGTATATACTACGATAGTATCATAAAGTATATCATGACAGTATATGGATATACTGTGATAGTATCATGCATAATTAAGGAATGTATCCCTGAATGACTGCTCATTTCTCAGTGATACCATGAAGATATACAATGACAGTATCATAAAGGATTGAGGAGCCCTACGTGCTATTCCTGAAGGACTGCTCATCCTCAGCACCATGGGCAGTATATGGATATAGTATGATGGTATCATGAAGGATTGTAAGATAGGATATTTTCTGTAATTAATTAGAGGGTATAACAGTAAAGGGATAGAGCCGTATAAATATTTATTTACTCCGATGGCACAATTACGTAAGTTTCCCTTTAGAAAAAATACTAAATATTTAATTATAAATATAATATTAATTTGAATTAGTTGTTGAAATTCCAAAACTTTAAATACAGACAAATGGGGCCAGGAGGAAGAAAATGAGTCACAAAGTAAATAAAATAGGGGCCCAAGTGTTGAGAGGGCATTGATGATCTTTCCAAGTTGATATTAGTTTAAGCCTAATGGCCTAATTATGAAAAAGTTAAAAGAGAAGGCATTACATTATCATGATTATGTTTGAGATTGACTGTAACCAAACAGTAGCACTTATTGACTTATATTCCTAATAATGCTGACTTTCAAGGCCATGATGATGCTCAAATTGGCATTAATAAAAACTGAACAAAAATTGTGATTCTCTTGCCCTATTTGAGGGTACCACAAAAGATGTCGCGGGATTAATCGGAAAATTGAAACTGTCTTTTAGAAATAAAAATTTAAATTTCAAAATATCTCTAATCAACCGTGAGAATTCTATATCTCGGCGCATTGCTAAAGGATATTGCTAAAACGGGAAATAGGAGAGAGGTAAAAAATAATCAAATACAAAATAAATAAGTAAATAAATGACACATTAAATGAAATAAAAATCATATTATGTAATTTTTTAAAATTATGATCATTATATATAAATATTTTTATAATTATGTTATGTTATTTAATAGATATCCTAATTTATTTGAGATTGAGACTATCATTTCTTCTCATATTTAAAACTATTTTTGGCTGTTATACTTTCACCAAAATGTGAATTTTTCCATCAAAAGTAGTTTCTTTTTTTCTTTTTAACAAGAGCTTTACGTAGCTATACAATCTTAAAAGTACATTATATAGTTTTAGCATTATTCTCAAGATAACATTAGTGGCCAGAAAATAGTTACATATTTTAGGAAATCCAAACCTAAACAAATTTCCTTTATATGTTTTGTTTGTTCTGAAATAATATAAGTTAGCTGTTTTTCCTCACAAAAGAAGTTAGGACTAGCAATTACCCTTTTGAGATCTTAACCATACGATTTTTTTTTTTTTGGCAAATTTCATATATATACATAAATACTATTTAATATTATAAAATATATCAAGATTTTTTATTTTACAAAATATAACATCAGTTTTGTTTAAAAAAATCGCTCAAATTTTTGCTCAAAATTTAGTGTATAAAAATGGTATCACATGCGTATATCTCGCTTAAAATTCTATGTATAAAATCAATATAAAATGTGTATATCTTGCTCAATGCTTAAAAAATTTGCTCAAATTCAGTATGAAATAATGTGTATCTGATAATATAAAATTTGTATAAAAATTCATATTATATTTTTAAAAAAGAATTTAATATATCTACGACAAACATTGTATACAACTTTCATACAAATATAATACGACCACAACAACGTAAACTTAAATTAATATATAATTTATTCAAAACCACATCAAATCTACATTAAATCATCCTAAATTTGAGATATAAGCTCCCTAAGGTGTTCTCTAATTTTTGGAACCGCACTCGTTTTGAAATTATTTTAATTTTTCAAACTCAAATTTCAACTATGAAGCTTCAAGCTTCATCCATGGTAAAATTCGAGATTAAATCTGAAATTTTATTCAAAACCACATCAAATCTACACCAAATCATCCTAAATTTGAGATATAAACTACCTAAGATGTTCTCGAACTTTTGAAATTACACCTAATCCGAAATTATTTAATTTTTTAAAATCAAATTTAACTTTGAAGTATCAAAAATTCATCAATGATGAAATTCGAGATTTTAATTTACAATTATTTTTTCATAAATTGGAGAAATAAAGAAAGAAGGAAGAAATAAAGAAGAAGGAAGAAATAAAAAAGAAGAAGAAGGAAGAGGAGGAAGGAGATAGTTCTTTTTAAAAAAAAATTAAAATTCACCAATGGTGGAATTCGAGATTTTAATTTATAAAGAAAAATTAAGTAACTTAGAAAAATAAAGGAGTAGGAGGAGGAGGAGGAGAAGGGAAATAGTTTTTTAAAATAAAATATATATTATATTTTATAATATATTTATTATATTTATAAATAAAAAAATATTTTTACATTTAGTAATTTAAAGTGTTAAGTAATTATTGGAGGTAAATCCTCATTCTTTCTCTTTACAAAAATTATGCATGATCCCAAATCTTTTTCTACTAATATTTTTAAGGAAAATTAATCAAAATAGCTCTCACTCAAAATAATAATCTAAATATATATATATATATATATATATTCTTTTACCTAGTTATACCAATATAACTTCTTTTTTTTTTTTTGGGATCAATATAAACATTTCATTCATTGATAAACAACATTCAAATTATAAAGCTACAAGAAAATCAAATAAGTGATTTTTTAGATCGATCACAAATTAAACTTGGCCTATATATTCTTTTACCTAGTTATACCAATATAACTTCTTCTTTTTTGGGGATCAATATAAACATTTCATTCATTGATAAACAACATTCAAATTATAAAGCTACAAGAAAATCAAATAAGTGATTTTTTAGATCGATCACAAATTAAACTTGGCCTATATATTCTTTTACCTAGTTATACCAATATAACTTCTTCTTTTTTTGGGATCAATATAAACATTTCATTCATTGATAAACAACATTCAAATTATAAAGCTACAAGAAAATTAAATAAGTGATTCTTTACATCGATCACAAATTAAACTTGGCCTCGTCCTTTAATTTCCACTTCAATTGACCTCTTTTATTTTCATCCCACCATGAGAAGGCATAGAGCAAAACATAAGGAATAGGTTGTGGATGCATGCCCCAAAGGATTTGATATTAATTAGGAATGAGAGCATAATAAGTCTAATGACATACCTTCAACTCAAAAGGCTAAGCTAACAAGAGAAAGTTGTCTCCTGCCAAATAAAAGGATTGATCTTTTTTATTAAAAAAATAAAAAAAAATCTTTTTTGTAGAGTTCTCTTGAGATACATCAAAATTGAACAAAAATGTTCTCAACATTGATAGACCTATTAGCCATGGAATAAGCATATATAAGCACGAATAAGCTAAAATAATGATTACAAAACATCTAGAGGACACTTGTTTTCAGCTGGTTATAATCAGAACTCTTAGATTATGTCTGACCGTTCATAATATTTATTTAGCTAGCACGCATGATTATTTTTTATCGAGCGACTAAATGTGAAAACAGCTTTTTTTATAATTTTGGTACGTGGCAATCCGATCAAATGCTGTTGTCGATCAGTTTTGAGAAGCAAGTCATATTCGCTTTAAAATTGCACTTAATTTATAATGTATTGAAAATGAGATAGACCTACTTTAATTATTTATTTTGTCCCTTCACTAACAAACAATGCTATTTTGATACTTTTCTATTTACATAAATTGAAGTTAGACGAATTTTGCATGAATTTACACGTAGATCGATAAAAGGTTAATGTTCTACTAATAGAAAGTCTAATAATGCACATTGTTGGATATTGTGAAGACCAAAAAAAGTTAAGAGTACATCAAAACTGACTCAATATTAGAATAACCAATTTTATTTGCTATGCAAAACGAAGTTATACTACAAGAACTAATTTTTAAAATTACCTCAGTATCGCCTCCCGGTTATATTATGACAAGATATAAATTTAGTCGGTCATTCAAAATAATTATATTCATTAATTAAACATATATTATTTTATATCGAAAATTCATAGTTTATGTGTATCATACAATAATTTATATATATATATGTTCCACCCTGTAAGTTTCTAATATGTAGTCGGCCTACTCATACGTTAGTCAAGAGATTTTAGAGTGTGACGCTTGCGAGAAAGGATCCGGGAAAAGGTCGAACGAGCGCAAAATCAAGCTTGCAAGGGAGAGGGTCGAACCAACTACCCGAAGGGGCAACGTGTCACGAACCCCTCCCTAGCGCGTTGGGCTCCGTGACACGACCCAGAATTGGCACGGACCCCGTGTCCACCGCCCTTATATATATATAGCCCTTGACTTCATTTCATTTCATTCCCTAGTTAAATTCATGGCCGGAGAGGGAGAGATACGAAGGAATCAAATATTTTTCTTCTGTTTACGCTGTCAAACGCCACCCAAACTCAAATTAACTTCGGGTATCGAAGTTTGACCCGTATGAAAGTGAAATTCGCTCGGCAAATCGTAACCTTGCCGAGCCAAAGTTGTCAGAATTGCCCCAAACTAATTTTTATACGATCACAGGCTTCAAGTAAGTATTTCTCTCTTCTGAACTTTTGAGAAATTATACGTTTTCAACCGTGTCCGGTTAAGTTGAAGTATAGCTAATATTTATATTGAAAGTTATCATTTTTGCCAAATTTAGTACTGAAACTAGTCTCATTCTCCCAGTAATACGATCACAGTTAGAAAAAGTTGTTGAATACGGATTGAAACTCGCCAGCTAATCAGAAGTAGGCGATCCAGGTATGTTAAGGCAAATGTCTTCGGCAAGTTAGTTCCTTTAGTATTATAACTCAGTCTGAATCACAGTAAGAAGATCAGAAGCATATCTATTATGGCTAGCCGTTGTTGTTAGCTGAGATCAATATTCCATGTTTAGTTTGGGATTGACTACGCCTGTATAGCCTTCCCTGACCAACCCCAGGGTTACTAGCTATGTCGATGCCCGCTAGGGGCAAAATGACGTCGCTCCAAGGAGCGGTATGCCATCCGCAAGGGATGAAGATGGGGTCCAAGGTCCTCATACAGTCCATTCCATGCAGGACTACTTTTATATCGATCCGCACTATATTACATCCCTTGTCGAGCCTGGTGCCTGGGGTGCAGATATCAGATATCAAGAGTCCATCGGACTCAGACACAACTATAGTTCAGGGGCTGAGCGAGCTCAGTTGCAGACCTAAGGGACTGGTAGGACGGCTATAGTTGCTAGATGACTCAGTATGACCTTGTTAGGGTATATAGATTAAAGTGTACTCACCAAGGCTTATGGGGGGCCCAGATGGGTTATTCTGTGCTGGCTGTACCTTTCGACTTATGGGGGCCAGGTAAGGTTCTTGTTTGCATTAGTTACTAATAGATTAGACAGTAAAAAGTTCAGCTATTCAAGTGGTATTTCTATCCCTTCCTTTCGATTACTTTCAGTTTCATTTCAGTTCATTCAGTTATTTACAGTTACTGCCTTACATATTTAGTACATATGTACCGACGCCCTTCTTGGGGTGTTGCATTACTTACCTGTAGGTGCAGATAGACGCGGATCAGGACCTTCCTAGTTTTCATAGTTAGAAGGTTGACTCTCTTTTTGTGTGTACAATTTACGGGTAGGTCGGGGCCCTATCTCGACCAGTATATCATTTCTAGAGGCTTGCAGATTGTTTCAGATTTCCTGTGACTAGCTGTTGATGGTTGTGTGGGGTCGGTGTATGCTATATCTTACATGTTGGCTGTGTGGGGTCCTGTTTAGCTGCTAGATAGAGGCCTTGTTGGCCATAGCTTAGTTTAGCGCTGGACTTACTTTACAGTCATAACTAGACATCATGGTGATCTTGTCGACCCTCATAGGATTCTCTATTATTATCTGTTTCTGGGTAGCTAGTTTCTTTTATAGGTGGCTATAGGGCATTGTCGGTCGGGGGCTGTGTTTACAGCCGAGATATAGCTCGTTGTTTTCTTAATTTGAGATTTAGTGTTAGTCATGCACTAGAGGTGCGTAAGCTCAGTCAAGCCAGTTCAGACCCTAGTAGGGCACCAGGTGTCAGTCATGCCTCCCAAGGTGGGGTGTGGCAACATATATATAAAGTGAGAGAGACAGAGAGAGGCTATTATTTTGATGAACGGCTATACAATGTAGTTTTCCATTATATTAACCCTAAATTTACTACTAGTAATATCCCACACCCCTCTTTCTATAACATAAATTACTACTAGTACTTTATGTTTCCTTTAAAGTTGCACTTTAAATTTATAATGCAAGAATAATAAGATAAATATATTGAGAATATAATTAAGTAAAAATTAAAGTGATACTCTTTAATAACTTAAATTTTTAGATGAAATTATCATACACTTCAACAAAAAGGAGCGACTTGATAATTAAATTTCTATAATAATTAAGGATTAATTCATAACCTGATAAAACTGATAATTAATCTGCTATAATAGGTAATTAATCTTTACACTATCAATTTATACAATTTATACAATTAAATTCTATATAGTTAGATATTTTATAAGTACTTGTCATGGAGCTGCACTTGCATCATAGTTGTCTTGGTTGAAATGCGCCAATGGGCAATGGCTATAGACTTACATGGTTTTGCACATTTGTTCCCAATCTAATTTTGTGCAATTTGATTCTTAAGTTTGTATTGAGAAGAGGACAAGTCAAATCAAGAATACCCAAAAAAGACATCAATAATTTAGGCTAATATGGCAGAATCTATTTTGCATGAAGTTACGTGACATATATACATTTCATGGAACTGAACCAGTCACCAATCAGTCCGTAACCTCATGAAGGCTCATATTATTCTTTTAGGTATCCACCATTATCATGAAATATTTGTCTTAAACATATAATTTGTCAAACCAACAAAGTTCAGCACGCAGCCTGAAGATACATGGTTTTGGCAATCTTACTTTGCTTGCTCTAGATATTGTGATGACTGGGGTTGGACGTTCGATTCTTTTAAATTTTTGTTCAATTTTTTCTTTTTTTCATTGATGCATACAAAAATTCGATGCAGCTCAGTTTTTTTGTAATTCGATTTTTCAGTATGAGTTTAATTAATGAGATATTTTTCTACCTGTAAACCGAACTAATATCGAAGTTTAAAAGAAATTAATATTAAGATCGAATCGAAGAACTAAAAAAAGTTGTTATTTGATTTTTTAATTCTTCGATATTTATGCTCACAAGTGATGTCACGTTTCTACCACAGTAACCTTTTTTTTTTTTTTACTTAGTTGGAAATTTAAAGTTAATGACTGTAAAATTAAATCATCAAGACTACTAAACTGATTAATTTAAAGTGAAGTTACTACTTCTTAATGTTAACTTTTTTATACCCATTTTTACCTTTTGGTGACTCGGATTTCCTATCTACTAGAGCAATCCTACAGATAAGATTCAGCTTTAATTCTACTAGTTTGAAATAAACACAATTATCTTTTAGTTAATTAACAAAAAAATGGAGCTCACAAAATATTCAAAGTTGCATCTTTTCAATCCTGAACTCTAGGATAGAAAGGTGGGTTGGGCCTTTCTCCACTGGAAAATATTAGCATAACATTTACAAAAATAACCGAAAAAAAAAAATCTCAGAAATAGCGGTATTTTCAGTTCTAATTATCAATGATAATGATGGTTTGATTAATTATCAAACTTAGCAATAGTTCAGTGTATCAATTCGCTCTTTATCTGTTCGCTATACAGAGCGAACAGATACAAAACAAATTGATATAATGATACAGAGCGAATTGATACAGCTCCAAACTAAACAAATAAAATTAAACTCTAGCTAGGTATTGTAATTTTTAATACTTTCGCTATTTCAAGTAAACACAAGACCATATATTCGTTCTGTCAAGTAATTTTCCCAAAACAAATTACGACCAACTACCTAGAGAATATCATTTTATCATTTTTTTCATGAATAAAAGAACTTTTTAGTGGATATGATTGAAATTCATTGGAAGTACATGGGGGAAGCAGTATACAAAATTTTTAGGAAGATTAAAATTGATTTGTACTAGTTTGAAGTCAAATTAATAGCTGAAATTGAGTTGGAAAAATTATCTATGCGATGCTTGTATATCACGTACATCTCAGACAAATATACATGTATATACATAGATATATAAAAGATATACATTTATATACATATACACACGGAAGATATACATAGTTGTACATGACAAAAACTACTACTTCTTTGAATCGTAGCTCAGATTTTAATTTAATCCACCTTAAATATCCATCATATTATTCCAACATTGAAATTTAAACTCCTTAAGATATTGTCAACATAATCCAATAACATCCAATTGGAACAAATCACCATTATGTAGATTTGAAATTTCTAATCCAAGCTCGGAGTTTCTTCAATGACTTCCAATGGAATTTTAGCTTATGTTCTTCACATTTCTATTTTTAGTAGTGTTAATCCTATCTAGTTTGAAGAACAAGCAGTTTGTTGTGAAAGAAAGAGAGTATTTTTATTGGTTAAGATCTCAATTAGTTATAATTAGTTAAGACTCTCTGTTTGTAACAATCAAATGAAGTCGGTTAATCAACTAACTTATCCTTTGTTTTAAACTTCCCCTCACAGTTTCTTCTAATTACACTTTATATATGAATCTTCAATAATTCTCCTCAAGATGGAGAGTGAATACATCATACACTCCAAACTTGGATAATAACAGTTAATGTTGTACTCCTACAAGTCCCTTTGTCATAAGATCAACTATTCACAAAATACTTCCTCCGTTTCAATTTGTTGGTCTTATTTCCTTATTTGCTACGTTTTTAAAAAATTACCTTTTTTTTCTCTTTTGACAACTATTTAGTTCTAACTTTTCACATAACATATTTAATACCGCAAAATTAAAAGAAATTTTGATACATTCTACATATTTTTAGTTTAAGACCACAAGATTCAAAAGTTTTTTTTATTTTCTTAAACTTTGTGCCAAGTTAAAACCACGGGCAAGCAAATAGAAATGGAGGGAGTATTGATTTGTATTCGGGTGCAATCAACCCACTCTTGATTTTCTCTCTCACAAAGTGGCAATCCAACTTTATGTGTTTGGTCCTTTCATGAAATATAAGGTCAGCTATTATTTGAAGTGCAACCTTGTTGTCACAATGCAACTACACTGACCCTGCTAGTTTCATATTGATCTCACCTAGTAAGACAACTATCCAAGTCATTTCAACTATCACTATTGTCATACATCTATATTCAGCTTATGTTGGACTTCTTCTTATTGTTTGCTGCTTCTTTGATTTTCAAGACAACAACAAGCCTCCCTAGTTTAATACATAACTACTTATAGACTTTTTTGTGTTTGGGCATGAAACTCAATAGAAGTCACAAAAGGCCACCAAGAAGAACTTGAGAGGTCCAAGGTCCTTCATTTTGAATCTACTGTGCAGTGTCTTCTATTAGAGTCATATTCTTTTTAATTATCCATAGATCATCTTCGTAAACCAAGATGACAGCAAGATCTTAACCAGTCTTCTTTGTAAAAAGTGAATGATCGTGATCACTTTGAACATATCCTGCTTCTAATAGAGTATTAATGAGCTAAATATTTCATTGTCAAGAGGCCTGCTTTAGGTCATATAAGAATTTCAGTAACCTGCTGACCTTATACTCCTCCTGCCTCTAGAAATCTTAAGTCATCCTAAAAAAAGGTATTATATATATCCATTTGACAAATAAGCCAGTCTTTTGATGTTTCAATCCCAATGACAACTCTAATAATTATTATCTTTGTTACTAAAGAAAAAGTCTCATGATAGTCCAATCCTTCCTATTAGATATATCCCTTAGCAACTAACCTTGCCATGCATGTCTATATCTCCTTATTTGCCTAATGTTTTGCTTACAAACTCATTTGAAACCTATGACCACTTGTCATCAGGTAAATCCACCACTTCCCAAATATTGTTATCCCTAAGGACATATACTTAAATGATAAATTATGTTTGCATTATTTATTTTTCAAAAAGTTCATCCATTTGCTTCAAATTATATCCTAATATAATTGAGCCTATAAACATTTGAAATGAATTCTATCATTTCTTATCAATTGCTTCATTTGAAAACCTTATTAGTTACAATTCCTTAAGTTTGAAGTGTTTGTATGATAAATGAATCTCTTTAAGGATGTTAACTTTAAATATAAAATTAATTGGGCTTTAAATTAAGCAAGATATTATTACAATCGAAAGTTAAACTGCATGTCTGTTTGATTATTCTAGCTTATTAATTCATTAATTTATTTGTCTGATTTTGATAATAAAATAACAAAAAAATTTGAATTTTTGGTTTTAAACTATATGTCAAATGTACCAAAATATCCTTTAATTTTGTGATCTTAAAAATGTTATGTGAAAAATTAAAATTAAAAAATTGTAAAAAAGAAAAGAAACGTTCTTTTTTATATAGACTAAAAGAAAAAATAAAACAAACAAAATAAAATGGGAAAAATATTATTTACTAGTATTACTTTTGGGAGTTATTTGGTTTTGAGACAAGTTAGATATAAATTGCAAGATAAAAATTAATAATGCAGGGATCATGATATGAAGATCAATAACACATGAATTGTAATGCCAGGATTATCATACCTCATTATATTTTATACAGTGTATATGGGAAATTAATAAGGCATGAATTAATTCATTATTTACTATTATTTTGTTTACCTTTTAAATTATTTGATACATGAGGATTATTTTTTTTCAATTCCCATTTGCACTGGATTGTTATTGCACATGAGAATTATTTTTTGTTATTTTAGTCATTTTAATACATGTTTTATACTCTTATATTTTTATATCACGGTTTATTTCATATAAAATAATATATAAATTCATGCAAAATATATGCATATCGTCATATTTATTCAGGCAACATATATAAATAACAAGCTAGTAATGTACATGTACTGTTGAACTTTATGCAAGTCTAAAAAATGTAACGAATACCGTATTGCTTATGCATGATGCTGCACTTCATTTTTTGGGGGTGAAAGACAACTCTTTTAGGATGTAAAAGAGAAAGAGTCGCCATCTAATGGGCTAAGATGTGTTAAGGCATCATTCTGAACTTATTACAGATAACTTAGTTTATTAGTCATTATAGTCGGGTAAGGGTCCAAGCTATCTCGAAAGGAAGATGTAAGACACCTTTCGAGGTCCACAAATGTGAGATCCTGCAAAATTCATTTATTATTCTAATTAAGCAAATCTAAAGTGATTGGGTGACTAGACATGCATATTGTAAACCAAATAACATATGCAGAGCCAGTGAAGCCACAAAGTTCATGAATTCTATCAAACAACTTATGCTCGCAGGTTACAAAATAAAGAAACAAAATACGTGCAACATTAACAATTAAAAAAAAAAAGAAAAAAAAAGAAGAGGCTAACCTCGTCACTTCCAACAAATTGCTTAAAGCATTTGAATAATACAATAAATAAGGAAGACCAAGTTTTTTTAGAAAAAAAACAAAATCAAAAGAGTACAGAGCAGATAAATTAACTTAGTCTCTTCCAAGCAGAATACTTAAAGCATTCAAATGACATACAAATATAACAACAAAAAAACAGAAGTTAATCTACACACACCAATATATACATGAAAGTAAATATTGTGAAGATGAAGATACTAATCTTATTTGCTAAGCGTCACATTAATTAAAAAAAAATATCTTTGATTGTTCTCTATTTCACATAATATATTTATAATTGGCTGCATAAAATGTAAATTCTCGTCAAGAAAAAAAATTGTTAATAAAGTGTATGCCACGTTAATATAAATAATGAATCAATAATACATAAAACTAAAGATGAGAGATAAGAGAGAATGTGGGATTAGGGTATGACTATGCTGAAAACAAGATCAATTCAATGTTACTACCTTTGTCAAGCTTAAACATGCGATCCATAATGAAACAAAAGAATATTGACATACGTTGAGGAACTGAAATATTTTTAAGACTAAAGCTAAGGATGTATCCGTTGATATACACTTTCAAGTTATTTTATAATAAATATTTTTTTACAAAAAAAATAAAATAATAAAATATTATGCAAAACGGCTACTGTATAAAATATGTTGAAAGATCTGACCTTTGGTGGACTTGAGATCGTGTTAAATTCGTGTTCCGTTCAATTTCTAGTCACAATTCAGACCTTTTCTTTTACGATCAATTTTAAAACAAGAATTGAAAACTCTTCATGTTATGGCTGAAATCAAATGGTTGATGATATTTGAGTCTAAAGAGTATTCTATAAAAAAATATACAAAAACTAAGTCAAGCAGAAATATAATGAAAAATTTTAAATTAACAATTGTATTTTATAGTAAAAAATTATCCCCCAATGTTTAATGATAAATCATAACGAATAATAACTTTAAAAATAACTGCTCAACTGTTCGTAATAATAATTAAACAAAACAGTGAATAAATGTAAAATGAGTAAAAACAAAAAGCTTTTGCAAGTGAGGAATGAGATAATGATGATGATAATAGTGATGATAATTATATTATTATTATTAAATGATATTAAAATTATGCGAATAATATTTGTTAGCATAAAATTTATTAAAAATAAGTAAAGATAGTATTTTTGGCCTTTGCAAAATAAAATAAAAGCTCAAATAAATAAATTGAAAGAAGGAAGATCAAAAGTGGGTGTCAACACATGATATGATGCAAATATTATTACACCATATTCATTAAAAAAGAAAACAAAGGATCGAGCCTTTAGCAGTTGTTTGGTATTTGGTTAGAGTTATGCAATTATTAGTAATATAAATTTTAGCTATGAGAAAATTTATGTATTATTTTAGTTATTCATGTATTAGTTATTACATCTTTTATCTTGCATAAAATAATATATAGATTCCCTCATAACTTATACATGTATTATTTGTGTGGATTTCTAAATTACAAATCAAACTACATATTAATTTTATACATATTAAAAAAATGCTACCAAATATAATATTGCTTATACGAAATTTAGTACACGAATCATTTACCTCTTAACCAGCCATCAAACCACCCTTAATCATTTTTAGTTTACAAGATTCAAGAAACTTGAGCCAATAGTATTTTACCTTTTTCCTAAAAAAGATTCTATTGTATTTGGACGTTATAGGACTTCTAGTTTAATTAGGGTGCGAAGGAAGCGTAGGGTGAGGAGTGAGATGCGAACAATATGTGAGATAAGACTGCTAGTTGTACTAGGGTAACAACTAGAGAGGTGCTTGGAGTCTCGATAGGCAACTTTGGTGGGCATCGAGGGGATTGGTGGTGGAATGAGGACATCCAAGGGAAAATGAAAGCAAAGAAGGTGGCATATATGAAGTCGGCGGAGAGTAAGAAGGAGGAGAAGCAAACGAATAGGGTAAGGTATAAGATAGAGATGGAGGAGACTACGTTAGCGGTTATAGCCGCAAAAATAACAGCTTTTGAGCGCTTGTATGTCAAACTATAGACAAAGACAGATATAAGAAGTTGTATAGGCTAGCTACGGAGAGAGAGAGAGAGGAAGGTCCGAGAGTTAGACCAAGTGAAGTGCATCTTGGATGAGGACAATAAGTGCTGGTGAAGTTGGCATTTATTAGACAAAGATGACAATCATACTTCCGTAAACTCTTGAACGAAGAGGTAGACAGAGACATCATGTTGGGATATTTGCAGAAATTTGAGAGGCATGGAGACTTTGGGGATTGTTGGTGTATTCAGGTTGAGGAGGTTAAGGGTGTTATTCATAGAATACATAGGAAGAGAGCGATCAGATCAGGTGAAATTTTGATAGAATTTTGGAAAACCGTAAATATAGCAGGTATAGAATAGGGCTAGTCATTTCGCCGGGCTGGGACGGGACGAGACGGACCGAGACGGGACGAGGGGAAGCGGGATGAGAAGTTGGGCTGGGACGAACCGGGAGGGACCTATGTCCCTTCCCGTCCCACTATATTAACGGGTTGGGACGGGATAAATGGGACAAACGGGACCAAAAAAAATTTTAATTTTTTTTATATTAAAATTTAAATGTTTTTAAAAATTTTATAGTCTTAAAGTCTTATATTTAGAAATAAGAATTTCAATTTTAAGGCTAATGCCTAATAGTTAGAAGTTAGAAGTTAGAACTTAGAACTTAGAACTTAGAAGTTAAAATTTATAAATAAGAAAGAACTTCAAAGTTCAAAGTTGAACTTGAAATTTAAAATTTAAAATTTAAAAATTGAAATACAAATTTAAGACTAAAAATTTAATTAAAGTCTAAACTCTAAACTCCAAACTCTAAAGTCTAAAGTTTATTAAAGACTTAAAGTTTTAAACTTAAAGTCAAAAAACTTAAAGTTTGAAATTTGAAATACGAAGTAAACATTTAGTTATTAATTTAAAAATTGAAAATTGCAAATTGAAATTAAGAATTTAATATTTTAATGCTAAAATAGTTTATAAATTTTATTAAAGACTTAAAGTCTTAAGTCTTAAGTCTTAACTCTTAAAGTCTTAAAGACTTAAAGTTTGAAATTTTAATTTTTGAAATTTGAAATTTGAATTTTGATTTTTGAAATATGAAGTAATTATTGAATATTTATTTGTATCTATAACTTATAGATATGTTTGTAAATAACTAAGATATAATAAAACAGATAATGAAATTAAAAATTAAGGCTAAAAGCCTTTAAATTTATTCATATAAAAATAAAAATAATATCATAAAAATTTGTATTACAATTTACAAATATTAGTAGAGCACCTAATCTACGCAGCCACCTTCTAGGAAGGGTTCTGTTTGGATTAAGCGAATATAATACTAATATCTGTACATCTTTATGAAATCTCATTCTAATTCTTCTATTTATTGAGCCGAAATATTTTTCGATACCGACATAGATTGTTATCGGTCTTGCGCTTCCATATCATCATCACTATTAATTGTTGAATCCAAAAAAGCTTCTAGTTGGAAAGTTAACTTTGGTAGCCCGTGATTTCTCCCCTCCGCATTGACCCAATCTCTGAAAGTTATAGATACCTCCAAGCTGTCTTCTACTAGTGAATATCGATGATCTCCAATTTGAAATCTTGCCGCACTGAAAGCAGCCTCCGAAGCAACAGATGATGCTTGAATAGCTAGCACGTCCCGAACCATCTTGCTAAGCCTTGAAAATATGCTCCCACGAGCTCTCCACCAACTCAGAATGTCCGGTGTTCCATTAGTGGAAATTGTAACATTTTCCCTAGTTGAAGAAAGATAGTCATCAAAATCATAACTGTTAGAAAAATCAAGACTAATAGTACTTAGCACATATCCATGGGTAGTATCTACTCAGACCCTAGAAGTTCCAAGAGCATTAACAGAATTACCACTATGCAACTGGCAATAAGTCTCATACATCATTTTAGCCTGCACTCTAATACTACTTTTACAACTTTCTAAAGTTGGAGTTTCATTATCTTCTATTTCCAAATTTTCATAAATTTTTTGAACGACTCCTCTTGTACCTCGTTCTTTATATTCTGGGTTAAAAACATAGCAGTTAAATAAATTTGAGGGATAGTAAAAAAATATTTTTTAAACTTCTGAATCATGACCTAAATAGCCGGTGCAAACTTTTCATTGTTTTTATATTCAGCAAATTTAGTAGTAACAACACATACAATTATTAAAACTTCACAAATAGTTGAAAAACACACGCCAGAATAAATTTTTATTGCTTCATAAAATAATTTTAAAAATTGATTAAGTTCATTTATTTTCTCTCAGTCATTATTATCAAGTTTCAAATCAGGTTCGAAATTATGAGCATTATACAACATAGTGATAGGCCTTTTATAAATATATGCAACTTCTAGCATTTCGTATAATGAATTCCATCTAGTTTTTACATGTTTTGGAACTTTTCTATATGGAAGTTCACATATTCTACAAAGTTCTTTAAATTCACGAATTCTAGAACTTTTATTCATTCGAAATATTCAAAAACATGCTAATTCAACTTTAGAGCACCCAGTATCGAATAATTTAATGCCATACTGTACAACCAAATTAAATATATGAGTAGCACATCTAACATGAAAAGCAGCATTATTAATTGGACATAATCGAGTTCTTAACATACTAATAGCACTAGTATTAGAAGAAGCATTATCTAGTGTAACACTCAATATTTTATCACAAATGTCAAAAGATTGTAAAACTTCAAGTATAGTAGCAGTTATATATGTAACAATTTTTCTCTGCTCACAAATTTTATAACCTAATATTCTTTTTTGTAAATTCCAATTATGATCAATCCAATGTGCAGTAATAGTTAAATAATCAACGGAATTGCCATGACGACCCATATCAGAAATAATAGAAAATCTACCATCAAAATAACTAAATAAACAACGAAGATAATGAGCATGCTTTGCTTGAAATTCAAAAATGTCACGTTTAACCATGTTTCGCGAAAAACCTTCAAAAGAAGGGTTATATGTTTGTTGAATATACATAATAAATTAAGGATGGGAGGGAAAACTAAAAGGCAAACCACAAACCGCAATTATTTTTGTGATGTTTTTACGGTCTCTATCCCTATTATATTTTCATTGTGTAATAGGGCCACTTGGGTTTGAAGGATTTAACTGGCTCTGAACCATGTTGGAACCCCCTTCCGATCCAATAGGGACATCACAACCGACGGCTTTAGAGGCTTCTTTAGCCGCCAAATATTCACGTTTAGAACATTGTAATAAATGTCTATGTAACCCCCAGTTCCACCTTTGCTTCCGCCGCATTCATGCTTAAATACCTTTTTACACTTATTACAAATAACTTTCGTTTGCTCCTCATTTTGATGCATAAATTGCCAAACAACTGAAGTTTTAGCCCGTTGAACCTAGTCTTACCCCTAGTAGGATGCAAAGGGGGAAGTTGAGCTTCACACTGAGGAGTATCCTGAGTTGGAGCTTCGGTAACGGGACTAGTAGGTGTATCATCTTATTCTTCTCCTTCTACTTCTACTTCTACTTCTACTTCTTCATATAATTCTTCTTCTAATAAATTACCATAAACCCTTTTCAGAACTTCATTATCTAATGGAGTATCCAAATTAATATTAATAGGAGTACTATCAAATTGCGTAAAATCTTCATTATTAATTCTAACTCTAGGGACTGAAGAAGAACCACCAATTTTTTTAGCAGTTGAACTAGAACCTGTACTTTTTTTACCAGTACTAATACCCAATGCACCCGCAACCTTGGCCATAACACCCTTTCCTTTTCCAAATTTTATTTCCCAGAATCCATATTATAATTTATGAATAAATAAATAAAATACAACTGAAATTATGACTAAATAAATATAACACAAGTATATTTAAATAAATAAGATAGAAAAATTAAATGTGTAAGGTCGTAAAATAAATAAATAACAGAAGTAAGTATGAATTATGGAACGAATGTACCAAACGTCTGTGTAAAAAACAGGCGATTATAATCAATTGTTGGAAACTCGAAATTCGAAAATTGATGTAGCAAAACTAGTGAGTAGCAATTAGCAACTTGAGAGTTGAGACTTGAAACTTGAAGCTTGAAATTAAAATATCTAACACAATTTAAATTTGAAAATTATAAATTTGAAATTTGGAGAATTAGAGAATGTAGGGAAATTTGAGAGAAATTGATAATATTTGAGACTTAAGAGAATGAGTGTGCAGTAGAGATTAGAGAAGAGAACAGATGAATTGTTAAATGTGAATAAATTGTGAAAATGTGGGGGTATTTATAGTTTTTAAGAAAAGGACCAAAGTGTAATTTTTAAAACTAAGGGGTGTAAAATTTTATTTTAAAAAATAAAGGGGGTTGGGGGGGCTGAAAAGAGAATATAGTTGTTGGGGGACCCCACCCCAACGACTGACATAGTAAAAAAAATTTTTAATTCTGGCCGAAATCGGGACGGGACCGGTCCGGTACCGGGATGAATCGGGCCAGGACTATCGGTAATTATACTTGTCCCGTCCCATCCCATATCCCGTATCCCCCCATCCCATTACTTAGCTGGGCTAGCCGGGACGTCCCGTCCCGCCGACCAACCCTTTAATGTCATTTAAAAGAGGATAAAAAAAGTCAGAAGAATAGAGGTGAAGTATGATAATCTTGTTGTGCAACAACAAGGGTGACATTCAAAATTGCAAAGAGTATCAAACTTCTAAATCATACTATGAAGATTTGGGAGTGGGTAGTGGAGGTGAGGGTGAGGTGGGGTGTGTCTATTTTAAGAATCAATTCAGATTCATGTTGGGGGGTCAACTCCAGAAGCCATACATCTAGTTCAGAAACTGGTGGAATAGTATAAGGAGAAGAAGAGGGACCTTACATGGTGTTCATTGATATTCAAAAGGCTTAAAACAAAGTTCCAAGGGAGGTTCTGTGAAGGTTCCTAGAGGCTAAAGACGTTCCTATGAAGTATATTAGGACAATTAAGGATATGTAAGATGGAGCCAACATTGGGGTTAGGATAGTAGATGGAGACTTAGTGCACTTTCCAGTTATGACGGGGTTGCAACAAGGATCAACTCTTAGCCCATTTTTATTTGTATTGGTAAAGAATGAATTAACTCAGTGAATATAAGGAGAGATGTCATTGTGTATGCTATTGGCATATGACATAGTTTAGATCGACAAGAATCAAGGCAAAGTTAATACTAAGCTTGAGGTTTGATGACAAACCATAAAGTCTAAAGGGTTCAGGTCGGGCTGAATAAAGACAAAATACACTATCTTTCTCAAACTCCACTTATGAGATTACACTAGGTATGTTGTTGTTGGACATTATAATGGTGTTTGCAGTGAACATGGAGTTTAGAAGAAAAAATGACTTTTGAAATTTATGGTCTAAAACAAGTTATAGAGAAATTTGTGATTATAAATCAATTTACTAAGAATAAAATATTCTTTTTTATAAACAAATGATTTTGTTATCAAAAATTATAATTATATAATCAGACATGGCAAGACCATCTGTTTGTTTTTTGGTAAATAACAATGTATTAGTCACTAAGTGTCAAAAATTATAAAATCATAGCTAGTTAAACACACTAGCTATCTCACAAGGAAGAACAAATCAACTATGTGGATATGGTCTTTACTTAAGATAAGAACATCTAGCTAAAATACTAATATGTGCACTAATGATTGTGATCTATTTGTTGATTTGACATTGCATATGTATGCTATCTCCCGAGCAATGACTTTCTAATCCCTGAATTTATGCTAAAACATTCTTTGATTCCTTTCTGTCCATATATATGGAATAAACATATTCTGTTGCTATTTTAAAGAGTTGAGCTTTTTGGGATCTTCCTTTAGCATTGTGTATTACGCAGTCTATGTCTTGTTCCCAAAATATAGCAGCAGTAGCAGGACTCTTAAGCCATAATAGCAATCTTCTCCACAAGTTTATAGAAAAGGCACAACACGCAAATAGATGGTTTCTAGTTTCCAGCTGCTGGTGACATAGAACACAATTTTGATCCACTGTAATGCCCCACTTTTCTATCCTATCAGTAGTTAGAAGTTTTTCTTGGAGTTGTAACCACATAGTAAACTTAGCTTTGGGTCTGACAATATTTTTATATATTAGACACTTTCATAATACCTTAGAATAGGCCGACAGTAGCTATGAGTAGATCTTTTTAGTTAAGCTTCCAATTAAGGATCCCAACTGGACCTGTTCAAGTACTCATTTTGCTTCCAACATCTTTCTAATGATCCAACATGTTTGAGGAGGAATTCAGATAGTAACAATAGATTGCTCTTTCATATAGTATTCATGAATTCACTTTATCCATAACTTGTCTTCTTTATGCATCAAATTCTAGTGAATCTTAGTTATAGCAACTCTATTCCAGAGAGTAATATTAGTGAGATTCAACCCTCCACAGAACATTGGTAGGCACAATCTTTTCCGGGCAACAAGAACTCTCTTTGTGCTTGTGTTAGTGTCAAAACCATATAAAGCTCCTGCAATAGGCTTTTATTAATTTCAGCACTTTGTTAGGCATTGAAATAATTGAGACCAGTATGATTGAACACCAAATAAAACTGACTGAACAGGTTGTAACTAGACTAAATCAAATAGGATGTTGCTTTGAGGACTTCGCCGACACATTATAAGAAATTAAAGTTTTTGAGTTTCGAGGGGCGTATGATCGCAAGGTGAAACTTAAAGAAATTGATGGAGGGCACCATTAGGAGTAGAGCCCGTAGCTTAATTTGACTCAATACGGAGAAACTTACCAAGTTCAAGCATAGTAAGGATTGACAGACCGAGAGCTCTTTCTTGATTTTATGAATGGTGGTGCATGACGATTCTTAGCTGGTGGAACAATTTGTCAGATCACCTGTTTTCCAAAGTCCAAATCCAACTAAGCTAAAGACTCTAACTAAATACTAAACTGTAATTGGAAAACAATAATTAATACAAAATTGAAAAATCAAAACACCTAAATACACAAGTTATCTAAGTCCTTCAGCAACAAAATCAATCAGTACGCAACAATAGAGACTTCATCTCAAAGAGATGAGACTTAAATGGGCTAAAATTTATTGTCATTTTTTCATTTTTCGGCTCGAACATGGACATAAATAGCAATTTCTTTGCATAGCTTGTCTGCACGAAGTGATCTCTTTGAAATCTGATCATATTCCTTTTTCGCAAGATATAAAAAAATAATTAAATTAACTTATTACACACTAAATATAAAAGGTTACTCCATCCGTTTCAAAATAAGTGGTGCTTTCAATTTGAGCGTAACCCTTAAGAAAACTCCTTATTCCTGGAGAGAAAAATGTAATGTTACCCGCTTACCCCTAATAAATATCTAGAAAAAGATGCAACTCTTTAGTATTTTCTTGATTATATAAAACTCTCTCCACTTAAATAAGGGCAAAATCGAAAGAACATTATTAATGTCTTCTTGATTATGTAAAATACCATTTATTTTGAAATAAAATCAAAAAGTCAAAACACCATAAAATGGAGGGAGTATTATTTTTTTATGGGATTAACTAAATAAAAGTATCACACAAATGGTGAATGTGAAAATAATAAAAATTGAATGAAAAAAAAATCACAAATACCGCTAGAATTGGTTTTATCGTCAATTGAGGCTTCACCCGTTGACCGTATGCCGCGTAGTAAATTGGTTGTTATAAACCGGTCTGATATGAAGAATCGGGTTTCATTTCTATGATCCGGTTCAACCAGTGTATATATGTTGCATCGAGCTTCCTCTTATCTCGTCACTCCACATTTCTCTGTCATCAATCAACAGTAATCGCAGCTTTCTTGGCCGGTAAATTGCACCAAAGCGACCGTCTCCGACCGTCGCCGATGAATCTCCGATTAATGCGAATCCTGTGAGCATCTCTATTATAGCTTCTTTTCTTCATATAAATATTCTTGTCGTGTCATTTTGAGTTAGCTAGCTAAAGCAAAATACCGTTCCGAAACCCTAACCCTTTTCTTTCAATTTAATCCTGATTATATTCCTCTTATTCTGCTGAAAGTAGGGGGTTCCTCTCAAATCTTTCTTTAAGGTTTAGAAGAATTGAAGAACAGAAACTTGCGCATAGTTTGACTCGGAAGTGAAATTCGGAGACCAGGGTTATCATATCTTGGTTTGAAACGACACTGTTGCAGTTTCCCTGTTCTGGAGTTTTGTTTATTGTTATAGAGATTGAAAACCTTAAATTCTTTTGTGGGTCATTGGGAACAACTGCGCTTCAAGCCTAAACTAGTTGGCGTCTAGTTTTTGTATGTCGCTCTGGTTTAATTTTTATTATTTATCCTTCCAGACGGGACGATAGGTGTGGGTTAGAGGATAATGTGTATACTGTGCCAGATTCAAAGGTGGTCTAGAGGGGTTGCTACCATGTTGCCATGGTTGGTGATTCCACTGGTTGGCTTATGGGCACTATCACAGCTATTGCCGCCTGCATTTCAGTTTGAAATTACGTTGCCAAGGTTGGCGTGTGTAATGGTGCTTTTGTTTACACTTTTGTGGTATGAGGTTGTGATGCCTTGGCTATCAGCTTGGCAGGTGGGAAGAATTGCTAAGCTTAGAGAAAGGAAGAGGCTTGTCGCCATTGAAATGCAGAAATTGAGGAAAATAGCAACAAGGAGGTGTAGGAATTGTTTGACTCCGTATAGGGATCAGAATCCCGGTGGTGGGAGGTTTATGTGTTCTTATTGTGGGCACATATCAAAGAGACCTGTTCTGGACTTGCCTGTGCAGCCAGGATTGGGGTTTTTGAATTCTGGGATTTTGAAAGACTTAATTGGGAAAGGCGGGAAGATATTAAATGAGAAGGTTTGGCCAGACAATGGGTGGATGTGTGGACAGGAATCTTCTTCTGTTGGGAAGTCAAGTTCTTGGAGTAAGAATGGCAGTGGGTTTTTCTACAGGGAGCATTTCCTAGCAGAAAAGTCATATTCTCGTGTTTTTATTTTAGCTTGCAAGGCACTGACTGATTTTTTCTCTAGTATCTTATGGCTCTGCAGAATTTTTTTGAGGATTAGTTCTTCCAGAGATGATGATGCTTCAATGGATGCAGGGAAAAGAGCAATGTTGGATAAGAGAAGGGAGAATGGGGAAAATTGTCAGGAGAGTAGATGGGAAAAATCTCGAAGAAAAGCAGAAGAGAAGAGGCAGGCTAGGTTAGAGAAGGAGCTATTGGAGGAGGAGGAGCGAAAGCAAAGAGAGGAGGTTGCTAGATTGGTAGAAGAGCGCAGGAGATTGCGAGAGGAACATACAGAGGCTGAGAAAGAACAGCATAAAGTGTCACTCTCTGATAAGGTACAAGACAGTAAAAGAGAAACAGAAAAGAGGCATCAAGAGAAGAGGAAAGAAAGGGACAGGGGTTCTAGCAAAAGCAACTCAGATACAGAAGAGCTGGATAAAAGAGCAGGCAAGGGAAGTGAGGAAAATAAGTGTGATGTGAGTGATAGAAAGCAACAGCACAGAAATAGGCGAGAAACTAGTAAGACACATAATGCAGAAGTTATTCATGGTTCTAAGGGTGCTTCCACGAACAATCACAACCATGGAAATGTTGGAACTCGGTACTTCGATAGTATGAGGGGTACCTTATTATCGTCTTCCAGAGCATTTACTGGAGGTGATCATTTTGGAAAGAGTAGTAATTCCTCTACTATTCCAAGAGAACACAAATCTAAGACGGGCATAGACCATATTCAAACCCATGCCTCAAGGAGGATCTTATCTCAACCAGATAGGATGTCTGGAAAACTGAACCCAAATGGGGACGATAGGAGCATCAACTGTCCCGTAAGTCTTTGTCAAATCTCTTTTTTCTCTTGATTATATATATGCCTTCATTTTTCATCAAACATCTGTTCTGGTACTTCTGCTAAAATTAAACTCCCCGTCAGCTGATAATTTGGTATGACATTTTCAATGGTTATTTCAATTTTGGGTTGCATCATTTTCTGTTTGCTTGACATATACATCTGAAAAGATAGAATTTGCATCATGTCAGGAGAAATGTAACTCTTTCAAAAGATACTGTTTTCATGAATTTTCGATAGGGTAACTGTAATTTACACAGTTGCCACCTGCCATATTTATATCTTCCCCCTGATCTGTTCGTTGCAGGCACTTATTGAATCTCAACCATGTACAGCTCCTAAAAAATCATGGCAACAATTATTCACACATTCAACTGCTGTTTCTCGTCCCACTTCAAATGTAATAGGCAGACCATGTGTTAAGCCACAAGCAGAAGTTCAAACACCAACTTACCCCTGTCAACCTCCATCTACGCAATCCTTTGACAACCCCATTAACTTTGGATTCCCGTCACCTTTTCCTTTATCTACCTTTGCTTTTGGATCCACAAGTAATGGTACAACTCTTCCATTATCATCAGAACCATTGTTTCCTCTGGTTGGAGATTGTGCAGGTCAGTTATTGCCAGAGGAGTCGGAGATTTTTGAAGATCCTTGTTATGTTCCAGACCCAGTATCATTGCTTGGACCCGTTTCTGAGTCACTGGATAACTTTCAGCTTGACGCTGGGGTTGTGCCAAATGTAGAACTGGACAAAACATGTCCTGCAAAGCATGTCAACGTCACTTCTGAAGTTACCAGACCATCGCCAATTGAGTGTCCAATATCAAGATTGTGTGTTTCACAGGAGAGGCATGCTGAGTCTTTTCTTTTCCCCCGCACTCCTGGGGCTCAGGATGTACACACTGTGCCACCAATGAATGTTTCAAGTAATGCAAGTGATACCGGAACATGGCAGATGTGGAATAGTTTTCCACTTGGTCAAGATGGTCTTAGTTTAATTGGTACTTCAGCCAACTGGCTTTTAAATCCAGAACTTAACAGATCAAACATGGAAGAGATTATTCCTTCTGCACTTCCAAAGTCCATGGCTTCACTGTTTAAAAATGACGATCAAGTTACTTCTGTCTCTCATTCTCCACAAACAGTTTATGCAGGAAATTGCCAGAATGGCACAACACTTGATGCTAATTTTTGTAGTAGTGCTGAAAATGGATTCCAAAAAGCACTCTTTGGTACATATTCTAGAGGTGAGAGCCAATTCTCTCCCAATCCTGAGGATGCTGCTCAGAGTGAATATGAGAGTCCTAATGCTCCTGTGACAAGCTATCCATTTGAGTTGTCTCGACCTGATTGTTGTGACAAGTAAGCAAAAGAAAACTCTTAACTTCCATTGGTTTAAAAGACTTGTGATCTTTTATTTGTAGCATGATTGTGTTTTTGGCTTTGTTGAGATTTGAAACCCTTTAGCTTAGGTATGTAGTTGCAGTTATTTTTTGCATCAATGTGTCTGATTCCTTTCTTTCTGAAAATTACTCTTGGGAGCATCTTATGGGTCTTGTATGTTATAATGTGTAGCCACCATTTTTCTACCTTATCATCAAAAAGTGATAATGTTTAGCCACCATTGCCTTTGTGTTAAAGCGTAGAAGTGCATGCTACTGGCAACTTGCACATTCATATAATAATATAAATTCCCTTCGTCCCAATTTATGTGATGTAGTTTGATTGGTTACGGAGTTTAAGAAATATGGAAAGACTTTTGAAACTTGTGGTTTAAAACAAGTCAGAGATATTTGTGTGGTTATAAATCATCTCATTAAGGGCGAAATGAGTATTTTAGAGTTAAATATAGAAATGTGTCATTCTTTTTGGAACTGACCAAAAAGGAAAGTGTGTCATATAAACTGTGACAGAGGGAGTAAGTCCACAATTTTGATGTACATGTTTTCTTGATGCATTATCTATGTCAAGAAGTATTTAGTAATTGGTAACATAGAAGCTTACATGTATGTGTGATTTAAAGCAACATGTACTGCTTGATTGTCAAAATTAGTGCTTTTTGTTCATCTCCTCAATATTTCAATCTACGAGAAACTGGTTTAACTAATATAATCAGATGTGTGTGTGTGTGTCTGTGTGATTTAAAGCAACATATATGACTTGATTGTCAAAATTAGTTCCTTTTGTTCATCTCCTCCATATTTCAATCGATGAGAAACTGGTTTACCTAATTAGATCAGATGTGTGTGTGAGAGGGGGGGGGGGGTGGAGGGAGAGAGAGCCTGAACCAACATCAATTTTGGACTGTGTATGTGTGATTTAAAGCAACATATACGACTTGATTGTCAAAATTAGTGCTTTTTGTTCATCTCCTTCATATTCAATTGACGAGAAACTGGTTTGACTAATAAGATCAGACATATGTGTGTGGGTGTGGGTGTGGGTGTGGGTGTGGGTGTGTGGGTGTGAGAGAGAGAGACTGGGACAACACTTGGACAGTGTGTGTGTGTGTGATTTAAAGCAACATATATGATTTGATTGTCAAAATTAGTGCCTATTGTTCATTTCGGACTAAAGAATAGGAAAAATAATTTAACTATAAAGAAAAACCTTTTGTGATCAGCAATTTGAGTTTGCCAACTGAATGGAACAGCGGTGACATAAACTTTGGGCGTAAGTGATGTTGCTCGGACTCTTCAAAAATGCCTTCCGGCTGCATGTGGGATCCTCCTAAAGTAGTGCATTTTGGATGATCTGGCATGGATGCGATAAGATTTTTGGAGAGTCCAAGCAACATAGAGTGCAAGTGTTAATGACAGTTAGATCTCACTTCTCATGCATTTTTAGGTGGTTGTGCCGTGCCGTGCCTACTACTGACTTATGATCATGTGTTTGTATTAGCTTGTGTTTGGTCCCCAAATTATCAGTATTTGTTTTCTCTTTCCATTCGCCACTATTACAGGAAATGCTTGGATGGATTTATTTTCACTTTCAGTCCCTGGAAATTAAAAAATGAAGACTCAGATGCAACTGCGTCCTCTTTATCTTATCATGGTGTAAATCATTTTTTTAATAGCAAAAGGAATTACGAGCTTGCTTCTTCTTTGGCAGTTTGTATCTTTACCCTGATAAATCATCCCTTGGTTTTTGCTTTGGGTTGTTACTAGAGAGATATTTAGGCATAAAGAATGAATCATAGCGGTGGTTTGTGGTTGCAAAGTTCTAAAAGTGAAGGTGGGACCACACTTAGTGTTGTTTATATGAAGAATACAGCAGTTGAATTGCTCCCTTATCCTCTTGTGATTTTTACATTCAGTCACACAATAGAGGACATCACTGCTAACCATATTTAAATGATGATTGAGTTCTTCTCTTTTCATGTAAAGCGATATTCCAAGATTCAGTTATGGGTGTCTAATTCCCCCTTTTTCCTTTTTGTTCGTTTCTTATCTTTAAACTAGTTCACTGATTAGGTTTATGACACTTTTGGGTGAAAATAGGTTGATATGTTCACTATTTTTTCCCAGTAGACGACTGATATATTAAGTTCATGCATGATTCAATGTCCTTGTCTGTAGTTTAACTGAAGATCTAACATACAGCTAGCTGAGCTGCAGAATGGCTTATTGGATAACTTCTGATGATATATTACGGTGTACTAGTTGGTTAAAGATATTCCAGCTTAAGCTTAAACTTGAGTATGATTTTCAAATATGAGTGAACAACATCATACTGAAATTTTTCTTGGCTGATGCAAAACGGCTAGCTCATATCAACATCAATGAGTGTGGTGCAACTTATGATCAGCCAGCTTATATAAGTCGTATACAATAAAGGAGTCCCTGTATTCTGTTAAGCCTAGGGCTCATTCTGTAGCTGTAAGCTGAGAGTAATTAAGTTGCACTAAGTAGTTTTACTGATAAAGTTTAACTGCATACTTTTGCTTCCTTTTTTCTGTAGAGAGGAATTTGTAAATGAAGCAGAATCTATACTTAGCCTCTTAGAATCCCTATAAGATCGGAAAGGGATTTTTCTTTTGGTTTTTTGCTTGCTTGTAATTAGTGCAGCACTTCCTTAGCGTTAGCTTTATTACCTTTCTCTAAAAAAAAGGTAGTTTACTGACATATTGACATAAGTGCTTTCAATAATCGTAAGCACTATGGCTTTCATATTGACATAACCGCTTTCAAAAATCATAAGCACTATGGCTTTGCTTGTGATGATGAAAAACAGTTATGTCTATGGCTCAAGTTTCTCTCAACTAAGTATAATAATGTTTACATGGATTGCACAATGAGACTCCTGCGTTTCTCTCTTATCAGTTTAAACTTTCCAATATAATTGTAATTTAGCGATAATGCTTCTTTTCCCCTGGGATATCTGCTTCTTTCAGATCCCTTTCTTTTAAAAAAAACATATACATGTAATGTGTACACATCTGTTGCTTTTGACGTTTTTGTTTTCTCCTTTTAACATAATCTTACTGCTATTTTTGTCCATTCTTTTTCAGAAAGGATTGGACTGTGCCGGGTTCAGGAGAAGGTGTAGGCAACAACCCACAGATAACAAGGACCTCAATTGGCGGCTTATACCACACACCAGATGTACAGTCTCTTTGGTCATAGAGTTTTGAAAAATGAAGGAAAAAAAAAAAGGAAAGATAGCAAAGAAAAATAGGGGGGAGAGGATTGAATACACCCCACCCTCCAGAGGAAAATTGGCCTCTTGTAGGAAATTTTAGAATGCTGGACTAGTTGTATCTTCCTTCTTTTCAGTAAAAGGGAGATTTTACGTTATCATGATGGGGTTACATGTAACATGCATGTGCTTTCTGATCAGGTAACAATTAATCTTAACATGACGAGCACTCTTGTAATCTTTTTGGTGCAAAGAGACTATTACTGACAAACGATTAGTACTATTCTCACTTTAAACTTGCATAAGTAATTCAGAAATGTTCGTCTAGCTGCCCAGTTACAACATAATAGTTCTTCCATACGACTGTAGGGGCAGGCAGCGAGAAGTGACTGAACAGGGAAGGAGCTTGCACTTCACTGAATTATTGACTGAAGATGCTAAGGCGAGAATGAGAGAAATCAAAGAATGAGCTAAAGCGACAATTATTTTGGGACAGAGGGAGTATAAGTCTAAGTTTCTGATTAGTACGATCAAGTATAGCTATCGAGTTGTACTATTGAGACCTTAAACAAATACTGAAATCCGCACCTCATTGAGATGCTTCAGTTGACATTTCTTGATTTCTTACAGACTGCGCAAGATTTTCTTGTCATAGGGATTTGAGAACTAAACTTGAGGTCTAAAAGTTACTGCAAGAATAAGATCAAGAACACAGAAGGAATGCAAAATTGAGTTAAAACTTCTGAGCTGTATGATTTTGCTTAACTTAAATGCCCTGGTGGGATGTGTGGTATTGAGGTTCATGCGGGGGGGGGGGGGTGTTTGCTGCCCATGGACCACTGTCTCTGATTCAGCTTCTCAGAAGTGATATTTCTGCATGTATTGTATCATTCCTTTCATTTGGTACTTAAATACACAAGCTGGCCTTTAAGTATTACATGACAGGTTACTTCATTAGTCTCACACAACTTTCTCGTGCTTCAGAAGCATTAACTTATCAAAAAATTAGAAAAGGAAAGAGAATGAAAGGTGTGGCCAATAAGAACTCAAGTATCATATATTGATTGATGGTGTTAAAAATTATTTACATTCCTACTGTAATTGACCTATTTTGATAGATTACTTTTTCTCTACCCATATATATACACATCAAATCTCGTTATAACAAACATTTTACTGTAACGGCTTAATTTTCTCCAAAATTAATTTTTCATGTTATATTTTATTTTTATATAACATCGTTCTACCCAAGTGGTGTTTCAAAGTAAGTGGTGTTTTGACCTTTTAATTTTGTTTCAAAATAAGTGGTGTTTGACATAATCAAGAAGACATTAATAATGCTCTTTCAATTTTGCCCTTATTTAAATGGAGAGAGTTTTATATAATCAAGAAATATTAAAGAGTTGCATCTTTTTAAAGATATTTATTAGAGGTAAATAGATAATAATATATTTTTTTTATATAAAAATGAGTAGTTTTCTTAAAAGGTGTGTTCAATATGAGAATACCACTTATTTTAAAACGGCGGCAGTATTCAAAACTTGAGTATGTTGGACCCTAATTACCTCAAACATGGTCCATGCAAGGCATTTAGGATGACTGTCTGCACTCAGCTGTCCTAAAGGACATTTCGAAGAACAATAATCACGTGACACCATACACGTACACCATACGCATATGTTTCTTTAATCTGTATATTGCCCGCCTTTAATGTGTCTCATATTAATAATGATCTTGAGATCTAAAATTTCAAAACAAGTCAAAAAATTCGACATGTTCGAGTTTTAGAGTGTGATAGCTTTTGACGCAAATATTCAGGTCAGCGGTAGATACTCTTTTAGTTTTAAAATAAGTGTAGTCGGGATGGACCTAGAGGGTCGGGAGATGTTCACCCGAATCCATTGAACACAAGATTAGAGGTTGATTTGGTGGCTTGGGGTGTTCAAAATTTATCTTTGAGGTTCCAAGTTCAAATCTCAACTACTGTATTTTTATTTTTCGAATTCTAGATCCGCCACTAAGTGTAGCTTTAGCAAAAAATAAATGGCTCAAAATAAGTGTTGTTTTACAAGAAAATAGATACTCCCTCCGTTTCTTTATACTTGATAGGATAAAGTTTACACATTCTTTAAGAAAAAAAATTAATAAAGGTAACAATTTGACTAATATAACCTTATTAATTGATAAATATTTTTTAAAAACATACAATAATCATTCTTTTCACATTCTAGCGTGGCTTAACTATTAAGGGTAGAGTTGAAAAAAAAAGGTCAATTATTTCTTGAGTTTATACATTGACAACTATTTTGGAACAAGTAGTTTTTAGTATACATATCAAGTAAAAAGAAGCGTACGGATTGTTTTCAACTGTAATTTATATTAAAAAACTACTTCCTTTTAATAGTTACTTCATTCTCAAAAAACATCTAACAAAATAGAGTTAAGTAACTTAACATATTATATCTTATATTTTTTTTTTCATTGGGCGTGACATAAACTAAAACTAAACTTGTTTTTGGAAGGAAAGAAATATATGTTCTATAATATTAAATAAACATATCATTAGTTGTGTAAAGGAGAAAAGGTTAATTAAATTTGCCTTAAACATTGCAAAATGCTTCAACTTTTAAAAATAAAATAAAATAAAATAATTGGTTTAGATCTATCAGTGCCGTAACAAAAATAGGCTAAATTCTCCCAACGTTAATAATTGAAATTAGATCTATCACTACCGTAACAAAAATGTGCTAGATATTACCGTATTGACTAATGGTAAAAACTTTTCAAACATAGACTTTTTTACTAGGAAAAGAATCAAATTTGTTCTTAAATTATGTATAATTATTTAAATTTGCGTTGAATTTTGATAAATAAAATTACTATTCTAACGGTGAAATTATCATTTTTTTTTCAACACTCAAAATCTTCATCATCTTCTGTCCCTCCAAGCTCAAGTTAATCATTCTCGATTCTCAAATCATCCCAAATAAACTTAAACAATGATTAATTGCACTACCTACTTGAATTTTCACCTCTATAAGATCACTCCATCCACACAACATCATTACCTATCCTTCTTAGATCACCAATAGAGATGTAAGAACTTCACATCAACCTTCAAATGCTAAAACAAATTCAGGTACACAAAGCTCAGTTCTTAAATCATTTACAACAAATAGTATTATGATAGTCCAAATGAAGTTATAGCATGCGTTAGTGTCAGTAATTTTTTGGCACGAAAGTAAAATGATAAAGATGAAGGTATGAGAAAGATAGTTTGTATGAAAATTTTTATATGAAATTGTGTAGTTTTTTTTTATCAAGTCTAAACTATTTTGCAAAGTTTAAAAGCAAATTTGAGCAATTTAATTTTACATAGTTTAAAAACAAATATATTTCTTTCCACTTATAAAAAAAGTCCACATGTTGAAAATCTTCTATTGTCAGTGAATAACGCAAATCTAACCTACTTTTTATAGCAATAAGAATAGATCTGTCCCCTAACTAATTAACAGATGACAAATACGAACCATCCGATAAAGTTCATAAATAAATTAATTTGAAACTTTACCTTTTGTTTAAAAGTTATTTACATTACACACAGTTAACCAAGTAACTAATATGGACTTAGTAGTGTTTTTAATTTGGGCATATTTATTAAGAAAATTATTTATTTTTATAAAGTAAAATGCGTTTTTATCAATTTACCCTTAATTAGTATCTTGAAAAAGATGTATTCCCTCTGTTGTAAAATAAGTGTTGCTTTTAGCTTGAACACACCCCATATTAAAAATACTCATTCTTAAACAAAAAAATATATTTTTACACACTTATCCTTAATAAATATCTTGAAAAAGATATAACTCTTTCGTTTTTCTTGATTAAGTAAAACTTTTTCCACTTAAATAAGGATAAAATTGAAAGAACATCATTAGTGTCTTTTTGATTATGTAAAACTCCAGTTATTTTAAAACAAAATCAAAAATCTAAAACACCGCTTATTTTATAATGGACGGAATATTTTTATGAATTTCCATAACTCATAGAAATTTACTTTTCAATAAACAACCTACATACATAGTTAGGAGTATATATAATGAACCCCCTGCTCCGAGCTGAAGCTAGAAGATCCTCAGACACCCAGTATTGTTATCTCTCTCAAGAACTTCTCTGCCAAACCCAAGAATCATGGTCAGTGACTTTCACCAGAAACCATTCCCAATAAAGCATGAAGACACCAAATTCTTCTCCAATAAACTTGAATCCAATAATAAGCTAGCCATCCCTTCTTTTAGAATCTACTATGGTGATAATGTTCCAAGTTCTGTTCCTTTCATTTGGGAATCTCAACCTGGCACTCCAAAGCATGAACTTTCTCAAATTTCTCATTATTTGCCTCCTCTTACTCCCCCTCCTTCTTACTATTCCAACAACATTAATACAGACAAACAAATACCCACTAGAAAGAATTCATCAAGATCCAAGCTTTTTCATACATTAATCAAGAAATTGACCAATCCAAAGAAACCCCATTATTGTCCTTCTTCATCATCATCATTATCAGGGTCGTCTTCTTCACATTCCTCATTCTCTGCTCCAGCAACGCCTTCTGGTAACAACTTATGTCGACGTCGGCCGAGATCTGGTAGCCGAGGAGGGTCATATTCTTTTGATGATGAAGTTTCCGGCAAGTTATCGGCCGCCTGCGGTGGACATCAAGCTGCTGCCGCTGGTGTTTTTATGATGAAGAAAGCCCTGTTTTCTGTCCTCAGCGGCCGTAGATCTAGCTAGCTAAGCTATAAGCTTCTCATGGGTTGTATTTTCTCTTTTTATTGATTTTTGTATTTTTGGGTGTTAATTAATTAGCTTTTGTATGCACAAATGCAAATTTGAGTGAGTTTGTCCTACACATATAATTAAATAAAAATAAGAGATAATGCCTCAAATTTCGCTAAATTATCATATTTTTATTAGTTTCATTTCACCCCGAACTATAATTTTCAGAAGCTAAATTCCTCGCAATGTGCGTGTAATAACTAGGCACGTGAGTGGGAGTAAAAAGCAAGTTTTTTTTTTTCTCTTTCTTCTATATTTTTCTCTCATGAAAGTCCTAATTTTGAAAAATTACCTTCTTGAAGACATTTTCTTTATTTCATTTTTGAGATTTTTTGAAGACCCACATAATTTTTTAGGATGAAAAATAGTGTTTATTCTCACTGTGGTATATAAGCAAGAACAATAGATAACTTTTTTTGGTTTAAGAAAAATCGATGACTGGAAATCAAATTCTACATCAAGCATTCAACATTTTTCACTTATTATACACACAAACAAACAAAATCTCAAAACTAAACCATTCAAGTTTACCCATAATACTACACTCAGGGACACATATTTAGCACTAGTTTTACCACTCAAAACATAAAAATAATTAATATAGGACTGAGAACTATAAATATAGAAATCCAAAAGTAAAAAAAAATATATTCAAGCACACACCTAAAAGCTAATATTATGTCAAGTCGATCTAGAAAATATATACATATAACAAAAAGTCATTAATAAGCAATTTCTCCCCTCACATAATCTAATATTTGAGATACCACAATCCAAAAATTACGACTTAAGACTAAAACATCAATTTACATGACATATATAAGTTGAAATAACAGTACCAACCAGTGAACATATATAATGAGCTTTGGATGGGGGGAGCGTGCGTTTAGTACTTGAAAATTATAATTCGGGGAGGTAATTTAAAATAGGCATAGCTTAAATATGAAAATGTAATGTGTCTCCTTTTAAAACATGATATCAGAAAAAAGTTCGGAATTCAAGTCTTACTATAATATCAAGTAGCATCACCCTTAATAAAGATAAAACAAAAAAATTTCATACTTGGATACGTGAGAAGCTGCTAAAAATATTATTAAATAAATAATTATATCTAATAGTTGGGCTTTAAAATAAGGTGATCACACAATTTGTATCTTAATAAATGACCTTATTAAATAAGTACTGATAGCCCATGGAGTATGATTGAGTAGTTGGGGGGCGAATTTTTTATGTGGGAGATTTAGATTTGAATTCAGTCTTTATATGCCGCTTAATTATGAGCTCGTTGTACGGGATTTGTCAAGTGCGATGTGATTTTACGTAAGCAAATTACCATAGAGCTAGTGCTTAATCAAAGAGCAGAGATTGTGAGTTTCCCTCTGGGTTAAAAAAAAAAAATAGTACTAATAGCTGGGTAGCTGTGGAATTCCTTTTGGTGGAAGGAAGCAGAATACAGGAAGAGTCTTTGGATGAGTCAAGTCTTCCCCTTTCATGTCCTCGTAGTATTAAATGCAAAAGAAAGAAGTTAGTTGGAACTTCCCATCGAAATAATAACTAGGTTTTCCATATACATATCTAAAAATTGGAATCTTTTAGTAGTGTGTTTCAGTGTTTGTCCTTTTTTAAATCTCAAGGCATTGAAGCAGTGTCCTCCTGTATGCATGAATGTGCTTGCACATGTTGCCATATTAGCCAACTGAAGCTTTGGTTTAAAATTTTGGATGTAGGTGTCACATTTAGCAACAATTCTCTTATGCTAACTCATCGAGATCACGGGTTCAAGTCATTGAAACAACCTCTTACAGAAATACGAGGTAAGACTGCGTACAATAGTAAATCCTTGTGGTTCGACTCTTCTCCAAATCCCACCCATAATGAGAGCATCCTTTTTAATAAAGATAATTAATTAATTATATAGAACAGTTTTTACAATAGCATCTTATTAGATAGTAAATGTTGTGTGTGTCTCCACATATCTATAAGATGAATGTCTTAAAAATGCGCTGGAGTAGTTTGTACACTAAAAGAAAACCAAGTCCTACATCGGTGAGATTAGAAGAGATTTGAAGGTTTAAATGCTTTGACCCATCAATCAAGTGTTCTTATGGATTTATTTTTATTTTGGGATGATTATTATATTTTGCCTTCAAAACATGTCATGTGGAACGGTGAAAAGTTGAAATTAAAAAATTATCAAAAAAATAGATATTCTTTTCTGAAATGAAACTAAAAAGAAAAAGTAAAACAAACAAATTGAAATAAAAAAAAATTATATATCTAAATATAAATGATTTCAATTTGAATTTGGGTAGGAAACGGGTCGAACCTTCAAATAAAGACTACTTCATATTTATTTATATTACAGATTTGATTTATAAATTACATTATCGTGAAAGTGCTAATTAATTCTGCAGTAACAATTTTAATTTTAAAAAATCTTGAAGAAACTTACTTGTTTTCCTTGTAGAATATACGAATACTATTTCTTTAAAGGCAATAAATTTATTCATGCTTCAAAATTTTTCTTTCACACTATGTTCTCCTTTTTTTTTTTTCCCCTCTTTTCTAACAATCTTAAAAAAATATTTGTAATGGAAGCTGTCATGTTGCGGAGATACCATGTGTTGTTTCACTCTTGATATCCAAGAAAATTACTCTTATGTCGGTGGCATTTGAGGAAAAAAAAAAAAAGGAGTAACAAACCAGTCCGCTATTACATATTAAATTAATCGATAATATATTTATAATATGTGTATATTATATATAATTATATTATAAGTGTAACTTAAATCCTATTCCAATTCACTGATAGTTGTGCAATCTTGTCTTACTGTAAGATATCGACCGCTCGCTGGTTGCATGTGATTAATTAGTCTTAAAACTCCAGGATTACGGTAAAAGGTTGGTGGGAGGATTACGGTAAAAGTTTGGTGGGTCGCAGAGGCGGATGCATCATATAAGTTATAGGTTTAATTGAATTCATAATTTTTAAAGTAGAGTATAAATTTATATGTAAAATTTATTAAAATTATAATAAATAATAGACATGAATACATAACTTTAAAAATATAATGGATTTAATTCTAAAATTTTAAAAGTTCGAACCCATATATTTTATATCCTGGATTCATATCTGGTGGGTAGTTAAGCATCGTCTAATTATTTTGTCCATTTTATTATTTTTATTACTCTACTACTATTTTGTTCCTTCATTTTATTATCCTGATATTTAGGTTATCGATTTTATTTGTTGTTGTTTTGATTTTTTTTCACTATTTCTTATATAACTTTTTTATTATTATATTTTAATTTTGTACTTATTTTTGTTATGTCTTACTTGAGTCTAGTGCCGTTAAAATAAGCCTAGATTTTGATAATCAGTTCAATCTGTCAATATTTTAGTGGGTTGGATGAATAACTTTTTAGATGGATAAATTTGAGTTTAAATCCAAATTCAACCAATAAAATATAGAAATTTCATGGGTAAAATATGGGTTAGCCTAATAGTTAAGCTCGCAATGTTTATTAACTCAAAATTCATGATATCACCAAAAATTTTATAATCCCCGTTCCTTTTTATATTTGTTTTCTTTATAGTTGATCATTTGAAACTTTTCTTTCCTCTAAATATTATAAGTACTATTTAGAATTTTTCAAAAAAATATATTCTTTCTGTTGCATATATACTTAAATATCAATTGCAAGAATAATAAATATATAACTGTCAAATTTTATATCTTTTATTTCTCACAATATCAAATAATTCAAATTGCATTACAAATCTTATTGAAATGTAGGAGTTTTCAATCAATAATTCCTTACATGTTAATCACTGACTAGTCAATTTCCTTTAATTGTAACTTCTTTTTGTTAATATTAGATGTATATTTTTACTAAGAGTAAATAACTCTATTAATATTAAATATACACTTTTTTATTATACTTTTTTATTTTTTAAATTTTATATTAGATAACGAACGATATAGTGTAAAGTGAGCAAATCATGTATTGGTATATTGATATTCCTTAAAGTGCATTAAGCACATTTTACTCCTAAATTACAAATTTTCTTTTATTTTGAAATGCAGATAAATATTTTTTCCCTTGTTATTATGTAATTTTTTAAAATTAAAAAGTTATAGTAAAAAACTTTATGACTTTTATGATACAATAAAACTAAATTAAAAAAAAAATACGATAAAACTAAAGTAGAATACTATTTACTCATGAAAATATGATTAGTTATTTTTATTACCCAACTTATTTATTATCCAATCTCTTTTACCCATATGAAATATGAGGAAATTGAAATATTACCCATTTTATGTTGATCTGTTTTTAACCCGCTCAAATTTGACCAAATTTGTTCATTTATCACCATTACTTAAATCAAAATCTATCAAAAATAAATTCTCTAACTTCACGAAATAAAAATAAAATTTATATTCACGTGACGTACTATTCTCAAATTATGAGATTCCATTAAACTTATAATTATTGTTGTTATTCTCATAAGGAGGCGGAGAGACGAGATCCAAATGTTTAATTAATCACCATCGATGACACCTTGTTAACTAACATGGAGGCCGAGGGGTTGATTTTTTTAATTCTAGTTATTGAAAAGGAAAAAATTAAATCATATTACTTTATATCAAAAAGAAGAAAAAATATTTTAAAGTATATATTAAAATTCATTTAGTTTGAATTTCAAAAAATAATAATTGCGAAACATTTTAGAGACAGTATTGAATGTCATCTTTCATCCATGATCTTTTCTTCTCTTTTCGACGGGAGATTTATAATTTGAGTATTGTTTGGATTGATTTGTTTTAAATATTTTTAAATTAAAATAATTTTTATATAATTTTATAATATTTAAATAAAATAAAATAAAATTATTTTTAAATATTTATTTTTAAATCAAACTAATAAAAATATATTAAAAGTCTTTTTGACTCATAAACCTTTTCTTCTCTTTTCTAGGGGAGATTTATAATTAGATTATATTTGTGATTGATTTATTTTAAGTGTTTTTAAGTTAAAATAGTTTTTAAGCAATTTTATAATATTTGAATAAAATTAAAAAAATACTTTTAAGCATTTATTTTAAATCAAACTAATAAAAATATATCAAAAGTCATAAGTTGAAAATCTTAACTTATGTCTTTTAACTCATAAATCAAAAGTTATAAGTCCATTCAAATAGACTCTTTAGTTTCGAAATCGACATATCATAGTAGCATTTATTACTCTTTATACACTCCTGATCCATTTTATTTTTCATCCTTACTAAAAATAAATATCTAAAATAATTACCCCGTTAAAAAATTAAAATATAATTAATTATTAATTTTTATTTTTATCCTTACTCAATAAACATAGAAAAAAATTATTAATATAGTAGAAGAAAAAGTAATATTAAATAATAAATAAAAATAATTTAATAAAATTACTTTTTTTAATTAATATCTTCTTAAAATACGTCCAAAGAAAAATGGACAAACAAAATGAATAAGGAAACAACTTACATTAATGATTAGACAACTACCTCGTTGAAATAAACCAAAATCTGTATAAAACATATAATTCACCAATCTTCTTATTAAAAACCTTGGCGAAAAAAGAAGAATGAAAAAAGGATCCATTACAGCCCCAAAGGGCTCTCTGGACCCACTCAAGTTCTGTATATTATTAATTTATTTTAAAAATGGCTCAACTATGTCACACATTAATAGTTGGTTCACATACGTTACTGATAAAAGTGGTGAGGTTGATAATAGTAGGGTTTTATTAGTAATTAATAGCACAAATAAATTAATTATGTCATGACTATGATATAAATAAGCTCAATTATTAACAGATGAAATAAATAAGCCACTAAAAATTTGATGGCATATTTAAGCTTTTTCCCTAAATTAATTACTACTCCTTTCGTTTTCTTTTAGTTGTCGTGATAAAGTTTTAAGTAATCTTTACAAAAACAAAAGTTAAAAGTGAAAAGTGTAATTTAATTAATATATTTTTTATTAATTTTTTAATCTTTATCAATTTACATGCCTCTTAATTTTAAAATGATTGATATTTTAAAAATAATTAAAGTTGAAGTATTTATGAACAATTATTTTTAGTGTACATGACAACTAAAAGGGAATATAGGGAGTATTTTTATAAAGTTATTGTTAATGATTATTTCAAAATTTTACATGTAATCACTTTATAAATTTGTATACAAATCAACGTGGAGTAGGGGTGTGCAAATTAACAGTCAAACCAATAATCCGAACCGATAATTGAGTTATTGAATTAATGATTTGGGTTATTGTTTAATAGTTTGATTATCGGTTTACTATCTCAAGTTATTGGGTTATTGGTTCGGTTATCGGTTTGACCACTTTTTTAACAGGTTAACTGATAACCCGATAATAATTTATTAAATTATTATTTTAGCCTTCAACATATGAAGTATCCAAACAAGAAGATGAAACGGGTATCGATGAAAAGTGAAGGGGATGGTGTCTTAATTTAAATTAAAGTTGATTGTTTTCATTGAGCTAGTTCTATATGATTTTTCTCTTTTCACCCACTTTTTTCTAGCTAAACATGTTAACCGATAACGATCAATAATCGATTAACTAATATTTTAACGGTTCTTTAACGGTTTAGTATGTCTATAAACTGATAATCGATAAGTAAAATCGATTATTTTCAAAACTGTACCGAACCGACCAATACGTAGCCCTAACGTGGAGAACTTAAAAGCAAAAGTATTTTTTGGGCTCAACCAAAGGAATTAGTAGTTGTAATATTTTTAATTCAATTTTCTTTATTGCATTGTATGTCAGAAGACATTTTTTTGTTCGTTGAATTTTTAAACAATTATAACTACTTTCCAGCTTCAATTATCCTAAATAGACATATATTAGTGATGAAAATAACCAGCTGAATTGATATGAAAGGTTTCCTTCTGATTTTGGCTTTTGAAACATAAAGATATATAAGACAATCTAATCTACAAACTGCTTCTTACCAAAACCAAAACCAATTCACTATTTAAGGCCAAGATATTTACACTTTGGTAACTTCATGGATTGCACTTGCCAAGTAGTCCACATTGCTGCTTGTTACCCCTGCCATGCTGCCGTTATAACAATGCATCAGCCATGTCAATTGCAAAACCATAAAAAAGAAAAGATCTGAGAATCTTTTGGTTCTCTCTGTTTTCTTTCTTGTGCAAAACAACTAAAGCGACATATGATGGAGCAAGTTTTATAGTAGAATTATATTGAAGACTAATACTCTATTGTACCCCTAACATGAAGTATTTTGAGAGAAATGAACTACTTAAGACTATCTTGGAGAACTTGTCACGACTATAAGTTAGTTATCTTAATCGTCTTTCCTTTTGACCTACTATATGAGATTTTATGTCGAGGGGAAAGGGAGAGAGAGGCGGATGTGTTGTTTTACTTCCCTTGTAATTACTAGATAGAGCTGATAAAGACATGTACTTCCTCATTTTCGATTGATCTTGGAGGGATACAAAGAGCTACATGCAAGGGAAAAATACTCTCCATTACACTTGCTTCCTCTCTTGCAACCCTTTTTCTTTCACCCTAACCAACAAATTTGTAATCCTCCTGTTATTATTGATATCACCTTTCTTATCACAATGCCATAAGTGTCGGGTATATAGGTATCAATACTGAAATTTAAGAAATTTTAGTGAGTTATAATAAGTACCTGATGCGTCCATCATTAGTCATGTATATATGGAAATCCCTCTGCAATTGGTTAACCTCCTCAGGGGATAAACCAGAGAAGTAAAACATACCGACCTGAAGTTTTGACAATTAGCAGCTGCATTAATATGCGATTGTGCAAGACTTGAAAATTGGTACCTGCTTGGTTATATGCTCCCAGCTTGCAGATGAGTCCAACTCTTCAAGTGTCCGACGTAATGTGATTCTCATTCTGATTAAGCGATCCACCATGACCTTATGTGAAAGATATAACCAGTACATGAATAAATGGAATGGTAAGAATTAAGAAACTAGTAATACATAATGGCACATTAATTACCTTAACTTCCTCTTCCCAAAGTGCCTTTAAATCAGCATCATTCAAGATTGTTGACACTAATAATGGACCATGAACAGGAGAGCTACTGTACATTGCCCTGACTATCTGCTGCAACTGGCTCTTGATTGCACTAGCTTGCATTTCATCCCTGGAGACAATACTGGTTTCCAAGAAAAGAAAAGGACGGGAAGTTTGAGACCTGGAGACTAATCAAGAAACCACAAAAGCAGCAGACCAAGCTATCAACACAGAGAACCAAATAGTTTTCACTTCCCTTCTACCAAGCACAATAAGGGACCCATTAGTCATTGTTTAAGGTACGCAAGAATCAGACAGGTTAATGGAAAAGGGCAAGTTTAAGTTAATTAGTTGAAAGCCTACTAACTTCCATTATTCTGGATCATTTTGTGGACAACTAACCACTAAAGTGGACTGAGGATTACACTAAGAATGAACAAGTTGAAGTTACTTCATTTGATGGATCTATACCTTTTTTCTTTTTCTGTTCGTTCGATGGATTGAGTGGATAGTCTTAACTAATTAATGTTCAGCATTATTTCGGCATTGTTCAAAATGAAGAGTTGCAGAACACCGTAACTTGAAGTTTGTCTACCTGACACAACCTACACGGTGTCCATACAATCCCATGCTTTTGGAAAAAGATTGGGCACAGCCCAATAGATGTCCATCTTCTAGAAATATCCGAATAGCAGTAGCATCTCTCTCAAGGTCCCCGCTAGCAATTCCTTGATAAGCCATATCAAAAAAAGGAAAATGATTCTTGATCTGAAACGTAGTTTTCACAAAAGATAATACATAAGAAAGTTATCTAGAAGTGTAAATAGGAGAAGAAAAAGGATTAAGTTATTTCAATAACCTTGAATATGTGTGAGATTTCTTTCCACTGCTCATCATTGGGGTCAACACCAGTAGGGTTATGAGCACAAGGATGAAGTAAGAAAAAGGAACGATCTGGTGCGTTCTGTGAGATTATCAAATGAATAAGGTCAGGAATAGTAGTTAAACTCCATATGAAGAAAGTTAACTGAACTAGAGGTTGCCTTCAAATACTGTAACCACATACAAAACTATCACAAATTAATATCTGTATATCATCACATGGCTGCAAAGGAAATTTCTCTATTACATATTTCAGGTTGGAGAATCATATGCATAATTACATATTTACTATTCTTACGTGATTCTTCAGAAAGAGTTTATTGCTGGCCTCTAAATAGCTCAGCAACATAAGCCGTCTTTTAAAAGTCTCGCAATCTCATATGTGCAGGAAAAGGGTGAAGAGTCATGTAAGGATGTGAGATTTGGCAGTGAAGTTAAAACAAGAATTTTATGACAAAATTGGAGAAAATTCATCTCATCTTCCAGCATAAAACCAAACCTTGATATCATTCATGAGGGCTTGAAATTGCAATCCTTTTGTATCAGGATCATAATAGTGGTAAGTCCTTGTACAAACTTGAGAATCCCTCCAAATGTCATGGTGGCTTCAAAAGAGGACACATTTCACTCACAGTACAAATTAATAATGGCGTTGCATGAAAATGAATTATAAATGTGAAAAACATTTACTTGGACCAAGTTGGCATTGGTAGAAACATTCGTGAGTCAGGATAGTAGCGCCTTTGGAATTCCGCAAACAGACGGCATGCACCAGTCCCAGAAAGAGCTGGAACACCAGCAAACCTATCTTCCCTAACAACATTAGAGTCATTTCCATAAGCCAATTTAACACAGTCCTGAACAAACTTTGATTTTACTGCTGCTTTAGTTGATTCCCTGCCAATAGGAAAAACAATGGTCATGGTTGCAATGACATAGGATGAACCTAGAAAATATTCCCAATAGCATGTTATGCAAATATCGTGAATGAACTTCAGAATTCAACCAAAAATCTTAAAGCAAGGAGTAAAGTAACCGAAGATCCTTATAAAACCATTCTGATTCTCTTATACATCCAATTCGACATTATGGGCCCATTTGGGCATAAATATTGTTTTGATATTTGGCAGAGACTAGACCTCACATGTTTGGTCATGAGTATTTGCCAATGCTAGATCATAGTATTTAGCTTCAGGTAAAATATTCAAATACTGGTTGAAGGTTCACTTTAAGTAAAATACTGATTTTCACTCATAAATCTTCAACTTTCTTTTCCAACTAAAGCTCATGTTCATTACAACGTCAAGCTCCACAAACTATTTTTCAGCTTCAAATGCTCTTTTTCTCTTATAACTCAACACCTCTTGCATGCAAATCTGATTTATTACAAGTGAACTTGAATGCCAAAGTTACGGGAGAGAAACGGGCTTACTAAAAGTTGGTTTTGATACTATAGGATCTTTAACGGAATGGGTGGAGAGTGGAGTAACTCAAGATCTTTATAAAACAATCTCGGATGCCTTTATATACCCAAAGTGGAACATCATATAACTCAACCATGTCAAACCGTATCATTTAAAAGACAGTTGATGGACAATTCAGGGAAATCAAGGAGAGAAATCAGCACCTTATATATTGTTGGTACACCAGTCATTCCAATGTGATGAAGTTAATCCACAAACTTATAGAGTAAAAGAAAATACTAAAGTACCTACTAGTGCAAGAACATTGTCCAACCTCTTCAGTAATAACAATAACAAAGTTTCGATCCAAAACTAGTTGAGTTTGGCTACATGAATCCTCAACTTAAATCATTATAGACTCACCTTTTATCTCAAAAACAATATAATTAAATCATTGTAGCCATTTCATTCCAATACACAATAAATTTTCCATCCTAAATATCTACACTAAATAATCAGCAATATTAGTCCTCCTACAACTGAAGAACTAGATGAAAGATAAATATCGCTGCAAACTTTAAAAACCTTTCTAGACATTGTTATTTCACTGAACTCCCTCCGTTACTCGAAAAGAATATGGTCCCTACAATCAACTTAGTTTAAATTTTTTTTTTTTTTTTTTACAAAATTGGTGTCTGGGGCTGCTTGTGCGTGCACCTCAACTTAGTGTCACATTTTGCTTCCAGAGAGCTTTTCCTAGACTGTTTTCTAGTTGAAAGGCTTTCCCTTTCCAATGAAAACCTCAACAAATTGTTCATGTAATGTCCAAACAGACTTTAGAAAAGTAAGAAATGAGACAAATTTGATAAGGGGATTCTGAAAAACATGATTGATTTAAATCCAAACTCATGAGCTTAGAGCACACTCATTAAACCAAAAGAATTCTTCAAAAGGAGGAAATATCAGTCCTTAAATATAACACTAGTTTAAACAATAAGGAGTGATTTGGTAGATGGTTTGAAGGTGAGTTATGTAGGTACTAAATTTTGTGTAAGAAATATCATGTTGGGTAGCTAATTAGAAGATAAGCTATTCACGTATAAAATTAATACAGTGTTTGATTGGCAATTTAGAAGCCTGCATAACTAATACATATATGTATAAGTTATGAGAAAATTTATGTATTATCTTATTCAGAATAGAAGGTGGAATTGATAACTTATACATAAATAACTAAACCCTACATAAAATAATATATAGATTTTCTCAAAAATAATTTATATATTACTAATAACCGCATAACTCTAATCACCTGCTAAACGACTCCTAAGGGTAGAAATTAAAAAGAAAAAACAGAGGGTACTTACAAGATCTCGCAGCCAGAAATCTTTTCAGCAGCTCTTCTAACACACTCAAGAGTAACTGGTTTTCCTTCATCATCTCTATAAGCTCCCTATGAAGAAGTTATAACAAAATAAAATAACCATCAATCAAGCAGGAAAAAATTGCTGATGAAAAACTTCAATTAACAAAACCAAGTACCATCTCTGTTTCAATTTATTATATTGCTTCTCTTTTTAATTAGTTTTAAAAAAATTTCTTTTCTTTATTTGATCAAAAACACAGCTGAAATATACGGGTCTTTTAAGTTTTCTAGCGGAACTGGGATACGTTTACTTTTTCTAACTAAACTGTCACCGAATGTTTATCAAAATATAACTATCAATTATTTACTTTTTCTATGTATTTTAACAAATATTTGGCGATAATTCTAATAGTAAACTCACATAGCTCACACGGATATAAAACTTAAAAACTGTGATACTTTTTTCAACCTTGGCTCTTACATTTATACCATAAGATTCAAAAACTTTTTATTTATTTAAATTTTATGTCAAATCAAAATTAAATAAATTGAAACCGCATAAGAGTAATTAATAGCATAGAAAGAACAGTACCACACCAAGATTGAGCTTCAAAGGACTTGTATCAGAGAGGAAAGCCTCGGTGACACTGGTGATTGGATCCTTAGGAGCTGGTTGTACATGGTCCCACCATCCCATATTGTTTTTGACATTTGTTGCTACTGAGGTAGACAGCCATCTATTACTGAATCTAATAAGATTTCTACTCCACATGGTCGATCTTCTTGTATTGTGACAGACACAGAGTGTAGTAGGAAGGAAAGCCTCTTACTGAGTTGGGATTGTAAAATCAAGGAAAAGGGTATATAGGAATCTCAGATTGGCGTTTCTTCAGAGGAAAAAAATAATGGCTGTTAATGGGGATATTCGTATCAGGGAAAGAAGACATTGAAAACTCTGCTTTGCTATGGCAGTTCCAAATTTCCAATGGGCTTTTCTCCCACTTTTTGCCTTTTGTCAAAAAGGAGACCTCAACTCTCATCTTTCAAATATAAATAGGCAGTTCCATATTTTCTTCGTGTCTTTTTACAATATTTTGAAATGGAAAAGGAGAATCTAAAAAAAAAAAATCTCAATCCCAAATTATAGGATGCATTTGCTTGGCTAGAGAATTTAAGAAAAATATTTAAAATGTATAATTTAAAACAAATTATAAATATTTATATCGGTAAAAACCATCTCACTTAGGTAAAAAAAACTAAAATTTTAAGTAAACTTATTTTTAATTATAAAAAGATACTCCATTTATTACATTTTAATTGTTATGATAAGATTTGCATACTTATTAAGAAAAAGATTAATACAGATGGTAATTTGACTAATATAACCCTATTAATTTATTGGAAACATATAAATAATAATTCTTTTCACATTTTAGAATGTCTGTAACTATTAAGGGTATAATTGAAAAAATATGATCAATTATCTCTTGAATTTTGAAACTAGCAAGTATTTTGAAACAACTATTTATAATATATCTAGCAATTAAAATGGAACGGAGGAAGTATCATTTGTTTAAAAATAGAGTAATAAATTGCAAAATTTCAGAAATGACAACAATTTAGACTTAAGTAGCAACATTTACTTATTTACATAAAATGACAATATTTTATGTGTCATGTGTTGTATTTACCATTGATAAAATATATCAAAATACAAATACAAAATCTGATTTTAGGAATTATGTTTCACATAAATAATTAGTTACTTTTTTTACTTAACTGATAATTATTGCGTTCTTTAAATAAAAAATTCTAATAACATATAGAATTCTTATTTATCATAACAACTTGTAAAATAAAAACATAATAAAGTTATGAAAATATTTTATTTCCTGTTACATAATGGTAAATCAGAATAAAGAAATAATAAATGAATAGTTTGTATCATAAAATACAAACAAAATGCTTATACATGTATTTGTATGTATCTGTATATGTAAAATTCTAAAAAATTACATAAATGATTATGTATTTGAATGTATCAAAAAGTACTAAAATGTATTTTTGTTAAAATAAATAGTTTCCACTGATAAATACATAACTATTCAACAAAACACATATACAAGTACTAAAATAAATGTTGTCTACTGGTAAACACATAACCATTTAAACCCAAAACATATATTTATATTTATATGTATCTGCATATGTAAAATTCTGAAAATGACATAAATGATTATGTATTTGAATGTATCAAATACATATAATACATAATCTATAAACATACACGAATATGATTTTCAAAATCAGAAATAACTTACCCCAATTAACGGGATTTTCTAAAATCTATTTGAAATTCCAAAATATCATAAAGATTTGATTAAAAAAAAATAATGATTTTACGGTTAAAGAATTTTATCTACCATATAAAACATACATATTTTAAATTGAAAAATAAATAAAAATCATGAATGGGATTTATCTGATTTGAATAGATTCTAGAGATAAAAAAAAATAACGAGAATAGTGGGTTTGATAGGAGGATAAATCGGGTTGATGATGAAGAGTGAGGGAAAGAGAAAAGATGGAAGGGGGGAGGGGGGGGGAGGGGGTGTTGGGCAGAGGACTTTTAGGCATTGAATATGACACAGGAAAAAAAAAAAGACAAATACTAAGTAAAAAAGAAAAAAAAAAGACACATTAAATAAATGAAGCCATAATATATAATTTTTAAAACTGTGACTATTATATATAAATAATTTCATGAGTATGGTATGTTATGTAATTTTTTCTAAAATTTAAGACTATTAAGTTTATGTTTCATATGATTTAAAGAAGAGAGTTGATGGTGTAAACAAATCACACCAAGCTCATTAAGATAGAAATAGTCAAGAAATTCCCTCATTTGATGAAAGAAATTATTTTGAGAATGGTGAAATAAAGGAGAATTGGATTAAGGAATAAAAAGAATTATTCGAATTTCTAGAAAGGTTGTCCAAGAAAAACCTTAATTCAATTCAATTATAATACTCTCCATTTGTCGAGCAGCGTCCCATGGTTTCTTTTGTGTCCGCGTTCCAGTGGGCTGCAATACTATTCAAGAACCAAGAAAAATTGACAATATCTCAATCATATATTATATAGGAAAAATTGTTTTTCTTTTTGAAGTATAGGTAAGTTTTTCTTATTCCAAAATGTACGAAATTTTTTTTAGGTAAAACAACAAACTAAAGCTCTATATATTTGAAATAATGATTGTTTAAAAAATTATTGAATATAGTAATAATTTGGGATTTTATAATAGATACATTATTGTTCGTATAGATATAGTTAAGCAGAGATATTATATACGCACAAATATACTCATCAAATGAGGAATATAATATGTGTCACTATTGTTACGTGTACGAATGTAGTTTATTCCACTACAAAGATATTATATATGCGCGAATATGTTTATTTATGTGCATGAATACAATATATTTCACTATTATTATGCATACAAATACAATATATTAAGCTACGTTTTAAAACCAAAATGTTACTCCCTCTAGGCCTAACTCAACCTCAAAAGCTAGCTCATGAGGGGAGGATTGCCCAAGTCCATATAAACAAACCATCAGTCCATTCCCCAACCAATGTGGGACTTCAACCAACTAACAATGAGAAAAATGTAACTCTTTAGTATTTTCTTGGTTATGTAAAACCTTCTTTCATATATACCTATATTGGAAAATTTCTCTATTTTATAACCTTTTGAATTGCACTACTAAAACCGAATTAGTGCAAATGATTGTAATTGCACCATTTATTTAAAAGAAATATAATAGTATTACTTTTGTCTATCGCGCATTCTTGGTGACTTTTGGTTTAAGTATCCAAATAACTATCTTGGTGATTGATTCATAAAACCAAAATAATTAATTATTGTTAGACAGTTCTATTAGTAGGTTAAAGTCTCACATTAGTTGGGAAACGGACTGATGGTTTGTTTATATGGACTTGAACAATCCTCCCCTCATGAGCTAGCTTTTGAGGTTGAGTTAGGCCCAGGTGTCATATCTTTACCTCAAAAGCTAGCTCATGAGGGGAGGATTGCCCAAGTCCATATAAACAAACCATCAATCCATTCCCCAACCAATGTGGGACTTTAACCTACGAACAAGTTCGGTATTGCTAATTGCAAAACTTTTATTTTGTTGTATCTTGGGAAATTTTTATTCTCTAAAGTCATTATCACACATTGTATAAAGGTAATATAATATAACTCTCTAAGGTAAAGCAAGAAGTCGTTGCCACAAAATCTTGATTTTTAATCTTTTCTTTTTCACAATATTGTTTCTGTTCAACATGCACACAGAAATGGCTCAACTATAATTGAATACGATTGTTTAAAAGTAGTTTAATAGAATTATAATTATTTTCAAATATGTATATGCAACAACTTATGTTAAATTTTTAATTTTTTTTTCTTTTAATTAAATTATATACAACTTTCTATATCTCTAAAATATTTATATATCAAGCCTAATTTTTCCTATATTTATATGGTCCTCCATAAAGGGTAATCGAGTGTATCATCACTCAATTTCTCAAGCTTCTTCCCTTCTTTTCTCGGAATTATTAACCCCGTATAATTATTTCCCTAGCAAGTTTCACATAAATTACTAAGGCTTGATTTAGATGGATTACATATTTTAACATAATTTTTCTAAAAAATACAATAATCTTAAGTCTTCAATTAGTTTACATGGCATTATTTTTACATCTATCATTCTCATGATTAATTTTAGCATAATTGTTTGGGTTAAAAGCCTTAAGAGAAAAATAATAATGTTGCTTAGTATATAACATAAACTAATAGTTAATTAAGAGTTTGATAGGAGATCAATTATTTAAAAAAAATTTGGACTTAAGCACAATTTATGATCTACAAAATCTAAATTTATCAAATACTAAAGAAGGAGAAATCACCATCCTTCCTCAAATTATTGAAAGCAAAGCTCATTCTAATCGACTTTTATGGTTAATTATCTCGATAAATTCATATTATTTTTCCGTAATAATTATCACAATTTAAAAAGTTAGTCTCTCAAATTCACGATGGTATGAAACCAGCGGCGGAGTTAGAAGCATAACTACGAGTTCGGCCAAACTCAGCAACTTTTACTCAAATAGTATATTTGAATTTAAATAATTATTAAATATATATAAATATTAGATGTAGAATCCAATTATTATCACTTAAAATCATCATCCTCAAATTCAAAATCCATAAAATTAAAATTCTAGCTCCGTTTATGAGACTATGAGCTGCAAAAAATTAGGCTCTAATTACTAATTACATTGAGATTATAGTAAGTGATAAAATTTTGTTCCATAAACAAATTCAAATACTTGTTTATACTCTTCAATTCGTTCAATTGAGATTAAACTAAACGATATAAAATATAGATATGGTTATCTTTTGATTTGATTCAACAACTATCATCACATACAAAAAAGAACCACAATGGTCGACTACTAAGGCCAAAATGATGGTTAATGAGGGTGACCTTTACCTAAAAAAACATTACGAAATGTAATAAATTAATAAGAGACAAATATATAATTGTGATTTCTTTGGGAGATTCCTTAATTAGGAATTAAGATATATGAAAAGATGTGGTGGAGGGCAATTATAAGAGGAATTAAGTATAGATAACTCTCAGCACATCCTCTATCCAAACCACTACAAATATTGTATATTCTAACTAATTAACTTGCTTATGGAATTAATTATATTAGACATTGGAAGTGTTAACACATCCACCACACAATACACTAAAAAATTATATCCTAATGGACTTTGCTTATGCAATGATGTTAAAAATGTTAACATACTAATGAACTTGCTAGTGCAATTATGTTAAGACTTGGGAGCTACTTTCATCGTGAAATATTTGCTTCCACGTCAATCTTAGTCAATTATAATCTTTCATACACCTTTCTTTTTGGTATTTGGTTTGGATGAATTATAAAAAAGTTTTGGATGCCGACCCAATTAGAAGATTATTAGGGGATATTTACATTAATAAGATTATTTCGTGCTGTTATTTAATTTTCGATTTTATTTTCAAAAAAAATTGTGTGAAAATAGCTTTGGCGGACATTTTCCTTACCACAACCTATGGCAGATCTCTAGAATTTAGTAAATAAAGTTTTGGTGTTTTGATAGATGGAGTTAGCACAGCACAAGTTATGACAAACTACTGCAATCTTCTTAAGAATTATGTCATAATTTTGAAATAATTATTCATAATTTTTGGAAGCACCAAAAGTTTCTATGAAATTTCATCAGCATATTTTTATTTCAAATTGATCCAAATTAACTCCAACTTTGATATCCAACATTCCATACTTTCAATTCCAACAATTTGCAATGACTATATTCAACCCAAATATTATTTTATCTTATCACCTAATGCACTGAAGAACCAAGTTCTTCTGTCAATTAAACAACAAGTAAAATGCAAAATATAATCAACAGAAGAGAAATTTTACTTGTAACACCTTGTACTTCCAGACTAAGGGTTGACCCATTAAAATGGAGTAATTCCGAACATGAAGAGTATGATTGTGCTAGGGAATTAAGGTTCAATTTGGATGAGGTATGTGGTGTTGATAAGAATATATATTCATAACTAACATCGTATTCATGTCTAATTTTCAACACATGCTTCAAACCACTCGTCAATCCGAACTCGATATAAAGAGTTACATATGTTTTACCCAATATTGTAAAATTTTAAGTATTGATCGCAATAAAATATGCAACACGATAACCATCATGCCAGAGTTGGACGGGGTGAAGGTCACGCCGCGACCAAAGAGATGAGAATGGGAAAATATTTTTCAAATGTGGGATGTGATACACGATGCAACGCGACAACCATTACGTCAAAGTTGGATGCAGAGGAAAAATAACTCAAGTGTTGATTGTCGCACCGCATCATGTATCGCGATGAAGTTCGACGTGATGGAGCCTGTGACATGCCAAATGCCAGGCCCGTTCCTTAACTTATAAATACGACGAAAATTTTCTTTGTACTTTATTTTTCTAAGCGCTAAGATGACTCTCCTCTCCTCATGTTCCCACATCAATATAAGTCCACTCCAAGTTATTTTAACGTATGTGAAAGAATTCTTAACGAAATTCTACTCTGCAATCATAGGATCTTCAAGAAAATCACTCTCAAAAGATTAAGCATAAATTTTTGAAATTCTTCATAGAAGTTCATATTTTTCTTCGAGTAATTTGGAGCAATTAAGGTATGTACATCTAACTCTTTTCGGGCAGAAATGTTATTATTTTTTCCACACCACATTTCTTCAAACCCTATGAATTTCTCCTATATTAGGTGAGTCGGGGTTCAAATATGAAAATATTAATATTATCCATGTTCAGTCATTATGAACTTCATGAATTTCTCCTGATATCATGAATCTCATTGTTGTCACCATGGAAATATGATAAAAGTATGAATTTTATGATTTTCGAAAGTTCGAGTTCACACTTAAACTAATATGGCAACCTATCACACCTATATATATATATATATATATATATATATATATATATATATATATATATATATTGAATTTATTTATCCTTCTTAGATCCAACCCCAAGTTTAATGAATTGAGCGAAAGACACGCGCCCCTGGTGATGCCACCTATTAAATAAAATAACTACCATTCTAATTGCACCATTCTTAAAAATCTTTTTACTATCATAATATTTTAAGCCTCAATCCTCTTCTTTCTATCCAAACTCATTTTATTTCACCCCACCTATAGATCCTACCTTAACTCATAACAAGGAATTCAAAAACATAACTTCGGACAGCTTAAATCAAAGAAAATCTTCAACATTTATTTGATTTCATGTGTTTTGGAGTTCATCTTCCTCTTTTACACCTTTAATTGAAGTTTCAATGACACATTTGAAGAAATTTGGTGGTTTCAATCGACGTGATTTAAGCATTATTTGGTAAAGCATCTGCTGTGTTACATCCGTTTTGTCATTTCCAATAGCTAAAATGTTAGCCTCATGTCTCATTTTATTTCTTTTTTCAGGCGATTTTGAGCTAGGACTTTTTTCTTTCTTTAATTTTTTTTTTTTGTATTTACAGTGTAAATGAGTAGGTAAAGACTTCAATATGTAATAAAGAAAATTGTGACACTTATAATTATAGCATAGTATGTTTTTTTTTTTGTTGTGGCATATGTTGTTGTTTTGGTTATGGTCAAGAGTCCAATTTTACATATAAAATCGACATGTTTATACTGTTTTCAGATTGTTAAAATATCTTTTAAACTGATTACTTTGAGATTTATCATGGTAGGGTTTTAAAGAAGGAAAAAAAATCTTATGTCAGTGGAGAAATTACTGAGATTTTAGATATTGATATAAATAGGTTGTCCTATTTTGAATTTTGGGATTATGCGAAAGATCTAGGGTATGACGCTAGGCAGTGCGTATTGTATGCGAGACTGCCTAATAATGGTACTATGATAGAAATTAAATTAGACAAGGATATCATGAAAATTTGTGAATGCTTGAGTGATGGAGATATTTCGGATGCATTTGCATATCACATGGTTGCAGAGCCTATTGTGAGTCATGTGGAGGGGGAAAGTGTTTATCTTTTGATAAAGAGACTGGTCAAGACATTGGGGGATGTTGAAAGAGCAGCTCAAAACAGTGTGCCTAATATTGTTTTTGATTCTGAATTAGAACCCCTTTTTGAGGCTCTATTCTAAGACACAAGCTACTGCTTCAACCCCTGCCCCTGTCCATGTCCAACCTTCTACTCCTCCAAATACTCCTGCCTCTGCCCAGCCTTTTACTGCTTCAAATATTTTTGCCCCTCTCCAGCTCCTACCCCTGTCCTACAAGGGTAAGGGTTAGGTCTACAACTAGTTGTCCCTGACTTCTATTTGCTAGCTTTGACTCTAGGATTATCAGCTGTATTGTGAAAAACTACAATCCAGTTCACAAATGTGACCCGACTAATAGAAACAGGCTTTGCACTACCAAATTCTTATCCAGTCACTATAATGAGAGGATAAAGGAACAACCCAACATTAAAATTCTTATATTTCAACTAAGGGTGGTGTTCAATTTTTCAGTTTGATTTTCAAAATTTCCATTTGATTCTCGATTTTTTGTTAGTGTGTATTGAATATTGAACCGAATTAATTTTTTCAAGCTCGGTTCGGTTAAGTTTGATTTTTCTAATTAAGTTTCTTTGAACAGGCCTAATTAATGAGCTACCTTTTTAAGTTAAAAGTGAGTTATTTTAATTTTTTTAATTTAAAATTAATTATTTTAAATTTTATGTTCCAAAGTTTAATTCAAAATAAGCTAAATTTTAAGTAAAAATTATAACTAGGCAACATTTTAAATTTTTATTAACAAATTTTTAGCGGGATTAGTTGATTTACATTTAGTAGCAGGTGTATAACATTTCATAATAAATTCTCTTACTGCTTAATATCTTTATAACTAACCCAATAAAAAAATAAGGGTCTTTAAAGATATCAACAATCTGTGATCTATGATTTCTTGTTAAATAAATATTATATATTTTATCTCTCTTTCAAAGCATATTAGTAATTGTAGGAATTTTCTTAACATGCTAAATTTTTTATAAAACTTGCTATTTGTGAAAAAAATAAACAATTGTGTCAATTATATAAATAATTTTCTAAATAGGATTTGAGATTGGGTTGGACGTAGTATTTTAATTTTTTTGAAATTAAGTTATAATTTTATTTTTATTTTCTTGAAAAAAAATTATAAAATTTTGGTTAAATCGAAAAACTAAAAGATGGGTATCCCAAATCGAAATTGAAACTAAAAAATTGAATTAGTTCAATTTGATCCGATTTTTAAGTTTTTCGGTATTTATACCTACCCCTAATTTCAACAAATTATTATTATTTTTAAAAAAGAGTTTGAATTATATATTGGAAGAACAGTGCTAGGAGAGGAAGAAACAAAGTGTTACAAAAAATAATGGGTGACCATGTTGTGGAGTTTGGGAGAATTTTACATTATAGAATAAGTTGCTAAGATCTAATCCAAGTAATACATCTGTAGTCAATCTTCATTAGGAAATATTTGAAGGTGGCAGAAAAATGTTTCAAGGCTTCTACCTATATATGTTTTGATGCAATAAAAAAAATTCTACTTGATTGGTTATAGGAAGTGCATTAGGTTGGATGACTGTTTTGTGAAGAGAGTTTCTAAAGGTCAGTTAGTGGTTGCTGTTTGTAAGATGACAACAATCAAAAATGCTGCAACTGATTTGGGAAGTACTTGAGGTTAAAAATCAATACACTTGGGGTTGATTATTGAATCTTCTAAAGGAAGATGGAAAAGATATGACCGTTATAACAAATATGAAAGAAGTTAGAACTAAGTGTTGAATTCACTTCATATAATAAATATTCTTATCACTTAAATATTATTTACTAACTCTTACATTAACAGTAACTAAGACTAACTATCTATAGTCATTTGAGTAGCCTGGAATGTTCAGTGGCAGATTCATATTAATCCTAACCACATGTGGAATTTTAGTCAGGTAAAGCTTAAACAAATATAATAGGTTTCAAGCAATTCATGTATTTAATTTTATTAAGGTGAGAGCAGATTCAAAAACATGATCTTTTGTTAACATTCTACCCAAAACTTGTTTCAACACTTCAATAAAGACAAAGGATTTTTATTATTAGTTTATTTGCCAGCACAGCAAGTTAAACAACAAACTGTCTTATTATGCTTGGACATGGAGGTGATTCTTGTTGAAAATATAATTTAATACTAATATTGTAACTGACTCTTTATTAGCTGTGTAACTACACCTTTATTTGTATTAATTCCTTTAATTAGCCATTACTCCTTCTAAATACAAAACAATCGTACCACAATTTTTCTTCACTTTTTGGTTCCACTTTTGATCATTGGAATTCTTCCTCCTATATATACCACAGTCTCTTTATTTGGCAGAAGAAGAGATGAAGAAAATTTCTTTATTTTATTTTTTATATATTATGCTGGGTTTCCCACTATCACTATTATGAATTATTAGGTTAGGCTGACTAAGAGAATGTGCCTAGCCAAGGAATACCAGATAACCCCTGCATGAACAAGAAGTTTCTGTTGTTACTAAATCTTTGTTAGATTTTGGTTCCTAGTTTTATAGCAGAAGAACTTATTGAATTCTGGGGATACACCTACACCGGGTGAAATATCCTTAAGAACAGTGTCTTTAACACATCTCAAGCTACGAAAATTTCCTTGATTTACAATATTTTTCAATAATCTTAAGGATAATTCTTTTGTAAATCATGAAAACAAAACACATTCTTTTATTAGCCTCGTCCCACAAGATAGGATAGGGGTGTTTCAGGAAAGACTCTTCTTTTACTGTTTCTTTTTGTTTTTCTTGGAGAAATTAGCCTCTGCTTTTCTTCCAAGATATATGTGGCGTACATGGGAAGCAAAAAAAGCGATGAATACCCCGATGAGATTTTAAGGCAAAACCATCAAATGCTTACTGCAATTCACAGAGGAAAGAGAAGAGGAATATGAACATAGTGCTGACATTTTTCCCAAGTTCACGAAGTTGCAGAATTTATAAGTGGCATTGTTATAGGTTGTGCATTCGGAGATAATATTGTGGGATTCACATTTCAATGTTACTTGTGTTTCTGTCGTCATAAGGTATGTGGAAATGCTCATATTTCTATTATTTTTTTTATAATTGAGAAACATAATTGTTGTAAACTCAAAATCAATAATAAAGCCTTTGAAAATAGAGTTTGAAAGTTGACAATCTTGTTAAGCTGAAGCGGATGATATTATTGTTGTGGTCGATTCCCAATTGAATATTATGGTCAGTGTGAGTGACTGGGTGATAAGATTTATGTGAATAAAAATAATATATTTGTGGCTTACATCTATGGATGGCAATAGGGCGGGGCAAGTTTTGACCTATTTAGATTTTAACCCGCCCTGCCCTGTCCTATTTAGCATTTTTCAAAAAAATATCTCCGCCCCGTCCTGCCCCGCTAAGCCCTGCCCCGCCCCGTTTATGTTATCTTTTTTTTTTTCATTTAGCAACATGATTTTTTTTTAAAACTTCTTTACCATCTATAAATAAAAGTTAAAAGTACAAATACTTTATTGCGACGTCTCACTTTTCATCCCTCAACTTTACAAAAATAAATTATTCTAATTTGGTAAGTAAAATTTACTCTTTGTTATAATTTATTTGGCTTGATTCGGAACACGAAGGTTAAACTAACTAATGTTTGGTGTGAATATAAGCATACAATCTTCAATTTTTAAAAAATAAAATTTACATATTTAGAAATGACATAAAAACTACTATAAGTCATAATTGTTTACCATTCAAAATATGTAGAAAATATTTGAAAAAATTATGATTAAAGAAAATATATTTTTAATTATTTAAATAGTAACTAAGACAAATAAATTAAAATGAAATAATGAGTACAAATTTTTATGATAAAAGAATCAAAAACATTCTTTAATAAGAAAATTCATTTCTCCCCATGACTATGTCTAAAGATAATAGTCCTCACATCTTTTAAAATATTGATATGATATTGCGCAAGAAGGCTACGTCCTTTCGGGTATAAACTGTTACCGACAATTTCATTTTTTTTAAAATTTAAGTCTTACCCTACTCTACCCTAACCCATTAAAAAATTTTAGAAATAATATTTTTTCCTGACCCGCCCTACCCCACCCTATTTAAATTTTTTCCTGCCCTGCCCCATTAAGGACTTGCCCTGCCCCTGCTCTGCTCCAATTGCCACCCCTACTTACATCCAAGTCAATAAAGGAGAAAAATTTATTTATCTTGGAAAATAAAGAACTATTCAAGTTCTTGAAAAAAGAAAAAGTTTTCTCAAACTCACATCTGAAAAAATATTGTCTTTAACTGAGATTTCATGTTCCTAATATTTTAATCAATTTGGTTAATATGGAATTATTAGAAAATATTAGAGGAAAAAAAAATCTTTTGCAAATGCTATGATTGTTTTAATTAAAAATAATATTTTTGTTGGCTATGAATATTGTAACTATGATTTAGTTGTGTTTATTCATGGATGAAAATGTTAGTAACTTGATTGATAATTTCTTTGATTATGACATGTTAAAATTTGAAAAATTAATTTGTTTTGTACTATGAGAATTCAATCTTAAGTAGAAAAACAATTGTTTAAAAAGATCAAAAGAGTAGATTTGATAGAGATGATAAATTTATTTTGTAATGATTTTTGTGAAAAAAAAACTAATTATTAATGGAGTTACTGCTTTTTACTCACTGGAGTAGCCAAGAGAAAAATGAATTTTTTAAAAGAAATGATGTGCATATTATATTTGTTAGCTCTTGTGCACTCGATAATCTTTGGGGAAAAGTTATTTTATGTGTTTGCAAGATGCATCAGAATACCTTATTTATAAGAAAACTGAATCATTTTCTTATGATTTGTGAAAAGTTTATCCCTTTAGATTGAAATATTTGAAAGAGTGGGGGTGGCTTGTTAAGGTTATACTACTTGATTTCGGAAAGAGAAAGAAAAAGTGTAATATTTCTAATTGTATGTTTATTGTATATGTTAATATTGGAATTTAGTATGTTTTGATGATTGAAAAAATTATTTGGGTCAAAGCGAAGTTGGGTTGGATTAAATAAATAGTATGGTACAAACGCTAAATTAAATGAACCAGGTACAACAATTACGTGTTCTATTTAAGAGTTTGACTAAGAGTAAAACTCTTTGAATAAAAGCAGTCTCAAATAAGAATAAAAGATCAGATAAATATAGGAGTCTTCTTGGATGATCTTTGCACGAAATAGAACTCCTAATTGCTGCATAAGTTTAGTTGTGTGAAGCAAGGAGTTTGTGTCCATCTCAACCACTATCACATCAAGGAGTCCTTATCCTAAAAGTGTTTGCGTTTAACCAACTTCTTTCACTTGTTATTATAAATATGCATGTCTTTTATTGAAGAGACTGATGCACCTATACTGAGAGAAATAACATAAATCAAAGTATAGAACGAAGATTATTTTTACGTTTATATCTAACCATTCAAGTGCGGAGGCTGATATAAAGGACCAGATTGAAGAACCTGTTTCATGGATATGTTTCACAGTGTCTTCAATTCTAGCTTTTTGTATTAGGATTATTATTGAGTTGTACCTATTTCCAACTTTCTTAGAAACATTGTTTAGGTATTTTTCTAAGGAAAAATTAGCTTTAAGTTAGAGCTAACTTGGAGGCGTCGCAACTTTTCTTGATTGTTATACGAGGGATTAGAGTTAGTTTCTAGGCTGCAACTATTTTGTAATCTTAATCTAGCTACAATCTAGTGATTTTAGGGACAAGGGATTAGAGTTAGTCTCTTAGGTTGCAAGTGCTTGTAATCTGAATTTTGTTGAGGCTTACAGTGTTAGTGAAGTTTGGGGCAAACCCTGCAGAGGTGTAGGTCGTGATTCGTTACCCTTATGAGCCAGGTGTTTTCTACGTAAAAATATTGTGTTCTTTACTTACTGCTTTTACTAGTTAGTTGAAACGCGTTAGGTAACCTGTTTCACGTGATAAGCTAAGTTAAGTAACTAAAACCTTGATCGTGCAGACTAACAATTGATATCAGAGCGGGTTATCTTTAAGAGGCTAACACCTTAAGAAAAGATCAATATGAATGTTGCACCACCATTTGGATACAGAGAAGGATCTGACTTTGATGATGAGAAGATAACTCAAATGACAAGAAAATTCAAGAGATCATCCAAAAGAGGTAAAGTAATGGAAAGAGAAACCTTACTGAAAAGGACAAGAGTTAAGATATATCACAGATAAATGGATGCTACAAGTATGATAAGCCTGATCATCACAATTAAGGATTGTCCCATGTGAAAAATTGAATGGAGAAAGGAGAGAGCTGAGAAGGAATAGAAGGAGAAGGAAAAGGTCCAGGATAAGAAAAAAATAACCATCAAAAGTCATGATCGCTGGATGGGATCAAGCTCCGATGAATCTGACAATGACAATATTAATGAAATAACTTTGATGGTTGTAGGAGACTCAGATTCAGACGATGATGATAACACTGAGGTAAATATTCTTGACCTAAAAGATAAGTTTAACCTACTCTCTAAGAAAAAATTAATTTTCTTAATATTTATTTTGATTGATAACTTCAATGAAATGACTGCAAAAAAAAGAACAAGTTACGTAGTGCCTTCACTAGTTTAAAGTATGAAGTCATTGATGCTAAAACTAGTAAGGAAAAAGCTGAAAAAGAAAACTGCTTCCTTTGAAAAAGCTGAAAAAGAAAACTGCTCCCTAAAGGAACAGGTGAAACAACCTGGTTCATCTATTTTAGCACTCAAGTTTGAAGTTCTACAACTAGCTGTCACTAAAAAAGATAAAACAACAATTAGTGACCAGCAGCTTAAGAGTGAATCTGACCTGAAAAATACTAAGGAGGAGCTCAATTTTGAGAGAGAAAAATCTGAAAGAATTAGCCTGGAATTATCTAAAGTGAAAAAAATTCTTGAGAGAGCCAGTTGTTGGACTCAATCATCACATATTCTCTCTAAGCTTAGTAATAGAACACATAGTGTAACAACTGGCTTAGGATTTAAAAAAAATACCTAAAACTGAATCTGAAAAAGAAAATTTGTGTTTTCTCTATGGTAATACAAGACATCTTAGATATAAATGTCCAGTGATCTTAACGCAAAGAGAAAAAAATCTGATGTTGTTAAGAAAAGAAACACCAATTTTGGTGGAAAACATGAAACAGGTAAATGGAACATGTTCTCCTATGTGTTGCCAAGCTGGACAAAAAGAGATATAATTCATCCTTTTCTTCAAAGAAAAGGACCCAAGCTAGTCTGGGTTCGTAAAGCTAACCTCTGATTGTTTTTCAGGATTGAGTGAAAGGAAGCAAGCAAAAATGGTACATAAATATTGCTTGCTCAAGGCATATGATTGGGGATCCTTTCACTCACAGATATGAAGAGAAGCAATGTAGATTTTGAAAATTGTTTGAAAAGAAGGATATGTGACCTTGAAAAGATTAACAACCTTGTGATAGGGAGAACCATGGATGAAATATGTGGACGAACCTGGTCCAACGAAGGAATCTCAATAAAATAAATTGGGGATGATTAAGATTGCATGAGTATTCCTCAATTATTGGCTAGAATTAATGCGTTCAACATTAAATATGTCTTAGTTGAATGTGTTCTACTCAGTCTTGTGCAATTATATGTATGTCCTTATACCATAATAGTTTTATTATCTCACTTAGTCTAATGATATTACCCTTATTGTCTTAGTTGAACTATCTTATATTGAGGAAATTTCAGATGATGAACATGGTTCATTAGCCAATCCAGGTATGTGCTCTATCTCTTGTAATTAATTACGTCTAAGCTATGTACCAAATCTATTGACGTGTTTCATGAGTTAGTTTCTTGTCAGATAAATCCAAAAGGAAGTCACCCCATCCTCATAATTGAAAAAGAACTTTAAACTGTCAAAATTCTTCAAAAGTGCAGGTTATATTTGATCTTGAAAATCGCACATCAATCATCATAATCACACTTCATCAAGAATTATTTTTTTTACTTGGACTCAATTTTCTTAGAATTTGAGAATGGATTCACTAAAAAAAAAATAAAGTGAAGATCAGTGAGATTTCATAAAATGCCAGAAAGCTTGAATCTATTGAACTTCAGTGACCCGAAATCTCACTTCATCAAAGTATGTTTGACACATTGGTAAATCCCTATAAAACTCCATTCTGTATTTGAGTGAATCTTAAAAGTTTATGGTGATAGGGGGAAAGAACTAGTAGCTCTCATGAAAGATCAAGTGGTTAGACCTAGTTCTTATGTCAAACTTGAAAAAAATAAGGATATTGGTGTTACAGGGAAGAGTTCTAAAGGTGCTCTTGAACATGAAAGTGTTTAAACAAGGTGCAACAAGTGAGGGGAAAAGTTTGAGTGATTTAGTGGCTGGACCCAATTCACCCTTTGGGTATAATTCTTGTGATAAAATGATAAATATCTGACAAGGAGGATTTTAGTTGAAAAAGTATTAGTGAAGGCATGAAACAAGTTCTACAACCTGGTTCATCACAATGTAACAGAGAAGAGGATGCTCCATATTTTGGAGTTATGTCAGATGCTAAAAAAGAAAAATTCATTCTCATGAGTTTTATGAATTTGGTCCCTCTACGTGTCTGTTTTTTTTAGGTTGTCACTCGTTTAGGTATTCCTTTGCAATTATCTCTTTATTATCTTTTCGGTTGTCATGGATTTGATTGTAATGAAATTGCATGGAGTGTGACGGTCTTCATATTTGTTTACGACAATCTGTTTCTCTTTACATTGATGTTTTTTTCTTGGATGGCTAATATCCTTAGAGAAAAGTTAGAGAAACTTTGATAAATTTTATGATTGTATTTGTGATAGCCCTAGTGGCCAAAGTAATACATTGCTAACATTTAACTGATCTTAATGAATAATGAAATAGTTTTTCGATGATGCCAAAAGGGGAAAGATGTATATGCTTGTAATACTTATAACCCAGTATTTTAATATTCTGATCTGGTTCATCTGAGTGGTCCTTTAGGCTGATTGAAAGACGATACAAAGGATATGAGTTTGTCATCATCAAAATGGGAAAATTTATTGGGATTTAGTATGTTTTGATGATTGACAAAATTATTTGGGTCAAAGAGAAGTTGGGTTGGATTAAATAAATAACATAGAATAAGCATTAAATTAAATGAACTAGATACAGTAATTATGTATTCTATTCAAGAGTTTGACTGAGAGTAAAACTCCTTTAATAAAAGGAGTCTCAGATAAAAATAAAAGATCAGATAAACATATGAGTCTTCTTGGATGATCTTTGCACAAAATAGAACTCCTAATTGCTGCATAAGTTTAGTTGTGTGAAGCAAGGAATTTGTGTCTATCTCGAATACTATCACATCAAGGAGTCCTTATCCTAAAAGTGTTTGCGTTTAACCAACTTCTTTCATTTGTTATTATAAATATGTAGAACTTTTATTGAAGAGACTCACACGTCTATACTGAGAGAAATAGCATAAATTAAAGCATAAAACAAAGATTATTCTTACGTGTTTGTCTATCCGTTCGAGTGCGGAGGTTGATACAAAGGACCAGATTGAAGAACCGCTTTCATGGATATGTTTCACAGTGTCTTCAATTCTAGCCTTTTGTATGAGGATTGTTATTGAGTTACATTGTACCTATTTTTAATTTTTTTTAGAAGCATTGTTTAGGTATTTTTTAATGAAAAATTAGCTTCAAGTTAGGGGTAAGTTGGAGGCGTCACAACTTTCTTCTTGATTGTTGTAAGATGGATTAGAGTTAATACCTAGGTTGCAATTGTTTTGTAATCTAAATCTAGCTACAATCTAGTGATTGTAGGGGCAAGGATTTAGAGTTAGTCTCTTAGGTTGCAAGTGTTTGTAATCTGAATTTTATTGATGCTCATAGTGTTAGTGAAGTTTGGGCAAATCCTGCAGAGGTGTAGGTTGTGGTTTTTCACCCTTGTGAGTCGGGTGCTTTCCACGTAAAAATACTGTGTTCTTTACTTACTGTTTTTACTGCTTAGTTGAAACATGTTAGGCAACTTGTTTCACTCGTAGGCGACAAGCTAAGTTAAGTAACTAAAACCTTGATCGTACAGATTAACAGTTAACTATAAGTGTTACGTATAACTCTGTGTTTATTAATATTGATGTGATTCGGAGCAACATTATAATGAAAAGAAAATATATATTGTTTTTGAGAATATATTTCATTTGAAAGTGACGGAGTAATATTTTATGTGATATTGTTGTTCAAAATAATTTTGAAAATGAGGATTTGATAAGAAAAATTACAAGGATACAAAAATATAATGGTGAAGAATTTTATACCGATCTTGTTTAAGTGATTATAAAGTATATTGTTATGTTATTTCTTCTCTTGGTATATTATTTAAAAAAAGCAACTGATAAAATATTACTGTGAATTAAAATTTGTTGTACTAGAGAGGTATAATGATGCTATGTGGATCTTAAAATTCATCTCTAGTATGTGTATACCCTTGGTAGGGTGTAATATCATGAAATCAGCCAAATAGACCATAATTTGATATTATGAAATCTGAGTTTGTGGTTCTAGAGTTAGCTGGTATCGAGGCTAAGAAATTTTTAACAAAGTATTGAGGTTGAGATAAAATCAACGTGTCTATATATTGTAGTTGCCAAGCAGCATTAGCTGTAGTAGAAAAATAATTTTTTCAATGGAAATATAATACATGTGTTTGAGACATAATGTAGTTAAGCGATTGTTAGGAGATGAAATTATATTCATAAATTATGTATGTCAGAAGTGAATTCGGCCAATCCTCTAACTAAATATTTCAGAAAATTTTTATAAATGAAGCTTCAACGAGAATGAGACTTTTTTCAAGTTGTATATCAAACATGATGGTAACCTAACATATGTGATTGGAGATCCCATGAATTAGGTTTATATGGGTAATAACAAGTCATTGTTTGATCTTGTGCACTACAAAATTTATCCCATCTTTGATCTATTATGGTGTGTGTATAGTGAATCTGTAGGGAAAGTGAGGCTGAGTTATAAACTCTTAATCCATTACCATATTCTTTATAGTTGGTGTATTGCTCTGTAGAATATATTGATGGGTGGACCTGTATGAGTGTGCAGTGGTGCCGCTTCTATGAAATTGTGACAGATTTATAGATACTCATGAATACCAGGACACGCGCACAACCTCTTAGCGCAAAATCACGATAACGACAAAGATTGTGCAAGTATAATGTGATAGAATAAGACCATGAGCTTACAAAAGAATTTTTGGTTCATAGAAGTTCTAAATTTCATCAATTATTCTGTTAGCTTAATCTTATTTTATCTAGGTTTGTTTCATAGTTTACAAGCCACCAAAATCGACGCATTATACTCATATGTTGAAACCCAGTAAAACTTATTATTTTATTTTATTTCTGATTATTCTTTTTGAGATACATAAAGGATTGTTGGAAATATAATTTAATATATCAAAAAAAAGAGTTCACATTCTTAGCTAAATTTATTCTTTTAATATCATATTAATGAAATTTTTTTATAGTTAATTTCTGATACTGTAACTGACTCTTTATTAGAGGTGTAACTATACCTTTATTTGTATTAATTCCTTTAATCAGACATTACTCCCTCTAAATATAGAATAACCGTTCTTCACTTTTGCATTCCACTTTTGATCATTGGAATTCTTCCTCCTATATATACCACAGTCTCTTTATTTGGTGGAAGAAGAGATAGATGACAATTTTTTTTTATTTTGTCATATATATATATATATAATGCTGGGTTTCTATTGTTAATGAATCTTTGTTAGATTCTGACTCTTACTTTTATACTAGAAGAGTTTGTTGAATTCTGAGGATACACCTACATCGGGTGAAATATCTTTAAGGATGGTGTCTTTGACACGCCTCAAGCTACGAAAATTTTCATGATTTACGATGTTTTTCAAAAAGTCTGAGTTATAAACTTTACACATGATGCATGTTTTTTATTCTCAAGAAGATATACAAGAACACACGAACCCAACAAAAAAATGGTGTATCAACCATAAAAATAAGGGCCAGTTACATATATAGTAGGCTGCTTGGCCAAAATATTTGAGAGTCATTAGCCCATTAAACTTGAAGAAGAGACCTTTTGGGTGTCAATTTCTCCATTTTGAAGGTCATTTTTTCACCTTTGAAGATAAATAAAATTTTATTTTGAATCTAAAAACTCCATCACTGGATCTGACAACTCATATTTCTTCTACCTCTTTCTCAAAACCATTCTAAATATCATGTAGCTTCATATTTGAATAAATTGAAATCTTTACATAAGAAAATACAATGTAAGACAACAAAGGAGATGAATATGAAAAAAGTGTGTAATTATTATATATATATACTGCATGTTCTATGTATTATCAGTGTATCAATACACCGGGTATACACTTGCTTATACACATTAAAATATGGTAATAAAGTTCATATTTTATGTACCCTTTATGGATTGTCAATGTATATTCACTGAGGTAACTTGAATATACAGTATACATCCAAGATTCATTGATTATATACTCTGGATATATCAATTATACTCTTTAAAAGTCATATTAAGCACTATACATTTTTGTGAAGACACGTATCATACATCAAATATACATTGTAGTCAATATACATTTCTGATATTTTTCTTTTTTTTTTGGGACGAAGAAGCATAACACATGTACTGAAGAATCGAAAAAAGAAATAAAAATAGATATAAAAAACACATATCTTAATGGTCATCTAACTAGAAGAACTACACGATAGATACACATCATGAAGATCTTGTTTGAAAAAAAATTTGCAACTTTTTCACATTTTCTAATTAGCAGTTCAAAATTGCAAACACAACCTACAACAAAAAGAATAGAACACAGAGAGGGAAAGAAAGATTACAAATGAACTAACAAAGGAAAAAATGAACACAAGAAGAGTGGAGGGGGTCACACAAATTGAGTTAAGCTAGTATACAAATGCATATTCAAATCTATACAAGTGTCTTTGTCAAAACTCAAAACCATTTGCTAAATAATCAGAAAAATAAATAAATAAATAAAACATAAATGCAAATAAAAGAAAGAGAAAAGTTATAAAAAAAAAAAAAAAACGTTGGAGAAAGGAAAAGTTTTAGGGCAGAGGTGGGAAGGGCTGCATAGGTAAGTTGCATTCGGAAGGAAGAATACTGTGAATAGTTATTTGTTAATAATTTTAATCTAGGGGATATTTTGGGTATTTTCCTTATAGTGGAGCCGAATTTTGTCTTATTTATTTCTGATGGTCATATTATGTAGCTATTCCTTAACAAAAATATATTTTGAAAAAAAAGAAAGTAAAACCACAGTTATTGATAATAGGTGTATCGTGTGCGTTTGGTTAAATGTATTAGTTAATTTCGAGATTATTTATTTCAATAGTTATACTATAATATGAAATAAGTTATTTGATATATATGATAAGATAACTAAGTTCACAAAATATCTCAATTTATAAGATAACTTTTTATATCCCATCCCGTACAAAACGATCCCTTGCTTCAAAACTGCAATATAAGAAAAACAGTCCTAGCATTTTTCTTTCTGAACAACTCCTGTGGAAAATTCTTAAGAAAAGTGAAAGTACTTCATTCCTTCATTCCAAATCTGCCAAATCTGATAATTCAAACTTGACTAATTGGCAGATGATGCCCAATCTGATAATTCAGTTTATAAATTTGATTTTTCTTCATTCCTTCAAATTAGTGACATTTGTGTCTTGTGAAAGCAAACTGCAGAAAATTATATCATATGAGTTACTGACGAAAAGTCTAATGGTAAAGACATTAGTAGAAAAGTTTTGTGAAGATATTGGCTAAAAGTAGGGCCGAGCAATGGGCCGGATCGGGACGAACCGATAGTTCCATGTCCCACTATATTAACGGGTCAGGATGGGATGGAACGGAAAGGGATAAATGGGACAAATGGAACAAACGGGACGAAAATTATTATTTTTTTAATATTATAATTTAAATGTCTTTTAAATTTTTATAGTCATATACTTTAAAATCTTCTAGTTAGAGTCTTAGAGCCTTAAATTTAAATTTGAAATATGAATTTAAGGCAAAAAATTAAAATAAATTCTAAAGTTTGTTAAAAATTTAAAGTTTGAAAGTTTAAATTTTTGAAGTTTGAAATTTGAAATATAAAGTAACTATTTAATATATATTTGAATCTATAAGTTTATTTAAATTTTTGTAAATAATTATGATATAATACAACAGATAATGAAATTGAAAATTAAGGCTAAAAGCCTTTAAATTTATTCAGATAAAAATTAAAATAGTATATACAAATTTGTGTTACAATTTACAAATATTAGTAGAGCGTCTAATCTACGCAACCACCTTCTAGGAAGGGTTCTGTTTGAATTAGGCGTCGAATATAATACTAATATATCTGTATATTCTCATGAAACTTCTGTCTAAATCTTCTATTTGTTGAGCCAAAATATTTTCCAGCACTCGCATAGATTGTTGTCGGTCTTGTGCTTCCATGTTATCATCATTGTTGGTTACCGACTCCAAAAAAATTTCTTGTTGGGGACTTAACTTCGGCAGCTCATGATTTCTCCGCTTCGCATTGATCCATTCTCTAAAACAAAATCGATACCTCCAAGCCGTCTTCTGCTAGTGAATATCGGTGAATCTCGCTGCGTTGAAAGCGGCCTCTAAAGCAATGGAAGATGCTTGAATAGCTAGCATGTCCCGAACCATCTTGCTAAGCGTTGGAAATACACTGTCACGAGCCCTCCACTAACTCAAAATATCTGGCGTGCCGTCACTGACATCTATAACATTTTCCCTTGCTGAAGAAAGATAGTCATCAAAATTACAACTGTCAGAAAAATCAAAACCAATAGTACTTTGCACATACCCATAGATAGTATCTACTCGAACCCTAAATTTTTCAGGAACATTAACTAAATTACTATTATGAAATTAGCAACAAGACTCATACATTAATCTAGCATGAACTTTAATATTACTTTTATAACTTTCCGCACTTGAAATTTCATGATCTTGTATTTCTAAATTTTCATATATTTTTTGAACGACCCCTTTTGTACCTCGCTCTTTATATTTTGGGTTAAAAGTGTAGAAATTAAATAAATTTGGAGATAGAAAGATATTTTTAAAATTTTTGAATCATGGCCTCAACAGCCGGTGCAAACTTTTTATTATTTTTATATTCAATAAATTTAGTTGTAACAGCACATACATTTATTAAAATTTCACAAATAGTTGAAAAATACATGACGAAAATATTTTTATTGCTTGATAAACTAATTTTAAAAATTGATTAAGTTCATTTATTTTCTCCCAATAAGTATCATCAAGTTTCAATTCAGGGTCAAAATTATGAGTATTATAGGTCATAGTGATAGGTCTTCTATAAATATATGCAACTTCTAACCTTTCATATAATGAATTCCACCTAGTTTTTACATGTTTTAGAATTTTTCTACATGAAAGTTCACATATTCTACAAAGTTCTTTAAATTCACGAATTGTAGAACTTTTATTCATTCAAAAAATTCAAAAACATGCATATTCAACTTTAGAACACCCAGTATCAAATAATTTAATGTCATCCTGTACAACCAAATTAAATATATGAGCAACACATCTAACATGGAAAACATCATTATTAATTGGACATAATCGAGCTCTTAGCATACTAATTAACAAAACTAGTATTTGAAGAAGCATTATCTAATGTACATAACACTCATTATTTTATCACAAATGTCATAAGATTGTAAAACTTCAAGTATAGTACATGCAATATACATAGCAGTTTTTCTCTGCTCACAGATTTTATAACCTATTATTCTTTTCTGTAAATTCCAATTATGATTAATTCACCGTGCAGTAATAATTAAATAATCAACGACATTAACACTACAACCTATATCATATGTAATAGAAATATACCATCGAAATAGCTAAATAAATAGCGAAGATAATGACAATATTTAGCTTGAAATTCAAAAATTCACGTTTAACCATATTTCACGAAAAACCTTGAAAATAAAGATTATAAGTTTGTTGAATATACATAATAAATCCGGGATAAGAGGGAAAACTAAAAGGCAACCATAGACCGCAACCATTTTAGCAATGTTTTCACGGTCTCTATCTCTATCATATTCCTGTTGCGTAATAGTGCCATTTAGGTTTGAAGGGTCTAACTGGGTCTGAACCATGTTGGAACCCCCTTTCGATCCAATAGGGACAGAATCAAAACCGCCGGCTTTGGAGGCTGCTTTAACCGCCATATATTCAAGTTTACAATATTGTAATTAATGTCTATTTACCCCCCCCCCCCCTTTCCAGTCTCACCTCTGCTTCTACCAGATTCATGCTTAAATACCTTTTTACACTTACTACAAATATCTTTCATTTGTTCCACATTCTGATGCATAAATTGTCAAATAATAGAAGTTTTAGCACGCTGAACTTTTGTCTTACCCCTAATAGGAGGCATAGGGGGAAGTTGAGCTTCAGACTGAGGAGTATCCTGAGTTAGAACTTCGATAGCGGGACTAGTAGGTGTATCATCTAATTCTTCTTCTTCTACTTCTACTTCTTCATCTAATTTTTCGTCTAATAAATTATCATAGCGTCTTTCCATAATTTCATTATCCATTGGAGTATCCAAAGTAATATTAATAGGAGTACAACAAATTGCATAAAATTTTTGGTATTAATTCTAACTCTAGGCACTGAAGAAGAACCACATTTTAACAAAAAAAGTAGAATTAGAACCTATTCCTTTTTACTAGCTAGTAATACCAAACACACTTGTAACCTTGGATACAATACCCTTTCCTTTTTCAAAATTTTTTCCCCTAGAATCCATATTACAATTTAAGAATAAATACATATAACACAAGTATATTTAAAATAAATAAGATAGAAAAATTAAATGTAAAAAATTAATTAATTAACAGAAGAAAGTATGGAACTAATATATCAAACGTTTGTGTAAAAACAGACAGTTATAACCACTAGTCGGAATTTAGAAATTGATGTAGCAACTTGAAATTTGAATATCACCAAACTTGATAGTTAGCACAAGCCACAAATATTAAAAATTAAAATAACTATGACAATTGAAATTTGAAAATTATAAATTTTGGAGAATGAAAGAATGTTGATTGTTGAATGTTGAGAGATTGAGGTTTGAGAATGAGAATTGAGATTAGAGAGAGTGAGTATAGAGACTAGAGAGTAGATGTATTGTGAATAAATTGTGGCGGGGGGGGGGGGGGGGGAAGGGGAGCGAGGTAGTTATAGTTATTAAAAATGAATCAAAGGGTAATTTTTAAAACATGAAGGTGTAAAATTAATTTAAGGGGGTATGGAGGCTATTGGGCTGCCGAAAGACTGAAAATAGCTGTTGGGGAACCTCACCCCAACGACTGAAAATGGTCATGTTCTTTTTTCTTCTAAAAATTAAATTAAAAATCTGAATGAACCAAGGCGGATCTGACCAGTATCGGGATGAACCGAGCCGGGATATCCAATAAATTTACCCGTCCCCCCCCCCCCCCCCCCCCCCTTATATAAGCAGGCCTAATGGAATCGGTACTACTGGGACCCAGACCCGGTCCAGTATCGGTACGTCCACTCCCGTTGGCCTGCCCTAGTTAAAAACTATCGTATCAGGAGGATCTTCAGAAGTCAATAGATTATTTTTGTATATTTGATTTGTCTCAAGGTGTTTGATTGGACATGAAGTTTAAGAATGAAAGAAAAATATTTGAAACTTGTGATTTAAAATATGTTATACATATTTATGTGATTATTAATCATCTCATTAAGAATAAAATAAAGCTTTTAAAATTAATTTATTATTAAATATAGAAAAAAGGGTCAAAAATGTCCTCCGTTAATAGTTTGATCCAAAAATGTTCTTGCCGTTAATGTTTTGGTCAAAAAATTCCTCTTCAATAGTTTGGTCCAAAAATACCCCTACTGTTACTTTTGGGTCAAAAATGCCCTTTTTCTATTTAAAATTTTTTTAAATACATTATTTTTCTGATAAAATATTATTTTAAAAGAATCATTTTCTTATTTCTTTGCTTTTAAAAGTTCTTTAACTAATAAAAAAGGTGAGAAATAATCTTCTTTTTTTTAATCTCGTTTTATCAATTAAAATAGAATAACCATGTGTACTTTTTAAACTGATAATATATGTCATATATATAAATCATAGTAATCTCATCATTAATTTTTATTTAAATACTAATAAAAAAAAATTAATAAAATAAAAAATATTTTTATTTCTTAATCTTTTTTGAATTGAAGCAGGATAAGCATTTGCTAATATATTTCGTGATTTTAAGGTTAAAATGAAAATAAGAATCAACAAATTTTTAACGAGCGATATTTTAAAAATATTTTGTAATTTGAAGCAATGTAATAAATTTTTGTGTTTTATGACATTAGAATTGTTATATCTTAGTGTTTGCCTTTCTTCAATTTAGAAAAAAGATTAAAAAATAAAAATATTTTCTATTTTATTAGATTTTTTTATCATTATCTAAATAAAAATTAACAATGGGTTACAATATTTTTATTAGAAAAATAATGTGCTTAAAAAATATTTATTAGAAAAAGGCTATTTCGGTCAGAAAGTAACAGTAGGGGCATTTTTGGATCAAACTATTAACAATAGGGGCATTTTTGGACCAAAACATTGACAGTAAGGACATTTTTGGACCAACCAATTAATGGACGACATTTTTGTTCAATTCACATAATTTAAAAATATTTTTAATTTTTTTCTCTTAAATATAATAAGATATCATTTTTTTTGATTAAAAAAAATTAAACAATAATATAAATTGAGATGGGGGAGTATAAAACAAACAAGTTGATTTAGTCCATAAAGGAGGTTCAACCTCACTACAACAGCAGACCCCCCATCACCCTCCAACCCCCCCCCCCCCCTCCACCAACCTCCTGATCCGCCCCCTCCTGATGGCATCCACCCCTCACTCCTTCCCACACATTCTCATACTCATAGTTTTGTCTTAGATATATACAAACGTTTTTAGGATAATATATTTTACTTACATACCGAATATAGAAAAATAAGTAAGAAACAACTTACCTTTTCGAAAAAATATTTTCGTTAAAAATATTTTTCATAATGAAAGTGTGTTCAGTATTGGACGTTTACGTAGTGAAATATCAATTTTTATTTCAGAGTCAATAGAAATCTCAAATTTAAACTATCATTGCTTACCTATAATAATTAAAATATTAACTTAAATTAATAGGAATATCAAAATTTACGGCCTTGATTGTTATTCCAATTTTTCATGAATATTTTGGAACAAGCATTATCCTCGTAGAAAATGACCTATTTTCACATTCACGATGAACCAGAATGGATAAAAATTGCTGTCTTTTTCTGTTTTCTCTGAATTTTGTATAAAGAGCATGCAAAAAAGAACTTCATAAATTGTGGCATTAGTATAATAATAGATTATTTATTTTAAAAACACATTCATATCATAGATTAAATTAAACGTTAGTTCAAATTAAAGGATCGATTCTCAAGCACATAAGCAGAACGTTCACATGGTAAAAGGTTAATAATTGGAGCGGGGAGTGGGATGGTCAAGGAGTGGGGGTTGGGAGTGTTGGAGGGTGAAGAAAAGACAATTTATGTATTATGGGTAGAACTTATTTTCTTTATTTTGGAAAATTATTTTCTTTATTTTAAAGGAGAATTCTCTGAATTTTCCTCTTAATCAGTGCTTGGAAAATGATGCCAAATTAGACAAATTGATGATAAAACTTGACTAATTGGCAGATGATTCCAAATATGATTTTCTTGTTGTCTTGGTCATGTGTCAATGGTGACAAGATGGCCAGATAATAAAGATCAGAATTAGTTTATAAGTTTGATTTTTCTTCATTCCTTCAAATCAGTGACATTTGCTGTCCAGTGAAAGCAAAACTGCAGCAAAATATCATGAGTTATTGACGAAAAAGTCTAATGGTAAAAAAACTAGTAAGAGAGTTTTGTGAGAAAAAGATAATATTTAATTTGTACATATGATATACTTTGAGCAAATTTTTTGAGTTGTGTCAAAAATGTTCAAATTAGACTATGTACTCATATTAGATAATATTTAATTTATATATGATATAATTATTTAAGAATCATATTGGATTGATCACTCTTTTATAATCATAACTCCGTCATTGGGCTTGACTCAGCCAGACCCAATTGCCACCCTTATGTTCCACACACCACCAACATAAAGACAAACCAAAAGATGAAACCACAAGAAGCACACATAATAACCGAATTAATTGGTTTCTTTTGACAAATACAATAGGGATATGATGGCCAATTGATAAATACAATGAGTTTATTAATTGGGTGTTTCTTCATCTAATATATAATATAAATTATTCATGTAAGATAGAGAGAGTAAAACACAAACTTTTCCACGATTTATCACATCAAGATACATCAAAAGGAAAACTATGTTTGGATTATGACTATGGTCGTAACGTGGTTCATAAAATGTCGTACACGTAAGAACTTCTTTACTCTTTTGCCATCCTAGATTAGTTGTTAATGTTTTCTTGTCAAGAGTTAAATTATATCAACTTCAATTAGTATTTTAAAATATACTTTTTGATCAAATTGACATAAGAAAAGTTTCAACTGATAGCACTGCTCCTATAGTTATTGAATATTTAAATTTTAATTATAAAATATTAAGTTCATTTAATTCTAACTTAATTATAAATATTAATAAAATTGACTGTCGAAAATCATGAAAACTAATTTGAGGAAAACCATTGAATTTCCTAGATCTCTATAAAAACCCCTAAGGTTCTCACAAGTTTTTGTACCCAACACCACTCAAGACTACTAAATTTCTATTGTCTAATCTTCACTGCGATTTCTTTTTCAAAGAATGAAAATGGTTAGCAAGATTGCATATTGTTTGGTGATTTTGTGCATGGTGGTGATAGCACCCCATGCAGAGGCAGTGACCTGCGGCCAGATACAGGTTGGCGTGGTGAATTGCCTCCCGTATCTGCAGAATCGTGGCCCTCTGGGAGGCTGCTGTGGTGTCATTAAAGATCTTCTTAAGCTTTGCAAGACACCACATGAACGTAGGAAATCATGCAGATGTGTGAAAACAGCTGCTAATACTATAAAGGGAATTGATTTTGGCAAAGCCGCTGGTCTTTCTGGTGTTTGTGGCGTCAAGATTCCCTTTGAGATCAGCCCCTCCGTTGACTGTTCCAAGTACGCTATTCACTTTACTTCTTTTTTTCTTAATATTAAAGAAATGCCCCAACTCAATCTAAAGTGCAAGAATATTTGAAGAGATGAATTTTTCCTCATCCTATTCATGTGAAATTTAAAAGAAAACATATAAATAGATCACCCATCACTTCACCAAACTGACGTGGGACTCCTCTGACACCTAATATAATTATTGGGGGGATTAGCTTAAAAAATAAAGCTTAAAAGCCAAAAAGCAAAAAAAGTTAGAATCCCCAGCTTACAACTTTTTTTTAAAAAAGTAGTTTTTAATTTTTTTAAATAATTTTTAACTTTATCAAATACTTAAAAAAGAATATAAAACTAATTTAACCAACTTTTAAACCATCCAAACAAGCTCTATTTCCGGTAGTGACATAGCCATAAATATATATAAGATGATAGAATTATGTTTGTTAAAAAATCTAAAATGTCATAGTTATGATTTAAACTTGTGACTTAAAATAACCTTTGAACTTCTTCATGCACTAGAATTTTTCCTAATGTTAAAAAAATACAAAAGTTTATATGTTAACCTTAAAATTTTATACTTATACTTCTTGCCACTACAAAAATCGATATTTTTTTCACTGTAAATCAATGAAAAATTTATGTTATAAGACATGATTTTTCCACTTATTTTTCACCAAACTTGTCACTGGGAAACTGCATAGTGGGAAACAGTTTCCCACTAAAATAGTGGAAAATTTCATGATTTTTCCATATGAAAACACTTTATTTTTTTTCTTTTCCCACTGATAATTGGTGGGAATAATCACTTAACATTTTTCAGTGAGAAATCAGTGAAAAAATGATAATTTTTTAGTAGTGTGCACAGTATAATTATTCAACGAAAGGAATTCAATTTGAATCTCATTCTCTCTCACTAGATATACCCCTGATTATTGGATACAAAATGACAAATTTCTATTACTTTTATTATCTTATAGCATGTTATAAATGGATAATTGGTACTCACGTTGTTAAATTTTAAATTAAATAATGGAGTTACACCAACAGTAATAACTTAGAAACTTCAAATGTCAATGGTTACTATACCTTTTTCTGAATAATTAAAATTTGAATTGGTTGATTACTGAGAAAATTACTGTACATATATGTAGATAGTAAATTTTGTTGGTTAATGTTGCTTTCAATGTGGCGATGCAGGGTGAAGTGATGCTGATGAAAGAGATCTGTTTTCCACAGCATAATTTGTTAATAGCGCAATCATTTTGAGAAGAATAAGCTGGATCGAGTTTGATTATGGTCGTTCCATTCTCTCTCTCTTTCTCTTTTGTGTGTCTTTTCGATTCATAGTACGAGTCCTGTAATAAAACTTTGGCGGTTTGTTGTATTACAACCTAATATTGATAATACATGTTCTATCTTATTCAATTCAGTGTCTCTTTTTTTAGCATTTTAAAGCTTTTCTCGACTTGGGTGTGTTTGATGAGACATAAAAGAGGAAAATTATGGCCTAGAATGGAAACGATTAGAGCAATTGATGAAGTCAGAAATTTCAGTAATGGCATTTAAGATTTAATATGTATAGAAAATAATATTTAATATATATATTTTGTATAAATTTTTTTATATAACTACGCCACTGAATTAAATCCTATCTCTTATATATTTACTATAATTGATAAAATATTATTAAATTTTGTAATTAAATAAAAATATCATAAAAATGATAATTAAATCTTAAAACTAGCTTTTACCCATATAAAAATTCTTTTATTTTACCTCCCAAAATCTTGTTGAATTGCCCAAAAAGTAATACCTTTCGGGTCATTCGCATAAATACCTTTATTTTGGGTGGTTTTTAATTTTTGCCCCTCAAATTAGTGGTCTTTAATTTTTGTCCTTCGCCACTATAAGAGATTAAAAAAATGATCAAAAATACCCTTAACAACAAAAAATAAAAAACATAACACATGAATTAAATTCGCAATTCATAAGTCTTTCCCTAATGTATGCCTTAAAGCATAAATACACACAGGTTATACCTTCAGGTATAAGTTAAGTAACATGAACTTATGCCTAGTAGACATAGGTTCACGTTATTGAACTTGTGCTTGGAGGCAGAAGTAACATGAACTTATGCCTGGTAGACATAAATTCATATTGTTAAACTTGCACATAGACACAAGTTCATGTTATTTAACTATCCGGCAGAAGTTATGTAACTTGAATTTATGTCTAAGAGGCAAAAGTTCATGCAATTGAAATTATGTCTTAGGGCAGAAGTTCATGCTAGGCACAAGTTCAATAATATGAAATTATGCCTTGGGCACAAGTTCAGTACGGAACTTATGCGTATGGGCAGAAGTTCATGCAATTGAACTCCCCCCTATTGAATTTGTGTCTTGGGGCAAAAATTCAATGCATGAACTTTTGTCTTCTAGGCTAATATATGCCTTGCAATTTTTTTTTTGACTTGTGATTTTTTTTAATAATATTAGGGGCATCTTGATTCCATTTTTATTAACAAAGATATTGAAAGATAAAAATTAAAAACTACTAATTTAAGAAGCAAAAATTAAAAATAATTCCAAAATAAAGACAGTCGGCACAAAAATCTGATTTCTTTTACAACTTTGAATTTTTTAAAGGCCTTGCCCACTAAATTGAACAAAAGATACCCATTATACATTAGCCCAAAATCCCAAGCCCCCATATAAAATTGAACGGGAAAAAACCATTTCTCGAAAATATTTTTCTAGATTATTTTAACAATTTATATCTTTTTAGAGAAAAATATTCTTAATATATATTACATGTATACATCTTTGGGGGAGGGTGAGGGTTCTTACAATTCGCATATTGTAAACTTTAATATTATATAATAGCGTGATTCAAATATTTTTACTGTTCAATCACACCACTATATACTATTAGTCTCTATAAACGTGTCTCACACATTATTCCTATCAATCATAATATATAATAAATAATATTATTTAAAATTATATGATATTTATTTTATGAGTACAAAAGTACTATTTAATCATATACATTTAGTACTTCTCATTAAGCTATTGTTTTTTGATTAATATCATTTATGTTTTGGATAAATTTCATATATATATATAAATAATACATAATATTATAAAATATATCAAAAATTTTCAATTTACAAAATATATCATTAATTTTGTTTTAAAAAAACATTCGCTCAAATTTTCTTTCAAAATTTTGTGTATAAAAATGGTATAAAATGTGTGTATCTCGCTCAAAATTTTGTGCATGAAAATTATATAAAAATCAGTATAAAATGTGTATATCTCACTCAACGACTAAAAAATTTGCTCAAATTCAGTATGAAATATGTATCTAATAATATAAAAGTTGTATAAAAATTCATATTACATTTTTAAACATTTAATACATCTACAACAAATATTGTATACAACTTTCACATAAATTTGATACAATCACAACAACATAAACTTAGATTCATACAATTGTAATATAATTTTATTCAGAACTACAACAAATCTACATTAAATCATCCTAAATTTGAGATATAAGCTCCCTAAGATATTCTCTATTTTTTGAAATCATACCCATTTTAAATTTATTTTAATTTTTCAAACCCAAGTTTCAACTTTGAAGGTTCAAGCTTCATACATGGTGGATTTCGAAATTGAATCTGCAGTTTTGTTCAAAACCATATCAAATCTACACCAAATCATCCTAAATTTGAGATATAAACTCCCTAAGATGTTCTCAAAAAATTTAAACCAAGCCTACTCTGATATTATTTTAAATTTTTCAAATTTAAATTTCAACTTTAAAACTTCAAAAATTTATCAATGGTGGAATTCGAGATTTTAATTTACCAAAAAAAATAGATAAATTGGAGAAATAAAGAAGAAGAAAAAGGAGGAGGAGGAGAAGGAAAATGATTTTTTTTCTTCCAGATTTGGAGAAATAAAGAAGATGGAAGAAATAAAGAAGAAGGAGGAGGAGGAGGAGGAGGAGAAGGGAAATAATTTTTTTTTAAAGTTATGTTTTGTAATATATTTGTTATATTTTATAATTAAAAAATTATTATTATATTTAGCAATTTAAAGTGTTAAGTAATTATGGGAGATAAATTTCTCTTATATTTTTAGCTACGTGAAAAAATGTGTTAGGATTATAATAAGGATTTCTTATACAAATATTATTTTTAAAAATCATAATTATAAAAGTTACAACTTCTTTAATAAAATTACATAAATACAAACTATTCAAAAATTTTTCTTGTTAATTACATTTTATACAACTTTTACTTTCCTAAAATATCTATTCTAATTAAATTAAAAAATATTATATACCTAATATAACAATTTAAATACACAAAATAATATGAAATACTCTCTTTTCCTTTCTTTCTTTTTTTTTTTTTTGCAGAAATTTTAAAAATCCTCCAAAAATCCCTCTATCTTCTCCATATTTATTTTTTCAAAAATTCCTATAATTTCTTTTTCTTCTCCATTTTTTGTTCTTCAAAAATTTCTCTATCTTCTCTATTTTTGTTTTTTCAAAAAATTTAAAAATCCCTCTTTCTTCTCCATTTTTATTTGATTTCCCAAGAATCCCTTTCTTCTCCTTTTTTTTTAATAAATCAGTTGTGATTTATTAAAAAAATATTTTTATTTCGTCGAAATATTTTAAGATACTTGAATAAAGTGTGAATTAATCCAAAGGTTCATCAAAGGTATTTATGTATTAATAAAAATTGTGATATAAAAAATAGATGCACATATATGCTTCAATTATATAATAATATATTGATACACATATGTATAATATAATATATAGTATATGGTGGCTAATAAATATTATATTTATAATCTTTATATGTGAAAGACTAAAGTAAAAGGAAAATTTATGGATTAAGAATATGAGAATAATATGAATAATTTTTTTTTAAAAAAAATATAATAATACATATTTAGTATATATATTGTATTAAATTTTTAGTATAAAAATTATGCATTATATAAAAAATAGATGCACATATATGCTTCAATTATATAATATAATATATTAATATACATATGCATAATATAGTATATGGTGTCTAATATATATTATATTCATAATCTTTATATGTGAAAGACTAAATGAAAACAAAAATTTATGGACGATGAATATGAGGATAATATTAATATTTTTTTTAAAAAAATATAATAATACATATTTAACATATTTAGGATATATATAATATTAAATATAATAATACATATTAAGTTTTTATCATATTTAATCTACTTAAATTATGGAAGAAATTAATACTTATGTCATTTATAAAAAAATATCATATTTATAATTTTTATCCATTTAATTGTGTATAATATATATGCTATATATTATGTAATTAATAAAATAGTTGTAACTTTTATAATTATAATTTTAATAAGTTGTATTAATGTAACCTGCTCTTATTATAATCCAACATTAAAACTTGGGCTAGTGATCATATATTGTATTTATGTTTGTTATATATTGAAAATCATTTTAAAGAAAGATTTTACAAAAAATCTCAGTTAAAAATATTAAATACTTTTTTTTTGGTAAATAAATTTTTTATTTATTACCAAGTAATACATTTGGTTCAGAACAAAAACCGATCAAAGCTACTCCCAGCTTTAGCCCTACCAATCTATTATTCCATTCTAAAATTTGCTAGGCTATACAGGATAGTAATTCAACGTCCTAAGCCTCCTTGGTATTGCTGCATTCACATTGCCTCTAAAACACACATCTTGGGGATAATGATTTTGATCAGTGTATTTACATCCCTTTTGAAAAATTCTAAGATTTCTCCCCTTCCAAATATGGTATACACAACAAACTGTCACCATCCTAAACACTTGTGCTGCAGGTTGTTTCCCTTTCCAGGTTGCCATCCATTCAAGTTCTTGCTGCCACCCTCTTGGTTGTCTCATAATTCCCTGCCATCTTAGCACCATCTTCCAAATATATACTGCATATGGGCATTCAAAGAACATGTGATTGATATTCTCTAGGCCACTGCTACATAATACACACTCCATTGTACTTTCCATTCCCCATTTATTGAGTCTGGCTCTAGTATAGAGTCTTTCCCAAGCTGCTAATCTGAAAATGAATATCCATTTTGGAGCTTCATAATTGTTGCATACCAGCATCCTCCACCCCACCTTAGGGAACTGGCCTTGCATCTTCCTATAGAATTGCTTGATGGAGAATTCGCGCATTAAGAGGTATTGATCATAATCATATCCGGCTGCTTCAAAGTACTGCTTTGCCTTCAATATCTTCAACAGTAGCCACGATGCTTGTTTAGGAACAATTTCCCATATCGGTGAGGACTTTATGTAATAAGAATGGACCCATTGCACCCATAGCTTATCTTTCCTGTGGCTTAAACTCCATAACAATTTAGCAATTGCTGCCTTGTTCCATATTTCTATATCAATTAGATTGAGACCCCCTGCAGTACTTTGTTTACATAAATCCTTCCAGGCAATAGGTGCCTTGTTACTATCTGCAGCCTTTCCTGTCCACAGAAACTTTCTACATGTAGTAATGATAAGTTTTATAATCTGTTTTGGTAACACAAAAATCTGGGACCAATACTTCTGGATAGCTAACAAGACACTCTTGATAAGTTGTACCCTCCCTACATATGATAACAACTTTGCTGTCCATGAAGTTATTCTGCCCATCATTTTCTCCAATAGTGGTTGATATTGGATGATAGATAGTCTCCTTGTGCTAAGAGGAACCCCTAGATACTTGAATGACAATACTCCTTTGGTGAAGTTTAGTACCTGCAATATTCTCTCTTGGTGCTCTGATGGTACACCTCCAAAATAAATGGAGCTCTTACTTGGATTTGCAATCAGCGCTGAAGCAGCAGAGAATTCTTTAAAACATTCAAACAAATGATAAACAGATGCAGGATCACTTCTGGAAAATAACAATAGGTCATCTGTGAATTCTAGTTGCACAATCCTCATCTTCTTACACTTGGGATGATACTTGAAAGCTTTATTATCAGCAAGACACTTCAAGTATCTGCTAAAATATTCCATAACCAACACAAATAGGTAAGGAGATAGAGGATTATCCTGCCTTAGACCTTTCTTGGCATCAAAAGGTTCCATAGGATTTCCATTGAGCAAGATGGAATCGGAAACAGTTGTTACACACTGCATAATCCAGCCTATAAACTTGGTAGGAAATTTTAAAGCATTCAATACTTGCTCTAGAAAAGGCTATTCCACCGAAACATATGTCTTCTGCATATCCACTTTAATCATGCATTCTGCTGTACCCTTTCACTAGGTCACATCCCAAGATTATGTTTTTTTTTCAATTAACTCCACTAATACATTTTTGTATCATTCAATTTTTTGGCGTAAGCTAAAGTTTGTATGATATCACCGTACCCAATACGAAGATAGGATAAAGGGTGTCAAATTTGGTCCAAAAATAAATGATCTGCCTAGCCCGCTTAATATTTTATGGGTTGGACATAAGTAATTTTATATTGGTTAATTTTAATTCAATCCAACACAACTTGTTTTTAAGTGATCTTCAATTTAGTCCAATTTTAGTTCATATTTAAAATTAACTTTAATTTGTATTTATTACTTAAGAGTTTACTTTTATTCTTTTATGGATGGGGGCTTTGGTCCCAAAACGGGAGTGTTCACCCCAACCTACTCTGCAGAAAATTACACTGTATATATATGGTGAATTTTCGATGTTCTATGTAAATATATAAATTTTGAATCCCCTTAACAATTAGCTCAATGGTCTAGAACATTCAAAATGCGCTCATAATGGCCAAGATTTGATTCTTAGGGACTGCATTGTTTTTTACAATTTTATATTTCAAACCTCTAAAATGAAATTTTTAAATCCATCACTATGATCGATAATGATCGACAAGCAGTAACTATGACGATAGAAGATGCAACAGTCGCAAAGTAGCAGTAAGCGAAGAGTAGGATTGTGTATTGATCGGTTCGATCTGATTTTGAAAATGATTGGTTCTACTTAGTGGTTATCGGCTTGTAGACATGCTAAATCATTAAAGAACTACTAAAATATCGGTTAATCAGTTATTATCTTTATCGGTTTGGTTATCGGGTTAATTGTTAAAATTTCATATAAAAAAATCCCACAAGTCATAAATATGTTTCGCTAGAAAAAAGTGGATAAAAAGAGAAAGAGTATATAGAATTCGCCCAGTTAAAGCAATCAATTTTAATTTGAGTAACATCCTCTTCACTTGTCATTGACACCCGGTTCATCTTCTTGCTAGAATACTTATATTTTGAAGGCTAAAATTGTAATTTAATAAATTATTATCAGATTATCAGTTCACCCAATTAAAAAAATTTATCAAACCAATAATCGAACCAATAGCTCAAACAATAAATCAATAATCAAATTATTAAATTAACAACCTAAATTATTAATTTAATAATTTAATTATTAATTTAATAATTTAATTATTAATTTAAATTATTAATTTAATGTTAATTTGCACAATTCTAATAAAGAGAAAGTGGGGAGAGAGAGGTTGTCTCTTATTCGGAGAAAAATCCAAGATGTGCCAGCAATCACTTAAGAAAATATGGGTTTCTCGCTTCTCGGTTGAAATTGCAGCATCTTCATTGGTGTCGCCAACTTCTGGGTGTCAACGTCAAAAGTGTACAAAATATTTCATTTTAATTGGTAGGTATATTAAAAATAATTATTTTAAAATATTTACTAGTTTTAAAATTTAAGAGATAATTAATCATATTTTTCTAATTCTACCCTTAATACTTAAAGTCACTCTAAAATGTGAAAAGAATTATTATTATAATCTCTATTAATTTTTTTTTAATAAGTATACAAATTTTATCCTAATAATAAAGATGAAACAGACAGATTAATTTATTACTTTCTCTATTCATATTTTTTTGTCCTTCATATAAAAAATAAATATTTATTTTTACTTATTTAATTTAAAAAAATTAAAAATAATTTATTATATATATATTATCTTTATTATTAAATATTTTACATATTTTAAATATATTTTTTAAAAATATTAAATTTAAAAAATAATATAATAAACTAATTATTTTATTAATTACTTTAGAAATGTATCAATTCAAATATGAATAAGTAAAAATTAACCCAATGGTTGCTATTCACACACAACTTCAAGCTAACCAGGGATAATTCAGTGGATTCATAGTTGGCGGGCATTTAATGTCTAAGCATCCTAATTATATGGTATTTCTTAATTTATTTATCTTAAAAAAATTAGTACTTTTTTCAATTATATCAAATGTTTATAATTGCGCTTATACTTGCCGGATTTCCAAACGATTAGAAATTATAAAGTCAATTTGAAAAAAATTCCTTATTTGGACGTTCACTTTTTTATTGTAAAAAAAATCTGAAGTTACTTAATTTGAAATCAAACTTTAAAATATTGAATCAATCTGATTATCTATGATTTTAATTTTTATTATTAATTATTTCTTAATTCAAAAATTGAAAATTCAAGTAGAAGGGAAGAATTTTCCACATTCTACTGTCAAGAAAACAGCTAAAAACACTTGGTTAATTTTTAGCTCGTTAAGGATGAAATTTCAAAATTCTCAAAAACTAATTGACTATCCCGACAACCTCATCTTATTTTTACCTAAAATCACATTGAGTGAAGTTTGGTGAGTGCCTGAAATGTGTGAGCATGACATGTTCAGTAGCTAATTAATTTCTCTAATTTCTTTAAATGAGCCTTCATTCGACATGGGTCTCATTAAACGCCGTGCTAGTAGCTAAACTAATTTTGAACAAGAATTTTATTTGTTCATATTAGGATTATTACCTGTAGTTGATTATAAGGATTCAAATTTCAACTAGGCATGAATATTCCTAATTACTATGGAGTCTAGAGGCACATTATTAGGACTATCTTTACTTGTAATGTCTGATTGTTACCAAAATTGTAGCTTAAGTTTAATTTCTTGTCTCTCCTCAGCTTTTCCTACTTCTTGTAATGTCATGCATATACATACAGTGTTGTGAAAGTCTCACTGCTAAGATTAAAAATTGTCAGTCATCAGTAAGTTATTTTTATGTGATATGAAGATCACGAATTTAAACTATGAAAACAGTTTTTTTGCAAAAATATAGAATAAGACTATATATAATAGACCGTTGTGGTCCGACACTTCCCAAACTCTGTGCATGACGAAAACTTAATGCACTAAGCTGATTTTTTTCCTTTTTTTTTAACCTTGTAATTTAATGCATTTCCTTTCAAGTAGCAAAAAAAGAACTTTTTTTCTTCTTCTTATTTTTGCTTTTGTTTTCTTCTTGGATCAGAGTTGGGTTTTTGTGAGAATTCTGTACCAGAATTTCTGAGATGTAATTCAAATTCCTACTTTTGATGTGTAAACTGTTGTGCCCTAAATCCAACCTCACATATGATGATTTGAGCATATATTTTTGTAAATATTATTTGATATAACTATATGACATCTTATATTCTTTTATCATAGCTATTATCAAATTATTTGATTAATTAATACGATAAAATTCTTGATTAAGTTTTGAGACTTGACATCATGATGGAGATCATGATAACGAGAGAGTCATGTCTCTTATAACTTAATATAAAATTGTTCTTGATCGTAGGATTACTAATTAAGACATTAATGATCCGGTTAGATCAATATGCATATGGTGGTCTTAATAAGATAAAGATTAGTTGATCTCATTAACTAAATCACATATAACATAGATGATGTATATGGAGATATGATCATTGAACAGACTTGTTGGATAATCTCTAATGGTTAGAATTACCATAAACTGTCACTAGAATATTATCTTGAAAAATGTGATGTAAGAGTTTTCTTTGATCTGCAATCCTCATAGTAATTAAGTTATTTATTGTACTTTGATACCAGACGCTCATGGACCTAAGGAAATGGTTGAAAGGATATTGGGTATGATTAAATACTTGTATAACTAATTATTGATCAAGATGGAATCTGTTAGCTCTTGGTAGTTAATGAGTTTAAACTCTATGTTGTCATGAATTATAAATGACTAATTAAGACCTTGGCCAGGGCAATTGAATAAAAGAAGAAAAAATTTTCTTAGGTCATTCAATGGTCAATTATAATTTGGCATGTATACATAGTTGATCACTTATTGGGATTTGACAGTTAGATCATATCCTAAGGTGATTCAGAGCTATAAAAACAGAAGAAAATACTACATTATTCGTTTACCAATTCTTGAGACTAACTTGTATACTTCATGCTATTCGGTCGTTCTGGAGTGTTGCTAGACGCCAACTTAAATTTACATATTGATATGATCAATTTATTATTGGGCTAGTAATAAACCTATGTGTCCGCACGGCATAAAAGGACTTGTGAAAATCCAAAAAGGACTCACGGCCGTCCTTATTCTTATGAATTAGATTCAGGTTTTCCAATGAGAAAATTTTCATAAAAGTTTAATTATGGAATTACATTTTTATCTCAAGTAAATTATTATCTTAGTTAAATAGGAAAAAAGTCTATGGGTGATCTATATAAAAGATGATGGAAAAGTTCCATTAAGTTTATAAAAAAGATTTTCATGATGAGAATAGTTTTTATGAAAGTGGATGAGTTTTACATCTGAAGAGAAAAAATTAATTTTTTGTTACGTTTATTGTTGTTTGAGAATTTTGAGAAAAATTCTAACACAATATTCATAAATCAATTTGTTTGCGAGTTTCGTTGATCAAAGAATTAATAGCAAAGATCATTCTCGATGTGGATATATATAGATTTTTCATACTATCGAAAAATTTTCAATTACGACTATCGTTATTAAAGTTGTTTTGAAACCTATTCTTTTAGATGTAAATAAATATTACAAATAAATCCCTTTAGAATTACTTTTGGATTTTTGTGAGAATTCTGTACCAAAATTTCTGAGATGCAATTCAAATACCCATTTTGATGTGTAAACGTGACCGCGCGCCATAAGAAACAAAACTATCTCTCGAGGGATTATGCCTTTGTTTGGCCTAATTCATGTGTTTTAGTTTGGGTCAATTATTATATCAATTTTTACCAAATAAAGATGGACAAAATGTTGGGGACCCGCCCGAATATAGGCCAGGGCCATGAGGAGTTTGATTACTGTTAGATTAAGGGTGTGTTTGATATGAAAACAAATATTTATTATATTTAAAAAATATTTTTGTAAGAAAGAATTTTTAAAATATGAAAATAATTTTTTTAATACAAGTAGAAAAAATAAATTTTACAAGTAGCATTTCATGTTGAAATCTTAGAGCAGTTGTTGGAGTAATTGAGGTCCAAGATGTACTCCCTCCGTTCTCTTTTAGTTGTTATGTTTACTAAAACTAGTTGTTCAGAAATATTTCCCCTGTTCCATTTTAATTGTTAGGTATATTAAAAATAGTTGTTTCAAAATAGTTGCTAGTTCCAAAATTCAAGAGATAATTTTTTTCAATTCTATCCTTAGTACTTAAAATATCAATAGAGAATTATTTTTTTTTCAACTTTGCTCTTAATATTAATTATTCTAGAACTAAAAGGTATGTAAATAGTATAGGGATTAAAGAATTAATAAGGGATATATACTAGTTAAATTATACTCTGTTAATAATTTGATCAAAAAATATCTCTATCATCAATATTTTGCTTCAAAAATGTCGCTACGGTTACTTTTAGATCAAAAATGTTATTTTCCTAATAAACATATATATATATATATATATATTTTTTTTTTAAACACATAAAATATTATTTTTAAAGAATCATTTTCTTTTTTTAATTTTTTTAACTAATGAAAAAGTGATAAATAGGATTTTTTTTCTTAATCTCATTTTATCAATTAAAATATAATAACCATATGCACTTTTTAAATTGATAATATAGCTTATATATACATTAATCATAGTAACCTCATCATTAATATTTATTTAAATAATAATAAAAAATTTCTAATAAAATAAAAAATATTTCTATTTCTTAGTCATTTTCTAGTTGAAGTAGGATAAACATTTGCTAATGTATTTCTTGATTTTAAAGTTAAAATGAAAAAAAAGGATCAACAATAACTTTATCGATGATATTTTAAAGATATTTTGTGATTTAAAGCAATATAATAACTTTTCTTTATAATATTATGATTGTTATATCTTAACGTTAAAACCAATTATTATATTAGCAAATGTTTATCTTTCTTCAATTTAGAAATGATTAAGAAATAAAAATATTTTCTAGTTTATTAGAATTTTTTTTTATCATTATCTAGATAAAAATTAACAATTAATTACTATAATTTTATATATATAAAAATTAATGATGGGTTGCAATATATTTTTATTAGGAAAATAATGTGTTTAAAAAATAATATGTTTATTAGAAAAATGGCATTTTGACCCAAAAGTAACAGTAGAGATATTTTTTGACAAAACTATTAATAGTAGACACATTTTTGAAATAAAATATTAACGGTAGGGGCATTTTTGAATTAAATTATTAACGACATGGGCATTATTGGATCAAACTATTTATGGAGGATATTTTTGTTCAATTTCGCATAATTTAAGGATATTTTAACCCTTTTTTTCAAAAATTAATAAGAAATATATTAATCAAATTACACTTTTAATATTTTTTTTTTTAAAAAAACAGTTACGGTAACAATTAAAAGTGTACCTAAAGCTTAAAAAAGATAGAGTCAACTGGATAAGGAGTAAATTTTGAAATAAATTTAGTGACTAGATTGGATTGAGATAGAAATAAGTGATTCATAAAGCGGCTTGATAAGCTGAGTTTAGAGCGTAAAGCTCAAAATAATATAGTAGCGACTGAGAGAAGACTAATGTGAAAGGGTTATCAACATTTGGTTTTGATTTCTTGAGAAAATTTAAGTATCAAATTCAAAATCTTAAAGAAATGAATAAAAATGATACTAGAAATTATAGATCCCTTTTTGAAACCTTTATACATTTTAGCAGTCTAACAAGCCTTACATTGATTTCTTGATGAATCATAGATTTTGAAGTGCTATGTATTTATCTTGGTGATTTGACAAACCTGCTATGAAACCGAATAAGAAATACAAGGGATCGGGTTTCTTATCCATGAAGTCAACTTACAGCTGTAAAAGAAACTTTACAGCTATCCACTGCAACTGCAGCACAGTGGCAGCACTGCTGCGATCCTAGCTCTTGTCCAACGGGCAAAGTCTCATCTCTTATTCATCCTCTCATACATATTGAACAAAACAAAACAAAAAAGAAAAGATGATTTTTGCAAAACACAAAAAATGAGGTTTTATCTTGATTTTGCAAAGCCGCCACACCTACTCAAAGACAAAGATGTATCAATTCTGAAGAACTAGCTTTTATTCACATATTGTGTGTTAAATTTTAGGTTGTTGAGTCTTTGTCATATTTTCTTTGCATTGTAACCTACTCCTCATTTTGGAAAGTGTTTATAGGTCATTTCTGTTCAATGTTCGAATCTTGTGGTAGGCTAGAGTTACCGTTGGTTATCTTATGTAATAGAATTATTACAAAAGACTTACAATAGAGTTGTTGTAAGAGCAAGGGATTTAATTTAGTTCATAAGTTGCAATAGATTTTAATCTAAACACTGCCCAATTGTTAGTAGAGTTTAAAAAATCCTACTAGGGTAGGTCATAGTTTTACTCTCTTAGGCAAATTTTTTTTTTTATATAAACACTTGGTTTTATTTACTTTATGTTCTCAACTGCCGAACCAGGTGAAAAACCTAGTTCTTTATACTGTTTGGTGGACTCTTGCAAACTGTCAATTGATATTAGAGCAGAGACTTTCTAAAAGTTTAACACCTAGAAAGAATCCACTCAACAGCTGTCCCACCAAACCTGGAAGAAGGTCAATCTACCACTAGACCACCCAGATTTAATAGCCAGTACTATGGGTGGCGGAAGACCCGAATGCACGACTTCATAATCACTGAAGATTCTGAGCTATGGGACATCATGAAAACACAAGAAGAGGAAGGTGCTCAACCTATTCTCAAGACAATAAAGGAATACAACGAGACAGATAAGAGAGCTGTGGAAAAGAATTTTAAAGCAAAGAAGTTCCTTATCTATGGAATAGGATCAGATGAGTACAATAGGATCTCAATATGTGAAATAACATAGGAGATATGGGACGCACTGCAGACTGCTCACGAAGGGACAACTCAAGTAAAGCAGTAAAAAATTGATATGTTGACCATTTAGTATGAACTTTTTAAGATGAAGGAAGGAGAGTCCATACAAGACATGTACATCAGGTTCATAACTATAATAAATGAGCTTCATTGTTTGGGTGAAGTCATTAAGTCAAACAAGCTTGTTTGAGAGTAGTGTGTTACCTAATTTCCGAAAAAGTAAAGTGCATGCCATTTCAGAAGTCAGAGATCTAGATAAAATCACCATGGATGATCTAATCGATAACCTCAAGGGCTAAGAGCTGAAGAAACAACAAAATCTTGAAAGAAGAGAGATAAAAAGAGAGAAGAGTCTAGTCCTCAAAACTGCCAAGAGTGACTCTAGTGAATATGATTCTAACATGGCTTATCTCATGTGCATATTTTAAAAGCTTGTGAGGAAAAATGACAATTTTCTCAAGAAAAGGAGTACAAACAGGCACCCAAAAGAAAGTGACTGTTTCCAAAAGTGTGGAAATCCTTGACATTTCATCAAGGAGTGTCTTCTCCATAAATAAGATTACTACAGGAACTCTGAGAAGGCACCCAAGAGGAACTAGGTGCCTAAGAAGTTCAAAAGAAGAGAGACAACTAATATGGTCGTGAAATAAGCTCTGGCTTCCTGGGGAGATCCTTAAATGAATCTGAGGATGAAGGAACTCAAGAAGATGCTTCTATGCTAGGCCTAAATGAAGTACCCTCACTCTATGAATCCATATCTGCACTAATGGCCAAATCAGATGATGATAATAATGAAGAGACAAACTTTCTTGACATTCAGAAAAATCTTAAAACTTATTCTCAGAAGGAATTGAGAGCTCTTGCTAAAGTATTAATAGATGCATATCATGATCTCATCAAAGAATAGCTATTGAATTAGAGGAATCTGAAGTAGAAAAGAACTCCCTTATTGATAAACTTACCAAGCTAAATGAAGAATTCATGAAAGCATCTAGACAAATCCTTGCTAAATAATAAGCTTAAAAAGTGCTTGGATAGTGCATCTAAAGTAAAGAAAGCATGTAGTGAAAGCTAAGGGGAACTAGAAAATGAGATTAATAATGTCAAGCTCGATCTTATTACTCAACTTAAAAAAATGGAAAACTTGAGAAGGACCTGAATAGAGTCAAGACTGATCTTGAAAAATCACTTCGGTGGATATAGTCATATCATAACATACGATCATTGAGTGATTTGAATACCTCATAACACATCGTTCTTATGGTATTAAGCATTCTTAGTCCCTCCTTGAAAGTACGAGTTTATTGATTAAATTATACGAGGTATTACACTCCAACTAGCCTGGATTTAGAATCGAAGGATTTGGAAGACCGACTAGGTTTTTCTCCCAGATAGGTCCGAGCAGCTATAAAGAAAATTAATGGGATTTTTTTTGGCGAGGTGCTGAGTGAGAAGGCACAGTGCTAGTCTTATTTACCCCAAGGCAAATAATCACGGGATCATATGGAATAGGAAAGCGAGGGTCAACCATCTGCACTAAATCAACCTCCCCAAACAAACAACCAGCTTCTTCAAGAATTAGAGGTTGAGCAGCTGGAGCCTTCGGCATAAGAGGAAAGATATCATCGCTGGTCTCTTTATCACCAGAGTCTAGCGATACAAAAACTATTCTTTCAGTCCCCGAAGCAGAAATGAATGATCCATCGCCCTTATCAACACGCGAGGCATGATTGATGTTTTTCTTTTTATATAGAGGAGAAACGGGAGGCAAAACATCTCCTCGACTATAATAGTTAGGTCTAAATCCCACTTAAAGATCTAATGCATATGTACTTGAACTTTTTTCATGGAAAAGGGAACTTCTTTGGCTCGCAACTCGAACGAATCCTTTTGAAGACCTACAATAATAAGTGAAATATTAGTCAAATCACTTGGTTTAGATATATTGAAACATGATAATTGATTACTGTGGTTTTTTGCTTTTCATCCCTTGGAATCAGAGATAGACTTTCACATCCTCTTATCAAAGGTCGAAATACTCAAGATGCTCCAGACCTAGTCGTTGATGGGGATATCCTTTGAAGGCGATCAGGCAGGAGCTGAATAGTAGGCTTATAATTAAAGTTAACAACAAGATGTTAAAATTCAAAAAAGATAAAGAAGAAAAGAGTAGTCAATAAGCGGAGAGGGCCTACAAGAAAGGTTCTATGATTTTGGAATTAGAAAGTTCAGAACTAAGTCCTTGGTAATAGCGATCATATACCTCTCTATCCAACACTGTTCGAAGTCATCATCTAGGCTAGACAGGATGGCCTTATTCCACCGATGAGCAAGATTTATGATATCTCCTTGAAAAAAGTGAGGGGAATAAGAGAGAATGAGATAGTCAAGACAAAGGGTTTCCCAACCTTGTCAGCTAGGTCCCAAAGACATGCAAAGACCCTCCAAATATGAGGACCCACTTGGCTTGACATACCCAATAAGTCTGGCAGAACTAAATTATGACTTCGTCAATGGCATGTTTTCCGAAGTTGACAGTGAACGGGAACACATACACATAGGAATGGATGTCTTTGTGGAAATTAATACTCTCGATCACGCTGGGATCAAATATATGACTTTCTTTTACGGCTATTTGTAGTCAATATGTATAGTGGAGAGGTAAGTCTCGATAATTGAGGAGACATATTCATTGACTAACTTGCTCAATCACTATTTTGAATAGTTGAAATTGTCTGAGCTTTGAAGTTATTTTGAAAGCTCCATGACTTTGGAATTTTCATATCAATGGAGGGTTCTGGAGGTGGGCCTTTGATCCCTTTGTCTTTCTTGGTCCGCCACCAAAAAGTGAAGCCAAATGTGATTGGTTAGTATTCTCGGATGAAGATATGGTCAAAGAATATGAAGGTAAGAAGATTTAAAGATATGAAAATTTGAAGAGATCAAAATCTGCATATTTGAAGATATGAAGATTTAAAGATTTGTAGAAGACAAAAAGAATCTAGAGAATCATAAGAGATGAAAGAGTGAAAGTTTATGTAAAAGTGTGGAATTTATAGAAGTTCAGACAGTGAGGATCATCATGACCTCGATTTGCACGTTGTTTTTGAACCACATCTTAGAGGACACATGCCACATCACATTTAATGTGATAAGAAAGATGTCTTTTCAGCTAGCAAAAAATGTTTCTGTTGCCTTTCCTGCTAAAGGTTTATGCGATTTTTCCTTCCTAAAAGATTTGAATACTTATCCTTTTCTCAGTTATAAGTTGATAGAATATTTGAAAATCGTGGGACTATCTGTATAGAGAAAAAAAATCTAACATGTGGCCAAATAGGATAAGAACACATGGAGGCAAGATATCTAGGAGATAGTTGGAGTAACTGGAGTTAAAGTAAGGAGTTTTTGGTATCAACATCCAAAGCGATTGTGCATCTGGAATCAGGTATTTCTGTAATGATATTAAAATCGAAGTTGTCATTAAAGGGGCTTAGAGCGCATAACCCGAAGCCAGGTTTGTGGCATGTGGCCTGATGTTGAGGATAGAAAAAGAAGAAGACAAACATACGTCTTAGATTATATAAGATTTTGCGAATCACGACGGGTTTACAGTTAATACGTATAACGATATTATACGAATAAAGCATTTTTATTGGACGATATACTACAAGTCCTAAATGGTAATATTTTATTGTCTAATGTTCTCTAGTCAATGCATATAAATATTGAAATTATTCATTCGTAAAGGAGATCAACTCTTGATAATACGAAATTACTTATTTACTTTCGGCTCTCATAAGTTTTCTGTCTTACTTACTTTACTTGTTCATCAATGGCAAAACTCGTTAAGAGCGCACATACTGGATGTATCGGATTCGGATACAACAGATTGAGAGAATAACTCATCACTTTACTGCTCATTCATTTATTCCATTCACCTACACTTTAATGCTCTTAACTTTTACTATTTTTATCTATTTAATCTCAACTTTATAAGTTAAATCAAATTACGTATTCTTGATTTTATTATAAATGCAACTGTATCAATTTTCTGGTAAATAATATAGTTTAATTTGCACGAGAGTTTAATATATAATATAAGTTATTTATACTCTTTTTATTTTAATTTATATAATGTAATTTGACCGAGCATAGAGTTTAAAAAATATGAGAGATTTTGTGATCTTTCAAAATTATCCTTAAAATAAATAAATTTTTAAGTAGAATTGTATATCTTTATGGAAATTATCCCAAATAAATGGGACCCAACATGATAAAATATTGCTAGTGTCTTTAAATATTTGCCAAATAAAAAGATATGTCATTCTTTTTGAAATATATATATCCTAAAATGAATTGCTTAGCTCAATGGTAAAGTGGTTCAAATTTTCTTCAAGTTTATTGGTTCAATTCTTGAATTAAAAAAACGTCTTTTTTTTAAAATTAATTAAAAAGAAATATGTATCATATAAATTAGAATTGAAAAATATAAGATGGGAGTAAAAATAAGTTTATCACTATTTATCGTGTTAAACACTGTTAAGACTACTTGGTAAGTAAGAAGAAAAAAAATAAGGAAAATTATGCTTGGATTAAGACCATGGTTTTTCAGGATATTGCTATATATATTCTACAGTGGTTCATAGCAGATACCTTTTTCAGTTTAAAATAAGCGGTGTTTTTAGTTTGGATATATCCTTTAAAAAAATTACTCATTCTTAAAAAATAAGATGCATTTTTACTAACTTGTCCTTAAAAATAACTTGAAAAAGATGCAACTTTGTAGTAGTTTCTTAGTTATATAAAACTGTTTTTATTTAAATCACGATAATAATGGAAGAACATAATTAATGTCTTGTTAATTAGGTAAAATACCACTTATTTTAAAACAAAATAAAAATAACTAAAATGCGATTTATTTTAAGACGGAGAGGGAGTAGTATATTTCCGTAATTAGGTACCATAAAAAAGCATTGAATTTAATAACTTAAACTACCAAATAATTCTCTCACACTTTCATTATTTATTTACTTCAAATTCCATCTCTATAAAAACCCAAAGGTCTCACTAGCTTTTGTACCCATCACTCAGGCAAAACCATTTATTACTTTATCTTGTCTAAATATTTCTTTTAAAGAAAGAAAATGGTTGGCAAAATTGCAAGTTTGTGGGTTTTGTGCATGGTGGTGGTTGCACCCCATGTAGAGGCATTTACCTGCGGTCAGGTTCAAGCTGCCGTGGTTAACTGCGTCCCGTATCTGCAGAACCGTGGCCCTCTGGGGCTCTGTTGTCAAGTCATTAAAGGTCTGTTGAATGCTGCTAAGACCACAGGCGACCGTAGAACTGCATGCAGTTGTCTGAAATCAGCTGCTAATACTATTAAGGGCATTGATTTTGGCAAAGCTGCTGGTCTCCCTAATTCTTGTGGCGTCAAAAGTCCCTTCAAGATTTCCCTCTCCACTGACTGCTCCAAGTACGTTATAATTCACCTTAATTATTCTTCCTAACATAATGAATTTGGGTTTGCAAATGACTAACTTTTTTGGGACAAAACAAAAAGAAAAATGTGATACAATAGCAGGAAGTTCAAGAAAAAAATTAGAACTTCTGAGATTTAGTGGTGTTAAACAAGTACAATAAAACACATAATTAAGGATTAAATTGAAATTTTATAATTAAATTATTTCTAATTAATCTATAAAAATTGGCATTCTTTTTGGAATTTTATTAAAAAAATTATGTCTAATATTACATGTTACATAAGAATTGGGGCTACCTCGCATTGTTAAGTTAATTAAATAATGGAGTAACACCAAACAGTACTCCCTTCCTTCCTATTTAGTAGTCAGGATAATTTTAAATAATTTTTTTAAAAAAATTAATTAAAAGTGTAATTTGACTAATGTGTTTCTTATTAACTCTTTAATTTTTGTCTATATATGTGTTACTTAATTTAGAATAATTAATGTTAAGGATAAAATTGTAAAAAATATAATTAATTCTCTTTTAAATTTTTAAATCGACAAGTATTTAAGAACAATTAAATTTAGTATACTTGAAAACTAAAACGAAAGAGAAAAAGTAGTAAATTAAGAACTTCAGATCTCAATACTTGCTATATATTTTTCCTGACATATTAATTGGCTGATAAATTGAGAAGATTATTGTACATACAGCCATAAGTTTCTTGGTTAATGTTGGTTTAATTGGTGATGCAGGGTCCAGTGAGGCTGATATACAATCAGTATTTATAAATGGTGGTAGCACTATCATGCATGTGAAGAAGAATAAGATGGATATGGATCGACTTTAATTTGATCCTGCTTAATTATTGGTCATGTCTTGTTGTCTTTTTTTGTTTTTCTTTGGTTTGATAGTCAAGTGTTGTAATAAAACTTTGGCGGTTGGTTGCTCTACAGTCCAATCTTGATAAAGACATATTATATCGATCTTATTTAGTTCAACATCTCTTTCACGAATTTATTTTTTGTTCTTTTACGTACTCAAGGCGTAGTTTGCACTAGTGGTGTCTCATCTGATTCTCTTGTGAATGATCTTGTTCTTAATATCTGATGAAAACATTTAAGAATTAAACCTTAACTCAACTCTACCTACCGAGGTAATAATGAAAGAAGGAAAAACTTATTAACATGCCTCTGCAATTTCTTGTTTATAAGTATTATAAACAACTATATTGATTACTGAGACTCTATTAAGACACTGTTTCTAGATTCACAGGACTCTAAAACCTAAGCTCTTAAATCAAATTTGTCACTACCTAAATTCGGGGGTCTAAAACCTATGCTCTTAAATCAAATTGGTCACTACCTAAATTCGAGGGTCGTGATGGGCACCTAAAGACAGAGGCGGACCTACATGCACGTGCACTCGTTAATGCTGCTTTCCAAGTTGCGACCTTGGATCGAATGCCAATTGTTGCATTTTCGTTATCCTTTTGTTGTTTTAATTAAATAGCGCTTCTCTTACTTCTTCCTCACCTTTAATTCTCAAGTCCTATTCTTGAATTCTCCCTATTATATTGAATTCGCTAGTACTCTTGTCTCTCTTTCTTACCACAGTTTGCCATTCATCTTCTTTATTTTGCTCATTGTCTTTGTTGATTTTGGATTGTATAGTGGGATCAACTCCCAATCTGACAAGATTAGAATCTTCACCTTGAGTAGCATGTTGTTGTTTACTCTGATCCTTGAACAGGGTTCCTTCATCCTTGTTTCTTAATTTATGATGGAGTTTATTACACTTCTCTTCATTATGTGTTAATTTAGAAGAGTCCACCAACGATTTAGGGATCAGGTTCCTAGAGTTGTGCAACACAAATAAGACAAATAAAGTAAAGACAGAAACATAAACCAGATTTTCACGTGGAAAACTTTCTTGCTCAAGGAAGAAAAAACCATGACCTACCTCGTAGGATTTAACAATCATCTTCACTAAAACTCTGAGCAAAAAGTGATTACAGACACAAGCACTTCATGAGATTAAACTCTTAATCCCAGACTCCCTTGAAGCAGCTCTACTACAAGGAACTAATGCAACAACTCTATTACACCTTCACAACCAGCTAACTCTAGCTATCACTCAACTAACTCTAGTTGAAAACTCCACACACAAGTTGTAAAAATGATTACAAGAGAAAAACTATCTACACAAGTTTCACAATGAAGGCAGGTGTACATTCAGGATCAATGATACTAGCAAAAACAAAGAGCAAGAAACTATTCAACTTCTTCAAAGCATCCCATCATTTTTGCATTCAGAGAAATGAATCTTCACTTTTTCTCCATGGCGGCAGTAGAGAAAAATATTGAGAAAAGAGAAGCTTCCTTTTCAGATTTTAAAAACTAGGTTCTGAAAAGATGTCCAAGGAGAATAAATACGAGAGCACATAACCGAAAGTGAAATCCTATTGGTTAGTACTCTGCCTCTTTGACACGTAGTGGTGCTCTTTATCTGCACAGCAGCAGTCCCACTCGCAGACAAAAAATAGTACATTTTAACAGCTGTAAGTTTTGTCTGCTATCTATCACACACTTCAAAAACATCTGAACCAGGTCCCTGCATGATTTGTCTATCATCAAAACAAATGCTCAGACACACTACAACAATTTCTCCCTTTTTGATGATGACAAACCCCATTGATTTCTCTTGACTTCATATTCCCCCTAACTCCATATTCTTCCTCCTTCCCTTCATTCTCTCTTCCTCTTTCCCTTCATTCTCTCTCTTACCCCTTTTGGCATTATTAAAAAGAACACACAGTAAACCAAGCAGAGCACAATTTGTATCAAAGATAACTCATGGTCACTGGGGCAACACTAACATGAATAAGCAATACGCATAAGAGTAAAGAAATAACAGTAGAGAAGGAGCCAACACGATTTTAGTAACCATAATTAGGAAAAGTATTACAAGCATTAAGAGCAAAATCATCATTAGAACATCCATAGAGAAACACACAAGGCCACGAGTAAGACGGGAGTAGAACACAAGAGGCAAAGAAGAGCAAAAAGAGAACAAGATCTAGAGTTAAGGACAGGATGGGCCATAGAGCTTTTGAAGCAAGAGAGACATGCGCTCATCAGCAGCTTCATGGGCATGTAATAATTTCTGAGTGAGTTCATTGACCTTGGCTTTTAACTCCTTATTCTCCTGGCAAAGAGCCTGCATTGGACATGGTCCCTCAGTCTGAGCTGCCTTCAGGTTAGCAATTTCAGCATCACGTTGAGCAAGCAGAGCAGTCAGCCTTTCTACTTCTTTTGTGGAATTTTCTTGAGATGCGATCAAGTCAGAAATGATTGATTGAGAACCTATACCTCCCCTTCTTTTAACACACTCACATTCCTCAAGAGTAGAAAGCGTAAACATCTGCTTCTTTGATCCTGGAATTCCCTTTTCACATGGAACTTGAAAGTAGTCAAACACTCTATTCATAAGAAAGCCATACCCCAGCCCATGTTTCCCATCTTTAACAGTCATGATTTTGTGCATATGCTCAATCATGATAGCGGGCAAACTTATGGCTTGAAATGTACTTAGGGCCTCTATAAGGTAAAGATCCGCAACTCCTGCGATTGTTCTCTTCTTAGTCCGTGGAAGCAAGACTTTGTTGACAAATTCAAAGACTAGTTGATACTCTCCTTTCAACTGCTTCTTGAAGAGTCTTTCACCAGAAAGAGTATCTAACTTCCCAATCATTTCCATAAATTTTAGAGATGCACACTCGTCCTTCACTGATTTAATTCCCTCTATGGGAACTCCCAAGATTTTTCCAAGTATGGCCTCATCAAGAACAATAGAGACCCCATGAACCATTGTGCTTAATTCTTACCCTTCCTCAGTGAATGCCATTTCATGATAAAATTTATGAACTTCCTTTTCATGCAGATCAGGGACAGGTGGAGAGAAAAGATCTTTCCACTCCTGATACACTACCATCTCAATCAAATCAGCCATCCCATGCATACCAACCACATCGAGATCAAACATTATGCCTCTCAATACCTTTTGTTGCTTCATTAATGCTTGACATTCTACTCTAGCAAGAACCTTAGATACAAAATAGATACCTGGTCCCTCAGAGGGTCTATCAATGGACAATGGATTTCGTTTGGTTCTGATGGAGGTGACACTCTTGGCAGGCACATCTTCAGCAAGGGCATTTCTTGGTCGCCTTCGAAGCTGGAAGCAATCCTCTCACTGAGGAATCGTTTTGTCACTATGGAGCGGCTCCTGGAGGTAGGTGGTGATGTCCATTTGCCTCACTTCACTATAGAGAGTAATATGTCTTTAGGGTCTTTTTTGCCCTCCTCTAGGTCAAGATCATTTTCTGGTTGAACTGGTACATCCTCCTCCACAATCATCTTCCTCTTGAGTTTTCTCCTCTGTGTCATTTTCCGTTGGTTGTCCTTTAATGCATCCTTCATCATCCTTCTAGAACTTGACCTAGTAACTGGGGGACGGACCTGGTCCCCTGACTCCTTCTGGTGTGAACGAACTGTCAACTTCTTAACTGTTCATATTAAAGGCTGATCATCATCACTTAAATCGACTTCATTCTCAGCCTTTCATTGAAGATTTAGAACCCCTGGAGTCCCATCCCATTTGGGAGTAGAAGACAGAACTGGAGATTTTGGTATTGAGGAAGGAGATTCAGATAGGGTTCTTTCACTGTTGGGAGAATGTTCTCCCCCCAAGGTCATTTGCGTGAGACTTTGAATAATCAACCGGTCACCATGCACAAGGATATTGGAAGAAGTCCCTATTTCCACAGGAAAATCCCCTTCGAAAAGATAATCGTAAGAAGTTTCCAGTGGACTTTTCTCAGGAACAACCTCGGTAGCACTGTTCAGAGGTTGTGAGGGACCAGATGTAAATAACAGACCAGGGTTAGATAGGCCAATCTGAGTAGAATTTTTAGCAAAGATGTTGACCGGAGGATCATCAGCTTGGAGATTTAGAGAGGTATTGAGATCAATTGGGGTAATGGAGGCATTACAGCGTGGAGAGGTCATAGATGTTTTTTCAATGGGAGGGATTTGAGGTGAGTCTGAAGATTTTGAGAAAGAGTGTTCAAAAACAGGCGGAGTAACAGTTGTTTCAGAGAGAGGGGCTGAAGAGGGGGTCGGGGAAGTTGGAAGAGACATGGTGGAGGAGAAGAAGAGTGAGAAAAAGCCGAGGGTTTTAAGAATTTTTTGAGCAAAAATGGAATAGAGGCAGTAGAAGAGAGGAATGGGGAAGACAAAGGAAAAAAGAGATGGCTATTTAAGAGGAGAGAGGCAACATGTCAGAAGAGGGAGAAAAAGGAGGCGACGATTCGACTGTTGTCCTTTTTTTTTTAAAAAAAAAAATTGAAACTCCAGAGATGTAGAAGGGAGGAAAACAGAGGCCTTGTATGATTACCTTTAGATGTATAAAGAGTTATTTGCAAGTAATACTTGAAATACTAACCTGGGGAGGACCTGGTACCTCCAATGAATATTGAATCATCTTCTCCGACTCTGTCCTATTTTTTTCCTTCTTTGCTTAAGCTTACCATGCGTGTATACCTAGTTAAGGTATGGAACTGAGCTACACATTGATTGAAGAGCACTCACTCGGATACCTGTTGTTTATTCATAGCCAAAAGAGAGAAAAGGTAAAAAGAGAAAACAAAGGAATAAGAGACTAAGTTAACTTTATTAACCCCAACTTCATACGATTTTTCTCAAACTGGTCCCTGTTCAAGGCCTTCGTGAAGATATCAATAATTTGGTATTCTGTCTTGCAAAGCTCCACTCGAACATTTCCTTTCTCCATATTGTCTCTCAAGAAATGATGACTTAGCATTGGTGTTGTCACACATGAGGGGCACACACTCCGAAAGGATCCCATAGTCTTCAAGTTGCTTCTTTATCCATAATAGTTGAGCACAACATGAGGCCGCCGCTACATATTCGGCCTCAACAGTGGAAAAAGCCACTGAATTTTGTTTTCTTGAGCACCAAGAGATCAGTGATGGACCAAGAAAATGAGCCATTCCAGAGGTACTCTTCCTGTCCACCAGGTATCCAGCATAGTCAGCATTCGAATATCCCACTAAGTCAAATGAACCTCTGAAAGGATAGAAGAGAAATAGATCCGGAGTTCCCTTCGAATATCTGAGAATTCTCTTTGCAGCTTTGAGATGAGACTCCTTTGCACAAGCTTGAAATCAAGCACAAATGCCCACATTGAAAACTATATCAGGTCTGCTGGCAGTCATATATAGAAGAGATCCAATGATTCCTCTGTACATTGTTTCATTTACTGGGGGACCCGGTTCGTTTGCATCCATCTTTGATGAAGTACTGATTAGTGTATCAATTGGTTTAGCACTGTCCATATGAAATCTTTTAAGAAGCTCCTTAATGTACTTTTGTTGACTAATCAGGATGCCATTTTGAGCTTGTTTCACTTGAAGCCCGAGGAAAAAGGTTAGCTCTCCCATCAGACTCATTTCAAACTCACTACTAATGAATTTAGCAAAATCTTCACATAGGGAGTCGGCTGTAGCTCCAAAGATGATATCGTCCACATACACTTGAACAATGAGAAGATTCATCCCTCTGGATTTCAAAAAGAGAGTATTGTCAATTTTTCCTCATTTGAAATCATTATTTAGGAGAAACTTGGAAAGCCTTTCATACCATGCCCTAGGTTCTTGCTTCAATCCATAGAGAGCCTTATCCAGCTTATACACACGATGTGGATGATCAATATCTTCAAACCCCGGAGGTTGCTTCACAAAAACTTCCTCTTTCAAGTACCCATTCAAAAAGACACTTTTGACATCCATTTGAAATAACTTGAACTCCATAAAGGCTGCAAAAGCTATTTTCATTCTTATTGCTTCCGTTCGTGCTACAGGAGCAAAGGTTTCATCATAATAAATGCCTTCCTCTTGATTCCCCTGCACCACCAACCTAGATTTGTTTCTTGTAGTATTACCTTTTTCATCCAACTTATTTCTGAAGACCCACCTGGTCCCTATAACGGTCCAATATGAGGGCTTAGGAACTACATGCCAAACCTTGTTCCCTTCAAACTGATGAAGCTCCTCTTGCATTGAATTCACCCACTCTACATCAGTTAGGGCCTCCTTGATATTCTTGGGTTCTATCTGTGAGATGAAGGATGAGGAGGCAAACATGTTTCTGGATCTGGATCTTGTGTGAATGCTTGAGTCCAAAGATGATAATAAATTATCCAGCGGATGTGAAGACTTGTGCTTCCAGTTTGATCTTCCAGTCTCCTGTTGATCATGTGAGGTACCTGGTCCTTCGTCTGGGAGATTTACAGGAGAATTCATATCCAACTAATTTTCAGGAACATATTCCTGACCTTCATTGCTCAGGATATCTTGGCCTCCAGGTGTTTTATCTCTTTCAGTACTAGGCTGTTCATCATCATCATCATCTTTGACAGGATCTTTAGACTCCTCCTTGTACAAAGCATCTCTTTGTATTTCCCATGTCTCCTCTAATTCAGCATCATTCATTTTATCAGCATCACTTAAATCACTGGATTCATCAAAGATCACTGAACACTTTCCTCAACACACTGTGTCCTTTTGTTGTAGATTCTTTAGGCCTTGCTGTTGGAAGAGTATCCCAAGAAGATTCCTTCATCACTTTTGGGATCGAATTTCCCCAAGTGTTCCTTCCCATTATTCAATACAAAACACTTGCATCCAAATACACGAAGATAACTTAGCATAAGCTTCTTCTTGTATAGCAATTCGTAGGGCGTTTTTACAAGCTGGGACCTGATCAGGCATCTGTTAACCACGTAGCAAGCAGTATTCACAGCTTCTGCCTAGAAGTTTTTGGCCAAATCTCCATCAACTAGAAACGTCCTGGCAATGTCTATCAGGGTCCTGTTCTTTCTCTTAACAACTCCATTATGTCGAGGGGTCCTTGGAGCTGAAAAGTTATGACTGATTCCCTTTTCTGCACAGAAAGCATCAAATCTTGCATTCTCGAATTTTTTCCCATGGTCAGACCTGATCCCCACAATTCTACAATCCAACTTTACTTGTATTTGATTTGCAAAGGATTCAACTACAGGGAAAGTTTCATCCTTAGATCTCAAAAACATTGTCCATGTAAACCTTGAATAATCATCAACGATAGCAAAAATGAATTTCTTTCCACCTCTACTTGCAATTTTCACAGGCCCACATAAATCCATGTGAAGAAGTTCTAGAGGTCTTGTGTTGCTCACATCCTTTTTCTTCTTGAGGGAGGACCTGATCTGTTTTCCCTTCACACAAGCATCACAGATTTTGTTCTCTGCAAACTTCATTTTGGGGAATCCACGAACAAACTCTTTGGAAACCATTTTGTTAAGAAGAGAAGAGCTTACATGCCCTAATCTTCTATGCCACAGAACTGAGTCATCCTCCATCGCACTCAAACAAGTGAGATTTTCACCAGTTATAGAGTCAAGATCTGCAACATACATGCTCTTGCATCTCCTTGCAATCAAGATCACCTCCTCGGAGTGAAGATTTGTTACCGTACAAGCAGCAGACAAGAACGTGACCTCATTTCCCTTATCACAGATTTCAGACACGCTTAGAAGACTGTATTTTAATCCATTGGCATAGAAGACATTTTCTATAGCATTTTCAAGAGATTTCTCAATTTTTCCAATACCTAGAATGTGCCCTTTCTTTCCATTTCCAAAAGAAACACTTCCTCCTTGGAAAGCTTTGAGTGAGAGAAAATCTTCCATCTTTCCCGTCATATGCTTTGAGCAGTCACTATCCATAAACCAGCTTTGGCTGTATCCTCTCACTCCAACCTGCAAGATTAGTCATAAGTTAGATTTGGGAACCCATTTAAGTTTGAGTACCCAAAAATGAGACAAGGGATAGATCAGGCTCCTCTTAGTCCTAGAGGGTTTCTTAATTTGAGATTTCCGGGAACCAGGTACCATGGTATCTCTTTTGACTTCGGAGACCTTTAAGAACCTTTTTTCAGCAGCTTGACTGGTAGGACAGGCTTGTTTAAGATGACCATTTCTACCACAGTGAGTGCACAAGAGATTGTTAGGGCCAGACACATACTTTCTATGGGGATTGTAAGGGGAATTAACCCTTTTGTACCCTAACCCTTCTCTATCATTGGACCTTTGATTTGTTAGGTTTGCCAAGATCTGAGAGGAGATAGTCCACTTGAGAGAGTTTTCAAGATCAGTCTTGATTCCAGCCAGATCCCTCTCAAGTTCAGAGTATCTCTTCAGAGAAGCAGTAAGATTCACCTGAGTTTTTTTCAATTCAACTTCGAGATCAGTATGAAATTTTTTAATCTCATCAGTTCAATTTTCTCCACTTTGAGACATCTCACTGATTTTTTCATTTAATGGGAGATTCTCAACTGACAATCTTTCCAGTTTCTCCTTCATGTCATTCAACTTAGAAATCAACAAAACCTTCTCAAATTCAAAATCATCAAGACTTTTATTTAAAGCATCCTTTTCTTTAGAGATATCAAGAAAGGAATCGATTAAAACATTTGCAAGAGACCTCAACTCCATAAGATTATGGTCCTTAAGATTCTTTTTAATATCAAGGAAGGTTACTTCTTCTTCTTCATCTTCGTCTGATTTTGCCATGAGAGCAAACATTGAGTTGAAAGGCGTGTCTTCATTTTCTGCGACCATCATTGAGGTGTTTCCAGATTCCTCACCATTTTCTGATTCTCTAGATGAGTTTCCCCACACAGCAAGAGTCTGCTTTACTATATGATCTGCAGCTACCCTTCTTTTGAACCTGTCAGGGACCCGGTCCTTCTTTCTGGCCTTGTCAGCATTGTTCTTGAGATATTCCTTGTACTCTATTTTATGCATAGGGCGATTCTTAATGTAGTGTCTTGGTCTACCACATTTATGAGAGAGGTCATTTGCATTCAAAAACTTGCCAGCACCTGACCTCCTTCGAAAACCTCCATTCCTTTTGATGATTTTTTGAAACCTTTATGTCAGATACGTCATAACCTCATCTTTATCACTTGAGTTTGTCTGAGTAGTCTTGAGAGCTAGGCTCTTGTACTTCCTTGACTCATTCCAGCTTTGATCTTGTTGTCTCTTGAGCTCATACGTTTTCAGATTCCCAATAATCTCATCCATTGTAAGAGTTTCCAAATTTCGAGCTTCTGTGATAGCATCTACTTTACTTTCCCAAGATTTGGGAAGTACGCTAAGGATTTTTTTGGGAAGTAGGCTAAGGATTTTTCTAACCAGTCTGCTAGGCTTGATTATTTCACCCAGTCAGTAGAGCTCATTGGTTATAGAAGTGAATCTGGTATGCATTTCCTGGATTGATTCTTATTCCTTCATAGCAAACATTTCGTATTGTGTGATCGGCATATCTACCTTCGATTGTTTAACCTGGCTTGTTCCTTCATGATCAATTCTCAAACAATCCCAAATCTCTTTTGCTGACTCACAAGCTGAAATTCTGTTATATTCATCAGGTCCTATTCCACAAACCAGTAGCTTCTTGGCTTTGAAATTCTTCTCGATCTTCTTTCTGTCACTCTCCACGAATTCTTTTCTAGTCTTAGGAGCTGACTAGTGACTTCTTCCTCAGTAACAGTCTTCATGGGAACATATGGACCATCAAGAATAATGTCCCAAATTTCACTATATTCAGCCATAATGAAGTCATGCATACGAGTTTTTCACCACCCATAGTATTGTCCATTAAAACGAGGGGGTCTTGTTGTTGACTGTCCTTCCTACAGATTTGGTGGAGCTGCCATCTTTTCAGGATCCTTCGTAGGTGTTAACCGATCGGGAAGAGACTGCTCTGATACCAATTGTTAACTTAGAAGAGTCTACCAACGATTTAGGGACCAGGTTCCTAGAGTTATGCAACACAAATAAGACAAATAAAGTAAAGACAGAAATAGAGACTAGATTTTCACGTGGAAAACTTCCTTGCTCAAGGGAAGAAAAAACCACGACCTACATCGTAGGATTTACCAATCATCTTTACTAAAACTCTGAGCAATGAGTGATTACAGACACAAGTACTTCATGAGATTAAACTCTTAATCCCAGACTCCCTTGAAGCAGCTCTACTAAAAGGAACTAAGCAACAACTCTATTGCACCTTCACAACCAGCTAACTCTAGCCAGCCAACACAGCTAACTGTAGCTATCACTCAACTAACTCTAGTTGAAAACTCCACACACAAGTTGTAAGAACGATTACAAGAGAAAAACTACCTACACAAGCTTCACAATGAAGAGTAGGTGTACATTTAGGATCAGTGAAACTAGCAAAAACAAAGAGTAAGAAAATATTCAACTTCTTCAAAGCATCCCACCATTTTTGCATTCAGAGAAACGAATCTTCGCTTTTTCTCCATGGCGGCAACAGAGAAAAATATTGAGAAAAGAGAAGCTTCCTTTTCAGATTCCAAAAACTAGGTTTTTTTAAGATGTCCAAGGAGAATAAATATGAGAGCACATAACCAAAGGTGAGATCCTATTGGTTTGTACTCTGCCTCTCTGACACATAGTGGTGCTCTTTTTCCGTACAGCAGCAGTCCCACTCGTAGACAGAAAATAGTACACTTTAACAACTGTAGGTTTTGTCTACTATCTATCACACACTTCATAAAACATATGAACCAGGTCCCTGCATGATTTTTCTATCATCAAAACAAATTCTCAGACACACTACAACACTATGTCACTGAATTTTGCATAAAAATAAAAAGTTGGGATGGTCTCATATTCTACTGTTTGGGTTATTACTTCAGTGATGCACTTCTCATTCATTATTTCAACCAAGACTTCATTTATCAATGGCTTAGTCAAGTCAATCTCCACCCTTACCTTCACAGTGGTAGGTTTAGATTTGGAAATGGTGGCTTTATCCATCACAAGCGGGATGCCTATAGGCTCCACAATTTGAAAAGTAGCATCCCTCAAGAGATCTGGGAGGTTGATCCAAACAATAGCCATGGTACATTCAACATTCGGTTTAAATTTAGTGCTCTATTTCATAATTTTCATGATGTTTAACCCCCCATCTTAGGCGAAATAAACTTTTGGATGAGTTAATGACCTACCCATCTGATTCAGTCCATTTCTTTAACCAACTCAAATTCAATTCAAACTACCAATTTGCCGCCCGTAGTTTGAATATACAAGGGAATTTAAGAAAACAAAATACTAATGTTGAAGTTATTTTCTGGTATGTACGTTAGCTAGTAATTTCATAAGCTATTAGTCAAACAACTTTGAGGGAAAAAATCAATTTACTCAGAAGTAGAAAGGTTGCTCATTCACTCGACAACGATTCTGGGATTTACTCCCCAGCTGAAAACAACACAATCCAATTTCTTCGAAAAACAAAGTACTACACAACGGATCTCTCAGTCCACAACATAATTATTTAAATTTAGATGTTTAACAACAAAGGTTCCAAATGAATAAAACTGACAATTACAATTAAAAATAACCAAACTATTGAAGAACTTAATTTCATCAACTTCATTATCTTAGTTCACCTTCCTGCAATTGACACGAATCTGGCCTTGACTCCCAGTCAACGGCTTGATATTACCCATCTTAATCATAGACTCAGCGAAATCTTTGGAGAAAGTCCTTAGGTTCGTACTATATGTCTTAACAAGCTCATCAGTATTTCCTCCACTAAACAATGCTTGATCAGAATGTAAAAGCCCTTTCTTGGATACCAAATTACTGAAATATTTCGAGTCGAAAAGAGCAGGTGTAGGATCAAGGGATGCAAGATTGGAATCACCTCCACTCTGTGGACAATTCGCTTGGCGTTGACTTGCAAAAGTGGAATCAATGTTGTTAGTCTCATTATAGATGCGATTCCTAAAAGTGAAACACTGAGCAAATCCTAGTGTGTGACCACCGGAGAGAGCGACTAGGTCTTCCTCATCCAATCCTTGCTTCTTGAAGTTGTCGATAAGTGCAGGTAAGTCCATCAATGGAGTTGGAATGTCATTGTTGGCCGTGGTTCTACTTGCTGTAGTGGAATCTCTTCTTCCTAGTTCCACTTCCCATGTTGGTCCATGTAACTGTCATGTATAAATGTTTCATTTTAATTATACACTAGTAAGTTCATAACATTAGCAACTTAAAAATTTATCTGGAGAAAATCTACTACGTAAAAATATCGAATTGATTGATCTATATCTTAATTTGGGTATTCTAGTTTAGTTTTCTTTTGTAATTGATCAATTTTTAAATAGTTGACGATTTTTTCTAAATAATCTTAACAATCATGGGCCGTGTATTAAACATCAATTATGGTTAGGAAAAAAAATTGACAAGAGAAAGGTAAAGTTTTAGCTTATGTTAAGATAATTAGGGAGTAATACGCACAGCAACTACGGAGTCACGGGCTGCAACTGCCAAGATATCCGCACAAGATACAACTGAACGTCCACAAACTTTATCAACCTCCGACTTAATTCTATCAATCACCTCAAATCCTCTTGCAGAATTGTTATTAGCACGAGAAGTCTTTTCACTGTCAATAGTATCCGTTTGGTCAAGGAGAATCGAAGCATCACAACCCTGCATTTACAAGACATGCATTAGCAATGACATCTCAAGCAACCAAAACCAATGTACGCTAGAATGCTTTCACAAAATAAGAAATTAGAATGAAATGATAAAAAAAACATTAAGTGGAAGAAAAAAAACTCACGTTAACGAAACAATCATGAAAATGTAATCGTAGCAAAGAGGCACCCATTCGCCTCTCTTGCCGGACTGCATCCTCGACAACCCGTTTAATGGTTGGTAAAGCTTCGGGACAAACATCATCATAGAAATCAGCCGACAAATCCGAAAGAGCCATGCCTGCTAGAGAAAACAATATGACTAACACATGAAGAAAGAGGAATCTACTTGAAACCATATTTTGTATAATTACTATATATTTTCTATGAAATTCTACACTTATTTGTTGTATTTCGATATTGTGATGATGAGAGTAAAATGAGGCTGTATTTATAGGTGTGAAAAATGTCGACTATGGTAACACGACAATGGTTCTAGGTTTAGCAACTCTCATGATAAGAATGAGCCACACTTTTGACTATTTCTTAGAAGACAATTTAAAAATTTTTAACACGACAATGGTATCAATTCATGCACGAAATGTTCAGACTTGGTAATTGATCATCAATAATTGCAAATTAGAGTGGGTCGTCGGTCTTATAATTAAAAAGACTATCAGTTTTGACTTGGCAAATAAACCGTACGAAGTAGTTTCTCCTTGTATACTGATTGCATTTCATTTGTTAATTGTTTTTCTTCTGACTCTCATCATAGGCGTAACTATCAACTGTAAATTTTTTAAAATTAAATCTATCACTTTAAAAGTCAAAATATAACCCCGATTTCATATTTTTATTTTTATTTACTTTAAAATAAGGTAAATTTGTATTCCTCTTTTGTATTAAATACCGCACATCCCATTTTTAATGCATGAACCAGACATTTGTTAGAAAAAGCATTTTACATTGAATTGTAATCCACTGATTATTAATCTTTATATCATACAATCCTCATATTATAATCTCTGCATAATTAATATTGTCCGTGCCCTGAATGACCTCTGATGAAAAAAATGAACAATAGAGCTGGTGACAGAGAGAAAATTTAAATAAAAAGAACCATTTTGCATGAGGATATGGTCAAAAGATTTACTTCACAAGAATGGTTTATGTCATTTATTAGTCTTGTATCGTAAGAGGAAGTTATTAATTAATTAAGGAGGAATTTGCACATTAATAATAATATTATAAGCAACTACCAACTCCAAATTTGGAGAAAAACTCAACTTGTCTTAATAAAAGAAAAAAAGAATTAGCAAGAACAAAAGAGTGGAGGGTAAAAAACATATTTAAGGAATTATAGTGTTTTGAGTTTCATGCGTGAACTATCAGCTGTGTGTGAACTATTAGCTGTGTGAATGTTTATCGAAATACATCTAAACTATCAGTTGTTTCTTTTTCTTACCTGAACGATAGTAATATTCATAGAGAAAAAACGAGCAATTGATAGTTAAAATGCGTTTTGATAAACATTTGATGATATATAATTCATGTAGAAAATGTAAACACTTGATAGTTCGGATAGAAAACTCAAAACACCGATATACCGACATAGACTATATATATCTCAAAAAAATAACAATATTCAACGTGGATTATATCTAGAAAAAAAAAACTCTTTTTTAACTAATGTCAACGTTAGCAATACATGCAAATGATTAAAGTTGTAATGAGGGTACCATTGGCTAACATTGATGATAATTTCTCCATTAGTTCATTAAAGAATAGAGTGGATACTTGCCACCGTTCTACTTTATTGGCTCATTCATTATATTAATTATTATTTATAAGGGTATGCTAATTCAATATTAATCAATTAATGACCCATGGCCATAACGCGTCTCACCAAGAAATATTTTAAACAAAATAGAAGATATCTGATCAGTAGATCAACAACTATGTTTGAATAATACGTTTTTATGTTTCTTTTTAATTTGTCAATGTATACTGATTTTGGAGAATGAAATTGATGAAATTTTTATTAATTGAATTCGGATAGAATGTAGGCAAAATTATCTCCGCAACAAATGGTATCTTTTACTAATATTTAGGCAAAATTATAGTTAGTTTTTTATCGTTGTTAACAAAATTATAGCTATTACCAATCTAGCTTCCTTTGGTCTTGGAATATATGATTCAGTTGCTACTTCTATGATATTGAAGGCCAAAGTCCAAGATTTAAGGGGGGAAAAAGAATACTATGATTCAGTTGTTATCAATTTGAACAAGTGCTAATTGATGAGAATAAAATAATGAAAAAAAAAAGAAGAAAAGTTTATGGTAGTAGCCAGCAAAGTGTCGATTCTTCAATTGTTATGTTGTCAAAGTTGAGGCCTGCAAGTAAATATATTAACGAATTAACCTGATTAATTATTTCGTTAACTGGCTAAGAAGTCATCTATTTTCTCAATTTTGATTTATGTGACGTACTTTCTTTTTTAATTCTGTATCAGAGAAGAATGACACATTTTTATATGTAGAAATAATTTAACTTTAAAATATCCATTTCATCCATCAGATAATTTATAGTCATATATATCTATGACTTGTTTTAAACCACAAGTTTCAAAAGTCTTCTCATATTTCTTGAACTCAGTATCTAGTTAAAGTACATCACATAAATTAAAATGAAAAAATATTTAATTTGAGTAATTGATTATTCTTCCGACAAATATTTCAATTGTTTACCGATGAAAGCAAGCAAGAATATAATTGGGGTAAGAAAAGGAACCTATCTCATTAATCAAAATCGGCTATACTACAAAAAATATTGCCGCAGGATCTTCTCACTATTTTCTTTTTTCTAAAAAAAAATTGTGGATCTTCTCACTTGATGTACAATTTATCTCTACTTTATATACATACCTTCGATTCCTTAAATTTTAAAAAAAATTAATTTATATACGATATATATTAATTGTATAAATTCATTTCACTATTAGGTCACTTTAATAGCAGTTTAAAGATAGCTTTTCTTTCTTTATTTATTTAAAATATTCCATGGGATGGCGGGAGTTTGGCCTGGACCCTGTCTCATAAATAAGGAAGTAAATGATAGAAATTCAAGAGAACAGGAAATAGAATCTAAACTTTTCAGAAGAAAAAATAAAATGGGGTATTTTTTTTTTAAGAATAAAATTGCCACCATCATTCCATCAAGGTTAAGACCTTATGTCAAGAAACTGACTTGGCCCTTGTCTTGCCCTTTCACTCAATGCAAAAATAGTTGAAAGAGGGGGCATAGATCTTACCCCTATGGCATAAGTTATTAAGCTATAATTGACAAGAGATGTGGAAATGAATCTATACAGCTTTCATATAAATTATATACATGGAATCAACTAACAAAAAAAAATTATTTTTATCATATCTTCTTTTTATGCTAGATAATTGACATTTGTCAAGTTGAAATACCTTCATTTTTTAAGGTAAGAGTAGTAGAAGGTGCTGTTTCAAACTTGAGTGCAAGTTTAGCAAAAAAGGTCTGTAACTTCGTTGGCTTCTCTGAAGAAATGAAGAACGGTGATATCTTTGCCCTCCATGCCTGGATAGTATCTTGAATAATTCTTCTAAGTTTAAGATTGGTAGTATCTTCGTTCTTTAGCATATCCATAGCTATTAGTGATTCTAATTCAAATTGTAGCTTGTCAAAACCAAAATGTAAGCACCATTTCAAATCATAGTTAGCAGCCTCAGCCTCAGCCTCAGCTTCAGCTTGATCATTGTTACCGCAACAATTTATTACAGAGAGAAGAACATAATCAAATCCCCATGACAGTTCCTAATTTTACTCCTCCAGTTTTAGTTTTCCTATAATGTTATCATAACTTCTATGAGAATTTACTTTAATCAACCCTTCTGGGATTTATACCACACCACCTCTTTCCAATTTATAATTGGTTTTAGTCTTTCAACTGTGCTACAAGTCTCATTCCATCCACCTATTATGTTGATATTTGGAAAAGTAGTAGCCATAAAGGCTTTGATATGATGTTCCAGAATATCTGATGCTCCATCTTGTACCTCCTCATTTTCTTGTTGTCCCCAAATTTACATGATGTCCCACAATATAATAATTGGCATGCCATGGTGTAAAGAAATGGATTTTGGGCCTAACTCATTCCCAAAAGCTAGCTTGTGAGGGGAGGATTATCTCAGTCCATATAAAGAGTTCACCCATCTCTTTAACTACCGATAAGGAAACCTTTTTTCATTCTTCAACACCCCCTCATGCCCAGGACTGGACATCTGTTGCGTGGGCAATTTTAATTTGAGGGCACCCTGTTCTTGAATTAATATCCCACCGCTGATTAAGAGTTCTTCTGATGTTCCAACGATTGTGAGAAGTACCAAGTGGACCCCTTAAAATTCTCCATAACTTGTCTGTCACCTTTAATGAAAATGTGTCTAATGGAGTCATCTACAGGGATTTGGCAGCAAAAACATTTAGATATATTGTGGATACCAAATCTGGAAATTGCTTCATTGAAGAGAACCTTTCCCATCTACAATCTCCACACCAGAAAAAGAGAACTTAAATGGGATGTTGTTATGCCAAATTCTGCTTAGATCTTGCTATTTTTGCTCTTTTCTTTGTCTGATAATTTGCCATGCTGAGTTGTTGGAGTATCTTCCATCCGGAGTTTTCATCCTTGTATTGCTGATCACCAATATCAACTAGACAAATAGATTGGGCATTAATTTTGGGAATGTTCCAGCCCCCGTTGATTTATATAACTACTCACTATTTCTTTGAAATTTCTGTTAACATTACGAATGATTCCTGCCAAAGGTTCATTTCTGTCCATTGTCCCACCAAAAATTAGTCTTTCCTTCATGGATTTTTCACAAAAGTCTACTTTTCACATTGCCCCTAGCACTGATCATCTTGATTTCATAGTATCTAATTCTTTATCTTTCTGAGTAGATGGGGCATCCAAGTTGTGCAAATGGAAAGGACTTTTCCATATAGCCAGTACAACTTCTTAGCCTATTGATTCTACATGCACTAGCATTAGAATTAGTTACGAAGACACTTTTGTTTTCATTGATTTTCTGCCCTAATGATCTTTTATATCTTCTAATCTGCTTCATGATGAGTCTTACTGAATTGTTATTTCCACTATTAGATACTACAATATCAACAACATATGCAAGATGATCGATTCGCCTGTGGTCCCGTGCAATTCATGGAAAAAAAATAAAGTGAGAATCAGTAATTAGATTGTTTAAAATTTAGATAGTACTACTTCTACTGCAAAAATGAAAAGTGAGGGGATAAAAGGGTCCCCTTATTTTAAAACCCTCGGAAGATGTGAAAATCCTCTCCAAGCACCATTTTTTAATTATAGAATACCAAATATTTTTGAAATTAACTTATCTACGGTGTTAATCCAATTCTACTTGAAACCAATTTTTTTATTACTACATAAATGAATGGCCATGGCATTGTTTTATAGGCCTTTGTCATATTCAATTTGATGATCATTTTTTTTTAGTGTTATGATTGTTGATTCTTTGAACTATCTCTTGGCCAACATCACATTTTCAATAATTAATCTACTTATAGCAAAATCACTTTAATTGTTAGAAATTAAATTTGGTAGCAGTGGATTGAGCCTAATGGCTACAATCTTAGAACTAATCTTATTTGTAAAATTACTGAGATTGATTGGCCTTAGATATGAGAAAGTAGCTGGAAAAAGTCCACTTTTGGTATCAAGGCAAGACACATGTGAGTATAATATTTGGTGAGACTTTTAGAAAGTATTACTCTGATACCAATTGATGGCTTACATGAGTCCATTACTAGTCAAAGGAATCAGGTCATTTGACTGTCACCAACAGATAATCAATCAACAAATATCTCAGACAGTAAAAGTGAATGACACGAGATATTTACGTGAAAACCTCCTTGCTCAGGGGAGTAAAACCATGACTTACCTCATAGGATTTCTCAACAGCTTCACTATACTCGAGCAATAACAATGACAGACTCTTGTATTCTAGAGATTAACCTCTTAATCCTACCCTTAATAAATCTATTACAAGACTACAAGGCAATAACTCTATTGCAAATCCTTGACCTAGCTAACTCTAGCTGATACAAATACACTAACTCTAGCCCAACTACCAACCAACTCTAGTTGATACAAACACGACTAACTCTAGCCCAACCACCAACTACCTCTAGTTGACGTCTCTTTCTAAAAACACAAAAAAGGTTACAATAGAAATATCTACACAAGCTTCATGAATGAAAGGTAGGTTTACACTTTAAGAATCGATTACAAAGACTTAAAACAATAAGTATTAAGAGACAACTTGAGTTGATCACGATCAGGTCCCTTATTGATGACGCTTTGAATGTCAAGAGCCCAACGACTTTTGCAGAGAGAATATGTGGCCTTTTTCTTGAATGCAAAAACTAGGATTTGTTTTTTGTTATCCTATCATATATGAGAGACCAAAAATCTAGAAGTAATCTCATTGGATAGTACATCTGTCTTGCTAAGCCTGTCGTAGCTTCACCAACCATCGCAGAAAAGGTACACTTTACAGTTGTATGGTGATTGCCTAGTGCACATGAATGGGGTCCTTGCAAGAGATACAAAATTGCGAACTTGATCTCTTGTCAGTTTGTCAATCATCAAAATCAAGAGCATAATAGAGCTTTTTAGAGCAAAAACGTAAGTAAATTTTTTTAAAAATAATTTATGCAACTAATTTGTTTTATAATATATAATTTGTTAAACAACTCTGAAGCTAGTGAACCCCAAATGAAATAACAAGATTCAAATTCGTAGAAAACCAAATTTCATATTACCACACGTACAACTTTCAAGGATCTTCAATCTAAGTTGACTTATTTAGGAAAAACCAAAAACGTTGCAAATGAGCAAACATCACGAACAATTACAATTGAAAATAATCAAATTCTTGAAACAATTGATTTCATCAGCACCGCTTAGTTCACCTTCCTGCAGTTGACACGAATCTGGCCTTTCTTCCCAGTCAATGGCTTGATATTACCCATCTTAATCATAGACTTGGCAAAATCTTTTGAAAAACTCTTTAGGTTTTTACTATATTTCTGAACAAGATCATCAGTCTTTCCTCCACTAAATAGTGCTTGATCAGAATGTAAAAGCCCTTTCTTGGAGACTAAGTTACTAAAATATTTAGAGTCGAAAAGAGCAGGTGTCGGATCAAGGGAAGCAAGATTGGAATCACCTCCACTGCGTGGACAATTTGCTTGGCGTTGTCTTGCAAAGTTGGAATCGATGTTGTTAGTCTCATTGTAGATGCGATTCCTAAAGGTGAAACACTGAGCAAATCCTAGTGTGTGGCCACCGGAGAGAGCGACAAGGTCTTCCTCATCCAAACCTTGCTTCTTGAAGTTCTTGATAAGTGCAGGTAAGTCCATCAACGGAGTTGGAATATTATTGTTGGCCGCGGTTCTGCTTGCTGTAGTTGAGTCTCTTCTTCCTAGTTTCACTTCCCAACTTGGTCCATGTAGCTGTTCATGTAAAAAAAAATTTAGTTTGATTATACTGAAGTTTCCTAACATTACTAGTATGTATGTGTGTATATATATATATGCAATGAGACTTGATATTAATTTTTTAATTCATGTTGAACTTAAGATATCTAATTCTTGTTCAATTTTCTTCTTGTAGCTTGATCAATTTTTAAATACTACACAGTGACGATTTTTACTAATTAATTTGGACAACAATGGACCGTAAAATTAAAGAGCAACTATGCTTAACAAAAACAATTGACAAGAGAGAGTAAAATTTTAGCTTATGTTAAAGACAATAAGGGAGTAAATAATACGCACAGCAACTACGGAGTCACGAGCTGCAACTGCTAAGATGTCCGCACAAGATACAACTGGACGTCCACAAACTTTATCAACCTCCGACTTGATTTTATCAATCACCTCAAATCCTCTTGCAGAATTGTTATTAGCACGAGAAGTCTTTTCACTATCAATACTAGCCGTTTGATCAAGAAGAATCGAAGCGTCACAACCCTGTATTTTTAAGAAATACATTAGCTAGTAACGATATCTCCCCAAATCAATGTATAACTCCACTCATTGTTAAAACTATGAGGATTTTGAGGTTATTACATTCCTAACATCAAAGATTTTAGGTTAAGAACTCAAATTCAGCCATAAATAGAAATTTCTTCATAGATTAAATTTGGGATCTGCGATCCCCAGTAAAATCAGTTTAGGATTATGTGATCCTTTTCTATCAGATATGAATGACTTGAAGAAGACATAAAAAGAGAGCTAAGTTGGCAGTTTTGGAAGCACAAATAGCCTTTCACTCATGGAAAAATAATTGGTTATATTATTATTAGAATGAACGGGAAAAGGTTGAAGTGCAAGAAAAAAAATCTCACGTTAACGAAACAATCATGAAAGTGCAGACGTAGCAAAGAAGCACCCATTCGCCTCTCTTTTCGGACAGCATCCTCAACAACCCGTTTAATGGTTGGTAAAGCTTTGGGGCAAAGATCGTCGTAGAAATCATCTGACAAGTCCGAAAATGCCATGCCTGCTAGAGAAAGCATGACCAACACATGAACAAAGAGAAAGCTGCGAGAAGCCATATATTTTTTTATTTGTAATTACTATAGTCTATGAAGTTCTTCACTTCTATATATGTGTTGTTTCTTGATTTTGTGTGATGATGAGAGTAATATGTGTCTGTATTTATAGGTCGAAAAAATGTGGACTGTAGTAACACGACAATGGTTCTAGGTTTAGCAACTCTCACAAGATTAATGAGCCACACTTTGACAATTTCTAAGAGGACAATTTTTTAATTTTCTGGTCCGCTCTATCAATTCATGCACGAAATGTTAAGACTTGGTACTTTGTCAATTATTATTAATGCAAATTTGAGTGGGGCGGAGTCTCTTATTTTATGATATTAATATCAAACCTGCTACTTAGAAAACGTCTAGATTAAAACCATATATTTTGACTTAATTATTATATTGTACGTTGTAGCTTCCTCTTTGTATCCCGGAAGCATTTTATTTAATTTTTCTTTGCATGGGCGTAGCCAGTTTTCTGATATGATTTGATCTGCTAGATTTTAAGTGAAATGATTACAAATTTTTTTGTTCTATCTCTAGAAAAATATATTCTCAATTATTTAGAAAAATCACCTATTCTAAATCCCACCTTGACTTTTTATTTTTATGTGCTATATCACTTCTCTCTGCTTGGGCATTTGTATCCATAACTCATGATTGACCTTGATTAGTTTAGATTCTGATATGTTTTTCTATTAAGTTCTCTAATTTCAAAGCTCGAATAATAATTATGATAACGAAAAATGGAAGAATAATAATAACTTCTTTCTAGGAGTATATGGCCAAAAGATTTTTCATGATAAGGGTTATTTAGACTGATGTTATATGAGAGAGCTGTTGAAGATATAATGAAATAAATATATATAAGTATGTCTTTTTTAATAATTTAAACTTTTAAATGAGAAGCTCATATATTTTTCAACATGATATCAGAGTACGCTTAATGTTTGACATATAAAAAAAAATTCCGGATCACATATGAGATTTGCACATGAATAATATCACAAGTAACTACCAACTCCAAATTTAAAGAAGAAAAGATTAGGTGTCTAAAACAAGATAAATGAATTAGCAAGAACAAAATATAAAAATAAGAACAACTCAGCATGGACTATATCGAGAAAAACACCCTTCCAGTATATTTATATAAAATGTCAACGTTAACCAACATGCAAATAATTTTTTATAATGAGGGGTAGTGTTATTGGTTAACATATAATGATGCTAATTAAATGTCTTAATTAGTTCTTTAAAGAATAGAGTGGACTACCTTGTCACTGTTATTTTTATTTGCCCACTCATTAATTACTTATAAGGTACGTTAATTCTATATTAATTAATCATATGACCCCTTGCCCATACTGCACTGACCGAATATCTTTTAAAATATATATATATACAAAAGAAAATACGCAATTGTTAGATGAACAACTATGTTTGATTAATACTTATTGTGTATCTTTTGTCAAAGGTGTATATATTAGTTAAGGTTTTAGTTATATCATGGTCCTGCATGCATGCACATATACTAATTGCAAAACCAAAATGATGAAAAACTGTGTTCTTTCTATTTTATTTTAATTGTTAGGATAAGATTTGCATATTCATTTAAAAAAATTAGTAGAGATGATAATTTGACTAATATAACCCTATTAATTTTTTGAAAACATACAATAATAATTCTATTCACATTTTTGAATGAATTTAAATACTAAGGATAGAATTAAAAAACATGGTCAATTATCTCTTGAATTTTGAAACTAGCAAATATTTTAAAACATCTATTTTTAATATACCTAGAAATTAAAATAGTACGGAGGAATTACTAAATTGAACTTGGTTACAATATAGCTAAATACTAGTTTGGCCAAAGCTTTTGGTGAACTACAGTTTCTTTTTAAGATTTGATGTGTTTGGCAAAAAACAAAAAGTGATTTTGAGTGTATGTAGAAGTCGTTCTTTTGTTATTGGTAGAAGTACAAAACTAACTCTTTTCAAGATAAAATTATCCATATCAGAAATTCAATTTATATCTACGGTAGCGTCTCTCATTAATTTAACTCATACATCTCTCAAGTATAAATATAACCTTTTTTCCCCCTTTTTTGGTTAATTATATTTATACTGATTAAAAACCTTAATATATATTTGTGTATGTCTTAAATTTAAACTAAATAAAAATAAATATTTAATTAAAATCTTTCCTAAATATATTTAAAATTATTTCTCGCTTCAAAGGATATTGATTATAAAATGAACTATAATATTATTTTTTGTAATTTGATATTCAACTGAATTTTTTGGAATGATTGACCAAACTTTATCAAATATGAAAGAAAAAAAATTGTCACAATGAATGGCCAAATAGAAACTGTATTTTCTCCTCCAAAAGTACTTCTATCATGACCCAAAATCACTTAAGCTGTAATGACTCCTGCACTCTAACCCTGTAATCATATCGTTTTGACCAGCCATTGTTACAAAATAGAAAGTAAACATCTGAAATTGTTATAAGTCGTAAAAGATGTCCCGAAATAGTATAAGTGAGGGCAAAAAAATAGGTAGTAGCTGGATGAAAAATTTGTTCTTTTTAGACTTTTTCTCTCTCTAAAAATTTTTGCTCTCTACAACGGTAACTCTTTAACGGTCTCATATCCTCTTTACTCCACCTGATAGAGCCGCTGGGAGGCTTACTTCCGGCGACGAACGAGGGGAATCCCAAACCAACAGAGTGGGGAACAACTGCTACTGAACTAAAGACTGACAAAAAGTCATATGTGAACTCTCTGAGGAATCCTGCTTCGAGTAAAGCAACCATGTTCGCTATGGAAGGGAGTCAGTTACAACAAGGCAATCAAGACACAATAGGATGCTAGCAATCATCTTCAAATCTGAAGACTATTACGTCATGGCAGAAGAATGTAAGTACACAATTATTAGGCAATTCCTAAAACCCCGGCCCCAAATTGATCGGATTAGGTCAAGGTTCAAGGAATTAATTTCAACTAAGGGCTCTGTTAAAACTGGGGTTTTCGACAATCACAATATATTCTTAGATTTCTCTAACGATGAGGACTTTAAAATAGTCTGGTTTAAAAGAGTCATCGAGATAGAAGGTATGCAAATGTGGCTCCAAAAATGGACTCTAGACTTCAAACCAGAGGAGGATATCCCAATCTCTCCTGTCTGGGTGCTTCTCCCAGGGCTTCCCTATCACATGCACTCCTGGGATTATATCAAATAGATAATAGGCACTATTGGAACCCCCCTCTATATGGATGCAACTATTTCCAGCAAAACCATACCCAGCATGGCGAAGGTCCGAGTGAAATTGGATTTGCTTAAATCCCACCCAGATTGCATTTGGGTCGGCTTAGAAGATGAGAATTCCCCCCTAAGAGTTTTCAACCAGAAGATTGAATATGAAACTATCCCAAAATATTGCAAACGCTGCAAGAAGATAGGGCACAATCTATTGAACTGCAGGTTCTTAGAAAAACTCAATCCAAAAGCAGATGAGGAAAAACATGAACAACTGGAAGAACAGATCTTAGAACTGGCCTCCAGGGATGAAATCAAAAAACAAGAGCAGGTCAATAAAAGAAAAAGCAAGGACCAAATCAGCAACAAGACCTTTGAGGATCAGCAACAAGGTAGCGACAACAAAGAGGAGGTTAAATCAATGCCAATCACCCCTGAGGTCAGGAAAAAGAAAAGGCACAAAAAGGGTAAAAGGAAAATGCCAAGGAAGAAAAGCCTAGTTACCTTCAAACCAATAACCTCGGGAAAGAACAAGAACAAGTCTCAAGAACCAACAGGTGGGCAAAAAGCAGAATTCCTCTAATGGCCATGGAGCAGTATGAAATAGACTATGAACGAGGAAGCAAGCTGGGTAGTCCAGCACATAACATCACAAACAACAATGAAAAGGATACGATAAGTGGTACTGCAGAGGCCAATGGAATCGGGGAACAACCAGTACATGATGCTGCAGCAGACTACAGCCAAACAAGGGAGAGAAAAGATACACAGGACCAAGCAAGTAGCAATAAAACAGCTGAGAACACCAATGATTCGACCAATATTCCCACTCAAATTATTAAATGGAAGGGATCAATTTGGTGGTTGACTTGGGGATTGATGAACAGGTGGAAGAAACAATAGAGATCAATCAAAACTGCACAAGAAAGGAGGAACAATCCAAAGAACAAATCAGTAACTCTATTCAATTGGAAGGTGATGTGGAAAAATTAGAAGTTGATCAACAACATGGAATCTTCCCCATCTACATAGACAACAATGCAATAAAAAAAGAGGAGGAAAACATTAGAAGAAGAGGGAGATACAATACAAGGAAAAAAGGCAGGAAGCATAGGAGCAAACAACATCCCTCCTAAAGGAGGACACAAAAAGAGGATAACTCTCCTTATAGTGATCATGATTAGTGTCATCTTTTGGAATATAAGGGGAGTTAGGTCCAAGAAGTCCATCCATAGACTCAAAAAACTTGTTCACATGAATAGCCTTCAATTTGTTGCCATCCTTGAACCTTTTGTGAATAAGGATAAGATCGATGGCTGTAGGAAATTTCTTGGTTTCCAGCAATGCATTACTAACTCTAACGGACAAATTTGGTGTTTTTGGAGGAATATCAACTAGGTAGAGTTGATCTCTGAAGACGACCAACACATCACCATCAAGATGAAGAAGGTTGTTAATAATCAAGATATCTACATATCTGTTGTTTACGCTAAGTGTACCAACCATGAAAGAAAAGAGTTATGGGAAAGTATGGAAATTGATTGCCAGAGCATAGAAGGTCCCCAGTGTATAGGGAGATACTTCAATATCATCCTATATCCTTTGGAAAAGCTCGGAGGTAAGCCACACTAGATGAGTAGAAGTCTGGACTTTCAAAGTTGCATGAGTAACTGTGGTCTAACAGACATTGGATACACAGGCTCCAAATATACCTAGTGCAATAATAGAAGTCCCAGAAAAAGGTTTTGGAAAAGGTTGGATAAAGTGTTGATTAATTCCTAATTGGACCAGGTGTTCCAGAATTGCTCAATTAGACACTTATCAAGAACAGGCTCAAACCACAAATACTGCTTATGAAGTATCAACAGACAAGCAAAAATCACATCAAGTACTTCAGATTCCTTAACTTTTGGGTAAGTCAAGATGGTTTCATGGAGATAGTTAGAGATGAATGGGTAAATACATTCAAGGCAATGCCATGTGGAAATTCCAATTGCTTCAATGAGTTTAGACCCATTAGTCTGTCTAATTTTACTAATAAAATTATCTCAAATATCATCTCTTTAAGACTATCTCCACTTTTACATAAGATTGTTTCTGTTAACTAAAGTGTCTTTGTGAAAGATAGGCTAATTACCGAGAATGCTATCCTGGCTTAAGAGATAGTCCAGAAGCCAAACAAAGGAGGTAATGTTGTTATCAAACTTTACATGGCCAAAGATTACGACAGAATGTCCTAGGACTTTATAAATATTGTCCTAAACAAATTTGGTTTTGCCTCACAATGGACAAGTTTGATTCATAATCTGATCTCAGTAAATTGGTACTCTGTCAATATTAATGGGAGTAGGAATGGTTTTTTCTCATCATCTCAGGGCCTGAGACAAGGTGACCCTCTTTCCCCTTCTCTTTTTTATTATAGCAACGGAGGTCCTCTTTAGATCTCTCAGCAATCTTATAAATCAGGATAAGTTTATTCTTTTCTCTATGCCTGTCAATTTCCCTACCATTAATCATTTGGCTTATGCTGATGATTTTATCATTTTTTGCAGTGGTAGGTCCTCTAATATCAAACTCTTCATGAAGACTATTACAAAGTATGAGAAGAGTTATGGAAAACTTGTCAACAGGGATAAGAGCTTCTTCTTTATTACTCCTAAATCATCTGCTCATAGAATCAACAGAATTAGAAATTGCACTGGCTTTATGGATAAGAACTTTCCCCTTATTTATCTTGGCTGCCCTTTATACATTGATCCCAAAAAGGATGAATACTTTCACCATATGGTTAGTAAGGTTGTTAAAAAGCTTAATGGTTGGCATGGTAAGCTTCTCCCTATAAGGGGAAAAATTATTCTGATTAAGAGTGTGCTCCAATCCTTACCTATTTACACTCTGTCTGCAATGACCCCTCCCAAAGGTACCCTTAAGTTAATTGCATATGGATAACTTCTTCTGGAGCAACAACCAGGATCACAAAGGATACCACTGGAGCTCCTGGGCTAATTTGTGTATCCATGTGAAGATGGGGGGATTGGTATAAGGAGGATGGAGGACTTCGCCAATACACTTGCTATGAAAAGGTGTTGGAGGTTCAGAACTTCTAATACTCTCTGATCAAACTTTATCAAGCATAAATACTGCATTAGAGCTCATGTGTGCAAGAAAATGAGCTCCAGGTAACTCTCATGCATGCAAGCACATGGTTTGTCAAATCAATTCAGGAAGTTGTTCCTTCTGGTGGGACAACTTGACAGGTAAAGGATGCTTGGCTAGCCAAGCCAATTACACTCCTAAAAGCTTTATTTTGCTGGTTATGAAGTTCATTACCAATGGAAAGTGGAATAGGGACAAGCTGAGTACTTATCTTCCAAACCACATATGTGATCACATCGAGACTATTGCTATTAGGAAACATCACAAGGAAGACCATCCTGCCTTGGACCTTACCGAAAGTGGTAAATACTCTAATAAAACTGCTTGAAACCCGGTAAGAACTCATAGACCTATACAGCCTTTCAGCAGCAAGGTATGGCATGCATCTATCCCTCTTAAGATGTCCTTTTTAATGTGGAGATTGTGGAAAGACAATTACCCTTTGAAGATGTGATTATGAAATTTGGTAAGCACTTAGATTCTGAATGTAACTGTTGTCCTACTTCCTGTGACCAAACTATTGACCATGTTTTTAGCCAAGGCAAGGATGCTAGTTATATTTGGAATCTATTTGGTGGCCCTTTAGGTATTAAACATTCTCACCTCCCTATTAGACATGGTATTAATTCTTGGTGGAAGGTGAATCCTATCAATAATATACATAGATTAGTGGTACTCATAACTCCCATTATCATTTGCTGGGTTATTTGGAAACAAACATGTGCTTGTAGGTATGGAAAGAAAAAAAAAATTCAGCAGGTACAAAATTGAGTAGATGGTGGGATGGAACTTGCATGCTGCAACAACTAAGGCTTTCTCGAATTACAACTTAACCCTTCCATGGAAAGACTTCTGCCAGAACATGCTTAAGCTAAGACCCATTCAAAGGAGTGTTCTTGTGTACTGGCATAAACTAGAAACAGGGCTCTTAAAAATCAACACCGATGGAAGTTTCAATAGTGCTGATGGCAGAGCTGGCATAGGTGGTGTCTTATGAAACGAAAAGGGAGACTTGGTAATGGCTTTCTCAATTCCAATAAAGTGCATCAGTCACAACGAGGCTGTGGCCAAAGCCTTTTGGTTTGGAGGAAACTGGTGTAGGCAGAATAACCTCACCAAATTCACTATGGAGATGGATTCCTTACTCGTTGCTAACATGATCAATGTGGGCACATCTACTAACTTCAGATTAAATAATATCATTGAAGACATAGTTGATGTGTTGAGCCAATTAACAGCTAAAGTAACCACTGCTATAGAGAAGCTAACCAACTTACAGACTGATCAGCTAAATGGGCTACCGAAACTCAAGAGAGTCACATATACACATCCTACCAGTGTCTTCCTAAATGAGCTAAGGGCATTCTTTGTATGGATAAGAGACAGGTCCCTAACATTAGATCTAAAGTAGACAAAGCTAATTTCTTTGTAAGTTGAAGTCTTTTGTCTTTGTATAGCTGTAGACATGGGATTAAGTCCTTTTGTTGCTAGCCCATGTCCCTTTTGCTGGATAGTCTATATCCTAGTGATGTACTTGTCCTTTCTCATGGAATGAAATACATCACCACCCAGGTTTTTAGGAAAAAAATAGTATAAGTAATGGATAATACATAAACTCCCCAAAATCTGACGAAATGAGTCAAGAGCGTCTAAAAAAAAGTAAATACATAAGTTCGTATCTAGTAAATATCTGAATAGGAGAGAGACAGGAAATATAAAGATAGATTCAGAGTTTGATATTGCAAATTAACCAAGCAACTCACCTTGAAACTCCAAGTCAGCAACCTTTAGTCACAACCGCGAGCTCCACTAGTACCAACATTCGAATAAGTATAAAAAATGAAATATATATAGTATGAATACAAAAGAATAATATGTACCCAAGAAGTATCATTGACCTGTCCAAGTATGATAGTGTCGAGGGTTAATCTTTAGAAATATTTTCTTTCAGCTTGTACCATTTATATAATCTCAACATATAAATAATTAATTTCCCAAATCTTATGGAAGAGAAGATGTTCCTATAGATTTGAAGGGTTAAAATCTCTAATTGTTTCTTAATTAAGCAAATAAGTCAACTTATGACCTTGGTGCTTAACTGTGAATTTCCTTATCTTAAGCCTTATTGTTACACCCCAAATCCGGGAGGCGTGACTAGCACCTGGTGCTACCCTCTATATGAGCATACCAGACGCCCAAAAAATAAAACAAAGGTCAGAACCAATGAGGTTCAACATTACAACAACTATACAATCAGAATAAGACGATGGACTATAACAGAAGCTGGATCACCTGACCAACCAAGAAAAATAAATATAACATGCCGTCAAGGCCACGGAATGGAAGAACAACTATACAACATGGCCCACCTGGCCTATAATAATAACACTACACCCACAACAAATGTATACGAGCCTCTAAAAATATAATAGAAATCAACTGTTCCGGACAGGGCCCCGAACTACCCATAACTCAACCGCTAGCAACTCCGAAAGAACTGGAACACATCGACTCAGCTAGAACTCCACTCAACAACCAAGAACCTGATCTAACAGCCCACCATCACCTGCAGGCATGAATGCAACGCCCCGACTAGGGCGTCATTACAATAATATACCGAGCATGAAAGGCAGAAACAACTGGAAGACAAAGATTAGAGGTCAACAGATATACCAAATATCTTAGAAGGAGAACTGAACATTAGTAAACACATAAAACCTACCTGGCCCCTATAAGCTTGGAAAGTACAAGCAAACATACAAATAGAATCTACCTGGCTCCCATAAGCCCAGCAAGTCCAAAAAGTAAATAACAATATAATGGCAGCTAGCTGACCCAACTCACTTATCATAGCCTCTAGACCTCTATATGGCCTCAGCTAACACCAACCAACATCTAGCATCCACTGCTATCAAATAACAAATAATACAAGCAACAACCATAATATAATGCCAAACAAATCACAAGTAAACACCAGTTAATCAACATCATCAATCAAGCACTACCGGACTCTCTCTCAGCTGTGTAGAGTTAGCGGAGCTCAATCCATCTGGGAGAACCAAATCGCGATCCCAGGAAGGCTCAGACATGTCGGACCACTCTCGAATTATGTATCAACTCGACACTACGGAGGACACTATTCTCAACCCCATAGGTCATTTCACTCCTTGGGCTCAACCACTCAGCCGGAAATACTCTCGTGCATCGGGTATCCACAAGCCACAAGGCCTAAAAAATAGCACACACACAATCACAACAATCACAATCAACAAACAATGATAATACATACTAAAATAGCCCATAACCGTCTCTCGAACCGCACCAATCGATTATCACAACACAGTACTATTCTTTCATGTCTATTCGTCCACCGACGAGCCACTAATCTAGCTAAGGGTTACCATCCCAACCCGTCTATCCCCAAACATTACAAACATCTCACAAGCCACTCTACTTACCACTAACATCAAGAGACACAGCCAAACCAGCCCAAGTATCACCATGGTCGTCACGTGCCATTGACACAGTCGACACGACCGCCAAATTAAATATAACAACAGATTATTGCAACCATCGACCTTAAACACTCTAAACCGTCATTCACTTATCAATATAATCACATAATATTATTCACTCAAATAGCCCACAACTTGCTACAAGAACCACACGCCTCACATACAGCCTCTCTACACGAGCCTAATAATTTGCCATGTCTACGATTCTCCGCACTCAAGCCCGAGCCACCAACCAAACCAGAATCTTATACACACCATTATCCCTATATAAATAGCAGAAAAATAGTTCAATAATACCAAAAACATAATCCATCACAAAACATCCAACACACACGTCAAAATGGACGACAACGACTATGGAATGCATGCCGACAAAGGGAGGGACAAGCCAAACATACCTTAGCTTCAAGCCTAGTTGAACTTGAGCATTCAAAACCATGAAAATACTGCCTAAAGGAAGTCCAATATTCTACCAAAACACAGCCAAGATAACCCAATAACAAAACAAGACAAACGAAGCTTACCCGATAAAATTCATAAGAAGTCGATGGTAGAAACTCCGAGACAACAACCTACCGGCATTAACATATCTATAAACAATCTTAAAAACTAAATAGAACAAAATAAAGAAGTCTTACTAACATTTTTACCACGAAACAGCCACCAACAGCCCGGAAAAGACACCAAACTACGGACTACACCAAGCTCCTGACTTCCTGACACCAAAATCATATTGAGCCATAGATTCTAGCCTCAAAACCCAAAGGAAATCATGGAGAGAACCTTGATAGAGGTTCTAGACATGAGAAGTTCTGAAAAATAAGAAAATAAGGCAACCAACCGACCAAGGGGCTTTTTATAATCCTCCACCGCCTTAGACTGCGAGGTGCCTGCTTGCACGGTCTCGTGAAAACGCGAATATCTCTCTAATCTAAAGTTGGATTGGCAAACGGTTTGATATGCTTGAAACTAGACTCATAGATCTTTAATTTGATAGGTCGCACACCCACTAAATCCTTATATATTGAGAGAAACACTTCGATATATTTGACCTAAATTTCAAGGAATCTTAAGAAGGAAATTTTGAGATAACTGTTTTTGAATTTTGTTCTACAACTTAATCGATGTCCAATCTTAAATATTATCATAGAGTGACTCAAATGACTTATAACACTTCCTTCTTAGCCAATTTAGTACTCTTAGTCCAATCTCAAAAGAATGATTTAATCGCTCAAATTATCCGAGATGTTACATCCTTCTCCCCTTAGAAATATTCGTCCTCGAATGTTGGACAACACGCACGACTCCAACTCAAGGACTGACACAGCACAACATCACACGACATAGTCTCACATGAAAAGCCTACCGCAAACAACTCCAAACAACAAAACCTTGCACCATGCCGAGGCGTGACACAACTATAACCATAATCAAAATAAGAATCTTACCTGCTGCCATGTTTAGCCACTGCCAAGGCTATAATTCTTCATGTGATAAGCATCCCCGCAAAAGTCAGAAAATGTGAGTCTAGACCCCAACTCTTGTGACATCTGACTTCTAGCACGATTTCGATCCAGAAAGAAGGGTAACAATCCTAAATGTCCTGTAGCCTCCTGTTTATAAGTACACTGCGCAATGCATAGATAAACAAGACTCTACTAGACACGACTCATAGACTCTCTAGGACGAACTACTCTGATACCAAGTCTGTCACACCCCAAACCCTGGGAGGCGTGATTGGCACCTGGTGCCACCCTTGATATAAGCATACCCGATGCCCAAAAAATAAAACAAAGGCCAGTACTAGTGAGGTTCAACAATACAACAACTATACAATCAGAATAAAACGATGGACTATAGCAGTATTGACACCCAATTTTGGCTCTTCACATTTTAACTAATTATTCAGGCTTCTTGAAATACAAACAGAGTAAAATATTTATTTATTTATTTTGCATAATCAAAAACTTTTCTTAAATGTTTGGTGTTATTTTGTCATCTCGCTCGGCAAAATATACTAACATATATGTATATATATTTTATAAATAATAAATATACCTATTTGATTAGTTTGAAAAAAATATATTTCTATATTGAGAACAAATGTTATGTTAAGTACATATGTGTTAGTTTTATAAATCGCAAGTCATTTATGACTTAAGTTTAACGATTAGCCCATTTATTAGAAAAAATTATTATTATTATTTTATTTCGTTAAATTTTAGAAGCTTGGATAATTAATCAAAAAATAATTTATCTCAATTTTATCTCAAATCAATTTTAAAAATTGGTTTAATTTTTGCTATTTTATTACGTTCTTACATATATAAATATATTTATATAAATCAGTTTTTTTTATTATTATTATAAATATTATTATTATTATTATTATTGTTGTTGTTGTTGTTGTTGTGATTTAATCTCAGTCGTGCGATCAAAATGATCGGACGACCCAAAATAAGTTTAAAAAAAGCCACCCATTTCAGATTTGCACGCCTCCGTCTAATCCGATCCTGTAACTCTCTCCTTCTTTCTTCTCCATCATCCTCACTGTAGAATACCTCCTCTTGCTCATTCTTTCCCCTGCGACTTTTCTTTTCTTCTCTCTCCCTTATCCTCTTCCCCAACCTAACCTGTAGGCTCGTCCCCTCCCTCGAAATCCGCCGGCAGCAGCACCACCCTTCACGTCTTTTCCCCTCATTTTCATGACCTCTCAGCTTGCAGAGGCTTATTCCTTAATTTCAGAATTAGGTAAGACTTTTTCCTTCTTTTTCATTCTATGTTTTCTTTCTTTAGGAAAAGGGTTCTGTTGAAAAGCAAACCCTAGTGCTTTGGGTTCTATAAATAGAACCCCCATCTTTGCCAAAAAGGAAAAAAAGAAAAAAGGGAAAGAAAAAGAAAAGAACGGATTTTTTTTTCCCTCTATCTCTCGGATTTTTTGTTGAAACTCTAGTAAAAATTTTAATTTGTTCCTTAACAGAGTTCTTTTATTGAGTAGCTGGGTTTAGTCTAAACCATATCCTTTTTGTTTTGAGCGAACCGAATCAAATCAAAGTGATGATATCAGGCATCCTTCACTCGTTGCCTCAATTCGTTGCTCGTCAGAAGGTATTTCCTTCCCTTATTTATTTTCTTTTTCTTATTCTTCTCACATCATCTGTACTTTAGTTAATTGGCTTCTATTAGTATATTTAAATTCCTAAGTAAAGTAGATAGATATGTTATTCAGTAGACCCATATTTATGCATGGCTTGATTATCATAATTTTTTTTTTGGTGATCTCTTCCTATCCTTTGATATTTTGGTAGCCTATTCTATATATGACTAGCATGAATGCTCAATTTTTATTTTTACATTGGAATATTGTTGATACTGTGTCTTTATATATATATATGTATGTATGTATGTATATATGTATGTATGTGTGTGTGTGTGTGTGTAAATCTTAATTTTTGAACTGATATGCCACACTCGTCTACCATTCGTTATGTTGAGGCATGCGACTTCATATTTATTTTTTCCATTTTTTACAAGTCTGGGTCACTGTTCTGAGATAATATATAAGGAAATGAATCGATCTGAAATTTAATTGAGCTATAGGAGAGACTTCGAGTGAAAAGCCAATTTTTTTAGATGCTCTTAGATATAAAGATCTTCATTATTTATTATTCTTTAAGATATATATTTCATCAAAGTGATTAGTTCTTATCTAATGAATCTGCCAATTTAAAAATTTGATGCATTTTTATAACCTGCTTAAGAATATGTTGTGTTTATCTCATGAATATTTCACAAGTAGAATTGACTGTAAAAAATTTGAATACATGTGCCTCTTTTAAATTAGCCCTGTTGTTTTCTTTTATATATGCATAAATTCGTGATACTTGAGCTTTCTTCGCCAAGTGTAGATCTTTTGATTAAATTTTGTTCCTCTCCTTCTTATTTGACACATTAGTCTAGCAACGATTTATCCTATTATTGCTTTTTCTTTTGAAAATACTTGGCTGTGAAGGTGTATGGTCCATGAGGGTTATGGAAGGTTTCATCTGTTAGCATGGGTTAGAGAGAATCTAATTTGAATGTCGGGTGTTTATTATTGCGGCAACCTGTCATTTTCAAAAGCATGTGATATTTTCATCTTTTGAGTGTATGACTCAACTTATGCGTTGTTTATAAGTCCCAAGAATAATAACATATCTGCCTTCATGAATTAAATGGTACTTTAGACTCGATATATACCTAATTGTATGATCAAAGGCTCTTTTCTTTTTTTTTTTTCTTTTGGAATTTGTTCATAACCATCCGATAAAAGACATAGCGCTATTTAAGGTAATCCTTTTGAAAAAAATAAAGGGTTTGGAGCTTTCCTTTCTATTTGTATTAAAAGGGTAAGATATTTTTCTTGAAAATCTTATAGAATTTTGATATCTCTAAACTGCTAGCGTCGCTGTTAAACTTGCTTCTATGTTTTTTTTTCATTCTTTTCAAACCTATCGGATTTAGTGTTCTTCTTCTTTTCTTTTGATCAAGCTCTTGTTTCGGTGAAGCTTTCGTTTGGTTTGTTTGTTTGCTCACTGAAATGGTGGATGTAGCCACTTTTAGAGTAATATAGATTGAAGAGGGGTACACTCTACCTAGAGTTTATATAAGGGTAAAATAACTAATGATTTCTTTTTTCTCGTCTCCTATTCCAATTTCAAATACAATAGAACTTATATATTTCCTTTTCCATGGTTTGATTCGAATGTGACATTATCTGAGGTACAAATGAGTGACATTGTTTGATTTTAGTGTTGAATGAAGTTTGGGTTATCTCATTTCTTTTATTTTACTCTCTTGTATTTTACTTCGGCAAGTCTCTGTTATTATTATTCCATTCTTTCACATTTAACAAGATTAGTTTGTGGCTTTTCTTTAGTTTCTGGTAGGATCAAATGTTAAACTCTTTAGCAATCTTATGTTAGAATCGTAAATATGAATTATGCATGTAACAGTTTTCCGACCTTACTTGTTTGCTCTTTTTTGTTTCTTCTTAATTAAAAGCCACTTTCTAAAAGATGATATAAGCTTAAAATTGTAGCATAGCTTGAAAACAAGTTTTTCTTTTTAATTTTTTAAAGATATATAGTATTAATTCATGGTCATTTTGCTCATCTTTGGAGATATGCGTAACACCTTTGCATTTTTTTATTTCTCTTTGAAATCTTATTTGAAAGTTGAAATTTCCTTGCCACTGTTATTTATTACAATAACTTGTGCTTAGACCACACTTTACTTGTTTGAGTTGTTAGCAGGATGTTCAAAATATTCAGTTTCCCTTTACTTGTTATGGAGAAATCAATATAATTTATTCACGATTGTAGCTAAAATAATGTGGAGCTCAACTCATTTGATATCTTACTGACAGTCTATAATGTTTAAATTTCATATTCAGGAGTATATGATAATCCCAGATTGTTTTGGATGATTTAGTTTGCTTAATTTAGATTCTGTCTCATTAAATATTAACAAGGAAATATCTTATCTCATTTCTTTTAAGCTAATTCTCTCCTTTTCTTTTGTTACATGTTAAACTCTCGTATGAGTTTAATGGATTACTCATCCCTTTTATATCCTGAGCTGGGCCATATCCCAACACAAACTCATTTCGAGTCAGCCTCACTTAAATTAATAGAAGGAAAGAGAATAAATAGGCCGGTAGCCCAACGACAATGGTAGCAGCTCGTACCCCTCGGATTTGGGCCAAGAATCCCCAGCTCAATTTACTTTTCGCTGACTTTTACATATTGTATTCTTTCTCTTGCGATTATGTGATACTAATATTTATTTTATTTTCTCTTACTTAATCTAGACGCATCCCAAGCAGAGATGAGAATTATTGAGTTGGCAAATTATATTTTTTTTAAAATGGCTCCACGCTATTAAAATAGATTAAATGACGAGTTTTATTCTACTAAAAATCAGGCACTCAAAGCAGAAGACTTTCTCTAATAAAATTTTCTTTCCAGCTGTAATATCTTCGAAAAAAAAGAGAAATGAGGTTTTTGTGTACATTTTTTTACAAAAGTCAAGATCTAACTCGTTTTTTTAGCAAATGAAAGTTCTTACAAAAGTAGTCTCATTTTTATATAAAAGCCTTACAAACCAAATATATTGAGTCTAAACTTAGGGTGTTTTCAATTAATTTCAAGCTTGAGCTTCATATTTTATAAAAGGAGAAAGGCAGAAATATTTTATTTTGTATACTAAGATCCAGAATAAATATTCAGAATTTCATTTGTATTTTTTGTAAGAGCTTTCTTGAGTATACAATTGATTTTTTTAGCTCTCTTTTTTAATACAGACAAGTTATATCATTTTCAGTCATAAATCATTTAAAATTCGCCGGTAATCGTGTTTGCCGATTTTTTAAAGTGTCTAACGCCTTCTTTGAAAAATCATTTGAATCCTTATTCAGACTTGGGTTTTAAACAAAGGTTTTCGAAAATACCTTTAAAATAGTTTTCTAATTTTCATAATAATTTGACGGCGACTCTGTATTTCACAAAATTGCCGAGCTATAAAATATTTTGAGCGCGAGTTCGAAAATGGATCGTAACAAGCAGAAACTGGCTCACCTGCCAATCAAGAAAAATAAATATAATACGTTGTCAAGGCCACAAAATGGAAGAACAACTATACAACATGGCCCACCTGGCCTATAACAATGACACTACACCCACAACAAATGTCCACGAGCCTCTAAAAATATAATAGAAATCAACTGTCCGGGATAGGGCCCCGAACTACCCATAACTCAATCTCTAGCAACTCTGAAAGAACTGGAGCACACCGACTTAGCTGGAACTCCACTCAGCAACCAAGAACCTGATCTAACAGTCCACCATCACCTACAGGCATGAATGCAGCGCTCGGACTAGGGCGTCAGTATAATAATGTACCGAGCATGGTAGAAACAACTAAAAGACAAAAATTAGAGATCAACAGATATACCAAATATCGCAGAAGGAGAACTGAACTTAAGTAAACACATAAAACCTACCTGGCCCCCATAAGCCTGGCAAGTACAAACAAACATACAAATTGAACCTACCTGACCCCCATAAGCCCGACAAGTCCAAAAAATAAATAATCATTTGCGGTCAAAATCAAATCTTTGATATCATTTCTCATTACTCATTCAACCATGAGGTCAAACCTATAATTAATTTCTAAATACGATATCAAATCGACCTTGAATTTCATGATTTAACCTCTCCTAACTTAAGTCAAAACCCCTAATTTATCCAACTCAAGTCCACTAAAATAGATGTTAAATTTAGTAAGTAATCATAATAAACACCTAAAACCAAGTTAAGATAACTTACCCAATAATCCAAGATGAAATTTTATCTTTGAATTGCTTCAAAATCGTGTACCCAACTCCCAAAATATTTTTCGAACAAATGACCTCAAATTTGGAATTTCAACACTTCAAAATGATCTCTTCTTCACGATCGTGAAATGCAATCCCAGCGAGGCTCCATGCGACCATGACCTCCTTCACACGATTGCGACTTAGCACCAGCCAACCCACCGCGACCATGCCCACTAACCTTGTGATCGTGTAGGCCAAAATGTTGTACCAGAAAAATTTTAGTGCATCTAAATCTTGATATTTTGATGTTGATTATGCTAGATACCTGGTGGATAAGAAGATTACATTTGGGATGGCTCACTTCCTATGATCATTTTTGATTTCATGGACAATAAAGAAGCAAATCTCTATGGCTTTATCCATTGCTGAAGTTGAGTATGTAGTTGTTGCCTCTTATTGTGCACATCTCATGATTCAAAAGTTGAATAGTTGTGATAACACCTACACCCAATCTCGTAGGCAAACCATAAATCAATTTTTAAAATCATGTAGCCAATTATAGTGCAAAAAAATAAAGTGATAGCAAATATCAAGTTACTAATGAAAATGCATAAAATAAATGTGCGTAAACAGTAGAAAGACACCCCAACAGCTTGGTGACATAACTACAGGAGCATCTAAAGTATGAATATAAGATGAAAACTTTTAAATATAATTATCTGAAAGTAAAGAGCAAAAGGAAAATAATAGGAAGTAGATTTCGATGCTGCAGATCAGACAAGCAACTCATTTACTCCAAGTCAATGCCTAAATTTATGGCATGATCCTGTGAAATACCCTAAGATCTATCAGAAATACCCCTGGAAGCTCTCTCACCATTGGTACTAACTTCAATGTAGGAGTATTTGCATTGGTATCTTAAACATAGGCCAAATATGTAAAACACCTTTTCTCAATCATTCATTAGGCCTTGAGAACGATATCACTCTCTTTAGATAATAACTAAGAGTACCCTTCTACTCCAACATAAGATTGTTCAGAATAGATAAAGTAATTTTCTTGGCATGAGGGTCTAGGATTGCGTGATACGAAGATAGCCAATTCATATCCAAAATGATATCAAAATCCACTATGTCAAGATCATCAGATTGGCCCGGGTATTATAGCCCATCAAAGTAACCACACACGACCGATAGACTTGGTCCATAGCTATAGACTCATTGACTAAAGTAGAAACACGTATAGGCATAACAAGTGGATCACATAATGTATCTCCACCAAAAGTAAAACATGTAGACATATTGGAGCAAGTGGATCCTCGATAAAATAATATTGTAGCTGGCCCATGGAAAACTAAAAAATACCTGTGATAACCGTATCAAAAGCCTGTCTCTAGCCTACTCAGAAAATCAAAATAATGAGCATGACTACCCCTAAATTGAGTACCTCTCTGACTCTTACCACGTTTAGACTGGGAACCACCTCTGCAAAGTTAGAACTGCCTCGGCCACCTTGGACACAGATGCTAGCTGGCTATGCTGCTGCATAGGTGTAGGAATATGAGAACTCTAATGAGAAGTATGCCTCATACCGGGAAAATCCCACAAAAAATATCCCGGGTCACCATATTCAAAACATCCCATGCATAGCTCCACATAATTCCTATCCCATTTTTTATGCTCAATCGAACTACCAAACATCCCTAGCCTACCAACATCCCTCGCAAACACATTTTCAAGTACCAACACTGTACACTAAAACCCTCCAACATACAGCCAAGAACCCCCTCTTATCAAAACGCCCCTCAGAAATAGCCAAACAACTACAACCTGTTCCGTCCAAACCTAGAAGGAAATCTCCTAGAACTTTCAGCCCCTTAGCCAAGAGTAGAGCACAATTTTTTGAAAGATTGATGGTTGTCAGACTAATACAAGCTCTAGATCAAAAGTCCATCAGTATGACTTCGAGATTCTACAAAACCTGACCAACATTGTTCCTCCGTAAATTTGGGTTGAATTTAAACTTGTCAAATTCATTGAGTTAGATACGAATTATGATAATTTTGTGTGTACTTGACTAAAAGTTGATGTTTTAGTTTGTAAGGATTGAAATTGTAAATAATTAAATAAAATCTAAATTTGACTTGAAGTGTGAACAAAAATTCACAAAATAAGTTTAACAACTTTTAGCACCTAACTTCAAATGAGTATAATTCAAAATCGGTAAAGAATCCGAGAAAACTTAAAACATAGAAAGATGTAGCCTTTTGAAATTCCTTTTCAACAATATAAAATACAGGTCAAACAGAGTTTTGTACACTGAGTTATGGTTGATTTGCTAAAATCATGTAAAAATAGAAATCCCCATTCATGTAGGATTTGGATTTAAAGTCCAAGCCTTTATGATAACCTAAAAATATATCCTAAAATTGTCTACTTTGAGGATTTTTCACTAGAGGCTGCTCCAAAACTCTAAGATGAGTTTTTTTACTCCATTCCCTATGCCAATAACATTAATATACGCTAGATTAACGTAAGTAATTATTGAAATTCGCTAGATTATGAATAATTAATTGAACATCAATTAAGATGGCTTAGATCGCTTCCAATCATCATACTGTTATTTGCAACTTGGTCCTCATTTTTACGGCTGTTATCCTTTCTTGTGATAGTTAGCTGGGGAAAACTTATGCATGACTCTAAACTCTGTTAGCGCGACATCTTTAAAGCTAAACAATCATCAAATGAAACATAATTAATTTATTATAAAAACATCTTGAAATTTATATCAGCAATTAAAACAAGAAGATCAAATCTCTCACAAATTGACAAATTTTCACACAACTCTACAAAGTCTCACCATTCACAATTAACTTACTATATGGAAGAGAGGCTCTTTAAATGAGTAAAAATCACAATTACACTTGAAAATTAACAATCAAATTCACGAAACACTTTATTCATCAATTACCACCTCTTAGTTCACCTTCCTGCAGTTTACGCGAATTTGGCCTTGATTCCCCGTCAAAGGCTTAATATTTCCCATCTTAATCATAGATTCAACAAAATCTTTAGAGAAACTCCCAAGGTTGGTACTATATTTATGAACAAGATTATCAGTCTGACCACCATTAAATAGTGCTTGATCGGAGTGCAAAAGTCCTTTCTTGGATACCAAGTTACTAAAATATTTTGAGTCGAAAAGAGCTGGAGTTGGATCAAGTGGAGCAAGCTTGGAATCACCTCCACTGCGTGGACAATTAGCTTGGCGTTGTCTAGCAAAGGTGGAGTCTATATTAGTTTCGTTGTAGATGCGATTCCTGAAGGTGAAACACTGAGCAAACCCTAAGGTGTGGCCACCAGAGAGAGCAACGAGATCTTTCTCATCCAAGCCTTGCTTCTTGAAATTGTTGATAAGTGCAGGTAAGTCCATGAATGGAGTTGGAATATCATTGTTGGCTGTGGTTCTACTTGCTGTAATGGAGTCCCTTCTTCCCAGTGGCACTTCCCATGTTGGTCCACCTAACTGTTCATCACATAACCATATTCTAATATAATTGCAGCTAGCATACATTAATTTTTCTACAATTAATTATTATAATTTTTGAACTGGTATTCGTATGTATTTAAATCAAATATTAACCATGGAAAATGCCATAGTAAATTAAAAAAATTACAACAGTAAAATGGACTTAATTAGAATTGATAAATAACGTACTGCAACTACAGAGTCACGAGCTGCAACTGCTACAATGTCTGCACAAGACACAATAGCACGTCCACAACATTTATCAACCTCCGACTTAATTTTATCAATCACGTCAAATCCTCTAATAGAATTGTTATTAGGCACCGCAGTCTTTTCACTGTCAATGGTTGCCGTTTTGTCTAGAAGAATTGAAGCGTCACACCCCTGCATTTACAAAGAAATACATTATTATAACATCTCAAGAAACCAACCACTTACATAGTACTAGTTTAATTTAGGAGTAACTATTGTGTGAATTGAAATATATAAGCATGAAATAAGGAAAAGAATCTCACATTGACAAAACAATCATGAAAATGTAGACGTAGCAAAGAGGCGCCCATTCGTCTCTCTTTCCTGATTGCATCCTCAACGACTCGTTTTATGGCTGGCAAAGCTTGGGGACAAACATGATCATAGAAAGAAGGTGAAAGAGAATCCGAAAGTGCCATGCTCGCTAGAGAAAACATGACTAAAACATGAAGATAAAAGAAGCTATTCGAAGCCATTTCTATTACTAAATATAGTTTATGAGAAGTTGCTACACTTTTATGTGTGCCTTGGTGTGACGAAGAGTGTAAAATGTGGCTGTATTTATAGGTTGGACAAATGTTGACTATGGCAACACGACAATGGTTCTAGGTTTAGCAACTCTCAAAGAATAAGCCAGACATTGACAAACTCTAACTAGACTTCTTTTTTAATAATACATGTTACCAACTTCCCTGATCCTTTTGAAGGATAGTATTATTTCATCCTTGATACAAAAAGATATGAAGATAAATGCAAGATATTTAATAGTTATAAATTGATAACTAACATCTTTTCACTCCTATGAAATAATGAAATTCGTGATTTTTTCTATTTGCTAAATAACAAGAGAATATGTTTGAGTTCAGAAAGTATTTCGCTATAATAAATAGAAAAAAAAGGTTAGTAAAACATGAAATCTTTTAAATACGTGATCCTCACATATTTGAAATGGAAGAGATAGAATTAAAAGAATAATATATTCAATTATTAAAAGTAAAAGATAATTTGAAAAATCAAAGTAAATATCGGTAAAATTCTCATCTCCAAAAAATTAAAGTGTAATTGCTTCATATCAATTATCAAATTACTAGTGATTTGTCCTACTCTGTATAGCAGAGCACTTGTTGAATTTTTCTTTTTTGCATGATTGAAAAAGGGGCTTTTAATATAGTCGGAATTGTTTTAGAAGGAAAAAAAACTAACTTTACCCCCTCCTTGACTTTTATTCTAAGATATTTCTTACTTGTTGATACTGTAATGATGGAACTAATGATTAAGATAGATCCGGTGATTAAGATTTAAAAATTGAATAATGATATTATATTTTGTGGCGACTAACAACAAATTGACAACCAAACAAAAAATAGTAGTAACAACTTGTAAAATGTATATGTCGATCAATACCAAAATATAGAGTGAGTGTCTCATCTCAATGATCATGTATAAAGTTTAGGATGTCAAACTTAAGTTGTAACTTTTTGCAGATCAATGATCAATGAAGACAAAAAAAAAATATATATATATACATATATATATATAGAAAAAAAGACCAAGTTAGGATGTGTTTGGTATGAAAGGAAAATAATTTTCACATAAAACAATGTTCTGGAAAGTAAATACTTCTTAAACTACTATTTTGTGATCGGTAAGTAATATAAAATATTATTCCAAAAGTTAATATAATTTAAGCAAATAGATAGGGATAGAAGTGTGATAGGGGTGGGGGCCATGGGGTTGGCGGTGGAATAAGTTCTGTTGGAATATGAGAATGAGACAATCAATGTAAATTTATCTACTTATGAAACTTATTTTCGAAAATTATTTTTCTCATTTTTAAAAAATTACTTTTCTAAAAAAATATTTTTAAAAATTTTTAACCAATCAAATATAGAAAAATCAAAAAATATTACCTTTCGACCAAACACACACCTTAGTGTGGACTTTATATATATATAAATTCCCTTTATAGTCAGGGTGAGCTTTTTATTTCGATGAACCCAAAAGGGAGAGGGGGCAAAGCCTGACCTCCGTGATAAAAAAAGGATGAGAAAAACTGCATCCTTGAGATAATGATTAACTTGGTTAAAACATCAAAATCAAGTTAACCTCTATACAAAAAATTAACTAACAAAAAAGATAGCTTTGTCATATCTAATCCTAAAAATACGCATGCATTTGCATTTTATTCAAAAAATAAGGGCCTTTTGCATTTCAAGGCAAGTTTTGATGGGTATAGCACGGGACGGATTCACCATTCTTTGCAAGAATATCCATCACCTGATTGGCTTCCCTGTAACATTGTGAAGTTGTCGCATTATCCTCGAATACAATGGATGTCTTCAGTTTCTGAGTGATATTCTACTTTTGGTTGATCAATTCCTTAGTGTGGACTATACCATGAAAAAGCACCCTTTGAGTAAATATTCTAAATGTCAACGCTAACAACATGCAAATAAAATAATTGTAAGGTGGGGTAGCAATTGGTTAGGACTGATGTTGAAGGTTTTAATTAGTTCCTTAAGTAGTAGGTTGAATACTTGCCACAGTTCTATTTTATTGGCTCATCCATTGATCACATTACTTATAAATCTATAAGTTAATGAAAGATTATTTATGTGTCTCATAAACCGCGTCTCACCGAAATATCCTTTAACAAAGTATCACGAAGAAGAAGCATGATTATTATATCAACTACGCTTACATAATAACCTTTATATCTCTTTATTGAGGATTTTAAATAAACCATGGTTCATTAGTTTAGCCTGGACTCGCATATGCTATTTTTTTAGAGCTTGAGATAATGAATTGATCTAATAAATACTAGTGTTTTTTGTGGCTCAATTTATGTGGTACATGTTTGGAGTAAAATCACTTCGAGTAGGTAGACAAATGATATGACAATGCATGGCGAGAATGATCGATCAAAACGGTTCGGTAACTAGTTTCGAATAATATTTTTTTTAATGTGGTTAGCAAATACAACTCAGTTCAGGAAGGTCCCAAGTCAATACCGGTAGTGTCAAGACAATGCCAAGGCTATTGTGGTACTATATTAATCTTCTAATCCTCTTTTTGCTAACTTGTTAGAATTTTCTTTGCAAAGAAATTCCATCAGTGCAGTGAACATCATGGCCGACATTAATCAGTGGTTGAATGCTAATCCCAGACCAACAACGAGCAGGTGCCCCATAGGTCACAAAGTTAGCTGCCAATTGAAGAACAAAGTCCAACTAGTAGCAGTCACGCATGATGGTGTGCCTCATGATGAGGTAGATCAATGCGATATTAGAAAACAATTCCCCAATGATGCAGATGAATCTAATGATAAAGGCAATAAAAGTGGCACGGATAGTAAGGAATTGAGTTTGGAGGAAACAATAAGGATACTAGTCATTCAGGAGGGTGAAAAGCTTAAGCTTCTTCCACAGCATGATCGCAATATAACACTTGTCCAACAAATGGGAGGTTCCCACAATCCGATTCTAAAGGCCCTGACTCCACCATCAAAAGACAACTTTGGTAAGGCAATTGGAAGATGGCGGGGTCGGTGGTTCCAAAATAGGAACTAGAGACAGGAGTAGTCCGGATCCTCCATTCAGGATTGAATTCTTGAAATGCATGAAGGAAAACCATGATAGGATGGACTAGATTCCAAGAACCCCTCTAGTCTTAAAGGAGTCGTAGTAAAAAAAATACACCGAACTGATATACAAGTTGAGCGCCACATCGGATCAGAGATGATTACAAAGAATTTCTGGATACCATACTTTCCCAAGTGTGATGGAACCTATGATCCACATGAGCACATACTGGCATGCGCAACGACATTCAAAGGGAATAATTTAAAACCGGATGAGATCTATACGGTTCTAGTTAAGAAATTTGGGAAAACATTGACCAAAAGAGCCATAACATGGTATTATCTTTTGCTTGACAACTCCATTGACTCGTTCTTTATGATTGCAGATCAATTTACAAAGACCCACACTAGCACCCGAAGGTACAAACCTGGAAGGGGGATATATTTAAGATTGTGCAAGGTTACATTGAACTACTCCGAGAGGTTTTGATAAGGTTCCAAAGTGAAAGAATGCTTCTTCCTATGGTGCCGGACTATAGTGTTGCGGAGGATTTTACTAAAGGGATGAATCCTTTAAGCTCGGATACTTCTCAAAAATTGAAGGGAAACCTGACCGAGTTTGCGGAAATAACTTAGGCAGATATACACAACCGATATGAGTCCTAAATTTGGATTGAGGATGTCTAGGTAAAACCGATGATAATTTCTATGTAAACAAAGTCGAGGTCGGCTACAAGAGTCATATTAGAGAAATCCTGAGTTAGAATCAAGGAGGTATCATTTCAAAATATATGCTCCAGTAAAAAGGTCAACTCCAAAAAAGATACTTGGAGCAAAGAAGAACAACCCGAGGGTACCAATCGTTAAAAAGGTCACTATCGGACAGTCGATTAGGTCCTGGCTGGAATAATAGGGGTCAACAAAATAGGGAACCAGAAGGATATCCCAACCACCGGTTAGGGACACCAACGCTCCACCTCTTTTGGAATACAGTTTCAACATCAGTATTATAGAACTGGTTACCACTATAAGGGAGATCAACGAAGTCAAATATCCTAAGAAATATGGTCTGACCCCAAGACTAGGAACCAGAGTCAATGGTGTGATTTTTAAAATATTTTAGATACCAAAGTTAAACATATGCTAATTGATCCAGGTAGCTTCAACAACAAGGGTCCTCAAGCAAATGGAGCTACTGGATAAGATTATCCCGGCCAAAAGTTACTAGCCATCTTCAAAATGTTATATGTAATGACATGGGGGAAGATTAGTCTACCAACATATGTTGAAAGGGTAATCAAAGAAACTTTGTTCGACATTATGTACAAAGACATGGGATACAACATAATCATCGGTAGGCTGTGGATCCACATCATAAAGGTAGTGCCTTCCACGTACCATCAGATCTTAGGTTTCCCACTTAGGATGACATCAAGATCATCTGTAGGGAACATGCAAATAAAGAAATGTCTACAGTGACCATGGTTGGCAAAAAACTAGAAAAGAAAAAGAAATAAAAATAAACAGGGAACGTCTCTGGAGTTGGGCTCAAAATTGAAAAGCTCAAAATAGACAGGCGTCGATGATGAACTATTCAATAAGCACCATATACTAAGATCCTTACCAGCACCGGTGGACATAAATGGTACTAAGTCAATAGCATAAGAAATCAAATATGTTATTTTATTCGTTCACTTCACAAAAAGTAAGTTATACCTAGGGACGGGGCTAAGCCTCGAACTCAGGAAATTTTTTTTGAATTTCTTAAAGCTAATGTAGATTGTTTTTCTTGGTAATACATAGATATATAACATGTATACCACCAGGAGTCATAACCCATAAGCTGGGGATCGGCCCAAATTTCCCATCAGTGCAGAGAAATGCCCAGTGTCCGAAGCCATGAACAGGTTTGCTAAGGAAGAGGTAAGCAGACTACTTAATATAGGATCCATCTGGGAGTTGTTCACGCCCCAACGCATACGCAAGCATATGCGATCGTACAAGTAATACAGTGGCCCTTTTTAAGCGCCGGATATCGAACCCACACGGACTTAACCAATTCAGCGAATTATCAAGTTCAAGTGTAATATTAACCTTCACAAGTGTTAATTATAGAAGTTTTCGGTAAATTATAATTAAGTTTTTGGGTGGTCACAAAACAATCTGGAAACAATATAAGAAGCAACTAGAGCTAAGACCGGATAATCATGCAATGCTACACTTTGTAACGGTTCACGTATGAAGTTATCAATTGTTGTCTCACATAGTTGGAAAAAGTGATGGTCATGGTCTCTAGAGCCTCTAAACACGACAAACTAGCTTCACAACTACATCGTTGAGCGGGGATGTGACATCCTAGTTCGTGGGTAATTCAACTACATGGATGTGGTTTACGGGGTTTGTGCTCTTGATTAGGGACTTTCGTACCTATAATCATTTAACCTAACTTAGCTTCACAACTACTTCTACGAGTGGTGGAGTGACAATTCTAAGCCGGTGTCTTGCTATCATCCTGTTTTATCAACCAAGCAAGGCGAATTAGGTATAATTTCTATCCTAACCGTGAACCCTATCGTAAGATAAGAACTTGTTCCCTACATTTTCTTGTTCTAGCCTAGGGTTACTCTCTCAAGCTTTTACCTAGCTTAACATGTATGGTTCCATGGTGATCAAGAATAAAAACAACCATAATAAAGAATGTAAGACAAAACAACAATTAACAACTCAAACCAAAACAAATTCATGCGTTACAATCATATCACGTGGCCTCAACCCTACGGGAAGGGTTTTAGCCACTCATGTTCGTACAATAAATTGAAAACATCGTTAAAGTAGAGTACTTACAAGAATAGGTAAAAGAGAATGTAAAATTAGTAAACCCTAGATGAGTTCTTCACTTCTCCCTTCGCTCCTTTACAATTTTCAGAAAATATTTCGTGAAAAATGATTTTAGAAGCTAAGCGTTTAATTTATAGTAAATAGGAAATTTGAAATTTTTTGCCTGTCATGGAATGGCTTTGTGGCACGGAGCTAAACGCACCAATTTGCCTCCATGCCACGAAGGTAATGCGGAGGGCCACTGGAATTTGCACTTGAATGTTTCTTGGCCAAGGCACTGTCCGCTGTGTTATATGGGTATATAAAACGACACGCAAGTGCACGTGGTCGAACAAGTAGTAAGTGGCTTTAGTAAGCCAAGTATCGATCCTACAGAGACTTGGGTTAAGTGCAATTTGCTCAAGTTTACTCTATTTTACTTCTGAATATGCTGACAACAACGTAACCAAAAAGTGGATATTTTGTTTTATAAATTTTATACTAAAACTAAGAACAATTATCTACTTTGAATTTGGACTATGGATAAAAGCATGCTGAGGTTAAACGAACATGTAATGAAACTGATTATCATCATAAATTGGTTAATCTTTTCTTCCTGTTGCTAGCCAAGAACATTTTCCAAGAGATTAAAACTCTCGTATTTAATCTCACTTAAGAATCATGAACCATCCGTCTACATTTCTGTGATCAAATGCAATTCATGTTCTAGCCATACAATTCCGGTTCCTAAATTGACTAATACGATTTTCAGGTATATTTCTATCCTGAAGGTTCATCAAAACTCAATTTTCCCAAACCAAGTAAAGAACAATATCCTATTAATTCACAACTTTCCAATTTCGTGCTCTCTCGAGTGAAATCGAACTTTTTAGATGTACATTAATGTAGGCCACACACCAATGCAGTAGAAACAAGAATTAATAGAACAACATGGAAGAAAAAGATGAAAAACCATATAATCAATAATCAAAATTCATCACAAGTGTTCATAACCTCAGCAAGGAAGGTAATTAGCCACTCATTTGTGGATTAATCATCATAAAACGAGTGTTAATCATACAAACAATTGAATTAGAGAAGAAAGAAAGAGAAAAAAAACCCTGAACTTTTCGTCCCTCAACTGCCTGTAACCCACGTCCTTGCTCCACCAAGTCTGAATTCATGAAAAATGAACTTAAGTGTTCTATTTATACTAGTGGGAATTTTTCCCGGAATAATAAGCAACGTGTCACGGAGTGCATCGTGGAGCACTGCCTCTGTGACACGCCATGAACGCGGACCCTCACTGGAACTGGGGGTCCGGGAATTCAAGCTCAATGTGGCACGACGTGCATCGCGGAGCACTGGCTCCGTGCCACGGAGAAAACGCGGACCTTCACTGGAAATTTGGTGAATTTTCACCCTCCAGGCAGAATGCCTCCGCGATGGCAGCGTGACACGGCTCCATCGGGGAGCCCCTTTAAAGATGCTGTCCAATGCCTTTTCCTTGCTCGCATCCAAGTCCAACTCCGATATCGTCCAACATGCCTTTTAGCTTCTCGAAATCACATTTTACCTGTAAAACAATGCTAATCATGTTGGTTAGTATAAATTCACATTTTATTACCAATTACATGAAAATGTATACACATTGCTAGATAAACAAGGCGAAAATGGTACTTTTGAGTATCACTTGGGCATATAAATCTGCCCAAGATCAGGCACGACGCGACAGCCTGCGTGGCACGGCCTGTGGCGCATAGCAATGCCTGGCGTGGCACGGTCGCTGGCGCGCAGGCGCCTTGGAGTGCAACAGTTCGCGCGCATGGCCTTGGCGTGGCACGACGCTGGGCGCGGCACACGCACAGTGTGGCACGCTGCCTGGCGCGGCCAGCCTTGCCATGGCATGTTTTCTTGTCATCTTTTGCAATTCACTTCCAACTCCGTTCCTTCACTTCACCCATCATTATTTACTCCCTCATATGCATTTTACACCTAAAAAAATAAGGGCTAATCATGTTGGTTAGTGTATACCCAAATTTACATAAAATCACATAAGAATGTAAGTGTATAATTAGACAAACCTGACTAAATTAAGCTATAAAATAGCACTTGGGCACGTAATTATGCCCAAGATCAGGAGGTGACATATCCAAACTAGATAGGAAAGGCATCCTTAGTTCCCAAAAAACTTAACAAGTTTAGAATGTGCATAGACTTTAAAGATCTAAACAAAACTAGTCTGAAGGATTTATTTTTAATGTTAAACATCAACCAAATAATTGACGCTACGATCAGAAATAATGTTATGAGTTTTCTTGATTCATACTCTGAGTATAATCAGATACAAATGCACATAGATGACCAAGAGAAGACTTCATTCATCACTAACTTTAGGACTTATTTTTACAATATACTCCCATTTGGGCTAAAAATTGTCGGAGCCACTTATCAAAGGCCCATAAATAAAAGGTTTGAAGAAAATATAGGTAAAACTATGAAAGTTCAGATGATGAAATGTTTTTTAAGTCTTTGGATGTAGAGTACCATTTGAGTCACTTGAAAAAAACCTTTGACATCCTAAGGAAGCACAACATGAAACTCAGCCTTGAGAAATATACCTTCGGAGTTGGTTTCAGAAAAATTCTGAATTTTCTCGTGTCAAACAAGGGAATCTAAGTGAATTCAAAAAAGATTAAGGCTATCAAAGACATCTCAAACATGATCAATGGTGTGAAAGCAGTGCAGAGGCTAACCGGATGCATAACAACCCTCAGCAAGTTCATCTTCGGGTCATCTAAGAAGTGTCACTGGTCCAACTTTTTCTTAAAAAAGAAGAATGAAGTTGAATGGACAAAAAAGTGTCAGCAAGCTTTCAAGATTTGATGGAATAAGTATCTAGTCCACCATTGTTGTTAAAATCATTGGACGTTGAGTAGTTGCTTTTATATCTGGTAGTGTTTGAGGTTACGGTAAGTGTGATCATGGTTTGAAAATTAAAAGGTATACAATGTCTCGTTTATCTTGTATGAAAGATATTAGCAAGTATTGAGACTAGGTACTCGCATTCGGAAGAAGTTGGTCTTATCCCTTGTGACAACGATGCCACACCGTAGTTGTATTGAGGATGTACCTTCTCTAGAATGTCCTCCACAAACCCGGGCTCTCAAGGAGACTAGCTAAATAGTCGATGAAAATTAGTGAGTTTAATATCGAGTACAAGCCCCCAACTGACCTCAAGTCACAAGTTTTGGCTGACTTTATTGTTGATATCAACCTAGGAATAGTGACCAATCAAGAAGGAAGCACTACTTCTCTCCAAAGCTACAACCGACGTTTGGACCCTATTTATGGATGAAGCCTCTAACACAACATAAAAGATATCAAACTAGGCATAGTACTTACAACTCCATTAGGGGAAATCCTAATATAGGACATGGCTAACAGTGAGGCCACTTATGAGTCCATGATTGCAGGTCTCGAGCTAACCCGAAGACTGGGCTCTACATATCTGCAGAAGATCCCGATATTACTTAGTCAGTAAGTAATTATACCAGAGATTTTTTCATGGCCCTCTAGCCACCTGTTTTGGTCCCAGCGGAATTGGCTACGTCATAGGGGAAATTTTTAAGACTTCTACAAAAACGATTTTGGAGCAGAGTTTCTAGTGCTAAAGATAATAAGGGTCGATCACTATTGGCCCCGTATGGAACAAGAAGCTAAACAATTTGTCCAAAAATGTGACAAGTTCCAGTGATATGCCTGAAATATACATCAACCAACAGATATTCTACACTCGGTCATCTCTTGGTGGTCATTCATGATGTGGAGATAGACATAGTCGGCCCTTACTCGTAGCTCTGGTTCAGATAAAATTTCTCTTAGTTTTGACTGATTATTTTTTTTAAATGAGTGGAAGCATGTGCATTTAAGAAAATCTAGGAGCTTGAAGTAATTGACTCATCTGGGACCATATCATCTGTCGATTTAGCATACCCAAAAAGATTACCTGTGACAATGGGCCCCAGTTTGTCAGTTCTGAAGTAACTAAGTTCGATATGAAAATTAAGACGATTGCCTCCTCTGCGGATCACTCGAGTGCAACCGGGCAGGTGGAGTCCATAAATAAAGTACTTATAGATAATCTAAAGAAAAGATTAGGTAATGCAAAGGTAAGTGGCCCAAAGAGCTGCTCGACATACTCTGGGCATACCAGATAACCACCAAGTCAAGTAACAGGGAAACACCATTCTTACTTGTTCACAGGGCTGAATCCCTAATACCGAGGGCTGAATCCCTAATACCAAATTAAAATAAGCGAGCCTAGTTTGAGAGTTTCTGAAGTAGGTGAAGAATATAATGAGACTATGAAAATCAAGGTAGATTTACTGGAGGTGCATCGGGATCTAGCCTTGGTCTAAATAGCCCAAAAGCAAGGATTGAAAGATACTACAATAGGGGTACCAACTTCTGATACTTTCAAGTAGGTGACCTTTTTCTCCAATGAGTCATTAGCAACATTCGAGAATCAAACTCCAAAAAGCTAGCCCTGAGTTAGAAATGACCCTACCATTTTATTGGAGTAACCGAAAAGGGATCCTACTAGTTAGGGGATGATAAAGGTGTCTTGTTGCTGAGTAATTGGAACATCATCCATTGGAAGCAATACTACTGCTAAGGTACCACTTTATTTCTTTTAATAATCATAGTTGCTCACCACGTTTGTTCAAAATGTTTATAGGCCAGGCTTACCACAAGAGGAACAAGAATGAGGCTAAAGGGTTCAAAAAGGCGCGTGTTGTGCTCTTTTTCTCTTTGATTAATTGCCACGATCCGAGCATAGACCCTGGACGTGAAACGGGATCTAAAACCATGAATGGCTTCAAGCTAACCCATGGTACATGTATAACATAAGCATATGCTTACAATAAAGCAGAAGTAAGTCATGATATACGGCATAAACGGAAAACGTCTAAGATATCTTAAAATGTAAATGGAGATAAGAAGTCAAACCACCGAACATCTATACATCCTAGTCTGAAAAGCCTCTAACATAAACGAGCTGAAGGGATAAGCTCCCAACTAGCTCTACCAAGTCTATAACTAAAATGACCACAAAGAAGATATAAGCTAAAACTGCCATCCTCGAATGAGGACTCACCAAAACTGAGTTGAATCTGGGACAAGAGTGAATCTAGCAGCGCGGCTAAGATCGAACACCCAGACCTATATCATAAGATGATATAGCATAAAAAGTATGCGATAAATATTTGAATACACTGAGTATGGATGATAAGTAAAACATCAGAGTAAGGACAACATGTTATATATCATGATCATGGTATAGTCATAAAACATGAGCTTTTCATCATAATTTGAAGTATAATGTCCAAGATTTTCAAAATAATATCATAAAGCTTAAAATGTTTGAAATCATAAGTAAAAGTCATAAACTGATCAATGGCCAAAAATGTTGTAAGTCATGGTATCATGAAACAGGTGGAATAGTGGGAGATTCTTGTTACGCCCCGCCTTGGGAGGCATGACTGGCACCTGGTGCCCTACTAGGACCTGGACTGCTGGACTAGCTGAGCCTAAACACTTTTGATTCCAGGCTGGCTCTAACTCTGGATTCAAGAAAACGACGGGCTATATAACGACTGTAAATACAGCCTCCGGCCAACTAGGCCTATAGCCACCTGTAAGGAAATAACAACCCAGAACAATTGAATCAGGCCCCATCGACGAAAGAACAAATCGGAAAATAGTAAATTTGATGAATATTCATTTTATACGATCTCATCTGGGAACCTATGCGGGCCGACAAGGCTACCATGCTGTCTAGTTATTTCTGAATCAAGAAAACAAGTGCTAAACTGCTACGTGACCAACAAGATCACCACTACCAACTGAATAAGGCCCCACACGGATCATAAACAAACTAAAATATACACATGGCCTCACACGACCGATATAGCTAACCACAGGGAATATACAATCTGCAAGCCTTTGAGAATACTGATAAGATGGTCGGGATAGGGCCCGGCCTACCCACTGTACAACAAAAGAAAAGGAATGAACCTTTAGTTGTCTAGCTCCGGATGATAGGAGCTGATGACTCTGTGTGCTGGATGGAATTACGAGGGATCGGCTCCTCGTCTATGAGTACCTGCAGGCAAGTAATGCAGCACCCCCAAACGAGCGTCTGTATCACTGGTATCGAGTATGCAAAGCAAACCAAACATATCTGAAGATAAGAAGTAATACTGATAGTTACTGAAATGATAGAGGATAGCTAAAACTGTCTGGGGTAGCAGAATCTGTACTGAGCTTAACTGTACTGGAAGGAAGATAAGAATCATACCTGTCGATGCGGCGTCCTGCTATTTATCAATTTAATAAGTAACATATATATATATATATATATATATATAGCATACAAGAACCTATACCAGCCCCCATAAGCCGGAAGGTGTCAATCAACACGCAATCTATATACCCCTACCCGGGTCGCCATCCAAAAATAAATTCACTCCACTCACCTAATAACTAAGAGCACCCCGCCGGCCCCCTGGGTATGCAGTTTGGGCTCTCTAGGCCCCTGACTATAACTGTATCTGAGTCCGGAGGACTCCTGTAACTATAATCTGAGATCTGTATCTGTAATCTGTAATCTGTGCCCTGGGCGCAAGCGCTTGACAGGGTATGCTATAATGCTGATCAGCCTGCTATGGGGAATGCTGCATCCCATCTTCGTCCTACTGCGGATGGCATGCCACTCCTTGGAGTGACGTATCCTCACCCTCTAGCGGGCGAGTCGAAACAGCTATTAACCCTAAAGGTGCCCACATAAAACAATCAGGTCTCTACAAACAGCAATAATCACTTATAACATATATATTAAATTTGATAACACTGTTCAGTTCTGACATTCTGTCTTAAACCTCTTACTGAATTAAACTGAATTTGATACTGAGTCTGGATTGATATCTCGCTGTTTCGTACACATTTACTGACTTTTATTCTGAATATGGCATAATAATACAAACATACTTAATACTCGACTTCTGGAACTTCCTTCTAGAATTTATTCTATTTTACTAAACTAGAATTACTAACTTGCCAAAGAAACTGGCTTTACATACCTCAGTTGTTGGCTTTCCGGCTAACCGGCGTAACTCGGCTAATATTCAGCTATTTCTTCCAACTGTATTCACATTCATAGAAATTAGAACTAAATTCATCAATATTCCGGAAGAAAATGCTACTTGAATATATATCCCAAACTTTGACTTATCGAAAAACAGCTGAAAACTCGCTATTTCTCGGAAGTTCCGAAGGGAGAAATACTCACTTTAGGCTAGGAGTATATTAACACTAATTTGGAGCAATTCTGCTTACCTTGACTCGGCGGGTCGCCGCTTCGCCGGACGATTCTTGCGAAACTAACTCCGCAGGAATGTTCTGTGCAGCTTTATACTTCACTACCCGAGATTATTTTGAGTTTGGATGGCGTTTAGCGGTGTAACCGGATGAACTTTTATGTTGAACCCTCGTTATCCCCTATTCTGGTCATGTTTTGGAAATAAAATTGGGTGAAATGAAATTAAAAACCGAAGTGGGGCTTTATATAGTGGAGCCTGGACAGGCCCTCCATGGCACGTTGGCCATCGCGGAGGAACAGCCTCCGTGGCACGTTGCCATCGCGGAGGGGCTCTGCCTGGCCTCCTCTTGCGACGCTTCAACGTGGCGCTTGTCCGGTCTTCCCTCAGGCCTTTTCTAGCATGTATGGCACTCTAAAACTCTTAACCAGTATGCGAATAGGCCATTTAAATGTCAAGAATTTACGGGGTGTAACAATTCTCATAATCGATATACTCTAAGTGAGCATCATTAAGCCCAACCTGCACCCTTGTTGGGAGTGTGTCCATATATTACCAATGGTAAGAACCATGAAGGTGTGGTATCACTCATGAGCCCAGTAGCGTAAGGGAGACACTTTCAACTGGCGAGGACCCTTTAGTTAGGGGCAAGGGAGACACTCTCTATTGGTGAGGACCCTTTATCCTACAACGGGACATAGTTTTGAGACCTGCGTATGCTGAACCCAGCCTAATCGATGTTAAATACTACTCATGGACTAGTTAAAAATATGATGAGTTCATAAACTGCTTGACATACTTAAATTAGCCATGAAAATAATGTTGAAAATTCAGCCATAATACAAAAACTAGATATTGATGAGCTTCACACATACTTGAGTAAATCATGCTAACTTGAAGATAGAGAATCATAAGAGTTTTTCATAGAAATCCATGTAGTCATAATCATAAGACTTGAGATTGGGCATGAGGATAATGTAAGAGATCATAGAGTTTTTGCATAAAAAAGAGTCTAAATCTAGAAATTCATGAAAATCGTAATTGGAGATATGGGAGAATTGAATTCATGAAATTAGACTTGAGATTGGGCATGAGGATGGAAGAAATCCACTAGTCATGATCCCACATACTTGGGTTTACTGATTTCTTAACTTGACTTGAGACCCAAGAGAATTGGAGAAGATAAACCCTAGCTTTCTTGAGAATCTTTGAGAGTTTGATCTGCAATCTATGGTGTTTTGAGATGAATAAGATTTTAGGCTAAGTAATACCCCTAAATATCCCCTTTAGGAAATTCAAAATGACCTGGTTTAGGAGTTAAATGCATAGGAAGTTATGAAAATATTCCTGAAAATCCAATCTTATAAATCTGCCCGTCCAGTGCCATGCAACGTACCACAGATCGTGGTGAACCCTTGTGGTCACTAGAGTTATGTTGGTCAGTCTATTTACCTCTTCTCACGGCCATACAGTATGATCCATACCTATATAGTATGATCTATATGTTCTGCTCGTGGTTACCTGGACTATTTTGGTTTGTCCTCTAAAATTCATTCCACGGATGGCTACCACGACACATACCTCCATACCATGGGTCGTACTGTGGTTCTTACTGAGGGAAAATTCTAGTTTTCCTATTGGTTTGTACTCGAAGTCTGGGGTTTGATCTTAAGGACTACTGGGGTGTTTTTCACGACCCGAGTCTATACCCTGAACGAGATATGGTACTTGGAATCACAAGTAACCCCAAGCCAACCCATGGTCTATCATAACATTGGTAATCTAAGTAAGCATATGCGGAAGCTTGAAATAATACAATCATTTAAGAAAGCTAAGACTCAATACATCTGAAGAAAAGAATATAATACTAAATGTCTGAATTTATGTTTGAAAGTCATATACTAATGATGAGTTGCTGGGACAAGCCCCCAGCTAACTCTAAAGTTTATCTGAAATAAAATGACTGAAAAATAAAATATCGTCCTCAAAAGATGAGGACTCACCACTGTTGCTACTATATCACCTGAAGAAATTTACTAACGGTGTTGAGGCTGAGAACCTATGCCTGTATCATGATACGATACAACATAGAAGGTATGCGTCAGTACTTTGAATGTACTGAGTAAGTGGGAGAAAATATAACATAAAGGACAAATAACTGAATTGTAATGACCAACTGAAATATTGAAAACTGAACAACTGAAATATAACTGAGATGGTCAATAATGACCCTGACTGGTGGTCATAAACATGCCCTGAATTTGAGATACTGATCTGAGCTAACTGTACTAAACTGAACTGGACTGAGTAAATCTGAAACTGTGCTGAGCTGAGCTAAACTGATAAATGTACTGACTAGTGGGAGAGTCTATAAGCGACATATAACCATGTGAGCTGAGCTAAACTGAAAAATGTACTGACTAGTGGGAGAGTCTATAACCGACATATAACCATGTGAGCTGAACATGGAGTCCGATGTATACACCCCATTGGTAGGACCCAACCTTGCCAAGGTATAAAAGCATGAACTGGGTAATCATAAGTCTAGGTCCATAGGTACAATAAAATCACCTACGGTGGCAACGTAGTTCTGGAAACCTGGGTGCACTTGAACCCCGGTCGGCTCGATGCCAAGTCCTACTCCCACTGGATAGTCCTAGTCTGAATACTAAGTTAATAGCTCAAAACTGGGGTCCAAGACTAAGTCATGGATACCTATTGGAAGTACCCTAAGAGTTTTATTGGACCGAATTCTGTAACTGGTGTTCTAAGACCGACCAGAGATGCTTATCTGGAAGCGTCGTAACCATCTAAAGAACCAACTAAAAATCTGATAGCTGATATATGAGTCTAATAACTGATAATTGGGAGGCACCATTGACACCTCAAGAAAAGACAGTAGTCAAACTGATCAGCTGACATTTCTGAATAATACTGCGTATACTAATATTCTAACTGAAACTGGAGTAACATGTATCTTACTGAGATTTCATCTTATTTTAACAATAAGGGAATCCCAATATTGATAGAATTAAGCAACATAAATAACTAGTCAAATATGCAAGACTCTAATTTACTGAATACCAAAGCTAGGGCTAAAACATTTTACAAGAAACTAGTTTCCACATGATTTTCAAGATTTGAAATAATATAGCAGCTAATAACATGAATAATATTCCACCTGAAATTTATAGAATTTTGTCTGAAAACTTTTTAGATTTCAAAACCTCAGGGCTCTAGCTGATAGAAGATTGTGAGAGGGTTTGGCACACAAGGAAGAACAATTCCCTTGTTGAATTTCCATATACCTGGTGAAGAAAGAGAAAATCCCTTGAGAATCTGAGAAGAAAATAGATCGCCCTAGCTTCTGCACTGAGTTTCTTTGAGAGAGTATTTTTATGATCTGACTTTTGAGGGAATGAGAGGAATGAAGTACATCATCAATTACCCCTCTAGATTTCCTGAAAATAACCCAAAACAACACACTTTAGGGATTAAAGAGGTGGTAAATTACTAAAACATCTCTAGGAGAAAAATCTGGAAAAAACAGCCGACACGGACCAACGGGTCACTCAACGAGTCATTGGTTGAGATCACGACTCATTAGGACCAGTCATTGGTCCCGGGGCCTGGATTTTTGGCTCATTGGAACTGGCAACGAGAGGGACCACGACTCATTGGATGAACCAACGGGTCGTTGGTACCTCCCGTGACCACTGGCAAGAAATCGAACAAAAACACTAGACCCTCTCCCCAACGGAGTCACCACGACTCATTGGTTGGGACAACGAGTCATTGTCACCTCTCATTCTATTCACTAGAAATCCTAAAGGATTCTTTAGCTTGACATCACGGGTGGTGACGACGAGTCGTTACTTAACCTAATGACTCATCCCCTCTTCTCATTTTCAGCACTGCCTAAAGGGCTAAGCTTTACTAGGACCCTTTTGATGACAGACTCAATAAGTCATTGCTTGACCTGATGACTCGTCGTGTTCGTTGTTGCCACTGTAACATGAACTATGAACCTCCACTCGATGACCCTTCACGATGACTCGTTACTTGACCTAACGAGTCGTCATGTGAGTCGTCACCCCTGGGCTCCTGAACTAAAATTTACTTCTTCGAGCCACGAGTCTGACCACCACTCATCTAGTCACTGGACGAGTCGTGCCACGACTCGTTCTATGGCAAACTTTCTTGGTTCTCTTGTGGTTTTTTCTTGCAAAGGCTGAGTTTGGTCTAGAAAAGTTTCGGGGTGTTACAGTGTTACATCAAATTTTCCTGGAGCGGTCTTTAATGAGATAACAACAAGCATATTATGAACCCCAAGGCACTCATTTGTCTCAACGAAACAACTCTAGTGTTTGAATGCTCTCAAGCTTACAGCCAAACACTAGGGAGAAGAAGGCTCCCAGGAGCATGGGTATCTGTCATAACAAGGCTCCCATAAGCAACGGGAATTGTCATAACAAGGCTCTCGAAAATACTGGGAAATGACGTGATATGGTTCCATTTTTTTTATTTTTAGTTTGGGTTCACTTCTATCCTCATCGATTACAAAATCGTATGTTATTAAAATATCAAAAAAAAATGTGGCAAGCTGAATATTTGATATTATATAAGAACTGCATAGTTGAAGTTGTATAAGAGTCATACATATAGATTCATCATTCATCAGTTTAAGCCTACAATTCTACTTTAGTTTAATGTAACTCATACGTATTCTAATATATTATATACACTATTTAAAAATATTTATACATTGGATAGAATGCACGTGCAACACACGTGTTCAAAGTGTGTGTGTGTGTGTGTGTGTATAATACACGTGCAACACACGTGTTCAAAATGTGTGTGTAAATATATATAAAATTTATGCGCGCGCTACATCAATCTCTATATCATGAAAAGATTGTGCAAAGTGTCATAGTTACCAAATTCGCCTCTTAGATTGTTCTATGAAATTGCCACTACGTGTCCAGAGCACACACACCTGTAATTTATGCACGCACTACATCCGTCTCTATATCATGATCAAAAGATTGTGCAAGATTTCATGGTTATCAAATTTGCATCTTATATTGTTCCATGAATTGCCACTACTTTTTTTTTTAACAAAGATCCTCCTTAGGTGAAGTGCAATTTGTAAAGAACCCTACCCGTATATTAAAGTCGGCAAAAATTGACGCATGGAATATGGGAGCATTATACTTGACCTCACTGTCAGATGTGGGAGATGATAACTTCTTCAGTTATATTAAGGAGTCCTAAGTTAGTAAAACTAGGAAATAAGAGTAGAACAAAAAATATACAATCTAAGAGAATAAGGAGGACCCCTCTTTTACAAAATCAAGCGCAAGGCTATCAAAATTTAGCTTGGGACTATCCTGCATAAATGCTGAAGCTTTCCTTCTTTATTTGTATTTTGAAAGAAGGTACATTTAATTTATCCATCTTCAATGTAGCGCTAACATGCCTTGGAAAAGAGACTGCTGCATTGAAAACTGAATTTTGCATCATAGTAACTCTCATCTTGACCAAACCATCAACTACCTTGTTAGCATTCCTGTAACAATGATTAATAATAAACTTTTCTTGATCTATCAAACATCTTATGTTATGGATAGTATCATGTTAATATCAAGCTACACTAGGGTGTCCCTTAACCATGTTGACAATCAACATCGAGCCAAACTCGGTTTTGATATTCAAAAATTGATTTTGTACTCATCAATTGATACTAAAAAGAAGAGCTTTGACTTTAGCATAATTTCTGGTTTGGATACCATAAATTCACAAAAGGCCATGATAAGATTCTCAGCCTTATTTATGAGAATCTCCCCTCCTCCTACCATCTCTGATTACCTTAGAGTAGTCATCTATATTGATTTTTAACTCAAATAGTTCTCATTTATTCTATTTGATCTTTTCTTATCAGGAAGCTCTATCTAACCTTATTTGTTCTTATACACTTGTCAATCTAATTCTCTTGATGAGAAAGATCAGAAAAAGTAGAGTTATGAATAAGAGATATAGTATAACAAATTTGGTTAATGACATACCTTGTGGATATGTTAACATTCTTAAACTTATATGAGCACCTGGCCTTTCATATTCCCGGTATAGGGTAAAGGTTAAGCATTGAATTTCATATATTATATCTTGTCCAAAGATTTTATGCATCCATCAATTTATATAATGTTATCTTTTTTTTTATTTAATCCCATCCACCCAGAGTACAGATCCTGAGGTGGCCGGGAGAGGGGGGGTTGATTTGACCTCTATCTTGTGTATTTAGCTGAGCAAAAATTAAAAAAGGAAGGGGACATTATGCCAAAAACTCCCAAGGTGCATAGTCTAAGTCTAAAGACACCAATGGCTATAAACTAATGGTGAGAATAAAGCACGCTAACCAAAAGAGGGGAAGAGCCTTTAGACTATAGGTCTACAACATGCTCTTCGATTACAGTTCAAGGTGGATGGAAGATCCAACCCGAGTGATTTTTGCTCTTATCCTAAAACTTGGAACTTGCATTCACTTTCTTTTTTTCCTTTTCCTGCTTTCCATTCTTTTCGTTCAATTTTTTTTTCTTTTGAAAACTTTTTCCTTTTTTTCTTTTCCCTGCTAAAATCACCTTTTCCTTTTGCATTTTTCACCGCTTCTTTTCTTCTAATTTTCATACTTTAACTTTTTTCCTTTTTCTTTACTTGTGCTCCTTTCATACAAAAATTTTCAATTAAAATGTATTAGGAATCACTAAAATCAAATAAAGGTCAATAGAACAAAAGGAATTTAGCTTCTAACATGGCTATCAAAAGAATAGGCTAAGGCTCAAAATGGTTAACTACGATAATCACATCAACGTAGGTAAAATCGAAATACAAATAGGCTATCAAAGAAATTCCTATATCACTTGCTAGATTCAACATTCTTATTTTTCTTAGCATACACACCGGGCCAAGTTTTAGATATCAATATACAAGCATGGAGTATTTGCAGAATCTCACATACACAATGGTACAAATGGTTCAATAATAACGATCAAGATTACATAAACACATATATCCCTATTGAATATCTCACATTATTAAGCCCAATTTTTCAAGCATAGGAGTAAAGTTTCAAAAGTCTAAGTGTTTCTATCTTTTCATGCATTTTTGAGTGAATTCACATGAAGTCTCAACGATATCTTGAGTGAAGTACGTAGTATTCATAAGGTTATGAGTTATTGTTCTCCTACCAATGACTAATTTTCCCTTAAGACAGTCGTCAACAATCCATCATAGGAAAAAGTCATGATTTTGACTAAAAAGAATTTAAAACTACTCCAAAAAGTAAAAATTTACCTGATTTAAAGGCCCCTCCTTGAAAAAGAACCGAGGCCATAAGAAAAACCAAGGGATGGGTGAGATATGTCATTTTTCAAAATTTTCAAGAAAGATATAATATGGCTTACTTACCCTCAACCTCAAAATTATTAGGAGATATAACCACCCCACACTTAAAATCATGTTCTATCCTCAAAGAATTTATAATATAAAATAAGAACAAGGGTACGAAATACTCCCTGAGACTCTATGGGACCTAGCTAGAAACATGTTTCTTTGATTCTCGCATCGTACAACCCCATACTTAAGATCCAAGCATGCTCCTAAGCTCAAAGTTCGGGTACTTAGACTTCTCTTTCTTAATTGAATTATGTCCCGACAAGCGCCTAATTTAACATCACGGCACAACGTGGGTACCCTGATTACTCAGAATTCATCAAGCTACCCCTTGGGTTGCCTCCCAATTAGCACCTAATTTAACATCGCGGTATGGCGCACCTCTCAGCTCAAGATACCTTCCAACATCTTCTCCTCCTTTCGGGAGCTTAGACCAAGTTGTCAACACCTGAAAGAACCAAAAACAACAACAACAAAAAAAAAATAAAAAAAAAAGTAAAAATAAATTGAGTACCTCTCTGACTCTTACCACGTTTAGACTGGGAACCACCTCTGCAAAGTTAGAACTGCCTCGGCCACCTTGGACACAGATGCTAGCTGGCTATGCTGCTGCATAGGTGTAGGAATATGAGAACTCTAATGAGAACTATGCCTCATACCGGGAAAATCCCACAAAAAATATCCCGGGTCACCATATTCAAAACATCCCATGCATAGCTCCACATAATTCCTATCCCATTTTTTATGCTCAATCGAACTACCAAACATCCCTAGCCTACCAACATCCCTCGCAAACACATTTTCAAGTACCAACACTGTACACTAAAACCCTCCAACATACAGCCAAGAACCCCCTCTTATCAAAACGCCCCTCAGAAATAGCCAAACAACTACAACCTGTTCCGTCCAAACCTAGAAGGAAATCTCCTAGAACTTTCAGCCCTTAGCCAAGAGTAGAGCACAATTTTTTGAAAGATTGATGGTTGTCAGACTAATACAAGCTCTACATCAAAAGTCCATCAGTATGACTTCGAGATTCTACAAAACCTGACCAACATTGTTCCTCCGTAAATTTGGGTTGAATTTAAACTTGTCAAATTCATTGAGTTAGATACGAATTATGATAATTTTGTGTGTACTTGACTAAAAGTTGATGTTTTAGTTTGTAAGGATTGAAATTGTAAATAATTAAATAAAATCTAAATTTGACTTGAAGTGTGAACAAAAATTCACAAAATAAGTTTAACAACTTTTAGCACCTAACTTCAAATGAGTATAATTCAAAATCGGTAAAGAATCCGAGAAAACTTAAAACATAGAAAGATGTAGCCTTTTGAAATTCCTTTTCAACAATATAAAATACAGGTCAAACAGAGTTTTGTACACTGAGTTATGGTTGATTTGCTAAAATCATGTAAAAATAGAAATCCCCATTCATGTAGGATTTGGATTTAAAGTCCAAGCCTTTATGATAACCTAAAAATATATCCTAAAATTGTCTACTTTGAGGATTTTTCACTAGAGGCTGCTCCAAAACTCTAAGATGAGTTTTTTTACTCCATTCCCTATGCCAATAACATTAATTTACGCTAGATTAACGTAAGTAATTATTGAAATTCGCTAGATTATGAATAATTAATTGAACATCAATTAAGATGGCTTAGATCGCTTCCAATCATCATACTGTTATTTGCAACTTGGTCCTCATTTTTACGGCTGTTATCCTTTCTTGTGATAGTTAGCTGGGGAAAACTTATGCATGACTCTAAACTCTGTTAGCGCGACATCTTTAAAGCTAAACAATCATCAAATGAAACATAATTAATTTATTATAAAAACATCTTGAAATTTATATCAGCAATTAAAACAAGAAGATCAAATCTCTCACAAATTGACAAATTTTCACACAACTCTACAAAGTCTCACCATTCACAATTAACTTACTATATGGAAGAGAGGCTCTTTAAATGAGTAAAAATCACAATTACACTTGAAAATTAACAATCAAATTCACGAAACACTTTATTCATCAATTACCACCTCTTAGTTCACCTTCCTGCAGTTTACGCGAATTTGGCCTTGATTCCCCGTCAAAGGCTTAATATTTCCCATCTTAATCATAGATTCAACAAAATCTTTAGAGAAACTCCCAAGGTTGGTACTATATTTATGAACAAGATTATCAGTCTGACCACCATTAAATAGTGCTTGATCGGAGTGCAAAAGTCCTTTCTTGGATACCAAGTTACTAAAATATTTTGAGTCGAAAAGAGCTGGAGTTGGATCAAGTGGAGCAAGCTTGGAATCACCTCCACTGCGTGGACAATTAGCTTGGCGTTGTCTAGCAAAGGTGGAGTCTATATTAGTTTCGTTGTAGATGCGATTCCTGAAGGTGAAACACTGAGCAAACCCTAAGGTGTGGCCACCAGAGAGAGCAACGAGATCTTTCTCATCCAAGCCTTGCTTCTTGAAATTGTTGATAAGTGCAGGTAAGTCCATGAATGGAGTTGGAATATCATTGTTGGCTGTGGTTCTACTTGCTGTAATGGAGTCCCTTCTTCCCAGTGGCACTTCCCATGTTGGTCCACCTAACTGTTCATCACATAACCATATTCTAATATAATTGCAGCTAGCATACATTAATTTTTCTACAATTAATTATTATAATTTTTGAACTGGTATTCGTATGTATTTAAATCAAATATTAACCATGGAAAATGCCATAGTAAATTAAAAAAATTACAACAGTAAAATGGACTTAATTAGAATTGATAAATAACGTACTGCAACTACAGAGTCACGAGCTGCAACTGCTACAATGTCTGCACAAGACACAATAGCACGTCCACAACATTTATCAACCTCCGACTTAATTTTATCAATCACGTCAAATCCTCTAATAGAATTGTTATTAGGCACCGCAGTCTTTTCACTGTCAATGGTTGCCGTTTTGTCTAGAAGAATTGAAGCGTCACACCCCTGCATTTACAAAGAAATACATTATTATAACATCTCAAGAAACCAACCACTTACATAGTACTAGTTTAATTTAGGAGTAACTATTGTGTGAATTGAAATATATAAGCATGAAATAAGGAAAAGAATCTCACATTGACAAAACAATCATGAAAATGTAGACGTAGCAAAGAGGCGCCCATTCGTCTCTCTTTCCTGATTGCATCCTCAACGACTCGTTTTATGGCTGGCAAAGCTTGGGGACAAACATGATCATAGAAAGAAGGTGAAAGAGAATCCGAAAGTGCCATGCTCGCTAGAGAAAACATGACTAAAACATGAAGAAAAAAGAAGCTATTCGAAGCCATTTCTATTACTAAATATAGTTTATGAGAAGTTGCTACACTTTTATGTGTGCCTTGGTGTGACGAAGAGTGTAAAATGTGGCTGTATTTATAGGTTGGACAAATGTTGACTATGGCAACACGACAATGGTTCTAGGTTTAGCAACTCTCAAAGAATAAGCCAGACATTGACAAACTCTAACTAGACTTCTTTTTTAATAATACATGTTACCAACTTCCCTGATCCTTTTGAAGGATAGTATTATTTCATCCTTGATACAAAAAGATATGAAGATAAATGCAAGATATTTAATAGTTATAAATTGATAACTAACATCTTTTCACTCCTATGAAATAATGAAATTCGTGATTTTTTCTATTTGCTAAATAACAAGAGAATATATTTGAGTTCAGAAAGTATTTCGCTATAATAAATAGAAAAAAAAGGTTAGTAAAACATGAAATCTTTTAAATACGTGATCCTCACATATTTGAAATGGAAGAGATAGAATTAAAAGAATAATATATTCAATTATTAAAAGTAAAAGATAATTTGAAAAATCAAAGTAAATATCGGTAAAATTCTCATCTCCAAAAAATTAAAGTGTAATTGCTTCATATCAATTATCAAATTACTAGTGATTTGTCCTACTCTGTATAGCAGAGCACTTGTTGAATTTTTCTTTTTTGCATGATTGAAAAAGGGGCTTTTAATATAGTCGGAATTGTTTTAGAAGGAAAAAAAACTAACTTTACCCCCTCCTTGACTTTTATTCTAAGATATTTCTTACTTGTTGATACTGTAATGATGGAACTAATGATTAAGATAGATCCGGTGATTAAGATTTAAAAATTGAATAATGATATTATATTTTGTGGCGACTAACAACAAATTGACAACCAAACAAAAAATAGTAGTAACAACTTGTAAAATGTATATGTCGATCAATACCAAAATATAGAGTGAGTGTCTCATCTCAATGATCATGTATAAAGTTTAGGATGTCAAACTTAAGTTGTAACTTTTTGCAGATCAATGATCAATGAAGACAAAAAAAAAAATATATATATATATATATATATATAGAAAAAAAGACCAAGTTAGGATGTGTTTGGTATGAAAGGAAAATAATTTTCACATAAAACAATGTTCTGGAAAGTAAATACTTCTTAAACTACTATTTTGTGATCGGTAAGTAATATAAAATATTATTCCAAAAGTTAATATAATTTAAGCAAATAGATAGGGATAGAAGTGTGATAGGGGTGGGGGCCATGGGGTTGGCGGTGGAATAAGTTCTGTTGGAATATGAGAATGAGACAATCAATGTAAATTTATCTACTTATGAAACTTATTTTCGAAAATTATTTTTCTCATTTTTAAAAAATTACTTTTCTAAAAAAATATTTTTAAAAATTTTTAACCAATCAAATATAGAAAAATCAAAAAATATTACCTTTCGACCAAACACACACCTTAGTGTGGACTTTATATATATATAAATTCCCTTTATAGTCAGGGTGAGCTTTTTATTTCGATGAACCCAAAAGGGAGAGGGGGCAAAGCCTGACCTCCGTGATAAAAAAAGGATGAGAAAAACTGCATCCTTGAGATAATGATTAACTTGGTTAAAACATCAAAATCAAGTTAACCTCTATACAAAAAATTAACTAACAAAAAAGATAGCTTTGTCATATCTAATCCTAAAAATACGCATGCATTTGCATTTTATTCAAAAAATAAGGGCCTTTTGCATTTCAAGGCAAGTTTTGATGGGTATAGCACGGGACGGATTCACCATTCTTTGCAAGAATATCCATCACCTGATTGGCTTCCCTGTAACATTGTGAAGTTGTCGCATTATCCTCGAATACAATGGATGTCTTCAGTTTCTGAGTGATATTCTACTTTTGGTTGATCAATTCCTTAGTGTGGACTATACCATGAAAAAGCACCCTTTGAGTAAATATTCTAAATGTCAACGCTAACAACATGCAAATAAAATAATTGTAAGGTGGGGTAGCAATTGGTTAGGACTGATGTTGAAGGTTTTAATTAGTTCCTTAAGTAGTAGGTTGAATACTTGCCACAGTTCTATTTTATTGGCTCATCCATTGATCACATTACTTATAAATCTATAAGTTAATGAAAGATTATTTATGTGTCTCATAAACCGCGTCTCACCGAAATATCCTTTAACAAAGTATCACGAAGAAGAAGCATGATTATTATATCAACTACGCTTACATAATAACCTTTATATCTCTTTATTGAGGATTTTAAATAAACCATGGTTCATTAGTTTAGCCTGGACTCGCATATGCTATTTTTTTAGAGCTTGAGATAATGAATTGATCTAATAAATACTAGTGTTTTTTGTGGCTCAATTTATGTGGTACATGTTTGGAGTAAAATCACTTCGAGTAGGTAGACAAATGATATGACAATGCATGGCGAGAATGATCGATCAAAACGGTTCGGTAACTAGTTTCGAATAATATTTTTTTTAATGTGGTTAGCAAATACAACTCAGTTCAGGAAGGTCCCAAGTCAATACCGGTAGTGTCAAGACAATGCCAAGGCTATTGTGGTACTATATTAATCTTCTAATCCTCTTTTTGCTAACTTGTTAGAATTTTCTTTGCAAAGAAATTCCATCAGTGCAGTGAACATCATGGCCGACATTAATCAGTGGTTGAATGCTAATCCCAGACCAACAACGAGCAGGTGCCCCATAGGTCACAAAGTTAGCTGCCAATTGAAGAACAAAGTCCAACTAGTAGCAGTCACGCATGATGGTGTGCCTCATGATGAGGTAGATCAATGCGATATTAGAAAACAATTCCCCAATGATGCAGATGAATCTAATGATAAAGGCAATAAAAGTGGCACGGATAGTAAGGAATTGAGTTTGGAGGAAACAATAAGGATACTAGTCATTCAGGAGGGTGAAAAGCTTAAGCTTCTTCCACAGCATGATCGCAATATAACACTTGTCCAACAAATGGGAGGTTCCCACAATCCGATTCTAAAGGCCCTGACTCCACCATCAAAAGACAACTTTGGTAAGGCAATTGGAAGATGGCGGGGTCGGTGGTTCCAAAATAGGAACTAGAGACAGGAGTAGTCCGGATCCTCCATTCAGGATTGAATTCTTGAAATGCATGAAGGAAAACCATGATAGGATGGACTAGATTCCAAGAACCCCTCTAGTCTTAAAGGAGTCGTAGTAAAAAAAAATACATCGAACTGATATACAAGTTGAGCGCCACATCGGATCAGAGATGATTACAAAGAATTTCTGGATACCATACTTTCCCAAGTGTGATGGAACCTATGATCCACATGAGCACATACTGGCATGCGCAACGACATTCAAAGGGAATAATTTAAAACCGGATGAGATCTATACGGTTCTAGTTAAGAAATTTGGGAAAACATTGACCAAAAGAGCCATAACATGGTATTATCTTTTGCTTGACAACTCCATTGACTCGTTCTTTATGATTGCAGATCAATTTACAAAGACCCACACTAGCACCCGAAGGTACAAACCTGGAAGGGGGATATATTTAAGATTGTGCAAGGTTACATTGAACTACTCCGAGAGGTTTTGATAAGGTTCCAAAGTGAAAGAATGCTTCTTCCTATGGTGCCGGACTATAGTGTTGCGGAGGATTTTACTAAAGGGATGAATCCTTTAAGCTCGGATACTTCTCAAAAATTGAAGGGAAACCTGACCGAGTTTGCGGAAATAACTTAGGCAGATATACACAACCGATATGAGTCCTAAATTTGGATTGAGGATGTCTAGGTAAAACCGATGATAATTTCTATGTAAACAAAGTCGAGGTCGGCTACAAGAGTCATATTAGAGAAATCCTGAGTTAGAATCAAGGAGGTATCATTTCAAAATATATGCTCCAGTAAAAAGGTCAACTCCAAAAAAGATACTTGGAGCAAAGAAGAACAACCCGAGGGTACCAATCGTTAAAAAGGTCACTATCGGACAGTCGATTAGGTCCTGGCTGGAATAATAGGGGTCAACAAAATAGGGAACCAGAAGGATATCCCAACCACCGGTTAGGGACACCAACGCTCCACCTCTTTTGGAATACAGTTTCAACATCAGTATTATAGAACTGGTTACCACTATAAGGGAGATCAACGAAGTCAAATATCCTAAGAAATATGGTCTGACCCCAAGACTAGGAACCAGAGTCAATGGTGTGATTTTTAAAATATTTTAGATACCAAAGTTAAACATATGCTAATTGATCCAGGTAGCTTCAACAACAAGGGTCCTCGAGCAAATGGAGCTACTGGATAAGATTATCCCGGCCAAAAGTTACTAGCCATCTTCAAAATGTTATATGTAATGACATGGGGGAAGATTAGTCTACCAACATATGTTGAAAGGGTAATCAAAGAAACTTTGTTCGACATTATGTACAAAGACATGGGATACAACATAATCATCGGTAGGCTGTGGATCCACATCATAAAGGTAGTGCCTTCCACGTACCATCAGATCTTAGGTTTCCCACTTAGGATGACATCAAGATCATCTGTAGGGAACATGCAAATAAAGAAATGTCTACAGTGACCATGGTTGGCAAAAAACTAGAAAAGAAAAAGAAATAAAAATAAACAGGGAACGTCTCTGGAGTTGGGCTCAAAATTGAAAAGCTCAAAATAGACAGGCGTCGATGATGAACTATTCAATAAGCACCATATACTAAGATCCTTACCAGCACCGGTGGACATAAATGGTACTAAGTCAATAGCATAAGAAATCAAATATGTTATTTTATTCGTTCACTTCACAAAAAGTAAGTTATACCTAGGGACGGGGCTAAGCCTCGAACTCAGGAAATTTTTTTTGAATTTCTTAAAGCTAATGTAGATTGTTTTTCTTGGTAATACATAGATATATAACATGTATACCACCAGGAGTCATAACCCATAAGCTGGGGATCGGCCCAAATTTCCCATCAGTGCAGAGAAATGCCCAGTGTCCGAAGCCATGAACAGGTTTGCTAAGGAAGAGGTAAGCAGACTACTTAATATAGGATCCATCTGGGAGTTGTTCACGCCCCAACGCATACGCAAGCATACGCGATCGTACAAGTAATACAGTGGCCCTTTTTAAGCGCCGGATATCGAACCCACAGGGACTTAACCAATTCAGCGAATTATCAAGTTCAAGTGTAATATTAACCTTCACAAGTGTTAATTATAGAAGTTTTCGGTAAATTATAATTAATTTTTTGGGTGGTCACAAAACAATCTGGAAACAATATAAGAAGCAACTAGAGCTAAGACCGAATAATCATGCAATGCTACACTTTGTAACGGTTCACGTATGAAATTATCAATTGTTGTCTCACATAGTTGGAAAAAGTGATGGTCATGGTCTCTAGAGCCTCTAAACACGACAAACTAGCTTCACAACTACATCGTTGAGCGGGGATGTGACATCCTAGTTCGTGGGTAATTCAACTACATGGATGTGGTTTACGGGGTTTGTGCTCTTGATTAGGGACTTTCGTACCTATAATCATTTAACCTAACTTAGCTTCACAACTACTTCTACGAGTGGTGGAGTGATAATTCTAAGCCGGTGTCTTGCTATCATCCTGTTTTATCAACCAAGCAAGGCGAATTAGGTATAATTTCTATCCTAACCGTGAACCCTATCGTAAGATAAGAACTTGTTCCCTACATTTTCTTGTTCTAGCCTAGGGTTACTCTCTCAAGCTTTTACCTAGCTTAACATGTATGGTTCCATGGTGATCAAGAATAAAAACAACCATAATAAAGAATGTAAGACAAAACAACAATTAACAACTCAAACCAAAACAAATTCATGCGTTACAATCATATCACGTGGCCTCAACCCTACGGGAAGGGTTTTAGCTACTCATGTTCGTACAATAACTTGAAAACATCGTTAAAGTAGAGTACTTACAAGAATAGGTAAAAGAGAATGTAAAATTAGTAAACCCTAGATGAGTTCTTCACTTCTCCCTTCGCTCCTTTACAATTTTCAGAAAATATTTCGTGAAAAATGATTTTAGAAGCTAAGCGTTTAATTTATAGTAAATAGGAAATTTGAAATTTTTTGCCTGTCATGGAATGGCTTTGTGGCACGGAGCTAAACGCACCAATTTGCCTCCATGCCACGAAGGTAATGCGGAGGGCCACTGGAATTTGCACTTGAATGTTTCTTGGCCAAGGCACTGTCCGCTGTGTTATATGGGTATATAAAACGACACGCAAGTGCACGTGGTCGAACAAGTAGTAAGTGGCTTTAGTAAGCCAAGTATCGATCCTACAGAGACTTGGGTTAAGTGCAATTTGCTCAAGTTTACTCTATTTTACTTCTGAATATGCTGACAACAACGTAACCAAAAAGTGGATATTTTGTTTTATAAATTTTATACTAAAACTAAGAACAATTATCTACTTTGAATTTGGACTATGGATAAAAGCATGCTGAGGTTAAACGAACATGTAATGAAACTGATTATCATCATAAATTGGTTAATCTTTTCTTCCTGTTGCTAGCCAAGAACATTTGCCAAGAGATTAAAACTCTCGTATTTAATCTCACTTAAGAATCATGAACCATCCGTCTACATTTCTGTGATCAAATGCAATTCATGTTCTAGCCATACAATTCCGGTTCCTAAATTGACTAATACGACTTTCATGTATATTTCTATCCTGAAGGTTCATCAAAACTCAATTTTCCCAAACCAAGTAAAGAACAATATCCTATTAATTCACAACTTTCCAATTTCGTGCTCTCTCGAGTGAAATCGAACTTTTTAGATGTACATTAATGTAGGCCACACACCAATGCAGTAGAAACAAGAATTAATAGAACAACATGGAAGAAAAAGATGAAAAACCATATAATCAATAATCAAAATTCATCACAAGTGTTCATAACCTCAGCAAGGAAGGTAATTAGCCACTCATTTGAGGATTAATCATCATAAAACGAGTGTTAATCATACAAACAATTGAATTAGAGAAGAAAGAAAGAGAGAAAAAACCCTGAACTTTTCGTCCCTCAACTGTCTGTAACCCACGTCCTTGCTCCACCAAGTCTGAATTCATGAAAAATGAACTTAAGTGTTCTATTTATACTAGTGGGAATTTTTCCCGGAATAATAAGCAACGTGTCACGGAGTGCATCGCGGAGCACTGCCTCCGTGACACGCCATGAACGCGGACCCTCACTGGAACTGGGGGTCCGGGAATTCAAGCTCAACGTGGCACGACGTGCATCGCGGAGCACTGGCTCCGTGCCACGGAGCAAACGCGGACCTTCACTGGAAATTTGGTGAATTTTCACCCTCCAGGCAGAATGCCTCCACGATGGCAGCGTGACACGGCTCCATCGGGGAGCCCCTTTAAAGATGCTGTCCAATGCCTTTTCCTTGCTCGCATCCAAGTCCAACTCCGATATCGTCCAACATGCCTTTTAGCTTCTCGAAATCACATTTTACCTGTAAAACAATGCTAATCATGTTGGTTAGTATAAATTCACATTTTATTACCAATTACATGAAAATGTATACACATTGCTAGATAAAAAAGGCGAAAATGGTACTTTTGAGTATCACTTGGGCATATAAATCTGCCCAAGATCAGGCACGACGCGACAGCCTGCGTGGCACGGCCTGTGGCGCATAGCAATGCCTGGCGTGGCACGGTCGCTGGCGCGCAGGCGCCTTGGAGTGCAACAGTTCGCGCGCATGGCCTTGGCGTGGCACGACGCTGGGCGCGGCACATGCACAGTGTGGCACGCTGCCTGGCGCGGCCAGCCTTGCCATGGCATGTTTTCTTGTCATCTTTTGCAATTCACTTCCAACTCCGTTCCTTCACTTCACCCATCATTATTTAGTCCCTCATATGCATTTTACACCTAAAAAAACAAGGGCTAATCATGTTGGTTAGTGTATACCCAAATTTACATAAAATCACATAAGAATGTAAGTGTATAATTAGACAAACATGACTAAATTAAGCTATAAAATAGCACTTGGGCACGTAATTATGCCCAAGATCAGGAGGTGACATATCCGAACTGGATAGGAAAGGCATCCTTAGTTCCCAAAAAACTTAACAAGTTTAGAATGTGCATAGACTTTAAAGATCTAAACAAAACTAGTCTGAAGGATTTATTTTTAATGTTAAACATCAACCAAATAATTGACGCTACGATCAGACATAATGTTATGAGTTTTCTTGATTCATACTCTGAGTATAATCAGATACAAATGCACATAGATGACCAAGAGAAGACTTCGTTCATCACTAACTTTAGGACTTATTTTTACAATATACTCCCATTTGGGCTAAAAATTGTCGGAGCCACTTATCAAAGGCCCATAAATAAAAGGTTTGAAGAAAATATAGGTAAAACTATGAAAGTTCAGATGATGAAATGTTTTTTAAGTCTTTGGATGTAGAGTACCATTTGAGTCACTTGAAAAAAACCTTTGACATCCTAAGGAAGCACAACATGAAACTCAGCCTTGAGAAATATACCTTCGGAGTTGGTTTCAGAAAAATTCTGAATTTTCTCGTGTCAAACAAGGGAATCTAAGTGAATTCAAAAAAGATTAAGGCTATCAAAGACATCTCAAACATGATCAATGGTGTGAAAGCAGTGCAGAGGCTAACCGGATGCATAACAACCCTCAGCAAGTTCATCTTCGGGTCATCTAAGAAGTGTCACTGGTCCAACTTTTTCTTAAAAAAGAAGAATGAAGTTGAATGGACAAAAAAGTGTCAGCAAGCTTTCAAGATTTGATGGAATAAGTATCTAGTCCACCATTGTTGTTAAAATCATTGGACGTTGAGTAGTTGCTTTTATATCTGGTAGTGTTTGAGGTTACGGTAAGTGTGATCATGGTTTGAAAATTAAAAGGTATACAATGTCTCGTTTATCTTGTATGAAAGATATTAGCAAGTATTGAGACTAGGTACTCGCATTCGGAAGAAGTTGGTCTTATCCCTTGTGACAACGATGCCACACCGTAGTTGTATTGAGGATGTACCTTCTCTAGAATGTCCTCCACAAACTCGGGCTCTCAAGGAGACTAGCTAAATAGTCGATGAAAATTAGTGAGTTTAATATCGAGTACAAGCCCCCAACTGACCTCAAGTCACAAGTTTTGGCTGACTTTATTGTTGATATCAACCTAGGAATAGTGACCAATCAAGAAGGAAGCACTACTTCTCTCCAAAGCTACAACCGACGTTTGGACCCTATTTATGGATGAAGCCTCTAACACAACATAAAAGATATCAAACTAGGCATAGTACTTACAACTCCATTAGGGGAAATCCTAATATAGGACATGGCTAACAGTGAGGCCACTTATGAGTCCATGATTGCAGGTCTCGAGCTAACCCGAAGACTGGGCTCTACATATCTGCAGAAGATCCCGATATTACTTAGTCAGTAAGTAATTATACCAGAGATTTTTTCATGGCCCTCTGGCCACCTGTTTTGGTCCCAGCGGAATTGGCTACGTCATAGGGGAAATTTTTAAGACTTCTACAAAAACGATTTTGGAGCAGAGTTTCTAGTGCTAAAGATAATAAGGGTCGATCACTATTGGCCCCGTATGGAACAAGAAGCTAAACAATTTGTCCAAAAATGTGACAAGTTCCAGTGATATGCCTGAAATATACATCAACCAACAGATATTCTACACTCGGTCATCTCTTGGTGGTCATTCATGATGTGGAGATAGACATAGTCGGCCCTTACTCGTAGCTCTGGTTCAGATAAAATTTCTCTTAGTTTTGACTGATTATTTTTTTTAAATGAGTGGAAGCATGTGCATTTAAGAAAATCTAGGAGCTTGAAGTAATTGACTCATCTGGGACCATATCATCTGTCGATTTAGCATACCCAAAAAGATTACCTGTGACAATGGGCCCCAGTTTGTCAGTTCTGAAGTAACTAAGTTCGATATGAAAATTAAGACGATTGCCTCCTCTGCGGATCACTCGAGTGCAACCGGGCAGGTGGAGTCCATAAATAAAGTACTTATAGATAATCTAAAGAAAAGATTAGGTAATGCAAAGGTAAGTGGCCCAAAGAGCTGCTCGACATACTCTGGGCATACCAGATAACCACCAAGTCAAGTAACAGGGAAACACCGTTCTTACTTGTTCACAGGGCTGAATCCCTAATACCGAGGGCTGAATCCCTAATACCAAATTAAAATAAGCGAGCCTAGTTTGAGAGTTTCTGAAGTAGGTGAAGAATATAATGAGACTATGAAAATCAAGGTAGATTTACTGGAGGTGCATCGGGATCTAGCCTTGGTCTAAATAGCCCAAAAGCAAGGATTGAAAGATACTACAATAGGGGTACCAACTTCTGATACTTTCAAGTAGGTGACCTTTTTCTCCAATGAGTCATTAGCAACATTCGAGAATCAAACTCCAAAAAGCTAGCCCTGAGTTAGAAATGACCCTACCATTTTATTGGAGTAACCGAAAAGGGATCCTACTAGTTAGGGGATGATAAAGGTGTCTTGTTGCTGAGTAATTGGAACATCATCCATTGGAAGCAATACTACTGCTAAGGTACCACTTTATTTCTTTTAATAATCATAGTTGCTCACCACGTTTGTTCAAAATGATTATAGGCCAGGCTTACCACAAGAGGAACAAGAATGAGGCTAAAGGGTTCAAAAAGGCGCGTGTTGTGCTCTTTTTCTCTTTGATTAATTGCCACGATCCGAGCATAGACCCTGGACGTGAAACGGGATCTAAAACCATGAATGGCTTCAAGCTAACCCATGGTACATGTATAACATAAGCATATGCTTACAATAAAGCAGAAGTAAGTCATGATATACGGCATAAACGGAAAACGTCTAAGATATCTTAAAATGTAAATGGAGATAAGAAGTCAAACCACCGAACATCTATACATCCTAGTCTGAAAAGCCTCTAACATAAACGAGCTGAAGGGATAAGCTCCCAACTAGCTCTACCAAGTCTATAACTAAAATGACCAAAAAGAAGATATAAGCTAAAACTGCCATCCTCGAATGAGGACTCACCAAAACTGAGTTGAATCTGGGACAAGAGTGAATCTAGCAGCGCGGCTAAGATCGAACACCCAGACCTATATCATAAGATGATATAGCATAAAAAGTATGCGATCAATACTTTGAATACACTGAGTATGGATGATAAGTAAAACATGAGAGTAAGGACAACATGTTATAAATCATGATCGTGGTATAGTCATAAAACATGAGCTTTTCATCATAATTTGAAGTATAATGTCCAAGATTTTCAAAATAATATCATAAAGCTTAAAATGTTTGAAATCATAAGTAAAAGTCATAAACTGATCAATGGCCAAAAATGTTGTAAGTCATGGTATCATGAAACAGGTGGAATAGTGGGAGATTCTTGTTACGCCCCGCCTTGGGAGGCATGACTGGCACCTGGTGCCCTACTAGGACCTGGACTGCTGGACTAGCTGAGCCTAAACACTTTTGATTCCAGGCTGGCTCTAACTCTGGATTCAAGAAAACGACGGGCTATATAACGACTGTAAATACAGCCTCCGGCCAACTAGGCCTATAGCCACCTGTAAGGAAATAACAACCCAGAACAATTGAATCAGGCCCCATCGACGAAAGAACAAATCGGAAAATAGTAAATTTGATGAATATTCATTTTATACGATCTCATCTGGGAACCTATGCGGGCCGACAAGGCTACCATGCTGTCTAGTTATTTCTGAATCAAGAAAACAAGTACTAAACTGCTACGTGACCAACAAGATCACCACTACCAACTGAATAAGGCCCCACACGGATCATAAACAAACTAAAATATACACATGGCCTCACACGACCGATATAGCTAACCACAGGGAATATACAATCTGCAAGCCTTTGAGAATACTGATAAGATGGTCGGGATAGGGCCCGGCCTACCCACTGTACAACAAAAGAAAAGGAATGAACCTTTAGTTGTCTAGCTCCGGATGACAGGAGCTGATGACTCTTTGTGCTGGATGGAATTACGAGGGATCGGCTCCTCGTCTATGAGTACCTGCAGGCAAGTAATGCAGCACCCCCAAACGAGCGTCTGTATCACTGGTATCGAGTATGCAAAGCAAACCAAACATATCTGAAGATAAGCAGTAATACTGATAGTTACTGAAATGATAGAGGATAGCTAAAACTGTCTGGGGTAGCAGAATCTGTACTGAGCTTAACTGTACTGGAAGGAAGATAAGAATCATACCTGTCGATGCGGCGTCCTGCTATTTATCAATTTAATAAGTAACATATATATATATATATATATATAGCATACAAGAACCTATACCAGCCCCCATAAGCCGGAAGGTGTCAATCAACACGCAATCTATATACCCCTACCCGGGTCGCCATCCAAAAATAAATTCACTCCACTCACCTAATAACTAAGAGCACCCCGCCGGCCCCCTGGGTATGCAGTTTGGGCTCTCTAGGCCCCTGACTATAACTGTATCTGAGTCCGGAGGACTCCTGTAACTATAATCTGAGCTCTGTATCTGTAATCTGTAATCTGTGCCCTGGGCGCAAGCGCTTGACAGGGTATGCTATAATGCTGATCAGCCTGCTATGGGGAATGCTGCATCCCATCTTCGTCCTACTGCGGATGGCATGCCACTCCTTGGAGTGACGTATCCTCACCCTCTGGCGGGCGATTCGAAACAGCTATTAACCCTAAAGGTGCCCACATAAAACAATCAGGTCTCTACAAACAGCAATAATCACTTATAACATATATATTAAATTTGATAACACTGTTCAGTTCTGACATTCTGTCTTAAACCTCTTACTGAATTAAACTGAATTTGATACTGAGTCTGGATTGATATCTCGCTGTTTCGTACACATTTACTGACTTTTATTCTGAATATGGCATAATAATACAAACATACTTAATACTCGACTTCTGGAACTTCCTTCTAGAATTTATTCTATTTTACTAAACTAGAATTACTAACTTGCCAAAGAAACTGGCTTTACATACCTCAGTTGTCGGCTTTCCGGCTAACCGGCGTAACTCGGCCAATATTCAGCTATTTCTTCCAACTGTATTCACATTCATAGAAATTAGAACTAAATTCATCAATATTCCGGAAGAAAATGCTACTTGAATATATATCCCAAACTTTGACTTATCGAAAAACAGCTGAAAACTCGCTATTTCTCGGAAGTCCCGAAGGGAGAAAACCTCACTTTAGGCTAGGAGTATATTAACACTAATTTGGAGCAATTCTACTTACCTTGACTCGGCGGGTCGCCGCTTCGCCGGACGATTCTTTCGAAACTAACTCCGCAGGAATGTTCTGTGCAGCTTTATACTTCACTACCCGAGATTATTTTGAGTTTGGATGGCGTTTAGCGGTGTAACCGGATGAACTTTTATGTTGAACCCTCGTTATCCCCTATTCTGGTCATGTTTTGGAAATAAAATTGGGTGAAATGAAATTAAAAACTGAAGTGGGGCTTTATATAGTGGAGCCTGGACAGGCCCTCCATGGCACGTTGGCCATCGCGGAGGAACAGCCTCCGTGGCACGTTGCCATCGCGGAGGGGCTCTGCCTGGCCTCCTCTTGCGACGCTTCAACGTGGCGCTTGTCCGGTCTTCCCTCAGGCCTTTTCTAGCATGTATGACACTCTAAAACTCTTAACCAGTATGCGAATAGGCCATTTAAATGTCAAGAATTTACGGGGTGTAACAATTCTCATAATCGATATACTCTAAGTGAGCATCATTAAGCCCAACCTGCACCCTTGTTGGGAGTGTGTCCATATATTACCAATGGTAAGAACCATGAAGGTGTGGTATCACTCATGAGCCCAGTAGCGTAAGGGAGACACTTTCAACTGGCGAGGACCCTTTAGTTAGGGGCAAGGGAGACACTCTCTATTGGTGAGGACCCTTTATCCTACAACGGGACATAGTTTTGAGACCTGCGTATGCTGAACCCAGCCTAATCGATGTTAAATACTACTCATGGACTAGTTAAAAATATGATGAGTTCATAAACTGCTTGACATACTTAAATTAGCCATGAAAATAATGTTGAAAATTCAGCCATAATACAAAAACTAGATATTGATGAGCTTCACACATACTTGAGTAAATCATGCTAACTTGAAGATAGAGAATCATAAGAGTTTTTCATAGAAATCCATGTAGTCATAATCATAAGACTTGAGATTGGGCATGAGGATAATGTAAGAGATCATAGAGTTTTTGCATAAAAAAGAGTCTAAATCTAGAAATTCATGAAAATCGTAATTGGAGATATGGGAGAATTGAATTCATGAAATTAGACTTGAGATTGGGCATGAGGATGGAAGAAATCCACTAGTCATGATCCCACATACTTGGGTTTACTGATTTCTTAACTTGACTTGAGACCCAAGAGAATTGGAGAAGATAAACCCTAGCTTTCTTGAGAATCTTTGAGAGTTTGATCTGCAATCTATGGTGTTTTGAGATGAATAAGATTTTAGGCTAAGTAATACCCCTAAATATCCCCTTTAGGAAATTCAAAATGACCTGGTTTAGGAGTTAAATGCATAGGAAGTTATGAAAATATTCCTGAAAATCCAATCTTATAAATCTGCCCGTCCAGTGCCATGCAACGTACCACAGATCGTGGTGAACCCTTGTGGTCACTAGAGTTATGTTGGTCAGTCTATTTACCTCTTCTCACGGCCATACAGTATGATCCATACCTATATAGTATGATCTATATGTTCTGCTCGTGGTTACCTGGACTATTTTGGTTTGTCCTCTAAAATTCATTCCACGGATGGCTACCACGACACATACCTCCATACCATGGGTCGTACTGTGGTTCTTACTGAGGGAAAATTCTAGTTTTCCTATTGGTTTGTACTCGAAGTCTGGGGTTTGATCTTAAGGACTACTGGGGTGTTTTTCATGACCCGAGTCTATACCCTGAACGAGATATGGTACTTGGAATCACAAGTAACCCCAAGCCAACCCATGGTCTATCATAACATTGGTAATCTAAGTAAGCATATGCGGAAGCTTGAAATAATACAATCATTTAAGAAAGCTAAGACTCAATACATCTGAAGAAAAGAATATAATACTAAATGTCTGAATTTATGTCTGAAAGTCATATACTAATGATGAGTTGCTGGGACAAGCCCCCAGCTAACTCTAAAGTTTATCTGAAATAAAATGACTGAAAAATAAAATATCGTCCTCAAAAGATGAGGACTCACCACTGTTGCTACTATATCACCTGAAGAAATTTACTAACGGTGTTGAGGCTGAGAACCTATGCCTGTATCATGATACGATACAACATAGAAGGTATGCGTCAGTACTTTGAATGTACTGAGTAAGTGGGAGAAAATATAACATAAAGGACAAATAACTGAATTGTAATGACCAACTGAAATATTGAAAACTGAACAGCTGAAATATAACTGAGATGGTCAATAATGACCCTGACTGGTGGTCTTAAACATGCCCTGAATTTGAGATACTGATCTGAGCTAACTGTACTAAACTGAACTGGACTGAGTAAATCTGAAACTGTGCTGAGCTGAGCTAAACTGATAAATGTACTGACTAGTGGGAGAGTCTATAACCGACATATAACCATGTGAGCTGAGCTAAACTGAAAAATGTACTGACTAGTGGGAGAGTCTATAACCGACATATAACCATGTGAGCTGAATATGGAGTCCGATGTATACACCCCATTGGTAGGACCCAACCTTGCCAAGGTATAAAAGCATGAACTGGGTAATCATAAGTCTAGGTCCATAGGTACAATAAAATCACCTACGGTGGCAACGTAGTTCTGGAAACCTAGGTGCACTTGAACCCCGGTCGGCTCGATGCCAAGTCCTACTCCCACTGGATAGTCCTAGTCTGAATACTAAGTTAATAGCTCAAAACTGGGGTCCAAGACTAAGTCATGGATACCTATTGGCAGTACCCTAAGAGTTTTATTGGACCGAATTCTGTAACTGGTGTTCTAAGACCGACCAGAGATGCTTATCTGGAAGCGTCGTAACCATCTAAAGAACCAACTAAAAATCTGATAGCTGATATATGAGTCTAATAACTGATAATTGGGAGGCACCATTGACACCTCAAGAAAAGACAGTAGTCAAACTGATCAGCTGACATTTCTGAATAATACTGCGTATACTAATATTCTAACTGAAACTGGAGTAACATGTATCTTACTGAGATTTCATCTTATTTTAACAACAAGGGAATCCCAATATTGATAGAATTAAGCAACATAAATAACTAGTCAAATATGCAAGACTCTAATTTACTGAATACCAAAGCTAGGGCTAAAACATTTTACAAGAAACTAGTTTCCACATGATTTTCAAGATTTGAAATAATATAGCAGCTAATAACATGAATAATATTCCACCTGAAATTTATAGAATTTTGTCTGAAAACTTTTTAGATTTCAAAACCTCAGGGCTCTAGCTGATAGAAGATTGTGAGAGGGTTTGGCACACAAGGAAGAACAATTCCCTTGTTGAATTTCCATATACCTGGTGAAGAAAGAGAAAATCCCTTGAGAATCTGAGAAGAAAATAGATCGCCCTAGCTTCTGCACTGAGTTTCTTTGAGAGAGTATTTTTATGATCTGACTTTTGAGGGAATGAGAGGAATGAAGTACATCATCAATTACCCCTCTAGATTTCCTGAAAATAACCCAAAACAACACACTTTAGGGATTAAAGAGGTGGTAAATTACTAAAACATCTCTAGGAGAAAAATCTGGAAAAAACAGCCGACACGGACCAACGGGTCACTCAACGAGTCATTGGTTGAGATCACGACTCATTAGGACCAGTCATTGGTCCCGGGGCCTGGATTTTTGGCTCATTGGAACTGGCAACGAGAGGGACCACGACTCATTGGATGAACCAACGGGTCGTTGGTACCTCCCGTGACCACTGGCAAGAAATCGAACAAAAACACTAGACCCTCTCCCCAACGGTGTCACCACGACTCATTGGTTGGGACAACGAGTCATTGTCACCTCTCATTCTATTCACTAGAAATCCTAAAGGATTCTTTAGTTTGACATCACGGGTGGTGACGACGAGTCGTTACTTAACCTAATGACTCATCCCCTCTTCTCATTTTCAGCACTGCCTAAAGGGCTAAGCTTTACTAGGACCCTTTTGATGACCGACTCAATAAGTCATTGCTTGACCTGATGACTCGTCGTGTTCGTTGTTGCCACTGTAACAAGAACTATGAACCTCCACTCGATGACCCTTCACGATGACTCGTTACTTGACCTAACGAGTCGTCATGTGAGTCGTCACCCCTGGGCTCCTGAACTAAAATTTCCTTCTTCGAGCCACGAGTCTGACCACCACTCATCTAGTCACTGGACGAGTCGTGCCACGACTCGTTAAGCAACGGGAATTGTCATAACAAGGCTCTCGAAAATACTGGGAAATGACGTGATATGGTTCCATTTTTTTTATTTTTAGTTTGGGTTCACTTCTATCCTCATCGATTACAAAATCGTATGTTATTAAAATATCAAAAAAAAATGTGGCAAGCTGAATATTTGATATTATATAAGAACTGCATAGTTGAAGTTGTATAAGAGTCATACATATAGATTCATCATTCATCAGTTTAAGCCTACAATTCTCCTTTAGTTTAATGTAACTCATACGTATTCTAATATATTATATACACTATTTAAAAATATTTATACATTGGATAGAATGCACGTGCAACACACGTGTTCAAAGTGTGTGTGTGTGTGTGTGTGTGTATAATACACGTGCAACACACGTGTTCAAAATGTGTGTGTAAATATATATAAAATTTATGCGCGCGCTACATCAATCTCTATATCATGAAAAGATTGTGCAAAGTGTCATAGTTACCAAATTCGCCTCTTAGATTGTTCTATGAAATTGCCACTACGTGTCCAGAGCACACACACCTGTAATTTATGCACGCACTACATCCGTCTCTATATCATGATCAAAAGATTGTGCAAGATTTCATGGTTATCAAATTTGCATCTTATATTATTCCATGAATTGCCACTACTTTTTTTTTAACAAAGATCCTCCTTAGGTGAAGTGCAATTTGTAAAGAACCCTACCCGTATATTAAAGTCGGCAAAAATTGACGCATGGAATATGGGAGCATTATACTTGACCTCACTGTCAGATGTGGGAGATGATAACTTCTTCAGTTATATTAAGGAGTCCTAAGTTAGTAAAACTAGGAAATAAGAGTAGAACAAAAAATATACAATCTAAGAGAATAAGGAGGACCCCTCTTTTACAAAATCAAGCGCAAGGCTATCAAAATTTAGCTTGGGACTATCCTGCATAAATGCTGAAGCTTTCCTTCTTTATTTGTATTTTGAAAGAAGGTACATTTAATTTATCCATCTTCAATGTAGCGCTAACATGCCTTGGAAAAGAGACTGCTGCATTGAAAACTGAATTTTGCATCATAGTAACTCTCATCTTGACCAAACCATCAACTACCTTGTTAGCATTCCTGTAACAATGGTTAATAATAAACTTTTCTTGATCTATCAAACATCTTATGTTATGGATAGTATCATGTTAATATCAAGCTACACTAGGGTGTCCCTTAACCATGTTGACAATCAACATCGAGCCAAACTCGGTTTTGATATTCAAAAATTGATTTTGTACTCATCAATTGATACTAAAAAGAAGAGCTCTGACTTTAGCATAATTTCTGGTTTGGATACCATAAATTCACAAAAGGCCATGATAAGATTCTCAGCCTTATTTATGAGAATCTCCCCTCCTCCTACCATCTCTGATTACCTTAGAGTAGTCATCTATATTGATTTTTAACTCAAATAGTTCTCATTTATTCTATTTGATCTTTTCTTATCAGGAAGCTCTATCTAACCTTGTTTGTTCTTATACACTTGTCAATCTAATTCTCTTGATGAGAAAGATCAGAAAAAGTAGAGTTGTGAATAAGAGATATAGTATAACAAATTTGGTTAATGACATACCTTGTGGATATGTTAACATTCTTAAACTTATATGAGCACCTGGCCTTTCATATTCCCGGTATAGGGTAAAGGTTAAGCATTGAATTTCATATATTATATCTTGTCCAAAGATTTTATGCATCCATCAATTTATATAATGTTATCTTTTTTTTATTTAATCCCATCCACCCAGAGTACAGATCCTGAGGTGGCCGGGAGAGGGGGGGGGTTGATTTGACCTCTATCTTGTGTATTTAGCTGAGCAAAAATTAAAAAAGGAAGGGGACATTATGCCAAAAACTCCCAAGGTGCATAGTCTAAGTCTAAAGACACCAATGGCTATAAACTAATGGTGAGAATAAAGCACGCTAACCAAAAGAGGGGAAGAGCCTTTAGACTATAGGTCTACAACATGCTCTTCGATTACAGTTCAAGGTGGATGGAAGATCCAACCCGAGTGATTTTTGCTCTTATCCTAAAACTTGGAACTTGCATTCACTTTCTTTTTTTCCTTTTCCTGCTTTCCATTCTTTTCGTTCAATTTTTTTTTCTTTTGAAAACTTTTTCCTTTTTTTCTTTTCCCTGCTAAAATCACCTTTTCCTTTTGCATTTTTCACCGCTTCTTTTCTTCTAATTTTCATACTTTAACTTTTTCCCTTTTTCTTTACTTGTGCTCCTTTCATACAAAAATTTTCAATTAAAATGTATTAGGAATCACTAAAATCAAATAAAGGTCAATAGAACAAAAGGAATTTAGCTTCTAACATGGCTATCAAAAGAATAGGCTAAGGCTCAAAATGGTTAACTACGATAATCACATCAACGTAGGTAAAATCGAAATACAAATAGGCTATCAAAGAAATTCCTATATCACTTGCTAGATTCAACATTCTTATTTTTCTTAGCATACACACCGGGCCAAGTTTTAGATATCAATATACAAGCATGGAGTATTTGCAGAATCTCACATACACAATGGTACAAATGGTTCAATAATAACGATCAAGATTACATAAACACATATATCCCTATTGAATATCTCACATTATTAAGCCCAATTTTTCAAGCATAGGAGTAAAGTTTCAAAAGTCTAAGTGTTTCTATCTTTTCATGCATTTTTGAGTGAATTCACATGAAGTCTCAACGATATCTTGAGTGAAGTACGTAGCATTCATAAGGTTATGAGTTATTGTTCTCCTACCAATGACTAATTTTCCCTTAAGACAGTCGTCAACAATCCATCATAGGAAAAAGTCATGATTTTGACTAAAAAGAATTTAAAACTACTCCAAAAAGTAAAAATTTACCTGATTTAAAGGCCCCTCCTTGAAAAAGAACCGAGGCCATAAGAAAAACCAAGGGATGGGTGAGATATGTCATTTTTCAAAATTTTCAAGAAAGATATAATATGGCTTACTTACCCTCAACCTCAAAATTATTAGGAGATATAACCACCCCACACTTAAAATCATGTTCTATCCTCAAAGAATTTATAATATAAAATAAGAACAAGGGTACGAAATACTCCCTGAGACTCTATGGGACCTAGCTAGAAACATGTTTCTTTGATTCTCGCATCGTACAACCCCATACTTAAGATCCAAGCATGCTCCTAAGCTCAAAGTTCGGGTACTTAGACTTCTCTTTCTTAATTGAATTGTGTCCCGACAAGCGCCTAATTTAACATCACGGCACAACGTGGGTACCCTGATTACTCAGAATTCATCAAGCTACCCCTTGGGTTGCCTCCCAATTAGCACCTAATTTAACATCGCGGTATGGCGCACCTCTCAGCTCAAGATACCTTCCAACATCTTCTCCTCCTTTCGGGAGCTTAGACCAAGTTGTCAACACCTGAAAGAACCAAAAACAACAACAACAACAAAAAAATAAAAAAAAAAGTAAAAAAAATTGGAAAATAAGGACTATAAGAAGAATTAAACACTATTCAACTACTTCTTAACTGTATTTCCCGGCAACATCGCTTTTGATCACGCCCAAATTACATCTCGCAATGAAGTATAAAGCGGTCGTTGTCAAATATAGTAGTCCAACTAGATTGGGATCGATCTCACAGGGAATATGTGAGAAATAATACGTTAATAGTGAGTAATTCGACCTGGAGTCAATATTTTGGAGGGGAACTGTAATAAAAAGAAGTAATTTAAATTAAGATTTTGCTTGTATCAAATGTAGGAGAAGAAACTAAAATTGTGTTCTCCATAATTTCATAACGTAGTAGACTTATTTTATTAGTGATCTATCCTGGTGAATTTCATGCAAGACTGACAATTATGTTCATCTAACGTCTCTCAACCTACATAGACGAATTTTCCTCTAAATCCTCGAATTTTAGGTGTTCGTGCTTTGCCTTTGTCATAAGTCTTAGACTGACTATCCTCCGTTAGAGTTCAAGTCAATTAGATGAGGGTTGGTAGCCTCGAATTTCCATTGTTATTCTATTTTCCTAACTTTAATCTCTTTGGTGATCAAGTAAGTTGATGATACAGGCACATTTCAACATTTGCAACCACTAAAATTAATTAAAATGAAGAGAATAATAATACACTCAATTTCACTATTCAGATTCACTACTATGTTTGCCTACGTCCGTTAATCCATCATGTTTTCCACAACCCTAGCTAAAGAATTTAGCCGCTCATGTTTGAAGAAAAAATAACATGCATATATATATATATATATATATATATATATATATATATATATATATATATATATATATATAAGAAGTCATGATTATCACTTACAATAATTAAAATGAAATTGTTTGACAAATCTTGAAAAGCTAAATAGAATTACTTGAACTTGATGTTTCTCTCAACAATGGTATAGAATAATATGTTCCACAATATATATATATATAAGAAGTCATGATTATCACTTACAATAATTAAAATGAAATTGTTTGACAAATCTTGAAAAGCTAAATAGAATTACTTGAACTTGATGTTTCTCTCAACAATGGTATAGAATAATATGTTCCACACTTACAATATGCCGTCAATCAGTGTGAATTATGTGGGTCTTTTTGTGAATACCCTAATAAGAATGTCCTAGGGGGTATCTATAGTAGTGTAGGATTAGTTTGCATCGCTCCTTCTTTGACTAGGATTTGGCTTGAATGAATCTTGGCAGAAAACAGCTACTCCGCATCGCGCACTCTATAGCTGAGTTTTAGCTTCGTGTCGTGCACACCATCACAAAGTTAGAGCTCCGTGTCGGGCAGCCTATATCGGAGTTTGAGCTCCGTGTCGCACAACCCATAACGGAGTTTTAGCTCCACTTCGCAGACCCCTTTTTTCCCTGCACTTAGTCCCTTTTAAGTCTCGGGTCTTTAACACATGTTTTTTATTGCCAAATTTTAGCACTTTTCATCCTGCAAACATCTAATCATATGTGTTAAACATCATATAAAATCAAGACAATCACACAATATTTATTCTCAAAACATAGATAAATATAGGCAAAATATAGTAAATAAGTGCATAAATAGTCCAACATCAATTAGTATCAAATTTCTCTTGCTTCTGTCAAAAATTATCTTTCTCCTAAAAAATTTTATAATTTTTTCACTTGCGATACTTCATTGTGCAACATGTCCCAGATTATTCTTTTTGTTTTATTTTTTTTCTCTATATCTTCTTTTATAATGTTGTGCATTGATAAAAATGGTGTATCTTCAATTACTAATTAATGGCATATTTATATCTTATTTGAATTTGATATATAATGTGTATATACTAACTTTGTGCCAAAACTTAAAATTTTGTGGAATTCAGATTTTCTAAAGAGGCTACATTTTCTTAAAATAAGGCAAACGCTCAAAGATATGAAACATTTTTCCTCATAATCGATATTTGCTCAAATTTCTATTTAAATTAGGTCTTGCTAACATATATTAAAAAAATTACTGTCAAGTTAAATACTTGATACATTCTAAGAATTACACAACTGAAGTCATTCGAACATTACTTTCAAATTCATTTGATAACAATTATTTGGTATGATTAGGCTTTGTAGTGACAAGAAATACCGATCGAATAGCTCACTATTTATCACTTTAAGCTTTCATCTTTCCCAATAATTTTTATGCAGCTCATCACATATTTATTATGATATTTTTAAATATTTATATTAATTAGTAAGGAATACACGTGCAATGTATCCATAACTAGTATTAAAAAAATTAAAAGAACAAGTTGGGATATGTTTGGTAGGAAGAAAAATAATTTTTCACATAAAATTATTTTCTAGAAAATAAGTGATTCTTACTTACTTTTTTGCGTTCAATAAATAATTAAACAGAAAATATTATCGTAAAAGTTAATACAATTTAAGCAAATATTATGGGGTAGAAGTGAGGTAGGGGTGTTGGGGTGGGGGTTTTGGGGTCGGCGATGCAATGGGGTCTGTTGGAGTGTGAAGAAGAGGTATCAATATAGATCTATATACTTATGAAACTTGTTTTTTCTATTTTCACCAGAGAAGTTATTTTTTTTATTTTAAGAACTTATTTTTTCAGAAAAAATATTTTTAAAAAATTTTAGCCAATCAAATAAAAAAAATTAAAATATTTTTAAAAAAATATTTCTTCTGTGCCAAATATACACCTTAGTGTGGACTATTATATCATGAAAGAAAAACTCTTTTGAGTATTTATACTAAAATGACAACGCTAACTTCCAACAACATGCAATAAAATAATTGTAACGACGGGTAGCGATTGGTTGATTCTGATGTTGAAGGTGTTCGAGTAGTTCCTTAAGTAGTAGGTTGAATACTGTTATGTGCCAATTGTCCCTCATCGGATAAAAAGAGAAATGCTAATAGGTTTATAGGCTAAATGGGCTCTCCCACCTATTAGACTAGTCTTTTGGGTTGGGTTCTCCTGTTTGGTCTATAACAATGGTATCAAAGCTAGTCACTGCCCTTCGTGCCGGTTGTGCCTTGGGATGGTGACGCCGGTATGGCAGTGTTCGCCCGGGGCTAGTAATGTCTAGTGCACAACCGTTGAGGACGACGGTTGCGGAGCGTGGTGGTTTGTTATGTGCCAATTGTCCCTCATCGGATAAAAAGAGAAATGCTAATGGATTTATAGGTTAAATGGGCTCTCCCACCTATCAAACTAGTTTTTTGGGTTGGGTTCTCCTGTTTGGTCTATAACAAATACTTGCCAGAGTTCTATTTTATTGGCTCATTCATTAATCATAACATATATATATATATATATATATATATATATATATATATATATATATATATATATGTTACTAATTAGATAGCGAGGAATTTAACTTATCTTGAGAGAGTTATAACTATTTACGCTATCTTACGCTTAGTTGAACTTTTTCACTTTGACATTCAAAACACTGAGTAGAAACCATATTGCATAAATATCTGTTGGATCATAGTGATGCTTTGTTTTAATCAAACAGTTGGATTCCCTTTGTTTGTACCAATTCTGAGTTGGATGTTTGATGTTTGAAAAAGGCCCCTGAAAGAATCATTCCCAATCTATCCCTCAACGGACACACGCGACCCACTCTTGCCATAGAAGCAGCTCAAGCAATTCGATATATATGGTTAATTTAATAGGTTTGTGACAAAATTTTAAACTCAAAATTAACTCATAAAATTGAAATCTTAAATCTGTCTCTAGTATTTTATGCTAACAGATTTAAGCGTTGTCTACATTAACGCATATTTAATCAAAAAATATAGGAAAATAAACTCTTTTTTTCGTATTTATATAATTTGAATTTTGATTTAAGAGTATACATTTGAAAATTATATAAAAAATATTACAAATAATATTAATTAACATTTTAAAATATTTTTAAAAGCATGCATATGACAAAATCTCATTTAAAAATTTATTTGACTCTCAAAATTCAAATGATATCACATAAATTGGGATGACGGAGCTCTAATATTTGTTAGTTCAATTCATTATCTCAACTCTCAAAAAATCAGTATAGTCCCAATACATAAATAAACATTTAAATTTAACCTTAGTTAATAGGTAAGTACTCGAATTTTGAGAGTGCATATGTAGACACCTCAATTTGATCTCAATTTCGCAACTACATACTCCAACATGTCTTTAATGTGTCTCGTGTACACTTGACATAGGAGTAACACATAAATTTTAAAAATATTTAGATGATCATTTTATAAGTTGAAATTTTCAACTGACATGAATTAAGATATTTAGATGTGCATACTCAAAATTATATTACTAACTTGTCATCTGAAATCGAAATCAACTTAAATATCTATTTATTTAACACGCGCCAATCAGTATATGTCCGTCCATGCAGAACCAATGAATCATGATGGTATACAATCTTCAAAAATGAGACAAAGGATATTATTTAAACGTAGTTGTTGATCTACTAATCACCATTCTTCTTCATCATACTTTGTCTAAAGTATTTTTCAGTCACACGCTGATAAAATCTTGAATTAACTTATGTATTGTGAGTAATGATTAATGAATGAACCAATAAAATATTACTTTGGCAAGTATTCAACTCTATTACTTTAAGGAACTAATTAAGACCTTCAACATCAGTCTTAACCAATCTCCACCCTTATTTTATTTGCATGTTCTTAGCGTTGACACTTAGTATAGACACCGAAAGGATGGTTGTTACATATTATCTCATAAAATTTCATATTATATTATATTATTTTAATAAATATAATATTTAAATAGATTGTATCATACATATTTTTTCGTCGTTACATAACGTCAAACATCAACAATTTGAAAAATTAACTTACAAGAAAAGTATGGTGTGCAGTAGAGATATTATAAAAAGGTAGGATAGAGGATAAAATATAATTATTAAATAATAAGTAAAGACAAAATGAGAAAAAATATATATATAACGGCGTGATCATATCCTTCACTAGAAAATTTTAAAGAAAAAGTTAGACTAAATAGGATTCACACTATCTTTCTTCTGAATATTGATTATCAAGAATTTGAACAAAAAGTGGATACGGTTGAAAAAAAACCATTATCAACATAAATTTACGAGTTCTTAACTTTAATCAATGAATTTGGTAACGAATCACCAAATCAGTCGTTACATAAAATGGCACTTAACGATGGATTTAAAGGTACAATAAAATTAAAGTAACAATCAAAATGAATATTATATTTAAACTAACGACAGAATGCAATACAATCGGTAATAACCATCCAAACAAGTTGTAAGGTTGTGTTTGGTATACTTTTTCTATGGTTGGTTAAAATTTTTGAATTTTTCTATATGAAAACAAGTTCCTTAAAAATGAGGAAAACAACTCTTCTACAATGAAAATAGAAAAAATAAGTTTCACAAAGTGACATTCCACATTGATTGTATCATCTCCACGCGCCAACATACTATACCCTCACACTTAGTAGTGAAGCTACGATTTCGTTAAGGTTATTCAAGATTTAATATATATATATATATATATACACACACACACCAATAGTAATTTTTTGATCTATACTTATAGTATAATTTTCTATATACATAATATAATTTTCTGTAAAAAATATAAACGATCTGATCGGCCCTTTAGTCTATGACTCTCCACCACTGCCCACAACCACCCTACCACCCCTATCTCCACCTTTACCCAATAGCATTTGCCTACATTTTATATAGAGAAAAAGGGAAAATATACCCCTCAACTTTGCAACTTAGAGCGGATATATCACTCATTAAAAAAGTGATGCATATATAACCTCGTTGTTTAACAAATGGTGCATATATACCTTTATCATCTAACAAATGGTGCATATTACCCTTTTCGTTAATTGACCTATATTTATTGAATTAAAAAAATGTAAAACTTATTTTTTAATTTCAGAAATTCCACGTGGCTTTAAAAAAATTTCTCGCTTATTACTTGTACCTCTCTAAACTAACCCAAATAAGAAAAACGATTAAATCCCCCTTCTACTCAGTCATAAAATGATTTTGAAATGGATATAAATAAAAGGCGAATTAAATCATTTTTAGTTGGATCGGATCTGAAAGGGTAAAAAAATGAGGTAACTTTTTTAAGTCGTGTGACATTTTTAAAATTAACAATTAACTTTAAATTTTTAAAAATTCAATCTGTTAGCTAAAAATGGTAAATATGCACCATTTGTTAGACGTCGAGGGTATATATATATCATGTGCTAAACGGAGAGAGTATATATACACCACTTTTTTAACGAGGGATATATCCACTCTAAATCACAAAATTGATCTGAGGGGTATATTTTCCCCTTAACCTTTATATATAAGAGTAAGAAAATCACTTATTTTTTAATAAAATATTTTTCTATGTAGCAAATACACCCTAAATTATTATTATTTTCTTTATTTTATTATTAATATATATATTTTATAAATTATTATTTTCTCCCTCCTAATTTATGTGATCGGAATATTTGACTGAATATAAAATTTAACAACATTAGGAAGTCTTTAGAGTTGGGATGGAGGAATACTATTTTTTTTTTTTTTTGGTCAATTGGGAGTTGTTAGTCACAACAAAATATAATATTATCCCCGATTACTCCCTCCCTCATATAATATCAATCGAATGAAACCATTATTGTCATGAAGTAAACCTTTTGGTCATATCCTTGGAGAAAATTGTTACATATAATTCTTCAATTTTTAAATTGTAGTCACCGGCTCTATCTTAATCATTAGTTCTATCATTGCAGTATCAACAAGTAAAAAGTATCTTACAATCCCGATTAATTTAAAAGGCCTTTTTTCCACACATGCAAAAAGAAAAACTCAATAAGTTCCCGTGCTATACGAAGTGGGGGCAAATTACTACCTGTATTGATAACAAAGTTTCAACTAATAAACACACACACTTTAAAAAAAATAAAATAAAATAAAAAGTCTAGTTAGAGTTTGTCAATGTCTGGCTTATTCTTTGAGAGTTGCTAAACCTAGAACCATTGTCGTGTTGCCATAGTCAACATTTGTCCAACCTATAAATACAGCCACATTTTACACTCTTCGTCACACCAAAGCACACATAAAAGTGTAGCAACTTCACATAAACTATATTTAGCAATAGAAATGGCTTCGAATAGCTTCTTTTTTCTTCATGTTTTAGTCATGTTTTCTCTAGCGAGCATGACACTTTCGGATTCTCTTTCACCTTCTTTCTACGATCATATTTGTCCCCAAGCTTTGCCAGCCATAAAACGAGTCGTTGAGGATGCAGTCAGGAAAGAGAGACGAATGGGCGCCTCTTTGCTACGTCTGCATTTTCATGATTGTTTCGTCAATGTGTGATTCTTTTCCTTATTTCATGCTTACATGTTTCAATTCACGCAACAATTACTCCTAAATTAAATTAGTACTATGTACGGGGTTGGTTTCTTGAGATGCTATAATAATGTATTTCTTTGTAAAAGCAGGGGTGTGACGCTTCAATTCTTCTGGACAAAACGGCGACAATTGATAGTGAAAAGATTGCGGTACCTAATAACAATTCTATTAGAGGATTTGACGTGATTGACAAAATCAAGTCGGAGGTTGATAAATGTTGTGGACGTCCTATTGTGTCTTGTGCAGACATTGTGGCAGTTGCAGCTCGTGACTCTGTAGTTGCAGTACGTTATTTATCAATTCTAATTAAGTCCATTTTACTGTTGTAATTTTTTCTCTTTACTATTGCATTTTCCATGGTTAATATTTGATTTAAATATGTACGAATACCAGTTCAAAAGTTATAATAATTAATTGTAGAAAAATTAATGTATGCTAGCTGCAATTATATTAGAATATGGTTATGTGATGAACAGCTAGGTGGACCAACTTGGAAAGTGCCACTGGGAAGAAGGGACTCCATTACAGCAAGTAGAACCGCAGCCAACAATGATATTCCAACTCCATTCATGGACTTACCTGCACTTATCAACAATTTCAAGAAGCAAGGCTTGGATGAGAAAGATCTCGTTGCTCTCTCTGGTGGTCACACCTTAGGATTTGCTCAGTGTTTCACCTTCAGGAATCGCATTTACAACGAAACTAATATAGACTCCACCTTTGCTAGACAACGCCAAGCTAATTGTCCGCGCAGTGGAGGTGATTCCAAGCTTGCTCCACTTGATCCAACTCCAGTTCTTTTCGACTCTAAATATTTTAGTAACTTGGTATCCAAAAAAGGACTTTTGCACTCCGATCAAGCACTATTTAATGGTGGTCAGACTGATAATCTTGTTAAGAAATATAGTACCAACCTCGGAAGTTTCTCTAAAGATTTTGTTGAATCTATGATTAAGATGGGAAATATTAAGCCTTTGACGGGGAATCAAGGCCAAATTCGCGTAAACTGCAGGAAGGTGAACTAAGAGGTGATAATTGATGAATAAAGTGTTTCGTGAATTTGATTGTTAATTTTCAAGTGTAATTGTGATTTTTACTCATTTGAAGAGCCTCTCTTCCATATAATAATAATCTAATTGTGAATGGAGAGACTTTGTAGAGTTGTGTGGAAATTTGTTAATTTGTGAGAGATTTGATCTTCTTGTTTTAATTGCTGAGTATAAATTCAAAGATGAATGAACGAATTCCTTTTCATCTGATGTACTATTAATTATCTTTGAAGATTTCGTGCTAACAGAGTTTAGAGTTGTGCATAAGTCTTCCCTAGATAACTGTCACAATAAAGATAACTAAAAAAGCCTTCTTTCTCGTGTTCTCGGTGCATAATTATAACGAGTTGTCCTGTTGTTATAGGTTGGTTAGGGTCGTAGTACCCTATTAGAGTCTCCATAGCGAAAGTGAGCTGATAAAACTCATAAATGGGGTGGTTTAAAAAACTAAAATGTGTGTGTGATCTTGATATTGAGTTTATATGATATGTCGTTAAGGGGTGACCTAAAGAACTAGTCCGGTGCCCTAACGCACCATAATTCGTTAGGTGGTGACTCTCTTTATTTAATCCTTCAAGAGTTGTCACGTGCCGAGTTCTGCTTTTCGCGAAAAAATAGGGCGCGGCGCGCAGTAGTCCCAAGCTAACCCATGGTACTAGCATGACACTAATCACATACTGAAATAACTTAGCAGACGATAAACTAATACATAGTTGTATAACTGAATAAGTTTGAATTTTAAAAGTAAATATTTTAATCTGAAAATAATATAAGAACTTACCAAGTTGAATATCTATCTACGTCTGAAAAGCCTCTAAGACTGACGAACTAAAGGGACAAGTTCCCAACTAGCTCTAAATACTGAGAAATGAAATAATTAACAAAATATGATTAAACTCTCGTCCTGGGACGATGAGGACTCACCAACGATAAAGCTGATCGAGTACTGGAACGTTTCTAACTTCGGAATTGGTTTGAGCGTCTGAATCTATATCATGAGACGATATAGCACAAGAAATATACGATCAGTACTTTGAATGTTGAGTATGTAAGATAAGTAAAATATGAGTGAAATAGGAAACCATGCTAAAAACAGAAATCATGAATAGTATGTAAAAATGTCTGGAAAAAATATAAGCTGATGCACAATAACCCAAAAGTAAAACATACATCTAGAGTTGAACATATCTATAAGTAATAAAGTAAGTCCATATACTTAAACTATGGGTCATGCACAAATACTGTATATACACACACACACACATACACACGATCAATACTTTGAATGTTGAGTATGTAAGATAAGTAAAACATGAGTTAAATGGGAAACCATGCTAAAAACTGAAATCATGAATAGTAAGTAAAAATATGTGGGAAAAATATAAAGTGATGCACAATGACCCAAAAGTAAAGCATACATCTAGAGCTAAACGTATCTGTAACTCATAAAGTAAGTCCATATACTGAAACTATAGGTCATGCATAAGTACTGTATATATGTGTGTATATATATCTCTTTGTGTGTGTGTGTGTGTGTATATATATATGTGAGAGATTCTCATAACCGAAATACGTCATGTGAGCAACATGGAGCCCAACCTATAATCCTAGTTGGAAGGATATTCATATATCGCCAAGGGTATAAACCATGACTGACGTGAATTCACTTATAAGCCCATTCGGGCGAGGGGAGACACTCTTTGCTGAGCACTCCTTAACCTACGGTGCCACGTAATTTTGAAACTTGGATTATCTGAACCCTCATCCACTCGGTGTTAGGTACTATTCCCAGAACTGTATATGTGCCCATAGTATATCTGAGGTCTGAACGATTTTGCATAGACTAGTTAAATTCATATTGTTTACTGAAAATATTTGAAACACTGAACTAGTCATGCAAGCTATATTGATTCTAAAGTCATGATATCATAATGCTGAAAATCATTCCGAAAATATACTTAATTTAGGTAAATAATACTAAGTTTTAAGGATAGAGATAAATAGAGGTTTTTCAAAGAATGTAACCCATACATAACTGTAAAATACCTATGGAAATCACGAGGGAGACATAACATACAAAAATTTAAAATTTTGGCATAAAGAGATTTTAGCCCTAAAAAGCATAAGTTCAAATAATCATATTGAAAACATAGTTTAAAGCTTGAGTTTTAAGCATAAGGGTGAAAGAAAACCCTTACTAATCATCCCACATACTTGTACTGATGAATTCTTGCTTGTTACTTGAGAATCCAAGGTTTTGGATGAGAGGAACCCTAGTTTTTCCTTGAGGGCCTGAGAGCTGTTGTTTTCCTGAATATTCGATGTTATGTAGGGAATGAAAGGTTAGTCGACTAGGTAACCCCTTAACTTCCCTCTAACAGAGCTCAAAATGACGTAATATATGACTTAAAACATAGAAAGTTATGAAAATACCCTTGGAGGAACTGTTCGAAATTCTGAAAATTTAGTTCTCACGAGTCGTACTATCAGCCCATGACTCATGGATTGGACTCATGGTTACTTGGCGAATTGAGAACTTGCGGAAACTCATACCACGGACTGTCAGGATGGGTTGTCCTTTTATGCCCCAAGTTGTAATTTGACTCGTGGTGTCTAGATTTAATTTTTTGAGTATGTGCAAAGCAAATGGATAGGTCAGGGCCCTTTCCCGATTATATGTCAGTCAGATTACTCTTAGAGGCTTGTCGATATTTGTTATGATTTTTTAGCATATCGTTTATGGCCTTACCGACCTTTTATTTAGTTATTGTACAATTCATAGCCTTATCAGCTTGTCATTTAGTAACTGAGGTACTTGTCGCTAGGAGTGGACATGGTATGGTATATACGGAATACTATATCGAAACTGAAATTTTTAATACTGCGGTATGGATATTATGATATTTGGTATGGTATTTGGTATGAATTATAAATTTTGTTGGTATTTGGTACGGTATTCTGTATTTGGTATTTATAAAATAAACACTGAAATGCCAAATATCGCACCAAGGTTTTTTATGTACAATCCATATATATTAAATTTAGTATTATTAAATATATAAACTACATCATACTACATCATATTTAATTTAATGCTCATTTAAGTTTAATAGGGAATTTTACCACCAAAACAAATTTTTTATCCAAAAATACTAAATTTTCTTGAATAGTTTTGATTCTTTAGGCCTACTCCAAATAGAATTATATTTAGAGTAGGTTTAAAAGAATTAACTACTCTGCCGTAATTGAAATATCCTTTTTGTGCAATTGATTAAAGAATGTAATTATTACACTAATATAATTGAGACGTTTCTTTGACAGATTAAAGTCATGGTTCTTTATTATATGAGTATATACAAGTCAAAGTCAAATAAAGTATGATTATCGACTTGCCATACTGCAAAATATACTGATACCGAAGTTAAAATTACCGAATATTACCGAACTAAATTTCTATGGTAATGATATACAATTTTTAGAAACCGAAAATCGAAGTTACCGAACCAAAATTTTCAATACCCTACCATGTTCACTCCTTGTAGCTTGCTAGCTTTATAGTGTATTTTGGGTTGTCAACTGCTTAAAGTATATTCTTTTCGAGTTCTTATCAATTTTATTCACATATATATGATAGAAATGTTATAATGACGGCCTTGTGGATCCAATCATTACACAAATCGTAGAAAGTGAGACACAAGGTATCGATCCATGCCTCCCAGTTTTGGGGCATGTACGTAGTTTACCTTTTTTGCTCAGGGCATTAAATTTCACAATTAGTTGTTCCTCTTCTAAACCACAATGAACATTCAACATATACATTTGGTCAACATTAAAGGAGTTGTAGTAAGCAAACTGCACCCCTATTATTGCACCATAATAATTTTTTTATTCTTCGTATTTAACTGCAGAAATTTGCGTGTGTATATAAGCATTATTAAATTATTTTATTATTTTTTCGGATTGGAAATCCACTTCTGAGACTTGATAGGTAGTAGGATGATTTCTGATGAAGTAGGCCTAGGAATTATGAACGAGTGTAAGTTGACGATTATACCTTTGGTGGTCCGCACAATATTTCCCATGCATGAAATAATGCAATATCTCAACCAAATAACATTGTTAGTGAATATTTAAATATGTGACATGATTCTTGATGTGTGTTATCCATCTATAGTGGAACAATAGCTGCGATTTAGGAAAATGATATTTGATTTTATTTTTCCATTCACTCAATTCTTAATTCCATGTTTCAGCTAGAACTGAATAGTTATAAATATACCTGTGAATCAGTCTGCCATACATATTGATAAGCATAAACTAGAAGACTATAGGATTTTTACTAAGGTTACAAATTTATCTAAGACAAAGGCGATTATTGACAATAATTGAACAATCATGACTAAAAGATACGTTCCTATTTATTTTTCTGTTGCGTTTTGGCCATACGTATGTGTTGAAATTCAACATTTTAGTATACTAAGATGAGTGAAGGTGTTAGATGTGTATTTGAACTAAGAAAGGCGCTTCCGTTTTAACCTTTCAGGGGTTCAGAAAGCCGCAACTCATCGCTCTTGCATATAGGATCAACTTGCCATGTAGCTGGTTGTTGTGCAGCATGTAAGTCTTCCAAATATCAGGTTCGAATTGAACCATAAACACACATAATAACTAATTTAACAACTTATGATGTACTATTATTTCCACTAGAAAGTTGAAACCTTTGACGAACATGCAGATTATAACTAATGAATTATTACGTTTGTGGAAATGTTCTAAATTCCAGTGGTACAAATGGGAACATTAATTTTGGGAGGTTTTTAGTTTTGATGATTGACAAAGTCGATGAAACAGGTCAGCGAAGTTGTTCCAAGGGAGTATAAAATTTACTATCTAAAGAAGCTGACATGGCAGCACTAAATGTTCCAATAAAGATAAGTTGCACGTATCAAAAGATGGTTAAGTCATGTCACACAATCTCAGTGAAATAAACATGTACTAATTTGTTTTTTATTTTACATGTACTAAATTGAAGTATTGGAGTTCTACTATAATACTAAAGAGGCAAAGAGTTTGACTCAAAGAAGGAGTCTCACTTGAAGTAGAACTCTAAGTCAAGAAAGAGTTTGATTTTATGGGCACTTCGAAGTGAAGAACAACTCTCTGAAGAGTTGAACGTGTGTTGATCTGTAAGAGTTGAAGTTTGATTAAAACACAAAGAAAAGCCAAAAGATAGACTTGAAGAAAGACTCCTACTTGGAATAGACTTCTAAGGCGCGCAAAGGTAGTTGCTGCAAAGATGTTGAAGAATTGTGTATATATAGAAGTATGACTTCTCAAAAAAACTTGTACACTCACAAAGACAGAAAAGAACAATTCGCAGTCGGTGAGATTATTGTTGACAAATCTGTCTAGTAAAGTGTCAAGCTAGAGTTAGTTGTTCTTGTACTAGGAGTTTTTCATCGAGTTGTAACCATTAGTCCTTAATTCAGTAAGTTATAAACTGAATTAGGAAGAGTTGGTCTTCAAGTAAGTGTTATAGGAAGACATTGTTGTTGTATTTTTAAACATTATGAATTAGAGTTTATAATTCCTTAGATTGCAAGAGTTGTAATCAACTGTTTGGAGAGTCTCTTGAAGTTAGTGAAGTTGGAGGAAAATCCTGTGGAGTACAGGTCATGGTTTTTCACCTTTAGAGCCGGGTGTTTTTCACGCTAAATTATTGTCTTATTTACTTACTGTTTATTCACTCAAGTGGAACACGTCTGACGACTTGTTTTATTTATAGGCAAACATTTAAGTCAATTACTTAGATCATGCAGCCTAACAATTGGTATCAAAGCAGGTTTTATCTTAAAAGGTTAACACCTAAGATAGATCATGATGAATTCTGCACCACCTATTGGACACGGTGAAGGGCAGTCAACCACTCAACCACCTCTTTTTAATGGATCACACTTCATTTGGTGGAAGGCTCGAATAGAGAATTTTATCCAGGATGAAGATTACGAACTGTGAGACAGGATCACTACTGGACCTGTCATTCCTAAGAAGATGATGGATGAAGTTGAAGTTCTGAAGGTGAGGTCTGGATTTACTACAGAGGACTTGTTGGCTCTTAAGAAAAATGCCAAAGCCAAAAACATCCTTGTATGTGGATTGGGTCTTGATGAGTATAACCAGATTTCTAATTTCTCAACAACAAAGCAAATATGGGATACACTGGTCAACGCTCATGAAGGAACAAGTCAGGTTAGGAAGTTCAGAGTATCCATGTTGTTTACTGAATATGAAACATTCAAGATGAAAGAAGGTGAGTCTTCGCAAGAAATGATAACGAGCCTTACCTTGCTGGTAAATGAACTATCTTCACTAAGAAAGGTGCTCACTACTGAAGAACAAGTTGATAAAGTTCTAAGGGTGCTTCCTAAGGCAAAATGGGATGTCAAAGTCACTGCTATTCTAGAAGCCAAAGATATTTCTACCATGACTCTAGATGAATTGGTAGGAAATTTGAAGACATACGAGATGAATATGGATGATTCAAAGAAAGAAGAGTCAATCAAAGAAAAATCACTGGCTCTCAAGGCGTGTGACACTGACAAATCTGTCGATGAGGATGAGCTTATTGCCCTCCTTAATAAGAAGTTCAAAAAATTTCTCAAAAAGGAGAAGGGATATGACAAAAAGGGACCAAGTAACAAAAGAAGCTCCAATGAAAAGTCTTCTGCTGGGTGCTACAAGTGTAACAAAACTGATCACATGATCAAGGATTGTCCACTCTGGGAAATTGAGTGGAGAAAAGAAAGAGCTGAAAAAGAGAAAGCTGAAAAGGAAATGAAAGAAAAGAAAAAAAAAGAAGGAAAACTTTGCAATGATGGTTGCTTGGGGATCTGAATCTGATGAGTCAGATGATGAAGTTGATGAAACTGCCTTCATGGCAGTAGGAGATTCTGATTGCGAAGAAGAAGACAAGAACTCTCAAGTATGTATCTCTAACCTAAATGAAAATATTCATAATGTGTCTAAAAAGAAATTGATATTAATGATGAATACTGCTATGGAAAAGCTTCAGGAATCACCTTTGATAGAGATCAATTGTTTAATGCTCTTTCTAGTCTGAAATTTGGATTCATTGATCTAAAAAGGGGTAAAGAAATCACTAAGAAAGAAAATTGTGCACTGAAGAAACACATAGTTGAACTTGAGTCTGTAAATGGGAACTTGCAAAAACCTTCAAGTCAAAAGGATGAAGCCAATGATAAATTGAAGAAGGTTGAGGCTGAACTGAAGCACTGTAAAATTGATTACTTTTGTGAAAAAGAAAAAGTAAGGAAGTTGAGTCTGTAAGTCTCTAAGCTAACGGTTGATCTTGAGAAAGAAAATAGGTGGACCAAGTCCTCTAGGATTTTAAATAATCTAAGTGGAAAGGTTCATAATAAAAGAGCTGGAATAGGTTTTTTTGTAAAGAATCAAGTGTCACTGAAGATTTGTGTTATCTGTATAGTCTGCATGGTCACCCTACCACTGAATGTCCAATAGCAGTAAGAAGCAGAAATAGGAGTATGTTGTTGGTTAAAGGAATTAAATATAAAAATGCCAGTAGAAACAGGTCATTCAACCTGTTGCCACACTGGGCAAGAAGAAACTTGATTCATCCTTTTTTTCATAAAAAAGGACCCAAGCTTTTCTGGGTTCCTAAAACTAACCCCTAAGCTTGTTTTGCAGGTAAGAGTGAAAGGGAGCAAACATTGATACATGGATAGTGCTTGTTCAAGACACATGACAGGAGATAAACAACAATTCCTTTCACTCTCTCCACTAAAAGGGGGGAATGTGTCTTTTGGTGATGGAAAAAAGGGTACTGTCATAGGGATTGGCAAGATTTGAAGCTCAGAAAGAAGGGCCTTGGAAGAGGTGTATCATGTTGATGGACTAAAACATAATTTACTGAGTATATCTTAGTTATGTGAAAAAGGAAATAAGGTAACCTTCACTTCTACAGAGTGCAAGGTCAAAGGCTGGATATAAAAGAAATTGTGTTGAGTGCAAATAGACACAAAAATGTATAAAAGGTAGACATCATGGGAATGCCTGATATAAATCTGACTTGCCTTAGTGCAATGGATTGTGATCCCCTTCTCTGGCACAAAATACTGGGGCATGCTAGTTTGAAATAGTTGAACAAACTTGCTTCAAAGGACATTGTCATAGGGCTGTGTAATGCCCCAGAAACTCAAAACCTAATTCCGGGACTTAAATCAGAAAATTTGAAAAACTGTAGAAATATTGCAGGACGGCCCACCTGACGAGTTAGCAACAAAGGCGCACTATGCCGTGTCGACAGACCGGCCGACATCGGATTACACATGCTGACCTATGCCGAGACCCAACACCCATCAATCAATGCCCAGCGAGCGAAAATTTAAAAGGAAACACCTATGCTTATCGTTATGCGATAAAGACAATGCTAGAGATTGGTGGTGGTAGTGCTGGCCTACCATGGTTGCTTGCCATGGTGGTGTCGGTTGTGGTGGGTCGTTAGGACCAGTTTTTAAATTAAAATTGTCAACCATATTGGGAAATATGTTGAATGACTGCGATAGAGGCATATTTTGAGAAAATTGGCTCCGCCTTACAGCAGTTTGTCCAGATAGATCTCGAAAAAATACACAAAATAAAAAAAACTCATGTAAAACGAATAATCCAGCCCAAAGTTATGATCATTAAGATAATGTGCCACTAATGAATTCTTTTTCCGTCGATTATATTACAGGTTTAAAAACATTATGTAAGATCTCATCAAAATACTTGCATCTCGGCAATTCTTATTTTTGAATAAAGAGCTAACATACACTGAAAATCGCGAAAATCGTAAATTCTCATTTATTCAAAAAATAGTTATGCCGATCAAATAAAGTGATAGGGAGCCCGCCACCACGCCTTCGAGGCTACCCAAAGCAATAATTTGGGGCAAACCGGAGACGGTCAATCAAATATCGAGAAATCCGTGGGCTAACATACACCGAAAATCGCAAAAATCGTAAATTCTCATTTATGCGAAAAATAGTGATGCCGATTAAATGAAATGATAGGGCGCTTGTCACCAGGCTTTGTAGGCTGCGCACAACAAAAATTTGGGGCCAAACGGAGACGGTCAATCAAATCTCGAGAAATCCGTGGGCTAACATACACCGAAAATCGCAATAATCGTAAATTCTGATTGTGTGAAAAATAGTGATGCCGATCAAACGAAATGATAGGGCGCTCATCATCGGGCCCCGCAGGCTGAGCAAAGCAAAAATTTTAGGCCAAACGGAGACGGTCGATCAAATCTCCAGAAATCCGTGGGCTAACATAAATCCAAAATCGCGAAAATCTAAAATTCTCATTTATGAGAAAAATTGTGATTCCGATCAAATGAAATGATAGGGATTTCGTCACCAGGCTCCACAGGTTGCCCACAGCAAAATTTTGGGGCCGAACGTAGGCGGTCGATCAAATCTCGAAAAATCTGTGGGCTAACATACACCGAAAATTGCGAAAATCGTAAATTCTCATTTATGCGAAAAATAGTGATGTCGATCAAACGAAATGATAGGGCGCTCATCACCAGGCCCCGCAGGCTGCGCACAGCCAAAATTTAAGGCCAAACGGAGACGATCGATTAAATCTCCAGAAATCCGTGGGCTAACATATACCGAAAATCGGGAAAATCATAAATTCTCATTTATACGAAAAATAGTGATTCTGACCAAACGAAATGGTAGGGATCTCGTCACCAAGCCCCGCAAACTACGCAAAGCCAAAATTTTGGTCCAAACGGAGACGGTCAATCAAATCTCGAGAAATCCGTGGACTAACATACACCAAAAATTGCGAAAATCGTAAATTCTCATTTATGCGAAAAATAGTGATGACGATCAAATGAAATGATAGGGCACTCGTCACCAGGACTGCAGGCTACACAAAGCCAAAAATTTGGGGCCAAACGGAGACGGTCAATCAAATCTCGAGAAATCCGTGGGCTAACAAACACCGAAAATCGCGAAAATCGTAAATTCTCATTTATGTGAAAAATAGTGATGCCGAGCAAATGAAATGATAGGGCGCTCATCACCGGGCCTTGTAGGCTGCACACAACTAAAATTTGAGGCCAAACGGAGACGGTCAATCAAATCTCCGGAAATTTGTAGACTAACATACACCGAAAATCGCGAAAATCGTAAATTCTCATTTATGAGAAAAATAGTTATGCCGATCAAATAAAGTTATAAGGCGCCTGTCACCAGGCCTTGTTGCGCACAATACAAATTTTAGGCCAAACGGAGACGGTCGATCAAATCTAAAGAAATCTGTGGGCTAACATACACGAAAATCGCAAAAATTGTAAATTCTTATTTATGAGAAAAATAGTGATGCCGATCAAATAAAATGATAGGGCGCCCGTAACCAGGCTGCGCACAGCAAAAATTTGGGGCTGAATGGAGGCGGTCAATCAAATCTCGAGAAATCGTGGGCTAACATACACTGAAAATCGCGAAAATCGTAAATTCTAATTTATGAGAAATAGTGATGCCGATCAAATAAAATGATAGGGCGTCCGTCACCAGGCCCCACAAGCTGCGCACAGTAAAAATTTGGGGCCAAATGGAGGCGGTCAATCAAATCTAGAGAAATCCGTGGGCTAACATACACCGAAAATAGCGAAAATCGTAAATTCTCATTCATGCAAAAAGTAGTGATGCCGATCAAATGAAATGATAGGGCTATCATCACCAGGCCTTGTAGGCTGCGCACAGCCAAAATTTGGGGCCAAACGGAGACGGTCGATCAAATCTCGAGAAATCCGTGGGCTAACATACACCGAAAATAGCAAAAATCGTAAATTTTTATTTGTGCGAAAAATAGTGATGCCGATCAAATGAAATGATAGGACGCTTGTCACCAATCCCCGCAGGCTGCGCACCGCCAAAATTTTAGGCCAAACAGAGACGGTCGATCAAATCTCCAGCAATTTGTGGGTTAATATACACCGAAAGTCGCAAAAATCGTAAATTCTCATTTATGCGGAAAATAGTGATACCGATCAAATAAAGTGATAGGGCGCCCGTCACTAGGCCTTATAGGCTTCCCACAGCAAAACTTTTGGGCCAAACGGAGACGGTCGATCAAATCTCGAGAAATCCGTGGGCTAATATACACCGAAAATCATGAAAATCGTAAATTCTCATTTATACGAAAAATAGTGATGCCGATCAAATGAAATGATAGGGCGCTCGTTACCAGTCCCCGAAGGCTACGCAAAGCCAAAAATTTGGGGCCAAATGGAGATGGTCAATCAAATCTCGAGAAATCCGTGAGCTAACAAACACCGAAAATCGCGATCGTAAATTCTCATTTATGTGAAAAATAGTGATGCCGATCAAACGAAATGATAGGGCACTCATCACCGGGCCTTGTAGGCTGCGCAAAACTAAAATTTGGGGCCAAATGGAGACGGTCAATCAAATCTCCAGAAATTTGTAGACTAACATACACCGAAAATCGCAAAAATCGTAATTTCTCATTTATGAGAAAAATAGTTATGTCGATCAAATAAAGTGATAGGGCTCCCGTCACCAGGCCTTGTATACTGCGCACAGCACAAATTTTAGGCCAAACGGAGACGGTCGATCAAATCTAAAGAAATCTGTGGACTAACATACACCGAAAATCGCAAAAATCATAAATTCTCATTTATATGAAAAATAGTAATGCCGATCAAATAAAATGATAGGGCGCCCGTCACCAGGCCCCGCAGGCCGCGCACAACAAAAATTTGAGGCCGAATGGAGGCGGTCAATCAAATATCGAGAAATTCATTGGCTAACATACACCGAAAATCACGAAAATCGTAAATTCTCATTTATGCCAAAAATAGTGATGCCGATCAAACGAAATGATAGGGCTCTTGTCACCAGGCCTTGTAGGCTGCGCACAACCAAAATTTGGGGCAAAACGAAGAAGGTCGATCAAATCTCGAGAAATCCGTGGGCTAACTTTCACCGAAAACCGCAAAAATCGTAAATTTTTATTTATGCGAAAAATAGTGATGCCGATCAAACGAAATGATAGGGCGCTCGTCACCATGCCCTGCAGGCTGCGCAAAGCTAAAATTTTAGGCCAAATGGAGACGGTCGATCAAATCTCCAGAAATTCGTGGGCTAACATACACCGAAAATTGTGAAAATCAAAAATTATTATTTGTGAGAAAAATTGTGATGCCGATCAAATGAAATGATAGGGCGCTCGTCACCAGGCCCCGCAGGCTGCGCAAAGCCAAAATTTGGGGCCAAACGGAGACGGTCAATCAAATCTCGAGAAATCCGAGGGTTAACATATACCGAAGATCGCAAAAATCATAAATTCTCATTTATGCGAAAATTTGGGACCAAACGGAGATGGTCGATCAAATCTCTAGAAATTCGTGGGCTAACATACACCGAAAATCGCGAAAATCGTTAATTCTCATTTATGCGAAAAATAGTTATGCCGGTCAAATGAAATAATAGGGCGCTCCTCAACAGACCCCGCAGGTTACGCCAAGAAAAAAATTTGAGGCCAAACGGAGACAGTCAATCAAATCTCGAGAAATTCGTGGGTTAACATACACCGAAAATCGCAAAAATTGTAAATTTTCATTTATGTGAAAAATAGTGATGCCGATCAAATGAAATGATAGGGTGCTCGTCATCGGGCCTTGTAGGCTGCGCACAGCAAAAATTTAGGGCCAAACGGAGATGGTCAATCAAATCTCGAGAAATTTGTGGGCTAACATTCACAGAAAATTGTGAAAATCATAAATTCTCATTTATGAGAAAAATAGTTATGCCGATCAAATAAAGTGATAAGGCGCCCATCACCAGGCCTTGTAGGCTGCGCACAGCAAATATTTGGGGCCAAACGAAGACGATCGATCAAATCTCAAGAAATCCGTGGGCTAACATACACCAAAAATCGCAAAAATCATAAATTTGCATTTATGGGAAAAATAGTGATGACGATCAAATGAAATGATAGGGCTCTCGTAACCGAGCCTTGTAGGATGTGCACAACCAAAATTTGGGCCAAGCGGAGGCGGTCAATCAAATCTCGAGAAATCTGTGGGCTAACATACACCGAAAATCGCAAAAATCTTAAATTCTCATGTATGCGAAAAATAGTTATGCCGATCAAACGAAATGATAGGGCGCTCGTCACCAGGCCCCACAGGCTATGCACAACAAAAATTTTGGGCCAAACAGAGATGATCGATCAAATCTCCGGAAATCCTTGGGCTAACATACACCAAAAATCGCGAAAATCGTAAAATTTAATTTATGTGATAAATGGTTATGCCGATCAAATGAAATGATAGGGCACTCGTCACCAGGCCCCGCAGGCTATGCAAAGCCAAAAATTTGGGCCTAAACGGAGATGGTCGATCAAATCTCCAGAAATCCGTGGACTAACTTACACCGAAAATCGCGAAAATCATAAATTTTCATTTATGAGAAAAATAGTGATTCCAATCAAACGAAATGATAGGGCTCCCATCACCAGGCTGCGCACAATAAAAATTTTGGGCCAAACGGAGGCGGTCGATCATATCTCGAGAAATCCGTGGGCTAACATACACCGAAAATCACAAAAATCGTTAATTCTCATTTATGCGAAAAATAGTTATGCCGATCAAATGAAATGATAGGGCGCTCCTCACCAGGACCCGCAGGATACGCCAAGCCAAAAATTTGGGGCCAAACGGAGACGGTCGATCAAATCTCCAGAAATCCGTGGGCTAACATATACCAAGAATCGCAAAAATCGTAAATTTTTATTTATTCCAAAAGTAGTTATGCCGATCAAATAAATTGACAGGGCGCCCGTCACTAGGCCATGTAGGCTGCGCACAGCAAAAATTTTAGGCCAAATGGAGGCGGTCAATAAAATCTCGAGAAATCCGTGGGCTAACATACACCGGAAATTGCGAAAATCGTAAATTCTCATTTATGCAAAAAATAGTTATGCCGATCAAATGAAATGATAGGGCTCCCGTCACCAGGCCCCGCAGGCTATGCACAATAAAAATTTGAGGCCGAACGGAGGCGGTCAAAAAAATCTCAAGAAATATGTGGGCGAACATTCACGAAAATAGCGAAAATCGTAAATTGTCATTTATGGGAAAAATAGTTATGCCGATCAAATGAAATGATAGGGCGCTCGTCATCAAGGTTCATAGGTTTCGCACATCAAATATTTGGGGCCGAACAGAGACGGTCAATCAAATCTCGTGAAATTAGTGGGCTAACACACACCGAAAATTGTGAAAATCGTAAATTCTCATTTATGAAGTGATGGGGCGCTCATCACTAGGGTTTGTAGGCTGCAAACGACCAAAATATAGGGCCGAGCGGAGACGGTCAGTCAAATCTCGAGAAATCCGTGGGCTAACACGCACTGAAAAGTTTAAAAGTTAGCAACATAGGCGCACTATGCCAGTGTCGACAGACCGACCGACATCGGATGACACGTGCTGACTTATGCCGAGACCCAACGCCCATCGATCAATGCCCAGCGAGCGAAAATTTAAAAGGAAACACCTATGCTTATCCTTATGCTATAAAGACAATGCTAGAGATTGGAGGTGGTAGTGCTGGCCTACCATGATCGCTTGCCATGGTGGTGTCGGTTGTGGTGGGTCGTTAGGACTAGTTTTTAAATTAAAATTATCAACCATATTGGAAAATATGTTGAATGACTACGATAGAGGCATATTTTAAGAACATTCATTCCGCCAAACTGCCTTACGACTATTTTTCCAGATAGATCTCAAAAAAATACACATAATGAAAAAAAAATCATGTAAAATGGATAATCCAGCCCAATGTTATGATCATTAAGATAATGTGCCACTAATGAACTCTTCTTCCATCGATTATATTTCATTTTTAACAACATTCTGTAAGATATCATCAAACACTTGCATCTCGGAAGTTCTTATTTTGTGAATAAAGAGCTAACACACACCGAAAATTGTAAAAATCATAAATTCTCATTTATGCGAAAAATGGTTATGCCGATCAAATGAAATAATAGGGCGCTCGTCACCAGGACCCGCAGGCTACACAAAGCAAACAATTTGGGGCCAAACGGAGAAGGTCAATCGAATCTCAAGAAATTCGTGGGCTAACATACACCGAAAATCGCGAAAATCATAAATTCTCATTTATGCGAAAAATAGTGATGCCGATCAAATGAAATGATAGGGCGCTTGTCACCGGGCCTTGTAGGCTACGCACAGCCAAAATTTGGGGCTAAACGGAGACGGTCAATCAAATCTCGAGAAATCCGTGGGCTAACATACATTGAAAATCGCAAAAATCGTAAATTCTCAGTTATTCAAAAAATAGTTATGCCGATCATAAAAAGTGATAGGGCGCCTGTCACCAGGCCTTGTAGGCTGCCCACAGCCAAAATTTTGGGCCAAACGGAGACGGTCGATCAAATCTCCAGAAATCCGTGGGCTAACATACACCGAAAATCGCAAATTCTTATTTATGCGAAAAATAGTGATGCCGATCAAACGAAATGATAGGGAGCTCGTCACCAGGCCCCGCAGGCTGCGCAATGCAAAAATTTGGGGCCAAACGAAGACGGTCGATCAAATCTCCAGAAATCCGTGGGCTAACATACACCGAAAATCGCAAAAATCATAAATTCTCATTTATTCGAAAAATAGTTATGCCAATCAAATAAAGTGATAGGACGCCCATCACCAGGCCTTGTAGGCTGCCCACAGCAAAAATTATAGGCCAAACAGAGACGGTTGATCAAATCTCGAGAAATCCGTGGGCTAACATACACCGAAAATTGCGAAAATCGAAAATTCTCATTTATGCGAAAAATAGTTAAGCCGATCAAAGGTAATTATAGGGCACTCGTAACCAGGCCCCGCAGGCTACGCAAAGAAAAAAATTTGGGGCCAAGCGGAGACGGTCAATCAAATCTCGAGAAATTCGTGGGCTAACATACACCGAAAATCGCGAAAATCTTAAATTCTCATTTATGTGAAAAATAGTGATGCCGATCAAACGAAATAATAGGGCGCTCGTCACCGGGCCTTGAAGGCCGCACACAGCCAAAATTTGGGGCCAAACGGAGACGGTCAATCAAATCTCGAGAAATCCGTGGGCTAACATACACTGAAAAACGCAAAAATCGTAAATTCTCATTTATTCAAAAAATAGTTATGCCGATGATAAAAAGTGATAGGGCCCTGTCACCAGGCCTTGTAGGCTGCGCACAGCAAAAATTTGGGGTCAAACAGAGACGGTCGATAAAAGCTCCAGAAATCCGTGGGCTAACATACACTGAAAATCGCGAAAATCGTAAATTCTCATTTATGAGAAAAATAGTGATGCCGATCAAATAAAATGATAGGGCTCTCATCACCAGACCTTGTAGGCTGCACACAGCCATAATTTGAGGCCAAACGGAGACGGTCAATTAAGTCTCCGGAAATCCGTGGGCCAACATACACCGAAAATCGTGAAAGTCGTAAATTCTCTTTTATGAGAAAAATAGTGATTCCAATCAAATAAAATGATAGGGTGCTCATCACAAGGCCTCGCAGGCTGCGCACTGAAAAAATTTGTGGCCAAACCAAGACGGTCAATCAAATCTCGAGAAATCTGTGGGCAAACATACATCGAAAATCGTGAAAATCATAAATTCTCATTTATGTGAAAAATAGTGATGCCGATCAAATGAAATTATAGGGCGCTCGTCACCAGGCCCCGCAGGCTATGAAAAGCCAAATATTTGGGGCCAAACGAAGATGGTCGATCAAATCTCGAGAAATCCGTGGGCTAACATACACCGAAAATCGCAAAAATTGTAAATTCTCATTTATGCGAAAAATAATGATGCCGATCAAAACGAAATGATAGGGCGCTCGTAACCAGGCCCCGCAGGCTGTGCACAGATAAAATTTGGGGCCAAACGGAGACGGTCGAAAAAATCTCCAAAAATCCGTGGGCTAACATACCGCCGAAAATCGTGAAAATCGTAAATTCTCATTTATGAGAAATATAGTGATTCCTATCAAACGAAATTATAGGGCGCTCGTCATAAGGCCCCGCAGGCTGCGCACAGAAAATATTTTTGGCCAAACGGAGGCTGTCAATCAAATCTCGAGAAATTTGTGGGCTAACATACAACGAAAATCGTGAAAATCGTAAATTCTCATTTATGAGAAGAATAGTGATGCTGATAAAGTGAAGTGATAGGGAGCCCGTCACCAGGCCTTGTAGGCTGCGCACAGCAAAAATATGGGGTCAAACGGAGACGGTCAATCAAATCTCGAGAAATTCGTGGGCTTAACATACACCGAAAATCACAAAAATCGTAAATTCTCATTTATGAGAAATATAGTGATTCCGATCAAACAAAATTATAGGGCGCTCGTCATAAGGCCCCGCAAGCTGCGCACAGAAAAAATTTGTGGCCAAACGGATGCATTCAATCAAATCTCGAGAAATCTGTGGGCTAACATACACCGTAAATCGTGAAAATCGTAAATTCTCATGTATGCAAAAAAAGTTATGCTGATTTAACGAAATGATAGGGTGCTCATCACCAGGCCTTGTAGGCTGTGCACAGCCAAAATTTGAGGCCAAACGGAGACGGTCAATCAAATCTTGAGAAATCCGTAGGCAATACACTGAAAATCGCAAAAATTGTAAGATTTAGTTTATGCGAAAAATGGTTATGCCGATCAAATGAAATGAAAGGGCGCTCGTCACCTGGCCCCGCAGGCTACGCAAAGTCAAAATTTTGGGGCCAAACGGAGATGATCGATCAAATCTCAAGAAATCCGTTGGCTAATATACACCGAAAATCATAAAAATCGTAAATTATCATTTATGCGAAAAATAGTGATGCCGATCAAACGAAATGATAGGGCGCTCGTCACCAGGCCCCGCAAGCTGCGCACAGCAAAAATTTGGGGTCAAACGGAGACGGTCGATCAAATCTCCATAAATCCGTGGGCTAACATACACCGAAAATTACGAAAATCGTAAATTCTCATTTATGTGAAAAATAGTGATGCTGATAAAATAAAGTGATAGGGCGCCCGTCGCCAGGCCTTGTAGACCCATAGAAAAAATTTAGGGCCCAATGGAGACGGTCGATCAAATCTCGAGAAATCCATGGGCTAACATACATCGAAAATAGTGAAAATCGTAAAATTCTCTTTTATGCGAAAAATAGTGATGCCGATCAAACGAAATGATAGGGCGCGCGTCACCAGGCCCCGCAGGCTACGCAGAGCAAAAATTTTGGGCCAAGCGGAGACGTTCAATCAAATCTCGAAAAATTCATGGGCTAACATACACCGAAAATCACAAAAATCATAAATTTTTATTTATTCAAAAAATAGTGATTCCAATCAAACGAAATGATAGGGCTCTCGTCACCAGGCCTTGTAGGCTGCACACAGCAAAAATTTAGGGTCAAACAGAGACGGTCAATCAAATCTCGAGAAATTCGTGGGCTAACATACACGAAAATCGCGAAAATCGTAAATTCTCATTTATGATAAAAATAGTTACGCCGATCAAATAAAATGATAGGGCTCTCGTCATCAAGGTTCATAGGCTTCGCACAGCCAAAATTTAGGGCCGAACAGAGACGGTCAATCAAATCTCGTGAAATCAGCGGGCTAACACACATCGAAAATCGTAAATTCTCATTTATGAAGTGATGGGGCGCTCGTCACCAGGGTTTATAGGCTGCGCAAAGCCAAAATTTAGGGCCAAGCGGAGAGGTCAGCCAAATCTCGAGAAATCCGTGGGCTAACATACACCAAAAATCGCAAAAATCATAAATTCTCATTTATTCGAAAAATAGTTATGCCGATCAAATAAAGTGATAGGACGCCCGTCACCAGGCCTTGTAGGCTGCCCACAACAAAAATTTGGGACCAAACGGAGACGGTCGATCAAATCTCCAGAAATCTGTAGCTAACAAACACCGAAAATCGCGAGAATTATAAACTTTTATTTATGCGAAAAATGGTTATGCCGATCAAATGAAATGATAGGGCGCTCCAGGCCTTGTAGGCTGCGCACTGCCAAAATTTGGGGCTAAACGGAGACGGTCAATAAAATATCGAGAAATCTGTGGGCTAACATACACCGAAAATCACGAAAATCGTAAATTCTCATTTATGAGAAAAATAGTTATGCCAATCAAATAAAGTGATAGGGCGCCCGTCACCAGGCCTTATAGGCTGCGCAAAGCACAAATTTTGGGCCAAACGGAGACGGTCGATCAAATCTCGAGAAATCCGTGGGCTAACATACACCGAAAATCGTGAAAATCGTAAATTCTCATTTATGAGAAAAATAGTGATTCCGATCAAACGAAATGATAGGGCGCCCTTCACCAGGCCCCGAAGGCTGCGCATAGTAAAAACTTAGGGCCAAACGGAGGGGGTCAATCAAATCTCGAGAAATCCGTTGGCTAACATACACCGAAAATCGCGAAAATCATAAATTCTTATTTATGCGAAAAATGGTTATGCCGATCAAATGAAATGATAGGGCGCTCGTCACCAGGCCCCGCAGGCTACGCAAAGCAAAACGTTTGGGGCGAAACAGAGATGGTCGATCAAATCTCGAGAAATCCGTGGGCCAACATACACCGAAAATTGAGAAAATCGTAAATTCTCATTTATTCAAAAAATAGTTATGCCGATCAAATAAAGTGATTAGACGCCCGTCACCAGGCCTTGTAGGTTGCCCACAACAAATATTTAGGGCCAAACGGAGACGGTCGATCAAATCTCGAGAAATTCATTGGCTAACATACACGAAAATTGCGAAAATCGTAAATTCTCATTTATGCGAAAAATAGTTATGATGATCAAATGAAATGATAGGGCGCTCGTCATCAAGTTTCATAGGCTGCGCACAACTAAAATTTTGGGTCGAACGGAGACGGTCAATCAAATCTTGTGAAATCAGTGGGCCAACACACACCGAAAATTGCAAAAATCGTAAATTCTCATTTATGAAGTGATAGGGCGCTCGTCACCAGGGTTTGTAGGCTGCGCACGGCTAAAATTTGGGACCGAGCAGAGATGGTCAGTCAAATCTTGAGAAATTCGTGGGCTAACACGCACTGAAAAGTTTGAAAGTTAGCAACATAGGCGCACTATGCAAGTGTCGACAGATCAGCCGACATCGTATGACACATGCTGACCAGTGTCGAGACCCAACGCCCATCGATCAATGCCCAGTGAGCGAAAATTTAAAAGGAAACACCTATTCTTATCCTTATGCTATAAAGACAATGCTAGAGATTGGTGGTGGCAGTGTTGGCCTACCATGGTCGCTTGCCATGGTGGTGTCGGTTGTTGTGGGTCGTTAGGACCAGTTTTTAAATTAAAATTGTCAATCATATGGGGAAATATATTGAATGATTGCGATAGAGGCATATTTTGAGAAAATTGGCTCCGCCAAACTGCCTTATGGTCGTTTTTCTAGATATATCTCGAAAAAATACACAAAATAAAAAAAATCATGTAAAACGGATAATCCATCCTAAAGTTATGATTATTAAGATAATGTGCCACTAATGAACTCTTTCCGTCGATTATATTAAAGTTTTAACAACATTATGTAAGATCTCATCAAAAGACTTGCATCTCGAAGTTCTTATTTTGTGAATAAAGAGTTGACACACACCGAAAATTGCAAAAATCATAAATTCTCATTTATTCGAAACATGGTTATGACGATCGAATGTAATAATAGGGCGCTCGTCACCAGGCCACGTAGGCTACGCATAGCAAAAAATTTGGGGCAAAACGCAGACGGTCAATCAAATCTCGAGAAATTCGTGGGCAAACATACACCGAAAATAGCAAAAATCGTAAATTGTCATGTATGCGAAAAATAGTGATGCCAATCAAACGAAATGATAGGGCGCTCGTCACCGGACCTTGTAGACTGCGCACAGCCAAAATTTGGGGCCAAACGGAGACGGACAATCAAATCTCGAGAAATCCGTAGGCTAACATACACCAAAAATTGTGAAAATCGTAAATTCTCATTTATTTGAAAAATAGTTATGCCGATCAAATAAAGTGATAGGGCGCCCATCACCAGGCCTTGTAGGCTGCCCACAGCCAAAATTTGGGGCCAAACGGAGACGATCGATCAAATCTTCAGAAATCTGCGGGCTAACATACACCGAAAACCGCGACATAAATTCTCATTTCTGCAAAAAATAGTGATGCCCATCAAATGAAATGATAGGGCGCTCGTAACCAGGCCCCACAGGCTGCACACAACAAAAATTTGGGGCCAAACGGAGACGGTCGATCAAATCTCCAGAAATTCGTGGGCTAACATACACTGAAAATCGCGAAAATTGTAAATTCTAGTTTATTCGAAAAATTGTTATGACGATAAAATAAAGTGATAGGGAGCCCACACCAGGACTTGTAGGCTGCCCACAACAAAAAAATTGGGCCAAACGGAGACGGTCGATCAAATCTCGAGAAATCTGTGGGCTAACATACACTGAAAATCGCGAAAATCGTAAATTCTCATTTATGTGAAAAATAGTTATGCCGATCAAAGGAAATGATAAAGCGCTCGTCACCAGGACCAGCAGGCTGCGCAAAGCCAAAAATTTGGGGCCAAACGGAGACGGTCAATGAAATCTCGAGAAATTCGTGGGGTAACATACACCGAAAATCGCAAAAATTGTAAATTCTTATTTATGTGAAAAATAGTGATGCCGATCAAACGAAATAATAGGGCGCTCGTCACCGGGCCTTGTAAGCTGCGCACTGCCAAAATTTAGGGCCAAACGAAGACGGTCAATCAAATCTCGAGAAATTCGTGTGTTAACATACACCGAAAATTGTGAAAATCATAAATTCTCATTTATGAGAAAAATAGTTATGCTGATCAAACGAAATGGTAGGGCTCTCATCACCAGGCCTTGTAGGTAGCGCACAGCCAAAATTTGAGGCCAAACGGAGATGGTCAATCAAATCTCGAGAAATCCGTGGGCTAACATACACTAAAAATCGCAAAAATCGTAAAATTTTTATTTATGGGAAAAATAGTGATGCCGTTCAAACAAAATGATGGGGCTATCGTAACCGGGCCTTGTAAGATGCGCACAACTAAAATTTGGGCCGAACGAAGGCGGTTAATCAAATCTCAAGAAATCTGTGGGCTAACATACACCGAAAATCGCAAAAATCTTAAATTCTCATGTATGCGAAAAATAGTTATGCCGATCAAACGAAATGATAGGGCGCTCATCACCAGGCCCCGCAGGCTACGCACAATAAAACTTTTAGGCCAAACGAAGACGATCGATCAAATCTCCAGAAATCTTTGGGCTAACATACACCAAAAATTGCGAAAATCGTAAAATTTAGTTCATGCGATAAATGGTTATGCCGATCAAATGAAATGATAGGGCGCTCGTCACCAGGCCTCGCAGGCTACGCAAAGCCAAAAATTTGGGCCCAAACAGAGATGGTCGATCAAATCTCGAGAAATCCGTCAGCTAACATACACCGAAAATCGCAAAAATCGTAAATTATCATTTATGCGAAAAATAGTGATGCCAATCAAACGAAATGATAGGGCGCTCGTCACCAGGCCCCGCAAGCTGCGCACAGCAAAAATTTGGGGCCAAACGGAGACGGTCGATCAAATCTCCAGAAATCCGTGGGCTAACATACACCGAAAATTGTGAGAATCGTAAATTCTCATTTATGTGAAAAAATAGTGATGCCGATAAAATAAAGTGATAGGGCGCCCGTCACTAGGCCTTGAAGGCTGCCCACAGAAAAAGTTTAGGGCCAAACGGAAACGGTCGATCAAATCTCGAGAAATCCGTGGGCTAACATACACCGAAAATAGCAAAAATCATAAATTCTCATTTATGTGAAAAATAGTGATGCCGATCAAACGAAATGATAGGGTGCACGTCACCATGCCCTGGAGGCTACGCAATGCCGAAAATTTGGGCCAAACGGAGACATTCAATCAAATCTCGAGAAATTCGTGGGCGTTATACACCGAAAATCATAGAAATCATAAATTTTCATTTATTCAAAAAATAGTGATTCCAATCAAACAAAATGATAGGGTTCTCGTCACCAGGCCTTGTAGGTTGCACACAGCAAAAATTTAGGGTCAAATGGAGACGGTCAATCAAATCTCGAGAAATTCGTGGGCTAACATACACGAAAATCGCAAAAATCGTAAATTCTCATTTATGCTAAAAATAGTTATGCCGATCAAATGAAATGATAGGGCGCTCGTCTTCAAGGTTCATAGGATTCGCACAGCCAAAATTTGGAGCCGAACAGAGACGGTCAATCAAATCTCGTGAAAACAGTGGGCTAACACACCGAAAATCATAAATTCTCATTTATGAAGGATGGGGCACTCGTCACCAGGGTTTATAGGCTGCGCACGGCCAAAATTTGGGGCCGAGCGAAGACGGTCAGTCAAATCTCGAGAAATCCGTGGGCAACATAGGCGCACTATATCAGTATCAACAGACCGGCCAACATCGGATGACACATGCTGACCTATGCCGAGACCCAACGCCCATCGATCAATGCCCAGCGAGTGAAAATTTAAAAGAAAACACCTATGTTTATTCTTATACTATAAAAACAATGCTAGAGATTGGTGGTGGTAGTGCTGGCCTACCATGGTCGCTTGCCATGGTGGTGTCGGCTGTGGTGGGTCGTTAGAACCAGTTTTTAAATAAAAATTGTCAACCATATTGGGAAATATGTTGAATGACTGCGATAGAGGCATATATTTAGAAAATTGGCTCCGTCAAACTGCCTACGGCTGTTTGTCCATCTAGATCTCGATAAAATACACAAAATGAAATTAAGATAATATGCCACTAATGAACTCTTTTTCTGTCGATTATATTACAGTTTTAACAACATTATGTAAGATCTCATCAAAAGACTTGCATCTCGGCAGTTCTTATTTTGTGAAAAAAGAGCTAACACACACCGAAAATTGCAAAAATCGTAAATTCTTATTTATATGAAAAATGGTTACGCCGATCAAATAAAATAATAGGGCACTCATCACCAGGCCCCGCAGGCTACGCAAAGCCAAAAATTTGGGGTCAAATGGAGACGGTCAACCAAATCTCGAGAAAGCCGTGGGCTAACATACACCGAAAATCGCAAAAATCGTAAATTCTCATGTATGCGAAAAATAGTGATGCCGATCAAACGAAATTATAGGGTGCTCGTCACCGGGCCTTGTAGGCTGTGCACAGCCAAAATTTGGGGCCAAACGGAGATGGTAAATCAAATCTCGAGAAATCTGTGGGCTAACATACACCGAAAATCGGAAAAATTGTAGATTCTCATTTATTCAAAAAATAGTTATGCTGATTAAATAAAGTGATAGGGCGCCCGTCACCAGGCCTAGTAGGCTACCCACAGCCAAAATTTGGGGCCAAACGGAGATGGTCCATCAAATCTCTAGAAATCTGTGGGCTAACACAAATGGAAAATTGCGAAAATCGTAAATTCTCATTTATGCGAAAAATAGTGATGACCATCAAATGAAATGATAGGGCACTCGTCACCAGGCCCTGCAGGCTGCACACAACAAAAATTTGGGGCCAAATGGAGACGGTCGATCAAATATCCAGAAATCCATGGACTAACATACACCGAAAATCGCAAAAATAATAAATTCTCATCTATTCAAAAAATAGTTATGCCGATCAAATAAAGTGATAGGGCGCCCATCACCAGGCCTTTTAGGCTACCCACAGCAAAAATTTGGGGCCAAACGGAGACAGTCGATCAAATCTCGAGAAATCTGTGGGCTAACATACACCGAAAAATTCGAAAATCGTAAATTCTCATTTATGCGAAAAATAGTTATGTCGATCAAAGGAAATGATAGGGCACTCGTTAACAGGCCCCGCAAGCTATGCAAAGCCAAAAATTTGGGGCCAAACGGAGACTGTCAATCAAATCTCGATAAATTTGTGTGCTAACATACACCGAAAATCGTGAAAATCGTAAATTCTCATTTATGTGAAAAATAGTGATGCCAATAAAATGAAATAATAGGGAGCTCGTCACCGGGCCCCGTAGGCTGCGCACAGAAAAAATTTGGGGCCAAACGGAGACAGTCAATCAAATCTCGAGAAATCGTGTGCTAACATACACCGAAAATCGCAAAAATTATAAATTCTCATTTATGAGAAAAATAGTTATGTTGATCAAATTAAGTGATAGGGCGCCCGTCGCAAGGCCTTCTAAGCTGCGCACAGCAAAAATTTGAGGTCAAACGGAGACGGTCGATCAAATCTCCAGAAATCCGTGGGCTAACATACACCGAAAATCGTGAAAATCGTATGTTCACATATATGAGAAAAATAATGATGCCGATCAAATAAAATGATAGGGAGCCCATCACCAGGCCCCGCAGGCTGCACAAAGCAAAAATTTGGGGCCGAACGGAGGCGGTAAATCAAATCTCAAGAAATTTGTGGGCTCACATACACCGAAAATCACGAAAATCGTAAATTCTCATTTATGCGAAAAATAGTGATGCCGATCAAACAAAATGATAGGGCTCTCGTCTCCCGGCCTTGTAGGCTGCGCACAGCCAAAATTTGAGGCCAAACGGAGACGGTCAATCAAATCTCGAGAAATTTGTGGCTAATATACACCGAAAATCGCAAAAATCGTAAATTTTCATTTATGCAAAAAATAGTTATGTCTGTCAAATGAAATGATAGGGCACTTATCACCGGGCCTTGTAGGCTGTGCACAGCCAAAATTTGGGGCCAAACGAAGACGGTCAATCAAATCTCGAGAAATCTATGGGCTAACATACATCAAAAATTGCAAAAATTGTAAATTCTCATTTATGAGAAAAATAGTTATGCCGCTAAATAAAGTGATAGGGCACCCGTCACAGGCCTTGTAGGCTGTACACAACAAAAATTTGGGGCCAAACGGAGACGGTGGATCAAATCTCAAGAAATCTGTGGGCTAGCATACACCTAAAATCGTAAATTCTCATTTATGAGAAAAATAGTGATGCCGATCAAATAAAATTATAGGGCGCCCGTCACCAGGCCCCGCAGACTGTGCACAGCCAAAATTTGGGGTCAAACGGAGGCGGTCAATCAAATCTCGAGAAATCTGTGGGCTAACATAAACCGAAAATCGCAAAAATCGTAAATTTTCATTTATGCGAAAAATAGTGATGTCGATCAAACAAAATGATAGGGCACTCGTCACCAGGCCCCGCAGGCTGTGCACAGCAAAAAATTAGGGCCAAACTGAGACGGTCGATCAAATCTCCAGAAATCCGTGGGCTAACATACACCGAAAATCGCGAAAATTGTAAATTCTCATTTATGAGAAAAATAGTTATGTCGATCAAATAAAGTGATAGGGCGCCCGTCATCAGGCCTTGTTGGATGCTCACAGCCAAAATTTGGGGGCCGAACGGAGACGGTCGATAAAATCTAACAGAAATTCGTGGGCTAACACACACCGAAAATCGCGAAAATTGTAAATTCTCATTTATGAGAAAAATAGTTATGCCTATCAAATAAAGTGATAGAGCGCTCGTCACCAGGCCTTGAATTTTGGGCAAAACGGAGACGGTCGATCAAATCTCCAGAAATCCGTGGCTAACATACACCGAAAATCGCGAAAATCATAAATTCTCGTTTATGCGAAAAATAGTGATGCCGATCAAATGAAATGATAGGGCGCTCGTCACCAGGCCTTGTAAGCTGTGCACAACCAAAATTTGGGGCCGAACGGAGACGCTCAATCAAATCTCGAGAAATTCGTGGGCTTACATATACCGAAAATCGCGAAAACCGTAAATTCTCATTTATTAGAAAAATAGTATTGCCGATCAAACGAAATGATATGGCGCTCGTCACCCAGCCTTGTAAAATTGTAAATTCTCATTTATGCGGAAAATAGTGATGCCGATCAAACGAAATGATAGGGCGCTCGTCACTAGGACTTGTAGGCTGCACACAACCAAAATTTGGGGCCGAACGGAGACGCTCAATCAAATCTCAAGAAATTCGTGGGCTAACATACACCGAAAATTGCGAAAATTATAAATTCTCATTTATGAGAAAAATAATGATGTCAATCAAACGAAATGATAGGGTGCTCGTCACTAGGCCTATTAGAATGCGCACAGCCAAAATTTGGGGCCAAACGGAGACGGTCATTTATGAGAAAAATAGTTATGTTGATTAAATAAAGTGATAGGGCGCCCGTCACCAGGCCTTGTAGGCTGCGCACAACTAAAATTTTGGGCCAAACGGAGACAGTCGATCAAATCTCCTGACATCCGTGGGCTAACAAAAACCAAAAATCGCGAAAATCGTAAACTTTTATTTATGCGAAAAATAGTGATGTCGATCAAAGGAAATGATAGGGCGCTCGTTACCAGGCTTTGTAGGCTGCGCAAGGCCAAAATCTGGGGCCGAACGGAGACGCTCAATAAAATCTCGAGAAATCTGTGGGCTAACATACACCGAAAATCACGAAAATCCTAAATTCTCACATATTGGAAAAATAGTTATGCCGATTAAATAAAGTGATAGGGCGCCCGTCACCAGGCGTTGTAGGCTGCACACAACAAAAATTTGGGGCCAAAACGGAGACGGTCAATAACATCTCGAGAAATTCGTGGGCTAACATATACCAAAAATCGTGAAAATCGCAAATTCTCATTTATTAGAAAAATAGTTATACCGATCAAATAAAGTGAAAGGGCGCCCATCACCAGGCCTTGTAGGTTATGCAAAGCCAATATTTTTTGCCAAACGGAGACGGTGGATTAAATATCCAGAAATCCGTGGGCTTACATACACCGAAAATCGCAAAAATTGTAAATTCTCATTAATGCGAAAAATAGTGATCCCGATCAAATGAAATGATAGGGCGCTCATCACTAGGGCTTGTAAGTTGTGCACAACAAAAATTTGGGGCTGAACAGAGACGCTCAATCAAATCTCGAGAAATTCGTGGGCTAACAGACACTGAAAATCGCGAAAATCGTAAATTCTCATTTATGAGAAAAATGGTGATGCCGATCAAACGAAATGATAGGGCCTCATCACCAGGCCTTGTAGGCTGCGCACAGCCAAAATTTGGGGCCAAACGGAGACGGTCAATAAAATCTCGAGAAATCCGTAGGCTAACATACACCGAAAATCGCGAAAATAGTAAATTCTCATTTATAAGAAAAACAGTTTTGACAATCAAATAATGTGATAAGGCACCCGTCACCAGGCCTTATAGGCTGCGCACAACCAAAATTTTGGGCCAAACGGAGACGGTCAATAAAATCTCCAGAAATCTGTGGGCTAACATAAATCAAAAATCGTGAAAATCGTAAATTCTCATTTATGTGAAAAATAGTGATGCCGATCAAACGAAATGATAGGGCCTTTGTCACCAGGCCTTGTAGGCTGCGTACAACCAAAATTTGGGGCCGAACGGAGACGCTCAATCAAATCTCGAGAAATTCCTGTGCTAACATACACCGAAAATCGCGAAACTCGTAAATTCTCATTTATGAGAAAAATAGTGATGCCGATCAAATGAAATGATAGGGCACTCGTCACCAGGCCTTGTAGGCTGCGCATAGCCAAAATTTGGGGCTAAACAGAGACGGTCAATAAAATCTCGAGAAATCCGTTGGCTAACATACACCGAAAATTGCGAAAATTGTAAATTCTCATTTATGAGAAAAATAGTTGTGATGATCAAATAAATTGATAAGGCGCCCGTCACCAGGCCTTGTAGGCTGCACACAGCCAAAGTTTTTGGCCAAACCGAAACGGTCGATCAAATCTCCAGAAATTCGTGGGCTAACATACACCGAAAATCGCAAAAATCATAAATTCTCATTTATGCGAAAAATAGTGATGCCGATCAAACGAAATGATAGGGAGCATGTCACCAGGCCCCGCAGTCTACGCACATCGAAAATTTGGTGCCAAACGGAGACGGTCGATCAAATCTCCAGAAATCCGTTGGCTAACATACACCGAAAATCGTGAAAATCGTAAATTCTCATTTATTTAAAAAATAGTTATGCCGATCAAATAAAGTGATAGGGCACCCGTCACCAAGCCCCGCAGGCTGCGCAAAGCTAAAATTTTGGGTCAAACGGAGACTGTCGATCAAATCTCCAGAAATTTGTGGGCTAACATACACCGAAAATCGCGAAAATTATAAATTATTATTTATGAGAAAAATAGTGATTCCGATCATACAAAATGATAGGGCGCCCGTCACCAGGCCCCGCAGGCTGCACACAACAAAAATTTGGGGCCAAACGGAGGCGGTCAATAAAATCTCGATAACTCCGTGGGCTAACATACACTGAAAATCGCGAAAATAATAAATTCTCATTTATGCGAAAAATAGTGATGCCCATCAAATGAAATGATAGGGCGCTCGTCAGCAGACCCCGCAGGCTGCGCAAGGCCAACATTTTGGGCCAAACGGAGACAGTCGGACAAATCTCGAGAAATCCGTGGGCCAACATACACTGAAAATTGTGAAAATCGTAAATTCTTATTTATGCGAAAAATAGTTATGCCGATCAAATAAAATGATAGGGCACGCATCACCAGGCTCCGCAGGTTGCGCACAGCTAAAATTTTGGGCCAACGGACACGGTCGATCAAATCTCCAAATCCGTGTGCTAACATACATTGAAAATCGGAAAAATCATAAATTCTCATTTATTCGAAAAATAGTTATGCCGATCAAATAAAGTGATAGGGCTCCCGTCACCAGGCCTTGTAGGCTGCCCACAACAAAAATTTTTGGCCAAACGGAGACGGTCGATCAAATATCGAGAAATCTGTCTGGGCTAACATACATCAAAAATCGCGAAAATCGTAAATTATTATTTATGTGAAAAATAGTTATGCCGATAAAATTAAATGATAGGGCGCTCGTCATCAAGGTTCATACGCTGCGCACAGCCAAAATTTGCGGCCGAACGGAGACGGTCGATCAAATCTCATGAAATCAGTGGGCTAACACACCGAAAATCGTGAAAATGATAAATTCTCATTTATGAAGTGATGGGGCGCTCATCACCAGGGTTTGTAGGCTGCGCACGGCCAAAATTTGGGGCCAAGCGGAGACGGTCAGTGAAATCTCGAGAAATCCGTGGTCTAACACGCACTGAAAAATTTGAAAGTTAGCAACATAGGCGCACTATGCCAGTGTTGACAGACCAGCCGACATCGGATGACACATACTGACCTATGCCTAGGCCCAACGCCCATCGATCAATGCCCAGCGAGTGAAAATTTAAAAGGAAACATCTTTGCTTATCCTTATGCTATAAAGACAATGTTAGAGATTGGTGGTGGTAGTACTGGCCTACCATGGTCGCTTGCCATGGTGGTGTCGGTTGTGGTGGGTCGTTAGGACCAGTTTTTAAATTAAAATTTTAAATCATATTGGAAAATATGTTGAATGACTGTGATAGAGGCATATTTTAAGAAAATTTATTCCGCCAAACCACCTTATGACAGTTTGTCCAGATAGATCTCGAAAAAATACACAAAATGAAAAAAAAATCATGTAAAAAGAATAATCCAGCCCAAAGTTATGATCATTAAGATAATGTGCCACTAATGAACTCTTTTTCCGTCGATTATATTACAGTTGTAACAACATTATGTAAGATCTCATCAAAAGACTTGCATCTCGGCAGTTCCTATTTTGTGAATAAAGAGCTAAAACACACCGAAAATTGCAAAAATTGTAAATTCTCATTTATGTGAAAAATGGTTATACCGATCAAATGAAATAATGGGGCGCTCGTCACTAGGCCCGCAAGCTACGCAAAGCCAAAAATTTTGGGCCAAATGGAGACGGTCAATAAAATCTCGAGAAATCCGTGCGCTAACATACACCGAAAATCGCGAAAATTGTAAATTCTCATTTATTGGAAAAATAGTTATGGCGATCCAATAAAGTGATAGGGCGCCCGTCACAAGACCTTGTAGGCTGCCCACAACTAAAATTTGGTGCAAAACGGAGACGGTCGATCAAATCTCCAGAAATCTGTGGGCTAACGTAAATCGAAAATCGCGAAAATCGTAAATTCTCATTTATGCGAAAAATAGTGATGCCGATCAAACAAAATGATAGAGCGCTCATCACCAGGCCCTACAGGCTGCGTACAACCAAAATTTGGGGCACAACGGAGACGGTCGATCAAATCTCAAGAAATCTGTGGACTAACATACATCGAAAATCGCGAAAATCATAAATTCTAATTTATTCAAAAAATAGTTATGCCGATCAAATAAAGTGATAGGGCGCCCGTAAACGGGTCTTGTTGGCTGCCCACGCCAAAATTTGGGGCAAAACGGAGACGGTCGATCAAATCTCCAAAAATCCGTGGGCTAACATACACCGAAAATTGCGAAAATCGTAAATTCTCATTTATGCAAAAAATAGTGATGCCGATCAAATGAAATGATAGGGCGCGCGTCACCAGGATCCGTAGGCAGAGCACAGAAAAACTTTTGGTCCGAACGGACACGGTCGATCAAATCTCCAGAAATCTGTAGGCTCTCACACACCGAAAATCGTGAAAATCATAAATTCTCATTTATTTGAAAAATAATTATGCCGATAAAATAAAGTGATAGGGAGCACGTCAACAGGCCCCACAGGCTGTGCAAAGCCAAAATATGGGGCCAAACGGAGAGTGTCAATCAAATCTCCAGAAATCACGAAAATCGTAAATTCTTATTTACGATAAAAAATAGTGATTCCAATCAAACGAAATGATAGGGCGCCCATCACCAGGCTGCGCACAGCAAAATTTGGGGCCAAACGGAGGTGGTCAATAAAATCTACAGAAATCCGTGGGCTAACATACACCGAAAATCGCGAAAATCATAAATTCTCATTTATGCGAAAAATAGTGATGCCGATCAAACGAAATTATAGGGCGCCCGTCACCAGAACCGCAGGCTACGCACAGCCAAAATTTGGGGCCGAACGGAGGCGTTCGATCAAATCTCCAGAAATCCGTGGGCTAACATACACCGAAAGTCGAGAAAATCGTAAATTCTCATTTATGCGAAAAATAGTGATGCCGATCAAACGAAATGATAGGGCGACCGTCACCAGGCCCCGCCGGCTGCGCACAACCAAAATTTAGGGCCGAACAGAGGCGGTCGATTAAATCTCGAAAAATCCGTGGGCTAACATACACCGAAAATTGCGAAAATCGTAAATTCTCATTTATGCGAAAAATAGTGATGCCGATCAAACGAAATGATAGGGCGCCCGTCACCAGGCCCCGCCGGCTGCGCACAGCCAAAATTTGGGGCCGAATGGAGGCGGTCGATCAAATCTCCAGAAATCGGTGGGCTAACATACACCGAAAATCGAAAAAATCGTAAATTCTCATTTATGCGAAAAATAGTGATGCCGATCAAACGAAATGATAGGGCGCCCGTCACCAGCGCCTCGCGGGCTGCGCACAGCCAAAATTTGGGGCCGAACGGAGGCGGTCGATCAAATATCCAGAAATCCCTGGGCTAACACGCACCGAAAAGTTTGAAAGTTAGCAACATAGGCGCACTATGCTAGTGTCGATAGACCGGCCGACATCGGATGTCACATGCTAACCTATGTCGAGACCCAACGCACATCGATCAATGCCCAACGAGCGAAAATTTAAAAGGAAACACCTATGCTTATCGTTATGATATAAAGAAAATGCTAGAGATTAGTGGTGGTAGTGCTGGCCTACCATGGTCGCTTCCCATGGTGGTGTCGGTTGTGGTAGGTCGTTAGGACCAGTTTTTAAATTAAAATTGTCAACCATATTGGGAAATATGTTGAAATGAGTGCGATAGAGGCATATTTTTAGAAAAATGGCTCGGCCAAACCGCCTTACGAAAGTTTGTCCAGATAGATCTTGAAAAAATACACAAAATGAAAAAAAAAATCGTGTAAAACGGATAATCCAGCCCAAAGTTATGATCATTAAGATAATATGCCTCTAATGAACTCTTTTTCCGTCGATTATATTATAGTTTTAACAAAATTATGTAAGATCTCATCAAAAGACTTGCATCTCGGCAGTTCTTATTTTGTTAATAAAGAGCTAACACACACCAAAAATTGCGAAAATCGTAAATTCTCATTTATGCAAAAAATAGTGATGCCAATCAAACGAAATGATAGGACTATCTAAATTCTGATTTCTTATTCTGATCTCTTTCTGTACTATACTGATTCTTTACTGATTACCGTAATGAGATTTAAAACCGAAGTGGGGCTCATACATAATAGACACTATAAATCGCATTCAGGGAATGCAATTTATAAATTGCATTCCTGGAATGCGATTGGTAAGTCGCATTTTGCCTTGCGACGCGCCGACTTGGCGCTTGTCCGATCTTTCCCCGGGCCTTTTTCTAGCATGTATGTCTTTCAAATACTCTTAACCAACACGCGAATAGGCCATCTATATGCTAGAAATTTACGGGGTGTAACAGCGGATCAAACGAAATGACAGGGCGCCCGTCACCTGGCCCCGCAGGCTGCGCACAGCCATACTTTTGGGGCCAAACGGAGAAGGTCGATCAAATCTCCAGAAATCCGTGGGCTAACATACACCGAAAATCGCGAAAATCGTATATTGTCATTTATTCGAAAAATAGTAATGCCGATCTAATGAAATGACATGGCGCCCGTCACAAGGCCCCGCTGGCTGCGCACAGCCAAAATTTGGCGCCGAACGCAGGCGTTCGATCAAATCTCCAGAAATCCGTGGGCTAACATACACCGAAAGTCGAGAAAATCGTAAATTCTCATTTATGCGAAAAATAGTGATGCCGATCAAACGAAATGATAGGGCGCCCGTCACCAGGCCCCGCCGACTGCACACAGCCAAAATTTGGGGCCGAACAGAGGCGGTCGATTAAATCTTGAAAAATCTGTGGACTAACATACACCGAAAATTGCAAAAATCGTAAATTCTCATTTACAAGAAAAATAGTGATGCCGATCAAACGAAATGATAGGGCGCCCATCACCAGGCCCCGCCGGTTGCGCACAGCAAAATTTAGGGCCGAACGGAGGCGGTCGATCAAATCTCCAGAAATCCGTGGGCTAACATACACCGAAAATCGAGAAAATCATAAATTCTCATTTATGCGAAAAATAGTGATGCCGATCAAACGAAATGATAGGGCGCCCGTCACCAGGCCCCGCAGGCTGCGCACAACCATACTTTTGGGGCCAAACGGAGACGGTCGATCAAATATCCAGAAGTCCGTGGGCTAAAATACACCGAAAATCGTGAAAATCGTATATTGTCATTTATTCGAAAAATAGAAATGCCGATCAAATGAAATGACAGGGCGCCCATCCCCAGGCCCCGCAGGTTGCGCACAGCCAAAATTTGGGGCCGAACGGAGGCGGTCGATCAAATCTCCAGAAATCCGTAGGCTAACATACACCGAAAATCGCGAAAATCGTAAATTCTCATTTATGCAAAAAATAGTGATGCCGATCAAAAGAAATAATAGGGCGCCCGTCACCAGGCCACGCAGGCTGCGCACAGCCAAAATTTGGGGCCAAACGGAAACGGTCGATCGAATCTCCAGAAATCCGTGGGCTAACATACACCGAAAATCGAGAAAATCGTAAATTCTCATTTATGAGAAAAATAGTGATGCAGATCAAACAAAATGATAGGTCGCCCGTCACCAGGCCCCGCAGGCTGCGCACATCCAAAATTTGGGGCCGAACGGAGGCGGTAGATCAAATCTCTAGAAATCCGTGGGCTAACGTACACCGAAAATCGCGAAAATTATAAATTCTCATTTATGCAAAAAATAGTGATGCCGATCAAACGAAATGATAGGGCGCCCATCACCAGGCCCCGCAGGCTGTGCACAGCCAAAATTGGGGCCGAACGGAGGCAGTCGATCAAATCTCCAGAAATCCGTGGGCTAACATACACTGCAAATCGAGAAAATCGTAAAATCTCATTTATGCAAAAAATAGTGATGCCGATCAATTGAAATGATAGGGCGCCCGTCACCAGTGCCCCACGGGCTGCGCACAGCCAAAATTTGGTGCCGAACGGAGGCGGTCGATCAAATATCCAGAAGTCCCTAGGCTAACACGCACTGAAAAGTTTGAAAGTTAGCAATATAGGCGCACTATGCTAGTGTCGACAGACCGGCCGACATCGGATGTCACATGCTAACCTATGTCGAGACCCAACACCCATCGATCAATGCCCAGCGAGCAAAAATTTAAAAGGAAACACCTATGCTTATCCTTATGCTATAAAGAAAATGCTAGAGATTAGTGGTGGTAGTGCTGGCCTTCCATGGTCGCTTGCCATGGTGGTGTCGGTTGTGGTGGGTCGTTAGGACCAGTTTTTAAATTAAAATTGTCAACCATATTGGGAAATATGTTGAAATGAGTGCGATAGAGGCATATTTTTAGAAAAATGGCTTGGCCAAACCGCCTTACGTCAGTTTGTCCAGATAGATCTCGAAAAAATACACAAAATGAAAAAAAAAATCGTGTAAAACGGATAATCCAGCCCAAAGTTATGATCATTAAGATAATATGCCTCCAATGAACTTTTTTTCCGTCGATTATATTACAGTTTTAACAACATTATGTAAGATCTCATCAAATGAACTGATTTAAAATCGAAGTGGGGCTTATATATAATAGACACTATAAATCGCATTCAGGAATTGCGATTTATAAGTCGCATTCCTAGAATGCGATTTATAAGTCGCATTCCCGGAAAGCGATTTATAAGTCGTATTTTGCCTTGCGACGCGCCGACTTGACGCTAGTCCGATTTTTTCCCCGGTCCTTTTTCTAGCATGTATGTCTTTCAAATACTCTTAACCAACACGCGAATAGGCCATCTATATGCTAAAAATTTACGGGGTGTAACAGCGGATCAAACGAAATGATAGGGCGCCAGTCACTAGGCCCCGCAGGCTGTGCACAGCCAAAATTTGGGGCCGAACGGAGGCGGTCGATCAAATCTCCAGAAATCCGTGGGCTAACATACACCAAAAATTGCGAAAATCGTAAATTCTCATTTATGCGAAAAATAGTGATGCCGATCAAACGAAATGATAGGGCGCCCGTCACCAGGCCCCGCAGGCTGCGCACAGCCAAACGTTTGGGGCCAAATGGAGACGGTCTATCAAATCTCCAGAAATCCGTGGGCTAAGATACACCGAAAATCGCGAAAATCGTAAATTGTCATTTATTTGAAAAATAGTAATGCCGATCAAACGAAATGACAGGGCGCCCGTCTCCAGGCCCCGCAGGCTGCGCACAGCCAAAATTTAGGGCTGAACAGAGGCGTTCGATCAAATCTCCAGAAATCCGTGGGCTAACATACACCGAAAATTGCGAAAATCTTAAATTCTCATTTATGTGAAAAATAGTGATGCCGATCAAACAAAATGATAGGGCGCCCGTCTCCAGGCCCCGCAGGCTGCGCACAGCCAAACTTTTGGGGCCAAACAGAGACGGTCGATCAAATCTCCATAAATCTGTGAGCTAACATACACCGAAAATCGCAAAAATCGTAAATTGTCATTTATTTGAAAAATAGTAATGCCGATCAAATGAAATGACAGGGCGTCCGTCACAAGGCCCCGCAGGCTGTGCACAGCCAAAATTTAGGGCCGAACGGAGGTGTTCGATCAAATCTCCACAAATCCATGGGCTAACATACACCGAAAGTCGAGAAAATCGTAAATTCTCATTTATGCGAAAAATAGTGATGCCGATCAAACGAAATGATAGGACGCCCGTCACCAGGCTCCGCCAGCTGCGCACAGCCAAAATTTGGGGCCGAATAGAGGCGGTCGATTAAATCTCGAAAAATCCGTGGGCTAACATACACCGAAAATTGCAAAAATCGTAAATTCTCATTTATGCGAAAAATAGTGATGCCGATCAAATGAAATGATAGGGCGCCCGTCACCAGGCCCCGCTGGCTGCGCGCAGCCAAAATTTGGTGCCGAACGGAGGCGGTCGATCAAATCTTCAGAAATCCGTGGGCTAACATACATCGAAAATCGAGAAAATCGTAAATTATCATTTATGCGATAAATAGTGACGCCGATCAAACGAAATGATAGGGCGCCCGTCACCAGGCCCCGCAGGCTGTGCATAGCCAAAATTGGGGCCGAACGGAGGCAGTCGATCAAATCTCCAGAAATTCGTGGGCTAACATACACTGAAAATCGAGAAAATCGTAAAATCTCATTTATGCGAAAAATAGTGATGCCGATCAAATGAAATGATAGGGCGCCCGTCACCAGCGCCCCGCGGGCAGCGCACAGCCAAACTTTGGGCCAAACGGAGGCGGTCGATCAAATATCCAGAAATTCCTGGGCTAACACGCACTGAAAAGTTTGAAAGTTAGCAATATAGGCGCACTATGCTAGTGTCGACAGACCGGCCGACATCGGATGTCACATGCTAACCTATGTCGAGACCCAACACCCATCGATCAATGCCCAGCGAGCAAAAATTTAAAAGGAAACACCTATGCTTATCCTTATGATATAAAAAAAATGCTAGAGATTAGTGGTGGTAGTGCTGGCCTACCATGGTCGCTTGCCATGGTGGTGTAGGTTGTGGTGGGTCGTTAGGACCAGTTTTCAAATTAAAATTGTCAACCATATTGGGAAATATGTTGAAATGAGTGTGATAGAGGCATATTTTTAGAAAAATGGCTAGGCCAAACCGCCTTACAGCGGTTTGTCCAGATAGATATCGAAAAAATACACAAAATGAAAAAAAAAATAGTGTAAAACGGATAATCCAGCCCAAAGTTATGATCATTAAGATAATATGCCTCTAATGAACTCTTTTTCCGTCGATTATATTACAGTTTTAACAACATTATGTAAGATCTCATCAAAATACTTGCATCTCGATAGTTCTTATTTATTTAATAAAGAGCTAACACACACCAAAAATTGCGAAAATCCTAAATTCTCATTTATGCAAAAAATAGTGATGCCGATCAAACGAAATGATAGGACTATCTAAATTCTGATTTCTTATTCCCATCTCTTTCTTTACTATACTGATTCTTTACTGATTGCCGTAATGAACTGATTTAAAATCGAAGTGGGGCTTATACATAATAGACACTATAAATCGCATTCCCGGAATGCGATTTATAAGTCGTATTTTGCCTTGCGACGCGCCGACTTGGCGCTAGTCCGATGTTTCCCCGGGCCTTTTTCTAGCATGTATGTCTTTCAAATACTCTTAACCAACACGCGAATAGGCCATCTATATGCTACAAATTTACGGGGTGTAACAGCAGATCAAACGAAATGATAGGGCGCCCGTCACCAGGCCCCGCAGGCTGTGTACAACAAAAATTTGGGGCCGAACGGAGGCGGTCGATCAAATCTCCAGAAATCCGTGGACTAACATACACCGAAAATTGCGAAAATAGTAAATTCTCATTTATGCGAAAAATAGTGATGCCGATCAAATGAAATGATAGGGCGCCCGTCACCAGGCCCCGAAGGCTGCGCACAACCAAACTTTTGGGGCCAAAAGGAGACGGTCTATCAAATCTCCAGAAATCCGTGGGCTAAGATACACCGCAAATCGCGAAAATCGTAAATTGTCATTTATTCGAAAAATAGTAATGTCGATCAAACGAAAAGGCAGGGCGCCCGTCACCAGGCCCCGCAGGCTGTGCACAACCAAAATTTGGGGCCGAACGGAGGCGTTCAATCAAATCACCAGAAATCTGTGGGCTAACATACACCGAAAATTGTGAAAATCGAAAATTCTCATTTATGCGAAAAATAGTGATGCTGATCAAACAAAATGATAGGGCGCCCTTCTCCAAGCCCCACAGGCTGCGCATAGCCAAAATTTTGGTGCCAAACGGAGACTGTCGATCAAATCTCCAGAAATCCGTGAGCTAACATACACCGAAAATCGCGAAAATCGTAAATTATCATTTATTCGAAAAATAGTAATGCCGATCAAATGAAATGATAGGGCGTCCGTCACAAGGCCCCGCAGGCTGCGCACAGCCAAAATTTGGGGCCGAATGGAGGCGTTCGATCAAATCTCCAGAAATCCATGGGCTAACATACACCGAAAGTTGAGAAAATTGTAAATTCTCATTTATGCAAAAAATTGTGATGCCGATCAAACGAAATGATAGGGCGCCCGTCACCAGGCCCCGCAGGCTGTGCACAGCCAAAATTTTGGGGTCAAACGGAGACGGTCTATCAAATCTCCAGAAATCCGTGGGCTAACATACACCGAAAATTGCAAAAATCGTAAATTCTCATTTATTCGAAAAATAGTGATGCCGATCAAAGAAAATGATAGGGCGCCCGTCTCCAGGCCCCGCCGGCTGCGCACAGCCAAAATATGGGGCCGAACGGAGGCGATCGATCAAATCTCCAGAAATCCGTGGGCTAACATACACCGAAAATCGAGAAAATCGTAAATTCTCATTTATGCGAAAAATAGTGATGCCGATCAAATGAAATGATAGGGCGCCCATCACCAGCGCCTCGCGGGCTGCCCACAGCCTAAATTTGGGGCCGAACAGAGGCGGTCGATTAAATCTTGAAAAATCTGTGGGCTAACATACACCGAAAATTGCAAAAATCCTAAATTTTTATTTATGCAAAAAATAGTGATGCCGATCAAACGAAATGATAGGGCGCCCGTCACCAGGCCCCGCTGGCTGCGCACAGCCAAAATTTGGGGCCGAACGGAGGCAGTCGATCAAATCTCCAGAAATCCGTGGGCTAACATACACCGAAAATCGAGAAAATTGTAAATTCTCATTTATGCGAAAAATAGTGATGCCGATCAAACGAAATGATAGGGCGCCCATCACCAGCGCCTCGCGGGCTGCACACAGCCAAAATTTGGGGCCGAACGGAGGCGGTCGATCAAATATCCAGAAATCCCTGGGCTAACACGCACCGAAAAGTTTGAAAGTTAGCAACATAGGCGCACTATGCTAGTGTCGACAGACCGGCCGACATCGGATGTCACATGCTAACCTATGTCGAGACCCAACGCCCATCGATCAATGCCCAGCGAGCAAAAATTTAAAAAAAACACCTATGCTTATCCTTATGATATAAAGAAAATGCTAGAGATTAGTGGTGGTAGTGCTGGCCTACCATGGTCGCTTGCCATGGTGGTGTCGGTTGTGGTGGGTCGTTAGGACCAGTTTTTAAATTAAAATTGTCAACCATATTGGGAAATATGTTGAAACGAGTGCGATAGAGGCATATTTTTAGAAAAATGGCCGCCTTACGGCAGTTTGTCCAGATAGCTCTCGAAAAAATACACAAAATGAAAAACAAATCGTGTAAAACGGATAATCCAGCCCAAAGTTATGATCATTAAGATAATATGCCTCTAATGAACTCTTTTTCCGTCGATTATATTAAAGTTTTAACAACATTATGTAAGATCTCATCAAAAGACTTGAATCTCGGCGATTCTTATTTATTTAATAAAGAGCTAACACACACCAAAAATCGCGAAAATCGTAAATTCTCATTTATGCAAAAAATAGTGATGCCGATCAAACGAAATGATAGGACTATCTAAATTCTGATTTCTTATTCTAATCTTTTTCTGTACTATACCTATTCTTTACTGATTACCGTAATGAGATTTAAAACCGAAGTGGGGCTCATATATAATAGACACTATAAATCGCATTCAGAGAATGCGATTTATAAGTTGCATTCTTCGAATGCGATTTATAAGTCATATTCAAATAATGTGATTTATAAGTCCCACTCCCGGAATGCTCTTTATAAGTCGCTTTCCTGGAATGCTATTTATAAGTCGCATTCACGGAATGCGATTTATAAGTCGCATTTTGCCTTGCGATGCGCCGACTTGGCGCTTGTCCGATCTTTCCCCGGGCCTTTTTCTAGCATGTATGTCTTTCAAATACTCTTAACCAACACGCGAATAGGTCATCTATATGCTAGAAATATACGGGGTGTAACAGCAGATCAAACGAAATGACAGGGCGCCCGTCACCAGGCCCCGCAGGCTGCGCACAGCCAAAATTTGGAGCCGAACGGAGGCGTTCGATCAAATCTCCAGAAATCTGTGGGCTAACATACACCGAAAGTCGAGAAAATCGTAAATTCTCATTTATGCGAAAAATAGTGATGCCGATCAAATGTAATGACAGGGCGCCCGTCACCAGGCTCCGCGGGCTGCGCACAGCCAAAATTTGGGGCCGAACAGAGGCGGTCGATTAAATCTCGAAAAATCCGTGGGCTAACATACACCGAAAATTGCAAAAATCGTAAATTCTCATTTATGAGAAAAATAGTGATGCCGATCAAATGAAATGATAGGGCACCCGTCACCAGGCCCCGCAGGCTGCGCACAACCCAAATTTGGGGCCAAACGGAGGCGGTCGATCAAATCTCCAGAAATTCGTGGGCTAACATACACCGAAAATCGAGAAAATCATAAATTATCATTTATGCGAAAAATAGTGATGCCGATCAAACGAAATAATAGGGCGCCCGTCACCAGTGCCTCGCGGGCTGTGCACAGCCAAAATTTGGGGCCGAACAGAGGCGGTCGATTAAATCTCAAAAAATCCGTGGGCTAACATACACCGAAAATTGCGAAAATCGTAAATTCTCATTTATGCGAAAAATAGTGATGCCGATCAAAAGAAATTATAGGGCGCCCGTCACCAGGCCCCGCCGGCTGCGCACAGCCAAAATTTGGGGCCGAACGGAGGCAGTCGATCAAATCTCCAGAAATCCGTGGGCTAACATACACCGAAAATTGAGAAAATCGTAAATTCTCATTTATGCAAAAAATAGTGATGCCGATCAAATGAAATGATAGGGCACCCGTCACCAGCGCCTCGCGGGCTGCGCACAGCCAAAATTTGGGGCCGAACGGAGGCGGTCGATCAAATATCCAGAAATCCCTGGGCTAACACGCACCGAAAAGTTTGAAAGTTAGCAACATAGGCGCACTATGATAGTGTCGACAGACCGGCCGACATCGGATGTCACATGCTAACCTATGTCGAGACCCAACGCCCATCGATCAATGCCCAGCGAGCAAAAATTTAAAAGGAAACACCTATGCTTATCCTTATGATATAAAGAAAATGCTAGAGATTAGTGGTGGTAGTGTTGGCCTACCATGGTCGCTTGCCATGGTGGTGTCGGTTGTGGTGGGTCGTTAGGACATTAAAATTGTCAACCATATTGGGAAATATGTTGAAACGAGTGCGATAGAGGCATATTTTTAGAAAAATGGCTCGGCCAAACCGCCTTACGGCAGTGTTTCCAGATAGCTCTCGAAAAAATACACAAAATGAAAAAAAAATCGTGTAAAACGGATAATCCAGCCCCAAGTTATGATCATTAAGATAATATGCCTCTAATGAACTCTTTTTCCGTCGATTATATTAAAGTTTTAACAACATTATGTAAGATTTCATCAAAAGACTTGAATCTCGGCAGTTTCTATTTATTTAATAAAGAGCTAACACACACCAAAAATCGCGAAAATCGTAAATTTGTCATTTATGCAAAAAATAGTGATGCCGATCAAACGAAATGATAGGACTATCTAAATTCTGATTTCTTATTCTAATCTCTTTCTGTACTATACTGATTCTTTACTGATTACCGTAATGAGATTTAAAACCGAAGTGGGGCTCATATATAATAGACACTATAAATCGTATTCAGCGAATGCGATTTATAAGTTGCATTATTAGAATACGAGTTATAAGTTGCATTTCTGGAATGCGATTTATCAGTTGCATTCCTGCAATGCGATTTATAAGTCATATTCAAAGAATGCGATTTATAAGTCCCATTCCTGGAATGTGCTTTATAAGTCGCATTCCTGCAATGCTATTTATAAGTCGCATTCACGGAATGCGATCTATAAGTCGCATTTTGCCTAGCGACGCACCGACTTGGCGCTTGTCCGATCTTTCCTCGGGCCTTTTTCTAGCATGTATGTCTTTCAAATACTCTTAACCAACACGCGAATAGGCCATCTATATGCTAGAAATTTACGGGGTGTAACAGCAGATCAAACGAAATGACAGGGCGCCCGTCACCAGGCCCCGCAGGCTGCGCACAGCCAAAATTTGGAGCTGAACAGAGGCGTTCGATCAAATCTCCAGAAATTTGTGGGCTAACATACACCGAAAGTCGAGAAAATCGTAAATTCTCATTTATGCGAAAAATAGTGATGCCGATCAAACGAAATGACAGGGCGCCCGTCACTAGGCCCCGCAGGCTGCGCACAGTCAAAATTTGGGGCCAAACGGAGGCGGGCGATCAAATCTCCAGAAATCCGTGGGCTAACATACACCGAAAATCCCAAAAATCATAAATTGTCATTTGTTCGAAAAATAGTAATGCCGATCAAACGAAATGATAGCGCGCCCGTCACCAGGCCCCGCAGGCTGCGCACAACCAAACTTTTGGGACCTAACGGAGACGGTCGATCAAATCTCCAGAAATCCGTGGGCTAACATTCACCGAAAACCGCGAAAATCGTAAATTGTCATTTATTCAAAAAATAGTGATGCCTATCAAATGAAATGATAGGGCGCCCGTCACCAGGCCCCGCGGGCTGCGTACAGCCAAAATTTGGTGCCGAACGGAGGCGGTCGATTAAATCTCGAAAAATCCTTGGCCTAACATACACCGAAAATCGCAAAAATCGTAAATTCTCATTTATGCAAAAAATAGTGATGCCGATCAAATGAAATGATAGGGCGCCCATCACCAGGCACCACAGGCTGCGCACAGCCAAAATTTGGGACCAAACGGAGACGGTCGATCAAATCTCCAGAAATTCGTGGGCTAACATACACCGAAAATTGAGAAAATCGTAAATTCTCATTTATGCAAAAAATAGTGATGTCGATCAAACAAAATGATAGGGCGCCCGTCACCAGGCCCCGCAGGCTGCGCACAGCTTAAATTTGGGGCCGAACGGAGGCGGTCGATCAAATCTCAAGAAATCCGTGGGCTAATATACACCGAAAATCGCAAAAATCGTAAATTCTCATTTATGCAAAAAATAGTGATGCCGATCAAACAAAATTATAGAGCACCCGTCACGAGGCCCCGCAGGCTGCACACAGCCAAACCTTTGGGGCCAAACGGAGACGGTCGATCAAATCTCCAGAAATCCGTGGCTAACCTTCACCGAAAACCGAGAAAATCGTAAATTATTATTTATTCGAAAAATAGTGATACCGATCAAATGAAATGATAGGGCGCCTGTCACCAGGCCCCGCAGGCTGCGTACAGCCAAAATTTGGGGCCGAACGGAGGCGGTCGATCTGATCTCGAGAAATCCGTTGGCTAACATACACCGAAAATCGAGAAAATCGTAAATTCTCATTTATGCGAAAAATAGTGATGCCGATCAGACGAAATGGTAGGGCGCCCGTCACCAGGCCCCGCAGGCTGCGCACAGCCAAAATTTGGGGCCGAACGGAGGCGGTCGATCAAATCTCCAGAAATCTGTGGGCTAACATTCACCGAAAACCGAGAAAATTGTAAATTATCATTTATTCCAAAAATAGTGATGTCACACCCCACCTTGGGGGGTATGACGGCACTTGGTGCCTGCTAGACTTTGGACTGCTAACTGGTCCAGCCTGAGCACATCTGGTGCTTTGGCTGGGTTTGGCCCTATTTCAAGAAACAAATCGGCTATATAACGGCTGTAACTACAGCCTCCGGCAAACTAGCCTGTAGCCATCTAAACCTGTGACAACAGCTAACCAGAAACAGACCTGTAACAAGGAACCTATGCGTGCCGACAAGACCACCATGCTGTCTAGTTATCTGTAACTCAACACAAGACTGCTATAAAACTACGTGACCGGCAAGGTCACCACTACTGTCAAACTAAGGCCCCACACGGCCAACATAAACTGGAACACAAAACAGCTACAGCAGACTGCACGGCCCCACACGACCGGCTCAAATAACCACAGGGAATATATACAGACTGCAAGCCTCTACGAATACTGTAAGAAACTAATAGAAATGATCGGGACAGGGCCCTGACCTACCCATACTGCACAACAAAAGAAAAGGAGCTACACCTCTGGGAATCAGACTCCGGATGACAGGAGCTGATGACTCACTGGCTGGCTGGAATCACGAGGGATCGGCTCCTCGTCCGTGAGTACCTGTAGGCAAGCAATACAGCGCCCCGATGGGCGTCAGTACCACAGGTACTGAGCATGTAAAGCAAACTGAAATATGCAACTGAAACGAATAGCACAATAACATGACATTTAAGCAGGAAGTAGCTGAGTCTACCTAACTGAGGATAACTGGGGAGAGTTTATACATTCTGCAACTAACTGAACGTACCTGAAGACGTATCGTCCTTCTGTCTATCAGTATCTACTAGCACATATCAATATACATAATAGTACATACAATACCTGACCGACCCCCATAAGCCGGAAGGTGCCAACCAAGCAAGCAATCTATTTACCCCTACCCGGGTCTAAACCAACCAAAAACAAGTCACTCCCCTCATCTGATAACTGTGAGCTCCTCCTACCGGCCCCCTTGGGTACGTAGCTCAGGCCTTGGCCTCTGACAATAAACTGTGTCTGAGTCCGAAGACTCCTGCCTCTGGGCACAGGTGTGCACACAGAGTGGTCTGCCCCTGTAAACAGGGTGTGCTAGCTCTGCGCAGAGTAAACTGAACTACCCCTGCAAGCAGGGTGGTCTGGACCGTATTATCATGGTGGTCGGCCATCATCGTCCTTTAGTCGGACGGCATCGCCCAGCTAGTGGTGGTATCTGAATCTGGTATCGACACAGCTATAATCCAGGGGCGGTGGGGATGCTAAAGGGTGCCCACATGCCACAACAAGTCTCAACATACAAAACACATACACAGCAAGCATGCTTAAATGAAAAATACTAATCATATTCTCTTCTTGTATCTCAAGGCCAATTTGTATTAAACAACTGATACTATATTCTGTTTTACACTACTTCTGATTGCTGGTCTAACTGCTACCTGGCCTTTATCTGTCTATCTGATTATATCTGGATATAGCTCAATAACATAAAATGTACCATCTACTACTGGATACAATCTCAACAGATGTACTACGTGTTGCCTGAATATCTACTATTCTGATTATCGCATGATACGTGATTAATGTACTAGCATGCTTGCTGGAAATTATACTAAAATCGTTCCTGTACACTGGGTATCGGTTAATAGCCTTTATTCTATTTACTTTCTAAGTTGTACTTCCTGGCTTGCCGAAAGAATAACTTTACATACCTGGTTTCTGAGTATCCGACTGACCGGTGTGATTTCCGTCGGTACTTCTGCTGTTTCTCCCAACTACATTCATATACACGTCAATTAGGACTAAATACATTAATATTCGGGAGAAATTATCACTTTAGATATATATATTTATCCCAACTTTAACCTTTCAAAAAACGGTCGAAAACTCGTTATTTTTCAGCGGTCCAGAAGGGAGAAATATTCACTTCTCAGCTAGGAACACATAGACATTAATTTAGAGCAATTCCACTTACCTTAGCTCGGTGGCTCGACGATTCGTCGGCCGTATTTTACGAAACTGAATCCGTAGGAATTCTCTCCGCTGCTAAATACTTCGGTATCTGGGATTAATTTGAGTTTGGGCAGCGTTTGGCAGCGTAATCGGACGAAAATATATAATTTCCTTCGTTCCTTTCTCTTTCTCTACGTTTTCCCTCTGTTCTCTGGAAATTTTAAAGATTTTACTCAATTAAAACCGAAGTGGGGCTTTATATACTTGGGCCTGAACCTAGGCAACGTGTCACGGAGCCATCGTGGAGGCCTCACCTCCGTGACACGCTGCCATCGCGGAGGGGCTCTGCCTCAGCTCCTCCCGCGATGGTTCAACGGGTTTCTCGTCCGATCTTTTTTCCGGCCTTTCTCTAGCACGTATGGCCTTCAATATGCTTGACCAACGTGTGAATAGGTCATCTAGGTGCCGGAAATTCTACGGGGTATAACAAGTGATGCCCATCAAACGAAATGATAGGGCGCCCATCACCAGGCCCCACAGGCTGCGCACAGCTAAAATTTGGGGCCAAACAGAGACGGTCGATCAAATCTCCAAAAATCCGTGGGCTAACATACACCGAAAATCCCGAAAATCATAAATTGTCATTAGTTCGAAAAATAGTAATGCCGATCAAACGAAATGATAGCGCGCACGTCACCAGGCCCCGCAGGCTGCGCACAGCCAAACCTTTGGGGCCAAACGGAGACGGTCGATCAAATCTCCAGAAATCCGTGGGCTAACATTCACCGAAAATCGCGAAAATCGTAAATTGTCATTTATTTGAAAAATAGTGATGCCTATCAAACAAAATGATAGGGCGCCCGTCACCAGGCCCTTCGGGCTGCGCACAGCCAAAATTTGGAGCCGAACGGAGGCGGTCGATTAAATCTCAAAAAATCCGTGGGCTAACATACACCGAAAATCGCGAAAATCGTAAATTTTCATTTATGCAAAAAATAGTGATGCCGATCAAATGAAATGATAGGGCGCCCGTCACCAGGCCCCGCAGGCTGCGCACAGCCAAAATTTGGGACCAAACGGAGACGGTCGATCAAATATGCAGAAATTCATGGGCTAACATGCACCGAAAATCAAGAAAATCGTAAATTCTCATTTATGCAAAAAATAGTGATGCCGATCAAACAAAATGATAGGGCGCCCGTCACCAGGACCCGCAGGCTGCGCACAGCCAAAATTTGGGGCAGAACGGATGAGGTCGATCAAATCTCCAGAAATCCGTGGGATAACATACACCGAAAATCGAGAAAATTGTAAATTCTCATTTATGCAAAAAATTGTGATGCCGATCAAACGAAATGATAGGGCTCCCTTCCCCAGGCCCCGCAGGCTGCGCACAACCAAAATTTAGGGCCGAACGGAGACAGTCGATCAAATCTCCAGAAATCCCTGGGCTAACATACACCGAAAATCGAGAAAATCGTAAATTCTCATTTATGCAAAAAATAGTGATGCCGATCAAACGAAATGATAGGGAGCCCGTCACCAGGCCCCGCGGGCTACGCACAGCCAAAATTTGGGGCCGAACGGAGGCGGTCGATCAAATATCCAGAAATCCCTGGGCTAACACGCACTGAAAAGTTTGAAAGTTAGCTACATAGGCGCATTATGCTAGTGTCGACGGACCGGCCGACATCGGATGTCACATGCTAACCTATGTCGAGACCCAACTCCCATCGATCAATGCCCAGCGAGCGAAAATTTAAAAGGAAACACCTATGCTTATCCTTATGATATAAAGAAAATGCTAGAGATTAGTGGTGGTAGTGCTGGCCGACCATGGTCGCTTCCCATGGTGGTGTCGGTTGTGGTGGGTCGTTAGGACCAGTTTTTAAATTAAAATTGTCAACCATATTGGGAAATATGTTGAAATGAGTGCGATAGAGGCATATTTTTAGAAAAATGGCTCGGCCAAACCGCCTTATGGCGGTTTTGCCAGATAGATCTCGAAAAAATACACAAAATGAAAAAAAAAATCGCGTAAAACGGATAATCCAGCCCAAAGTTATGATCATTTAGATAATATGCCTCTAATGAACTCTTTTTCCGTCGATTATATTACAGTTTTAACAACATTATGTAAGATCTCATCAAAAGACTTGCATCTCGGCAGTTCTTATTTTGTTAATAAAGAGCTAACACACCAAAAATCGCGAAAATCGTAAATTCTCATTTATGCAAAAAATAGTTATACCGATCAAACGAAATGATAGGACTATCTAAATTCTGATTTCTTATTCTTATCTCTTTCTGTACTATATTGATTCTTTACTGATTACCGTAATGAATTGATTTAAAACCGAAGTGGGGCATATATATAATAGAAACTATAAATCGCATTCCCTGAATGCGATTTATAAGTTGCATTCCCGGAATGCGATTTATACATCGCATTTTGCCTTGCGACGCGCCGACTTGGCGCTTGTCCGATCTTTCCCCAGGCCTTTTTCTAGCATGTATGTCTTTCAAATACTCTTAACCAACACGCGAATAGGCCATCTATATGCTAGAAATTTACGGGGTGTAACAGCGGATCAAACGAAATGATAGGGCGCCCGTCACCAGGCCCCGCAGGCTGCGCACAGCCAAAATTTGGGGCCGAACGGAGGCGGTCGATCAAATCTCAAAAAATCCGTGGGCTAACATACATCGAAAACCGCAAAAATCGAAAATTCTCATTTATGCAAAAAATAGTGATGCCGATCAAACGAAATTATAGAGCACCTGTCGCCAAACCCCGCAGGCTGCGCACAGCCAAACTTTTGGGGCCAAATGGAGACGGTCGATCAAATCTCCAGAAATCCGTGGGCTAACATTCACCGAAAACCGAGAAAATCGAAAACTATCATTTATTCAAAAAATAGTGATGCCGATCAAACGAAATGATAGGGCGCCCGTCACCAGGCCCCGCAGGCTGCGCACAACCATAATTTGGGGCCGAACGGAGGCGGTCGATCTGATTGTCGAGAAATCCGTGTGCTAACATACACCGAAAATCGAGAAAATCGTAAATTTTCATTTATGCGAAAAATAGTGATGTCGATCAAACAAAATGATAGGGCACCCGTCACCAGGCCCCGCAGGCTGCGCACAGCTAAAATTTGGGGCCGAACGGAGGCGGTCGATCAAATCTCCAGAAATCCGTGGGCTAACATACACCGAAAATCGAGAAAATCGTAAATTGTCATTTATGCAAAAAATAGTGATGCCGATCAAACGAAATGATAGGGCGCCCGTCACCAGGCCCCGCAGGCTGAGCACAACCAAAATTTGGGGCCAAACAGAGACGGTCGATCAAATCTCCAGAAATCCCTGGGCTAACATACACCGAAAATCGAGAAAATCGTAAATTCTCATTTAAGCAAAAAATAGTGATGCCGATCAAACGAAATGATAGGGCGCCCGTCACCAGGCCCCGCAGGCTGCGCACAACCAAAATTTGGGGTCGAACGGAGGCGGTCGATCAAATCTCCAGAAATCCGTGGGCTAACATTCACCGAAACCGCGAAAATCGTAAATTGTCATTTATTCAAAAAATAGTGATGCCTATCAAATGAAATGATAGGGCGCCCGTCACCAGGCCCCGCGGGCTGCGCACAGCCAAAATTTGGAGCCGAACGGAGGCGGTCGATCAAATATCAAGAAATCCGTGGGCTAACACGCACTGAAAAGTTTGAAAGTTAGCTACATAGGCGCACTATGCTAGTGTCGACAGACCGGCCGACATCGGATGTCACATGCTAACCTATGTCGAGACCCAACGCCCATCGATCAATGCCCAGCGATCGAAAATTTAAAAGGAAACACCTATGCTTATCCTTATGATATAAAGAAAATGCTAGAGATTAGTGGTGGTAGTGCTGGCCTACCATGGTCGCTTGCCATGGTGGTGTCGGTTGTGGTGGGTCGTTAGGACCAGTTTTTAAATTAAAATTGTCAATCATATTGGGAAATATGTTGAAATGAGTGCGATAGAGGCATATTTTTAGAAAAATGGCTCGGCTAAACCGCCTTGCGGCGGTTTGTCCAGATAGATCTCGAAAAAATACACAAAATGAAAAAAACAATCGTGTAAAACGGATAATCCAGCCCAAAGTTATGATCATTTAGTTAATATGCCTCTAATGAACTCTTTTTCCGTTGATTATATTACAGTTTTAACAACATTATGTAAGATCTCATCAAAAGACTTGCATCTCGGCAGTTCTTATTTTGTTAATAAAGAGCTAACACACACCAAAAATCGCGAAAATCGTAAATTGTCATTTATGCAAAAAATAGTGATGCCGATCAAACGAAATGATAGGGCGCCCGTCACCAGGCCCCGCAGGCTGAGCACAGCCAAAATTTGGGGCCAAACAGAGATGGTCGATCAAATCTCCAGAAATCCGTGGGCTAACATACACCGAAAATCGTGAAAATCCTAAATTCTCATTTATGCGAAAAATAGTGATGCCGATCAAACGAAATGATAGAGCGCCCGTCACCAGCGCCTCGCAGGCTGCGCACAGCCAAAATTTGGGGCCGAACGGAGACGGTCGATCAAATCTCCAGAAATCTGTGGGCTAACATACATCGAAAATCGAGAAAATCGTAAATTCTCATTTATGCAAAAAATTGTGATGCCGATCAAACGAAATGATAGGGCACCCGTCACCAGGCCCCGCAGGCTGCGCACAGCCAAAATTTAGGGCCGAACGGAGGCGGTCGATATGATCTCCAGAAATCCGTGGGCTAACGTACACCGAAAATCGAGAAAATCGTAAATTCTCATTTATGCGAAAAATAGTGATGCCGATAAAACGAAATGATAGGGCACCCGTCACCAGGCCCCGCAGGCTGCGCACAGCCAAAATTTGGGGCCGAACGGAGGCGGTCGATCAAACCTCCAGAAATCCGTGGGCTAACATTCACCGAAAACCGAGAAAATCGTAAATTGTCATTTATTCCAAAAATAGTGATGCCGATCAAACGAAATGATAGGGCGCCCGTCACCAGGCCCCGCAGGCTGTGCACAGCCAAAATTTGGGGCCAAACAGAGACGGTCGATCAAATCTCCAGAAATCCGTGGGCTAACATACACCGAAAATCCCGAAAATCGTAAATTGTCATTTGTTCGAAAAATAGCGATGCGGATCAAACGAAATGATAGCGCGCCCGTCTCCAGGCCCCGCAGGATGCGCACAGCCAAACTTTTGGGGCCAAATGGAGACGGTCGATCAAATCTCCAGAAATCCGTGAGCTAACATTCACCGAAAATCGAGAAAATCGTAAATTCTCATTTATGCAAAAAATAGTGATGCCGATCAAACGAAATGATAGGGCGCCCGTCACCAGGCCCCGCGGGCTACGCGCAGCCAAAATTTGGGGCCAAACGGAGGCGGTCGATCTGATCTCGAGAAATCCGTGGGCTAACATACACCGAAAATCGAGAAAATCATAAATTCTCATTTATGCGAAAAATAGTGATGCCGGTCAAACGAAATGATAGCGCGCCCGTCACCAGCGCCCCGCGGGCTGCGCACAGCCAAAATTTAGGGTCGAACGAAGGCGGTCGATCAAATCTCAAGAAATCCGTGGGCTAACATACACCGAAAATCGAGAAAATCATAAATTCTCATTTATGCAAAAAATAATGATGCCGATCAAACGAAATGATAGGGCGCCCGTCGCCAGGCCCCGCAGGCTGCGCACAGCCAAAATTTGGGGTCGAACGAAGGCGGTCGATCAAGTCTCCAGAAATCTGTGGGCTAACATACACCGAAAATCCCAAAAATCATAAATTGTCATTTGTTCGAAAAATAGTAATGCCGATCAAACGAAATTATAGCGCGCCCGTCACCAGGCCCCGCAGGCTGCGCACAACCAAAATTTGGGGCCGAACGGAGGCGGTCGATCAAATCTCCAGAAATCCGTGGGCTAACATTCACCGAAAACCGAGAAAATCATAAATTGTCATTTATTTAAAAAATAGTGATGCCGATCAAACGAAATGATAAGGCGCCCGTCACCAGGCCCCGCAGGCTGCGCACAGCCAAAATTTGGGGCCAAACAGAGACGGTTGATCAAATCTCCAGAAATCTGTGGGCTAACATACACCGAAAATACCGAAAATCATAAATTGTCATTTGTTCGAAAAATAGTAATTTCGATCAAATGAAATGATAGCGCTCCCGTCACCAGGCCCCGCAGGTTGTGCACAGCCAAACGTTTGGGGCCAAACAGAGACGGTCGATCAAATCTCCAGAAATCCGTGGGCTAACATTCACCGAAAACCGCGAAAATCGTAAATTGTCATTTATTCGAAAAATAGTGATGCCTATCAAAAGAAATGATAGGGCGTCCGTCACCAAGCCCCCCGCGGGCTGCGCACAGCAAAAATTTGGGGCCGAACGGAGGCGGTCGATCAAATCTCCAGAAATCCGTGGGCTAACATACATCGAAAATCGAGAAAATCGTAAATTCTCATTTATGCAAAAAATAGTGATGCCGATCAAACGAAATGATAGGGCGCCCGTCACCGCTGCGCACAGCCAAAATTTGGGGCCGAACGGAGGCGATCGATCAAATCTCCAGAAATCAGTGGGTTAACATACACCGAAAATCGAGAAAATCGTAAATTCTCATTTATGCAAAAAATAGTGATGCCGATCAAACGAAATGATAGGGCGCCCGTCACCAGGCCCCGCAGGCTTCGCACAGCCAAACTTTTGGGGCCAAACGGAGACGGTCGATCAAATCTCTAGAAATCCGTGGGCTAACATTCACCGAAAACCACGAAAATCGTAAATTGTCATTTATTCGAAAAATAGTGATGCCTATCAAACGAAATGATAGGGCGGCCATCACCAGGCCCCGCGAGCTGCGCACAGCCAATATTGGGAGCCGAACGGAGGCGGTCGATCAAATCTCGAGAAATCCGTGGGCTAACATACATCGAAAATCGCGAAAATCGTAAATTCTCATTTATGCGAAAAATAGTGATGCCGATCAAACGAAATAATAGGGCGCCCGTCACCGCTGCGCACAGCCAAAATTTGGGGCCGAACGGAGGCGGTCGATCAAATCTCCAGAAATCCGTGGGTTAACATACACCGAAAATCGAGAAAATCGTAAATTCTCATTTATGCAAAAAATAGTGATGCTGATCAAACGAAATGATAGGGCGCCCGTCACCAGGCCCCGCAGGTTGCGCACAGCCAAAATTTGGGGCCGAACGGAGGCGGTCGATCTGATCTCGAGAAATCCGTGGGCTAACATACACCGAAAATCGAGAAAATCGTAAATTCTCATTTATGCGAAAAATAGTGATGCCGATCAAACGAAATGATAGGGCGCCCGTCACCAGGCCCCGCAGGCTTCGCACAGCCAAACTTTTGGGGCCAAACGGAGACGGTCGATCAAATCTCTAGAAATCCGTGGGCTAACATTCACCGAAAACCACAAAAATCGTAAATTGTCATTTATTCGAAAAATAGTGATGCCTATCAAATGAAATGATAGGGCGCCCATCACCAGGCCCCGCGGGCTGCGCACAACCAAAATTGGGAGCCGAACGGAGGCGGTCGATCAAATCTCGAGAAATCCGTGGGCTAACATACACCGAAAATCGCAAAAATCGTAAATTCTCATTTATGCGAAAAATAGTGATGCCGATCAAACGAAATGATAGGGCGCCCGTCACCAGCGCCCCGCAGGCAGCGCACACCCAAAATTTGGGGCCGAACGGAGACGGTCGATCAAATCTCCAGAAATCTGTGGGCTAACATACACCGAAAATCGAGAAAATCGTAAATTCTCATTTATGCGAAAAATAGTGATGCCGATAAAACGAAATGATAGGGCACCCGTCACCAGGCCCCGCAGGCTGCGCACAGCCAAAATTTGGGGCCGAACGGAGGCGGTCGATCAAACCTCCAGAAATCCGTGGGCTAACATTCACCGAAAACCGAGAAAATCGTAAATTGTCATTTATTCCAAAAATAGTGATGCCGATCAAACGAAATGATAGGGCGCCCGTCACCAGGCCCCGCAGGCTGCGCACAGCCAAAAGTTGGGGCCAAACAGAGACGGTCGATCAAATCTCTAGAAATCCGTGGGCTAACATACACCGAAAATCCCGAAAATCGTAAATTGTCATTTGTTCGAAAAATAGTGATGCCGATCAAACAAAATGATAGCGCGCCCGTCACCAGGCCCCGCAGGCTGCGCACAGCCAAAATTTGGGGCCGAACAGAGACGGTCGATCAAATCTCCAGAAATCCGTGGGCTAACATACACCGAAAATACCGAAAATCATAAATTATCATTTGTTCAAAAAATAGTAATGTCGATCAAATGAAATGATAGCGTGCCCGTCACCAGGCCCCGCAGGCTGCGCACAGCCAAAATTTGGGGCTGAATGGAGGCGGTCGATCAAATCTCCAGAAATCCGTGGCCTAACATTCACTGAAAACCGAGAAAATCGTAAATTGTCATTTATTCCAAAAATAGTGATGTCGATCAAAAAAAATGATAGGGCGCGAGTCAGCAGGCCCCGCAGGCTGCACACAGCCAAAATTTGGGGCCAAACAGAGACGGTCGATCAAATCTCCAGAAATCCGTGGGCTCACATACACCGAAAATCCCGAAAATCATAAATTGTCATTTGTTCAAAAAATAGTAATGCCGATCAAACGAAATGATAGCGCCCGTCACCAGGCCCCGCAGGCTGTGCACAGCCAAAATTTGGGGTCGAACGGGGGCGGTCGATCAAATATCCAGAAATCCCTGGGCTAACATACACCGAAAATCGAGAAAATCGTAAATTTTCATTTATGCGAAAAATAGTGATGCCGATCAAACGAAATGATAGGGCGCCCGTCACCAGTGCCCGCGGGCTGCGCACAGCCAAAATTTGGGCCGAACGGAGGCGGTCGATCAAATATCTAGAAATCCGTGGGCTAACATTCACCGAAAACCGAGAAAATAGTAAATTGTCATTTATTCCAAAAATAGTGATGCCGATCAAACGAAATGATAGGGCGCCCGTCACCAGGCCCCGCAGGCTGCGCACAACCAAAATTTGGGGAAAAACAGAGACGGTTGATCAAATCTCCAGAAATCTGTGGGCTAACATACACCGAAAATACCGAAAATCATAAATTGTCATTTGTTCGAAAAATAGTAATGTCGATCAAACGAAATGATAGCGCGCCCGTCACCAGGCCCCGCAGGCTGTGCACAGCCATACTTTTGGGGCCAAACGGAGACGATCGATCAAATCTCCAGAAATTTGTGGGCAAACATTCACCGAAAACTGCGAAAATCGTAAATTGTCATTTATTCAAAAAATAGTGATGCCTATCAAACGAAATGATAGGGCGCCCGTCACCAAGCCCCGCGGGCTGCGCACAGCAAAAATTTGGGGCCGAACGGAGGCGGTCGATCAAATCTCCAGAAATCCGTGGGCTAACATACACCGAAAATCGAGAAAATCGTAAATTCTCATTTATGCAAAAAATAGTGATGCCGATCAAACGAAATGATAGGGCGCCCGCCACCAGACCTCGCAGGATGCGCACAGCCAAAATTTTGGGTCGAGCGGAGGCGGTCGATCAAATCTCCAGAAATCTGTGGGCTAACATACACCGAAAATCGAGAAAATCGTAAATTCTCATTTATGCAAAAAATAGTGATGCCGGTCAAATGAAATGATAGCGCGCCCGTCACCAGCGCCCCGCGGGCTGCGCACAGCCAAAATTTAGGGCCGAACGAAGGCGGTCGATCAAATCTCAAGAAATCCGTGGGCTAACATACACCGAAAATCGAGAAAATCATAAATTCTCATTTATGCAAAAAATAATGATGCCGATCAAACGAAATGATAGGGCGCCCGTCGCCAGGCCCCGCAGGCTGCGCACAGCCAAAATTTGCGGCCGAACGAAGGCGGTCGATCAAATCTCAAGAAATCTGTGGGCTAACATACACCGAAAATCCCAAAAATCATAAATTGTCATTTGTGCAAAAAATAGTAATGCCGATCAAACGAAATTATAGCGCGCCCGTCACCAGGCCCCGCAGGCTGCGCGCAACCAAACTTTTGGGGCCAAACGGAGACGGTCGATCAAATCTCCAGAAATCCGTGGGATAACATACCGATCAAACGAAATGATAGGGCGCCCGTCACCAGGCCCCGCGGGCTGCGCACAGCAAAAATTTGGGGTCGAACGGAGGCGGTCGATCTGATCTCGAGAAATCCCTGGGCTAACATACACCGAAAATCGAGAAAATCGTAAATTATCATTTATGCGAAAAATAGTGATGCCGATCAAACAAAATGACAGGGCATCCGCCACCAGGCCCCGCAGGCTGCGCACAGCCAAAATTTGGGGCCGAACGGAGGCGGTCGATCTGATCTCGAGAAATCCGTGGGCTAACATACACCGAAAACCGAGAAAATCGTAAATTGTCATTTCGTCAAAAAATAGTGATGCCGATCAAACGAAATGATAGGGCGCCCGTCACTAGTCCCCGCAGGCTGCGCACAGCCAAAATTTAGGGCCAAACAGAGACGGTCGATCAAATCTCTAGAAATCTGTGGGCTAACATACACCGAAAATCCCGAAAATCATAAATTGTCATTTGTTCGAAAAATAGTAATTGCCGATCAAACGAAATGATAGCGTGCCCGTCACCAGGCCCCGCAGGCTGCGCAGAGCGAAACTTTTGGGGCCAAACAGAGACGGTCGATCAAATCTCCAGAAATACGTGGGCAAACATTCACCGAAAACCGCGAAAATCGTAAATTGTCATTTATTCGAAAAGTAGTGATACCTATAAAATGAAATGATAGGGCGCCCGTCACCAGGCCCCGCGGGCTGCGCACAGCCAAAATTTGGGGCCGAACGGAGGCGGTCGATCAAATATCCAGAAATCCCTGGGCTAACATACACCGAAAATAGAGAAAATCGTAAATTCTCATTTAAGCAAAAAATAGTGATGCCGATCAAACGAAATGATAGGGCGCCCGTCACCAGGCCCCGCAGGCTGCGCACAGCCAAAATTTGGGGTCGAACGGAGGCGGTCGATAAAATCGCCAGAAATCCGTGGGCTAACATACACCGAAAATTGAGAAAATCGTAAATTCTCATTTATGCGAAAAATAGTGATGCCGATCAAATGAAATGATAGGGCGCCCGTCACCAGCGCCCCGCGGGCTGCGCACAGCCAAAATTTGGGGCCGAACGGAGGCGGTAGATCAAATATCCAGAAATCCCTGGGCTAAAACGCACTGAAAAGTTTGAAAGTTAGCTACATAGGCGCACTATGCTAGTGTCGACGGACCGGCCGACATCGGATGTCACATGCTAACCTATGTCGAGACCCAACGCCCATCGATTAATGCCCAGTGATCAAAAATTTAAAAGGAAACACCTATGCTTATCCTTATGATATAAAGAGAATGCTAGAGATTAGTGGTGGTAGTGCTGTCCTACCATGGTCGCTTGGCATGGTGGTGTCGGTTGTGGTGGGTCGTTAGGACCAGTTTTTAAATTAAAATTGTCAACCATATTGGGAAATATGTTGAAATGAGTGCGATAGAGGCATATTTTTAGAAAAATGGCTAGGCCAAACCGCCTTATAGCGGTTTGTCCAGATAGATCTCGAAAAAATACACAAAATGAAAAAACAAATCGCGTAAAACGGATAATCCAGCCCAAAGTTATGATCAGTTAGATAATATGCCTCTAATGAACTCTTTTTCCGTCGATTATATTACAGTTTTAACAACATTATGTAAGATCTCATCAAAAGACTTGCATCTCGGCAGTTCTTATTTTGTTAATAAAGAGATAACACACACCAAAAATCGCAAAAATCGTAAATTCTCATTTATGCAAAAAATAGTGATGCCGATCAAACGAAATGATAGGACTATCTAAATTCTGATTTCTTATTCTTATCTCTTTCTGTACTATATTGATTCTTTACTTATTACCGTAATCAATTGATTTAAAACCGAAGTGGGGCTTATATATAATAGAAACTATAAATCGCATTCAGGGAATGCGATTTATAAGTTGGATTTCCGTAATGCGATTTATAAGTCGCATTCCTAGAATGCCTTTTATAAGTCGCATTCCGGGAGTGCGATTTATAAGTCGCATTTTGCCTTGCGACGCGCCGACTTGGCGCTTGTCCGATCTTTCCCCGGGCCTTTTTCTAGCATGTATGACTTTCAAATACTCTTAACCAGCACGCGAATAGGCCATCTATATGCTAGAAATTTACGGGGTGTAACATCGCATCAAACGAAATGATAGGGCGTCCGTCACCAGGCCCCACAGGCTGCGCACAACCAAAATTTGGGGCCTTACGGAGGCGGTCGATCAAATCTCCAGAAATCCGTGGGCTAACATACACCGAAAATCGAGAAAATCGTAAATTCTCATTTATGCAAAAAATAGTGATGCCGATCAAATGAAATGATAGGGCGCCCGTCACAAGGCCCCGCGGCTACGTACAGCCAAAATTTGGGGCCGAACGGAGGCGGTCGATCAAATCTCCAGAAATCCGTGGGCTAACATACACCGAAAATCGAGAAAATCGTAAATTATCATTTATGCGAAAAATAGTGATGCTGATCAAATGAAATGATAGGGCGCCCGTCACCAGGCCCCGCAGGCTGCGCACAGCCAAAATTTGGGGCCGAACGGAGGCGGTCGATCAAATCTCCAGAAATCCGTGAGCTAACATTCACCGAAAACCGCAAAAATCGTAAATTCTAATTTATGCAAACAATAGTGATGCCGATCAAAAAAAATGATAGGGCACCCGTCACCAGGCCCCGCAGGCTGCACACAGCCAAAATTTGGAGCCGAACGGAGGCGGTCGATCAAATCTCGAGAAATCCGTGGGCTAATGCACCAAAAATCGAGAAAATTGTAAATTCTCATTTATGCGAAAAATAGTGATGCCGATCAAACGAAATGATAGGGCGCCCGTCACCAGCGCACAGCCAAAATTTGAGGCTGAACAGAGGCGGTCGATCAAATCTCCAGAAATCCGTGGGCTAACATACACCGAAAATTGAGAAAATTGTAAATTCTCATTTATTCCAAAAATAGTGATGCCGATCAAACGAAATGATAGGGTGCCCGTCACCAGTCCCCGCAGGCTGCGCACAGCCAAAATTTGGGGCCGAACGGAGGCGGTCGATCTGATCTCGAGAAATCCGTGGGCTAACATACACCGAAAATCGAGAAAATCGTAAATTCTCATTTATGCGAAAAATAGTGATGCCGATCAAACGAAATGATAGGGCGCCTGTCACCAGGCCCCGCAGGCTGCGTACAGCCAAAATTTGGGGCCGAACGGAGGCGGTCGATCAAATCTCCAGAAATCCGTGGGCTAACATACACCGAAAATCGAGAAAATCGTAAATTCTCATTTATGCAAAAAATAGTGATGCCGATCAAATGAAATGATAGGGCGCCCGTCACCAGGCCCCGCAGGCTGCGCACAGCCAAAATTTGGGGCCGAACGGAGGCGGTCGATCAAATCTCCAGAAATCCGTGGGCTAACATTCACCGAAAACCGAGAAAATCGTAAATTGTCATTTATTTAAAAAATAGTGATGCCGATCAAACGAAATGATAAGGCGCCCGTCACCAGGCCCCGCAGGCTGCGCACAGCCAAAATTTGGGGCCAAACAGAGACGGTTGATCAAATCTCCAGAAATCTGTGGGCTAACATATACCGAAAATACCGAAAATCATAAATTGTCATTTGTTCGAAAAATAGTAATTTCGATCAAATGAAATGATAGCGCTCCCGTCACCAGGCCCCGCAGGTTGTGCACAGCCAAACGTTTGGGGCCAAACGGAGACGGTCGATCAAATCTCCAGAAATCCGTGGGCTAACATTCACCGAAAACCGCGAAAATCGTAAATTGTCATTTATTCGAAAAATAGTGATGCCTATCAAAAGAAATGATAGGGCGTCCGTCACCAAGCCCCCCGCGGGCTGCGCACAGCAAAAATTTGGGGCCGAACGGAGGCGGTCGATCAAATCTCCAGAAATCCGTGGGCTAACATACATCGAAAATCGAGAAAATCGTAAATTCTCATTTATGCAAAAAATAGTGATGCCGATCAAACGAAATGATAGGGCGCCCGTCACCGCTGCGCACAGCCAAAATTTGGGGCCGAACGGAGGCGATCGATCAAATCTCCAGAAATCAGTGGGTTAACATACACCGAAAATCGAGAAAATCGTAAATTCTCATTTATGCAAAAAATAGTGATGCCGATCAAACGAAATGATAGGGCGCCCATCACCAGGCCCCGCAGGCTTCGCACAGCCAAACTTTTGGGGCCAAACGGAGACGGTCGATCAAATCTCTAGAAATCCGTGGGCTAACATTCACCGAAAACCACGAAAATCGTAAATTGTCATTTATTCGAAAAATAGTGATGCCTATCAAACGAAATGATAGGGCGCCCATCACCAGGCCCCGCGAGCTGCGCACAGCCAATATTGGGAGCCGAACGGAGGCGGTCGATCAAATCTCGAGAAATCCGTGGGCTAACATACACCGAAAATCGCGAAAATCGTAAATTCTCATTTATGCGAAAAATAGTGATGCCGATCAAACGAAATGATAGGGCGCCCGTCACCGCTGCGCACAGCCAAAATTTGGGGCCGAACGGAGGCGGTCGATCAAATCTCCAGAAATCCGTGGGTTAACATACACCGAAAATCGAGAAAATCGTAAATTCTCATTTATGCAAAAAATAGTGATGCTGATCAAACGAAATGATAGGGCGCCCGTCACCAGGCCCCGCAGGTTGCGCACAGCCAAAATTTGGGGCCGAACGGAGGCGGTCGATCTGATCTCGAGAAATCCGTGGGCTAACATACACCGAAAATCGAGAAAATCGTAAATTCTCATTTATGCGAAAAATAGTGATGCCGATCAAACGAAATGATAGGGCGCCCGTCACCAGGCCCCGCAGGCTTCGCACAGCCAAACTTTTGGGGCCAAACGGCGACGGTCGATCAAATCTCTAGAAATCCGTGGGCTAACATTCACCGAAAACCACAAAAATCGTAAATTGTCATTTATTCGAAAAATAGTGATGCCTATCAAATGAAATGATAGGGCGCCCATCACCAGGCCCCGCGGGCTGCGCACAACCAAAATTGGGAGCCGAACGGAGGCGGTCGATCAAATCTCGAGAAATCCGTGGGCTAACATACACCGAAAATCGCAAAAATCGTAAATTCTCATTTATGCGAAAAATAGTGATGCCGATCAAACGAAATGATAGGGCGCCCGTCACCAGCGCCCCGCAGGCAGCGCACACCCAAAATTTGGGGCCGAACGGAGACGGTCGATCAAATCTCCAGAAATCTGTGGGCTAACATACACCGAAAATCGAGAAAATCGTAAATTCTCATTTATGCGAAAAATAGTGATGCCGATAAAACGAAATGATAGGGCACCCGTCACCAGGCCCCGCAGGCTGCGCACAGCCAAAATTTGGGGCCGAACGGAGGCGGTCGATCAAACCTCCATAAATCCGTGGGCTAACATACACCGAAAATCGAGAAAATCGTAAATTCTCATTTATGCGAAAAATAGTGATGCCGATAAAACGAAATGATAGGGCACCCGTCACCAGGCCCCGCAGGCTGCGCACAGCCAAAATTTGGGGCCGAACGGAGGCGGTCGATCAAACCTCCAGAAATCCGTGGGCTAACATTCACCGAAAACCGAGAAAATCGTAAATTGTCATTTATTCCAAAAATAGTGATGCCGATCAAACGAAATGATAGGGCGCCCGTCACCAGGCCCCGCAGGCTGCGCACAGCCAAAAGTTGGGGCCAAACAGAGACGGTCGATCAAATCTCTAGAATTCCGTGGGCTAACATACACCGAAAATCCCGAAAATCGTAAATTGTCATTTGTACGAAAAATAGTGATGCCGATCAAACGAAATGATAGCGCGCCCGTCACCAGGCCCCGCAGGCTGCGCACAGCCAAAATTTGGGGCCGAACAGAGACGGTCGATCAAATCTCCAGAAATCCGTGGGCTAACATACACCGAAAATACCGAAAATCATAAATTATCATTTGTTCAAAAAATAGTAATGCCGATCAAATGAAATGATAGCGTGCCCGTCACCAGGCCCCGCAGGCTGCGCACAGCCAAAATTTGGGGCTGAATGGAGGCGGTCGATCAAATCTCCAGAAATCCGTGGCCTAACATTCACTGAAAACCGAGAAAATCGTAAATTGTCATTTATTCCAAAAATAGTGATGTCGATCAAAAAAAATGATAGGGCGCGAGTCAGCAGGCCCCGCAGGCTGCACACAGCCAAAATTTGGGGCCAAACAGAGACGGTCGATCAAATCTCCAGAAATCCGTGGGCTCACATACACCGAAAATCCCGAAAATCATAAATTGTCATTTGTTCAAAAAATAGTAATGCCGATCAAACGAAATGATAGCGCCCGTCACCAGGCCCCGCAGGCTGTGCACAGCCAAAATTTGGGGTCGAACGGGGGCGGTCGATCAAATATCCAGAAATCCCTGGGCTAACATACACCGAAAATCGAGAAAATCGTAAATTTTCATTTATGCGAAAAATAGTGATGCCGATCAAACGAAATGATAGGGCGCCCGTCACCAGTGCCCGCGGGCTGCGCACAGCCAAAATTTGGGCCGAACGGAGGCGGTCGATCAAATATCTAGAAATCCGTGGGCTAACATACACCGAAAATCAAGAAAATCGTAAATTCTCATTTATGCAAAAAATAGTGATGCCGATCAAACAAAATGATAGGGCTCCCGTCACCAGGCCCCGCAGGCTGCGCACAGCCAAAATTTGGGGCCGAACGGAGGCGGTCGATCTGATCTTGAGAAATCCGTGGGCTAACATACACTGAAAATCGAGAAAATCGTGAATTCTCATTTATGCGAAAAATAGTGATGCCGATAAAATGAAATGATAGGGCGCCCGTCACCAGGCCCCGCAGGCTGCGCACAACCAAAATTTGGGGCCGAACGGAGGCGGTCGATCAAATCTCCAGAAATCCGTGGGCTAACATTCACCGAAAACCGAGAAAATAGTAAATTGTCATTTATTCCAAAAATAGTGATGCCGATCAAACGAAATGATAGGGCGCCCGTCACCAGGCCCCGCAGGCTGCGCACAACCAAAATTTGGGGACAAACAGAGACGGTTGATCAAATCTCCAGAAATCTGTGGGCTAACATACACCGAAAATACCGAAAATCATAAATTGTCATTTGTTCGAAAAATAGTAATGTCGATCAAATGAAATGATAGCGCGCCCGTCACCAGGCCCCGCAGGCTGTGCACAGCCATACTTTTGGGGCCAAACGGAGACGGTCGATCAAATCTCCAGAAATTCGTGGGCAAACATTCACCGAAAACTGCGAAAATCGTAAATTGTCATTTATTCAAAAAATAGTGATGCCTATCAAACGAAATGATAGGGCGCCCGTCACCAAGCCCCGCGGGCTGCGCACAGCAAAAATTTGGGGCCGAACGGAGGCGGTCGATCAAATCTCCAGAAATCCGTGGGCTAACATACACCGAAAATCGAGAAAATCGTAAATTCTCATTTATGCAAAAAATAGTGATGCCGATCAAACGAAATGATAGGGCGCCCGCCACCAGACCTCGCAGGATGCGCACAGCCAAAATTTTGGGTCGAGCGGAGGCGGTCGATCAAATCTCCAGAAATCTGTGGGCTAACATACACCGAAAATCGAGAAAATCGTAAATTCTCATTTATGCAAAAAATAGTGATGCCGGTCAAATGAAATGATAGCGCGCCCGTCACCAGCGCCCCGCGGGCTGCGTACAGCCAAAATTTAGGGCCGAACGAAGGCGGTCGATCAAATCTCAAGAAATCCGTGGGCTAACATACACCGAAAATCGAGAAAATCATAAATTCTCATTTATGCAAAAAATAATGATGCCGATCAAACGAAATGATAGGGCGCCCGTCGCCAGGCCCCGCAGGCTGCGCACAGCCAAAATTTGCGGCCGAACGAAGGCGGTCGATCAAATCTCAAGAAATCTGTGGGCTAACATACACCGAAAATCCCAAAAATCATAAATTGTCATTTGTGCAAAAAATAGTAATGCCGATCAAACGAAATTATAGCGCGCCCATCACCAGGCCCCGCAGGCTGCGCGCAACCAAACTTTTGGGGCCAAACGGAGACGGTCGATCAAATCTCCAGAAATCTGTGGGCTAACATTCACCGAAAACTGAGAAAATCGTAAATTATCATTTATGCAAAAAATAGTGATACCGATCAAACGAAATGATAGGGCGCCCGTCACCAGGCCCCGCGGGCTGCGCACAGCAAAAATTTGGGGTCGAACGGAGGCGGTCGATCTGATCTCGAGAAATACCTGGGCTAACATACACCGAAAATCGAGAAAATCGTAAATTATCATTTATGCGAAAAATAGTGATGCCGATCAAACAAAATGACAGGGCATCCGCCACCAGGCCCCGCAGGCTGCGCACAACCAAAATTTGGGGCCGAACGGAGGCGGTCGATCTGATCTCGAGAAATCCGTGGTCTAACATACACCGAAAACCGAGAAAATCGTAAATTGTCATTTCGTCAAAAAATAGTGATGCCGATCAAACGAAATGATAGGGCGCCCGTCACTAGTCCCCGCAGGCTGCGCACAGCCAAAATTTAGGGCCAAACAGAGACGGTCGATCAAATCTCTAGAAATCTGTGGGCTAACATACACCGAAAATCCCGAAAATCATAAATTGTCATTTGTTCGAAAAATAGTAATTGCCGATCAAACGAAATGATAGCGTGCCCGTCACCAGGCCCCGCAGGCTGCGCAGAGCGAAACTTTTGGGGCCAAACGGAGACGGTCGATCAAATCTCCAGAAATACGTGGGCAAACATTCACCGAAAACCGCGAAAATCGTAAATTGTCATTTATTCGAAAAGTAGTGATACCTATAAAATGAAATGATAGGGCGCCCGTCACCAGGCCCCGCGGGCTGCGCACAGCCAAAATTTGGGGCCGAACGGAGGCGGTCGATCAAATATCCATAAATCCCTGGGCTAACATACACCGAAAATAGAGAAAATCGTAAATTCTCATTTAAGCAAAAAATAGTGATGCCGATCAAACGAAATGATAGGGCGCCCGTCACCAGGCCCCGCAGGCTGCGCACAGCCAAAATTTGGGGTCGAACGGAGGCGGTCGATAAAATCGCCAGAAATCCGTGGGCTAACATACACCGAAAATTGAGAAAATCGTAAATTCTCATTTATGCGAAAAATAGTGATGCCGATCAAACGAAATGATAGGGCGCCCGTCACCAGCGCCCCGCGGGCTGCGCACAGCCAAAATTTGGGGCCGAACGGAGGCGGTAGATCAAACATCCAGAAATCCCTGGGCTAAAACGCACTGAAAAGTTTGAAAGTTAGCTACATAGGCGCACTATGCTAGTGTCGACGGACCGGCCGACATCGGATGTCACATGCTAACCTATGTCGAGACCCAACGCCCATCGATTAATGCCCAGTGATCAAAAATTTAAAAGGAAACACCTATGCTTATCCTTATGATATAAAGAGAATGCTAGAGATTAGTGGTGGTAGTGCTGTCCTACCATGGTCGCTTGGCATGGTGGTGTCGGTTGTGGTGGGTCGTTAGGACCAGTTTTTAAATTAAAATTGTCAACAATATTGGGAAATATGTTGAAATGAGTGCGATAGAGGCATATTTTTAGAAAAATGGCTAGGCCAAACCGCCTTATAGCGGTTTGTCCAGATAGATCTCGAAAAAATACACAAAATGAAAAAAAAAATCGCGTAAAACGGATAATCCAGCCCAAAGTTATGATCAATTAGATAATATGCCTCTAATGAACTCTTTTTCCGTCGATTATATTACAGTTTTAACAACATTATGTAAGATCTCATCAAAAGACTTGCATCTCGGCAGTTCTTATTTTGTTAATAAAGAGATAACACACACCAAAAATCGCAAAAATCGTAAATTCTCATTTATGCAAAAAATAGTGATGCCGATCAAACGAAATGATAGGACTATCTAAATTCTGATTTCTTATTCTTATCTCTTTCTGTACTATATTGATTCTTTACTTATTACCGTAATCAATTGATTTAAAACCGAAGTGGGGCTTATATATAATAGAAACTATAAATCGCATTCAGGGAATGCGATTTATAAGTTGGATTTCCGTAATGCGATTTATAAGTCGCATTCCTAGAATGCCTTTTATAAGTCGCATTCCGGGAGTGCGATTTATAAGTCGCATTTTGCCTTGCAACGCGCCGACTTGGCGCTTGTCCGATCTTTCCCCGGGCCTTTTTCTAGCATGTATGACTTTCAAATACTCTTAACCAGCACGCGAATAGGCCATCTATATGCTAGAAATTTACGGGGTGTAACATCGCATCAAACGAAATGATAGGGCGTCCGTCACCAGGCCCCACAGGCTGCGCACAACCAAAATTTGGGGCCTTACGGAGGCGGTCGATCAAATCTCCAGAAATCCGTGGGCTAACATACACCGAAAATCGAGAAAATCGTAAATTCTCATTTATGCAAAAAATAGTGATGCCGATCAAATGAAATGATAGGGCGCCCGTCACAAGGCCCCGCGGCTACGCACAGCTAAAATTTGGGGCCGAACGGAGGCGGTCGATCAAATCTCCAGAAATCCGTGGGCTAACATACACCGAAAATCGAGAAAATCGTAAATTATCATTTATGCGAAAAATAGTGATGCTGATCAAACGAAATGATAGGGCGCCCGTCACCAGGCCCCGCAGGCTGCGCACAGCCAAAATTTGGGGCCGAACGGAGGCGGTCGATCAAATCTCCAGAAATCCGTGAGCTAACATTCACCGAAAACCGCAAAAATCGTAAATTCTAATTTATGCAAACAATAGTGATGCCGATCAAAAAAAATGATAGGGCACCCGTCACCAGGCCCCGCAGGCTGCACACAGCCAAAATTTGGAGCCGAACGGAGGCGGTCGATCAAATCTCGAGAAATCCGTGGGCTAATGCACCAAAAATCGAGAAAATTGTAAATTCTCATTTATGCGAAAAATAGTGATGCCGATCAAACGAAATGATAGGGCGCCCGTCACCAGCGCACAGCCAAAATTTGAGGCTGAACAGAGGCGGTCGATCAAATCTCCAGAAATCCGTGGGCTAACATACACCGAAAATCGAGAAAATTGTAAATTCTCATTTATTCCAAAAATAGTGATGCCGATCAAACGAAATGATAGGGTGCCCGTCACCAGTCCCCGCAGGCTGCGCACAGCCAAAATTTGGGGCCGAACGGAGGCGGTCGATCTGATCTCGAGAAATCCGTGGGCTAACATACACCGAAAATCGAGAAAATCGTAAATTCTCATTTATGCGAAAAATAGTGATGCCGATCAAACGAAATGATAGGGCGCCCGTCACCAGGCCCCGCAGGCTGCGTACAGCCAAAATTTGGGGCCGAACGGAGGCGGTCGATCAAATCTCCAGAAATCCGTGGGCTAACATACACCGAAAATCGAGAAAATCGTAAATTCTCATTTATGCAAAAAATAGTGATGCCGATCAAATGAAATGATAGGGCGCCCGTCACCAGGCCCCGCAGGCTGCGCACAGCCAAAATTTGGGGCCGAACGGAGGCGGTCGATCAAACCTCCAGAAATCCGTGGGCTTACATTCACCGAAAACCGAGGAAATCGTAAATTGTCATTTATTCCAAAAATAGTGATGCCGATCAAACGAAATGATAGGGCGCCCGTCACCAGGCCCCACAGGCTGCGCACAGCCAAAATTTGGGGCCAAATAGAGACGGTCGATCAAATCTCCAGAAATCCGTGGGCTAACATTCACCGAAAACCGCAAAAATCGTAAATTCTAATTTATGCAAACAATAGTGATGCCTATCAAAAAAAATGATAGGGCGCCCGTCACCAGGCCCCGCGGGCTATGCACAGCCAAAATTTGGAGCCGAACGGAGGCGGTCGATTAAATTTCCAGAAATCCGTGGGCTAACATACACCGAAAATCGCGAAAATTGTAAATTCTCATTTATGCCAAAAATAGTGATGCCGATCAAACGAAATGATAGGACGCCCGTCACCAGCGCCCCGCGGGCTGCGCACAGCCAAAATGTGGGGCCGAACGGAGGCGGTCGATCAGATATACAGAAATCCCTGGGCTAACACGCACAGAAAAGTTTGAAAGTTACCTACATAGGCGCACTATGCTAGTGTCGACAGACCGGCCGACATCGGATGTCACATGCTAACCTATGTCGAGACCCAACGCCCATCGATCAGTGCCCAGCAATCGAAAATTTAAAAGGAAACACCTATGCTTATCCTTATGATATAAAGAAAATGCTAGAGATTAGTGGTGGTAGTGCTGGCCTACCATGGTCGCTTGCCATGGTGGTGTCGGTTGTGGTGGGTTGTTAGGACCAGTTTTTAAATTAAAATTGTCAACCATATTGGGAAATATGTTGAAATAAGTGCGATAGAGGAATATTTTTAGAAAAATGGCTCGGCCAAACCGCATTACGGCGGTTTGTCCAGATAGATCTCGAAAAAATACACAAAATGAAAAAAACAATCGCGTAAAACGGATAATCCAGCCCAAAGTTATGATCATTTATATAATATGCCTCTAATGAACTCTTTTTCCGTCGATTATATTACAGTTTTAACAACATTATGTAAGATCTCATCAAAAGACTTGCATCTCGGCAGTTCTTATTTTGTTAATAAAAAGCTAACACACACCAAAAATCGCAAAAATCGTAAATTCTCATTTATGCAAAAAATAGTGATGCCGATCAAACGAAATGATAGGACTATCTAAATTCTGATTTCTTATTCTTATCTCTTTCTGTACTATATTGATTCTTTACTGATTACCGTAATCAATTGATTTAAAACCGAAGTGGGGCTTATATATAATAGAAACTATAAATCGCATTCATAGAATGCGATTTATAAGTTGCATTTTCGGAATGCGATTTATAAGTCGCATTCCTAGAATGCCTTTTATAAGTCACATTTCCGGAATGTGATTTATAAGTCGCATTTTGCCTTGCGACGCACCGACTTGGTGCTTGTCCAATCTTTCCCCGGGCCTTTTTCTAGCAAGTATGACTTTCAAATACTCTTAACCAGCACGCGAATAGGCCATCTATATGCTAAAAATTTACGAGGAGTAACAGCGGATCAAACGAAATGATAGGGCGCTCGTCACCAGGCCCCGCAGGCTGCGTACAACCAAAATTTGGGGCCGAACGGAGGCGGTCGATCAAATCTCCAGAAATCCGTGGGCTAACAACATACACCGAAAATCGAGAAAATCGTAAATTCTCATTTATTCAAAAAATAGTGATGCCGATCAAATGAAATGATAGGGCGCCCGTCACCAGGCCCCGCAGGCTTCGCACAGCCAAAATTTGGGGCCAAACAGAGACGGTCGATCAAATCTCCATAAATCCGTGGGCTAACATACACCGAAAATCCCGAAAATCATAAATTATCATTTGTTCGAAAAATGGTAATGCCGATCAAACGAAATGATAGCGCGCCCGTCACCAGGCCCCGCAGGCTGCGCAGAGCCAAACTTTTAGGGCCAAACGGAGACGGTCGATCAAATCTCCAGAAATCCGTGGGCTAACATTCACCGAAAACCGCGAAAATCGTAAATTCTCATTTATACAAAAAATAGTGATGCCTATCAAACGAAATGATAGGGCGCCCGTCACCAGCGCCCCGCGGGCTGCGCACAGCCAAAATTTGTGGCCGAACGGAGGCGGTCGATCAAATATCCAGAAATCCGTGGGCTAACATACACCGAAAAGTTTGAAAGTTAGCTACATAGGCGCACTATGCTAGTGTCGACGGTCCAGCCGACATCGGATGTCACATGCTAACCTATGTCGAGAACTAACACCCATCGATCAATGCCCAGCAATTGAAAATTTAAAAGGAAACACCTATGCTTATCCTTATGATATAAAGAAAATGCTAGAGATTAGTGGTGGTAGTGCTGGCCTACCATGGTCGCTTGCCATGGTGGTGTCGGTTGTGGTGGGTCGTTAGGACCAGTTTTTAAATTAAAATTGTCAACCATATTGGGAAATATGTTGAAATGAGTGCGATAGAGGCATATTTTTAGAAAAATGGCTCGGCCAAACCACCTTACGGCGGTTTATCCAGATAGATCTCGAAAAAATATACAAAATGAAAAAAAAAATCGCGTAAAACGGATAATCCAGCCCAAAGTTATGATCATTTAGATAATATGCCTCTAATGAACTCTTTTTCCGTCGATTATATTACAGTTTTAACAACATTATGTAAGATCTCATCAAAAGACTTGCATCTCGGCAGTTCTTATTTTCTTAATAAAGAGATAACACACACCAAAAATCGCGAAAATCGTAAATTCTCATTTACGCAAAAAATAGTGATGCCGATCAAACGAAATGATAGAACTATCTAAATTCTGATTTCTTATTCTTATCTCTTTCTGTACTATATTGATTCTTTACTGATTACCGTAATCAATTGATTTAAAACTGAAGTGGGGCTTATATATAATAGAAACTATAAATCGCATTCAGGGAATGCGATTATAAGTTGCATTTCCGGAATGCGATTAATAAGTTGCATTCCCGGAATGCCTTTTATAAGTCGCATTCCAGGAATGCGTTTTATAAGTCGCATTTACGGAATGCGATTTATAAGTCGCATTTCGCCTTGCGACGCGCCGACTTGGCGCTTGTCCGATCTTTCCCCGGGCCTTTTTCTAGCATGTATGTCTTTCAAATACTCTTAACCAACACGCGAATAGGCCATCTATATGCTAGAAATTTACGGGGTGTAACAGCGGATCAAACGAAATGATAGGGCGCCCGTCACCAGGCCCCGCAGGCTGCGTACAACCAAAATTTGGGGCCGAACGGAGGCGGTCGATCAAATCTCCAGAAATCCGTGGGCGAACATACACCGAAAATCGAGAAAATCGTAAATTCTCATTTATGCAAAAAATAGTGATGCCGATCAAATGAAATGATAGGGCGCCCGTCACCAGGCCCCGCAGGCTGCGCACAGCCAAAATTTGGGGCCGAACGGAGGCGGTCGATCAAACCTCCAGAAATTCGTGGGCTAACATTCACCGAAAATCGAGAAAATCATAAATTGTCATTTATTCCAAAAATAGTGATGCCGATCAAACGAAATGATAGGGCGCCCGTCACCAGGCCCCGCAGGCTGCGCACAGCCAAAATTTGGGGCCAAATAGAGACGGTCGATCAAATCTCCAGAAATCCGTGGGCTAACATTCACCGAAAACCGCAAAAATCGTAAATTCTAATTTATGCAAAAAATAGTGATGCCTATCAAAAAAAATGATAGGGCGCCCGTCACCAGGCCCCGCGGGCTATGCACAGCCAAAATTTGGAGCCGAGCGGAGGCGGTCGATTAAATCTCCAGAAATCCGTGGGCTAACATACACCGAAAATCGCGAAAATCGTAAATTCTCATTTATGCCAAAAATAGTGATGCCGATCAAACGAAATGATAGGGCGCCCGTCACCAGCACCCGTCACCAGCGCCCCGCGGGCTGCGCACAGCCAAAATTTGGGGCCGAACGGAGGCGGTCGATCAAATATCCAGAAATCCCTGGGCTAACACGCACTGAAAAGTTTGAAAGTTACCTACATAGGCGCACTATGCTAGTGTCGACAGACCGGCCGACATCGGATGTCACATGCTAACCTATGTCGAGACCCAACGCCCATCGATCAGTGCCCAGCAATCGAAAATTTAAAAGGAAACACCTATGCTTATCCTTATGATATAAAGAAAATGCTAGAGATTAGTGGTGGTAGTGCTGGCCTACCATGGTCGCTTGCCATGGTGGTGTCGGTTGTGGTGGGTAGTTAGGACCAGTTTTTAAATTAAAATTGTCAACCATATTGGGAAATATGTTGAAATAAGTGCGATAGAGGAATATTTTTAGAAAAATGGCTCGGCCAAACCGCATTACAGCGGTTTGTCCAGATAGATCTCGAAAAAATACACAAAATGAAAAAAACAGTCGCGTAAAACGGATAATCCAGCCCAAAGTTATGATCATTTAGATAATATGCCTCTAATGAACTCTTTTTCCGTCGATTATATTACAGTTTTAACAACATTATGTAAGATCTCATCAAAAGACTTGCATCTCGGTAGTTCTTATTTTGTTAATAAAAAGCTAACACACACCAAAAATCGCAAAAATCGTAAATTCTCATTTATGCAAAAAATAGTGATGCCGATCAAACGAAATGATAGGACTATCTAAATTCTGATTTCTTATTCTTATCTCTTTCTGTACTATATTGATTCTTTACTGATTACCGTAATCAATTGATTTAAAACCGAAGTGGGGCTTATATATACTAGAAACTATAATGCGATTTATAAGTTGCATTTCCGGAATGCGATTTATAAGTCGCATTCCTAGAATGCCTTTTATAAGTCGCATTCCCGGAATGCGATTTATAAGTCGCATTTTGCCTTGCGACGCACCGACTTGGCGCTTGTCCGATCTTTCCCCAGGCCTTTTTCTAGCATGTATGACTTTCAAATATTCTTAACCAGCACGCGAATAGGCCATCTATATGCTAGAAATTTACGGGGTGTAACAGCGGATCAAACGAAATGATAGGGCACTCGTCACCAGGCCCCGCAGGCTGCGTACAGCCAAAATTTGGGGCCGAACGGAGGCGGTCGATCAAATCTCCAGAAATCCGTGGGCTAACATACACCGAAAATCGAGAAAATCGTAAATTCTCATTTATGCAAAAAATAGTGATGTTGATCAAATGAAATGATAGGGCGCCCGTCACCAGGCCCCGCAGGCTGCGCACAGCCAAAATTTGGGGCCGAACGGAGGCGGTCGATCAAACCTCCAGAAATCCGTGGGCTAACATTCACCGAAAACCGAGAAAATCGTAAATTGTCATTTATTCCAAAAATAGTGATGCCGATCAAACGAAATGATAGGGCGCCCGTCACCAGGCCCCGCAGGCTGCGCACAGCCAAAATTTGGGCCAAACAGAGACGGTCGATCAAATCTCCATAAATCCGTGGGCTAACATACACCGAAAATCCCGAAAATTAAATTGTCATTTGTTCGAAAAATGGTAATGCCGATCAAACGAAATGATAGCGCGCCCATCACCAGGCCCCGCAGGCTGCGCAGAGCCAAACTTTTAGGGCCAAACGGAGACGGTCGATCAAATCTCCAGAAATCCGTGGGCTAACATTCACCGAAAACCGCGAAAATCGTAAATTCTCATTTATGCAAAAAATAGTGATGCCTATCAAACGAAATGATAGGGCGCCCGTCACCAGCACCCCGCGGGCTGCGCACAGCCAAAATTTGTGGCCGAACGGAGGCGGTCGATCAAATATCCAGAAATCCGTGGGCTAACATACACCGAAAAGTTTGAAAGTTAGCTACATAGGCGCACTATGCTAGTGTCGACGGACCGGCCGACATCGGATGTCACATGCTAACCTATGTCGAGACCCAACGCCCATCGATCAATGCCCAGCGATCGAAAATTTAAAAGGAAACACCTATGCTTATCCTTATGATATAAAGAAAATGCTAGAGATTAGTGGTGGTAGTGCTGGTCTACCATGGTCGCTTGCCATGGTGGTGTCGGTTGTGGTGGGTCGTTAGGACCAGTTTTTAAATTAAAATTGTCAACCATATTGGGAAATATGTTGAAATGAGTGCGATAGAGGCATATTTTTAGAAAAATGGCTCGGCCAAACCACATTACGGCGGTTTGTCCAGATAGATCTCGAAAAAATATACAAAATGAAAAAAAAAATCGCGTAAAACGGATAATCCAGCCCAAAGTTATGATCATTTAGATAATATGCCTCTAATGAACTCTTTTTCCGTCGATTATATTACAGTTTTAACAACATTATGTAAGATCTCATCAAAAGACTTGCATCTCGGCAGTTCTTATTTTGTTAATAAAGAGATAACACACACCAAAAATCGCGAAAATCGTAAATTCTCATTTATGCAAAAAATAGTGATGCCGATCAAACGAAATGATAGAACTATCTAAATTCTGATTTCTTATTCTTATCTCTTTCTGTACTATATTGATTCTTTACTTATTACCGTAATCAATTGATTTAAAACCGAAGTGGGGCTTATATATAATAGAAACTATAAATCGCATTCAGGGAATGCGATTATAAGTTGCATTTCCGGAATGCGATTAATAAGTTGCATTCCCGCAATGCGATTTATAAGTCGCATTTTGCCTTGCGACGCGCCGACTTGGCGCTTGTCCGATCTTTCCCCGGGACTTTTTCTAGCATGTATGTCTTTCAAATACTCTTAACCAACACGCGAATAGGCCATCTATATGCTAGAAATTTACGGGGTGTAACAGCGGATCAAACGAAATGATAGGGCGCCCGTCACCAGGCCTCGCAGGCTACGCACAGCCAAAATTTGGGGCCGAACGGAGGCGGTCGATCAAATCTCAAGAAATCCGTGGGCAAACATACACCGAAAATCGCAAAAATCGTAAATTTTAATTTATGCAAAAAATAGTGATGTCGATCAAACGAAATTATAGAGCACCCATCACCAGGCCCCGCAGGCTGCACATAACCAAACTTTTGGGGCCAAACGGAGACGGTCGATCAAATCTCCAGAAATTCATGGGCTAACATTCACTGAAAACCGAGAAAATCATAAATTATCATTTATTCAAAAAATAGCGATGCCGATCAAACGAAATGATAGGGCGCCCGTGACCAGGCCCCGCAGGCTGCGCACAGCCAAAATTTGAGGCCGAACAAAGGCGGTCGATCTGATCTCGAGAAATCCGTGGGCTAACATACACCGAAAATCGAGAAAATCGTAAATTCTCATTTATTCAAAAAATAGTGATGCCGCTCAAACGAAATGATAGGGCGCCCGTCAACAGGCCCCGCAGGCTGTGCACAGCCAAAGTTTGGGGCCGAACGGAGGCGGTCGATCAAATCTCCAGAAATCTGTGGGCTAACATTCACCGAAAACCGAGAAAATCGTAAATTATAATTTATTCCAAAAATAGTGATGCCGATCAAACGAAATGATAGGGCGCCCGTCACCAGGCCCCGCAGGCTGCACACAGCCAAAATTTGGGGCCGAACGGAGACGGTCGATCAAATCTCCAGAAATTTGTGCGCTAACATACACCGAAAATCGAGAAAATCGTAGATTCTCATTTATGCGAAAAATATTAATGCCGATCAAACGAAATGATAGGGCGCCCCTCACCAGCGCCCCGCGAGCTGCGTACAGCCAAAATTTGGGGTCGAACGGAGGCGGTCGATCAAATCTCCAGAAATCCCTGGGCTAACATACATCGAAAATCGAGAAAATCGTAAATTCTCATTTATGCGAAAAAAAGTGATGCCGATCAAATGAAATGATAGGGCGCCCGTCACCAGCGCCCCGCGGGCTGCGCACAGCCAAAATTTGGGGCCGAACGGAGGCGGTCGATCAAATATCCAGAAATCCCTGGGCTAACATACACCGAAAATCGAGAAAATCGTAAATTCTGATTTATGCAAAAAATAGTGATGCCGATCAAACGAAATGATAGGGCGCCCGTCACCAGTCTCCGCAGGCTGCGCACAGCCAAAATTTAGGGCCGAACAGAGGCGGTCGATCTGATCTCGAGAAATCCGTGGGCTAACATACACCGAAAATCGAGAAAATCGTAAATTCTCATTTATGCAAAAAATAGTGATGCCGATCAAACAAAATGATAGGGCGCCCGTCACCAGGCCCCGCAGGCTGCGCACAACCAAAATTTGGGGCCGAACGGAGGCGATCGATCAAATCTCCAGAAATCCGTGGGCTAACATACACCGAAAATTGAGAAAATCATAAATTCTAATTTATGCGAAAAATAGTGATGCCGATCAAACGAAATGATAGCACGCCCGTCACCAGCACCCCGCGGGCTGCACACAGCCAAAATTTAGGGCCGAACGGAGGCGGTCGATCAAATATCCAGAAATCCCTGGTCTAACACGCACTGAAAAGTTTGAAAGTTAGCTACATAGGCGCACTAGTGTCGACGGACCGACCGACATCGGATGTCACATGCTAACCTATGTCGAGACCCAATGCCCATCGATCAATGCCCAGCGATCGAAAATTTAAAAGGAAACACCTATGCTTATCCTTATGATATAAAGAAAATGCTAGAGATTAGTGGTGGTAGTGCTGGCCTACCATGGTCGCTTGCCATGGTGGTGTCGGTTGTGGTGGGTCGTTAGGACCAGTTTTAAAATTAAAATTGTCAACCATATTGGGAAATATGTTGAAATGAGTGCGATAGAGGCATATTTTTAGAAAAATGGCTCGGTCAAACCGCCTTATGGCGGTTTGTCCAGATAGATCTCGAAAAAATATACAAAATGAAAAAAAAAATCGCATAAAATGGATAATCCAGCCCAAAGTTATGATCATTTAGATAATATGCCTCTAATGAACTCTTTTTCCGTCGATTATATTACAGTTTTAACAACATTATGTAAGATCTCATCAAAAGACTTGCATCTCGGCAGTTCTTATTTTGTTAATAAAGAGCTAACACATACCAAAAATCGCGAAAATCGTAAATTCTCATTTACGCAAAAAATAGTGATGCCGATCAAACGAAATGATAGGACTATCTAAATTCTGATTTCTTATTCTTATCTCTTTCTGTACTATATTGATTCTGTACTGATTACCGTAATGAATTGATTTAAAACCGAAGTGGGGCTTATATATAATAGAAACTATAAATCGCATTCCCATTTATAAGTTGCATTTCCAGAATGCGATTTATAAGTCGCATTCCTGGAAAGCGTTTTATAAGTCGCATTCCCGGAATACGATTTATAAGTCGCATTTTGCCTTGCGACGCGCCGACTTGGCGCTTGTCCGATCTTTCCCCGAGCCTTTTTCTAGCATGTATGTCTTTCAAATACTCTTAACCAACACGCTAATAGGCCATCTATATGCTAGAAATTTACGGGGAGTAACAGCAGATCAAACGAAATGATAGGGCGCCCGTCACCAGGCCCCGCAGGCTGCACACAGCCAAAATTTGGGGCCGAACGGAGGCGTTTGATCAAATCTTAAGAAATCTGTGGGCTAACATACACCAAAAATCGCAAAAATCGTAAATTCTCATTTATGCAAAAAATAATGATGCCGATCAAACGAAATTATAGAGCACCCGTCACCAGGCCCCGCAGGCTGCGCACAGCCAAACTTTTGGGGCCAAACGGAGACGGTCGATCAAATCTCCAGAAATTCGTGGACTAACATTCACCGAAAACCGAGAAAATCGTAAATTATCATTTATTCAAAAAATAGTGATGCCGATCAAACAAAATGATAGGGCGCCCGTCACCAGGCCCCCCAGGCTGCGCACAGCCAAAATTTGGGGCCGAACGGAGGCGGTCGATTTGATCTCGAGAAATCCGTGGGCAAACATACACCGAAAATCGAGAAAATCGTAAATTCTCATTTATGCGAATAATAGTAATGCCGATCAAAGGAAATGGTAGGGCGCCCGTCACCAGGCCCCGCAGGCTGCGCACAACCAAAATTTGGGGCCGAACGGAGGCGATCGATCAAATATCCAGAAATCCCTGGGCTAACACGCACTGAAAAGTTTGAAAGTTAGCAACATAGGCGCACTATGCTAGTGTCGACAGACCGGGCACCATGGGATGTCACATGCTAACCTATGTCGAGATCCAACGCCCATCGATCAATGCCCAGCGAGCGAAAATTTAAAAGGAAACACCTATGCTTATCCTTATGATATAAAGAAAATGCTAGAGATTAGTGGTGGTAGTACTGGCCTACCATGGTCGCTTGCCATGGTGGTGTCGGTTGTGGTTGGTCGTTAGGACCAGTTTTTAAATTAAAATTGTCAACCATATTGGGAAATATATTGAAATGAGTGCGATAGAGGCATATTTTTAGAAAAATGGCTCGGCCAAACCGCCTTACGGTGGTTTTTCCAGATAGATCTCAAAAAAATACACAAAATGAAAAAAAAAATCGCGTAAAACGGATAATCCAGCCCAAAGTTATGATCATTTAGATAATATGCCTCTAATGAACTCTTTTTCCGTCGATTATATTACAGTTTTAACAACATTATGTAAGATATCATCAAAAGACTTGCATCTTGGCAGTTCTTATTTTGTTAATAAAGAGCTAACACACACCAAAAATCGCGAAAATCGTAAATTCTCATTTACTCAAAAAATAGTGATGCCGATCAAACGAAATGATAGGACTATCTAAATTCTGATTTCTTATTCTTATCTCTTTCTGTACTATATTGATTCTTTACTGATTACCGTAATGAATTGATTTAAAACCGAAGTGGGGCTTATATATAATAGAAACTATAAATCGCATTCAGGGAATACGATTTATAAGTTGCATTTTTGGAATGCGATTAATAAGTCGCATTCCCGGAATGCGTTATAAGTTGCATTTCCGGAATGCGATTTATAAGTCGCATTTTGCCTTGCGACGCGCCGACTTTGCGCTTGTCCGATCTTTCCCTGGGCCTTTTTCTAGCATGTATGTCTTTCAAATACTCTTAACCAACACGCGAATAGGCCATCTATATGCTAGAAATTTACGGGGAGTAACAGCGGATCAAACGAAATGATAGGGCGCCCGTCACCAGGCCCCGCAGGCTGCGCACAGCCAAAATTTGTGGCCGAACGGAGGCGGTCGATCAAATCTCAAGAAATCTGTGGGCTAACATACACCGAAAATCGCAAAAAATCATAAATACTCATTTATGGAAAAATAGTGATGCTGATCAAACGAAATTATAGAGCACCCATCACCAGGCCCCGCAGGCTGCGCACAGCCAAACTTTTGGGGCCAAACGGAGACGGTCGATCAAATCTCCAGAAATTCGTGGGCTAACATTCACCGAAAACCGAGAAAACCGTAAATTATCATTTATTCAAAAAATAGTGATGCCGATCAAACAAAATGATAGGGCGCCCGTCACCAGGCCCCGCAGGCTGCGCACAGCCAAAATTTGGGGCCGAACTGAGGCGGTCGATCAGATCTCGAGAAATCCGTGGGCTAACATACACCGAAATTTGAGAAAATCGTAAATTCTCATTTATGCGAAAAATAGTGATGCCGATCAAATGAAATGATAGGGCACCTGTCACCAGGCCCCGCAGGCTGCGCACAGCCAAAATTTGGGGCCGAACGGAGGTGGTCGATCAAATCTCCAGAAATCCGTGGGCTAACATTCACCGAAAACCGAGAAAATTGTAAATTGTCATTTATTCCAAAAATAGTGATGCCGATCAAACGAAATGATAGGGCGCCCGTCATCAGACCCCGCAGGCTGCGCACAGCCAAAATTTGGGGCCGAACGGAGACGGTCGATCAAATCTCCAGAAATCCTTGGGCTAACATACACCGAAAATCGAGAAAATCGTAAATTCTCATTTATGCGAAAAATAGTGATGCCGATCAAACAAACTGATAGGGCGCTCGTCACCAGCGCCCCGCGGGCTGCGCACAGCCAAAATTTGGGGTCGAACGGAGGCGGTCGATCAAATCTCCAAAAATCCCTGGGCTAACATACACCGAGAATCGAGAAAATCGTAAATTCTCATTTATGCGAAAAATAGTGATGCCGATCAAACGAAATGATAGGGCGCCCGTCACCAGGCACCGCAGGCTGCACACAACAAAAATTTGGAGCCGAACGGAGGCGGTCGATCTGATCTCGAGAAATCCGTGGGCTAACATACACCGAAAATCGCGAAAATCGTAAATTCTCATTTATGCGAAAAATAGTGATGCCGATCAAACGAAATGATAGGGCGCCCATCACCAGCGCCCCGCAGGCTGCGCACAGGCAAAATTTGGGGCCGAACGGAGGCGGTCGATCAAATCTCCAGAAATCCGTGGGCTAACATACACCGAAAACCGAGAAAATCGTAAATTGTCATTTACTCCAAAAATAATGATGCCGATCAAACGAAATGATAGGGCGCCCGTCACCAGGCCCCGCGGGCTGCGTACAGCCAAAATTTGGAGCCGAACGGAGGCGGTCGATCAAATCTCCAGAAATCCGTGGGCAAACATACACCGAAAATCGCGAAAATCGTAAATTCTCATTTATGCGAAAAATAGTGATGCCGATCAAACGAAATGATAGGGCACCCGTCACCAGCACCCCGCAGGCTGCGCACAGGCAAAATTTGGGGCCGAACGGAGGCGGTCGATCAAATCTCCAGAAATCCGTGGGCTAACATACACCGAAAATCGAGAAAATCGTAAATTCTCATTTATGCAAAAAATAGTGATGCCAATCAAAAGAAATGATAGGGCGCCCGTCACCAGGCCCCGCAGGCTGCGCACAGCCAAAATTTGGGGCCGAACGGAGGCGGTCGATCAAATCTCAAGAAATTCGTGGGCTAACATACACCGAAAATCGCAAAAATCGTAAATTCTCATTTATGCAAAAAATAGTGATGCCGATCAAACGAAATTATAGAGCACCCGTCACCAGGCCCCGCAGGCTGCGCACAGCCAAACTTTTGGGGCCAAACGGAGACGGTCGATCAAATCTCTAGAAATTCGTGGGCTAACATTCACCGAAAACCGAGAAAATCATAAATTATCATTTATTCAAAAAATAGTGATGCCGATCAAACGAAATGATAGGGCGCCCGTCACCAGGCCCCGCAGGCTGCGCACAGCCAAAATTTGGGGCCGAACGTAGGCGGTCGATCAAATCTTCAGAAATCCGTGGGCTAACATTCACCGAAAATCGAGAAAATCGTAAATTCTCATTTATCCAAAAAATAGTGATGCCGATCAAATGAAATGATAGGGCGCCCGTCACCAGGCCCCGCAGGCTGCGCACAGCCAAAATTTGGGGCCGAACGGAGGCGGTCGATCAAACCTCCAGAAATCCGTGGGCTAACATTCACCGAAAACCGAGAAAATCGTAAATTGTCATTTATTCCAAAAATAGTGATGCCGATCAAACGAAATGATATGGCGCCCGTCACCAGGCCCCGCAGGCCGCGCACAGCCAAAATTTGGGGCCAAACAGAGACGGTCGATCAAATCTCCTGAAATCCGTGGGCTAAAATACACCGAAAATCCCAAAAATCGTAAATTGTCATTTGTTCGAAAAATAGTGATGCCGATCAAACGAAATGATAGCGCGCCCGTCACCAGGTCCTGCAGGCTGTGCACAGCCAAACTTTTGGGGCCAAACGGAGACGGTCGATCAAATCTTCAGAAATCCGTGGGCTAACATTCACCGTAAACCGCGAAAATGGTAAATTCTCATTTATGCAAAAAATAGTGATGCCTATCAAAAGAAATGATAGGGCGCCCGTCACCAGGCCCCGCGGGCTGCGCACAACCAAAATTTGGAGCCGAACGGAGGCGGTCGATTAAATCTCCAGAAATCTGTGGGCTAACATACATCGAAAATCGCGAAAATCGTAAATTGTCATTTATGCAAAAAATAGTGATGCCGATCAAATGAAATGATAGGGCGCCCGTCACCAGCGCCCCGCGGGCTGCGCACAGCCAAAATTTGGGGCCGAACGGAGGCGGTCGATCAAATATCCAGAAATCCCTGGGCTAACACGCACTGAAAAGTTTGAAAGTTAGCTACATAGGCGCACTATGCTAGTGTCGACGGACCGGCCGACATCGGATGTCACATGCTAACCTATGTCGAGACCCAACGCCCATCGATCAATGCCCAGTGATCGAAAATTTAAAAAGAAACACCTATGCTTATCCTTATGATATAAAGAAAATGCTAGAGATTAGTGGTGGTAGTGCTGGCCTACCATGGTCGCTTGCCATGGTGGTGTCGGTTGTGGTGGGTTGTTAGGACCAGTTTTTAAATTAAAATTGTCAACCATATTGGGAAATATGTTGAAATGAGCGCGATAGAGGCATATTTTTAGAAATATGGCTAGGTCAAATCCCCTTACGGCGGTTTTTCCAGATAGATCTCGAAAAAATATACAAAATGAAAAAAAAAATCGCGTAAAACGGATAATCCAGCCCAAAGTTATGATCATTTAGATAATATGCCTCTAATGAACTCTTTTTCCGTCGATTATATTACAGTTTTAACAACATTATGTAAGATCTCATCAAAAGACTTGCATCTCGGCAGTTCTTGTTTTGTTAATAAAGAGCTAACACACACCAAAAATTGCGAAAATCGTAAATTCTCATTTACGCAAAAAATAGTGATGCCGATCAAACGAAATGATAGAACTATCTAAATTCTGATTTCTTATTCTTATCTCTTTTTGTATTATATTGATTTTGTACTGATTACCGTAATCAATTGATTTAAAACCGAAGTGGGGCTTATATATAATAGAAACTATAAATAGCATTCAGGGAATGCGATTTATAAGTCGCATACCTGGAATGCGTTTTATAAGTCGCATTCCCGCAATGCGATTTATAAGTCGCATTTTGCCTTGCGACGTGCCGACTTGGCGCTTGTCCGATCTTTACCCGGGCCTTTTTCTAGCATGTATGTCTTTCAAATACTCTTAACCAACACGCGAATAGGCCATCTATATGCTAGAAATTTACGGGGAGTAACAGCGGATCAAACGAAATAATAGGGCGCCCGTCACCAGGCCCCGCAGGCTGCGCACAGCCAAAATTTGGGGCCGAACGGAGGCGGTCGATCAAATCTCAAGAAATTCGTGGGCTAACATACACCGAAAATCGCAAAAATCGTAAATTCTCATTTATGCAAAAAATAGTGATACCGATCAAACGAAATTATAGAGCACCCGTCACCAGGCCCCGCAGGCTGCGCACAGCCAAACTTTTGGGGCCAAACGGAGACGGTCGATCAAATCTCCAGAAATTCGTGGGCTAACATTCACCGAAAACCGAGAAAATCGTAAATTATCATTTATTCAAAAAATAGTGATGCCGATCAAACGAAATGATAGGGCGCCCGTCACCAGGCCCCGCAGGCTGCGCACAGCCAAAATTTGGGGCCGAACGGAGGCGGTCGATCTGATCTCGAGAAATCCGTGGGCTAACATACACCGAAAATCGAGAAAATCGAAAATTCTCATTTATGGGAAAAATAGTGATGCCGATCAAACGAAATGATAGGGCGCCCATCACCAGGCCCCGCAGGATGCGCACAGCCAAAATTTGGGGCCGAACGTAGGCGGTCGATCAAATCTTCAGAAATTCGTGGGCTAACATTCACCGAAAACCGAGAAAATCGTAAATTGTCATTTATTCCAAAAATAGTGATGCCGATCAAACAAAATGATAGGGCGCCCGTCACCAGGCCTCGCAGGCTGCGCACAGCCAACATTTGGGGCCAAACAGAGACGGTCGATCAAATCTCCAGAAATCCCTGGGCTAACATACACCGAAAATACTGAAAATCATAAATTGTCATTTGTTCGAAAAATAGTAATGCCGATCAAACGAAATGATAGCGTGCCCATCAGCAGGCCCCGCAGGCTGCGCACAGCCAAACTTTTGGGGCCAAATAGAGACGGTCGATCAAATCTCCAGAAATCCGTGGGCTAACATTCACCGAAAACCGCGAAAATCGTAAATTGTCATTTATTCAAAAAATAGTGATGCCTATCAAACGAAATGATAGGGCGCCCGTCACCAGGTCCCATGGGCTGCGCACAGCCAAAATTTGGGGCCGAACGGAGGCGGTCGATCAAATACCCAGAAATCCATTTGCTAACATACACCGAAAATTGCGAAAATCGTAAATTCTCATTTATGCGAAAAATAGAGATGCCGATCAAATGAAATGATAGGGCGCCCGTCACCAGGCCCCGCGGGCTGCGCACAGCCAAAATTTGGAGCCGAACGGAGGCGGTCGATCAAATCTCCAGAGTGCAACATCCTACCACAGGTCGGAGCTTAAACATCGCAGCAGGGGAGGGCACCAGCAGGATGCCTCCCCCTCATTTGGAGATAGCCCGATCAGAGGGCCCTACAGAGGCTTCATCCCAGCCTCCTCAGCAGTCTCCACCACGTCAGGAGCCAATTGGAGCGACAGTACCTTCAGCAGTCCCTATACCGACACCTTCCGACCAGGAGGTTAGGAGTGCTGTAGTTATGTTAGCACAGATGATGGCTGCTCAGCGTCAGCAAATGCCATCCACAGTTGCAGAGTCGTCAGGAGGGCTCGGTAGTTCGAGAGTCCGAGAGTTCTTAGCCCTGAATCCCCCACAGTTCACAGGCACGGACCGAACAGAGGACCCTCAGGATTTTCTGGATCAAATGCAGAGAATCTTCAGGGTTATGCATGCTACGCCTACTGAATCAGTTGAATTGGCCGCATTCCGGTTACGAGATATTGCGTTATTATGGTATGAAAGCTGGGAGAGGTCCCGAGGGAGAGATGTTTCCCCTCCCACCTGGTCCAGCTTTTCAGGAGCCTTTCTAGACCACTATTTGCCGCGGGAGATCCGACAAGCCCGGGTAGATCAGTTCCTACATCTAGAGCAGGGGGCCATGAGTGTTCGGGAATATTCCTTGCGGTTTGACTCCTTGGCTCGATATGCACTGGCCTTTGTGGATACCATGGCATCCAGAGTGCACCGTTTTATTATGGGGTTGAACCCAGAATATGTCGAGACTTGTATCATGGCCACACTGCGAGAGGACATGGATATTTCCCGAATCCAGGCATTTGCCCAGAATATTGAGGGCATCAGACAGCGGCATCGGGAGATCAGAAGGGTCAATCAGGAGCAGCGTCGCCGGGATAGGCCAGCTGAGTTACAGAGAGAAGCCCGGGGAGGACCCAGGCCACGATTGTCAGACAAGCCGCCCAGGCCCCCGCCTCCGCCACAGTCACAGGGAGGTAGATTCAGCCGCAGGGGACAGTCAGAGGCTGGTAGAGGTTCGCAGACGGTAGACTCACCGTCACAGAGGAGGGCGGAGCAGAGTAGGTATACCCTACCACTTTGCCCTATATGCAGTCGACGTCATTCTGGAGCGTGCAGGTATGGTTCCACCGCATGCTATATTTGTGGCCAAGAAGGCCATTTGATGAGAGATTGCCCAGCCAGAGGTCCTGAGGACCGGGACAGACAGGATAGGGCATCAACAGGATCACGAGCTACAACATCCTCGACTAGGCGCAGGCCCTCAGTTTCAGCAGGCAGGGGTCGGGGCAGATCAGGGGCCTCCAGTACAGGTGCGGGTCCGAGCTGCACATATGCCTTACCAGGGAGGCAAGATTCAGAGGCATCGCCTGATGTTGTGACAGGTATGCTAACTATCTGCTCACACCCTGCTTATGTGCTAATTGATCCAGGGTCCACCTTGTCCTATATTACTCCATTTGTGGCACAGAAGTTTAGTATTGTACCAGAATCATTACAACAACCCTTCTTAGTATCTACGCCCGTCGGTGACTCTATCACAGCTAGCCGAATTTACCGCGGGTGTACAGTAGAGGTTGCTGATTGTCAGACCACAGTAGATCTGGTCGAGTTAGAAATGATAGACTTCGATGCCATAATGGGTATGGATTGGTTAGTACCATGTTTTGCTAATGTTGAATGTTGGACCAAAACGGTCCGATTCCACTTCCCGGGGGAGGCAGTACGGGAGTGGAAGGGCAGCACCGCAACGCCAAAAGGTAGGTTTATTTCCTACCTTCAGGCGAGAAAGTTGATATCTAAGGGGTGTATTTATCATCTGGTCAGAGTTCAGGATGTCCAAGCAGAATCTCCAACACTCCAGTCTGTCCCGGTGGTAAATGAATTCCCAGATGTATTTCCTGATGAGTTACCTGGTATTCCCCCAAAAAGGGAAATAGACTTTGCTATTGACTTGCTACCAGGCACTCAGCCAATATCAATACCTCCTTATCGTATGGCTCCTGCAGAACTCAGAGAATTAAAGGAGCAGTTGAAAGACTTGTTAGATAAAGGTTTTATCAGGCCGAGTACTTCCCCGTGGGGTGCGCCAGTCTTGTTTGTGAGAAAGAAAGATGGCTCGCTCCGAATGTGCATAGATTACCGGCAGCTAAACAAAGTTACAGTAAAGAACAAGTATCCGCTCCCCAGAATTGATGACTTATTTGATCAGCTACAGGGAGCCAGATACTTTTCTAAGATTGACTTGCGGTCCGGATATCACCAGGTCCGAGTACGTGAGAGGGATATTCCTAAGACAGCATTCAGGACCCGATATGGGCATTTTGAATTTTTGGTTATGTCCTTCGGGCTAACGAATGCCCCAGAAGTCTTCATGGACCTAATGAACAGTATTTTCAGACCTTTCTTGGACTTGTTCGTGATAGTATTCATTGATGATATTCTGGTGTATTCTCGCTCTGAGGCAGATCACCGGACTTATTTGCGGACAGTGCTCCAGATTCTCAGGGACCGCCAGTTGTATGCTAAGTTTTCGAAATGTGAATTCTGGCTTAACTCAGTAGCCTTTTTAGGGCATATTGTCTCAGACGCTGGTATACAGGTAGACAAGCAGAAGATAGAAGCAGTTAAGTCATGGCCTAGGCCTACCACCTCGACTGAAGTTCGTAGCTTTCTGGGGTTGGCAGGATACTATCGGAGGTTCGTTGAGGGATTCTCAACTATTGCAACACCTTTAACTAAATTAACACAGAAAGCAGCAAAGTTTCAGTGGACGGAGGCATGCGAGCAGAGTTTCCAGGAACTGAAAGACAGATTGACCTCCGCTCCAGTATTAGCATTGCCGGAAGGCACAGAAGGGTATTCAGTTTATTGTGATGCGTAAGGTATCGGGTTGGGTTGTGTGTTGATGCAGCATGGTAGAGTAATTGCATATGCTTCCAGACAGTTGAAGAAGCACGAAAAGAATTACCCCACCCATGATCTAGAATTGGCCGCAGTCATTCATGCCTTGAAGATGTGGAGGCATTACCTGTACGGCGTCCATGTTGATATTTACACAGATCATAAGAGCTTACAGTACATTTTTACTCAGAGGGAGTTGAATCTGCGGCAACGTCGCTGGTTAGAATTGTTGAAGGATTATGATGTAAACATCCTGTACCATCCAGGAAAAGCCAACGTTGTAGTAGATCCCCTGAGCCATAAGTCAATGGGGAGTTTGGCGTATTTGCGACCCGAGAAACAGAAATTAGCTAAAGAAATTCATCAGTTGGCTGGGCTAGCCGTTCGAGTAATGGAAACAGAAAATAATGGGGCCGTAATTCAGAATTCTGTAGTGTCATCGTTGGTTACAGAGGTAAAAGAATGACAGTACGATGATCCCGATTTAGTCCAGCTCAGAGATAGAGTTCAGAAGGGTAAGGAGCCAGATTTTCAGATAACCGAGAATGGTGTGCTACGTTGTAAGGGCCGCCTTTGTGTCCCGAACGTCTCAGGCCTTCGTGGGCAGATTATGCACGAGGTACATTACGCTCGCTATTCCCTTCATCCAGGGGCGACGAAAATGTACCACGACATCAGAGACATCTACTGGTGGCCAGGTATGAAAACTGAGGTAGCTGAATTTGTATCTAGGTGTGCTAATTGTCAGCAGGTGAAAGCAGAGCACCAGAAACCGGGTGGTTTGACGCAAGAGATAATGATACCTACGTGGAAATGGGAAGCAATAAACATGGATATTTTAACAGGGTTACCCCGTACTAGACGCAGAAATGATTCCATTTGGGTAATAGTTGATAGGCTGACAAAATCAGCTCATTTCCTGCCAGTAAGGGCTACTTTCTCAGCTGAGGATTATGCCGAATTGTATATCAGAGAAATAGTTAGATTGCATGGAGTGCCGGCATCTATCATTTCAGACAGAGGGGCACAGTTTACAGCTAGGTTCTGGCAGTCATTTCATAAAGGTCTGGGGACGCAGATTAATTTGAGCACAGCATTCCATCCTCAGACAGACGGGCAGGCTGAACGTACAATTCAGACGCTCGAAGACATGCTACGAGCGTGTGTGTTAGATTTTGGGGGTAGCTGGGATGAACATCTTTCGTTAATCGAATTTGCTTATAATAACAGCTACCATTCAGCTATTCAGATGGCGCCTTTCGAGGCATTGTACGGGCGGAAATGTAGATCGCCAGTAGGCTGGTTTGAAATAGGAGAATCAGCATTAGTTGGCCCAGACATTGTTCGGCAGTCCGAGGAAAAGATAAAGCTTATCCGAGAACGTTTACTGACCGCTCAGAGCCGCCAGAAGTCATATGCAGATAGGCGGCGCAGAAATCTAGAATTTTCGGTAAATGACTGGGTATATCTGAAAGTGTCCCCGATGAAAGGGGTAATGAGGTTTGGCAAGAAAGGCAAGCTTAGCCCAAGATTCATTGGGCCGTATCAGATTCGGCGGAGAATAGGCCGCGTGGCATACGAGCTGAACTTGCCTCCAGAGTTAGCGTCGGTTCACCCAGTATTCCATGTTTCTATATTAAGAAAGTTCGTAGGGGACCCTTCTACAGTAGTTCCAGTCCAGGATGTTCAGGTCACAGAGGAGTTAGCCTATGAAGAGGTTCCCGTAGCTATCTTAGACAGACAGATTCGCAGGCTGAGAACTAAAGATGTTGCATCTGTCAAAGTATTGTGGCGTAATAGAAATCGGGAGGAAATGACGTGGGAGGCTGAAGAAGATATGAAAACCAGATATCCTCACCTATTTCAGGCCTAGTCAGATGACAGGTAAGTCCGTATCATTACTTATACAGTATCTTACGATTGTATGTTTGTAAATGATAAAGAAGAAGTGATATTTAGTTGTCCAGTGAATCTTAGAATATTGTGTGCAGTGCCTGTGTTGGACTTTTCTGCATTTCAGGTTTTTTGCGATAATCTATATCATAGGGGAAACTCTGCCAAAATTTTTCTAGAAAAGTAAAGCAAGCAGTCCTCTAGATAACAGTGTACATTCGAGGACGAATGTTCTTAAGGGGGGGAGAATGTTATACCCCGTAGAATTCCCGGCACGTAGATGACCTATTCCCACTTTGGTCAAGCATATTTGAAGGCCATACGTGTTGGATAAAGGCCGGGGAAAAGATCGGACGAGAAGCCCGTCGAACCATCGCGGAAGGAGCCGAGGCAGAGCCCCTCCACGATGGCAGCGTGTCACGGAGGAGAGGCCTCCGCGATGGCTCCGTGACACGTTGGCCTTGTCCAGGCCCAAGTATATAAAGCCCCCACTTCGGTTTAAACTCATTTATCACTTAATAAATTTCCAGAAAACGCAGTGAACAGAGGGAAAACGAAGGAAAATTATAAATTATCGTCCGATTACGCTGCCAAACGCTGCCCAAACTCAAATTAATCCTAGATACCAAGGTATTTAGCAGCAGAGAGCATTTCTACGGAATTAGTTTCGTGAAATACGGCCGACGAATCGGCGAGCCTCCGAACTAAAGTAAGTAGAATTGCTCTAAATTAATGTCTATGTGTTCCTAGCTGAGAAGTGAATACTTCTCCCTTCTGGGCCGCTGAAAAATAGCGAGTTTTCGACCATCTTTCGATAAGTCTAAGTTTAGGCTATAAACTATATCGAAAGTAACGTCGCTCTTTACAATAAAGTTGTATTTAGTATTGATTGACGTATTTATGAATGCAGTTGGGAGAAAATAATTGAAGTACCGGCCGAGCCTCGTCCGACGGACGAATAATTCAAAGATAAGGTATGTAAAGTTAAGTTTCCTCGGCAAGTTGAGTAACATTGAAGCAGTATAGTAATTTACAGACCAGTAGAATGTTCAGAAATCGATTATTGTGTTATTTTAAAGATTGGTGCAATATGAGAAGTTTTGGGTTGTAACGTGTACGATACCTATCCGTATGATATAGATTCGGACGTAAGTGATTAAGATTGCCCAGTATATTCAGTATATGATGTAATATGCCATGTTAAGATATGGTTGTGTTTAGCTGAAGCCTCGTGAAGTAGTACAGTATCCGTAAAGCATTCCAGACATAGAATAGTAACTAAATAAAGTTTAGAAAGCATGTTAGAAATAGGAAATCATGTTAATACAGAAACTCAGTAAACAGCATAGCTTTCAGCAGAAACACCCTCTTGTATAGCCTTTGCTCCAGTATAGTTTGACAGGAGACTATATTCATATTTATACTTACCTGTCTCAGCATGTATCAGACACCTACAGATTACTATTATTATCTCAGCATGTGATTTATATGATACCTTACCCCTGTTAGCCTTAGCTTGTGAGATACACAGACAGCATGACTAGTTGAGACCGTTGTATTGATTGGGGTTGGATTACCTAGCATCCCTGACCGCCCAGGGTTAATAGCTGTATCGACTCGTCCGCCAGAGGACGAGGATACGTCACTCTACGGAGTGATATGCCGTCCCGCAAGGGGACGAAGATGGGATGCTAGTTTCCCCATATTGTGCCTTGGTCGGCCCTTATACACCCCCGTCGAGCGGGTACGCCCGGGGTGTTGATTTTAGAGTCCTTCGAACTTAGGTACAGTTATAGTCAGGGGCTCAGCGAGCCCAAGTGCATACCCAGGGACTGGTAGGATGCTTACAGCCACTATAGGAGATGGGATGACCGGGGTAGGGGTATAGATTCTGTGTTGATTGTACCTCCCGGCTTATGGGGGCCGGGCAAGGTTATGTATGTCATGTTATGTTACATTAGACATGAGTAGATTAGTAGTAGAATGATACGTCTCCAGACACGACACCTACTCCTCCCAGTATGATTGAGAACAGGTACGACTTACATCTTCAGACAGATCATCTAGTTCTTCCTGTTTCAGTTTCGTCAGTTATATTATTGATACAGATATCTTTTTCAGTTGTTGCTTTACATACTCAGTACCAGCGGTACTGACGCCCGGTGGGGCGCTGCATTACTTGCCTGCAGGTACTCTTAGACGAGCAGGCGATTCTACGTGACTCCCTGTCAGCGGTTGAGTATTCAGCTCCAGTTATCCGGAGGCTGAATTTCAGAGGTGTAGTTCAGTTCTTTTTGTTGTATATTATGGGTAGGTCGGGGCCCTGTCCCGATCAGTTCTATTACTATTCCTAGAGGCTTGCAGTCTGTATGTATTCCCTGTGGTCAGATGAGCCGGTCGTGTGGGGCCGTGCAGTTGTATAGTTGCCTTTACTCTTTCTTTCTTATGTTGGCCGTGTGGGGCCATAGTTTATCAGTAGTGGTGACCTTGCCGGTCACGTAGTTTTTTTAGTATGTTATGTTTGAGTCGCGGATAACTAGACAGCATGGTGGCCTTGTCGGCCCGCATAGGTTCCCCTGAATTACTATGTTTCTGATCAGCTGCTAGTGCAGGTACAGAAGGCTATAGGCCAATAGGCCGGGGGCTGTATTTACAGCCGTTATATAGCCCTTTGTTTCCAGAAATGTGAGTTAGAGCCAGCCAGGCACCAGATGTGCCCAGGCTTCGCAGTCCAGCAGGTCAGGTCCTAGTAGGGCACCAGGTGCCAGTAATACCCCCCAAGGCGGGGTGTGACACGGTCGATCAAATCTCCAGAAATCCGTGGGCTAACATACACCGAAAATTGTGAAAATGGTAAATTCTCATTTATGCGAAAAATAGTGATGCCGATCAAACGAAATGATAGGGCGCCCGTGACCAGGCCCCGCAGGCTGTGCACAGCCAAAATTTAGGGCCGAACGGAGGCGGTCGATAAAATCTCCAGAAATTCGTGGGCTAACATACACCGAAAATCGCGAAAATCGTAAATTCTCATTTATGCATAAAATAGTGATGCCGATCAAACGAAATGATAGGGCGCCCGTCACCAGTGCCCCGCGGGCTGCGCACAGCCAAAATTTGGGGCCGAACGGTGGCGGTCGATCAAATATCCAGAAATCCATGGGCTAAAACGCACTGTAAAGTTTGAAAGTTAGCTACATAGGCGCACTATGCTAGTGTCGACGGACCGGCCGACATCGGATGTCACATGCTAACCTATGTCGAGACCCAACGCCCATCGATCAATGCCCAGCGATTGAAAATTTAAAAGGAAACACCTATGCTTTTCCTTATGATATAAAGAAAATGCTAGAGATTAGTGGTGGTAGTGCTGGCCTACCATGGTCGCTTGCCATGGTGGTGTCGGTGTGGTGGGTCGTTAGGACCAGTTTTTAAATTAAAATTGTCAACCATATTGGGAAATATGTTGAAATGAGTGCGATAGAGGCATATTTTTAGAAAAATGGCTCGGCCAAACCGCCTTATGGCGGTTTGTCCAGATAGATCTCGAAAAAATACACAAAATGAAAAAACAAATCGCGTAAAACGGATAATCCAGCCCAAAGTTATGATCATTTAGATAATATGTCTCTAATGAACTCTTTTTCCGTCGATTATATTACAGTTTTAACAACATTATGTAAGATCTCATCAAAAGACTTGCATCTCGGCAGTTCTTATTTTGTTAATAAAGAGCTAACACACACCAAAAATCGTGAAAATCGTAAATTCTCATTTACGCAAAAAATAGTGATGCCGATCAAACGAAATGATAGGACTATCTAAATTCTGATTTCTTATTCTTATCTCTTTCTATACTATATTGATTCTTTACTGATTAACGTAATGAATTGATTTAAAACCGAAGTGGGGCTTATATATAATAGAAACTATAAATCGCATGAATGCGATTTATAAGTTGCATTTTCCGAATGCAATTTATAAGTCGCATTCCTGGAATGCGTTTTATAAGTTGCATTCCTGGAATGCGATCTATAAGTCGCATTTTGCCTTGCGACGCGCCGACTTGGCGCTTGTCCGATCTTTCCCCAGGCCTTTTTCTAGCATGTATGTCTTTCAAATACTCTTAACCAACACGCGAATAGGCCATCTATATACTAGAAATTTACGGGGTGTAACAGCGGATCAAACGAAATGATAGGGCGCCCGTCACCAGGACCCGCAGGCTGCGCACAGCCAAAATTTGTGGCCGAACGGAGGCGGTCGATCAAATATCAAGAAATCCATGGGCTAACATACACCGAAAATCGCAAAAATCGTAAATTCTTATTTATGCAAAAAATAGTGATGCCGATCAAACGAAATTATAGAGCACCCGTCACCAGGCCCCGCAGGCTGCGCACAGCCAAACTTTTGGGGCCAAACGGAGACGGTCGATCAAATCTCTAGAAATTCGTGGGCTAACATTCACCGAAAACCGAGAAAATCGTAAATTATCATTTATTCAAAAAATAGCGATTCCGATCAAACGAAATGATAGGGCGCCCGTCACCAGGCCCTGCAGGCTGCGCACAGCCAAAATTTGGGGCCGAACGGAGGCGGTTGATCTGATCTCGAAAAATCCGAAGGCTAACATACACCGAAAATCGAGAAAATCGTAAATTCTCATTTATGCGAAAAATAGTGATGCCGATCAAACGAAATGATAGGGCGCCCATCACCAGGCCCCGCAGGCTGTGCTCAGCCAAAATTTGGGGCCGAACGGAGGCGGTCGATCAAATCTCCAGAAATCCGTGGGCTAACATTCACCGAAAACCGAGAAAATCATAAATTGTCATTTATTCCAAAAATAGTGATGCCGATCAAACGAAATGATAGGGCGCCCGTCACCAGGCCCCGCAGGCTGCGCACAGCCAAAATTTGGGGCCAAACAGAGACGGTCGATCAAATCACCAAAAATTCGTGGGCTAACATACACCGAAAATACCGAAAATCATAAATTGTCATTTGTTCGAAAAATAGTAATGCCGATGAAACAAAATGATAGTGCGCCCGTCACCAGGCCTCGCAGGCTGCGCACAGCCAAACTTTTGCCGCCAAACGGAGACGGTCGATCAAATCTCCAGAAATCCGTGGGCAAACATTCTCCGAAAACCGCAAAAATCGTAAATTGTCATTTATTCAAAAAACAGTTATGCCTATCAAACGAAATGATAGGGCGCCCGTCACCAGGCCCCGCGGGCTGCGCACAGCCAAAATTTGGAGCCGAACGGAGGCGGTCGATCAAATCTCCAGAAATCCGTGGGCTAACATACACCGAAAATCGCGAAAATCGTAAATTCTCATTTATGCGAAATATAGTGATGCCGATCAAACGAAATGATAGGGCACCCGTCACCAGGCCACGCAGGCTGCGCACAGCCAAAATTTGGGGTCGAACGGAGGCGGTCGATCAAATCTCCAGAAATCCGTGGGCTAACATACACCGAAAATCGCAAAAATCGTAAATTCTCATTTATGCAAAAAATAGTGATGCCGATCAAACGAAATGATAGGGCGCCTGTCACCAGGCCTCGCAGGCTGCGCACAGCCAAAATTTGGGGTCGAACGGAGGCGGTCGATCAAATTTCCAGAAATTCGTGGGCTAACATACACCGAAAATCGAAAAAATCGTAAATTCTCGTTTATGCAAAAAATAGTGATGCCGATCAAACGAAATGATAGGGCGCCCGTCACCAGCGCCCCACGGGCTGCGCACAGCCAAAATTTGGGGCCGTAGGGAGGCGGTCGGTCAAATATCCAGAAATCCCTGGGCTAACACGCACTGAAAAGTTTGAAAGTTAGCTACATAGGCGCACTATGCTAGTGTCGACGGACCGGCCGACATCGGATGTCATATGCTAACCTATGTCGAGACCGAACGCCCATCGATCAATGCCCAGCGATCGAAAATTTAAAAGGAAACACCTATGCTTATCCTTATGATATAAAGAAAATGCTAGAGATTAGTGGTGGTAGTGCTGGCCTACCATGGTCGCTTTCCATGGTGGTGTCGGTTGTGGTGGGTCGTTAGTACCAGTTTTTAAATTAAAATTGTCAACCATATTGGGAAATATGTTGAAATGAGTGCTATAGAGGCATATTTTTAGAAAAATGGCTCGGCCAAAAAGCCTTATGGCGGTTTGTCCAGATAGATCTCGAAAAAATACACAAAATGAAAAAAAAAATCGTGTAAAACGGATAATCCAGCCCAAAGTTATGATCATTTAGATAATATGCCTCTAATGAACTCTTTTTCCGTCGATTATATTACAGTTTTAACAACATTATGTAAGATCTCATCAAAAGACTTGCATCTCGGCAGTTCTTATTTTGTTAATAAAGAGCTAACACACACCAAAAATTGCAAAAATCGTAAATTCTCATTTATGCAAAAAATAGTGATGCCGATCAAACGAAATGATAGGACTATCTAAATTCTGATTTCTTATTCTTATCTCTTTCTGTACTATATTGATTCTTTACTGATTACCGTAATGAATTGATTTAAAACCGAAGTGGAGCTTATATATAATAGAAACTATAAATCGCATTCAGGGAATGTGATTTATAAGTTGCATTTCCGAAATGCGATTTATAAGTCGCATTCCTAGAATGCGTTTTATACGTCGCATTCCTGCAATTCGATTTATAAGTCGCATTTTGCCTTGCGACGCGCCGACTTGGCGCTTGTCCGATCTTTCCCCGGGCCTTTTTCTAGCATGTATGTCTTTCAAATACTCTTAACCAACACGCGAATAGGCCATCTATATGCTAGAAATTTACGGGGTGTAACAGCGGATCAAACGAAATGATAGGGCGCCCGTCACCAGGCCCCGCAGGCTGCGCACAGCCAAAATTTGCGGCCGAACGGAGGCGGTCGATCAAATCTCAAGAAATCCGTGGGCTAACATACACCGAAAATCACAAAAATCGTAAATTCTCATTATGCAAAAAATAGTGATGCCGATCAAACGAAATTATAGAGCACCCGTCACCAGGCCCCGCAGGCTGCGCACAGCCAAACTTTTGGGGCCAAACGGAGAAGGTCGATCAAATCTCCAGAAATTCGTGGGCTAACATTCACCGAAAACCGAGAAAATCATAAATTATCATTTATTCAAAAAATAGCGATTCCGATTAAACGAAATGATAGGGCGCCCGTCACTAGGCCCCGCAGGCTGCGCACAGCCAAAATTTGGGGCCGAAGGGAGGCGGTCAATCTGATCTCGAGAAATCCCTGGGCTAACACGCACTGAAAAGTTTGAAAGTTAGCTACATAGGCGCACTATGCTAGTGTCGACGGACCGGCCGACATCGGATGTCACATGCTAACCTATGTCGAGACCGAACGCCCATCGATCAATGCCCAGCGATCGAAAATTTAAAAGGAAACACCTATGCTTATCCTTATGATATAAAGAAAATGCTAGAGATTAGTGGTGGTAGTGCTGGCCTACCATGGTCGCTTTCCATGGTGGTGTCGGCTGTGGTGGGTCGTTAGTACCAGTTTTTAAATTAAAATTGTCAACCATATTGGGAAATATGTTGAAATGAGTGCGATAGAGGCATATTTTTAGAAAAATGGCTCGGCCAAACCGCCTTACGGCGGTTTGTCCAGATATATCTCGAAAAAATACACAAAATGAAAAAAAAATCGCGTAAAACGGATAATCCAGCCCAAAGTTATGATCATTTAGATAATATGCCTCTAATGAACTCTTTTTCCGTCGATTATATTACAGTTTTAACAACATTATGTAAGATCTCATCAAAAGACTTGCATCTCGGCAGTTCTTATTTTGTTAATAAAGAGCTAACACACACCAAAAATTGCGAAAATCGTAAATTCTCATTTATGCAAAAAATAGTTATGCCGATCAAACGAAATGATAGGACTATCTAAATTCTGATTTCTTATTCTTATCTCTTTCTGTACTATATTGATTCTTTACTGATTACCGTAATGAATTGATTTAAAACTGAAGTGGGGCTTATATATAATAGAAACTATAAATCGCATTCAGGGAATGCGATTTATAAGTTGCATTTCCAAAATGCGATTTATAAGTCGCATTTTGCCTTGCGACGCGCTGACTTGGCGCTTGTCCGATCTTTCCCCGGGCCTTTTTCTAGCATGTATGTCTTTCAAATACTCTTAACCAACACGCGAATAGGTCATCTATATGCTAGAAATTTACGGGGTGTAACAGCGGATCAAACGAAATGATAGGGCGCCCGTCACCAGGCCCCGCAGGCTGCGCACAACCAAAATTTGCGGTCGAACGGAGGCGGTCGATCAAATCTCAAGAAATCCTTGGGCTAACATACACCGAAAATCGCAAAAATCGTAAATTCTCATTTATGCAAAAAATAGTGATGCCGATCAACGAAATTATAGAGCACCCGTCACCAGGCCCCGCAGGCTGCGCACAGCCAAACCTTTGGGGCCAAACGGAGACGGTCGATCAAATCTCCAGAAATTCGTGGGCTAACATTCACCGAAAACTGAGAAAATCGTAAATTATCATTTATTCAAAAAATAGCGATTCTGATTAAACGAAATGATAGGGCGCCCGTCACCAGGCCCCGCAGGCTGCGCACAGTTAAAATTTGGGGCCGAACGGAGGCGGTCGATCTGATCTCGAGAAATCCATAGGCTAACATGTCACACCCCACCTTGGGAGGGGGGCATGACTGGCACCTGGTGCCCTACTAAGACCTAACCTGCTAGACTGTTAAGCCTGGGCGCATCTGGCGCCTGGCTGGCTCTAACTCACATTTCTGGAAACAAAGGGCTATATAACGGCTGTAAATACAGCCCCCGGCCCATTGGCCTATAGCCTTCTGTACCTGTCTTAGCAGCTAGCCAGAAACATAGTAATTCAGGGAAACCTATACGGGTCGACAAGGCCACCATGCTGTCTAGTTATCTGCAACTTAATAATAAAGCACAAAAAGAAGCTACGTGACCGGCAAGGTCACCACTACTGACAACTATGGCCCCACACGACCATCACAAAAGTAAGAAAGAGTAAAGACAACTATACAACTGCACGGCCCCACACGACCGGCTCATCTGACCACAGGGATTTCATACAGAATGCAAGCCTCTAGGAATAGTAATAGAACTGATCGGGACAGGGCCCCGACCTACCCATGCTATATACAACAAAAGGAACTGAACTACACCTCTGAAATTCAGCCTCCGGATGACTGGAGCTGAATACTCAACCGCTGACAGGGAGTCACGTAGAATCGCCTGCTCGTCTAGGAGTACCTGCAGGCAAGTAATGCAGCTCCCCACTGGGCGTCAGTACCACTGGTACTGAGTATGTAAAGCAACTGAAATAATATAACTGAAAACAACATCTGAAAGCAATAATATGACTGATGAAGTAGAAGTAGGAGGAATAACTTAACTGTCTTATGAAGTAGATCGTACCTGTTCTTACTGATACCGAAGGAAGTAGGAATCATACCTGGAGGCGTATCATTCTACTACCAACCTACTCGCGTCTAATATAACATAGCATAGCATACATAACATAACATAGCACACACAAACCTTACCCGGCCCCCATAAGCCGGGAGGTACAATCAACACAGAATCTATGCCCCTACCCCGGTCATCCCATCTCCTATAGTGGCTGTAAGCATCCTGCCGGTCGCTGGGTATGCACTTGGGCTCGCTGAGCCCCTGACTATAACTGTATCTGAGTCCGAAGGACTCTAAATCAACACCCCGGGCGTACCCGCTCGACGGGGGTGTATAAGGGCCGACCAAGGCACAATATGGGGAAACTGGCATCCCATCTTCGTCCCCTTACGGGACGGCATATCACTCCATAGAGCGACGTATCCTCATCCTCTGGCGGACGAGTCGACACAGCTATTAACCCTGGGCGGTCAGGGATGCTAGGTAATCCAACCCCAATCAATACAATGGTCTCAACTAAACATGCTGTCTGTGTATCTCATAAGCTAAGATTAACAGGTGCAGGGTATCGTATAAATCACATACTGAGCTAATAATAGTAATCTGTAAGTGTTTGATACATGCTGAGACAGGTAAGTGTAAATGTAAATATAGCCTCCTGTCAAACTGTACTGGGGTAAAAGTTATACGAGGAGGTGTTTCTGCTGAAAGCTATACTGTTTACTAAGTTTCTGTGTTAACATAATTTCCTATTTTTAACATGCTTTCTAAACCATATACAGTTACTATTCTATATCTGGAATGCTTTACTGATACTGTACTACCTTGCGAGGTTTCAGCTAAACACAACAATATCTTAACATGGCATATTACATCACATACTGAATATAATGGGCAACCTTAACCACTTACGCCCGAATCTATATCGTACGGATAGGTATCGTACACGTTACAACCCAAAACTTCTCATATTGCACCAATATTCAAAATAACACGATAATCGATTTCTAAACATGCAACTGGTCTGTAAATTACTATACTGCTTCGAGGTTACTCAACTTGCCGAGGAAACTTAACTTTACATACCTTATCTTTGAATATTCGTCCGTCGGACGAGGCTCGGCCGGTACTTCAACTATTTTCTCCCAACTGCATTCATAAATACGTCAATCAATACTAAATACAACGTTATTGTAAAGAGCGACGTTACTTTCGATTTAATTTATAGCCTAAACTTAGGCTTATCAAAAGACGGTCAAAAACTCGCTATTTTTCAGTGGCCCAGAAAGGAGAAATATTTATTTCTCAGCTAGGAACACATAGACATTAATTTAGAGCAATTCTACTTACTTTAGTTCGGCGGCTCGCCAATTCGTCGGCCGTATTTCGCGAAACTAACTCCGTAGAAATGCTCTCTGCTGCTAAATACCTTGGTATCTAGGATTAATTTGGGTTTGGGCAGCGTTTGGCAACGTAATCGGACGAAAATATTTAATTTTCTTCGTCTTCCCTCTGTTTACTTACGTTTTCTGGAAATTTATTAAGTATATAATGATCTCAAACCGCAGTGGGGGCTTTATATACTTGGGCCTGGACAAGGGCAACGTGTCACGGAGCCATCGCGGAGGCCTCACCTCCGTGACACGCTGCCATCGCGGAGGGGCTCTGCCTCGGCTCCTCCCGCGATGGTTCGACGGGTTTCTCATCCGATCTTTTTCCCGGGCCTTTCCCTAGCACGTATGGCTTTCAAATATGCTTAACCAACGTGCGAATAGGTCATCTAAGTGCCGGGAATTCTACGGGGCATAACATAACATACACCGAAAATTGAGAAAATCGTAAATTCTCATTTATGTGAAAAATAGTGATGCCGATCAAACGAAATGATAGGGCGCCCGTCACCAGGCCCCGCAGGATGCGCACAGCAAAAATTTGGGGCCGAACGGAGGCGGTCGATCAAATCTCCAGAAATCCGTGGGCTAACATTCACCGAAAACCGAGAAAATCGTAAATTGTCATTTATTCCAAAAATAGTGATGCCGATCAAACGAAATGATAGGGCGCCCTTCACCAGGCCCCGCAGGCTGCGCACACCCAAAATTTGGGGCCAAACAGAGACGGTCGATCAAATCTCCAGAAATCCGTGGGCTAACATACACCGAAAATCATAAATTGTCATTTGTTCGAAAAATAGTAATGCCGATCAAACGAAATGATAGTGCGCCCGTCACCACGCCCCGCAGGCTGCGCATAGCCAAACTTTTGGGGCCAAACGGAGACGGTTGATCAAATCTCTAGAAATCCGTGGGCTAACATTCACCGAAAACCGCAAAAATCGTAAATTGTCATTTATTCAAAAAATAGTGATGCCTATCAAACGAAATGATAAGGCGCCCGTCACCAGGCCCCGCGGGCTATGCACAGCAAAAATTTGGAGCCGAACGGAGGCGGTCGATCAAATTTCCAGAAATCCGTGGGCTAACATACACCGAAAATCGCAAAAATCGTAAATTCTCATTTATGCGAAATATAGTGATACCGATCAAACGAAATGATAGGGCGCCCGTCACCAGGCCCCGCAGCCTGCGCACAGCAAAAATTTGGGGCCGAACGGAGGCGGTCGATCAAATCTCCAGAAATCCGTGGGCTAACATACACCGAAAATCGCAAAAATCGTAAATTCTCATTTATGCAAAAAATAGTGATGCCGATCAAACGAAATGATAGGGCGCCCATTACCAGGCCCCACAGGCTGCGCACAGCCAAAATTGGGGCCAAACAGAGACGGTCGATCAAATCTCCAGAAATCCGTGGGCTAACATACACCGAAAATCGAGAAAATCATAAATTGTCATTTGTTCGAAAAATAGTAATGCCGATCAAACAAAATGATAGGGCGCCCGTCACCAGCGCCCCGCGTGCTGCGCATAGCCAAAATTTGGGGCCGAACGGAGGCGGTCGATCAAATATCCAGAAATCCCTGGGCTAACACGCACTGAAAAGTTTGAAAGTTAGCTACATAGGCGCACTATGCTAGTGTCGACGGACCGGCCGACATCGGATGTCACATGCTAACCTATGTCAAGACCCAACGCCCATCGATCAATGCCCAGCGATCGAAAATTTAAAAGGAAACACCTATGCTTATCCTTATGATATAAAGAAAATGCTAGAGATTAGTGGTGGTAGTGCTGGCCTACCATGGTCGCTTGCCATGGTGGTGTCGGTTGTGGTGGGTCGTTAGGACCAGTTTTTAAATTAAAATTGTCAACCATATTGGGAAATATGTTGAAATGAGTGCGATAGAGGCATATTTTTAGAAAAATGGCTCGGCCAAACCGCCTTACGGCGGTTTGTCCAGATAGATCTCGAAAAAATACACAAAATGAAACAAAAAATCGCGTAAAACGTATAATCCAGCCCAAAGTTATGATCATTTAGATAATATGCCTCTAATGAACTCTTTTTCCGTCGATTATATTACAGTTTTAACAACATTATGTAAGATCTCATCAAAAGACTTGCATCTCGAGAGTTCTTATTTTGTTAATAAAGAGCTAACACACACCAAAAATCGCGAAAATCGTAAATTCTCATTTACGCAAAAAATAGTGATGCCGATCAAACGAAATGATAGGAGTATCTAAATTCTGATTTCTTATTCTTATCTCTTTCTGTACTATATTGTTCTTTACTGATTACCGTAATCAATAGATTTAAAACCGAAGTGGGGCTTATATATAATAGAAACTATAAATCGCATTCAGGGAATGCGATTTATAAGTTGCATTTTAGGAATACGATTTATAAGTCGCATTTCTGGAATGCGTTTTATAAGTCGCATTCCCGCAATGCGATGTATAAGTCGCATTTTGCCTTGCGACGCGCCGACTTAGCGCTTGTCCGATCTTTCCCCGGGCCTTTTTCTAGCATGTATGTCTATCAAATACTCTTAACCAACACGCGAATAGGCCATCTATATGCTAGAAATTTACGGGGTGTAACAGCGGATCAAACGAAATGATAGGGCGCCCGTCACCAGGCCCCACAGGCTGCGCACAGCCAAAATTTGCGGCCGAATGGAGGCGGTCGATCAAATCTCAAGAAATCCGTGGGCTAACATACAACGAAAATTGCAAAAATCGTAAATTCTCATTTATGCAAAAAATAGTTATGCCGATCAAACGAAATTATAGAGCACCCGTCACCAGGCCCCGCAGGCTGCGCACAGCCAAACTTTTGGGGCCAAACGGAGACGGTCGATCAAATGTCCAGAAATTCGTGGGCTATTCACCGAAAACTGAGAAAATCGTAAATTATCATTTATTCAAAAAATAGCGATTCCGATCAAACGAAATGATAGGGCGCCCGTCACCAGGCCCCGCAGGCTGCGCACAGCCAAAATTTGAGGCCGAACGGAGGCGGTCGATCTGATCTCGAGAAATCGGTAGGCTAACATACACCGAAAATCGAGAAAATCGTAAATTCTCATTTATGCGAAAAATAGTGATGCCGATCAAACGAAATGATAGGACTATCTAAATTCTGATTTTTATTCTTATCTCTTTCTGTACTATATTGATTCTTTACTGATTACCGTAATCAATTGATTTAAAACCGAAGTGGGGCTTATATATAATAGAAACTATAAATCGCATTCAGGGAATGCGATTTATAAGTTGCATTTTCGGAATGCAATTTAGAAGTCGCATTCCTGAAATGCGTTTTATAAGTTGCATTCCCGCAATGCGATTTATAAGTCGCATTTTGCCTTGCGACGCGCCGACTTGGCGCTTGTCCGATCTTTCCCCGGGCCTTTTTCTAGCATGTATGTCTTTCAAATACTCTTAACAAACGCGCGAATAGGCCATCTATATGCTAGAAATTTACGGGGTGTAACAGCGGATCAAACGAAATGATAGGGCGCCCGTCACCAGGCCCCGCAGGCTGCGCACAACTAAAATTTGCGGCCGAACGGAGGCGGTCGATCAAATCTCAAGAAATCCGTGGGCTAACATACACCGAAAATCGCAAAAATCGTAAATTCTCATTTATGCAAAAAATAGTTATGTCGATCAAACGAAATTATAGAGCACCCGTCACCAGGACCCGCAGGCTGCGCACAGCCAAACTTTTGGGGCCAAATGGAGACGGTCGATCAAATGTCCAGAAATTCGTGGGCTAACATTCACCGAAAACCGAGAAAATCGTAAATTATCATTTATTCAAAAAATAGCGATTCCGATCAAACGAAATGATAGGGCGCCCGTCACCAGGCCCCGCAGGCTGCGCACAGCCAAAATTTGGAGCCGAACGGAGGCGGTCAATCTGATCTCGAGAAATCCGTAGGCTAACATACACCGAAAATCGAGAAAATCGTAAATTTTCATTTATGCGAAAAATAGTGATGCCGATCAAACGAAATGATAGGGCGCCCGTCACCAGGCCCCGCAGGCTGCGTACAGCGAAAATTTGGGGCCGAACGGAGGCGGTCGATCAAATCTCCAGAAATCCGTGGGCTAACATTCACCGAAAATCGAGAAAATTGTAAATTGTCATTTATTCCAAAAATAGTGATGCCGATCAAATGAAATGATAGGGCGCCCGTCACCAGGCCCCGCAGGCTGCGCACAGCCAAAATTTGGGGCCTAACAGAGACGGTCGATCAAATCTCCAGAAATCCGTGGGCTAACATACACCGAAAATCCCGAAAATCATAAATTGTCTTTTGTTCGAAAAATAGTAATGCCGATCAAACGAAATGATAGCGCGCCCGTCACCAGGCTCCACAGGCTGCGCACAGCTAAACTTTTGGGGCCAAACGGAGACGGTCGATCAAATCTCCAGAAATCCGTGGGCTAACATTGACCGAAAACCGCGAAAATCGTAAATTGTCATTTATTCGAAAAATAGTGATGCCTATCAAACAAAATGATAGTGCGCCCGTCACCAGGCCCCACGGGCTGCGCACAGCTAAAATTTGGAGCCGAACGGAGGCGGTCGATCAAATCTCCAGAAATCCGTGGGCTAACATACACCGAAAATCGCAAAAATCGTAAATTCTCATTATGCAAAAAATAGTGATGCCGATCAAACGAAATGATAGGGCGCCCGTCACCAGGCCCCGCAGGCTGCGCACAGCCAAAATTTGGGGTCGAACGGAGGCGGTCGATCAAATCTCCAGAAATCCGTGGGCTAACATACACCGAAAATCGATAAAATCGAAAATTCTCATTTATGCGAAAAATAGTGATGCCGATCAAACGAAATGATAGGGCGCCCGTCACCAGGCCCCGCGGGCTGCGCACAGCCAAAATTTGGGGCCGAACGGAGGCGGTCGATCAAATATCCAGAAATCCCTGGGCTAACACGCACTGAAAAGTTTGAAAGTTAGCTACATAGGCGCACTATGCTAGTGTCGACGGACCGGCCGACATCGGATGTAACATGCTAACCTATGTCGAGACCCAACGCCCATCGATCAATGCCCAGCGATCGAAAATTTAAAAGGAAACACCTATGCTTATCCTTATGATATAAAGAAAATGCTAGAGATTAGTGGTGGTAGTGCTGGCCTACCATGGTCGCTTGCCATGGTGGTGTCGGTTGTGGTGGGTCGTTAGGACCAGTTTTTAAATTAAAATTGTCAACCATATTGGGAAATATGTTGAAATGAGTGTGATAGAGGCTTATTTTTAGAAAAATGGCTCGGCCAAACCGCCTTACGGCGGTTTGTCCAGATAGATCTCAAAAAAATACACAAAATGAAAAAAAAATCGCGTAAAACGTATAATCCAGCCCAAAGTTATGATCATTTAGATAATATGCCTCTAATGAACTCTTTTTCCGTCGATTATATTACAGTTTTAACAACATTATGTAAGATCTCATCAAAAGACTTGCATCTCGGCAGTTCTTATTTTGTTAATAAAGAGCTAACACACACCAAAAATCGCAAAAATCGTAAATTATCATTTATGCAAAAAATAGTGATGCCGATCAAACGAAATAATAGGACTATCTAAATTCTGATTTCTTATTCTTATCTCTTTCTGTACTATATTGATTCTTTACTGATTACCGTAATGAATAGATTTAAAACCGAAGTGGGGCTTATATATAATAGAAACTATAAATCGCATTCAGGGAATGCGATTTATAAGTTGCATTTCTGAAATACGATTTATAGTTCGCATTCCTAGAATGCGTTTTATAAGTCGCATTCCCGGAATGCGATTTATAAGTCGCATTTTGCCTTGCGACGTGCTAAGAAAGTCGCATTTTGCCTTGCGACGCGCCGACTTGGCGCTTGTCCGATCTTTCCCCGGGCCTTTTTCTAGCATGTATGTCTTTCAAATACTCTTAACCAACACGCGAATAGGCCATCTATAGCTAGAAATTTACGGGGTGTAACAGCGGATCAAACGAAATGATAGGGCGCCCGTCACCAGGCCCCGCAGGCTGCGCACAGCCAAAATTTGGGGCCGAACGGAGGCGGTCGATCAAATCTCAAGAAATTCGTGGGCTAACATACACCGAAAATCGAGAAAATCGTAAATTCTCATTTATGCAAACAATAGTGATGCCGATCAAACGAAATTATAGAGCACCCGCCACCAGGCCCCGCAGGCTGCGCACAGCCAAACTTTTGGGGCCAAACGGAGACGGTCGATCAAATCTCCAGAAATTCGTGGGCTAACATTCACCGAAAACCGAGAAAATCATAAATTATCATTTATTCAAAAAATAGTGATGCCGATCAAACGAAATGATAGGGCGCCCGTCACCAGGCTGCGCACAGCCAAAATTTGGGGCCGAACGGAGGCGGTCGATCTGATCTCGAGAAAATCCGTGGGCTAACATACACCGAAAATTGAGAAAATCGTAAATTCTCATTTATTCGAAAAATAGTGATGCCGATCAAATGAAATGATAGGGCGCCCGTCACCAGGCCCCGCAGGCTGCGCACAGCCAAAATTTGGTGCCGAACGGAGGCGGTCGATCAAATCTCCAGAAATCCGTGGGCTAACATTCACCGAAAATCGAGAAAATTGTAAATTGTCATTTATTCCAAAAATAGTGATGCCGATCAAACGAAATGATAGGGCGCTCGTCACCAGGCCCCGCAGGCTGCGCACAGCCAAAATTTGGGGCCAAACAGAGACGGTCGATCAAATCTCCAGAAATCCGTGGGCTAACATACACCGAAAATACCGAAAATCATAAATTGTCATTCTTTCGAAAAATAGTAATGCCGATCAAACGAAATGATAGCGCGCCCTTCACCAGGCCCCGCACGCTGCGCACAGCAAAACTTTAGGGGCCAAACGGAGACGGTCGATCAAATCTCCAGAAATCCGTGGGCTAACATTGACCGAAAACCGCGAAAATCGTAAATTGTCATTTATTCGAAAAATAGTGATGCCTATCAAACGAAATGATAGTGCGCCCGTCACCAGGCCCCGCGGGCATCGCACAGCCAAAATTTCGAGCCGAACGGAGGCGGTCGATCAAATCTCCAGAAATCCGTGAGCGTTACACCGAAAATCGCAAAAATTGTAAATTCTCATTTATGCAAAAAATAGTGATGCCGATCAAATAAAATGATAGGGCGCCCGTCACCAGGCTCCGCAGGCTGCGCACAGCCAAAATTTGGGGCCGAACGGAGGCGGTCGATCTGATCTCGAGAAATCCGTGGGCTAACATACATCGAAAATCGAGAAAATCGTAAATTCTCATTTATTCAAAAAATAGTGATGCCGATCGAACGAAATGATAGGGCGCCCGTCACCAGGCCCCGCAGGCTGCGCACAGCCAAAATTTGGGGCCAAACGGAGACGGTCGATCAAATCTCCATAAATTCATGGGCTAACATTCACCGAAAACTGAGAAAATCGTAAATTATCATTTATTCAAAAAATAGTGATGCCGATCAAACGAAATGATAGGGCGCCCGTCACCAGGCCCCGCAGGCTGCGCTCAGCCAAAATTTGGGGCCGAACGGAGGCGGTCGATCTGATCTCGAGAATTCCGTGGGCTAACATACACCGAAAATCGAGAAAACCAGATAGATCTCAAAAAAATACACAAAATGAAAAAAAAAATCGCGTAAAACGGATAATCCAGCCCAAAGTTATGATCATTTAGATAATATGCCTCTAATGAACTCTTTTTCCGTCAATTATATTACAGTTTTAACAACATTATGTAAGATCTCATCAAAAGACTTGCATCTCGGCAGTTCTTATTTTGTTAATAAAGAGCTAACACACACCAAAAATCGCAAAAATCGTAAATTCTCATTTATGCAAAAAATAGTGATGCCGATCAAACGAAATAATAGGACTATCTAAATTCTGATTTCTTATTCTTATCTCTTTCTGTACTATATTGATTCTTTACTGATTACCGTAATGAATAGATTTAAAACCGAAGTGGGGCTTATATATAATAGAAACTATAAATCGCATTCAGGGAATGCGATTTATAAGTTGCATTTCTGAAATACGATTTATAGTTCGCATTCCTAGAATGCGTTTTATAAGTCGCATTCCCGGAATGCGATTTATAAGTCGCATTTTGCCTTGCGACGTGCTAAGAAAGTCGCATTTTGCCTTGCGACGCGCCGACTTGGCGCTTGTCCGATCTTTCCCCGGGCCTTTTTCTAGCATGTATGTCTTTCAAATACTCTTAACCAACACGCGAATAGGCCATCTATAGCTAGAAATTTACGGGGTGTAACAGCGGATCAAACGAAATGATAGGGCGCCCGTCACCAGGCCCCGCAGGCTGCGCACAGCCAAAATTTGGGGCCGAACGGAGGCGGTCGATCAAATCTCAAGAAATTCGTGGGCTAACATACACCGAAAATCGAGAAAATCGTAAATTCTCATTTATGCAAACAATAGTGATGCCGATCAAACGAAATTATAGAGCACCCGCCACCAGGCCCCGCAGGCTGCGCACAGCCAAACTTTTGGGGCCAAACGGAGACGGTCGATCAAATCTCCAGAAATTCGTGGGCTAACATTCACCGAAAACCGAGAAAATCATAAATTATCATTTATTCAAAAAATAGTGATGCCGATCAAACGAAATGATAGGGCGCCCGTCACCAGGCTGCGCACAGCCAAAATTTGGGGCCGAACGGAGGCTGTCGATCTGATCTCGAGAAAATCCGTGGGCTAACATACACCGAAAATTGAGAAAATCGTAAATTCTCATTTATTCGAAAAATAGTGATGCCGATCAAATGAAATGATAGGGCGCCCGTCACCAGGCCCCGCAGGCTGCGCACAGCCAAAATTTGGTGCCGAACGGAGGCGGTCGATCAAATCTCCAGAAATCCGTGGGCTAACATTCACCGAAAATCGAGAAAATTGTAAATTGTCATTTATTCCAAAAATAGTGATGCCGATCAAACGAAATGATAGGGCGCTCGTCACCAGGCCCCGCAGGCTACGCACAGCCAAAATTTGGGGCCAAACAGAGACGGTCGATCAAATCTCCAGAAATCCGTGGGCTAACATACACCGAAAATACCGAAAATCATAAATTGTCATTCTTTCGAAAAATAGTAATGCCGATCAAACGAAATGATAGCGCGCCCTTCACCAGGCCCCGCACGCTGCGCACAGCAAAACTTTAGGGGCCAAACGGAGACGGTCGATCAAATCTCCAGAAATCCGTGGGCTAACATTGACCGAAAACCGCGAAAATCGTAAATTGTCATTTATTCGAAAAATAGTGATGCCTATCAAACGAAATGATAGTGCGCCCGTCACCAGGCCCCGCGGGCATCGCATAGCCAAAATTTCGAGCCGAACGGAGGCGGTCGATCAAATCTCCAGAAATCCGTGAGCTAACATACACCGAAAATCGCAAAAATTGTAAATTCTCATTTATGCAAAAAATAGTGATGCCGATCAAATAAAATGATAGGGCGCCCGTCACCAGGCCCCGCAGGCTGCGCACAGCCAAAATTTGGGGCCGAACGGAGGCGGTCGATCTGATCTCGAGAAATCCGTGGGCTAACATACATCGAAAATCGAGAAAATCGTAAATTCTCATTTATTCGAAAAATAGTGATGCCGATCGAACGAAATGATAGGGCGCCCGTCACCAGGCCCCGCAGGCTGCGCACAGCCAAAATTTGGGGCCAAACGGAGACGGTCGATCAAATCTCCAGAAATTCATGGGCTAACATTCACCGAAAACCGAGAAAATCGTAAATTATCATTTATTCAAAAAATAGTGATGCCGATCAAACGAAATGATAGGGCGCCCGTCACCAGGCCCCGCAGGCTGCGCTCAGCCAAAATTTGGGGCCGAACGGAGGCGGTCGATCTGATCTCGAGAATTCCGTGGGCTAACATACACCGAAAATCGAGAAAACCAGATAGATCTCAAAAAAATACACAAAATGAAAAAAAAAATCGCGTAAAACGGATAATCCAGCCCAAAGTTATGATCATTTAGATAATATGCCTCTAATGAACTCTTTTTCCGTCGATTATATTACAGTTTTAACAACATTATGTAAGATCTCATCAAAAGACTTGCATCTCGACAGTTCTTATTTTGTTAATAAAGAGCTAACACACACCAAAAATCGCGAAAATCGTAAATTCTCATTTATGCAAAAAATAGTGATGCCGATCAAACGAAATGATAGGACTATCTAAATTCTGATTTCTTATTCTTATCTCTTTCTTTACTATATTGATTCTTTACTGATTACCGTAATGAATTGATTTAAAACCGAAGTGGGGCTTATATATAATAGAAACTATAAATCGTATTTAGGGAATGCGATTTATAAGTTGCATTTCCGGAATGCGATTTATAAGTTGCATTCCTGAAATGCGTTTTATAAGTAGCATTCGCACAATGCGATTTATAAGTCGCATTCCGGCAATGCGATTTATAAGTTGCATTTTGCCTTGCGACGCACCGACTTGGCGCTTGTCCGATCTTTCCCCGGGCTTTTTTCTAGCATGTATGTCTTTCAAATACTCTTAACCAACACGCGAATAGGCCATCTATATGCTAGAAATTTACGGGGTGTAACAGCGGATCAAACGAAATGATAGGGCACCCATCACCAGGCCCCGCAGGCTGCGCCCAGCAAAAATTTGGGGTCGAACGGAGGCGGTCGATCAAATCTCCAGAAATTCGTAGGCTAACATACACCGAAAATCGAGAAAATCGAAAATTCTCATTTATGCGAAAAATAGTGATGCCGATCAAACGAAATGATAGGGCGCCCGTCACCAGCGCACAACCAAAATTTGGGGCCGAACGGAGGCGGTCGATCAAATATCCAGAAATCCCTGGGCTAACACGCACTGAAAAGTTTGAAAGTTAACTACATAGGCGCACTATGCTAGTGTCGACAAACCGGCCGACATCGGATGTCACATGCTAACCTATGTCGAGACCCAACGCCCATCGATCAATGCCCAGCGATCGAAAATTTAAAAGGAACACCTATGCTTATCCTTATGAGATAAAGAAAATGCTAGAGATTAGTGGTGGTAGTGCTGGCCTACCATGGTCGCTTGCCATGGTGGTGTCGGTTGTGGTGGGTCATTAGGACCAGTTTTTAAATTAAAATTGTCAACCATATTGGGAAATATGTTGAAATGAGTGCGATAGAGGCATATTTTTAGAAAAATGACTCTGCCAAACCGGCTTATGGCAGTTTGTCCAGATAGATCTCGAAAAAATACACAAAATGAAACAAAAAATAGCGTAAAACGGATAATCTAGCCCAAAGTTATGATCATTTAGATAATATACCTCTAATGAACTTTTTTTCCGTCGATTATATTACAGTTTTAACAACATTATGTAAGATCTCATCAAAAGACTTGCATCTCAGCAGTTCTTATTTTGTTAATAAAGAGCTAACACACACCAAAAATCACGAAAATCGTAAATTCTCATTTATGCAAAAAATACTGATGCCGATCAAACAAAATGATAGGGAGCCCGTCACCAGGCACCGCAGGCTACGCACAGCCAAAATTTGGAGCCGAACGGAGGCGGTCGATCAAATCTCCAGAAATCCGTGGGCTAACATACACCGAAAATCGCGAAAATCGTAAATTCTCATTTATGCGAGAAATAGTGACGCCGATCAAACGAAATGATAGGGCGCCCGTCACCAGCGCCCCGCAGGCTGCGCACAGCCATAATTTGTGGCCAAACGGAGGCGGTCGATCAAATCTCCAGAAATCCGTCGGCTAACATACACCGAAAATCAAGAAAATCGTAAATTCTCATTTATGCGAAAAATAGTGATGCCGATCAAACGAAATAATAGGGCGCCCGTCACCAAGCCCCGCAGGCTGCACACAGCCAAAATTTGGGGTCGAACGGAGGCGGTCGATGAAATCTCCAGAAATCCGTGGGCTAACATACACCGAAAATCCCGAATATCATAAATTATCATTTGTTAGAAAAATAGTAATGCCGATCAAACGAAATGATAGCGCGCCCGTCACCAGGCCCCGCAGGCTGCACGCAGCCAAACGTTTGGGGCCAAACGGAGACGGTCGATCAAATCTTCAGAAATCCGTGGGCTAACATTCACCGAAAACTGCGAAAATCGTAAATTGTCATTTATGCAAAAAATAGTGATGCCTATCAAATGAAATGATAGGGCGTCCGTCACCAAGCCCCGCGGCCTGCGCACAGCCAAAATTTGGGGCCGAACGGAGGCGGTCGATCAAATCTCCAGAAATCCGTGGGCTAACAACACCGAAAATCGCGAAAATCGTAAATTCTCATTTCTGCAAAAAATAGTGATGCCGATCAAACGAAATGATAGGGCGCCCATCACCAGGCCCCGCAGGCTGCGCACAACCAAAATTTGGGGCCGAACGGAGGCGGTCGATCTGATCTCGAGAAATCCGTAGGCTAACACACACCAAAAATTGAGAAAATCGTAAATTTTCATTTATGCGAAAAATAGTGATGCCGATCAAACGAAATGATAGGGCGCCCGTCACCAGGCCCCGCCGGCTGTGCACAGCTAAAATTTGGGGCCGAACGGAGGCGGTCGATCAAATCTCCAGAAATCTGTGGGCTAACATACACCGAAAATCGAGAAAATCGTAAATTATCATTTATGCGAAAAATAGTGATGCCGATCAAACGAAATGATAGGGCGCTCGTCACCAGCGCCTCGCGGGCTGCGCACAGCCAAAATTTGGGGCCGAATAGAGGCGGTCGATTAAATCTCGAAAAATTCATGGGCTAACATACACTGAAAATTGCGAAAATCGTAAATTCTCATTTATGCGAAAAATAGTGATGCTGATCAAACAAAATGATAGGGCGCCCATCACCAGGCCCCGCAGGCTGCGCACAGCCAAAATTTGGGGCCGAACGGAGGCGGTCGATCAAATCTCCAGAAATCCGTGGGCTAACATACACCGAAAATCGAGAAAATCTTAAATTCTCATTTATGCGAAAAATAGTGATGCCGATCAAACGAAATGATAGGGCGCCCGTCACCAGCGCCCCGCGGGCTGCGCACAGCCAAAATTTGGGGCCGAACGGAGGCGGTCGATAAAATATCCAGAAATCCCTGGGCTAACACGCACTGAAAAGTTTGAAAGTTAGCTACATAGGCGCATTATGCTAGTGTCGACGGACCGGCCGACATCGGATGTCACATGCTAACCTATGTCGAGACCCAACGCCCATCGATCAATGCCCAGCGATCGAAAATTTAAAAGAAAACACCTATGCTTATCCTTATGATATAAAGAAAATGCTAGAGATTAGTGGTGGTAGTGCTGGCCTACCATGGTCGCTTGCCATGGTGGTGTCGGTTGTGGTGGGTGTTAGGAACAGTTTTTAAATTAAAATTGTCAACCATATTGGGAAATATGTTGAAATGAGTGCGATAGAGGCATATTTTTAGAAAAATGGCTCGGCCAAACCGCCTTACGGCAGTTTGTCCAGATAGATCTCGAAAAAATACACAAAATGAAAAAAAATCGCATAAAACGGATAATCCAGCCCAAAGTTATGATCATTTAGATAATATGCCTCTAATGAACTCTTTTTCCGTCGATTATATTACAGTTTTAACAACATTATGTAAGATCTCATCGAAAGACTTGCATCTCGGCAGTTCTTATTTTGTTAATAAAGAGCTAACACACACCAAAAATCGCGAAAATCGTAAATTCTCATTTATGCAAAAAATAGTGATGCCGATCAAACGAAATGATAGGACTATCTAAATTCTGATTTCTTATTCTTATCTCTTTCTGTACTATATTGATTCTTTACTGATTACCGTAATCAATTGATTTAAAACCGAAGTGGGGCTTATATATAATAGAAACTATAAATCGCATTCAGGGAATGCGATTTATAAGTCGCATTTTGCCTTGCGACGCGCCGACTTGGCGCTTGTCCGATCTTTCCCCGGGCCTTTTTCTAGCATGTATGTCTTTCAAATACTCTTAACCAACACGCGAATAGGCCATCTATATGCTAGAAATTTACGGGATGTAACAGCGGATCAAACAAAATGATAGGGGGCCTGTCACCAGGCCCCGTAGGCTGCGCACAGCCAAAATTTGGGGCCGAACGGAGGCGGTCGATCAAATCTCAAGAAATCGGTGGGCTAACATACACCGAAAATCGCAAAAATCGTAAATTCTCATTTATGAAAAAAATAGTTATGCCGATCAAACGAAATTATAAAGCACCCGTTACCAGGCCCCGCAGGCTGCGCACAGCCAAACTTTTGGGGCCAAACGGAGACGGTCGATCAAATCTCCAGAAATCTGTGGGCTAACATTCACCGAAAACCGAGAAAATCGTAAATTATCATTTATCCAAAAAATAGTGATGCCGATCAAACAAAATGATAGGGCGCCCGTCACCAGGCCTCGCAGGCTGTGCACAGCTAAAATTTGGGGCGAACGGAGGCGGTCGATCTGATCTCGAAAATCCGTGGGCTAACATACACCGAAAATCAAGAAAATCGTAAATTCTCATTTATGCAAAAAAAAGTGATGCCGATCAAACAAGATGATAGGGCGCCCGTCACCAGGCCCCGCCGACTGCGCACAGCCAAAATTTGGGGCCGAACATAGGCGGTCGATCAAATCTCCAGAAATCCGTGGGCTAACATACACCGAAAATCGAGAATATCGTAAATTATCATTTATACGAAAAATAGTGATGCCGATCAAACGAAATGATAGGGCGCCCGGCACCAGCGCCTCGCGGTCTGCGCACAGCCAAAATTTGGGGTGGAACAGAGGCGGTCGATTAAATCTCGAAAAATCCGTGGACTAACATACACCGAAAATTGTGAAAATCGTAAATTCTCATTTATGCGAAAAATAGTGATGCCGATCAAACGAAATGATAGGCCGCCGGTCACCAGGCCCCGCCGGCTGCGCACAACAAAAATTTGGGCCGAACGGAGGCAGTCGATCAAAACTCCAGAAATCCGTGGGCTAACATACACCGAAAATCGAGAAAATCATAAATTCTCATTTATGCGAAAAATAGTGATGCCGATCAAACGAAATGACAGGGCGCCCGTCACCAGGCTCCGCGGGCTGCGCACAACCAAAATTTGGGGCCGAACAGAGGCGGTCGATTAAATCTCAAAAAATCTGTGGGCTAACATACACTGAAAATTGCAAAAATCATAAATTCTCATTTATGCGAAAAATAGTGATGCCGATCAAACGAAATAATAGGGCGCCCGTCACCAGGCCCCGCCAGCTGCGCACAGCCAAAATTTGGGGCCGAACGGAGGCGGTCGATCAAATCTCCAGAAATCCGTGGGGCTAACATACACCGAAAATCGAGAAAATCGTAAATTATCATTTCTGCGAAAAATAGTGATGCGGATCAAACGAAATAATAGGGCGCCCGTCACCAGTGCCTCGCGGGCTGCGCACAGCCAAAATTTGGGGCCGAACAGAGGCGGTCGATTAAATCTCGAAAAATCCGTGGGCTAACATACACTGAAAATTGCGAAAATCGTAAATTCTCATTTAAGCGAAAAATAGTGGTGCCGATCAAACAAAATGATAGGGCGCCCATCACCAGGCCCCGCAGGCTGCGCACAGCCAAAATTTGGGGCCGAACGGAGGCGGTCGATCAAATCTCCAGAAATTTGTGGGCTAACATACACCGAAAATCGAGAAAATCTTAAATTCTCATTTATGCGAAAAATAGTGATGCCGATCAAATAAAATGATAGGGCGCCGTCACCAGCGCCCCGCGGGCTGCGCACAGCAAAAATTTGGGGCCGAATGGAGGCGGTCGATCAAATATCCAGAAATCCCTGGGCTAACACGCACTGAAAATTGCGAAAATCATAAATTCTCATTTATGCGAAAAATAGTGATGCCGATCAAACAACATGATAGGGAGCCCGTCACCAGGCCCCGCCGGCTGCGCACAGCTAAAATTTGGGGCCGAACGGAGGCGGTCGATCAAATCTCCAGAAATCCGTAGGTTAACATACACCGAAAATCGAGAAAATCATAAATTATCATTTCTGCGAAAAATAGTGATGCCGATCAAACGAAATGATAGGGCGCCCGTCACCAGTGCCTCGCGGGCTGCGCACAGCCAAAATTTGGGGCCGAACAGAGGCGGTCGATCAAATCTCCAGAAATCCGTGGGCTAACATTCACCGAAAATCGAGAAAATCGTAAATTGTCATTTATTCCAAAAATAGTGATGCCGATCAAATGAAATGATAGGGCGCCCGTCACCATGCCCCGCAGGCTGCGCACAGCCAAAATTTGGGGCCAAACAGAGACGGTCGATCAAATCTCCAGAAATCCGTGGGCTAACATTCACCGAAAATAACGAAAATCATAAATTGTAATTTGTTCGAAAAATAGTAATGCCGATCAAACGAAATGATAGCGCGCCCGTCACCAGGCCCCGCAGGCTGCACAGCCAAACTTTTGGGGCCGAACGGAGACGGTCGATCAAATCTCCAGAAATCCGTGGGCTAACATTGACCGAAAACCGCGAAAATCGTAAATTATCATTTATTTGAAAAATAGTGATGCCTATCAAATGAAATGATAGTGCGCCCGTCACCAGGCCCCGCGGGCTGTGCACAGCCAAAATTTGGAGCCGAACGGAGGTGGTCGATCAAATCTCCAGAAATCCGTGGGCTAACATACACCGAAAATCGCGAAAATCGTAAATTCTCATTTAGGCGAAAAATAGTGATGCCGATCAAATGAAATGATAGGGCGCCCGTGACCAGGCCCCGCAGGCTGCGCACAACCAAAATTTGGGGCCGAACGGAGGCGGTCGATCAAATCTCCTGAAATCCGTGGGCTAACATACACCGAAAATCGCAAAAATAGTAAATTCTCATTTATGCGAAAAATAGTGATGCCGATCAAACAAAATGATAGGGCGCCCATCACCAGGCCCCGCAGGCTGCGCACAGCCAAAATTTGGGGCCGAACGGAGGCGGTCGATCAAATCTCCAGAAATCCGTGGGCTAACATACACCGAAAATCGAGAAAATCGTAAATTATCATTTATGCGAAAAATAGTGATGCCGATCAAACGAAATGATAGGGCACCCGGCACCAGCGCCTCGCGGGCTGCGCACAGCCAAAATTTGGGGCCGAACAGAGGCGGTCGATTAAACCTCGAAAAATCCGTGGGCTAACATACACTGAAAATTGCGAAAATCGTAAATTCTCATTTATGCGAAAATAGTGATGCCGATCAAACGAAATGATAGGGCGCCGGTCACCAGGCCCCGCCGGCTGCGCACAGCAAAAATTTGGGGCCGAACGGAGGCAGTCGATCAAATCTCCAGAAATCTATGGGCTAACATACACCGAAAATTGAGAAAATCGTAAATTCTCATTTATGCGGAAAATAGTGATGCCGATCAAATGAAATGACAGGGTGCCCGTCACTAGTCTCCGCGGGCTACGCACAGCCAAAATTTGGGGCCGAACAGAGGCGGTCGATTAAATCTCAAAAAATCCGTGGGCTAACATACACCGAAAATTGCGAAAATCGTAAATTCTCATTTATGCGAAAAATAGTGATGCCGATCAAATGAAATGATGGGGCGCCCGTCACCAGGCCCCGCCGGCTGCGCACAGCCAAAATTTGGGGCCGAACGGAGGCGGTCGATCAAATCTCCAGAAATTCGTGGGCTAACATACACCGAAAATCGAGAAAATCGTAAATTATCATTTCTGCGAAAAATAGTGATGCCGATCAAACGAAATGATAGGGCGCCCGTCACCAGTGCCTCGCGGGCTGCGCACTGCCAAAATTTTGGTGCCGAATAGAGGCGGCCGATTAAATCTCGAAAAATACGTGGGCTAACATACATTGAAAATTGCGAAAATCGTAAATTCCCATTTATGCGAAAATTAGTGATGCCGATCAAACAAAATGATAGGGCGCCCGTCACCAGGCCCTGCCGGCTGCGCACAGCCAAAATTTGGGGCCGAACGGAGGCGGTCGATCAAATCTCCAGAAATTCGTGGGCTAACATACACCGAAAATCGCAAAAATCGTAAATTCTCATTTATGAAAAAAATAGTTATGCCGATCAAACGAAATTATAAAGCACTCGTCACCAGGCCCAGCAGGCTGCGCACAGCCAAACTGTTGGGGCCAAACGGAGACGGTCGATCAAATCTCCAGAAATCCGTGGGCTAACATTCACCGAAAACCGAGAAAATCGTAAATTATCATTTATTCAAAAAATAGTGATGCCGATCAAACGAAATGATAGGGCGCCCGTCACCAGGCCCCGCAGGCTGCGCACAGCCAAAATTTGGGCCCGAACGGAGGCGGTCGATCTGATCTCGAGAAATCCGTGGGCTAACATACACCAAAAATCGAGAAAATCGTAAATTCTCATTTATGCGAAAAATAGTGATGCCGATCAAACGAAATGATAGGGCGCCCGTCACCAGGCCCCGCAGGCTGCGCACAGCCAAAATTTGGGGCCAAACGGAGGCGGTCGATCAAATCTCCAGAAATCCGTGGGCTAACATTCACCGAAAACCGAGAAAATCGTAAATTATCATTTATTCCAAAAATAGTAATGTCGATCAAACGAAATGATAGGGCTCCCGTCACCAGGCCCCGCGGGCTGCGCACAGCCAAAATTTTGAGCCGAACGGAGGCGGTCGATCAAATCTCCAGAAATCCGTGGGGTAACATACACCGAAAATCGAGAAAATCGTAAATTATCATTTCTGCGAAAAATAGTGATACCGATCAAACGAAATGATAGGGCGCCAGTCACCAACGCATCGCGGGCTGCGCACAGCCAAAATTTGGGGCCGAACAGAGGCGGTCGATTAAATCTCGAAAAATCCGTGGGCTAACATACACCGAAAATACCGAAAATAATAAATTGTCATTTGTTCGAAAAATAGTAATGTCGATCAAACGAAATGATAGCGCGCCCGTCACCAGGCCCCGCAGGCTGCGCACAGCCAAACCTTTGGGGCCAAACGGAGACGGTCGATCAAATCTCCAGAAATCCGTGGGCTAACATTCACCGAAAACCGCGAAAATCATAAATTGTCATTAATTCAAAAAATAGTGATGCCTATCAAACGAAATGATAGGGCGCCCGTCACCAGGCCCCACGGGCTGCGCACAGCCAAAATTTGGAGCCGAACGGAGGCGGTCAATCAAATCTCCAGAAATCCGTGGGCTAACATACACCGAAAATCGCGAAAATCGTAAATTCTCATTTATGCGAAAAATAGTGATGCCGATCAAACGAAATGATAGGGCGCCCGTCACCAGGCTGCGCACAGCCAAAATTTGGGGCCAAACAAAGGCGGTCGATTAAATCTCGAAAAATCCGTGGGCTAACATACACCGAAAATACCGAAAATCATAAATTGTCATTTGTTCGAAAAATAGTAATGCCGATAAAATGAAATGATAGCGCGCCCATCACCAGGCCCCGCAGGTTGCGCACAGCCATACTCTTGGGGCCAAACGGAGACGGTCGATCAAATCTCCAGAAATCCGTGGGCTAACATACACCGAAAATCGCAAAAATTGTAAATTCTCATTTATGCAAAAAATAGTGATGCCGATCAAACGAAATTATAGAGCACCCGTCACCAGGCCCCGCAGGCTGCACACAGCCAAAATTTGCGGCCAAACGGAGACGTTCGATCAAATCTCCAGAAATCCGTGGGCTAGCATTCACCGAAAATTGAAAAAATCGTAAATTATCATTTATTCAAAAAATTGTGATGCCGATCAAACGAAATGATAGGGCGCCCGTCACCAGGCTGCGCACAGCCAAAATTTGGGGCCAAACAGAGACGGTCGATCAAATCTCCAGAAATCCGTGGGCTAACATTCACCGAAAATACCGAAAATCATAAATTGTCATTTGTTCGAAAAATAGTAATGCCGATCAAACAAAATGATAGCGCGCCCGTCACCAGGCCCCGCAGGCTACGCACAGCCAAACCTTTGGGGCCAAACGGAGACGGTCGATCAAATCTCCAGAAATCCGTGGGCTAACATTGACCGAAAACCGCGAAAATCGTAAATTATCATTTATTCGAAAAATAGTGATGCCTATCAAATGAAATGATAGTGCGCCCGTCACTAGGCCCCGCGGGCTGCGCACAGCCAAAATTTGGAGCCGAACGGAGGCGGTCGATCAAATCTCCAAAAATCCGTGGGCTAACATACACCGAAAATCGCAAAAATCGTAAATTCCCACTTAGGCGAAAAATAGTGATGCCGATCAAATGAAATGATAGGGCGCCCGTGACCAGGCCCCGCAGGCTGCGCACAGCTAAAATTTGGGGCCGAACGGAGGCGGTCGATCAAATCTCCAGAAATCCGTGGGCTAACATACACCGAAAATCGCAAAAATAGTAAATTCTCATTTATGCAAAAAATAGTGATGCCGATCAAACGAAATGATAGGGCGCCCGTCACCAGGCCCCGCAGGCTGCGCACAGCCAAAATTTGGGGTCGAACGGAGGCGGTCGATCAAATCTCCAGAAATCCGTGGGCTAACATACACCGAAAATTGAGAAAATCGAAAATTCTCATTAATGCGAAAAATAGTGATGCCGATCAAACGAAATGATAGGGCGCCGGTCACCAGGCCCCGCCGGCTGCGCACAGCAAAAATTTGGGGCCAAACGGAGGCAGTCAATCAAATCTCCAGAAATCCATGGGCTAACATACACCGAAAATTGAGAAAATGGTAAATTCTAATTTATGCGAAAAATAGTGATGCCGATCAAGTGAAATGACAGGGCGCCCGTCACCAGGCTCCGCGGGCTGCGCACAGCCAAAATTTGGGGCCGAACAGAGGCAGTCGATTAAATCTCAAAAAATCTGTGGGCTAACATACACCGAAAATTGCGAAAATCGTAAATTCTCATTTATGCGAAAAATAGTGATGCCGATCAAACGAAATGATGGGGCGCCGGTCACCAGGCCCCGCCGGCTGCGCACAGCAAAAATTTGGGGCCGAACGGAGGCAGTCGATCAAATCTCCAGAAATCCGTGGGCTAACATACACCGAAAATTGAGAAAATCGTAAATTCTCATTTATGCGAAAAATAGTGATGCCGATCAAATGAAATGATAGGGCGCCCGTCACCAGGATCCGCGGGCTGCGCACAACCAAAATTTGGGGCCGAACAGAGGCGGTCGATTAAATCTCAAAAAATCTGTGGGCTAACATACACCGAAAATTCCAAAAATCGTAAATTCTCATTTATGCGAAAAATAGTGATGCCGATCAAACGAAATGATGGGGCGCCCGTCACCAGGCCCCGCCGGCTGTGCACAGCCAAAATTTGGGGCCGAACGGAGGCGGTCGATCAAATCTCCAGAAATCCGTGGGCTAACATACACCGAAAATCGCAAAAATAGTAAATTCTCATTTATGCAAAAAATAGTGATGCCGATCAAACGAAATGATAGGGCGCCCGTCACCAGGCCCCGCAGGCTGCGCACAGCCAAAATTTGGGGTCGAACGGAGGCGGTCGATCAAATCTCCAGAAATCCGTGGGCTAACATACACCGAAAATCGCAAAAATCGTAAATTCTCATTTATGAAAAAAATAGTTATGCCGATCAAACGAAATTATAAAGCACTCGTCACCAGGCCCAGCAGGCTGCGCACAGCCAAACTTTTGGGGCCAAACGGAGACGGTCGATCAAATCTCCAGAAATCCGTGGGCTAACATTCACCGAAAACCGAGAAAATCGTAAATTATCATTTATTCAAAAAATAGTGATGCCGATCAAACGAAATGATAGGGCACCCGTCACCAGGCCCCGCAGGCTGCGCACAGCCAAAATTTGGAGCCGAACGGAGGCGGTCGATCAAATCTCCAGAAATCCGTGGGCTAACATTCACCGAAAACCGAGAAAATCGTAAATTATCATTTATTTAAAAAATAGTGATGCCGATCAAACGAAATGGTAGGGCGCCCGTCACCAGGCCCCGCAGGCTGTGCACAGCCAAAATATGGGGCCGAACGGAGGCGGTCGATCTGATCTCGAGAAATCCGTGGGCTAACATACACCAAAAATCGAGAAAATCGTAAATTCTCATTTATGCGAAAAATAGTGATGCCGATCAAACGAAATGATAGGGCGCCCGTCACCAGGCCCCGCAGGCTGCGCACAGCCAAAATTTGGGGCCAAACGGAGGCGGTCGATCAAATCTCCAGAAATCCGTGGGCTAACATTCACCGAAAACCGAGAAAATCGTAAATTATCATTTATTCCAAAAATAGTGATGCCGATCAAACGAAATGATAGGGCTCCCGTCACCAGGCCCCGCGGGCTGCGCACAGCCAAAATTTTGAGCCGAACGGAGGCGGTCGATCAAATCTCCAGAAATCTGTGGGCTAACATACACCGAAAATCGAGAAAATCGTAAATTATCATTTTTGCGAAAAATAGTGATACCGATCAAACGAAATGATAGGGCGCCAGTCACCAACGCATCGCGGGCTGCGCACAGCCAAAATTTGGGGCCGAACAGAGGCGGTCGATTAAATCTCGAAAAATCCGTGGGCTAACATACACCGAAAATACCGAAAATAATAAATTGTCATTTGTTCGAAAAATAGTAATGTCGATCAAACGAAATGATAGCGTGCCCGTCACCAGGCCCCGCAGGTTGCGCACAGCCATACTCTTGGGGCCAAACGGAGACGGTCGATCAAATCTCCAGAAATCCGTGGGCTAATATTCACCGAAAACCGCGAAAATCGTAAATTGTCATTTATTCGAAAAATAGTGATGCCTATCAAACGAAATGATAGGGCGCCCGTCACCAAGCCCCGCGGGCTGCGCACAGCCACAATTTGGGGCCGAACGGCGGCGGTCGATCAAATCTCCAGAAATCTGTGGGCTAACATACACCGAAAATCGCAAAAATTGTAAATTCTCATTTATGCAAAAAATAGTGATGCCGATCAAACGAAATTATAGAGCTTCCGTCACCAGGCCCCGCAGGCTACGCACAACCAAAATTTTCGGCCAAATGGAGACGTTTGATCAAATCTCCAGAAATCCGTGGGCTAACATTCACCGAAAATTGAAAAAAATCGTAAATTATCATTTATTCAAAAAATAGTGATGCCGATCAAACGAAATTATAGAGCACCCGTCACCAGGCCCCGCAGGCTGCGCACAGCCAAACTTTTGGGGCCAAATAGAGATGGTTGATCAAATCTCCAGAAATTCGTGGGCTAACATTCACCGAAAACCGAGAAAATCGTAAATTATCATTTATTTAAAAAAAAGTGATGCCGATCAAACAAAATGATAGGGCGCCCATCACCAGGCCCCGCAGGCTGCGCACAGCCAAAATTTGGGGCCGAATGGAGGCGGTCGATCTGATCTCGAGAAATCTATGGGCTAGCATACACCGAAAATCGAGAAAATCGTAAATTCTCATTTATGCGAAAAATAGTGATGCCGATCAAACGAAATGATAGGGCGCCCGTCACCACACCCCGCAGGCTGCGCACAGCCAAAATTTGGGGCCGAACGGAGGTGGTCGATCAAATCTCCAGAAATCCGTGGGCTAACATTCACCGAAAATCGAGAAAATCGTAAATTGTCATTTATTCCAAAAATAGTGATGCCGATCAAATGAAATGATAGGGCGCCAGTCACCAGGCCCCGCAGGCTGCGCACAGCCAAAATTTGGGGCCAAACAGAGACGGTCGATCAAATCTCCAGAAATCCGTGGGCTAACATTCACCGAAAATACCGAAAATCATAAATTGTAATTTGTTCGAAAAATAGTAATGCCGATCAAACGAAATGATAGCGCGCCCGTCACCAGGCCCCGCAGGCTGCACAGCCAAACTTTTGGGGCCGAACGGAGACGGTCGATCAAATCTCCAGAAATCCGTGGGCTAACATTGACCGAAAACCGCGAAAATCGTAAATTATCATTTATTTGAAAAATAGTGATGCCTATCAAATGAAATGATAGTGCGCCCGTCACCAGGCCCCGCGGGCTGTGCACAGCCAAAATTTGGAGCCGAACGGAGGTGGTCGATCAAATCTCCAGAAATCCGTGGGCTAACATACACCGAAAATCGCGAAAATCGTAAATTCTCATTTAGGCGAAAAATAGTGATGCCGATCAAATGAAATGATAGGGCGCCCGTGACCAGGCCCCGCAGGCTGCGCACAACCAAAATTTGGGGCCGAACGGAGGCGGTCGATCAAATCTCCTGAAATCCGTGGGCTAACATACACCGAAAATCGCAAAAATAGTAAATTCTCATTTATGCAAAAAATAGTGATGCCTATCAAATGAAATGATAGGGCGCCCGTCACCAGGCCCCGCAGGCTGCGCACAACCAAAATTTGGGGTCGAACGGAGGCGGTCGATCAAATCTCCAGAAATCCGTGGACTAACATACACCGAAAATCGAGAAAATCAAAAATTCTCATTTATGCGAAAAATAGTGATGCCGATCAAACGAAATGATAGGGCGCCCGTCACCAGTGCCCCGCGGGCTGCGCACAGCCAAAATTTGGGGCCGAACGGAGGCGGTCGATCAAATATCCAGAAATCCCTAGGCTAACACACACTGAAAAGTTTGAAAGTTAGCTACATAGGCACACTATGCTAGTGTCGACGGACCGGCCGACATTGGATGTCACATGCTAACCTATGTCGAGACCCAACGCCCATCGATCAATGCCCAGCGATCAAAAATTTAAAAGGAAACACCTATGCTTATCCTTATGATATAAAGAAAATGCTAGAGATTAGTGGTGGTAGTGCTGGCCTACCATGGTCGCTTGCCATGGTGGTGTCGGTTGTGGTGGGTCGTTAGGACAAGTTTTTAAATTAAAATTGTCAACCGTATTGGGAAATATGTTGAAATGAGTGCGATAGAGGCATATTTTAAGAAAAATGGCTAGGCCAAACAGCCTCACGGCGGTTTGTCCAGATAGATCTCGAAAAAATACACAAAATGAAAAAAAAAATCGCGTAAAACGGATAATCCAGCCCAAAGTTATGATCATTTAGATAATATGTCTCTAATGAACTCTTTTTCCGTCGATTATATTACAGTTTTAACAACATTATGTAAGATCTCATCAAAAGACTTGCATCTCGGCAGTTCTTATTTTGTTAATAAAGAGCTAACACACACCAAAAATCGCGAAAATCGAAAATTCTCATTTATGCAAAAAATAGTGATGCCGATCAAACGAAATGATAGGACTATCTAAATTCTGATTTCTTATTCTTATCTCTTTCTGTACTATATTGATTCTTTACTGATTACCGTAATGAATTGATTTAAAACCGAAGTGGGGCTTATATATAATAGAAACTATAAATCGCATTCAGGGAATGCGATTTATAAGTCGCATTTTGCCTTGCGACGCGCCGACTTGGCGCTTGTCCGATCTTTCCCCGGGCCTTTTTCTAGCATGTATGTCTTTCAAATACTCTTAACCAACATGCGAATAGGCCATCTATATGCTAGAAATTTACGGGGTGTAACAGCGGATCAAATGAAATGATAGGGCGCCCGTCATGTTATACCCCGTAGAATTCCCGGCACTTAGATGACCTGTTCGCACGTTGGTTAAGCGTATTTGAAAGCCATACGTGCTAGGGAAAGGTCCGGGAGAAGATCGGACGAGAAACCTGTCGAACCATCGCGGGAGGAGCCGAGGCAGAGCCCCTCCGCGATGGCAGCGTGTCACGGAGGTGAGGCCTCCGCGATGGCTCCGTGACATGTTGCCCGTGTCCAGGCCCAAGTATATAAAGCCCCCACTTCGGTTGGAAGTCATTCATACTTATAAAAATTTCCAGAGAACACTGTAAACAGAGAAAAACGAAGGGGAATTAAATATTTTCGTCCGATTACGCTGCCAAACGCTGCCCAAACCCAAATTACTCCTACATACCAAGGTATTTAGCAGCAGAGAGCATTTCTACGGAGTTAGTTTTGTGAAATACGACCGACGAATCGGCGAGCCGCCGAACTAAAGTAAGTAGAATTGCTCTAAATTAATGTCTATGTGTTCCTAGCTGAGAAGTAAATAATTCTCCCTTCTGGGCCGCTGGAAAATAGCGAGTTTTTGACCGTCTTTCGATAAGCCTAAGTTTAGGCTATAAATTAAATCGAAAGTAACGTCGCTCTTTACAATAATGTTGTATTTAGTATTGATTGACGTATTTATGAATGCTGTTGGGAGAAAATAGTTGAAGTACCGGCCGAGCCTCGTCCGACGGATGAATAGTCGAAGATAAGGTATGTAAAGTTAGTTTCCTTCGGCAAGATAAGTAATATCAGTATAGTGTAATAAATTACGTACCAGTAGAATGCTCAGAAGTCGAGTATTGCGTTATTATGAATATTGGTACGATGTGAGAAACATTGGGTTGTAATGTATATGAAACCTATCAGTATGATACAGATTCTAACGCAAGTGTTAGAGATTGCCCAGTATACTCAGTATGTAATGTGATATGCCATGTTGAGATATGGTTGTATTCAGTTGAAGCCCCGTATAGTAATGCAATACCCGTAAAGCACTTCAGAAATAGAATAGCAGACTAAAATGAAGTTCAGAAAGCATGTCAGGATTAGTAAATCCTGTTACTATAGAAAGTCAGTATACAGCGTAGTCTAGCAAAAAGATTATATTCGTACATACATATATAGTACTTCCAGCCTCAGCATGTATTAAGTATGTACTTATTCCTATCACTAGTTCAGCATATAGTGTATACAGAAACTTAGTAAACAGCAGAGTTTCCAATAGAAACATTATCTTATATAGCATTTGCCCAGTACAGCCCGGCAGGAGACTATATTCATATTTATATATCTTTACCTGCCTCAGCACGTATTAAATACGTACAGATTACTATCATTAGCCCAGCATGTAATATATATGATACTTTACCCCTAGTAGCCGCAGCATGTGAGATACACAGATAGTATTACCAGTTGAGACCGTTGTATTGTTTGGGGTTGGATTACCTAGCATCCATGACCACCCAGGGTTAATAGTTGTATCGACTCGTCCGCCAGAGGACGAGGATACGTCACTCTACGGAGTGGCATGCCGTCCCGCCAGGGGACGAAGATGGGATGCCAGTTTTCCCCATATTTGTGCCTTGATCGGCCCTTACCCACCCCAGTCGAGCGGATACGCCCGGGTGCAGATTCAGGAGTCCTCCGGACTCAGATACAGTTATAGTCAGGGGCTCAGCAAGCCCAAGTGCATATCCAGGGGACCGGCAGGATGCTTACAGCCAGTATAGGAGATGGGTTGACCGGGGTAGGGGTATAGATTCTGTGTTGATTGTACCTCCCGGCTTATGGGGGTCGGGTAAGGTTGTGTATGCCATGTTATGTTATGTATGTTATGCTATATTACAGTAGATACGAGCAGATTAGTAGTAGAATGATACGTCTCCAGGTATGATTCCTACTCCCTTCAGTATGATTAAGAACAGGTACGATCTACACCATCAGACAGTTATCTACTCCTTCTTATTTCAGTTTTGACAGTTATGTTATTGATTTCAGATATCCCTTCAGTTCTTACAGATTCAGTTATCTCCTACTATTCAGAATTTTTAGTTATATTACTTGTATTCAGCTGTATTCAGTTTGCTTTACATACTCAGTACCAGCGGTACTGACGCCCAGTGGGGCGCTGCATTACTTGCCTGCAGGTACCCATAGACGCGCAGGCGATACCACGTGATCCCCATCAGCGGTCGAAAATTCAGCTCCTGTCATCCGGAGACTGAATTTCTAGAGGTGTAGTTCAGTTCCTTTTGTTGTACAGTACGGGTAGGTCGGGGTCCTGTCCCGATCATTTCTATTATCCTTCTTAGAGGCTTGCAGTCTGTATATATTCCCTGTGGTCAGATGAGCCGGTCGTGTGGGGCCGTGCAGTTGTATAGTTGCCTTTACTCTTTTTTTTTCCTTTTGTAATGGCTGTGTGGGGCCATAGTTTGTCAGTAGTGGTGACCTTGCCGGTGACGTAGCTTTTTAGTATGTTATGCTTGAGTTGCAGATAACTAGACAGCATGGTGGCCTTGTCGGCCCACATAGGTTCCCCTGAATTACCTTGTTTCTGGTCAGCTGTAATACAGGTACAGAAGGCTATAGGCCAATGGGCCGGGGGCTGTATTTACAGCCGTTATATAGCCCTTTGTTTCCAGAAATTTGAGTTAGAGCCAGCCAGGCGCCAGACGCGCCCAGGCTTAACAGTTCAGCAGGTCAGGTCTTAGTTGGGCACCAGGTGCCAGTCATACCCCCCAAGGTGGGGCGTGACAAACTTGGTATCAGAGCAGGTCGTATCCCAGGGAGTCTGCAAGCCGTGCTAAGTAGAGTCCTGTCCATGGATGTGTTGTGCGCCACATACTATGGGTAGGAGGCTGCAAGGCATGATAGGATGGTTGTCTTTTATTCTGATTCAGTCGTGCTATAGAGCGGTACAGTATAGGGTTGATTCCCTGAAAATCTTACCATATTCTTTGGTTACAGATAATGTCAGACCAGCGCCATCCTATCACAGGTTGGAACTTAGATGTTGCAGCAGGGGAAGGCACCAGCAGGATGCCTCACCCTCCTTTGGAGACAGCCCGACTAGAGGGCACTATAGAGGCATCATCTCAGCCTCCTCAGCAGTCTCCACCACGTCAGGAGTCACTTGGGGTGACATTACCTTCAGCAGCCCCTATATTGACTCCTTCCGATCAGGAGGTTAGGAGTGTTGTAGTTTTGTTAGCACAGATGATGGCTGCTCAGCGTCAGCCAATGCCATCTATAGTTGCAGAATCATCAGGAGGGCCCGGTAGTTCGAGGGTCCGAGAGTTCTTAGCCCTGAATCCCCCACAGTTCACAGGTACGGACCGAACAGAGGACCCCCAAGATTTTGTGGATCAGATGCAGAGAATCTTCAGGGTTATGCATGCCACGTCTATCGAGTCAGTTGAGTTGGCCGCATTCCGGTTACGGGATATTGCGGTGTTATGGTACGAAAGCTGGGAAAGGTCCCGAGGGAGAGATGTTTCCCCTCCCACCTGGTCCAGCTTTTCAGGAGACTTTCTGGATCATTATCTGCCGCGGGAGATTCGACAGGCCCGGGTAGACCAGTTCCTACATCTAGAACAGGGGGCCATGAGTGTTCGGGAATATTCTTTGCAGTTTGATTCTCTAGCCCGATATGCACCGGCCTTCGTTGATACCATGGCATCCAGAGTGCATCGTTTCATTACGGGCTTGAATCTAGAATATGTTGAGATTTGTACCACAGCTACACTGCGAGAGGACATGGATATTGCTCGCATTCAGGCATTTGCTCAGAATATTGAGGGCATCAGGCAGCGGCAACGAGAGGTCATAAGGGTTAATCAGGAACAGCGTCGCCGGGACAGGCCAGTTGAATTACAGGGAGAGGCCCGGGGAGGACCCAGGCCCCGAATGTCAGACAGGCCGCCCAGGCCCCCGCCTCCGCCACAGTCACAGGGGGGTAGATCCGGCCGCAGGGGACAGTCAGGGACTGGTAGAGGGTCGCAGATGGCAGATTCACCATGACAGAGGAGGGCAGAGCAGAGTAGGTATACCCTACCACTTTGCCCTATATGCAATCGACGCCATTCTGGAGCATGCAGATATGGCTCCACCGCATGTTATATTTGTGGCCAAGAAGGCCATTTGATGAAAGATTGCCCAGCCAGGGGTCGAGAGGACCGGGATAGACAGGATAGGGCATCAACAGGATCACGAGCTACAACATCTTCGACTGGGCGTAGGCCCTCAGTTTCAGCAGGCAGGGGTCGAGGCAGATCAGGGGCCTCCAGTACAGGTGCGGGTCCAAGCCGCACATATGCCTTACCAGGGAGGCAAGATTCAGAGGCATCGCCTGATGTTGTGACAGGTATGCTAACTATCTGCTCACACCCTGCTTATGTGTTAATTGATCCAGGGTCTACTTTGTCCTATATTACTCCATTTGTGGCACGGAAGTTTAGTATTGTACCAGAATCATTACGGCAACCCTTCTTGGTATCTACGCCCGTCGGTGACTCTATCACAGCTAGCCGAATCTACCGCGGGTGTACAGTAGAGATTGTTGACCATCAGACCACAGTAGATCTAGTCGAGTTAGAAATGATAGACTTCGATGCCATAATGGGTATGGACTGGTTAGTGCCATGCTTTGCCAATGTTCAATGTTGGACCAAAACGGTCCGATTCCACTTCCCGGGGGAAGCAGTACGGGAGTGGAAGGGCAGCACCGCGACGCCAAAAGGTAGGTTTATTTCCTACCTTCGGGCGAGGAAGTTGATATCTAAGGGGTGCATTTACCATCTTGTCAGAGTTCAGGATGTCCAAGCAGAATCTCCGACACTCCAGTCTGTTCCAGTGGTAAATGAATTCCCAGATGTATTTCCTGATGAGTTACCTGGTATTCCCCCAGAAAGGGAAATAGACTTTGCTATTGATTTGCTACCAGGCACTCAGCCAATATCAATACCTCCTTATCGTATGGCTCCTGCAGAACTCAGAGAATTAAAGGAACAGTTGAAAGACTTGTTAGATAAAGGTTTTATCAGGCCGAGTACTTCCCCATGGGGTGCGCCAGTCTTGTTTGTGAGAAAGAAAGATGGCTCGCTCCGAATGTGCATAGATTATCAGCAGCTAAATAAAGTTACAGTAAAGAACAAGTATCCGCTCCCCAGAATTGATGACTTATTTGATCAGTTGCAGGGAGCCAGATACTTTTCTAAGATTGACTTGCGGTCCGGATACCACCAGGTCTGAGTACGTGAAAGAGATATTCCTAAGACAGCATTCAGGACCCGATATGGGCATTTTGAATTTCTGGTTATGTCCTTTGGGCTAACGAACGCCCCAGCAGTTTTTATGGACCTGATGAACAGTATTTTCAGACCTTTCCTGGACTTGTTCGTGATAGTATTCATTGATGACATTCTGGTGTATTCTCGCTCTGAAGCAGATCACCAGACTCATTTGCGAACAGTGCTCCAGATTCTCAGGGACCGCCAGTTGTATGCTAAGTTTTCGAAGTGTGAATTCTGGCTTAACTCAGTGGCCTTTTTAGGGCATATTGTCTCAGACGCTGGTATACAGGTAGATAAGCAGAAGATAGAAGCAGTTAAGTCATGGCCTAGGCCTACCACCCCGACTGAAGTTCGTAGTTTTCTGGGGTTAGCAGGGTATTATCGGAGATTCGTTGAGGGATTCTCAACCATTGCAGCACCTTTAACTAAATTGACACAGAAAGCAACAAAGTTTCAGTGGACGGAGGCATGCGAGCAGAGTTTCCAGGAATTGAAAGACAGGTTAAACTCCGCCCCAGTACTAGCACTGCCGGAAGGCACAGAAGGTTATTCAGTCTATTGCGACGCGTCAGGTGTCGGATTGGGTTGTGTGTTGATGCAGCATGGTAGAGTAATTGCATATGCCTCCAGACAGTTGAGAAAACACGAAAAGAATTACCCTACCCATGACCTGGAATTGGCCGCAGTAATTCATGCCTTGAAGATGTGGAGGCATTATCTGTACGGCGTTCATGTTGACATTTATACAGATCATAAGAGCTTACAGTACATTTTCACCCAGAGGGAGTTGAATCTGCGGCAACGCCGCTGGTTAGAGTTGTTGAAAGACTATGATTTGAATATTCTATACCACCCCGGAAAAGCTAATGTTGTAGCAGATGCCCTGAGCCGTAAGTCAATGGGGAGTTTGGCGTATTTGCGACTTGAGAAACAGAAATTAGCTAAAGAAGTTCATCAGTTAGCTGGCCTAGCCGTTCGAGTAATAGAAATAGAAAATAATGGACTAGTAATTCAGAATTCTGCAGTGTCATCGTTAGTTACAGAAGTAAAAGAACGGCAGTATGAGGATCCCGATTTAGTCCAGCTCAGAGATAGAGTTCAGAAAGGTAAGGAGCCAGATTTTCAGATAACCGAGGATGGTGTGCTACATTGTAAGGGCCGGCTTTGTGTCCCGAATGTCGCAGGACTTCGTGGGAAGATCATGCATGAGGTACACTACGCTCGCTATTCCCTTCACCCAGGGGCGACGAAAATGTACCACGACATCAGAGACATCTACTGGTGGCCAGGTATGAAAACTGAGATAGCTGAATTTGTATCTAGGTGTGCTAATTGTCAGCAGGTGAAAGCAGAGCACCAGAAACCGGGCGGTTTGACTCAAGAGATAATAATACCTATGTGGAAATGGGAAGTAATAAACATGGATTTTGTAACAGGGTTACCCCGTACTAGACGCAGAAATGATTCCATTTGGGTAATAGTTGACAGGCTGACAAAATCAACTCATTTCCTGCCAGTAAGGGCTACCTTCTCAGCTGAGGATTATGCCGAATTGTATATCAGAGAAATAGTTAGATTGCATGGCGTGCCGGTATCTATCATTTTAGACAGGGGAGCACAGTTTACAGCTAGATTCTGGCAATCGTTTCAGAAAGGTTTGGGAACGCAGGTTAATTTGAGCACAGCATTCCATCCTCAAACAGATGGGCAGGCCGAATGTACAATTCAGACGCTCGAAGATATGTTACGAGCGTGTGTGTTAGATTTTGGGGGTAGCTGGGATGAACATCTTTCGTTAATTGAATTTGCTTATAATAACAGCTACCATTCAGCTATTCAGATGGCGCCTTTCGACACATTATACGGGCAAAAATGTAGATCGCCGGTGGGCTGGTTTGAGATAAGAGAATCAGCATTAGTTGGCCCAGACATTGTTCGGCAGTCCGAAGAAAAGATAAAGCTTATCCGGGAACGTTTACTGACCGCTCAAAGCCGCCAGAAGTCATACGCAGATAGACGGCGCAGAAATCTAGAATTTTCGGTAAACGACTGGGTATATCTGAAAGTGTCCCCGATGAAAGGGGTAATGAGGTTTGGCAAGAAAGGCAAGCTTAGCCCCAGATTTATTGTGCCATATCAGATTCGGCGAAAAATAGGCCGCGTGGCATACGAGTTGAACTTGCCTCCAGAATTAGCGTCAGTACACCCAGTATTCCACGTTTCCATGTTAAGAAAGTTCGTAGGGGACCCTTCAACAGTAGTTCCAGTCCAGGATGTTCAGGTCATAGAGGAGTTAGCCTATGAAGAGGTTCCCGTAGCTATCTTAGACAGACAGATTCGCAGGCTGAGAACTAAAGATGTTGCATCTGTCAAGGTATTGTGGCGTAACAGAAATCGGGAAGAAATGACGTGGGAGGCTGAAGAAGATATGAAAACCAGATATCCTCACTTATTTCAGGCCTAGTCAGACGACAGGTATGTCCGTATCATTATTTACACAGTACGTTTTAGTATGTATGTTGTAAATGATAAAGAAAGAAGTGATATTTAGTTGTCCAGTGGATTGTAGAATATTGTGTGCAGTGCCTGTGTTGGACTTTTTCTGCGTTTCAGGTCATTGCGATAGTCCATATTACAGGGGAAACTCTGCCAAAATTTTCCCAGAAACTAGAGTGAACAGCTCTCTAGACAGCAATATACATTCGGGGACGAATGTTCCTAAGGGGGGGAGAATGTTATACCCCGTAGAATTCCCGATACTTAGATGACCTGTTCGCACGTTGGTTAAGCGTATTTGAAAGCCATACGTGCTAGAGAAAGGCCCGGGAAAAGATCGGACGAGAAACCTGTCGAACCATCGCGGGAGGAGCCGAGGCAGAGCCCCTCCGCGATGGCAGCGTGTCACGGAGGTGAGGCCTCCGCGATGGCTCCGTGACACGTTGCCCGTGTCCAGGCCCAAGTATATAAAGCCCCCACTTCGGTTGGAAGTCATTCATACTTATAAAAATTTCCAGAGAGCGCTGTAAACAGAGAAAAATGAAGGGGAATTAAATATTTTCGTCCGATTACGCTGCCAAACGCTGCCCAAACCCAAATTAATCCTAGATACCAAGGTATTTAGTAGCAGAGAGCATTTCTGCGGAGTTAGTTTTGCGAAATACGGTCGACGAATCGGCGAGCCGCCGAACTAAAGTAAGTAGAATTGCTCTAAATTAATGTCTATGTGTTCCTAGCTGAGAAGTAAATAATTCTCCCTTCTAGGCCGCTGGAAAATAGCGAGTTTTTGACCGTCTTTCGATAAGCCTAAGTTTAGGCTATAAATTAAATCGAAAGTAACGTCGCTCTTTACAATAATGTTGTATTTAGTATTGATTGACGTATTTATGAATGCAGTTGAGAGAAAATAGTTGAAGTACCGGCCGAGCCTCGTCCGACGGACGAATAGTCGAAGATAAGGTATGTAAAGTTAGTTTCCTTCGGCAAGATAAGTAATATCAGTATAGTGTAATAAATTACGTACCAGTAGAATGCTCAGAAGTCGAGTATTGCGTTATTATGAATATTGGTACGATGTGAGAAACATTGGGTTGTAATGTATATGAAACCTATCAGTATGATACAGATTCTAACGCAAGTGTTAGAGATTGCCCAGTATACTCAGTATGTAATGTGATATGCCATGTTGAGATATGGTTGTATTCAGTTGAAGCCCCGTATAGTAATGCAATACCCGTAAAGCACTTCAGAAATAGAATAGCAGACTAAAATGAAGTTCAGAAAGCATGTCAGGATTAGTAAATCCTGTTACTATAGAAAGTCAGTATACAGCGTAGTCTAGCAGAAAGATTCTATTCGTACATACATATATAGTACTTCCAGCCTCAGCATGTATTAAGTATGTACTTATTCCTATCACTAGTTCAGCATATAGTGTATACAGAAACTTAGTAAACAACAGAGTTTCCAATAGAAACATTATCTTATATTGCATTTGCCCAGTACAGCCCGGCAGGAGACTATATTCATATTTATATATCTTTACCTGCCTCAGCACGTATTAAATACGTACAGATTACTATCATTAGCCCAACATGTAATATATATGATACTTTACCCCTAGTAGCAGCAGCATGTGAGATACACAGATAGTATTACCAGTTGAGACCGTTGTATTGTTTGGGGTTGGATTACCTAGCATCCATGACCGCCCAGGGTTAATAGTTGTATCGACTCGTCCGCCAGAGGACGAGGATACGTTACTCTACGGAGTGGCATGCCGTCCCGCCAGGGGACGAAGATGGGATGCCAGTTTTCCCCATATTTGTGCCTTGATCGGCCCTTACCCACCCCAGTCGAGCGGATACGCCCGGGTGTAGATTCAGGAGTCCTCCGGACTCAGATACAGTTATAGTCAGGGGCTCAGCGAGCCCAAGTGCATACCCAGGGGACCGGCAGGATGCTTACAGCTAGTATAGGAGATGGGTTGACCGGGGTAGGGGTATAGATTCTGTGTTGATTGTACCTCCCGGCTTATGGGGGCCGGGTAAGGTTGTGTATGCCATGTTATGTTATGTATGTTATGCTATATTACAGTAGATACGAGCAGATTAGTAGTAGAATGATACGTCTCCAGGTATGATTCCTACTCCCTTCAGTATGATTAAGAACAGGTACGATCTACACCATCAGACAGTTATCTGCTCCTTCTTATTTCAGTTTTGACAGTTATGTTATTGATTTCAGATATCCCTTCAGTTCTTACAGATTCAGTTATCTCCTACTATTCAGAATTTTTAGTTATATTACTTGTATTCAGCTGTATTCAGTTTGCTTTACATACTCAGTACCAGCGGTACTGACGCCCAGTGGGGCGCTGCATTACTTGCCTGCAGGTACCCATAGACGCGCAGGCGATACCACGTGATCCCCATCAGCGGTCGAATATTCAGCTCCTGTAATCCGGAGACTGAATTTCTAGAGGTGTAGTTCAGTTCCTTTTGTTGTACAGTACGGGTAGGTCGGGGCCCTATCCCGATCATTTCTATTATCCTTCTTAGAGGCTTGCAGTCTGTATATATTCCCTGTGGTCAGATGAGCCGGTCGTGTAGGGCCGTGCAGTTGTATAGTTGCCTTTACTCTTTTTTTTTCCTTTTGTAATGGCCGTGTGGCGCCATAGTTTGCCAGTAGTGGTGACCTTGCCGGTCACGTAGCTTTTCAGTATTTTATGCTTGAGTTGCAGATAACTAGACAGCATGGTGGCCTTGTCGGCCCACATAGGTTCCCCTGAATTACCTTGTTTCTGGTCAGCTGTAATACAGGTACAGAAGGCTATAGGCCAATGGGCCGGGGGCTGTATTTACAGCCGTTATATAGCCCTTTGTTTCCAGAAATTTGAGTTAGAGCCAGCCAGGCGCCAGACGCACCCAGGCTTAACAGTTCAGCAGGTCAGGTCTTAGTTGGGCACTAGGTGCCAGTCATACCCCCCAAGGTGGGGCGTGACACGTCACCAGGCCCCGCAGGCTGCGCACAGCCAAAATTTTGGTGCCGAATAGAGGCGGCCGATTAAATCTCGAAAAATACGTGGGCTAACATACATTGAAAATTGCGAAAATCGTAAATTCCCATTTATGCGAAAATTAGTGATGCCGATCAAACAAAATGATAGGGCGCCCGTCACCAGGCCCTGCCGGCTGCGCACAGCCAAAATTTGGGGTCGAACGGAGGCGGTCGATCAAATCTCAAGAAATCCGTGGGCTAACATACACCGAAAATCGCAAAAATCATAAATTCTCATTTATGCAAAAAATAGTTATGCCGATCAAACGAAATTATAGAGCACCCGTCACCAGGCCCAGCAGGCTGCGCACAGCCAAACTTTTGGGGCCAAACGGAGACGGTCGATCAAATCTCCAGAAAACCGTGGGCTAACATTCACCGAAAACCGAGAAAATCGTAAATTATCATTTATTCAAAAAATAGTGATGCCGATCAAACGAAATGATAGGGCGCCCGTCACCAGGCCCCGTAGGCTGCGCACAGCCAAAATTTGGGGCCGAACGGAGGCGGTCGATCTGATCTCAAAAATCCGTGGGCTAACATACACTGAATATCGAGAAAATCGTAAATTCTCATTTATGCGAAAAATAGTGATGCCAATCAAACGAAATGATAGGGCGCCCGTCACCAGTCCCCGCCGACTGCGCACAGCCAAAATTTGGGGCCGAACGGAGGCGGTCGATCAAATCTCCAGAAATCCGTGGGCTAACATACACCGAAAATCCATAAAATCGTAAATTATCATTTCTGCGAAAAATAGTGATGCCGATCAAACGAAATGATAGGGAACCCGGCACCAGCGCCTCGCGGGCTGCGCACAGCCAAAATTTGGAGCCGAACAGAGGCGGTCGATTAAATCTCAAAAAATCCGTGGGCTAACATACACCGAAAATTGCGAAAATCGTAAATTCTAATTTATGCGAAAAATAGTGATGCCGATCAAACGAAATGATAGGGCGCCGGTCACCAGGCCCCGCCGGCTGCGCACAACAAAAATTTGGGGCCGAACGGAGGCAGTCGATCAAATCTCCAGAAATCCGTGGGCTAACATACACCGAAAATCGAGAAAATCGTAAATTCTCATTTATGCGAAAAATAGTGATGCCGATCAAACGAATATACAGGGCGCCCGTCACCAGGCTCCGCGGGCTGCGCACAGCCAAAATTTGGGGCCGAACAGAGGCGGTCGATTAAATCTCAAAAAATCCGTGGGCTAACATACACCGAAAATTGCAAAAATCGTAAATTCTCATTTATGCGAAAAATAGTGATGCCGATCAAACGAAATGATGGGGCGCCCGTCACCAGGCCCCGCCGGCTGCGCACAGCCAAAATTTGGGGCCGAACGGAGGCGGTCGATCAAATCTCCAGAAATCCGTGGGCTAACATACACCGAAAAGTTTGAAAGTTAGCTACATAGGCGCACTATGCTAATGTCGACGGACCGGCCGACATCGGATGTCACATACCTATGTCGAGACCCAATGCCCAGCGATTGAAAATTTAAAAGGAAACACCTATGCTTATCCTTATGATATAAAGAAAATGCTAGAGATTAGTGGTGGTAGTGCTGGCCTACCATGGTCGCTTGCCATGGTGGTGTCGGTTGTGGTGGGTCGTTAGGACCAGTTTTTAAATTAAAATTGTCAACAATATTGGGAAATATGTTGAAATGAGTGCGATAGAGGCATATTTTTAGAAAAATGGCTCGGCCAAACCGCCTTGTCCAGATAGATCTCGAAAAAATACACAAAATGAAAAAAAAATCGCGTAAAACGGATAATCCAGCCTAAAGTTATGATCATTTAGATAATATGCCTCTAATGAACTCTTTTTCCGTCGATTATATTACAGTTTTAACAACATTATGTAAGATCTCATCAAAAGACTTGCATCTCGGCAGTTCTTATTTTGTTAATAAAGAGCTAACACACACCAAAAATCGCGAAAATCGTAAATTCTCATTTATGCAAAAAATAGTGATGCCGATCAAACGAAATGATAGGACTATCTAAATTCTGATTTCTTATTCTTATCTCTTTCTGTACTATATTGATTCTTTACTGATTACCGTAATGAATTGATTTAAAACCGAAGTGGGGCTTATATATAATAGAAACTGTAAATCGTATTCAGGGAATGCGATTTATCAGTTGGATATCCAGAATGCGATTTATAAGTCGCATTCCTGGAATGCGTTTGATAAGTCTCATTTCCGAAATGCGATTTATAAGTCGCATTTCGCCTTGCGACGCGCCGACTTGGCGCTTGTCCGATCTTTCCCCGGGCCTTTTTCTAGCATGTATGTCTTTCAAATACTCTTAACCAACACGCGAATAGGCCATCTATATGCTAGAAATTTACAGAGAGTAACAGCGGAACAAACGAAATGATAGGGCGCCCATCACCAGGCCCCGCACAGCCAAACTTTTGGGGCCAAACGGAGACGGTCGATCAAATCTCCAGAAATCTGTGGGTTAACATTCACCGAAAATCGAGAAAATCGTAAATTATCATTTATTCAAAAAATAGTGATGCCGATCAAACGAAATGATAGGGCGCCCGTCACAAGGCCCCGCAGGCTGCGCACAGCCAAATTTTGGGGCCGAACGGAGGCGGTCGATCTGATCTCGAGAAATCCGTGGGCTAACATACACCGAAAATCGAGAAAATCGTAAATTCTCATTTATCCGAAAAAAAGTGATGCCGATCAAACGAAATGATAGGGCGCCCGTCACCAGGCCCCGCAGGCTGCGCACAGCCAAAATTTGGGGCCGAACGGAGGCGGTCGATCAATTCTCCAAAAATCCGTGGGCTAACATTCACCGAAAATCCCGAAAATCATAAATTATCATTTGTTCGAAAAATAATGATGCCGATCAAACGAAATGATAGGGCGCCCGTCACCAGGCCCCGAGGGCACCGCACAGCCAAAATTTGGAGCCGAACGGAGGCGGTCGATCAAATCTCCAGAAATCCGTGGGCTAACATACACCGAAAATTGAGAAAATCATAAATTATCATTTATGCGAAAAATAGTGATGCCGATCAAACGAAATGATAGGGCGCCCATCACCAGCGCCTCGCGGGCTGCGCACAGCCAAAATTTGGGGCCGAACAGAGGCGGTCGATTAAATCTCGAAAAATCCGTGGGCTAACATGCACCGAAAATACCGAAAATCATAAATTGTCAATTGTTCGAAAAATAGTAATGCCAATCAAACGAAATGATAGCGCGCCCGTCACCAGGCCCCGCAGGCTGCGCACAGCCAAACTTTTGGGGCGGAACGGAGGCGGTCGATCAAATCTCCAGAAATCCGTGCGCTAACATACACCGAAAATCGAGAAAATCTTAAATTCTCATTTATGCGAAAAATAGTGATGCCGATCAAACGAAATGATAGGGCGCCCGTCACCAGCGCCTCGCGGGCTCCGCACAGCTAAAATTTGGGGCCGAACAGAGGCGGTCAATTAAATCTCGAAAAATCCGTGGGCTAACATACACCGAAAATACCAAAAATCAAAAATTGTGATTTGTTCGAAAAATTGTAATGCTGATCAAACGAAATGATAGCGCGCCCGTCACCAGGCCCCGCAGGCTGCACACAGCCAAACTTTTGGGGCCAAACGGAGACGGTCGATCAAATCTCCAGAAATCCGTGGGCTAACATTCACCGAAATACGCGAAAATCATAAATTCTCATTTATGCGAAAAATAGTGATGCCTATTAAAAGAAATGATAGGGCGCCCGTCACCAGGCCCCGCGGGCTGCGCACAGCCAAAATTTGGAGCCGAACGGAGGCGGTCAATCAAATCTCCAGAAATCCGTGGGCTAACATACACCGAAAATCGCAAAAATCGTAAATTCTCATTTATACGAAAAATAGTGATGCCGATAAAACGAAATGATAGGGCGCCCATCACCAGCGCCTCGCGGGCTGCGCACAGCCAAAATTTGGGGCCGAACAGAGGCGGTCGATTAAATCTCGAAAAATCCGTGGGCTAACATGCACCGAAAATACCGAAAATCATAAATTGTCAATTGTTCGAAAAATAGTAATGCCAATCAAACGAAATGATAGCGCGCCCGTCACCAGGCCCCGCAGGCTGCGCACAGCCAAACTTTTGGGGCGGAACGGAGGCGGTCGATCAAATCTCCAGAAATCCGTGCGCTAACATACACCGAAAATCGAGAAAATCTTAAATTCTCATTTATGCGAAAAATAGTGATGCCGATCAAACGAAATGATAGGGCGCCCGTCACCAGCGCCTCGCGGGCTCCGCACAGCTAAAATTTGGGGCCGAACAGAGGCGGTCAATTAAATCTCGAAAAATCCGTGGGCTAACATACACCGAAAATACCAAAAATCAAAAATTGTGATTTGTTCGAAAAATTGTAATGCTGATCAAACGAAATGATAGCGCGCCCGTCACCAGGCCCCGCAGGCTGCACACAGCCAAACTTTTGGGGCCAAACGGAGACGGTCGATCAAATCTCCAGAAATCCGTGGGCTAACATTCACCGAAATACGCGAAAATCATAAATTCTCATTTATGCGAAAAATAGTGATGCCTATTAAAAGAAATGATAGGGCGCCCGTCACCAGGCCCCGCGGGCTGCGCACAGCCAAAATTTGGAGCCGAACGGAGGCGGTCAATCAAATCTCCAGAAATCCGTGGGCTAACATACACCGAAAATCGCAAAAATCGTAAATTCTCATTTATACGAAAAATAGTGATGCCGATAAAACAAAATGATAGGGCGCCCGTCACCAGCGCCTCGCGGGCTGCGCACAACTAAAATTTGGGGCCGAACAGAGGCGGTCGATTAAATCTCGAAAAATCCGTTGGCTAACATACACCGAAAATACCGAAAATCATAAATTGTCATTTGTTCGAAAAATAGTAATGCCGATCAAACGAAATGATAGCGCGCCCGTCACCAGGCCCCGCCGGCTGCGCACAGCCAAATTTTTGGGGCCAAACGGAGACGGTCGATCAAATCTCCAGAAATCTGTGGGTTAACATTCACCGAAAATCGAGAAAATCGTAAATTATCATTTATTCAAAAAATAGTGATGCCGATCAAACGAAATGATAGGGCGCCCGTCACAAGGCCCCGCAGGCTGCGCACAGCCAAAATTTGGGGCCGAACGGAGGCGGTCGATCTGATCTCGAGAAATCCGTGGGCTAACATACACCGAAAATCGAGAAAATTGTAAATTCTCATTTATCCGAAAAAAAGTGATGCCGATCAAACGAAATGATAGGGCGCCCGTCACAAGGCCCCGCAGGCTGCGCACAGCCAAAATTTGGGGCCGAACGGAGGCGGTCGATCAATTCTCCAAAAATCCGTGGGCTAACATTCACCGAAAATCCCGAAAATCATAAATTATCATTTGTTCGAAAAATAGTGATGCCGATCAAATGAAATGATAGGGCGCCCGTCACCAGGCCCCGAGGGCACCGCACAGCCAAAATTTGGAGCCGAACGGAGGCGGTCGATCAAATCTCCAGAAATCCGTGGGCTAACATACACCGAAAATTGAGAAAATCATAAATTATCATTTATGCGAAAAATAGTGATGCCGATCAAACGAAATGATAGGGCGCCCATCACCAGCGCCTCGCGGGCTGCGTACAGCCAAAATTTGGGGCCGAACAGAGGCGGTCGATTAAATCTCGAAAAATCCGTGGGCTAACATACACCGAAAATACCGAAAATCATAAATTGTCAATTGTTCGAAAAATAGTAATGCCAATCAAACGAAATGATAGCGCGCCTGTCACCAGGCCCCGCAGGCTGCGCACAGCCAAACTTTTGGGGCCGAACGGAGGCGGTCGATCAAATCTCCAAAAATCCGTGCGCTAACATACACCGAAAATCGAGAAAATCTTAAATTCTCATTTATGCGAAAAATAGTGATGCCGATCAAACGAAATGATAGGGCGCCCATCACCAGCGCCTCGCGGGCTCCGCACAGCTAAAATTTGGGGCCGAACAGAGGCGGTCAATTAAATCTCAAAAAATCCGTGGGCTAACATACACTGAAAATACCAAAAATCAAAAATTGTCATTTGATCGAAAAATTGTAATGCTGATCAAACGAAATGATAGCGCGCCCGTCACCAGGCCCCGCAGGCTCCACACAGCCAAACTTTTGGGGCCAAACGGAGACGGTCGATCAAATCTCCAGAAATCCGTGTGCTAACATTCACCGAAATACGCGAAAATCGTAAATTCTCATTTATGCGAAAAATAGTGATGCCTATTAAAAGAAATGATAGGGCGCCCGTCACCAGGCCCCGCGGGCTGCGCACAGCCAAAATTTGGAGCCGAACGGAGGCGGTCAATCAAATCTCCAGAAATCCGTGGGCTAACATACACCGAAAATCGCAAAAATCGTAAATTCTCATTTATACGAAAAATAGTGATGCCGATAAAATGAAATGATAGGGCGCCCGTCACCAGCGCCTCGCGGGCTGCGCACAACTAAAATTTGGGGCCGAACAGAGGCGGTCGATTAAATCTCGAAAAATCCGTAGGCTAACATACACCGAAAATACCGAAAATCATAAATTGTCATTTGTTCGAAAAATAGTAATGCCGATCAAATGAAATGATAGCGCGCCCGTCACCAGGCCCCGCCGGCTGCGCACAGCCAAATTTTTGGGGCCAAACGGAGACGGTCGATCAAATCTCCAGAAATCCGTGGGCTAACATTCACCGAAAATCGCGAAAATCGTAAATTGTCATTTATTTGAAAAATAGTGATGCCTATCAAACGAAATGATAGGGCGCCCGTCACCAGGCCCCGCGGGCTGCGCACAGCCAAAATTTGGAGCCGAACGGAGGCGGTCGATCAAATCTCAAAAAATCTGTGGGCTAACATACACCGAAAATCGTGAAAATCGTAAAATCTCATTTATGCGAAAAATAGTGATGCCGATCAAATGAAATGATAGGGCGCCCGTCACTAGGCCCCGCAGGCTACGCACAGCCACAATTTGGGGCCGAACGGAGGCAGTCGATCAAATCTCCAGAAATCTGTGGGCTAACATACACCGAAAATCGCAAAAATTGTAAATTTTCAGTTATGCAAAAAATAGTGATGCCGATCAAACGAAATAATATAGCACCCGTCACCAGGCCCCGCAGGCTGCTCACAGCCAAACTTTTGGGGCCAAACGGAGACGGTCGATCAAATCTCCAGAAATCCGTGGGCTAACATTCACCGAAAACCGAGAAAATCGTAAATTATCATTTATGCAAAAAATAGTGATGCCGATCAAACGAAATGATAGGGCGCCCGTCACCGGGCCCCGCAGGCTGCGCACAGCCAAAATTTGGGGCCGAACGGAGGCGGTCGATCTGATCTCGAGAAATCTGTGGGCTAACATACACCGAAAATTGCGAAAATCGTAAATTCTCATTTATGCAAAAAATAGTGATGCCGAACAAACAAAATGATAGGGCGCCCGTCACTAGGCCCCGCAGGCTGCACACAGCCAAAATTTGGGGCCGAATGGAGGTTGTCGATCTGATCTCGAGAAATCCGTGGGCTAACACACACCAAACATCGAGAAAATCGTAAATTATCATTTTTGCGAAAAATAGTGATGCTGATCAAACGAAATGATAGGGCGCCCGTCACCAGGCCCCGCAGACTGCGCACAACCAAACTTTTGGGGCCAAACGGAGACGGTTGATCAAATCTCCAGAAATCCGTGGGCTAACATTCACCGAAATACGCGAAAATCGTAAATTCTCATTTATGCGAAAAATAGTGATGCCTATTAAAAGAAATGATAGGGCGCCCGTCACCAGGCCCCGCGGGCTGCGTACAGCCAAAATTTGGGGCCGAACGGAGGCGGTCGATCAAATCTCCAGAAATCCGTGGGCTAACATACACCGAAAATCGAGAAAATCTTAAATTCTCATTTATGCGAAAAATAGTGATGCCAATCAAACGAAATGATAGTGCGCCCGTCACCAGCGCCCCGCGGGCTGCGTACAGCCAAAATTTGGGGCCGAACGGAGGCGGTCGATCAAATATCCAGAAATCCCTGGGCTAACACGCACTGAAAAGTTTGAAAGTTAGCTACACAGGCACACTATGCTAGTGTCGACGGACCGGCCGACATCGGATGTCACATGCTAACCTATGTCGAGACCCAACGCCCATCGATCAATGCCCAGCGATCGAAAATTTAAAAGGAAACACCTATGCTTATCCTTATGATATAAAGAAAATGCTAGAGATTAGTGGTGGTAGTGCTGGCCTACCATGGTCGCTTGCCATGGTGGTGTCGGTTGTGGTGGGTCGTTAGGACCAGTTTTTAAATTAAAATTGTCAACAATATTGGGAAATATGTTGAAATGAGTGCGATAGAGGCATATTTTTAGAAAAATGGCTCGGCCAAACCGCCTTGTCCAGATAGATCTCGAAAAAATACACAAAATGAAAAAAAAATCGCGTAAAACGGATAATCCAGCCCAAAGTTATGATCATTTAGATAATATGCCTCTAATGAACTCTTTTTCCGTCGATTATATTACAGTTTTAACAACATTATGTAAGATCTCATCAAAAGACTTGCATCTCGGCAGTTCTTATTTTGTTAATAAAGAGCTAACACACACCAAAAATCGCGAAAATCGTAAATTCTCATTTATGCAAAAAATAGTGATGCCGATCAAACGAAATGATAGGACTATCTAAATTCTGATTTCTTATTCTTATCTCTTTCTGTACTATATTGATTCTTTACTGATTACCGTAATGAATTGATTTAAAACCGAAGTGGGGCTTATATATAATAGAAACTATAAATCGCATTCAGGGAATGCGATTTATAAGTTGCATTTCCGGATGAGATTTATAAGTCGCATTCCTGGTATGCGTTTTATAAGTCGCATTCCCGGAATGCGATTTATAAGTCGCATTTGGCCTAGTGACGCGCCGACTTGGCGCTTGTCCGATCTTTCCCCGGGCTTTTTTCTAGCATGTCTTTCAAATACTCTTAATGAACACGCGAATAGGCCATCTATATGCTAGAAATTTACGGGGTGTAACAGCGGATCAAACGAAATGATAGGGGGCCCGTCACCAGGCCCCGCAGGCTGCGCACAACCAAAATTTGGGGCCGAACGGAGGCGGTCGATCAAATCTCAAGAAATCCGTGGGCTAACATACACCGAAAATAGCAAAAATCGTAAATTCTCATTTATGCAAAAAATAGTTATGCCGATCAAACGAAATTATAGAGCACCCGTCACCAGGCCCCGCAGGCTGCGCACAGCCAAAATTTGGGGCCAAACGGAGGCGGTCGATCAAATCTCCAGAAATCCGTGGGCTAACATACACCGAAAATTGAGAAAATCTTAAATTCTCATTTATGCGAAAAATAGTGATGTCGATCAAATGAAATGATAGGGCGCCCGTCACCAGCGCCCCGCGGGCTGCGCACAGCCAAAATTTGGGGCCGAACGGAGGCGGTCGATTAAATATCCAGAAATCCCTGGGCTAACACGCACTGAAAAGTTTGAAAGTTAGCTACATAGGCGCACAATGCTAGTGTCGACGGACCGGCCGACATCGGATGTCACATGCTTACCTATGTCGAGACCCAACGCCCATCGATCAATGCCCAGCGATCGAAAATTTAAAAGGAAACACCTATGCTTATCCTTATGATATAAAGAAAACGTTAGAGATTAGTGGTTGTAGTGCTGGCCTGCCATGGTCGCTTGCCATGGTGGTGTCGGTTGTGGTGGGTCATTAGGACCAGTTTTTAAATTAAAATTGTCAACCATATTGGGAAATATGTTGAAATGAGTGCGATAGAGGCATATTTTTAGAAAAATGGCTCGGCCAAACCGCCTTGTTCAGATAGATCTCAAAAAATTACACAAAATGAAAAACAAATCGCGTAAAACGTATAATCCAGCCCAAAGTTATGATCATTTAGATAATATGCCTCTAATGAACTCTTTTTTCCGTCGATTATATTATAGTTTTAACAACATTATGTAAGATCTCATCAAAAGACTTGCATCTCGGCAGTTCTTATTTTGTTAATAAAGAGCTAACACACATCAAAAATCACGAAAATCGTAAATTCTCATTTATGCAAAAAATAGTGATGCCTATCAAACGAAATGATAGGACTATCTAAATTCTGATTTCTTATTCTTATCTCTTTCTGTACTATATTGATTCTTTACTGATTACCGTAATGAATTGATTTAAAATCGAAGTGGGGCTTATATATAATAGAAACTATAAATCGCATTCAGGGAATGCGATTTATAAGTCGCATTTTGCCTTGCGACGCGCCGACTTGGCGCTTGACCGATCTTTCCCCGGGCCTTTTTCTAGCATGTATGTCTTTCACATACTCTTAACCAACACGCAAATAGGCCATCTATATGCTAGAAATTTACGGGGTGCAACAGCGGATCAAAACAAATGATAGGGCGCCCGTCACCAGGCCCCGCAGGCTGCGCACAACCAAAATTTGGGGCCGAACGGAGGCGGTCGATCAAATCTCAAGAAATCCGTGGGCAAACATACACCGAAAATCGCAAAAATTGAAAATTCTCATTTATGCAAAAAATAGTTATGCCGATTAAACGAAATTATAGAGCACCCGTCACCAGGCCCCGCAGGCTGCGCACAGCCAAACTTTTGGGGCCAAACGGAGACGTTCGATCAAATCTCCAGAAATCCGTGGGCTAACATACACCGAAAATCGAGAAAATCGTAAATTCTCATTTATGCGACAAATAGTGATGCCAATCAAACGTAATGATAGGGCGCCCGTCACCACGCCCCGCAGGCTGCGCACAGCCAAAATTTGGGGCCGAACAGAGGCGGTCGATCTGATCTCAAGAAATCCGTGGGCTAACATACACCGAAAATCGAAAAAATCATAAATTCTCATTTATGCGAAAAATAGTGATGCCGCTCAAACGAAATGATTGGGCGCCCGTCACCAGGCCCCGCCGGCTGCGCACAGCCAAAATTTGGGGTCGAACGGAGGCGGTCGATCAAATCTCCAGAAATCCGTGGGCTAACATACACCGAAAATCGAGAAAATCGTAAATTATCATTTATGCGAAAAATAGTGATGCCGATCAAACGAAATGATAGGGCGCCCGTCACCAGCACCTCGCGGGCTGCGCACAGCCAAAATTTTTGGCCGAACAGAGGCGGTCGATTAAATCTCGAAAAATCCGTGGGCTAACATACACCGAAAATTGCGAAAATCGTAAATTCTCATTTATGCAAAAAATAGTGATGCCGATCAAACGAAATGATAGGGCGCCCATCACCAGCGCCCCGCGGGCTGCGCACAGCCAAAATTTGGGGCCGAACGGAGGGGGTCGATCAAATATCCAGAAATCCCTGGGCTAACACGCACTGAAAAGTTTGAAAGTTAGCTACATAGGCGCACTATGCTAGTGTCGACGGACCGGCCAACATCGGATGTCACATGCTAACCTATGTCGAGACCCAACGCCCATCGATCAATGCCCAGCGATCGAAAATTTAAAAGGAAACACCTATGCTTATCCTTATGATATAAAGAAAATGCTAGAGATTAGTAGTGGTAGTGCTGGCCTGCCATGGTCGCTTGCCATGGTGGTGTCGGTTGTGGTGGGTCGTTAGGACCAGTTTTTAAATTAAAATTATCAACCATATTGGGAAATATGTTGAAATGAGTGCGATAGAGGCATATTTTTAGAAAAATGTCTCGGCCAAACCGCCTTACGGCAATTTTTCCAGATAGATCTCGAAAAAATACTCAAAATGAAAAAAAAAATCGCGTAAAACGGATAATCCAGCCCAAAGTTATGATCATTTAGATAATATGTGTTACACCCCGTAAATTTTAAGTGAATAAATATCCTAAGGGCATGTTGGTTAAGGGATTTAGAAAAAAAAAAAAAAAAAATGAATAAAAGTCGGCTTCTTCATCCAAAACACATATATTTCCAGCAAAGAAACAGGGGAACAAGTATTAGGAGTAACCCACGTCAATATATATAAATATTCTTCCAATTACGCGACGAAACGCGATCTAAACTCCGTTCCAGCTTAGGTACAGGTGTATAAAGCTGCAGACAGCAATCCTACGGAGTTGGTTTCATGAAATTTGGCCGGCGAAACGTCGTGCTACCGAGGTAAAGTAAATAGAATTACTTTAAATTAGTACCAATGTGTTCCTAGCATTGCAGTTAGTATTTATCCCTTCTGGACTATCGAGAAATAACGAGTTTTCGACCGTTTTCTGAAAGGTTAAAGTTGGGATAAATATATATATTAAAAGTGATAATTTCTCCCGAATATTAATGTATTTAGTTCTAATTGACGTGTAAATGAATGTAGTTGGGAGAAACAGCAGAAGTACCGACGGAAATCACATCAGTCAGTCGGGTACTCAGAAACCAGGTATGTAAAGTTATTCTTTCGGCAAGCCAGGAAGTACAGGGTAGAAAATAAATAGAATAAACGCTATTAGCAGATACCCAGCGTACAGGAATGATTTTAGTACAAATTCCCGCAAGCATGCTAGTATATTATTACGTATCATGCGATAATCAGAATAATAGATATTTAGGTAATACGTATTTCATCTGTTGAGATTGTATCCAGTAGTAGATGGTACATTTTATATCATTGAGCTATATTCAGTTATAGATGGCATGTACTATGTTATTGAGTTATATTCAGATATAATTAGATAGACAGATAAAGGCCAGGTAGCAGAAGGTCCAGCAGCCAGAAACAGTCAGTTATTTAATACAGATTAGCCTCGAAACAAAAGAAGAGAATATGATTAGTATTTTTCATTTGAGCATGCTTGCTGTGTATGTGTTTGTATGTTGAGACTTGTTGTGGCATGTGAGCACCCTTTTAGCATCCCCACCGCCCCTGGGTTATAGCTGTGTCGATATCAGATTCAGATACCGCCACCAGCTGGGCGATGCCGTCCGCCTAGAGGACGATGATGGCCGACCACCATGATAATACGGTCCAGACCACCCTGCTTGCAGGGGTAGTTCAGTTTACTCTGCGCAGAGCTAGCACACCCTGTTTACAGGGGCAGACCACTCTGTGTGCACACCTGTGCCCAGAGGCAGGAGTCTTCGGACTCAGACACAGTTTATTGTCAGAGGCCAAGGCCTGAGCTACGTACCCAAGGGGGCCGGTAGGAGGAGCTCACAGTTATCAGATGAGTGGAGTGACTTGTTTTTGGTTGGTTTAGACTCGGGTAGGGGTAAATAGATTGCTTGCTTGGTTGGCACCTTCCGGCTTATGGGGGTCGGTCAGGTATTGTGTGTATTATTATGTATATTGATATGTGCTGGTAGATACTGATAGACAGAAGGACGACACGTCATCAGGTACACTCAGTTTAGTTATAGAATAAATAAACTCTCCCAAGTTATTCTCAGCTAGATAGACTCAGCTACTTTCTGCTTATATCTCATGTTACTGTTGTTATTCATTTCAGTTGTGTATTTCAGTTGCTTTACATGCTCAGTGCCTGTGGTACTGACGCCCAGTGGGGCGCTGCATTACTTGCCTGCAGGTACTCATAGACGAGGAGGCGACCCCTCGTGATTCCAGTCAGCTATTGAGTATTCAGCTCCTGTCATCCGGAGTTTGAATTTCAGAGGTGTATTTCGTTTTCTTTGTTATACAGTACGGGTAGGTCGGGGCCCTGTCCCGATCATTTCTATTGCTATTCCTAAAGGCTTGCAGTCTGTATATTTCCCTGTGGTTAGATGAGCCGGTCGCGTGAGGCCGTGCAGTTGTATAGCTGTTAGTACTTTTTCCTTCTTTTATGATGGCCGTGTGGGGCCATAGTTGCCAGTAGTGGTGACCTTGCCGGTCACGTAGCTTTTTAGTACTTCATGATTGAGTTGCAGATAACTAGACAGCATGGTGGCCTTGTCGGCCCGCATAGGTTTCCCTGTAGTTGCATGTTCTGGTCAGCTGTTATTACAGGTACAGGAGGCTACAGGCCAGTTGGTCGGAGGCTGTATTTACAGCCGTTATATAGCCGGTTTGTTTCTTGAAATAGAGCCAAAGCCAGCCAAAGCACCAGATGTGCTCAGGCTGGACCATTTAGCAGTCTAGAGTCTAGCAGGCACCAGGTGCCGTCATACCCCCCAAGGTGGGGTGTGACAAACTTGGTATCAGAGCAGGTCGTGTCCCAGGGAGTCTGCAAGCCGTGCTAAGTAGAGTCTTGTCTATGGATGTGTTGTGCACCACATACTATAGGCAGGAGGCTGCGAGGCATGATATGATGGTTACCCTTCCTTCTCAGTCAGTCGTGCTTTAGAGCGGTTCAGTATAGGGTTGAGTCCCTAAAAACTTACCGTATTCTTTGATTACAGATACAAAGGCAGATCAACATTACCCTATCACAGGCAGAAGATCAGATATAGCAACAGAAGAGGGCATCAGCCAGTTACATGATAACTACAGCAGCAGGAGGGGGTATCGGAGACCTCCCAGCGTGATATCTTTATTAGCATTATTCCCAGTATACGTTGATAACGCCAGAATAGGAAGTCAGAAGTATAATGTACATATGAGTTGATTTATTTTTTAGCTATATAAGATCTGATTAAGATTACAGACAAGGTCAGACCACCAGGTAAGTATGAGAAAGAGAGGGAAATGCAGGAATCCCAAATACATCCTTTCGGATATGGTACAGTTAAATGTTTCTATTTGTTGCAAAAAAAAAGGGGCTATTCTTACCTTTTGATTTTGATTCCAGTATAGTAAAGGGGCATAAGACTTGAGATGGGGTTGCCAAATCAAGCAGTAAGTAAAGATGGGTTGATTCCATAAAATGTTAGAAGGAGTAAGGAGTCCCTGTGATTACGTAAGTTGTGCAGACCCTCACGGTAATAAGTCAGAAGAGCAAGTAAGACTACTAGCTTACTCAAAGTGGGCGTAGAAGATCCAGTAATAGTCAAGTTCGAGTCAGAAAAAGGCCAAGTCCGCCATAACACGCTAACAAGAGCAAGAGCAGGTACCTTGAACCCCAGAGTTCAGCTTAAGCAAGATGAGGGGAAGAAGCAGGAATGTCAGATTTTGTGGGGAAATTAGGATTACCCCCGGATTGATAGAATATCGTATTAAGGATTAAGCCTAGGGCTGACAGTAAGATTGTGGTCCAGAATGCTGCAGTATGTTCGCTTATGGGGAAGTTGAGAAGTTACCGATACAGCGAGCTTAATCTAGTGTGGCCTAGAGATAAGGCCCAGCAGACAGTCATGGGCTCTCAATATATGCCAAGTAAGGCCACAAGATTCAAATGTTGACCCCACATCGCAAGAGTGGCGGAATTTCAAATAGCAGACGATAACTAAGGTGTTTATGTTTGTTACTCTCAGAATGGGGTGGCAATACAACGAAATGATAAGTCAGGGCAGGAAATATTATTAGGCCGTAAGAAGCAATGTATCATGTATGATATGAGATTCAACAGAGCATGTCAGAGATTATGTATTACCGCAGAACTCAGTACATATTGTACGTAGCTATTGATATATATATATATACATATACAGATAATAGATATGTTGTGAGTGGCGGCCTATAAGGGCTACAATCACAGATGCTGATTAGTAATGGAAAGCATATACAAATTGCATTGCAGGACACCCCCTTGCCAAAAAAAAAGAGAAGAAAGAGGGAGAAGAAAGAAAGAAGAGGAGAAGGGAAATGGGCAAATTAAGTGTGAATTATGTAGGAAGTCATAGAAGCCATTTCAGTTCTCAGTTATTAAGTTAATAAACTTATGTGTTGTTGTCAGATCTAGGCTCTAGGAGCTTACCAGAGTTAATGACCTAAAACAGATGGCTAGATGATAAGGGCGCAGTTAGACGGTCTACCGACCAGCTGGCGCCTGCATTAGCAGGGAGGCATCCCTGAAGATCGGTAATAGTAGTGCATGTGCTAGAACCAGGATTAGAGGCCAAATAGGCAAATTTTAGAGATTAGCAATACCAGAATTGTTCTAGTATGTCAAGTGGTTGTACGCCATTTTCCCAGCTTTGTAGGTGAGAGTCGGCCTTATCTAACCTAGCAGTCATTATGTGGAATACCCCATAAGTTAGTCGGCCGTCCCAGTCAAAATACCCGTGGGTACCCCAAAGAAGGGTCCACATCAGTAGTCAGCGACAGACTAGTACTTCAGTTGGTTTTCGTAAGATATTCAGATACAGAGCCCTAGCAGAAGGCCAGTATTTACAGAATAGCTCATAAGACTGAGAATTCCCCAGAATAGCAGTATAAATCCAAGTGGATACACACAAGGCGTAAGAAATTGATAGTACCCTGCTAGCACAGTGTTTATTAAGACCAGGGGATCAGTAGACTCCCCATGAAGATCCAGAGATTGATCGCCTGGGAGTAAGTTTGATTAAGTCCAGCCTTACAGTGGTTTAAGCAAAATAACAGAGCAATTAGATGCCCACGAGTTTGCGGTTATGTACGAACTATAAGCACTCAAGTAGAACAGTTAGAGCATTGTTAGACTACTGCCACATTCGGGCCATTCAACCCGACTATTCAGTTATTTAAGGTTATGCAGCCAGATCATTGGAGGTCATGATCAATATTAGGACCCCCTGATCAGATACGGGCACAGGGTGTGCAGATAGTCGTTCAAGGTTACCTTAGCAACAAGTGGCCTTAGCATGCGGTCAGAAGGCCAGATAAAGTTCTAGCTATACCGGTAGATTACTTGTCAGATTCTCCGGTATAATAAACCAGTATGACCGTCAGTTATATGTCAAATTTTGTGAATGTGAATTTTGGTTGAGTTTAGTAGCCTTTTTGGTCACATTGTGTCGGAGGATGGTGTACAGATAGATATACAGAAAATCGAAGTAGTGAAGACATAGCCTAGACCTACCACTCCGATCGAAGTACGCAGTCCCTGCGGTTAGCCGGGTACTGCAGAGGGTTTTTGGAAGGATTTTCCACCTTAGCAGCACCTTTGACTAAATTGACACAGAAGGCAACAAAGTTCCAGTAGACTGAGGCATGTGAGCAGAACTTCCAAGAGTTAAAAGTCAGGCTAACATCAGCTCCAGTGTTAGTATCGCCAGGAGGTACAGAGGGTTGATGTAGTGTGGTAAGGTAATAGCTTATGCTTTCAGGCAGTTGAAGAAGCGTGAAGAGAATTATCTTACCCACGACCTGGAGTTAACTGCAGTAGATTATGCCTTAGAGGGTGAAAATTTTGTATCACCCAGGAAGGGCTAATATGGTAGCAGACGCCCTTAGCCATAAATCTATGGGGAGTCGGCATACTTGCCGCCTGAACAGTGAGAATAGACCCGAGAATTTCACTAGTTAGCCAGTTTAGCCGGTCACATAGCAGAAATAAAAGATAACAGAGTGATAATACGGAATGTCGCAATGTTATCGTTAATGGTCGAAGTAAAGGAACGGCAGTATAGAAACCCTAGCCAGGTCCAATTTGAACATAAGGTTCAGTAAGGAGAGGTGACATATTTTCAGATAACCGAGGATGAAGTGTTACGATATAAAGGCCGCATTGTGTTCCAGATATTTTGGGGGCATCGCCAGCAGCTTATAAGCGAGGCGCATTACGCCCACGATTCTCTCCACCCAGGCGCAACGAAAATGTTCCACGATATCAAAGAAAACTACTGGTGGCCAAGTATGAAAAGAGAAATTGCTGAATTTGTAGCCCAGTGTCCTAACTGCCAACAGGCGAAAGCAGAACATCTGAAACCAGGCGGGTTAACTTAGGACATAGCTATGCCTCTCTGGAGATGAGAAGCAGTGAATATGGATTTTGTGGCAAGGTTGCCCCGTACCGGATGCGGAAATGATTCTATATGGGTAATAGTTGACAGGCTGACGAAATCAGCTCATTTCCTGCCAGTGAAAGCTACCTTCTCGGCTGAGGATCATGCCGAGTTATCTATCAGAAAAATAGTTATATTGATTGCATGGAGTGCTGGTATCTATCATTTCTGATAAGAGAGCACAGTTTACAGCTAGATTCTGGCAGTCATTCCAGAGGGGTCTGGAAACACAGATTAATTTAAGCACAATATTCTATCCTCAGACAGATGAGCAGGCTGAGCGCATAATTCAGACGCTCGAAGGCATGTTGCGAGCGTGTGTACTAGATTTCGGTAGTAGCCAAAGTGAGCATTTACCGTTAATTGAATTTGCCTCCAGAATTAGAATCCGTTCGTCCGGTCTTCCATGTATCTATGTTGAGGAAATTCGTAGGAGACCCTTCCACAGTTGTTCCAGTTCAGGATGTCCAGGTCACCAAATAATTAGCATATGAGGAGGTTCCAGTAGCTATCTTAGACAGACAGATCCGTAGATTGAGAACTAAAGATATTGCATCTGTCAAAGTATTGTGGCATAACAGGAACCGAGAAGAAATGACCTGGGAAGCCGAGGAGGACATGAAAGCCAGATATCCCCACTTATTCCAAGCATAGGCAAACGGGAGGTATGTTAAAACAGTTTTTCCTTATTAATGCTTATACTTCATATATGAAAACAGGCGATTGATTATAGACAGTTTTATACATGAATGTTATTATATCATGTGGAGTACCTGTATTGGGCTTTTCTGCTTTTCAGGAATTATGAGATAGTCCATAATACAAGGGAAACTCTGCCAAAAATTTTTCTAGAAACAAATTGAGTAAGTTGAGAAAGTCCTCTAGACAGAATGTCATTCGAGGACGAATGTTCTTAAGGGGGGGAGGATGTTACACCCCGTAAATTTTAAGTGAATAAATATCCTAAGGGCATGTTGGTTAAGGGATTTAGAAAGCAAAAAAAAAAAAAATAAAAAAAAAAATAAAAAGAAAAATGAATAAAAGTCGGCTTCTTCATCCAAAACACATATATTTCCAGCAAAGAAACAGGGGAACAAGTATTAGGGGTAACCCACATCAATATATATAAATTTCCTTCCAATTACACGACGAAACGCGGTCTAAACTCCGTTTCGGCTTAGGTACAGGTGTATAAAGCTGCAGAGAGCAATCCTACGGAGTTGGTTTCGTGAAATTTGGCCGGCGAAACGTCGTGCTACCGAGGTAAAGTAAATAGAATTACTTTAAATTAGTACCAATGTGTTCCTAGCGTTGCAGTGAGTATTTATCCCTTCGGGACTATCGAGAAATAACGAGTTTTCGACCGTTTTCTGAAAGGTTAAAGTTGGGATAAATATATATATCAAAAGTGATAATTTCTCCCGAATATTAATGTATTTAGTTCTAATTGACGTGTAAATGAATGTAGTTGGGAGAAACCGCAGAAGTACCGACGGAAATCACATCGGTCAGTCGGGTACTCAGAAACCAGGTATGTAAAGTTATTCTTTCGGCAAGCCAGGAAGTATAGGGTAGAAAATAAATAGAATAAATGCTATTAGCAGATACCCAGCGTACAGGAACGATTTTAGTACAAATTCCAGCAAGCATGCTAGTATATTATTACGTATCATGCGATAATCAGAATAATAGATATTTAGGCAATACGTATTTCATCTGTTGAGATTGTATCCAGTAGTAGATGGCACATTTTATATCATTGAGTTATATTCAGTTATAGATGGAATGTACTATGTTATTGAGTTATATTCAGATATAATTAGATAGACAGATAAAGGCCAGGTAGCAGAAGGTCCAGCAGCCAGAAACAGTCAGTTATTTAATACAGATTAGCCTCGAAACAAAAGAAGAGAATATGATTAGTATTTTTCATTTGAGCATGCTTGTTGTGTATGTGTTTGTATGTTGAGACTTGTTGTGGCATGTGGGCACCCTTTTAGCATCCCCACCACCCCTGGGTTATAGCTGTGTCGATACCAGATTCAGATACCGCCACCAGCTGGGCGATGCCGTCCGCCTAGAGGACGATGATGGCCGACCACCATGATAATACGGTCCAGACCACCCTGCTTGCAGGGGTAGTTCAATTTACTCTGCGCAGAGCTAGCACACCCTGTTTACAGGGGCAGACCACTCTGTGTGCACACCTGTGCCCAGAGGCAGGATCTTCGGACTCAGACACAGTTTATTGTCAGAGGCCAAGGCCTGAGCTACGTACCCAAGGGGGCCGGTAGGAGGAGCTCACAGTTATCAGATGAGTGGAGTGACTTGTTTTTGGTTGGTTTAGACCCGGGTAGGGGTAAATAGATTGCTTGCTTGGTTGGCACCTTCCGGCTTATGGGGGTCGGTCAGGTATTGTGTGTATTATTATGTATATTGATATGTGCTGGTAGATACTGATAGACAGAAGGACAACACGTCATCAGGTACGCTCAGTTTAGTTATAGAATAAATAAACTCTCCCCAGTTATTCTCAGCTAGATAGACTCAGCTACTTTCTGCTTATATCTCATGTTACTGTTGTTATTCATTTCAGTTGTGTATTTCAGTTGCTTTACATGCTCAGTGCCTGTGGTACTGACGCCCAGTGGGGCGCTGCATTACTTGCCTGCAGGTACTCATAGACGAGGAGGCGACCCCTCGTGATTCCAGTCAGCTATTGAGTATTCAGCTCCTGTCATCCGGAGTCTGAATTTCAGAGGTGTATTTCGTTTTCTTTGTTATACAGTACGGGTAGGTCGGGGCCCTGTCCGGATCATTTCTATTGCTATTCCTAGAGGCTTGCAGTCTGTATATTTCCCTGTGGTTAGATGAGCCGGTCGCGTGAGGCCGTGCAGTTGTATAGCTGTTAGTACTTTTTCCTTCTTTTATGATGGCCGTGTGTGGCCATAGTTGCCAATAGTGGTGACCTTGCCGGTCACGTAGCTTTTTAGTACTTCATGATTGAGTTGCAGATAACTAGACAGCATGGTGGCCTTGTCGGCCCGCATAGGTTTCCCTGTAGTTGCATGTTCTGGTCAGCTGTTATTACAGGTACAGGAGGCTACAGGCCAGTTGGCCGGAGGCTGTATTTACAGTCGTTATATAGCCGGTTTGTTTCTAGAAATAGAGCCAAAGCCAGCCAAAGCACCAGATGTGCTCAGGCTGGACCATTTAGCAGTCTAGAGTCTAGCAGGCACCAGGTGCCGTCATACCCCCCAAGGTGGGGTGTGACAATATGTCTCTAATGAACTCTTTTTCCGTCGATTATACTATAGTTTTAACAACATTATGTAAGATCTCATCAACAGACTTGCATCTCGGCAGTTCTTATTTTGTAAATAAAGAGCTAACACACACAAAAAATCGCGAAAATCGTAAATTCTCATTTATGCAAAAAATAGTGATGCCGATCAAACGAAATGATAGGACTATCTAAATTCTGATTTCTTATTCTTATCTCTTTCTGTACTATATTGATTCTTTACTGATTACCGTAATGAATTGATTTAAAACCGAAGTGGGGCTTATATATAATAGAAACTCTAAAACGTATTCAGGGAATACGATTTATAGTTGTATTTCCGGAATGCGATTTATAAGTCGCATTCCTCGAATGCGTTTTATAAGTCGCATTCCCGGAATGCGATTTATAAATCGCATTTTGCCTTGCGACGCGCCGAATTGGCGCTTGTCCGATCTTTCCCCGGGCCTTTTTCTAGCATGTATGTCTTTCAAATACTCTTAACCAACACGCGAATAGGCCATCTATATGCTAGAAATTTACGGGGTGTAACAGCGGATCAAAACAAATGATAGGGCGCCCGTCACCAGGCCCCGCAGGCTGCACACAGCCAAAATTTGGGGCCGAACGGAGGCGGTCGATCAAATCTCAAGAAATTCGTGGGCTAACATACACCGAAAATCGCAAAAATCGTAAATTCTCATTTATGCAAAAAATAGTTATGCCGATCAAACGAAATTATAGAGCACCCGTCACCAGGCCCCGCAGGCTGCGCACAGCCAAACTTTTGGGGCCAAACGGAGACAGTCGATCAAATCTCCAGAAATCCGTGGGCTAACATACACCGAAAAGCGAGAAAATCGTAAATTCTCATTTATGCGAAAAATAGTGATGCCGATCAAATGAAATGATAGGGCGCCCGTCACCAGGCTCCGCGGGCTGCGCACAGCCAAAATTTGGGGCCGAACAGAGGCGGTCGATTAAATCTCCAAAAATCTGTGGGCGTTATACACCGAAAACCGCAAAAATCATAAATTCTCATTTATTCGAAAAATAGTGATGCCGATTAAATGAAATGATAGGGCGCCCGTCACCAGGCCCCGCCGGCTGCGTACAGCCAAAATTTGGGGCCGAACGGAGGCGGTCGATCAAATCTCCAGAAATCCGTTGGCTAACATACACCGAAAATCGAGAAAATCGTAAATTATCATTTCTGTGAAAAATAGTGATGCCGATCAAACGAAATGATAGGGCACCCGTCACCAGCGCCTCGCGGGCTACGCCACAGCCAAAATTTGGGGACGAACAGAGGCGGTCGATTAAATCTCGAAAAATCCGTAGGCTAACATACACCGAAAATTGCGAAAATCGTAAATTCTCATTTATGCAAAAAATAGTAATGCCGATCAAACGAATTGATAGCGCGCCCGTCACCAGGCCTCGCAGGCTGCGCACAGCCAAAACTTGGGGCCGAACGGAGGCGGTCGATCAAATCTCCAGAAATCCGTGGGCTAACATACACCGAAAATCGAGAAAATCTTAAATTCTCATTTATGCGAAAAATAGTGATGCCGATCAAATGAAATGATAGGGGCCCGTCACCAGCGCCCCGCGGGCTGCGCACAGCCAAAATTTGTGGCCGAACGGAGGCGGTCGATCAAATATCCAAAAATCCCTGGGCTAACACGCACTGAAAAGTTTGAAAGTTAGCTACATAGGCGCACTATGCTAGTGTCGACGGACCGGCCGACATCGGATGTCACATGCTAACCCATTAAGAGACCCAATGCCCATCGATCAATGCCCAGCGATCGAAAATTTAAAAGGAAACACCTATGCTTATCCTTATGATATAAAGAAAATGCTAGAGATTAGTGGTGGTAGTGCTGGCCTACCATGGTCGCTTGCCATGGTGGTGTCGGTTGTGGTGGGTCGTTAGGACCAGTTTTTAAATTAAAATTGTCAACCATATTGGGAAATATGTTGAAATGAGTGCGATAGAGGCATATTTTTAGAAAAATGGCTCGGCCAAACCGCCTTACGGCGGTTTGTCCAGATAGATCTCGAAAAAATACACAAAATGAAAAACAAATCGCGTAAAACGGATAATCCAGCCCAAAGTTATGATCATTTAGATAATATGTCTCTAATGAACTCTTTTTCCGTCGATTATATTACAGTTTTAACAACATTATGTAAGATCTCATCAAAAGACTTGCATCTCGGCAGTTCTTATTTTGTTAATAAAAAGCTAACACACACCAAAAATCACGAAAATCGTAAATTCTCATTTATGCAAAAAATAGTGATGCCGATCAAACGAAATGATAGGACTATCTAAATTCTGATCTCTTTTTGTACTATACTGATTCTTTACTGATTACCGTAATGAACTGATTTAAAACCGAAGTGCGGCTTATATATAATAGACACTATAAATCGCATTCAGGGAATGCGACTTATAAGTCACATTCCTGGAATACGATTTATAAGTTGCATTCACGGAATGCGTTTATAAGTTGCATTTTGCCTTGCCACGTGCCGACTTGGTGCTTGTCCGATCTTTCCCCGGGCCTTTTTCTAGCATGTATGGCTTTCAAATACTCTTAACCAACACGCGAATAGGCCATCTATATGCTAGAAATTTACGTGGTGTAACGGCGGATCAAACGAAATGATAGGGCGCCCGTCACCAGGCCCCGCAGGCTGCGCACAGCCAAAATTTGGGGCCGAACGGAGGCGGTCGATCAAATCTCCAGAAATCCGTGGGCTAACATACACCGAAAATCGCGAAAATTGTAAATTCTCATTTATGCAAAACATAGTGATACCGATCAAATGAAATTATAGAGCACCCGTCACCAGCGCCCCGCGGGCTGTGCACAGCCAATATTTGTTGCCGAACGAAGGCGGTCGATCAAATCTCCATAAATCCGTGGGCTAACATACACCGAAAATCGAGAAAATCATAAATTCTCATTTATGCGAAAAATAGTGATGTCGATCAAACGAAATGATAGGACTATCTAAATTCTGATTTCTTATTCTGATCTCTTTCTGTACTATACTGATTCTTTACTGATTACCGTAATGAACTGATTTAAAACCGAAGTGCGGCTTATATATAATAGACACTCTAAATCGCATTCAGGGAATGCGACTTTTAAGTCGCATTCTTGGAATGCGATTTATAAGTTGCATTCTCGGAATGCGATTTATAAGTCGCATTTTGCCATGCGACGCGCCGACTTGGCGCTTGTCCGATCTTTCCCCTGGCCTTTTTCTAGCATGTATGGATTTCAAATACTCTTAACCAACACGCGAATAGGCCATCTATATGCTAGAAATTTACGGGGTGTAACAGCGGATCAAACGAAATGATAGGGCGCCCGTCACCAGGCCCCGCAGGCTGCGCACAGCCAAAATTTGGGGCCGAACGGAGGTGGTCGATCAAATCTCCAGAAATCCGTGGGCTAACATACACCGAAAATAGAAAAAATCGTAAATTCTCATTTATGCAAAAAATAGTGATGCCGATCAAACGAAATTATAGAGCACCCGTCACCAGGCCCCGCAGGCTGCGCACAACCAAACTTTTGGGGCCAAACGGAGGCTGTAAATCCATCCACTTCAAGCACTCCTGCTGCTTTCCTTGCCCCACCTCGTGATGAATCAGCATTCCACTCTGGATTGCCCTATGAAATCCGATTTAGCAAGGTATACAACTCCTCATAAGTCTTTTCCAGCGCTTGCCCTCCAGCTGCTGAATCTAGCAAAATTTTGGTATGGGGTTCCAAACCCTCAATAAATGTGTGCACCAACACGTCATTAGACTGATGATGATGAGGACAGTCCCGCAACATGGATTTAAATTTTTCTCAGGCTTGATACAAATTTTCTCCTTCCCTCTGTTTGAAACTCAGAATTTGACTTCTAAGTCTTGCTGTTTTGCCAGAGGGAAAAAACCTTATCAAGAACTTTCGTGCAAGATCATCCCACGTTGAAATAGAATTTGGTGGCTCAGCTTTCAACCACCTCTTGGCTTCACCGAGTAATGAGAATGGAAATAATGTAAGCCGAACATAATCAGGTGACACTCCAGCGGGTATATAAGTGTCACTTATCTCCAAAAAGATTTGGAGATGTTGTTGTGGGTCTTCATGAGGGAGACCGGTAAATTGCCCGCTTGTGTGCATCAATTGCACCATATTTTGCTTGAGTTCAAATCTCCCTCCAGGCTCTGGTTTGCGGATACTGGATGTAACATTGTTGGCATGTGGGATTGCCACCTCACGAACCGGCCTTGTTGCTGCTTCTTCGGGCACTAACACTGCCCTCACAACCGGTGGATTTTGTTGCTCCATAATGGTCTGTCTGAGCAACTGCAGCTTCCTTTGTAGAGATTCTCTCCGTTTACTATGAAATATACGTTCAGGCTCTATATAAGATTCCACCAGCTCTTTGTCTCTTGCCAGTGTTCACAGCAATTAAGTCTGCAAAATACAGGCTAAGACCAAGTTGTCAACACTTAAGAAAAGAAAATAAAAATACAGTAAATTTACACTTAACACAATTTCACCAATTGCCAAGTCCCCGGCAACGGCGCCAAAAACTTGTTCGGTCGCGTGGTGTTATATGGGTATCTAAACCGACACGCAAGTGCACGTGGTAGAACAAGTAGTAAGTGGCTTTAGTAAGCCAAGTATCGATCCCTCAGAGACTCAGATTAAGTGATGTTTTCTTAAGTATACTATACTATATTTAACTTCTTAATATGCTGACAACAACGTAACCAAAAAGTGAATAATTTGTTTCACAAATTTTATACTAAAACTACTAACAATTATCTACTTTGAATTTAAACTATGGATATGAGCATGCTGAGGTTATAGAACATGTAATGAAACTGATTATAATCATACATTGGTTAATCTTTTCTTCCAGTTGCTAGCCAAGAACATTAGCCAAGAGATTAAAACTCTCGTATTTAATCTCACTTAAGAATCATAAACCATTCGTCTACATTTCTGTGATCAAATGCAATTCATGACCTAGCAATACAATTCTGGTTCCTAAATTGACTAATACAGCTTTCAAGTATATTTCTATCAGGATAGAACATCAAAACTCAATTTTCCCAAATCAAGTAAAGAACAATATCCTATTAATTCACAACTTTCCAATTTCGTGCTCTCTCGAGTGAAATCGGACTTTTTAGATGTACATTAATCTAGGCCACACACCAATGCAGTAGAAACAAGAATTAATAGAACAACATGGAAGAAAAAGATGGAAAACCATATAATTAATAATCAAAATTCATCACAAGTGTACATAACCTCAGCAAGGAAGGGAATTAGTCACTCATTTGTGGATTAATCATCATAAAACGAGTGTTAATCATACAAACAATTGAATTAGAGAAGAAAGAAAGAGAGAAAAAACCCTAAACTTTTCGTCCCTCAACTGCCTGTAACCCACGTCCTTGCTCCACCAAGTCTGAATTATGAAAAATGAACCTAAGTGTTCTATTTATACTAGTGGGAATTTTTCCCGGAATAACAAGCAACGTGTCACGGAGTGCATCGCGGAGCACTGCCTCCGTGACACGTCGTGGACGCGGACCCTCACTGGAAATTAGGGGTCCGGGAATAAAGCACCAATGTGGCACGGCGTGCAACGCGGAGGCTAGCCACCGTGCCACGGAGCTGTCGCGAGCCTCCACTAGAAATTGGTGAATTTTTCACCCTCCAAGAAGAATACCTCCGCGATGGCAGCGTGACACGGCTCCATCGCGGAGCCCCATTAATTTGTGCAGTCCAATGCTTTTTCCCTTGCTCGCATCCAAGTCCAACTCCGATATCCTCCAACATGCATTTTAGCTTCCCGAAATCACATTTTACCTACAAAACAATGCTAATCATGTTGGTTAGTATAAATTCACATTTTATTACCAATTACATGAAAATGTATACACATTGCTAGATAAACAAGGCGAAAATGATACAATTGAGTATCACTTGGGCATATAAATCTGCCCAAGATCACTTACCCCACACTTAAATCCTTGTTCGTCCTCGAACAACAAACATACAATTCATGCAATTTACATCCCAACCTTCGCCACTATGGTGCGACAATTTGAGCTACGGTCATACCGATAATTCAATATTGCGAATCATCAAGAAAACATGCATGGTCTTAACGATGCAATGACCTTCAATACATTAAGACTTCCTAAACTTTAAGAATCGACTCTCGATATCGGCAAACACATGCAAATCAACTAATCAAGATATCCGACACGAAAATCAATCTTTTATCAAGTATGTGCCCTCACAACTCAAGAGAATCTTCCCCTTTTTGCTCATGTGACACACAAACATTCAAGTAGGGGCATGTAAAAATTAATTTCACTCTCTCTCCCAAAAGAATTCACATGCATCATGTCATGACCCATAAGCTTGCCCTTAGTGTATTACTCCACTAATATAAAGAAATGCAATGTAAGATCACGTAGGACTTTAATGGGTTGTAATGGAAGCTATGGAACTAGTATATATTGGATTAGCTAATAATAGTCACTAGCATCCTTAAGCGCCTTTGCAACACATTCCCATCAACTCATGGACATTGTTTCTCTCTTTTCTCTTTTTTTTTCATCATCCCATTCTTGATGATTTACTTTAGTATGGCCCATTTCATTAAGCACACTTGACACGATAACAAAGATTTTTCATGCACCTTCATTATCATTTAATTATAGCAAGTGCACCTTCAACCTTTTCTTTTCTTCTCTCTCTCTGCTTTTCTTTTTCTTTTCACCATTCTCACTCTTTGACACTTTGAGAAAATTATTTTTTCTTCTTAAGCGCTTAAGAGTTTTGTATAGACTTTACGGCTAATGAAAACAAAGAATTAAGCTCAGTTTATACTTTTTGGACAAAAGAAAGAAAGAATAGACTAAAGGCTCAAAGGGCTGACTAGGGTATACAATCACATAAAGGGGAAGTATGACAAGAAAAAAAATTAGAAACTCTCGGTTAAAACAAAGAAATGCCTACATCCTTTCCAACACTACACCTCCTTCATTTCGTTTTGTACACACACCAGACAAGTTCTAGACACTTCACAATAGCATGGAATAACAATACCACACTTCACACTTTATGCACATGCTCGATTCAAGATGCATTCACAGACTCTTCAATCAGCTAATTACATCAATTCAAACATTAAGTCTCAATCACACCGAATCGAACTCTACAGCCTAGGTATCTCAACATATTTACAAAATTGCATGCTTTCATATGAATCACTTTTGCATTTTGAATATCAAGTACAACTCGCAACCAACATTTCACAACCATATAGGACTACAGGTTCCGTGATGCAATCCACAAAAAAAAACTGAAAAAAGAAAAAAAATTAAAATAACTACTCCTACCGACTACATTTCCCTTAAGACGGTCGTCATCCATCCATCATAGGGAGCGGTCACTAACTATGATGTCGGTTCAATGGGACCATTCTCGGTAAAAGAACCGAAAACAAACGCCGAGAAACCCAAAAATAAAAATTGAAAATTTTTGCAAAACATCGATCATTTCGATGGAAAAATTATTTACAAAATATTTTAAATATGAACAAAATATTTTCGCAAAATTTTAAAATTATCGATCATTTCGATAAGCAAAAATATTTACAAAAATTTTACAGACTTAGCTGGCAACATCAACATTCCACAACACAAATCAATTCCACAAACATGTACAGATACAAAACAATTTGAAAATTCACAAACACAGGGAAACATACATACAAAAATACAGAGTAAAGCGTACAAGCAAACCAGCCCAGCCCAGCACCTAACTACTCCCCACCCCACACTTAAACCGAACACTGTCCCCAGTGTTCACAAAAATTAAAAATCACAAAATTGGGTGGTGGAACTCCCTGATCAGTCAAAGTATTCCACTTCTTCATCAGGTGCTGCTGCCTCATCTCCCATGTCCGAGTCGCCTCCATCGTCGTCATCGGACTCCACATCGGAGTCCTCCCGACGTGTCTCCTCATCCGTGGGGACGTCGTCGTCTGTGGGCTCTACAACAGCTGGCCCCACTCGGCATAGAGCCCTGGCGTTTTCGCCAAATGGGTAATCTAGCTCGAGCTGCCATAGATCCTCCTCCGTGGCTGGTCTCCCACCGATCCTGAGCTGGAGCATTTGCATCCCAAACATTCGCGCCATGTACTGGTCATCACAAGCATGTCGATCGCCAAGCGTCAGCACTAGCCCGTGGGTGGTGTCGGGGGCCTTAGTTTTGGTCACATCCAAGGCCCGCCGCTCCAACTGCGGGATATAATCCAAAGCCTCTTCCTCGACGTCGAGGCCCCGGAGAAAGGTGGTGAGTAGTCCATCGAACCCATACCTGTGGCCCTGGTGTAATCGGGCTCTCTTCATGGCGGATATGATGACCGCCCCAACATTAATCTTCAGCCCTTTCATCAAGGCATACACCAGGCAAACACGATCCCGGGTCACATCAGTCATGTGTACCCCCGGGATTAGGCACGAGCAGACTATCTTCAGCCAGATTCGGGCTTCCCTATTCATTTGAGAATATGGCAGAGTCTGGTGGTAGTCCCTTTCTTTATGTCTGCTCCATCTAGCTGTGGATCGAGCCCCACACAGTGTGCGTCTGATGTCGGCATACGATGGGGTAATGTTCAGCTAGCGGAGAACGTGGGCGTCTGTGTCCCGCGCTCCTATGATGGCATTTAGCTGTTGGGGTTCCAGAGTGACTATCTGCCCTCTGATCTTGATGGTGTGGCTTCTGATTGTCGGGTTCCAATTAGCATAGAACTCCCGGACCAGGTGCAAGTTGCATTCCTTGGGCTCCTGAAATATGAAACTTAGCCCAGCAGCCTCGATCCGTTGAACTATTCGGGGGAACTCCTGTGCTAATGGCTCCCATGCTATATGCTCCTCGGGGAAATATTTGTTCTCCTTGTGCTTGGCATACCACTTTTTCCCCTCGTCAGTCACCCATCTCTTTCCGTATTGGCGGCACTGGCCGCGTGGAACTATTGGTGCAGCTGGGACTGCTGTGCCCAGTCTAAGTCGCTTTCTTCCGGTGCCTGAAGTTGATGCACCCTTACCTTTATCTTGCCTGCTTGCCATTTTGTCTGTCAACACAAGTAAACAATCGCAATGTTAAGCTAAATAAATATTAACTTCGGCTAAGGTCGGGTTACGCTAAGTTTACCCCACACTTAGTCCTTAGCTACAGTTACGATACTACGGCAAGAATAACTTTATTTACACCACAATACCAGCCATACAATCTTGCTTAAGTGCGTTCAAACAAAAATTCGACGGTATAACTTCTGCGTACTACTCAGACTTCGTACAGCTAATCCCAATCACTACCATCGCATACATTTTAACCATCGCACTTAGCCAAGAAAAAAAACGAAGAAACAAAACAACAACAAAATTTTATACACATGAACCTATCCAACTAACCAAATTCGAACAAATTTCAACATTTTCCCCCAACCCCGAGAATTCGTCGTCTATTACATTCAAACACTTGTTACAACGATTCATCTCATTTAACAAGTACACCCCGGCATAGAATTCACAAATTCAACCCATTACCAATTTCAAATTCAACAACCAAGCCCTAGAATTGAATTTCGCAATCAACTTCAAATAATACATGCAATCGACAAGTTCAAACAATCATTACAACATTCCGAACTTTTATCAATCAATAAATAACTCGAATTCATGCTTAATTTCAACTTAGGGTGATTTAGTTCACCTCCCATGCTTTCGAATAAAATCGACAAAAACTTGAGAGAGAATCGAAAAACATACCTTGTCGTTGAATAAGCGAAGAAAACTTGGTAATTCGTTGCCTTAAGCCGTGGCACGTTGGTGGGGGAGGGATTTTGGGATGTTTGGTCGCGGAGGAAAATGAGAATGAGGGAAAAAAGGGAGAAATCGGGGTTTAAAAAGTAGAAAAACACGCGGGTCACCCGGCAACCCGGTGTGACCTGTCACAATTTATACGGCAACGTGTCACGGAGTGCATCGCGGTGCACTGCCTCCGTGACACGGAGCCATCGCGATAGCCTTCTGGAAATTTTAAAGTTTCCGGATTACACCTCAACGTGTCACGGAGGGTAACGCGGAGGTCCTCCTCCGTGACACGGAGCTATCGCCCTAGCTCACTGTCTTCTACATTTTATTAATTTTGCATACCTCGCCTTTCCTTCACGATTCCGTGCACATTTTTCTCCGTTTGACCTGAAAATCATCTCACTAAATAAAATTGGTTAGAATAATAGGTTTCACCTAACTAAAATAAAAAATACTAACTAAAATGAAAAATTTTGTAATAAATCAAGAAAAAAAAAAGAAAAATTTATTTACACTTTACAAAATGAAAGAAAAAGAAAAAAAAATTTCACGGGTTGCCTCCCGTGCAGCGCCTGGTTTACCGTCGCGGCTCGACGTCATTTACGCTCAATTATCCGCTAGGGTGATGGACGATTTTTCACGATCATTGTCCTCCCCCCAGTAGTGCTTACACCTATCTGGTGGTCTTCCCATCAACTCTCGGGAATCATTCATCTGTTTAGCATTACCATGATCAATTACATTGATCACCAAGAGTTCTTCATTCACCATCGGGAGCTTGGGTGCTTTGTACACATCGAACACCTCTACCTTGTCATGTGCTCGCATTGTAAGTTGACCCGCAGCTACGTCGATTAATGCTTTCCTGGTTGCCAAGAAGGGTCGTCCCAAAATAAATGGGACTTCCGCGTCTGGTTCAAAATCCAGAACAATAAAATCTACCGGAAAAATTAGGGAGCCCACTTGCACTAGAACATCCTCAACAATGCCATCCGGCCTAGCTAAGGATCGATCCGCCAACTGCAAGATTACGGTTGTAGGTCTAGGACTCCCTAGACCCAACTTTCTGAATACCGAAGATGGCATCAGATTTATGCTCGCTCCCAGGTCACACAATCCACGAGCTCGGATGCTCTGCCCAATAGTAAGCTGGATAGTAAAACTTCCAGGGTCTTTTAGCTTCGTGGGCAGTCTATTTTGGATCCGGGAAGTGCACTCCTCCGTCAAAGCCACCGTGGCATACTCAGTCAAACGACTTTTGTTGGCCACGATGTCTTTAATGTATTTGGCATATTTAGGCACTCCCTGCAAGACATCAACAAGAGGTAAGTTAACATGTACCTGTTTAAGCACCTCCATGAATTTCTTAAAACACGCCTCCTCCTTGTATTTCTTGAGTCGTTGAGGGAACGGGGGTGGAGGTCTTTCTGATTCAGCTTCTTTGGTTTTCCCCCTTTCCGAACTCTGCTCCCCCTCAACTTCTGCTGCTCCCGACTTTTGAGGTGGTCTTTCTGGTTCCACCTCCTTCAGCTACAAACCACTCCTTATGGTCACTGCATTTACCTGCTTCGGATTCGGATCCGTGTCGCTCGGCAGTCCTCCTCTGGGCCTTGTATTTTGGGCACTAGCAAATTGCCCAAATTGATACTCAAGAGCCTTTGTCGCTAACTGGTTATTTTTCACTTCGGCTGCCAATTTAACATAGTCAGCCTGCAATTGTGCTTGATTAGCGATCATGGTCTTGAACATTTCCTCAATGCTGGGTGATGGTGGTGGAGGAGGGGCATTGTTATTTCTGAATTGAGATTGGTAGTTCTGTTGCCCTCCTTGATTCCTTTGCATACCCTGACCCGCACTTTGGCCTTGATGGTTGTTGCTACCCCATGAAAAATTTGGATGGTTCCTACAATTTGAATTGTAGCTACTCCCATACTGCTGATGATTTCTTTGTGCATTCCCCACAAAGTTAACCGAATCAGGATTTGCTCCACAGCACTCAGCTGAGTGCTCACTGCTTCTACACACTTCACACCACATTTGCTGGACTGCATTAACTGGAGCTGAAGGCTGGTTCAAAGTCATGTTGTTGAGATGGTTGTTCAATTGATTCTGCAAAGCAGCTATCTGTGCAGCGATAGTTGTAAATCCATCCACTTCAAGCACTCCTGCTGCTTTCCTTGCCCCACCTCGTGATGAATCAGCATTCCACTCTGGATTGCCCTGTGAAATCCGGTTTAGCAAGGTATACAACTCCTCATAAGTCTTTTTCAGCGCTTTCCCTCCAGCTGCTGAATCTAGCAAAATTTTGGTATGGGGTTCCAAACCCTCAATAAATGTGTGCACCAACACGTCATTAGACTGATGATGATGAGGACAGTCCCGCAACATGGATTTAAATCTTTCTCAGGCTTGATACAAATTTTCTCCCTCCCTCTGTTTGAAACTCAGAATTTGACTTCTAAGTCTTGCTGTTTTGCCATAGGGAAAAAACCTTATCAAGAACTTTCGTGCAAGATCATCCCACGTTAAAATAGAATTTGGTGGCTCAGCTTTCAACCACCTCTTGGCTTCACCGAGTAATGAGAACGGAAATAATGTAAGCCGAACATAATCAGGTGACACTCCAGCGGGTATATAAGTGTCACTTATCTCCAAAAAGTTTTGGAGATGCTGTTGTGGGTCTTCATGAGGGAGACCGGTAAATTGCCCGCTTGTGTGCAGCAATTGCACCATATTTTGCTTGAGTTCAAATCTCCCTCCAGGCTCTGGTTTGCGGATACTAGATGTAACATTGTTGGCATGTGGGATTGCCACCTCACGAACCGGCCTTGCTGCTGCTTCTTCGGGCACTAACACTGCCCTCACAACCGGTGGATTTTGTTGCTCCATAATGGTCTGTCTGAGCAACTGCAGCTTCCTTTGTAGAGCTTCTCTCCGTTTACTATGAAATATACGTTTAGGCTCTATATAAGATTCCACCAGCTCTTTGTCTCTTGCCAGTGTTCACAGCAATTAAGTCTGCAAAATACAGGCTAAGACCAAGTTGTCAACACTTAAGAAAAGAAAATAAAAATACAGTAAATTTACACTTAACACAATTTCACCAATTGCCAAGTCCCCGGCAACGGCGCCAAAAACTTGTTCGGTCGCGTGGTGTTATATGGGTATCTAAACCGACACGCAAGTGCACGTGGTCGAACAAGTAGTAAGTGGCTTTAGTAAGCCAAGTATCGATCCCTCAGAGACTCGGATTAAGTGAAGTTTGCTTAAGTATACTATACTATATTTAACTTCTAAATATGCTGACAACAACGTAACCAAAAAGTGAATAATTTGTTTTACAAATTTTATACTAAAACTACTAACAATTATCTACTTTGAATTTAAACTATGGATATGAGCATGCCGAGGTTATAGAACATGTAATGAAATTGATTATAATCATACATTGGTTAATCTTTTCTTCCAGTTGCTAGCCAAGAACATTAGCCAAGAGATTAAAACTCTCGTATTTAATCTCACTTAAGAATCATAAACCATCCGTCTACATTTCTGTGATCAAATGCAATTCATGACCTAGCAATACAATTTCGGTTCCTAAATTGACTAATACGGCTTTCAAGTATATTTCTATCAGGAAAGCACATCAAAACTCAATTTTCCCAAATCAAGTAAAGAACAATATCCTATTAATTCACAACTTTCCAATTTCGTGCTCTCTCGAGTGAAATCGGACTTTTTAGATGTACATTAATCTAGGCCACACACCAATGCAGTAGAAACAAGAATTAATAAAACAACATGGAAGAAAAAGATGGAAAACCATATAATTAATAATCAAAATTCATCACAAGTGTTCATAACCTCAGCAAGGAAGGGAATTAGCCACTCATTTGTGGATTAATCATCATAAAACGAGTGTTAATCATACAAACAATTGAATTAGAGAAGAAAGAAAGAGAGAAAAAACCCTGAACTTTTTGTCCCTCAACTGCCTGTAACCCACGTCCTTGCGCCACCAAGTCTGAATTATGAAAAATGAACCTAAGTGTTCTATTTATACTAGTGGGATGTTTTCCCAGAATAACAAGCAACGTGTCACAGAGTGCATCGTGGAGCACTGCCTCCGTGACACGCCGTGGACGCGGACCCTCACTGGAAATTAGGGGTCCAGGAACAAAGCACCAACGTGGCACGGCGTGCAACGCGGAGGCTAGCCACCGTGCCATGGAGCTGTCGCGAGCCTCCACTGGAAATTGGTGAATTTTTCACCCTCCAAGCAGAATGCCTTCGCGATGGCAGCGTGACACGGCTCCATCGCGGAGCCCCTTTAATTTGTGCAGTCCAATGCTTTTTCCCTTGCTCGCATCCAAGTCCAACTCCGATATCCTCCAACATGCATTTTAGCTTCCCGAAATCACATTTTACCTACAAAACAATGCTAATCATGTTGGTTAGTATAAATTCACATTTTATTACCAATTACATGAAAATGTATACACATTGCTAGATAAACAAGGTGAAAATGATACAATTGAGTATCACTTGGGCATATAAATCTGCCCAAGATCACTGGCCTACCATGGTCACTTGCCATGGTGGTGTCGGTTGTGGTGGGTCGTTAGGACTAGTTTTTAAATTAAAATTGTCAACCATATTGGGAAATATGTTGAAATGAGTGCGATAGAGGCATATTTTTAGAAAAATGGCTCAGCCAAACCGCCTTACGGGGATTTGTCCTGATAAATCTCGAAAAAATACACAAAATGAAAAAAAAATCGTGTAAAACGGATAATCCAGCCCAAAGTTATGATCATTAAGATAATATGCCTCTAATGAACTCTTTTTCCGTCGATTATATTACAGTTTTAACAACATTATGTAAGATCCCATAAAAAGACTTGCATCTCGGCAGTTCTTATTTTGTTAATAAAGAGCTAACACACACAAAAAATCGCGAAAATCGTAAATTCTCATTTATGCAAAAAATAGTGATGCCGATCAAACGAAATGATAGGACTATCTAAATTCTGATTTCTTATTCTGATCTCTTTCTGTACTATAATGATTCTTTACTGATTACCGTAATGAATTGATTTAAAACCGAAGTGCGGCTTATATATAATAGACACCATAATCGCATTCAGGGAATGCGACTTATAAGTCGCATTTGTGGAATACGATTTATAAGTTGCATTCCAGGAATACGATTTATAAGTCGCATTTTGCCTTGCGACGCACCGACTTGACATTTGTCCGATCTTTCTCCGGGCCTTTTTCTAGCATGTATGGCTTTCAAATACTCTTAACCAACACGCGAATAGGCCATCTATATGCTAGAAATTTACGGGGTGAAACGGCGGACCAAACGAAATGATAGGGCGCCCGTCACCAGGCCCCGCAGGCTGCGCACAGCCAAAATTTGGGGCCTAATGGAGGCGGTCGATCAAATCTCCAGAAATCCGTGGGCTAACATACACCGAAAATCACAAAAATTGTAAATTCTCATTTATGCAAAAAATAGTGATGCCGATCAAACGAAATTATAGAGCACCCGTCACCAGCGCCCCGCGGGCTGCGCACAACCAAAATTTGGGACCGAACGGAGGCGGTCGATCAAATCTCGAGAAATCTGTGGGCTAACATACACCAAAAATTGCGAAAATCGTAAATTGTCATTTATTCGAAAAATAGTGATGCCGATCAAACGAAATGATAGGGCGCCCGTCACCAAGCCCCGCAGGCTGCCCACAGCCAAAATTTGGGGCCAAACGGAGGCGTTCGATCAAATATCCAGAAATCTGTGGGCTAACACGCCCCGAAAGTCGAGAAAATGGAAAATTCTCATTTATGCGAAAAATAGTGATGCCGATCAAACGAAATGATAGGGTGTTATACCCCGTAGAATTCCCGGCACTTAGATGACCTATTCGCACGTTGGTTAAGCATTTTTGAAAGCCATACGTGCTAGGGAAAGGCCCGGGAAAAGATCGGACGAGAAACCTGTCGAACCATCGCGGGAGGAGCCGAGGTAGAGCCCCTCCGCGATGGCAGCGTGTCACGAAGGTGAGGCCTCCGCGATGGCTCCGTGACACGTTGCCCAGGTTCAGGCCCAAGTATATAAGCCCCACTTCGGCTTAAAATTCATTTCTTCATTAGTAAATTTCCAGAAACGCTGTGAACCGAGGGAAGACGAAGAAAATTAAATATTTTCGTCCGATTACACTGCCAAACGCTGCCCAAACCCCAATTAATCCTAGATACCAAGGTATTTAGCAGCAGAGAGCGTTTCTACGGAGTTAGTTTCGCAAAATACGGCCGACAAATCGGCAAGCCGCCGAACTAAAGTGTGAATTCTGGCTTAACTCAGTGGCCTTTTTAGGGCATATTGTCTCAGACGCTGGTATACAGGTAGATAAGCAGAAGATAGAAGCAGTTAAGTCATGGCCTAGGCCTACTACCCCGACTGAAGTTCGTAGTTTTCTGGGGTTAGCAGGGTATTATCGGAGATTCGTTGAGGGATTCTCAACCATTGCAGCACCTTTAACTAAATTGACACAGAAAGCAGCAAAGTTTCAGTGGACGGAGGCATGCGAGCAGAGTTTCCAGGAATTGAAAGACAGGTTAACCTCCGCCCCAGTACTAGCACTACTGGAAGGCACAGAAGGTTATTCAGTCTATTGCGACGCGTCAGGTGTCAGATTGGGTTGTGTGTTGATGCAGCATGGTAGAGTAATTGCATATGCCTCCAGACAACTAAGAAAACACGAAAAGAATTACCCTACCCATGACTTGGAATTGGCCGCAGTAATTCATGCCTTGAAGATGTGGAGGCATTATCTATACGGCATCCATGTTGATATTTATACAGATCATAAAAGTTTACAGTACATTTTCACCCAGAGGGAGTTGAATCTGCGGCAACGCCGCTGGTTAGAGTTGTTGAAAGACTATGATGTGAATATTTTGTACCACCCCGGAAAAGCTAATGTGGTAGCAGATGCCCTGAGTCGTAAGTCAATGGGGAGTTTGGCGTATTTGCGACCCGAGAAACAGAAATTAGCTAAAGAAATTCATCAGTTAGCTGGCCTAGCCGTTCGAGTAATAGAAACAGAAAATAATGGAGCAGTAATTCAGAATTCTGCAGTGTCATCGTTAGTTACAGAGGTAAAAGAACGGCAGTATGAGGATCCCGATTTAGTCCAGCTCAGAGATAGAGTTCAGAAGGGTAAGGAGCCAGATTTTCAGATAACCGAGGATGGTGTGCTACATTGTAAGGGCCGCCTTTGTGTCCCGAATGTCGTAGGACTTCGTAGGCAGATCATGCATGAGGTACACTACGCTCGTTATTCCCTTCACCCAGGGGCGACGAAAATGTACCACGACATCAGAGACATCTACTGGTGGCCAGGTATGAAAACTGAGATAGCTGAATTTGTATCTAGATGTGCTAATTGTCAGCAGGTGAAAGCAGAACACCAGAAACCGGGTGGTTTGACTCAGGAGATAATGATACCTATGTGGAAATGGGAAGTAATAAACATGGATTTTGTAACAGGGTTACCCCGTACTAGACGCAGAAATGATTCCATTTGGGTAATAGTTGACAGGCTAACAAAATCATCTCATTTCCTGCCAGTAAGGGCTACCTTCTCAGCTGAGGATTATGCCGAATTGTATATCAGAGAAATAGTTAGATTGCATGGCGTGCCGGTATCTATCATTTCAGACAGGGGAGCACAGTTTACAGCTAGATTCTGGCAATCGTTTCAGAAAGGTTTGGGAACGCAGATTAATTTGAGCACAGCATTCCATCCTCAAACAGATGGGCAGGCCGAACGTACAATTCAGACCCTCGAAGATATGTTACGAGCGTGTGTGTTAGATTTTGGGGGTAGCTGGGATGAACATCTTTCGTTAATTGAATTTGCTTATAATAACAGCTACCATTCAGCTATTCAGATGGCGCCTTTCGAGGCATTGTACGGGCGAAAATGTAGATCGCCAGTGGGCTGGTTTGAAATAGGAGAATCAGCATTAATTGGCCCAGACATTGTTCGGCAGTCCGAGGAAAAGATAAAGCTTATCCGAGAACGTTTACTGACCGCTCGGAGCCGTCAGAAGTCATATGCAGATAGACGGCGCAGAAATCTAGAATTTTTGGTAAGCGACTGGGTATATCTGAAAGTGTCCCCGATGAAAGGGGTAATGAGGTTTGGCAAGAAGGGCAAGCTTAGCCCAAGATTCATTGGGCCGTATCAGGTTCGGCAAAGAATAGGCCGCGTGGCATACGAGTTGAACTTGCCTCCAGAATTAGCGTCAGTACACCCAGTATTCCACGTTTCCATGTTAAGAAAGTTCGTAGGGGACCCTTCTACAGTAGTTCCAGTCCAGGATGTTCAGGTCACAGAGGAGTTAGCCTACGAAGAGGTTCCCGTAGCTATCTTAGACAGACAGATTCGCAGGCTGAGAACTAAAGATGTTGCATCTGTCAAGGTATTGTGGCGTAACAAAAATCGGGAAGAAATGATTTGGGAGGCTAAAGAAGATATGAAAACCAGATACCCTCACTTATTTCAGGCCTAGTCAGACGACAGGTATGTCCGTATCATTATTTACACAGTACTTTATGGTATGTATGTTGTAAATGATAAAGAAAGAAGTGATATTTAGTTGTCCAGTGAATTGTAGAATATTGTGTGCAGTGCCTGTGTTGGACTTTTTCTGCGTTTCAGGTCTTTGCGATAGTCCATATTACAGGGGAAACTCTGCCAAAATTTTTCCAGAAACTAGAATAAGCAGTCCTCTAGATAGCAGTATACATTCGAGGACGAATGTTCCTAAGGGGGGGAGAATGTTATACCCCGTAGAATTCCCGGCACTTAGATGACCTATTCGCACGTTGGTTAAGCATTTTTGAAAGCCATACGTGCTAGGGAAAGGCCCAGGAAAAGATCGGATGAGAAACCTGTCGAACCATCGCGGGAGGAGCCGAGGCAGAGCCCCTCCGCCATGGCAGCGTGTCACGGAGGTGAGGCCTCCGCGATGGCTCCGTGACACGTTGCCCAAGTTCAGGCCCAAGTATATAAGCCCCACTTCGGCTTAAAATTCATTTCTTCATTAGTAAATTTCCAAAAACGCTGTGAACCGAGGGAAGACGAATAAAATTAAATATTTTCGTCCGATTACGCTGCCAAACGCTGCCCAAACCCAAATTAATCCTAGATACCAAGGTATTTAGCAGCAGAGAGCGTTTCTACGGAGTTAGTTTCGCAAAATACGGCCGACAAATCGGCGAGCCGCCGAACTAAAGTAAGTAGAATTGCTCTAAATTAATGTCTATGTGTTCCTAGCTGAGAAGTAAATAATTCTCCCTTCTGGGCCGCTGGAAAATAGCGAGTTTTTGACCGTCTTTCGATAAGCCTAAGTTTAGGCTATAAATTAAATCGAAAGTAACGTCGCTCTTTACAATAATGTTGTATTTAGTATTGATTGACGTATTTATGAATGCAGTTGGGAGAAAATAGTTGAAGTACCGGCCGAGCCTCGTCCGACGGACGAATTGTCGAAGATAAGGTATGTAAAGTTAGTTTCCTTCGGCAAGTTAAGTAATATCAGTATAGCGTAATAAATTACGGACCAGTAGAATGTCCAGAAGTTGAGTATTGCGTTATTATGAATGTTGGTACGATGTGAGAAACATTGGGTTGTAATGTGTATGAAACCTAACGGTATGAAATAGATTCTAACGCATGCGTTAGAGATTACCCAGTATATTCAGTGTATGATGTAATATGCCATGTTAAGATATTGTTGTGTTCAGCTGAAACCCCGTGAAGTAGTACAGTATCCGTAAAGCACTTCAGAAATAGAATAGCAGACTAAAATGAAGTTCAGAAAGCATGTCAGGATTAGTAAATCCTGTTACTATAGAAAGTTAGTATACGACGTAGTCTAGCAGAAAGATTATATTCGTACATACATATATAGTACTTCCAGCCTCAGCATGTATTAAGTATGTACTTATTTCTATCATTAGTCCAGCATATAGTGTATACAGAAACTTAGTAAACAGCAGAATTTTCAGCAGAAACATTACCTTATAGCATTTGCTCAGTACAGCCCGGCAGGAGACTATGTTCATATTTATACATCTTTACCTGCCTCAGCACGTATTAAATACGTACAGATTGCTATCATTAGCCCAACATGTAATATATATGATACTTTACCCTTAGTAGCCTCAGCATGTGAGATACACAGATAAGTATTACCAGTCGAGACCGTTGTATTGCTTGGGGTTGGATTACCTAGCATCCATGACCGCCCCAGGGTTAATAGCTGTATCGACTCGTCCACCAGAGGACGAGGATACGTCACTCTACGGAGTGGCATGCCGTCCCGCCAGGGGACGAAGATGGGATGCCATTTTTTCCCCATATTTGTGCCTTGATCGGCCTTACACACCCCAGTCGAGCGGATACGCCCGGGTGCAGATTCAGGAGTCCTCCGGACTCAGATACAGTTATAGTCAGGGGCTCAGCGAGCCCAAGTGCATACCTAGGGGACCTGCAGGATGCTTATAGCCAGTATAGGAGATGGGTTGACCGGGGTAGGGGTATAGATTCTGTGTTGATTGTACCTCCCGGCTTATGGGGGTCGGGTAAGGTTGTGTATGCCATGTTATGTTATGTATGTTATGCTATATTACAGTAGATACGAGCAGATTAGTAGTAGAATGATACGTCTCCAGGTATGATTCCTACTCCCTTCAGTATGATTAAGAATAGGTATGATCTACACTATCAGACAGTTATCTACTCCTTCTTATTTCAGTTTTGACAGTTATGTTATTGATTTCAGATATCCCTTCAGTTCTTACAGATTCAGTTAGCCCCTACTATTCAGAATTTTTAGTTGTATTACTTGTATTCAGCTGTATTCAGTTTGCTTTACATACTCAGTACCAGCGGTACTGACACCCAGTGGGGCGCTGCATTACTTGCCTGCAGGTACCCATAGCCGAGCAGGCGATACCACGTGATCCCCATCAGCGGTTGAGTATTCAGCTCCTGTCATCCGGAGACTGAATTTCTAGAGGTGTAGTTCAGTTCCTTTTGTTGTATAGTACGGGTAGGTCGGGGCCCTGTCCCGATCATTTCTATTATCCTTCTTAGAGGCTTGCAGTCTGTATATATTCCCTGTGGTCAGATGAGCCGGTCGTGTGGGGCCGAGCAGTTGTATAGTTTCCTTTACTCCTTCTTTCTTTTGTAATGGTCGTGTGGGGCCATAGTTTGCTAGTAGTGGTGACCTTGCCGGTCACGTAGCTTTTCAGTATGTTATGCGTGAGTTACAGATAACTAGACAGCATGGTGGCCTTGTCGGCCCGCATAGGTTCCCCTGAATTACCTTGTTTCTGGTCAGCTGTAATACAGATACAGAAGGCTATAGGCCAATGGGCCGGGGGCTGTATTTACAGCCGTTATATAGCCCTTTATTTCCAGAAATTTGAGTTAGAGACAGTCAGGCGTCAGATGCGCCCAGGCTTAACAGTTCAGCAGGTCAGGCCTTAGTAGGGCACCAGGTGCCAGTCATACCCCCCGAGGTGGGGCGTGACATAGGGCGCCCGTCACTAGCGCCCCGCAGGCTGTGCACAGCCAAAATTTGGGGCCGAACGGAGGCAGTCGATCAAATATCCAGAAATCCCTGGGCTAACACGCACTGAAAAGTTTGAAAGTTAGCAACATAGGTGCACTATGCTAGTGTCGACAGACCGGCCGACATCGGATGTCACATGCTAACCTATGTCGAGACCCAACGCCCATCGATCAATGCCCAGCGAGCGAAAATTTAAAAGAAAACACCTATGCTTATCCTTATGATATAAAGAAAATGCTAGAGATTTGTGGTGGTAGTGTTGGCCTACCATGGTCGCTTGCCATGGTGGTGTCGGTTGTGGTGGGTCGTTAGGACCAGTTTTTAAATTAAAATTGTCAACCATATTGGGAAATATGTTGAAATGAGTGCGATAGAGGCGTATTTTTAGAAAAATGGCTCGGCCAAACTGCCTTACGGCAGTTTGTCCAGATAGATCTCGAAAAAATACACAAAATGAAAAAACAAATCGTGTAAAACGGATAATCCAGCCAAAAGTTATGATCATTAAGATAATATGCATCTAATGAACTCTTTTTCCGTCGATTATATTACAGTTTTAACAACATTATTTAAGATCTCATAAAAAGACTTGCATCTCGGCAGTTCTTATTTTGTTAATAAAGAGCTAACACACACCAAAAATCGCGAAAATCGTAAATTCTCATTTATGCAAAAAATAGTGATGCCGATCAAACGAAATGATAGGGCGCCCGTCACCAGGCCCGCAGGCTGCGCACAGCCAAAATTTTGGGCCGAACGGAGGCGGTCGATCAAATATCCAGAAATCCTTGGGCTAACACGCACTGAAAAGTTTGAAAGTTAGCAACATAGGCGCACTATGCTAGTGTCGACAGACCGGCCGACATCGGATGTCACATGCTAACCTATGTCGAGACCCAACGCCCATCGATCAATGCCGAGCGAGCGAAAATTTAAAAGGAAACACCTATGCTTATCCTTATGATATAAAGAAAATGCTAGAGATTAGTGGTGGTAGTGCTGTCCTACCATGGTCGCTTGCCATGGTGGTGTCGGTTGTGGTGGGTCGTTAGGACCAGTTTTTAAATTAAAATTGTCAACCATATCGGGGAAATATGTTGAAATGAGTGCGATAGAGGCATATTTTTAGAAAAATGGCTCGGCCAAACCGCCTTATGGCGGTTTGTCCAGATAGATCTCGAAAAAATACACAAAATGAAAAACAAATCGTGTAAAACGGATAATCCAGCCAAAAGTTATGATCATTAAGATAATATGCCTCTAACGAACTCTTTTTCCGTCGATTATATTACAGTTTTAACAACATTATGTAAGATCTCATAAAAAGACTTGCATCTCGGCAGTTCTTATTTTGTTAATAAAGAGCTAACACACACTAAAAATCACAAAAATCGTAAATTCTCATTTATGCAAAAAATAGTGATGCCGATCAAACGAAATGATAGGACTATCTAAATTCTGATTTCTTATTCTGATCTCTTTCTGTACTATACTGATTCTTTACTGATTACCGTAATGAACTGATTTAAAATCGAAGTGCGGCTTATATATAATAGACACTATAAATCGCATTCCTGGAATGCGATTTATAAGTTGCATTCCCGGAATACGATTTATAAGTCGCATTTTTCCTGGTGAAGCGCCGACTTGGCGCTTGTCCGATCTTTCCCCGGGCCTTTTTCTAGCATGTATGACTTTCAAATACTCTTAACCAACACGCGAATAGGCCATCTATATGCTAGAAATTTACGGGGTGTAACGGCGGTTCAAACGAAATGATAGGGCGCCCGTCACCAGGCCCCGCAGGCTGCGCACAACCAAAATTTGGGGCCGAACGGAGGCGGTCGATCAAATCTCCAGAAATCCGTGGGCTAACATACACCGAAAATCGCAAAAATCATAAATTCTCATTTATGCAAAAAATTGTGATGCCGATCAAACGAAATTATAGAGCACCTGTCACCAGCGCCCCGCGGGCTGCGCACAGCCAAAATTTGGGGCCGAACGGAGGCGGTCGATCAAATCTCGAGAAATCTGTGGGCTAACATACACCGAAAATTGCGAAAATCATAAATTATCATTTATTCGAAAAATAGTGATGCCGATCAAATGAAATGATAGGGCACCCGTCACCAGGCCCCGCAGGCTGCGCACAGCCAAAATTTGGGGCCGAACGGAGGCGGTCGATCAAATCTCCAGAAATCCGTGGGCTAACATACACCGAAAATCGAGAAAATCGTAAATTCTCATTTATGCAAAAAATAGTGATGCCGATCAAATGAAATGATAGGGCGCCCGTCACCAGTGCCCCGCGGGCTGCGCACAACCAAAATATGGGGCCGAACGGAAGCGGTCGATCAAATATCCAGAAATCCCGGGGCTAACACGCACTGAAAAGTTTGAAAGTTAGCAACATAGGCGCACTATGCTAGTGTCGACAGACCGGACGACATCGGATGTCACATGCTAACCTATGTCGAGACCCAACGCCCATCGATCAATGCCCAGCGAGCAAAAATTTAAAAGGAAACACCTATGCTTATCCTTATGATATAAAGAAAATTCTAGAGATTAGTGGTGGTAGTGCTGGCCTATCATGGTCGCTTGCCATGGTGGTGTCGGTTGTGGTGGGTCGTTAGGACCAGTTTTTAAATTAAAATTGTCAACCATATTGGGAAATATGTTGAAATGAGTGTGATAGAGGCATATTTTTAGAAAAATGGATCGGCCAAACCGCCTTACGGCAGTTTGTCCAGATAGATCTCGAAAAAATACACAAAATGAAAAAATAAATCGTGTAAAACGGATAATCCAGCCCAAAGTTATGGTCATTAAGATAATATGCCTCTAATGAACTCTGTTTCCGTCAATTATATTACAGTTTTAACAACATTATGTAAGACCTCATAAAAAGACTTGCATCTCAGCAGTTCTTATTTTGTTAATAAAGAGCTAACACACACCAAAAATCGCGAAAATCGTAAATTTTCATTTATGCAAAAAATAGTGATGCCGATCAAACGAAATGATAGGGCTATCTAAATTCTGATTTCTTATTCTGATCTCTTTCTGTACTATACTGATTCATTACTGATTACCGTAATGAACTGATTTAAAACCGAAGTGCGGCTTTTATGTAATAGACACTCTAAATCTCATTCAGAGAATGCGACTTATAAGTCGCATTCCTAGAATACGATTTATAAGTTGCATTCCCAGATTGCGATTTATAAGTCGCATTTTGCCTTGCGACGCGCCGACTTGGCGCTTTTCCGATCTTTACGGGGTGTAACAACGGATCAAATGAAATGATAGGGCGCCCGTCGCCAGGCCCCTCAGGCTACGCACAGCCAATATTTGGGGCCGAACGGAGGCGGTCGATCAAATCTCCAGAAATTCGTGGGCTAACATACACCGAAAATCGCGAAAATCGTAAATTCTCATTTGTGCAAAAAATAGTGATGCCGATCAAACGAAATTATAGAGCACCCGTCACTAGCGCCCCGCGAGCTGCGCACAGCCAAAATTTGGGGCCGAACGGAGGCGGTCGATCGAATCTCGAGAAATCCGTGGGCTAACATACACCGAAAATTGCGAAAATCATAAATTGTCATTTATTAGAAAAAAGTGGTGCCGATCAAACGAAATGATAGGGCGCCCGTCACCAGGCCCCGCAGGCTGCGCACAGCCAAAATTTGGGGCCGAACAGAGGTGGTCGATCAAATCTCCAGAAATCCGTGGACTAACATAAACCGAAAATCGACAAAATCGTAAATTCTCATTTATGCGAAAAATAGTGATGCCGACCAAACGAAATGATAGGGCGCCCGTCACCAGCGCCCCGCGGGCTGGGCACAGCCAAAATTTGGGGCCGAACGGAGGCGGTCGATCAGATCTCGAGAAGTCTGTGGGCTAACATACACCGAAAAGTTTTAAAGTTAGCAACATAGGCGCACTATGCTAGTGTCGACAGACCGGCCGACATCGGATGTCACATGCTAACCTATGTCGAGACCCAACGCCCATCGATCAATGCCCAGCGAGCGAAAATTTAAAAGAAAACACCTATGCTTATCCTTATGATGTAAAGAAAATGCTAGAGATTAGTGGTGGTAGTGCTGGCCTACCATGGTCTCTTGCCATGGTGGTGTCCGTTGTGGTGGGTCGTTAGGACCAGTTTTTAAATTAAAATTGTCAACCATATTGGGAAATATGTTGAAATGAGTGCGATAGAGGCATATTTTTAGAAAAATGGCTTGGCCAAACCGCCTTACGGCAGTTTTTCCAGATAGATCTCGAAAAAATACACAAAATGAAAAACAAATCGTGTAAAACGGATAATCCAGCCCAAAGTTATGATCATTAAGATAATATGCATCTAATGAACTCTTTTTCCGTCGATTATATTACAGTTTTAACAACATTATTTAAGATCTAATAAAAAGACTTGCATCTCGGCAGTTCTTATTTTGTTAATAAAGAGCTAACACACACCAAAAATCGCGAAAATCATAAATTCTCATTTATGCAAAAAATAGTGATGCCGATCAAACGAAATGATAGGGCGCCCGTCACCAGGCCCGCAGGCTGCGCACAGCCAAAATTTTGGGCCAAACGGAGGCGGTCGATCAAATATCCAAAAATCCCTGGGCTAACACGCACTGAAAAGTTTGAAAGTTAGCAACATAGGCGCACTATGCTAGTATCGACAGACCGGCCGACATCGGATGTCACATGCTAACCTATGTCGAGACCCAACGCCCATCGATCAATGCCCAGCGAGCGAAAATTTAAAAGGAAACACCTATGCTTATCCTTATGATATAAAGAAAATGCTAGAGATTAGTGGTGGTAGTGCTGGACTACCATGGTCGCTTGCCATGGTGGTGTCGGTTGTGGTGGGTCGTTAGGACCAGTTTTTAAATTAAAATTGTCAACCATATCGGGGAAATATGTTGAAATGAGTGCGATAGAGGCATATTTTTAGAAAAATGGCTCGGCCAAACCGCCTTATGGCGGTTTGCCCAGATAGATCTCGAAAAAATACACAAAATGAAAAAAAAATCGTGTAAAACGGATAATCCAGCCAAAAGTTATGATCATTAAGATAATATGCCTCTAATGAACTCTTTTTCCATCGATTATATTACAGTTTTAACAACATTATGTAAGATCTCATAAAAAGACTTGCATCTCGGCAGTTCTTATTTTGTTAATAAAGAGCTAACAGACACTAAAAATCACAAAAATCGTAAATTCTCATTTATGCAAAAAATAGTGATGCCGATCAAACGAAATGATAGGACTATCTAAATTCTGATTTCTTATTCTGATCTCTTTCTGTACTATACTGATTATTTACTGATTACCGTAATGAACTGATTTAAAATCGAAGTGCGGCTTATATATAATAGACACTATAAATCGCATTCATGGAATGCGATTTATAAGTTGCATTCCCGAAATGCGATTTATAAGTCGCATTTTTCCTGGCGAAGCGCCGACTTGGCGCTTGTCCGATCTTTCCCCGGGCCTTTTTCTAGCATGTATGACTTTCAAATACTCTTAACCAACACGCTAATAGGCCATCTATATGCTAGAAATTTACGGGGTGTAACGGCGGTTCAAACGAAATGACAGGGCGCCCGTCACCAGGCCCCGCAGGCTGCGCACAGCCAAAATTTGGGGCCGAACGGAGGCGGTCGATCAAATCTCCAGAAATCCGTGGGCTAACATACACCGAAAATCGCAAAAATCGTAAATTCTCATTTATGCAAAAAATTGTGATGCCGATCAAACGAAATTATAGAGCACCCGTCACCAGCGCCCCGCGGGCTGCGCACAGCCAAAATTTGGGGCCAAACGGAGGCGGTCGATCAAATCTCGAGAAATCCGTGGGCTAACATACACCGAAAATTGCAAAAATCGTAAATTATCATTTATTCGAAAAATAGTGATGCCGATCAAATGAAATGATAGGGCACCCGTCACCAGGCCCCGCAGGCTGCGCACAACCAAAATTTGGGGCCGAACTGAGGCGGTCGATCAAATCTCCAGAAATCCGTGGGCTAACATACACCGAAAATTGAGAAAATCGTAAATTCTCATTTATGCGAAAAATAGTGATGCCGATCAAATGAAATGATAGGGCGCCCGTCACCAGCGCCCCGCGGGCTGGGCACAGCCAAACATTTGGGCCCAAACGGAGACGGTCGATCAAATCTCCAGAAATCCGTGGGCTAACATACACCGAAAATCGAGAAAATCGTAAATTGTCATTTATTTGAAAAATAGTGATGCCGATCAAACGAAATGATAGGGCGCCCGTCACCAGGCCTCGCAGGCTGCGCACTGCCATAATTTGGGGCTGAACGGAGGCGGTCGATCAAATCTCCAGAAATCCGTGGGCTAACATACACCGAAAATCGAGAAAATCGTAAATTCTCATTTATGCGAAAAATAGTGATGCCGATCAAACGAAATGATAGGGCGCCCGTAACCAGCGCCCCGCGGGCTGCGCACAGCCAAAATTTGGAGCCGAACGGAGGCGGTCGATCAAATATCCAGAAATCCGTGGGCTAACATACACCGAAAATCGAGAAAATCGTAAATTCTCATTTATGCGATAAATAGTGATGCCGATCAAACAAAATGAAGGGCGCCCGTCACCAGCGCCCCGAAGGCTGCGCACAGCCAAAATTTGGGGCCAAACGGAGGCGGTCTATTAAATCTCGAGAAATCCGTGGACTAACTTACACCCAAAACCGAGAAAATTGTAAATTCATATTTATGCGAAAAATAGTGATGCCGATCAAACAAAATGACAGGGCATCCGCCACACGGCCCCGCAGGCTGCGCACAGCCAAAATTTGGGGTCGAACGGAGGCGGTCGATCAAATCTCCAAAAATCGTGAGCTAACATACACCGAAAGTCGAGAAAATCGTAAATTCTCATTTATGCAATAAATAGTGATGCCGATTAAACGAAATGATAGGGCGCCCATCACCATGCCCCGCAGGGTGCGCACAATCAAAATTTGGGGCCGAACGGAGGCGGTCGTTCAAATCTCCAGAATCCGTGGGCTAACATACACCGAAAACCGCGAAAATCGTAAATTCTCATTTATGCAAAAAAATTTATACCGATCAAACAAAATTATAGAGCACCCGTCACCAGGTTGCGCACAGCTAAAATTTGGGGCCAAATGGAGACGGTCGATCAAATCTCCAGAAATCCATGGGCTAACATACACCGAAAACCGAGAAAATCGTAAATTGTCATTTATTCGAAAAATAATGATGCCGATCAAACGAAATGATAGGGCGCCCGTTACCAGGCCCCGCAGGCTGCGCATTGCCAAAATTTGGGGCCGAACGGAGGCGGTCGATCAAATCTCCAGAAATCCGTGGGCTAACATACACCGAAAATCGAGAAAATCATAAATTCTCATTTATGCGAAAAATAGTGAAGCCGATCAAATGAAATGATAGGGTGCCCGTCACCAGGCCCCGCGGGCTGCGCACTGCCAAACTTTGAGGCCGAACGGAGGCGGTCGATCTGATCTCGAGAAATCTGTGGGCTAACATACACCGAAAATTGCGAAAATCGTAAATTCTCATTTATACGAAAAAGAGTGATGCAGATCAAACGAAATGATAGGGCGCCCGTCACCAGGCTCCGCTAGCTGCGCACAGCCAAACTTTTGGGGCCAAACGGAGACGGTCGATCAAATCTCCAGAAATCCGTGGGCTAACATACACCGAAAACCGAGAAAATCGTAAATTATCATTTATTCGAAAAATAGTGATGCCGATCAAATGAAATGATAGGGCGCCCCTCACCAGGCCTCACAGGCTGCGCACTGCCATAATTTGGGGCTGAACGGAGGCGGTCGATCAAATCTCCAGAAATCCGTGGGCTAACATACACCGAAAATCGAGAAAATCGTAAATTCTCATTTATGCGAAAAATAGTGATGCCGATCAAACGAAATCATAGGGAGCTCGTAACCAGCGCCCCGCGGGCTGTGCACAGCCAAAATTTAGGGCCGAACGGAGGCGGTCGATCAAATATCCAGAAATCCGTGGGCTAACATACACCGAAAATCGAGAAAATCATAAATTCTCATTTATGCGATAAATAGTGATGCCGATCAAACAAAATGAAGGGCGCGCGTCACCAGCGCCCCGAAGGCTGCGCACAGCCAAAATTTGGGGCCAAACGGAGGCGGTTGATTAAATCTCGAGAAATCCGTGGACTAACATACACCGAAAACCGAGAAAATCGTAAATTCACATTTATGCGAAAAATAGTGATGCCGATCAAACAAAATGACAGGGCATCCGCCACAAGGCCCCGCAGGCTGCGCACAACCAAAATTTGGGGTTGAACGGAGGCGGTCGATCAAATCTCCAAAAATCGTGAGCTAACATACACCGAAAGTCGAGAAAATCGTAAATTCTCATTTATGCAATAAATAGTGATGCCGATCAAACGAAATGATAGGGCGCCCATCACCATGCCCCGCAGGCTGCGCACAATCAAAATTTGGGGCCGAACGGAGGCGGTCGTTCAAATCTCCAGAATCCGTGGGCTAACATACACCGAAAACCGCGAAAATCGTAAAATCTCATTTATGCAAAAAAATTTATACCGATCAAACAAAATTATAGAGCACCCGTCACCAGGCTGAGCACAGCCAAAATTTGGGGCCAAATGGAGACGGTCGATCAAATCTCCAGAAATCCGTGGGCTAACATACACCGAAAACCGAGAAAATCATAAATTGTCATTTATTCGAAAAATAATGATGCCGATCAAATGAAATGATAGGGCGCCCGTCACCAGGCCTCACAGGCTGCGCACAGCCAAAATTTGGGGCCTAACGGAGGCGGTCGATCAAATCTCCAGAAATCCGTGGGCTAACATACACCGAAAATCGAGAAAATCGTAAATTCTCATTTATGCGAAAAATAGTGAAGCCGATCAAATGAAATGATAGGGTGCCCGTCACCAGGCCCCGCGGGCTGCGCACTGCCAAACTTTGAGGCGAACGGAGGCGGTCGATCTGATCTCGAGAAATCTGTGGGCTAACATACACCGAAAATTACGAAAATCGTAAATTCTCATTTATGCGAAAAAGAGTGATGCCGATCAAACGAAATGATAGGGCGCCCGTTACCAGGCTCCGCTAGCTGCGCATAGCCAAAATTTGGGGCCAAACGGAGACGGTCGATCAAATCTCCAGAAATCCGTGGGTTAACATACACCGAAAACTGAGAAAATCGTAAATTCTCATTTATGCGAGAAATAGTGATGCTGATCAAACGAAATGATAGGGCGCCCGTCACCAGGCCCCGCAGGCTGCGCACAGCCAAAATTTGGGGCCGAACGGAGGCGGTTGATCAAATCTCCAGAAATCTGTGGGCTAACATACACCAAAAATCGCAAAAATCGTAAATTCTCATTTATGCAAAAAATAGTGATGCCGATCAAACAAAATGATAGGGCGCCCGTTACCAGGCCCCGCAAGGTACGCACAACCAAAATTTGGGGCCAAACGGAGACGGTCGATCAAATCTCCATAAATTCATGGGCTAACATACACCGAAAACCGAGAAAATCGTAAACTGTCATTTATGCAAAAAATAGTGATGCCGATCAAATGAAATGATAGGACGCCCGTCACCAGGCCCCACAGGCTGTGCACAGCCAAAATTTGGGGCCAAACGGAGACGGTCGATCAAATCTCAAGAAATCTGTGGGCTAACATACTCCGAAAATCGCTAAAATGGTAAATTGTCATTTGTTCAAAAAAAAGTGATGCCGATCAAACAAAATGATAGGGCGTTCGCCACCAGGCCCCGCAGGCTGCGCACAGCAAAAATTTGGGGCCGAACGGAGGCGATCGATCAAATCTCTAGAAATCCATAGGCTAACATACTCCGAAAATCGCGAAAATGGTAAATTGTTATTTGTTCAAAAAATAATGATGCCGATCAAACAAAATGACAGGGCGTTCGCCACCAGGCCCCGCAGGCTGCGCACAGCCAAAATTTGGGGCCGAACGGAGGCGGTCGATCAAATCTCCAGAAATCCGTGGGCTAAAATACACTGAAAATCGCAAAAACTGTAAATTGTCATTTATTCGAAAAATAGTGATGCCGATCAAACGAAATGATAGGGCGCCCGTCACCAGGCCCCGCGGGCTGCGCACAGCCAAAATTTGGGGCCAAACGGAGGCAGTCGATCAAATCTCCAAAAATCGTGAGCTAACGTACACCGTAAGTCGAGAAAATCGTAAATTCTCATTTATGCAAAAAATAGTGATGCCGATCAAACGAAATGATAGGGCGCCCGTCACCAGGCCCCGCAGGCTGCGCACAACCAAAATTTGGGGTCGAACGGAGGCGGTCGATCAAATCTCCAGAAATCCGTGTGCTAACATACACCGAAAATCGAGAAAATCGTAAATTATCATTTATTCAAAAAATTATGATGCCGATCAAACGAAATGATAGGGAGCCCGTCACCAGGCCCCGTAGGCTGCGCACAGCCAAAATTTTGGGTCGAACGGAGGCGGTCGATCAAATCTCCAGAAATCCGTAGGCTAACATACACCGAAAATCAAGAAAATCGTAAATTCTCATTTATGCGATAAATAGTGATGCCGATCAAATGAAATGATAGGGTGCCCGTCACCAGGCCCCGCGGACTGCGCACAGCCAAACTTTGAGGCCGAACGGAGGCGGTCGATCTGATCTCGAGAAATCTGTGGGCTAACATACACCGAAAATTGCGAAAATCGTAAATTCTCATTTATGCGAAAAATAGTGATGCCGATCAAATGAAATGATAGGGCGCCCGTCACCAGGCTCCGCTAGCTGCGCATAGCCAAAATTTAGGGCCAAACGGAGACGGTCGATCAAATCTCCAGAAATCCGTGGGTAAACATACACCAAAAACCGAGAAAATCGTAAATTCTCATTTATGCTAGAAATAGTGATGCTGATCAAACGAAATGATAGGGCGCCCGTCACCAGGCCCCGCAGGCTGCGCACAGCCAAAATTTTGGGCCGAACGGAGGCGGTCGATCAAATCTCCAGAAATCTGTGGGCTAACATACACCGAAAATCGCAAAAATCATAAATTCTCATTTATGCAAAAAATAGTGATGCCGATCAAACGAAATGATAGGGCGCCCGTCACCAGGCCCCGCAGGCTGCGCACAGCCAAAATTTGGGGCCGAACGAATGCGGTCGATCAAATCTCCAGAAATCCGTGGACTTCCTTTTTCTTCCCCCTCTCATCACTTTGCTCCCTCTCAACTTCTGTTGCTCCCGATTGTTGAGGTGGTCTTTTCGGTTCCACCTCTTTCAGCTACAAACCACTCCTTGTGGTCACCGCATTCACCTGCTTGGGGTTGGGATCTGTGTCACTCGGAAGTCCTCCTGTAGGCCTGGTGTTTTGGGCTCCAGCAAATTGCCCAAATTGATATTCAAGTGCCTTAGTAGCTAACTGGTTGTTTTTCACCTCGGCTGCCAATTTCACATAGTCAACCTGCAATTGAGATTGGTTAGCTATCATCATCTTGAACATCTCCTCAATGCTGGGTGATGGTGGTGGAGGAGGTGCATTGTTGTTTCTAAATTGTGCTTGATAATTCTGCTGCCCTCCTTGGTTCCTTTGCATACCCTGACTCGAACTTTGCCCCTGATGGTTGTTGCTACCCCAGGAGAAATTCGGGTGATTCCTCCAATTGGAATTGTAGCTGTTGCCATACTGTTGGTGGTTGTTCCTTTGTATATTTCCCACAAAGTTCACCGAGTCAGGATTTGCTCCACAACACTCAGTTGAGTGCTCACTGCTCCCGCACACTTCACACCAAATCTGCTGCACTGCATTCACTGGGGCTTGAGGCTGGTTCATTATCATGTTACTGAAGTGGGTGTTGAGTTGATCTGTAAGGCAGCTATCTGTGCAGCAATAGCTGTAAAACCATCCACTTCTAGAACTCTTGTTGCTTTCCTTGTCCCTCCTCTTGATGAATTAGCATTCCACTCCGGATTGCCCTGCGAAATATGGTTCAACAAGGTATACATCTCCTCATAAATTTTCTCCAGCGCTTGTCCCCCAGCTGCTGAGTCTAGCAATATTTTTGTATGGGGTTCCAAACCCTCTATAAAAGTGTGCACCAACACATCATTTGATTGATGATGATGAGGACAATCCCGCAACATGGACTTGAATCTCTCCCAAGCCTGATATAGATTCTCTCCCTCTCTCTGTTTGAAACTTAGAATTTGACTTCTAAGTCTTGCTGTTTTACCGGAGGGAAAAAATCGTATCAAGAATTTCCTTGCAAGATCATCCCACGTAGAAATAGAATTAGGTGGCTCAGCTTTCAACCACCTCTTGGCTTCTCCCAATAGTGAAAATGGGAATAATGTAAGCCTGACATAATCTGATGACACTCCAGCGGGGATGTAAGTGTCACTTATCTCCAAAAAATTTTGGAGATGCTGCTGTGGATCTTCATGAGGGAGACCTGTAAACTGCCCGCTAGTGTGCAGCAATTGCACCATGTTTTGTTTGAGCTCGAACCTCCCTCCTGGCTCAGGTTTGCGAATGCTAGATGTGACATTATTAGCATGTGGGATTGCCACCTCGCGAACCGGCCGAGCTGCTACTTCCTCGGGCACTAACATTGCCCGTACTACTAGTGGATTCTGTTGTTGCTCCATGAGTGTTTGTCTGAGCAACTGCAGCTTTCTTTCTAGAGCTTCTCTCCGCTGACGATGAAATAATCTTTCTGGCTCTAAATACGAGTCCACCAGCTCCTTGTCTCTTGCCAGTGTTCAACAGAGATTAAATCTGCAAAATACAGGCTAAGACCAAGTTATCAACACTAAGAAAATAAAAATACAGTAAATTAACACTTAAGACAAATTCACCAATTGCCAGTCCCCGACAACGGTGCCAAAAACTTGTTCGTTCTGTTTTTTGGGTATCAAAACTACACGCAAGTGCACGTGGTCGAACAAGTAGTAAAGTGGGTTAAGTAAACCAAGTATCGATCCCACAGGGACTGGGATAAGGTAACGAACTACTCAAGTGTTACTATATTTTAATTTTAACAATGAAGACAACAGTGTAACCAAGAGTTTGATAATTTTGGGTTCTAATTTTTATGCTAAGTCTAAAACGATTATCTAATATGAGTCTGAACTATGAATGTGAGCATGCTGAGGTTAAATGAAGATGTAATGAAATTAATTATCGATATAAATTGGTTAACCTTTCCGCCGGTTGCTAGTCAAGAACTACTGTCAATGGATTAAAACTCTCGTATTTAACCCAACTTAAGAATCATGAACCGTCCACCTACATTTCTGTGATTAAATGAAATTCATGTTCTAGCCATACAAACCCGGTTCCTAAATTGACTAATACGACTTTCAGGTATATTTCTTTCCTGAAGGTAAATCAATTCTCAATTTTCCCAAACTAAGAAAAGATCATATCCTATTAATTCACAACTTTTCAATTTCTTGCTCTCTCGAGTGAAACCGAACTTTTTAGATGTACATTAACGTAGGCCACACATTAATGCAGTAAGAACAAGAATCAATAGAACAACCATGGAAGAAAAGATGAAAAACCCAATTTAATCAACAATCACATTTCAATACAATTGTTCTTAACCTCAGCAAGAAGAGGAATTAGCCACTCATTTGTGGATTAAACATCGTTAAATGAGTGTTAAACATACAAGCAATTGAATTCAAGGAGAAGGAAAGAGAGCAAAACCCTGATAATTTCGTCCCCTCAACTGCCTGTAACCCATGTTCTTGCTCCACCCAGTCAGAATATTGAAAAATGAACCTAAGTGTTCTATTTATACTAGTGGGAATTTTTCCTGGAATAACAAGCAACGTGTCACAGAGTGCATCGCGGAGCACTGCCTCCGTGACACGCCACCGACGCGGACCCTCACTGGAAGTTGGGGGTCCAGGTAATCGGCCCAACGTGGCACGGCGTGCAATGCGGAGCTAGGCCACCGTGCCACGGACCCAACACGAACCCTTACTGGAATTAGGCCGAAAATTCCCTATCCAGGCAGAAGGCCTCCTCGATGGCAGCGTGACACGGCTCCATCGCGGAGCCTCTTTATTTTGTGCCTTCCAATACCTTGTCCTGTGCTCACATCCGAGTCCAACCCTGATCTATTCCAACATGCATTTTAGCTTCCCAAAATTACATTTTACCTGCAAAACAATGCTAATCATGTTGGTTAGTATAAATTCACATTTTATTACCAATCACATGAGAATGTATAAACATTTATAGATAAACAAGGCTAAAATGACAAATTTGAGTATCACTTGGGCATATAAATTTTCCCAAGATCAATAGGGCGCTCGTCACCAGGGCCCGCAGGCTAAACAAAGCCAAAAATTTGGTGCCAAATGGAGACGGTCGATCAAATCTCCAGAAATCCGTGGGCTAACATACACCGAAAATCGCAAAAATCATAAATTCTCATTTATGCGAAAAATAGTAATGCTGATCAAACGAAATGATAGGGCGCGCATCACCAGACCTCGCAGGCTGCGCACAGCAAAAATTTTGGGCCAAACGTAGACGGTCGATCAAATCTCCAGAAATCTGTGGGCAACATATGTTCGCGTGATTTGTGGGGTATATAAAACGACATGCAAGTGCACATGGTCGAACAAGTAGTAAGTGGCTTTAGTAAGCCAAGTATCGATCCCACAGAGACTTGGATGAAGTGCAATTTGCTCAAGTGTACTATATTTTACTTCTAAAAATGCAGACAACAGTGTAACCAAAAGTTTGATAGTTTGTTTAATATCTTTTATACTAAAGCTAAAAACAATTATCTACTTTGAATCTGAACTATGAATGAGAGCATGCTTAGGTTAAACGAACATGTAATGAAATTAATTATCATCATAATTTGGTTAATTTTTTCTTCTAGTTGCTAGCCAAGAACATTTGCCAAGAGATTAAAACTCTCGTATTTAACCTCACTTAAGAATCATGAACCATCCATCTACATTTCTGTGATCAAATGCAATTCATGTTCTAACCATACAATTCCGGTTCCTAAATTGACTAATACGACTTTTAGGTATATTTCTATCCTGAAAGCAAATCAAGACTCAATTTTCCCAAACCAAGTAAAGAACATATCCTATTAATTCACAACTTTCCAATTTCTTGCTCTCTCGAGTGAAACCGGAATTTTTAGATGTACATTAACGTAGGCCACACATTAATGCAGTAAGAAAAAGAATTAATAGAACAACATGGAAGAAAAGATGAAAACCAAAGAATCAATGATCAAATTTCATCACAATTGTTCATAACCTCAGCAAGGAGAGGAATTAGCCACTCATTTGTGGATTAAACATCTTAAAATGAGTGTTAATCATACAAGCAATTGAAATAAGGAAGAAAGAAAGAGAGAAAAAACCCTGATATTTTCGTCCATCAACTGCTTGTAACCCACGTACTTGCTCCACCAAGTCAGAATATTGAAAAATGAACCTAAGTGTTCTATTTATACTGCTGGGAATTTTTCCCGAAATAACGAGCAACGTGTAACGGAGTGCATCGCGGAGCACTGTCTCCGTGACACGCTGCGGACGTGGACCCTCACTGGAATTGGGGGTCCAGGTATTAAAGCTCAACGTGGCACGGCGTGCAACGCGGAGCCAAGCCACCGTGCCACGGAGCAAACGCGGACCTCCACTGGAATTTGGGCGAAATTTCCCTATCCAGGAAGAAGGCCTCCGCGATGGCAGCGTGACACGGCTCCATCGCGGAGCCCCTTTAATTCATGTTGTCCAATGCTTTATCCCTTGCTTGCATCCAAGTCCAACCCCGATATCATCCAACATGCATTTGAGCTTCTCAAAATTACATTTTACCTGCAAAACAATGCTAATCATGTTGGTTAGTATAAATTCACATTTTATTACCAATTACATGAGAATGTATAAACATTGGTAGATAAACAAGGCTAAAATGGTACTTTTGAGTATCACTTGGGCATATAAATTTGCCCAAGATCACTTACCCCACACTTAAATCCTTGTTCGTCCTCGAACAACAATCCTACACTTCATGCAATTTACACCCCAACCTTGCTACTTTGGTTCGACAATTTAGGCTACGGTCATACCGATTATTCAATACAGCAAATCATCAAGAAAACATGCATGGTCTTATCAATGCAATGACCTTCAATACATTAAGACCTCCTAGACTTTAAGAATCGACTCTCGATATTGGCAAACTCATGCAAATCAGCTGATCAAGATATCCGACACGAAAATTAATCTTTCATCAAGAATGTGCCCTCACAACACAAGAGAATCTTCCACTTTTTGATCATATGACTCACAAACATTCGAGCAGGGGCATGTAAAAACAATTTCGCTCTCTCTCCCAAAAGAATTCACATGCATCATGTCATGACCCATAAGCTTGCCCTTAGTGTATTACTCCACTAATATAAAGAAGTGCGATGTAAGATCACGTAGGAATTGAACGTGTTGTAATGGAAGCTACGGAACTAGTAAATATTGGATTAGCCAATAATAGCCACTAGCATCCTTAAGCGCCTTTTCAACACATCCCATCAACTCATGGACATTGTTTCTTTTTTTCACCATCCCATTCTTGATGATTTTCTTTAGTATGGCCCATCGTATTAAGCACACTTGACACAACAACAAAGTTATTCATGCACCTTCATTATCGTTTATTTATAGCAAGTGCACCTTCAACCTTTTCTTTTCTTCTCTCGCTCTGCTTTTCTTTTTCTTTTCACCATTCTCACTGTTTGACACTTAGGGAAAATGATTTTCTTTTCTTAAGCGCTTAAGAGTTTTGTATAGACTTTACGGCTAATGAAAAGAAGGAATTAAGCTCGGTTTACACTTTATGACAAAAGAAAAAAATAATCGGCTAAAGGCTCAACGGGCTGACTAGGGTATACAATCAAGGTGGGTACAACAAGGAAAAATAGAAACTCTCGGTTAAAACAAAGAAATGCCTACATCCTTTCCTACAATACAACTCCTTCATTTCGTTTTGTACACACACCAGGCAGGTTCTAGACACTTCACAATAGCATGGAATATCAACACACTTCACACTTTTTGCACATGCTCAATTCAAGATGTATTCACAGACTCTTCAATTAGCTAATTACAGGAATTCAAACATTAAGCCTCAATCACACTAAATCGAATTCTATGGCCTAGGTATCTCAACATATTTACAAAGTTGCATGCTTTCATACGAATCACCTTTGTATTTTGAATATCATGTACAACACACAACCAGAATTGCGCAACCATCCAGTAACTATAGGTTTTGGGATGCAACCCACCAAAGAAAAAAAACTGAAAAATAATTGGAAAAAATCTACTCCTAACGACTACATTTCCCTTAAGACGGTCGTCATCCATCCATCATAGGGAACGGTCACTACTATGACTTCGGTTCAATGGGACTAATTTCGGTAAAAGAACCAAAAACAAACGCCGAGAAACCCAAGAAGTAAAAAAAATGTTGAAAATATCGATCATTTTGATAGAAAAATTTGTACAATTTAAAAAATTTATCGATCATTTCGATAACAAAAATATGTACAGAATCAGAATCAGCTAGCAACATTCAGCAACACACATCAATTTCACAAATATTTACAAATACAGAACAACACTTAACAATTCGCACTCACAGGGACAAACAACATACACGACAACAGAAGAGAGCATACATACAAAACAGCCCAGCCCAGCACCTAACTACTCCCACCCCACACTTAGTTCGAACACTGTCCCCAGTGTTCACAAAAAATTAAAATAGCACAAAATCGGGTGGTGGAACTCCCTGATCAGTCAAAGTATTCCACTTCTTCGTCGGGTGTTGCTGCTTCATCTCCCATGTCCGAGTCGCCTCCATCGTCATCATCGGACTCCACATCGGAGTCCTTCCGACATGTCTCCTCGTCTGTGGGGACATCATCATCTGTGGGCTCTACAAATACTGGCCCCACTCGGCATAGAGCCCTGGCGTTTTCGTCGAAAGGGTAGTCTAGCTCGAGCTGCCATAGCTCCTCCTCTGTCGCCGGCCTCCCGCCTATCCTCAGCTGGAGCATCTGCATCCCATACATCCGAGCCATATACTAGTCATCACGAGCATGTCGCTCGCCAAATGTAAGCTTTGGCCTGTGGGTGGTGTCGGGAGCCTTAGTTTTAGTAACATCTAAGGCCCGCCGCTCCATCTGCGGGATATAGTCAAGGGCCTCCTCCTCAGCGTCTAGGCCCCTGAGGAAGGTGGTGAGTAGTCCACCAAAGCCATACCTGTGCCCCTGGTGCAACCGGGCTCTCTTCATGGCGGAGATAATTACCGCCCCCACGTTGATCTCCAGCCCTTTCATCAGGGCGTACACCAGGCATACACGATCCCGGGTTACATCTGTCATATGTACCCCCGGGATTAGGCATGAGCAGACTATCTTCAGCTAGATTCGGGCTTCCCTGTTCATCTGTGAATATGGCAGAGTCTGGTGGTAGCCCCTCTCTTTGTGTCTGCTCCATCTAGATGTCGATCGGGTCCCATACAATGTGCGTCTGATGTCCGCATACGGTGGGGTAATGTTCAACTGTCGGAGTACGTGGGTGTCTGTGTCCCGCGCTCCTATAATGGCATTGAGGTGGTGGGGCTCTAGAGTGACTATTTGCCCTCTGATCTTGATGGTGTGGCTTTTGATCGTCGGGTTCCAATTGGCATAGAACTCCTGAACCAGGTGCAAATTGCATTCCGTGGGCTCCTCAAATATGAAATTGAGCCCGGCTGCCTCGATCCGGTGGACCATCCTAGGGAACTCCTGTGCCAATGGTTCCCGTGCTATATGCTCCTCGGGGAAATATTTGTTTTCTTTGTGCTTTGCGTACCACTTTTTCCCCTCATCAGTCACCCATCTTGTTCCGTATTGGCGGCGTTGGCCGCGTGGAACTGCTGGTGCAGCTGGGACTGTTGTGCCCAGTCTGATTCACTTCCTTCCGACGCCTGAAGTTGATGCGCCTTTTTCTTTATCTTGTCGGCTTGCCATTTTACCTGTCAACCCAAGTAAACAAGATCAATGTTAAGCTCACGGATATTAACTTCGGTTAAGGTCGGGTTACACTAGGTTACCCCACACTTAGTCCTTAGCTACAGTTACAACAATATGGCAAGATTATCTTTATTTACACACAATAAACAATTATACAATCATGCTTAGTGCGTTCAAAAAATTCGACTGTATAACTTCTGCGTACTACTCAGACTTCGTACAACTACTCACAATCACTACCATCGCTAACATCTTAACCATCGCACATAGCACAGAAAACAAAGAAACAAAACAACAACCAAAATTTATCTACACGAACCTATACAACTAACCAAATTCTTACATATTCCAACATTCCCTTAACCCGAGAATCAGTCGTTCTATTAACATCCTTACAATTTGTACATCGACTCATCTCATTCAACATTTACATCCCGGCATAAAATTCACAAGTTCTATACATTTTCAACTTCAAATTCAACATACAAGCCCTAGAATTGATATTATCAATCAAATTCGATTAATTTATGCAATCGACAAGTTCAAGCAATCATAACGACATTCCGAACATTCATCAACAACAATTAACTTGAATTCATGATTCATTACTACGTAGGGCAATTTAGCTCACCTCCCATGCTCAATTTCAAAGAAAATCAACAAGAATTTGAGAGGAATTCGAAAAACATACCTTGTCTTTGAAGAATCAAAGAACAATCGTTGAATTTCTTGCCTTACTCCGTGTCACGTTGATAGGGGATGGGTTTTAGGGGGTTTGGTCGCGGAGAGCTTAAAAAATGAGGGAAAAGGGAGGGTTTTCGGGGTTAAAAAGTAAGGAAACTGCGCAGGTCACCCGGCGACCCGGTGTGACCCGTCGCGATATACAAGGCAACGTGTCACTGAGTGCATCGCGGTGCACTGCCTCCGTGACACGGAGCCATCGCAAGACTGTTCTGAAAATTTTTAAAATTTCTGGATTATACCTCAACGTGTCATGGAGGGTAACGCGGAGGTCCACCTCCGTGACACGGAGCTATCGCCCCAGCTCACTGTTTTCCACTTTTTATTAATTTTTCATACCTCAACTTTTCCTTCATGATTCCGTGCATATTTTTCTCCGTTTGACACTGAAATTCATCTCACTATACAAAATTGGTTAGAATTATAGGTTTCACTCTAAATACAAATAAAACAAAAACTAAAACGAAATTTTTTTTGTAGTAAATCAAGAAAAAGAAAAAGAAAAGAAAAATCTATTTACACTTTACAAAATGAAAGAAAAAAAAATTTTCACGGGTTGCCTCCCGTGCAGCGCCTGGTTTACCGTCGCGGCTCGACGTCGTTTAAGCTCAATTGTCCGCTAGGGTGATGGACGATTTCTCTCGATCACCGTCCTCCCCCCAGTAGTGTTTACACCGATCTGGTGGTTTTCCCCTTAACTCCCATGAATCCTTAATCTGCTCATCATCGCCTTGATCAATCACATTGATCACCGAGAGTTCTTCTTGCACCATCGGGAGCTTGGGTGCCCATTACACATCGAACACCTCCACCTTGTCATGTGCTCGCATTGTTAGCTGCCCCACAGCTACGTCAATTAGTGCTTTCCCAGTTGCCAAGAAAGGACGTCCCAAATAAATGGGACTTCCGCGTCTGGTTCAAAGTCCAGCACGACAAAATCTACCGGGAAAATTAGGGAGCCAACTTGCACCAGAACGTCCTCTACAATGCCATCAGGTCTGGCTAAGGATCGATCCGCCAACTGCAAGATTACCGTTGTGGGTCTAGGACTCCCTAGACCCAACTTTCTGAATACCGAAGGCGGCATCAAATTTATGCTCGCTCCCAAATCACACAATCCACGAGCTCGGATGCTCTGCCCAATAGCAATCTGGATAGTAAAACTCCCAGGGTCTTTTACCTTTGTGGGCAGTCTATTTTGAATCCGAGAAGTGCACTCCTCCGTAAGAGCCACCGTAGCATACTCATTCAACCGACTTTTGTTTGCCACGATGTCCTTTATATACTTAGCATATTTCGGCACTCCCTGCAAGACATCAACAAGAGGTAAGTTAATATGTACCTGTTTTAGCACCTCCATGAATTTCTTGAAACACGCCTCCTCCTTGTGTTTCTTTAGTCGTTGAGGGAACGGGGGTGGAGGTCTGTCTGATTCAGCTTCCTTAGTCTTCCCCCATTCAATACTTTGCTCCCTCTCCACTTCTGCTGCTCCCGACTGTTGAGGTGGTCTTTCTGGTTCCACCTCCTTCAGCTGCAAACCACTCCTTGTGGTCACTGCATTTACCTGCTTGGGATTGGGATCCGTGTCGCTGGGCAGTCCTCCTCTAGGCCTTGTGTTTTGGGCACTAGCAAATTGCCCAAATTGATATTCAAGTGCCTTGGTAGCTAACTGGTTGTTTTTCACTTCGGCTGCCAATTTCACATAGTCAGCCTGCAATTGAGCTTGGTTAGCTATCATGGTCTTGAACATCTCCTCAATGCTGGGTGATGGTGGTGGAGGAGGTGCATTGTTGTTTCTGAATTGTGCTTGATAATTCTGTTGCCCTCCTTGGTTCCTTTGCACACCCTGACCCGAACTTTGGCCCTGATGGTTGTTGCTACCCTATGAGAAATTGGGATGATTCCTCCAATTGGAGTTATAGCTACTACCATACTATTGGTGGTTCCTTTGCGCATTACCCACAAAGTTTACCGAGTCAGGATTGGCTCCACAACACTCAGCTGAGTGCTCACTGCTTCCACACACTTCACACCACATCTGTTGTACTGCATTAACTGGGGCTAGAGGCTGGTTCAATGTCATGTTACTGAAGTGGGTGTTAAGTTGATTTTGCAATGCAGCTATTTGTGCAGCGATAGCTGTAAACCCATCCACTTCTAGCACTCCTACTGCTTTCCTTGTCCCACCTCTTGATGAATCAGCATTCCATTCTGGATTGCCCTGTGAAATACGGTTCAACAAGGTATACAGCTCCTCATAAGTTTTCTCCAGCGCATGCCCTCCAGCTGCTGAGTCTAGCAATATTTTGGTGTGGGGTTCCAAACCCTCAATAAATGTGTGCACCAGCACATCATTGGACTGATAATGATGAGGACAATCCCGCAACATGGATTTAAATCTCTCCCAGGCCTGATATAAATTTTCTCCCTCTCTTTGTTTGAAACTTAGAATCTGACTTCTAAGTCTTGTTGTTTTACCGGAGGGAAAAACCCGTATCAAGAACTTCCGTGCAAGATCATCCCACGTAGAAATAGAATTTGGTGGCTCAGCTTTCAACCACCTCTTGGCTTCTCCCAATAATGAGAACGGGAACAATGTAAGCCGGACATAGTCTGATGACACTCCAGCGGGTATGTAAGTGTCACTTATCTCCAAAAAATTTTGGAGATGTTGCTGTGGATCTTCATGAGGGAGACCGGTAAACTGCCCGCTAGTGTGCAGCAACTGCACCATATTCTGTTTAAGTTCAAATCTCCCTCCTGGCTCAGGTTTGCGGATACTAGATGTAACATTATTGGCATGTGGGATTGCCACCTCGCGAACCGGCCGAGCTGCTGCTTCTTCGGGCACTAACACTGCCCGTACTACCGGTGGATTCTGTTGTTGCTCCATGATCGTCTGTCTGAGCAACTGCAGCTTTCTTTGTAGAGCTTCTCTTCGTTTACTGTGAAATATCCTTTCTGGCTCTATATACGATTCCACCAGCTCCTTGTCTCTTGCCAGTGTTCAACAGCAATTAAGTCTGCAAAATACAGGCTAAGACCAAGTTGTCAACACTAAGAAAATAAAAATACAGTAAATTAACACTTGAAATAAATTCACCAATTGCCAAGTCCCCGGCAACGACGCCAAAAACTTGTTTGCGTGATTTGTGGGGTATATAAAACGACACGCAAGTGCACGTGGTCGAACAAGTAGTAAGTGGCTTTAGTAAGCCAAGTATCAATCCCACAGAGACTTGGATGAAGTGCAATTTGCTCAAGTGTACTATATTTTACTTCTAAAAATGCAGACAACAGTGTAACCAAAAGTTTGATAGTTTGTTTAATAATTTTTATACTAAAGCTAAAAACAATTATCTACTTTGAATATTAACTATGAATGAGAGCATGCTGAGGTTAAACGAACATATAATGAAATTAATTATCATCATAATTTGGTTAATTTTTTCTTCTAGTTGCTAGCCAAGAACATTTGCCAAGAGATTAAAACTCTCGTATTTAACCTCACTTAAGAAACATGAACCATCCGTCTACATTTCTGTGATCAAATGCAATTCATGTTCTAGCCATACAATTCCGGTTCCTAAATTGACTAATACGACTTTCAGGTATATTTCTATCCTGAAAGCAAATCAAGACTCAATTTTCCCAAACCAAGTAAAGAACATATCCTATTAATTCACAACTTTCCAATTTCTTGCTCTCTCGAGTGAAACCGGACTTTTTAGATGTACATTAACGTAGGCCACACATTAATGCAGTAAGAACAAGAATTAATAGAACAACATGGAAGAAAAGATGAAAACCAAAGAATCAATGATCAAATTTCATCACAATTGTTCATAACCTCAGCAAGGAGAGGAATTAGCCACTCATTTGTGGATTAAACATCTTAAAATGAGTGTTAATCATACAAGCAATTGAATTAAAGAAGAAAGAAAGAGAGAGAAAACCCTGATATTTTCGTCCCTCAACTGCCTGTAACCCACGTCCTTGCTCCACCAAGTCAGAATATTGAAAAATGAACCTAAGTGTTCTATTTATACTGCTGGGAATTTTTCCCGGAATAACAAGCAACGTGTCACGGAGTGCATCGCGGAGCACTATCTCCGTGACACGCTGCGGACGCGGACCCTCACTGGAATTGGGGGTCCAGGTATTAAAGCTCAACGTGGCACGGCATGCAACGCGGAGCCAAGCCACCGTGCCACGGAGCAAACGCGGACCTCCACTGGAATTTGGGCGAAATTTCCCTATCCAGACAGAAGGCCTCCGCGATGGCAGCGTGACACGGCTCCATCGCAGAGCCCCTTTAATTCATGTTGTCCAATGCTTTATCCCTTGCTCGCATCCAAGTCCAACCCCGATATCATCCAACATGCATTTTAGCTTCTCGAAATCACATTTTACCTTCAAAACAATGCTAATATGTTGGTTAGTATAAATTCACATTTTATTACCAATTACATGAGAATGTATACACATTGGTAGATAAACAAGGCTAAAATGGTACTTTTGAGTATCACTTGGGCATATAAATTTGCCCAAGATCAACATACACCGAAAATCGCGAAAATCGTAAATTCTCATTTATTCGGAAAATAGTTATGCCGATCAAATAAAGTGATAGGGAGCCCGTCACCAAGCCTTTTAGGCTGCCCACAACAAAAATTTGGGGCCAAACGGAGGCGGTCAATCAAATCTCCAGAAATCTATAGGCTAACATACACCGAAAATCGTGAAAATCATAAATTCTCATTTATGCGAAAAATAGTGATTCCGATCAAATAAAGTTATAGGGAGCTCGTCACCAGGCCTCGCAGGCTACGCACAACAAAAATTTAGGGCCAAACGGAGACGGTAGATCAAATTTCGAGAAAATCGTAAATTCTCATTTATTCAAAAAATAGTTATGCCGATCAAACAAAGTGATAGGGCGCCCATCAGTAGGCCTTGTAGGATGCCCAATGCAAAAATTTGGTGCCAAACGGAGACGGTCGATCAAATCTCCAGAAATCTGTGGGCTAACATACACCGAAAATCGCGAAAATCGCGAAAATCGTAAATTCTCATTTACGCGAAAAATAGTGATGCCGATCAAACAAAATGATAGGGCGCGCGTCACCAGGCTGTGCACAGCCAAAATTTGGGGCCGAACGGAGACGGTCGATCAAATCTCCAGAAATCCGTGGGCTAACATACACCGAAAATCGTGAAAATTGTAAATTCTAATTTATTTGAAAAAAGTTATGCCGATCAAATGAAATGATAGGGTGCTCATTGTCAAGGTTCATAGGCTGCGCACAGCCAAAATTTGGGGCCGAAAAATGGTTATGCCGATCAAATGAAATAATAGGGCGCTCGTCATCAGGCCCCGCAAGCTCCGAAAAGCAAAAAATTTGGGGCCAAACGGAGACGGTCGATCAAATCTCGAGAAATCTGTGGACTAGCACACACCGAAAATTGCAAAAATCGTAAATTCTCATTTATTTGAAAAATAATGATGCCGATCAAATGAAATGATATGGCGCTCGTCACCAGGCCCCGCAGGATAGACTAGGCCAAAAATTTGGGGCCAAACGGAGATGTTCGATCAAATCTCGAGAAATTCGTGGGCTAACATACACCGAAAATCTCAAAAATTGTAAATTCTCATTTATGGGAAAAATAGTGCTGTCGATCAAACAAAATGATAGGGCGCTCGTCTCCGGGCCCCGCAGGCTGCGCACAGCCAAAATTTGGGGCAAAATGGAGATGGTCGATCAAATCTCGAGAAATCCGTGGGCTAACATACACCAAAAATAACAAAAATCGTAAATTCTCATTTACTCAAAAAATTGTTATGTCGATCAATTAAAGTGATAGGGCGCCCATCACCAGCCCTCGTAGGCTGCCTAGAGCCAAAATTTGGTGCCAAACGGAGATGGTCGATCAAATCTCCAGAAATCGGTGGACTAACATACACCGAAAATCGCGAAAATCGTAAATTCTCATTTATGCAAAAAGTAGTGATGCCGATCAAACGAAATGATAGGGCGCTCATCACCAGGCCCCGCAAGCTGCACACAGCCAAAATTCAGGGCCAAACGGAGACGGTCGATCAAATCTCCAGAAATCCGTGGGCTAACATACACCAAAAATCGCGAAAATCAAAAATTCTAATTTATGCGAAAAATAATGATGCCTATCAAATGAAATGATAGGGAGCTCATCACCAGGGCCCGCAGGCTACGCAAAGCCAAAAATTTGGTGCCAAACGGAGACGGTCGATCAAATCTCCAGAAATTCGTGGGCTAACATACACCGAAAATCGCAAAAAGCGTAAATTCTCATTTATGCGAAAAATAGTGATGCTGATCAAACGAAATGATAGGGCGCGCATCACCAGACCCCGCAGGCTGCGCATAGCAAAAATTTTGGGCCAAACGGAGACGGTCGATCAAATCTCCAGAAATCTGTGGGCAACATACACTGAAAATCGCAAAAATCGAAAATTTTCATTTATTCGGAAAATAGTTATGCCGATCAAATAAAGTGATAGGGAGCCCGTCACCAAGCCTTTTAGGCTGCCCACAACAAAAATTTGAGGCCAAACGGAGGCGGTCAATCAAATCTCCAGAAATCTGTGGGCTAACATACACCGAAAATCGCGAAAATCGTAAATTCTCATTTATGCGAAAAATAGTGATTCCGATCAAATAAAGTTATAGGGCGCTCGTCACCATGCCCCGCAGGCTACGCACAACAAAAATTTAGGGCCAAACGGAGACGATAGATCAAATCTCGAGAAATCCGTGGGCTAACATACACCAAAAATCGCGAAAATCGTAAATTCTCATTTATTCAAAAAATAGTTATGCCGATCAAAAAAAGTTATAGGGCGCCCGTCAGCAGGCCTTGTAGGATGCCCAATGCCAAAATTTGGTGCCAAACGGAGACGGTCGATCAAATCTCCAGAAATCCGTGGGCTAACATACAGCGAAAATTGCGAAAATCGTAAATTATCATTTATGCAAAAAATAGTGATGCCGATCAAACGAAATGATAGGGCGCTCATCACCAGGCCCCGCAGGATGCGCACAGCTAAAATTTGGGGGAAAATGAAGACGGTCGATCAAATCTCGAGAAATCCGTGGGCTAACATATACCAAAAATTGCGAAAATCATAAATTCTCATTTATTCAAAAAATAGTTATGTCGATTAAATAAAGTGATAGGGCGTCTGTCACCAGGCCTTGTAGGCTGCCCACAACCAAAATTTGGTGTCAAACGGAGACGGTCGATCAAATCTCCAAAAATTCGTGGGCTAACATACACCGAAAATGACGAAAATTGTAAATTCTCATTTATGCGAAAAATAGTGATGCCGAATAAACGAAATGATAGGGCGCTCGTCACCAGGCCTCGCAGGCTGCGCACAGCAAAAAATTTTGGCTAAACGGAGACGGTCGATCAAATCTCTAGAAATCCGTGGGCTAACATACATCAAAAATTGTGAAATTCGTAAATTCTCATTTATGCGGAAAATAGTTATGCCGATCAAATGAAATGATAGGGCACTCGTCATCAAGGTTCATAGGCTGCGCACAGCCAAAATTTTGTGCCGAACGGAGACGGTCGATCAAATCTCCAGAAATCTGTGGGCTCACACACACTGAAAATTGCGAAAATCATAAATTCTCATTTATGAAGTTATGGGGCGCTCGTCACTAGGGTTTGTAGGCTACGCACGGCCAGAATTTGGGGTCGAGCGGAGATGGTCAGTCAAATCTCAAGAAATCCATGGGGTAACACGCACTAAAAAGTTTGAAAGTTAGCAACATAGGCGCACTATGCCAGTGTCGATAGACCGGCCGATATCGGATGACACATGCTGACCTATGCCTAGACCCAACGCCCATCGATCAATGTCCAGCGAGCAAAAATTTAAAAGGAAACACCGATGCTTATCCTTATGCTATAAAGACAATACTATAGATTGGTGGTGGTAGTGCTGGCCTACCATGGTCGCTTGCCATGGTGGTGTCGGTTGTGGTGGGTCGTTAGGACCAGTTTTTAAATTAAAATTGTCAACCATATTGGGAAATATGTTGAATGACAGCGATAGAGGCATATTTTGAGAAAATTGGCTCCGTCAAACTGCCTTACGGCAGTTTGTCTAGATAGATCTCCAAAAAATACAAAAAATGAAAAAAAAATCATATAAAATGTATAATCCAGCCCAAAGTTATGATCATTAAGATAATGTGCCACTAATAAACTCTTTTTCCGTTGATTATATTACAGTTTTAATGACATTATGTAAGATCTCATCAAAAGACTTTCATCTCGGCAGCTCTTATTTTGTGAATAAAGAGCTAACACACACCGAAAATTGCAAAAATCTTAAATTCTCATTTATGCGAAAAATGGTTATGCCGATCAAATGAAATAATAGAACGCTCGTCACCAGGCCCCGCAGGCTACACAAAGCCAAAAATTTGGAGCCAAATGAAGACGGTCAATCAAATCTTGAGAAATCTGTGGGCTAACATACACCGAAAATCGCAAAAATTATAAATTCTAATTTATTCGAAAAATAGTTATGCCGATCAAATAAAGTGATAGGGAACCCATCACTAGGCTTTGTAGGCTTCCCACAGCCAAAATTTGGTGCCAAACGGAGACGGTCGATCAAATCTCTAGAAATCCGTGGGATAACATACACCGAAAATCGCGAAAATCGTAAATTCTTATTTATGCGAAAAATAGTGATGCCGATGAAAAGAAATGATAGGGAGCTCGTCACCAGGCCCTACAAGATGCGCACAACCAAAATTTGGGGCCAAACGGAGACGGTCAATCAAATCTCTAGAAATCTGTGGGCTAACATACACCGAAAATCGTGAAAATCATAAATTTTCATTTATTCGAAAAATTGTTATGCCGATCAAATAAAGTGATAGGGCGCCCGTCACCAGGCCTTGTAGGCTGCCCACAGCCAATATTTGTGGCCAAACGGAGAGGTCGATCAAATCTCCAGAAATCTGTGGGCTAACACACACCGAAAATTGCAAAAATCGTAAATTCTCATTTATGCGAAAAATAGTGATGACGATCAAACGAAATGATAGGGAGCTCATCACCAGGCCCCGCAGGCTATGCAAAGCAAAAAAATTGGGGCCAAACGGAGGCGGTTAATAAAATCTCGAGAAATCCGTGGGCTAACATACACCAAAAATCTCGAAAATCGTAAATTCTCATTTATTCGAAAAATAGTTATGTTGATCAAATAAAGTGATAGGGCGCCCGTCACCAGGCCTTGTAGGCTGCCCACAGCCAAAATTTGGTGCAAAACGGAGACGGTCGATCAAATCTCCAAAAATCAGTGGGCTAACATACACCAAAAACCAAGAAAATCATAAATTCTCATTTATGCGAAAAATAATTATGCCGATCAAACGAAATGATAGGGCGCTCGTCACCAGGCCCTGCAGGCTAAGCACAACCAAAATTTGGGGCCAAAAACGGAGACGATCAATCAAATCTCTAAAAATCCGTGGGCTAACATACACCGAAAATCGTGAAAATCATAAATTATAATTTATTCAAAAAATAGTTATGCCGATCAAATAAAGTGATAGGGCGCCCGTCATCACGCCTTGTAGGCTGCCCAAAGCAAAAATTTGGGGCCAAACAGAGACGGTCGATCAAATCTCCAAAAATCTGTGGGCTAACATACACCGAAAATCGCAGAAGTTGTAAATTTTCATTTATGCAAAAAATAATTATGCCGATCAAATGAAATGATAGGGCGCTCGTCATCAAGGTTCGTAGGCTGCGCACAGCCAAAATTTTGTGCCGAACGGAGACGGTCGATCAAATCTCCAGAAATCTGTCGGCTCACACACACCGAAAATTGCGAAAATCATAAATTCTCATTTATGAAGTGATGAGGTGCTCGTAACAAGGGTTTGTAGGCTGCGCACAGCTAAAAATTGGGGCCAAGCGTAGACGGTCAGTCAAATCTCTAGAAATCCGTAGGCTAACAAGCACTGAAAAGTTTGAAAGTTAGCAACATAGGCGCACTATGCCAGTGTTGACAGACCAGCCGACATCGGATGACACATACTGACCTATGCCTAGACCCAACGCCCATCGATCAATGTCCAACGAGCGAAAATTTAAAAGGAAACACCGATGCTTATCCTTATGCTATAAAGACAATACTATAGATTGGTGGTGGTAGTGCTGGCCTACCATGGTCGCTTGCCATGGTGGTGTCGGTTGTGGTGGGTCGTTAGGACCAGTTTTTAAATTAAAATTGTCAACCATATTGGGAAATATGTTGAATGACAGTGATAGAGGCATATTTTGAGAAAATTGGCTCCGTCAAACTGCCTTACGGCAGTTTGTCTAGATAGATCTCCAAAAAATACAAAAAATGAAAAACAAATCATATAAAACATATAATCCAGCCCAAAGTTATGATCATTAAGATAATGTGCCACTAATAAACTCTTTTTCCGTTGATTATATTACAGTTTTAATGACATTATGTAAGATCTCATCAAAAGACTTTCATCTCGGCAGCTCTTATTTTGTGAATAAAGAGCTAACACACACCGAAAATTGCAAAAATCTTAAATTCTCATTTATGCGAAAAATGGTTATGCCGATCAAATGAAATAATAGAGCGCTCGTCACCAGGCCCCGCAGGCTACACAAAGCCAAAAATTTGGAGCCAAATGAAGACGGTCAATCAAATCTTGAGAAATCTGTGGGCTAACATACACCGAAAATCGCAAAAATTATAAATTCTATTTTATTCGAAAAATAGTTATGCCGATCAAATAAAGTGATAGGGAACCCATCACTAGGCTTTGTAGGCTTCCCACAGTCAAAATTTGGTGCCAAACGGAGACGGTCGATCAAATCTCCAGAAATCCGTGGGATAACATACACCGAAAATCGCGAAAATCGTAAATTCTCATTTATGCGAAAAATAGTGATGTCGATCAAATGAAATGATAGGGCACTCGTCATCAGGACCTGCAGGCTGCGCAAAGCCAAAAATTTGAGGCCAAACGGACACGGTCAATCAAATCTCGAGAAATCCGTGGGCTAACATACACCGAAAATCACAAAAATCGTACATTCTCATTTGTTCGAGAAATAGTTATGCCGATCAAATAAAGTGATAGGGCGCCCGTCACCAGGCCTTGCAGGCTGCCCACAGCCAAAATTTGGTGCCAAACGGAGACGGCCGATCAAATCTCCTGAAATCCGTGGGCTAACATACATCGAAAATCAAAAAAATCATAAATTCTAATTTATTCGAAAAATAGTGATACCGATCAAACGAAATGATAAGGCGATCGTCACCAGTCCCCGCAGGCTGCGCACAGCAAAAATATTGGCCCAAACGGAGACGGTCGGTCAAATCTCCAGAAATCTGTGGGCTAACATACACCGAAAATCCGCGCAAATCGTAAATTCTCATTTATTTGAAAAATAGTGATGCCGATCAAATGAAACGATAGGACGCCCATCACCAGGCTACGCAAAGAAAAAATTTGGGGGCAAACGGAGACGGTCGATCAAATCTCGAGAAATCCGTGAGCTATCATACACCGAAAATCGCGAAAATTGTAAATTCTCATTTATGCGAAAAATAGTGATGCCGATCAAACCAAATGATAAGGCGATCGTCACCAGGCCCCGCAGGCTGCCCACAGCAAAAATTTGGGGCCAAACAGAGACGGTCGATCAAATCTCCAGAAATTCGTGGGCTAACATACACCGAAAATTGCGAAAATCGTAAATTCTCATTTATTCAAAAAATTGTTATGCCGATCATATAAAGTGATAGGGCGCACGTCACCAAGCCCCGCAGGATGCGCAAAGCAAAAATTTTGGGTCAAACGGAGATGGTCGATCAAATCTCCATAAATCCGTTGGCTAACATACATCGAAAATCGCGAAAATTGTAAATTCTCATTTATTCAAAAAATAGTTATGCCGATCAAATAAACTTATAGGGCGCCCGTAACAAGGCCTTGTAAGCTTCCCACAGCAAATACACAAAATGAAAAAAAAATCATGTAAAACGGATAATCCAGTCTAAAGTTATGATCATTAAGATAATGTGCCACTAATGAACTCTTTTTCCATCGATTATATTATAGTTTTAACAACATTATGTAATATCTCATCAAAAGGCTTGCATCTCGATAGTTCTTATTTTGTGAATAAAGAGCTAACACACACCGAAAATTACAAAAATCATAAATTCTCTTTTACGCGAGAAATGGTTATGTCGATCAAATGAAATAATAGGGCGCTCGTCACCAGGCCCCGCGGGCTACACAAAGCCAAAAATTTGGGGCCAAACGGACACGGTCAATCAAATCTCGACAAATCCGTGGGCTAACATACACCGAAAATCGCGAAAATCGTATATTCTCATTTGTTCGAGAAATAGTTATGCTGATCAAATAAAGTGATAGGGTGCCCGTCACTAGGCTTTTCAGGCTGCCCACAGTCAAAATTTGGTGCCAAACGGAGACGGCCGATCAAATCTCCTGAAATCCGTGGGCTAACATACACCGAAAATCGCGAAAATCATAAATTCTAATTTATGCAAAAAAATAGTGATCAGATCAAACGAAATGATAAGGCGCTTGTCACCAAGCCCCGCAGGCTGTGCAAAGCAAAAAATTTTGCCCAAACGGAGACGGTCGATCAAATCTCCAGAAATCTGTGGGCTAACATACACTGAAAATCCGCGCAAATTATAAATTCTCATTTATTTGAAAAATAGTGATGCTGATCAAATGAAATGATAGGACGCCCGTCACCAGGCCCCTCAGGCTACGCAAAGAAAAAATTTGGGGCCAAACGGAGACTATCGATCAAATCTCCAGAAATTTGTTGGCTAACATACACCGAAAATCGCGAAAATCGTAAATTCTCATTTATGAGAAAAATAGTGATTCCGATCAAATAAAATGATAGGGCGCCCATCACTAGGCCCCGCAGGCTGCGCATAGAAGAAATTTTGGGCCAAACGGAGGCGGTCAATAAAATCTTGAGAAATCTGTGGGCTAACATACACCGAAAATCGCAAAAATCATAAATTCTCATTTATGTAAAAAATAGTGATGCCGATCAAAAGAAATGATAGGGCGCGCGTCACTAGGGCCCGCATGCTGCTCACAGCAAAAATTTTGGGCCAAACGGAGACGGTCGATCAAATCTCCAGAAATTCGTGGGCTAACATGTCACGCCCCGCCTTGGGGGGTATGACTGGCACCTGGTGCCCTACTAGGACTTGAACTGCTAGACTACTGAGCCTGAGCACGTCTGGTGCCTGGCTGGCTCTAACTCAGATTTCTGGAAACAAAGGGCTATATAACGGCTGTAAACACATCCTCCGGCGTACTGGGCCTATAGCCACCTGTACCTGTAAACTGATTCTGATCTGTTTCAGTACTAAACTGATTCTTTACTGATTATACTGTTTCTGAGATCTTTATTTAACTGCTTGGCTAATTTGTAGCCGGGATACTATCTGTCTGAATGGCTAATCTGTAGCCATAAAATTGTCTGTCTATCTGATTTTACTTTACTAACTTTTATTCTGAAAATCTATCTCTTTTTATTCTACCACATGCTTGCTAATCACACAATAAGTTATACTGAATCTGGAATGCTAACTCGCCCTTGGCGCATGCTTTACTAACTTTCGGACTGGATACGATACGGCAACACAACTCAGAATCTATTAGACTTACCTAATTCTCAACATTCAACTCTGCGAGCTTCAAATATGGAGTTTACTATGATTTACCAAGCTAAGACTTACTAAATTGCCGAAGAACAACTTTACATACCTTAACCTCGAGTTATCCGACTGTCGGACGAGGCTCGGTCAGTATTCCAGCTAAATCTCCCCAACTGCATTCATAAACACGTCAATTAATACTAAATACAACACTATTCTGAAGGATGGCGTCACTTTCGATATAATTATAGCCTAAACTTAGGATTATCGAAAGACAGTCGAAACCTTGCTATTTTTCAAAAGTCCAGAAGGGAGAAGTATTTACTTCACAGCTAGGAACACATAGACACTAGTTTGGAGCAATTCCACTTACCTTAGTCCGGTAGCTCAATGATTTGTCGGTCGTATTTCGCGAAACTAAATACGTAGGAATGCTCCCTGCTGCTAAATACTTCGGTATCTGGAGTTAATTTAAGTTTAGACTACGTTTGGCAGCGTAATCAAACGATAATATATCACTCCTCTTCGTCTCTCTCTGTTTCTCTGCGTTTTCTAGAAATTCTTATTGATTTAAATGAAATTAAACTGAAGTGGGGCTTTATATACTTGAGCCTTGACAGGGCCAACGTGTCACGGAGCCAACGCGGAGGCTCCACCTCCGTGACACGTTGCCATCGCGGAGGGGCTCTGCCTCGGCTCCTTCCGCGATGGTTCGACAGGTTACCCGTCCGATCCTTTCCCGGGCTTTTCTCTAGCACGTATGGCTTCCAAATATGCTTAACCAACGTGCGAATAGGCCATCTAGGTGTCAGGAATCTTACGGGGTATATCATAACATAATCCGAAAATCGCGAAAATCGTAAATTCTCATTTATTCGAAAAATAGTTATGTCGATCAAATAAAGTGATATGGCGCCCGTCACCAGGCCTTGTAGGCTGCCCACAGCAAAAATTTAGGGCCAAATGGAGACGGTCGATCAAATCTCGAGAAATCCGTGGGCTAACAAACACCGCAAATTGCAAAAATCATAAATTCTCTTTTATGCGAAAAATAGTTATGCCGATCAAATGAAATGATAGGGCGCTCGTCATCAAGGTTCATAGGCTGTGCACAGCCAAAATTTGGGGTCTAACGGAGATGGTCGATCAAATCTCCAGAAATCTGTGGGTTCACACACACCGAAAATCTTAAAAATCATAAATTCTCATTTATGAAGTGACAGGGCGCTCGTCACCACGGTTTGTAGGCTGCGCACGACCAAAATTTTGGGCCGAGCGGAGACGGTCAGTCAAATCTCGAGAAATCCGTGGGCTAACACCCACTGAAAAGTTTGAGAATTAGCAACATAGGCTCACTATGCTAGTGTCGACAGACCGGCCGACATCGGATGACACATGTTGACCTATGCCGAGATCCAACGCCCATCGATCAATGACCAGCGAGCAAAAATTTAAAAGGAAACACCAATTCTTATCCTTATGCTATAAAGACAATGCTAGAGATTGGTGGTGGTAGTGCTGACCTACCATGGTCGCTTGCCATGGTGGTGTCGACTGTGGTGGGTTGTTAGGACCAGTTTTTAAATTAAAATTATAAACCATATTGGGAAATATGTTGAATGACTTTGATAGAGGAATAATTTTTACAAAATAGTCTCCGCCAAACCGCCTTGCGGTAGTTTGTCCAGATAGATCTCAAAAAAATACACAAAATGAAAAAAAAAACATGTAAAACGGATAATCCAGCCCAAAGTTATGATCATTAAGATAATGTGCCACTAATGAACTCTTTTTCCGTCGATTATATTATAGTTTTAACAACATTATGTAATATCTCATCAAAAGGCTTGCATCTCGGCAGTTCTTATTTTGTGAATAAAGAGCTAACACACACCGAAAATTGCAAGAATCGTAAATTCTCATTTATGCAAAAAATAGTGATGCCGATCAAATGAAATGATAGGGCGCTCGTCACCAGGCCCCGCAGGCTACGCAAAGCAAAAAATTTGGGGACAAACGGAGATGGTCGATAAAATCTCGAGAGATCCGTGGGCGTTAATACACCGAAAATTGCGAAAATCATAAATTCTCATTTATTCGAAAAATAGTTATGCCGATCAAATAAAGTGATAGGTCGCCCGTCACCAGGCCTTGCAGGCTGCCCACAGTCAAAATTTGGTGCCAAACAGAGACGATCGACCAAATCTCCAGAAATCCGTGGGCTAACATACACCGAAAATTGCAAAAATCATAAATTCTAATTTATGTGAAATATAGTGATACGGATCAAACGAAATGATAGGGCACTCGTCAACAGGCCCCGCAGGCTGCGCACAGCCAAAATTTGGGGCCAAACAGAGACGGTCAATCAAATTTCCAGAAATTTGTGGGCTAACATATACCGAAAATTGTGAAAATCATAAATACTCATTTATTCAAAAAATAATGATGCCGCTCAAATGAAATGATAGGACACCCGTCACCAGGCCCCGCAGGCTACCCATAGTAAAAATTTGGGGCCAAACGGAGACGGTCGATCAAATCTCGAGAAATCTGTGGGCTAACATACACCGAAAATCGCAAAAATCGTAAATTCTCATTTATGCGAAAAATAGTGATGCCCATCAAACGAAATGATAGGGCACGCGTCATCAAGGTTCATAGGCTGCGCACAGCCAAAATTTTGGCCGAACGGAGACGGTCGATCAAATCTCCAGAAATCTTTGGGATCACAAACACCGAAAATCGCGAAAATCATAAATTCTCATTTATGAAGTGATGGGGCGCTCTTCACCAGGGTTTGTAGTCTGCGCACCGCCAAAATTTGGGGCCGAGCGGAGACGGTCAGTCAAAACTCAAGAAATCCGTGGGCTAACACGCACTAAAAAGTTTGAAAGTTAGGAACATAGGCGCATTATGTCAGTGTCGATAGACCGGCCGACATCGGATGACACATGTTGACCTATGCCAAAACCCAATGTCCATCGATAAATGCCAAGTGAGCGAAAATTTAAAAGAAAACATTTATGCTTATCCTTATGCCATAAAGACAATTCTAGAGATTGGTGGTGGTAGTGCTGGCCTACCATGGTCGCTTGCCATGGTGGTGTCGGATGTGGTGGGTCGTTAGGACCAATTTTTAAATTAAAATTGTCAACAATATTGGGAAATATGTTGAATAACTAAGATAGAGGCATATTTTTAGAAAATTGGATCCGCCAAACCGCATTACGATAGTTTGTCCAGATTGATCTAAAAAAAAATACACAAAATAAAAATAAAACATGTAAAACGGATAATTCAGCCTAAAGTTATAATCATTAAGATAATGTGCCACTAATGAAATCTTTTTCCGTTGATTATATTATAGTTTTAACCAAATTATGTAAGATCTCATCAAAAGACTTGCATCTCGGCAGTTCTTATTTTGTGAATAAAGAGCTAACACACACCGAAAATTGCAAAAATCGTAAATTCTCTTTTATGCAAAAAATAGTTATGCCAATCAAATGAAATAATAGGGCGCTCGTCACCACGCCCCGCAGGCTACGCAAAGCTAAAAATTTGGGGCCAAACGGAGATGGTCAATCAAATCTCGAGAAATTCGTGGGCTAACATACACCGAAAATCGCGAAAATCGTAAATTCTCATTTATTCCAAAAATAGTTATGCCGATCAAATAAAGTGATAGGGAGCCCGTCACCAGGCCTTGTAGGTTGCCCACAGCCAAAATTTGGTGCCAAACGGAGACGCTCGATCAAATCTCCAGAAATCTGTGGGCTAACATACACCGAGCATCGCGAAAATCGTAAAATTCTAATTTATGCAGAAAATAGTGATGTCGATCAAACGAAATGATAGGGAGCTTGTCAAAAGGCCCCGCAGGCTGCGCACAGCCGAAATTTTGGGCCAAACAGAGATGGTCGATCAAATCTCCAGAAATCCGTGGACTAACATACACCGAAAATTGCGAAAATCATAAATTCTCATTTATTCGAAAAATTGTTATGCCGATCAAATAAAGTGTTAGGGCGCCCTTCACCAGGCCTGTTAGGCTGCCCACAGAAAAAATTTGGTGCCAAACGGAGACGGTCGATCAAATCTCTAGAAATTTGTGGGCTAACATACACCGAAAATCGCGAAAATCGTAAATTCTAATTTATGCGAAAAATAGTGATGCCGATCAAATGAAATGATAGGGCGCCTGTCACCAGGCTCCGCAAAGCCAAAATTTTGGGCCAAACGGAGACGATCGATCAAATCTCGATAAATCCGTGGGCTAACATACACCGAAAATCGTGAAAATCATAAATTCTCATTAATGGCATAAATAGTGATGCCGATCAAACGAAATAATAGGGCGCGCGTCACTAGGCCCTGCAGGCTGCGCACAACAAAAATTTTGGGCCAAACAGAGACGGTCGATCAAATCTCCCGAGATTCCTGGGCTAACACACACCGATAGAGGCATATTTTTAGAAAATTGGCTCCACCAAACCGCCTTACGGCAGTTTGTCCAGATAGAACTCGAAAAAAATACACAAAAATGAAAAACAATCATATAAAGCAAATAATCCAGCCCAAAGTTATGATCATTAAGATAATGTGCCACTAATGAACTCATTTTCCATCGATTATATTACATTTTTAACAACATTATGTAAGGTCTCATCAAAAGAATTGCATCTCGCCAGTTCTTATTTTGTGAATAAAGAGCTAACACACACCGAAAATTGCAAAAATCATAAATTCTCTTTTATGAGAAAAATGGTTATCTGATCAAATGAAATAATAGGGCGCTCGTCACCAAGCCCTGCAGGCTACGTAAAGCCAAAAATTTGGGGCCAAACGGAGACGGTCAATCAAATCTCGAGAAATCTGTGGGCTAACACACACCGAAAATCGCAAAAAACGTAAATTCTCATTTATTCGAAAAATAGTTATGCCGATCAAATAAAGTAACAGGGCGCCAGTCACCGGGCCTTGTAGGCTGCCCACAGCCAAAATTTGGTGCCAAACGGAGACGGTCGATCAAATCTCGAGAAATCCGTGGGCTAACATACACCGAAAATCGCGAAAATCGTAAATTATCATTTATGCGAAAAATAGTGATGCTGATCACACGAAATGATAGGGCGCGCGTCACCAGGACCTGCAGGCTGCGCACAACAAAATATTTGGGCCAAATAGAGACGGTCGGTCAAATCTCCAGAAATCCGTGGGCTAATATACACCAAAAATCAAAAAATCGTAAATTCTCATTTATTTGAAAAATTATTATGTCGATCAAATAAAATGATAGGGCGCCCATCACCAGGCCTCGCAGGCTGCGCAAAGCGAAAATTTTGGTCCAAATGGAGACTGTTGATCAAATCTCCAGAAATCCGTGGGCTAACATACACCGAAAATCGCGAAAATCATAAATTCTCATTTATGAGAAAAATAGTGATTCCGATCAAATGAAATGATAGGGAGCCCGTCACCAGGCCCCGCAGGCTGCGCACAGCCAAAATTTGATGCCAAACGGAGACGGTCGATCAAATCTCCAGAAATCTGTGGGCGTTTATACACCGAAAATCGCAAAAATCGTAAATTCTAATTTATGCAAAAAATAGTGATGCCGATCAAATGAAATTATATGGGCCCCATCATAAGGCCTCGCAGGCTACGCAAAGCCAAAACTTGGGGCCAAACAGAGACGGTCGATCAAATCTCGGGAAATCCGTGGGCTAATACACCGAAAATTGCGAAAATCGTAAATTATCATTTATGCGAAAAATAGTGATGCCGATCAAATGAAATGATAGGGCGCGCATCACCAGGCCCTGCAGGCTGCGGCACAGTCAAAATTTGGGGACAAACGGAGGCGGTCGATCAAATCTCGAGAAATCCGTGGGCTAACATATGCCGAAAATCGCGAAAATCGTAAATTCTCATTTATTCGAAAAATAGTTATGCCGATCAAATAAAGTGATAGGGCGCCCGTCACCAGGCCTTGTAGGATGCCCACAACCAAAATCATATATTCTCATTTATGAAGTGATGGGACGCTCTTCACCAGGGTTTTTAGGCTGCGCACTGCCAAAATTTGGGGCCGAGCGGAGATGGTCAGTAAAATCTCGAGAAATCTGTGGGCTAACACACACTGAAAAGTTTGAAAGTTAGCAACATAGGCACACTATGCTAGTGTCAACAGACCGGCCGACATCGGATGACACATGCTGACCTATGCCGAGACCCAACGCCCATCGATCAATGCCCAGCGAGCCAAAATTTTAAAGGAAACACGGATGCTTATCCTTATGCTATAAAGACAATACTAGAGATTGGTGGTGGTAGTGCTGGCCTACCATGGTCGCTTGCCATGGTGGTACCTGTTGCGGTGGATCGTTAGGACCAGTTTTTAAATTAAAATCGTCAACCATATTGGGAAATATGTTGAATGACTGCGATAGAGGCATATTTTTAGAAAATTGGAAAAAATACACAAAATGAAAAAAAATTATGTAAAACGGATAATCCAGCCCAAAGTTATGATCATTAAGATAATGTGCCACTAATGAACTCTTTTTCCGTCGATTATATTAGAGTTTTAACAAAATTATGTAAGATCTCATCAAAAGACTTGCATCTCGGCAGTTCTTATTTTGCTAATAAAGAGCTAACACACACCGAAAATTGCAAAAACCGTAAATTCTCTTTTATGCAATCAAATCTCGAGAAATATGTTCAAAATCGTAAAAATCAAAATGATAGGGCACTCGTCACCAAGCCCCGTAGGCTGCCCACAGCCAAAATTTGGGGCCAAACGGAGACGGTCGATTAAATCTCGAGAAATCCGTGAGCTAACATACACCGAAAATCGCGAAAATCGTAAATTCTCATTTATTCGAAAAATAGTGATGACTATCAAATGAAATGATTGGGCTCCCGTCATCAGGTCCCACAGGCTCCGTAAAGCTAAAATTTGGGGCCAATCGGAGACGGTCAATCAAATCTCGAGAAATCCGTGGGCTAATATACACCGAAATTCACAAAAATCGTAAATTCACATATCCAAAAAATAGTTAAGCCGATCAAATAAAGTGACGGGGCGCCCGTCACAGGGCCTTGTAGGCTTCCCACAACCAAAATTTGGTGCCAAACGGAGACGGTCGATCAAATCTCCAGAAATTCGTGGGCTAACATACACCGAAAATCGTGAAAATCGTAAATTCTCATTTATGCGAAAAATAGTGATGCCGATCAAACAAAGTTATAGGGCACTCGTCACCAGGCCCCGCAGGCTACGCACAGCAAAAATTTGGGGCCAAACACAGACGGTCGATCAAATCTCCAGAAATTCGTGGGCTAACATACATCAAAAATCGCGAAAATCGTAAATTCTCATTTATTCAAAAAATTGTTATGCCGATCAAATAAAGTGATAGGGCGCCCGTCACCAGGCCACGCAGGATGCGCAAAGCCAAAATGTTGGGCCAAACGGAGGTGTTCAATTAAATCTCCAGAAATCTGTGGGCTAACATATACCGAAAATCGCGAAAAACATAAATTCTCATTTATGCGAATAATTGTGATGCCGATCAAATGAAATGATAGGGCTCTCGTCAGCAGGCCCCGCAGGCTACGCAAATCCAAATATTTTTGGCTGAACGGAGACGGTTGATCAAATCTCGAGAGATCCATGGGCTAACATACACCGAAAATCGCGAAAATCGTAAATTCTCATTTATGCGAAAAATAGTGATGCCGATCAAACGAAGTGATAGGGCGCATGTCACCAGGCCCCGCAGGCTGTGCACAGCAAAAAGTTTTGGCCAAACGGAGATGGTCGATCAAATTTCCAGAAATCCGTGGGCTAACATACACCGAAAATTGCAAAAATCGTAAATCTTATTTATTTGAAAAATAGTTATTCCGATCAAATTAACTGATAGGGCGCCTGTCACCAGGCCTTGTAGGCTTCCCACAACAAAAATTTAGGGCCAAACGGATACGGTCGATCAAATCTCCAGAAATCTATGGGCTAATATACACCAAAAATCACAAAAATCGTAAATTCTAATTTATGCGAAAAATAGTGATGCGATCAAACGAAATAATAGGGCGCTCGTCACCAGGCCCAGCAGGCTGCGCACAGAAAAATTTTTTGGCCAAACGGAGACGTTCGATCAAATCTTGAGAAATTTGTGTGCTAACATACACTGAAAATCGCGAAAATCGTAAATTCTCATTTATTCTAAAAATAGTGATGCCGATAAAATGAAATGATAGGGAGACCGTCACCAGGCCCCGCTGACTACCCAAAGCAAAAATTTTGGGCCAAACAGAGACGATCAATCAAATCTCGAGAAATCCGTGGGCTAACATACACTGAAAATCGCGAAAATAGTAAATTATCATTTATGCGAAAAATAGTGATGCCGATCAAACGAAATGATAGAGCGCACGTCACCACAGCAGGCTGTGCACAACAAAAATTTAGAGTCAAATGGAGACGGTCGATCAAATCTCCAGAAATCCGTGGGCTAACACACATCGAAAATTGCAAAAATCGTAAATTCTCTTTTATGCGAAAAATGGTTATATCGATCAAATAAAATAATAGGGCGCTCGTTAGCAGGCCCCGCAGGCTGCCCACAGAAAAACTTTGGGGCCTAACGGAGACGGTCGATCAAATCTCCAGAAATCTGTGGGCTAACATACACCGAAAATTGCGAAAATCGTAAATTCTAATTTATGCAAAAAATAGTGATGCCGATCAAATGTAATGACAGGGCGCTCGTCACCAAGCCCCACAGGCTGCCCATAGCCAAAATTTGGGTCCAAACGGAGACGGTCGATCAAATCTCGAGAAATCCGTGGGCTAATATACACCGAAAATCACGAAAATCGTAAATTCTCATTTATTCAAAAAATAGTGATGACAATCAAATGAAATGATTGGGCTCCCATCACCAGGCCCCACAGGCTCCGCAAAGCCAAAATTTGCGGCCAAACGGAGACGGTTGATCAAATCTCGAGAGCTCCGTGAGCTAACATACACCGAATATCGCGAAAATTATAAATTCTCATTTATGATAAAAATAGTGATGCCGATCAGACGAAATGATAGGGCACGCGTCATCAGGCCCCGCAGGCTGTGCACAGCAAAAATTTTGGGCCAAACGGAGACGGTCGATCAAATCTCTAAAAATCTGTGGGCTAACATACACCGAAAATCGCGAAAATCGTTAATTCTTATTTATTTGAAAAATAGTTATTCCGATCAAATAAACTAATAGGGCGCCTGTCACCAGGCCTTATAGGCTTCCCACAACAAAATTTTAGGGCCAAACGGAGACGGTCGATCAAATCTCAATCAAATCATAAATTATCATTTATGCGAAAAATAGTTATACCGACCAAATGAAATGATAGGGCGCTCATCATCAAGGTTCATAGGCTGCGCACAGCCAAATTTTCGGGCCGAACAGAGACGAATGGTCAAATCTCCAGAAATCTTTGGGATCACGAACACCGAAAATCGCGAAAATCATAAATTCTCATTTATGAAGTGATGGGGCGCTCGTCACCAGGGTTTTAGGCTACGCACGACCAAAATTTGAGGTCGAGCGGAGACAGTCAGTAAAATCTCGAGAATTCCGTGGTCTAACACGCATTGAAAAGTTCGAAAGTTAGCAACATAGGCGCACTATGCCAGTGTCGACAGACCGACCGACATCGGATGACACATGCTGTCCTATGCCGAGACCCAACGCTCATCGATCAATGCCCAGCGAGTGAAAATTTAAAAGGAAACACCTATGCTTATCCTTATGCTATAAAGACAGTGCTAGAGATTGGTGGTGGTAGTGCTGGCCTACCATGGTCGCTTGCCATGGTGGTGTCGGTTGTGGTGGGTCGTTAGGACCAGTGTTTAAATTAAAATATTCAGCCATATTGGGAAATATGTTGAATGACTGTGATAGAGGCATATTTTTAGAAAATTGGCTCCTCCAAACCGCCTTACGGCAGTTTGTCCAGATAGATCTCGAAAAAGATACACAAAATAAAAAAAAAACATGTAAAACGAATAATCCAGCCCAAAGTTATGATCATTAAGATAATGTGCCACTAATGAACTCTTTTTCTGTCGATTATATTACAGTTTTAATAAAATTATGTAAGATCTCATCAAAAGACTTCATATCGGCAGTTCTTATTTTGTGAATAAAGAGCTAACACACACCGAAAATTACAAAAATCGTAAATTATCTTTTATGCAAAAAATGGTTATGCCGATCAAATGAAATAATAGGGCGCTAGACACCTGGCCCTGCAGGCTATGCAAAGCCAAAAATTTGGGGCCAAACGGAGATGGTCAATCAAATCTCGAGAAATTCGTGGGCTAACATACACCGAAAATCGCGAAAATCGTAAATTCTCATTTATTCGAAAAATAGTTATGCCGATCAAATAAAGTGATAGGGCGCCCGTCACCAGGCCTTGAAGGATGCCCATAGCCAAAATTTGGTGCCAAACAAAGACGGTCGATCAAATCTCCAAAAATCTGTGGGCTAACATACACCGAACATCGCGAATCGTAAATTCTAATTTATGCGAAAAATAGTGATGCCGATCAAACAAAATGATAGAGCGCTCGTCACCAGGCCCCGCAGGCTGCGCACAACCAAAAGTTTGGGCCAAATGGAGACGGTCGATCAAATCTCCAGAAATATGTGGGCTAACATACACCGAAAATCGCAAAAATCGTAAATTCTAATTTATTCAAAAAATAGTGATTCCGATCAAATGAAATTATATGGCCCCCGTCATCAGGACCCGTAGGCTATGCAAAGCCAAAAATTGGGGCCAAACAGAGACGGTCGATCAAATCTCGAGAAATTTGTGGACTAACATACACCGAAAATCGCGAAAATCGTAAATTATCATTTATGCGAAAAATAGTGATGCCGATCAAATGAAATGATAGGGCGCGCGTCACAAGGCCCCGCAGGCTGCGCACAACAAAAATTTTGGGCAAAACCGAGACGGTCGATCAAATCTCCAGAAATTCGTGGGCTAACATACACCGAAAATCACAAAAATCGTAAATTCTCATTTATTCAAAAAATTGTTATGTTGATCAAATAAAGTGATAGGGCGCCCGTCACCAGGCGCTGCAGGCTGCACAAAGTGAAAATTATGGGCCAAACAGAGATTGTCGATCAAATCTCCAGAAATCCGTGGAGTAACATACACCGAAAATCGAAAAAATCATAAATTCTCATTTATGAGAAAAAGAGTGATTCCAATCAAACAAAATGATAGGGCACCCGTCACCAGGCCCCGCAGGCTGCTCACAGCCAAAATTTGATGTCAAACGGAGACGGTCAATCAAATCTCCAGAAATCCGTTGTCACACACCACCTTGGGGGGTATGACGGCACTTGGTGCCTGCTAGACTCTGGACTGCTAATTGGTCCAGCCTGAGCACATCTGGTGCTTTGGCTGGCTCTGGCTCTATTTCAAGAAACAAATCGGCTATATAACGGCTGTAACTACAGCCTCCGGCCAACTGGCCTGTAGCCATCTGTGCCTGTAACAACAGCTAACCAGAAACAGATATGTAACAAGGAACCTATGCGGGCCGACAAGGCCACCATGCTGTCTAGTTATCTGTAACTCAGCACAAGACTGTTGTAAAACTACGTGACCAGCAAGGTCACCATTACTGTCAAACTAAGGCCCCACACGGCCAACATAAACTGGAATATAAGACAGCTACAGCAGACTGCACGGCCCCACACGACCGGCTCAAATAACCACAGGGAATATATACAGACTGCAAGCCTCTACAAATACTGTAAGAAACTAATAGAAATGATCGGGACAGGGCCCCGACCTACCCATACTGCACAACAAAAGAAAAGGAGCTACACCTCTGGGAATCAGACTCCGGATGACAGGAGCTGATGACTCACTGGCTGGCTGGAATCACGAGGGATCGACTCCTCGTCCGTGAGTACCTGTAGGCAAGCAATACAGCGCCCCGCTGGGCGTCAGTACCACAGGTACTGAGCATGTAAAGCAAACTGAAATATGCAACTGAAACGAATAGCACAATAACATGACATTTAAGCAAGAAGTAGCTGAGTCTATCTAGCTGAGGATAACTGGGGAGAGTTTATACATTCTGTAACTAACTGAGCGTACCTGAAGACGTGTCGTCCTTCTGTCTATCAGTATCTACTAGCACATAACAATATATATAATAATACACACAATACCTAACCGACCCCCATAAGCCAGAAGGTGCCAACCAAGCAAGCAATCTATTTACCCCTACCCGGGTCTAAACCAACCAAAAACAAGTCACTTCACTCCTCTGATAACTGTGAGCTCCTCCTACCGGCCCCCTTGGGTACGTAACTCAGGCCTTGGCCTCTGACAATAAACTGTGTCTGAGTCCGAAGACTCCTGCCTCTGGGCACAAGTGTGCACACATAGTGGTCTGCCCCTGTAAACAGGGTGTGCTAGCTCTGCGCAGAGTAAACTGAACTACCCCTGCAAGCAGGGTGGTCTGGATCGTATTATCATGGTGGTCGGCCATCATCGTCCTTTAGTCGGACGGCATCGCCCAGCTGGTGGCGGTATCTGAATCTGGTATCGACACAGCTATAACCCAGGGGCGGTGGGGATGCTAAAGGGTCCCCACATGCCACAACAAGTCTCAACATACAAAACACATACACAGCAAGCATGCTTAATGCAAAATACTAACCATATTCTCTTCTTGTATCTCAAGGCCAGTTTGTGATAAATAACTGAAATTATATTCTGTTTTACACTATTCCTGATTGCTGGCTAACTGCTGCCTGGCCTTTATCTGTCTATCTGATTATATCTGAGTATAACTCAATAACATAGAACATGCCATCTACTACTGGGTACAATCTCAACAAATGTAATACGTATTACCTAAATATCTATTATTCTGATTATAGCATGATACGCAATGTTATACTAGCATGCTTGCTGGAAATTGTACTAAAATCGTTCCTGTACACTGGGTATCGGTTAATAGCCTTTATTCTATTTACTTTCTAAGTTGTACTTCCTGGCTTGCCGAAAGAATAACTTTACATACCTGGTTTCTGAGTACCCGACTGACCGATGTGATTTCCGTCGGTATTTCTGTTGTTTCTCCCAACTACATTCATATACACGTCAATTAGAACTAAATACATTAATATTCGGGAGAAATTATCACTTTTGATATATATATTTATCCCAACTTCAACCTTTCGGAAAATGATCAAAAACTCGTTATTTCTCGATAGTCCAGAAGGGATAAATGTTCACTGCAACGCTAGGAACACATTGGTACTAATTTAAAGAAATTCTATTGACTTTACCTCGGTAGCACGACGTTTCGACGGCCAAATTTCACGAAACCAACTCCGTAGGATTGCTCCCTGCAGCTTTATATGCCTGTACCTAAGCCGGAACAAAGTTTAGACCGCGTTTCGTCGCGTAATTGGAAGGAAATTATATACGTTTGTCGTGGGTTTTCTTAGTACTTTTTCTCCCCTGTTTCTTGCTGGAAATATGTTGAAATTTGATGAAGAGGCCGACCCTTTTTATTCATTTTTCATTTTCGGTTTTTTTTTTTTTTTTTTGCTTTCTAAATCCCTTAACCAACATGATATTAGGCTATTGATTCATTTAAGGGGTATAACATCCGTGGGCTAACATACACCAAAAATCGCGAAAATCGTAAATTCTCATTTATGCAAAAAATAGTGATGCCGATCAAACGAAATGATAGGGCGCTCATCACCAGGCCCCGCAGGCTACGCACAGCCAAAATTTGGGGCCAAACGGAGACGATCAATCAAATCGCGAGAAATCCGTGGGCTAACATACACCAAAAATCGCAAAAATCGTAAATTCTCATTTATTCGAAAAATAGTGATGCCGATCAAATGAAATGATAGGGCGCCTGTCACCAGGCCCCGCAGGCTGCCCACAGCCAAAATTTGGGGCCAAACGGGGAGGGTCGATCAAATATCGAGAAATCCGTGGGCTAACATACACCGAAAATCGCGAAAATCGTAAATTCTAATTTATGCGAAAAATAGTGATGTTGATCAAACGAAATGATAGGGCGTGCGTCACCAGGCCCCGCAGGCTGCACACAACAAAATTTGGGCAAAACAGAGACGATCGATCAAATCTCCAAAAATTCGTGGGCTAACATACACCGAAAATCACAAAAATCGTAAATTCTCATTTATTTGAAAAATTATTATGCCGATCAAATAAAGTGATAGGGCGCCCGTCACCAGGCCCCGCAGGCTACGCAAAGTGACAATTTTGGTCTAAATGGAGACTATCGATAAAATCTCCAGAAATCCGTGGGCTAACATACGCCGAAAATCGCGAAAATCGTAAATTTTCATTTATGAGAAAAATAGTGATTCCGATCTAACGAAATGATAGGGCGCCCGTCACCAGGCCTCGCGGGCTACCCACAGCCAAAATTTGATGCCAAACGGAGACGGTCGATCAAATCTCCAGAAATTCGTGGGCTAACATACACCGAAAAACGCGAAAATCGTAAATTCTTATTTATGTAAAAAATAGTGATGCCGATAAAATGAAATGACAGGGCGCTCGTTACCAGGCCCCGCAGGCTGCGCACATCCAAAATTTTGAGCCAAATGGAGACGGTCGATCAAATCTCGAGAAATCTGTGGGCTAACATACACCGAAAATCGCGGAAATTGTAAATTCTCATTTATTCAAAAAATAGTTATGCCGATCAAATAAAGTGATAGGGCGCCCGTCACAGGGCCTTGTAGGCTGCCCACAGCCAAAATTTGATGCCAAACGAAGATGGTCGATCAAATCTCCAGAAATCCGTGGGCTAACATACACCAAAAATCGCGAAAATCATAAATTCTCATTTATGCAAAAAATAGTGATGCCGATAAAACGATATGATATGGCGCTCGTCACCAGGCCCCGCCGGCTGCACACAACAAAAATTTGGGGCCAAATGGAGACGGTCGATCAAATCTCCAGAAATCCGTGGGCTAACATACACCGAAAATCGCGAAAATTGTAAATTCTCATTTATTCGAAAAATTATTTTGTCGATCAAATAAAGTGATAGGGCGCCCGTCACCAGGCCCCGCAGGCTGTGCAAAGCAAAAATTTGGGTACAAACAGAGACTGTCGATCAAATCTCCAAAAATCCGTGGGCTAACATATACCGAAAATAGCAAAAATTGTAAATTCTCATTTATGAGAAAAATAGTGATTCCGATCAAACGAAATGATAGGGCGCCCATCACCAGGCCCCGCAGGCTGCCCACAGCTAATATTTGATGCCAAACAGAGACGGTCGATCAAATCTCCAGAAATCCGTGGGCTAACATACACCTAAAATCGCGAAAATCGTAAATTCTCATTTATGCGAAAAATAGTGATGCCGATCAAACGAATGATAGGGCGCTCGTCTCCAGGCCCCGCAGGCGGCGGACAGCAAAAATTTGGGGCCAAACGGAGACGGTCAATCAAATCTCGAGATATCAGTGGGTTAATATACACCGAAAATTGCAAAAATCGTAAATTCTCATTTATTTAAAAAATAGTGATGCCGATCAAATGAAATTATAGGGCGCCCGTCACCAGGACCCGTAGGCTACGCAAAGCCAAAATTTGGAGCCAAACGGAGACGGTCGATCAAATCTCGAGAAATCCGTGGGTTATTAACATACACCGAAAATTGTGAAAATCGTAAATTCTCATTTACGTGAAAAATAGTGATGCCGATTAAACGAAATGATAGGGCACTCGTCACCAGGCCCCGCAGGCTGCGCCTAGCAAAAATTTGGGGCCAAACGGAGACGTTCGATCAAATCTCCAGAAATTCATTGGCTAACATACACCGAAAATTGTGAAAATCATAAATTCTTATTTATTCAAAAAATTGTTATGCCGATCAAATAAAGTGATAGGGCGCCCGTCATCAGGCCGCGCAGGCTGCACAAATCCAAAATTTTGGGCCAAACGGAGACTGTCGATCAAATCTCCTGAAATTCGTGGCCTAACATACGCCGAAAATCACGAAAATTGTAAATTCTCATTTATGAGAAAAATAGTGATAACGATCAAACGAAATGATAGGGCGTCCGTCACCAGGCCCCGCAGGCTGCGCACAGAAAAAATTTGGGGCAAAATAGAGGCGTTCAAGCAAATCTTGAGAAATCCGTGGGCTAACCTACACCGAAAATCGCAAAAAACATAAATTCTCATTTATGCAAAAAATTGTGATGCTGATCAAATGAAATGATAGGACGCTCGTCACCAGGCCCCGCAGGCTACGCAAAGCCAAAAATTTTGGGCCAAACGGAGACGGTTGATCAAATCTCGAGAGATCTGTGGGCTAACATACACCGAAAATCGCGAAAATCATAAATTCTCATTTATGCGAAAAATAGTGATGCCGATCAATCGAAGTGATAGGGCGCACGTCACCAGACCCCGCAGGCTGCCCACAGCTAAATTGTTTTGCCAAACGGAGACGGTCGATCAAATCTCTACAAATCTGTGGGCTAACACACACCGAAAATTGCGAAAATCGTAAAATCTCATTTATTCAAAAAATAGTTAATCCGATCAAATAAACTAATAGGGCGCCCGTCACCAGGCCTTGTAGGCTACCCACAACAAAAATTTAGGGCCAAATGGAGACAGTAGATCAAATCTTCAGAAATCCGTGGGCTTACATTCACCGAAAATCGCGAAAATTGTAAAATATCATTTATGCGAAAAATAGTTATGCCGATCAATTGAAATGATAGGGCGCTCGTCATCAAGGTTCATAGGCTGCGCACAACAAAACTTTTACGCCGAATGGAGACGGTGGATCGAATCTCCAGAAATCTTTGGGATCACAAACACCAAAAATCGCGAAAATCATAAATTGTCATTTATGAAGTGATGGGGCGCTCGTCACGAGGGTTTGTAGGCTGCGCACGACAAAAATTTGGGGCCGAGCGGAGACGGTCAGTAAAATCTCGAGAATTCCGTGGGCTAACACGCACTGAAGTGTTTGAAAGTTAGCAACATAGGCGCACTATGCCAGTGTCGATAGACCGGCCGACATCGGATGACACACGTTGACCTATGCCGAGACCCAACGCCTATCGATCAATGTCCAGCGAGTGAAAATTTTAAAGGAAACACGGATACTTATCCTTATTTATAAAGACAATGCTAGAGATTGGTGGTGGTAGTGCTGGCCTACCCTGGTCGCTTACCATGGTGGTGTCGGTTGTGGTTGGATGTTAGGACCAGTTTTTAAATTAAAATTGTCAACTATATTGAAAAATATGTTGAATGACTGCGATAGAGGCATATTTTGAGAAAATTGGCTCCGCCAAACCGCCTTACAGCGGTTTGTCCAGATAGATCTCGAAAAAATACACAAAATGAAAAAAAATCATGTAAAACGGATAATCCAGCCCAAAGTTATGATCATTAAGATAATGTGCCACTAATGAACTCATTTTCCATCGATTATATTACAGTTTTAACAACATTATGTAAGATCTCATCAAAAGAATTGCATCTCGCCAGTTCTTATTTTGTGAATAAAGGGCTAACACACACCGAAAATTGCAAAAATTGAAAATTCTCTTTTAAGCAAAAAATGGTTATGCCGATCAAATGAAATAATATGGCGCTCATCACCAGGCCCTGCAGGCTACGTAAAGAAAAAGATCTGGGTCCAAACGGAGACGGTCAATCAAATCTCGAGAAATCTGTGGGCTAACATACACCGAAAATTGCAAAAATCATAAATTCTCATTTATTCGAAAAATAGGTATGCCGATAAAATAAAGTGATGGGCGCCCGTCACCAGGCCTTGTAGGCTGCCCACAGCCAAAATTTGGTGCCAAACGGAGGCGGTTGATCAAATCTCCAGAAATCTATGGGTTAACATACACCGAAAATCGCGAAAATCGTAAATTCTAATTTTTGCAAAAAATAGTGATGCCGATCAAACGAAATGATAGGGCGCTCGTCACTAGGCCCCGCAGGCTGCGCACAACAAAAATTTGGAGCCAAATGGAGACGGTCGATCAAATCTCGAGAAATCCGTGGGCTAACATACACCGAAAATCGCAAAAATCGTAAATTATCATTTATTCGAAAAATAGTGATGCCGATCAAATGAAATGATAGGGCGCGCGTCACCAGGCCCCGCAGCCTGTGCGCAACAAAAATTTTGGGCCAAACAGAGATGGTCGATCAAATCTCCAGAAATCCGTGGGCTAACATACACCAAAAATTGCAAAAATCATAAATTCTCATTTATTAGAAAAATTATTATGCCGATCAAATAAAGTGACAGGGAGCCCATCACTAGGCCCCGCAGGCTGCGCAAAGCGATAATTTTGGTCCAAACGGAGACTGTCGATCAAATCTACAGAAATCTGTGGGTTAACATACACCGAAAATCGCGAATATCATAAATTCTCATTTATGAGAAAAATCGTGATTCCGATCAAACGAAATGATAGGGAGCCCGTCACCAGGCCCCGCAGGCTACCCACAGCCAAAATTTGATGCCAAACGAAGACGGTCGATCAAATCTTCAGAAATTCGTGGGCTAACATACACCGAAAATCGCGAAAATCGTAAATTCTCATTTATGCAAAAAATAGTGATGCCGATCAAACGAAATGATAGGGCGCTCGTCACCAGGCCCCGTAAGCTACGCCCAGCCAAAATTTGGGGACAAACAGAGGCGGCGGATGAAATCTCGAGAAATCCGTGGGCTAACATACACCGAAAATCCAAAAATCGTAAAATCTCATTTATTCAAAAAAAGTTATGCCGATCAAATAATGCGATAGGGCACCTGTCACCAGACCTTGTAGGATGCCCACAGCCAAAATTTGGTGACAAACGGAGACGGTCGATCAAATCTCCAGAAATCTCTTGGCTAACATACACCGAACATCGCGAAAATCGTAAATTCTAATTTATGCGAAGAATAGTGATGCCGATCAAAAAAAATGATAGAGCGCTCATCACCAGGCCCCACAGGCTACGCATAACCCAAATTTTGGGCCAAACGGTGATGGTCGATCAAATCTCCAGAAATCTATGGGCTAACATACACCGAAAATCGCGAAAATCGTAAATTTTAATTTATGCAAAAAATAGTGATGCCGATCAAACGAAATGATAGGGCGCTCGTCACTAGGCCCGCAGGCTGCGCACAGCAAAAATATGGGGCCAAACGGAGACGGTCGATCAAATCTCGAGAAATCCGTGGGTAATACACCGAAAATCGCGAAAATCATAAATTTTCATTTATGCAAAAAATAGTGATGTTGATCAAACGAAATAATAGGGCGCGTGTCACCAGGCCCCGCAGGCTGCGCAAAACAAAAATTTTGGGCCAAACAGAGACGGTCGATCAAATCTCCAGAAATCCGTGGGCTAACATACACCGAAAATCGCGAAAATCGTAAATTCTCATTTATTCGAAAAATTATTATGCCAATCAAATAAAGGGATAGGGCGCCCGTCACCAGGCCCCGCAAGCTGCGCAAAGCGAAAATTTTGGTCCAAACGGAGACTGTCGATCAAATCTCCAGAAATCTGTGGGCTAACATACACCGAAAATAGGGAAAATCGTAAATTCTCATTTATGAGAAAAATAGTGATTCCGATCAAACGAAATGATAGGGCGCCCGTCACCAGGCCCCGCAGGCTGCGCACAGCCAAAATTTGGAACAAACGGAGGCGGTCGATGAAATCTCGAGAAATCCATGGGCTAACATACTCCAAAAATCGCAAAAATCGTAAATTCTCATTTATTCGAAAAATAGTTATGCCGATAAAGTGATAGGGCGCCCGTCACCGGGCCTTGTAGGATGCCCACAGCCAAAATTTGGTGCCAAACAGAGACGGTCGATCAAATCTCCAGAAATCTGTGGGCTAACATACACCGAACAACGCAAAAATCGTAAATTCTAATTTATGCGAAAAATAGTGATGCCGATCAAATGAAATGACAGAGCACTCCTCACCAGGCCCCGCAGGCTGCGCACAACCCAAATTTTGGGCCAAACGGTGACGGTCGATCAAATCTCCGGAAATCTGTGGACTAACATACACCGAAAATCGCGAAAATCATAAATTCTAATTTATTCGAAAAATAGTGATGCCGATTAAATGATATTATAGGGCGCCCGTCACCAGGCCCCGCAGGCTACGCAAAGCAAAAATTTGGGGCCAAACGGAGGCGGTCGATAAAATCTCGAGAAATCCGTGGGCTAACATACACCAAAAATGGCGAAAATCGTAAATTCTCATTTATGCGAAAAATAGTGATGCCGATCAAACGAAATGATAGGGCGCGCGTCACCAGGCTGTGCACAGCCAAAATTTTGGGCCAAACAGAGACGGTCGATCAAATCTCGAAAAATCTGTGGGCTAACATACACCGAAAAATGCAAAAATCGTAAATTCTTATTTATTCGAAAAATAGTTATGCCGATCAAATAAAGTGATTGGGCACCCGTCACCAGGCCTTGTAGGATGCCCACAACAAAAATTTAGGGCCAAACGGAGACGGTGGATCAAATCTCGAGAAATCCGTGGGATTACATGCACCGAAAATTGTGAAAATCGTAAATTATCGTTTATGCGAAAAATAGTTATGCCGATCAAATGAAATGATAGGGCGCTCATCATCAAGGTTCATAGGCTATGCACAGCCAAAATTTTCGGCCGAACGGACACGGTCGATCAAATCTCAAAAAATCTTTGGGATCACAAACACCGAAAATCGCGAAAATCATAAATTCTCATTTATGAAGTGATGGGGCGCTCGTCACCAGGGTTTGTAGGATGCGCACGGCCAAAATTTGGGGACAAACGGAGGCGGTCGATGAAATCTCGAGAAATCCGTGGGCGTTAATACACCGAAAATTGCGAAAATTATAAATTCTCATTTATTCAAAAAATAGTTATGCCGATCAAATAAAGTGATAGGGCGCCCATCACTAGGCCTTGCAGGCTGCGGACAGCAAAAATTTGGGGCCAAACGGAGGCGGTCAATCAAATCTCGAGAAATTCGTGGGCTAATATACACCGAAAATCACAAAAATCGTAAATTCTAATTTATTCAAAAAATAGTTATGCCGATCAAATAAAGTGATAGGGCGCCCCTCACAGGGCCTTGTAGGCTTCCCACAGCAAAAATTTGGTGCCAAACGGAGACAGTCGATCAAAACTCCAAAAATCTGTGGGCTAACATACACCGAAAATCATGAAAATCGTAAATTCTCATTTATGCAAAAAATAGTGATGCCAATCAAGTGAAATGATAGGGCACTCGTCATCAGGCCCCGCAGGCTACGCACAACAAGAATTTGGTACCAAACCGAGATGGTCGATCAAATCTCCAAAATTCCATGGACTAACATACACCGAAAATCGCGAAAATCGTAAATTCTCATTTATTCGAAAAATTATTATGCCGATCAAATAAAATGATAGGGCGCCCGTCACCAGGCTGCGCAAAGCTAAAATTTTGGGCAAAACGGAGACTGTCAATCAAATCTCCAGAAATCTGTGGCCTAACATACACCGAAAATCATGAAAATAGTAAATTCTCATTTATGAGAAAAATAGTGATAACGATCAAACGAAATGATAGGGCGTTCGTCACCAGGCCCCGCAGGCTGCGCACAGCAAAAATTTGAGGCAAAACGGAGGCGTTCAATCAAATCTCGAGAAATCCATGGGCTAACCTACACCGAAAATCGCGAAAAATATAAATTCTCATTTACGCAAAAAATTGTGATGCCGATCAAATGAAATGATAGGGCGCTCGTCATCAGGCCCCGCAGGCTACGCAAAGCCAAAAATTTTGAGCCAAACGGGGACGATTGATCAAATCTCGAGAGATTCGTGGGCTAACATACACCGAAAATCGCAAAAATCGTAAATTCTCATTTATACGAAAAATAGTGATGCCGATCAAACGAAGTGACAGGGCGCACGTCACAAGGCCCCACAGGCTGCGCACAGCAAAAAATTTTGGCCAAACGGAGACGGTCGATCAAATCTGCAGAAATCCGTGGGCTAACATACACCGAAATTACGAAAATCATAAATTCCCATTTATTCGAAAAATAGTTATTCCCATCAAATAAACTAATAGGGCGTCCGTCACCAGGCCTTGTAGGCTTCCCACAACAAAAATTTAGGGCCAAACGGAGACGGTCGATCAAATATCGAGAAATCCATGGGCTTACATGCATCGAAAATCGCGAAAATTATAAATTATCATTCATGCGAAAAATAGTTATGCCGATCAAATGAAATGATAGGGCGCTCATCACAAGGTAAATAGGCTGTGCACAGCCAAAATTTTGGGCCGAACGGAGATGGTCGATCGAATCTCCAGAAATCTTTGGGATCACAAACACCGAAAATTGCGAAATTCATAAATGCTCATTTATGAAGTGATGAGGCGCTCGTCACTAGGGTTTGTAGGCTGCGCACGATCAAAATTTGGGGCCGAGCGGAGACGGTCAGTAAAATCTCGAAAATTTCATGGGCTAACACGCACTCAAAAGTTTGAAAGTTAGCAACATAGCCGCACTATGCCAGTGTCGACAGACCGGCCGACATCGGATGACACATGCTGACCTATGCCGAGACCCAACGCCCATCGATCAATGCCCAGCGAGCAAAAATTTTAAAGGAAACACGGATGCTATCCTTATGCTATAAAGACAATGCTAGAGATTGGTGGTGGCAGTACTGGCCTACCATGGTCGCTTGCCATGGTGGTGTCGGTTGTGGTTGGATGTTAGGACCAATTTTTAAATTAAAATTGTCAACCATATTGGAAAATATGTTGAATGACTGCGATAGAGGTATATTTTGAGAAAATTGGCTCCGCCAAATCGCCTTACGGCTGTTTGTCCAGATAGATCTCGAAAAAATACACAAAATGAAAAAAAATCACGTAAAACGGATAATCTAGCCCAAAGTTATGATCATTAAGATAATGTGCCACTAATGAACTCATTTTCCGTCGATTATATTATAGTTTTAACAACATTATGTAAGATCTCATCAAAAGAATTGCATCTCGCCAGTTCTTATTTTTTGAATAAAGAGCTAACACACACCGAAAATTGCAAAAATCGTAAATTCTCTTTTATGCAAAAAATGGTAATGCCGATCAAATGAAATAATAGGGCGCTCGTCACCAGGCCCTGCAGGCTACGTAAAGCAAAAAATTTGGGGCCAAACGGAGACGGTCAATCAAATCTCGAGAAATCCGTGGGCTAACATACACCGAAAATCGCAGAAATCGTAAATTCTCATTTATTCAAAAAATAGCTATGCCGATCAAATAAAGTAGTAGGGCGCCCGTCAACAGGCCTTGTAGGCTGCCCACAGCCAAAATTTGGTGCCAAACGGAGACGGTTGATCAATTCTCCAGAAATCTGTGGGCTAACATACACCGAAAATCGCGAAAATCGTAAATTCTAATTTATGCAAAAAATAGTGATGTCGATCAAATGAAATGATAGGGCGCTTGTTACTAGGCCTCGCAGGCTACGCACAGCAAAAATTTGGGGCCAAACGGAGGCGGTCGATCAAATCTCGAGAAATCCGGGGGCTAACATACACCGAAAATCGCAAAAATCGTAAATTATCATTTATGCGAAAAATAGTGATGCCGATCAAACGAAATGATAGGGTGCGCGTCACCAGGCCCCGCAGGCTGCGCACAATAAAAATTTTGGGCCAAACGGAGACGGTCGATCAAATCTCCAGAAATTCGTGGGCTAACATACACCGAAAATCGCAAAAATCGTAAATTCTCATTTATTCAAAAAATTATTATGCCGATCAAATAAAGTTATAGGGAGCCCTTCACCAGGATGCGCAAAGCGAGAATTTTAGTCCAATCGGAGACTGTCGATCAAAACTCCAGAAATCCGTGGGCTAACATACACCGAAAATGGTGAAAATCGTAAATTCTCATTTATGAGAAAAATAGTGATTCCGATCAAACGAAATGATATGGAGCCCATCACCAGGACCCGCAGGCTGCCCACAGCCAAAATTTGATGCCAAATGGAGACGGTCGATCAAATCTCCAAAAATCCGTGGACTAACATACACCGAAAATCGCGAAAATCATAAATTCTCATTTATGCGGAAAATAGTGATGCCGATCAAACGAAATGATAGGGCGCTCGTCACCAGGCCCCGCAGGCTGCGCACAGCCAAAATTTGGGGACAAACGGAGGCGGTCGATAATATCTCGAGAAATTCGTGGGCTAACATACACCGAAAATCGCAAAAATTGTAAATTCTCATTTATTCGAAAAATAGTTATGCCGATCAAATAAAGAGATAGGGCGCCCGTCACAGGCCTTGTAGGATGCCCACAACCAAAATTTGGTGTCAAACGGAGACGATCGATCAAATCTCCAGAAATCTGTGGGCTAAATACACCGAACACCGCGAAAATCGTAAAATCTAATTTATGCGAAGAATAGTGATGCCGATCAAACAAAATGATAGAGCGCTCGTCACCAGGCCCCGCAGGCTGCGCACAACCCAAATTTTGGGGCAAACGGAGACGGTCGATCAAATCTCCAGAAATCTGTGGGCTAACATACACCAAAAATCGCGAAAATCGTAAATTCTAATTTATTCGAAAAATAGTGATGCCGATCAAATAAAATTATAGGGAGCTCGTCACCAGGCCCCACAGGCAACGCAAAGCCAAAATTTGGGGCCAAACGGAGACGGTCGATCAAATATCGTGAAATCCGTGGGCTAACATACACCGAAAATTGCGAAAATCGTAAATTCTCATTTGTGCGAAAAATAGTGATGCCGATCAAACGGAATGATAGGGCGCGCGTCACCAGGCCCCCAAGGCTGCGCACAACCAAAATTTTGGTCCAAACAGAGACGGTCGATCAAATCTCGAGAAATCTGTGGGCTAACACACACCGAAAAATGCAAAAATCGTAAATTCTCATTTATTTAGAAAATAGTTTTGCCATTCAAATAAAGTGATAGGGCGCCCGTCACAGAGCCTTGTAGGCTGTCCACAGCCAAAATTTGGTGCCAAACGGAGACGGTCGAACAAATCTCCAGAAATCCGTGGGCTAACATATACCGAAAATTGTGAAAATCGTAAATTCTCATTTATGAGAAAAATAGTGATAACGATCAAACGAAATGATAGGGCGTCCGTCACCAGGCCCCGCATGCTGCGCACCGCAAAAATTTGGTGCAAAACGGAGGCATTCAATCAAATCTCGAGAAATCCATGGGTTAACCTACACCGAAAATCGCGAAAAACATAAATTCTCATTTATGCAAAAAATTGTGATGCAGATCAAATGAAATGATAGGGCGCTCGTCACCAGGCCCCGCAGGCTATGCAAATCCAAATATTTTTGGCACAACGGAGACGGTTGATCAAATCTCGAGAGATCCGTGGGCTAACATACACCGAAAATCGCAAAAATCGTAAATTCTCATTTATGCGAAAAATAGTGATGCCGATCAAACGAAGTGATAGGGCGCACGTCACCAGGCCCAGCAGGCTGCGCACGACAAAAATTTTTGGCCAAACAGAGATGGTCGACCAAATCTCCAAAAATCCATGGGCTAACATACACCGAAAATTGCGAAAATCGTAAATTCTCATATATTTGAAAAATAGTTATTCCGATCAAATAAACTAATAGGGCGCCCGTCACCAGGCCTTGTCAAACAAAAATTTATGGCCTAACGCAGACGGTCGATCAAATATCGAGAAATTCGTGGGCTTACATGCATCGAAAATCACGAAAATTGTATATTATCATTCATGCGAAAAATAGTTATGTCGATCAAAGGAAATGATAGGGTGCTCATCACAGGACCTTGTGGGCTTCCCACAGCCAAAATTTGGTCCCAAACGGAGACGGTCGATCAAATCTCCAGAAATCCGTGGGCTAATATACACCGAAAATTGTGAAAACCGTAAATTCTCATTTATGCAAAAAATAGTGATGCCGATCAAACGAAGTGATAGGGCACTCGTCACCAGGCCCTGCAGGCTGCGCACAACAAAAATTTGGTGCCAAACAAAGACGATCGATCAAATCTCCAGAAATCTGTGGGCTAAATACACCGAACACCGCGAAAATCGTAAAATCTAATTTATGCGAAGAATAGTGATGCCGATCAAACAAAATGATAGAGCGCTCGTCAGCAGGCCCCGCAGGCTGCGCACAACCCAAATTTTGGGGCAAACGGAGACGGTCGATCAAATCTCCAGAAATCTGTGGGCTAACATACACCAAAAATCGCGAAAATCGTAAATTCTAATTTATTCAAAAAATAGTGATGCCGATCAAATAAAATTATAGGGAGCTCGTCACCAGGACCCACAGGCAACGCAAAGCCAAAATTTGGGGCCAAACGGAGACGATCGATCAAATATCGTGAAATCCGTGGGCTAACATACACCGAAAATTGCGAAAATCGTAAATTCTCATTTGTGCGAAAAATAGTGATGCCGATCAAACGGAATGATAGGGCGCGCGTCACCAGGCCCCCAAGGCTGCGCACAGCCAAAATTTTGGTCCAAACAGAGACGGTCGATCAAATCTCGAGAAATCTGTGGGCTAACATAAACCGAAAAATGCAAAAATCGTAAATTCTCATTTATTCAGAAAATAGTTTTGCCAATCAAATAAAGTGATAGGGCGCCCGTCACAGAGCCTTGTAGGCTGTCCACAGCCAAAATTTGGTGCCAAACGGAGACGGTCGAACAAATCTCCAGAAATCCGTGGGCTAACATATACCGAAAATTGTGAAAATCGTAAATTCTCATCTATGAGAAAAATAGTGATAACGATCAAACGAAATGATAGGGCGTCCGTCACCAGGCCCCGCATGCTGCGCACCGCAAAAATTTGGTGCAAAACGGAGGCATTCAATCAAATCTCGAGAAATCCGTGGGTTAACCTACACCGAAAATCGCAAAAAACATAAATTCTCATTTATGCAAAAAATTGTGATGCAGATCAAATGAAATGATAGGGCGCTCGTCACCAGGCCCCGCAGGCTATGCAAATCCAAATATTTTTGGCACAACGGAGACGGTTGATCAAATCTCGAGAGATCCGTGGGCTAACATACACCGAAAATCGCAAAAATCGTAAATTCTCATTTATGCGAAAAATAGTGATGCCGATCAAACGAAGTGATAGGGCGCACGTCACCAGGCCCAGCAGGCTGCGCACGACAAAAATTTTTGGCCAAACAGAGATGGTCGACCAAATCTCCAAAAATCCGTGGGCTAACATACACCGAAAATTGCGAAAATCGTAAATTCTCATATATTTGAAAAATAGTTATTCCGATCAAATAAACTAATAGGGCGCCCGTCACCAGGCCTTGTCAAACAAAAATTTATGGCCTAACGCAGACGGTCGATCAAATATCGAGAAATTCGTGGGCTTACATGCATCGAAAATCGCGAAAATTGTATATTATCATTCATGCGAAAAATAGTAATGTCGATCAAAGGAAATGATAGGGTGCTCGTCACAGGACCTTGTGGGCTTCCCACAGCCAAAATTTGGTCCCAAACGGAGACGGTCGATCAAATCTCCAGAAATCCGTGGGCTAATATACACCGAAAATCGTGAAAATCGTAAATTCTCATTTATGCAAAAAAAATAGTGATGCCGATCAAACGAAGTGATAGGGCACTCGTCACCAGGCCCCGCAGGCTGCGCACAACAAAAATTTGGTGCCAAACAAAGACGGTCGATCAAATCTCCAGAAATCTGTGGGCTAACATATACTGAACATTGCAAAAATCATAAATTCTAATTTATGCGAAAAATAGTGATGCCGATCAAATGAAATTATAGGGCGCCCGTCACCAGGCCCTCGCAGGCTGCGCAAAGCTAAAATTTGGGGCCAAACGGAGACGGTCGATCAAATCTCAAGAAATTCGTGGGCTAACATACACCGAAAATCGCGAAAATCGTAAATTCTAATTTATTCAAAAAATAGGGATGCCGATTAAATGAAATTATAGGGGGCCCGTCACCAGGCCCCGCAGGCTATGCAAAGCCAAAATTTAGGGCCAAATGGAGACGGTCGATCAAATCTCGAGAAATCCGTGGGCTAACATACACCGAAAATCGCGAAAATCAAAAATTCTCATTTATGCGCAAAATAGTGATGCCGATCAAATGAAATTATAGGGCGCCCGTCACCAGGCCTCGCAGGCTGCGCAAAGCCAAAATTTGGGGCCAAACGGAGACGGTCGATCAAATGTCGAGAAATCCGTGGGCTAACATACACCGAAAATCGCGAAAATCGTAAATTCTAATTTATTCAAAAAATAGGGATGCCGATCAAATGAAATTATAGGGCGCCTGTCAGCAGGCCCCGCAGGCTGTGGAAAGTCAAAATTAGGGGCCAAACGGAGACGGTCGATCAAATCTCGAGAAATCCATGGGCTAACATACATCGAAAATCGCGAAAATCAAAAATTCTCATTTATGCGAAAAATAGTGATGCCGATCAAACGGAATGACAGGGCGCGCGTCACTAGGCCCCGCAGGCTGCGCACAACCAAAATTTTGGGCCAAACAGAGACGGTCGATCAAATCTCAAGAAATCCGTGGGCTAACATACACCGAAAAATGCAAAAATCTTAAATTCTCATTTATTTAGAAAATAGTTATGCCGATCAAATAAAGTGATAGGGCGCCCGTCACAGAGCCTTGTAGGCTGCCCACAACCAAAATTTGGTGCCAAACGGAGACGGTCGATCAAATCTCCAGAAATTCGTGGCCTAACATACCCCGAAAATCGTGAAAATCGTAAATCTCAATTATGAGAAAAATATTGATGTCGATCAAACGAAATGATAGGGCACTCGTCACCAGGCCCCGCAGGCTGCGCACAGCAAAAATTTGGGGCCAAACGGAGACGGTCGATCAAATGTCCAGAAATTCGTGGGCTAACATACATCGAAAATTCCAAAAATTATAAATTCTCATTTATTCGGAAAATTGTTAAGTCGATCAAATAAAGTGATAGGGCGCCCATCACCAGGCCCTGCCGGCTACGCACAGCCGAAATTCTGGGCCAAACGGAGACTGTCGATCAAATCTCCAGAAATCCGTGGGCTAACATACACCAAAAATCGCAAAAATTGTAAATTCTCATTTATGAGAAAAATTGTTATGCCGATCAAATGAAATGATACGACGCTCGTCACCGGGCCCCGCAGGCTGCCCACAGCCAAAATTTTGGGCCAAACGGAGACGGTCGATCAAATCTCCAGAAATCTGTGGGCTAACATACACCGAAATCGCGAAAATCGTAAATTCCAATTTATTCGAAAAATAGTGATGACGATCAAAAGAAATGATAGGGCGCCCGTCACCAGGACCCCCAGGCTACACAAAGCCAAAATTTGGGGCCAAAAGGAGACGGTCGATCAAATCTCGAGAAATCCGTGGGCTAACATACACCGAAAATCGCGAAAATCGTAAATTCTAATTTACTCGAAAAATAGTGATGCCGATCAAAATGAAATTATAGGGCTCCCATCAGCAGGCCCCGCAGGCTGCGCAAAGCCAAAATTTGGGGACAAACGGAGACGATCGATCAAATCTCTAGAAATCCGTGGGCTAACATACACCGAAAATTGCGAAAATCGTAAATTTTTATTTATGTGAAAAATAGTGATGCCGATCAAACGGAATGACAGGGCGCGCATCACCAGGCCCCGCAGGCTGCGCACAATCAAAATTTTGGGCCAAACAGAGACGGTCGATCAAATCTCGAGAAATCCGTGGGCTAACATACACCGAAAAATGCAAAAATCGTAAATTCTCATTTATTCAGAAAATAGTTATGCCGATCAAATAAAGTGATAGGGCGCCCGTCACAGAGCCTTGTAGGCTCCCACAGCCAAAATTTGGTGCCAAACGGAGACGGTCGATCAGATCTCCAGAAATCCATGGGCTAACATACACCGAAAATCGTGAAAATAGTAAATTCTCAATTATGCAAAAAATAGTGATGCCATTCAAATGAAATGATAGGGCACTCGTCACCAGGCCCCGCAGGCTGCGTACAGCAAAAATTTGGGCCAAACGGAGACGGTCGATCAAATCTCCAGAAATCTGTGGGCTAACATACACCGAAAATCTCAAAAATCATAAATTCTAATTTATTCGAAAATTGTTATGTCGATCAAATAAAGTGATGGGGCGCCCGTCATTAGGCCCGCAGGCTATGCAAAGCGAAAATTTTGGTCCAAACGGAGACTGTCGATCAAATCTCTAAAAATCCGTGGGCTAACATACACCGAAAATCGGAAAAATTGTAAATTCTCATTTATGAGAAAAATTGTGATGCCGATCAAATGAAATGATAGGACGCTCGTCACCAGGCCCCGCAGGCTGCCCACAGCCAAAATTTTGGGCCAAACGGAGACGGTCGATCAAATCTCCAGAAATTTGTGGGCTAACATACACCGAAAATCGCAAAAATCATAAATTCTAATTTATTCGAAAAATAGTGATGCCGATCTAAATGAAATTATAGGGCGCCCATCAGCAGGCCCCGCAGGCTGCGCAAAGCTAAAATTTTGGGCCAAACGGAGACTGTCGATCAAAACTCCAGAAATTCGTGGCCTAACATACACCGAAAATCATGAAAATCATAAATTCTCATTTATGAGAAAAATAGTGATAACGATCAAACGAAATGATAGGGCGTCCGTCACCAGACCTCGCAGGCTGTGCACATCAAAAATTTGGTGCAAAACGGAGGCGTTCAATCAAATCTCGAGAAATCCGTGGGCCAACCTACACCGAAAATCGCGAAAAACATAAATTCTCATTTATGCAAAAAATTTTGATGCCGATCAAATGAAATGATAGGGCGCTCTTCACCAGGCCCCCAGGCTATGCAAATCCAAAATTTTTTTGCCCAACGGAGACGGTTGATCAAATCTCGAGAGATCCGTGGGCTAACATACACCGAAAATTGCGAAAATTGTAAATTCTCATTTATGCGAAAAATAGTGATGACGATCAAACGAAGTGATAGGGCGCACGTCACTAGGCCCTGCAGGCTGCGCACGGCAAAAATTTTTGGCCAAATGGAGACGGTCGATCAAATCTCCAGAAATCCGTCGGCTAACATACACCGAAAATTGCGAAAATCATAAATTCTCATTTCTTTGAAAAATAGTTATTCCGATCAAATAAACTAATAGGGCGCCCGTCACCAGGCCTTGTAGGCTTCCCACAACAAAAATTTAGGGCCAAACGGAGACGGTCGATTAAATATCGAGAAATCTGTAGGCTTACATGCATCGAAAATCGCGAAAATTGTAAATTATCATTCATGCGAAAAATAGTTATGCTGACCAAATGAAATGATAGGGCGCTCGTCATCAAGGCACATAGGCTGCGCACAGCCAAATTTTGGACCGAACGGAGACGGTCGATCGAATCTCCAGCAATCTTTGGGATCACAAACACCGAAAATCACGTAAATCATAAATTCTCATTTATGAAGTGATGGGGCGCTCGTCACCAGGGTTTGTAGGCAGCGCACGAACAAAATTTGGGGCCGAGCGGAGACGGTCAGTAAAATCTCGAGAATTTCGTGGGCTAACGCGCACTCAAAAGTTTGAAATTTAGCAACATAGGCGCACTATGCCAGTGTCGACAGACCGGCCGACATCGGATGACACATGCTGACCTATGCCGAGACCCAACGCCCATCGATCAATGCCCAACGAGCGAAAATTTTAAAGGAAACACGGATGCTTATCCTTATGCTATAAAGACAATGCTAGAGATTGGTGGTGGCAGTGCTGGCCTACCATGGTCGCTTGCCATGGTAGTGTCGGTTGTGGTGGGTCGTTAGGACCAGTTTTTAAATTAAAATTGTCAGCCATATTGAAAAATATGTTGAATGACTGCGATAGGGGCATATTTTGAGAAAATTGGCTCCGCCAAACCGCCTTTTGGCGGTTTGTTCAGATAGATCTCGAAAAAATACACAAAATGAAAAAAAAATCATGTAAAACGGATAATCCAGCCTAAAGTTATGATCATTAAGATAATATGCCACTAATGAACTCATTTTCCGTCGATTATATTACAGTTTTAACAACATTCTATAAGATCTCATCAAAAGAATTGCATCTTGCCAGTTCTTATTTTATGAATAAAGAGCTAACACGCATCGAAAATTGCAAAAATTGTAAATTCTCTTTTATGCGAAAAATGGTTATGTCGATCAAATGAAATAATAGGGCGCTCGTCACCAGGCCCTACAGGCTACGCAAAGCAAAAAATTTAGGGCCAAAAGGAGACGGTCAATCAAATCTCGAGAAATCCGTGGGCTAACATACACCTAAAATCGCAAAAATCGTAAATTCTCATTTATTCGAAAAATAGCTATGCCGATCAAATATAGTGATAGGGCGCCCGTCACCAGGGCTTGTAGGCTGCTCACAGCCAAAATTTGGTGCCAAACGGTGGCGGTTGATCAAATCTCCCGAAATTTGTGGGCTAACATACACCGAAACTCGCGAAAATCGTAAATTCTAATTTATGCAAAAAATAGTGATGCCGATCAAACGAAATGATAGGGCGCTCATCACTAGGCCCCGCAGGCTGCGCACAACAAAAATTTGGGGCCAAACGGAGACGGTCAATCAAATCTCGAGAAATCCGTGGGCTAACATACACCGAAAATCGCGAAAATTGTAAATTATCATTTATGCGAAAAATAGTGATGCCGATCAAACGAAATGATAGGGCGCGCGTCACCAGGCCCCGCAGGCTGCGCACAACAAAAAATTTGGGCCAAACGGAGACGGTCGATCAAATATCCAGAAATCCGTGGGCTAACGTACACCGGAAATCGCAAAAATCGTAAATTCTCATTTATTCGAAAAATAATTATGCCGATCAAATAAAGTGATAGGGCGCCCGTCACCAGGCCCCGCAGGCTTCACAAAGCAAAAATTTTGGTCCGAACGGAGACTGTCGATCAAATCTCCAGAAATCCGTGGGCTAACATACACCGAAAATCGCAAAAATCGTACATTCTCATTTATGAGAAAAATAGTAATTCCGATCAAACGAAATGATAGGGAGCCCGTCACCAGGCCCAGTAGGCTTCCCACAGCCAAAATTTGATGCCAAACGAAGACGGTCAATCAAATCTCCAGAAATCCGTGGGCTAACATACACCAAAAATCGCGAAAATCGTAATTCTCATTTATGAGAAAAATAGTGATGCCGATCAAACGAAGTGATAGGGCGCATATCACCAGGCCCCGCAGGCTGCGCACAACAAAAATTTTTTGCCAAACGGAGACGGTCGATCAAATGTCCAGAAATCCGTGGGCTAACATACACCGATCGTGAAAATCGTAAATTCTAATTTATGCGAAAAATAGTGATGTCGATCAAACAAAATGATAGAGCGCTCGTCACCAGGCCCCGCAGGCTGCGCAAAGCGAAAATTTTTGTCCAAACGGAGACTGTCGATAAAATCTCCTTAAATCTGTGGGCTAACATACACCGAAAATCGCGAAAATTGTAAATTCTCATTTATGAGAAAAATAGTGATTTCGATCAAACGAAATGATAGGGCGCCTGTCACCACGCCCTGCAGGCTGCCCACAGCTAAAATTTGATGCCAAACAGAGACAGTCGATCAAATCTCCAGAAATCCGTGGGCTAACATACACCGAAAATCGCGAAAATCGTAAATTGTCATTTCTGCAAAAAATAGTGATGCCGATCAAATGAAATGATAGGGCACTCGTCACCAGGCCCCGCAGGCTACGGACAGCCAAAATTTGGGCCCAATCGGAGACGGTCAATTAAAATCTCGAGAAATTCGTGGGCTTTAATACACCGAAAATCGCAAAAATCGTAAATTCTTGTTTATCCAAAAAATAGTTATGCCGATCAAATAAAGTGATGGGGCACCCGTCACAGGGCCTTGTAGGCTTCCCACAGCCAAAATTTGGTGCCAAACGGAGACGGTCGATCAAATCTCCAGAAATTCGTGGGCTAACATACACCGAAAATCGTGAAAATCGTAAATTATCATTTATGCGAAAAATAGTGATGCCGATCAAACGAAGTTATAGGGCACTCGTCACCAGACCCTGCAGGCTGCGCGCAGCCAAAATTTGGTGCCAAACGGAGACGGTCGATCAAATCTCCAGAAATTCGTGGGCTAACATACACCGAAAATCGTGAAAATCGTAAATTATTATTTATGCGAAAAATAGTGATGCCGATCAAACGAAGTTATAGGGCGCTCGTCACCAGGACCCGCAGGCAACGCACAGCCAAAATTTGGGGGCAAATGGAGGCGGTCGATGAAATCTCGAGAAATCTGTGGGCTAACATACACCGCAAATCGCGAAAATCGTAAATTCTCATTTATGAGAAAAATAGAGATGCCGATCAAACGAAGTGATAGGGCACATATTACCAGGCCCCGCAGGCTGCGCACAGCAAAAATTTTTTTCCAAACGGAGACGGTCTATCAAATCTCCAGAAATCTGTGGGCTAACATACATCGAAAATCGCAAAAATCATAAATTCTCATTTATTCAGAAAATTGTTATGTAGATCAAATAAAGTGATAGGGCGCTCGTCACCAGGCCCCGTAGGCTGCGCAAAGCCAAAATTTGGGGACAAACGGAGACTGTCGATCAAATCTCCAGAAATCCGTGGGCTAACATACACCGAAAATTGCGAAAATCGTAAATTCTCATTTATGCGAAAAATAGTGATGCCGATCAAACGAAGTTATAGGGCGCTCGTCACCAGGACCCGCAGGCAACGCACAGCCAAAATTTGGGGGCAAATGGAGGCGGTCGATGAAATCTCGAGAAATCTGTGGGCTAACATACACCGCAAATCGCGAAAATCGTAAATTCTCATTTATGAGAAAAATAGAGATGCCGATCAAACGAAGTGATAGGGCACATATTACCAGGCCCCGCAGGCTGCGCACAGCAAAAAATTTTTTCCAAACGGAGACGGTCTATCAAATCTCCAGAAATCTGTGGGCTAACATACATCGAAAATCGCAAAAATCATAAATTCTCATTTATTCAGAAAATTGTTATGTAGATCAAATAAAGTGATAGGGCGCTCGTCACCAGGCCCCGTAGGCTGCGCAAAGCCAAAATTTGGGGACAAACGGAGACTGTCGATCAAATCTCCAGAAATCCGTGGGCTAACATACACCGAAAATTGCGAAAATCGTAAATTCTCATTTATGAGAAAAATAGTGATGTCGATCAAACGGAATGACAGGGCGCGCGTCACCAGGCCCCGCAGGCTGCGCACAGCCAAAATTTTGGGCCAAACAGAGACGGTAGATCAAATCTCAAGAAATCCATGGGCTAACATACGCCGAAAAATGCAAAAATCATAAATTCTCATTTATTCAGAAAATAGTTATGCCGATCAAATAAAGTGATAGGGCGCCCGTCACATAGCCTTATAGGCTGCCCACAACCAAAATTTGGTGCCAAACGGAGACGGTCGATCATATCTCCAGAAATCCGTGGGCTAACATGCACCGAAAATCGTGAAAATCGTAAATTCTCATTTATGAGAAAAATAGTGATAACGATCAAACGAAATGATAGGGCGTCCGTCAACAGGCCCCGCAGGCCACACACAGTAAAAATTTGGTGCAAAATGGAGGCGTTCAATCAAATCTCGAGAAATCCGTGGGCTAACCTACACCGAAAATTGTGAAAAACATAAATTCTCACTTATGCTAAAAATTGTGATGCCGATCAAATGAAATGATAGGGCGCTCGTCACCAAGCCCCGTAGGCTACGCAAATCCAAACATTTTTGGCCCAACGGAGACGGTTGATCAAATCTCGAGAGATCCGTGGGCTAACATACACCGAAAATTGCGAAAATTGTAAATTCTCATTTATGCGAAAAATAGTGATGCCGATCAAACGAAGTGATAGGGCGCACGTCACTAGGCCCTGCAGGCTGCGCACGGCAAAAATTTTTGGCCAAACGGAGACGGTCGATCAAATCTCTAGAAATCCGTCGGCTAACATACACCGAAAATTGCGAAAATCATAAAATCTCATTTATTTGAAAAATAGTTATTCCGATCAAATAAACTAATAGGGCGCCCGTCACCAGGCCTTGTAGGCTTCCCACAACAAAAATTTAGGGCCAAACGGAGACGGTCGATTAAATATCGAGAAATTTGTAGGCTTACATGCATCGAAAATCGCGAAAATTGTAAATTATCATTCATGCGAAAAATAGTTATGCTGATTAAATGAAATGATAGGGCGCTCGTCATCAAGGTTCATAGGCTGCGCATAGCCAAAATTTTGGGCCGAATGGAGACGGTCGATCGAATCTCCAGAAATCTTTGGGATCACAAACACCGAAAATCGTGAAAATCATAAATTCTCATTTATGAAGTGATGGGGCGCTCGTCACCAGTGTTTGTAGGCTGCGCACGACCAAAATTTGGAGTCGAGCGGCGATGATCAGTAAAATCTCGATAATTCCGTGGGCTAACACGCACTAAAAAGTTTGAAAGTTAGCAACATAGGCGCACTATGCCAGTGTCGACAGACCGGCCGACATCGGATGACACATGTTGACCTATGCCGAGACCCAACGCCCATCGATCAATGCCAAGCGAGCAAAAATTTTAAAGGAAACACGAATGCTTATCCTTATGCTATAAAGACAATGCTAGAGATTGGTGGTGGCAGTGCTGGCCTACCATGGTCGCTTGCCATGGTGGTGTCAGTTGTGGTGGGTCGTTAGGACCAGTTTTTAAATTAAAATTGTCAACCATATTGGCAAATATGTTTAATGACTGCAATAGAGGCATATTTTGAGAAAATTGGCTCCACCAAACCGCCTTACGGCGATTTTTCCGGATAGATCTCAAAAAAATACACAAAATGAAAAAAAAATCATGTAAAATGGATAATCCAGCCCAAAGTTATGATCATTAACATAATGTGCCACTAATGAACTCATTTTCCGTCGATTATATTACAGTTTTAACAACATTATGTAAGATCTCATCAAAAGAATTGCATCTCGCCAGTTCTTATTTTGTGAATAAAGTGCTAACACACACCGAAAATTGCAAAAATCATAAGTTCTCTTTTATGCGAAAAATGGTTATGTCGATCAAATGAAATAATAGGGCGCTCGTCACCAGGCCCTACAGGCTACTTAAAACAAAAGATTTGGGGCCAAACAGAGACGGTCAATCAAATATCGAGAAATCCGTGGGCTAACATACTGCGAAAATCACGAAAATCGTAAATTCTAATTTATTCGAAAAATAGTGATTCCGATCAAATGAAGTGATAGGGCGCCCGTCACCAGGCCCCGCAGGCTGCGCCAAAGCCAAAATTTGGGGCCAAACGGAGACGATCGATCAAATCTCGAGAAATCCGTGGGCTAACATACACCGAAAATCGCGAAAATCATAAATTCTCATTTATGCGAAAAATAGTGATGCCGATCAAACGGAATGACAGGGCGCGCATCACCAGGCCTCGCAGGCTGCGCACAACCAAAATTTGGGGCCAAACGGATACGGTCGATCAAATCTCGAGAAATCTGTGGGCTAACATACACCGAAAATCGCGAAAATCGTAAATTATCATTTATGCAAAAAATAGTGATGCCGATCAAACGAAATGATAGGGCGCACGTCACCAGGCCCCGCAGGCTGTGCATAACAAAACTTTTGGGCCAAACGGAGACGGTCGATCATATCTCCAGAAATTCGTGGGCTACCATACACCGAAAATCGTGAAAATCTTAAATTCTCAATTATGCAAAAAATAGTGATGCCGATCAAACGAAATGATAAGGCACTCGTCACCAGGCCCCACAGGATGCGCGCAGCAAAAATTTGGGGCCAAACGAAGATGATCGATCAAATCTCCAAAAATCCGTGGGCTAACATACACCGAAAATCCCCAAAATTATAAATTCTCATTTATTCGTATAATTGTTATGTCGATCAAATAAAGTGATAGGGCGCTCGTCACCAGGCCCCGCAGGCTGCGCAAAGCGAAAATTTTGGTCCAAACGGATACTGTCGATCAAATCTCCAAAAATCCGTGGGCTAACATATACCGAAAATCGTGACAATTATAAATTCTCATTTATGAGAATAATAGTGATTCCGATCAAACGAAATGATAGGGCGCCTGTCACCAGGCCCCACAGGCTGCCCACAGCCAAAATTTGATGCCAAACAGAGACGGTCGATCAAATCTCCAGAAATCCGTAGGCTAACATACACCGAAAATCGCGAAAATCGTAAATTATCATTTATGTAAAAAATAGTGATGCCGTTCAAATGAAATGATAGGGCGCTCGTCACCAGGCCCCGCAGGCTGCGGACAGCCAAAATTTGGGGCCAATCGGAGACGGTCAATCAAATCTCGAGAAATTCGTCGGCTAATATACACCGAAAATCGCAAAAATTGTAAATTCTAATTTATTCAAAAAATAGTGATGCCGATCAAATGAAATTATAGGGCGCCCTTCACAGGGCCTTGTAGGCTTCCCACAGCCAAAATTTGGTGCCAAACGGAGACGGTCGATCAAATCTCCAGAAATCTGTGGGCTAACATACAACGAAAATCGCGAAAATCTTAAATTCTCATTTATTCGAAAAATTATTATGCCGATCAAATAAAGTGATAAGACACCCGTCACCAGGCCCCGCAGGCTGCACAAAGCCAAAATTTTGGGCCAAACGGAGACTGTCGATCAAATCTCCAGAAATCCGTGGGCTAACATACACCGAAAATCATGAAAATCGTAAATTCTCATTTATGAGAAAAATAGTGATCACGATCAAACGAAATGATAGGGCGTCCGTCACCAGGCCCCGCAGGCTGCGCACAACAAAAATTTGGTGCAAAACGGAGGCGTTCAATCAAATCTCGAGAAATCCGTGGGCTAACCTACACGGAAAATCGCGAAAAATATCAATTCTCATTTATGCAAAAAATTGTGATGCCGATCAAATGAAATGATAGGGCGCTCGTCACCAGACCCCGAAGGCTCCGCAAATCCAAAAATTTTTGGCCCAACGGAGACGGTTAATCAAATCTCGAGAGATCCGTGGGCTAACATACACCGAAAATCGCGAAAATCGTAAATTCTCATTTATGCAAAAAATAGTGATGCCGATCAAACGAAGTGATAGGGCGCGCGTCACCAGGCACCGCAGGCTGCGCACGGCAAAAATTTTTGGCCAAATGGAGACGGTCGATCAAATCTCCAGAAATCTGTGTGCTAACATACACCGAAAATTGCAAAAATCGTAAATTCTCATTTATTTGAAAAATAGTTATTCCGATCAAATAAACTAATAGGGCGCCCGTCACCAGGCCTTGTAGGCTTCCCACAACAAAAATTTAGGGCCAAACGGAGACGGTCGATCAAAATATCGAGAAATCCGTGGGCTTACATGCATCAAAAATCGCGAAAATTGTAAATTTCATTCATGCGAAAAATAGTTACGCCGATTAAATGAAATGATAGGGCACTCGTCATCAAGGTTCATAGGCTGCGCACAATAAAAATTTGGGGCCAAACGGAGACGGTCGATCAAATCACATGAAATCCGTGGGCTAACATACACCGAAAATCGCAAAAATCGTAAGTTCTCATTTATTCGAAAAATTATTATGCCGATCAAATAAAGTCATAGGGAGCCAATCACCAGGCCCCGCAGGCTGCGCAAAGCAAAAAATTTGGTCCGAACGGAGACTGTCGATCAAATCTCCAGAAATCCGTGGGCTAACATACACCGAAAATCGCAAAAATTGAAAATTCTCATTTATGAGAAAAATAGTGATTCCGATCAAACGAAATGATAGGGAGCCCGTCACCAGGCCCAGCAGGCTGCCCAGTGCCAAAATTTGATGCCAAACGGAGACGGTCGATCAAATCTCCAGAAATTCGTGGGCTAACATACACTGAGAATCGCAAAAATCGTAAATTCTCATTTATGCGAAAAATAGTGATGCCGATCAAACGAAATGATTGGACGCGCGTCACCAGGCCCGCAGGCTGCGCACAGCCAAAATTTGGGGACAAACGGAGACTGTCGATCAAATCTCCAGAAATCCGTGGGCTAACATCCACCGAAAATTGTGAAAATCGTAAATTCTCATTTATGAGAAAAATAGTGATGTCGATCAATCGGAATGACAGGGCGCGCGTCACCAGGCCCCGCAGGCTGCGCACAGCCAAAATTTTGGGCCAAACAGAGACGGTCGATCAAATCTTAAGAAATCTGTGTGCTAACATACATCGAAAAATGCAAAAATCGTACATACTCATTTATTCAGAAAATAGTTATGCCGATCAAATAGAGTGATAGGGCGCCCGTCACAGAGCCTCGTAGGCTGCCCACAGCCTAAATTTGGTGCCAAACGGAGACGGTCGATCAAATCTCCAGAAATCTGTGGGTTAACATACACCGCATATCGCAAAAATCGTAAATTCTCATTTATGCGAAAAATAGTGATGCCGATCAAATGAAATTATAGGTCGGCGGTCACCAGGCCCTGTAGGCTATGCAAAGCAAATATCTGGGGCCAAACGGAGACGGTCGATCAAATCTCGAGAAATCCGTGGGCTAAAATACACCGAAAATCGGGAAAGTCATAAATTCTCATTTATTCGAAAAATAATTATAACGATCAAATAAAGTGATAGGGCGCGCATCACCGGGCCCCGCAGGCTGCTTATGGAGAATTAGTTTAATAGGCACATCAGTAGCTTTAATATATATTGATACTTTAAGTAAAATAGAGATTCGACAAATAGAATCGTGATCGTTTATCATTTGAATTTAGTTACAGCAAAAATTTGGGCCAAACGGAGACGGTCGATCAAATCTCCAGAAATCCGTGGGCTAACATACACCGAAAATCGTGAAAATCATAAATTTTCATTTATTCAAAAAATAGTGATGCCGATCAAACGAAATGATAGGGCACTCGTCACCAGGCCCCGCAGGCTGCGCACAGCCAAAATTTTGAGCCGAACAGAGACGGTCGATCAAATCTCCAAAAATCTTTGGGATCACAAACACCGAAAATCGCAAAAATCATAAATTCTCATTTATGAAGTGATAGGGCGCTCGTCACCAGGGTTTGTAGGCTGCACACGACCAAAATTTGGGGCCGAGCGGAGACGGTCAGTAAAATCTCGAGAATTCCGTGGGCTAACACGCACTGAAAAGTTTGAAAGTTAGGAACATAGGCGCACTATGCCAGTGTCGACAGACCGGCCGACATCGGATGACACATGCTGACCTATGCCGAGACCCAACGCCCATCGATCAACGCCTAGCGAGTGAAAATTTCAAAGGAAACACGGATGCTTATCCTTATGCTATAAAGACAATGCTAGAGATTGGTGGTGGTAGTGCTGGCCTACCATGGTTGCTTGCCATGGTGGTGTCGGTTGTGGTGGGTCGTTAGGACCAGTTTTCAAATTAAAATTGTCAACCATATTGAATAATATGTTGAATAATTGCGTCAGAGGCATATTTTGAGAAACTTGGCCCCGCCAAACCGCCTTACGGCAGTTTGTCCAGATAGATCTCGAAAAAATACACAAAATGAAAAAAAATCAAGTAAAACAGATAATCCAGCCCAAAGTTATGACCATTAAGATAATGTGCCACTAATGAACTCATTTTTCGTCAATTATATTACAGTTTTAACAACATTATGTAAGATCTCATCAAAAGAATTGCATCTCGCCAGTTCTTATTTTGTCAATAAAGAGCCAACACACACCGAAAATTGCAAAAATCGTAAATTCTCTTTTATGCGAAAAATGGTTATGCCGATCAATGAAATAATAGGGCGTCCGTCACCAGGCCCTGTAGGCTACATAAAGCCAAAAATTTGGGGCCAAACGCAGACGGTCAATCAAATCTCGAGAAATCCGTGGGCTAACATACACCGAAAATTGCAAAAATCGTAAATTCTTATTTATTTAAAAAATAGTTATGTAGATCAAATAAAGTGATAGGGCGCCCGTCACCAGACCTTGTAGGCTGCCCACAGCCAAAATTTGGTGCCAAACGGAGACAGTTGATCAAATCTACAGAAATTTGTGGTTAACATACATCGAAAATCGCGAAAATCATAAATTCAAATTTATACAAAAAATAGTGATGCCGATCAAACGAAATGATAGGGCGCTCTTCACTAGGCCCTGCAGGCTGCGCACAACAAAAATTTGGGGCCAAACAGAGACGGTCGATCAAATCTCGAGAAATCCATGGCTAACATACACCGAAAATCGCGAAAATCGTAAATTATCATTTATGCGAAAAATAGTGAGGCCAATCAAATGAAATGATAGGACGCGCGTCACCAGGCCCCGCAGGCTGTGCACAACAAAAATTTTGGGCCAAACAGAGACGGTCAATCAAATCTCCAGAAATCCGTGGTCTAACATACACCGAAAATCGCAAAAATCGTAAATTCTCATTTATTCAAAAAGTTATTATGCCGATCAAATAAAGTGATAGGGCGCCCATCACCCGGCCCCGCAGGCTGCGCAAAGCGAAAATTTTGGTCCAAACGGAGACTGTCGATCAAATCTCCAGAAATTTGTGGGCTAACATACACCGAAAATCGCGAAAATCGAAAATTCTCATTTATGAGAAAAACTTGTTATGCCGATTAAATTAAGTGATAGGGTGCACGTCACCAAGCCCCGCAGGCTGCGCAAAGCAAAAGTTTTGGGCCAAACGGAGACTGTCGATCAAATCTCCAGAAATCCGTGGGCTAACATACACCGAAAATCGTGAAAATCATAAATTCTCATTTATAAGAAAAATAGTGATTCTGATCAAACGAAATGATAGGGCGCCCGCTACCAGTCCCCGCAGGCTGCGCAATGTAAAAATTTTGGGACAAACCGACGTGGTCGATCAAATCTCGAGAAATCCGTGCGCTAACATATATCAAAAATCGCGAAAATCGTAAATTCTCATTTATTCGAAAAATAGTTATGCCGATCAAATAAAGTGATAGGGCGCCCGTCACTAGGCCTTATAGGATACCCACAGCCAAAATTTGGTGCCAAACGGAGACGGTCGATCAAATCTCCAGAAATAAGTGGGCTAATATACACCGAACTTCGCGAAAATCGTAAATTCTAATTTATGCGAAAAATAGTGATGCCGATCAAACGAAATGATAGAGCGCTCATCACCAAGCCCCGCAGGCTGCGCACAACCCAAATTTTGGGGCCAAACGGAGACGACCAATAAAATGTCCAGAAATCTGTGGGCTAACATACACCGAAATTCACGAAAATCGTAAATTATAATTTCTTTGAAAAATAGTGATGCCGATCAAATGAAATTTTAGGGCGCCCGTCACCAGGCCCCGCAGGCTCCGCAAATCCAAAATTTGGGGCCAAACGGAGACGATCGATCACATCTCGAGAAATCGCGAAAATCATAAATTATCATTTATGCGAAAAATAGTGATGCCGATCAAATGAAATGATAGGGCGCGCGTCACCAGGCACCACAGGCTGCGCACAACAAAAATTTTGGTCCAAACAGAGACGGCCGATCAAATCTCCAGAAATCCGTGGGCTAACATACACCGAAAATCGCAAAAATCCTAAATTTTCATTTATTCGAAAAATTGTTATGCCGATTAAATAAAGTGATAGGGCACCCGTCACCAGGCCCCGCAGGCTGCGCAAAGCGAAAATTTTGGTCCAAACGGAGACTGTCGATCAAATCTCCAGAAATCCGTGGGCTAACATACACCGAAAATTGTGAAAATTGTAAATTCTCATTTATGAGAAAAATAGTGATTCCGATCAAACGATATGATAGGGCACCCGTCACCAGGCCCCGCAGGCTGCCCACAGTCAAAATTTTATGCCAAACGGAGACGGTCGATCAAATCTCCAGAAATCCGTGGGCTAACATACATCGAAAATCGCGAAAATTGTAAATTCTCATTTATGTGAAAAATAGTGATGCCGATCAAATAAAGTGATAGGGCGCCCGTCACAGGGCTTTGTAATCTTCCCACAGCCAAAATTTTGTGCCAAACGGAGACGGTCGATCAAATTTCCAGAAATCCGTGGGCTAACATACACCGAAAATCATGAATTCTCATTTATGCAAAAAATAGTGATGTCGATCAAACAAAATGATAGGGCACTTGTCACCAGGCCCTGCAGGCCGCAAACAGCAAAAATTTGGGGCCAAACAAGGACGGTCGATCAAATCTCCAGAAATTCGTGGGCTAACATACACCGAAAATCGCGAAAATCATAAATTCTCATTTATGCGAAAAATAGTGATGCCGATCAAATGAAATGATAGGTCACTCGTCACCAGGCTATGCATAGCAAAAATTTGGGGCCAAACGTAGACGGTCGATCAAATCTCCAGAAATCCATGGGCTAACATACACCGAAAATCGCGAAAATTGTAAATTCTCATTTATTCAGAAAATTGTTATGACGATCAAATAAAGTGATAGGGAGCCCATCACCAGGGCCCGCAGGCTGTGCAAAGCCAAAATTTTGGGCCAAAAGGAGACTGTCGATCAAATCTCCAGAAATCCGTGGGCTAACATACACCGAAAATCACGAAAATCATAAATTCTCATTTATGAGAAAAATAGTGATAACTATCAAACGAAATGATAGGGCGTCCGTCAATAGGCCCCGCAGGCTGCGCACAGTAAAAATTTGGGGCAAAACGGAGGCGTTCAATCAAATTTCGAGAAATTCGTAGGCTAACCTACACCGAAAATCGCAAAAAACATAAATTCTCATTTATGCGAAAAATTGTGATGCCGATCAAATGAAATGATAGGGCGCTCATCAATAGGCCCCGCAGGCTACGCAAAGACAAAAATTTTGGGCCAAACGGAGACGGTTGATCAAATCTCGAGAGATCCGTGGGCTAACATACACCGAAAATCGCGAAAATCGTAAATTCTCATTTATGCGAAAAATAGTGATGCCGATCAAATGAAGTGATAGGGCGCACGTCACCAGGCCCCGCAGGCTGTGCACAGCAAAAATTTTTGGCCAAACCGAGACGGTCGATCAATTCTCCAAAAATTCGTGGGCTAACATACACCGAAAATTGCGAAAATCGTAAATTCTTATTTATTCAAAAATTAGTTATTCCGATAAAATAAACTGATAGGGCGCCTGTCACCAGGCCTTGTAGGCTTCCCACAACAAAAATTTAGGGCCAAACGGAGACGGTGGATTAAATCTGGAGAAATCCATGGGTTAACATACATCGAAAATCGCAAAAATCGTAAATTATCATTTATGTAAAAAGTAGTTATGCCGATCAAATGAAATGATAGGGCGCTAGTCATCAAGGTTCATAGGCTGCGCACAGCAAAAATTTGGGGCCGAACGGAGACGGTCGATCAAATCTCGAGAAATCTATGGGCTCAAACACATCGAAAATTGGGAAAGTCATAAATTCTCATTAATGAAGTGATGGGGCGCTCGTCACCAAGGTTTGTAGGCTGCGCACGACCAAAATTTGGGGCCGAGCGGAGACGGTCAGTAAAATCTCGAGAATTCCGTGGGCTAACACGCACTAAAAAGTTTGAAAGTTAGCAATATAGGCGCACTATGCCAGTGTCGACAGACCGGCCGACATAGGATGACACATCTTGACCTATGCCGAGACCCAGTGCCCATCGATCAACGCCCAGCTAGGAAAATTTTAAAGGAAAACACGGATGCTTATCCTTATGCTATAAAGACAATGCTAGAGATTGGTGGTGGTAGTGCTGGCCTACCATGGTCGCTTGCCATGGTGGTGTCGGTTGTGGTGGGTCGTTAGGACCAGTTTTTAAATTAAAATTGTCAAACATATCGGAAAATATGTTGAATGACAGCGATAGAGGCATATTTTGAGAAAATTGGCTCCGCCAAACCGCCTTGCGGCGGTTTGTCCAGATAGATCTCGAAAAAATACACAAAATGACCAAAAACAATCATGTAAAACGGATAATCAAGCCCAAAGTTATGATCATTAAGATAATGTGCCACTAATGAACTAATTTTCCGTCGATTATATTACAGTTTTAACAACATTATGTAAGATCTCATCAAATGAATTGCATCTCGCCAGTTCTTATTTTGTGAATAAAGAGCTAACACACACCGAAAATTGCAAAAATCGTAAATTCTCTTTTATGCGAAAAATGGTTATGCCGATCAAATGAAATAATAGGGCGCTCGTCACCAGGCCCTGCAGGCTACGTAAAGCCAAAAATTTGGGGCCAAATGGAGACGGTCAATCAAATCTCGAGAAATCCGTGGGCTAACATACACCGAAAATCACAAAAATCGTAAATTCTCATTCATTCGAAAAATAGTTATGCCGATCAAATAAAGTGATAGGGCGCCCGTCATCAGGCCTTGTAGGCTGCCCATAGCCAAAATTTGGTGTCAAATGGAGACGGTTGATCAAATCTCCAGAAATCTTTGGGCTAACATACACCGAAAATCGCGAAAATTGTAAATTCTAATTTATGCAAAAAATAGTGATGCCGATCAAACGAAATGATAGGGAACTCGTCAGTAGGCCCCGCAGGCTGCGCACAGCAAAAATTTGGGGCCAAACGGAGACGGTCGATCAAATCTCGAGAAATCCGTGGGCTACAGGCATTACTCAGTGCGGCCTATTGACTATCGATGGGACATGGTTGCGCTTGTGTGTGTGTGGCGAGTCCTAGCGCTGCTTCATGTGCATGCTCTAGGCGTTGCAGGCACGTGTCTAAGCCTACATCTTGTCAATAGTCATGCGGCCGCGGTGGGCATTACTCGCTGCGGCCTATTGGCTATCGATGAGGCACGGCTGTGCTTGTGCGTGCGGCGACTCGCTGCAGGCACGGGTACAGGCCAACGTCTTGTCAATAGAAATGTGGCCGCGTTGGGCATTACTCGGTGCGGCCTATTGGCTATTGATGAGGCACAGTTGTGCTTGTGCCTGCAGCGAGTCACCGCACGCATGGGTCCAAGCCAACGCATTGTCAATAGACATATACATCGAAAATTGCGAAAATCGTAAATTCTCATTTATTCGAAAAATAGTGATGCCGATCAAATGAACGATAGGACGCCCGTCACCAGGCCCCGCAGGCTAAACAAAGCAAAATTTGGGGCCAAACGGAGACGGTCGATCAAATCTCGAGAAATTCGTTGGCTAACATACATCGAAAATCGCGAAAATCGTAAATTCTAATTTATGCAAAAAATAGTGATGCCGATCAAACAAAATGACAGGGCGCGCGTCACCAGGCCCCCAGGCTGCGCACAGCAAAAATTTGGGGCAAAACAAAGACGATCGATCAAATCTCCAGAAATCCGTGGGCTAACATACACCAAAAATCGCGAATATCGTAAATTCTCATTTATTCGAAAAACTTGTTATGCCGATTAAATAAAGTGATAGGGAGCGCCTCACCAGGCCCCGCAGGCTGCGCAAAGCAAAAATTTTAGGCCAAACGGAGACTGTGATCAAATCTCCGGAAATCCGTGGGCTAACATACACCGAAAAATGCGAAAATCGTAAATTCTCATTTATTCGAAAAACTTGTTATGCCAATTAAATAAAGTGATAGGGCGCGTGTCACTAGGCCCCGCAGGCTGCGCACTGCAAAAATTTTGGGACAAACAGAGGCGGTCGATCAAATATCGAGAAATCCGTGGGCTAACATACACAAAAAATCGCAAAAATCGTAAATTCTCATTTATTCGAAAAATAGTTATGCCGATCAAATAAAGTGATAGGGAGCCCGTCACCAGACCTTGTAGAATGCCCACAGCCAAAATTTGGTGCCAAACGGAGACGGTCGATCAAATCTCCAGAAATATGTGGGCTAACATACACCAAACATCGCGAAAATCGTAAATTCTAATTTATGCGAAAAATAGTGATGCTGATCAAATAAAAAGATAGAGCGCTCATCACCAGGCCCCGCAGGCTGAGCACAGCCCAAATTTTGGGGCCAAACGGAGACGGCCGATAAAATGTCCAGAAATCTGTAGGCTAACATACACCGAAAATCGCGAAAAATTCTAATTTCTTCGAAAAATAGTGATACCGATCAAATGAAATTATAGGGTGCCCGTCAACAGGCCCCGCAGGCTACGCAAAGACAAAATTTGGGGCCAAATGGAGATGGTCGATCAAATCTCGAGAAATCTGTGGACTAACATACACCGAAAATCGCGAAAATCGTAAATTATCATTTATGCGAAAAATAGTGATGCCGATCAAATGAAATGATAGAGCGTGCGTCACCAAGCCCCGCAGGCTGCGTACAACAAAAAGTTTGGGCCAAAAAGAGATGGTCGATCAAATCTCCAGAAATCTGTGGGCTAACATACACCGAAAATCGCAAAAATCATAAATTCTCATTTATTCAAAAAATTGTTATGCCGATCAAATAAAGTGATAGAGCGCCCGTCACCAGACCCCGCAGGCTGTGCCATGCAAAAATTTTGGTCCAAACGGAGACTGTCGATCAAATCTCCAGAAATCCGTGGGCTAACATACACCGAAAATCGCAAAAATTGTAAATTCTCATTTATGAGAAAAATAGTGATTCCGATCAAACGAAATAATAGGGCGCCCGTCACCAGGCCCCGCAGGCTGCCCACAGCCAAAATTTGATGCCAAACGGAGACGGTCGATCAAATCTCCAGAAATCCGTGGGCTAAATCATAAATTCTCATTTATGCGAAAAATAGTGATGCCGATCAAACGAAATGATAGGGCGCTCGTCACCAGGCCCCACAGGCTACGCACAGCAAAAATTTGGGGCCAAACGGAGACGGTCAATCAAATCTCGAGAAATCTGTGGGCTAATATACACCGAAAAATCGCAAAAATCGTAAATTCTCATTTATTCAGAAAATTGTTATGCTGATCAAATAAAGTGATAGGGCACCCGTCACAGGGCCTTGTAGGCTTCCCGCAGCCAAAATTTGGTGCCAAACGGAGACGGTCGATCAAATCTCTAGAAATTCGTGGGCTCACATACATCGAAAATCGTGAAAATCATAAGTTCTCATTTATGCGAAAAATAGTGATGCCGATCAAACAAAATGATAGGGCACTCATCACCAAGCCCCGCAGGCTGCGCACAGCAAACATTTCGTGCAAAAAATAGTGATGTCGATCAACTAAAGTGATAGGGCGCTCGCCACCTGGCATTGTTTGATGTGCACAGCTAAAATTTTAGGCCGAACGGAGACGGTCACTCAAATCTCAAGAAATCTGTGGGCTAACACACACCGAAAATCGCGAAAATCATAAATTATCATTTATGTAAAAAATGGTGATGAAGACCAAATAAAGCTATAGGGTGTTTGCCACTAGTCCTTGTTGGCTTAGCACATCCAAAATTTGGGGTCGAACGGAGGCAGCCGATCATATCTCGAGAAATCGGTGAGCTCACATTCACCGAAAATCGCCAAAATCGTAAATTTTCAGTTGTGCGAAAAATGATGATGTCAATCTACTAAAGTGATAGGGCGCTCGTGACCAGGCCTTGTAGGTTGCGCACAGCTAAAATTTTGGGCCAAACGGAGACGGTCACTAAAAAATCTCGAGAAATCCGTGGGCTAACACACATTTAAAATCACAAAAATCATAAATTCTCATTTATGCGAAAAATTGTGATGTCGATCAAAGAAAGTGACAGGGAGCTCATCACCAGGCCTTGTAGGCTGCACACAGTCAAAATTTGAGGCCGAACGGAGACAGCCGATCAATTCTCTAGAAATCCATGAACTAACAAACGTCGAAAATCGCAAAAATCGTAAATTCTCATTAATGCGAAAAAAGGTGATGCCGATCAAATAAAGTGATAGGGAGCTTGTCACCAGGCCTTGTAGGCTGTGCACAACTAAAATTTGAGGTCGAACGGAGACGGTCACTTAAATGTCGAGAAATCCGTGGGCTAACACACACCGAAAATCGCAAAAATCACAAATTATCATTTAAGCGAAAAATAGTGATGCCAATCAAATGAAATGATAGGGCGCTTGTCATCAAGGTTCGTAGGCTATGGACAGCCAAAATTTAGGGCCTAACGGAGACTGTCAATCAAATCTCGCGAAATTTGTGGGCTAACGTACACCGAAAATCGCCAAAATCATAAATTCTCATTTATGCAAAAAATGGTGATGCCGATCAATAAAGTCATAGGGAGCTCGTCACAAGGCCTTGTAGGTATCGCACAGTCAAAATTTGGACCAAAACGGAGATGGCCAATCAAATCTCGAGAAATCCGTGAGTTAACATACACCGAAAATCGCCAAAATCATAAATTCTTATTTATGCGAAAAATGGTGATGCTAATAAACTAAAGTGATATGGCGCTTTTCACTAGGCCTTATAGGCTGCACACAGCTAAAATTTCTTGCCGAACGGAGACGGTCACTCAAATCTAGAGAAATCTGTTGGCGTTAACACACCGAAAATCGCGAAAATAATAAATTCTCATTTATGCGAAAAATGGTGATGTCGATCAAGTAAAGTGATAGGGAGCTTGTTACCAGGCCTTGTAGGCTACGCACAGCTAAAATTTGGGGAAGAACGGAGACGACCGATGAAATCTCAAGAAATCTGTGAGCTAACATACACCGAAAATCGCCAAATTCGTAAATTCTCATTTATGCAAAAATAGTGATGCCGATCAACTAAAGTGATAGGGCGCTCGTCACCAGGCCTTATAGGTTGCGCACAGCAAATATTTCAAGCCGAATGGAGACGGTCACTCAAATCTCGACAAAAATCGATGGCTAACACACTGAAAATTATTAAAATCATAAATTATCATTTATGCAAAAAATGGTGATGCCAATCAAATTAAGTGATAGGGAGCTCGTCACCAGGACTTGTAGGATACGCATAGCTAAAATTTTGGGCCGAACGGAGATGGTCACTCAAATCTCGAAAAACTCGTGGGCTAACACATACCGAAAATCGCAAAAATTATAAATTCTTATTTATGCAAAAAATGGTGATGCCGATCAAATAAAATGATAGAGAGCTCTACATCAAGGTTCGTAGGCTGCGCACATCAAAAATTTGGAGCAGAACGGAGACGACCGATGAAATCTCAAGAAATCTGTGAGCTTAACATACACCGAAAATCGCCATAATCGTAAATTCTCATTTATGCGAAAAATTGTGATGCTGATCAACTAAAGTGATAGGGTGCTCGTCATCAGGCCTTGTAGGCTGGGCACAGCTAAAATTTCTAGCCGAACGGAGACGATCACTCAAATCTCGAGAAATTCGTGTGCTAACACACACCGAAAATCGCAAAAATTATAAATTCTAATTTATGTGAAAAATGGTGATACTTATCAAATAAAGTGATAGGGAGCTCGTCACCACGCCTTGTAGGGTGAGCATAGCAAAAATGTGGGGCCAAACGGAGTTGGTAAATAAGATCTCGAGAAATCCGTGGGCTAACATACATCGAAAATCGCCAAAATTTTAAATTCTCATTTATGCGAAAAATAGTGTCGTTGTTCAGAGGAAAAGATAAGGCGCTCGTCATCAAGATTCTTAGGCCGCGCACAGCTAAAATTTTGGGCCGAACGGAGACTGTCACTCCAAACTTGAGAAGTTTGTGGGCTAACACACACCGAAAATCGCGAAAATCATAAATTCTCATTTATGCGAAAAATGGTGATGCCGGTCAAATAAAGAGATAGGGAGCTCGTCACAAGGTCTTGTAGGCTGCACACAACTAAAATTTCAGGCCGAACGGAGACGGTCACTCAAATCTCGAGAAATCACACAGAAAATAGCGAAAATCATAAATTCTCATTTATGCGTAAAATGATGATGCCGATCAAATAAAGTGATAGGGAGCTCGTTACCAGGCTTTGTAGGCTGCGCACAGCCAAAATTTGGGGCCGAACAAATACTGACGATAAAATCTTGAGAAAATCCGTCGGCTAACAGACACCGAAAATCGCTAAAATTGTAAATTCTCATTTATGCAAAAAATGGTGATGCCGATTTATGAATCGTGCTAAGAAAAAGCATCTTACAAATCGCATTCACTGTACGCAATTTGTAAATAGCCTTCACTGTACGCAATTTATAAATCGCATTTAGTGTACGCAATTTATAAGTGGCATTGAGTAAATCGCATACAGTGAATGCGATTTTTAAATTGAGTACACTGAATGCGATTTATAAATCACATACGGGGAATGCGTTTTACAATTATATTCCTCGTACACAATGAAAGTATCTATCATTTTTTATGGTGCGTATAAAGCGTGTTCTATCAAAGATTTATAATCTTGTTTCGCCAACGTGATTTATAAGTTGCTTAAGGTGAATTTCTTTTAATAATTTTAAAATATTAAAACTTCTTATCCAGAAAAACACGTTTTGCTCATATTTAGAATTATTTAAGAAGAAAAGTTTTAGTCAATTTTAAAGTACTAAATATTATGAGTTCTTACAATTTACAAATAACTAAAGAATCAACAGTTACAAATTTAATTAATTTTAAAGTTTTAAATATCAGAATAATAATTAATTAGTAAAAATAGTAAATGCCAAGTTTGTCTATCGTACAGTCTTTTAATGAGGTTATTTCAGCTCAAATTTGGAGCCGAACGGAGGAGGTTAGTGAAATCTCGAGAAATTAATGGGCTAACACACACCGAATATATTGAAAATCATAAATACTCATTTAAGCAAAAGATGGTGACGCCGGCCAAAAAAAGTGATAGAGTCGTCGTCTACAGGCCTTGTAGGCTGGGCAAGGTCAAAATTTGGGGTCGAACGGAGACGGCCAATCAATTCTCAAAAAATAGTGATGCCGATCAAATGAAATGAAATGCGAAAAATGCTCTAGGTGGGCCAGGTAGTTCCAGGGTTAGAGAATTCTTGGCATTGGGACCCCTTAGTTTACAAGGTCAGATTCAGCGGAGGACCCTCAGGACTTTCTGGACCATATGCAGAGAATCTTTAGAGTCATGCACGTAACTCCAGCAGAATTAGCAGTGTTCTGGTTGAGGGATATTGTTGTTTTGTGGTACGAAAGTTGGGAGAGATCTCGGGGAAAAGATGCAACCCCTCCTACTTGGTCCAGCTTCTCAGAGGCCTTCCTGGACCACTACTTACCCCGGGAGGTCAGACAGACCCGGATGGACCAGTTCTTACACTTAGAGCAGGGGGCCAGGAGCGTCCGTGAGTATTCTTTACAGTTCGACTCCATAGCCCGCTATGCTCCAGCATTTGTGGACACCATGTCGTCCAGAGTCCATCGCTTTATTATGGGCCTAAATTCAGATTACATAGAGACGTGCATGACGGCTACTTTGAGAGAGGACATGGACATAGCCAGGGTACAGGCCTTCACACAGACAATTGAGGGCCTGAGACAGCGGCAGGGGGGCGATAGGCAGGCGACTTCAGAGCAGCGCCGTAGAAACAAACCCGCTGAGATTCAGGGGGAAATCCCTAAGGGGCCGAGACCACGGTTTTCAAATAGGCCACCCAGATCTTTACCTCCGGTAGAGCAGTAGAGAGGCAGATTTGTTCGCTGGAGTCAGTCAGAGTCTGGTAGCAGTTTACGGACAGTAGCATCATCTCAGCAGCGGAGGGCAGAACAGAGTAGATTTGCACCTACCCCTTGTCCTATATGCCACCGACCCCATTCTGGAGCCTGCAGGCAAGGCTTCTCAGGGTGCTATTACTGCGGACAGGAAGGGCATTTAATGAGAGATTGTCCGGCCAGAGGACAGGGTAGCCGGGATAGTCTGGATAGAGCATCAGTGGGGCCACGAACTCTAGCAGCCTCAGCAGGGCGCAGACCCTCAGGTTTAGCAAATAGGGGCCGAGGTAGATCAGGAGCCTCTAGCTCAGGTGCAGGCCGCAGCCGTACCTATGCATTACCAGGGAGGCAGGATTCAGAGGCATCTCCCGATGTGGTCACAGGTATATTGATTATCTGCTCATACCCTGTTTATGTATTGATTGATCTAGGGTCTACCTTGTCATATATTACACCATTTGTGGCCCGAAAGTTGGGTATCGAACCAGAATTGCTTCAACAGCCCTTTTCAGTGCTTACACCGGTTGGTGACTAGATTATAGCTAAAAAAAGTTTACCGAGGGTGTACGGTAGAGGTTGCTGATCGCCAGACCACAGTAGACTTAATAGAACTTGAGATGGTCGACTTTGATGACATTATGGGTATGGACTGGTTAGTGCCATGCTATGCCAACTTAGAATGCTGGACCAAGACGATCCAATTTCACTTTCCGGGGGAAGCAGTGCGAGAGTGGAAAGGGAGCACAGCTACGCCAAAAGGTAGGTTTATTTACTACCTTCAGGCGAGAAAATTAATAGCAAAGGGATGTATTTACCACCTAGTTAGAGTCCAGGACGTTCGGGTGGAACCTCCGACTCTTCAGTCTGTTCCAGTGGTCAATGAATTCCCTGACGTATTTCCAGATGAGTTGCCTGGTATCCCTCCCGAAAGGGAGATAGATTTTGCAATTGACTTGTTGCCAGGGACTCAACCTATATCTATTCCCTCGTATCGCATGGCACCAGCTGAGCTTAGAGAGTTGAAAGAGCAGTTAAAAGATTTGCTCGACAAAGGCTTTATCAGGCCTAGTACTTCCCCGTGGGGTGCGCCAGTTCTGTATATAAGAAAGAAAGATGGCTCACTCCGCATGGGTATAGACTATCGACAGCTGAATAAGGTAACGGTTAAAAACAAATACCCACTCCATAGAATAAATGATTTGTTTGACCAATTGCAGGGGGCCAGATGTTTCTCTAAGATAGATCTAAGGTCCGGATACCACCAGGTCCGAGTTCGTGAGAGGGACATTCCAAAGACTGCTTTCAGGACCAGATATGGTCACTTTGAATTTCTAATCATGTCTTTTGGGCTGATGAATGCTCCCGCAGTGTTTATGGACCTGATGAACAGTATATTCAGACCGTATTTGGATCTGTTCGTGATAGTATTTATCGATGACATTCTGGTATATTCTCGTTTAGAGACAGATCACCAGAACCATTTATGAACAGTACTCCAGATCCTTAGGGACCGTCAGCTTTACGCCAAGTTTTCTAAGTGTGAGTTCTGGCTGAACTCAGTTGCCTTTTTGGGGCATATCATGTCGGATGCTGGTATACAGGTGGACACACAGAAAATAGGGGCGGTCAAGACATGGCCCAGACCTACCACTCCGACCGAGGTCCGCAGTTTCCTGGGTTTAGCAGGGTATTACTAGAGATTTGTTGAAGGGTTCTCCACTATAGCAGCACCTCTGACAAAGCTGACACAAAAAGCAGCGAAATTTCAGTGGACGGAGGCATGTGAGCAGAGTTTTCAAGAGTTGAAAGACAAATTGACCTCCGCCCCAGTACTATCATTGCCAGAGGGAACAGATGGGAATGCAGTGTATTGCGACGCTTCAGTCATTGGACTAGGTTGTGTGCTGATGCAGCATGGAAAGGTAATTGCTTATGCTTCCAGACAGCTGAGGAAGCACGAAAAGAACTATCCGACCCATGACCTAGAACTGGCCGCAGTGATCCACGCTCTGAAAATCTGGAGGCATTATCTGTATGGCATTCATGTAGACATTTTTACAGATCATAAAAGCCTGCAGTACATTTTCACACAGAGGGAGTTCAATCTGCGGCAGCGTCGTTGCTTAGAATTGCTAAAAGATTATGACGTAAATATTCTCTACCACCCAGGGAGAGCTAATGTAGTAGCAGATGCCCTCAGCCGTAAGTCAATGGGGAGTTTAGCGTATTTGCAACCCGAGAAGCAGGAGTTAGCCAAGGAAATTCATCAGCTAGCTGGTTTAGCCGTTCGAGTAGTAGAAACAGAAAATAACATAGCGGTGATTCAGAACTCTGATGTGTCATCGTTAGTTACAAAGGTAAAAGAACGGCAGTACGAGGACCCTGACTTAGTCCAGCTCAAAGATAGAGTTCAGAAAGGTAAGGAGCCAGATTTCCAAGTGACTGAGGATGAAGTGCTACATTGTAAGGGCCGCCTATGTGTCCCGAATGTTTCAGGGCTTCGCCAGCAGATCATGCATGAGGTACATTACGCTCGCTATTCTCTCCATCCAGGAGCAACGAAAATGTATCACGACATTAGAGACATCTACTGGTGGCCAAGTATGAAAGCTGAAATAGCTGAATTTGTATCTAGATGTCCTAACTGCCAGAACACCAGAATCCGGGTGATCTGACGCAGGATATAGCCGTGCCTTTGTGGAAATGGGAAGCGATAAATATGGATTTTATAATAGGGTTACCCCGTACCAGACGCAGAAACGATTCTATTTAGGTAATCGTTGACAGATTAACAAAATCAACCCATTTCCTGCCAGTACAAACTACATTCTCTGTTGAGGATTATGCTAAACTGTATATCAGAGAGATAGTTAGATTGCACGGTGTTCCGGTGTTTATTATCTCAGATAGAGGAGCACAATTTACAGCGAGATTCTGGAAGTCGTTCCAGAGAGGCCTGGGGACACAGAATAACTTAAGTACAACCTTTCATCCTCAGACAGACGGGCAAGCAGAACGAACTATCCAAACGCTCGAAGATATGCTACGAGCGTGTGTACTAGATTTTGGGGTAGCTGGGATGAGCATCTGTCGTTGATTGAATTTGCCTATAATAACAGTTATCATTCAGCTATCCAGATGGCGCCCTTTGAAGCATTATATGGGCGGAAATGTAGATCACCCGTCGGCTGGTTTGAAGTGGGGGAGACAGCTCTGATTGGGCCGGATATTATTCGTCACTCAGAAGAGGCAATGAAGCTTATCAGAGAACGCCTACTGACTGCTCAGAGCCGCCAGAAGTCTTATGCAGATATGCGGCGCAGAAATCTAGAATTTGCGGTGGATGACTAGGTATATTTGAAAGTGTCTCTGATGAAAGGGGTGATGAGATTTGGCAAAAAGGCAAGCTTAGCCCGAGGTTCATTGGCCCATATCAGATTCGGCGGAGAATAGGCCGAGTTGCATACGAGTTGAACTTGCCTCCAGAATTAGCGTTTGTTCAGTATTCCATGTATCTATATTGAGGAAGTTCGTAGGAGACCCTTCCACAGTTGTTCCAGTTCAGGATGTCCAGGTCACAGAAGAGTTAGCATATGAAGAGGTTCCAGTAGCTATCTTAGACAGACAGATTCGTAGATTGAGAACTAAAGATATTGCGTCTGTCAAAGTATTGTGGCGTAACAGGAACCGAGAAGAGATGACATGGGAAGCCGAGGAGGACATCAAAGCCAGATATCCCCACTTATTCCAGACATAGGCAAACAGGAGGTATGTTAGAACTATTTTTTCCTTATGAATACTTATACTTCATATATGAAAGCAGGCGATTGATTATAGACAGTTATGTATGAATATTATTATATCGTATGGAGTACCTGTATTGGGCTTTTCTGCTTTTCAGAAATTTTGGGATAGTCCATATTATAGGGGAAACTCTGCCGAAATTTTTCTAGAAACAAGTTGAGTAAGTTGAGAAGTCCTCTAGATAGAAGTTTACATTCGAGGACGAATGTTCTTAAGGGGGGGGGGAGAATGTTACACCCTGTAAAATTTCCAACACATAGATGGCCTACTCGCGTGTTGGTTAAGAGTATTTGAAAGCCATACATGCTAGAAAAAGGCTCGGGGAAAGACCGGACGAGAAACCTGTCGAACCATCGCGGAAGGAGCCGGGGCAGAGCCCCTCCACGATGGCAACGTGTCACGAAGGTGGAGCCTCCGCGTTGGCTCCGTGACACGTTGGCCCTGTCCAGGACCAAGTATATAAACCCCTCACTTCGGCTTATTTCATAAAATTCTTATAATTTCCAGAAGAAAACTTAGGGAAACAGGGGAGAACGAAGATTCCTTACCAATATTCATCTGATTACACCGTCAAACGCGGTCCAAACTCAAATTAACTCCAGATACCGAGGTATTAAGCAGTAAGGAGCATTCCTACGGATTTAGTTTCGCAAAATTCGGCCGGCGAATCGTCGTGCAACCGAACTAAGGTAAGTGGAATTGCTCCAAATTAGTGTCAATATACTCCTAGCCTTAAAGTGAATATTTCTCCCTTCTGCACTTTCGAGGAATAGCGAGTTTTTGACCGTCTATCGATAAGCCAAGTTTAGGCTATAAATATATCGAAAGTGACGTTTTCTTTCAGAATATTTGTGTATTTAGTTCTAATTGGCATATATGTAAATGCAATTGGGAGAAATAGCTGGAGTACTAACCGAGCTTCATCCGTTAGTCGGATAAACCGAGATTAAGGTATGTAAAGCTATTCTTTCGGCAAGCCAGGAAGTACAGTCTAGAAAATAAATAAAATAAAGGCTATTAACGGATACCAAGCGTACAGGAACGATTTCAGTACAATTTCCAGCAAGCATGCTAGTATATCATGACGTATCATGCGATAATCAGAATAACGGATAGTCAGATGATTTCAGATAGTAATGTGGTATCCACTAGTAGCTCAGCATGTTCTTACGTAGTATCCAGAATGGAAGTGGTAAAAGCAGTATAATGAATTAGCAAGATCACAGATAGTATGTATTACATTTGTTGAGACTGTATCCGGTAATAGATGGCACATTTTATAATATTGAGCTATATCAATTTATAGATGGCATGTTCTATTTTATCGAGTTATGTCCAGATATAATCAGATCAGTAATCAGATATAGAAATAGCTCCAGACACCGATATAGCTCTAGATATAGATATAGCTCCAGAAACAGATAAAGGCCAGGTAGCAGTTAGCCCAACAATCAGAAACAGAGCAAAATAGAATATAGCATCTGTTGTCTAATACGGACTGGCCTTGAAATAAAAGAAGAGAATATGATTAGTATTTTTCATTTGAGAATGCTTGTTGTGTATGTGTTTTGCATGTTGAGACTTTTTATGGCATGTGGGCATCCTTTAGCATCCCCGCCGCCCCTGGGTTATAGCTGTGTCGATACCAGATTCAGATACCACCCCCAGCTGGGCGATGCCGTCTGCCTAGAGGACGATTATGGCTAACCACCATAATAACACGGTCCAGATTACCCTGCTTGCAGGGGTAGTTCAGTTCGCTCTGAGCAGAGCCAGATTACCCTGTTTACAGGGGCAGACTACTCTGTGCCAGCTTGTGGCCGGGGGCAGTTTCAGATACAGATTTTTTATAAAATTACCCTGTTGCGTGTTTACACCCAGGGGCAGTTTCAATCACAGATACAGCAGCAGATTACCCCGTTGAGTGCTTGCGCCTAGAGGCAGGAGTCTTCGGACTCAGACACAGTTCATTGTCAGAGGCCAAGGCCTGAGCTACGTACCCAAGGGGGCCGGTAGGAGGAGCTCACAGTTATCAGATGAGTGGAGTGACTTATTTTTGGTTGGTTAAGACCCGAGTAGGGGTAAATAGATTGTTCTGTTGGTTGGCACCTTCCGGCTTATGGGGGTCGGTCAGGTATTGTGTGTATTTATATGTATATCTATATGTGCTATTAGATACTAATAGACAATAGGACGACACGTCGTCAGGTACGCCCAGTTTAGTTACAGAATAGGTAAACTCTCCTCAGTTATCTTCTGCCAGATAGACTCAGCTACTTCCTTCTTATATGTCATGTTATTGTTGTTACCCATTTCAGTTGTATATTTCAGTTTGCTTTACATGCTCAGTACCTGTGGTACTGACGCCCGTAGGGGCCGCTGCATTGCTTGCCTGCAGGTACATATAGACGAGGAGTCGATCCCTCGTGATCCAGTCAGAAGAGTTATCAGCTCCTATCCTCCGGAGCTAGATAGTCGGAGGTTGCTCCTATTTCCTTTTTTATTACAGTTTGGGTAGGTCGGGGCCCTATCCCGACCATTCTATTATTACTTCCTAGAGGCTTGCAGTCTAATGTTCCCTGTGGTGGTGGAGCCGATCGTGTGGAGCCGTGCATGTATATATGTGTTTAGTTATTGATGTTGGCCGCGTGGGGCCTTCTTCTGGTTATAGTTAGTGACCTTGTCGGTCACAAATGTGAATAGCAGTTGCTTCGGATTATAGTGTCATTGTTCTGGTTAGCTGTTGTGCATTGCAGGTGGCTATAGGCCTAATCGGCTAGGGGCTGTATTAACAACCGCTATATAGCCGGTTCGTTTCTTGAAATAGAGCCAGAGTCAGCCAAAGCACCAGATGTGCTCAGGCTGGACCGTTTAGCAACCTAGAGTCTAGCAGGCACCAGGTGCCCGTCATACCCGCAAGGTGGGGTGTGACACCTTGTAGGCTGCGCACAGCTAAAATTTCGGGCCAAGCGGAGACGGTCACTCAAATCTCGAGAAATCCGTGAGCTAACACACACCAAAAATTGCGAAAATCATAAATTCTCATTTATGTGAAAAATGGTGATGCCGATCAAATAAAGTGATAGGGAGCTCGTCACCAGGCCTTGTAGACTGCGCACAACCAAAATTTGGGGCCTAACAGAGACTGTCAATCAAATCTCTTGTCCTCGATTGGTGATTAAATAAGCTAAAAAGATAGGGAAAGAGTTGCACTATCAAAATTGAAAGGTATAGACTGAAAAACTGACAAAGTGACTGAATCTAGACTGACATACATGATTCAACTGAATTCATGAAAAATACATGCATGTTATAACATGAAAAGAACTGAGAGACATGAACTTAATTCTCATTTATGCGAAAAATAGTTATGCCAACCCAAAAATTAATAGAGTGCTCGTTATCAGGCTTGGTAGGTTGGGCACAGCCAAAGTTTGGACTAAACGGAGAAGATCAATCAAATCTCCAGAAATCCGTGGGCTAACACACACCAAAAATCTTGAAAATCGTAAATTTTTATTTATGCGAAAAATAGTGATGCCGGCCAAAAAAATGATAGAGCGCCCATCACCAGGTCTGGTAGGCTTCGCACAGCTAAAATTATGGATCGAACAAAGACAGTCAATCAAATCTCCAAAAATCCATGGGCTAACACACACCGAAAATCTTGAAACTCGTAAATTCTCATTTATGCGAAATAGAGTAATGCCGGTCAAAAGAATTGATAGAGCGCTCATCACCAGGCCTAGTAGCTTGCGCACAACTAAAATTTGGGGTCGAACGGAGACGGTCAATCAAATCCAGACAAACCTGTGGGCTAACACACACCAAAATTCTTGAAAGTCAAAAATCTCATTTATGCGAAAACAGTAATGTCGGCCAAAAAAATTGATAGAGCACATGCCACTAGGCTGGTAGGCTGCACAAAGCCGAATTTGGGGCCTAATAGAGACGGTCAATTAAATCTCGATTAATCCGTGGGCTAACACACACTAAAAATTTTTAAAATCGTAAATTCTCATTTATGCAAAAAACAGTGATGCCGATCAAAAAATTGATAGATTGCTCGTCAGCAGGCCTATTGGCTGCGCACAACAAAAATTTAGGTCGAACGGAGACGACCAATCAAATCTCGATAAATCCGTGGGCCAACAAATATCAAAAATCTTAAAAATCGTAAATTCTCATTTATGCGATAAACAGTGATGCCAGCTAAAAAAATTGATAGAGCGCTCGTTGCTAAGCCTAGTAGGCTGCGTACAGCCAAAATTTGGGGCCGAATGGTGATGGTCAGTCGAATCTCAAGAAATTCATAGGCTAACACACACCGAAAATATTGAAAGTCATAAATTCTTATTTATGCGAAAAACAGTGATGTCGGTCAAAAAATTGATAGAGCGCACGTCATCATACCTAGTGGGCTGCGCGCAGCCAAAATTTGGGGTCGAACGAAGACAGTCAATCAACTCTCAAGAAATTCATAGGTTAACACACACCGAAAATCTTGAAAAATTGTAAATTTTTATTTATGCGAAAAAAAAGTGAAGCCGGCTAAAAAATTGGCAGAGCACTTGTCACCGGGTCCTGTGGGCTGTGCACAGCCAAAATTTGGGGCCGAACAGAGACGGTCAATCAAATCTAGAAAACTCCGTGGGTTAACACACACCAAAAATCTTGAAAATCGTAAATTCTCATTTATGCGATAAAAGTTGTGCCGTCCAAAAAAATTGATAGAGCGCTCGTCACCAGACCTGGTAGGCTGCGCACAGCCAAAATTTGGGGTCGAACGGAGACGATCTATCAAATCTCGAGAAATCTGTGGCTAACACACATTGAAAATCTTTAAAATCGTAAATTCTCATTTATGCGAAAAAAATATTGCCGACCAAAAAAATTGATAGAGTGCTCGTCACCATGCCTGGTAGGCTGCGGACAACCAAAATTTTGGATCGAACGGAGACGGTCAATCAAATCTCGAGAAATTTGTGGGCGTTACACCGAAAATCTTGAAAATTATAAATTCTCATTTATTCAATAAATAGAGATGCCGATCAAAAAAATTGATAGAGCACTCGTCACCAGGCCTTGTAGGCTGCACACAGCCAAAATTTGAGGCCGAACGGAAACGGTCAATCAAATCTTTAGAAATTCGTGGGCTAACACACACTGAAAATCTTAAAAATCGTAACTTCTCATTTATGTGAAAAACAGTGATGTCGGCCAAAGAAATTGATAGAGCACTCATCACCAGGCCTAGTAGGCTGCGCACAACCAGAATTTGGGGCGGAACGGAGACGGTCAATAAAATCTTGAGAAATTCATGGTCTAACACACACCAAGAATTTTGAAAATCGTAAATTCTCATTTATGCAATAAATAGTAATTTCAGCCAAAAAAATTAATAGAGCGCTCGTCACCAGGCCTTGTAGGTTGCGCACAATTAAAATTTAAGGCCAAATGGAGATGGCCAATTAAATCTCGAGAAATCCGTGGACTAACACACAACGAAAATCTTGAAAATCGTAAATTCTCATTTATGAAAAAAATAGTGATGCCGGACAAAAAAATTGATAGAGCGCTTGTTACCAGGTCTGGCAGGCTGGGCACAACCAAAAATTGGGACTGAATGGAGACAGTTAATCATATCTCAAGAAAATCCGTGGGCGAACACACACCGAAAATCTTGAAAAATCATAAATTTTTATTTATGAGAAAAATAGTGATGCCGATCGAAAAAATTATAGAGTGTTCGTCACCGGCCTGTTGGCTGCGCACAGCCAAAAAATAAGGCCGAACGGAGACAGTCAATTAAATATTGAGAAATATGTGGGCTAACATACACCGAAAATCTTAAAATCAGAAATTCTCATTTATGCTAAAAATAGTGATGCTGACAAAAAAAATGATAGAGCATTCAACACCAGGATTGGTAAGCTGCGTACAGTCAAAATTTGGGGCCAAATAGAGTCAGTCAATCAAATCTCGAGAATTCCGTGAGCTAACACACACCAAAAATTTTAAAAATAATAAATAGTCATTTATGCAATAAATAGTGATGCCGGCCAAAAAAATTGATAGAGCGCTCGTCACCAAGCCTTGTAGCTGCGCACAGCTAAAATTTGGGTCCGAATGGAGATGGTCAATCAGATATCGAGAAATTCGTGGGCTATCACCCAACGAAAATCTTGAAAATCTTGAAAATCTTAAATGCTCATTTATGTCAAAAAATAGTGATACTGACCAAAAAAAATTGATAGAGTGCTCGTCACCAGGCCTGGTTGGCTGCGCACAGTTAAAATTTGGGGCCGAACGGAGACGGTCAATCAAATCTTGAGAAATCCGTGGGCTAACACATATCAAAAAATTTAAAAATCGTAAATTTTTATTTATGTAAAAATTAGTGATGCCGGCTAAAAAAGTGGATAGAACGCTCGTCACCAGGCCTTGTAGGCCGCGCACAGCCCAAATTTGGGACCGAACGGAGACGGTCAATCAAATCTCGAAAAATCCGTGGACTAACACACATCAAAAATCTTGACTAAGTTTCGATATTATATTAATGCAATATGCTAAATATGATCTACAATTACAAGTATTTTATAACTACTATAATTAAATTTATCATTTTTCAGGTATAATATATATATTTAATATATTAATCTATTATATGAATTTATAACTCTCATTTTTATTATTTAAGCAAATACTGCGTGTTTTTAGCATTAATTACTATTTTTTAATAATATATATAGTTTTTGTATGTATTTTGTCCGAATTAATTGACTACGTAAACAATACACGTATATTGAAAATGAAAGAACAAATACTTTTTTTTCCCTTTATATTCTAATTTCTATTGCAACATTATACTCCCTACGTTCCATTTTAATTGTTAGGTATACTAAGAATAACTGTTTTAAAATATTTGCTAGTTTCAAAATTCAAGAGATAATTGACCATGTTTTTTCAATTCTACCCTTAATATTTAAAATCATTGTAAAATATTAAAAAAATTTATTATTGTATGTTTTCAAAAAATTAATAGGGTTATAATAGTCAAATTACCATCCCTATTAATTTTTTCTTAATGAGTGTGTCAATCTTATCCTATCAATTAAAATGAAACAGAAAGTATATTTCATTCTTTTTGAATAAATTGTTTATACTCGACCATGTACGACGCCCGTACACTAAACTAATCCTTATAAATATGTTGCCATTCTGCATGATTGAGTACCTCATGAGTCCAAAAATGACACAAGTATATAGCAAATTAGTCGACAAAAAAGGGTACCAAGTTTGAAACTCTTGATGCACAAATTAGTGGACAAACTTGTATCATATCACGTGGAAACCTCTTTCCTGGTTACAGAAAACCATTTCGCTCGTTTGATGAAAACTCTCATGAACCAATTTGTTGATTTAAGCTATATCAAATCATCACCTATTGGAATAAGTTCCAAAATAATTTTCTCTATCGAAATTGGAGCACGAGTTTATCATATTCTTTTTTAAAGTAGAATCAATGACGGATGCCACATATCGAGAATTCATTAACATGTAGAACCTATATATGGTGATGTATCTTGTAAAATAAACACACTGTTAGTAAAAAGAATCACCTGTAGCGTATTATTATTTATGAGGATTACATTCATATTTGAACTTAGTTAAAAGTAGGGGCACACATACAATGACGACGACAAGCATTTTTCATAGATAAAATTCTCTCTTAAAGATTTTTAAAGTAATATATAAATACCTCGTAAAAGTTCTATCAATGCACGCTTTCTCTCATTTTAATAATTTTTAATTAATGTATAAAGGTTAATTTTTTTTCTAAAAAAAAATATATAATTTAGTTCTAAAAAGTATAGTTCATGTTTTGACTATATATAATAACATAGAGCATAATTTTCATAATTAAAGTTTGTAAAGTATAATTCATGTTTTGACTATATATAATAACATATTCAACATAATTTTCATAATTAAAATTTGTGGAGCATAAGATGTATGTATATCTTATAAAAAAATTTAATATTTAAAAATTTAAAATTGATTAAGAGATTACCTTTTAATAAATAATTGCACGTTGAATAAAATTATACTTATAACGAAAAGTTATTTTATATTTAGAATTTTGAAAATATAATTAAAAAAATGATCTGGTATATAAATCATCCTAATATTATTGGATCTGAAAAATGATGGCACCTCAAGAAGTGTGATAAAATAGCCTACCTAATGCAAATATTACTGATTATTTTCACTAATTTTGATGAGTCTTTCTTAGTTGGCATAACAATTCTTTAATTGCCAATTACAAATAAATAATGCATATGTGATATGATATTAACTTATTAGTGCTAAAATAAGCTAGTAATAAATCACAATATGATTTCATAAAGTGCTAATTGTTTAAATGAATAAATTATATTATATATTCTAATGTACTTACAACTTTGTGTAGCAATGCATCTTCATAATAATAAAATTTATATTAAATGTCAATAGGTTAATTATGCGTTATTTCTAAAATATTTTTGTTTAATGAAATAAATATTAAAATAAATTAAAGAAAAACTACTAAATTATATAAAAATTTTAAGTATGATCATTTATCAATTTAAAATTTATACTTTTTTTAAAAAAATTTTATATTATCACATTAACACATTTTTAAAATATTATTTATATTATTTTTAAAATTTTATTCTTATATATTAACCCTAGTTATTTGTAACTTAAGCGGTGACAGTGCTTCGCTATAACCATGCTTAGTGGCAGTGCTTCGTTATATCCAATTCCAACACCACTTTGGTGTAGTTATTCTCCTTTAAAAGAAAGGTTTATATTTTTCCTTCTCTCTCTATAGACTTCCTATATTTCTCTCTTTTCGGTGAGTTTTTCTTCTTTCTTAAAAGTTTTGCTTACTTTCTGATTTTAGTCCTGTGTTCCTTGTTTATGTCTATGTTTTACCTTTAGGTCTCTAAAGATGGACACTATTTTTATTTTATTTTTTTCATGTTAAAAGAATTATTAAATTTCATATAGTTATTGTATACTTATTATTTAAAGAGTCTATTTAGATTTTGAAAATATGTGAACTAATATTTTTCACTGATTAATCACTTTCTTTTTACTTTCTCGCTACTGTGTGTATTGCTTGTTTCTTCCTTCACATAAACAACATAATCAACTGAAACAGATCTGAAAAGTGAAAATATTTACTAGGTGGTTCTCTTTTTTCTTTTTTCTCAATTTTGTAACTCTTTTACAGAAAAAGACAAGGATAAAGCAGAGGAAAGAACAATAAGAATGGAGGAATTGGAGCATAATCAATTCTACCATTGTAATACCTTGAAAGTGCCTAAAATTAGACGCAAGATCAAAAACGAAAGTTGGCTGAAAAGTGAAAAAAAATGTGCAGGACGGACGATGTAATGACTCGTTGTTGGGAATCACTTGTTAGCAGTCGTTGTTGGTATGTGACACTGGCAGTTGGGGATGCCATGGGTCATCCTATGACCTGTGGTGGGATACAACGACCTGTGGTAGCCAGTCGTTTTTTGGAGTATCAGATTTTTAGTGGACTTGACGGATGGAGACCACGAATCTTTAGAAGCAACCATGAGTCATGGTGAGACTCGTTGTGAGGGAAGTTCAAAATTTTCAGGAAGCTAACGACGGTTCATCCTACGACCCGTTAGATGATACCACGACTCGTCCTGTTGAGTCGTGGCTAGAATCTAAAGTCAGGTATTGAGAAGTGCAGACAACGGATCATACCACGAGTTGTGGTAGCATCCAACAACACGTAGGTACGCCCGTGGGATGGGCCAGTGCAGTTTTCAGGGTGATTTCATTAAGGGTATTTTCGACTTTTCTAAGCTTTAGGCCCCTAAACTACGTCATTTTATATATTTTTCTGGAAATGATAAGATAGGTTAAGTCTCTCTAATCATATTCACTCCCGTGCATGCAAATTAAGAAGAATTAAGAGAGATCAAGCTTATTCCCAAGCTTTTCTCCATCAATTCTCCCTTGGGCTTTCAAAGAACCTTAAAAACTTATCTTACCCAAGTATGTAGGGCTACGAATGAGTGTTTTCGTTCACACCCATGCTCACTCTCTATTAATTTATGAAAAATCTATCAAATATCTCATGAGGTTTTAATTCAAATCTTGTGGATTTTTAATGACTTACCAATGGGTTGTTCTAAATTGTGATTTACATTATATTTTATGAATTTTGATCAAATTTTACAACTATTTTAATTATAAAATTGATTTCAATTTCTACTAAATTGAGTCTAATTATGTATGATTTATGATGAATTTGTCACGACCCGAATGTACACCCGGATCATAGACACAGGACAAGGGACCCCGAGAGGCCCCAAGTCGACCCATGGCACATGCATACAGCTAGTCTCATTCAAATAAGCGGAATGATAATCATAAAAACATAGCGAAAACGTAATTATAGCATAACATGGGAAATACTGTACATGTACAGAGTTGAGCACTACATACTTGTCTGAAAGCCTCTAATACATAAGATGGGTTGACGGGACAACATTCCCAACTAACCCGACCAATACTGAAATATAAACAATATGAAATTCTATCAAACGGCCCTCGAAACATGAGGACTCACCAATAAGCTGAAAGCGTAGGCTGAGATGGACTAAGGATGAGGATGAGCTTGGGATCTGGACCCTATATCATGAAACGATACAACATAGAAAGTATGCGGTCAGTACGTGGAATGTACCGAGCATGAAAGGTAAGTAAAACAAACATTTAAAAGTAAAACAAAACTCATAAGTAACATAAGAGAAGGACATCATGCATATAGCATAAACTTCGTAAGAAAACATAAGGCTCAAGGCTTTCAAATAATTCGTAAAGCGTTCATAAACATAATTGTAAATAAACTTTTCAGACATAACTTGAGCCAATAACATAAATATAACAATGCATAAAACATGCGGAACAATGGGAGGATTCGTCATAACCGACACCATCATGATAGAGCCTTTCATGATGCCCCACTGTCTTGCTCAAGTGGGCAGAGCCGACCCTGGCTTGCCAGGCGAGGGTCGTGCATAAGGTGTGATATCACATTTGAGGGATCATTATCAATACAACGTATCATTAGAAACTCACGGTGGCACGTGGTTATGAGACACCGGCGTAGTCCAATGAATGTCGGGTTGCTCGATGCTAGACACAGCTCCCAAAAAATGCATATAGGCTCATGCATAAATCAATAACATCATGCATTAAGATTCATTGGCTAAAATATAACATTTATCATCATTGATCCCCTTTAAACGTGCTTAGCCAAGAATCAAGCCCTTTCATCGGCCAACATCATAAATCAATAAATCATGCAATTCATTTCATAAATTGTAATTCATTCTTCAACATGTGGGCGTTGCCCAATACATCATCATATTCAATTCTTTCAAAACATGCTCATAAACGCGGGTAGCTTGAAAATCATGCTTTTCTACCATCAATAAACTAGAATTATAGAATAGTCATCTTAAATCATAACTTCCATGAACTTTCCTCAAATGGGCATTTTTAGATTCAAAAGATTAAAACATGATTTGAAGAAAATAATAATAAAACCTGCCCATCATTCATATTTTGATAATTACATCAATCATATTAGACCCATAAAGAGAAATCACATTTTCATGCATTTGAGTAAAACCCCATAGACTTGGATAGGAGGAATCATGACTTAAATCGAAATTGGGCATGGGTGAGGAAGCATTTGACCTATTTTAAAATCCTGCATACCTGGGAATGAATGGACTTAAAGTTTCTTGAACACCCACAAATAAATTGATGAAAATTTGGGAAAGAAGGCCTTGAATCTCTCAAAAACTTCTCTAAGCTTTTGCATGAGAATGGGCATGCATAAAGTCCTTAACCAATCTTATCTAAATCAGAAACATATCCAAACGACATAGTTTAGGCCTTAGGGACTTAAGAAATCATGAAAACACCCTTATTAAAACACTGGAAATTTCTGGTCGCCAGCCCTCACGAGGGACCTAACGGGTAGTTGCCACAGGGAACGACTCGTGGCCATGGTCCATTGAGTCCACTGCCCAAACATCCAAGGGAACCCCACGGGTGACTTCACGAGTCGTGAGGTCAGACCACGACTCGTGGTCACCTTCCGTGGCCTACAATACCCATCCCGACCTGCCAAAATATCCAAGGTAGACCACGGGTAACCTCACTGGTCGTTCTGTGACCTGGTGCGAATTTTCAGTTTTTCTCCATTTTTACTTCCAGGTCTGATCCTTGGGTTCCCAGGGTATAACATAATTGATTTATGATCTTTACTTAATTTGTTCATATTTATAAACCTTGCATGATTGATGATTCAAAATATGGATTTATTCAGATACCCATTATGATTTGATGATTTATAAGGTATATGTATGATTTATAAGTATGCATGAATCCTATGATTTATGAATTATGTTTTGCCAACTACGGGCCTTATGTCATGGCTAATTCACATATGTACAAATATGTTTATGATTATCACGATTTAACTAGTCCATGAATTCATGCATATTATACTATGAGCATTATATATGTTTTGGGAGTAGTATCTAACACCGAGTAGGTTTGGGGCCTAGGTTTTTTCCCAGATCTCATAAACTACGTGCCACCGTAGGTATGTTGGTACCTCCTTTGTGACTTTCCTTGGCCCAAATGGCCCTTTTCATGGTGATATCACACATTCATAGTTCTATCCTTAGCAAGGTACAGACACCCTCTTGACTAGGGTTACAAGTCGGACTCCATGTGTGCTCATATGTGGAATGTCGGTTAAGAGAATCTCCCAAACTTCCTCGCGATTTATGCATGCTTATGATTATGTATATTGGCTCAAGTTATGTTCGATACAACTTTTCTCTCATGATCATGATTACGAATGTATTATGAATGTTTCGAAAATCTTGAGCCTTATATTATGTTACGATATTTATGATATGAGCATGGTGTCCTACTCTTATGATGTTTTATGAGTTTTTACGTATTTTAAATGTCCATTTTACTTACCTTGCATACTCAGTATATTTCACGTACTGACCGCATACTTTCTATGATGTATCGTTTCATGATACAGGACCCGGCTCTCAGGATCATCTCCATTCTTAGTTCATCCCGAAGTTACTATCAACTTTATGGTGAGTCCTCATTTTTCGAGGGTCGTATGACTAGAAACATATGATGTTATTTGTTTCAGTTCTTTTGTCGGGTTAGTTGGGAGTGTTGTCCCATCAACCCAACTTACATGATAGAGGCTTTCAGACCGCATGTAGTACTTAGCTTGTATGTATGTCTAGTGCTTCCGAATGTTATAATATGCTATGATACATTTACGTTTCCGCTATGTCTTATATTTAGTCTTCCGCTTAAAGTGAATGAAATTAGATATTCTTATGCCATGGGTCGACTTGGGATCTCTCGGAGTTCTTTGTCACGTGTTACGATCCGGGTCTACGTTCGGATCACGACAAACAAAGTCATGAAAGATGGTACAAAGCTTAAAGGAAATAGTTAATTGTCCTGAAGTAAGATCTACGTCATGCTCAAAGAGCGTAAAATGGACCCTAATGAAGCCATCACTAGGCTTCTTACTCAAGGTGAGTTTTAAAACTATAAACCCTTCAAACTTAACTCCTTTTTTGGTTCTTTTTGTAAATTAATTTGTGGCTATTGGGGATTTTCTGATCCTTTAGTTTTGTAGGCATGAAAAATATGATCTTTTTGTTTTCAGATAATATAGTACCCTAGTGAAGGGGTGAATTGATTTCTTACTCAAGATCCCTTGAGTTTAAGTTATAAACCTTTTAAACTAAGTTACTCCTTTGTAATTAACTTTTGTGTATTGGGTATTTTTGGTCCTATAGTTATATGTCCTTGAAAAATATAATATTTCAGTTTTCAGATTATAGAGTACCTTAATAAAGCTATCAATTGGCTTCTTACTTAAGTTTCCTTTGAGTTTAAACTATAATCTTTAAAGGTGAACTCTTTTTTTTTTGGATGGGGGGAGGGGTAAATTTTCAGAATTAATTTATGTTTATTTTGGATTTTTCTGTTCTTCAGTGTTGTGTGCATGCAATTTTTTAGTTTTAAGATTATATGCCGTCAATTGGCTTCTTACTCAAGGTCCCTTTAGGCCATAAACCCTTGAAACTGAACTCTTTTTTTATTATAATAGTTCATAATTTTCTGGCTATTATGGATTTTTTGGTTCTTTAGTTTTGTCTTCATGGAATTTTTATTCTGAACTCTTTAGTACACTAAGGAAGCCGAAAATATGCTCCGATATACACAAAAAGTTTAATTTTTTGCAGCGCACAAGAGTTCATGCTATATTTTTTAATAATTATATTAAAATATGAAAATAATATTTACAACAAGACAAGATCTGTTACAATATAAATGGACGCAATAATAGTGTTAATTCTAATTTTGTATCAGTAAACAAGAAGATTGAGGTTGGATTCGATGACAACACTAATAGTCGGGGAATGAAACAATCACTTTTATACTGTTACTTTTTCAAATAATTTTATTTCGTTTGAATATGCAATACAATCTTCCGATGAAACAATCTTTAATAATTTCTTTATACTCCATCAACTAATCTGATATTCACTATATCCATAATATTTTATTCCTATTTACTGAATAAAATTGGCACACCCCACCTTGGGGGGCATGACTGGCACCTGGTGCCCGACTAGGACCTGAACTGCTGAGCTGACTGAGCCTAAGCACTTCTGGTGCAGGGCTGACTCTAACTCTGGAATCAAGAAAACAACGAGTTATATAACAGTTGTAAATACAACCCCCGGCCGACAAGGCCTATAACCCTTGTGAAAAATAAACAGTTAATCAGTGACAAACAATCATAGGGAGTCCCATGCAGCCGACAAGGCTACCATGATATCTAGTTATAACTGAAAGGTAAGATCAGATGCTAAACAAGGCTCCACACAGCCAACACACATAATCTAAAACACATATGGGCCCCACATGGCCGACATCATCTAACCACAGGGAAGTAACACAATCTGCAAGCCTCTAGGAGTAATAAGATGGTCGGGACAGGGCCTCGGCCTGCCCATACTGTACAAACAAAAGAAAATAAACCTCAATCACACAAGCTCCGAAAGAAGGGAGCTGACGGCTCTATACGGCTGAGTGGAGCTACGAGGGGACCTTCTCCTCGTCTATCTGCACCTACAGGCAATTAATGAAGCACCCCAGAAAGTGCGTCAGTACAATATGTACCAAATATATATGGCAATAGATAAACTGAATAGGTCTAGAAGTAAATAAAAAGAAGAGCTGAAAGATTAACCTGTACGCCTGTTGATTCATAATCTGCATCTAACTGACACTGCATGTACATAAGCTAAGACTCCATACTTATATACTTATACACTACAACTAGCAGACAAGAATTCATACAAGAACCCCACCTGGCCCCCATAAGCTGGGAGGTACAATCAGCACAGAACAACTCATTCAGGCCCCCATAAGTCCTAACGAGCACATATCAATCTATAAACCCCTACTCAAGTGTCTACAACTCTATTGGTACTGTAGCCAACCTACCGGTCCCCTGGGTCTACAACTGGGCCCGCTTGGCCCCTGAACTGTAGTTGTGTCTGCCTCTCGAGGACTCCTAATCTCTACACCCCGGGCGTAAATGCTCGACGAAGGTGTGTGAAGGCCAACCACGGCAATATGAGGATCTGGATCCCCATCTTCGTCCCTTGCGGACGACATGCTGCTCCGTAGAGCGACGTATCCTCGCCCCTGGCGGGAGAGTCGACACAGCTATAAACCTTGGGGCGGTTATGGAAGGCTTCTAACTGAGGGCAACCCCAACCCAGATGCTATACTGACTTATCAATCTATTTGTATAACGAGAGCGTATCTGGCCTTTTGGGACTCTTGCTAATGCTACTCGCTTCTGGGATAATCTGTATGGTTGTCTGTAGGCACACCATGTGCACGTATTTGATCAGAGGATCCTGATAGTGATCATGATCTCTAATAGTTTTGGGATGAATAAAGCAAGGTCTGAAGTGGCCTAACAACACTCTGAATGTCCCACTCGGACCTCTATAACCCATGAATAACTGCGGGGTTGCAGATAGCTAACTACTTTATTCTTCTAATTAAACAACTATAGGGCTGGGCTTGGTCGAACTTGCTTCTACGCGATCGATCCCTGGTCCTCCATAGGGAGCTTACCTATCTCCTTAACTTGTGGTAACCACTGTACTAGCAGAGTACTACTGACACCTTAGGCCTTGTCTGAATCCACTCGGATCTATATTACTATTCTTGGCAATTCTCAGTCTTATGGGAAATTCTATATAGACTGGCCCTCTCCTAGCACTCTGTACCTGAATACCTTATGAGAACCGGCTAGGGTGTTGGCCCATCGCTGACTACTGATGTGGACCCCTCCTTGGGGTATCCACGGGTTTATCTGACTTGGACGACAGGGCTGGCTTGCTAGGCATCCTATATGATAACTGTTAGGTTGACTAAGACTGACAATCACTGATAAGGCTAAAGGGGTGGCAGGCGATCACTCAATACACTGGAGAACCCTGGTGTCGCTAACTCTAGAATATACCTATTCTGTCTCTATTTCTTGTTCTGGAACATGCGATAACGTCAATGACCTCTAGGGATGCTTTCCTGCCAATACGGGCACCAACTAGTCGTTAGACCGCCTAACTGCGCCCATACCATTTATCCAACTGATTCAGGCCAATAAATCTTGCGAGCTTCTGAAGTCTAGGCCTGGCAAAAAACATATAAGTCTATCATCACAATAAACTGAGAGCTAAAAGAGCTTCTATAGCGTTCATAACGCGAATCATATTTAACCTTCTCCCTTTCAGCGAGGGGTCCTGCAGTACGATCTGTACACGTTTTCTAGCAGCTAACCAGAATTTATGTAACTGTAATCCCTATTAGCAACTACTCGCAACATATCTGATATTTATATATGTATATCCATAACAACTAATTACAACATATCGAATTGCAATCTAATGGTAGCAATAGTCTGAAGCATCTAAAATCGTTATTTCTATTCGAGAACATAAGTCGTAACACTGTACGACAAGGATACTTACCGAGAGTTAAGCCTTACATACCTCGTTCACCGCTTTCTAACTAACTGATGAGTATCAGCTCGTATTCAACTGCCCTTCTCCACTGTAATAATATTAACGGAAGAATAGGGCCAACTTTGTTACTGAATTCGAAGAAAATAATAACTTTTATATATATATATACTAACTATACTTCAACTTATCCAAAGACGATCAAAAACTCGTAATTTCTCGGGAATATAGAAGGGAGAAATACTTACTTTAAGTCTGATCGTATTGACACTAGTTTGGAGCAATTCCAACAACTTTGGCTCGGCTGAACGACGATTCGCCGGGCGAATTTTACGAAACTAACTCTGTAGAAATGCTCCCTACAACTTTATACTTCGATAATTGAAGTTAATTTGGATTTGGACGGCGTTTAGCGGCGTAATCAGATGAAAATTAAATGTTCTCCCTCGTTCTCACCTTTGCTGGTCGTGGTTTACTTGAGAAATAACATGAAATCTAAGGGTGAGGTCTATATATACTTGAAGCAGCATACAAGGCAATGTGGCACGCTAGCCAACGCACTGATTCTGCTCCGTGCCATGTTGGCTAACGCGGAGGAGCATCTCCGTGCAACTTTGCCCCTCTGGGCAGCTTGGTTCGGCCTCCTCTCGCGAAATTCCAACTTAGCACTCGTTCGGCCTTTCCCCCGGCCCTTTTCTCGTACGTATAGCACTCTAAAACTCTCAATCAACCTGCGAATAGGCCGACTAAACGCTAGAAACTTACGAGGTGTAACAAAAATATTCTTTATAAATATAAGCACAAAGGTCCTTAAAAATATCGATTGAACTTTTTGCCCTTCATTAAAAGATTTCACAATAGACAAAATTTTCAATTCCACAATAGACAAAATTTTCATTTATTATTTTTCTCAATTAAATATTATTTAATTATTATAGATCTTTTCTAATTTATAAAAGGTAAAAATTTTAATATTTAATATTTAAATATCACGCCCCGCCGTGGGAGGCATGACTGGCACCTGGTGCCTTCCTAGGACCTGGACTACTGAACTAATTGAGCCTAAGCACTTCTGGTGCAAGGCTGTCTCTAACTATGAAATCAAGAAAACGACGGGCTATATAGCGGCTGTAAATACAGTCTCCGGCCAACAAGGCCTATAGCCACCTGTAAAAGATAAACAGCTAACCAGAACAACCAACTATAAGAAGTCCTATACGGGCCGACAAGGCCACCATGATGTCTAGTTATAACTGAAAAATGAAATCTGGCGCTAAACTGATTTGTGACCGGTAAGGTCACCAACTAACAACTGAACAAGGCCCCACACGGCCAATACATACAATCTGAAACACATGTATGGCCCCACACGGTCGATACATCTAACCACAAGGAATATAATACAATCTGCAAGCCTCTAAGAATAATAAGATGGTCAGGACAGGGCCCCGGCCTACCCATACTATACAATCAAAAGGAGAGTAAACCTCTGTCTTTCAAGCTTCGGATGAAAGGAGTTGAAGGCTCTGTATCGCTAACTGGAACTACGAGGGATCTGCTCCTCGTCTATGTACACCTGCAGGCAAGTAATGCAGCGCCACGAACGGGCTTCAGTACCACAGGCATTGAGTATGCAAAGCAATAGCTGTAAATATCTGAAGGTAAATAATAAAGCTGGCAGTAATTAAAGTAATAGGAAATAGACTGAAACTGACTGAAATAGTGGGATCAGGGTTAAACATAACTGTACTGAGAAGAGTAGGAGTTATACCTAATAACATAACATTATACTGTTTATCTATCAATAACTAAAGCATCATAACAAACCTTACCTGGCCCCCATAAGCCGGAAGGTGCAATCAACACAAAACAACCCACCAAGGCCCCCATAAGCCCCTAGTGAGTACATCTCAATCTATTTACCCCTATCCCGGGTCATACCATATCACCTAGTAGCTATAAGCATCCTGCCGGTCCCCTGGGTATGCAACTTGGGCCCGCTGGGCCCCTGACTATAATTGTACCTGAGTTCGGAGGACTCCTGAAATCTGCACCCCGGGCGCAAGCGCTCGACAGGGGGTGTGGTATCTTTATAGTGCTAATCAGCATAATATGAGGAGCTGGTTCCCCATCTTCGTCCCTGGCGGACGGCATGCCACTCCGTAGAGCGACGTATCCTCGCCCTCTGGCGGACGAGTCGGCACAGCTATTAACCCTGGGGCGGTCACGGAAGCTGTACAGATCATCCAGCCCAAAACAATATAATCAAGTCTCAACTGATATTAATAACTGCACACAATTACATACTCCTGACATGCTTTACTTAGAGTCATCCTGGATTATTATGCTGGAGAAACTGACAAATAAATCTATCTGTATAGCGAGAGCGTATCTAGCCTTCTGGGCCTCCTGCTGATGCTACTCGCTTCTGGGATAATCTGTATGACTGTCTACACACCATGTGCATGTATTTGATCAGAGGATCCTGATAGTGATCATGATCGCTAATAATTTAAGCTGAATAGAATGAGGTCTGAAGTAATCTAACAATGCTCTGAATGTCCTACTCGGACATCTGTAACTTATGCACAAATGTGGGGTACGGATAGCTAACTATTGTATTCTTCTAATTAAGCAACTATAGGGCTGGCCCTCTCTTGGGACTTTGTACCTGAATACTTTAAACGAACTGACTAGGGTGCTGGATCGTCATTGACTACTCATATGGACCCTTCCTTGGGGTACCCACGGGTTTATCTGACTGGGATGACTGGGTTGGCTTGCTGTGTGTCCTACAATATAACTGTTAGGTCGACTAAGATTGACAATCACCGATAAGGCTGAAAGGACGATGTACGATCACTCAACACACTGGAGAACTCTGGTGTTGCTAACTCTGGAATATACTTATTTTGTCTTTATTTCTGGTTCTGGAACGTGCGATAGCGTTACTAGCCTCTAGTGATGCTTTCCTGCCGATACAGGCGCCAACTGGTCATTAGACCACCTAACCGCGCCCATACCGTCTAACCATCTGATTAGGATACTAACTCTTACGACCTTCTGAAGTCTAGGTCTGGCAACAAGCATATAAGTCCATCATCACAATAAACTGAATAGAGTTCCTATAACGTCATACATGAATCACATTTAACCTGCCCCTTTTTAGCGAGGGGTCTTGCAGTACGATCTGTATTTACTTCCTAGCAACTAACCAGAATCTGTGTTATTGTAATCCCTATTAGCAGTCACTCACAATATATATATATAGTATTTCTATATATATATATCAATAACTACATGTGATACATACTGAATATGATAATAATTTCTGACATGCCTTACTGAGTTTCATACTAAGCGTGATATAATATTTCTGAAACACCTTACTGAGATTTACACTGTTTTACTATACTGGAGAAGCTAACTTGCCGAAAGAGACTGTCTTTACATACCTCGACTGCTGGTTTACCGATTAACTGGCGAGGCTCAGTTAGTATTCAACTATTCTGCCCAACTGAAATTATATTCACGAAAGAATAGAACAAACTTCAATATTATACTGGAAGAAGACAATGTATAAGTCTATATACTGACCATTCTTCGACTTATTGAAGAACGATGGAAAACTCGTAATTTCTCGAAACTCTAGAAGGGAGAAATACTCACTTTAAGCCTGGGGGTATATTAACACTAGTCTGGAGCAATTCCAATCACTTTGGCTCGGCGGGACGACGATTTGCCAGGCGAATTTCACGAAACTAACTCCGTAGAAATGCTCCCTGCAGCTTTATACTTCGGTACCCGAGGTTAATTTTACTTTGGACAGCGTTTGACGGCGTAATCAAACTAAAATTTATGTTAACCCTTCGTTCCTCTCTAGTTCTGATCGTTTAACTTACGAAATGAAATGAAAATGAAGGGTGAGACCTTTATATACTTGGAGGCCGAAGCATGGCAACGTGGCACGCTGGCCATTGCGCCAATGTAGCTCCGTGGCACGTTGGCCATCGCGGAGGAGGGGCCCCCGTGCCACGTTGCCCCTCTGGGTAGCGCGGTTCGGCCTCCTCTTGCGAAAATCCGATTTGGCACTCGTTCGGCCTTTCCACAGGCCCTTTTCTCGCACGTATAGCATTTAACTCTCAATCAACATGCGAATAGGCCAACTAAGTGCTAGAAACTTATGGGGTGTAACATTAAAATTGACTAGAATTTTGTTTCTTAAATCTTTCCTTATTTGAACTATATTAAATATCCTAACATTTAAGATTTTAAAATTTTTCTTCTTAGACCTTTCTATATATATAAACACATTTTAAGTAGTTTCAATTAATTGAGTGTTCTTACTGTTCACTCTCTTTAGTTAAATCTACACTTTTTTTTCGTTTTAATTTATGTGAAGTGTTCGACTAAATATATAAATTAAGAGAAAGAGAAAAAATATTGAGCTGAAATATTTAAACTTAAGTTTAAAATGAAATATTTAAAATAAAAAGTTTAAAAATTAAGTCATCACTAAATATTTTTCTGATATTTAGGATTTTATAATTAACTAAGTTTTATGTATTAAATTCTTTCTTATTTGAAATGTATAAAAAAAAATATTAATATTTTGATATGCATATAATGCATGTATTTAATTGCTCATGTAAGAGCAAACGATCTTTTTATCTTTCAATCAAACGTTAGTTATATTATGTTTTTGTTTATTGAAACAAGAATTAGAACAAAGTAAAGAAAAAACTACTACATTAGATCAAACTCTTAAATATAATCATTTATCAATTTTAAAATTCATAATTTTCTTTCTAAATTCTTATATTGTTACACAAACACATCTTTTAAATATTATTTATACTATTTTTATAGATTTATTCTTATTAATATAAAGGGCGCGCGAGGCGCGTACATTTAGACTAGTTAATTAAAAAGGATGAGAAGTTATAGAAAAATTAAAATAGCAAATTCTCAATTTATTTCAAAGTCTTAAATATTAATTAATCCATAATTTTTTTTAAAATGATCTTATTCCTTTATTAAGATAGCTAAATCGAATCAACATTGTCGTTTTCAGAAATTTAATTATTTTTTATATTTATTTTGTAATTTAAATATATTATTTAGTAATATTTTATGTATTTTTTTAAAAGTTATGTACTCAATGTTATTAATTAATGTGGTATATATGTACAAAGTAGGTATATTAAATTAGCTTTAAAAATAAAAATAAAAACCGAAATCAAAAAGAAAAATCAAATATCAAATTAATTATTCGACGAATTTTTTGATTTTTCCATATGTATGCCGAGGCAATATCTCATATGGTCACTCAACTAAGAGTATTTCTCTCATAAAGTCATCTTAACTTTGTTTTATAACTTAAAAGTCACTCAACTAAAGATATTTCTCTTAGAAAGCCACTCAATTAGGATATTTCTCTCGGGAAGTTACTAAACTTTATTTTATAACTCAAAAGTCACTCAACTAAAGGTAGTTCTCTCAGAAAGTCACTTAACTATTCATATTTCACTTAAAAAGTCACTCAATCAATTTAAATAATTTTTTCATTAAATTTCTTAACATGAAATTTTTATTTAAAACTAAACTTTTAAGAAATAAAAAATATCTATTTTAACAATTTTATTGACGCAACCAACTTGATACAGCCCACTAAAATTATATAGGTCAAATATACATTTATCAAGACCCTTTTATTTTAAAAAATTTACGTGGTAACTCATTTTCTAAAAATTAATTGCATTTATATCATAACTTTTTAAATTTTTCAATTTTTTTATATAGTTAATAAATTTAAATGTGAATAATGTCCAAAATGATCAGGAATTAGTTTATTTTTAATTCTTATTAATCACATCTCTTTATCTCTCCATAAATAATGAATCAATTTTTGTTGTTAATATTTTATAGCTCGTTCTTTCATTAAATTAGGAATTGAATACTAAAATAGCTTCTTCAATTTTTCTCAAAGAGCATATTCTGATTTATTTTAATGGTATAAATAAAACATAGTAATATTTTCTTAGAATATGCATGATTGTGATTTATTATATTTAAAATATTGTCAAAATTAATGGTATGTTTAAACAATAAAACATTTATATTGAAAAATATGTCATAATTATGAAAATATTAAAAAAAAAATTATTGGCATCAATATATATTAATGTTGTTAAATATTTAAACATAAAAAACTCATAAATAAAAAAGCACAAATAATTAAATTTGTGCATGTTTAAATAGTATGGATTATACAAAAGAAAAAAAAAATCAGCAGCAACATCCTTTATTTAATTATTTTTTTCTTAGGAGATAAAAATAATAATTTAGCTTATAAGAAGTGAAGTTTTAGGTTAACAATGGGGGTTACGTTTGGGTGGGATATGCTACAGAAGCACTTTTTTTTGTGCTAAATTGATATAGTATTTTTTATGCTAAAAATATGTAATGTGTTTTAGAATATTATATAATTAAGTAAAGATGATGCATATAATTATAAGGGATCGTATCAAGTGAGGCCAGTCAATAAAATGATTAAAATGGATATCATTTTATTTTTTAAAAATTTAGCTTAAAATAAATTTTTTATTTTAGCAAATTAATTTAATTAAAAATTTACTTAAATTAGATGAATGACTTTCTAAGTGAAATATTAATAATTGAGTGATTTTTGAGGTATAAAATAAAGTTGAGTTACTTCGGAGAGTTACCTTAATCGGTAAGATCGGTCCATACACGGTTTACCTGACCCCTCCAGCAGCACCCAAGTCCTATTCTGTCGATTCACCCAAATAACCGGTGGATTTTAAGATATCACCACTACCAGTTTAGCTGCAGCCGGTTCAGACACCAGCGGTTCAGGTGCCACCAGTTCTGGTCGTGAAGTCATGTCCTGTTTGGTCTCCACCAATGCAGTATGATAAATCTTCCATGAAATCTCACTCGTCTTTTGGATTTTTCTGGAACGTTGTGGCTAAAGTTCTAAATGGTACCTTTTTCTTCTCTTCCTTTTTGCCCATATTTGTTCTCTCTTTGGTTAAAAGGGAAAATATCTGCTTCTTTCATTTTAATGAGAAAATGATTATTTTTTATTAAAGGAAAAAAAGATCGTAACTTTCATTGCATTTTTCTGTTCTCTTGCTAGAAAAAATCTGGCTTTTCTAAATTCTCGTTATCATTTTTCAGATCTTGATTACCATGAGAGCAAAAGAATTGTAAGTCCCAAATTTCCCAAAATTGTTTTTGGGTGTAGTGTTGAATTTCTTGTTTGGTATTGTTGGGGTAAGGTTTGGGTGTATAGTTATAACTATTCTATAGTTTGTGCCACAGAAAACATCCGTTTGCTTTTACCTGGAGAGGCATCATGACCTTTAACTTTACCTTTTACTTTGCTCCCACTATGTGCAGATAATGTTAATCATAGCAACAACAATTATCATCGATGAATTTAGGATCAATGGTACCCAATTTAGTCGATCACTTCTGGAGATCATCTTCAAATCCGTGCAACCACAACTGTAACATATCATATCCTTCTGGAGAAGGATCGATGAAACAATGGGTTATAGAATTACTCGTGTGTCTCCATACCAAGCTAATTCCATCCATGGATGATCTCTCAATAGCAGGCTGTTCCTTTTTCCCCATGTAAAGTATGATGAACGATCTGTTTGTTGTATAAATATGTATTTTTGTTCTTATTATCTTTCTTCTCATCCCCGGCATATATTTTGTTTATGATAATCTTCCTTTATTTCAATGCAGATACTTGTCTAATAGGATGTAGCTTTTGTGTGGTGGCTCTTCGTTTTGCTCACCTACAAGTTAAACTTTTAAAACTTTAAACCTGTCTTTATCTTCGTCCTCTACAGATCCTTCTTAATTTTTTATACTTGTACATGTTTTCTTGACTAGATATTCTTCTACAACTCCATTCTCTGATGCATTTTAAATATAATTCTTATTCAACTTTGATGGTTAAAAGTGAGTAGGGATGGCAATGAGGCAGGGCGGGATAAAATACTGTCTTGACACAGTAACAGATTAATTTTATAAATTTTTATCAAAACAAAAAAAAACGTCATTACAAATGTAGCAACAAAAAAATTCGAAAATTAAACTGATGACCACACGAGTACTTATAACTTGTCCTAGTTTGGTACTACAAAATGCTAAGCTATAGATGTAATAATCATCTAACAGCTTCTTTAAAAAAAATTAAGGTGAGTAATAAAAGCATAGATTATGACAGGAAAATCTTTTTGGCCTAGAAGTTGAGCAATAAACTTTTCCTTGGCATTGACGATTGGAAGCCCTGCTGCTCCCATGATCCTCTCTTGAGTAGAGCTTGTACAAATTGTAATATAAGCTTGTAGTAGCATTGCATCTCCAAACAATACTACTTCAATCTATTGATATTATCTCAATGGGATGAGCACAAGTGCTAATACCACACATTGAAACAATATGAATAAATAGAATTCGTATTTAATATTTTATAGCCTCACGTCGCTATTGCTCCTGTGCGGTTGCACATCCCAGACTGCCTTTGCGTTGCGCAGCTGGTTCTTCTTGTATGCCTGCCGATTTAGAGAATCTCGTGAACCTTAATTTGACTTGAAAGTTGAATTGTTTAGTCCCGGAATGAGATGGACAATCAGAATGAATAGGGAGGATTCACAAAGTCAACCCCTATTGCCTCTTTTTTGGAAACAAAAGAATCTGTGGAAACTTTTTCCTGTGGTATTTCTAGATAGGTTTGTAATGTTCTATAAGTTTGAATGAGGTTCATTGGTATCACATCCTGGAAAGACATCTACATGTCCTATTATGTATAAGTATGCATCAAAGTTTTGTATCGGCCTGCATTTTTGTTGTACTTGTCAGCATACAGCATCATATTTCATTAAATGCTGTTAATTGTCACTTTATTTTATGTATATGCTAATTATTAATTCTAGGGTGGGTAGTAATTGCAATAATGTCTTTTTTCCCATTCATCTTCAACTCTATCGAAAAATTGCCTATCTTTTTCTAAGTAACAAAAATAGAAATCTCCAAATAGAATAATGACGTTTTGAATAATACTAATTTCTCATTATTTTCTTGTCAGAGTTCGATCCTAGCCACTCTCTTTATTTCATTTTCATGTATTTCAATATATGTCTGTTTTGTGTGTGTATGCAGTCGTTTGCCATGTTTATAATGAGATGTTAATATGAAGGCAAATTGATGACTAAGCATTATAGAGCATAGAAAATGAAATCCTAAATTTAGAATCTTATTTTCCTCAAACTGTTTTTATTCCTAAGTGTTTATGGTTTATGTGTTTATCAGATTTGAATGCATAGCAATGAGAAAAGGAGATGGTTAACTTGGTTATAATACATAAGGGTGGGCATGGTATGGTATATATCAAAAATTTTAATGCCGCGATATGGATATTATGGTATTTGAATTTTAATTTTTTTTTATATTTAGTACGATATTTGAAATTTATAAAATAAATATAGAATACCGCATCGAAGTTTTACAATAATATATATAATCTATGTATATTAAGTTTAACTATATAAACTAGTTTAGTAGTAACAAAACTACATCACATGTAATTTAAAAAGAAATTTTACCACTAAAACTAATCTTTTATCCAAAAGTACTAAATTTTCTTGAACAATTTTAATCCGCTAGGCCTACTCCAAATAGAATTATATTTGAAGTAGATTCAAGAGAATTAGCTACTCTACCGTGATTGAAATATCCTTTTTGTAAAATTAATTAATGAAGGTAATTGTTCGTCTAACTCTAATATAATTGAAGCATTTTTGAAAAATTAAAGTCATAGTTTTTATTATATAAGGCATTTTTGAACAATAAAGTATGGTTACCGACTTATCGTACCAAAAAATATCGATATCGAAGTTGAAATTACCGAACCAGCCGAACTAATTTGGTATGGTAATGATACAGAATTTTTAGATATCAAAAATCAAAGTTACTGAACTGAAGTTTTCAATACCATACCATGCTCAACCCTAATAATATGAATCAGTTCTTAAAATTAGTAGCTAAGTTTAGTATTTACTTGCTCGTAATTCCTTTGAGTGTTATGTGTATTGTATGCTCATTAGATGTCGTTTAGGATGAATTGTGGATGAAGAAGCTAGTAAGACGAGTGATCATTCTTTTTAAGCTAAAGTCTAAATTTTATTAGAACTCTATTTTGTCCCTGCACCTTTTAAGATAAAAAATGTACATATTGTATGTAGTTGCTTGTGTGGGATGATTTCTTTATCACTAAAAAGTTTTCAATAGACTCATCACCAAGAATTTGTCTAATGGATCTATTAGAAATTTGATTAAGTTGATTCTGGTATAAAATTTATTGCTTAGACACCTTAAAAACTTCTAATGTGGAAAAGGTTTTATAGTTGGTTCAAAAGGTCACTTCTTTGTCTCAGTTTTGATTTTGAGGAAATCTACTTTGTCAAAATTTTCCATTTATGCTATGTTTGAGTAGACAACACGTGACATAAAGAGGTTTAACATAGATGGAGTGTATCCCTTCCCGAGATGTCATCTTTACATGTTTACTTCGTGCCCTCTTTAACTTGAAAGGAGTTATTGTGTTTAATGAGATCAAGTTGTTCTTAGTTATTGTGTTTAATGAGATCAAGTTGTTCTTAGTTGTTGTGTTTAATGAGATGAAGTTGTTCAAAATTATGCTCCTTTATCGTGTTTGTCTGTTTAAGTTAAAAAGTTTGCATTTAAGAGAGTTACCATTGTTTCTTGAAATTAATGGTCCACTTGAATGTTGAGGTGGGCACAGATATCGAAAAATTGAATTGAATTAAACTAATTTGATTTTTTGGTTCTGTTTCGATTCTGTTTTTCCTAAAATTTCGATATTCGGTATGGTTTTCAGTTTAACCGGAAATTTTTCATATTTTTTAAATAAAAAAAAATTACAACTTAATTTCAAAAAGATAATACACCCAACTCAATCTCAAAGACGATTTAGAGAATTATTTATATAATTGACACAATTGCCTAAGTTTTTCACAAATAACAAGTTTTATAATAGTTTTAGCATGTTAAGAAAATTCATACAATTACTAATATGCTTCGAAAGAGAAATGAAATATATAATTTTTGTTTAATAAGAAATTAAGGACCATAGATTGTTGAAATCTTTAAAGACCTTTAATTTTTTGTTGGGTCAATTATAAGGATATTAAGAAGATGAGAAAATTTATTATGAAATATGTGTTACTAAATGTAATCAACTAATCCCACTAGGAATATGTACATAAATTTAAAATATTGTCTAGTTATATCTTTTGTACTTAGAATTAAGCTTAGTTTGAATTGAACTTTAGAACTCAAAACTTAAAATAATTTATAGTTTAAAAAAATACTTAAAATAATTTATTTTGAATTTTAAAAAATAAAATAACTCATTTTTAATTTAAAAAGTAGCTCATTTTGTAAGTAGAAAAACAACTCATTAATTAGGCCCATAACCAAAAAATTGAGTTAGAAAAATCAAATTAAACCAAATTGAATTTGAAAAAAACCAAAGCAAATCGAATTAGTTCAGTTTGATGTTCGGCACACAAATAAAAAATCAAAAACCAAAAAATCAAACCAAAAAACTAAATGGATATCACCTTTGATATGTGTTTTACCTTACTCCAACTAGTCTATTTAAAGTTTTGAAATTACCATCTTTCTTAAATTTTGAGTTGTTATCAAGAAAATGACTGTTCACTTTGCAATGAAAATGTATGGTGATTATTCTCCTTTGTTTTGTGCACCACATCATTGTCCAAGGACTATTTTTTCCCTCTTTGTTGTTCTTATCACTTTTTGAACCCTGAATAATGACTTAGGGGCGTTAATTAAGGCTATTTGATTAAGAATCTGGTCATAAATAACCTTCTTAAGCTTTGTAGTGATCTTTTATCTCTTCTGTTTTGTGCAATACAATTAAACATGTTGCATTTTATTCAAAGATTTGTAACTTTGACATGTTTTCATACACTCTCTCGTTACCTTGAGGAACTATTTTAACTCAATGTTTAGTACATCATTCTTGAATGCTAAAATACATTCAATGTCACTAGTTTGAGTCACAATTTGTGTCTGCGGCGGAATTTCAACAACACGGATTTGTATCTTAGGGTAGAAGTTTTGGACTTGTGCCTGAAGCAGAAGTTCAATGGCATGAATTTATATCTTGGGGCATAAGTTCAACAACATGAATTTGTACCTCGAGCAGCAATTCATCATCATTAACTTGTGCCTTTTAGAGCTAACATGTGCTTGACGAATTTATTTTTTTAATATTAAGTATAAAGGTATCTCTTGTAAATTAAGTAAAACTTTATTTATGCCCCTAACAAACATTCTCTAAAAAAATTTGTCTAATGACATTAACTCATTATTAAAATATTTTGTATATATATACACACACACACACGACATTTCAGTCGAAATTTTCTGGTGTCCTATCACTTTCTCGAATCTTAGTAGATCTTCCCCCGTATAAAATACCGTCAACACACTAATATGGGAATTCTAAAATTGATAAATGTTTTACACTAAAAGCTACCACATATTTAGGTTCTTGTTTTAGATTGGTTCTGAAATTAATTTTTTTTTTTTAAATATATGTGATTTATTAACTTGTATTTGTATTTGTATTTTTATGAGTTCTCAATGTTTTGTTTCGACTTAATGTGATGTCAAAAAACCACAAGTTATGATCTGCCTCCAACCACGAATATATTCTAACCGATTATTTTGTGTCATGCGGCATCGACATATTTGGGGGAAAAAATTATAATAATTTATTTAATTTTGATTTTAGTTTTAGTTTTATCAATTTCAAATAATAATTTTAGTTTTATCAATTTCAAATAATAATTTCAATTTAAACCCATGAAATGACATTTGCGCTTTTGTTTACAAGTATGAATTGTACTGTTAAATATTCAATTTAATTTTTTTCAATCTCACATCTAATATATGATATAAGTGTCTGTTATCCAAGTAGAAACTTAAAAGATGGAGAAGAACCCAATTGATATTAATTAATCCTCAAATAAAGTTTATTTGATTTTAGTCCCCTTTGTTTCTTTGAGGTGTTTCCAAGTAATTTGGAACGCTAAATAACCCACCTATCGTTTAGATTCGTACGGTTGAAGTAGTTCTAAAGTGGTGTCCATCCAAAGCACTAGAAAATGTTATGTAACAATCCTTAAAAAATAGGATAATATCGAGAAATGGTTAAAATATTTGGGAGAAATAATTTTCTCTTTCTTTCTTTGAAAGTATCTAATGTGTAAAATGAGAATTTCAGTGCCTTTACTTATGTGCATACAATTGTACTCCTTTTCGCCAAACATAAGAATGACTCCCGTTCGATGCTTTTATACACTTTTTTATTATTGAGAAAATTATATATAGTATGTGAAACAGCAACGCTATCAAATTAAATTTATATTTTGATTTTTTATCTAATTCAACCTAATTTTTATATAAATTAAAATTTATTCTTAATTCCTTAGCCTAATATGAAAATAACCACCCAATTGATCTCCATTCAATAAGGAAAAGGAAAAAGTATGAAAATTGCCTGAGTGCTTGTAGACGTGACTGTTATTTGTTTAATCATTTGTGAGCATTATTTTTTAGGTAACTTGTTTTGAAAGCAACTGTGGTTGTTTTATCTTTAAAAAATAAAAACAAACAATTGTAATGTAGAATAGTAAAATTATTTTCTTATACTAATTTATTTGCCTTTTAATTAGATAAATGGGAAGCGGAAATTTCATCGGCAACTATTGTTGAATTTCAAAACTTTTAAATTTGAAAATAGAAATTATATAAATAAGTTCTATTTTCAGTGGGTATTGTTGTAAGAGATTAAGTATGTATTGAGGAGACTAAATTTAAAATCTAGGATAATTTGGTGTAGTTTTTGTGGTATTTTGGATGGATCTGATACTTGAATTCAAGAAAGAATACGAAATCGCGCTACTAAAAATATTTTCAAAAATGATCAGGGACAAAAATCGATGGACAGAGTCGGTCTAAAAAATCGAGAAAAAACCAATTCAGTCCGTCGATTTTTGTTTTTATTTTTATTTTCTTAATTATTTTTAAAAGAGAAATTGACAGACAGGGCCGGTTGTCCGTTGATATTTTTCGCGCAAAAATCTGTGAATTATTTTTTAAAAAAAATGTTTCATTTTAATAAAATCGAGGGAATCCCTCAATTTTTTATTATTTTTTATAAAAACCGAAGGATTGGGTTGGTTTTTGAAGTGCAAAATTGCAATTGAAGAGTATAAATAAAAATGAACGATAGATTTCATCAAATAGCATGTATAGTCAAGTGGTAGAATTGTCTAATGTCATAGTAAATATCTGGATTCGATTCCAAGTAGCTATGTTTTTTATCTATATTTCTGAAAAACCGACAGATAAACCTATCCTGTCCCTCGATTTTTTAAAAATTTTTATTAATTTTTTATTTTTTAAAATCGACGTACTGGTTCAGGTGTCCCTCAGTTTTAGCCAACCCTGTCCGTCAGCTTCACAATTTCAACGAGCCAAATTCCGACGGTGATAAGTACGTCAGTTTGGCATCGATTTTGCTCAAAAAATCGATAGTCTGTCAGTATTGGCCCTCATTTTTTGGGCAGTTTTTTGTAGTGTCGATTTTTGTATAATAGTGTATATGAATGTCTACACATCTCTAATAATTTTATATAGTACTTGTATTCTTAGTGTATAATATTGTATATCAAGTTCTAAAAATATCGTTGTAAAAGAAAAAATGGAGTTTTGTATGATATTGCATACTAAGTGTATAACGTTGTATACTAAATCTTTTAACTACTATTTTGAAGAAACAGTGGGCTATGCGATTGAAAACTTAAAAACTTGACTATGTAAACATAACGTAATATTGTAGACTGTACATTTGCGCAATTATCCATTTATCATTTATCTCCTCAAGTCATTGACATAGCAACTAGACATAAGAGGAACAACGATTTAGAAGGAAGAGTATTTTCGTCCTTTTTGATAGTTGAAGGGTATTTTTTAGCTAAAATATAACAGCAAAGATTTGAATCAAACATGTGATAAGGGTAAATTTAACCTATTTTTGATAATTTAAAAATATTTTTGACACTTTTCCCTAAACAAAATCAACCATCGATTTTTTTATTTTTTTTTTGGCTATAGTAATTTCTTTTGTGTCCAACAAACGTCAAAACATTATAAGTTACAATATGAGTTATATTATGCTATTAAAATTTATATCCACTAATAAAGTAAGAAAAATTTTAAATTGAAAATTCGAACTATGGGGAAAAAAAAATTGTTCAGGAGCGATTATGTTATAGGCATTGCGCAATTAGTCATGAATGTTACTATGAACCAATTTAGGCTCGTATACTGTATGAATTATACAATCACTCATCGTTATTTAAGTTGTTACAGATAGTAGGCAGCACATATAATTAAGTTGATTTTCCTTGGCAAAATTACCACCTCTAAGTGTTATGTAAGTGGCAAAATTACCACTTTTAAATTTTTCCATTTGTTTTAAAATTATCCTTCGTTATATTTCATTCAAAATTTATTTTTTCATTTTTAAAGTTTTTGAAAAATATTGAAAACTTATTGTGTAATTAAATTATGGTTATTATTAGCATGATTTAAGAAATATTTTAATTTACAATAATAACAACTTACCCAGTATAGTCCCTACAAAGTGGGGTTTGGGGAGGATAGAGTGTACCTTACCTCCATCTCAAGGGCAGAGAGGTTGTTTCCGATAGACCCTCGACTCAAGGATAAACAAATCAAAGCAGTCCAGACAAAAAAATAATGGGTGGATAAAAAAAGAATCATGTCAAGATATCATTTGAAGTAAAAGTACTATGATATATAAGGTCCAAGGAATAATAGATAATATTCGGATGTGCAAGATACTAAGGAGTAATACTACGATTATTAGTATGGGTTGATCTGCTAAATAACGCTCTACTCCCTGCTAACCTACTACCCTGATTTGTGTCCTCCACAACCTCCTATCTAGGGTCATGTTCTTTGTAAGTTGCAACCGTGTTATGTCCTATCTAATCACTTCTCCCCAATGTCTCTTCTACCTACCTCTACCTCTCTTGAAATCATCCCTCAACGCAGTGGCGAAACTAGAAATTCCGTTAAGGGTGTTTAAGATTTAATAAATATGTACAAAAAAAAATCTTGATCTATATATTTAGCATAATTTTCTATATACATAGTATAATTTTTTGATGAAGGGTATTTGGCTGGCTACCTTGGGGTATATGTGGCTACGCTACTGCCTCGACGACCTCTCACACCTCCACATTGGGGCCTCCGGGCATTTTCTCTGCACATGCCGAACCATCTCAACCTTGTTTCTCGCAACTTATCCTCCATCGAGGCTACTCCACTTTATCCCAGATATCCTCATTTCTAATTCTGTCTCTCCTAGTATTGCCACACATCCATCGCAACATTCTCATTTCCGCAACTTTTATCCTCTGGACATGAGCTTTCTTAACAGGCCAACATTCCGCCTCATACAACATAGTAAGTCTGATCATCACTCTGTAAAACTTGCATTTAAGTTTTGGTGGCACCATTTTATCATACAGGACTTCGGATGCAAGATTCTATTTCATCCACCTTGCACTAATACGGTGAGTGACATTATCGTCAATCTCCCTATTACCTTGAATAACAGACCAAGATACTTGAAACTTTCTTTCATTAGAATAACTTGTGTGTCCAATCTCACTACTATGTCTGCCTTATGTACCACCTCACTGAACTTGCACTCTAACTATTCATTCATCGACCGATTCAACTTGAACCATTTGGATTCCAAGGTTTGTCTCTAAACTTCCAGCTTAGCATTAACTCCTTCACGCGTTTCATCAATCAATACTATGTCATTCGCAAATAACATACAACACGGTACCTCCCCCTGTATATGACGTGTTAATGTATCTAGAACCAAGGCAAATAGAAACGGGCTAAAGACTGATCCCTAGTGCAGATCCATTAAAACTAGAAAGTGCTCCGGGTCCTCTCCCACTATCCTGACCCGGGACTTGGCACCCTCGTACATATCTTTGATCACCCTAATATATGCCATCGGAACACCTCTAGCCTCCAAGCATCTCCACAGAATCTCTCTTGGGATTTTGTCATAGGTCTTCTCGAGGTTGATGAACACTATCTGTAGGTCCTTCTTCCTCTCCCTATACTACTCCACTAATCTCCTTATAAGATGAATGGCTTTTGTAGTCGGGCACCCTGACATGAATCCAAATTAATTTTTGGAAATAGCCACGCCTCTTCTCACCCTCAGCTCCTCCACACCTTTCCTACATCTTCATAGTGTGGCTTAGCAGCTCGTTACCCCTATAGTTGTTGCAATTTTGGATATCACCTTTGTTTTTGTATAATGAAATCATCGTAGTCTATCTTCATGCTTCAGGCATCTTCGGCGACTTGAAAATGACATTAAACAACTTAGTCGGCCACACATCGACGTTCTTCCAAAATTTCACCAGAATCTCATCTGGCACATTCGCTCTACCTCTACACATCCTACGAATAACTATCTGGACCTCCTCAATCCCTATACAACGGCAATACCCACAATTGCGGAATCTCTCTGAGTACTCTAAGTCCCCCAACTCGATGGCACTGTCCCCCTCTTCATTCAGAAGTTTATGAAAATACGTCTGTCATCTCCATCTATGAATCCTCCTCCACTAGTACTTTATTATCTTCATCCTTAATGAAAATATTTTAATTTAATGCAATGAAAATTATATAATATCATATTTATAAGATACAAAGTGAATACATAGAAAAAATCAAAGTAAATTTCAAACTGTAACCTCAAATTAAAGTATTGATTTGGTCATTAATCTAATGGAAGAGTGGTGTTTTATAAAATCCATCAAAACAATAATAACACCAATAATAATAAATAAATAAAATTGGTTACTTGTTGCCTGTTGGTGAGGAAATTCTATCTCACTTCCATTTGAGACTTCCAAAACAGAGTTGCTTTTGTTCTATTGCGTTTGCAAATAAAAGAACTATTTATATTATTTTTATTATATTATCAAAAAGAAAACAAACTCGCCTAACCCGATAATGCATTATATACAATTATTCCTGGATTAAGTTTGTTTTTTACTCCTTGATGATCTGCATATTGGCTTTATACCAAACGTAAAGATATAATATTATATTTTAAAAGTATTATAAAATATATATTGAAATTTATCCTATTTTATATAACACTATTATTATTATTATTATTACCTTCAAAATAGATACAAATATAAAATTTGTGTATTCTTTATTCTTTTTGAATTCCACTTCATAAAATTTCACTCGATATATTATTATTATAGATACACTGTTGTTGTTATTATTATTATTATTATTATTATTATTATTATTATTTGAAGAGATAAATATATAGCTCCTTTCTTCTTCTTTTTTCCAAAAACAAAAGAAATATAGTTCCGTCCTTTTACTATGATTTTTCAAAAAATAAAAAATGGTGACAAGGAGTAACTATTTTGGTAGGTTATCAAAATTACCCAATTTGTTGGCTGATTTTTTTTATTTTTGTTCACTCCCACGCACATAAAAGAGAGTGTATTCACGTACTTGCCACACTAATATTCGAATAAAGATTATTAAATAACTAAGTTCACGAGAATAAGTAAGACTAGGTATATATAATTTGAAGAGAAAACTAATAATGCCGATTAAATTTAAGGATGTTTTTAGGTATTTTGTCAAACTATTTGTGCTGATTATAAATATATAAACTTTATTTATTTTTTATTTTTTTAAAAAAAATATGGAAGGAACTGGGGTCCATGTTCTCATTTACAATTGGATGATTCATCCTCATATTTTAACTTTCATTATTTAGTCTTTATTTGCGAATTACGACACGTGTACACGTTTTTTCTTTGTTAAGACACACATGTTGGGCAGCTGTGATTAAGAAAGTCTATGATTAACTCAGCCTAAAGAAGAATACTTAAAAAGTTTGGTGGAAACCAGTTCAGCTTTTTCAATTTGGAAATTTTTAATTAAACAGAACACTAATCGATTTATGCAAAGTTTAAAAAATTAACTTATTATGTTATTGGAAATCCACGCCTACGGATGATTCTATAACATAGGGTTCAAATAAACGACATGGACTAAAATTGAGTAATATTATAATAAGGAGTTAATAAATAAGTAAGTTATTGATTCGTTTTAAAGTTATTTAGATTGAAATGGATCAAAAACGAATCATGATTTAATTCATCTAATTCTTATTAAGTTGTAAAATTTTTATTTGATTTCTTATAAATTGTTTGAGTACCTAATAAATTTTTATTTTTAAATTTTATGACTATATATAATATATCAAGTAAATATATATATATATATATATATATATATATATATATATATATATATAATATTTAGTCAAAAAATTTCATAGGTCAATTTAGGCTGTATATTGGTCTGGTTGTCAAATGAGTTGAATTAAGTGAATTAAAATTTGGGTTGCGTACTAGCCCAACTTTTAATGGGTCGAATTAAGTGGATCAAAATAAATTGAGTTAATAAAATAAGCGGATCATTAACTTGTTCAAGTCCAAACAGGTTGGGACGGATCATGATTTTATAGGTTGATTTTAGGAAAAATTACGTAACATAGCATAATTACAAAACTAATAATTTCAGTTTTAAAAAATTACATATTATGCCTTTATTTCATTTAATGTGTCATTTTTTTCTTTTTCACTTTGTATTTGTTGTTTTTACTGTGCCCATATTCATTGTCTAAAAATCCTCCAATAACTGTCCAACCCCTCCCCCTCCCTCCCCCCCCCCCCACCCCCAGATCTTCTCTCTCCCTCATTCTTTATCATCCACCCGATTTCTCCTCCTATCAAACTCATGATTCTCGTCATTCTCTCTTTTTTGTCTCTAGAATCCATTCAAATCAGGTAAGTTCCATTCATAATTTTTATTTATTTTTTAATTTAAAATATGTATTTTTTATATTGTAGATAAAATTCTTTAACCGTATAAATCATTATTTTTTTTGTAATCAAATTTTTATGATATTTTGGAATCTCAAATAGATTTTAGAAAATTCCGTTACTTGGGGTAAGTTATTTTTTGATTTTGAAAATCATATTCGTGTATGTTTATAGTTTATGTATTACATGTATTTTATACATTCAAATACATAATCTTTTATGTCATTTTCAGAATTTTACATATGTAGATACATATAAATACAAATATATATTTTTGGTTTGAATGGTCATGTGTTCACCAGTAGACAACATTTATTTTAGTACTTGTATATGTGTTTTGTTGAATAGTTATGTATTTATCAGTGGAAATTATTTATTTTAACATAAATACATTTTAGTACTTTTTGATACATATCCTTTATGTAATTTTTTAGAATTTTACATATACATATACATATACATATACATATATATGTGTGTGTGTGTGTATGTGTGTGTGTGTGTCTATATATATATATATATATACATGTATAAGTATTTTGACTGATTTTATGATACAAACTATTCATTTTATTATTTATTTATTCTGATTTACCATTATGTAACAGGAAATAAAATATTTTTATAACTTTTTTCTGTTTTTGTTTTACAAGTTGTTATGGTAAATAAGAATTCTTTCCGTTATTAGAATCCTTTTATTTAAGAAACGCAATAATTATCAGTTGAGTAAAAAAGAGGTAACTGGTTGAAACATAATCCCTAAAATCACTCACCTAATCAGATTTTGTATTTATATTTTGATACATTTTACTATTTTAATTATCTATTTTAAGCCTTAATTAATTCGAAATCACACTCTATAAAACTTATTAAAAGGATTTTTTTTTTAATAATAATATTTATTATTCACATAACTCCAACTTGAAAATTTTAATTAAACATATAAAATTTTATCCATTTAGCGCTTAATTTAAAATCACACCCTGTAAAGCATATTTTAAAAAAAAGTATTTCTATAATAATTTTTTATTATTCACAAACTTGCAAAATTCTGATTGAAGGTACAGAAATCTTGCCAATCGTTTAGGTGGAAACATTACAAGGCAGACATGAACACATAAGATGATAAGAACGTCATCTCATTAGTGGTACTGATAACGTTAAATCCTATAGTATATGATTCAGATTTGTGACGTGATTGATTGGTCTCTTAGCTCTAATTATATATATAGCAGAACCCTATATTAAAATATTCGCTCAAATGATTAAATAATGTGTCAATCTTTAGCATTATTGCCATTGTAATCGAACTATACAGCCACATAATAACAACAAATTCAGATTAGTGAGTGTATAATTTGATAGTGATAACGAGGTGAAAAATTGGCTAGATGATGTTTCTCTTTGAAGGTGGTTCAGAGAGATGGGCAGATACATTGGTAGAGTGCAACATCTAATATATTTTTATATCTTTAGTTTTACCATATGCTTTTTGCCTTTTCTTTTTTGGTCTCATTGTTTAGTCCGTTCTATTTTTTTTTTTTTTTTTTTTGAGGGGTTGGGGGAGGGGGGTAGGTTGAACAAGAAAACTTTTTGGATTTTAACGAGAAAGGTAAAAATATAAAGAGTGTGAAGTTTGCACCAAATTAATAAATATATACTAAATATGTATTTTTTATATAAATATCATCATTAATTAAACCATGGTTGAATTAAGTTTATTTTTCTCAAGAGAATATTTGGTACAAAGAAAAAGAGCAGAAAATATTTTTCAATTTTTTCATGTTTGTTTGACCTAAATATTTTGAAAAATATTTTTCAAATAGACTTTTTCTTCTAATTGAAAATAATGACTTCTCTGTGTATAGTAAAAGAGAATATCTTTCAAGATAAGCAAAGGCGGTTGAGAGTGAAGGAGTTAGTCTCTCAGCCTCAAGATGAAAAAATATAGCAACTAACAAGGAGTAGTTGTATATCTGCCGGTTAGGGTGCCAATCTAGTGTAAACTGCTAACTCTTTTTTAACCTCGCCACTTAGGACTCAACCTCAATCAAAAACTCAATCATGACCTGAGACCCGACTTCCAAACCCGATCAGAGACTCATTAGGTCTCGAGTCGAGTCGGGATCAAAAGTCAGATTCGTGGTCAGGGTCGAGTTTGAAAATAGGATCCTGGGTCATGATTGAGAGTTGGATATCGGGTCAGGAAGTCGAGTCCCAAATTGACATTAAGAGTTGTGTCCTAAGTCTAGATCGGGAGTCGAATCCTAGGCAAGGAGGGGGGTCGGGTCCTAGGTTGGTATTGGGGTTGAGGCTGGGTCTAAGATCGGGGTCGAGAGTCAAGTCGAGTTGAAAATGTGTCCTTGATCGGGGTCCAGAATCAATTCTTGAATTGAGATCCAAATTGAGAATCGTGTCCCAGGTTGAGTCGAGTTTGAGGTTAGAAATAGGATCGGGATTAGGGTCCGAGATTGGAGTTAGGATTCAATACCCAAATCTTGGATCAGGATTGGGAGTCAAGTTCTGTGTCAGGAATCAGGTCCTAGGTCAAAGTCAGGAGTTGGCTCCTAAGTCAGAAGTCGGTTTGAGGTCGATGATGTATAGGAATTATACGACACATTTTGGTATCTTTTGCATAAGTTTTGAATGTCTTTTAACACTATCACAAATAAATTCTAATGTTAAAATGTTGTGTTGAAGGTATCTAAATGAAAAAGAGAAAAATGAACATATTTAGAAAAATTGCACCTGAAATGGTTACATACAGACCGCAGATGGATTATGCGGGCCATATGTCATATTGTGGATGATTTGTGGAGGTCTAAGCAAAAGAAAAAAAAATTGCTAAGTGGAAATTGGTATGCGGGGGAAACTTACGGACCATAGATTCATTCTACGAGTCGCAGGTAGAGCCGTAAGTTCTAAACATAGAGTCAAATCTAAGAGGACCTGACATACGATGGCCAGTTGCGGGACGCAAGTGAAATTTGTTGTCTATAAAAGAAGACTATAGAAGCCTGAAGGAGATATTCTATGAATCGCAGATGAGAAGTACAAACCACAAGTCAACATGTGGTGGATTCCATTAAAGTCGAGGCCAAACACGATAGGCATCTTCTAGCCGTAAATGAATTTCACGGAACACAAGTAGAAAGTTTCATAGATACCATAGGGAAGTAATTTGCGGCCACAAAATAGAATCATCTATACGTCATAAGTCAATTCTACGGTTCGTAAGTCATGTTTATGCAGTTCCGAGCAGAAATAAAATTTGGATACCTAGACCAATATAAATATTTTTTTAGATATTTTTTGGAGGGTTGTTCGACATTACAATATACGATCAATTTCTTAAGCTTTTGATTCGATTTTCTTGATAATTTTTGGTAGTTAATTATTTATTTTGACTTGAACGTTAATCAATATTAATTATAAGTACTTTATGATCTATTTATCCTTGCTTGATTTTTATTCTAGAATTGGCAGCTAAATTCTTTACTGAGATTGTGAGCCCAATAGGGTTGTGACACCTATGAGAATCTCATTTTAATATCTGATAGAGACTTAAATATATTTAATTAATCTTCATTTTTCATTAAAGGTTAATGGTTGCAAACATCAATCCACGCCAGATTTCCTAATAACACTTGTAAAAGTAGATTAAGGTTTGGAAGGATTAATTAACAAGAACTCGAGGCGTTAACCTTCATTAATGAATTTGCTTAAGAATAAGTTAAATTTACTTGACAGAAAATAATCATGTTTAATGCAACTCTAGTTAATTCGAAAGAATCAATTAAGAGATATATTACTTAAATATTGAAAAACAATAAGTAATCATTTAGATATTATCTGTATATAACTTAGAAGTTGCTATTCATATTTCGAGCGAGAGACTCAGGTGAAGCAACCCATAACATAAATACAACCTTAATTCTTTAATATATTAATTATATAAAACAATCAAAATTAAATTAACATTTTGGTTAATAAATTTCAAATATTTCGTTAGTTACACAATATAATCTTAAGACGATCAATCAAGTATTTTTGTATTTTAGTAATCTTTTTACGCCTATTCTCTATGCGATTTGACCCTAACCTAGTTGGGTTACTATATTTATATATGACTCAGTTACATCATATTTAAGTGTAATTTTGAGTGTATCAGTCGAGAATCGGGTCCTAAGTCGAAAGCCAGATCCCGATTCAAAGTCGGGTCTCGACTTGGACCCAGGACCTAACTCTCGACCCTGACCCCGACCCAAGATCTAACTCCCAATCCTGACCAGGGACTTGAATCTGACCCTAACTAGACTTCTGAGACTAGACTGCAACCCCAACTCAGGACCCAACCCCGACTTAAACCCAACTTAATTCAAGATCAGGTCTTGGCGCGGAGTTGGATCTCTGAACTTGATTCAGGATCAGGGCCGGAATTAGGTCTCGAGTCAACATCGAATCACGAGTTATGGTTGGGGTTAGTTGTTAGGTCCAGGGTTAGGGTTAGACTAGGGTCTAGCTAAGGATCAAGTTCTGAGGCGGGGTAGAGGTTAGGTTTGGAGGGTCGGGTCTTGAGTCAAGATTGGTCTCGGGTCAATGTTAAGGTCCAGTCTCAAATTAGGTTCAGGACAAAGGTGAAAATCCATGTTAAAGGGTGGGGGTTTGAATCTGATATAATAATTTTTTTTAAGATTATACCTAATGTTCTTGGAATAATATCTTCTTTTTATGAACTAAACACCATAAAATAAATAAGAAAATCACTTTTTTTCTAAAATAATATTTTCTAATAAAATATTTTTTGTGAATTTTGCAGTTTTGTTCATATTAAACACATACTTAATTTTTATTTACTCGTGATAAATTATTATGATTGTGCAAATATTAAGTGCAAGTAAGTATTTCTCATAGATAGCTAATTGATCTCATCAATTGGTTGGGGAGAGCTAGAGTTTTGCCTACGAGTTCAGCAGATCTCAATAATTTTAACTCAAATTTTGTATTTGCATAATAATATATTTAGTGTAATTTCACAAGTGAGGTTCAATGAGGATAGAGTGTATGTGGATCTTAACCCTACCTTGAGAGTTTGAGAGGTTGTTTCTGATAAATCCTTGGCTAAAAAAAAATCATATCTAAGCAGATTGAAAAGAAATAAGGAAAGTGAAGAAATTATTTTTAAAAAATAATATAAAAAGCATGACAAAATATTTCGAAAAAAGAAAACATTATCTACAATAAAATAGTGCAATAATTGAACTATAAGAGACAGTAGATAGTAACAAAAAAATATAGGAGAAATATTATGATTACTAATATAAAAGGATAAGCAAGACAAGACTATACTACCTAGTAACATTCTACCCTAATTTATTTCCTCCAGAACCTCCTATCTAAGATCATGTTCTCAATAAGCTGCAACTGTATCATGTCATGTCCAATCATCTCTTTGGCCTACGTCTACCTCTCCTGAAACCATCCATAGCCAACCTCTCACACTTCTGCACTAGAGCATCTGTGCGTCTCTTCTTCACATGCCTGAACCATCTCAGTCTCGCTTTCGCATCTTGTCTTCCACTGAGGCCCCTCCTAACTTATACTGGATATCTTTATTTTTAATATATATCTCCTAATATGCCTACATATATACCGCAACATCCTTATTTTCACAGCTTTCATCTTCTGAACATGAGAGTTCTTGACTGGGCAACGTTTTATTCCATACAACACAGTTGGTCTAAACACCACTCTGTAAAATTTATTTTTATGTTCTGATGACACCTTATTATCACACAGAACTCCGAATGTGAACTTCCATTTCATCTATTCTATACTAATACGATGTATGATATCATCATTAATCTTCTCGTTTCCTTGGATAATATACTAAAGATACTTGAACTTCTTTTTCTTTAAATGAAATGCATCAAGCTTTAGTTCCACGCCAACCTCTGATGTTACGTCAAAAGAAACTCTAAGATTCATATCCATTTTCTTTTAATTTTTAAACTTATTGACTAATATTAACACTTCAAGTATTTTGATACTCAATTTAAATTTTCTAGACTCTAAAATCTATTTCTAAATCCGGTAATTCACTTAATATGTATTATAGTTTACCAAGTACCTAACAAGTTATATGCACGAAAATTCAGAAAGCATAAATTTAAAAATTTTGCTCCATTCACTACCGTTGGCATATTAACATTTGGCATATACTTCACCCATCCCAATAGAGATGTACAGAGTATCAAAAGTAACTTATGTATATACATTATTTTAGAAGATTCTGGACATCCGAATGCGTAATATTGATAATGAACTTTTAGCCAAGAGACAATATGATACAATGGACAGATGGAAGACTGAATAGGTATTGGGGAATGTGAAATAATCAAATAAAGACAAAGTATCAACACGAAATAAATGCATGTGCTATTCTATCACTATCATCACTACCTAATTATACATCAGGAGCTGCTCCCGGAATATTTTAATTTGAAATATACTTTTTAAGAAATTATTTATTTTTAAAAAATAAAATATATTTTTATTAATTTATTTTTAATAAATGTCTTAAAAAATATGTAGCTCTTTATTAGTTGATAAATCTCTCTTCATTAAATAAAGGTAGAAGTAGAAGAATATCATTAATTTATTCTTAATAATGTGAAACACAACTTATTTTGAAACAAAATAAAAAGACTAAATACCACTTATTTTAAAATGAAAAAATACCTTCCATTTGGCCTTCTTTATCGCACCCCCTCCCCTTCGCCCCTCCTTTCTTTTCCCCTATTTCAATAATTTACTCATCCCCAATTGGGGAATCTGGAGTTCCAACTCATATATTTACATTCAAATGGACCTGCACTATGGAAAAGCATCTGAATTCTCAACATTGAAGCAGTAATCAAGAGTAACAAAATTAAGTGCAAGTGGTACATGTACACTCAATAACTTTTTAAATAAGAGTGTGAAAAAAAAAAAGATAAATTGTATTAATTTAATAATTTGAGTTAAATTGAAAAAAAAATTCGATTAGTAATTTACTTCAATTTGATTTGGTGTTGAAAAAAAATTCAATCATAATTAATTTGATTTTAACTAAAAGAAATCAGATCAAATCAAATCAACCCGACATTATATATATATAATTTTTATAAATACTTTTTAAATTTTTTCATAATTTTTATTTTTTAACATGTATTATTTTAAATGTGGATGAGATTCGAACACATGACCCAAAGATTGAATTGTGAATGAAAAATGGAGGAATGTTGTCCTATTGCAGAAAGGAAAAAAAAATTATTGAGTATAAATTTTTTTAAAACAACAACAACAACAAAAACTCTTTCTACACTTTGGCTTAAGAAATTTGGAAGAAGACAAGTCTTTGCACCCACCATCATCGTTGATACTCGTTTTAGTTTTGGTTAGATCAAATAATTTAATTGATTAATTAATTTTTGGGCAGAAATTCTTAGTTCTCTTTTTAATTTCAAGTCATTTTTTCAAAAAGGCAGCAATCCTTTTTTTTTTTTGAAAATAAAGACACCACCATTTTCCCCTCGTTTTTTGCATTTTTTTTTTTTGAATTAAAGCAATGTTGTGTCAATTAAAGTTTGTTGAACTTATATAAAATTATAGGTAAAGTTAGGTGGAGTTTGGAGTTATATATAAGCTTTTCGAGTGACAATGGACTCATCATGTGCCATATTAGTCTTGTTATATATCACATCATCTTAAGTCCATTTTCACTTCTAAAGACAATATTAGAAAATTTTCGACATGCAAGAAGCTAGTTTAATCTAAATCACTTAAATGTGAAATAATTATAAAACTATTAGGTTTGTGTAATGTGAATGGAAAATGAATAGTTTTTTCAAAAAAATATCTTAAGAACAGATAAAATTTAAATAATATTCGTTCACGTTTTGGTGGTGATCTTTCTATAAAGACATAAACATTCTTTCACATTGAATAAGTTGTGATTTTTTCGATAATGTACAATAGCATATGTTGACACTATTTTTTATTAGCTATAAATTCATAGGCTTGACCTCAATTTCATATACACAAAACAACACAAATTTGAAAAAACTCTCACTGTATTTTGCATCATTCTTTTAAAAGATAACGTAAGTGTCCGGTGTGTGATTTGGTCCGTCATTTTATTTGCATTGCCGCTATTACAAGAACACTTTTTCGTTTTTTCTTGAAAGGAAGTAACTTATATAATTTGACAACAGTGAGAGAGTTATATTTCTTAAAGATACACAAGCAGATTATGAGCTCGGAATAATTTATGTTTTTAAATTTCTATTCAAACTTTTTTTTCTAGTTATAAAAGCAGAAATTACTTTATTAAATTATTGTCTTGAACACAGATAACAAAAAAAATTTAATAACTTAAGTGTTTCTGTTGATAAAAAATCATAAATTACAGTTGAAAAATAAAATAAATAGATCAGGTTGGCCCGCAGATATTCGCTCTCTTTAAAGAAATTTAAGCCTACTTAATATTATTATCTTCACCGGTTTATAGCAGTATAACTCTTGACTTGACCCCTCAAACATCCTGACAACATCACATAATTCAAACAACTCTGAATTAGTTGAAGAGTTCAAAGTTCCACCAAAAGAACAATTTCCTCCAATATAAAATTAATCTTTTTTGGATAGTGAATAAACTGGAGACATAGAATATTTTTCTTTATCTCAACTCTCTTTTTACTACACTAACCTCAAAATAATACAATATGTTCTTTTTTTTATCACAATATGGTACTTCTCATCCACACAACAGAAGAAAAAAAATATTTTTAATATAGGTGAAGGATTTCTTTCACAAATAAATATTAAGTATTTATATAATCTATATAAGTGAAATAAATATTTTCATTTTTCTTGAAAAAAATTGAACAGAAAGAATTAATCTCAAGAGATATTGGTCTCTTTCTGTGCATATGTATAAAAAATATTATAATATGATTATTTATTTGTACATTATATTTAATTATGTATATAAGTATCTAATGATATCAATGTGTTATGTAATTTTTGGTTTAGTATTTCCTTTTCTTTTCCCTTTTTAACCTTCTTATCTTTATCTTTTTTCTTGTTCTTTATTTTCTTTTTTACTTGGCTCATTTGTTTTTAAAAGAATATCATATTTTTAAAAAAAATTTCTTAAATTCCTAATACTAAAGAAAAATAATATTCTCAGGTCTCAATATTAAATATAAAAGAATACATTTAAAAAAGTAATGCATAAAAACATATTATAGGATATGAAGAAGCTAGGATAATATTACACAATAATTAAATTATTATAATTATTTAATTTAATTATACAATATGAAAAGTATAAATATATATAATAATAAACAGGAAAGAACAAACAATTTAATTGGAGAACAAAATCATTAGGATTGCAAAAAGAACCAACAACATTACTTCAATATTATATTTATTAAATAGTTACATTTAACAAATTTGATAAAATCATAACGTGACCATGATTCATGTTAGTAGCTATTTTTCTTCTTCTTCTTCTTTTTTTTTTTTAAAAAAAATTGTTTTATCTTTTAATTGCTAGCATACCTCTGAGTAATGAAAGTTGCAGTAAGTTCTAATTTTTTTAATTTGTCGCAGTTTTGCACACGATTTTCTCCGTAATAAGAAAAGTATAGAGGAGATATATATATAAAAAAAATTATCTTAAAAGAAATATATCAAATATTAAAATAGATACCGCCGAATGTATTAGGATTTCTTGATACAAATGAAATATCAACACTTTTAAAAAATTATAAAAAATAGCAAAATAATTACATAAATAACTTTTTACGGTAAGTTACCATGTATCAAACTTTTAGTATTCTCTCTCCAATCTCATTAGCCGTATCCTACTCCAATTCAAATACCTTTTCTTTATCTTCCAAAATCTCTCTATATTTCCTTCGTGTTTCACTCTCATGATTTGCATTCGATTTTTCTCTCCACTATTCCATGATTCTTGTGTAAATTTTTACGACTTTTACTTCATATTTCATATACTATCAACTTTTGATATACTAACCCGAGGTACATCATCTAATGAATAATCTATACAAGATTGTCCATCGTTTGATCTGTGTCTTTTCACTTAAGAACAACCATCTGGTACAAGCGCACTTATTGTTGTGATACATTCTGAGAGAGGTCCAAGGAAGAAGAAAGGAAGAAGAATTGATATGCTGCAATTTTTTCAAGTTTTTTCTTATCTTTGTGTATCAATGGCAAAATTGATATATGTATCAGTATTAGATTTTTGATAATCCAGAATTGTTATGTACCTATGTATTGCTTTGTGTGTATTTGTACCAATTTGGTTTATCAATTTTTTCAGTAATACATAAATATAAAATATTCATATTGTTTATCAATACAGAATTTTTTTAAAAAAAAACATACTGATTAAAAATTGCTCAATCCCTTAATTTCAATGTATCACTACATATTATGATACATACAATTATGAGAAATAATTTTTTTTAAACTTATATTATATATATATAAATGAGGTTTCTGATACACATTAATATTTTAAAAAAAGATACGTTCGTGTATCATATTTCCACTGCTAATGTATCCGTTTTTTATAAGAATAAAAAATATTTGAACAATATTAGATTTCAGATATAACTTTTTATATCCATTCAATTCGATTGAACCACTGCTTCCGAACTAAGAACCGGCACAGAATCATCACTACTATTAAAATTCATGATAACATCAATATTGATACATAATGGATACAATTCAAATTCTCTGTTAAATTTCTTTAGCTCAATATACAATCTCACTCCCATATCGTTTCTTATCTCCATTGGTATGGAATTACTATCAACAATGTATCTTATCTCAATTTTTTTATCTGTATCATCAATCCCCAATTGCTTCATAATCGCTCCAACAAGTCCGTCATATGAAACGTAATCCTTGATGATGATTCTATCTATGGGATAATCTTTATATTCATTATCCGGAGTCCACTCACCTGAATGACGAAGCAATACCATTATATCGAACATATTTTCCTAAGGGTTTGCACGTTGATACACACCAAAATATGTAATAATTTGGGCAAAATCCAAACAATAATACACCATAAAAAAGGAGAAAATCGACAAAATCAAAAAATTCAAAAAATATGATTTTTAAGGAACTCTCGTTCTTTGTATTTGAAGTCTTCGATATTTTGAAAAAAAAAATTCTCAGTATCAGTAAAACAGAAAATTAGTTGCACTAATTACGCATATTTCCGTTATTATGTAACAGTCAGCTTATAATAAGGAGTTATTTAAAGATTTGATACTTTGATACAATCTCAATCCTTATAGGAAAACGGTATCAAAGCAGTAAAAAAATTGCTAATAAATATAACTTTGGTAAATACTGATATTTTTTGTAATTATTTTGTTACATTGTGCTATTTATGAAAATTTCTCTTAATAAAATTCAGAGGCAAACTACGCAAGTTTATGATCACAGCCAATATTAATCCCTGTTAAATAGGATTTATCGATTACTCATTTTGTTCATCTTTACTTATTCATATTGATTTGAAATAACTAAAATGTCAATTTTATCATATCATTTTTTGAATATAAAAAATTTAATACGTTAAAAAATAATTATAAAAATAAATTAGAAACTTGAATAATAATTTAAAAAGACGTGATGGATTTTATTCTTATCTTTTGATCTACCATTAAATACATTAATACACATTAATAATAAATAAGATTAATTAAAGGGAAGGGGAGAAGAAACTTTGCGTTCAGAGAATTAATAGATTTTAATTTTAGCCTCGTTTAATATAAGCTAATTTAATAGAATGATGGAGAGAAAAAGACAAACATAAAGAAAAAGAGAAAACAGAAATTTTTTAGGCCATAAATAAATATTGCATTATCTTATTTATGTATACATTTAAAAATTATATATATATAAAAGAGGGTTAATATAATTATAAAATTATTATCAGGAGAATTAATAAAAAGAAAGAAGAAATTGAGGTGTAACTAAAAAAATTAAAGAAGTTATTTTGATTTTATAACGTAACACAAAATAAATTTTTTAAAAAAATAACAAGATCAAGAATTAAAAAACTAGAAATGAAAAAATAAAAACAAAAGAAATGAATTCTTGACAAAGAAATATGTCACAATTACAATATTGTTATGAAATAATAAAGAAAGAACAAGAATATTGTAGAGAAAGAGAGAAGTTCTTATTTCTCTTGATGTGATTCTCTTGAGGGATTAAAGAGATGATTTACAATGAATGAAAAAACCCCTTTATTTATAGGGAAAAACTAACTTGGTCCTAAAATTACAAACTTAACTTTCCTTCTAAGAAATAGACATTCACCATAAATAGAAATTATATTTATAACACTCCGCCTTGGATATCTATTTGATAGATAATGTGTCTCGTTAAAACCTTACTAGAAATAAATCAATGAAAAAATATCTAGTGAAGGAAAAAGAGTACACATATCTAATAATATGCATTTTGGCTGCCTCACTAAAACCTTACAAGGAAAATCCAGTGGGACAAAACTTCGTAAGGAAAAAAAAGTACATCGCGTATTAATTCCCCTAATTAGAACATCCTTGAATCTTTGCATCCCGATCTTGTGCACCATCTTCTTAAAAGTTGCAGTTGGTAAAGACTTGGTGAATAAATCAGCCACATTGTCACTTGAACGAATCTGTTGCACGTTGATATCACCATTCTTTTGGAGCTCATGTATGTAGAAAAACTTTGGCGAGATGTGCTTCGTTCTATCTCCTTTTATGAATCTTCCCTTTAGTTGTACTATGCATGTTGCATTATGTTCATATAAAATTGTGGGTACTTTGTCACATTTCAAACCATATTTTTCTCTAATAAGATGTATCATGGACCTCAACCACATACATTCTCGGTTTGCTTCATGAATAGCTATTATCTCAGCATGATTTGATGAAGTAGCTACGAGAGACTGCTTTGTAGAACTCCAAGATATGGCAGTACCTCCACAAATGAAAACGTAGCCAGTTTGAGATCGAGCTTTGTGTGGGTCAGATAAATACTCTGCATCAGCATAACCAACAAGATCGGGACTGCAATTGTTAGAATAAAAATAAGCCCATACCGATAGTCCTTTTTAGATACTGCATTATGTGTTTGATCCCATTCCAATGCCTCCTAGTAGAGTAGAACTATATCTTGCTAACAAATTAACCGAAAAGGCTATATCAGGTCTTGTAATGTTAGCAAGATACATTAGTGCACCAATTGCACTAAGATATGGTACTTCAGGACCAAGAATTTTCTCGTTCTTTTAAATCCTTCAAGGATTTTCATATATCCTTTAGTCTATCTAGACATGAAAATAATTTCATTATAAGCATATCAAGTTTTTTATGTATTGCTAGGCTTATGAGTAACCTCAAAATAATTGCATCCACCACAAGAGGATCTCTCCATATAATAATGTCAGAATTTACAAAAAATCTTTATGCCACAAGAATCCATTTATATTCATTGACATTATACTTGAATTGCATATTTTTAATTGGCCAATCATTTATCTGTCCATACTTTTTGACAGATTGAAATTCAAGATCCTCGTCAATATTTATAATATTGAGCGCTACATTATATCAAAGGTATCATCGACGATAATTTTAATATCAGTTCCAATGCGACATAACTTACTGAGATCTCTTCATTTTTCAATCATTTTCAGGTATTTGAACCTTTGCCAAGGTTTTATGAAGTGTTATGTTGTGGTGCTTTCTTAAAGCACTTGCCTCATCATTATGACCATCTTAATCATTTGCTCCTCTCCTTCTTCAAGAAGTTCTATATTTGAAACCGTTTGGTCTATCACGTTTCAGGCTTCTGATAGACCCTATCCTTCAAGGACGTTTCATTGGAACATTTGCAACTGAATTATAAAATAGGGTCAACAAATACATTTAGTAATTTGATTTGCGATATTTTGTAAGTGAATTATATATTGAACTTTAACTTCATAGTTTTTTTCGAGGATCTAGATAATTCATCGTATGCTCAATTTTCAGGTGCTAATCAATTCTCTTCCTAATGTTAGGAAAACTAACATTTTACCCCCCAAGCTTATTTGGGATCCATCTTTATGCGTTGTAGTGGAGCAATTGAATCATATACCGTACATTCAAATTTTTAGATGGAACTATTTGGTTCCTGACCCTGAACCAATTGTGATAGGGAAACCTTGTTGGCTTGATGCATTCAAGTGTTGTTATATGCTAAATAAACATATTTCATACCAAATTTTATTTGCGATTTTTGTTCTCATAATCAATGGTTTAGCTATAATTGAAGGCATACAATTTTTGCTAAACCAACTTAGATATGAACCAGCATTACTAACATGATTTTATAATTTGAAACTGTGTTCTTAATTTAAGAATTCGAGCAAAGAACCTTCCAAAAATCAATTACAAGTTGATATCAAAACACATGTGACCATACCATAGATGCATCTATTAAAATTATATAATAGCAAATGGTTCACATGGCGGTTGAACGAGCCCATATTACCCTTTTATAAGTTTCAAAATTTCGGGGAATATAATTCCAATCTTAGCTGATCAAGATCATTCTATCACGAGAATAAGCAACACAAGAGAATTCTTGAAGAATCTTTTATTTCTTCAACATATAATCACGTGAATTCTCAATTATTTTTGCATCACATTTGAATCAGGATGGTCAACCAGTTATGCCAACTTATCTTTATTTTAGTAAACTTCTAGTTTACTTTTGTATGTGATTTTGTCACCATACTCATATTCATGTATTACAAACAAAAGAAAACGGCGGTTAATATTTTACATAAATATTTATAACCCGATTTAATTGTAGTAATATGAAAATATTAGATCTTTTCATAATTTATAGTCTCAACTTTTTTTTCAATATCTTTGAAATTTATAAGTTTTCTTTTGAGACTTACTAGTAATATATTAGCTCTTTCAGAGATCTCAATTAATTTTGTGTATTACCACATATTTTCATCATATCAACATCGTTAATTGTCTCTCCATATAGTTTTAACTGAGAAACAATTCTAAACATTGCAGAGTTGTACTCATGAACAAACTTATAGTCTTGATGGATTCAATCATATCGTGCCTTTGGGTGGATCACCATCTTCAGGTGATCATACCTTTCTTTTAGGCTATTCCACAAAATAAGTGAATTCTTAATCGTGAGATATTCAATTTTCAGAATTTCGTCAATATGATGACGCAAGAATATCATAGCCTTAGTACAATTTTGATTTGATGCTTTGTTTTTACTTTTAATAGTGTCTCCAAGACCCATTGCATCCAAATGGATTTCAACATCTAAAACCCATGAAAGATAGTTCTTGCTCGAACTTTGAAGGGCAATGAAATCGAGTTTCATAAGGTTAACCATATTAAAAGAAAGAGAAAAATAATACTTTTGCCTTCAAATTTTGAGATGGTAGAGTCGTAGAGCAACAATATCAACAAAGGAATATCATTCCTGTGGTTAAGTAATACATCTTTCAAAAAAGAAATTTTAATTTTTCTTACCTCAGATCTTTCAAAGTGAGTGCTCAAGGCAGAGACTCGTGCTGATAATGTGTTATGAAATAATAAAGAAAGAACAAAAATATTGTAGAGAAAGAGAGAAGTTTTTATTTCTATTGATGTGATTCTCTTGAGGAATTAAAGAGGTGATTTACAATGAATGGAAAACCCCTTTATTTATAGAGAAAAATTAACTTGATTCCAAAATTATAAACCCTAACTTTCCTTCTAAGAAATAGACATTCACCATAAATAAAAAATATATTTATAAAAAATATATATTTATATATGGATAGATAGATAAATAAGACAAAGGCTATTCGGCTAAACACGGTCAATTTGTTTTCTAAATTTAAAAATGGATTAAAATTAGCACATCTAGTGTTTAATTTCTAAAATGGTAATCTAATACAGTACCTTTTAAAAGATATATATATTTTAATTTGTTTGTATAATTTTTTTATTTCGTTATTTTTTAAAATAATTTAACTCTCTATAAATAAGTTTAAAATCACAAAATAAAATAATATTTTAAAATATATTTTACATATTTTTAATTTAAAATTATAAAATTAAAAAAAATTAAAAATTTATATTAAATTAAATTGATATATAAATTAAAATAGATGGAATAATAAAATACAAATCTAATATACATTTATTATTTCCATGAATACAAGCAACCATTAATCCGAATTCCGTAAACGTAACCAAAATCTGACTAGACTCTGAATGTACTTCGGATATTATTCTCCAATAATACCAATTTCCTCGGTCCATTTTAACCGTAGATAATTATATCTAAATTATTTTTAACCCTACATAGTTATATCTAAATTATTTTATTTTACGTATGTTTTATTACCGACAAAATATTTGCTAATACTTTCCTAATGCAGAGATCCCAATGTCAATTAGCAACTTTCATTGTCTTTCTAAATTAGTTTATATATAACCATCTATTATTTATTTTTTGATGATGGTAGTGTCGGATTCCATTTTTTTATATTTTAATTAATTTTACGGAATACATTTAATCAGTAACATTATTAGGTAACTTCATCTATCAAAGTTACGATAGATAAAAAGAAATCACCTAATATCTTTTTTATCTCTTTTAAAATTTAAATATAAGATGGTATAATTTTTAATTGACTTTATTAATCACTAAGTCACAATATTTAAATGCTAACTATCTAAATATTATTTAATTACTTTTTGTTTTTAGTTCCAATTTTTTTCTTAATACTATTTTTTCTGTTCTGTCCTTATAATAATAAAAACTGAAATTAATTATGATTTTGTAGGAACTAAGGAAATTTTTAACATGCAAAGCATTAAAAAAATAAAATAAAGTATAAATTGCAAAAAGAGCACATATTTTAAGGGTGCAAATTGTAAGTTATTTTATCTTTTAAGTGGTTTTTTTATTTATTACTTTATTTCAAAATAAATAAAATTTTGAGGTATGTTATATTTCTTTAAAAAGTTAGTTAATGGTATTAATTAAAGAATAGTTTGACAATATTACTCTTTCGTTTCTTTTTTATTTTTTTTAAATTAAAAATAATTGAAAATTTCATTAAAAGAGAAGGATAAGTTTGAAAAAAACATAATAATCAATATATATTTGAACTTCAAATAATTTATTTATTTTGGAGCATATTCCCTCTATTTTAAAAATGTAAAAAAATCATTTATTTTGGTCAAGAGTGAATTAACTCATTTTAATCTTTTTACAATTATAGGAGATTCTATTTTTTATTTTTTAAGATTATCAATTAATATTGTAGACAATAGTTGTAAACTTTCATATCAAACCCAGCCCCTATATATATGTGCACTCCCATTTCATTTTGTGTCTCATTCTGTTTCTAGCATTCACTATTTCTGCCCGTCATTTTTTTTTTTAAAGACCATTGCCGGCAGCAACCAAATTTCTCCGGGCGTCCGGTCATCACCAACATGCAGAGGTTTGTAACAAAGGGGGCAAAATGGGTTGGAGATGTACGAGGTTTATCACATCGCTGTTATTCTCAATCAAGCCTAGCATCCAAAAATGACGATGATATGATCATCAGCCCTCGGATGCCTCACTTCGACTACTCTCCGCCGCCGTACAATGGACCCACCGGCGATGAAATTTTGAGCAAACGGAGGGAGTTTCTTAGCCCTTCCATGTTTTACTTCTATGAAAAACCGGTGAGTTCCTCTCGATCTGATTACCTGATTGTTAGTGAAAAATTGAAAAAAAAGATAGAGAGTTTATGCTATAATTAAGTGGGTCTAACTAATAATTTGGGATTGAGACTTAGTTGCTTATGTTGTTTTAATCGTTTTGATTGTGTTGGGATTGATTATTTAATGTTATCTATAGCTTTCTTGGCCTATCTTTTAAATCTAACTTATTAAAAAGTACTTTTGCTGAAAAAATTGTTTGTGTTTTGACGATAAATTTAAAATATTTTTAAACAAATAGTATTTGGTCAAGCACTTAGTATTTATAGGTGTATTTTTTTTAATAAAAAAGGTAATTACGGAAAAAAAATTAAATTTTTTTTAACTAGAATAAAAATAATCATGCTACTCTCTGAAGACACTTGTGTTTTTTTTTTTTTTTATTTATTTATTTAATTTTTTTTGCAAAAGTTTGATCAATCATCGTTTCTTTATACAAGATACTAGCCAATTTCTGATTTTTGGCATGCTTATCTCTGGCAGTTAAACGTGACTAGATTCCTTTAATTTTTATTTTCTTTTTTCTCATTTTTGTCTTTTTTTAAACCTCTAATTAGTGATTTGGTATATCTAATTACAAGTTTAATTACTATTCTGACGCTGAAATCCACACCTCAACTAAGTTGGAGTCGGCAATATTATGAAAAATAAAAAGAAGTACTACAAATTCTCCGACACTGAATAGTCTACAGAAGAAAGTCTTAGCGGGCTTTTGGACGTAAAATATGTGAAATTTGGAAAAAAGTAGTTTTGTTTTGAAGTTTGAAAATGATATTTGGAAATTGGAGTTGTGTTTGAACATGAATATAAATTGGATTTTTTAAAATTTTTGTGAGTAATTTGAAGTGAAAATTGTGAAAACAGCTTCTTGTAGTTCTTTGAATACCGGAAAATAACCTCAAGTTGAATTTGAAAAATAGTAATAATTCTATGTCCAAATAGTTTTGCCGAATAAAATTCCGGTAAAAAGTGAAAACTATCCATGGTCAAATGGGCACTTAGTAAATCTTGTTAGGCTTAGAGTTGAATCTAGAAAACTACTTTGAGGTCTGTTTTATGTTCATTTCTAGTAGTATAAACTGTAAAGTTTCATCTTCAGATTCAGTATTACTATGTATTTTAACAAGCCACTTAACTGTGGTTAGTTCTAGTCTGACAATTACCTGATTCAGTATTCTTTAAGTTCTTTGTGGTATTAGTCACTTTAAAAATTGAGATTGAAAAGGTGCTTTGGGGTGATTGTGGTTTATTATGTACAGCTGAATCTGGTACATGGAAAGATGCAATACTTATTTGACAACAATGGACGTCGATATCTTGATGCATTTGGAGGAATTGCAACTGTATCTTGTGGGCACTGCCACCCTGATGTGGTAGAGGCCATCGTAAACCAAACCAAACGCTTGCAGCACTCAACTATCTTGTACCTCAATCATGCAATAACTGATTTTGCTGAGGCACTTGCTTCTAAGTTACCCGGTGATCTCAAGGTATTTCTTTACTCTTTGGCTTATTATCTAGAGCACCATATCAAGTTATGTCTACAAAGTTTAACTTCTATGCACAATACATGTAACTGTCCATCCATAAAAAAATGCGATCAGTATCTTGGAAAATTACAAATTAGTTTAATTTATATGCACAATACTTGTAACTGTCCATAAAAAGTGTTCTCGGTAGCCTAGAAAATTAGGCAGGTTATCTACTACAAGGGATACACTGATAGTGTATAAGTACTTTGCAATGTCAGTGTTTATACATTAAATCCATGTCTACAATCTGATCGTGACATATTATTGCTTTTCCAGGTTGTGTTCTTCACCAATTCTGGGACTGAGGCAAATGAGTTAGCAATCATGATGGCAAGACTATACACCGGTTGTCATGATATCATATCTCTACGGAATGCTTACCATGGAAACGCAGCTGCCACTATGAGCACCACTGGGCAAAGCATCTGGAAATTCAATGTAGTACAGGTAAATCTTCCTATTCTGTAAATTTCTATTCCTCTGTGTTTGCTGTATGAATCATTATCAAGGTGTCCTGTGCAGAATGAATTTGCTTGACCATTTTAATGTGAAAAAATCAATTGCCCTGTTTATGCAGGCAACAATCCAAGTTGTTATCAGATGACTATTATGAAGTTACTGTACAGGAGTTAATTGATTACTCTGTTACTTGGTATCTTATCATCATTAAGAAATTAATCTTGGTCTTATTATGTTGGATTTTCTCCTTTCTCTGATATTCAGTGTAATTGTAAAGGGCAGCGGAAGATAATTGACTCTAAATAACAAGTTTAATGTTTCTATCCATTCTAAAGGCATATTTGATTATCTATAACAACTGGAGTATAAGCACATCCGCAATAGTGTTTTCTAGGTAGCATATGAGGGTGCCATAATCTACAGAGCCTATTATGCTTATAACTCTGTCTCTTGTTGACCCACTATTTACTTTGCTGATCAGAGTGGAGTGCATCATGCCATAAACCCTGATCCATACAGAGGTGTTTTCGGTTCTGATGGTGAGAAGTATGCGAAGGACGTTGAAGATCTTATCCAATTTGGAACATCTGGAAGGGTTGCTGCTTTTTTATCTGAAGCTATACAAGTAATCATCCCTCAATGATGTTACCTTGTCCATCTAAATTCCATACAACATCATGTGTATCGTCCTCTAAAATGTTCCTTTTAAGTGTAGGGTGTTGGTGGGATAGTTGAATTGGCTCCAGGTTACTTGCCTGCAGCATACAGTACTGTACGAAAAGCTGGAGGCCTTTGTATTGCAGATGAGGTTCAAGCTGGATTTGCTCGCACTGGAAGCCATTTCTGGGGATTTGAGAACCAAGGAGTAGTTCCTGACATAGTGACAATGGCAAAAGTCAGTCTCTTCAACAATGACAATCTGCTATTTTCCATACTCTATGACAAAAGAAAACATCTATCTCCTGATTATAACTTGGCCAGATATTTAGATTATTTTACTTTTTCTCTTGTTATTTCCAGGGAATTGGAAATGGAATACCCCTTGGGGCTGTGGTAACAACTCCTGAGATTGCACAGGTCTTGACTCATCATAATTACTTCAACACATTTGGTGGAAATCCTGTGTGTACTGCTGCAGGACTTGCTGTCCTTAAAGTGATTGAAAAAGAAAAGCTTCAAGAAAATGCTCATGTTGTTGGTTCCTACTTGAAAGAACGCCTTATGACTATAAAAGATAAGCATGAAAGTAAAGAATTTTTTTCCCCTTTCACTCTTTTCATTATTACCTCGACGGGAGGATGATCAAATCATGTATTGGAGGAAACACTGCATTTCTGTCATTGTCACTTTCGATTGATTCTGTCTTCTGCAATAACGTTTATGCAGTTGTTGGTGATGTGAGGGGAAGAGGACTGTTGCTAGGTGTTGAACTAGTCACTGACCGCAAACTGAAAACTCCTGCAAGAGTTGAAACTCTGCATATCATGGACAAGATGAAAGGTAAATTTCTTTTAAATCATTATCCTTTTGTCCTGTCGTTAAATTAAACATTAACTATTAACTTAGTTTATCTATTCGGCTTAAAGATATGGGAGTACTAGTTGGCAAGGGCGGATTCCGTGGAAATGTCTTCAGAATTACACCTCCACTTTGTTTCACTAAAGAAGATGCAGGTAACTTTTAAGCTCTTAGTTACATGTTTGCTCAATTCAAGCTTTATTCAACTTGAAGGGCTCTTATATATCTAAAACTTTAATTGCAGATTTTCTGGTGGATGTCATGGATTGTGCATTGTCAAAGATATAATGACTCCGCTTCGCTACACGCCTACGTGCGTCCAAGATACTAAAGTTTTAACAGCTTGGCAACTACATCTCTCCTATGGCCATATGATGATAATTGCCATAGTTACTGGAACTCATCTATAAAACGTTTATCTTCATATATGTCAGTTGAAAATCAGCAGCCAAATGTATCTGTATGGCCTACTTCAGTATCTAACCATAATATAATATGAGTCAACAACTCGTTGCCTCTGGATATCCTGTCTTGTTTTTCTTTGTGAGCTTGATATATCTTACTGTCACCTGCAATCATACCTCTCATGACCCAAATTAAATGCCAAATTAAGTAGAGAAGCTTCTAATTGCAATAGAAGGGTTCGGGTCAAAATTTGCAGGTAGTTTGCCGCTTTCTCTACAGAGAAATGAAAGATAATATTAGGACAACAACATGCAAAAATTAAAAAAGAAAAGTGAAGAACCACCTGAAGAAAATATTTAAAAAATTGATGTATGGTAATCTTATAAACTAGAAGCATATTGTTTTATATTTCACATATATATTTGTTTAATCAATTTTGTATTTATTTATCGATCAATCACGTCTTAATAATCATTTTTAATCTACTTTATGAATACTCTAACCCCAGCCGCTCGATCCAATAAGATATGGAGTTAATACTTTTAATCTACTTTATGAATACTCTATCTCCTACCGCTCGATCCAATTTGATATGGAGTTAATATTCGAAGGGAAATGATACCAACTGACTAGTTTTTATTAAGATTAAGATATCTGTATTTAAAAATATATTTAAATATTAAAATGTTATATTAAGATATGAATATCAAACGATTAAGAGTGTTTGTTTTATCAGAATCTGAATATATACAATATGTTCTTTACTTAAAATTAAATATATAATTTTAAAAAATATATTAATTAATCTAATACGATATTATATATATATATATATATATATAGAGAGAGAGAGAGAGAGTCATCGGAATGTCTAAGATTTATTTTAAACCATAAATATCAAAAGTCTTCATTTTTTTAAAATTTTATGTCAAGTCAAACGATATCACATAAATTGATATGAAAGGAGTAGCGAATGGTGATGTTGACTGGTGTAATGATTAACAATGGTGATTGATGTTGGTAGTTAGTAATGAAAACTGATTGCTATGATGTATTATAACAATAGCTAATTGTAGTAGTAACTGACAAAGATGGCTGACAATATATAGTATGGTGATGGTGGCGATTATCCGTAACGATTGATGGTAGTTGTGGTAATCATGACTAGTACTTGTGTGATATATACCGGTGGTTGATGATGTGATTATTGGTAGCAAATTGGTGTAATTGTAGCTAGTGGTAATGGTAATTGTAAGTGATGGTTAGTAATGATAATGAATGATTCTTACACGACCACTCATTTATAAAAAAGAAAAGAGATAAAAATACCTTCAACTATGAGAAATAAAATAATTTTGCCTTCGTCAAATGAATAAGAAGATTTTTTCTCATTGAGTTTTTTGAAGATCAATACTTCTTTATTTATGTAATTGTGATCATATACATAAAATTTAGTTTAACATAAATAAAATTTATCCTAACAACGATCTCAGATTCTTCAGCAAGATAAATTTTTTAAATTTTTTGTTAAGGATACATAATGACTCCTACCTCAACTTCTTTATTTACTTTCAATTATTTCTCACAAATTTAAAAATTTTAAGTCGGTGTTAAATTTTTAGAGATTACTTTTTTTAGTCATTTTTTTTTTTAAAATTTGTATTCTACCTAATTGTTGTTTCACTTCAAGAGAGTAAAGAAAATTAAATAGGGCAAGGCAAAAATATGATGATAAATTAGATGTAATCCAACTCGTTTAACCATCTTGGATCTGTATAATTTTTTTTATAATTTTTTTATAAGAAAATTTTAGGACTGAAATTATTGTCTTTTTAAGGTGACACTTCATTTCAATAATAAAATATATATTAGATGGATAAGAATAATATATTGAAAGTTTATTAATTTTAATGGAATTTGAGCAAGTTCTTTAAGGATAAGGACTTATTTAAACAGAGGACAAACTTATTTAATTTTTCATGGTTGAGAGGCTAATTTGAGTCAGTCCACTAATGATAAGGATATATTTAGGACCAAATTCAAACGGAGTGAAAAGTTATTCTATTTTTCATAATTAGGGAAATAATCGAAAAATATTCATCAACTATAAAAACGAATAACTTTGTCACTGTTTTAATTTGGTCTTAATTATGTCTTTTATCTTTACATAATGACTCAAACTTGCCCCTCTAAACTATGAAAAATAGAATAAATTTGCTTTTTATTTGGATTTAATCTCAAATATATCTTTATCATTGAAGAACCTGTTCAAAATTTGTCACTTAGAATTAATAAAATTTACTTTTTCAATCAACCCTTTTATTTTAGAATTAAAGATTTATCTAATTTATATTCTCTAAAATGACGAGAAAAAGAACAAAAATAAATAAAGAAATAAATTTGAAAAATAAAAAAAAATATTTATACATTTTCTTTTCTTGAAAAATACACATCAAGATAGGGGTGGACATAAATACTGAAATTTTTTAAAAATAGGACAGAATCGAATTAATTCAGTTTGGATTTCGTATAATTTTTTTTAAATAAATATTGTGGTTCAATCCTCAATATTAAAATTCTAATACTTTCGTAATATCGAAATACCAAAATTTAATAATATTTGTCCAAATTTCATACTACAATATTCAATCTATTCATAAATTTCACCAAGAAATGAGAACTTCAATTTTCCTTGAGCACTCCATTCTAATAATAAAATAAGATATTGAAGATATTTTTGACTTTTTTGTTTTGGCTTCTATTTCAGTGTGATAATTGGATTCATTATCAAGAGTATGCACACTGCTGATGCACCCTATACTACATTTTTAAGATTGAACTGAATATAGGAGAGGAAATGATCAAAATGATTCTTGTAAAAGAGTTGGACTAGTTTAGTGCTTCATATCACATGATTGAAATAATTTTTATTGTATAAAAAAAGATAATTATTTTTATTATTTATGTATATCACGTAATTAAAATAGTTCCTAATATATATATATATAATGTGATCTTTTAATCTTTTATATATACCATATAATCGAAGTAGTCCTTGATATACGAAAACACTATCATTTTAGTAAAAAATTTTAAGTTATAGTGTAAGTCAAATAATCTGTTAAATTTAATCAAAATACTCACACGAGGGAAGCAAAAACTATCCTTTTCCTCCCGGCATTACCATGTGCCCAGCAACAATGAAATATTCATTTTTTCTTGCTTTTCTTATAACATTATTTTATTCTGGAATGAATTATAATGAATGAATTTTTTTTTATTTATATGAAAAAATTAATTTGATTCCAAAGTTATTAATCTTAATTTTTCTTTAAAGCAATAGACATTTACCATTAAAAAAAGAGTATATTTATAATACATCATATGAAATTTGGTTAGGGTCGAAAAATTTTACCTCATTTTTTATATTTTTATGCATATTTGGTGAGTTATTGATTAAATTTAACAGATTTTTTTTTTCAATTTGCACCGTTATTTTTAATGTTTTAGGATTAGATTATCAATTTTCTTATATATGAAAGACTAGTTCAAGTACTTGGCACAAATAAAAGAGAAAAATAATTATCTTTTTAATACGGACTATTTCAATTAGGAGATATATATAAAATATTAAAATGATCACTTTTTTCTTTTGTTTTTTTTAATACATATATTATGGACCATTTAGCTACGTGATATATATGATGGATAAAAATAGTCTAACCCCATACTTTAAGGACCATTCTGATCATTTCAAAAATTTCTTTTCCTTTTGTACTTCCCTCTTCGTTACTTCCCATAACGCACTGTGTGTGTTCTTCCTAGCTGTATCCAGGTCACCTTCCTTATAGGTTTTTGAGCAGAACGATATTGAGCCTTACACTGAACTGGATTCTCCATCCTTTTTTCTCTCAATCTCCCACCGTTGCTGGCTCTCCGACTTTGATAATCCCAACCTTCCTATCAAACTTCACCACAAACATCTCCAATTTATCTCTTAAATTTCTCCTTATACTCTACCTTCAACGTTTTACTAGTTGTTCTTACTCTGTTATGAGTTGCTGTTCAAAATTGGGAGATTTGACGACTTCTCGGTCCTCAGCTGTTGTGGATCATGAAGATGGCGATAACGTTAATAATAGGGATTCAGAGGCTTCTAGTAGTAGCTGTGGTGCTGTTGCTGACAATGTGGGAACTATGAAGACGACAAGTATGGCTTATTCGCCGCAAACTATTTTGATTTGTGAGCTTCCGCATGACGGCTTTGAGGAATATGTCCCTTCTAGACCGGCTCATTGTGATTTGGTCTCCAAGTGGCGGACTAAGGACCTAGTAAGATGTGCTTCCTCACACGTTTCTTTTCATTACATATCTTAGAGTTGTAGATTCCCTGGAGAATATTGTGTGAATTTTGAAGCACATTTTTAATGATTTTGATGAACTTAGTTTCAACTTTCACCTAAATCTATCGACTAAGCCTCAAGAACAAACTAATTGGAATCAGCCATATGAATCTCCCGTTCTCGTTTGCTCAAATTAAGTAACAATACTATTCTTATTTGTGCCTTCATTTCTTTTCCCCTTTTTGATTGAAATAGTTTCAAATTCCTTATCTTTAAGAAAGGTTATTAGTTTCTTCTCAGGATTTTCTTGGATTTTGGTTTAGTATAACCTTCACTGGTTCAAGGTGAAGATTAATATATGGGAGGATGAATGCTCATCTGGGCAGAAGGTTAAATTTTCTCCTTGTCTGTCAAAATAAACATAAAAGTTGTTTTACTCCACTATGTTTACTTTGGTAGCAAGCCACCTCAACCCAAGTTATCACCTTTTGTAATAACTTCATCTCTTTTTATTACCATGCTGGGTTTAAATCTTATGACATTGCTAAGTTCAGTTCTAAGACGGAAACCTGGTTCAAATGGACTGAGCATAGCAGAAACTTGAGGAGAAAGGTAACTTTAAGTCTTAAAGTAATGAAATGGATAGTTCATGTATTTAGTGAAGCATTGAAGGAGCAAGAGAATGTCAATCAACAGGTGGAAAACAAGAGACCAATTTGCTGGATTTTATTGCACTCTTAAATACAATAAACATGGTAGGTATATAAGCTTTACTGCAATAAGGCGGAAATAGGTTAGTGATCATTACTCTGGAGATTACATTAAATGCTGGATGTGTACAGCAAGCATAGAAGATTACAAAATTCATTATGGTCCCAGACAAGGGTGTTACAGTGACTACCAAACAACAACACCATCTTGAATCCTCTTTTGCTGAAGCCATTAGAAGCAATAAATGGACGGCAAAGGCAACAAAAGGAGTGTCATCGCAAATTATAAATTCTAGAATCACCATTCTTGGAGATTCTAGTGTCTCAGAAGATGATGTACTTGGAAGGTGCATTTTCGGGAAATTGTTGTCCTCAAATCAAGAAATATTAAATGATATTTTGAGATGAGTGTGTAGTATTTGGAATTCCTCGCATGGAATCAACTTTTAAGTACCTTCGAACTTCCATCTGGGAAGGAGGCGGGGAGCATATTATTAGATGAAAGAAGTCCAAGTTGACATTGGATTAGTGGTTCCCAACCGTTGGATCTTGGTTGGAAATAGAAGCAAAAAGTTGGGTATGGATTCACAACTATGGATTACCTCCAAATCTATGGTCACAATCCACATTCAAGCAAATAGGAGACGCCTACAACGATTGGATCAAAACAGAGGAAGGAACTTCCCTAAAAAATCATCTTCCTTGGGAACGAATTAAAATTGAAGGAGATGGAGCAGAAGCCCCCAAGGATATAGAGATGGAAACGATGGCTTCATCTTCAAAATGCCCATTTGGTGTGAAGTTTTCGGCAATTGCAAGGAAGAAAAGGATGATCAGAGAGGAAGAAGCCCTAAATCCTCTGTGTAATATATAGAATTGTAGAGGAGCACAATATTTTATCCACCAATTTATCAACACAACAGGTCTGGGGTACGTGGGCACTGTGATAGCCGGTGCCACTTCAAAGTAATACAGATGAGAGGCATGTGGGAGTCCAGACAACTTTTAAATCAAATAAGCCACCTCAGAAGAAAGAAAGCTGAAAAAGAAGTTTGGGCCCTAACCTAATTCAATTTTCAAGAGAAAACGCCTTAAACTACAAACCCATGATAATAGAAGCCCAGGTCAGCAAGTCCTATAGAAAAAATATTGTAGATGTTAATTGCAACCTCCACCAGACAATGAGATGCTTTGTGCAGTAACAATACAATTTGGCCGGAAAGATTGGAATTGGAAGGAAAACTTGACCTTGCAAGTGAGGAAACAAAGCAACAATATATTTCTTCTCCAATATCCACCCTGTAGTCATTAGAAGTTTTTGAAGTACCTTTTTTGATGGAAGGTCTAGAACAAAGTGATACAAATTCCTAATGCAGCAACAACAACAACATACCAGTGTAATTCCACAAGCGGGGTCTTGGGAGGGTAGTGTGTATGCAAATTTTACCCCTACCTTGGGAGGTAGAGAGGTGTTTCCAATAGACCCTCGGCTCAAGGAAAAACATTATAAAGCAATTCGAGAAAAGAAAACAAAGGAGTGAAGAAGCTAAGACAAAATGCTTTAGAAAGAATGACAAAGCATACTAAAAAAGGAACAGCCACCACAACAAAATAATTCGATAATCAAAATGCAAGAATCAAATAGTAACAAAAATAGAATAACAAGAAACTCCTAGAGTAATACTACGACTACTAGTATGGAAGAATAAGCGAGATAACTTCCAACTACCTAATGAACTCTCTACCCTAATTCGTTTCCTCCATAAACTCCTATCTAAGGTCATGTCCTCGGTAAGCTGAAGTTGCGTCATGTCCTGTCTAAATACCTCTCCCCAATACTTCTTCAGCTTGCCTTTACCCCTCGTGTAACCATCCATAGCCAATCTCTCACACCTCATATTGGGGCATCCATGCATCTCTTCTTCACATGACCGAATCATCTCAGCTCGCTTTCCAAATCTTATCCTTCATCAAGGCCACTCATATCTTGTCTTGGATATCTTCTTCTCTAATCTTATCTCTCATATATGCTCGCACATCCATCTTAACGTCCTTATTTCCGCAACTTTCAATTTTTGAACATGAGAGTTCTTGGTTGGCCAACATTCTGTTCCATACCACATAAGTTTGTCTAACCACTGTTTTCTAGAACTTGTCTTTAGGTTTTGGTGGCACTTTCTTATTGCACAAAACTTCGGAAATGAGCCTCCATTTCATCCACCCCGTACCAATACGATGTTTGACATCCTCGTCGATTTTCCCATTACCTTGGATAACAGACTCAAAATACTTGAAACTTCCTTTCTTATGGATGACTTGTGTACCAAGCCTCACCTCTGTATCATCCTCATGCATTACGTCATTGTACTTGCACTCTAAGTACTTTATCTTGGTCTTGCTCAACTTGGATCCTTTGGACTCTAGGGTTTGTCGCTAAACCTCAAGCTTAGCGTTAATTCTATTGCAAGTCTCATCGATCAAAACTATGTCATCAGCAAATTACATATACCATTGCACCTCACTTTGGATTCACCGAGACAATTCATCCATCACCGAGACAAACAAAAATGGGCTAAGAGTTGATCCCTGATGCTACCCTATTACAACTGTAAATACTCTGAGTCCCATCCATTGTCCTTACCCGGGTCTTGGCTCCATCATACATGTCCTTGATTGTCTTACTGTATGCCATAAGGATGCCCTTATTCTTCTTCACCTCTATAGAACTTCCTTCAGATCTTTGTCCTAAGCCTTTTTTAGGTCGATAAACACTATATGAAGATCCCTCTTGCTCTCCCTATACTGCTCCACTAGTCTCTTGACCAAATGAATGGCTTCTATAGTGGAAGGCCTCATCATGAATCCATATTGATTTTCGAAAATAGACACGCTGCGCCTTACCCTCGTCTCCACCATGCTTTTCCAAGCCTTCATAATGCCCACACCCTAGTAGAACAGTCTCATCCAGCAACTTCTAAAGTCTAATGGAAAGAACCTTAGGAAAAAAGCTTTTAGATGCTTCCTACTAGATTAATAGATCTATAATTCTTCATGCTCGTAGCTCCCTCCCATTTAAGGATAATGACAATGAACTAGACATTCAAACTTTTTTCGGATTCACCACTATTTTGGAACTCAACAATAGAATCCATCACATCAGCATTGGCTGTAAAAAAGTCGAAGAGAAGCCATCTGGGTTTCGAGCTTTGTCACCCACACAACACTACATTGCTCTTTTCACCTCCTCTTTGGTTGCCCTCTCCAACCACTCACCTTCCTCCCCTATGATTTGATTGAAGCCTAAACCCCCAATAGTAGGCCTCCACTCCACTTCCTTTTTAAACAATTTTTCATAATAATCTACTGTCCTCTTTACTTCCTCTTTCCCAACATGGCTTACCCCATTGACCTCCACTGATTCTATAAACTTCCTCCTTCTATTTGCTATTGCTATGTTGTGAAAGAACTTAGTATTAGAGTTCCCCTACTTCAACTATAATGCTCTCGATTTTTTCCTCTAACGAACCATTTGGGCCAAAGCCAAGTCAGCTAACTCACTTTTCAACCCTTATTTCCTTTCTGTTTCCCTCTCTTCTAACTCCTTCCCCACTTCTACTTTTTCCAACCCCCTACTACTTTCATAATCTCTCCCATCTTCACTCTATCCTCCTAAACACCTCTTTATTCCACACCCTTATATATGCTTAAAGAAATTTCAACTTCTTGGCTAGTCTAGAAGAAGGCCTCCCTTCCACTACATAATCACTCCACCAGCTAGCCACTTTATCCCGGGAATCAACCACACTTACCCACATATTCTCAAATGTAAAAAGGAGATCTCATTCGCCTTCCTCTACTGCCATCTCCAACAATATTGTTATTTCTCTTGTCTATTAGGCTAGCTAGCTGTTATGAAGTTTTATTGTAAGAGAAACAATGAGGAATGCCTTCATTTTGTTGATGCACCTATATACTTTGCTCTATTCTTCTTTCTCTTTTCTATTAGGTATGAAGTTTCATTCATCACAAGGTTCTGCTTGTAGTTCTTTGTATTGTACTTGACCCCGTATTTGATGTTGGTGGTCAAATTCTGTCAATGAGATGAAATATTGTGTTTACTGTTTTGATGCTAGTGCAATTGAAAACTAAAGGACATGCCTAGGTCCTTGTCCATGTTTGAGCTATCGAAACTTAAATATAAGTTAATTGATTGGTGTTCTATATGACGGCTTTCTCATTGTCTTTTGTTCATGAAAGACTCTTTTTTGAACCATGTTTATGAAAGACTTAACACATGTGACATAACATAGTTTTGGAGGGTCTACAACCTTCTTCAAGCTGAGTTGTTTAGAAAACGTATAAATCTTACGTACATTTATTTTCTTGTTGCCGAGGAGTTATAATGGAGGTTGTTTTACAATAACGGGAAGTGTCTATAGTACTAAGACTAACTGATATATAAGTTCTTACACTTATTGATCTAAGTATGAGAGAGGAAACCTAATTATGAAGTGGGGAAGCCTTAGGGAGTCTGCAGCGGTTGTCATTCTATAATGCATTTGACTTGTTATCATGCAAGAGTGTTTTAGAATAAACGTATGTGCTTGCACTGTCCCAAACTCGTGCTCTTATCCTCATCATCTAAACTGGCAGATTATAGTGAGGTTTTGTTATTTGTATATCTATGGTATAAGGCTATTATTTTTTGTAGCAATTGTTGTAGTAGATCTCTAAATTAAACTATGCCCTTTAATTTTTTATTTTTGGTAATGGTAACATTCTATATATCAACAGGTATACTATACTAGAAATGTATAGTCCCCTGAGGAAGGCATTACAAATTATAGTACACTTCCTTCCTACATTGGTAGTTACATATTGTCTAAAACATAAAAAATATCATCAGTTTGCACTAAATGTTCATGTTTACGCCAAAAATAATAAAGAGCAAAACAATTCATCTTCAGAATGTTGCATTGTTTATCTTCGAAGAAACTATGATTTCTCTCTTTCCATACCGTGCACCAAATTCATGCAGGGGAAACCCTCCATCTCTTCTTCTGATTTAACAGAAGTCCTTCTCCGTCCCAACAGCTAAGAAACCTCCTTGTGTTGCCTGACATCACCAATCTCATTCCCTTCAAGTTGATGAAGATCTTCCATATTTGGTATGTTCATTTGTAATGTAAGAAAAGATGGTTGGCTGTCTCTGATTTCTCCCCACATAAGTAACATATAGAACATATTGAAACCCTTACTTCTTTGATTACCAGCCAAGAGAAACATGTCACCTCCGGAGGTATTTTCACTTTTCAGATCCTTTTCCATGGCCAACAGTGCACCTGATTATTAACTTTGTTCAAAATCATATAAGCTTCTGCCACTTTAAAGTTAGCTTGGCAATTTCCTTGCAATACCATAGTATCTACATTGCCATTGAAGCCCTTAAACTGACTAAGAGCGTTATAGAACTCTGTTATCCTCTCAAGTTCCCAGTCATTTAGGTACCTTTTAAAAGATAAGTTTCATCCTTGTTCAGACCATGCTTTAGCCAATGTTGCCTATTGTTGTTGGGTCAGAATGTACATGTCTTGGAAACGATTGCTGTAAGGTGCCTTGTCCAAGCCGGGTGTCCTTCCGGAAAGATATCTTCCTGCCATTCCCCACCTTTAGTCTTGAATTGTTCCGCATCTTTGGCCACAAATTTACGATGGATCTCCAAACACCAACCATAAGAAATGGTAACTGGATTTGTGGTCCAATTGCCTTCTTTCCCATATTTCTGTCTAATAACTTCCTTCCATAAGGTTCTTCTTCTTAAACATACCTCCATAACCATTTCATCACGCAACTCTGATTATGTGCCTTAAAATTACTTTATCCCCATCCTCCCTCTTTGTTTCTTAACAAAAAATTTCATTTAGCTAAGTGGAACTTCTTTTCCTCACAATTGCCCTGCGAAAAGAAGTTATTCCTTAATGTGTCCACTCTTTTTGTCACACTAGCAGGGGCTGGAATAAGGACATCATATAGGTTGATAATGCATCTAGAACACTATTAATAAGTGTCAATATCCCTCCATAGTGTTGCATCTTCCAATTGTCAATCTTTTTTTTTCCACATTTTTCTATCATTTCACTCCATATCCCTATTTATTTGCTTTTCCCCCCAAGGCATACCCAAATAGCACTCCCTCTTTCCCTCCCAATATATCAGCTAGTCCATGAATCTCCTACACCTCATTCAGTGCACCTTATTCAATTCACTGGATAAATAAAGCTCTTACCCCAATTTATATGAAGCCCAGAGATGGCCTCAAAAATGATGAAAATAACCCTTAAGACTCTCAACTGCTCCATCTTATCATCACAAAAATAGGGTATCATCTGCATATTGTAGATGAGAGATTTTCAAGTTGTTGTCAATCTTGGTATTCACCTCAAAACCCTTGATCCATCCATTACTTCTAGCAGTTTGTAGCGTATCATTCATTCCCTCTGTAGCTAAAATGAATAGGAAGGGTGACAATGAATCCTACTGTCTCAAACCCCTCTTAGAAGAGAAAAGTTTGTTCATGAGCTGTTAATCAGAACTGAGAATTTGACCGTACTAATGTAGTATCTCATCCATTTAGTGCCAAAGTCCATCTTCTGTAGGATTTCCAGTAGAAAATCCCAATTTAGATGGTCATATTTCTTTTGGATATCTAGCTTGCATAGGACTCCAGGTATTTTGCTTCTTAGTTTGGCCTCCACACATTCATTTACTATGAGTATTGCATCTATAATCTATCTTCTCCTTATAAAAGTCATCTCATGTCCATCAACTAGTCTGTGAATCACCTTCTTCAACCTCTCAGCTAACAATTTGGCTATGATTTTGTAGACACTGCCAATCAAACTGATAGGTCTAAAATCATTTAGCTCCATAGCTCCTACCTTCTTTGGAATGAGTGCCACAAAAGTGGCATTAAAACCTTTTTCAGACACTTCTTGATCATGAAAATTCTGTACTGCAGCTATTACATTTGAGCCAATAATTTCCGTTGTTAAAGAAAGCCATAGTATAGCCATCTGGCCCAGGTTCTTTGTTTCTTGCACATGCCTCGACAGTTTTCAAGATCTCCTGTGGTTCAAAAGGTCTCATCAAGTCTTGGTTCTCTTCTTCAGTAACCCCTTATTGAATTGGGGTCTTCGTCTTTCTGTTTCAGTGTACATTTTCTCATAATAACTAACGATCTCCTTCTTTATATCATCTGCCCTAGCTATACTTTCCCTTCCACTACTAACTTATTAATGTTGTTTATTCTTTTATGAACATTAGCAGTTCTATGGAAAGATTTAGTATTTTTGTCCCCTTGTTTTGACCATAAAGCCCTTGGCTTTGCCTCCAAGCTACCTCTTCATGCTTTGCTATATTTTCAAATTCCATCAATAGTGACACTCAGTTTGCAATCTCCTCTTCCGTCAATAATCTCTGATCTTGAGTTCTTTCCAGTTCCTCAAGTTGTTGTAGTATTTATGTTTTTTGGTGCCTAGATTTCCTTAAGAAGATCTACTCCATTCTTTCAATTTCACTTTCAGAGATTTAAGTTTGTGAGCAAGAATATAGTTAGGTCTTCCTATGCAATTGAAGGAATCCCACCCGTTTCTGAGCCTCTTAATAAACCTTCAGATTGGAGCCATCAATTCTCAAACTTGAAGTAAGAATTTGATATTTTCCAATTACCACGTTGTAGTAATAAAGGTGAGTGATCTGATGTTACTCTGTGTAGTATGGATTGCATGATATTTCTGAAATTGATGTCCCATTCTTCGGAGATTAAGAACCTGTCAAACCTAGTTGCATTAAGTGATGTATACTTCCCACCTGTTAGAGCCAAGTCTACCAGCCCCGTGTCTTCAATGAAGTCTGAGAAATATGTTATTGCTTTATAATTCTGGTTCCCTTCTTCTTTTCTGATGGGAATATTGTAATGTTGAAATCCCCGCAAAGTCCCCAGGATCATTTAATAGTCCCTTTGCTGCTGCTAAATCCCCCCGTCTCCTCCCTCTCCTTACAATCATTTGGTGCATATACACCGGTCAGATGCCAGCTAAACTCTTGGATCTTACCCGTGAATTTGCAAGTAACAGAGTAAGATCCCAAACTACTGATTTCCCCTTTCCAATCCCTTCTATCTCTCATCATTATGATGCCTCTCCTTATCCCACTGGCCTCCAATTGAGCATAATCAGTACACCTATTCCCTATAACTCCTTGATTATCTCCTTGATGTTCCCATCTACTTTGGTCTCTTGAAAGTATAGTATGTCTAGCTTCCAAGTGAGAATTAGATTTCTGACCAAGCTCCTCTTCTTTTTTATAGTTTAGTCCCTCACATTCCAATAAACTATATTAAGATTCATTAATTTTCTATGGCTAGATATCCCCCTTGTTTCTAACTCATAAAATTACTCTCCCTATGTCCAGGCCTTTCAAGTCATTTATCCCTTTCAACTTAGGAGTTTGTAGAATTTGAGAGTTTCCTTTGTTTGCTTGCCTTTGCCCATCTATCTTCATAAATAGTTTTGTTTCATATCCTTCGAAATCTGCTCCTTACTCATGTTGAGAATGTTTTGTTGAATCCACAAAGGGATTTTAAGCGACGAATCATTGTCATCTGCAGGTAATTAGATTTTCAGATGACTTGCCTCCTCAATTGGATTATTCATCTAATCCTCGTTCGAATAATTCTTCATGATAACAATTTCAGTTGATTTAGCGCCTAGCACTGCTGTATCTATCACGTTCATTTTGATATGGTCTTTATGAAATTATGCATGTTCTCACTCTCGGACATCCCTGTATTCTCCACGATTTGCATAATCGCAGAAGATTGAATGTGGGATCCTGTTCTTCTTTCTCTAATAATGTTTTCTTGGATTTTGATAGCAACTGGGTCTTCTTTTTGGGCTTCATTCTCAGCAGTAATGGGCATTATCTGAATTATTGGGTCTCTTTGTGTTGGGCTTAAATATGGGCCCAAGTTCTGCTGCTGATTAAACTAACCAGGGAGGCCTTAAAAGGTCCCTTTCTGTTAATTGGTTCCCACGTGTCATTGACATGAGTTCCCCCCCCTCTCGATTGACGTGCCCACATGCCCTATCGATTTCGCCGTTGTTTCAACCCTCATGGCTATATCAAAGATAGCAGGCATTGTACTATTCTCCAACGGATAATTCAAAGGCTCCAGACTTCTTCTTCCTTTTGGCTTCACCTTGACCGGGGCTTCTACCCATATCAGAATTGTATCTTTAATGTTTTATGATAAGTATATACTGTTTATGGTGTTAGAGTCTACTTCCTTTTAGATTTCTTTTCCATGTTTCTTTGTGTTACTTGGGGAAATCTTTTCCATGTTCATTGTGCATTTCTTTTTCACAAACATCTTTTTCCTTATGCAAAATAAGTTGCTTTGATCTTAGTTTACTGCTTGACGGTCATTAAAGTGATTGGTGGATAGAGCTAGCAAGGTCTTTCTAATACTATGCCTTGAGGTATAATGATAGAAGATGATCCTTACAAAAAGTAATAATAATAGATGCGACCAAGACTTTGGTTCAGCTGTAAAATTTTATACAGAGCGGGATGTGTGGTACACACACATCATAAGTTTGAATTTGTGAACCAAGTCTAGTATTAATTTAAGAAGGATAGAGGGGGTGAGGACATTATCCACCTGTAGCAAAAAAAAATGGATTTCTCGATTTCCGGAAGGATAGTGATGTAGAATGATACCTACCCCTTTTTTTCTATTTTTCTTTGTTGGGGGTGAAGGTTGAGCAGATGATGCCTTAGAAGTATTGTTCATCAATTGTTTAGTAATATCCAAATGCTGGCGCCAATCTGTAGATAATAAAGTTTCTGAGTCTTTGATCTGATAAACACTAAGATCTGTCTCTTTTCTCTTCTAGGAGTATTAAAGAAAAAGGGAAGCTTTTACATCCTGGACCTATATTGGTAACTTGTGGATGCAGAGTAATAAATGTGAGGAACACTTGAGATTCCATTTCTGATGGGTGAATAATATATGGTATAAAATATTTGCACCAAGCCGGTGCAATTACAATTTGTGCAAATCAGCTATTGTTTCTAAAGCATCATCTACATCTGGTACAGAAACTAGTTTGCACAAAAAACAATCAGCAAAATGTATCTAAGTGTAAGGTGCTGTATTTTTCTTCTTTTTCCTTAAAATATTCTGCTATTTTTTCAAGCTAAACAGACCACCAGATAACTTGGGGAACAGTGTTCCAGGTCTTTGAGCTTTCCTGCACAGACCCTTCCTGGTCCAGCACTTCGAGATTTCTATAATGGAGTTAGGCATGGTCCAAATCATAACAAAAATTGACAAGAACATGTTCCATAACTAACTTGTAACCCTGCAATGCAAAAGAAGGTGGGTAACTTCTTCAGATTGTTCTTCACATAATGGACATCTACTGCACAACTGAAAATACCTGGGAGATTGCTGTGTGAGGCATGTCCCTAGACACAATCCAGAAGAAGCAAGAGACCTTTTTAAGTGCCTTGTTGTGTCATATTTTTTTCAAAGGCCAAAAGTCACTGCTGTTACTAAAATCCAGCATACTGTAACAACTTCCAACTGAGAAAATACCATTGGGAGTGACCCTTCCAGCTGATAGAGTATATTTTGTTGTGGTCCAACACAATGTTGCTTAGCATTTGTAGCAAGAGATATATCCTCTCCATTTCACAATCACTAATATTCCTTCTAAGTTTCGAAGTCCAGCCTTGCGATGTACATAAATCTGCAATTGTCCCATTGCCGACACATTGTAGATTATATAGGAATTTTGTTTTCCACTTTTTGTGATTAACGCCTAGAAAAAAGCTTTTTGAAGAAAGTAAAGGTTTTACCTGGACCTCTAAGCTAAATAGAGCTTGGTGAAACCAGAAGAGGAGGCTATTATGAAGTATAAACTGACATCTCAGTTTCTCTTGTTTTTTCTTAATTTCTTAATGACTGTTTCTGTATTGGTAATATATTGTTTCTGCTCTTTTTGTCTTCTGCTAAATTGTGCTTACTCGATTATCTATTGTGCATACTTTAACCTTGTGATGCTTTTGTTGCTACTATCTTCAACAACTCAGGTTACCATTGAAATGAAAGTGTTTTAAGATGTAATCATTTTCTTCTTTGCAAAAAAAAATTGTTTAGAGCAGCTTTATTTAGGCAATAAAAAAGGTTTGCTAGAGCTGTTCTTGCTGCACAACAGTTTTGCCGAAGTCTCAAGATAAGATTTGGATTTGCTAAATACTTGATTTGATTTGTTTTATACCTGTTGCTTGTTACTTCATGGCTTTTTCTATTACCAAGAAATGCCTGAGATCCGGTGGGTGTGGCAGATGGTTCAGTACTCGGTGGATAATGGGCTTGCCCCTCTATCTTCTCCACTTGTTTCTTGTTACCTGTGTAAAAAGTGAAAATCATACATATCTAGTACTTGATGACCTTTTGTTCCAGTCTTATTTTTGAGCTCGCTAATATCTTACAGAGTTTGGGCTTAGTTCTCATATAGTTAGCAAATGTTTGATATCTTTACCATCTAGTTCATCTAAGCGTGCAAAACTTCTTGCAGATGAAGACGAAATATGTTGCCCTTGTTTTGTGTTTGAACATCAACGTTGATCCTCCTGATGTAATAAAGATATCTCCATGTGCTCGAATGCAGTGTTGGATTGGTATGCTAAACTTTCCTTCTTCTAAGAGCACAAGTATTTCTTATTTTTGCTAATAACTTTAGACAATGTATAGCTGATCAAAAAAATATATTTTAGACAAGGTAAATAGTGACGTAATGGAATAATCTCCAGTATACAAGGGCTAATTATTGACGTGATGGAATAATCTCCAGTATACAAGGGCATACAGAAAGTAAATAGGTTTACACAAAGATAAGATTCTCTATGAAGAACACCAAATCATCTATCGTAACTGGGACCTCATTGGTGCTCCAAAAATTGACTTGAACCAAAAGACAACAAAAAATATTTGTACTAAAGTATTAACCACCCTTCAAAAAGTTTCATGTTTCTTTCTCTCCATGCAACCCACTTAATGGAAAAAGGGGCTAATTCCCAAGCTCTACACCTCATTTTTCTTCCTTTGGAGGCCCAGTTGTATAACTATCCTCGATTTTGATTTATGTCATCCACTGGATGCTGAACAAGTTTAACACAGTTAAACATAATTGGCTTTTAACCTGACAGTGTAACTGTATGTGATCAATCTCTCGAGCGTTTGCAAATGTAGCACCAATTGACCTATAGAGTACTTTCTTCCTCTAGTTTTTCATTGTGAGCATGGTAAGCCTTACTGCTAACCAAGTGAAAAGCACATCTTGTGACCTTTCTACTCAACACCTTTGGTAAGGTTTTAGTGATGCCTGTTACTCAAACGCTATGAAGTTATCTTTGGAGAAGAGGCTCTATGAAGAAGCGTGATCAGCTCCCAGGCACACTTTTCGAGGCTAGACCTCTCTAGCCATCTCTTCAGCTCAACAACTTCCTCAGGGGGATCTTCCAGCCACTAGCCCGGAACTCTACAATGGAGGATGACAGGATTTATCACATTGCAGGTTTCAAATCCTATGAAATTAATAGAATTAAATCAGGTGCAGAAACTTGGTTTGAATGGGCAGAACGCAACAGATTTTTAACAAGGAAAATTACTATTGGTCTTAAAGTTATGAAGATGGTTGTGATCTGTATTTATTGATGAAATAAAACAGCAAAGGAAGATATTCAAGAGATGGAACATGAAGGATCATTTCTCAGAACTCCTTTGCACTCTTAAATATATGAGAATGGTAGGTACATCATCTTTATTGCCATTCAAGGGAAAAAATAAATCTGTCATTATTACACCAGAGATCACATTAAAGGGAGGATGGGGGAAATTCCCAGAAAATATACAAGTTCATTAGTGTACAAAGTAAAGGAGACAGGTGCTGCCAGCTTCAAGCAACTTGAATCCTCCTTCAAAGAAGCCTTCTACAACAGATGGACAACAAAGGTCGCAAAGGCCTCGTAGATCCAGGCACTATTAACAAAATCTACATCAATGGAGGCTCAACAATCTCCTACAAGGACTTATTGTGCTGATACATTATTGAAAATTCCATGGACAATCGCAGGAAATCCCAACTCTTAATAATTTCCGTACATTGGCATGTAGCACTTGGAAGACAATGTTTGAAGTTTGCGTGTTTGCCACGAACTATGTGCAATTTCTATTCAAACTTCCATCTAGGAAGATGGCTGAACATGTGTTACCTGGAGAATGGATATTGAAGAGACACAAGGCAAACCTCCACTGGTGGAGCCCAACAACAGGATGCTGTGCGGAAGAACTAAGAAGGGATTGGGTCTGGATAAGACTACCAGGTCTCCTCTTGAGCCTATGGTCTCAGAAAATTTTCAAGATGAGCGGCGACTCTGGAGGCTACTTCGAGACAAAAGAAGAAACATCACTGAAAAGTCACTTGTAAGGGGCACGTATGACGGTAAGAATGTCCCTAAGGGAAATCAAGATAGAAAGTGACGACTATACATACACCATCCCAATATGATGCGAGTCACTGTTGACCATCAAAGAAGGGGAAGGAGGGAGAGAGGCTCCATCGAAGGGACCACCGGATAAAAGGACTGAAGTCAGTGCAATGAGCGACTGAGTATGTGGTACATTAAAAGAAGTTCTTTTAAAATCCTAGGACACGTGATGCTAGACTGTTTGAGAAGGTCCCACAAGTATAAGGGCTGGATTTTTTAAATCAGAAAAAACATTTGGGCCGACGGATGGGCCAAATAACTCCAGACCCATTTATTACTACTCAACTTATTACTACCCAGTCCAATGAGGCCCAATTTATGGACATCTTTAAGATTGAAATACATACAAACAGAGTCAATAAATCAATTCAGAACAGAATCGACACCTTCAGTGAATCAACTCAAAATAGAAATCCATAACTTACAACAAAAGGAGAAGGGAAATTTCTCTACAACATAAAGATTTGAATTCGAAGAAAGCAATTCTCAGATTGATCAGCAAAACCTGGGGAATTACATAGCAGAAGAACCACAAATCCAGGAACCGACAAGTTCTTGGGACATCCAAGTTAACGAGGTGGATGAGATGAACTGCTCAATAGAAGATATCACTCCATAGAAGATACCACTCCACTGAAGGTGCAAATCCCAACTAAAGATGCTGACCCAATTTTCAACACTCCAATTTGGATGCACCAGCACATTTTCAAACTCATTCTCAAACTCAATAAAGAAATTGGGGCAGAATATCAAGGGTGTGAGAAGGAGGCTCTAGTGTTATTCATGAAAATTGATGGCAAAAAGCAGAACATTGACAAGCAACAACAACTGATGTAAACAAGTGTTAAAAAGAAATGGACCAATGAATTAAAAGGCCCAGAGATGGGAAACATTTTCATAAGCAATGACACTAGAAGTAAGGGGATGTCTAGCTACCCTTGATCTATGAAGACCAATATAATTTCTTGGAATGTTAAGGGATTGAATTGTATAAGGAAGAGGGGGGTGATAAAAATATATTATTCCCGGAAAGCATTTGTAACATGTTTTCCAAGAATCCAAGATGAAGGGTGATATCCAGGAGATAGTGAAAGACATATGGGAAAACACATAAGTCATATTTGTCTAACTAGAGGCAAGTGGAACTATGGGAGGAGTTTATTATAATGTGGGGTAGTTGAGATCAGAAGGGGAGCTTCTAAATTTGCTGGTAAGAGTCAAGACTTCTCTTGGCATCTAAATGGTGTTTATGCACCTAATGATAGAAAGGAGAGAGAGGAGACATGGGAATAAATTAGAGTTACTAGGGTTTATTCTCAGGACCATGGGTGTTGGGATTTCGATATAGTCAAACATCCTTCCGAGAAGAAAAATTATTAGAATCAACAAATGGATAATAGACTTCTCAGAATTTATTGAGGATATGAAGATGATAGATATGGATCTAACAAGTGGTCAGTTCTGTTAGAAAATTGGGGATAAACATATTGTAGCTGCGAGATTGGATAGATTCCATATATCACATGAATGAGACACAAGCTTCAAGATCACAAGACAATCTATTCTTCATAGAGGGAACTCAGTTCATTCTCCACTAATGCTGCAACGTGGAGAGTGGAATCCCTTTGATTCTTACTTCTAGTTTGATAACTGGTGGCTTCAAATAGATGGTTTTGGTAATAAATTCAAGAATTGGTGGGATTCTTTCTCTTGTTTTGGAAGACCTAACTATATTTTGGCCTTCAAATTGAAAGCCTTGAAGGAAAAATTGAAGGATCGGAGCAAAACAATCCAAGGTAATCTAGGACTACAAAAGTAGAAAGAACTTCAATATTTAGCAGAATTGGAGGAAACTCAAGAATAAGGGAGATTGATAGAAGAGGAGATTGCCATGAGACTGACTCTAACTATGGAACTTGAAGACATTGCAAGGAACAAGGAGACTGCTTGGAGGCAAAGATCTAGAGCTCTTTGGCTGAATTAGAGAGATAGAAGTACGAGTTCCTTCAAGGAACAACTAATGCACACAGGAGAGTCAATTACCATTAGCAAGCTTCTTGTGAGAGGTGAAATTTTGACCGGTCTAGATGACATTGAAAAAGAGATTGTCTCATACTATGAAGATCTATACTAAGAAACATAGGAGTGGAGGCCAAAATTCAACATGGGGACCGCCTTATAATCAATATAGAAGATAATGGGATATTGATGGCTTCATTTGATTCACAGGAAATCTGGGAGTGTATTCACAGGATCATGTAGATAATACATATATGATCAAATGCATATGTAGATAAAGATTGCTTAGACTTGGATATGTAATGTCTATTTCAAATTGAAATGTACAATGATCCGGGAAATGAGAATTTTCTTTTCTTGAAAGAAAAATGAAATAGATCCACTTTATTTATCACATTGAATTATACTTATTCGATATGCTGTTGTCAATATAAATATTAAATATTGAAAAAAATAGATTTTAAAAGAAATTTCAAAAGAGAAGAAGATGAGACAAAGATGTCCCTTGGTCCAGATGGGTACACCATGACCTTCTTCAACCAGTGCTCCTAGCACTGGGAGGTGATCAACACATATGGTTTTAGCAGTTATTCAGAACTTTCATGGTGTTTTTGAGAAAAGCTACAATGCTAGTTTTGTAGTATTAGTTCTTAAGAAAGTGGGGGCTATTGAATTGCTATGTTGCTTGGACTCTCCGAAAATGCAACCGCACTCGTGTCAGATCCTCTAAATATGTACTACTTTTGGAGGATCCGATATGTACCCGTCGATATTTTTGAAGAGTCTAAGCAACGTAGTTGAATTGGATGACTTTAGACCACTCAATTGAATTGAGGGTGTGTATAAGATCATCTCAAAAATTCTTGCAGAAAGATTGAAGAAAGTGATTCATAGATTGGTGGACTGCTAACAAATGACATTCATCAAACGAAGGCAAATCATGGATGCAATTCCGATAGCAATTAAATGCATTGATGCTAGACATATGAGCAATTTGCCTTGAATATTATGTAAACTGAACATTCAAAAGCATTTTACAACTTGACCTGGAACTATTAGCTAAACTTTTGAGAAGATAAGTTTTGGTTCTAGATGGTTAAAATGGATTAAACAGTGCATCAACATAGTGAAGTTCTCAATTCTGATCAACTGATCTCCTAATGGTTTTTGTTCGTCACAGAGAGGCTTGAGACAAGGAGATCCATTATCCCTTTTCCTCTTTATTCTAGCAATGGAAGACATGAGCAATATAATTTAGACTGCCGGAATAATTGGATGGATCAAGGGGTTTTCAACCAAATCCCACTGATATGAACAACTTGGAAATAACTCAATTACAATATGCGGATGACACCATAGTGTTCTGTGAGGCCTCAAAAGAGCAAGTCCTCATTTTGAGAGTAATTTTCATTATATTAGAAACTGTCTCAGGTTTACACATCGATCGGAAGAAGAGTTACATCTGTCATTTTAATGAGGTGACCAACATCCTTGCCCTGACATACTCTCTTGGTGGAAGAGTGGGTGAACTTTCTACAAATTACTTAGGTATGCCTCTGGGGCCAAAAACAAATCAAAAGGGATATGGAATAGAGTTTTAGAGAACTGTGAAAAGAGGTTGACAAACTGGGAGAGTCAAATACATATTTATAGGGGGAAGACTAACATTGAATGCCCTGACATACTCTCTTGGTGGAAGAGTGGGTGAACTTTCTACAAATTACTTAGGTATGCCTCTGGGGCGAAAAAAAATCAAAAGGGATATGGAATAGAGTTTTAGAGAACTGTGAAAAGAGGTTGACAAACTGGGAGAGTCAAATACATATTTATAGGGGGAAGACTAACATTGAATGCCCTGACATACTCTCTTGGTGGAAGAGTGGGTGAACTTTCTACAAATTACTTAGGTATGCCTCTGGGGCAAAAAACAAATCAAAAGGGATATGGAATAGAGTTTTAGAGAACTGTGAAAAGAGGTTGACAAACTGGGAGAGTCAAATACATATTTATAGGGGGAAGACTAACATTGATTAATAGTGAGCATGAAGCACTACCTACTTACCCTTTTGGCAAGGTAATGAATGTAAGAAGAAATTCATTGTGAAATGGGAAGACATAATAATCAACAAAATTCAAAGGGGAATGGGAATCAGGATCATGAAAATACATAACAAGAGCTTGGTGATGAAATGGTTATGGAGGTGTGCCACAGAAAGACAATCACCTTTGGGAGGAAGTCATCAAATTAAGATAAGGGGAAAGAACAATTGGGCAACTAAGGAAGTGTCCACACCTTATGATTGCTGCATAGAGATCCACCAGAAATCTATGGCCAGTATTTCAATCAAAAGTGGGTTACAAAGTTAGAAATGGCACTAAAGTTCCATTTGGAATGAAAATTGGATTGGCCTAGATAAATTCAAACCTAGGTTGCTTAGACTCTTCAATAATGTTGAAGGGTACGTGTCAGATCCTCCAAAACTAGTGTCATTTTGGAGGATCCAACACCGGTGTGACAATTTATTTGAATAGTCCGAGCAACATAGATTCAAACAATTATATCTGCATCTTTCTAGTTTATGCCAACAAGCAACAGTAGTAGCTGACATGTCAATAGGACAAGGATGCTTAAGAAGATTTTTAAATGATCGGAATTGGAAAGAGTAGCAGATTTCACAACGCCCTCTCTTAATTCAATGGTTTCATGGTTGAAGAGGGTATGACGGTTAGTGGAAGTTCATAGTGAAATCTACCTATAGGGATCTCAATTGCTTTCAGTAACCAGGTGGATTGTTGGCCATGGAAAATGATATGAAAATTTATAAGGTAGCTTGCTTTACTTGACTACTGGGTAAAGAAGCAATCTTGCTTTCAACAACCAAGTGGACTGTTGGCCATGGAAAATGATATGAATTTAAAGTCCCATTCAAGGTAGCTTGCTTTACTTGGCTACTGGCCAAAGGAGTAGTCTTGACTCATGAGAAGTTGATTAAGAGAGGATTTCAACTATGTTCTAGGTGTTACCTTTGTGGTGAACAAGTAGAGACAGTTAATCATCTTTTATCGCATTGTAAATGAACAAATTGGTTGTGGAAAATCTATATCAGCCTAAGAAAAATTAGGTGCGTAATGGCAAGAAGCATTAAAGGTGTATTAACATGCTTGAATAGAGATGACAATGCCTCCAAGTAGGAGGAAAGACAGAAGATTGTCCTAGCATGTATTTGGTGGTCTATATGGGCAGAATGGAACCAAAGATGTTTTGAGAACAAACAATGCAATATTCGGAAGTTCAAGATGAATTGCTTAGACCTATTTTATTTTTGGTGTAAACAGGAATTGTTAATACAAACTGAAGATATTTTTGATGTTTTAGACTGTTTGTAGCTAGCAAAGTTGAGAGGATCTCTTTATATAAGTTGCCACTTTTGAGAGGGACCACTCCTTTCTGCGTAATATACTTGTTGATATTTATATTATGTTAACATTATTAAAATAAAAGAAGCGTTATCAAGGCAAAGTTTTGGCTGGGGGTATTGGATCTCTACACCTAAGGCATGGCCTCATGGAGCTGGTATCAGAATTAGGAGGCAGAATCTACCCAATAAAAGCCTGTTATTCAAATGGTTATGGAGTTATCTTTGGAGGAGCTGCCCTATAAAAACATGATCAAGGCAATTTTTTTTTTGGGGGGGGGGGGGGGGGGAATGGATATCTACGCGTGCTGCATTGCTTCATGGAGTTGGTTTATGGAAGTATATTTGACAGTTATTGAAAGCATTCTCAGCAACTATTACATTCTAATTAGGAGATGGAAGGAAACTTTACTTCAGGATGTCTTGGATGCGTCAAGCATCTCTCGAAGTTTAGTATTGTGAATTTTACAGTTTTACGAGCAACAAGTGGTGCTCATGGCACATACTGTGCAAATGATCAAGGATGGGAAGTTCCCTTCGGAAGCCCCTTCAAAGATTGGTTGGTAAGATAATCCAGTTCCTGTAGCGTTTGGAGAAAGCCCTTGTTTTGACACACAACTCTGATGGTATCTGGTGCCGGGTCAAAAGAATGGCTTGCTCCTTGAATAGTATTGCTACAAGCTATGGAAAGAATAGAGACCTCACAACCATACTGGCAGAAAGCACATGTGAAAATGCATTAAAAGGTGGAATATTTCACTGATGGTGGTAACAAAGAGGCATTCACACCATAACCTACAAAGCAAGGGGATGTATATTTGGAGTAGACATGTTTCGCGTGAAATGGAGAATAAAGATGCTTAATTTGTTTCTACTTTGTAACGTCGCTAATAAATTATGCAACTATTTTTTTAGCATTTTTAAGTGAAAGAATGTATGCAACTTACCCTTTTCCCAAAAAAAAAAGAAAAGTGATGTATGCAAGCACAACTAAAGAGCACCATACAACTAGAATATAATTAGGCATTGGGATATAATTTTTTTTTTTTTTTTGAAAACAGGCCCTGCTAGCATTGGGTTATTTGGAAAAAGGAATCAATAATCTTTAAAGGGAAAGAGGAATGTGTAATTAGATTGAAATGAAAATGCCTTGTTTTTGTTAGCTTTTTGGTACAAAATGCCTAATGTACATGAAGTGGACAATTTTTCATTCAAGGTAAAGGGTACAGTTGCGGCATACTTTTTGGTACTGTATCATCAATAAGTATATATTTTATCAAAAGTTTCAAATATATAGAATCTGACGAATGATTCAGATAAGTACCATTGATTTCTACTTCCGAAGCCTTAACTACTTTTATTACCTCCAATGAGAACCAGGTCACTCCACCTTAATGCTCCAACTGGTCCTCACTCCTAGTTCTCCCACTCCTCTGCTTCAGTGCTTGGAATTTTCAAAACAACCTAACCTAGACCTCTCCTAGCAAGATCTTATTCAACTTGTTTTGTCAAAGTGGAGTGCTTACTGCTAATATTTTTTTGGGGGTGGGGTTGTTCAATAGCTTTTCAGTGCTCTCTTTTCATAGCACTTCTCATGATTTTTCTGTAGATTCTGTTCTCTTTTTGAGTCATTGTTTGCACTTTTACTTGCCTTCAGATTTCCTTTAATATATGGTTTTCCAGTGACAAATTCCTATCCTCAATTCCTCTCTGCCAATTCTTACCCCCTCATTTGTTCTTTCATGATTTTATCAAGTTCTCATGACCTTCTAATGTGAATAGACTCCTTTCCCCGGAGCCCTCGCATAGCATTTGTTGAAGATTCTGTTCCATACTTGTGTAGTAGCTTTTCTTTTGGTAACCTTTGAAGTATTATGGAGTTCATATTGTTGCTTATATTATCACTTCAGCAATGACAACACAGTGTAGGAGAAAGTTGATGATAAAACATCTTGGCTTAGTCTGTTGTGTTACTTGAATATATTTCGGTATCAGCTAGCCCAGCTCATGGTAAGCAGTTCATATTCTTTTGGGGGTATTGGGTGAATTTGGTTAAGACTTTACCTCTTAGTTGCAATCAGCATTTTTTCAAATTTTAGTGCTTGAAAATTTTGGTCAACCAGCAATCACTTTGATACTTACTCTTATTCTGTATAACAGATCCATTTTCTATGGCACCTCAGATAGCCCTTCAAACAATTGGGAGAAAATTGAACGAACAATACGGGAGGTGGCAACCTAAGGTAACAAATGTTTTTATGATAATAGATATTATGTGTGGACAAGGCTAGGCTGTATTTTTGTAGTAAGGTAGTCAATAATTTAATTATAATGACCCAAATATCTTATTATATGTAGGCATGGTACAAGATCTCCTTGGATCCTACTATTGATGAGGTTAAGAAACTTTGTACAACATGTCGAAAGTATGCTGAGTCAGAACGAGTTCTGTTCCATTATAATGGACATGGTGTGCCAAAACCAACATCTAATGGTGAAATTTGGCTATTTAATAAGGTTTTCCTTCTTACTCAAATTACATTCACGGAACATTTGCAGTATCTGCTTTTTCTTATTGGGATATCTGGTTTAGAGTTATACGCAGTATATCCCGTTGTTGGTCAGTGACCTGGACTCTTGGTTAAAGACACCCTCAATCTATGTCTTGGACTGCTCAGCTGCTGGGATGATCGTTAACGCCTTTATAGAGGTATGTATTTAATAATGCATTACAGCTTTCTAATGAGGTGATCTACCCATCTGCTAAGCTCACTCTCTAATCAAGCCATTTGCTTGATGCAGCTCCAAGACTTGACTGCCTCTAATTCCTCCGGACCTTCTACAAGAGATTGTATTCTGCTTGCTGCCTGTGAAGCACATGAGATGCTTCCTCAGAGTGCTGAATTTCCTGCTGATGTTTTCACTTCCTGCCTGACAACACCAACTAAAATGGCATTGAGATGGTGACTTGCTCTCAACAAAAGTTATTTATCCTTTATCCCTTCTGCTTTTCTTCCCACTTTCTGCTACACCTGTCCAATTCTGCAATGGGGCGAACTAGCAGCAATACTTAATTGTGGGAAACTTAGCATACCATTTCAGTGGGTTTGGTCCCCGACTAATGGATATTATGATTTTCTCTCTTTATGGTATTACATAGTTTATCTTAAACATCATGTCTGTTTTGCATTTACTAACCATATATATATGGAAAGTTAGAATAGCTTTCTCACCAAAATAATATTTGAAACAGGACAAGTCCCTTTGATACCCCAAAGTTTTATGGCACCTCATATTCCAGCAACCACATGGGTGTTGTCTATTGTGCCTACCATTGCTATAGGATTAATATACTGGTGTTAGGGAATTTCCACTTAGTATGTCTGAGTGTACTCTTACTTATTTGTGCTCACCTCAAGTGTGATGTTGTCAAAATTCTTTGATAAGCTGCTACGCTCTTTCAACCTTTATGACATATCTTTATTCATAAGAATCTTTTCTGTTCTTTATTCTTTTACTGTTTAACTTTTCTGCCAAATTTGTTATAACTATATTTTTATCTATTTAATTGTCTTTTTTTGGCTGTTAGGCTCTGCACACGGTCATTGCTTCGTGAATCACTTGACTATGCTCTGATAGATAGAATTCCTGGCCGCCAAACAGATCGAAAGACACCTCTTGGTGAATTGAATTGGATTCTCACTGCAGTAACTGATGCAATTGCCTGGAGTATTCTACCACATGGTAATGTGATAGACTAGTTAAATTAATGCAGTTTTCCTAATTCCTTTTTTGGCATTTTAAACTCTTCCTAATTTGTAAGCTTCAAAGCCGCAGATCTATTTCAGAGATTGTTCAGGCAAGACCTATTAGTTGCTAGTTTGTTCAGAAATTTTTTACTTGCTGAAAGAATCATGCGATCTGCAAATTGTTCACCAATTTCATATCCCCTGCTACCATCATCTCATCAGCACCGCTTGTGGTAACTACATGAAACACTTAAGCTACTCAAAGTCATGCTTTACCTTCCCCTCATTTGGGGCATGTGCTTGTTCCACAGGGATGCTTGGGACATGGCAGCTGAAATCTGCCTTTTGCAGCTTCCAGCTTTGCTTGATGATCCGGATGTGGAATTTCAGGTGAGATACTATGTTATTGTCCATTTGATTGTATATATTTAGTTCCTATAAGTTGGTTTGTTTTCTAAAATATATGGTCCATATATCTTCTCAAGATTATAATTTTCCCATCTTTTAATTTCTTCAGCCTAGTCCATTCTTCACTGAACAGTTGACAGCTTTTGAAGTTTGGCTTGACCATGGATCAGAGGATAAAAAACCACCAGAGCAGTTGCCAATTGTGCTACATGTAAGAAATATTATTGTTCAAATCAAATGAAGGGCCATTCTTGGTTCTTCTTGCCATGAAATGGACGGTTTAAATAATGCACGTTTCCTCATTCCCACACTATTGCCAATTTCTTTTTTTTTTTAATATGCTGAATAGGTGGAGTGAGAGCATTTGGTTGTTGGCATTTATTGTTCCTTGATAAAGCTTTAGTTGACCTTTCTGCATTTGCTTGAATTTGTTTAGATAGGAGAAATGTGTCTGCATATCATGCTAAAAGTTAGAATAATAGAATGTTCTCAGAATTTGAAGAGAATAAAAAACCAGAATGTCATATCATTATGTGAGGAATGGTGAATCTCTCCTCTTATATATTACTTAAAAGGCCATCAAATATTGGATACTCCTCTCTGCACAATTGGGTCTTCATTTTGTTTCATGTTTTCCCTACTACTTTTTTTGCTCAAGTAATCTAACAATCTAAGGCAGACTATTGTAAGTTTTTGTCAATTCTAGTGTGATCCATGTCCTTACTGTTGCAGAAGCATATTACCACCAGACAATTGCTTGAAGTTTCGAGGATAAATCAACAGAACCATTGGTTTTAGTAATGTTAGTGCTCAGTCAAAACAATCATCTTAGGTTTTCTATAGGGTTTGCATGAAGAATAGTTGGTACCGTTCGTTCTTTTTTAAACTGGTAAAGTTGTGTTCTTCAATGTTAAGGATATGTTGGCCACATCCAAAGAGTTACAAAGGTCATAGAAAATCTATAAGTTGCTCAGTATCCTCTAAAACTCTGCTGTTTACATAAAAAAAATGCAGTACAATTCCATTTTACTTTATGAATAGAATTTGATTTGATCTACTGTTACCTTCTCAAAAAAAAAAAAAAGAATTTGATCTATCTTCAAAACATCTACCATTTCTCTCTCCAACCACACAGACCACCAGTTGCAGGATGGGATTATCCTCCACATCTCTTTTGGCTTTTGTTCCCACCCCTCCTAATTCAGCAGCTTAGTAAATTTTTTGTGTGCTCAGGCATGGTCCATCTAGTGTCAATGAGGCTAGGGAATATTGACCATAGTTGGGCAGTATAGCTATTATGTAGAAACAAGTGCTTGTTTGTTTCCCCCATTTTGTTGCATAGGAAGCATCTGGACACAAGCTGCATTCCTTTCTTTTGTAGCACTTCTTGAGGGAACAAGCTTTCTTCACCACCTGCCAAATAAAGCATTTCACCTTAGTAGGAGTTAAGCTTTTCCATGCATAATTCCGTTGATATTACTGCCTCCCACCAAGATTAAGGATTTCTCTTTTGTAAGCATTTTTAACAGTGTAACAACCATCTTTATCATGCTTCCACAAAATTCTGTCCGAGTGTTGTAAGACCACCGAATCCCTCAAGTTTTCCCTGTAAAGATGCCACCTCTTCACTTCCCAATCATTTTGAAGTCTCACGAAGGACAGATCCCAACCCTGAGGTCAGTAGTCAGCACTCAACTACTCTTGCATCTGGATTGTTGCAATTTTGACAAATATGGAAATGATTCCACGAGAGGAGTTTGGTCTATCCAGCCTTTCTTCCACAAGTGATCTTGCTACCATTTCCAACCTTTAGACTTAGATTTGGCTCCATCAAAGGCCACAGGGACCTAATGGATTTCCAAACACCTATCGCACAAGGTCTGTACACCAAGAGCTTGCCTCCACAAAATTTGCTTTGATTACCTCCTTCGATAGAGCTTGCTCTTCACCATTGTATCTCTAAAGCCACTTCATCGATAGACAATTATTCTATAGTCTTAGATTTCTGATTCTCAATCCACCCCTCTTCTTGCTAAGTATAACTGTTTGACATTTTACCAAGCAGCACCCTTCTCCTTCTTTACAGCCTTGCCATAGAAAGTTTCTCCCAATGAATCCAGTTTTTTAACAACTTTGGATGATATAGGGAACAATGATATCATCTGGCTAGCTTTTTCTCATTTTTCTCCACTATCCTATCCTAGATCTCCTCTGCTTTGTGCTTACTACATATGTTGCTCGGACTCTTAAAAAATGTTCCAGCACCAATATCGGCTCCTCCAAAAATACACTATTTTTGAAGGATTCGATACACAGCGCTCGACATTTTGAAGAGTCCTGAGCAACATAGCTTACCACTCAATGGCATGCCGAGATAAGTTGTTATTTTCTCCGCTCTACAACCTAAGTATGTTTGCCAATTGATGACCTGAGTTAACTCCTTGATAGGAAAGAGACTGCTTTTGTCCCAGTTGACCGTCAACTGTGTTGTTGCTTGAAATACCAGTAACATCACTCTAATGTAGCACATCTATTCAGATTGACTCACAAAAAATTATTGCGTCATCTGCATACAGTAAGTTACTATTCTCCATTTCTTTACCACTTCTACCACCAATTTGAAACCCTCTAATCCACCTTTTGTTCACTGCAACTCTCATCATGCTCTCAAATCCTTCAATGGCCAAAATAAACAGGAAGGGGGACAATGGGTTACGTTGTCTAAGTTCCCAGTCTGATTAAAAGAAGCCTAGAGTTTCTTCCATTTATGAGGACAAAGAACCTGACAGTCTTAATATAAAAATTAATCCAGCTCAACCATTTGCTCCCAAATCCCATTTGTCTAAGGATACTCAAAAAGAAATTCTAGTTTACATGATTGTAAGCTTTCTCTATATCTAATTTACACTTTAGTCTAGGCTCTTCTCTTCTCAGACTAGAGTGCCCCACATATCCATTTGTTATGAGGGCTGCTGCATCCATAATCTACCAACCTTTTATAAATGTCATTTGATGTCTGTTTACTAGTTTAACGTTCACCACCTTCTTGGCCTTTCTGCCAGAAGTTTTGCAATAATACCCATCAAACTAATTGGTCTGAAATCCTTCAGTGCCACAACCCCTGCTTTCTTGGGAATCAGAGCTATAAAAGTAGCATTAAAGCTTTTTAAAAAAATCTCATCTGTGTGGAAGTATTGAATAGTGTTTGTGATGTCTTCCTTTAGCAAGTCCCAGAAGGAGAGAAAGAAACTCCTAGGATAACCATTTAACCTAGGGGCTTTCTCCATAGCATAGCACTGAGTTGATACACTCTAAAATCTCCTCTTCTTCAAATTGCCTTTGTACCCAGATCTGTTCTTCATTTGTATAAATTCTGATAAATATTCTGGATTGCTGATTTCACCAGGCTCAGTGACTGAGTTCCCATCAATTTCCAAGAAATCAATGGAATTAAATCTCTTATGTCCTGTAGATATTCGATGGGAATATTTGGTATCTTGACTTCATGCTTCAACCATTGTACCCTGAATCTCTGTTTTCAGGCTAGCTCTTCATTCTTTGCTACTTTCTCAAATTCTATAGCTAAGTGTGTAATCTGGAATAGTTCTTCATCAGAGAGGTTTCTCTGTTCTTGAATTGCTTCCCAACTACGCAGTTGGTTTTAGAATATCTTCCTTTCTCTACTTCCAATTCCCTCTATTGTTCTTACTCTACTTCAACTTTCCTTTTAGCTTTTTTAATTTTTCAGTTAGGATAGGACCAGGCCTTCCATTGACAGAGAAGGATCTCCACCACCCATTAACACTCTTTGAATCCTGAACTTCCATCCACCATGTTTCAAATTTAAAATAGGATTTTTTTAGCTCCAAGTCTCCACAAGTCAGCAAGATTGGATTTTGATCTGACCCAATTTTTGGTAAATAAGTAGAAAGTTTTCCTCCCGTTGTGCACAATGAAGGAATCTGTCCATCCTGGAAGCACTTCTGTGATTGTCTCTCCTTCTCCAGGTGAAAGTCCCTCCATATAGAGGAGGGTCTATCAGCTCTTCAATACAGGATGAGAACTCAGCCATCACACCATTTATCCTATTGCAATGTGTTCTCCTATGGGATTCCTGATGACATTAAAGTCCCCACAGACAACCCAAGGCCCATTGAGAGAGCTTCTGGTAGCAGTCAGTTCATCCTATAACACTCTTCTTACCTCTCTGTTGCAATCAGCATATACTACAGTCGAGTCCAAGTAAAATCTTCATTAACTCTTGAAGATTTACCTGTGATACACTGAGTGCTACTCTCCAACAGTTCACCAGTCCACACTCTTTTATCCCTGAGAATCAAGATTCGCCCGCTACTTCCAACTGCCTCCTTATGCATTTCCGCCGCCATCTGTTGCTCGAAATGCTTTGCAAGATACTGTCTACCGGCCCCTCTAGCTTAGTCTCCACTAAAACATAGACATCTTCCCCCCATTGGTGAATTAGATTTCTAACAAGATTCCTTTTACAACCCATATTAACCCCCCTAGAATTTCAAGAGATAATTTTTGCTTTCATTGTTGACAAGTGTTAGATTTGTCTCTCGAGACCCCGGTTCCCCATCCTTAAATTTCATATCAAAAATCATATTCCTAACCTCTTTTGGAACTGCAGATCTGCTAGTGTTGAAATTAGACTTATCCCCTTTTGGTCCCTAATTTTCTCTCCTTTAGTCTAGTTTCATAAGCCTCTCGCTCACACCCCTTGAAGCTGGCTCTAAATTGTTTACCTAGTTTGATCATATTGAATTGACCCCATAAGTTTGCTTTTCTATTCATGTCCGTGTATCTGGGCTGCCATCAATTTGTAGAGGTTCAACATAAACGACAATGGGACTGGTCTAGTCTTCCTCTCCATTATCGCATTGATTGACCACCTGGTTGTCATCCCTTATAAGTGCAACTTCTCCTTGCATCATATAGTCTGCTTGCATGCTGTCCCTTGGCTGAGCAAGATCTCTTTTTTCCTCTTCTAGCCTCCCCATGCAAAGCTCTTTTTCTCCTTTAAATATGCTAGCGAGTTCTCTGTAATTGTGTCCTCCTTAGCTAATGAATATGATCTGTAAAAGGCTCAGTGGTATTGGGTTTTTTAAATGGCCCAACTCAATAGGCTCATTATTTAAAATTCCTGAACATGAGTCCAATTCATTTAAGTTTGTGACCAGCTTACGTGAGACATGTGATTCATAAATGCCACCAGTAAGGCCTAGACCTCTACTAGACCCTTCACCCAACACGTGCCCCCAGTCTGCTGCTCTTTCCTTTTCCTTGTCATCCTCGATATATGATAAATAAATAGATGCAATCCCTTTCCACTTTCCATGTGTTCCGGTTTAGCCTCCCCAGCACAACAGTCTTGGCCCTTTTTGTCTCTGTTACAGCACTGACACCTCGAAAGGGCTATCATCTGCCTCCTTTCTCCTGTAAGTCATCGACGCTTCAACCCATAGCAGAAGTTTGTAGATCAGACCGCCGTTGGTGAGCTTGATCGATGGAGAGATCAGATCTTTGCGGCTTCTAACCCTAATAAGATTCCATCTCAGATGATTTTTCAATTATGTTTCTTCTTCATTCTCCAGCCAGCCCCCACACTCTTCCCTTATCATCTTCATAATCTCTTTGGTCCAAAGTTGAAGGGGAAGACCTAGAACACCAACCCAAAACCAATCAATCCTTGTATCTTCTGGGAAGGCTCCCTTGGTCAGCGACCACCAGTCTAGCTTCAGTCTTAGCCCTGCCTCCACCGTTCTTCCATAATGGCATGTTCCGCGCTTTCCCTGACTGGTACTCAAAAAGGAGTTGGACCCCATTCATGTCATATACCTGAGTGTTCGGGGCGCCCTTCCAAGTTTGGTAAGCCCACTTCCTAGCATCATTTAGAGTGGGGACTTTATCACCACCACAGAATCCGCCAACCAGACACCTGTTCAGAGTACCATTGTCACTGATGGATTTTATTGACAGTAACAGTCCTTCCTTCACTGGCTCAACCTCCTGCTGACTCCATTTAATTCTGTTAATGGCTTCTTTGTGATTTCCCTTACCAACAAATGTATTGTTATCTTCCTTCGCTTTTGTAATAAATGTTCCCAAGGTGTTTTTTATGTTAATAACTTCTGCCATTTTTAATGCAAGAATCTTCCATCCCTCATTGACTTAGTTTTCTGGTAAAATAATGAATGTTCTATTCTGTCCCTTAACTGTAACAATTGAATGAAACCGACCATATAAGGAAGCGCTACATTACAACAGTAACCTGCTCGTTAACCTGTTCTCTGCATCACCATGATTTGACTATCTTTCCTCTATTAGCAGATGCTTCTTTAAGTCTCATACACACCATGGCACCCCTGCTGAGAACAATCCTTCTGATTGAGAGCTTGTCTCTCTCCACTTAATCAAATCATGTTTCTGATGCTGAAGTCGTCTCGGTATTGTCGTTTTAAGATTTACCTCCAGACCTGATAAACAGCCTATTCTCCATGAAAATAAAGAGAGCAAGAATGAGAAAAGAGAGAGAAGAAAAAGAAGGGGGGCTCAGTGGCAGGGTATCGCCTAAGGAGGGAACCTAGAGGCCCATAAGGGACTTCTAGCATTATGTCTAGGGAAATGTGCTTGGGAGATTTCTCCTTGTTAACTAAAAACCAAGCCTCCTAGTTGGTACTGTTCATTGGGTGAGCACATTTCTTTATTTGAATTATATTATTAAGTATGTCTAGACTTGGTGTTTTAACTAACCGAAAAAAAACCAGATTTACTTTGTATTTATCCGCTTGGCTCTACAGAAGGATAGGAAAATTTGGAAAGCCCTAGTTCTCCTAAGATGCAAGCTGATTACTAATTAAATTTCTAATACTTTTCCTATTTATTTAGGTTGTCTTCTCACTCTCAAGGGCTTCGTCATTTTGATGCCCTTTTCTCTTGCTATGGGATGATAACCTGGTTATTCTTTGTTATTAGGTGATACATAGTGATCGCCACCGGTTTCGAGCACTGGGTCTTCTCAGAAGATTTCTTGATATGGGACTTTGGGCTGTAGATCTGGTACTTATTGATGGTGGTGCATTTCAAGCTTCTTGTTAATTAGACTGGCTGTATCTAATTTTCTGCATTCAGTTTTCAAGTAATTCTAAAGTCAACAAATTTATTTCCAGGCATTGTCTGTTGGAATATTTCCATATGTTCTAAAGCTTTTGCGAACGACAACTCCAGAGCTTGGGCAAATTCTTGTATTCATTTGGGCAAAGATCCTTGCCTTTGATAAGGTACATGAACTGGTTTGACTATCATCTGTTTATTCTCATGTTTCATTTTTATCTATATTTGTTTCTCATATAAATGTTTTGCAATCTCTTTCTGAACCTCTTTACCATTTGTGAAAAATAATAGATACAGAAAAAGAATTGATTCTGTGAGAAAAGTAGTGTGCTTCACCTGGATTGCATTGCACAAAGCATGTTTAACTCTAGTAAACTTTGGGGGCTCAGAACAACTGTTCCTGCACTGCCCATGTTTTGGCAGATTTGCGATTCTTCAATATCCCATTGGTATTTGCTGGGTGAAAATATCTCTATGTGATATGCAGCTGAAAGATGAGGATAAAGAAGCAGCATAAAGCTATATGAAATGCTAGCGCTGTGTGTTTAGTATGGGAGTTTTTGGAAAAAAATAAATATTGGATGGTTTGTGGAAAGGCAGTCGATCTTTTTCGCAAGTGTAAGAACTACGTCTCCGCTTTAGATTTTGGGACTGCTCATATAGATTCTCAATATTCATTCCAATCTGTTAGATTCATTTCATTCAGATACTCAATAACTCAACAGTTGGAGAAATACCAGGCCATATAAGTGTGCCAAAATGGCTGGTTAAGTAATGAATCTTAGGCCTAACTCAATCCTAAAAGGCAAAATCTAGCTCATGAGGTGAGCATTGTCCAAAGACTATATAAGGAGAAAAACAACCTATCCCTCAACCAATTGTGGACACTTGAAACCCCAACCCCAACTCCAAAGTCCAATCCAACCCTACCCACACACAATCCTACTAACTGGAGCGTAGACAACATAATATGGAGGGCCAATAATGGGACATTCAGTAACAAGGATGGATCAGGCTTTGATTCCTGTCAAAATGGACTTTGAACCTAACTCAACCGCAAAAGCTAGCTCATGAGGTGAAGATAGCACAAAGACCATATAAGGAGACAAATAACTCATCCCTCCACCAATGCGGGATACTTAACATGGCTAAACTTTAATCCCAACTAGTCAGTATCATCTATTTGGATTCCAAGAGATTGTAGGTCTTTCGAGACACTATTCGATTATGTGATTAGGTCTACCATTATTTTCTTAACACTTTGAATTATCGTAGTATCAATTATGGGTGCATTTGAAGGTCTACTTAGGACATTGTACCTCTTAAATGACCTGTCATTTTTGTCCTTTATTATGTTACTTGTTCTGTTGAACGTGGTTACTATGGTCTTGTTTAATCTTGTACATCTTAGTGTTCACATTTCTAGAATTCTCATCTTGCGGATACGTTGGCCATATATGCTCAACAATCACTCCTCTGTTACATTACTGGTTTCACAGTTGTTGGATAAAATTTACTTTTTGCTTTGGTAGGATCTTCATTTAACAAAGCAATCCTGTAGTGTTCTTTCATTCAGCGATCCTATTTGGGTTACATGTGTTACATCTTATAGTAGAAGGAGCTATTATCTTCAGATTATCCTGTTTACAACATTTTCTTAGTGTTGTTTCTATAAATAATACTACTTTCTAAAACAAAAACAACTCTCTAAGCACATATAAGAAATTTTAGCTGTGTAAAACCAACAGTCTAACAGCTTACAGAAATGTGGTGGGTCCAACTCAATTCTGCACTTTTTCCTCTTAATTTCGTACATTATTTTTATTTTTGTGATCTTGGATACAACCCACTGAATGCTTGTTTCACTATGTTAATCACCAATAGGAAGTTAGTTCCTGACTTGTTGCATTATTTGAAGTTCTTTTCTTTTGGGTACAAACAAATTAATTAATGCATATTGTGCTGTTTTAAGAAATGAAACTTGACAAAAAAACTGAACCTCCAGCCAACTCCATCAACCAAAGCACTAAATTGGAAAGGAAGAGATCACCACTAGATTTACACATGTAGTTTGTGTTTTATGTTTGTTAGGATGTTGAACTGTCTTGAATGCTTTCTTATACTTTATTTGGATGTTACTTGAATCTACTGATCTAATTGTGGAATCTATAATGTTGATAGAGTATGTTCTTTTCTGGTTCATTCAATGCTTGTCACTGTACGTTTTCTTTCGTTTGATTGATTATACTGTGTAGAAACTATGTAATGTTAAAATGTTCAAATTTCTTTCTTTTCTTTCAGAATCTTCATGTTAACATGTGTCTTAGATAACTACTTCCTTTGGTTTGTATTTCTCGATTCACTTTAAGTGTTCTCATCCTCTATTTAATATTCATTATATTACCCTTTTCTTGTGATATGACAGTCTTGCCAGGTTGACCTTGTTAAGGATGGTGGACATGCATATTTCATTAGATTTCTTGACAGTGTTGAGGCTTATCCGGAGCAAAGGGCAATGGCTGCATTTGTCTTGGCAGTAATTGTTGATGGTCACAGACGGGGTCAGGAGGCGTGTATTAAAGCGGGGCTTATTAATGTCTGTTTGAAGCATCTTCAGGGATCAATTTATGATGATGCCCAAACTGAACCGCTGTTTCTTCAATGGCTGTGCCTTTGTCTGGGAAAGCTCTGGGAGGATTTCACAGAGGCACAAGTACTAGGTTTGCAGGCAGATGCACCAGCAATAATTGTGCCTCTACTTTCTCAATCACAGCATGAGGTTTGTTGTTTTATTATGTGTCAAGTTTTATAATATATGGTTCTGCATTATTTGTTCAGACTTCAACTAAAGAGCAATTTATTTCAGGTACGAGCTGCATCTATATTTGCATTAGGTACTTTACTTGATGTTGGGTTTGATACATCTAGGGATGACACTGGAGAGGTTGAAGACTTTGATGATGAGGAAAAAGTTAGGGCAGAAGACATAATGAGGATCCTTTTAAGTGTTGTTTCTGATGGATGCCCTTTGGTACGAGCTGAGGCTGCTGTTGGTATGTTTTTACTGAATTAATCCCACCCCAAGGAGTCATTTCTTTGTGATGCACTTTGTTGTTTCCTAACTTGCTTTCTGATTTGTCCCATATTTGATCTTTCTTTGTGTAAGAGGAGAATATTGCAGGATTTTATTATTGTAGAAATTTGATGACAAGTCTAAAATAGCCTGCCATTACATTTCTTGTATGATGAGGACACCTCCTGAACTAAATCTGCCAAGACTATGAATTTTGTTTGTCTTTCACTTTGAAGAGGCAGCCTTATGCTGAATGATACCATTATTTTATAGCATACCACTTGTTCGGAAACTTCAGAGTTGCTATAAAGCTGGAGATAGGAAAAGCAAAAATAAGTAGCACCCAAGAGTGTTGTGTAGTCAATGAAGTGGGAGGAGAATCATGAGGTCTCAAGTTCATATTCCCCTGGAGGTAAAAAATACTAGGTGATTTCTTTCTATCTAGAATTACCCAATACCTATGCTGGTGAGAGGTACCCGGTGGAATAGTTGAGGTGCACACAAGCTGGAGCAAAAATAAGTGTGGAATGGTGAAACTTTTCTCTGATCTTGCTCTATTATTGTCAAAAAGAATAAAATATAGTTTATCTGATAATTGTTTCATACATTTTTGCATTAGATATAATGCATGCCAATTGATATCTTCTCCGTTTATAGCACGTCTAATTCTCTGATTTCTCCTCATTCCTCTTCTCTTTATATTGTGCCTGGACTACTCTTGTGGATACAAAATATGACTTAGCTAGTTCATGTTGCTCCGTTGTTGTAGCTTTGGCACGTTTTGTTTTTGGGCATAAGAGGCACCTGAAGTCGGTTGCAGCTGCATCTTTGAAGTCTCTGTCTAATTCCATGCTCACTTCCTTGCCTTCTTTTCCGGTCAAGAGTTCAGGTAGTGGCTATATGAGCCCAACTCATTATGTTCCACATGAAAGTGTAGATCCATCTCCAAATGCTCCTTTATTGAGAGCGGGAGGTGACAGTCAGCCTATCTCTCATGGTGGTAGAGTCTCGACTAGCAGCCCTGTTGCAACACCTGGCTTCATGCATGGATCTCCTTTGTCTGCTGGTTCTTCTCATCATTCTGATTCTGGAAGATTGGGTGATGTTGTTAATCATATAAGACCCAGGCTACTTGACAATTCATTCTATTCTCAGAGTGTGCTGGCCATGTGTGCGCTGGCAATGGATCCATCACCTCATGTTGCAGGTCTTGGCTGGAGAGTGCTCTCGATTATTGGGATTGACCAAGTGTTTGCCAATTTGGTCAAGTCAGCTGTTGAATCCACAACATCACCTGGGCCTAGGTGTGCTGGATTGGATCTATCATCTTTCTGGTTTGACATGAGTAGAGGTATATTTAGTGATCAAAAGAGACTAGGAGTTAATATTACTGTTGTTTCTCTACGCCCACAATCCACAAAATAAGTATCAACCTTGACGTTCAAGTATTTCCGTCGATTCTCATTATGTTTCCGAAGTAATTCTTTTCCTCTTTGATACCTTTTTTTTACTTGAACTCTTGCAGGTGTACATTTACCTATATCTTTTAGGACTTCTCCTGTTAGTCCGCCCCGGTCCAGTTTCTTTACAAGACTGCGAAGAGTTTATTCTTTAGACTTCAGGCATCACAAAATAACCTCTCAAGACTCAGGGTTAGCTGATCCCCTCTTGGGTTCTGGTGGATCTTCTAGAACATCAGAATGCGGTTCTCTTCCACAGTCAACCATTTATAATTGGAGTTGTGACCACTTCTCAAAGCCACTTCTTACTGCAGCCGATGATAGTGAAGAGATCATTGCTAGGAGAGAAGAGAGGGAGAAGTTAGCTCTTGACCTCATCGCCAAATGCCAGCATTATTGTGAGTCTACTGGGATCATGGTTCTTTCCTTCTCCCACTGCCATCTTTCATGTGTTTGTGTCATCATTTATCCAAAATGCGTCTAATGTGACCAATGCTTACTTCTTTGTCTCAGCGGTGAACAGACTGCATAATCAAATTGCCAGTTGGGATACAAAGCTTGAGAGTGGTACCAGAACTACTTTGCTGCATCCCTTCTCACCAGTTGTGATTCCTTCAGATGAGGATGAACAGATCAGGTAGAGGAACATTGACCTGAATGAAGACATTGATTCCATCGTTCCTTTTGCACAGTCACTCGTAGAACTGCATAGGGTGGGTTATTTCAAGTACTAGGTTAGTCATTGGAGCTGTGTAATTTGTCGTTTCAACCAACAAATGCTGCTTTGCTGGTAAGCAATCATTCTCAAGTGGAAAGACTAATGCAGGTCAATGTTAGAAAACATGTCCTGGAACTATATCTTATACCTAAATAATCTCCACATCTTCTTGGAGCTTCAAGAAAGAGATGCCATTTATATTGAATTCTTTTTTTGACCTCACTCTTGTATGGTGTTTGGATTAGGTGTTCTTGTTGGTCATAAAATTTAGATGTCATAACATAAAGTTAAGTCTAAAGGATATGAGTGGTGAAATAATTTGTGGATAGGGGAATCATGGACTTTTTGTTACTTCACCTTTCTGGGATCAGTCTTTCTATCATCTATTTGGCTTAAGAGTGCTCAATTCTTGAGAATTCAAACCTTTCCTAGAATTCATGCTATGTTTCCAAAAGATTCGCTGCAACTGTTGCTTATTTTGGCTGTTCTTTCTCAGTTTTCTCACTCCTTATGACGCATCACCTCAGAATAACTTCTTGATTTTCTTACCATTAAGTTTGAGTTATTAAGTTTCTTTTAGATGGTAAAGTTCTTGTCCATTAGGTCTGATTGAGCTTCTTTTGCGTGGTAAAGGAACAAATGATACAACAACATACCCAGGATATTCCTACAAGTGGGTTATGGGGAGGGTAGGGTGTACGCAGACCTTATTCCTATCTTTGTAGGGTAAAGAGGTCGTTTCCAATAGACCCTTGGCTCAAAAAAGTTGTTTTTTAAAAAAAAGGAATTAAAATAAATGCAAGAGTAAAATGCTATGATCAAAATATTGAAGGAAAGTACTGACAGTATATACATTGAAGATAACTAAAGTAAAGGAAATAATAGTAATAATAAAATCGAAGCATAAGATAATGCTGGCATAGTAGTAATAGTATGGTAAAGGAACAAATAGATTCTCTAGACTAGACTCTTCTCAACCACCATGAAGAGAGAATATGCTCTACTACCTACCAGTCGTTTGCCTTAATCCTCGACCTCTATGCTCTCTTATTTAGAGTCATGTCGTTGGTAAGCTGAAGATGGATCATGTCTTGTTTATCACCTCTCCCAATTCTTCCTCGGTCTACCTCTATCTCTCCTCAAACCTATCACTACCAACCCTTCGCACCTCCTCATTAGGGCATCTGTGTTTCTCTTCACATGCTCGAACCATCTCAGCCTTGCTTTCCGCATCGTGTTCACCACAATGGCTACTCCCACCTTGCCTCCTATATCATCGTTCCTAATCCTGTCTCTTCTAGTATGACTGCACATCCATCTAAGCATCTTCATTTCTGCTACTTTCATTTTCTGAACATGTGAGTTCTTGATTAGCCAACACTCCACCCCATACAACATAGTCGATCTAACAACCACACTATAGAACTTACTTTTAAGTCTCTAGGCGCGTGTGAGCTCTTCTGGCCACTTTTGACAATCTACTTTTTCATACGGTTGCCTGGTGATACCGAGTAGATGCATACTCGTTACAGTATTTCCCGACTAGATTGCAACAGGGATTTTCAGATTTTGACGGTTGTCTTCATCTCAGATTCTGGCGATTGTAATATTCCGTATGCAGACCAAATTTCTCTATTTTGGACACTAATAGCACTTGGGTAACATCTGCATTATCAGTATTTGGTATTTGGTTGAATTGTTGTTTTGACCATCATGTCTCTTAGATCGGATTTTTTGGTTCTAAATGTATGGTTTCCAGCAACCCACCACTCCGTCACCACATAACCCTTGATAGATAGGTTGAACTACTTATTTTGGTCTTCCTCTGTTCAATTATCATGCAAAGGGACAAGCTGTTCAGCATCACTTGGTTAAACAAGTTAAGGATATTAATGAAAAACATAGGCGAATGGGAGATTGATGCTCAATTTTGTAGTCTGTTGTGGAAATCTATTGATTCAAAGTTTATGCTATTGTTTCAACCATTCTAAACTTGCTTCTAAGTTTGGGAAAAGTCTCGTGGGCTAGACACGAATGACATCTCTCGCTTTTATTATGTGATTTCTAGGTTGATTAACCTTAAGGATTCAAATATGTCGTCTACCTATCTTGAACATGTTCAGGCAGTTATAGAGGAATTTAATGATTTGATGCTCGCTACTACAAGTGTTAAAAACAATTGGAGCTACGTCAGAAGATGTTTTTAATTGTTACACTTGTTTGACTTTCATCTTTCTTGACTCAGTGCATGACCAAATTTTGGCTACCTATACTGTCCAGCTACGATGACCTTGTTCTCTTGATTATTACAACTGGCTGCAACTTATGTCATCCAGTAACACCTGTAGACTTATCTGTTCTAGCATCTCAGACTGCATTTTGGAGTTGAAATCGACATGGAGGCCGCTTTGGGAAACCTCAGTCAAGGTGTGGCTATTGTAACAAATTGGGCCATACCCATGATGTATGCTACTCCTTACATGATCTAACCAATTAGTTGTTTTGTTTATCTGAGGTAGAATACAATTATTTTCTTCAGTATTAAGCAAGTAAGCAGACATCTCCACCAATAGCTTCCTTTGCTCAGACTGGTAATCCTATTGCTTGTATCTCACAGTCCCTACGTGTGGTCCTTGGGTCACCACATTTCTAGTAACAATTTTTTGTTGTTTAATATTACTTATTTTCGGTCCCTTCCCATAGTTAATCTAACTAATGGTTCTCAAACCATGGCACTGGGAGTCAATCAGGTCAATCCCTTGCGTTGGTTGACTTTGAAGAATGTTCTTTTGTCCTTGGTTGTGCCTTTAGCCTTTTGGATCAGTCGTTTGCTAGAGCCTTAAATTGTTTCATCTCATTCTTTAGTTCCTTCTTTGTTATACATGACCTTAGTACGGGAGTCTCAATTCTCATAACTCCACAACCGTCTGTTTAGCCTACGACTTTCTAGATTTAATCCACAGATGATTGAGACATCCTAGTTTGTCAATATTGTATTAGTTAGACTGTGAGTCATGTCAATTGGAAAAGCACACCGGGACTACATTTCCACATAGTCTTAATAATTGCACAAAGTCTCTTTTTCATTTAGTTCATTTCTGATATATGGGGTCCTAGTAAAGCTAGTTCCACATTGAGTTTTAAGTATTTTGTTAGTTTTGTTGATGATTGCTCAGAGTGTACTTAGATTTTCTTAATGAAAGATCGTTTCAGATTTCAATTTTTTCAGGAAATACAAAATTAGTTTGGTGTTTCTATTTACACTTTTTGTAGTGATAATGCATGTCAATATTTATCATCTAAAATTTAACAATTTATGTCTTTCGATGGAATTCTTCATTAGACATCTTCTCTTTATGTTGCACAACACTGAGAGAAAGAATAGGCATATCAAGACTACACGCACCCTACTCAGACAAGCAAATGTTTCATTGCGCTTTTGGGGGATGCAATGCTCACATCTCGTTATCTGGTTAACCATATGTATTCCTCTGCAATTCCAAATATAGCTCCATACTTTGTTTTGTTTCATCAGTCAATCTTGTTTTCTCTACCGCCACGTGTCTTTAGGAGCACTTTCTTTGTCCATATCCCTCACTTAGGGAAAAAACAAATTGGCTTCTCGTGTTCTTAAATATGCCTTTCTTGGTAATTCGAGGGTATAGAAGGGATATCGATGCTTCTCATCTGAACTCCAGCAAACATATAGCGATACATTATGTTTGCTGATGTTACTTTCTTTGAAGGTCGACCCTACTTTATATCTTCTTCTACTAAATATCTAGGCACTTATGAGGTTCTACCAGTTCCATCTTTCGGGGATCTTGCCATAGGTCATCCTACCACTCCACTTGCAACAACTCCACCTCTTCCACTAATGACTTATCATCATCGTCCCCGCTCCTCATCCAGTTTCGACGATTCATACCCCCCACCGTAGTCACGGATTGTCTTCACAGAGTTCTCCCGGCATATTATTGAGACTACATGCACCCTACTCATATAAGCAAATGTTTCACTGCGCTTTTGGGGGGATGCAATACTCACATTTTGTTATCTGTTTAATCATATGACTTTCTCTGCAATTCAAAATCAGGTTCCACAATTTGTTTTGTTTCATTGGTCAATCTTGTTTTCTCTTCCACCACTTGTCTTTAGGAGCAAATTCTTTGTCCATATTCCTCACTTCAGGAAAAAATAAATTGGCTCCTCCTTAAATATGTCTTTCTCAGTAATTTGAGGGTATAGAAGGGATATTGATGCTTCTCATCCGACCTCCAGCGAACATATAGCAATACATTATGTTCGCTGATGTTACTTTCTTTGAAGGTCAACCCTACTTTATATCTTCTTCTGCTAATCTAGGCATTAATGAGGTTCTACTAGTTCCATCTTTTGGGGATCTTGCGATAGTCTATCCTCCCACTCCACCAGGCATTTATGAGGTTCTGCCAATTCCATCTATCGAGGATCTTGAGGTAGTCTAAGCTCCCACTCCTCCTGCTACAACTCCACCTCTACCACTAATAAATTGTCATCGTCATCCACATTCATCTAGTTTTGACTATTCATACCCCTCATCATAATCACAAACTTGTCGTCACAGAGTTCTCACGTTGCCACTTGAAAAGGTATTTGTTTTACTCGTAACCCTATAATTTGTTTCTATTTTTAAGACTACATGTGAAGCTCTTTCTCATCCAGGCTGGCAACAAGCCATGACGGAGGAGATGTTTGCCTTACAATCTAGTGGTACTTAGGTATATATGGTGAAAGTTAGCCCACATAAAGAGATTGATAACTTAAAAGCTTGACCAGCTGCCAAGAGTTATACACAAATTTTGGTCTCGACTATGGTGATAACTTCTCTCATGTGGTAAAAAAAATTTAAACTTTTTCTTTTTAAAAAAAAAAGAAACTTCTCTCATGTGGTTAAGATTGCTATCTGTCCATCTCTTTTTGTCTATGATTGTTGTTCACCGTTAGCCTCTCAATCAATTGGATATTAAAAATGTCTATCTTCGTGGGATCTTAAAGAAGAGGGTATATATGTAGCAACCACCTCATTTTGTTGCTAGGGGGAGGCTAGTGACATGGTATGTAGACTACGATAAGCACTTTATGGCCTGAAGTAGTTTCTCCGAGCATGGTTCGAGAAGTTTAGCATGATTATTTAGGAATTTGACATGTTATGAAGTAAAGCTGACCATTCTGTATTTTCTCATCACTGTGTTCTAGGTTTGTGAATAATTACTCGGTGGTTTACGTTGATGACATAGTAATCACAGGTAACGATGACAAGGGAATTACCAAGAAATATCACATTTTTCAGCATTTTTAGACTAAAGATCTTGGTCGATTGAGGTACTTATTTGGCATTGAGGTTGTTCAGTCTAAATCAAGAATTGTTATTTCACAGAGGAAGCATGCACTTGATATTTTGAGGAGACGGGGATGACATGTTGTAGGCCTATTAATATTCCAGTGGATCCAAATGTTAAGCTCTTATTGGGTTAGAGGAGCCTCTTAATAATCTTGAAAGATATAGGAGACTAATAGGAAACTTAAATTATCTCACCATGACTCGACTTAACATTGCTTTCCCGGTTAGAAGATGTTGTAAGCCAGTTCTTGGATTCTCTTTGTAACAGTCATTGGAATGCATTTATTCTCATTCTTTGATGCATAAAATTTGCTCTAGGGAAGGGACTACTTTACAAAGACCAAAGAGAAAATTGATCGATATTTCGATGCAAACGCGGCAAGGTTACCCTATGACGGATGATCCACTTCTGGATATTGTGTTGTAGTTGGGACAAATTTTATGTCTTGGAAAAATAAGAAACAAAATGTGGTTGCTAGATCTAATGCAAAAGTAGAATATCGGGCTATGGCAGTTACACATGTGAACTCATGTGGATCAAACAACTATTGAAGGAGTTGAAATTTGGAGAGATTAAAGAAATGAAACTTGTGTGTGATAATGAAGCTACACTTCACATTGCATCAAATCCAATGTTACACGAGAGAGCCAAACACAGAGAGATTGATTGTCGTTTTGTTAGAGACAAGGTACTCTCAGGAGACATAGTCACAAGGTTCATGCGGTCAAATGATCAGCTTGTAGACATATTCACCAAATCTCTAGCTGGTCCTAGAATAAGTTATAGATGTACAAGCTTGTTACATATAAATATATAATTTGTATTCATTAGTTTGAGGGGGAGTCTTAAAATATTTTACAAATATTTTAGGAAATTTACAAGAATTCTAACATTCCCTCTCAAGTTGTGAATACAAATATAGTAAGCTTACTATATATGTAACCCGTTCTAGAATCTGTTAGGGACTTGATGAATATGTTTGTAAGCTTGGTACATATAATTTGTGTGCACCAGCTTTTGGGTACATATAATTTGTGTGCACCAGCTTTTGGGTACATATAATTTGTGTGCACCAGCTTTTGGGTACATATGATTTGTGTGCACCAGCTTTTGGGTACATATAATTTGTGTGCACCAGCTTTTGGGGGAGTGTTAGAATCGTTGTGAATATAGAAGCGGAAGGGGGAGGAGCTTATCACCTGTACATGCTTGATAAGTTTGCTGAAAGTGTAGGTCCCACCTCTAATTGCCATGCCACGAGCTGCATTTGGAAGCCTTTTGAACTATCACTTTTGTAAAAATGTGGGCCTGCTGAAAACTTTTGTTTTTCTCTCTGTATAGCTTTTGTTCACCTTTTCAACGTGTGCTTTTGTATGCATCTGTAGTTAAATAGATCTCCAGAAAAGGGAGATTAAGGATGCAATCTTTACCGTTAGCATAATATGTGCGTGATCCTGATGGATTTAATCAAAACAATATATTTTCTCTCACCTATCTACTATATCAGCAAAATAGGTAGTGTATTAAGTAATCTGAAAATTTGTTGGCGGTTAGGAAAATGGTTAAAGAAAAACAAAACCTATAAGACAACATTAATGCATTATTACAAGAATTAGACTGTTATTTGGAACAATTCCTCTTTTGGGTGGCTTAAGATAGCAAATCAACAGTTCGATTTTTTCTAATGAAATTTTAAAGAGGAAAGGTTCCAACTTTCTAATAATTAATAAGCAGTCAGTTTTATAATCAGTTAAAGTCTTACATTTTGCTTACTGAGAAGGTCATTTTCTTCTATCTAAATTTGTAAATGGTTACAACACAGAATTTCGCCTCAACAAATTTTTAAGGGAATAAGTCAAAGTAAAAGAATTTAAACTATATATTGCCAGTGAACTAAAGCATAGCTCAATAATATTTAGTTTATAGTCTGATGAAACAACAAATATCTCTTTAGGTGTGACAAAATATTTCGAACTGTGAAGTTTAAATACCTATTTTATTTTCTATTATCCAAATATTCTTTTAGGTGTGCATCTTTCAAAACTCTTAAGAAGAAATTAGTACAAACTACTTATTAAGAGATTTATTAACTAATTAATAGTTAATCTTCCAATTATATTATTTAATATCTTTGAAGTATACATCCACATGTTGTATTAAGGTATACAATAGTGTGATGCAACTACTCTTATCATAATTAATTATATATCATTATGGTAATACAAAATATGAACTATATATCTCGAAGATGTACATTATACATAACTATTGCAATATAACTTTTTAAAGAAACGGATTCTATAAATGATTGTAAACGGGTTAATATTTTATGACGGTGGATAATCATGAAAAAGATCCTTATAATTTTTCAAAAGTCACCATGTTGGGCCCGTTACCTTACCTAGTTCTAGAATATAAGTAAATATAGTAGGTAACTTAATTTACTCCTATTGTAATTGGAAATCGATTCCCTTTTAAGGACATGTAAACAGAGTTATTTATACCTAAATAGCTTGAGGGAATAATCAAGCCGAGTTCCTCTCATTTTCTCTTCCGCTTCACAATTTCTTTGTGCAGTTGCAGAAAAATCATGCTACTTGTACCTTTGTGTATTACAGGGTTTGGAATTACAAAGAGGATACCCTTCTTAACAGCTTTGACAACCATGATTACCCTGATGAAGGAATTTCAAAGCTTTGCCTCGTGAATGAGCTTGATGAGAGCTTGCTCCTTGTTGCTTCAAGTAAACATTTGCTGCTCCAGATGTTTTTTTTTTTTATAAGTATTGACGGTGCTCATGTTTAATCAAGTTTGATCATTGATGCCTTAATTTTTAACAAAGTTCATTTATAAAAGGCAATGGCAACATTTCGGATTTGGAAAGAATATACTGCAAGAGGTCAACAGAAACTAGTTTCTGCGATCTCTTCAATTCAAGGTCTCACACCTGGTTCACGAAGGGTGAATGCTGTTGTGGATTGGCAGCAGCAGTCTGGATACCTGGTACATGTTGTGTAAACACATTTAATACTAATATCTCACCTAGTTGGTGTAAAAAACTATTTACAAAATGTGAGAGTGGTTCAAGCCATGGCGTCCATTATAAGTGATCTTGTTTGCATGAGTTTACTTTAAGTGGAGGTTTCACACATTTTCGCTCTTATGTCGATTTGAATTTTTGAAATTCTTTATCAGTTTGCATCAAGTGAGATTTCTTCTATTATGGCTTGGGATCGTGACAAAGAGTAGCTTGTAAATACTACTCCAACATCCTTGGATTGCAGCATCTCAGCATTAGTGAGTTTTTTCACATTGCTCTGGCAGTTTATAGCAAATTTTAGTAGTTCAGTAAATTGCAAAAGAACCACGAAATATTGATGAGTGAAATAGTCTCTGAAGACCTCACACACACACACACACCCTCCCCCCTCCCCCCCCCCCCCCCCCCCCCACAAAATATGTATGGATGCATGTGTGTATGTACATAAATGTATTCATGCCATGTCCTTCAGAAGTTGTCAGCACCATTTACTGTTCCATGGTTAGACTGGCAAAAGATTTAGTAGTATAATTAGTGTTTTTTGGTGGTGCTTCAGGTAATAGGTTGTAATTGACTTAGATTCTCTATCTTGTTAGGCAGTTTAAGATGTTGGAAGTATTAGTGGACCTATCCAAAAAGAAGAAAAGGATGCTGGAAGAAGTGGATTTTGCACATTACAACAGGAATAGAAATTGACAGGTTTATAGAGTACAAGATAAGTTGAGCTTAATGGTTCGTCCTGTTTGGGAACATGAACAGGCATTTGTAAGTGTTGATGGATCAAGAAGCAAAAGCACAACAAGAATTAGAGGAGCTCATTCTAAAGTGAGGTCAAAGAGCAAATGGGTGTTTTATTCTTTTATTAAAAATGCCTTCAAAATAAATAAAATTGAATAACGGACCTAGAAATCACTAGGATATCCAGGAAAGTAGGAAAATTTGGCTGTTCATTTCTTCTTTTGGTGAAAAATTATCTCTTTTAATGTCCTCTTTTTTCATGGGAATAACGGAAGACTCTGAGGTTTATGCCATATAAAAATCATGCACAATGTTAGGATCTTGTCAATAGTCCAGAATAAGATAAATACAATATATAACTTAATTTGCTCGCTGTAATTGTATATTGATTTTCTTTCCTTTTATTAGGACATGTAACATAGTTATTTAAACCCCAATAGTTTGAGGGAGTAATCAAGTCGTGCTCTCTTTTCTCTCTTCTTTGTCGCATGGTACCAAAGTGAGTTTGAGAAAAGTTGTGCATTCAACACACAGGAAGAAAAATCCGTTGTTGTGCAATTTTTGGGCGGCTTGCACGACTGTCAGAGGTTATTCTTTTTTCTAAGAATATTAAGATCAAACCAACGCTACTAGAAGGACGAGGACACTGTTAGACCAAACTCCAGTCAGTCTCGCTGCCGTCTGACCTCTCATAAGCTTACCAAAGCAATGATTTTCCCAGTGACATCCATTCACGTGCACCGGCGTATGAGAGACCTTCTAGACAGTTCCTGACAAAGGGATTTCTTTTCAATTGGTCACCTCTTCAAGCCGAGCCTACTATATCTAGATTACTTTGCATTTTGACGATTTTTCTACTTTCTGGCAAATCCATTTCCCAAATTGTTAAAAAACAAAAATCATATTGTTGTTTTTTATGTTTCATTAATTCTTTCTTGATTTCGGTGACTGTCTCAATTTCTAGTCTCAGCCAAACTTTACTCTATCTTTCTGACACTGTTAGCACTCTGGTAACCTCAACATCGTCATATATTTCATACATCTCTTGGATCACATATTTTGGGTGTGAAAGCTATGATTTCAAAAACTTGAACCATGCTCGAGGAGGCTACTTCAGGGATATAAAAGTGTCGTCGTAGCCTGCACACATTGTTATTCCCAATCCTTTTCAACGGTTACCTTTGTTAATGGATCTCAGACCATGGTGGTTGGAGTTGGTCAAGCCACTCCTTCCTGATAACTTTGATAATGTTCTTTATGTCCTTGGTAGTCCCTTTAAAATTATATGGATGAATATTGTGTAGTACTTTGAGTTGTTCAATATCAATCTTTAATGACTATGTTGTCAAATACCATAGTATGGGAAGGATGATTGATGTAGATCGTGAGTCACATGGACTTTATTACCTCAACTCTCCCAATTCTACTCTGACGTGTTTAGTCTCCTGCTTTTCAGATTTAATCCATTAACGATGGGAACATCCTAGTTTCCAAACTCCAAAAAATAGTAACTAGTTTATCAAATTGACGATGTTAGATTGTGAGTCGTGTCAATTAGAGAAGACCTGAACTTCATTTCCCTGTAGTCTTAATAATTGTGTACTCTTTTTCATTTGGTTCATTCTAATGTTTTGGATCCAATAGAGTTAGTTCATCATTGGTTTTAAAGTATTTTGTTGGTTTCATTAATGAGTACTCGATGTACTTGAACTTTTTGTGCGGAATTACAAAATTAGTTTGGTGTTTTTATTCACACTTTCCTCAATGATAATGCCCCTAAATATTTACCATATCAATTTCAATAATTTTTGTCTTTCCCTGGAATTATTGATGGGACATCTTGTCCTTACATTGCACAACAAAATAGGAGGAAAAATAAGCATATTATTAAAGACTGATCACACCCTTCTTCTACATGCACATGCCACATTGCATTTTTGGGGATGTAATCCCTCATCTTGCTTTATTGTTAATCGTATGCCTTCCTTAATTGTTTAGAATCGAGTCCAGAGTTTGTTATGTTCCCTTAGTCACCTTTGTTCTCTCCTCCAATCCGTGTCTTTGGTAGCACATGTTTGGTTCATAACTTCGCTTCAGGAAAAGACAAATTAGTTCGTTGTGTGCTTTAAGTATGTTTTTATTGATTATTCGAGGGTCCAAAAGGGATCTGGGTGCTACTCCCCCAATCTCCAGCAGTACTTTATAATGCTGGTGTTACTTGTTGTTAGAGTGGGTTAGAGTCCAGTATGGGTTGGGGAATGAACCGGTGGTTTTGTTATATAGACTTGGGCAATCCTCTCCTCATGAGCTAGCTTTTGGGGTTGAGTTAGGCTTAGGTGTCATATCTTTACATAGTATCAGAGCTAGGTCCATTCTTATTTGAGCTCCCGGTCCACGCTCCAATTGGGCCTAGGCGTGAAGGGGGGTGTTAGAGTGGGTTAGAGTCCCACATTGATTGAGGAAGGGACTGTTGATTTGCTTATATGAACTTGGGTAATCCTCCGCTCATGAGCTCGCTTTTGCGGTTGAGTTAGGCCCAGATTCCATATCTTTACATGGTATCATAGCTAGGTTCATCCCCATTTGGGCTCCCGGTCAATGCTCCAGTTGTGTCTGGGTATTTGGGGGGGGGGGTTAGAATCCCACATTGGTTGAGAATAGACTAGTGGTTTGCTTATATAGACTTGAGCAGTCCTCTCCTTATGAGCTTGCTTTTGGGGTTGAGTTAGGCGCAGATATCATATCTTTACATGGTATTAGAGCCAGGTCCATCCTTATTTTGGCTCTTGATCCACGCTCCGGGTGTAAAGGGGGTATTAGAGTGGGTTAGAGTCCCATATAGTTAGGGAATGAACTGATGGTTTGCTTATATGGACTTGGGCAATTCTCCCCTCGTGAGCTAGCTTTTGGGGTTGAGTTAGGCCTAGGTGCTATGTCTTTACCCTTGCTTTGAAAGTCAACTCTACTTTGCACGCTCTTCTTTTGAGCAACTCACTATTCATTAGGATATTATTTTCATGGTTTAGGAATCCACAATTGTCTATCCTCCCGCTCCACCTTCTATGGCCCCATCGCCTACCTCTCCTACTTCATCGCTCACCTTTTATTTAATCATCATCGTCTTCTCTTTTCACCCGGTCCAAAAATTTCACGTCCAACACAATTCTTTTCCTTAAAAAGACTTGTCTCCACAAATTCCTCCCCTTGCCACTTGGAAAGGTATTCGTTCCACTTCTAACCCTAATCCTACCTGTACTTGTTTGTGTTATCATAGCTTATCACCAACTCATCATGTCTTTGTATCATTATTACCATTTGTTTTTATTCCTAACATTTCTTCTGAAGATATTTCTCATCCTGACTGATGACAAACTATAATTGAAGAGAACTCCTTCATTCTCAGGCTACTCTTACATGCTAATTTTCATTGATGATTTTACTAGATTCACATGGGTTTACTTTGTGAAGCACAAGTCAGAAGTCTTCAACAAGTTTATGGAATTCAAGGAAACTGTTGAAGGCGAGCTTGGTTCAAGGATATGACGAAAGGAAAAAGGGCTAGAAGTGCGTGAACCCGAAAAATCATCACATGGTTGTTTCTCGGGATGTCGTATTTGATGAAACTTCCTTATATTATGGAGTTGCATCAGAAGAAAAGGGTTCTAAAATATTGAACTCTGAAGGTTCAAACTTGCCCATCACAAGTATTTCTCCAGATAACATAGTTGCTGAGAAGCTAAGTGAAAAGGATAGCTCAAGAAGTCAACAATGTGAAACTCAACAAGAAGATAATTCACTTGGTTCACAAAGACCGAATAGAACTATTGTTAAGCCAGCCCGCTTTAGGGATGAAAACTTTGTTAGTACATATTCTTGTTTTTTTGCAGGGCCAATTGACGATGAAGTGCCTTCATCTTTTGAAGAAGCTAAAGGAGTTAAAGAGTGGGAGCTTGCTATGAATGATGAAATGGAGGCTCTAATGAAAAATCAAACTTGGAGCCTTGTGCCGAAGCAAAGAGATGTACAACCCATTTCTTGCAAATGGGTTTACAAAATCAAAAGAAGAGCAGATGGCAGCATAGACAGATATAAAGCAAGATTGGTTGCTCGAGGGTTTTCTCAAAAGTATGGTGAAGGTTACGAAGAAACCTTTAGTCCGGTGGCTAAGATGATCTCAGTTCGAGTTGTACTAGTCATGGCAGCCTCGTACGGATGGAAACTATGGCAACTTGATGTGAAGAATGCTTTCTTGTATGGAGAACTTGACAAAGATATCTATATGGAGCAACCACCCGGGTATGTCTCTAACTTACATCCTAATTATGTCTGCAAGCTTAAAAAAACACTTTATGGACTTAAGCAGGCTCCACGAGCATGGTATGGAAAAATTGCTTAATAGCTACATTTCTATGGCTATATTGCATCACATTCAGATCCTAGCTTGTTTGTTAAGAAACAGGGAGACTTGCATATGGTTGTTCTCTTGTATGTGGATGACATGATAATAACAGGAAACAATGATGATAAAGTTGCAAGGCTTCAAGAAGAGCTTGCCATAAGATTTGATATCAAGAAGTTGGGAGAGCTACATCATTTTCTTGGCTTAGAGATGACAAACACGAGTAAAGGGATTGGGTATGCAAGAAGCTCGTTGACAAGTTTGGTCTAAAACAAAGCAAAAAGTGCTCTACTCCTCTTGATACTAGCACGAGGTTAAGGCGTGAAGAAGGGTCACTTCTTGCAAATCCCAAGTTTTTTCTAGCTCTTGTCTCCTGTATTTGACTATTACAAGGCCAGACATTTCCTTTTCTGTTGGATACGTAAGCAGATTTATGCAATTACCAAGAAAGCCACACTTGAAAGCTGCAAAGAGAATTCTGAAATATATCAACTCAACATCATATATGGGTCTATTTTTCCGAAAGAAGAATGATTTGGTATTAACTGGTTATACAGTTGCTGATTTTGGTGGTGATATGGATGATCGAAGATCTATATCAGGCTATATTTTTCTCTGTGGTGGAACAAGTGTTTCTTGGTGCAGCAAGAAGCAAGACTCTGTTTCTTTGTCAACTATAGAGGCGGAATATAAAGCAGCAGCTCTTACTGCTCAAGAATGTGTATGGCTCCAAAGACTTGCTGAAGATTTGCATCTATCTATATTAAAGCCAATTGCAATTTTTGGAGACAATCAAAGTTCCATCAAGCTCGCAAACAATTCGATATACCACGCAAGAACTAAGCATATTAAGGTGGAACATCATTTCATCAGAGAAAAAGTTCTTGATGGAACTATAAATACTTTGGAAGTACAAAGTCAGGAGAATACTGCTGATATCTTCACCAAGTCACTTCCTAAAGCTTTATTTGAGTTCTTCCGTGACAAACTTGGGATACTTTCCAAAAAATCACTTTAAGGGGGAGTGTGAAAAAATTAAAGTTGATTTTTTGGAATATTATAGGTTTTTTCTATTAAGTTTCTAGAATAGCCTAGTGTAGTATCTAGAATAATTATCTTAAAGAAATATCTAGATATTTTGGAGTAGAAGATAAAGTCACTAGATTTTTCTTGTAGATGTATCTAGAAGAATATCTAGAACCATCCATAGACAAGTATAAATAGGGGTGGTCATGTATGTTTGTAACCAACCAAAAATTAAGACAATTAAAGAGTCTTCTTCTATAACAAGTTCTCTACTCAAAAATTTCCTTTTCCTTTCATAGGTTCTCTTCTTTAGTTGAATCTTCCGATCATAGTTTACGGTCTTGGGCTAGCAGAAGGTCTCCCGGATTCTACTTTTCTTCTGCTTTTTCTCTACAATTACACGTGGACACGTTTCTGTTTCTTGGAGCCGAAGTGCACTAGCATAAAAATTTCATGGAGCCGAAGCCAAATCGTGGAGACGTTTCTCACAGGCAGCGAAAATGTGGAGCCGAAATTCACGAAACTTGGAGATGTTTTTGACTGCAGCGCCAAACATGGAGCCATTTTACCAATTTCATGGAGTTGTTTTGCTCTGCGTGGGGTAGAAAAAGCACGGAGTAAAGGCTGCCCAGGTCCATGTTTATTTTTCGTGTCCCCATTTCTTGAGGAAAGAAAATTCTGAAATTTTATGCACTTCATTGGTTCCATCCTACCTAATACTTTCTTTTTTGGGGTCAAAAACACCTTTTGCACTTTTTTTGTTGGGGTTTTGATCAAATATACCCTTTTTGCGCCTTCTTCCTCAAGAACACATGAACATTTAAACACCAACACCCCTCAACTCTTCTCGGAATCGCCTCAAATTTTAGGAGTACTCTCCTTGAGCTAGAGAATAAATCCCAATACCTTTCAATCTCCAATTCAACCTCAATTACCAAAATCCATCTTCAAGTTTATCAAGTTCTTTAAACCTTTAAGCTCATTAATGGTGGATTCTTCAAATCTCCTCCACATGATTTGAAATCTTGTATATAGACTCAACTGACACTACAAAAGATGAATCTAGTGTCAAAAAACAACAAACAAACACAAGAACCAAGCTGAAATTTCAAATCTTTTTTTTGGATGAATTTTTTTCTATCTTTTTTTCAAACCAAGACTAGATTTGTGGGAGAAAATCTATTCCGAGCTCGGATACCAAATGATACAATGTCGAAATGCGGAAACGAAACCCTTACTAAGAACGCTAAAAGAAAGATAGGAAAGAAACACAAGGAATTAATTGATAATAATACCTATAAAAAGCTAAACCTTCAATAATTGAACCGAAACAAACACCAATTCTATAAGATGAACACTTCAAGAGGAATAATTTCCTCTTGCAATCAATCTATCAACATTCGTCTAGCAACGAAGGCCTCAGTGTCACACTCAACTCTCAAGAGAGGGTGAAATCAATTCATCAATGAACATAATCTAAAAACTAAAGGGGCTACTCTGCATTATTTATAGACTAAACTAACTATTACATAAATACCCTTAATGAAATAAATGTCTTATTAGGCATGATGCCACTTTTTTCATGCCCTAAGTTGCCTCCCAAGTGGAATCTTGTACTTCCAGTTTTGTATGTTTTTGAGCTTCAAGGCTTCAATCCAAGCATCTTTTAAGCATCCGAAGTAATGATTTGACAAAAATCCTTGAACTTCACTTTGGAAGATCTTGATGAAACTTGTCTTGCATCAACCTTCTAAGGAGGAACATCCAAATTGTGAATAGATACTGCATGTGTAATAGAGAAGCAGAAACCCATAGCCATATGTTTCTGCAGTGCCCTGTTGCAGCAGACTTATGGTACATGATCCTCATCCTTTTTGGCCTCAGATGGGTAATGCCTAATATTATTAGGGAAATTTTTAAAATTGGAGCCACTGGAAAGTTGACAACACCATCAAGAAGATATGGAAGATGATACCAGCTGCCATCTTTTGGACTATTTGAAATGAAAGGAGCAAAGATGTTTTGATGGTCTCTCAACTAGCCAATATATACTCAAAGTTAATGCCTTTTCTATTTATATAGTTAGATTTTTTTGTCCCCAATGGACTCCTCATATATGTAGCTTTTTAGATTTTATTTGCTCTAATGTTTTGTACTAGAGCTAACATACTTTTGCTCACTCTTTTGTAACAAACTTTTCATCTTCTGGATTCCACGAATGAAATCAATTACTTCATAAAAAAAGATCAAAAACCTTATATATAGCTAGTTGCAGTCCACAAAGCAAGTATAGGACCGGAATTTTCTCAAGTGTAGTCTCCAAAAGAGGCATTTGGTTAATTGCTTCATGCATAAAAGTGCAACCAATACTTTTTGTTCCTATCAAACCTTGAATCAGATATTTGAATGCGACAAACTCCAAGAGGGTCCTCTAAGCAGTAGCTAATATTCTGTTTAGATTTGCTGAATTGAAAGCTCTTTTCAGTTAATTGATACTGGTTTTATGTATTTGCAGTGTTTTTCTCATACTTCAGTTAATCACAATTTAAAAAAACAGATTATGGTTTACTTTTTAAAGCAAAAACAGAAAAAGGGTTCATTTTAAATCAGAAAATAGCCCATTTTATAAACAGAAAAATAGCACATTATATCAGGCTCATACCTGAGAACCCAACCTGAATTAGAAAAAACCTAACTGAACTAATTTCAGTTCTGTATTCAGTATGCACCACTGACGAACCGTAAACTGAAGTTTGAAAAACTGAACTAAAGAACCGAATGCTCACCCCTAGTGTTAGATGTTATATAATTTGTTGTCTTCCTCAGAAAAGAAAAATTGAGAAGAAACACTCATCTAAGGAGTGCATGCTCACCTACCTGCACCTATTTTCCGCCATCAGCTTATATTGGGTGGAGAAGGAGGAGATAGATATTTCTTTTTTGATTAAACTGGCTGGACTGTCTTTTTTGGCAGTACTTATTCTTGGATCCTCTTGTTCTGCTTTTTTTTTTTTTCCCTTTTTTCTGCTATCCTCAGGTTCTACACCAAAACATTAGTGTTCTGTTGACATTTTAAACAATTTTATCATACCTATATGTTATGCTTTTTGCTGAATGCTCTTGCCATGCCACTTATCTTTGTGATGTCATCTTAACTTTTTCATGCCTTGTGCAGTCTGCTTCTGAAGTTCACATGCGTCAATTTGGTGCTGGCTTCGTGGATGGATCTGTCAAACTATTTGATATTCGAATGCCAGAAATTGTAAGATGTAATGCTTGTAATTCATGAGCATATATGTGTGTGCATACGCACTTTCATGTGCATTACAAGTACAATAGGGGAATTGGTGGGGTGAAATTGCATTATATAACTTAGACCACAAGTCTTCGGTTTTCTTTATGAGTGGGGTGTGGGGGTAGGAATCATGTTTCCTGGAGTCTCTGATTTGTAGATTTCAGGATAATGAGGTGTGAGGGTAATTTCAGACCTCAAAGATGGGTATCCGTTCTGTATGGTTTTATCTCATACACTAGACATTACCCACACATGCATGCATATTTTTTTGGTGCATAAAGGGCATCCATCAATCCGTGGTTTTGACTGTTTAATGTGTGTTTGTTTAGGTTTGTTTGTTCAACACGACTGCATCCCAAAGTGGAAAGAGCTGTTGGGGTTGGCTTTCAACCTGGACTTCAACCAGCAAAGGTGACTGACTACTATTGCCCTCTTTATATCTGGCCTGTCAGCTTGTCCATTACTGGTTTCTCAGAGGATGTTTTGTTTGAAAGGAAAGAGAAAAACAGAAGAGTGTATACGCTGTGTGTCTCTCTTTAATATTAGTTGTTCCAATAATTATTTCTACTAACAAATCTTTTGCAGGAAAAAAGTTCTCCCAATATTGTCAAAGCAAAATGAGAATTCATTAACTGTTTCTCTTGTTTCTCAGGTTGTCAGTGCATTTCAGGCTGGTGATATTCAGTTCCTTGATATGAGAAATCTCAAGGAGGCATACTTGACCATTGATGCTCACAGGGGATCACTTACATCTCTAGTGGTACATCGTCATGCACCCCTTGTAGCAAGTGGTTCATCAAAGCAACTTATCAAAGTGTTCAACCTGGAGGGTCATGAGCAGTTAGGCACCATTAGATATTTCTCCACCTATAGTTCATTTTTCTTTCTCTCCATTCCCTGGAATTCTTATTTGGTTTTGTGAAACTATATTTATATATCAAAGGTTCTGATTTGTTAAGTGCAGAAACAAATGGAAATCAGAAGAATTTGTTTCTCCATTTATCCTTTCTTCTTGCATTCTCGTCATACTTATTTTTTTTTTTAAAAAGAAACTTTTTTTTTTTTTTAAAACAATAAAAAAGATATAATTTGCGATAAGTAAATTTTCCCCTCTTGGTATAGCTGTTTTGTAAGCTACGAATTGTAAGAACAAAATGAATAGTAATATGTGAATAATTTATAGGAAAAATAAATATAGCTTGTGTTATCAGATGTTATTCCTTAATAAAAAAGGAGTTGCACAAAAAGCTTTTAACAAAGCTCTTTTCTTGCATTTTCATATATATGTATATACATGGTGCAATTAGCCTTAAAATAGCAAATGTTCTCTAACAGGTTGAGTGCAAAAGTAAATCTGATCCACTGATGCTTAAATAGGATAAATGCCATAAAATCCAAATGAGAACTCAAAATGAAAAGAAACAAATAGAGAAGAGGCAAGATCTTTTGATATCTACGACAATGGGAGGCTACGTAATGGTTGCATGTGATCTCGAACTTTCAATGGTTATTACTGAATGATATTCGAAGCTATTCACGATTAATGGGTTTTTTACTTTACGTAAAGTGAGATTTAGATTTGAAATAATCCTGAGACTTTTAGCAATTACTTGAGTCAAGTTCAAGTGTCTATTAGATTATTGATTAGGTTTGAATGTTTATCTTATAAAAAGAGTTAAATTTTATGAATTATTTAGATATTAAGTCTTATTTAAATACGCTCGTCGTTCTCACGCGTGAAATTGATTCTTTCCTTTCTAAGATTTCATATTAGGTGATTCGCTCTATCTTATATGATCATTTCAAAACATATATGTCTAACTATTATAAAAGGGTGAGATAAAAAGGATAAAATAGGATTATTAAATAGTAAGTAAAAATAAAGTAATAACTTGATCACATCAAATTTGTTGTTATACAAAATGAAATTTTTTTTTTGTCATCTAACTATGGATTTAACCATACGATACAATAAAATTTAAGTAACGATTAAAATAAATATTTTATTTAAATTAATAACAGAATACAAGATAATAGTTAACAATCATCCAAACAAAGTGTAAGGGTGTGTTCGGTATGAAAGAAAATAATAAGTGTGTTTCTTATTTATTTTTTGCGTTCGCTATGTAAATAAAAAATTATTATTCTAAAAATATTATATATAATCTAGATAAATATTATAGAAATAAGGATGGAATGAAAATGAGTTTTATTGGAGAGTGGAGATGACACAATTAATATAGAATGTCATTTTAAAAACTTATTTTTCTATTTTTATTAAGAAAAATATATATTTTTTAAAAAGAAAAAATTAAAAATTTCGATCAATCGAATATATTTCCTTCGGCCCAAAGGCACCCTAAAACTCGGTGGCCACCATGACGATATGCGCAGAAATCAAGAAAGGTGTCTTCCACTGTGCAGGATAATATACTTCTTTAATTTGTAGGCTGAGGAATTAATAAAAATAAAAAGGGAAAATACATAAAATCACCCTCAGGCTTGTTCACAAAACTTAATTCAGTACTTTAATTTTACGGACATTTATTTATTTCTCTAATTTAATTAAAAATAAATTAATATCATCTTAATAAGTGACGTGGCAAAAAAAATTAAAAATTTACTTTTGATTAATTAGGAGATAAATAAATATTCATAAATTAAAGTACGAAATTAAGTTATGTGAACAAATTTAGAAGAAATTTTATATATTTTCTCGAATAAAAATAAAAAAGTAAGATAAATAATTTACAAATGTAATGGCAGAAAGCAAGAAAGGTGTCTTCCATTATATATATAAAAACAATTATATCCTACTTGTTTGTAGCATTATTTCTTTTGCTTTAGAGTTTTTACAATGAATTCAATATTTAACTGTTGAATTCATAGAGTTATAAGTATTGATTATGTTCTGGATAAATGATATATATAATCAAAAAATCTCAGAGATGAAGGTCCCACATTCTAGTTGTCACATAAATTAAACACAACTCCCCTCTGGTTTGACCTTCATTTCATGTTATTTTTGTCTAAAAAGTTAAAATAGTATAATCGCAAAATTTTTAAAGGGCAATAATATTAAAAATATTTTTATATAAATAAATAATTATATTGATAAATAATTATATTGAGTTGTTATCTATTCAAGTTATTAAAATAAAAATGTCAACCTGATGCCGGCTTGAGCAGCGCCACTCATGGAGATTGTAGTATATATCATGGTGATTACAAGGGGATAGGATGCTAGGATAAGTAAAAAGATTGTAGTATATATCATGGTGATTACAAGGGGATAGGATGCTAGGATAATCCTTTCACTTGAATATATACTCCCTCCATTTATTTTTATTTATTTATTTTGAATTTTATTTTCTTCATCGGTCTATTTTCATAATTCAATTAAAAAATTTTAAAAAAATTATATTGCCATTCTATTTATATGAATTTTTCACGTTCTTTAAAAAATAATAATCGATGTAATATTCATATTAAGTAATTATTATTAAAGATAAAATAAAAAAATAATTATTTATTTTGATATGTTAAAATAATAAGTAAAAATAAAAAATTATTTTTAAATAATGAATAAATAAATACGAACGTAAAAGAGTACTGTATGGGCACCTCATAAACCACCAAATACTGATGAAATCATTTCTTTTAGATTTCCTTAGTTCAGAATGGACAGCTGTCGATTCTCTTATTCCCTCCATTTTAGTTTATGTTAACATTTTTAGTACACAAAATTTGAGAAATAAATAGTTGAAGATTTTGATTGTAATCTAATTAGATATGTTAGTAATATTTTGTGTGACCGTAGTATTTTTGGAATTCACAATCTTAAAATTATTATTCTCTTTTTGTTATATTTTTTGTTTCTAGACTATATTAAAAGTAAATGTTTATTTTTTTTTTTCAATTTAAAAAATTAAGAGAAATTTTATCATTGTATACCTATTTTACCTTTACTAATTAAGTAAACTATTCATTTCTCGATATGAGATGGCTTATAATAACTAGGGGTGATGTAATAAAATTGTTATTTTATTTATTGATTCTTAAGGAACGTGTCAAGTCAAACATGAACAAGTATACATAAACGGAGGGAGGGCAATATTTGTATGACTATAAAAATGAAAAAAGATGAAGTTTAAATTAAATTATTTTCAAATTTAGAAATTAAAAATCATTCTTTTTTAACATACTAAAATAATTAATTAATTCACATGAAATGAAATGAAGAAACATTAGATGACCTAAAATGAATTTTAATGGAGAAGTGAAAGAAATATTAGATCACCCAAGATGAACTTTAATGAAGAAGTTATTTTCCCTATCAATGAGGTCCCTATAGCTAAGTGTATTTTGAAGAAGAGCTATCGGGGCATGAACTTGGAGACTTGCCATTTAAATACCTTGGTGTGCCCCTCAACCACTAATCACTAAGATCACAACTAGGACTCATCCATGAATGAGTAAAACTCTATCCTATGCAGGTAAATTGCAACTTATTAGAGAAGTGTTATTTGGAGTCCAAGATTATTGAGCATAACTCTTACTGTTTCCTTAGAAAGTGATGAAATTCATAGAGGTCATCTGTAAAATTTATTTGTGGACAGGAGAGACAAATGTGTCTAAAAAAGCAATAGTTGCTTGGGAAAGACTCTGTCTACCAAAGAGTACTGGATGGGAAAATGTGTTGAATCTTAGGATGTGGAATTAGGCAGCTATTTGCAAGTTGTTCTGGGATTTGAGTCAAAATAAGAAAGAAATTATGGATAGCCTGTGTCTATCACCGCTCAAAAATGTTAAGTAACTATTTCCACCGATTATTGATGAAAAAAGAAAAAAATAATAGTATTTTTTACATTAAAAAAAATTATGAAATTTTTCACTATTTCAAGTGAGAAACTATTTTCCACCATGTATTTTCTCAATGAACAAATTCATTGAAAATGAGTGGGAAAATCATGTCAATATAGTTATTCATTGGCAAGCTTCATTGTTGGTCAAGAAAATCTTCAACATGAGAAAGCACTGGACCAGCATTAATACTGGGCTTCCACTCAAATTTCAGATATCTAGTGCTTATAAAGACTTAATTAGAGGTTAGAGAATGTACACTGAAAGAATTTAATATGGAACAATGCAGCATGCCCAAAACAAGTCTTCATCTAATTAATGGATGGCAATGCATCAAAAACTCAGGACTAAAGATAGGCTACTCAGATGGGGACTAAATGGGGATAGAAAATGTGTTTTAATTTTGCGGTCTAACAAAATTATTTTTAATTTTATTATTTTCTTATAATAAAATTTAAATTTTACATATGAAAAATCTTAAAATAACACATAAAAAATTTACAATACTATTTTTTTCTATTCAAATTGTGAATATGAATTTCTCTTATATATGTGTTAAAAATACATTAAATAAATATAAAATAACAGATTTAAAATCTAATAAATTAAATAAAGTACGATAAAATTCTAAAATTAAATTCATAAACTTTAAATTTTTAATTTGGGCGCTAATTAACAACATAGATGATTACCTACTGTCATTATGGAAGAGTAAATGTTAAGTCCCAGTACTACTACCGATGTTTGGTCGGTCCTATATACTCCCTCCATCTTCTTTTATTTGATTGAATAAAATTTATCTCATTTTTTAAAAAGAAAATAAAAAAAATTATAATATGAATAATATAAATTTATCAATTGATAAATATTTTTTAAAAATATATAATAATTATTTTTCTATATTCTAGAGTGATTTAAGTAGGTAAAGCTAGAAAAAAATCATCAACTAATTTTAAAATTACTAAATTAATAATTACTTTTAAAATATTTTTAATATATCTAACGAGAAAAAAGAAATGAAAGAAATATGTTTTTGCCGACAACTTAATTTCGTGCATTCTAATTTTTAGGTGGTGGGCCCCACTTTCAACTAATCTTCTTAGTTCTTCCTTTACACCTAATACCAAACCAAAAAAAAAAATTATTCAGACACAAGTCCACAATAACTTTCTAATTTGTGTTATAAATATGATGCAAGTGATAGCACAATTACATCTGAAATATCAAAACAAATTACTTCCTTTCTTTGCTTGACTTGAACGTTTTCAAAGTTCCCAATATATATAAAATAAATGTACCCCCTATATATATATATAGAGAGAGAGAGAGAGTGCCTCTCAAATTGTGGCATCATCATGAGAAGGTGAGTTTTGATCAAGATGGAGAAGCAGGGTACGTGCTTTACTAACTCATGCATTATAGTAATTTGAGTTAGTGACTTTAGAATGATCCTGAGCTATGATACTATATGTATATATTTAAAAGAATTTAAGACAAATTTAGAATTTAAACTTATAAATTCAACTTTTATAATATTTATCATCCAACCTATTGTATTATAAATTGAGATTTTAATATTTTTTTACGTTCATTTTAGTAATTTTTTTTACATGTATATTAAACTCATCAAGTATATGGTGTATCCACCGGCTCTCTAAATACATAGTTTCAATCGAAAGCAATAAATTCAATTGAACTCATAATATTCGCTATATATTAATTAGTCGATTCGAGAAGATCCATAGGGTTCACCGACTATAGCAATTGATTACGCTTTCTGTTTTATTCTTAATGAGAAGTTTTTGTAATCACGTAAATATTATCATGACATATTTAAGTTTTAAAAGTTTTATAGCCACACATTATAATTAAGTAGCATGTTTTAATTAATTAAATTACTTAATTATTTCAAAAATCTACAATATTTTCTTAAAATTTTATGTTGATCCAAATTATACAAAGTAAATTGAAATAGAATAAGTATTACCATGCATCCACTAAAATGGATACTATATATATGTGTTAAAATGAGTTAGTTCTTCATGTGCCCATCTTCTCCATCATGACCACTCAACCTTATTCTCTTTAATTACGATCGACGTGTCCAACCATTTGGAACTACCTCTCTTCCCAAGGTATGTTTTTCTCCTTGCATGAAATAGAAATTCTATGTTTTTATTAATAATAATACATGTATGATTTTCAAGAAAATTTTCTATCAATGCTAATTAGTGGCGAAGTCAAATGTAGCGAAAAAAATTTGATTGAATTTCCTTCATTGAAAAATTACATCAATCATTTAATTAGGGTAAAAATTACCTTTTTTTAAAAAAATATATAAATTATTGAATTCAATTAGTGTAGTTAAGTGTATTGACTCATTATGGAAAGTTATTACTTTTTTTTTGTGAATTTTTTTAATTAAGATTTTGACTCCCACCACTAATGATAATGGTAGATGTAATATTTAATATATGTCAACCAAAAAAGATAAGCATTAGAGTGATTGAATGGTGTAAAATAGAATCAAACAACTTTTTTTTTCGAGGTAATGCCCTTTAATTAGTTCTGGGTTCAACTTGACTTTTTGTCCACTAATTGTGTGTGTTTTCCAAAATGAATACTTTAATCCATCAATTCTTGTTAATCAATGTTTGAGTTTAATTTGTTAATAATTTACAAAGAAATGGAACTATAAAAAAAATTAAGGATTAATTAGGACACTATTTGATAATCTAAAACTTGGTGGAAGCTAGCTAGAGAATCTGCACCGCCCAGGCCACATTAATTGATATATGTATGATTACAATATTAAGGAAAAAGTAGAGCTTAAAGAAAGTTTATTTCTTAGTAATTGAATCATACATTACAATGTTATACTTAAAGAAGGTATATTTATTTCTTAGAATATTTGTATACTAATGTGTGTATATATAGTGCTTGAATTTTATACATTTAAAGAAAAGATGCCTAAAAAGGTTAAAAACATTTCTCTAGCTAGTGGCATTATATATGTCTTCACTGTTAGCCCATATAATTATTAGCATATGGGCATTAGAATTAGGATTTTAGGTAGTTCTATGGGCATTAGGATTTTAGATAGTCCTATTCCTATGGGTATTAGGATTTTAGTTTATGTCTATATATAGGCACCCCCTTCCCTATTCTAGATAATGGCATTCAATTATCAGTTAGCATTTTTGATTCTTTATTTTCTTGTTCTTCAATAAAACCCTTGGGGAATGGACTGGTAGTTTGTTTATATGAACTTGGGCAATCCTCCCCTCATGAGCTAGCTTTTGAGGTTGAGTTAGGCCCAGGTGTCATATCTTTACATGATATCAGAGCCAGGTCCATTCCCGTTTGGGCTCCCAGTCCACACTCCAGTCGGGCCTGGGTGTGAAGGGGAGTGTTAGAGTGGGTTAAAGTCCCACATTGGTTGGGGAATGGACTGGTAGTTTGTTTATATGAACTTGGGCAATCCTCCCCTCATGAGCTAGCTTTTGAGGTTGAGTTAGGCCCAGGTGTCATATCTTTACATTCACCAACTAGGAAAGCAATACTTTTTTGTCTTGTGTTTTGTCGATATTCTTTCCACTAGAGTTTGGATTCTAAATTTATCCTTGTATGTTTCTAACTTTTCATTTCAATGTGACCAGATTTAACTAAAGAAGATTATTTTATAAATAACTTTTTCAGTCATATCGGTGTGTTATTCATTTCCACTCATTTTCTAGTCTAAATATTTTCCTCAGACACGAGCCATTCATATCATAATCGCTTATCCGGATGTGCATCTTGAACATGAGCCTCTCATGTCAGAATAATGATGTATTACTCAATCATCCTCATCATATCTTAGTATGTTCTTATGTTCTCTATTAAGTTATCACACAAGACAACAACAACAACAAGTATACATTGATTATCACAAGTGAACATCGAAATCATGAATTATATTCACAGACTTAAATAATTTAGTAGTTTATTCAAATATCACTGTCAGGTCACAATTCTCAATCTCATATATATATATATATATAGCATAAACCCAATTAATTCATCAGTTTAATCATTCCAACCCGGCCATTTAAGAACTAATAATTGACAACAATATTTATCATAAATTCTCACACTAGCATTATCAATTTTGTTTTAAGGATGGACTTATTTATGGGAACATATTCATCCCTATCATAATTATTATCTCATTAGCAGTTCTCACAAACTCTAAAATAATTATTCTATCTCAAACTTGCTTTAAATCTATGAATAATTAACTAAGGTCTACCTTAGTACATGCTTCTTTCTTTCCTTCGAATTTCCCTTTAGGTTTATTATATCTCTACTACTAGTCATCCTTTCATTAGGACTACATGAGTGAATTTACTACTAAAATATATGATATCAATACTGCATAAAATAAGACTTCAGCCGTTGCACCAGGTGCTAAAGCATGGGTGTTTTGTATCCATTGAGCAAAAACGGGTTGTACACCATCTTCCCAACTTTTTCACCATTAGGATAATTTAATCATGATTTGTATTTAATTTACCACATAGGAATTCACTTTTCTTAGGTTAATCTCATTTGAATTCTAATCTTTTTTGTGTGTGTATGTATTTATTAATTGTATACATGTATACAATTTACTAATCAAAGTCTGAACTCAAAGTAAATCATACCTGGGTGCCAAGCTATTGTCATGAAAATGCAAGAAATCCCTCAGTTTAGCGTTCTTGACGAAGGACCAGCGAAAAGGAGGGTGGAGGCCTATTCTTTTAGAGCAACCTTCCTTTTCTTATGTAGAATGCCCAAAATGTTAACCTGGGGAGTTTTTAATAAGGAAACCTTTTTAGAATAGAAACAAGGTTCTAAAATAAACTGACATACGAAATTTAATTTTCGTCTCTCATTGCAGCGGTTGCTACTCTTGCTGCAGTGGTCTTGCTATAGCGATGCCCTACTCGCTACAGTGGTTTTGTCTGCTTGGCTCACTTTATTTAAATTTTATCTTATTCGCTATTTTTTCACCATTTGTATGTGTTATTTTGAAAATAAAATTTCATCTTTGGGAAAATTTTAAATTCCTACATTCGTGTTTTAGAATATTTGATAATGATTGAACAGGTCGATACACTTGACATCATGATGGAGACCATGATAATGAGAGAGTCACGTCTCTTATAACTTAATCTAAAATGGTTTTTGATTGCAGGATTATTAATTAGTACATTAGTGATCCGATTAGATCAATATGCATGTAGTGGTCTTTATAAGATAAAGATTAGTTGATCTCATTAACTAAATCACATACATAGATGATGCATAGAGAGATATGATCATTGAACATAATCATTGGATAATTCCTAATGGTTAGAATTATCATAAACTGTCACTAGGATATTATCTTGAAGAATGTAATGTAGGAGTTTCCTTTGACCAGAGATCATCATAGTAATTAACAAGTTATTTATCATACTTTGATACCAGACACCCATTGCCTTACGAAAATGGTTGAAAGGATATTAGGTATGATTAAATACTTGTAGAATTAATAATTGATCAAATTGGAATCTATCAACTCTTGGTAATAAGTTTAAGTTCTATGTTTTCATGAATTATAAACGACTAATTAAGACCTTGGCCAAGGCAATTGAATGAAAGAAGAAAAGAGTTTCTTAGGTCATTTAATAGTCGATTATACTTTGACATGAATATATAGTTGATCACCTACTTGGATTTGACGGTTAGACCATATTCTAGGGTGATCCAGAGTTATAAGGACAGAAGAAAATACTACATTACTCTTCTACAGGTTCTTGAGAGAAAATTGTATATTTCATGTTATTCGGTCGTTAACGAGTGTTGCTAGACGCCACCCTTGATTAGTATATTAATATGATTAATTTACTACCGACTTAATAATGAACCTATGGAGTCCACATTAACGAATGTTCATATTTTTGTTAATGAATTAATTATTTTATTATTTGATGATTAAATTAAAAAATTTAATTAGTCAAATAAATAAAGCATTAATCTAAATAAAATATTATTATATTCTTTGCGAGCACTGAAAATATAATCAATATTGTGAATAAATTAAGAAAATTAAATTATATCTTTCGATTAAATTATATATGTGTGTGATATATAATAAAATATTAATTAATAGGGGAACTTGAAAAAGTTAGAATTTAATTCTAACTTGGAATGCAGCAGATGGCGCGAAACACAAAGTCCAACGGATTTGCTGCGTGAAATAAAAATCCTATTGAGAATTGGATTTTGTGCTGGTCGTGTTCAAATTTTCTTATCGAAAATTTTTATGAAAGTTTAATCATGGATTTAGAATTTTGCGCTAAGTAGATTATCATTTGAATTAAAGGAAAAGAGTTGATAGGTGTTATTATATAAAAAGTGATGGAAAAAAGTCGAGAAAAATACTTTGTTGAAAGTGTGCAAGTACCATATCAAATTAAGAGAGAAAAATTGTTGACAAGAAAATTATTTTCTTGTTAAGTTTATTGTGCGTTGAGATTTTTCAGAAAAATTCTAACACAATATTTGTAATTCAATTTATTCACGAGTTTCGTTGATCAAGGAGTTGATAGCAATGATCAGTCTCGGTAGGAATACGCATAGAGTTTTGATACTATCAAAGAAATTTTAAACTACGACTCTTATACCAGGTTTGTCTTGAAACTTATTATTTTAGATGCAAATAAATTTTAAATACAAAGTAGGTTTGTTTTCAGTTGCGTATCACTAACATCTTCCAATCCTACAAAACTTACTAATTTTCACAATGCTATCAAAAGTATCAAAGCGAAAGAATATTTTGATGACAGAAATTGGATCATCAACCATTTCAGAGAAGAACTCCCTTATAACATGATCAATGACATCGTACAGGTTGATATTCATCATGCTCATGATGACTGGACTATATGGATTATGGATACCAAAGATGTATTTTCTTGTAAAACTACTTGCACACACTGAGAATTCAAAAGTTCAAATCCTTCACTACCTCTATTATATTTGACAGAAGAAAGTCCCTTTCAAAATATCTTTCTTCATGTTGGGGATGATCTAGAACAAGATACCAACAGATAAGGCTGTGAAAATAAAGTTTAAATTGCATATTCCATTTGCAGTTGTTGTAACATTTGCATTTATTTTGTAAAAACCATACTGTAAATCAAGTTTGGCATTGGCATTATTTTCAGAGATTACTGCGATACTAGACAAATTCTTATGTCTTGGTGGCTATCCAAGACCAACAACAATATGCATTGTATCCTTATCCAATGTATCTCAACCAGAAATATGAACGAAAGGATGCACAGTCAAATTTAACAACATTCATAGCCCTCTAGATTCATCATCAATCAAGTATATAAGATTATGATTATACTTTTCATATATTTAATTGTGTCATCAATTTAATTTTCCTGTACGTAGATTCATCATCAAAAACAGTGAAGAAATTTTAGTGGTTGCTATTGCAAAAAACTATGATCAATGTAGCAATAATATTTCAGAAGCCAAAGCTATCCTTCAGGATTTGAAACTTTGCATTATATTAACAGAGGCCTCAATAATGTAATTATAGAAGATGACTCTCAATTTGAAGTTGAAATCATGTTGATTTGAAGTTGTATTTTTTTTCATAAATATGAAAGCCTCATAATTTATGAAAACCATCAAAATTCTTCCCCAACTCTTACACAATCTTACCAAATGAGCAAATCATACCTTTATAAATAAGGTATCGAAATATTCTAAGGGCACCGCATTAATAAATCACATATCTCCATATTCCTTTTATAAATAAATGCTTGTGATTACATGCTATTATAAGCTTTCAAATACACATGATTTTACAAAGATCTACTAGTCAACAATTGTAGTAACTGATTATTCTTTAATATAATTCTTTTATATAGCAACAAATCCACATGATATACAGCCACATACATATCATAATAAGGATCACATATTTTATTGTGCGCACTTAAATATAAAAGTTGATTGGTGCATTGGTCAGTCCTCGCATTATGCGATCATTTTACTTGTGATTTTTTTCAAAAATTTATATATAAAAACGCAAGCAATTAAGATTCAAACTAGAAACCTGCCTGTGAATAGAGTGAGGTCTAAAACCACATAGTGAATTGTGCTGATTTTTAACTTTTAATTTTATATTTAGCTACACATTAGAGTTATGTGTGTCTAGTTTTCCTAATTAATATTGGGGTCAGGTGACATGTTTGGACCAACACACATCTACTTCTGTATTCGTCATTTTTAAATTTTGGATTCATCTCTATTTTTACATGGTGCGGATAATCTTTTTACATTAAGCATGAGTTTTTTCTTTATAAAATTTAAAATGATAAAAAGAATTTCACAAAACTTTAAAATGACGAGTCTTTTTATTGTAAAATATAAGCTTATGGTCAAGTTTTACATTTAAAAGAATTGAAATCACAATTTAAAATTTTACTTTTTGAAGAATTTTAGAATTTAAAATCATGATTTGAACTTGAAGTTAAAATTTGTACAAATATCATAAACAAACCTGTATTTCAAAATCAAAGCTTAAAATTATAATCCCAAATCATATAACCAAATGCTTACTTAATTTCTCTCTTAATAGTTTTACCTCGTATGAGTTTAAATTACAATAAATTTCAAATATCGAATAATAAAATGAGGGAGAAAAAAAATTAGCAGGAAGTGAAAGATTTCCATTATATCATCTCCTTTATGTCTTCTTGCCCATTTAAAAAATTTTCATCAGTTTGTATTTGGACTAAAGTCCAAATGACAAATAGGGACAATTCATGAAACTGAGATCTGTCTCTGCAAGAAGACAAAAAGCCAAATCTGACTGCTCAAATCGACAATGATTCTCTTTCTTTTCTTTTTCACTTTTGGCTGATTAACTTTATGTTTCCCTGAATCTATTATTTGGCATTTTACATTTTTCTCTCCATTTTACCTTTTAAAATTTTAACCATAGTATATACCTAATCTAACGATAATATTACTGTTACGATTAAGTAACAAACATAAAATTTCACGGTACAGCTTGAAATATGTAATATAAGTTATTAAAAAGGTACTTAATAAATAATTAACAGAAATAATGAAACTAATAAATAAAGTGCTATCGTTTGGTATCTGGGATAAGATGAGATATTTAAAATTAAGCTTGAGATAAAATTTATATTATAAATAAATTTATATTGTCAATCAAATATAATATAAATTTTATCTCAAATTTAATCCTTAATATCACATCTTATTCTATCAAATTTGAAGTTATTTTATCCCTACCTACCAAAAATTATAATTTTAAAATAATTTAATGCCCAAATAATTTAGTCCGCGAACAAAGGACATTGGGATATGACAATTGAAGATTTGAAGTTAGCTAGGGTGATGTTTGCACTTTGTGGCACCATTTGTTTTTGACAATTTCAAGTACCAAGTTGTAATTTTCACTACTATAGTAATTACAATCACACTCTTGGGTTTTTCGGGGTAACATAGGTTGTGGTAATATGGGTTTTTCACCACGTAAGTTTGATTTAGTCGTGTAGTAATTGATTCCTCTGCCATTTCGTTGGAAATACTATAAACAGTGTAGTAATTAATTCATCAAATTTGTGAAGGGTCAGCATCATTTGTATATCAATTCAGAGTTTGTCATGCTTCCTGCATCACAACTAATATAATAACCCTCAACTTCATATTTTGTATAGATAAGTCCAAAATTACCTGGTTCAACTTACAAAGGAGGAGAAAATTCAGAGAAAAAAGTTACTAAATCAGTATGAGCATGTTGAATGAGCCATTGATTTACCAAGAAAATCAGACCCCTCCATGTCCAAAAGCTCTTCTCAATTATCTATATGTTGGTCATTTCCTATCCAGATGGAGTGCCAGGTTACTGTTTCATGCATTCTATTTTCTAAAATTTTCCAGTTTGAATGCGGAAATTTAGTTTATGTATTGTTCTTGGTGTTCGCAGTAAAGATGGAGTAGTATTCAATTATAATATGTCTTCAAATTATTCACTCTTATGCATATTTTGGTGTCTTTGCATATTTTCTTTTGTTATTTCTAGGCATTTTTTTTTTAAAACAAATTTCCAGTTATTTTAGGAATTATGAAGTTCTAAATCCTCTACAAAAGGTTGAATTTGGTTGGTGCTGTCATTAGAAAATCCATATCTTGAACTTGATTTCCAAAGAAGTGACCCTCTAGAGGAAATTCTCACAATGATTTCCTTCAATTGAGAAATTCAGGCACACTTTTAATTTCCTAACGTTTGAATACATTTTCACCTAAACCTTCATGCCTATGACTCTTTTGTGTAAAATCAATGGAACTGATATTTAATTTGAATCAGATTTCTTTCTCTGGATGAACACATTGGGAAATTAACCTTTAGGCTTCTCTATATTTGTCTGTCTGTTCGTGCAGAAATCATCAATACATTCATTAGCTATCAGTGATATGGACATTTCAGCAGTTACAAAATTGAGCAATATAGCCTAAGCTTCATGTTATGGAAGGCATAATGCAATTATACGAGTATCGTTGTTAGATTCAATTATAGAAACATAGTATTTTCTGAATATTTTCCTTATTGCAGGATGTGGGAATTCTCTGTTGGTCTGTACATGATCAACGTGTGGCCAGATTCTCTACTCCTAACGGCTGCTTATGGTGTGGTGGAGTCTGCTTCTACGGCATTGTTTGGTCCCCTCGTTGGACAGTGGGTGGATAGATTGACATACGTTAAGGTAAGTTCTCATTCTTTCTTAACAGGCCCCTGCACATGATTGATAAAGATAACATTTTCCAATAATTGCTATGTTAATTGTGATTCATCATTCATACAACAACAACAACAACTATGCCTCAACAACATCCTTCATATTGATACCTAAATGGTTTATACGAATCAAGAGGTCAAAAGATGCTTTAGAAACTTTCGGCATCAATTGTAGATTCTTAATTTGTGAAAAACAAACTTCAGATTATAATCATTTAAGATGCAAAATATACAACCTTACTCAACTATAATTGCAAGATCAACTAACTGACTGTTCTACTTACTAAGAACTGGAAAGTGTTCTTAAGCTACACTCATGCATACAATTTTCCTTAGGCAAAAAGCCTCGTTTAATGGATTTTTTCAATATCAACTACAGATGTTTTCTTTCCTTCTTTCCCTAGAACAGCTCCTTCCTATACAAAGGGGTAGCAATCTGGGGCAGAGTAGCAAATTGTTGGCATGCATGGTTTCCCAGATATTGCATACCATTTTACATACCAAATGTTTCGTGGTAGTATGACTCATTCCAGGACGGACGTAGAAAAGTTTCTAGCAATTATACTTTACATTTCAAGACATGATTTCATAATGTTTAACTTTTGATTAGGTATATAATCCTCACTCTTTGTTGCAGGTTCTCCAGCTTTGGCTGCTAAGCCAAAATATCTCATTTATTGTTGCTGGAAGTGCAGTAATTGCTCTTTTAATCCGTGCAGACTTGATATCAGTCAATCTTATGGCATTTATCTCACTTGTCAGTTTAGTTAACATATCTGGAGCTGTTGGTGTGCTTTCAACTCTTGCCGGGACCATCTTGATTGAAAGAGAATGGTGAGCTATCTGAATGTTTTGAGTGGCCTCCTTTTCTTTTTGGGACTTCAAACGAACTTGCCACATGTGAGTTCTATTTTAACCACACTCAAGAACTAGTTAAAAGAATGGTTCTTCTATCAGTCATTTGTTTTTAGTAAACATCCATTTTCTGTAGGCACGATGATTCCTATATTTGTTTCCTCTGCTCGTATTTGTCTTCAATGTAACAAACGAGAGACTAACATTTTCATGCCGCTTTGACAAAATTGTTAACTTATTTGAAGGCAATTTACAACTTTACTTTATTGGCAGGGTAGTCGTAATATCAGAAGGCCACCCTCCTGGCCTGCTAACAAAGATGAATTCAATCATAAGGCGAATAGATTTGATTTGCAAGCTATTCGCTCCTGTGATTACTGGCTTCATTATCAGCTTTGTTTCTCTAACTGCATCAGCCATGACACTAGCTCTTTGGAACATTATATCTGTGTGCTTGGAATACTGGCTTCTTACATCTGTATACAATGGGATTCCAGCTCTAAGTGAAAGCAGCCTGAGGAGGGTCTCAAGATCTTCACCAGAGCATTCGGATTTAAGCTCTTCTATTTCTCATGAACATAAAAGCCCGCTTCACTCGGATGGAATTGGATTGGAGCAATCTGATAATCTCTGGAGGAAAACAGTTGGTTCGATCTCAAAACTACCTTGCCTTTCTGCATGGAAAGTGTACTTGCAGCAAGATGTAGTCCTTCCAGGGCTAGCCCTTGCCTTACTTTTCTTTACTGTACTCAGGTAAAACTTAGCAATGTGCCTCGTACTTATGGTTATTGTGAAAAAGCCTCTTTTTTTTTTTTTAATCTTTTTTGTTCTTGCAATTGAATTTAAAATCATTTGCAACAATCGTCCATGAAATTAGCAACCTAGGAAAACATTAACTTTCTAGTAAAATGTCTTATAGCTAATATACCGAGGGCATATTTATCCCTTTTTTGTCTAATTTATGTCACAGCTTCGGAACGTTAATGACTGCTACACTTGAATGGGAGGGAATTCCTGCATATGTCATTGGAATTGCGCGTGGAGTAAGCGCAACAATAGGGATAGCTGCAACATTTCTCTACCCCATCTTAGAATCACATATTTCAACACTTCGAACAGGTCTTTGGTCAATCTGGTCACAGGTATTAAATATAGTTCATACTTAAGGAGCTAAAATCTGTATGGTAACAGGATATGAATTTCATAGAAAAGTTACAGAGTAATCATTGAATGTTGTTGATTTCTAAGTTGGTTATATTCTGTTGCCTGTGCAGTGGACTTGCCTGTTGATATGTGCAGCCTCTATATTAGTCCATAAGGAACTCCAATCAGCATTCATGCTTATGGCCGGTGTGGCTGCCTCGCGTTTGGGCTTGTGGATGTTTGACTTATCAGTCATTCAGCAAATGCAGGTGAGGAGGGTAAAAGCGTTTCTGCTGTAGTTGAAGATTTGTCATCTCCGTCCTTCTTACATAATGGCATGTTTGTTTCTGGACTTGGACAGGATCATGTCCCTGAAAGTGATCGCTGTGTGGTTGGAGGAGTTCAAAACTCTCTGCAGTCTGTTCTGGAATTGATGACTTATCTCTCGGGCATAATCATATCCAATCCCCAGGTGATATACAATTGACTTTTTTGAAGTCCTGTAGAAAAATTTGACTTCCAATTAGTTCTATTTCCTCTTAACGATTTTCTAACAAATCCTGAAAATCATTAACGTATTATTCTCTGTCAATTATACCATGTTTAAATATCTGCTGTTAGAGACAATATCTTAGTTAGTTTACGATCTAAATAGTTGCTTAGTTTAGTGAAATAATAATAAACACATATGATGATGGTACTAAAAGTAACAGCGAGAGAATGCTAACCAAATTTGCTTAGCCATTTTATCATAAGTTATGTATTATCCTATGCAGCTGCACTATTATATGATGGCTATCTAAATAGAACCTGTGGATATAGGCTATATGTATTACAGTTTATTTTTTATTTTAAATTTTCACAAATTACTCATTGTTATTTCAATCTGGAGAGGCATTTTCAGGACTCGTCGTTCTAGGACTTTCTAAGAGATTAAAGAACCTTTTATAGGTGAAGTTCACAACTACTTGCAGAAAGAAGACCAATACAACTTTTGTCTGATAAGCTCAAAGATACTTCTGTTGTTAGCACTTCATTTCCCCAACTTCGTGATTTCTATTTTAGCTATGTTAGCATCCACTTAGTTTAGTAAGAGAAATGGTTAAGTTTTGGTAATGAAAGTTGTCACTGCTAAACATAATCGGTACCTAAAGCAACCAATGAACGAGACAAAATCATCATGGAGAAAGTAGCTAGCAGAAGGGATTTTCTCATGACCATATCTGGTCAGATATCTCGAAAAATGCTGAATTATGGTCATGTGTTTGTATAACAGCATCCATTTTCATAGTTCTTCAAATAAACAAGCAGCATCCTGATTAGGATCAAGTAGGAGCTGCTTTTCAAATGCATGTGGGATTATTTCTTTTGATATTCATACCAAGTTTACGAAGAATCTACATCCGCTACTTGCAACCATTTATACTACATAAACGATATTCGCTTTTGCATATGTTTACACTTTAACTACAACAACAAATAAACCATGTAGTTAATATAATTTCTACCGGTGTTAAATGCAGTTTTTCCTGTGATTGCATACCTGAAATTTGTTTTAACTTGTTTCTTCTTCTGCTACATCTGATTCAGGATTTCTGGAAGTTAATCCTACTATCTTTCCTTTTAGTGACACTGGCCTCGACACTATACAGTATACATGTTTATCGGGTTAGGAAGCACCTCTTTCACTTTGAGAAGTTCAATTGTTTATTAAGATCATGTTAGAGACATAGACTCTACATGCATATTTCTTCTCAATGTAGCTAGACATCGAACAATAATGCCAAGAGGAATTGTTGATTCCCACATCAGTGGGATGAGAAAAATTGGACTTTTCATATTGTCCTCTTGAGCTAACTTTTCGGGTTGAGTTAGGTCTAAGGTCCGTTTTCTTATTAGATGTGTGCTCCTTCCCTATTCAAGTGTTTTTTTTTTTTTTACATGTAATTTTCTTGCATCTTGTAAATTACATTTTTGTAGAAAGCTGCATGACACACTTGTATTCAGCCAAGGTTGCCTCTAAAGGCTAATGTCAATGAGAGGTAGGCAGAGCTTCCTCCCTTTTTGTACACCATAAATGTTCATAGTTGTAATTGCTTCAAGGCATTGCAAGAAATTTTGAATTTGAAAAATTCTAACCAAGATTGTTACTATTTGATTTATACTGTACTTCTTCAAGTATCTATCATTTCGATCTCTCTTTTTGGGTTTGTCCGTCCAAAGGAAACAAATCTCTTTGAGATACTGGGATGGGCTCAATGAAAAACTATGAGCGATGATTTCTCGATCAACTATGTATTCATTTTAATCTATCCAAACTGGTGATTCAAGTATTTGGTTACTGTTTACTCAACAATATTTTGGTTTATTTTTATGTCTACTTTTGTGCAGAAAAGATAAGTAATATATATACTCTTTGCCACAATTATTGGCAGGGTGGATGCAACCCTCAGGTACCGGCGTGATTCATCTAATATGCATGTAATGAAAAAAAATATACCACAATGTTAACTTATACGGTTAAACCTCTCTATAACAGTCATTCGTTATAACAACATTTCACTATAATTGCCTAATTTTTTCCAGAACTGATTTTTCATGTTATATTTTATTTCTCTATAACAGCATTCTACCTATAACAGTAGTGACGTTACACTCTTTATAAAATTACCCCTCTAGAATATTCATTCTCAAATATTGTGAAATAATATTCTGTAAGAAATATATTATATATAAATAAATATTAAAATGTTTATGATAATCATCATTAATACCATGCATACAGTAAATTTCAAGTATGAATATCTAAAAGGAAAACATTACATTAAAATAGTATCCACCGGTCTTCAAGGAAAAGCTACTGGATACTTTTTTGCTGAAAGTTTGGACAATAATCTTCGTTGATTCAAACGTTATATTATTACTAAAAGACTGAAATTTAAGCAACAACCTACAATTATAGAATTCTTACGTCAAACTTGAAAATTTTAAACTTTCAATTAAGTTTAAATGCATATGTTCCTTCATTCTAATTCTTTATTGGTACGATACAACTAATTATGAATTTATTAGTAATGTATTGGTATTTTTAATTTTTTAATTAGTGAAATATAAAAAACAATTAAGCTTTTAAATTTAACAGGTATTTTATTTTCATTTATAACATAAAAAGTACAGAAAAATATTTTTGTACACTTTTGTTTATAACAGCTAAATGAGATCTAAACGTCCAATGTCATTATACATATATAGCAGCACCTCACTATATCAACCATGAAATTTTCAGACAAATACTGCCACTATAGAGAGGTTTAACTGTATCGGAGTCTAACACACAATTTAAAAGTGTAATGAATTTAGTGAAATGAAATGGAGCTTCTCTCTATTTCTTCAAGTTTTTGCTCGGATGGGTGATACATTTCATAGTTTAGAATTATAGGTCGATATTTAATTAATTAAAGCAAGACCTTAAACATTTAAAGTAATAGATATAAAAAAAATTAAAAAGAATAAGTACAGTACAATATTTGTAGCTTTTTTTTAAAAAGATTGTATGGTATGAAAATTTGATATTAGAGTAAATATGTATGATATTAAAATTTTCATGAAGTCACAAATCTATTTACCATTATTTTGTTAGCAAATTCCTTTCTAACACTAAACCCAATTGAAGTAGCACATTTGTTGTATTTTGTTCATTTAAATTTGTTAATATCACACAGATTTTTCTTTTATCATAGAGATTCTTTCAATATTTTTATTTTACAAATATTGTATTTTCTTCTTTTTATATGAAGCATGCTGGATTATTACACAATCAGCTTACAAACAAACGACTGAAATTACGCAAACAAACAGGAAAAATATGGAACGATAGAAAGGACTAAGAGATTGACTTGATTTTTATTTTTTTTGTGTGTGTGTGTGTCTAAATTCTAATCTCCCATGTTTTTTTTAAATAAAATAAAATTTAGTTGCTGAATTCCTGAAAAAATTGGAATTGCCAGTTTGTCTATTTATAGGCATATTCTAAAACGCCTCAAAATTGAGGTGGGCCACGATTGACATCTAGCGCTGACTGCATGTCAACAGAATCCTGAACTAACAAATATGAGGGATTAAATCACTGAAACTGTCTAAATTAACTAAAATATATATCTATTGTCCTAGTCATGATTAATGATTTGTTTTAGTTAGTTAAATCTTAATTATTAATTTTATAATTATAATATATATTTTTTATTCAAACAAGAACTTACGAGAATAAAGACAACTAAAGAATGAAAAGGAGCCTTATTCATAAAAATTTTAAAGATCGAACTCATCAAATTTAAATTATGAATTCATTTGTGACAAGTGACGTAGGTTGGTTCCATGTTTTGTTTAGAATGAAATGAAAGTTGAAAACATATAATTTAGAGGAAAGATGACATCGTTCCCCAGTTCCCAACTGCCCCAAGAAAAACTATTTTGCTTATTAAACATATCCCTTGATTTTAGGATTAATTAACAATAATTCTGGATTCTTTCTAATAACTACATCTTAATTAAAGGTAACAAACAACTGTAGTAACGAACAAGAATTCAGAAGCTACTCCCTTCGTTTGAAAATAAAGGGTGCTTTTAATTTAGACACACTCTTAAGAAAATTAATTATTTTCAGAAAGAAAAATGTATTTTGATAGCTTTTGTGTTTAATTCAAACTCTATTGTGTTAGATGAAGGCTGGAGTATGCCATTGCATTTACCGCATCAGAAGTATCCTAGATAACTAGTTTGCTTAAGGAACTTCGATTGCCTTGTCCTCGCCCTTCCATGATATTCTGTGGATAATAGTTATCTCACTGCTAATTCTGTCTTTCATCAAAGATCGAAACATATTGAAATTGACTATCACTTTGTTCGAGAAAAGGTTGCTCATAACCAACTTTGTGTTCTGTATATTCCTTCTATTGATCAAATTGCTGAGGTATTTACTAAAGCTCTAAGCTCCTCTCGATTTTCTCATCTACAGTCCGAGCTCAATGTCTCCAAACCCGACATGCACTTGCCGCAGGGTGTTAGATGATAAAGATGAGATGTTTTATCTTCTCTTCTGTAGATATATGAATAAGTCTCTTTTATAAACTTAAAGTCTTATCTTTTATGTCGATTAGGATAGATTTTGATAGCTTTTGTGTTTAACTCAAAATCTATTGTATACATCATTAGCCTATATAAATTATACATAAACAACCTCGATAACACAAGAAAAACCAACATCTTACCTCTTCCTTTTGTTTTAATTTGCTGAAACCCCGTCGAGCTCTTCAGATTCAAACCCAAACTTGCCAATAAGTTGAAAAATATAATATACACCTATATAATCACACAATCGCACATAAATATATAATATAAATAAGTCACACAATAGCACACAAATATATAATATAAATAAGTCAAGCTGTTAATGCGGCCCTTTACCTTCCAAATAACAAAATAGCATTCCAAAACCTTTACGAATTCTTCGGGTTTTAACCCAAACCACCTAGCTAATAGTCTATTTGATTCAACTTCTCGGAGGTCAAAAGAGTTGTTTTTTTAAAAAAAAAAGTATTTATTTTTTTAAAAAAGTCAAGTTGGTTTGAAAGAAAATAAGTGTTTCTGGAGTGTAACAGAAGCTGTTTGGAAGAAAATAAGTGTTATTGGAGTGTAACGATAACTATTTTTCAGAAGCTAAAAAAAGATAGTGTTTCTCCAAAAGCATTTTTTAAACACTTAAAAGCAGTTTTAAAAAGTTTAGTCAAACATTACACTGCTCAAAATTATTTTTTAAGTTTATTAATCAAACACAATCTATTTCTTATCAAAAATAATTATTTAAAAAATATTTTTTAAAAAAATTGACCAAACATATTAAGTCTCAAACTATAAAAACAACATGTTCAAGACATCAAATTAAAATATAATTGTTCAAAACGAGGTATTGAATTATTATATCATCATCTAATAAAAATGAAATATTTGGTACAATGTTTATTCAAGATACTTTGACCTCATTTCTAGTAAAACAAAAGGTAAAAAATTGAGAAATGACAAGAGAATATTCCAATATCTTCTTTCTAGATATAGGAATTGGTCCATTTTGAACATCCATTTGCATGGACTATGGCCCAAGGAACTTTATTGAGTTGGACATTATAAAAAGTCAAGTTGAACTTAGGAGGGAGGAATAAATATCCTTATATATGGCTTATTATTCCTCTCAACCACGTGTTTATAATACTCTTTCAATTCACTCTAGATCCTTCTTAAAATATTATTTTAATGACTCTTTCAATTTGTATAACGAATGCCAACATGGACCAACTATATGATGATCATGGCGGGGTAGCTACTTGATGAAAAATTATATAAAAATTCATATTATATATAAAAATTTATATTATATATAAAAAATATATTATAAATTAAAAATTATTTTTATATATGTATATTAAATTTTGAGCATGCACGGAATTTTTAACTTCGTCAGTGGATGATCATCTGACATAGTCAATAAGAATGGTTATCAATTAATTGAGTTCGATTTAATTTACTCCCTTCGTTATAAAATAAATGGTACTTTTAGTTTGAGCACACTCTTTAAGAAATTATTCATCTCTAAAAATTAAAATATATTTTTACTAATTTATCCTTAATAAATACCTTGAAAAAGATGTAGTTCTTTAGTTAGTAATTTATAAATCTCCCTTCGTTTAAATAAAGATAAAATTGAAAGAATATCAGTAATGTCTTTTTGATAATATCAAACACCACTTATTTTGAAATAAAATAAAAAAATTAAAATATTGTGTATTTTAAAACAAAGAAAATATTAATTATTGATTCATAAATATCATAGATTGATAAGATATCAATTATCATTTGTTATTGATTTATATATACTAATTTGATAATCAAATTTTTAAAAAATATTGATAATCAAATTTTTTAAAAATATTGATAATTATCATTTATTATCGACTCAATACCGCATCAACTGTTATTTCCGTTGATGTAGTTAGGCAACATGTGTAGCCCCACCTCAGAGAGGAGAACACTAAGAAGGGGAGGATAATGATTAAAATCTCTAATTAACTCGATAATAGTTTGTTTAACTAAATTTTAACTAGATTAAAAGTGTTTATTTTTGAAAAGTGAAATATTTAATTAAGTTTTTGAGAGAAAATAAGTATTTTTGAATAGTAGCAGAAATTATTTTTCAGAAGTTAAAAAAAATATTTTTAATTATACACTTGAAAACACTTTCAAATAATTTGAACAAACACTAATTATTATTCAAAAGTGTTTCTTTTTAAATTTTATTCGTGAACTATAAACTGCTTCTCACTAAAATTAATTCTTTTAAAAAATACTTTAAAAAAAACGCTTTTTAAAATTAATTAATTAAAAATTTAATCAAATAAATTATAAATAAATTGAAAGAAATAATGAGGTGGCATACCAGGTCCGTCCACATCATCAAAATGTGTCCAATATGACACCCATCTTAGATGGCTTTATTTGAGTAACTTAGATAATAGCGGCGATATTTTATTATAAAGCACGTAACGAAAAATAAAATTAATTTTTTTTACATAGTAAAATAGATAGATTTTATTTTATTTTTTTTCTTTTCCATAGAAAAGAGGAGGACGCATCAATTAGTGAAGTGGCGTGGGAAGTAGTAGTACATGAGAATGACACATTAATTGATGGTCATATGACCTGCATCAGATACAACCTCTCTCCATTGTATTCTCTTTCCTTATTCGGTGGACTATTTATTAGTCTTATCACTATTTGCATTGTGGGGTACCCATTTTCTATATCTATTACACCCTTATTATCAGGTTAAGGTAAGGTGTGTGTACACGTATATGTGTATATAGATTTTTTTAATGTTTCATTATAAATTTAATATTGTAGTAAAATTTAATTAATTTAAATTTATATTATATATAATTTTTGTTACACCTCGTAAGCTCCTAATGTTTAGTTGGTGTATTTGTATGTTAGTCAAGAGTTTTAGAGTGTAACACGTATGAAAAAAGGCCCGGGAAAAGGACGTACGAGCGTGGAATTAAGGCAGCGAGGGAGAAGGCCGGAGCAGGCTGCAACATGGGCAGCGTGTCATGGACCCCCTCCCTCCGCGTTGAGGGCCGTGACACGCCCGTAAATCGACTCGTTGGGGGCCGTGACACGGTCCCCCCTGTCCACAGCCCAAATATTATATAAGTTCATGTTTTCATTTGTTTTCACTTCATATCAACATCCTCGGCCAGAGAGAGAGAGAGGTACAGCATTTTAAAGTTATTTTCCTCCAATTACGCTGTTCAAATCCAAATTAACTTCAGGTATCGAATTATAAGTCTACAGGGAGCATTACTACGGATAGTTTCTTGAAATTCGCCCGGCAAATCATAGCCCGCCGAGTAGAATTTATCAGAATTGCTCCAAATTAATTCCTAATCAGCCACAGGTATCAAGTAAGCATTTTTCTCTTCTGAACTCTCGTAAAGTTATAGGTTTTCATCCGTATTCTGTGAAGTTGAAGTATTATTGTTATTAATATCAAAAGTTATTATTTTGGCCGAATTTGGTATTAAAATTAGTCCCTTTTTCTCCCAGTATTACGGCTACAGTTGGAAAGAGTTGTTGAACACAACTGAAACTCGTCAGATAATCGGGAATCGGCGATCGAGGTATGTAAGGCTTATCGCTTCGGCAAGTTATTCTCGTCTTAAATGATACGACTTATGTTCTTGAATGGAAACAACGGTTCCTCATGTTGCAAATAGTTGTTGTAGACAATAAGATCTCGCGACGAGAAAATAATAATCAAGACTGAAAAATATTGCAACAATCGTAGTATTTATTATGAATATGAGTGTTACAATCTCTACAAATCCTCTAATTCTTCCTTTCAAATATAAATTCAGGGGCTTTTGAGCTTAATCTTGAACTTGATGAATTTGATCTTGACTTGTACTTGAATTCAAGGGCTTTTAAGCTTGATCTTGAATCTGGTGATCTTGATCTTGATTCGTGTTTTCAAGAGCTTGAAGCTTGTTCTTGAATTTTCACCTTGATCTCTAAAACTTGTAGAGAAATATTGGAGTGCTTGAATGTTTGTAGCTGTAGAGAAATCTGCAGCGTTTGATCCACGAGCTCTCTTTGGCTTGTTGTTGGAATTCAAGTCCCTTTGATGAATTATGAGACCCCTATTTATAGTTGTAGGATGGAAGAGTTGCGATAAGGACGAACTTCTTTCAACCAATCAGATTTAAGTTAACATGTCGATATTTGATTGGTCGGAACATGTCATTTATATACATGGCGCATTTTTATTGGCCTTTGATTTGAGTAGGCATGTTGTGTCATTTTGACATGTGGCATGATCCTATTGGCTCTTTTATTTGATTTGGCGTGACACGTCATTTGACACGTGACACCAATTTGGGCCTCTAAGAAGATGACATCTTGGGCTCTTTAAAATGGGTTTATCATTTGTAGCCCAATTTGATGGATTAACCCAATAAAATTGGACCATTAATTAAATCTATATTTATTGGACTCAAATGATTAATAAAATTATTTTAATTCATAATATTTATTTGGATTAATATATTTTGAATTTAAAATAATTCAAATTTCTTACGGATTAAAATTTGATAAAATTTAACCGTCTACAGTTACTATCAGTAGATTGTGATCAGATATCTTGTGGTCAGGTGTTGTTTGTAGACTATGAAGGGATATAGGTTGGATTTAGCTGTTAGAAAACGTATATAGATTATATTACAGTATCCTTTTTCAAGAAAGAGCATGTCAAGTGTGATACAAGCTGGAAGCATCATAGGAACTCATCGGTTTTTAGTATATTGTACTAATGGAATTGGATGTCTTATGGTCAGGCCTAGACCTTAGAAGCTCGTAGATAGTTATTAGGCCTGAGTTAGTAAGTTGAACAACATAGGCGCAGCTCGGCCATATAGCCACTAGTTTGGCGCCTGTATTGTTAGTGAAGCACGCCCAGAGGCCATTGGTGTACCCTTACGCCCCAGGGCCAGAAATGTAGATAGAAAGGCCATATTTTAGAGTCAGCAGCCTAGGGGTTGTCTAGTGAACTGAGTAACAGTCTGCCATCTAATTAGCTACTACCAGTGATTGTCAGTCCCAGTTGACTTAGCATTCGTCATACAGGTCGCCCAGGAAGCCAACCCAGTCATCCAAGTCAAATAGACCCGTGGGTACCCTAAGGAAGGGGACCTTATTAGCAGCTAGAGGCAGGGCCAACGCCCCAGCCTATGTTTATAATGTCGCATCCCCTTTTTCTCGTGAAAAGCGGGACTCAACATGTGACAACTCTTTTTGGATAAAAAGAAAGAAGAGTCGCTATGTAACGAATTAAGGTGCGTTAGGGCACTATTCTATACTAAAAATCTATTTAAACTAGACTAGATTGCCAGAGTTGGGTAAGGGTTCAAGTTACCTCGAAAGGAAGGTGTTAGGGGCCTTTCGAGGTCCACAATTGTGGGTCCCTTCTGAATTCATTAATTATGTAGGGATGTTAAGTGATAAAGTAAGGTCATGTATTGATTAATTGAACTAAGATGACTAATTAATGGTTAAGTATGTAAATCTATTTGTCATTTAAATGAGCCTAAAAATAAATACAACTTAGGAATAATAAACCGATTACTATCTTAATTAAGGCAAATCTAAAATTAGGTGATTAGACCAGTCAAATTAATAAGTTACATATAGAGAGCCAATGAAGCCACATAATTCATGAATTCAATCAATCAAAGCATGCTCTCAGTCCATCAAATAGAAAAATAAAACATGTGCATTATTGACAATCAAAAGATAGAGAAACTGACCTGGGCACTTCCAAAGTAATGCTTAACATATTCAAATAACACACATGCGGAAAAAAAAAAGAAGTAAAGGACAAAAAAACTAACCTGGTTGCTTCCGAGCATAATACTTAAAGCATTCAGATGATATAAAATATACAAATTAAATAAAATAAAGGCTAATCTATACACACAACTATGTACAGACAGAAGTAAATGTTGTGAAGATCAGAAGACTAACCTTGTTTGCAAAACATCAAATTAATAAATAATACCTTCGATTATTATGTACTACACATAATGTGTTCTAACTAACCTCATGAATTATAGATCTTGCAAGAGAAAAAAAATTATTAGTAAAGTGTATGTCACTTTAATTCTAGTGGCAAATATAATATAAGACACCAAGAATAAACAAATTAACAACACTTAAATTTAAGGTTAAAATAGTGGGATCAGGATGTGACAAGACTAAAAACGGGTCCGATATGATGTTACTCCACTTTACTCTATTTTTTGTATGATTGACTCTTTTAAATACCTTAAGACGAGACGAAGAATTCTTAAAGAAGTTATTCAAGATTACTAAAAATATTTTGCCATTTTAAAAGTCGTGTGTAGCTAAAAATATATATTTTTTATATTTACAATGTATAAAGTATATCGAAAATTTAATATAATAATAAAAACTGTCAAGTCTTCGAGAATTTTAAAAGAGTGACATGTACAATTTAAATAGAAGGGAGTGCGAGTTGCTTTATTTTTTTTTTTATAAAGCTATATTGCGCTTCATACAAGAAGTCAGCAATAGCCTGCCTATTTCATCATTTCCCAAAACGTACCTGATCTCTCTCGAGGTGACGATCCATTTGAGCTCTACTTCACTCGTCGAGATAGAACTCCAAGCGACGTCATTTTATGGTGAGATACATATAAAAATATTCAAGAGGGAAGAGGAAGTTAGATACGCAATGAGTAATTTAAATAGTATTATTTAACACATGTACACTAGACACTTAATAATAATAAAAATAATAATAAAAAAAAGACGAGAACAACGAGAGTTTGCCAACTGATTTGTCAAATGTCTATGAGATAATCAACTTGATAAGCAAACAAAGACCATAAACATTGGGAATTTTCTTCCTAGTTAAACTTGGTTATCAAACAATGAACTAATTAATTAGTCTTACTATAAATTCCACCCAAATGGGATGTGAATGACTTGCAAGAGATCATATTATCTTATAGAGCCGACTAAATTTTGATCCCACTAGCAAGAGAAAGTCAAGAAACATCTCAAATATTCGAAGCTCAAAAATTGGCATGACATTTTCTCAAAGTCGCGATTTTTAACACCAATAGGAACAATAGCTTAAATAGTATATACCCTCTCATCAAATACACAACTATTATAGAACTCCACTATACCAAGATCATTTAAAGACCACCAAAAACTCAACAAAAAGATTACATCTAATAATAATAAAAATATGCTAATTAATTTAGCCACATAACCAACCAAAACATTCATGGTAAAATACCAGAATTCAATTTCTCTAAATATTCAACCAATAATAATTTTTAAAAAAACACTATTCAAGCCCGCAATGCATGCAACTCTTTTTTCTTTTAACCAATTATCAAAAATAAGTTGTAGATAGGTCCTATTTATTCATGAAATTTTAGACACGAATATGTAGATCACCAAATAAATAATAAAAATTTAACCATAAAAATTAGAGTATAATACTAAGAGAAAATGATTAATCATATCAAGGATTCAACAATAAATAATAAAGAATAAGAAGTAAGAACTGACCGTTTCCAAACTTAGTGTATGCCCGATTATCTCGAAGAAGCTTTAAGTTTTTGATGGGCTTCCATTGATAGCAGCCTTTTGAAGCACTTTTTCTTTTTGTGAGATATTGAATTTTTATCAGCAATTAAATAATTATGATAGGAAATTGTATATGATCGTTTTGGTGATAGCCTCACAAAAAGGAGAGAAACCAAATTTTGAAATATGGCCAAGTTATTAGATGAATCCTTGAGAAGAGAAGATGATATTCTTTTTCAAAGGGAAAGAAAATATTTTCTAATTTATGGAAAGGATTTTATGAATATGGAAATATTTTCTCAAGTTTGAAATTCGAAATTTGTGCTTAATGCGATTATTTGGATCTAAATAATATTTTATTAAATTACTAAGTAACTGAAATATTATAAAATTACTTAATCAATAGTTATATTTTGTTGTCAAAAAAAAAATTCACCAGTGTTTACGATAAAATGAATAGTAACTTTAAAATATTTATTCTTTAAAAAAATAGTGGATAAAATGCAAAGAAAGTAAAATAAATAAATACTTTTACAAGTGAATTACAACAACAACAATAACAACAACAATAATAATAATAATAATAAAAACTATTATGATGCGGATATTATTTTGTTAGCACAAAATTTGGTAAAAATAAGTTAAATAGCATTTTTGGCCTGGTAATGAAAATACAGCTCAAACAAGTAAACTGAAAGAAAGGTGGGACAAAATGGGGTGTCAACATATAAGATACGCAGGGCATATCGTTGCGAGTGGCTAGATCTATATAGACTTGTTTTTAAGGTTAGTAATCCCCCAGAAAAGTCATATAAGATTGGACCAGACCAAGATAGGGTCTAAAGGACCAGCACCGTGTTAGTACAACACTGCCCTCAGTCTAAGAATGTCAGTAAGCTGCCTGTGGAGGATTAGGGGCCCACAGCCCAAAAGCATGTTCAGTCAATAACAACCCTACAGTCGTTCCAAGTAGAGGAACCAAGTAACTAGTCATCCACGACCCCATGGTTGTTTATGAGTTATAGTTGTCCGAGTAGCACATTCAGAGTATTGTTAGGCCACTCCAGGTTTCACCCTATCCAGTCTAGACCATTAGAGATCATGATCACTATCAGGATCCTCTGATCAGATACAGGTGCACGGTGTACCTACTAGCAGTCTTACAGACTATCCTTGGGGGTGAGCAGTGTAGCATTAGGCCCAGAAGGCCAGATACGCCTTTTGAGCGGCTAGATTTAGATTTCAGTACAACACCTTGGTTGGGGTTGCCCTTACTTAGGAGCCTTCCGTGACCTCCCCAGGGTTACTAGCTATGTTGATGCCCGCCAGGGGGCTAGATGACATCGTTCCAAGGAGCAATATACCGTCCGCGAGGGATAAAGATGGGGTCCCAGGTCCTCATACAGTCTATTCCATGGCTAGACTATTTTATGCAGTATCAGCACCACACCTCCGTCGAGCCTGGTGCCCGGGGTACATATATCAGGAGTCCACTAGACTTAGACACAGCTACACATCAGAGCCAAACGGGTTCAGTTGCAGACCAAGGGGATAGGTAGGTTGGCTATAACACCAGTAGAGTCATAGAAACCTGGATAGGGGTATATAGATTGAGGTGTACTTGCCAGGCTTATGGGGGCCCGGGTAAGTTATTTCTGTGCTGATTGTACCTTTTGGCTTATGGGGGCTAGGTGAGGTTCTTGTTTGTATTCTTGCCTGCTAGTTATAGTTTATGAATGTGTAATTATACAGTCTTAGCTCAAGTACATGTAGTGTTGGTTAGATGCAGATTATGAATAAGCAGACGTACAGGTTAATCTTTCTGCCCTTCTTTCTATTTACTTCCAGTCTTTATCAGTTTATTTACTGCCTTACATATTCGGTACATATTATATTGACGCCCTCCCCTGGGCACTGCATTACTTGCCTGCAGGTTTAGACAGACAGAATTCAGGATCTTTAGTAACAGTTGTTCAGAGTCAGTAGTTGGCTAGCTCCTTTCGTTCGGAGTTGCCAGGTTGTAGCAAGTGGTCTTCCATTTGTATAGCATCTGGGTAGGTCGGGACCCTATCCCGACTACTATTCGTATTCTTAGAAGCTTGCAGGCTACAATCGTCAGTTAGTTGGGTGTCGTTGTCCGTGTGGGGCCCATATATATATATATATATATATATATATATATATATATATATATATTATTTTAGGTGTTGGCCGTGTGAGGCCTAGTACAGCGCATGATTTTCATTTCAGTTATAACTAGATATCATGGTAGTCTTGTCGGCCCGCATAGGCTTCCCTGTTATTGTCTGTTGCTGGTTAGTTATTTTCTTTTACAGGTGGCTATAAGGCATTGTCGGCCGAAGGCTGTGTTTACAGTCGAAATATAGCCCGTTGTTCTCTTGAGTCAAGTTACAGGCTTGCACCAGATGTGCATAGGCCTAGCAGGTCAGTCAGATTCCAGTGTAGCACTAGGTGCCAGTCATGCCTCCCAAGATGGGGCGTGATAATTTTTTATTTAAAAAGCATTTGTATCATATCGTCATACTCGACATTAAAAATTAAGATATTTGAGCAAGAGAAAAATCACATCTTTTGATGTACGCATTTATTTTTCAAAGCCTTTGCCAAATAACCTCTAAAACATATACTTTTCGAAGCCTTTATCTTAAGATTAGTACTCAAATAAAAAAAATATATAATATTAAATTTATTTTAAAAATATTTATATTTGTTTAACGTACCAAATGGCCTCTAACAGATTTAATTTTTTCATAAAAATTAGATTGAGATTATAAAATTATTAAATTTTTATTTAAAAAATATTTATGTTTGTCCAACATACCAAACGACCGCTAACAGTTTTAACTTTTTTCATAAAAATAGATAGAGACTTTAATTTAATTTTATACATAAATCCTTAACTTAGACAAATCATGAATTCTACCTATAAGATAAGATTTTTCTTGTTTAGCCCTTTCTAGAAACTTTCATCTTTTTTTGGCTTGATGGCTTGTACCCATAATCTTAAGATAGAAATAACAAATACTTACTATCTGAGCCACGAAAGGATTTAGCAAGGCCTAATGAGCGTCACGTGACATTATTTCATTGAAATTTTTTATTAATATATATATATATATATATATATATATATATATATATATATATATATATATATATATATATATATATATATATATATATAATTAAAAGCCAAAAATAAATATAGAAAATATATGCACTCTTAGATATAAATAAAAATATAGCTTAATTAATTAGATATTTTAAATTTTTAACTAAAATTATGAATTTTAATTTTTATAACTTCTTTCTTTATTCTTTTTATAAAAATAATATTATTAATTAAAAATACTGCGTACGCCGATGATCCGAGCAATCCCTCTTCTCCAACCAGAAAGTTAACATATATAATGGCTGCATTCTTGAAAATTTTAAAAAATTCAAATATATTAAAAAAAGAAAGAGATGATTATGGGGTGATACTTGGATGAGTCAGTTAAAATTATCTAGTAACGTTAAGCCTGCATGAGAAAGCACCTCCCTCAGTCCCAAACTGATAACTTCCTTCTTTTCTTATTATTCGGTTAATTATTCTCTACGCTTTTATATTATGATTCAATTATAGATAAATTCTTTTAATATTTTAAATCAAACTTTTACATTGCAATGCTATAACACTTTACACTTGTATCCTTTATAACATTATTTTTATTTTTTAAAAATATTTAAATCTTTTAACTAAAATTTTATCAAATTAAATATATTTAAGATAATTTTAAGTTAGAAGGATAAGCAAAACGTTACAATTAAAAAGAAATTTTTATATAATAAAAATAGAATTATAAATATAATACGAGGATATTTAAGGTAATTAAACCGTTTATTTATTTTTTGTAATGTGGACCCCAAACTTTTCTCTATCTATGGAAGCTTTGCCGTTCTTATCAACACACGTTAGGTACGTACTTTGTTGACAACCCACCACATAAGTACGGCCTTTAGTCATTACAAATTATTAGTAGCACTACTATTTCTTCTTTATTTTTCAAGCTCCATTTTGAGTCAACACCCTCTTTGTATCATGGTGGAGCCACGTAGAATAAAAAAAGTTTATTTTAAAAAAAATTGACAAAAAATTATATTAATAAAATATAATTAAAATTATTTTTTATATATATATTTTTTAATTTCCTTACGTATTACTTTTATCATATTTTATATTTTCTTTTGAAAATTCTTAACTCCACCATCCCCAAGTGCTACTATTTATTTCTTTTTTCCATACTTGAAGAAAATATTATTATATAATGATATTTAATATGATAAATTTAAGAAATAAATTAAAATATAAGCAAAGCGCTAACATTATCTTCTATTAACAATAATTAAATGGGAGTTGCATATATTCTCTCTGGAATTTTTTTTTTGATAAAAATAGCCTTTTTTGTTGGTGTGAGATTCACGTTGAAGTGTGTTACTATGACATTTAAAAAATCAAATTATTAATATTTTATTTATTTAATTTTACTCAATATACTCTTCTGCATGCAAGTCTGATTTTTCTTATAGTCAATATCATATATAACATATTTAAAATGACAAAAGTTAATTTTTTTTGTACTTTTTAAAATTTCACTAAAATAAATAAATAAAATATAAAAAAAATCCTTAATTTTCACTATTAAAATAAAATAATTATAATGATAGGCTCTTCCTGAAGGTGAAAGGTTATGTTATTTTTTTGGGTCAGTGGGGACAGAGGAGAGAAAAGGAGGATCGTACCATCCGTCTGCACTTGAATATGTCCTTCCTCGCATATTTTCTCCACCGAATGAAATGAAAATGCTCATCTATGTTGTGGGACCCAACAATGGAGAAGAAAATGACTTCCCTTTTTTCAATACCTAAAATGCCTTCGTCAATGTTCCCATCCTTTTCTGTCCTTTCCCCGTACGGCATTTCACATTACTATCTCCTTTGACCTTTCTACCCTTTTATTATATTATAATATACTAACATTTCACTACTTTCCTTTCTTCTTTTTCTTTTTTTAAAAATTCTTTGTCATTACGAAAGAATTAAGTTATTTTCTGTTAGTAATTCTTTAATTAATCAATAATAATATATTTAGAAGTCTAGGAAAATAAAATTATATGCAGATTTTATTTTTATTTTCGTGGGAATAAAGAGATTATTTTTAATATATTCTTAACTCAAAAGAAACGTAATCATCGCAGAAAAATAACAAAAAAATAATGATAAACTAGCAATGTGCAGAATAAATGCAATAATTAATATTAATCCACATTAGAGAAAAAAGAAACCATATGATATTTAAATAATACTACTAAAAATATAATAACGCAGAACTAATTACAACCTTGTGCTTTAATTTTTAACCTCATACCATTCTAACCAACAAAATACATATTTTTACTATTTTATTTTTTGTAACACTATTTCTTTTTAATCTTTCTCATCACATGCTTCATAATACATGCACAATAAACAAGGACATTCTGATAACAAAGCCAGTTAATCTCAAGAACAAGATATCCTACTTTATCAACAACAACAAAAAGAAGAATCTTAAGAACAAAAAATATGTTTCATCATATATTAGAAAAACAAAACATACAATTATTTATGCCAAAACGAAGAGGGTAAATAGGTCTTTCAAGCAAAGAAAAAGGTTGGGTGTCTCGGGTCTTTCAAGAAAATGGTAAAGACCAAGAAGGACAATAAAGTAATTGAGACATTCTTCTTCTTCACTCGGTTTGTTCTCAATTAGGCCAGTGTTTTTCTGTTAACGGCTCCTTCTTAATTTTCCGACCTCTTTTGTGTGATCAAATTAACATACACAATTACATTATCTCCATCTCCACCTGCGAATTTTCTGAAATCCCACCTGCCATCTTCTATTCTCCTGCTTTCTCTTCACATAATAAAATTTTCTTTTTCTTTTTATCCATTACGACGAACATCTAAATCTAAGCTACGATTTAGCTTGTAAAGAGAAGCAGAAAGGTCCAATCTTTGGCTCAAATCATCCCTGAAGTACCAATCATGGGAACAATGAAGAAGCAAAAGCCAATCTCAGAATCCAATTTCAACCCCTTTGATCTTCTCTCTGAAGAGATTGTCTTTTCAATTCTTGACTGTCTCAGTGACAACCCACTTGACAAAAAAGCGTTCTCTCTTGTTTGCAAAACCTTTTATGCTATTGAATCTCACCATAGGAAAATCTTGAAACCCCTTAGGTCGGAGCACTTGACAAAGATTCTTAGCAGATTCCCACAAGTTACCCATCTCGATCTTTCCCTTTGTCCTAGAATTACAGACGGTTCACTCACAGTTATAGCTAGTTTCTGCAAGGAAATGCTGAGGTCCATCAATCTTTCTAGGTCTAGGTTTTTTACGCATGTGGGGTTGTCGAATTTGGTGATGAATTGTGGGAATTTGGTTGAAATTGATTTGTCAAATGCCACAGAGTTGAAGGATGTGGGTGCTGCTGCATTAGCCGAGGCAAAGAACTTGGAGAGGTTGTGGTTGGTGAGGTGCAAATCGATAACAGATATTGGACTTGGGTGTATTGCTGTTGGCTGCAGGAAGCTGAGGTTGCTTAGCCTGAGATGGTGTTTGGGTGTTGGTGATCTTGGTGTGGGTTTGATTGCAGTGAAGTGTAAAGAGATTCGTACTTTGGATCTTTCTTACTTGCCGGTAATGGAGCTTTTCTTCCCTTTATTTTGTTTTTTATTCTGTTTTTCCGTCCTCCTTTTATTTTGTGTTGTATATCTTTTGGATTGTGAGTTTGTTTAGGGGAGCTGAGTTTGCTGTCTGCTTAGGTTTCTTTCAAGTCTACTATACATATTTCTGTTTCTGTTTTTCATGGTGAGTTAGTTGGTTTGTCTAATATAGTTCATTTGAACATGTTTAGACAGTATGCTCGTCCATTGGTTGATGTTCAGTTTACTATAATTTTTAGGGTCAAATGATGTGTGTGTTCATGTTGTGAATCACAGATGTGATGTGTAATTTTTCTTCTTGAGTTTCGTTGGGTACTGTTATTTGATTTCTTATTGTCATATGCTTCCAAGTTAGATACCTGATTGATGGCTTATCAGATTAAAACTTGTCTTTCACGATCCATGTTTGTGCCAGTACAAGTGAATGAGATCTCTATCTTCATAGATACCAAAATGGTCATGGACTCTGGTTCATTTGAATTTTGATGTATCATGAATGCTTAATATGCATTGTATGTCATAGAATAAATGTAGCATAGTGAAGATAATTTATGCAGCTTTGGGAGTGTTAACCCATGTTTTAGTAGGTACCTTGTGGATTATCAATGTGTGCACAAGCTTGGCAAGAAACCCTTGTTATTAATAAAATGTTAATCTGTGTTTAAAATTTTCACGGATATCTTTAACTGGTCTATGAGAATTGTGACAGCCATGATAGAAGGTGGGCCAACAAGAGCTCACTGACAAGACTTCTGGGTCAGCAAGCTTTTGAGGAAGGGGTGTACATGATACCTTAGGCTAATCCCACATCAGAATGGGATAGAAAAGTAAAAAGGTTTATAAGGCATAACACAATTTCACATGATACACAAGGTTTTGAGCTCGATGATGGCACAAACGCGTTATTTTAAGAACTTCATGAGGATATTTTGCACATGATTATTTATTATTCTCTATCCTTTGTAAGGGAGGAAAACTTCATGTGTTTGCATTAGTCAAAAAGTGTTGACATGTCTCAGGTTCAAATTCTAGTGGAGACAAAAAACACTAGGTGATTTCTTCTTATCTGCATAAGTCATAAACCTTGGTAGATAGAATTGCCTAATACCATTGCTGGTTGGGGTAACAAGTAGCCGATAGAGTAGTTGACGTGTGTGCAAGCTAGCTCGAGCTCCACCATCATAAAAAAGAAAAGAAAATAGTGATGATATGTCACCAATGTCTCTTTGGAAATTGAATGGAAAATGACATTTCACAGAACATTAATTGTTTAAAATTATTACACATATGCTAGTATTCTGACTTTATCTTAGTTAAGGTTATCCCTTGTATTGTACTTTCTCTAAATAGAAGATATACAAGCAGAGTGGATCCAAGATTTAATCTTTGTGGGTTCAACCCTAAGATTCTTAGTATTGAACTGTTATATTTTAAATGATATGGGTTCATACTATTTTTTTGCCAATTTTATGGATTTTTACACATAAATTTATACTCCACATTGAAAGTACTGATTCAGATAAACCCGATACCATCACTCTGCATCTGCCTCTGTACACAAGTACTGATAAAAGAGGCTGCTTATTCACTGTGCACGTCTCTTCCACTTGGCTTTCTAGCACCTTGAGAATTTGTATGTTATCCAGGCTTCAATTACATCTGGTGCCCATCAAAACATGCTCCTTTTTTCATCACTTAATATGTGAAAGTTCTTGTTCATCCGATTTCGAAGTCCTTTTTTGACTTATGAATTTACCACGACATTGATATGCGCTTAAATGGAGGGACATAGACAATATAAATTCATACAGATGGCTCCAACCTTCTTGAGATTAAGGCGAGGTAGTTGTCGTAGTTGTAATTTACCACAACTTTGGTTCAGAACTTAAATTCCAGCTGTACCAAGTTTCCAGTTACTGACTGTATTTATGAAGTTGTTTTATGCAATCTGTTTCTGTGTTCTGTTATTACATCCCATCTCTTTTCCTTCACTTTTTTTGTTTAGGCTTTTTTTAATGATCATATAGTAATGTTTTAATCTTCTTATTACACAGATCACTAATGAATGCTTATCATCAATCTCGAAACTGCAATGTCTTGAAGATTTGGTTCTAGAAGGCTGTTATGGAATTGATGATGACAGCCTTGCATCCCTCGAGCAAGGCTGCAGGTCACTGAAGGTATGTACTTTGGAAGACTCTGTTTAACAGGCTTTGATTCTCATATTTGTCTCTCCTTCACAATAAATGAAAATTAAAAAATAAAGATGATATTGTTGTGTGAAAAATTGTCAAAAGCCCCCTGAGCGTAGCCCAAATTAGCAAAGGCTGAGGGACTTGTGATTTAGGTCGCAAGTTCAAGCTCTGTGCCAAGCGAACTAAGTCTGGTATTTAAGTGGAGGAGGGTAGAGGAGCGGGCTCATTATTCTCGAGTTTCGAGGCAGAGGTTGGTCCTTAGAGTTGGCTCCAAGTAGATTTCCTGACCATCAAAAGGAAAAATTGCCCAAAAAACTGTGATATTGTACTAGCTTCAAGCACTGCTTCTTTCAGATGTACAAATATATGGATCTTTTTCCTAATTGCTTAGTCAATAATTGGAGCCCGACTGTGCCAACACTACTATAAGTTCCTGAGGTAGTTAACAAACAAGGTAACTCGGATTTTACGCGCTCAGAATTCTACCTAATTGTCAGATGTCCCAAAGAAGTGAACTGTTGAGCAACTCAACTGTTGCATTGCACACATCATGCCTCTGTCCCTTTTTTCTCCCCTTAATAACTTTCTCTTTACAAGGTACTATTGACTAATGTTGGGTATATGTATGTTGACTCTTTTCAGACACTTGATATGTCGAGCTGTCAGAATGTTAGTCATGTGGGTTTGTCATGTCTCACCAGCTGCTCTGGATGTCTGCGGCAACTTATATTAGCATATGGTTCTCCTGTAAGGCTTAATGGACTTGAGCATCTTTCAGTTGTATGAGTTTTAATTTGATTGATGATTTGGGATTATTGGTATTTCAGGTAACACCAGCTGTAGCAGATAGCTTGCAGAAGCTTTCCAGGTTGCAGTCCATCAAATTAGATGGTTGCCAAGTTACATGCTCCGGACTGAAGGCTATTGGAAATTGGTGTGTTTCACTTAAAGAACTGAGCTTAAGTAAATGTTTGGGAGTGACAGATGAAGGTCTCTGCTCCCTCGTAACAAAGCACAAAGACTTGAGGAAGCTTGACATTACTTGTTGCCGCAAGATAACTCACGTATCGATTTCCCATATAACGAATTCTTGTGCCTCCCTTACTTCTCTCAGGATGGAGTCTTGTACTCTAGTCCCGAGAGAAGCTTTTGTTTTAATTGGACAACGCTGCCAGTACCTTGAAGAGCTTGACCTTACAGACAACGAAATTGATGATGAAGGTCACCCTTTTGCCTTAAAGGTCCCAGGCTTCTGTTGTAATTTCAAAGCTCCACCTTTTGTATCTTACACTTACAGAGTCCCTACATATGCAGGCTTGAAGACCATTTCCAAGTGTGCCAGCCTTTCCAGCTTAAAGCTGGGGATCTGCCTGAACATAACTGATCAGGGTCTTACCCACATTGGAATGTGCTGCTCAAATCTTATGGAGCTTGACTTATATAGGTAGGTATTTCACAGTTCAAGGGCCATTACTTGAGATAGTGTAACTATATATCTTCTGCAATTTTTTTGACATTCTTTTCATTTTTGTGATGGACTGAGAAAACTCTCATTTTTAACTATAGAGTACAAGAGATGGACATGCTGATTACTGGATTATTCTTGACAGGTCTGCTGGAATTTCGGATTTGGGAATATTAGCAATCGCTCGTGGTTGTACCGGCCTTGAAATGATCAATATTGCCTATTGCAATCATATTACTGATGGCTCATTAATATCTATATCAAAGTGTTCAAAGTTGAATACACTCGAAAGTCGAGGTTGTCCTCTTATCACATCTTTAGGTCTTGCAGCTGTTGCTGTGGGATGTAAGCAACTTACCACACTAGACATCAAGAAGTGCCACAACATTGATGATGCCGGAATGATTCCACTTGCTCACTTCTCGCCAAACCTCAAACAGGTAACTAGAGTTTCTCTTTCATTATATAATGACGAACTGGAGTATCGATATCTAATATGAGCTGATCATCTGTCAATACACAGATAAATTTATCCTACACTTCAGTGACGGACGTGGGACTATTGTCTCTTTCCAGCATCAGCGGTCTGCAGAACATGACAATCCTGCACCTGAAAGGTTTATCTCCTGGTGGACTAGGAGCTGCACTGTTGGCTTGCGGCGGACTTACTAAAGTTAAGCTGCAGACATCATTTAAATCATTGCTGCCACAACCTCTTCTTCAACATCTAGAAGCCCGAGGTTGTGTCTTCCAATGGAGAGAGAAACCATTTCAGGTATCTTTCTCATATTGATTCTAACCTTCCTTTCCGCTGAAAATATGTGAGGTACTTCTTAGTTGTCAGAAATATATCATAGTATGAATCAATTAGAACTTTGCATATTCTAGCTAAAAATGATGCTAGTTCTGGATTGTTTGACCTGAAGGGTTCAGAGGCTTTCTTGTTTGACATTTAATTGAGACAATAAAAAAGGCGCTATAGCTTTCTTGTTTTGCTTGATCTGATGATAAATTATCTTACTCCTATCGGTTAAACACAGGCTGAAGTAGATCCAATATGCTGGAAATATCAGCTGGACAATTTAGAGTGAAGATTCAAGGCATCAGTTTGAGCCATTTGTGCCCGTGTCCTATGATGAAATAGATCATCGCCCCAAAGCATCCCGGATCATTACTTCATCTGCTAGCACTTCATCAGGCAAGGAGGCATTGTTTATGGTGAATTGGTGACTGTTTTTCCTGTTTAGTGTCTGCAACTTGTTCGTCTGTATTCTCTAAATACTCCGTAAATTCCCAAGAACAGGGGAACTCAAATCATAAAATCAATTTTGTCAAAAATGTTATGAGATGGAAAATCATGTTTATACTTTGAGCAATCAATAGCTGGTTTGTGAATGTCTAATGCTCTTGACAATTGTGATTTGGCATATGGTTACTTCATATTTACCCTCAATTAAACAGTTATTTGACGTGATTTCTTAAAGTAGGGGTGATGCATTTGTAATTTTCAAAAATTGGAGAGAAGTAACTACATAAATTAATCACTTTATTATCTGATTTTAACTAGCAATGCAAGTTGATGATTGTCATTCCTTGAAGAGTACCTTACATTGGACATATTAGAACAAAGGTAGAAGTTCAAAGTTGTGCGGACTGTCAATGTATTAAGGGAAAAGGGCTCTTAACGTTGTGATTTAGAACAGATATACCTGTTGTTAAAAAAAGTGTGGCATATATATCTGCTTCGTCCAACCAAATAATGCATATTTATTTTTCCGTTAATGGATTTACATTTACTGAATTTTAAAATAATCCAAAAATCACTTTTTAAATTTCAAAAATATTACATGGTTTTAAAAAAATTTCTCATCTATTTTACCCCTTCAGATTCGATCCAACTAAACAAACCGAATTCATCAAAAGATTTCAAGTTTCTAAGTTATCGGAGTGATGATTGAATATGCGTCATTTGTAAGATGATGGGAGTATATATGTACTGTTTTTATAATTAGAGATATATTCACTTTAAATCACAAAATTGAGAAGTAAAATTTTGTTAAAAGTGATAGAGCATATAGTTGAGACGTTAGTTACGCAAGGGTGACAAAACGAAGAACCAATTATGATTTACTGTTATATTTTTACTAAGGAGATTGTTGAAAACAGTAAAATAAGTGAAGGGTCTCTGTGTGATATTCACTGATCTCACTAATGTTTAACTTGATTTTTTTCCTTTCCTTAATTTCTTCCATCCTCCTTTTGCCTTAAAAGGTCACATCTTTTGGGGGAAAATAAAAATAAAAAACAAAAAAATAACAGAGAGATCTGAATGGGAACAGCTATTCAATCAATTAACTTCATCAGATATAATGATGTGAACAAGTTCTTTGAAATTTGGAGACTTCTAACAAAGTGATTTACAAAAGAAACAGAAAGATCCAAGGAAAACAAAGAACACTCCTTTAATTAGATGACAAATTTCTTTATCTTTACAAACAGATAAATCTGCACTCTGAATTTTAACACACATGTTTAGTTTCAAGCAAAATGTGAATGTTTCTGTAGCTTTGGTACAAATGTACATGATCAAAACAGACAAAAAGAATTAATAATAGATGTACATGGCAGAAAGAAGTTGATGAAAGAATTATCAGACTCGGAATATATTAAAGATGTCATCAGATGTAGGATTTATTTGAGAGCTTATGTCCAGAAATGAGAGCTGACACTGCCAGAGCAATGAATGCCAAGAATTCCATGCTAATTGCTGCTACTGATGAATCTGTGAATATGTTGTCATTATTTTCTCTCATCCTATTTGTCAATGGCACAGCAGATGATGCAGCTGATAATAATAAGTATGCTATTACCTGCAATTCCCCCAAAAGGTAAGAATTTAACTAGCCTTCAAGGCTTTGGTTCAGATATAAGAGCGCAATCACCAAAGGCGCTTTTCTCACTTATTTGTTCAATTCAAAATTTCATGAAGCTAATGAGGCCGAAAACAGAGCATGGAGGTCCAGTGGCATGAGGATCGAAGCCAAGTAGAGATATAAGCGGATCCAAAGAAAAGAAGCAAACGAATGTGTGAGTTAAGTGCATATCATGAGTTAGAATTCTATCACGGACAAAAACCAAGTATTTAAGTTGAGAAAAATAGAGGGACAGACACATTACCCACCGTGGCGAGATGAGCTGACATTTCTTGATTATGAATAATTTTAATCAAGCTCATCCTTTTTTTTTTTTTTTTATCCTAATCCCATGAACAACCGGGGTAGTTTCTCACAAATCTTGTTGACTACTCATCATGTCTAATGAATTCATTTGGTCATATCAATGGAAAATCACCAACCTGATCACCAAAGAAGCCAACTAAAGCTAATCTCTGCCGTGAAAAAGATTCCTTGCCAGTGGAAAGTTCATGAATTTGTCTCAGAACTTGCAATCCTGTATATAAGGTGGACAGAATTGCTATAGCCAACACATACCTGTTAACATCCCAAAATTCCAATTCAATTTTCAAAACTAGAAGATCATCTCCAACAAAAACAATAACAACTACTCCTTAGTCCCAAATAAAAACAAGAAGTACCAAAAGTTTTTTATATACTTTTTACTTGGACATATAAATCTCTCACGAGACTCATAAAAGACCCCTAAAAACGTATGACCTAAACAAAACATACTAACATAGACTAAAATTGGTAAGCCTATTTATATGAAATTCATGATGATGGTCCAAAAGGAGCTAACTGTATACCTGTATTCTTCATATCTATCAAAATCTTTCCAATCACCATGAGTATTGCTAGCCATGACAATGAAAGCAATCAATGAGAAAATTAAGGCAAGTCCATGCAAAACTACACAACCCCTCTTCAGCAAATCCTCTCTCTTCCACCTCCTCACGATGTCGGAGACGCCGGGGCTGCTGATTCCCCGTACCTGGCTCTCTCCATTTCCGGCTGCCGGAGGTGGAATTGGTTCTGGCAAAGCATCAATCACCTTATGGGCATTTGCATCCGACATTTTATCCTCAGATTTAAGGCCTTTAATTATTGGGATAACAAACCAAATCAAGAATTACTGATAGATTTGGGGATTGGGAAGTTATAATCAGTAGATAAGATTAGAGAAAAGGGTATAGAAAAGGATGAGAACTTTACAGAGAGAACAGACTAGAACTACTTTCTTTTCTTTGCTGTATTTGACAGCTCAGTTTTGTCGTCAATTTAAAGTCAGCTTGGAATGAGAAAAAAGAATGTTTTACTAAAGTGTCATTATAAGTAGTGTCATGATAATTTTGCTAGGAGCGCATCAATTATTTATAATGAATTTTATAATGCGCGATTTAAATTAATTAAAATTTTAATATTAATATTAAATATTTGATGAAAAATAAGAAAAAGATAGTGTAATAATAATTTAACTAATATGTTTCTAATTTTTAATTTAATTAATTTTATAAATATCCTTTTTAAGTATGCGAAGTAAAATTAGTTGCATTATATTTTTATACAGAAAAGATAAAAACTATTTTCTTATTGAAAAAAGGGATGTTTACAAAAATTAATTAATTATATTTTTAAATTAATAATAATTAGATTAAAATAATTGTACGAAAAACTTAAAATAAAAAAGATAAGCGTAATATTATAAATAAATAAAAAAGTGTTATGAAGCTAAATTTGAGGGAAGGTTTATGATTTATATAATTATTTTTTTAAAACTTTTTTGTTGTTGTAATGACTTTATGAGAAAATTGGCTTAACTTGATTTAATTAATTGAATAAAATCTTGACTTAGAGGCATGTTGATGTGGTATGTCTCTAAGACGTCTATTCCTATTTTCCTTTTTCTTGTTTTTTAAAATTTTCTTATATTTTAAAATTATTTTTTTGTTTCTTTTATTTAATTAATATCATTTAATATTATGTCACTAAATAAGCTCCACTACATAAAATAAATAAATAATAATAAAAAATAAATTAAATTAAAATATAATAAAAAGTGAAAAATTCCTAACTTAAAAGTTGCATTATCATTTTAACCCTTCACTAAATAAAATAAAAATAAATATAATATATAAAAATCATCATCATATCATCATATTATTATATAAGTGGGAAGTCAAAAAGTGAAAAATTAAATTATCATTTTACCTCTTCACTAAACTAAAATTTAATTAAACACATAATTAAATATTAATATTTTATCATATCATATCATTATTGTATATCTATTACTATATAAGTGAGAAGCCAAAAAGTGAAAAGTGAAAGTTCAAATAAATAAATAAATAATAATAAATAAATATAACTAATAAATAATAATAATAATAATAATAATAATAATAATAATAATAATAATAATAATAATAATAAGAAGAAGAAGAAGAAGAAGAAGAAGAAGAAATGTAAATAATAAATAACAATAACTAACTAACTAAATAATAATAATAATAATAATAATAATAATATATAATTGAGAAGACAAAAAGTGAAAAGTTAAAATACTAAAATAATCTCCAAATATTGAGAGAGTAATATAACCTTTAAATAATAAATAGGTTTACTCCTTTATCATCATCTAAATAATTCTTTGTGAAATATTTAATAGTCTAATAATATTTATTTTTATGCAATTTTAGCTTTTAGTATATATAACATTATAGGAATCAATCTATATATATTATAAAGTAAAGTAATAGAAAAGTGAGATGACACCCCTCATAGGTTAAGATTTGTATTTATCTTTTTTCTTATTTTTTGACATTTTTCTCTTATATTTCTCTTGAAATATTTGCTGAAAATTTCATTACATAACTCACACCTCTTTATTTTCATAACCTATATCTTTAATAATCACAATAACTCACGAACCTTTCATTTCGTAACATCCAAATATTAATTTATAAATTTTATGATAATTTATAGTGTTTTCTCCATGTATATTTATATAAATAAATTGTAAAACAAAGATTTTTTTCATATTCACATTGTTATAGTTTGTTGGATAGATAATATTGATAGATGAAGACGCTAGGATTTCTGCATCTGCATTGCAATGGAGAAGGGAACAGGAAATTTCAGGAAAAGGTGGAACAAGACACACATGCTATGTGTGAGAAACAGTCGCCGCAGCTTCCATCTCCAGAAGAGCAAGGAAATTTTGTGAAAATTAAACTTATTTATGGCGTTTGATGTCCAGTCAAAATTAGAAGTATTTAAATTTTAGAAATGACTTGTATAAATTAACATTCTGATACAAATGAATTTTATTTTATAGTCTGCTTTTCAAAAAATTAAAAAGGAACATTAATGTGCATGGAAGCTACGGTCTATGTCGTATTTTAATATTTTTCTCTATTCTGTTGTACCTAACTCTGCTTTTGTTCTATATAACTCTATTTTATATAATTTTTATTTGGTTGGTTGTAGCAAGAGACCTCTTATTTATCCTTACCAATATTTAGATCTTCCTTTCTTTAGTATAATGACAAAAAGTGTAGAAATTTGTGTTTTAATATCTTTTTTTGTATAAGTTAAATTTTATATAATATCCCAATATAAGCTTAGAAGATGTAGTTGTTCAAAATTTATTTTTTGTGTATGTCATGCCTTAACATGAAACAACTTATGAATGAGTTTTTTGATTTTATTAATTTTTTATATGCTTATTCTAAGACTATTTTTTGGGTTCAATTTCTTAATTATTTTCTCTCTCTTCTTTTTTAGTTGCCTTTGTCAATCATACAAGTCATAATTTTTATTTTAAAAAATGAACGTATGTGACGTGAAAAATAAAGACAAAAAAGATGAAGAAGATAGTATATGACAAACACAATATGAAAGAATCAAAGTCCAACTACATATCAAAGTACTTTGTTAGTATATACAAACATGTTCATCAACTTTTATAGTACGCTTTCAACTTTGTATGCACTCCACCTAAAATTAAACTTGATTATGCTAACTGAAAATACTATTTTGTCATTGTATCAATTTTCATTCCAACTTGGAAACAAATTCAAGTTTGAAATTTATTTTATAAGTAAAAAAGAACTTTTCTTTTAGATATACTTTCAAATTGAAATCATTATTTGTATTAATAATGGACAGACGTTTTTCTTAAAGGAAGAGAAAGGACTATTGAGTTTTTTTAAATCATAATTTCTTTTAACTCTTTTAATTATATTAAATATAAAATGTTAAGAAATTAAAAAGTCATTTCTTTAAACTTTTTTAATGTAAAACTTAATTGGTCTTTATTTTCAATACTCCCGCAACTTTTTATATCATAATAAAATAATGATAAAATATTAATCTTATAAGTTTTATTGAAGAAAATTAATTTTTATTAATCTAACATTTATTTACGATTAATTAAGTTCAACAGATTCTTTATAGCATGAATGTCATATTTATTCTACAGATGAGTTAACAGTTTTTAAAGGTCAAGAAATATATTCATTTTTTTTCTTTTTTGTTTTAGTTCTTTTTTTTTTCATTTATCATAAAATTCTAAAACTCATCTACAAAACTCATACTTTTTTATCTTCGTAACTCTATATTTTTAATAATCCAAATAATGCTTACATCTTACTCTTTCATAACCCTTAAATATTAATGTATAAATTTATGATAGTTTATTGCGTCCTCCATAAATATTACATAAATTTACATGTAAGATAAGCACTATAAGAAATGTTGTATTTTAGTGATACTTTTTGTGATGATTACTTTATCTGTATTATTATTGTTATAAGGTCAATATATCTTACATCTCTGTCTAGCTAAATATTCAATTTTCTTTTAAGAACACAATTATCAAAGTCATATTCAATTCAATTTTGTAAAATAACTATCTTCAAGGCATAACTTATCAAATTCTCATATTAACTGAAAAGTAATCACAATAATATTTCGAATACTCGCAAATAAAAAGATAACAATACACAAAAAATTTTGTGCAGTAGAATGTTGACAAACTTTTCTGCCAATAATTTTTTCTTTTCTTTAGATTTATGAGTAGCATTTTATCAAGGATTATTTTAATCATTTTGCCATGAAATTTTAATTTATTCAGCGAGACTTTTAATATATATATATATATATATATTAAAGAATAATTAAAATTCAAAATGTTGAAATTAAGGTTCGAACTAAGCCACTTAAATAATGGACTATTCCATTTGAAACTGTTAGTAATTCATCAATACATCAGTTTTAGCCTAAAATAATCTCTTTAATTTAAGGATATATTTGTTTTTATTTTTGTTTAATATTTAAGCACACATGGTCCTTTAAGTTTGTTAAATTGGATACTTCTAACACAATTACTATAATATTCAAACTTAAAGTTTATTTAATTATAATATCATGTGTTCTCTAAGTGAATGATTTTGAAAACAGAATTGATATTTTTTAAAATTTTAAAAAATTGCACTTTGAAAAGTACATTACATCTTAATTCATGATATATTTATGTTGCAAGTAATCATTTAATTAGAACTATTTATATATTTTTAAAATAATTAAATATTTCAATATTAAACGAGGAATATTAAATTAGTCATTTAATATATAATAATTTTTAGTACATAGAATATAATTAGTTTCTCTTATAATATTTCAAGATTTTTTGTTTAGATTTTTTGTTGTTGTGTCTCCGTACTTACTTTTTCTTATTTTTATTTATTTTTTATTTTAAATAAATAAAAGAACGCTTTGATTTAATTTAATGTTTATTTTAACTTTTGAAATTTTATTTTGGCAAATACATATGGATTAAAGTTATAAATTTATTTAATTAGATCACCTTTTAAAAGAAAAACTAATAATAATATTAAATATAACAAAATATACTTTATGATTATTTTAATATTTGAATAATTGAAAAAATTTAAATTATAACTTTTAAAAAAAATTTAAGATCAGCGAAACGCAAAAAATTAACTAGTAAATATAAATAACTTCAATGAATAAGTTATTTATAATTGGGTGAGTTTATGTATCATCTTTGTCAACTCATCATTTCATGTTCTTTAATATGTATTTAATTTTTAACCGGTGTGATACAAAAAATATTTCGCATAATATGATTGTAACTTTCCAAAAATTAAAACAGATAATTAACTATCGACAATGAATTACTTCATCTATTTAATTTAATTGTCCGGTTTTAATTTAATGTGACAATTAATAAAATAATTTTTTTAGATTTTATAATATTAAATTAAAAATATACAAAATATATAATAATATTTTTAAATTTTATAATTTTAAATATATTATATTAAAATTTAAAAAATATTTTAAAATTAAAGAAAACATATGATAAGTGGTAACACTATAAAATGACTGAGTTGTCCTTAAAGTTGTTAATATTATAAAAAACAAATTATTATGATATTTATATTGGGTCAAATGACTGAATGTATTTAAAGATATTAACACTATAAAAAGCGGATTACTATGATATTTATATTTCTAAAATAATTAAAATTTAAATTAATTTATATTTTTACTTATTTTTAATATAATCTAATTACTTAAGTTATTTTTAAGTTTTAAAATATATAATTTAAATAAAATTAGGTAAATCTCCCTTTACTTCTTATTAGGAGTATAGTTTCATTTTTTATTTTTAAAATTAAATATAATAATTTAAATGAATTAATACTACCTCGATTTTTTCTTCTTTTCTTCTTTTCTCAGAATTTTAATTATTTTTTTCCAAAAATATGCACAAAAAAATTAAATTTTGTCAAAGATTTGAGTGAGGGTGTTATTGAAATTAAGAAAATATTATGAGGTAAAAAGATAAATAGTTTGGTTAAACTTAAATAGCTTATAAGCCAAAAAATAAAAAGTTGATTGAATTTTTTAAAACACTTTTTAATTTTTTTAAGTACTTTTTGATAAAATCAAATAGTATAAAAAATTAAAAATTGCTTATAAATTGGTTAGCTGAATCAAACACCCTCATTGTCTAATGAGTGGGTCCTGATGAGTCAGCTCAGATTCCAAGTCATCTAATTATCCCAGACACGTCCATTGCTGATCTAATGTTATATTGGAACACCCAAGATGAAGGGTTCCCTTTGAAGTAAACCCTATCCAACATGAAAAATAAAAGAAAATTATGTTGATTATAATTGGGAATCACGTCAAATGAGCAAATTATGTTGAATTTAGATAAATCAAAATGAGTTGAATTAGTAAATAGAAGGGTTATTAATGCGCTTAAACTTGTGTGAGTTGATTTTATTCGGTTAATTTTGCGATCTTTAATTATAATTAATATAAAATTTTTATGGGGTATTTTATTTTAGACACTGCTATTTAACTTGTATTTAATTTTTTAAAAGTTTAAACGTCTACCTACTTCAGAACAATTTCAGACATACAGTGTCTGAAGTTAAACTTGACATGTCGGTAAGTCTGCCATTTCTAGCCTGAAGTTCAAAAAAGAATAACTAGATATGTGGATATGAAATAAACCAACATCTTTCAACCAACATATTACTCTTGATATCGTTCAAGACTGTTACTATCTCAAGGAACCTGGTTCCTTAAGTGAGAGAACATAACAGTAACGGTATCAATAAAAATGCAAGAGTTTATCGTGGAAAATTTCCTTACTCAAGGAAGTAAAAACCACGATCTAGTAGGATTTTCAATAAAATTCACTAAACATCAAGAAGCGTTTTCAGATTATAACTCGATAATTTAAGGAACTAATTCTAGTATTACAACTCAGCAATTTACTCTAACTGTACGTCTCTTCAAAGACAATAAACTCTGGTGTCTCAAATTTGCAAGTGTTACCTACACATTACCAATACTTAATCAAGAATAAGACTAGTAAGGTAAGTGACAACTTATTTCACAACTTACACACACAAACTAGACAGAAAATCTATTCAATCTAGTTCTTCACTTTCAACACTTGATACCACGAACAACTCCTTTCTTTTATGACTATTGCTTGGTAGAGACCTCTGTAAATGATGGATGCAACTGCTTCGTAAAATAATTAGGTCGTTGTTGCCCAATCTAGAATTATTCGAAAAGGAAATATTATTACACATGGATACTAAAAGAAAATCCTTATAGGATTCTTTCCTAGTCGTAGCATGTTTCTTACTTCAATAGATTCTTGGCATCTTTTCTTACCATGAGTGATCTGCTGCATGAACCTGGTTCACTTGTAATTTCATTTATATTGACACAACATTGTGAATGAACCTGGCTCTCATACATAATTTGTCATTCATCAAAATTGTTTCATAATACACACACTAGCACAAGCCTCCCAAAAACATAAACTTCAGGGGAACATGGCTGAAGTGCATGCAAAATAATTGAATTAAACCATACATGGCTCAAGTTTAGGTTAAATCGCTGAAATTCAAGCAAGATGGTTGAACAAGATTAAGTAAATACCTAAAATTGTGGTCATTTTATTTCGATCTTTCTAGTAAGGAAAAAGATTCTTCAAGTGCATGATAAATGACGCCAAAGTCCAATACTGTAGAAGAAATTAAATGAAATACCCCAGATATAAAGTATAGAAAGGTGTCTATAACTTCTCCCCCAGAGCCTACCCCCAACCTAGAGTAGCTACGTGGGGAAGTAAAATTATATGCTTGAAGTTCCTGAAAAAACAAAGCACAGGCAAAATGATTGAATTCAGTTACATATGATCGAAATTCAGGCAAAAATGATTAAGCTTCAATTATTTGTGCCTGAAGTTCAAGAAAAAATAATTGAATCTATCAACATAAAGCTATAGCTCATGCAAAAATAGTTGTACTTCAAACATGTAAAACTTCAGACACCGCATATCTAAATTTTTTTTTAAAATGGATAGATTTGTTAATTTTTGCATACTACGAATGCGTGCCAAATTCCGAACTCTCAAAAGTGTAACTTAAACTCCTCATCCAAAATAATTTCTCCTTCAAAAGAAAGACCTAATAGCATATTTATACTAGTATTCATCATTCTAAGCAATAATTCTAGAATACCGTTTAACTTGGGGCCTCCTAATTTAGACCAAAGACATGAGTCTTCTTTCTTCTTGGCTTCTAATTATCTTGATTTTGTTCTACGTTTTTTAAAATATCCACATAAGCCTACTGTGGATCTTGAAGTTCCAAAAGGGAGCCTCCAATTTCATGATGACCACCTTGTATCCTATCATTTGTCAAGTCTGAATATATTGATATGCTCACAAAGTTATTTTTGAAAAAGTGTTTCGCGGTATAATTAACAAATTGAGCATGACATATATCTATGTGTCAACTCGAAGGAGATCACCTCTCTTGTTAATCATCATTTTTTTACCTTACGCCTAAGGATGAATACTTAGAGTGTAGGCAATTTAATTTGGGGGTTCAATATTCAATGAAATAAGTCGTGCTCTGATACCATGTAAAGAAACGAATTTTGCGCCTAACTCAACCCCTAAAGCTAGCTTATGAGGGCATGATTGCTCAAGTCCATATAACGAGACCATCCGCCTCATTAACCACCAATGTGAAACTTTTTGTCATTCTTCAACACCCCACCCCACGTTCAATGCTGGACATTTGGTGCATGGACAATTTAACTCGGGGCCCAACATTGGGTGAGATGGGTCTTGCTCTGATACCATGTAAAGAAATAGATCTTGAGCCTAACTCAACCAAAAGCTAGCTTATGAGAGGAGGATTGTCCAAATCCATATAAGAAAATTACTCATCTCATTAACCACCGAGATAGGATTTTTTCATTCTTCAACAGTATGCATAATTTTTGGGCTAAAATATATGTATAAAAGTTTTGAATTTTGAAAATACATATAGATAAATTTAGAAGCATAGTTTAATGTTCAAAAGTATTATATTTTTATTGAATGCATCATTCTATCATAATAAATAATGAGTGAAATAAAAATTCTTAAGAAAAATAGGAAAAAAATAATATGAATGAAAGTTGATAATTGTTGTATATTTTAATTTTATGCTGTTAAATAAGTCTATATAGAAAAAAGTACTAAGCTACTATAGCTACATGATAAATAAATAAAAAATGGGTCCAATGAAAATGTAATTGACAGTCACATATATTACACGTGTTTAGAGATAATTAATAAAAAAATAAGATAAAGCAAAATACGTAGTATAATTTGTATTACTTCTTATACAATTCTTCATGGCATGGCTCTTCTATATGTAAAAAGAAAAATACAAATATTTATTAATTATGTAAAAGAAAATCAAGGGCTGAAATGGCATGGTGTGAGTAAGAGTCAAATTGACTGGTCATATTGTATTAAAAGAAATAAATTATGACCTTAAGCATGGGTTAATTATATTGTGTCTATACTAGTACTACATGTTTCATTTTTTCCCCCACAAACCATGAATGTTATCTCATGAGACAACATTCATGATTTGCTCATCACCTTCTTCCTCTTCTTTTTCTTTTTTCTGATTTCCCTCTAAGGAATCAGACATACTCCATATCCAAATTCTGTCAGATTAATTAGAAGAGGAACATAATTAACTTACTAAACCAGGTCTTTTTTTGCATTATTAATTACATGTCATAATGGCTTTGATCTCCCAATCCTAAGACAAGATCTAATTGCAAGGGTGGGGGGCAGAATATATAATTTAAGGCAGAGAGATGGGTGCATGTTGTACCTGTCAAAGGGGGCAAAAATTTGAAGGCAAGAATCATCATAATCATAGACATAATCATAACGGGGAGCAGAAAGAGGCTGAAGATGATAATCAAAGCATAGTTAGAAGAGGAGATTTGGGTGCCAATGTCAGGTTGTCTGGATTTTCTAAATTTGTATCAATGTATAGTCAACAAGGTAAAAAAGGGATCAATCAAGATGCCATGACTGTTTGGGAGGTAGTCTTCTTTCCCATTCCTATATTCCATTCAAAAACAATATGTTAGGGTCGTTTCGTGCACGAAGCATTCCACCGTTCAATAGAGGGTCTGGGGCAGAGCCGCACCTAAGGGGTTAAAATCTCTTATTTCCCCTTTCTCCGTCATCCTATAGTTCCATCCAACGATGTTACCCTAATAGATGCAAAATTTTCAAAACTACTTTGGTTTATTAGACATGTCCTACAATTCAAAACATAGTATGATGCATATTATCATTGATATGATGTTCTAATGAATTAATCTTTAGTGTTGCTGCTGAATGATCCCTAAATTTGTTCAAATGGAAATTCATTTCTTTGGTACTAAAGTCTCCCTAGTTGTTCGTGCATTCCTGGCGGAGATACATTGGCCCAAGGGTGGTCGATTGAATACCCTTATCAAAAAATTTCACTCTGCATATGTCATGAAATTATGTTTTTACATTGATAGCTGAATACAGTTAATACAAGGAAAGTTTTTATCATAATGGTAAAGGGGGTTCGAAAACTATTTTAGGTCATGGGCTCGACTCTGAGCTCTGACCTTTTCACAGTTATTAGATCCCCTCGACTCTGATCCAGCCTCTGCCCCTGCTCGCATTCATCTTGAAATCCTCATGACATTTAACTTGCACAGAGGTAGTAATTTTATCTGTTTCTGTTCTAGATGGTCACTCATTGCCTCATTGGACACTGAAATTTGTTTGTGTAGAGCAGAAGTTATTATTTATTGTCTGAAAATGGAGACAGAGGATTGATACTATAAATCACACACTATATATTATTGTACAGAACTTTGGTGGACAGAAAGATATGTTCTTTTGTGGTGTCTTTGATGGACATGGACCATCCGGACACAAGGTGGCACGTTACGTTAGGGACTCGTTACCTTCCAAAATTTCATCTTCTAAAATGATCAGTACTAAGAATATTAGATGTGATGCTGAAAAGGAGGATGAATCTGACAACCCAATCTTTGCTGCATGGAAAGATAAATTTCTCAAGTCTTTTAAAGAAATGGATGAAGAACTTGAAGGTGATGGTTCCATCGAAAGCTATTGCAGTGGTACAACTGCAGTGACTTTAGTTAAACAGGTAAAAGAAACATACTTGAAAGAACCTAAATATGTTAAACGAGGCGATGGTTTCTTTTACTTCTTGTTTTATAATCTAAAGTGGCTATAATTGTGGAAATTTCAGGGAGAACATTTGATAGTTGGAAATTTAGGAGATTCTCGAGCTATTATTTGCACCAGGGATGAGAAAAATGAGCTTGTTGCTAAACAACTCACAGTGGACTTGAAGCCTAACCTCCCAGGTAGGTGCTTTTTTACACTATCAGTGTGTATTGTAATCGGTTATAGCAGGTTATTTACCAGATGTATAATTTCATCAGCTGAATATGAAAGAATCAAAAGTTGTGAAGGAAGAGTAATGGCAATGGAGGAAGAACCAAGTATATACAGAGTGTGGATGCCTGATCAAGATTGCCCTGGCCTTGCCATGGCTAGAGCTTTTGGAGATTTTTGCTTGAAAGACTTTGGTCTCATCTCAGTCCCTGAATTATATTACAGAAAGCTCACTGAAAAAGATGAATTCATTGTCTTGGCAACAGATGGGGTAAGCTATATCACAACTCAAATTTCTTGAATATTCCACTAATCCTAGTGTTTTGGCTAGAAGTTGCAGAAAAAACAATGCAGTCTTTCTTTGTCTCTAAATTTGTGAGCATGACTACGTGTCTTTGTGTTGCTTTGTTGATCTAATCATTTCTACATTGTTCGTCTAAGATGAGCTCAAATGAAGCGTCATTGTCAGTGATGATTCATATAGCTGATCCTAACTTGCTTAGGGTTGTAGTTATAGTAGTAGCATTACATTGCTCGCACATATATATGCTAAAATTGGAGTTAGATATCGACATCTCATGAGGCAGCTATACCTGACACATTTTGGCCAATGCTTGCACAGGAGGTGGATTCAGAATTTAGAGTTAGTGAGTTCAGAATTTAGAGTTAGTGAAAAATAGTTGGTTCAGCAGGCAACTATGTAGGACCTTAAGCAACTATATATAGACTTAATAAGGCAGCTAATGCACATTGTCTTCTTTTTTCTGTGTACAGTTGTGGGATGTTTTAAGCAACGATGAAGTGATCCGGATAGTAGCTACAGCGAGGAAGCGATCTATTGCAGCAAAATTGGTCGTTCATCATGCAGTTAAAGCCTGGAAATACAAGTACCCGTGTGCCAAGGTCGATGATTGTGCTGTGGTATGCTTGTTCTTGAAACGCCAGAAGCCTCTGCTAACGAAATCATTGTCAGAAGTGACCGAGCTGAGCTTAAATTACACACCCAACTCCAAGATTGATGATGGCCTTGATACACTGCTAAATTATCAACTCAAGGAAGAAAAAGATCCAAATGTTGCAACTGATGATCATAAAAAGAGTTCCTCCAGGCACGCTCGTTACCTTAGCAGAAGAAAATCTGCAGTGAATTTTTGAGTCCATTATAACCAAGCAGTAATGTGTGAAATTAAAAGGAAAAAAGAAAAATGTAAGCTACAAATTTAAATGAAATACTTGTATGTGTTTTGATTTGTATAGTACTAGTCAAATAGCCTAAGGTAAAAGAGAATGGTGGATGTATGATGGTGTATTTGGCAAAAAATGATGAGAAAATCAGGATTGACATCTTGGAGAGTTGAAACTGTTGTTGATACTTGCTAATTAACGAGAAAGGAACCTGTCATTGTCATCAATCATGATATAGCTCGAGTTGAAGACCGGGGAAGTTTAAAGATGAGGGAACCTAACAGCTTCCGGTCGGTTGGGGTGAAACTACTTATCCCCACAAGACGTTCATTTTATTTCTATCATATTTCTTTTTAGATAGATCGCTAATATTAAAATAATAAGTAAATTAATTCTTGTCAGACAAAAGTACACCAAATTCCTTCCAACCCCCCCCCCCCCCCCCCAATCCTTCAATTTTGTCTCATTCTAATGAGTGTTTTTATTTAGACCGAAACTTCAAACGCTATCTTTGAATTTTCCCGTATTTTAATTAGGGCTAATTTTACTCAAATATTATTTCGCCATTAAATCATCTAAAGGTCCGAATAGTTTTGAAATAATGATTCAATATTAATTAGTGGTCCCAAAGATGGCTATTTGCGGATTTCTTCCCCATCAATATGGTGCATTTTCATCCTTATAGGAGAAGCTTGCCCATTCAGCTACACCAAAGTTTTGTTTTATATATTTCTTCTCTCCCATTTTTTGATAGTATTTGAAATTAAAGGACAATAAATTTAATATGTCAATTTTGACTTATAAATAATAGTGGAAGAAAATGTTAATGTAATATTTGAGAAGTCAATTTGACAGAAAACACATTACATTATATTTTCTTTTGTAGCTTTCAAGCGCTAAACTCGATTTAACTCATAGCTATATATTTTTGGTTTTGAAATTCTCTATTGAGTGGTCCATGTTGTTCTAATATTATTTTTTCTATCATATTTTTAATAGCAAATTGGTTATTCCAACTATTCAAAGGAAAAAAAGAACATTTCATGGAATTGTGAAAAATAATGAATCTCTCGTTTGAATAATTAGAACCTAATGGGCCTTTCAATCTGGATCGAGCATTTTTGCATCGATTGGCCTTAAAAGTGACTAGGCTTTAATTTTGCTCATCATAGATCACGTCTTTAATTTTTAATCATGAAATGTATTTAATGAGATTTTATGAATGAAAATACCCTTATTTATGTTATTCCTTCGGATGTTTATATTTTTTTGTGCTTTCTTTATTTGTCGTTGCCTTCTCTCTTTCACTATCTCTCTCCCTCTGCTCTCTATTTTTTATTTCGTTCATTGATCAGCCGTAGCCCATTTTTTCGATTCTTTTGAATATGTTTAGTGATGAAATTTAGGTCTTTTTTAACGTATTTTACATTAATTTATCAATTCTTCTGTTCGATAATTTTTTCCCTTCAGGCATAAGCTGTGTAATATTTCTATAGTTTTAAAATTGTTCGTCTAGGGTTCAGAGTCAATATTTGAACGTTTGTTGCATAAAAAAAATTATGCCCCAAAGGAACAAATCATGCATAAGGCATAAGTTATAAATGTAGGGAGTTTATTGCATCGGGGAAAAATGAAATTATGTTCCAAAGACACAAGTCATGACATAAGATATAAGTTATAGATGTAGAAAGAGTTTATTACATGAAAAAAATGTCCAAATGCACAAGTCATGGCAAAAGGCATAAGTTATAAATGCAGGGAGTTTATTATATGAAAAAATAAATTATGCCCCAAAGACACAAGTTATGGTAAAAGGTATAAATTATAGATTCAGGGAAAGTTTATTGCATGAAAAAAAATATATATTTCAAATGCACAAATCATGGCGTAATACACAAGTTATAAATGCAGGAAATTTATTGCATGAGAAAAAAATGAAATTATGCCCCAAAGACACAAGTCATGATAGAAGACATAAGTTATAGATGCATGGGAAGTTTATTGCAAAAAATAAAATTATGCCCCAAATGCACAAGTCATGACAGAAGACATAAGTTATAAATGCATGAAGTTTATTGATGGGAAAAAAAATGAAATCATGTCTCAAAGGCACAAGTCATGGCATAATGCATCAGGCATAAGACATAATGTAGGAAATTTATTGCATACGAAAAAAAAAATTCAAATTATGCCACAAAGGCTCAAGTACTGCCAGAAGGCATAAGTTATAGATTCGGGGGGAGTTTATTGCATGAAAAAAAAATTATTTTCAAAGACACAAGTCATGGCATAAGGCATAAATTATAACTGTAGGGAGCTTATTGCAATGAAAAAAAAATTATGTTCCAAAGGCACAAGTCATGACAAAATGCATAAGTCATAGATGCAGGGGAAGTTTATTGCATGAAAAAGAATATGCCCCAAATACTCAATTCATGACAGAAGTCATAAGTTATAAATGCAAAAAGTTTATTGGAAGAAAAAAAGAAATCGTGTCTCAAATACACAAATCATGCCTCAAGGCATAAGTTATAAATATAGGAAGTTTATTGCATGAAAAAAAAATTATGTCCCAAAAGCACAAGTCATAAGTTATAAATCCTGGGAGTTTATTGCATGAAGAAAATAAAATAAAGTACATCCCAAAAACACAGTCATTGCAGAAAGCATAAATTATAAATATAGAAAATTTATTGCATGCAAAAAAAATCATGCTCCAAAGGCACAAGTCATGTCAGAAGGCATAAGTTATAGATGTAGGAGAAGTTTATTGCATTGAAAAATCAAATAAAATCATACCCCACATACACAAGTCACGACAAAAAGATATAACTTATAAATTCAGAAAGTTTATTGAATGAAAAAAAAATTAAATCATACCCTAAACACATAAGTTACGCCTCAAGACATAAATTATAGATGCAGATAGTTATGTATAGAAAAGACAAAAAATTTTAAGCATAAACACAATTTGAGAAGCAGAATTTATGCTTCAAGACATAACTTGAGCAAAAACTCATATCATGTGATTTTTTTAATTTATTTTTGCTGTTAAAGATATTTTTGGCCACTTTTTATTTACTGTGTCAAAAAATAAAAATCACAAATTTAAATGATAAAAATTAAAAAGCTCATCAAAATAAAAATATTTATGAGAATGACTCTTTAGAAAACACTTCTCTAAGTTTCAATTATTTGCAAAATAAAAGGATATGAAAAAACAAAAAGATTAATTTTAATTGTAAGGATAACGGAAAATAAATAATTTAAGAAGTTTTAAATAAAAAGAGTGATATATAAACGAAATACAAAAGGCTTTGCATTTGGATATACAAGTGCTTTCACGTTAAATAACTTTTATGATGAGAATTTAAATTAGTCAAATTTTAAAATAAAAGAAAATAAAACTTGTTTCACTCGTGATCCTAGCTAAAAATATTCCATGTGTGTATACATTTCCTTTACTGACCATGTGAGTTCAAAACCAATTAATCAAAGACTAAATATATATATAATTCTTCAAATTTATTTTTATTTTGGCACTTCATCTCAGTTTTATTTTATTTTAATTTTTTAATTTTATTTTTTATGTTTTATTTAAGCACAAAAAATATTATTTGGTGTAAACTATTCAACGCGTATTAATAAATATTTTTAAAAACATATGAAATATTCAATTAAATAATTAAAGCCACATATATTTTTCATATCATCGAGGTCATCTGAATTTAATCTAAATACCCGTTTTCTAATTTTAACTCGCTCCAATATGGGTAAAAAGAATTCACAAATAAGAAAACTCCGGTCTCATTGCTAATAACACTATTAAAACATATTAAAATTCAACGGACTCCATTGGGTTTTCAACAATTTTTATTTTTTTTAAAAAAAACTGATAGACTTTAAAAAAATTGACATACGTTCGTTGATTATTTTTCCTGCAAAAATGTGCAAAAATTATAAAATGAAAATTATTATTTTTTTAAAAAAAGAGATTGACGGACGGACATTCGTTAATTTTTATTTTTTTTTAATGAAAACTAATGGACATCTATCGATTTTTAAGTGCAAAATTGCAGTTGAAAAATATAAATAAAAATAATGAAAACATAAAATTATATTTTTTTATTTAAATGAAATATAAAAAAATGGAGTTGAAGGATTGAAATGAAACAAGACTGAGTTAGAGTACCAAAATGAAAAATGAAGACTAATTTAAGATGTTGTGTATGTATCGGCCATTAATCAAAGTTGTACGATACACTTCCCATGCTATCTGCATTCTCTCTTCCCTATTGTTTACAACAGTATATCAATAAAATTACGTCATTTTATATATATGTGTGTGTATATATATGCCAATAACAACTAAAGGTAGAAATAAATTATCTATCTTTTTGTACTATATTAAAAATGTGAAGGTTTTTAAATATATAGGAGTTTGTTGATTTTTTTAGTAAAATATAAAAATAATATAATGTAATAGTTTGTTGATTTTTCTAGCAAAGTATAAAAATAACATAGGAGTTTGTAGATTTTTCTAATAAAGTGTAAAAAAATGTAAGAATTTATTAATTTTTCTAGCAAAGTATAATATATATATATATATATATATATATATATATATATGTGTGTGTGTGTGTGTGTGTGTGTGTGTGTGTGTGTGTGTGTGTGTAAGTTTCTTTATTTTTCTAGCAAAGTGTAAAAAATGGAAAAAAAATGTAGGGTTTATTGATTTTTCTTGGGCTATAAAACATAAAATAAAAAAATATTAAAGTTTGTTAATTTTTCTACCAAAATATAAAAAAACATATAGGAAGTTTAAATTATTTTAGCGAAGGTAATTTTTTTAAAAAAAATGTAGGAGTTTGTTGATTTTTCTAGCAAAGTACTAAAAAAATGTAGAAGTTTGTTGATTTTTCAACCCACTCATAAAAGTATTTGAATAATATTTTTGATAATATTAGTAGATGCTATTCGAGTCTTCTACCAAAGTGTAAAACTTTTTTTTAAAAAGTAGGAATTTATTGATATTTCTTGCAAAAAAAATGTTAAAAAATAGAGGAATTTATTGTTTTTTCTAGAAAAGTGTAACAAAAGAAATTTAAAAAAAAATATAGGAGTTTGTTGATATTTTTAGCAAAGTGTAAAAAAAAATGTAAATTTTTATTGATTTTCTAGCAAAGTGTAATTTTTTTTATTTAAAAAAAGTAGGGTTTATTGATTTTCTAGCAAAGTGTAAAAAGAAAAAGAAAAAGGATCATATTTACTCTTATACTTTCACAAATAAGTTATATTTGTCATTCGTTATACTATTTCAACACAATTACCCTTTTCATCTGACTTAGGATTATATTTTTTCTGTACTCTTAAAAAATATCATATTTACCCCTATAATATTAAATCACTGTATTTTCAATATATTTACCCTTTTTATCAAATTTTAGGGTGATATTTGCCTTTGTAAAAAGTCATATTTACCCTATTGCATTAAATCTTCATATCTGAGCTTAATTTTCTTATGTGGTGCCTATGAGACATGTATTTTTTCCAGTGAAATCTATTAATCCATTTAAACTCTTTTAACCTGCCCGATCCACTATAAAATTAAAACTTAAAAACTTCATTGTTCATCCATGTTAGATACAATTTCCACCACTCAAATCTCGTCCAAATTAAAATTCAACTTTTGTTATTGTGATAGGGTAATAATTATTCCAACATTCTTATTTATTACATTAATTTTAACAACCAGTTGTAATACTTAATTCTCCATATTTGACCCACTAAAAAAGTTTAAAATTATTGAAATAAATAAAAATTATTGCAACTATTACCCAATCGCAATAAGTTGAATTTTAATTTAGATGAAATTTGAGTAATGGTACCCACTATGGATGAATAATGAAATTCTTCACTTTTAATTTTTTAGAGTGGGTTAAAAGAGTTTAAATGAGTTAGTAGATTTCATTGAATAAAGTATATGTCATATAGATTCCATATAGAAAAATTAAAATCGGACATGGAGATTTAATATAATAGGGATAATTATAATTTTCCTTTTTAGAGTACAAGAGCAAATATGACCCTAGAGTTGGATGAAAAAGGGTAAATACATTGAAAACATTATGATTTAACATTATAAGGGTAAATATGACCTTTTTCTAGAGTACAAGGGCAAATATGACCTTAAAGTTGAATGAAAAGAGCAATTATGTTGAAAAAGTATAACAAAGGGGGAATATAACTTATTTGTAAAAGTATAAGGGCAAATATGATATTTTTTCAAAAAAATGTAGAAGCTTGTTGATTTTTCTAGCAAAGTAAAAAGAAATATATAGTAGTTCGTTGATTTTTCTAGCAAAGAGTAAAAAATAAAAAAATGCAGGAGTTTATTGATTTTCTAGCAAAGTGTAAAAAATAAAAATAATGCAGGAGTTTGTTGATTTGTCTACCAAAGTGTAAATTTTTTTTTTAAATATAGGTGTTTGTTGATTTTCTAGCAAAGTGTATATTTTTTTAAAAAAAAATTGAAGAAATTTTGTTAATTTCTCTGGCAAAGTATAAAAAACAATATAAAAAAAATATAGGACTTTATTTATTTTTTCAGCAAAGCGCAAAAAAATTGTAAAAAAATGAAGGAGTTTGTTGATTTTTTTAGTAATGTATAAAAAAATGTAGGGGGAGGAGGCCGCATTTTCGTGACCCTTACCCAAGTTAATACTAGGACATAATTTTTAGTTAACCATTTTATAATATTTCAGAATTGAAAATTAACTAAAATTTAGCTTGTTAAATATTTTTCTTAGTTGAATTATGTAGAAAATTTTAATATTAAGGACTTTAAATTCACTTAGAATTTTATTTTAAAATACTTTTCTTATATGTACATAATAATAAATATTCATGCTATTTTTTCTTATAATAATTATACGAAAAAAGTCATATAGAATTCTATATTTGTTTGACGTCAATTGTAATTTTTAATAATTTTACTTTCCTTATATATGTTAAATTTTAATATATTAACGTGAGACGTACGTGCAATGCAATATGAAGGTCCTTAAAAATGTTGTTTGAGATTTTTTTCCTTTATTAAAAGACTCTACAATAGATAAAATTGTCATTCATTATTTTTTCCTCAAATAATTATCAATTAGTTATTATCCTAATATTTAAGACTTTGAAATTAAATAAAGTTATAATTATTAAATTTTTATTTATTTATAAGATATAAGAAATATTTAGTACTTTAAAATTGACTAAAAATGTTTCTTAAATCTTTTCTTACTTAAATTATATTAAAGTCCTAACGTTTAAAATTTTAAAATTTTAAAATCAACTACAATTTTATTAACTTATAGCAATTCTTTCTTCATTAAACTACCTAATTATTTTAATTCACGGTAAAAAAATAAATAAAAGAGTGTTATAAGTGTCCAATTATGATGATTCTGAGCAATATTCTTGAGATTATATAAATTAACTTTAAATTATAATTTTAATATTTTATAAAACGTCTTTTTGATTCAAAAGCACTAATTAATAACTAATATAACATTAATGAGTAAGACAGGCTCATAAAAACTAGTAAAATTAAATAGAGGCGTAAATAGAAAAAAATTAGATTGTTAAGACAATTGTACTTTTCATTAGCCAAGTTGGCTAACTTATGGTGGGTTCAAAAGTACTTTGTTTATGGTAGTAATTTAAATATTGTAATGTTTTACCATATGGAAAAAAAGTATATGGTCAAAATAGTTTTCTTTGGATTTCTGAAATAGTATAAAATACAAGGGTTACCTCTCATATTAGGGTTAAAAGCATTTTGGTCTCTCAATTTTTAGTAAAAATTTGATTTTAGTCCCTACGATATTTCACGAAGTTAAACCTTCAATTGATTGAATTGTGCAAATTTGATTCTTTAGCTTGTGAATATTTACAAACATATTATAAATTATTAATCATTTTGTCACTTAATTACTCATGTATTATGTTTAGTTTGTATTGTTAAATAGTAATAAAGTTCTATATATAGTCAAATAAAACATCTTTTTCCACATAGAGGGACCAAACGCGCATCTTAATTAATTGAAGATTAAATATGTTAAGTCATATATCGTAAGGACCAAAAAGAAAATTTACCAATTACGTAGGGGTTAAAAGTGCGATTATCCTTGAGGAGGAAAATATTTATTTATATTCTATCATGGGTTGGGATCCGAATTTTATCATTCATTCTTCAATGAATTAGGTTAGAAATATCGAGACTTTCGTCAAGAGTATTTCACTGAAAAGCCAATCGTGAATCACAAACATTTTTTTCATTGATAAAGCAGAAGGCTCCTCTCGGACAAATCCTTAAAGGTTAGATTCCTATTTGCTTTTGTGAACAATTAAATCAACTTATATCAATTTATCATGTTCAAATCTAAGGTAAATTGTTCCAATGTTCCAATGTAGGCACAAAATGTGAATAAAGTTTTGTTAGATTGTCAATTTGTGGTAGTGTTCCTAGTTATAATAAACTTACATTTCATAGATTAAAGAAAGAAGAATATCATTTGTAAAACTAGTGGTTAAGAATAAATAAAAAATGATAAATAAGTAGAAAAAATATAAATTGATTAATAAGTTAATTTTTTAAAACTTATGAAGATAGCCTTTAAATTGTATCTTCAATTCCACGAATGATTGAAAAATCTTAAAAAGAATTAAAAATACCCTTTAACATATTAAAAATGACTGAAGAATGTTCTTTAATCTATTGGATCAAATTTATCTCATCTTTCACCTATTGAATCAAATTTATCCTATATCGTAATTAAATTTACAGAATCGGACCAAGCTTTTAAAACTCGATATTTGATATCTATTTTCAAGTACCGATTATCGAAATCAAAATTTGAAAATATCAAACCAAATATCGTGATGCCTACTCCTATTTATGATCCAATATAATTCAAAAATCGTTTTAAATTAACACAGGTAAATAATAAAATAAATCTTTTCACTCCTCATTTCAGTTAATTTATATAGCAAACATAACTTTTTAGGATTTGAATAAAGAAAATATGATATTGAAAAGCTTTTAACCCAAAACTAACTAAAACACTCTCAAAGTAAAAAACTAGAAGTTCGTTGCGAAAATTCTAAACTGATAGTTCACACTTAACTGATACAATTTTGATTAATTAATCTCAATTTTAACAATTTTAAAAGTCTTTACTTGATAAGAGCCCAACAACAAATTTAAATATTATTATTATATATATATATATAGACGCATCAGTGATAACTCTTAATATTTGATTTTTTTTTTGTTATTTATTGTTTTATTATTTGCCTTGCTAGCTTGAGTTTCTTTTTTCTTTTTTTTTAAAAATATTATTATAATAAATTATGAAATATTATCATACCAACAAATAAAAAAGAACCAATACGTCTAAGAGAGTATTCATAGCCTTCTTATTTGTAATCTTCTGGCTAAGCTGACGACATTCCAATTTATTTCACTTCACATCTTATTAATTTTTTTGTTGTAGTCACATAGGTCATAATTAGTTGATTGAACTTTGAAGAAAATCCAAAATCATGTAGCATTTCTTCTAGGAACTCCCTAGGCCTTCCTACATCTATGTTCATCATATATTTTGGAGAAATCTTGCTATTACATTGCATTACAGATCATGATAGTTGAGTACATTGTGCACTAACGATTTTCCCTGCACAAAAGCAGCTTTGTGTTTCATTTACCAATAGGGGCAGTATCTGTTTCAATCTTCCACACAACAGTTTGGATATAACTTATACACTATATTGCAACAAGAGATTGGTCTAAACTGAGAGATATTTTCTAGTTTAGTGACATTAGGAATTAGTATATCATTGTTGCTGTAGATATTGAAATTTTGTGGGACTCTAAGAGAAGAGCCCAATTTATGTTAGAATTTTTGAAGGCTACTCTACTCTAAAGCCCTTAAAAATTTTGGATATTAGATCAAGACAAAAAATAATTGTCTTTCTCAAAATAAAGTGTCGCCCGGTGATCAATACATTGCAAATCGCAAAGATGGAGATCCATTTTATGAGTCCTTCAAGTATCACTTTAAGTTTCATTAAGTCTATACTCTGACAAATCTTGAAGTAGGAGAAATTTGTAGACATCAAATTCTATGGGACTCTAAAGACAAGTCAAGTCTCTGTTAGGGTTCTTGGAGGCTACTCTATCATAAACCCTAGATCATGCCTATATAAAGAATAACATATTTTTTTGAAGAGGCATCTCAAAATTTCATAAACTCCTGGGATATTCATAAAGATATCAAGACATCAAATACTACCTATGTCAAAATCGTCGTACAATTATCCTATCAATTAAATACATAACAAGGAGGTCAAAATCATCCTACATTTAAAAAAACATTCTAAGAAGAATTAAGGGAGGAATAAAATTTTACTCTCAAATATCCATCAATAAAATCTCTATTTTATCATATTTTAATTGTGATTGCAATTTATTTTCAATCACTTTAAAATTTCTTGAAAATAGTTGCATCAATTTGTTTCAACATCTTCCCATTCCTCATAAATTCAAGTAGAACATCTATTATGTCATTCTGTATGATTGACCACATCTCTAAAGAAACCACTGCCAAAACCCTCAGGCCCAGGCTCATTGTAGTCTTGTTACTAAACATGGCTTGTTTCACCTCTTTCCTTTTGTAGTCTTTAAGCAGATGTAGTTGTTGTTAACTGAAAGAGAATATCCATAAGCTAGAAATCTTTCTGAAGCTTTTTGTCTAGTCTCACCACCTATCTCACCTAGAAGTTGTGTTTAATAATCCACAATTAATAGACCTGTGATCTTATCAGGATCTGTTTGCACTTGTAGGTTCTCATCCTTGAGTTGTGTCATTGCTTGGCTCAAACTCTTCTGGTTTATCACTGAATGAAAATATTTTGTGATATCATTCCCTAATTTGATCTATGGTGCTTTGATTCTCTGGACCAACAACATTTGATCCAGATAGCTCATTCTTTTGAACTCTATTCATATTTCTTTCTCCTCTTAAAGTTGAACATTCATGAGATACTATTATAGTAATTCCTGAACTTTCCTAACTCTCTCTCTTTCCATGCTCACTTCATTCATAATATTACTAAAATGTTGAATATGTATCCCCCTCAACTTGTGCTTCTGCTCCTTCAATTTTCTCTATATGTAGTACTAAGTTGAAGTCTTTTATCACTAGCCAAGAAATAACAACTTCTGATTCCGCCTGATTTGAGTACCCTTATAGTTCTTTCCTTTCATCCTTCAAGTTATGTGCATAAAAAAAAAAAGTAATAAAAAATCCACATGTAAAGGAATGTATTTAACCAAGCATGTAATTGCTTGAGCATTTTCACTACAGATGCTCACTTCATACATATTTTCTTTCCACCCCAATCATATCTTTTCATTGTAATGAGAATTATGATTGTTATGGTACTTTCAGCCTCCAAACATACTGGATCCTACTATATTTATTCTATTACTTATTATTTTAATCTCGAACAGACAGATAAACTCACTTCAAGCTAATCGCAAAGGAGTTTCACCTTTTTCTGCTTGGTTAGGCCATTTAGGCCTCTTCCATTCCAATAGAAAATATTAGCCATCCCAGGATTGCATGTCAGTCGATTCAATCTGGTTTTAAAAGTTATCGTTTTTACTTATTGGTTATTTGTAGACATGCTAAATCATTAAAAAATTATTAAGTTGATAATAATGACAATTAAAGCAAATAAAAAGGTACAAATTTTACATGGTTCGATCAGTATGACCTAGTCTACAGGCGGAGATGAGCAATTTCACCATACCAACAAGAGTACAAAAGAGAGCACAAAATTAGAGGAAATACTCTAATATCCCAAATACCCCAAGAGAATAACTTCATAAGGTCACTCCAAAGAAATGAATCATACAAGTATTTTTCAACACTAACTCTCTTAGAAAATACTTTAAAATAAAGGAGGAGAAGAAAGACAAGAAAATGAAACTCATAGAATTGATGTTGTTGTGTTTCAAATGAGAAGAAGTGGTCTCTTTTTATAGAAGCAAAACTTGGGCTCCAAGTTGGATAAAAGAATTAGAAAATGATCAAAATAATCTACTCCACATAGCCCGACTTTGGCTCCAAGAAAAAATCTATGTCAAGATATTTTCATTTAGGCTCATGCCTATTACAAAGATATTGGCCAAAAGATAGCCACATTATAAATCTCCACCTTGGCCTAATTTTAATATAGTAATATGCTCCACCTTCTCCGCAAAAGCCCACATGGGCTAAATCATTGTTAATCATAAACAACAATCAAGTCCAACCAGAGCTTGAGCTTGCCAACTAGAAGAGGCTTCTTAAACATGTTGATAGGATTGTCTCTGGTGTTGATCTTCTGAACAAAGGATCTTCCTTCAGCAATAGTTTCTCGAATGAAATGATACTTGATATCAATATGCTTTGTCCTCTCATGATACATCTGATCTTTAGTCAAATGAATGGCACTTTGACTATCACAGAAAATGGTAATACTATCTTGGTGTAAGCTGAGTTCAGCAAATAAACCTTCAATTATAAGGCTTCTTTGATCGCCTCAGTCACTGTAATGTATTCTGCTTCAGTAGTAGATAAAGCTACTACATTTGTAATGTAGCTTTCCAACTGATAGCGCAACCATCGATGCAAAATACATAGCCTGTTAACGATCTTCTTTTGTCAAAATCGCCTACATAATCTGAGTCTACAAAATCAATCAAAGTGTTAGTATTTCTCCCAAACTCCAAACATGCGTTAGAAATACCTCGCAAGTATCTGAGAATCCATTTTACATCCTGCCAATGTGTTTTATCAGGATAAGCCATATAACAACTTACAACACTAACTGCTTGTGAAATTTCGGAACGAGTACACATCATTGCATACATTATACTCCCAACTACACTGGAATATGGTACCTGTGCCATATACCTCTTTTCTTCCTCTGACTTCGGTGATTGAGCAGCTGATAACTTGAAATGAGTAGTAAGAGGAGTACTAACTGGTTTAGTATCTTTCATGCCAAATCTCTCTGAGAGCTTCTCCAAGTACTTCTTCCAGGTCAGGAATAGCCTGCAGGCTCCTCGATCGCTTTTGATCTCTATGCCAAGGATTTTCTTAGCTGCTCCCAAATCTTTCATTTCAAATTTACTTTTCAGCTGATTTTTCAAATTGTGAATTTCTGTCAAATCCTTAGAAGCAATAAGCATGTCATCACCGTATAACAATAAGTAAACAAATGATGCATCATTTAACTTCCGAAAGTAAACACAACTATCATACATGCTCCTCTAATAACCATGACCTAACATAAAGGAACCAAACCTCTTGTACTATCGTCCCGGAGATTGATTTATTCAACAAGCAAACATGATCTTCTTTTCCTTCAATTTCAAATCTTTTAGGTTGATGCATGTATATAACAAAGACAATTGTAAGTTGATAATAATGACAATTAAAGCAAATAAAGAAGGCACAAATTAACGTGGTTCAGTCAATATGACCTAGTCCACAGGCGGAGAGGAGCAATTTTGTTGTACCAACAAGATTACAAAAGAGAGTAAAAAAATTAAAATAAATACTTTAAAATCCCAAAACTCCGAGAGAATAACTTCACAAGATCACTACAAAAAAAGTGTTCACACAAGTGTTTCCCAACACTAACTCTCTTACAAAATACTCTAAAATAAAGGAGGAGAAGAAAACAAGAGAATGAAACTCTTGAATTGATGTTGGTGTGTTTCAAATGAGAAGAAGTGGTCTCTTTTTATAGGAGAAAAACTTAGGCTCCAAGTTGGATTAAAAAATAAGGAAATGATCAAAATAATCTCTCCACATAGCCAAACTTTGGCTCCAAGAAAAAATCTATGCCAAGAGATTTTTATTTAGGCTCATGCCTATTACAAAGATATTGGCCAAAAGATGGCCACATTACAAAATGGATAACTAAATCAATAATTCAATAACTTAGGACAATAAATCAATAATCAAACCATTAAATCAATAACACAAATAATTAATTTAATAACACAATTATCAATTTGGATTATTGATTTGATGGTTAATTTGTGCCCTATCCAATAAGGATAGTTCCACTACCACCCACACTCCTGCACCCTTCAACACATGTGCATCATTAATCCCCTTTACAGTTTGATATGCATTTGCAGTAATCAGAACATCTTTCACCATTGACTGACTTGCCATTGTTGTCACAAGCATAGTCCATCTTGTACCCTTCTGTCCTGTCCTTCTTTTACCATCATTTGGTTTTGTCACTTCCTATGCCTTCTCCTTATTTGAGTAATTTCAAATACATCTTGCACCTTCTCAACCGGAGCTTGCACTACTACTTTCTGAATTGGTTTCAATTTCCTGCAATCTTTCTTGTCATGGTCATATTTGTAACAATAATTACATAAGGAAGGTTTTCCATCATAGGTTACCTTCTGAATTATCACTATCACTTTTTTATTTTTGAACAGCATTTTATTTAGTAATTCAGCTCCCACCTTCACCTCAACTAGTAATCTTACAAAGTTCAAATCAATTTGTCTCTCAGTGTGTTTGTCACCCATTAGAGGCTGGCCAACTAAGCTGCCTATTTTGCACTTCATTATATTGTGCAGCAATATTTAATGACACAAACCATAACATCTTGTAATTTATATCAATCAATTAAAAAAATTTAGTAGTTTTTAACTTCAAATCCAGTGATTGATTTTCAAGTCAAATATGATTTCCCCAAGAATACTAACAAAAACATAATAATCAATAGCTTTCTATAAGAAGCCCAATAAGAAAATAAACGATCTAATAAATTTAATCCAACTGGTGAAAGCCGGGTATTTTTGAAATATTTTTAATATGTTATGAATATGTTTTATCCAATAGATGGAAATTGAGGAACAAATTTGATTCAATAGGTAGGAGGAAGACATTTTTGAATCATTTCTAATATGTTAGGAGCATTGTTGACTACTTCCCGTTGAAGAATTAATTAGATAAAAAGAAAAATCATTTAAATTTTAAATAGTCAAATAAATTCGAATTCTTAAAGTAACTCCATATATATATATATATAAGTAAGGTTAAAATTCTTGGAATATTTCAGAATATTTTCAAAATAAATAAAATATAACATGCTAAAGAAAAAGAAAAAGAAGTGCAGTTGGGTGTGTTGCCTTGTTTCTTCATCAAGTACTTGAGAGTGCAATTTCGCGCCTCTTTCTCATATATATATGTTACAGCTAAAGTTTCTTCCCTTTAAAAGTGAAACTCTCAATTCTCTCAATTCCCCGCTATCCTCTCATTATCAGGTTCCTTCCTCCACTTCTCACTGTATGTAAATTCGTTTTCGGTACAGATAATTGTGATCATTGAATTGGTAGCTAAACTACTTTCTTGTTGAGCAAGAACATTGTTCATTTTGTTTCCATTTTGATTTTATTCGTCGAGTTTTTCTTTTTCTTACAGTGACAATCTCGCTTTATATACTTGTATTTACGAATATTTACAGACTTCTAATTAATCAAGCATTTGATCTGATTCCTCTTTACTTTTGCAGAATAATTTTAGTCTCTGTACAAGTACTTCTTGTTTGATATTATGGATTAATTCATCTGTCGTATCAAATGCATTTAGCTGTTGGTGTGAATTTGGACATGTTCTGTTTTGAATTTTTGAAGTATAACAGAGTGTATATATATTTAGAAACTGAATGAAAAGTACTGTAGTTGATCATTTCGACACATTTTGCACGGTTATTTTAGAGTACTGAATTGCTAATTTTCTATCACAGGAACATATTGTCATCCTATTACATTAGCGCAAGTTTAATCAGTCCTTTGGTTAGTTTATGATGTTTTCATGGCTAAACGTGTCAAATGAGCAGGTTGGGCCAATTTCGATGGGTTAAAATGGACAAGTCAATGAACGGTTCACGATATGACATATTTTTTCTCTGTCTTTTCCTTGTCTGTTCGGGACATTTTAGAAAAATAGGAAGAGATGATTGTGCATTTAGTCATATGATTGATTTCCCTTCAGATGAATAATTACACCGTTCATACTTATTATATTGGCTGTTTAATTCCTATGCTTTGTCTAGCTTGATCATAGTAGCTCTGTTTTTTCTTTTACATCTCATGATGATTTAGTTTTGTCCATATGTATTTTTCAGGATGGGAGAATGGAGAAGAACACATACCTTCACATATAGTAATTCAGCACTGGCATCGCCATACCAGGCAAACAATGCTCGAGGTCTTAGAAATTTGCCAAGAGATCAACTAGGCGGTGTCATATTTGGCTGCACGGATACTACAATTAAGGAGTGTCTCGAAAGGCAACTATTTGGTCAGTTACTCGGCCCTAATATGTGGCCCTTTGAAAAGAAAAAATAATAATAATAGGACAATGGTGTGTCTTGAGTCATATATATGTTTGAGAACTTAATTTTAAATGTCCTTTTAGTATCAGGATCCGTATATATTGTTCAGGTCGATTAAAAGGTGCGAAAATAGCTAGTTTTAAATGTGTTTTTACTATCATGTGAGAGTCAGTTATTACTTTATGTACTCAATTTTATACATTTTGAAATCTTTGACAGGTTTGCCTCGTCAACACATTTCATATGTGAAAAATGTAAATCCCGGTTTGCCAGTGTTCTTGTTCAACTACAGCGATAAGACGATCCATGGAATCTTTGAGGCTGCAAGCTCTGGTCAAATGCATATCAATCCATATGCTTGGACATCAGATGGTTCTGGAAAAACACCATATCCTGCACAGGTTTTCTTTTTGGTTTTATCTGTTTGTGTTGATGGGTGCCGGGTTATATTCTAGCGAGGATTCTTCTACTGAAACTTCGTTTTTTCTTTTGAAGGTTCAGATACGTGTCCGTCTGCATTGTGAACCACTGCCAGAAAATAAGTTTAAACCAATAATTTTGGATAACTATTACAGTCAGCATCATTTCTGCTTTGAGCTAGATCTTGCTCAATCTAGTAAATTGATCTCCCAACTCTCATCTCTTGCATATGCTCCGAGTGGCGTACCATATAATCCAGCATTCCTGACAAGTATAACCCGAGGTTCACCTGAAAATGATAAGATAGCGGAAAATGGATCTTTTGAACCACAAGACTGGGAGAATAAGTCATCTGGTGGTTATTGTCAAGATGCATTGGATGAGAAGGAGTTTATATACATGAAACTTAAACAATTGGCTCTTGAGCGTGAACGCTCAGGGCCCCCCACAAACGGGCATGCAGAGAAAAGCACCAATGCAAGGATGAGTAACAATAATGATGCAAGAATCGACCAAGCAACTTCTCTGAAACCACAAAACTTGGAGAATAAGTCATCTGGTAGTTATTGTCAAGATGCATTGGATGAGAAGGAGTTTATATACATGAAACTTAAACAATTGGCTCTTGAGCGTGAACGCTCAGGGCCCCCCACAAACGGGCATGCAGAGAAAAGCACCAATGCAAGGATAAGTAATAATAATGATGTAACCATCGACCAAGCAGCTTCTGTGAAACCACAAAACTTGGAGAATAAGTCATCTGGTAGTTATTGTCAAGATGCATTGGATGAAAAGGAGTTTATATACATACAACTTAAACAATTAGCTTTTGAGCATGAAAGCTCAGGGCCCCCAACAAACGGGCATATAGAGGAAAGCACCAATGCAAGGATAAGTAACAATAATGATGTAAGCATTGACCAAGCAGCTTTTCTGGAACCACAAGACTTGGAAAATAAGTCATCTGGTAGTTATTGTCAAGATGCATTGGATGAGAAGGAGTATATATACATGAAACTTAAACAATTAGCTCTTGCGCGGGAAGGCTCAAAGCTCCCAACAAACGGACGTGCAGAGGAAAGCACCAATTCAGGGATAAGTAATAATAATGATGTAAGCATCGGCCAACAAGCTTTTTTGGAGCCACAGCCTCCCGCAGAAGAGAAGAATGAAGAAGGCGCTTATGACTCGGCTGATGATCCTTCTTTTATAACTCAGGTTCTTTATCTTCTTGTAATATGTGCTGTTTTTTGTCAACCATGACACCATTTCTGCTCTAGATATTCTTATATTGACTTCAATATCTCCGTTATTGCAGCTGCTCATGAAAGAACTGAAAGCTTTTAGGGAAGAGCAAACCTCTAAAATAAGTGGCATGGAGAAGAAGCTGGTAAACCTTATCTCTCATAATCTTTGGTCTTATGGTAACTTATCTATTCTATTCTAAAACCACTTCCTCATTGGTCTATGGCAGAGACTATATTAGACATCTTGGAAGAATGGCAAATTTTTTAAAGATTTTCTTTTTCTTTACATTTATGTTGGGAGGGGGACCCGGAAGGGAGAGCTGATGTTGGAATAAGAGCTGCAAACCAAAAAAAAAAATTTATTACCAAGAGATCAAGAGGTGATAAAAAGGAATTTCATAATAAAATCAGGACTGTCAGGACTTATTAGTATGTAGTCATCCCAACAAGATAAACAAATTCAGAAAGGAGCTTGAGATTCTGCTTCTTCTTTTAAAGTAGATGAAATCATGTTGTGTCTGTAGAAGTGATAATCTGACAGTTGTTGTGTTTTTCCCCTGTGTTATTTCCTTGTCTTCACATGGAATTAAGGCTAATGCAGAAGAAGAAATTAAGCTGTTAAAAAGTAGATGTTGGATGTTGGAGTCCACAAATCCTTCTCGTACACATGATGGTGAAAATGTGATTGAGTCAGACGATATAGTGAATAATGAGTCAATCATCCTAGCTGGAGGATATGACGGTGATTCATGGTTATCGGCCTTGGACTCGTACTCGCCTTTAAATGATGTTTTAAAGTCACTTAAGCCAATGAGTTCTGCTCGATCGTGTTTTGCAATTGCAAATTTGAGTGGAGAACTTTATGTATTTGGTGGCTTATCTGAAAGCATGTGGTATGACACAGGTAATGCCAGTAGTCCCTCCTTTCAGATACCCTCCTTAACGCTCCCCTCTCTCTCTTAATAAAGTTGATGATACTGATGCCACTCTATTCTTGTGAAGTTGAATCATATAACCTAGCTGATAATAAGTGGACTGCGCATCCTCGTTTGAATAAGAGAAATGGAAACTTATCTGGAGCTACTTTGAAGGACAAGATCTTTGCAATTGGCGGTGGAAATGGGATTGTAAGCTTTTCAGAAGTTGAAATGTATGATCCTCAAGTAGGTCGATGGATTCCTTCACGATCCATGTGGCAAAAGGTTAATTCTATTCCTTGCTTACATTTCAATGGTGATATTTTGAAGTTTAACGGCACAAAGAGCATGCGAAAAAAGAAGAAGCTGAAATTGGTGCTCAATTTTTCCCTAGTTAAAGTAAATTGCAATGAGACAGCTCTTTTCGGTTCAAAATCTTTGTTCTGACAAGAAGACTCATATGCATTACCCTTGGATGTTGTTCTCATCCTCTTAATTTATGTAGCAAGTCTTTAGTGAGGTCGTTTATCTTCATGTTTTCCATGGAGTTTCTTTTATCTGTTCTTGTTCAATCCTTTAGTAGCAGTCAGGTAATATGAAGAAATAAACAAGTGAGAAGACCTTGAAGCATTAAGGGAAATAATTGGTTAGAATTGCAAAATGAAATGATGTGTTGATTAGCAGTATTTTACTACAGTGGCCAAGTAATTCATCTCATTACTAGCTAACAAAGACAATATTTGTCTCTTTCTTGTCCTTGCCTACAGTCCAGGCTTCAACTTGCCTCTATTTTTTAGATTATGTTTCTCAAGTAATATCCATTTGTATCTCCTTTTACTTGTTACAAGTGCTAATATAACTCCTCTGAAATGATTGTCTACCATTCATACAGCGATTTGCTCTTGCAGCAGCAGAACTCAATGGTGCATTATATGCAGTTGGTGGATATGATGGAGTCAATTATTTGGCGTAAGTTATTGCTGAAATTGCTGCTTTTTTTTTTACTTATGATGTATTCACCAAAGGAGCTTGAAGTTTGAGCCTCTTTTTTCCAATCATTGAATTATGATTCTCTTAAATTTTTCCTGAGAAATGATAGTTGCTTGTAGTTCTCCAATCTGTGGTCCTTTAGTGCTAAAGTTGTTCTAACAGAAATCTTCAACTTCTTTTATTTAATTGAATAGGAAGATTATATTCATATGTAAAAGCAGTTGAGTGTTGTTTTTTTTAGATTTCTGTTGTGTTCTCTTGTAGCATCTTTCTCATTATCTATCACCTCAGGACTGCTGAAAGATTTGACCCCAGAGAACACGCTTGGACAAAAATTGAGAGTATGAGCACAAAGAGAGGATCTCATGTGTTGGTTCCTTTGAGGGAAAAGTTGTATGTTGACCTCTTCTAGCCTCTTTGGATTCTATATCTTTGGTCCCATGTTATGTCTTAAAGAATAGGAGATATGTACTGTCTGAAGAATCACTAGGTTCGAGGAGGGGAATTGAGCATAGTTCGCATCCTGTCCCATTTTTCTTCTTGTTATTTACTTCTAGCTTCATGGTTGCTCTTTAGATATGCACTTGGTGGCTATAATGGATCTCGAACAGTGCCAAGCATTGAGATATATGATCCCCGTCGTGGATCATGGATGATTGGGGAACCAATGAACTACTCAAGGGGGTATCCAGCTGCTGCTGTTCTAAACGAGTCCATTTATGTAATTGGAGGACAATCTAATAATGAAATAGTAGATATGGTACATAAGATTATTTATTTCATTTTTTTTCTATGCATAGCTTCCATTACATATGTTGTTCTATTAATCAATACTCCTCTTTGTAATTGCAGATTGAACGCTATAAGGAGGGTCAAGGTTGGCAAACAATCAACTCGAGGGTTGTCGGGAAAAGGGTCCTTTCCTCTGCTATAGTTTTGGAGGAAGATTGAACTCTGCATTCTAAAGAACTCTAGCTCTCTCTTCTTGTGGGTACCCTTTGTTCAACAAGGTCAATATCTGCTGTTTTGCTCTAATGAATAGACTTAATGCTTGAAAGCATCTTTAAACATTCCTTGACTTCTTTCCTCAACAGTAAATGGTCAAGCTTATAGCCAATGTATTGGTATAGTTTTTTAGTAGTATGGCTGTATCACAGACCATTTTCTGCAGCTTCTTTCTAAGGCAAAACCTATTCACAATACTTTATTGTTTTTGCATCATTAAATTTGTTGCCTAGCATATAAAGAATTGAGTTTTAGGAGAGTTTTGATGATTAAATACTTTATTCCTTTCTATCTGCTTATAATCACAGAACATTAAATGTTAAGAAGCAATAATGTCCAAAATGTTGAAAGAATTGTAAACCAGGGATTGCCTTTTGTGTGGATATATGTACTACTAAATTAGTTCTGGTTTGAGAAAAATCAGAGTTTGCATGAGCCATTGTGATATCATGGACCTTGAGAAAAAATTGAAAACTATGTCTCTCTTCACAACACAACACACACAAATAGACACATATGAACACGATTTTAAACTCTGAACAGAATGTGCCTACAGTAACTCAATGTGCACTTATCTTTTCAACTCCAAAAGAAAACACCAGAGTCTCTTGTGTATGTTTTTGCATCTCCTGGCACATTATCATCAATGACCATGGGGCCTGGGGGATTTCTCTCTGTTGACTGATCACATCAACTCCCAACATCACTGCGTCCCACGTTTGAGCCAAAAGAGGTTGAATTTCAACTGAATAGCAAAGTACAATCCTTCATGGACAGTTTTTCATAAAGGGTTGAAGCAGGCTAACAATCCAGGGTTTTGTCCACTCATTGTCAATCCTATTCTACTACTCTGTTTATACAAATTATTGATGAGGTGAAATTTTTAATATTTTTAATTAAATTTTATATTTCATAAAATTGAAATTGTATAAAATTATTAGTTAAATCAATCTCATAATTTCCAAATTAATTTTTACTCAAATCTTTAAAATTAAGAGCAATTATCCTGATTATTAAATGAATAGCAATATTATCTCATTTTGAGTAGTGAAAAGGTAAAATTAATTTTTTTTTCTCCTTATTTTGAAACAATCATTAGAGGGAAGGGTATTTTTAATCCATTTGGATAGTTGAAAAATATTTTTGAGTCAAAAATATAATAGCGAGAGCATTTTTAATTCAAAAATATAACCACAGATAAAATTTAATATATTTTTAATAGTTTAAGAATATTTTTTTACACATTTTTCAAAAATTAGAAAATAAAAAAAAATTGGCAATTGATCAAAATTCAAAGATAAAAAGAATTAGGGGATAATTTCTTCACGTGAATAGAGTTATTTCATATTTATACTAGCGAAACGTATTTAAACGGCTAAGTACACACAACAGGCCGGAGCCCTACTGGTATAAAAAGTGAAACTAAAGAAGTTGAGGGGTTTATTCAGTAAAAGAGAAAAAAAGGAAATGAAGCAAAGTGCAAAAGGCCAATACTTTAGGGTGCAAAACATAAATAACTCAACTTCTCTAGCAAAGCCCAATCTTTTTATTTGGTGGAGAAAACAGAAACGAATGCATTGTGGGAGATTCCAAGTTTTCGAGGGTTTTTACAGCGAGTCGAGTACAACTGAGAAAGAAGAAGAAAATGCCGTGCCTCAACATTTCCACGAACGTGAACTTGGAAGGAGTCGATACTTCCTCCGTACTTTCTGAAGCTACCTCCACTGTTGCCAAACTCATTGGCAAACCAGAGGCTGTATGTATACTTCTCCGTTCTTGTTTTGTTTGTATCGTATTTTTCAATTAAACAGGTAATAGATGTTTCATGTGTTTGTATTCTCTTTTCGGGTCTCATTTTTTGAGCCTTAAAGTGCCTTGGACAGTCACCCAGATGCACAGATGTTTCAATTATGTGTATAAGTCTTTGTGGGTCTCGTCCTTTAGGGATTTTGATTTTGTTTCATCTATGCTATTGGGGTACATAGAATTGATCTTTTTCTGTTCAATTGCAAAGTGACAAAATAAATCTGGAAAACAATGCTTATGCATGCAGCAAAAGATTGACTAGGTTTATAATACCAGTGTGATCACTACATGGGTTTTCAGTCTGAATTCCGATGTTGATTTCTTAAATGATATTTTTATATAGTAAAACCAAGTAATTTATCAAAAAGTAGAGAACTTCACCAAAATATGGTACTCTTCAAAATACACAGCAGGGATTTTATGTGTGCACCAAAAACTGAGAACAAAGGCTATTCTTCAATTGTACAAAGACATTTTTTATCCCTTCAAAAGCTCTCCTTTGTGTCTTCTTTTTACATGACACACATTGTGATTAGGAGGACAACATCCAATGTCCCATGTATTCTCTTCTTGCTTCTAAAAGCACAGCTATGGAGCACATCCTTTACTGATCCTGTTGCTTTGCGCTACATGCGAACCAATTCAATACTATCCATCACAATCATCTAGTCACCTGCCAAACAAGATGAGGTGATCCACATCTTTGCCTGAACATTTACTCAGAAAGAACAGGCTAACATATGCATTCCTCTTTTCCTCCTTAGGACATAAGAATAGTCCCCTTTGTTGACAACCAAGCTAGAGATACATCTTTTGAGTGCCCTAGAATCCAACTGATATGTGCAGGAAGCCTGACTTCCCTCACAACAGCTTGTAGTTGTGTGGCTTCATTGATAGAACTCCATCTCTGCTCGGCCTCCATCTACACAAACACAACGCTGACTATTGAATTAAAAATATTTATAGTTAAATGTATCTTAAAGATGTTCAGGAAAACCACATATAAAAGAAAAATCTGATTGCCTCACAAATGTAGTAGAAATTTTACATGCTTAAATGTTACCTAAATAGTACTCCCTCTGTTTCTTTTTACATGAAGAATACATTCTTCCCTTGTTGGTCTGCCAAAAGAATGAGACCATCTTATATTTGAAAGCTCCTTAACTTTAAACTTTCCGTTTTTACCCATTATGAGTTTTTTCTACAAGTTTTAAGGGTACTTTTGGTATGTGCCAATAATCTTTCTCAAACTTCGTTGATAGTTGAATATTGCCTCCATGTATATTGAAATAGAGAGAGTAATATAAATCACAACATTTTCTGCTTAAAAATAATTTTAAAATGTTTGGACAAAAATCATAGTAATGAAAAATATATTTGAATCTCAAACCATTTTTTCGAGATAACTGGAGTGGAAAGGATTATAATCAAGTTCATGAGGAAAATGAAGTATGAGGTGGCTCTCATTTTCCCTATGAACTTGCGAGTGTTTTATTTTTAAACTTATCACAAAAGAAAAGTTCGAGATAGCAATGCTCGTTGCTTGAGCTAAGACTGTATATCATGCTGTAGTGAAGCTATGGAAGAGTGAAATATGTTCATACTCATGAACTTTTGTGTTTAAGCGATTAAGGAATGAGATTTGTCTACTTTTCGAACTATAAGACTTCTAAATGTTGGTAATGAGTAGTTTCTCTCTTTTTGTTTGGGATAATGAAGTTTTTAACTTCAGGTCTCACCCTCCTTTCTTAACAGCACTTTGGATCTTAATGTATTAGCCTCAATGCACCTAGAGGAGCTGTATCTTGTACGGCTAATTGCTACTTACTCTGATTAAGACGTCATGTTTTGACACAATGCGCTTTTGATAGTTGCTTGGGATCATTTACCAACGTTTGACTCCAGTTTCACGATTGTTACTACTGCTAACCTGCGACATTTTGTTCACTTTCACATCTGTCTTATAAAATGAAAATCAAGATGACAAAGGGAGACCTCATATCAAGAATGAGAAAAATACATATCCACTGAGTTTTGACCTGTGTGCCAACTTGACATCGGGGATTTATCTGCTTAAAAAAACAAAGAACAAGTAAATATTTACAATATGCTATATACTCCTACTTTGGATCCATTATTTGGGAAGGAAAAGATTGAACGGAAACATGAGTAGCATAGAAAAGTTTGACTTTAAAATGCATATTTCTTTCTTGACGTTTATTGTCGGTCAATATCGTTATTGTGTTGATCAGTTCGACAGAATAATATGGAAAGGAAAGGAATAGAAGAACGAAATGTGCATTTTTTTCCATTCTCAAAAAACTGAAATACACATTTCGTTCTTCTCTATTCCTTTCCTTTCCGTATTGTTCCATCAAACCGATTAACCCAATAGTGAAATTGACCAACTATAAACTTCAAGAACCCCAAAAATCAGAATATGGAGATAATGAAAGGTGATATTACAGGAAACAGGCCAGCAAATTTTTGGTCTAGAGGTGAGGCCAAGGACAAGGATTGGAATATGAGCTATTGAGCAAGAAGGATGAGTGTTGTTTTGCTGCTGTTACTCAAACCTTTAGAATTTTTCTAGGAAAGGAGAGTTTTTGCCTAGGGTTGCTGGTTGCTTTAGGTAGCAGGGGAGGTTTTAGAATTTTTTTGGAAAAAAAAAACAAAAAAGAGAAAGAAACGGAAAAGGGAAGTGGGCAGTGTGGAGAAGAGGAACTGATGTTGCCAAAATTGGTCCCAAGTAATCAAAGTTGGCTTTTAGTTCTTTTAACCCTTCAAATTTGTGATAATACTGATGATAAGCTGGCCTCTTTTGGTCTTTCCACCTTGATTGTCTATGTCTTCTTGAACTTAAGATCTTTTGACTTGTAAAGACAAATTTGCTCATAAAATAAACAGTTTAACTTATGTGGACTAAAAGGTCTGTATTGTGCTTTGTTCAAAGTCTTGGGCTATTTGTCAGTTTTGGAGCTGAGAGATTTTCTTAAAGAATATATCGTATATGTATGTTATGTGCATGCAGCTGAAATGATAATGGATTTTGATTGGACTTAAGGCAGCAGTAAATTAACCTTTATTATGGTAACTTTTTGAAATGGCCAATGATGTTTTTAAGGCAATTCTGCCCCTGAAGAATTGGCTCTGGAAAGTCTACACAGGGTTAGACTTTGCAGTTAAGGTTCTGAAAGCTATTAGCTTTACAAGATAATCAGTCTCTGACTTGATGAATTCAGAAGTCTCTCTAAGTAGAAAGTAATTGCCTATTTGTAGAAAATGCATTAGCTGATGAGCATTTTAGCAAGTAGGTTCACCCAACAGTCAACACATTTTGCCTTTGCCTTTTTATCTCTCTTGAGAAGTTCAATTGACGTGTTTTGTCATCCTTTTTGTTTGGTTGGTTTCTCTGTAGTACATTAAGATTGCTTTCATTGTGCAGTATGTCATGATTGTGTTGAAGGGATCTGTTCCCATGTCTTTTGGGGGTACAGAACAACCCGCTGCCTATGCCGAGTTGGTCTCCATTGGGGGCTTAAATGCTGATGTTAACAAGAAGCTCAGTGCTGCAATTGCAGACATACTTGAAACCAAATTGTCTATCCCCAAATCTCGATTTTTCCTCAAATTCTATGATACTAAGGTATGTGCTTGGCTTCTTAATCTATCAAGGATGAGTAAATTCCCCGCATATCTCTCATTGCATTCTTCCTGTTTGTTTAGGCCCATCAAAGTCAAGAATATGCACAATGTCTGCATGCTTTACACCAGTACTAGATCATGTAAATAAACTTTCACTGTTTAAGAACACCAGAAGTTTTTGTACTTTTCCGATTCCTTAAGTATTTGTGAACATAATGTTCTACTTTAGGAGTGTCGGTCATATAAGTATTTTGTCCTTTTAAACCTGACGAAACTGATGACTGCTGCTCTATTTTGCAGGGTTCCTTCTTTGGCTGGAATGGATCTACCTTCTGAATTTCTATTTCATTCCACAATTGGCCATCTATGAGCCACTTATGAACTGTATGTATGTGGTTGGATCTGTATCTGCCAAGTAACTTGATATTATATCTTTCTTGGTAGTACTTGGAATGATGAATGTCTGGTCCTTATTATATTTCTAAGCCCTTGATGTGATCATGGAACCGTTGTGTTGAATAAGGAGGCTTGACCATCAGCACTCTTATGCAATGACATGATATCATTTAAGGAATAAGTTGCATTCTTGGAACTAAAGTGATTTGTATGGTCATTGCTGAGATCATTTTGTCCGCGTAAGATGCTCACACGAGTTCAAGTTCTTGTTTCATCCTTTTTTCCCTTATTTCTCTGCTCCATATTTGTTGCATGCCTAACTGAAGATTGTCAGTAGCTCGGTCATTAGCAGAATCGTTTCACATATTTTCACCATCTTAGTATTGTCTTATGCCTTAGTTAAGCTTGGTCTTTCAATCAAATGGCTCGTAATTATCTATTCGAGATTACACACAATTAAGCTCCCTTAGTATTGGAAGTAGCTGCTAATTCTTACTCTAACAACTAAATGCGATGGAGGTATACATTTTTTTCCTGCTGAAATAGAGAACAAAATATAGAATTCTGGATGCTGCAAAATCAAGAACAATTTAATTGTTGCTTTCTTTTTCTTTATTTTTGTACATTGAAAAATAAGTAGTTCTCTTACACTTTGTTTAGATCGTAGCTATCATGGTTTCATAATGTACAGTACCGTATTGTAAATATAAAGTTTGGATAGACTGTATTGTTTGCTGTTGTTTAATAACATTTTTATTATTTGATTTGATTGTATCATACTGTTTTGTAATTGGTAAGTTTACTAAAATGCTTAATTTTTATATATGTTAAATTTATCATGAATTATTACTAATAAAATATTTAAGACAATATTCTTTATGCTAATTTCTCACAAATTAAGCCTTGTAAATTTGTAAATATATTAAGTTGTTAAGTTTTTGTAAATTCTAAACAAATTAATAAAAGAGCAGATTAAAATAACTAGGAGACTCATTTTTTTTTCTTTACTACTTTCGCAATTATCTTTTTTTGGTTAAAGTTTACAGCAACTGATTGGATAGGGTAGATGTCAATTGGTGCCTTTAATTTTATCAATTGAATTAATAGTCATCCAAAGGCTTTTCTTGAAGTTTTTAACAATATTCTCCAGTCATGTAATATTAAATAATTTACTCATCTCCTTAAATTAGTAAACAAATGTATTCAAAAAATTAATAAATCAGTAAACCAAAACCATAGCAGCTTTGTTATTTTATACTAAATTATTCCAGATGTTTTTCTACTAAGAAATTAAGTGACAATTGTTCTGTATAAATTGAAATATGGATAACTAATTTTTCCACCAAAAGAATTAATTAAATCAACTTACATAAACAACGTCAACCTCTAACACTTTGTCTGGATGGTTGTTTCATAATATATCGTATTATATTATATTGTATTTGTACTATATTATTTTAATATTTTAGATAGATTATATATTTTCTGTTATTATATAATTTTACATATCAATAATTTAAAAGACAAATCTACAAGATAAATAGAATATGAGTTAGAACTATCGTAATAAACCTAAGAAAAAGGATCAAATTTATTTTTTTATTTTAATTTAATAACTAATTTTATTTTTCATCAGCTCGAGAAGATGCTGGAACTGAAGTAGAGTGAGATTGATGGCTTTGTCAAGAAAGTTGAATTGCTGGAATATAAGATGGCTGTCCTTTCTCATCAATTTGTTTCATCGACTCTTGTTGGAAATGGAAGTTGTGGAGCTGAGACGCTTGAATTAGGAGCTTCAGCTTCAGAAAAGAGATAATTCTTGTAATCTTTCTTTCACGTAGTTTGGAAGAATATGGGATTTATTTATTTGAGTAGATGACTTAGAAATTTGCGTTCATTTTAATTGAGTTGGATTGAGGTAAGCGGGTTATATTATGGATTTTATTTTTTAAAACGGGTAATTTGATGTGATTTGAGGACTTTGGCTAAATGAGGGGTAGAAGTGAAAGGTTTGGTGATGGCAAAGATAAATATATTCTTATAATATGACGGTGGCTAAAATTAGCTATTAAATTAAAATAAAGAGGTAAATTAACTCTTTTCCCAAAAACCTACAAAAAAAGTAGGGTACAACCTACAAAGCTATTACAAAAAGGTAAGATAAATGATAAATTAAAATTCTCAAATAAATGTATCCACGCGATCACACCAAATAGGTTGTTACATAAAATGACACTCTTCATCATTACGTAATAATAAATTTATCAGTATAATATAATAAAACTTAAATAACAATTAACAACATCAATAACAATATACCCAGTGTTGTTCTAAAAAAAGGGGTCTGGGGGAGGGTATAGTATATGTAGATCTTAGGTCTGGGGGAGGGTACAGTATACGTAGATCTTACCCCTACTTAGAGGCAAAGAGACTGTTTCAAAATACGTCCTTGATTCAAGGATAAACAAATCAAAATAATTCAAAAAAAGAAGAAGCGGATGAAACAAAGCATGTCAAAAATTAATTAAAGCAAAAAAAAATAAAATACAAGCAACAGCAAATCAAAAATCTAATGGGAAGACATTACACATAATAGTACTATGACTATTAATACGGACATATTAGATAAACAATACTCTATTCCATACTAACTTATTACCCTGATTTTAGTCCTCCGCAACCTCGTATTTAGAATCATATCCTCAATAAACTAAAATTATAATATACTTTATCTAATCACTTCTTTTCATGACTACTTCTTAGATCTATCTTTACCGTTTCTGAAATCATTTCTTCCAATATAAATATTATATTTAAATTACTAATACCATACACAACAATAACCATCCAAACAAGCTGTAAATTTCCTGTCAAAATTAAAAGACAAAATCGGAGAAAAAGAAAAATCGAGTTAATTTTTTGTATATAGGAGCCAGATACCGGTGAATAAAGAAATTCTTCGTTGAGAAGCTTAGATCCACCGACGAAAATTGGATCTCCTTTCTCCATCAGTCAAAAACTCCATTAACCGTACAAATTAAGCAAATCCCTAATTTTTCTGCTATAAATCGATCACCAAACAAAACTTCTCCTCGATTCTCTGCATTTTCAGTTTTTCTCACAACCCCCAACCATGGCCGCCGTTTCGTCCCCAGCAGTTCTTCCAATTTCTAACCCTCAAACCACCGTCGCCACCGCCGACACCCAACAAACCATTAACGGTGTGGGTCCTACGCCTGCTCTACGTTCATTCATCAACCGCATCTCTGACACTGTCCAAGGTGGCCTTTCCAATCGCCGTCCTTGGGCTGAACTTGTTGATCGTTCCGCCTTCTCTAAACCCGAATCCGTTTCCGATGCTACCCTCCGTATCCGCAAAAACTACTCCTATTTCCGTACCAATTACCTCACCCTCCTCGCCCTTGTCCTCGCTTTCTCTCTCATCACCAACCCATTTTCCCTTATTCTTCTTACCGGTCTCCTCGCCGCTTGGCTTTTTCTTTACCTTTTCCGTCCATCGGATCCGCCTTTGGTCCTATTTGGTCGGCAGTTTTCTGAAAGGGAGACGCTTGGGATTCTTATTGTTTCCACCGTCGTTGTGATTTTCCTCACCAGTGTTGGATCGGTTCTTGTTTCCGCTTTGATGATTGGTCTTGCAATCGTGTGTACACATGCTGCTTTTAGGGTTCCTGAAGATCTTTTCCTTGATGAGCAGGAATCTCCGGCAAATGGGTTACTCTCTTTCCTGGCCCCCGCATCCGGCCCCGCCGTTTCCGCTAGAGTTTGAGTCTACGACGCCGTAATGGGGTCCAAGGAGATCGATAGCAGTAATATTCACCTTATTGTTATGAAGGTATGGAAACTTAGTAGATAAGAGAACAATCAATTTGGAATTTTTTCTGGAAATGTATAATCAGGATCTGTGCTGGTTGATTTTTTTTCTTTCTGTAATTTAAATCATTGATTGATTCATTTCTTATTGTTCGTTTTTGGTTGATAATACATTAGTTTTAGTTGGGAGTATCCTTGCTTTCTTCGTATCTTTAACATAGAGTTCATATTTGAGCTCTGGAAATAAATTTCTATAGTTGAGCTTCAAAGTTTTCCCACTTTAGCCGTTTATTTTTAGTTTTCTACGACAGTTGTGATGAAAGCGAACTTTTATTACTATTCTTTTTCATCTTGTTATTTACCAATAGCTTTCGTAAGAATACGGACCTCATGTATTAGTGTAACAATGTATTTTGCTAATATTATAAGATTTGACACAATATTTTTAATTAATCTCTTAATAAGATATAGTTCTTTTCTATCAAGAGATAATGAAAAAAATAAACACATATTGTGGTATTTAAAAGAAATTATTGGTATGGACTTATTTTATTTTAATAATTGCCATCAGGATCTTGTTTGGTTACACGGTGATTCACATAAAACTTGATCTCAACCAAACTACGTATTCATATGTGAGGTCCTGCTATGCCTTAGTGATCTACGAAACAATCTATTATAGCGTATATGAACATAATGCTATTACGCATAGCACAATTAAAGAGAGAATTCGTAAAAGAAGATTGAACAAAACGTATCATCAAATCTTTTCTTCACACATGATCTCCAAAAGAAAGGTGATATCAGCGTGCAACAAATTTGTTTGAGTGATAATATGATTGATTTGTTCACACAGGATTAGGATGCGAAAGTTTAATTTTTTGAATTGGTGTTCTCATTCATGTTTATCCATATAAAGGGGAGTGAGAGCATTATAAATATATTTGTATTACAGTGAATATCTTTTTTTCCTTAAAAATAAATAAATTTTATTCATTGTATATTATTTCTTAAAAGAAATACAAAATCTCCTTTTTTAAATAATATATTTTTTTGTTTTATTATTTTATAGCAGTTGTTTTTATCTTTTTTGCAAGTATACAGGGAAGGGGAAGGGGCTAATGGCAAAAAAAATCATAAGATTGGAAAAGCCCTCATTAATAAATTGAAATTTATTTCGAAAATTAAGAGATTATATCGTATAGGATAAAAATAGGCTTGATATGTGGATTAGCTAAAATGAAAATACAAGTCTCATGAGATTAAAAAAAATTATGAAGATTTAAGAATAAGACACAGTCAACATTTTGGAGTAAACAGAGATTGACGGAGAAAAGGAATCGAACATGAACGAGGGAATCGAAGGAAAGAGTAGATAAGAGCAAAAGCCAAACAGTCATACTGGAATCATCGACATACATTACTCTATCATCATTAAATATAATTTATTCCTCATTAAAGTCATTTTAATACGCAATGAATGTCAGATATTAAGACCGTAAACACATTAAGTCCCGTACAAAGGCCTGCATATGTATCACAAAGGCCATCCGGAAACACACAGGATAATGTACTCTCTGTTTCAAGCATATCACTTTTATTCTTTATTCTTATTTAACAAGCAAGTTCACAATTCATCAAGGACATCGTCCAGAGTTTAAGCCACCTGACTATTTCTTTGCTTGTTTTAAGTTTATCTATTTCATTTCTATTTAATTTAATTTATTTTGCCAAAGTCAACTTCATATCTTTATTAGTTCGCTGTAAATTTAATTGTATCTTATTTTAAGGGTAAACAAATTGGCGCCTATCATGGAACTAAGGATAATTGAGATTAGTTTTGTCTTATTTATTATTAACAAAATTAACACTTTGCAAAAAGGTATTTCATGTTCACAAGATCAATTTCAAACAATAACTGAAACAAAAAATGCCGAGCCATTGAATGTTGACAAAAAATGCTCCTGAACGGATTCGCCAACTTAGAAACTGATCCGGTGGATGTCAACATCCTAGTGGCAAACGAATTATAAATTTCTCCGCAGGCTTCTCATCGCTCAGAAAGGTCGGAGACTCAAAGTGATGACGTTGGTGACCCGAACACAGTGAGAGTGACTAGAACAGATTTGGCAAAAAAATTCTCGATAATGGAAAATCAGAAAAGGCGACCATGAAATTACAAAGAAAAGAAAGAATGGAGCCAGCATCGGTACGAGATGAATTATTTAATAACACCAGAATAGAGGCTCGTGGAGAAAATAATAAAAAATCGAGCGAAAAGCAGTTATTTAATTAAACTAATGAAGTGTCTTCACGCGTTGACCAGTCGCCTAGATCAGAATGAGCAAGAATTCAACATTTGGATAGATCAAATTCTTGAAAGCCCCACTAGTTTTGAAGGGATCAGACTCAAGAAAATATGTGCAGCCCCGTTTTCACCCAGCGCAGCTCCAAAGCTAATCCCGAAGAGATTCAAGATGCTGAACATCTCAAAATATGATGGAAAAAAAAGATCCATAGGAGCACGTAATCACATACACATGCACAGTAAAAGAAAACAACATGCAGCTAGACAAAATTGAACCAGTGTTGCTAAAGAAGTTCGGCAAAACATTGTCCAAAGAGCTAATGACATGGTATTTTTTATTACCCGAACACTCTATTAACTCTTTGAAATGGTTGTAGATGCGTTCGTAAAAGCACATGTCAGAGCAAGCAAGGAAGGTGGACATCTTCACAAAAGCCCAAGACAACTCAAAACTCTTGAAAAAATTCATGTTATGATTTCAAAGAAAGAGAATGTTGCTACCGCCAGTACAAAATGAGTGGCAGCGGAAGCTTTCACCAAAGGACTCAACACGAGAACCTCAAGTACGTTACTAAAATTGAATGAAAACTTACGAACTACTTGGGTGGATGTGCATAACAGGTGCAAGTCAAAAATTTAAGTAGAGGAAGATCAATCAGTATCATTGGCAGCTTCCGGTTTGATTGGATTAAAATTATCAAGAAAGAACTTTAATCATGATGTAAGACCATCAAAGGAAAAGTATCAGCTTTACATCCCAACAGAAAGAAATCTAGACTAAACAGAATGTGGACGAAATTGTCAATTTTATCAACCAGCAGAAACATCAAGATCGGACATATGCAGTAATCGCACACAGAACAATAGAAGCATCCCGAACAAATATTCTTTTACTCCATCAACAACAAGTGTAAGCAACATTGGACCCCTAAGATTATCTAAATATTGCTTCAACATAAATTTAGTCGAGTCAGTGGCAACCATTAGACATATCAAGGATGCAAAGTAGCCAAGACCTATCAGGTTTGATCCAAATCAAAGAGACCCTAATTTAATATGCAAATTTCATGGAACGTACAAACACAGAATAGGGGATTGTCACCATCTGCGAGAAGAGGTGGTCAGGTTGCTAAAAGAAGGACATTTAACAGAGTTTCTAAGTGGCCGGGGCTAAAAGAAACTATGGTAGCAGCAAAGATACAAAAGCACCAACCAAACCAACAATGTCGGATCCTGTAGTTAACATGATTGTATGCGGATCAGGAGTCGACGAATTTGTTTTCACCGCAACTAAAGAGACAATAGTAACTCTGACCAGAGGAAAAAGGCTACGAGAAGAACCAAAAGATAAAGAGATCATCAGTTTTAAGGATGAGGATTTGGAAGGCACCACACAGCCTCACAACTACGTACTAATAATTTCTGTTAATATTAAACATTTTCAGATAAAATATGTGTTGATTGATTTAGATAGCTCAGTCAATGTGATTCGGTGGAGGGTTATTAAGCAAATGGGTGTCACGACCCAAGCATGGATCCCGGATATAACACGGGACTTAGAATCACGAGTGACTCCAGGCTAACCCATGACACATGCATAACAAAATCATGAGCATATGACTATGCAAAAATCAATCATAATATAAAGCGTAAGTGGAAGTCTAAGATATCATAAAACGTCAAAACTGAGACAATAAGTCAAACAACTGGATATTTATACATCATAGTCTGAAAAGCCTCTAAAACATAAGACAAGCTGATAGGAAAAACCCCCAACTAACTCTGCTAAGTATGTAACTGAAAAGACATAAAAAAGACATAAGCCAAAAACTGATGCCCTCGGATGATGAGGACTCACCAAGAGCTGGGCTAAACCGGAGCAAATGTGAGGCTAACGATGGGGCTAAGACTGATCACCCAAACCTATATCATGAGATAATATAGCACAAAAGTATATGATCAGTACTTTGAATGTACTGAGTACGTAGGATAAGTAAAACATGGTAATAAAATGATATTCTGAAATTGTGAGTACAAGATAAGCTAAAACATGACTTTCTGATCGTAAACTGAGTCTAATGGCTCAAGGTTTTCAAAATTGAATCTTAAAGTTGGATGACGAGTCCAAAGTATGTAGGAAGATTCACTCGTACACTATCAAACTATAGTATAGTTTATGGTATCGTCCCACAGAGTTGGAAAATCTATGCTACAGACTTGTAATATTTTGACTACTATTTGAGAGAACCAAATTGATGAGATGAGAGTAATGTGTTAAATTTATAAATTGCCTAGACAAAATAAATAACTTTTGGGAGTATATCTTAAAAGGAGGAGTTGGGAATCATTGAATTCATTTATATATTTATTACAACAAAATTCTTATTTCAATAAATTCTAAAAGACTGTAGGCATGACTTACTTGACTTGATTTGTGTTTACGAGGATTAAAGACCCCTTTCAATTAGTTCTTAAATTAATAAACTTATTTGAAATAATTCCTCCGCGAAAATTAGAATTGAAAGAAATAAGATATAGATCTCTTAAATCAATAAACTTATTTGAGACGGTCCCTATGTGAGAATTACAAATGAAAAAAATAAGTTAAAGATTTAAAATCTAAGAGCTCACTTGAATTAGTCCTTCTGCAAGATTAGGATTAAAAGAGGTAAGTTTAAAGATTTCGAATAATGGATCACTAAAACTTATTATTACTGTTATATTTTATGCTATAATATAGTAAATTAATTTTCCCTTATTAGAAGATCAAATTAATATAACTATAATTGTAACGTTAAATATACTAAGTAACGATAATATTTAGTGAAAATATTCCAATATCAAGTATATAGCTTTTAAAAAGTATCAAGACAAGAAGATCTAAAATAAGGATAAACATCATAATATTACACCAAATTTCTTCAACTATTCCAAAAAAAAGAGATTGCTCCATTATGGAGTTAGAAGAAAAAATTGTGAATTTTATTAAACTAGAAATATTGAAAAGAGTTGAAGAAATATTACAAGAGATAGAAAAGGGAAAGAGACCAAAGAGTCAACACTTTTTCTTGCAAATTATTGGATGATTTTTAATTAAAGTTGCCTCTGTTTATAGAAAAATATAGTGTCTCTCCTATGAATGCATTTCTTGAAGTAGTTAGGAAAGTGGTGATCACAATCGTAGATTCTTCAACTTCTTTTTTGATGGAAACTCTTGATGGATGTAAGTATGAAGGTAATTTTCACAATCATGGATTTATGAAATTCTTTCTTATTTCTTTGAAAATCTGTTTTTTCTCTATTAATCCCTTGTAATCTTCGTCTTATGAAATTTGTCAGAAAATATGCGAGAACGGGATAAAATTATTCATGTTTTATTTAAAAATTTATTATTTTTATATACTAAATTACATGAATAATATATTCATCAAAGTCCTCCATACTTGAATTGTATCTTGTCCTCGAGATTAAAAAAAAATACTAGTGTCAAAATTTCATGATCTTTGTAGGATAGAAAATTTATTCAAAAATAAATTTCTTTCATGATTCTCAGTGTAATTAAACTTTATAAGTTCACCAAATTTTTTTCTTATTTCTCAAATTTTCTTTGATCAGGTAGGACGTGCTTTCTTCTTCCTTCGAATATTTTAGAATCAATAAATTTATGATCACGTATTTGTTTGGTATCAGCTTTGTCCATAGGCTTGCTCCTTATATTTCTCTTCACTAATTTAGATTGACACTATTATCTGAAATCATTTTAGAACTTTTATTGACTTGTAATGTTAGGCTTATAAGATAAGAATCTTTTAATAGTGACTTGTCTTCCTTAAGCTTAGAGCACTTTTTTTTATAACTAAATCAATATTTTCTCCATTTGATAATATTTTCCTTATTTTTCTTTCTCCATTTGTGAAAAAATTATAATTTTCATAGTATTTTTTTAATTTTAAAAAAAATTATTGCTCATGTATAGTTGGAAGAAATAATAGATAAAAAAATTATTGCTCGTGTATAGTTGGAAGAAATAATAGATCTTTGAATATATATATTGATAGAAAATTATGGTGTCAAAAAATATTATGGCTCGAAGAAGGATTCTAAGAGGGAAAATATGTATATTTAGGTTGAAATAAAGAGGCTAAAATTGTCTATTAAAGAAGGTCTAATTTCATTTTTCAAAGATAAGTGTCATTCATTATTTCGCTTTGAAAAACATTAAGAGAAAATTCTGGCCAAATTTATTGATTCCAACGATTTGGTGATCATAACTCTTCTCAATTCTAATTATTTTTTAAGTTGAAGATGCTTGCTCTTCCCTTTACAAAGTCAAAAATCGTAGATATAGAGATCATAGGTTGAAGATAGAAAGAAACAATTTTGAACATAATGTAAAGAATTTATTTTGTTAAATAAAGACCTACAATACAACTATGTTTAAAGAGGAATATATAATATTTATAAGCAGTGTAAAAATATTTTTCACTTTCAAATTTATAACTGCAAAAGAAAGCTTGAAAGAAACTGCGGCCACACACTTTATATGTGCCATGAGTAAACTATTTATATATGTGTGTGTATATATATTTATTTATTTATTTAATTAATTTTTTAAAAAAAATATATTTTCATCAGCACTAATGTTAGTGTTGCTTTGATGGATGTGTCAACTTGCCATTCTAAAATAGGAATATAATTAGATGAGTGATTCAACAAAGATAAAATAGAGAGAATAACCAAAGTGGTATAAAGTTGTTAGTTAACTCGGAAAAACGCAGGAGGAAGGTACTATATAACACAAACCAAGACTTCTAAATGCATAAGATATTTTTTCTTCTTATTTTCTTATTTCTGTAGGACATCTTTATCATTTGCTATAACCAAAATAGTTAATGTTGATGGAAACTTATGAAGAAATTTTATATATATATATATATATATCATATCATTTGAGAAATTTACCATATGCAGAAGGCTAGTTATTCACAAGATAAAAAACAGATGGTTAATATATTTGGCTTTGTTTGTTTACCGATTTCTTGAAATCAGAGGTTTCATTAACCTGCATATGTTAAGTAGATAAATTGAAATCTAAAAAATCAAGCATGAAGTTAATAAAAATAAGACATACTTAATATTCACATAACATTTACATTTTAGTTTCATCAAAAGTTACCTGTCAATCTTTCTATCTAGTGCATTAGACATCAAATATATATATTAAGCAGATATTAAGAAGAACTCGAGTCATATATAATCTACACAAACACAGTTAGATTAAGTCCAAAGTCCTCCCCACACTTGAGCTTTTCATTCTTCCAGATGAAAATTGCTTTTTTAAACGAGTCCTCCCACTCCACCTCTACCATTTTCATCATCTCCATAGGGATTTGAGAAAAGTATTTTCATTTATTCATCCAATGAATATTCTGGTTGTGCAACATCTTTTTCTTTTTCGCGCACTTTCCGTGATCTTTTTGCACTCCATAAAATTTCATATTATAGTTTTCAAAGGAGTCATTCAAATATGTGAAACAATCATAATTGTTGCTTCTCTCAGGTACATCAGATATCATTACTGCTTTTAAAGCTGAAAATTGATGTTGTTGGTGTACTTCAGCTATATCCACGTCGAGCTGAGGTTACTGATATATTACTGCTAGATTCGAATCAGATTGAGGCTACCGGTGTATTTCTACCATATCCAGATCAAAATCAAGTTGTTAATGTATTACTGCTAGATCCCAATAAGGTTGAGAATACTGGAATATTTTATCTATATTCGGATCAACTAATTGAAATGGGTCAACACCCATCTGCATTTTATTTCCCAATTTTTTCCCATGTCGTTTATATAAGTAGCCAACACCCAACTAATTATGGTCATATATTTCATATCTTGCATCTGAATATTCTCAATTCTATTTGACTTCCTTATCAATGTTAGCATTCTCTGCTCCAGCCCAACCAACCCTTCTTCCAACTAGCCAATTTGTTCTGCATTCTTTCCGACAATGACTTTTATTTCCTCCAATGACTGCCCCAACACCTCTGTGTTATGAGGCCTCTTTTCAGCCCTTAGTCATTTCTTAAACATTGGTTCCTCCTCTCCAACTTTCTTCTTAGACCCTTAATTTTCTTTATTTTGTCAAAGAAAGTCCTACTAATTTCCTTGTATGATTCAAATGGTGTTACTCCGGGATATTGTAGGACTCTTAGATTTGGTAGAACTCTTGCCTCAATAACTAAACGAGTGATGGTGGATGGGAATCAAATACTGTTTTTGCTATGCTTCTCAAAACGACAGTATCTGATAATTTTATTAATCACCTTCCCAATATTCAAAGGCATTTTATTATAGAGAACATGAGTCAGTATAAGTCTTTTACATAGACGCGGAACCAGTACTTGGTCGAAGTCTACTATTCACAAAAGCTTAAAGTGGTCTAGATTTGTAAAACAAATTTATTCCATAAAGATTTTCTTTTACTGCATCAGACTTATAAGACCAATTTGCTTCAAAAGGACATGATACATATTTAACTAAATTCAAATCTGGAGCTAATAAAGAAGTTTTATGTTACCTGATCATCAACATTAAGAAGATTATAGATACCATTTATGTCTTTAGCTGAGAAATCCACTCTTCGTCCTCTAACAATAGAGAAATTGCCAGATTTGTCAATATTTTTGTAAAATTTCATTACCAGCTCTACAGAATATTCACATGGTTATTTAACAAACTCCTTTCACTCATAATTGTTACTGATGTCCTATATAAACTTGTCCCAATCTCCATTATCTGCATCAAAAAATATTCCTCTCTCATGAATTAAATTTTTAAATTTTTTTGTCCAATCATCAAGGGTGAGAGAAGAAGAAGCATGAACAATACGTTTTGGAGGCATTTTGAGATGGGAAAAATAGAAAAGTGGAGAAATTTAGAGAATGCTTGAGAGGAAACTAAGATAAGAAAGAGAACAGAGATGATAAAGTATGGCAGGAAAGATGAACTAATTTGCTCAAAGAGAAGTGAAAAGTTAATTATTTCACGCCTGATCTCTTCTTTTATAGAAAAATTGATTTTTGGTGAATTATTTTTTTGGCTAAAGTATTTTTGGTTTGATGGATATGAAGCTGAATTTTGATTTTAAACAAAAAAAGGGTGGGTTTCATTTAAGATTTGAACTAGGGGGTGTGAGTTTACAAGAAAAGACCATAAAAAAGGGGTTAGGTTCTGCAGAAGTACAAGTACATGTAAAATTGACCCATTAATGTACTTATCTTTGTAAACATATGTATATCTCTCTCCCCTTTCTTTCCCTTTTTTTAATGGCAATGCATTCCTCGAAAGCTATGGATGCACAAATATTTTTTTTTTTAAATTGCACTCTATAAAAATAGAACATTAGTTATATATATGTACTCAATTCTATTTATATATGATTATCAAATATATATATATTTTTTCCTTATCAATTGGTTAAACAATAAATAGAAGAAAATTTATACTGGATTTGTGAGGTTCCATTGCTTCACCCTCAATGGCTATGGGTTGGAAGTAGTAGTTCTGAGTTTAATGTCGTCAGCTCAACTTATTAACTATTTGATTCATCAGTCAATCAGAGTCACTGATGATTGTTTCTCATATCGTCCTCCAAAATACAGTTACCTTAAACTTGTTTCCACCTTTGGCATGTTGGATTTCAATAGCTCCATATGAAGTGACATTTGTAACGCTATAGGGATCTGTCCACCTGAATTTTAATTTTCCTGAAAATAACCTAAGTCTGCTATTGTAAAAAAGTACCAAGTCTCCAATTTTGAAACTCTTTGATCTGATCAATTTGTCATGTCACTTTTTTATTTTTTCTTTAAAAACTCTGGTGTTTTCGTAGGCTTCCAACCTCAATACTTCTAATTGATTAACTTGGAGAAATCTATTGTTTCTAGTAGAGGTTAATTCAAAATTCAGTGCTCTTAATATCCAAAAGGCTTTCTGTTCTAATTCAACAGGTAAATAATAAGCTTTTCCGAAGACTAATTTATACGGGGATGTTTCAATTGGTGTTTTAAAATCCATTTGGCATGCCCATAAAGTATCATCAAATTTTAAAGCTCAATCTTTTCTTGAGATTCCAACAAACTCAATAAAAGATGACAACACGAACGAGGCATAACCGATAAGATTTATACGGATTCGATAGTAGAAATTCTGAGACAACAACCTATCGACATTAACACAACACAACCTAGATAACCAAGAAAACTACAAAAGAAATCTTACCAAACAGCAGCTTCACGAAACAGCCACCAAAACACCGAAGAAAGGCACTAAAATGCAAGTTACACGCAATTTTCGACTTTCTGACATCACTTGAGAGAGGTTCTGGATATGAAAAATTCTGAAAAATGAAGAAATAAGGCAACCAAATCACCAAGGGGATTTTTATAGTCCTCCACCGCCATAGACCTTTGTGACGTGCGTTCTTGTGCGGTTTGCAAAAACGCGAATATCTCTACTTTGAAGTCGAATTGACGAACAGTTTGATGCACTGGAAACTAGACTCATAGAACTTTAATTTGATAGGTCGAACACCCCCTAATTCCTTATACATTGGGAGAAAATTTTCAAGATATTTGACCTAAATTTCACGGAATCTCAAGAAAGAAATTTTGCGAGAACTTTTGCGGAATTTGATTCTACAACTTTATCGACGTCCAATCTTAAATATGGTCATAGAGTGACTCAAATATCTCATAACACTTCCTTCTTAGCTTATTAGGTACACTTACTCCTACCTCAAAAGTACAGATTTATTACTCAAATTATCCGGGGTGTTACATCATCCCCCCTTAGAAACATTCATCCTCGAATGTTGGATGACACGCACGACTACGCTCATGGACTGAAACAGTACGATATCGCACGATATAACCTCACACGACAAGCCTGTCATAAACAACTCCAAACAATAAACCCTTGCAATATGCCAAGGCGCAACACAACTATAACTATAATCAAAATAAGAATCTTATATGCCGCCATGTCTAGTAACTGGCTGGCTATAATTCAGCAGGTTACAAGAATCCCTGCATATGTCAGCAAATGTGAGTCTAGACTCGACTCCTATGACAATTGACATCTCGCACGATTTCGATCTAGAAAGAAGGGTAACAATCCGAAATATCTTGTAGCCTCCTATATATAAGTACATTGCGCAATGCACACATAAACAAGACTCTACTAGACACGGCTCATAGATTTTCTAGGACGAACTGCTCTGATACCAAGTTTGTCACACCCAAAATCGGAGGAGCATGACTAGCACCTTGTGCCACAAAACTGACTACAACATGCCAGAACCAATGAGGTTCAACAACTCAACGACTTTAAAATCAAAGTAAGATGATAGACTATAGCAGAAGTTGGCTCGCCTGATCAACCAAAAATAAATACAATAGGTCATCAAGGTCATAGAATGGAAAACAACTATACAACATGGACCACCTGGACGAGAACAACATACTAACAGCACAGCATTATCTACAAGCCTCTATAAATACAATAGTAATCAAATGATTGGGATGGGGCCCCGAACTACCCCTTAACTCAAACATCTAGCAACTCCGAAAGAGCTGGAGCGCACCGACTTAACAGGTACTCCACTTAGCCATCAAGAACTTGATCTATTAGCCCACCATTACCTACAGGCAAAAATGCAACGCCTCGACTAAGGCGTCAGTACAATAATATACTGAGTACAAAAGGCAGAAGTAACTGGAAGACTCAGATTAAAGATCAACAAATATACTAGATATCGCAGAAGGAGAACTCAACTTAAGTAAACACATAGAACCTACCTGGCCCCCATAAACCTGGAAAGTACAAGCAAACATACAAACAGAACCTACTGGGCCCCATTAGCCCAGCAAGTCCAAAAGTAACAACAACACAGTGGAACCTAGTAGACACAGCTCACCTATCATCACCTTTAGACCTCTCAACAGCCTCAGCTAACACCAGCCAACATTTAGGATCCACTGCTATCAAATAACATATAACACAAACAACAACCACAATATGATGCCAAGCAAATCAAAAGTAAATCCTAGTTAGTGAGCATTATCAAACAAGCACTGTCGGACCCTCTCTCAGCTGTGCATAGTTAGCAGAGCTCTATCCATCTGGGAGAATCAATCGCGATCCCAAGAAAGCTTAGACATGTCGGACCATTCTCGAATCATGTCTCAACTCGACTCTACGGAAGTCATCATTCTCAACCTCGTAGGTCATTTCACTCCTTGGGCTCAACCCGGCAACTGGAAATACTCTCATGTGTCAGGCATCCACAAGCGACAAGTCACCTCGGGCTCAACTTCTAGCCGGAACAACTCTCGTGCATCGGATATCCACAAGCCACAAGGCCTCAAACACAATACACACAATCAACAACAATAATAATACATGCTCAAACCAGCCCACAATCGGCTCTCAGACCCTACAACCCAACTATTACAACATAGTACTATTTGTTTACGTCTAGCCGTCCACCGACGAGCCACTAGCCGAGCTAAAAGTTACCATCCTAACCAGTCTATACCCAAGCTTTACAAACAGCCCACAAAGCACTCTACTTACCACTAACATTAAGGGATACGGCCAAATCAGCCAAAGTGTCACCACGGTCGTCACATGCACGGTCAACACGATCGCCGATTCGAATATAACAAAAGATCGTTGCAACCATCGACCTTAACCACTCTAATATCTCATTCACTTGTCAATATCATCACCTAATCTTATTCACACTAACAACCCATAACTTATTATAAGAACCACACGCCTCACGCACGACCTCTAGATACGAGCCTAAAAATTTGCCATGACTAAGATTCTACGCACTCAAGTATGAGCCACCAACCAAAACAGCACCTTATACACAACTTTATCACCATTTAAACATTATAACAAGAGTTCAATAATAACATAACACAAGCCTTCACAAAATAGCCAACACACACGTCAATATGGACGACAATGGCTACGGAATTCATGCCGACAAAGGTAGGAACAAGTCAACATACCTCAGCATCAGGCCTAGCCGAACTTGAACCTCAACACCACGTACCTACTGCTTAAAGAAAGTTCAAGATTCTTCCAAAAATAGAGTCAACAAACTCAACAAATATGACAACACAAACGAGGCATAATCGATAAGATTCATATAGATTCGACGGTAGAAACTCCGAGACAACAACCTACCGATGTTAACACACCTATATCCAACCTAGATAACCAAGGAAACTACAAAAGAAATCTTACCAAACAGCAGCTTCACGAAACAACCACCACAAAACCGAACAAAGGCACCAAAATGTAAGTTACACGCGATTCTCGATTTTCCAACATCAAAATCATGTTGAGCGATGGCTTCTAGCTCCAAAACCCTTAGAAATCCATGGAAGGACCTTGAGAGAGGTTCTGGACATGAAAAGTTTTGGAAAATCAGAAAATAAAAGCAACCAACTGACCAAGAGACTTTTTATAATCCTCCACCACCTTAAACCCTTGTGACGTGCCTGCTTGCACAGTCTCGCAAAAAAGCAAATATCTCTCTAGTCCGTAGTTGGATTGGCAAATGGTTTGATGAACTGGAAACTAGACTCATAGACCTTCAATTTGATAGGTCTCACACCCCTTAACTCCTTATAGATTGGGAGAAAAGTTTTGAGACATTTGACCTAAATTTCAGGAAACCTCAAGAAGGAAATTTTGCGAGAATTTTTGCCGAATTTGGTTCTATAACTTGATTGATGTCCAATATTAAATACGATTATAGATTGACTCAAATATCTCATAACACTTCCTTCTTAGCCTATTAGGTACCCTTAGTCCTACCTTGAAAGTATGTATTTATTGCTCAAATTATTTGGGTATTACATCCTTCCCCCTTAGAAACATGCTTCCTCGAATGTTTGACGACACGCGCGAATCCAGCTTGTGGATTTACACAGTTCAACATCGCATGATATAGCCTCACAAGACAAGCCTACTATAAACAACTCTAAACAACAAAACCTTGCACCATGTCGAGGTGTAATACAAATATAACTATAATCAAAATAAGAATATTACCTGCCGCCATGTCTAGCCACTGGCTATTATAATTCATCAGGTTATAAGAATCCTTGCACAAGTCAGCAAATGTGAGTCTAGACTCGACTCCTAGGACAGCTGACTTCTCGCACGATTTTGATCCAGAAAGAAGAGTTAACAATCTTAAATGTCCTGTAGCCTCTTGTTTATAAGTACACTATGCAATGCACACATAAGTAAGACTCTACTAGACACGACACATAGATTTCCTAGGACAAACTACTCTGATACCAATTCTGTCACACTCCAAACCCGGAGGAGCATAACTGGCACCTTGTGCCACAAAGCTGACTTCAATATTCCAGAACCGATGAGGTTCAACAACTCAACAACTATAAAATCGAAGTAAGATGATAGATTATAGTAGAAATTGGCTCTCCTAATCAACCAAAAATAAATACAATAGGTCGTCAAGGCCACACAATAGAAAACAACTATACAACATGGACCACCTGGCCAACAATAATATACTAACACTACAGCAATATCTATGAGCCTCTATAAATACAATGGTAATCAAATGATCGGGACAAGGTCCCGAACAACCCTTAACTCAAACCTCTGGCAACTTCGAAAGACCTGGAGCGCACTAACTCAACTAGTACTCCACTTAGCAATCAATAAATCAACCTACTAGCGCACCATCACCTGCAGGCATGAATGCAGCACCCCGACTAAGGCGTCAATACAATAATGTACCGAGCATGAAAGGCAGAAACAACTGAAAGACTCAGATTAAAGATCAACAGATATACCAGATATCGCAGAAGGACAATTCAACTTAAGTAAATACATAGAACCTACCTGGCCTCATAAGCCCGGCAAGACAAGAAAACATACAAATAGAACCTAACTAGCCCCCATAAGCCCTACAAGTTCAAAAGTAATAACAACACAGCGGCACCTACCCGACATAACTCACCTATCATCACCTCTAGACCTCTCAACAGCCTCAGCTAACACCAGCTAAAATCTCGTATCCATTGCTATCAGATAACATATGACACAAACAACAACCACAATATGATGCCAAGCAAATCAAAAGTAAACACCAGTCAGTGAACATAATTAGAAAAGCACTACCGGACTCTTTCTCGACCGTGCACAGTTAGCAGAGCTCTATCCATCTAGGAGAATCAATCGCGATCCTAGAAAAGCTCAGACATACCAGACCACTCTCGAATCATGTCTCAATTCGACACTACAGAGGAATCATTCTCAACCCCGTGGGTCATTTCATTCCTTGGGCTCAACCCCTTAGCCGGAAACACTCTTGTGCGTCGGGTATCCACAAGTCACAAGACACCTCGGGCTCAACCCCTAGCCGAAACAACTCTTGTGCATCGGGTATCCATAAGCTACAAGGCCATAAACACAACATAGACACAATCAACAACAATAATAATACATGCTCAAACCATCCCACAATTAGCTCTTAGAACCTACAACCCGACTATTACAACATAGTACTATTCTTTCACGTCTACCCGTACACCGACGAGCCACTAGACGAGATAAGAATTACCATACTAACCAGTATATACGCAAGCTTTAAAAATATCCCATAAGCCACTCTACTTACCACTAACATCAAGGGACACAGCCAAATCAGCCCAAGTGTCACCACGGTCGTCACGTGCCACCGACACGAATATAAGAAAAGATCGTCGCAATTATCGACCTTAACCACTCTAATCCCTTATTCACTTGACGATATTGTCACCTAATCTTGTTCACACTAACAGCCCATAACTTATTACAAGAACCACACACCTCACACACCACCTCTCGATACGAGCCTAATAATTTGCCATGACTAAGATTCTCCGCACTCAAGTCTGAGCCACCAACAAAAATAGCACCTTATAAACACCTTTATCACCATATAAATAGTAGAACAAGAGTTCAATAATAACATAACACAATCCTTCACAAAATAGCTCTAACACACACGTCAACACGGACGACAACGACTATGGAATTCATGCCGGCAAAGGGAGAGACAAGCCTAACATACCTCAGCTTCAAGCCTAGCCGAACTTGAACCTTCAACACCACGAACCTATTGCCTAAAGGCAGTTCAAGATTCTGCCAAAAATACAGTCAACAAACTCAACAAAGATGACAACACAAACGAGGCATAGCCGATAAGATTCATACGGATTCGACGGTATAAAGTCAGAGACAATAACCTACCAACGTTAACACACCTATAACCAACCTAGATAACCAAGAAAAATACAAAAGAAATCTTACCAAACAGTAGCTTCACGAAACAGCCACCACAACACTGAAGAAAGGTACCAAAACGCAAGTTACACATGATTCCCAACTTTCCGACTTCAAAATCATGTTGAGCCATGGATTCTAGTTCCAAAACCCTTAGAAATCCATGAAAGGACCTTGAGAGAGGTTCTGGACATGAGAAGTTCTAGAAAATGAGAAAATAAGGCAACCAACTGACCAAGGAGCTTTTTATGGTCCTCCACCACCTTAGAACCTTGTAACGTGTCTGCTTGTGCGGTCTCGCAAAAACGCAAATATCTCTCTACTTTGAAGTTGGATTGGAAAATGGTTTGGTGCGTTGGAAAATAGACTCATAAAGCTTTAATTTGATAAGTCGCACACCCCCTAACTCCTTATATATTGGGAGAAAATTTTCAAGAAATTTGACCTAAATTTCATGGAATCTCAAAAAGGAAATTTTGCGAGAACTTTTGCTAGATTTGGTTCCACAACTTGATCGACATCCAATTTTAAATACGATCGTGGAGTGACTCAAATATCTCATATCACTTCCTTCTTAGCCTATTAGGTATACTTAGTCCTACCTCAACAGTACGAATTTATTGCTCAATTATCCGAGGTGTTACACCAACGTAGTTGTAGTGCCCAAGAAAGAGAATAAATTGTGAATTTTGTTGCCGCACATAGATCTCATGATTGATGCAACAGTCGGGCACGACATGCTAAGTTTTCTTGATGCTTATTCCATATATAATAAGATTAAGATGTATTTAGATGATAAAGAGAAAACTTCTTTTATTACAAAATATGATACTTACTATTATAAACTAATTCCATTCGATTTAAAAAATATCGGAGCAATATATCAACGGTTAGTAAATCATATGTTTAAGGATCAAATTGGTAAAACTATAAAAGTATATATTGACGATATGTTGGTCAAGTCTATAGATCCCGGGGACCATTTGCAACATTTGCAGAAAACCTTCAAAATATTGGAGAAATACAACTTAAGTTGAATCCACATAAGTGCGCATTTGGAGTCGGATCTGGCAAATTCCTCAGTTTTCTAGTGTCCAATAGAGAAATTGAAGTCTATTCAGACAAAATAAAGCTACAGAAGATATTCTGAAAGCACTCGCAGATGTCAAAGTTGTACAAACACTCACTGCAAGATTGGCTTCTTTGAGCAGGTTCATATCAAGATAATTCAAGAAAAGTCACAAATTCTTTTCACTCTTGAAAAAGAAAAAAGATTTTGAATGGACCCCACAATGCCAATAGGCACTATGAGATTTGAAGAAATATCTACCAAGCCCTTCGTTGCTATCTAAGCCAAAGGTGGATGAGGAATTATTGTTATATTTTGTTGTTTAAGAGTTAGAGATTATTGTAATATTGATCTGAGAAAAAAAAGTACAGAATTTCCTATTTATTAAATAATTAGTAGGACCTTAGCTGATGCGAAAACAAGGTACCCGCATTTGGAGAAGTTAGCATTGGCACTAGTAATGGCATTTAGGAAGTTAAGGGTGTTCGGGGTGTTATATGGGTATAAAACTCACACGCAAGTGCACGTGGTCAAACAAGTAGTAAAGTGGCTTAAGTAAGCCAAGTATCGATCCCACAGGGACTGGGATGAAGTGCAATCTGCTCAAGTGTACTATATTTCGATTCTAAAAATGCAGACAACAGTGTAACCAAAAGTTTGATATTTTGTTTTATAATTTTTATGCTAAATCTAAAATAACTATCTAATTTGAATCTGAACTATGAATGAGAGCACGTTGAGGTTAAAGGAACATGTAATGAAGTTAATTATCGATGTAATTTGGTTAGTCTTTTCCTCCGGTTGCTAGCCAAGAACATTTTCCAAGTGATTAAAACTCTCGTATTTAACCTCACTTAAGAATCATGAACCATCCACCTACATTTCTGTGATTAAATGCAATTCATGTTCTAGCCATACAAACCCGGTTCCTAAATTGACTAATACGACTTTCAGGTATATTTCTATTCCGAAAGTAAATCAATTCTCAATTTTCCCAAACCAAGTAAAGATCATATCCTATTAATTCACAACTTTCCAATTTCGTGCTCTCTCGAGTGAAACCAGACTTTTTAGATGTACATTAACGTAGGCCATACATTAATGCAGTAAGAACAAGAATTAATAGAACAACCATGGAAGAAAAGATGAAAAACCAAAGAATCAATGATCACATTTCATCACAATTATTCATAACCTCAGCAAGAAGATAAATTAGCCACTCATTTGTGGATTAAACATCGTTAAGTGTGTGTTAAACATACAAGCAATTGAATTCAAGGAGAAGGAAAGAGAGAAAAACCCTGATAATTTCATCCCCTCAACTGCCTGTAACCCACGTTCTTGCTCCACCAAGTCAGAATATTGAAAAATGAACCTAAGTGTTCTATTTATACTGGTGGAAATTTTTCCTGGAATAACAAGCAACGTGTCACGGAGTGCATCGCGGAGCACTGCCTCCGTGACACGCTACGGATGCGGACCTTCACTGGAATTGAGGGTCCAGGAAATAAAGCCCAATGTGGCACGGCGTGCAACGCGGAGCCAAGCTACCGTGCCACGGACCCATCGCGAACCCACACTAGAATTGGGCTGAAAATTCCCATCCAGGCAGAACGCCTCCGCGATGGCAGCGTGACACGGCTCCATCGCGGAGCCCTTTTATTTTATGTTGTCCAATGTCTTGTCCCTTGCTCGCATCCAAGTCCAACCCCGATATCCTCCAACATGTATTTTAGCTTCCCGAAATTACATTTTACCTACAAAACAATGTTAATCATGTTGGTTAGTATAAATTCACATTTTATTACCAATTACATGAGAATGTATACACATTGATAGATAAACAAGGCTAAAATGACACTTTTGAGTATCACTTGGGCATATAAATTTGCCCAAGATCACTTACCCCACACTTAAATCCTTGTTCGTTCTCGAACAACAATCCTACACTTCATGCAATTTACATCCCAACCTCGCTACTTTGGTTCGATAATTTAGGCTACGGTCATACCGATTATTCAATACAGCAAATCATCAAGAAAACATGCATGGTCCTATCAATGCAATGACCTTCAATACATCAAGACCTCCTAGACTTAAGAATCGGCTCTCGATATTGGCAAACTCATGCAAATCAGCTGATCAAGATATCCGACACGAAAATTAATCTCTCATCAAGCATGTGCCCTCACAACACAAGAGAGTCTTCCCCTTTTTGCTCATATGACTCACAAAATTTTAAGCAGGGGCATGTAAACACAATTTCGCTCTCTCTCCCAAAAGAATTCACATGCATCATGTCATGACCCATAAGCTTGCCCTTAGTGTATTACTCCACTAATATAAAGAAGTGCGATGTAAGATCACGTAGGACTTTAACTGGTTGTAGTGGAAGCTACGGAACTAGTAAATATTGGGTTAGCCAATAATAGCCACTAGCATCCTTAAGCGCCTTTTCAACACATCCCATCAACTCATGGACATTGTTTCTTCTTTCATCCTCCCATTCTTGATGTTTTTCCTTAGTTTGGCCCATCTTATTAAGCACACTTGACAAACCAACAAAGATTATTCATGCACCTTCATTATAGTTTATTTATAACAAGTGCACCTTCAACCTTTTCTTTTCTTCTATCACTCTGCTTTTCTTTTCTTTTCACCATTCTCACTCTTTGACACTTTGGGAAAATGATTTTCTCTTCTTAAGTGCTTAAGAGTTTTGTATCGACTTTACGGCTAATGAAAAGAAAAGGATTAAGCTCAGTTTACACTTTTTGACAAAAGAAAAAATAATAGGCTAAAGGCTCAACGGGCTGACTAGGGTATACAATCAAGGTGGGTACGATAATGAAAAATAGAAACTTTCGGTTAAAACAAAGAAATGCCTACATCCTTTCCTACAATACACCTCCTTCATTTTGTTTTGTACACACACCAGGCAAGTTCTAGACATTTCACAACAGCATGGAATAAAAACACCTCACTTCACACTTTTTTTTTGCACATGCTCAATTCAAGATGTATTCACAGACTCTTCAATCAGCTAATTACAGGAATTCAAACATTAAGCCTCAATCACACTGAATCGAACTCTATGGCCTAGGTATCTCAACATATTTACCAAGTTGCATGCTTTCATACGAATCACCTTTGCATTTTAAATATCATGTACAACACGCAACCAGAATTTCGCAACCATACAGTAACTACAGGTTTTGGGATGCAACCCACCAAAGAGAAAAACTGAAAAATAATTGCAAAAAAAACTACTCCTAAAGACTACATTTCCCTTAAGATGGTCGTCATCCATCCATCATAGGGAATGGTCACTACTATGACTTCGGTTCAATGGGACCATTCTCGGTAAAAGAACCGAAAACAAACGCCGAGAAACCCAAGAAGTAAAAAAATGTTGAAAATATCGATCATTTCGATAGAAAAAATATGTACAAAATATTTTAAAAATATCGATCATTTATTTTAAAAATATTGATCATTTCGAAAACAAAAATATGTACAAAATCAGCTAGCAACATTCAGTAGCACACGTCAATTTCACATAAATTTACAATACAGAACAACAACTTAACAATTCATAAATCACAGGGAACAACAAAATTTCACATGCACGACAACAGATTAGAGCATACATACATAACAGCACAGCCCAGCACCTAACTACTCCCACCCCACACTTGGCTAGAACACTGTCCCCAATGTTCACAAAAATTAAAATAGCACAAAAATCGGGTGGTGGAACTCCCTGATCAATCAAAGTACTCCACTTCTTCGTCGGGTGTTGCTGCTTCATCTCCCATGTCTGAATCGCCCCCGTCGTCTTCATCGGACTCCACATCGGAGTCCTTCCGACGTGTCTCCTCGTCTATGGGGACATCATCATCCGTGGGCTCTACAAATGTTGACCCCACTCGGCATAGAGCCCTGGCTTTCTCGCCGAAGGGGTAGTCTAGCTCGAGCTGTCATAGCTTCTCCTCTGACACCGGCCTCCCGCCTATCCTCAGCTGGAGCATCTGCATCCCATACATGCGAGCGATATACTGATCATCACGAGCGTGTCGCTCGCCAAGTGTAAGCACTGGCTCGTGGGTGGTGTCGGGTGCCTTAGTTTTAGTAACATCTAAGGCCTGCCTCTCCATCTGCGGGATATAGTCAAGGGCCTCCTCCTCGACATCAAGGCCCCTGAGGAAGGTGGTGAGTAGTCCACCAAAACCGTACATGTGCCCCTGATGCAACCGGGCTCTCTTCATGGCAGAGATAATCACCGCCCCCACGTTGATCTCCAGCCCTTTCATCAAGGCGTACACCAGACATACACGATCCCAGGTTACATCTGTCACATGTACCCCCGAGATTAGGCAGGAACAGACAATCTTCAGCCAGATTCTGGCTTTCCTGTTCATCTGTGAATAGGGCAAAGTCTGATGGTAGCCCCTCTCCTTGTGTCTGCTCCATCTAGTTATCGATCGGGTCCCACACAATGTGCGTCTGATGTCCGCATACAGTGGGGTAATGTTCAGCTGTCGGAGCACGTGGGCGTCTGTGTCCCGCGCTCCTATGATTGCATTGAGGTGGTGGGGCTCAAGTGTGACTATTTGCCCTCTGATTTTGATGGTGTGACTTCTGAGCGTCGGGTTCCAGTTGGCATAAAATTCCCGAATCAGGTGCAGGTTGCATTCCTTGGGCTCTTCAAAGATGAACTTGAGCCCAGCTGCCTCGATCCGGTGGACAATCCTAGGGAACTCCTGTGCCAATGGTTTCCGTGTTATATGTTCCTCGGGGAAGTATTTGTTTACTTTATGCTTTGCGTACCACTTCTTCCCCTTATCGGTCACCCATCTTGTTCCGTATTGGCGGCGTTGGCCGCGTGGAACTGTTGGTGCTGCTGGACTGTTGTGCCCAGTCTGATTCGCTTCCTTCCAGCGCCAGAAGTTGATGTGTCTTTCCCTTTTTCTTGCCTGCTCGCCATTTTACCTGTCAACCCAAGTAGACAAGATCAATGTTAAGCCAATGGATATTAACTTCGACTAAGGTCGGGTTAAGCTGAGCTACCCCACACTTAGTTCGTAGCTACAGTTATAACATACCGGCAAGATCATACTTATTTGCATAAATAAACAACCAACTATACAAACATGCTTAGTGCATACGAAGAATTCGACGGTATATATGCTACGTACTACTCAGACTTCGTACAGCTAATTACAATCATTACCATCGATAACCTTTTAATCCATCGTACTTAACAAAGAAAAAACAAAGAAACGAAAACAACAACAAAAATTTATCTACACAAACCTATACAACCAACCCAATTCTTGCAAATTTCAACATTCCCCTAGCCCGAGAATCCATCGGTCTTTTAACATGATAACAACTAGCCCATCGACTCATCTCACTCAACATGTACATCCCAACATGCATTTCACAAGTTAACTACATTTTTCACTTCAAATTCAAAAACAAGCCCTAGAAATGATAGTATCAAGAAAATTCGATTGAATTATGCAATTAACGAGTTCAAGCAATCATAATGACATTCCGAACATTCATCAACAACAATTCCATTGAATTCATGATTAATTTCTACTTAGGGCAAACTTAGCTCACCTCACATGCTCAATATCGAAGAAAATCGACAAGAAATGAGATGAAATCGAAGAACATACCTTGAAGTTGAAGATTTGACGCAAACTTGATGATTTTCTTAGCCTACTCCATGTCACGTTGAAGGGGGACGGGTTTTGGGGAGTTTTTCGCGGAGTGATTGAAAAATAAGGGAAAGGGAAGGGATTTCGGGGTTAAAAAGTAGAAAAATCGCGCGGGTCACCCGGCGACCCGGTGTGACCCATCGCGATATACACGGCAACGTGTCACGGAGTGCATCGCGGAGCACTGCCTCCGTGACACGGAGCTGTCGCGAGCCTGTTCTGAAAATTTTTATAAAATCCGGATTATACCTCAACGTGTCACGGAGGGTAATGCGGAGGTCCACCTCCGTGACACGGAGCTATCGCCCTAGCTCACTGTTTTTCCACTTTTTATTAATTTTTATACCTCAACTTTTCCTTTGCGATTCCGTGCATATTTTCCTCCGTTTGACCTGAAATTCATCTCACTACACAAACTTGGTTAGAATTATAGGTTTCACTCTAACTAAAATAAAAACAAAAACTAAAACGAAAAATTTTGTTGTAAATCAAGAAGAAGAAAAAGAAAAATCTATTTACACTTTAAAAAGAGGAAAAAATTTTCCACGGGTTGCCTCCCGTGCAGCGCCTGGTTTACCGTCGCGGCTCGACGTCTTTAAGCTCAGTTGTCCTCTAGGGTGATGGACGATTTCTCTCGATCACCGTCCTCCCCCCAGTAGTGCTTACACCGTTCTGGTGGCTTTCCCACTAACTCTCGTGAATCTTTAATCTGCTCATTATCGCCTTGATCAATCACATTGATCACCGAGAGTTCTTCGTGCACCATCGGGAGCTTGGGCGCTTTGTACACATCGAACACCTCCACCTTGTCGTGTGCTCGCATTGTTAGCTGCCCCGCAGCTACGTCAATTAGTGCTTTCCCGGTCGCCAAGAAAGGACGTCTCAAAATAAATGGGACTTCCGCGTCTGGTTCAAAATCCAGCACGACAAAATCTACCGGAAAAATCAGGGAGCCAACTTGCACCAGAACGTCCTCCATAATGCCATCAGGTCTGGCTAAGGACCGATCCGCCAATTGCAAGATTACTGTTGTGGGTCTAGGACTCCCTAGACCAAACGTTTTGAATACCGATGACGGCATCAAATTTATGCTCGCTCCCAAATCACACAATCCACGAGCTCGGATACTCTGCCCAATAGTAATCTGTATAGTAAATCTCCCAGGGTCTTTGAGCTTTGTGGGCAGTCCGTTTTGAATCTGGGAAGTGCACTCCTCCGTTAGAGCCACCGTAGCATACTCAGTCAACCGACTTTTGTTTTCCATAATGTCCTTTATATACTTAGCATATTTCGGCACTCCCTGCAAAACATCAACAAGAGGTAAGTTAATATGTACCTGTTTCAGCACCTCCATGAATTTCTTGAAACACGCCTCCTCCTTGTGTTTCTTTAATCGTTGAGGGAACGGGGGTGGTGGTCCTTCTGATTCAGCTTCCTTAGTCTTCCCCCTTTCAGTACTTTGCTCCCTCTCAACTTCTGCTGCTCCCGATTGTTGAGGTGGTCTTTCTGGTTCCACCTCTTTCAACTGGAAACCACTCCTTGTGGTCACTGCATTCACCTGCTTGGGATTGGGATCTGTGTCGCTCGGAAGTCCTCCTCTAGGCCTTGTGTTTTGGGCTCCAGCAAATTGCCCAAATTGATATTCAAGTGCCTTGGTAGCTAACTGGTTGTTTTTCACTTCGGCTGCCAATTTCACATAGTCAGCCTGCAATTGAGCTTGATTAGCTATCATGGTCTTGAACATCTCCTCAATGCTGGGTTATGGTGGTGGAGGAGGTGCATTGTTGTTTCTGAATTGTGCTTGACAATTCTGCTGGCCTCCTTGGTTCCTTTGCACACCCTGACCCGAACTTTGCCCCTGATGGTTGTTGCTACCCCAGGAGAAATTAGAGTGATTCCTCCAATTGGAATTGTAGCTATTACCATACTGTTAGTGGTTTCTTTGCACATTTCCCACAAAGTTTACTAAGTCAGGATTGGCTCCACAACACTCAGCTGAGTGCTCACTGCTTCCATACACTTCACACCACATCTGCTGCATTGCATTCACTGGGGCTTGAGGCTGGTTCATTGTCATGTTGCTGAAGTGGGTGTTAAGTTGATTTTGTAATGCAGCTATCTGTGCAACAATAGCTGTGAATCCATCCAATTCTAGCACTCCTGTTGCTTTCCTTGTCCCGCCTCTTGACGAATCAGCATTCCAATCCGGATTGCCCTGCGAAATACAGTTCAACAAGGTATACAGCTCCTCATAAGTTTTCTCCAGCGCTTGTCCTCCAGCTGCCGAGTCTAGCAATATTTTTGTGTGGGGTTCCAAACCCTCTATAAAAGTGTGCACCAGCACATCATTGGACTGATGATGATGAGGACAATCCCGCAACATGGACTTGAATCTCTCCCAGGCCTGATATAAATTCTCTCCCTCTCTCTGTTTGAAACTTAGAATTTGACTTCTAAGTCTTGCTGTTTTACCGGAGGAAAAATATCATATCAAGAATTTCCTTGCAAGATCATCCCACGTAGAAATAGAATTCGGTGGCTCAGCTTTCAACCACCGCTTGGCTTCTCCCAACAGTGGAAATGGGAACAATGTAAGCCGGACATAATCTGATGACACTCCAGCGGGGATGTAAGTGTCACTTATCTCCAAAAAATTTTGGAGATGCTGCTGTGGATCTTCATGAGGGAGACCGGTAAACTGCCCGCTAGTGTGCAGCAATTGCACCATATTCTGCTTAAGTTCAAACCTCCCTCCTGGCTCAGGTTTGCGGATGCTAGATGTGACATTATTAGCATGTGGGATTGCCACCTCACGAACCGGCCGAGCTGCTACTTCTTCGGGCACTAACACTGCCCGTACTACCGGTGGATTCTGTTGTTCCTCCATGATCGTCTGTCTGAGCAACTACAGCTTTCTTTGTAGAGCTTCTCTCCGCTTACTATGAAATATTCTTTCTGGCTCTATATACGAGTCCACCAGCTCCTTGTCTCTTGCCAGTGTTCAACAGAAATTAAATCTGCAAAATACAGGCTAAGACCAAGTTGTGAACACTAAGAAAATAAAAATACAGTAAATTAACACTTAAAAATAAATTCACCAATTGCCAGTCCCCGGCAACGGCGCCAAAAACTTATTCGGGGTGTTATATGGGTATAAAACTCACACGCAAGTGCACGTGGTCGAACAAGTAGTAAAGTGGCTTAAGTAAGCCAAGTATCGATCCCACAGGGACTGGGATGAAGTGCAATCTGCTCAAGTGTACTATATTTCGATTCTAAAAATGCAAACAACAGTGTAACCAAAAGTTTGATATTTTGTTTTATAATTTTTATGCTAAATCTAAAATAACTATCTAATTTGAATCTGAACTATGAATGAGAGCACGCTGAGGTTAAACGAACATGTAATGAAGTTAATTATCGATGTAATTTGGTTAGTCTTTTCCTCCGGTTGCTAGCCAAGAACATTTGCCAAGAGATTAAAACTCTCGTATTTAACCTCACTTAAGAATCATGAACCATCCACCTACATTTCTGTGATTAAATGCAATTCATGTTCTAGCCATACAAACCAGGTTCCTAAATTGACTAATACGACTTTTAGGTATATTTCTATCCTGAAAGTAAATCAATTCTCAATTTTCCCAAACCAAGTAAAGATCATATCCTATTAATTCACAACTTTCCAATTTCGTGCTCTCTCGAGTGAAACCAGACTTTTTAGATGTACATTAACGTAGGCCACACATTAATGCAGTAAGAACAAGAATTAATAGAACAACCATGGAAGAAAAGATGAAAAACCAAAGAATCAATGATCACATTTCATCACAATTGTTCATAACCTCAGCAAGAAGATGAATTAGCCACTCATTTGTGGATTAAACATCGTTAAATGAGTGTTAAACATACAAGCAATTGAATTCAAGGAGAAGGAAAGAGAGAAAAACTCTGATAATTTCGTCCCCTCAACTGCCTATAACCCACGTTCTTACTCCACCAAGTCAGAATATTGAAAAATGAACCTAAGTGTTCTATTTATACTGGTGGAAATTTTTTCTGGAATAACAAGCAACGTGTCACGGAGTGCATCGCGGAGCACTGCCTCCGTGACACGCTACGGACGCGGACCTTCACTAGAATTGAGGGTCCAGGAAATAAAGCCCAATGTGGCACGGCGTGCAACGCGGAGCCAAGCTACCGTGCCACGGACCCATCGCGAACCCACACTGGAATTGGGCTGAAAATTCCCATCCAGGCAAAAGGCCTCCGCGATGGCAGCGTGACACGGCTCCATCGCGAAGCCCTTTTATTTTATGCTGTCCAATGTCTTGTCCCTTGCTCGCATCCAAGTCCAACCCCGATATCCTCCAACATGCATTTTAGCTTCCCGAAATTACATTTTACCTGCAAAACAATGCTAATCATGTTGGTTAGTATAAATTCACATTTTATTACCAATTACATGAGAATGTATACACATTGATAGATAAACAAGGCTAAAATGATACTTTTGAGTATCACTTGGGCATATAAATTTGCCCAAGATCAAAGGGCTTACTTTCAGTGTCATCTCATGTGTGTAGTAACAACATATCTGCAAAGGAATGCTATGCACAAGCCCGAACTCTCAAGGAGACTGGCAAATTGGACAATTGAAGTCAGTGTCTATGATATTACATACAAGCCCCGAACAATAATAAAATTGCAAGCATTGGCTGATTTTATAGCCGACTTTAATCTAGAAATGATACCCGAGGTCAAAAAAAATATGTTATGGCCTCGAAAAATAATCCTGACACCTAAATCCTTTATACAGACAAAGCTTCAAATGTAAGGGGATCCGAGTTAGGTATTGTTTTAAGAACTCCTTGATGTGCTGGAAATTTGTGGCACAAAACAACGCTTCTAACTTATAACATTGTGGTTCTTAAGTATGTTTTTAGTAGATATCATGGTGGTTTGCATCTATGTGCAGGAAAATAGGTCGCAAGGGCAAGGTTAGAAGTTTGAGATGAAAAATACAAGTCTGGGCTCGTGAAAACAGTTAACGGATCATGAAATTGAAGAATGGTCCATCTTGAGAGTCATGCAAAAGATTCAGAATTGTTGCAAGCCGAGGCAAAAAGGACGACCAAAATGAAGGGTCGTGGAACTGGTTCACGGACCGTCTTATTAGTTGTGGAAAAAGTTCAAAGATGCCTGATGGAGGAAAGCCAAGTTGATGACCCATGAAACTGAAGGACAGGCCATCCTTTCTATCATGGAAAAAGACCAGAGAGGTCTGACAAAAAAAGGTAAAGTCGACGACTCAAATTGATGACTCATGAACAAAAGGACAAAGTCATTTCCCTCGTGAAAAGATTTTTGTAGGATGTGCTGAAGTGTGGTTTCAAACCACGGCCAAGTCGACGACTCATGGAAAAATTGACGGATCGTGGTTTTGACCATCCTTATCTGCAAAGACCTAGATAAACGGACGACTTCAATTATTCACGGACCGTGAATCTGAAGGGCGGTCCATGGATTGCTGCACGACAAAAGTTTTCCTATTCTACTTAGGCTAGGATTGCTATGTTTAAATAATTGTAGTTAAGTTTTCTGATTACGTTATGAACTATGAGATAAAAGAACAACTTGTGTACGTAAAGATATTGAAGTTTTTGATCGATTTTGATTGTGTTCTTGATGTTTGAACTTGGTTCTTGAAACTATTGTGATAATACAATATTCAATTATTTTATTCATCTACTGTAAGTTGTTCTTATGAATTCTTCTACAAAATTCAATATAATTAGCCTAATCATGTAAAGCTAAATCCCATAATTAGGATTGTGGAAACCATGATGAGATAACGAACGCAGGATAATAAAAATAGTGATTCTTGAAAGGTGAAATATAGTATTGTTATTCTCTTCACTTTAATTTCTTTTTAGCAGTTGCAAACGTTGAAACACGCCTGTATTCTTAACTTGCTTGAACAAAGAAGTTTAGGTTAGGATCAAAAGAGAATAACAATAGAGATTTGAGACTACCAAGTCTTATCTAATGACTTGAATTCTAACGAGGATAGTCAATCCAAAACTAATGATGAAGGCAATCATTTAAAAACTTAAACGCCGAGAGGATTTAGTGTGAGATTTCATCTATGTAGGTCGATAGACATTATATGAACTTAATTGTCAGTTTTGCATAATATCACAGGGATAGATCACTAATTCAATAAACCTATTAAATTATGAAATCATGGGGAACACATTCCCAGTTAATTCTCAATTATTGAATACAACAATACAATTCTCACAAATCAATACAACTACTGGAAGATTTTAATCTCTACATTTTTATATTACAACCCCCTCTAGAAATATCGACTATCGGTTGAGTACTCACATTTAACAATTATTTCTCATCTATTTCCTGTGTGATTCAACCCCAACCTTTTTGGGTTCTATATTTGAATAATGACTGCTTTATACTTCTTAAGAGGTGTAATTTGGACGTATCACTCCTTCAAGAGAAGCCCTCAGGCAGGAAATAAATATTGTTCATGTAACTAACAATGAAGCCGAGCATGATGCAGGATTCAGATTAGCACGAAGCCAAAGTGAAAAGAGATTCCCTCCTAGTGGTCAACCAAATTAATGGTATCTTCGAAGTAAAAGATGAACACATGCAGAGGTATCTAGATGAGGTATGTACACCATTGAGCCAGCTCAAACAATGGTCAGTCGAACATATTTCACAAGAACAAAATGCAAAAGCAGATGCCCTGGAAAATCTAGAGACTTTAGCAGACTTGAAAACGACAGCCAAAGAAAAGGTAGTGCAGTTATAAAATACAGTGTTGGACATTAGCCATGGAGAAGTAAATTGAATATATTTGACCTGGGATTAGAGGAATGAGTTCGTGGACTACCTACAAAATAATAAATTGCCCAAAGATGCAAAGGCATCGCGATCTCTAAGAACCAAATCAACTAGATTTTGCATGACAAGAGATCAATTATATCGAAGGACATAGAACAGGCCCACTAGCAAGATGCCTAGGCTGTGGAGAAACTGAGTATGTAATGAGAGAAGTCCATGATGGAGTTTGTGGAAACCACTCTAAAGCGGAGCTTCTAGTACCGACGCTCATCTGAGAGGGTTATTTCTATTCTAGAATGGAACAAGACGCAAAGAGCTTCATACAAAAATGTGACAAGTGTTAGTCATATGCATCAATGATTCATCAACTGGAAGAATGCTACATTCGATAATATCACCGTGGCCATTCATGAAATGGGAAATGGATATTGTCGAACCATTACTGACTGCAACAGGTCAAGTGAGGTTTATCTTATTTTTCACTCACTACTTCTTCAAATGGGTTGAAGCAGGATACTATAAAAAGATACGGAAGGCAGAAGTCATAAATTTTATTTGGGATAATATCATATGTAGATTTGAAATTCCAAGAGAAATAACATGAGATAATGGACCTCGTTTCGTGGGAAAGAAGGTCATAGAATTCCTTGAGGGGTTAAAGATCAAAATAATAACATATATCCCTCGTACCATCCTAACAACAACGGATAAGCTAAATAAACAAACAAGACGGTGATCCAAAATCTGAAGAAGAAGTTAGAAGCTAAAAAGGAAAAATGTCGTGTTTTGCTGCCAGAAGTGTTATGGACGTATAGAATGACAACAAAAAGAGCACCTGGGAAGCACTATTCTGTCTAGTGTGCGGAGCGAAGCTTTAGTCCCAATAGAAATTGGAGAACCGAGTATATGGTTTCAAAACTCAACTGAGTAAAGGAATAATGAAGCTATGTTCTTAAAGTTAGATTTGATTGAAGAACACCGAGAACTGGTATTAATTCAAATGGCAGGCCAGAAACAAAGAAAGGAAAAATACTATAACAGGAAATCAAATCTCAAATTCTTTAAAGAAGGAGATTTAGTTCTCCGGAAAGTGACCAGCAATTTCAAAGACTTAAATGCAGGAAAACTAGGTCCAAATTGGAAAGGATCATACCAAGTTAAAACAATTAACGGGTAAGGGATCTTACAAATTGGAAAATCAACAAGGTCTCGAGCTTCCAAATAATTGAAACGTCAGTCACTTGAAGCGATACTATTATTGAGGTATAATCATTATGTTTAAATGTGAGATTATTTCAAATTACGCTAACAATTGCAGGGAGAAACGTAGAAAAGCACAGCCGGATTAAAGTTTCAAGAAATGAAAACACGTGTTGCGCTCTTTTTATCTTCGATCGATTTTTATCCCAAGAAAGAATTTTTCCGACAAAGTGTGGGGACTATCTATATAGAGTAAAAATAGGCTCGACATGTGAACCAGCTAAAGTGAAGATAAATGTCTCATAGGATAAGAACCTTCTATGAAGATTTAAGAATAAGACATAGTCAGAATTCGAAGTAAAGAGAGATCGACGGAGGAACGTACTTGGACATAAACAAAGAAATCGGAGGAAAGAACGTATAAAAGCAAAAGTCAAACGGTCATACCAGAGTCATTACTTGGACATAAACAAAGAAATCGGAGGAAAGAACGTATAAAAGCAAAAGTCAAACGGTCATACCAGAGTCATTGTCATACGTTACTCCACCAACATTAAATATAATTTATTATTTATTAAAGTCATTTTAATTCACAATGATTGTCATACAATATGATCTTAAAACACATTAAGTGCCATATAAAGGCCTAGGGCATATGGAAACACATATAACTTTTATTCTTTATTCTTATTCAGCAAGCAAGTTCACAATTTATCAAGACATCGTTTACGGTTTAAGACTATTTCTTTACTTATTTTAAGTTTATCTATTTTATTTATATTTTGTTTAATTCATTTGATCAAAGCCAATTTCGTATTCTTATAACTTTATTATAAATTTTGATTGTACTTTATTATAAAAAATAAACAAATATATCTACATATATGTTCAATCGTTTAATATCAAAGTAATTTACTCGTCTCCTTAAATTAGAAAACAAATATATCCAAAAATAAATAAATTAGTAAATCAAGACAATACTAGCTTTGTTATTTTAGTTATATTATTACTATTTGACGATAATATTTTTCCACAATTTTTCCTTAACTCCTACTAACATCTTCCAGATGTTCTTAACTGTAAGAGAGAAGGAAAATTTATTTGTATTTTTAGTGTAATTTCTAATTTTGTATAAATTTTTCTCCAATAAAAATTAAGTAATTATTGTATAAATTAAAAATCAATAAATAATTTTTTCCACCAAACAAAAATTAATTAAAATCGACTACATAAACAATGTCGACCTCTAAATTTCCAGACAAAATTAAAGGAGTAAAGGAAAAAACGCGTTATTATATATAGGAGCGAGATGCCAGTGAATAAAGAAATTAATTGAGAAGCTGAGATCCACCGACTAAAATTGGATCTCCTTTCTCCATCAGTTAACCATGGCCGCCGCTTCGTCGCCAGCAGTTCTTCCAATTTCTAACCCTCAAACCACCGCTGCCGATACCCAACAAACCATTAACGGTGTGGGTCCTACTCCTGCTCTTCGTTCATTCATCAACCGCATCTCCGGCGCTGTCCAAGGTGGCCTTTCCAATCGTCGTCCTTGGGCTGAACTCGTTGATCGTTCCGCCTTCTCCAAACCCGAATCCGTTACCGATGCCACCCTCCGTATCCGCAAAAACTACTCCTATTTCCGTACCAATTACCTTACCCTCCTCGCCCTTGTCCTCGCTTTCTCTCTCATCACCAACCCATTTTCCCTTATTCTTCTTACCGGTCTCCTCGCCGCTTGGCTTTTTTTGTACCTTTTCCGTCCATCGGATCCGCCTTTGGTCCTATTTGGTCGGCAGTTTTCTGAAAGGGAAACGCTTGGGGTTCTTATTGTTTCCACCGTCGTTGTGATTTTCCTCACCAGTGTTGGATCGGTTCTTGTTTCCGCTTTGATGATTGGTCTTGCAATTGTGTGTACACATGCTGCTTTTAGGGTTCCGGAGGATCTTTTCCTTGATGAGCAGGAGTCTCCGGCAAGTGGATTTCTCTCTTTCCTGGCCACCACATCCGGCCCCGCTGTTTCCGCTAGGGTTTGAGTCTACGACGCCGTATTAGGGTCCAAGGAGATCATAGCGGCATATTCACCTTATTCTTATGAAGGTATTGAAACTTAGAAGATTCTTATGAACAGTCAAAATTAGATGATTAATATGTTAAGCTCGGTTGATTGTTCTTTTTGTTTTTCTTTTTATTTTCTGGAAATGTATAATCAGGATCTGTGCTGGTTGATTTTTTTTCTTTCTGTAATTTAAATATTGATTGATTCATTTCTTATTGTTCGTTTTTGGTTGATAATACATGGTTATTTTTAGCTGGGCATACTTGGTGGAGGTCGGAATGGACATTATCATGTTACCAAATGTTCCAATTTTTAAAAATTAAATTTAGATAATTTGAGCACGAACAAAAAGATTACTCTTAACGTTTATTTTTGTTAGATCGAAATGGGTGGATGAAATAGAGGTTTCATTCCATGTCTTGTACAATTAGAATGTGTCATCACAACTTAAAAGGTAAGTATAGAAACTATCTAGTTGTTAGAAATTATGTTGTATGGGACAGAGTGTTCGCCGATCAAGAAGTCTAATTTTTCCAAGATGAAAGCAACAAAAATAAGAATGTTAAGATGGATGTAGGGACATACTAGGGCGAGATAGGATTAGGGAAGAAGATTTTGGGACAAGTGTGAGAATGGTCTTTGTGGTGAACAATCTGAGGAAAGTATGATTGAAATGATTTGGACATGTGAAGACGAGATGTCAAGATGTTTCAGTGAGAAGATGTGAGAGGTTGGCTATGGTGGGTCTGAGGAGGGGTAAAGATAGACCGAAGAAGTATTAAGGAGAGGTGATTAGATAAAACATGACACATTTACAGCTTACCGAGGACATGATCCTTGATAGGAGTATATAGAGGTTGAGGATAGGATAGAATGTTAGTAGGTAATCGCGCATGGTCTAGTTTTCCATATTAGTGGTACGATCTTCATTTTTTTTAACCCTCTTAGACTTCAGTTTTACTATTATTTGTTGTTTTCTATCCTTTGATTTTCATATTGATTATTGTTGCTATTGGTTATTTTTTGTTGTATTTCATTTTTTACTTGTTTGATGCGCGTTACTTGAGTTGGAGTTCTATTAGATAAAATTGTATACATGTCATTTTTTTGGGACTTCACCGAATATATTATTTTAATTGTTATACATATTAATTAATGTATAAATGTGTGGTAAATAGGGAAATTATTTGAGATTTTAAAACACTGATAATACTGTACCTTTTGGATTGAGTTATTATTTGGTCTCATACATTTATGTTTATTCATGGTCATATGGAGACACTCTTGTTGTGATGGTGGTTGGTGGGATCAGATTATGTGGTGGTGATGAGAGCAGTGGGAAGTTTTAGTTGACTCTAGAAAGAGCATGATCATATGAGATCTTTGATGTTAGATGGATAGGATAGTATGAGAGTTTGAATTTGAGCTCTGAAAATAAAATTTCTATTAGTTTGGAGATTTTCGGTTTGAAGGCACCAGATAATCTCTAATGCCGCCTTGTTTGTTTGTTAGTTATTTCCTAGTTCCTACTTTAGCCAATTGCTCGAACTACTTGACTCTTAGCTCTGTATTAGTTTATTTTTAGTTTTTTATGACATAGTGATGAAATGAACTTGCATTTTTCTTTTTCATCTTGTTATTTCCTTACTATTTCATGTGCTGTGACCTTTCTCAATTATTCATAATAGCTATTAGCTAGCCAGGAACAGAGCCAGCATTGTAGTTATGAATTCGGTAAAATCTAGTATTAGCCCTTCGTACTGGTCCACACTTCAAAATTTACTGAGAACTAGTTTATTTTAGATAATTTTGTCCTTGTGATTATTTAGATTTATCTCTTATTTTATCTTTAATATAAAATTTTTTTTTTAGGCTCCACTTTTTTCGATTGAGCATAAAATTTTCGATTTCCCCCCTTAAATTTTTATCATTTAAACAACTAGTTTTTTGATGCCTTCTAAGTATTTTGTTTTGAAAATATTTACTACTGTTTATTCTTTAATTATTTTACACAGTTCTTTGAATGTGTTAAACAATAATTTTGTTGTCTTAATGATGAGATGCAAAGCTGATTGGCAGCTGAATCTGATGCCAAATTGAATGCTGGAGTAATTATAAAATATGTGATTGATTAGTTGTAATTTCTGAGCAGCTTCTTAAATTTGAATTCTTTTGTTACTTTTTTAAGTTGTCAAACAATTTTGGTGAAACTCTATTTTTTTTCGGAGAAGAGATTGGGGAAGAGTAGGCCTGGGCAAAGAGTCGAGCCAGCTCGGAGTTTGACTCATGTATTTAGTTCGGCGTAACTTGGTTAGTTTTGAAAAAAAGTTCGGTTTGGCTTGGCTCGGTTTCAATTAGATTTTGGCTCGGCTCGGCTCGATCAAAATTCGAGCTTGATTGAGTTGGCTCGACTTGACTTGGTTGGCTCGATTTGAGAAATAATATCCTTTCATTAAACTCAATTACGAAGTACATTAGAAATTTAACATATAATATTAATTTAACATTATATAATTAATATTTATTCAATGTTAATAAATTTGTAATCACAATACAACTTAAGCCTACTATATTAGATTGGGAGTTCAAAGTTCGATTTGGATTGATTCTTTATTATAGTCAAAATTAAATTAAATTTTAATTATTAAAATCAAGTTAAATCAAACATAAATACATAATGTATATTCATCGATTTGGTTGTCTGATGTGGTTATGTTTTTTTTAATTTTTAAAAAATCTAATATTATTCTTCTCTTTATTTTTCTTCCAACAATTACAATATATATATATATATATATTTTTTTTTTGGATTCCAAAAATTACTTATTTATTTTTTTGGAGTCGAAGTCACATGGAATTGTTTTATTGATATTTTTTGCCACCTCATTGCGTCTGAATTAGACGCATTTCAGTTTGATGATTGATTGAGCAATTTTGTCTAAATGGTACATTTTCAATCAACTTAAGATGTTCAATTGGTCTGAAGTTGATTTTGTCCGATGGTTAGGTGAAAATATGACAAATTTAGGTAGTTGTGTATGTGTTTGGCTTTTTTTTCAAAAAAAAAAAAATTTAGGATAGGGTGATGCTAAATGGCTATAATTCTGTGTTTACAATTTGATCACAAATGTAAAAAAATCATATTAATCTTCTTCTTCCAAAATAAAATTAGATATTTATTAAATTTTATTCTATTTTCAAAAAAGTTTTCATGCACGTGTCAAGAGAAATTTTTTAATGCTAGGAATACCAATAAATTATTATAGATAAGAATAATATATTAATTTTTTTATGTATTATAAGTTGAAATAAATGCAATAAATTTTCTTTTATAAAAATATATGACTTTCTCTAAATGAATTCAAATAGAGTTAAAATTTTCTTTTGAAAAATAACTGAGTAAAATTATAAATAACCATCTAGCAAAAAGTAAAATATTTAAATAGTGAATAATATAATATAATAATGATAATTTCATTCATTTCTTCGTAGGGAAGATTCCAGCATACTTGCTATAATGAATAGTACGCACAATAACAAAAACTTAAAAAAGATCACTCAATTTTTGAAGTTCACGGAGGGAGATTTTGATGTCCTCGAATCGGCTTCAACATCACCAAGGAAAAATTATGATCACTTAGTATTTTTTTTTTTAAAGAAAAAAACTTTAACTCTATTTGAGCGTACTTAAAGAAAGCTGTAAATCTTTTTAAAAAAATTAATATATTTGTTCTTATCTATAATAATCTCTTGATATTTTCAATATTAAAGAGTTTCTGTTGATCACATGCATGGAAACTTTCTTAAAAATAGAATAAAATTTAATAAATACCTAATTTTATTTTTCAAAAAAAATTAATATAATTTTTTTATATTTATAATTAAATTATAAACACAAAATTATAGCTATTTACCATCACCCATGTTATTACTATAAGAAATACTCTTTCATTCAAATTATTGTGTGCGTACATGGTTAAGGTTTGACAAAGTAAAGAAAGGTGTCTTGACAATTATGTCTTTGAATGAAGAATAAAGAAAAAATGTCTTTCAATGTATACCTTAATGAGCAGTTATGGTGATCTGAGAGTGAGATTTCATTTGCTTGTACTTGGCGAAGTTCTTAATCTCAAGTTTCTAAAATTTTAGTTATTTTTTAGATTTTGCATTTTAATTATGTTTGTTTGCTTTTTTCATGTTATCATCACTTAGAAGGACTGATTGGTTACTAGATAAGGATCTAGTTAATATATGAATAACTTGGCTATTTATATATTAATTTTATACATTATTTGATTTTAAAATAAGATAAATTAAAGTTATTCATATATTAATTTTATGTAATGTTTAGTTGGTAGGTTGTAAATGTTGTATAAAAGTTATTCATGCACTAATTTTATACGATGTTTGATTGTGTTTTAATAATTCTACATAATTAATACTCATATAACTTATAAGGAAATCTATATATATATAAAGTTAAATTCAAATTTTATGAGTACGTATTTTATAATAAACCCTCTTGAAAAAATTTAAAATTTTAGCTTAGTAGCTAACGGGGTTTAAATGTTTCCAACAATTGCGGATTTAATTCTCACTCATAATATTTTTTCCCTTTTTATTGCTTTAACTTTTTTCGTAACGGGGGTGCAGATTGAGGTCAGAATAAAAATCAATGAAAAAATCTAATTATTTGTGGGCGTAGCTTTATTCTTCATATTTTTTTCTCTCTTCTATTATATTTCTCCATTTTAGCCTTTGTACATATTTATTAAGCACCATTTCTTTTTATTTTTACATTTTATTCTTATTATCTTTGTTGATCATTTTTTTTCTATATATGTAACTCTCTTTTCATGTACTAACTCGGAGAAACTCTTTAGAAAAATGAAGAATTATTATTAAACTTAAAATTGAGATAAAATTTCTTTTAAAAAAAAGAAAAGATAAATTAAATTTAATCGAATTAAGAAACTTAAAAGTTGTGAAGATCCTTTTAATGATATTTATTTTATTGAATTTACTTTCTTTGATTTTGTGGTATATCTTTTCTATTTTTTTCAAGTATATTCTTGAAAGAGAAGAAAACTGAACTAAACTAAACTTATTTGATTTGTTCATCATTTTATATATTTTTTAAATGAATAACCTAGTAGATTGGATTAAATAAATTGAAGAATCGACGATACCATTTATTTATCTTATGATTATGTATTATAATATTAATAATTCAATGATATATTCTTAAAGAATCTTATTTATTTTTAAAATAATATATTATTATATGAACACTAATCAAAATTTTTTTTAAAAAAAAATTTAAAATAAAGATGAATATTACAAAATAAAAGTAAAAAAAGCACAAAAATATTTAAAAAGGCTCAATAGACCAAGATAAAAGTAGAAAGAGACACTAAAAAAAAAATATGAAAAAATTAAATTTAACGAATTAAGATTAGTTTTTATTTTTTCCGCCTCGCTTTATCTTCGTTGTCACCAATAACTAATTGGTGTTTGCTTATTTTTCAACGGTGTGTAAAATTACACTTTCTTTTTTTTATCTGTGTGTGAACTTTTGGCATTGGCCTTTATCCTCTTCTGTTTTATTTTAATTGATAGAATAAAATTTATATATTTATTAAAAAAAATTAATAAAAATTATAATTTAACTAATATAATTCTATTAATTTTTTAGAAACATACAATAATAATTTTTTTTATATTTTAAAATAACTTCAAGTACTAAAATTAAAATTAAAAAAATATAATTAATTATTTTTTATATCTAATAATTAAAATAAAATGCAGAAAGTACTATACTAATCTTTCTTTGCCCGCAAGAAACTAATGGCCGCAAAATTGTGGTGTAGAAACTGAAAGAGTCAGGAAAACACAAAATTCGTGGTCACCAAGAAAATGGACGGACACCGAGGCATCAAAGCATAATGAAAAACATTTTTTGCCTTTTATTTTTAAAACATATTTTAAAATTCTCTTTATTTGTACTTTATTCTATAGAATATCTAGTTGCAAGAATATTTAATCAAAAATATCGACTCTCTCAATTTATGTCATTTAACTTGACACATTATTTACGAAAGAAAAAAAAATTTTGAAATTTATAATTTAAAATAAATTATATATTTTTTATGTAAATGTAAATGAAATAAAAAGAGAATGCTGTTATGTTATTTTTAATTATATAAAGATAAAAAAAAAATTTGAACAAATTAGAAAAGAATGCATTACATAAATTGAGAGAGCAAATAATATTATAATTTGATTAGTTCTAAAACTATAATTATCACCAAATATGAAATAAAAGAACAAACCTGACACAATACCGGTAATTAAGTGGTTAAAAAATTAATAATTATGATAAATCTGTGAATATTTAAAAGTAAAAGAATCAAAAGTGCATTTTAATTTGATTACAGGTTAAATATACTTGGTCATAATAAGCAAAATTAGAATTTATGGAAAATTGAAGGATAAAAAATGCTATTAATCCTTATCATAAACAAAAACGATCATTCTTAAGTTGAAATTTATTCTTATGTTGAAATTTATAAATGTATAAACTTGACACAAACACCTATTTAATAACTATGCTAAAATTTATGACATCTACAAATAAAAGGATCAAAAGTATACATTTAAACTTAATTACAAGTTAAATATGCTTAGTCACAATGAGTAAAATCAAAATTTATTGATAATTGAAGGATTAAAAATGCTATTAATCCTTTATCATAAATAAAAACGATTATTCTTGGTACACATTTGTACTTAATTAAGTTTTAAAACAAATAAAAGTTATATTTAAACATAAAAGAACAATTAAAATTCTGTGAGTAATAAAAACTTGAAAAATTTTTAAAACATATTTTTAATTTTATATTCTAAGTCAAAGATTGAATAGTTAATCAATAAATAAGTATGTATTTAAACTAATTCTTGAAATATAATTTCAAATTTTGGAATCAAAAATCTATTCTCTCCATTTTAAAATAAGTGATGTATTTAGATTAGACACACCTCTTAAATATATTTTTAATTTATTTTTAATAAATATTTTTTAAGAAAAAAATATAATTTTCTTGATTATATAAAATTTTCTTCATTTAAATAAAAATAATATTTTTTTAATTATTTAAAATATCTCTTATTTTAAAACCCATTTCCTAGTGATAAACTTGCCACTACATTTCGTAGTTAATAGTTACTTAGTCCCCAAGGAAACCCATAATTAATTGGTTACTTAAGAGTAGTTAAATATAATTAAGTCACACACGCCATCAGCACACGGTACGATACTACCAAAAAAGGAGAAAAGTTAAAACACACGTTATTTTTATATTGATTTCATTTCTCAAAAAGCTGAAACGGTGAATCTCCATTCGATTAGGAAAAGGATTTGAACAAGCAAAACCTCAACCATATAAATACACCCACAGAAAGAAAATAACTATTCAATTGGCAAAAACAAAACTACAAAACTGCCATTCAAATTTATTTATAAATTTTATATATATATATATATATATATATATATACACACACATCCCTTTTGACGCATATGTCTTCTCACATTCCCCAAAGGTGATTTTCTCTTTTCTATCTACCTTTTTTTTTGAATAATAAGTAGAAGCAACTGCCAACTTTGTAGTACTTAGTATTCTCAATTTATTGTGTGCTATATTATGTACTGTTGGCTTTAGGATTATCATTAGTTTTTTTTTTTTTTTTTTTTTAACTTTTTAAATTTCTGATTTAGGTATTGGTTTCTCCATCTTTGCTTGAAATCACAACACTATAACAGCCACAGAATAAAGTTATTGTAATTATTTGAGGAAATTTAGTTTGCCCTTTTTTAATCTTAAACTATAAACACAACCCATAAGGATGGATTCTTGTGCTAACAGGAGGCAGAAAAAAAGGCGTAATGGATCTGATTCGACAGAAGAGATTTTGTTAAGGTGGAGAAATTTTAATTCTATAGATGAACAAGTGAAGAGGAAGAGAAAATTTCCTGTTAATGGTTCAAAAAAAGGTTGTATGCCAGGCAAAGGCGGTCCTGAGAATTCCGGTTGTAAATACAGAGGAGTAAGACAGAGAACTTGGGGAAAATGGGTGGCTGAAATTCGCGAGCCTGTATATAGTTGTGGTCAGTATAAGAGCAATGGCAAGCGACTTTGGCTCGGTACTTTCTCAACTGCTGGTGAGGCTGCTATTGCTTATGATGAAGCTGCTAAGGTTATGTATGGATCCAATGCCGTACTTAACTTCCCTGATTATCGGGTACAGAATGACTCGTCGTGTACTGTTACCATTACCCGAACGTCTTCACTGGAATCGAGTGGTCAGTCGTCTGTTGAACATGAGGATGATCAAAAGAATGTTGAAATTGAGTCTGTAGTAGAAACATCACATAAACCAGATGATGGTGTGGTTGTAAATACAAATTTAAGTTTTTATGCTAATATAGCTGAGATATCAGAGATTGATCATGAGTGCTCCAAGGGGAATCAAGGTTCACCTGCTTGTTGCTTGACTGATGATGAGGAATCAGAAGTTATCCTGCTGGATAACTCCGAGATAGAATTAACAGATTTGGAGTGCAATTCGAGATTTTTTTCTAAATCTCAAAATTCTTGTGTTAAAGTTGAGACACCTATAATGGAAGAAATTGAAATTGAGAAAGATGAACTTGTACATAATAAAGATTTGGAACGCCTCAAATTCGACGATGCCTCAAATAGTTTGCACGAGGACACAATAGACTTGAAGCCAACTCTTAGCAAAGATGTCTTGAGGAGGCCTGATAACTCCAACGATCAGGACATGGATAACTACAATTACTCGGCGACTATATTGCAAGAACAGCCGTTTGATTTCAGGTCTTATGAAAACCTGAGTGAGGATGTTCGTATGAGTCTAGAATACATGGAGAGCTGTCTAATGGAAGATAATTATTCGATGGAAGCAACAAAAATAGCAGACATATTTTGTTTGACAGAGAACTGTGATGAAGCTTACAGTTTTCAGAGTTTTTTAGAAGAATCATTTGATTTCAAGCCAATGATAGTCCCTCAAGAGTCTGCTGAGCTAAAATATGTGAAGAATGAGGAGGAATTTGATTGTACATACAACCAGCAAATTGACCTGCAGAACTCCGAGATTCAATCAGATGGAATCATTAGTGACCAGGCTGATTGGAAGGAGCAAAACTTGGATGCTTTCGGATTAGATGATTTTGGAGCAGGCGAAGTGCATTCTTTGCAGCCATCAAGTTGTTCAGTTAGTTGGCAACTGGGGGATAATATCGAAGATTTGCCTATCTTCAGCGCTGATTTTGATATATCATCCTTTCATGATGATAATAATTAGGAAAATATACTGTTTCAATTCGTCATCCTTTTGATATTTTTCTTATTGTAGCTACTTTATGTGTTTTGGATGTATTTTCTTACTTTTGAACAGAATTTAAATGTTCATTTTCACACTTATGGTGAGAAACACAAAACCCCTTTATGGCTTTTCTTTCAGTTTCTTGTGGAGTCAAATTCTAATCAGTACGGGGAGCCATATCAAATGAGAAGCTATCCGACTCAACTACAACATAATGACTCTAATATAGCTAGCCCTTTTAGGGATTAGAAAGTTTATAGGTTAGAATTGCTTACAATTGGTAAGCAGAAATACAGCTTTCTGTTGGCCACATATAGTCTTTTCTCTCTTAATAGAATTCAAAGGGAAAAAACAGACTTTCGATGGTCTAATCCACTGTTGTAGACCTGTTACTGTTTATTTTGATAACCTTCTTGTTACAGTGCCAAAGAGTTGTCTTCTTTTGCATCATCAATCATGTAAAGTTGCTGGTTAGGATGGTTCAAAACATCAGTCAATGGCTAAAACATGCATATAACCAGATACATAGTGTTGTTTTGTTGCTGAGTGTTTGCACTATGTTTGAGTTTGTTAGAAAGGATGTCTTGCTCCTCCTCTACTTATCACATTGTTATAAGTGGGATAACATTATTTCTTCAAGTTACGTATAAATATATAATGAACGCGGGAGAAGTGCACTTTTTCTGGATGACGGAGAAATCTTCAATGGCCAAAAGGGGCGTAGAAGTACAGATGTTATCACAATATTGATATTTAACTAGTTATTTTAAGGTTAGTAGATTTTTGAAGATTATCCCGCCAAAAGGATCCATGAATTTGTAACTGATGATCTCAGAGTACAAGCCCAAATGGTGAGAGAGAGAGAGCTCGCATACAAGGTAGAACCGCAGAACTAAGGGACTTATCTTGTTTGGTTTGGTTATGGAATGAATCAATAGCTTTGTAGAACAATACAGAGAGGAACTAGACCAGACTGCAAGTTGATAATAGCTGAATTATTTTTGGATGTGTAGCTTCTGCTTGTTATAGCTGAAATATTGTCCTTTTTCTAGTTGTTGCTGCATCTCTATCCATTAATTTACACAGATACTGGAACTGTACATGATAGTTTCAACAGTAGTAAAAACCAAATTGAGCAGGCAAAGTAAGATGAACTGTTCTATACATGATGAAAATGGAACTCTTTACATTTAATATACCATTTGGTAATATTTCAAATGAACTCTCCAATTTTACAAGGTGGACTTTGGCTGAAATTTTGCAAGTATTAATGAAGAAAGTTGCTTGAAGTTGGAATTTAGCTAGACTTTTATCATAATCATCACAATAATATAGCCAGACGACTGGTTCTTCAAGGAAGGAGGTTGTCCTTGAAACCTGGAGAGCAGCAATCCTGAATTAGCTATAACACAAATCCTAGCACAGACTCCAAAATTTTAAGTTGATGGGTTCTTATAGTGATCTCAAGTGTTAATATAACAATAATAACCAGACCAAATGTGAACTGGTAACTATCGCACTAGATCCGTCCCTGGACCGTGCATCCACAGATTGAGGAGACTAGCCTGATTAGAAACTGTTTGTCAAAGATAGGAAGCTGGATGAGAAAGATGTACTCTGAATTAAAGTGCACATTTAACACATAATGGGATGCAGCTTTCTGAAAGTATTTAGCATCTCACTTCTCCATCATTCTCACTCCGGAAAAGTATGTATAAATATTAAATTTGGACTCACTTTAAAAAATAAAAAAAAAACAAATTCAATATGAACATTTCATATGTTTTAAGTCCTGAAAAAAATATTTCATTGCCAAGCACCAGCAGGCAGCAGCTCTTTGCAAAATTTTTCTATGTTTCGTGCTTACGAGCAAAATTAGAGCTTCTCATACGAGTTTGAAAACTCGCTAGTTTTAACTTAAATTCTATATATATTTATGCTTAAAAATCTACTTAATATATAAAAATAATTTATTAAAAAATTAATAAATCATCTTCTCATATTTAAAATTTATAAATTTAAAATTTTAACCCAGCTCAATACGACAACAATTTTGTTACCCAGAGAAACAAAAGCTCCTAACGAAATATGTTAGTGACATGTGAATATATGTTTTTATTTGACAATCTTCACTCTCACAATCCTAACATGTGAATATATATTGTTGTCCAAAAACTAATTTTTGAAAACTTACAAAAAAACAAATATAAATTCCACCTTGATATTGTCAACCACTTGCCATTGTATTTTAGTAGAAGCATTTAAAGGAAAACGTGGAACCATATGCACCTTAAATTAAAGCTGGGAAATAAATACTACTCTCTCCATTTTCCGAAGGGAAAAGGATCAAAAATACTTTTCTGCTTTTTATCTATCAGCTAATTTTATCCTTAGTTATATTATAGAATCAAATATATTTCTGCTGTTAATAAAATAAATAAAAATATCTTTTAATTAAATAAAATACTTCAAATTAATTTAAAATATTTGATTTTAAGTAAATCATCCATTTTCCTCTTTAGATCCTAACCCCACCCACTAAATTAAATAAACTCAAATTAAATTAAATTTCAAAACTCATCACTTCAACTCCTTTACTAAAAACACCATGTTCTTTTTCAATTTTGAGAAATCAAAATGGCCTCTTTTTCAGTATCTTGAATGGATTTACTACAGTTTCATTGTCATAATTAAAATTAATAATTCCCTTCATGTTCATTTTATACATTTTATAAATAAATAAAATTCTTCTTCAGTTTTGAGAAATCAAAATGTCATTCTTTTTCAGTATCTTGAATGGGTTTACACAGTTTCATTGTAGTAATTAAAATTAATAATCCCCTTCATGTTCATTTTATACATTTTATAAATCAATAAAATTCTTCCAGAAAAGAAAACACATAGTTTTGGCAATACATAATAGTGACACCATGGTGTTTTAATAGAGGAGATGAAGATATGAGTTTTGGAATTTAATTTGATTTGAATTTATTTAATTTAGTGGGTCGAGTTCGGTTTAAAGGGGAAAATGTGTAATTTAACTAAAATTGAATGTTTTAAATCTATTTGGGACATTCCATACAATTGAGGGGCATTTTTATTTACTTTGATTACGGCGAGGGTATATTTGACCCTATAGTATAACTAGGGGCAAAATTAGCTAATAGGTGAAAGTAGAAGGATATTTTTGACCCTTTTTTTTTTCAAAATAAGTGGCGCTTTCAGCTTATGCACACTCATTAAAAAAATTACTCAATTCTAGAAAAAAAAAATATTTTTACCTACTTACCTCTAATAAATATCTTGAAAAAGATGTAATTCTTTAATATTTTATTAATTTTATAAAACTCTCTTCATTTAAATAAAGGTAAATTTGAAAAAATATTTTAATGTCTTCTTGATCATGTAAAATACCACTTATTTTGAAATGAAGAACATAATATCTGAAATTTGGTACGTACTTTTCGATCTGCCTAATTAAATGATAAAATTAATATGTGCTGAATTTAAGATGAAACTAAAAAACAGTAACCAATGTACATAGTATTGTTTGTACTTTCGCACTGTTTTGTGTTCGTTTCTAATTTTTACTTTTCAAAATAAATAATTTATTTTATGAGATATAAATTTATATTATTTTATCATATTATCTTACAAATTATATATCATATTTTTTTTAAAAAATTATATTTTAATAGATATATATATTTAATTTTTAAATACAAAAATTAAAGACGAACATATTTAAAATACAAACTGTGCAATTAAATAATGTACATATTTTATGCAGACCCAGAATATGATAATATCCTTGTATCAGAAGAAAAATATAAAAGCAAGGAAAAGGACTATTACTCATGCTAATCATATATCCCTTCATAGTTTAAGTTTTACAACATGTTGCAAAAATATTCATATTTACAATCAGATCACTAAGAATTAATTATAGGTAAACATTTAAATTATGAAAAAAAAAAGTAAAAATATTTCTAACGTATTAAAAATAATTCATAAGTATCCTTCATCTATTTATTGATCTAAAAAATTATACTCAACCTATTATTTTGGCTCAATACTACCCATCGAACTAACACCTCTAAACTTGATATTTTTTTGGCAATTTAAAAAAATCACGTGATTTATTATGATTGACCACATATATTATTTAATTTAAAAAATAAATCTGTCCGCTTTAAACCCAAATCCCGTTGACCCGACCCGTAGGGAGCATAGAGAAGCAGCAGCTTCAGGTAGCCAGCTGAAAATGTTACCCCTACCAAAGAATAAGAGCAATCCTTATTGAAGCTGGAGGGACCATTGATTATCGACCGAGGGGTATTATTAAGTCAAAGATAATAGATTGAGGATATTTTTAAACTAATAAATGAATAAAAGATATTTATAAATTATTTTTAATATATTAAAAAAATATTTTTTACCCTTTTCATTTAAAATTAAGCATAGGAAAATTTTAAACAGAAAAAGAAAAGCATAGGAAAAACATGATAAGTAACCTCATAAGTGGGCCGTGTCGGGCCTTTTTTAGGCTTGGGAAGCAATCTCAATCCAGTCGGCCACTAGGAGGCGGGGCTTAAGGGGCCTAATGATAGTGGTCCCGGGACGGTCCCACCAGGAGGCTAGACCGGTCCCCCAGGCCCAACACCTCATAATTGAAGCTCCCAGCCCCTACCAGGCCGGTCCTCATCCAGTTAGGGGCCAATCGGTCACTCAATACGCTTTACCTTCTGCAATAGTAGCATACACTACTAATTCACAAAGTGTGTATAATTAATTGACACATCACATCACGCGTTGTGTTTTTACAACTGAATTGAATCATCCAATGAGACATACTTAGCATGGAAAGATTAACATCAAGCATTAGATTAGCGAGCATGAGGAAGCCGTGAAACTCAGGATGGATAGCGCTATAGATAGCTAGCCAAAAAGGAAGATAGTCGTCCCTATGGTGCTATCCCTCCTGAGCTTTACAGATTCTCCATGCCATTTTCCACATGAATGCAGACATAGTTTGCTCGAACATGTATATAATTATTGAGCGAGAAAATGAAAGAGGGGAAAAAGGAGAAAGAAGATATAGTATAAGATGAAATGTATGGCTGGGAAGTGTTAAAAGGGAGGAGGGACCTATTTATAGTAGCTAAAGTAACATGGGAATTGACTAAGTATTTTAACAAACGTGCGTAGGAAAAGCATTTTGTCTCTATATTTGACTTATTTTCCTTTTGGTTCAACTACTTTTAAATAGTTAAATATGCCTCTGCCGACTACGTTACTCTCTTTCCAATACTTGAGAAATGAAATAAATAGGTACGGTTCTGATTTCTGAATTGAAAATTGTGAATTATTTCTTGCTTTCACAAATGGCTATTTAGTCTTTCTTTTCCAAAAAAACTTCTGTCTTATTTGAGACAATTTTCCAATTTTTACGTTAGCTTCATCATTGCCACACAAAATTCTTGAGTTTTTAGTCAAAAAGTAACTATACCCACACTTTTAACTACGTCCTTAAACTATTCTTGTGAACACTAAACATCCATGAAATATCTAAAACTTAGCAAGTTACATCCTACTACTAGAATCTCTCCACAAAAAAAAAAAAAAAAAACTTACCTCCAACAATGGGCAACTCCCCTTTGGAAGAAGCTCCCCAAAATCATCCCCATCCTTTTTCTCAACAAGGGCTTTTCACAGTGCCAAATTAATGGATTAATGCTAGATGTATAATTTTTGAATTTCGAATATGAAAATTGAGGTTAAATCAAGTGGATATGTTTGATAAAGTTTGAAAACATTTGACAGGATGAAATTGGTTGTTCAAACTTCAAAAGATTTATCTAATATTGAAGTTCAATTTGACAAATCAAACTTCAGGCAAAAATATTGAAAGTTTAATTACTGACAAATTTCATATGCGATTTTTTGCAATTTTGACTGCATGCATATGCTTAAAGTTAATTTTGAAGCGTTTAAACTTGTAATTTTTCATACAAAGGCATGACTATAGCTTAATTAAATTAATAATAGATCCTAAAACTGGCTATCTATGCCGTGGTCTCGTTTTAGTATGACTGAAAATGTCTTTCTCTTATTAATTAAGTGATTTACCTTATATGTTTCGTACATATTTTCCTACCTCACCTCCAAAGACGTTAAAGAAGGATTAAAAAACCTTTTGAGATAGTATCACCTAATAAATCCCTGTGGTGCTCATTGGGGGACCAATGTAATCTTCAATTTACACTATATAATATCTTTGTGATAGTGAACCAACCTAGAATATCTCATTTGCCGCAATACCTATATGTGTATTTGGCAATAATGTTGAGTCTGAATATCTTATCTAAAGATGGAAACAAAATTGACAAGATAGCACAACTATATGCAATTTCCTTAAGCCTAGGCGCACAGCAAGGTCAATCCTCGCGGGGTCAGCCTCGGAAAATATGCATTTTTTTAGAGAGAAATTGTTATTTAATTTTTTTATTGATTTTCTTTTTTATTTTTATAATTTTTTTGTAAGAGATCTTTATTTTTGCATACAAAAAATTATCATTTTTTTTTTGGTAAGAGGGAAAACCCGCAGCCGCTACAACCTCTGCCACAGCCTCTGCCCTTCGGGTGAGCACTTTGTGCGCACTGGGTAAAACCCCCCCTGTGCAATCGCCTGCAAACCACACAAGGGATGTGAACCACACTAGGCAAGCCCTGTGCGGCAGACTAGATTGAGAAGGCATTAGGGCGGGTTCGAACCCACGACCTCCCACATGGAAGGCCTACCCTCAAACCAACTCAACCACACCCTAAGGTGCCAAAAAATTATCATTTTTACACATAAAAATCATTTTCTTTTATTCAAATAGTAAAAGATTAAGAAATCTCATTTGCTCAAATTTTTTTTCTATGTCAATTGAGTACTAATGTTCAAATTCTTTTACATGAATGTAGAGGACGAAGTTGGAATTTAAAATTTATGAATTTGATAATTTTAGTTATTTTAAGTTACTCTCTTCATTCACTTTTACTTGGCTATTATACTAAAAATACATCTTTCACTTTTATTTGTCACTTTTATAATAAAAGAAATGATATATTTTGGTCTTTGACGATTTGAATAGAAAAAAATGACCTTTCTAGATCTCTTATATGTAAAAATGATGATCTTTTAAGTATAGAAGAATGAGGATCTTTTGTAAAAAGGCCATAAAACTTAAAAACAATTTATAAAGGGCTAAAATCATTTCTCTCCTTTTAACATATCGAGAGAAAAATATTTATTTATTTTTCATGATTTTATCCTTAGCATTATTACTTATTCTTCAAATATTTTTCAAGATCTAAAATTAAACATCAATTAATATGAGTATAGTAATAAAATATTCGTGTAAATTATTATTTTTTTAAAAGAACATAAAATCTAAACCGAACAAGTAAAAATAAACAAAGAAAGAAACTAATATCTAATTCTAAACGGCACATTGTGCACATATCTGAATACATGTTACATTATGATTTTAAATTAAAAATTTGAATAATAGCTGATTTAATTATTTTGTTCATAATCAAGTTAAATCTGTTGGATCATAAGAAATTTGCATTTCTTATTGATTTTAAATAATTTTTGAATGATGCTAAAAATGAATAAAAAGGGAAAACATTGTTGGTTCTAACTCCTGTTTTTATGGAGAGAATGAGGAGATTTTGAATGAACTATTGCTAACACAGGTATTTTATAAACTTATTATTCTTTTCAAATAATCAAGAGTATAATAAGAGGAATCCAAAGGGAAATTGAATGAACTTTTTGCTTTTTCATAATGTAAAGATAAGGAACGGGTATTATGTGAACTATGGAAAGGTTGATTTGATAGTGCGTATAATAATAAATTAATTTTATCCTTTTTATTTTTAGTATAGTTTTTTCTTTAAATAATCAAAACTACATTCTACTTAATATTTTTAAAAAGACATTTAAAATAATAATAAAAAATAAATAATTTCAAACGAGAAAAATATTAAAATGAATACATGTATTATTTTATGTGATAGTAGCTTTTTACCAAACACCTGTTGGAGGGTTTTCAAAGGATACGTACATTGCATTTATGATTTAGTCTTGGGTCATTAAGAGCTTGAGAGAGACTTTTTGAAAATTGAACCCACTCTTTTCTGACTCTCATCATTTCCAGGCACTCAATATGAGTAGGTAAAAAGAAGCTGCTTACCACACAAAATTCATTTGCTATATTAATTTTAGAGACCTGGTAAATGGCCATAACCATGTGGCACAAATAAGATTATAAATACCATATTTCTTAATTTTATTTTAATTATTATATTTATTAAAAATAATTATTTTAAAATATTTATTAATTTTAAAATTTAAAAAATAATTGATCATGTTTTTTCAATTCTATCCTTAATACTTACAATTATTCTAAAGTGTGATAAAAATTATTAAAATATGTTTTTAAAAAATTAATAGAGTTATATTAGTCAAAATATCATTCCTATTAATATTTTAATGAATATAAAAATCTTATCGTAGCAATTAAAATAGAACAGAAAGAGAGTATTAATCTTTTCTCTATATTTTAGAAGTCAATGTAATTTTAGTTAGGTAGCTTTATAACATAGGAATTCATCATTAATTATGTAAGAAGACTATTTAATTGATTTTATAACATGAGACCCGGGATATTATCTTACTTATCTTCTTCTCATTTTTTCAATTCAACTTTTTTATTTATTTCTCTTCTCTAGAGATTTTCTCTTTTCCATGTTTTTTTTTTTCGCACATGTGTATGTTTCATCAAAAACTTTAAAATTAATTCTATTATATATAGGTCATAGCTTTTTAAGATATGTTTCGTTAAAGATCATCAATGATCATCTAATTTTGAGTTTATCGCATAAAATTTATTTTATTCTTTTTACTATATAAAAGTTCATTCAATTCTAAAATTAATCACATAGTGTTTTTTTTATATTTAAAATTTTTTAAACTAAAAGTCATTCAACTTTAAAATTTTAAAGTCAATCTTTTACTTTTTATTACTTAAAAATCGTTCAACTTTGATCAAGTTAACTAAAAATCAAATTTCGCCTGAACTTTGATATTTTCTACCAAAAATATAATATAACGTCCAAAATAAGTTACTTACATCCAGAATAACTTTAGAAACATCTTTTAATATTTCCCTTCATAACACAAAACTTGTTTGGGGTATACAATATTACATTTTCTTTCCTTAGTTTGGTTTTTTTATGATTCTTTTTACACACCATTATTAATATTAAATAAAATATAATTTAATTTTTTTTTCTTATTAGTATACTCATTTGTATAATAAATTTCATAAATAATTTTTAAAAAATAATTAAAACAATTTCTGTGAGATAACTTTAAAGCTAGAATTCTTTTATGGAATAAAATATAATTTTTTGTACAATAAATTTTAAAGTGAGATGACAATTAATTTATATATTTAAAAAAATTTAATCACCGGTAAAATTAACTCAAATATTCTTCAGTTTCACTAATCAAATTTTCAACTCCTTTAATTTTCATCTACCTCAATTTTTTCTTTTTCGAATTAATTTTAAAAAAGTGTTAATAAATGAGGCTTGATTACTCGTAAAAATATTGTCTCAATTTCATAATATTTAAAAAGAAGATATATGAAGAGGAAAAATATCCGAGAAGAAAGGATATGAATCTTTGATTGCATATAAAGTGAGACCTACTCAAGTCCATTTGTTAATAAAAGAATGCGCTCAAACAAGTATGATTTGACATGCTTCACACATAATAAAATTTATAGATAGAAATGCAAGATTATAACATTAATACATGACTTTCTTAAGTTATTGTTAACTAGAATCGACACTTACAAATTATATGATGTTTATAATATGATGATGTTTGCCATGTCTAAATCGCTCTAAGTTTTGACTGTTGTTATAGAAATATCTTCAAATTATATTTAAAAAAATATTTAAATATGTAGTTTAAATTTATTTAAACATAATAATTAACAAATTAATTTAATTAAAGGTCATTTACAAATATAAGTAATGATTCGCAAGTTATCAAATTGACATATTGGGTTGCTGTTAACTAATGCCGATATAAATGAACTATATGATTTTTTATGATTTCTATAATGTGTGGAAGTTTACCATGTCTAAAATATTTTCAAATTATATTTCAAAAATCATTTAATATGTAGTTTAAATTTATTTAAATATAATAATTAATAAAAATACTTAATTAGAGGTCATATTAATGAACGCATGACTTAAGTAATGATCCGCAAGTTATCAAATCGATGTAACATTGAGCCACAAGATTACAATATAGTGAATACGTGACTTTCTTGTGTTGCAGTTAACTAGACTATGTCGGAATCTAATATACATGTAATTTTTTTTTAATGAAATTGAGTTTGTGTGTATATATATATATATGTGTGTGTACATATGAAAATACTAAAAAGAAAAGAATACAAATAAAATGAGGAAAATATGATACAACACACACATATATGTTCTATATATATATATAGGTGTCTTGAAAGTTTCTAACTGTATTTATGGGTATGAAATTTGTTATAAGTTTATGTATACACGAGGACCTAGAAAGTTTTTTTTTCAAAAAGTATGTTTTTAGAAAATCTAACAATGAAAAATGTAGTTCAATATTAATATAAATGTTGATTCTAATAAAAATATTTATATTATTAGTATTTTTTTTGCATATATACACTTAAATATCTCGCTTAAATTTATAAAATATTATCTTTAAATATATTAATATTTTTCACATTATTCAAGCATAAATAATTTTATTAGATTTATTTAAAAGTAAGTCTGGTTGACTTGCTTTTTAGTTATTTCAAGAAGTATAATTTTAACCTCGTCATTGATGGTTCATTCTTTTTTCTTTCTTTCTTTTTTGTTTTTAAAAGATTTTTCTTATTATTTTTAACTTCTCTTTATTGGTGTCTGGTGATTTTATTTCTCGAATTTTTTTGAGTTAAGATACTTTTTTCTCATCTAAAATTTTCATTTGGAAATTCAAAAATACGTTTCAAATTTAGTGATTGGATAATACTTGGGGAAAAACTAAACGACAAGCTAAATATTATGTAGTTTGATTTTAAATTTGTGATGCATCCACTCACTCAAAAAACTGTTGTATTGGCTTTATAAGTTTGAACATCCTGATTTGATTCCTGACTTATGCCACTTATGAATGTATAAATAAAATTTACACATGAAAATATTAAAAAATTTCCACAACCGTATGTGTAAATAAATATTAATAAAAAATTTCATAAATAAATTATATTGAAAATAACTAATAAATAAAAAAATTTCATAAACAAATTGATTTAGAAAATTTTAAATTTTGTCCAATTACCATATATGTATATTCAACTTCCTATATGTATTTGTGTAAATAAATATTAATAAAAAAATTTCATAAATAAACTATATTAGGAAATAACTAATAAATAAAAACTTTTCATAAATAAATTGATTAAAAACTTTTGAATTTTGTCTAATTTCCATGTACGGAGAAAGTTCTCATGCGTGAGGAAATAACTAATAAATAAATTGAAGAGAAATTTTAAATTTAAAAAAAAGGGTCAATATGTCAAAAATAGACCTGTTTATAATGTTAATAGAATATTGTGGCCTTTGTGGTCAAAATTCTTGTGGCCATTAGGATTTATAGTTGATCTTATTATAACCTACACTCTTCCTTCTAAAATATTTATTATAATTTTTTTATAAATCAAATAATAATATGAAAGTTAATCAACATATTAATATATTTTTTTATCATATTAATGTGAAGAAAAGAATATAATTTATAACATCTTTTATATAATTTTTTAATATCTAAATTTTAAAAAATTAAATTTAATTTTCTAATTTAATTTTAAAAATTAATTAAATTGACGTTTGAAAAATAAAACGCAACAACTATTTTAGACGGTATCCGCTAGCCAAGCCCTCTTAAAATTGTCCTAATTAACTACCGAAATATCCAAAAAGAAAATATTAATTAATTAAAAAGTTTAGTGGACGAAGTAATATGCAAAATTTGAGGAAAAATGGAGACGATATAAATTGGTTTGGAGTCAAAATTATAATTGAAATCGAGTTAAAAAATTTCTCTACAATATATATGTCTCATACATGGATATACATATATACATTCACTGAATTTATTATGGGATACATTACACAAGTGATATATGAGAATACATAGGGATATATATCTCATCTTCTTTCGTGTTCATATTCTATTTTGAATTTGGATTAAATTTCAATTCAAATCGTTTTAAATTTTTATGAAATTATTTTAAAATTGAGATTCAAACTCTTTATGATATACTGAATTTATTCCAACAACACCACTTAACATAAACTTTAATTCAAAAAAACACAAATTTTCAAATTTAAATTTAAGCGAGCTTTAATAAAAAATAAGTAGAGGGTGTCAAATAAGTTTTGAAGTTAAAAAATATGACATTGATTTGGTCAACTATCATTAACTAAAAAGTGAGTTTGATTAGGCTGACTAAAAATTTTAGGGCACCAATTAAAATTTTGAAAACTTTAAAAAAAGTTCCCTTCTAAATTTTCAATTTCAAAATTTGAATTTCCCCTCTCTCCTTTATCTTTTCATATCACTTCTTTTCTTCTTCTTTCTCTTCTCTTCTCTTCTTCTTCTTCTCCTCCTCCTCCTCCTCCTCTTCTATATCGTCATCGTTGCCGCCGCCGCCATCATTGTCACCGCTGTGTTCATTTTTTTTATTGAGTTATTTTTTTCTCCTTACAAGTTTTTTTTGCTTTGGTCGTGAGTTGAGAATATGATTTTTCTAGCCATTAAATTTTTTTTTGCAGAAATCAAACAACTTTGGCAGTTATTGCAACAATTTCAATAATTATTTGATCTGTTGCAATAACTCAAATAATTATTGAAATTGTTGCAACAACTATCAACTCAAACAACTGATGAAGAAGTTGTTGCAACAACTCCATCTTAGTTGTTGCAACAACTTCTTTATCAGTTGTTGCAGTAAATCAAACAATTGTTGAAGTTGTTGCAACAATTTCGACAGTTGTTGATTTTCTGGCCGAAGGTGAAGGACGAAAAGTGAAAAAAAATAAAGTGAAAAAGGAGGCAATGGTGGTGACAATAGAGAAGGCAGAGGTAGTGATAGTGACGGAGTTTGTTATTGTTGGCGGTGATGGTAACAGAGGAGGTGGCAATGGTGGCGGTGGAGGAGGAGTAGATGGTGGCGGTGGAGGGGATAGTGATAGTGGCGGAGAAAGTGACAATAGAGGAGGTGGTGCCAGAGGAAGTGACAACGGAGGTGGTGCCGGAGGAGAAAGATGACAACGGGGGAGGGGGGGGGGGGTGAGGAGGAGGAGGGGGTCGGGTGGCGTGGGGAGGGGAGAAGTGAATAGGGGTAGGGGGAGATAGGGGCTTTGTGTAAATAACAAAATTTAAAAATTAGAGTTATTAACAATTTACAGATATATAATTCAAATTTTAAAATATGAGTGCAAAAATATTTGAACATTAGATACATCTTAATTCAAATATATAATAAATAAAAAGAGCATAAATCTATAACCTATAATTTTTTTAACTGCATGATTGTCATATTTATAAAAAAATCAGATATTTTTGTATTTCCTATTTTTTTGAAGGCGTTATTTTTTCATCTCCTTTAACTATATATAACTATAGATATAGATAAATTTCAAATTTATTGATAAAATATCTTAAAACACTATGTTCATCAACCAACAAAAAATATTTTGAAAGTCATAAGAATTTTATGTTATACTTAAGAAATATAAATTGTAGTATGTCAAAAGAATCTCTAAATTTTGGTCTAATTTATGTTTTAAATTAAGTTTAAATATATTAGTTTAATTAAAAATTATGTTTTAGTTTAAATTTTATATTAATTAAAAAATGATAACTCCCAAATAAAGAGAGTCCTCAACCTGCCTTAGATTATGATTACACGTTTTTAGGATTCAATATTTATATTTTAACTTAAATTCAAATAAGTTTTCAGTGTAAAGTTAACATAAAAAATCTGATATCTTTCAAAAAAATAATAAATAAAAACTGCACGATTATGTTCAAATTCAGAAATATTAAAACATAATTTTTTGGCTTATTCTTATAAAAAAAAATTCATTGAGATAGAAAATAATTTGACCAATTTAAGAATCTATCTAATAAAATAAATTTAGATTAAAAAATAAAATATTAGATATTTAATATTTAATTATTTTCAAACTAAAAAGTAATAACTAATTACCTAACATAACTAATTTTTGTCCTAAAACTACCGCATAACAATCTCCTAGGCTGCCACTTGACTTAATCTTGACTTTCTTCCTTTTATATATATATATATATATATATATATATATATATATATATATATATATATATATATATATATATATATATATATATATATATATATATATATATATAAATTGGCATAGTAAAAAATGGCCTGTTACAATTTGACATGTTATAGCTCAATATTACAAAATCTACTAATAATTTTTGTTTTTTAAAATATAGCGATAAATAAATTATAAAATCTAGCATAAAAGTCTTAAAAAAATAAAAAAATAAAAACAGAATAACTAAAAAAGGGGTAAAACTGGATGCATAAATCACTGTAGTTGTATTTTTTCTTGATATTTATTTCATAAATTTCTCTTAGATTTTAGCCTTTTCCTATTATATAAATTTCTCTTAGATTTTTATTTTTTCCTATTATTCCTTATACACGTTTTTTTTCTTCCTTTTTCCTTCATACCTAATCCATACACTAAATCATATTTGTATATAATTTGGTATTAAAAAAATTAATAAACTCAATTTGTACTATCATATTTTATACATAATTCATACACTAAAATATATATAAATTTCTTATACATTAACTTGTAAAAATCACATAAAAATAAAGATACACTAGTTTGTATAAAAATTTTAGACCCCAAAAAATAAAAACACACTTAAACTAGGTTAAATATATCATATTTTATATATAATCCTATAACTAAAACATGTTTGTATATAACATGATATTAACAAAATTAAGTAAACCAGTTTCTATATTTATTTTCATACATATCATTAAATATTTTTATACATAATAAAGTAAACATACCATAATATCATTTCCATACAATACACAGTGAAACGAAATCTAATACAATACATAGTGAAAAATATCTACTACTAATGAAAATCAATAAATTGATCCAAAATAATTGAATTTTTTTGTCAACATCCTTCATCATATAATCAATGATCTTCTTTTTCTTCGGAAGACTCCTAGACTAATTTCTCAAAAGTAATATGGATGAACTTGCTTAAACACGAGTCCAACATTGAAACGGATAATTTTTTTAAAAAGTTCCAAAACGGAAAGTTGCTTTTCGGGTTAACCAAAACGGATAGCTCGTTGCTGAGGAAACGAGGTTCTATTAAAAAAATTTTAAAAATAAATTATTAAACCTCGTTGGCTGTTCCATTTAATTTTTTTTAACTTTGAACATGCAAAAGAAAATGAATAAAAAATATATATTTGAAGGAACCTCGTTGGATTCCATTAATTTATTTTTTTACTTTTTAGAATGTGATAAGAAATTTTAAAAAATTCCGATAGAAAACAGTAAACAATACGTGTGAACTCTGCACTATTTCTGCTATGTTGATCGGGATTTTTTTAAAAATAAAATTATTATCACATGCTAAAAAGTAAAAAAAATAAATAAATTAATGGAACCTCGTTGGACATCCAACGAGGTTCCTTCATATATATATATATTTTTATTCATTTTCTTTTGCATGTTCACAATAAAAAAAAATTAAATGGAATCAACGAGGTTCAATAATTTTTTTTAAAGATTTTTAATAGAACCTCGTTGCCTCAATAACGAGGTGTCCATTTTGGTTAACCCGAAAAGCAACTTCATGTTTTCGAACCTTCTAAAAAAAATTTATCCGTTTCGATGTCGGACTCCTTAAACACCTTGATGATGTAGATGTTGCAGATTTGAATGCTTTTTTTGGTCTTCTTAAAAATGTAGAGATTATAGATTTCAATCTCTTCGTCTTTGACATACAATGTGATGAAAAATATGGTGAAGAAGAATTACTTTTTTTACTTTTACAACGATATCAGGGCGGAATGAGAAGATGGACGACGCGGTTAACCTAACAAGCTATCTTCAGTTGTTGAAAGAACAACAATGTTGAAAATTTGAGGGAGGCGTGTACTACAGTAAAAATGGAGTGAAGAGTGATAAGGAAGGAGGAGAATAGTGTATTTAGTAAGATAGTCAATCTTGAAGAAAGAGAAAATAAATACAATTTTATGAGAAATTAAAAGGAAGAGAATATATTTTAATACCTGAAAGAAGATATAATTATAGACTTTCCATTAAAAATAAAGCGATAAAATAGCATAGATAATTTATTTTTGAATTTTAAGCCAATCTTTTAAAAAATAACTATATGGACTTTTATTATAAAATCTATTATATTTGTAAGTAAAATTTAATTTTGGTAAATAATTAAAAGTATTCGTATGTTTTGTAACTAAATGCCTTATATGATTATTTTATGCAATTTTCTGCCCAAAAATTATAATAGTCATGATGCCACCTACTCCCAATTGTCGGACGGATGGTATCAGAGCCTCGTCGGAAGTGCTCATCAGAATTGTGTAAGGCTGAAATTTTTTGAGATTTTCAAAAGTGCTCAAAACTTAACTCTAAGTACACCATTGCATTCCTCTCGTCGACACGAGTTCATACATATTTTCGGAACTAAAATCCGACGTCGTATGAAGTCGTAAGAGCTCCCAAAAGAAATTGAGGAGGAAGACGATTTACAGTACTCTACTGCAGTAATTTCTGCAAGATTTTTCAGAAATTACATTTCAGTCCCAAATTCGGTGAATTAATCACTGAAAGGTGATAATGACCACAGAAGAGTCAACATCATCTTTCGGAGCCATGATTATGCTCACTGCCACCAACTACACGCTGTGGAAACCTCGAATGGAAGATCTTCTCAGTTGTAAAGATTTGTTCGACCTTATAGAAATAAAAGGTGTAAATCCTAATCCCGACAAGTTGTCGGAATGGAAGAAATTAAACCGAAAAACTATTGGTCAAATCCGACAATGGATTGACCATGGTGTCTTCCACCATGTTGCACAGGAGACAGACGCATATGCCCTCTGGAAGAAGTTGGAGGATATGTACCAGGCCAAGACCGCTCGGAATAAGGCTTTGTTGATGAGACGCTTAGTCAACATGAAGCTGAAAAGTGGAATTTCAGTTGCCGAGCATACCAGTGAGTTCCAGAGCCTAGTGAACCAGTTATCATGTGTAGAGATGCCACTTGGTGATGAAGTTCAGGCACTTCTACTTCTCAGTTCTCTCCCCGACAGTTGGGAAACGCTGGTGGTTTCTCTCAGCAACTCGGCCCCAGATAGAAAACTTACCATGTCTATGGTTAAAGATGCCCTGTTCAATGAAGAGGCAAGGAGAAAGGACATGGGCACAGATCAGACCCATGCCCTTATTACAGAAAATCGTGGGAGACAACAAGGGAAACAACGAAGGAGTAGTGGAGGCAAATGGAGAGGCAGGAGCAAGAGCAGGGGTAGATCCACAGATGGCAGAAAACCAACATTCAAGTGCCATTATTGTGGAATAGAGGGTCATATGAAGAAGAATTGCTATAAATGGCTAGAAGAGCAAGGCCAGAGCAGTTCGCAATCGAAGAATAAGGGTGGAGAAACACTAGTTACTATCCCTGGAGATGTAGCTTTCTGTTCAACACATTATGAGACATGTCTTCACGTGTCAAAAGAAGACACGGAATGGGTGGTAGATACTGCAGCATCTTACCACGTAACTCCTCATAAGGAATACTTCACAACATACAAAGCCGGTGACTTTGGAGCTGTGAAAATGGGAAATTCCAGTTTCTCTGGGATTGTAGGAATTGGTGATGTACAAATAAAGACAAGTTCCGGGAGTACAATTACTCTGAAGGATGTCCGCCATGTGCCTGACCTTCGGTTGAATTTACTTTCAGGTATAGCTCTTGACAAACAGGGCTATGATAATCACTTCAGCAAAGGCACATGGAAGTTATCTAGAGGCGCTATGACAGTCGCTCGAGGTCATATTTGTGGCACGTTGTACAAGACTCATGTGAAGATATGTACAGATAGCCTCAACGTAGCAGAAAATGAGGCTTCACAGAATTTGTGGCACCAAAGACTCGGCCACATGAGTGAGAAAGGGTTGTCTACCCTAATAAATAAGGAGCTTATCAATGTTGACAAAGATGTTGCACTAGATCCTTGCAATCATTGTCTATTTGGTAAACAACATAGAGTCTCGTTCAAATCCTCTTCAACGAGAAGATCAGAGTTGCTCAGTCTAGTACACTCTGATGTTTGCGGTCCCTTAGAGATTGAATCACTCGGCGGAAAAAAATATTTTCTGACATTCATTGATGATGCTTCTCGAAAGGTATGGGTGTATTTCCTGAAGACAAAGGACCAGGTGTTCGAGTACTTCAAATTGTTTCATGTCATGGTAGAGCGTGAAACAGGAAAGAAATTAAAGTGTCTACGGTCAGACAATGGAGGCGAATACTCTTCCAAGGTCTTCGACGTGTATTGCAAAACATATGGTATTCGACACGAGAAAACGGTCCCACGCACCCCTCAACACAATGGTGTAGCCGAAAGAATGAACCGGACAATCATGGAACGTGTTCGAAACATGATCAGTATGGCTAAGCTGCCAAAGCCATTCTGGGGAGAAGCAGTCAGAGTCGCCTGTTACCTGATCAACAGATCACCATCAGTACCACTGAATTTTGAAGTTCCAGAGAAACTATGGTCTGGGAAGAATCCATCATACTCACACTTGAGAGTATTTGGATGTTTAGCATATGCACATGTATCCAAGGAGCTCAGACAAAAGCTCGATGCAAGGACCATTCCATGCATTTTCATTGGCTATGGAGATGAAGAATTTGGATATAGATTATGGGATCCAAAGGAGAAAAAGGTGATCAGAAGTAGGGACGTGGTGTTCCATGAAAACCAGACAATAGAAGACATTGAAAAACCCACAATGTCTCAGAAGTCAAATGTTGCTGCTCAGATGCCAGAAGTAGTAACAGAATCATTTGTGAGAAATAACGATGAAGTACCAGAAGCAGAAGAAGAGGAAGAAGAGGGTGTTGAGCAGGGGGAGCCACAAACCCCTCCACCAGAAGCTTTAGGTCCATCACAAGGCTCAGATGATGGTGAATATCCTCAGATTGTCAATCCAGAAGTTCGTAGATCTGAACGAGGTCGGATTCCATCCAGAAGATATACTGAATCCGAGTATCTTCTGCTTACCGAAGATAGAGAACCAGAGAGTTTTCATGAAGCTATATCTCATAAGGAAAAAGAAAAATGGCTGCTTGCAATGCAGGATGAAATGGAATCTCTACAGAAAAATCACGCTTATGAGATCGTAAAACTTCCAAAAGGGAAGAAGGCACTGAAAAATAAATGGGTGTTCAAGCTAAAGAAAGATAGTATCAGAGCGGTGCCGGCATTGTTTCATAGCGTCCTGCGCTCGCATGGAGTAAGGTGGTGTCGAGTTGAGGGATCCTCACATCACGAAGTGTCGAGTTTGTCAAGGGGTGAGCATTGTCGGACGATCCTTGGGAAAACCTTCCCCTCGGCCCCCGAGTGTGTTGTGGTGTTGTAGGCACCCGGTGCAGAGGGCACTCCGAGCGGCAGGTGGCCGCAAGTCGGGCAGCTCGGGCGAGTGGCCGTGTACGAGGGCGTACACCGAGTTGGGTGGGGGAGGATGTCACGCCCTAGATATTGGGGTATCTTATGGTGGACAATATGCTGGCGGATGTATCGAGATGCTGACAGAATGGCTTCAGAAAGGTGTGGCGTAGGGACGACTGTGTCCCCTTCCTGAATTGACGGTGAAGAGGGGACTTGGCCAACCCTGCACAAACCTGGTCGGGAACTGGAGCCGTTCTCCTGATGAGCCCGTGGCAGGGCGAAACCAGTGTATTGTCCCGGTGAGAGAGGCTGGCCTCGCGGGGCGAGGCGCCGCACGGGCCTCCGGAGCGTGCTGGAGTCCGAGCCCCTGACAGATGGTATCAGAGCGGTGCCGGCATTGTTTCATAGCGTCCTGCGCTCGCATGGAGAAAGGTGGTGTTGAGTTGAGGGATCCTCACATCACGAAGTGTCGAGTTTGTCAAGGGGTGAGCATTGTCGGACGATCCTTGGGAAACCTTCCCCTCGGCCTCCGAGTGTGTTGTGGTGTTTGAGGCACCCGGTGCAGAGGGCACTCCGAGCGGCAGGTGGCCGCAAGTCGGGCAGCTCGGGCGAGTGGCCGTGTACGAGGGCGTACACCGAGTTGGGTGGGGGAGGATGTCACGCCCTAGATATTGGGGTATCTTATGGCGGACAATATGCTGGCGGATGTATCGAGATGCTGACAGAATGGCTTCAGAAAGGTGTGGCGTAGGGACGACTGTGTCCCCTTCCTGAATTGACGGTGAAGAGGGGACTTGGCCAACCCTGCACAAACCTGGTCGGGAACTGGAGCCGTTCTCCTGATGAGCCCGTGGCAGGGCGAAACCAGTGTATTATCCCGATGAGAGAGGCTGGCCTCGCGGGGCGAGGCGCCGCACGGGCCTCCGGAGCGTGCTGGAGTCCGAGCCCGTGTCCTTGGGAAACCTTCCCCTCGGCCTCCGAGTGTGTTGTGGTGTTTGAGGCACCCGGTGCAGAGGGCACTCCGAGCGGCAGGTGGCCGCAAGTCGGGCAGCTCGGGCGAGTGGTCGTGTACGAGGGCGTACACCGAGTTGGGTGGGGGAGGATGTCACGCCCTAGATATTGGGGTATCTTATGGCGGACAATATGCTGGCGGATGTATCGAGATGCTGACAGAATGGCTTCAGAAAGGTGTGGCGTAGGGACGACTGTGTCCCCTTCCTGAATTGACGGTGAAGAGGGGACTTGGCCAACCCTGCACAAACCTGGTCGGGAACTGGAGCCGTTCTCCTGATGAGCCCGTGGCAGGGCGAAACCAGTGTATTGTCCCGGTGAGAGAGGCTGGCCTTGCGGGGCGAGGCGCCGCACGGGCCTCCGGAGCGTGCTGGAGTCCGAGCCCGTGACATATAAGAAGTGGAGTCTGGTGATAAGGATCTGTCAAGCAGATCAGTTTAATAATTCCAACTAGTAGCCTCAACAATCTGTAATTCCACGCACTCCACTAGTACTCGGGATTAGACCATGTATAAAAAAAGTGCAGCAAGTATAGTATGAGTACGGAAATCAAAATATACTCAACAACATCGTCGCCGATCTTAAACTGATGTAGTGAAAAGGATTCATCTTGCAAATGCTATCATCACACTTTAACACTAATCAATTCAATAAAAATACATGAATAAACGCGACGATGAACAAGAGAGAGAATATTCTCAACTACAAAAACAGATAATCATGCATCATGTTGTACTGAGATGACTTTATATCAGATCAAATTTGGTTCATAAGTAACTGTACTTAACTTTGTAGTTATACCACTGACCATACTCTTAGCAATGCAAAAGAAATAAACGGTACCGTTACTAGCTTTCTCTTTTTTCCTTCAAACTATTTAAAGCTTTGAATCCTGATGGTATTCATCCACATTTTTACCAAATCAACTGGAACATTGTGGCGAAATCAATCCTTGCTTATTGCCACCAAGTGTTACATAACCAAATAATTCATGAACCCCTTAAAAAGACTCTGATATATCTAATCCCTAAATTTAAGAATGCTAATCACCTAAAGATTTTCAGTTATATAGGTTTATGTAATCGATTTATAAAATAATAACCAAGATTATCTCAAATTGTATAACCACTTACCCAAACAAGCTCATTGGTCCCTACCAAACTAGTTTTTCCAGAAAAAAGGAGAGTCTGGGACAATGCCATTCTAGTCCAAGAATTTATTAACCATCTAAGCAATTCGAAAAATAAGAATGGTTGCTTCATGCTCAAAATTGATCTAGAAAAGACTTTCGATTGCATTGAATGGTCCTTTGTGTACTGCACTGTGCGCTTCTTTAAGTTTCCTCCAAAAACTATTAAACTAATCATGAGTTGCATCACCTCTATTAGCATTGCAATTCTAGTAAATGGCTCACAGACCTCCTACTTTTCCCCATCTAAAGGTATAAGGCAAGGAGATCTCATGTCACCCAACATCTTCATCCTTTGTTTGAAATTACTTTCCACTTATATTAATCATCAAATAGATATGTTAATATGGGATCCCATCAAGATAAATAAAAATGGTCCCCAACTTTCGCACTTCTTCTTTGCGGATGACCTTACGCTCGTATTGAAAAAAAAATACTAAATTACTCCATTTACCACTGTGAATTATTTTTGTAGCCTCTCTGGACAAAGGATTAACACAGCCAAATCCAAAGTTATCCTTTCGAAGTATTATAACAATAATAACAGGAATCTAGCTAGTCCAAAATCTGTTAAACATCTAACCGTCGCAACACTTTGGAAAATACCTAGGCTTTCCCATACTTGATCATAATTCTAAGGTTAATTTTCTGACCCAGGAAGGTCATACTGACTTGACTAAATCAACCTTAAATATAAATCAATTCTTGGATCTGGAAAAACATCTTATTAGGAGGACACATATGCTCCAAAGGTATAGCATGAGCCCCCGCTATTGAAAAAGTCATAAATTTGTGGAATCACAGATGGATTCCTAATACCCCTCCCCTTAGGAATACTATTCAAGGTCCTCTGAATAAAGGAGACGAAGACTACAAATTCTCTGACCCTTGGAACGAGAAAAAATGGGATTGGACAAAAATCTCATTTAGCCTTCCAGAACAATTCATAGACAAAACAAATGCAATATAACCATGAAATAGGCGCGATAGATAAACCCTATTGGATCATTAATACAAATGGGATGTTCAAAATAAAGTCGGTGTACACTCTTATTGCTCATCAAGTAAATCACTACGACTAAAACGAATTATTAACCTTCGCCGTTTGGTACCTATTGTTAAATATTAGAAATAACAACATCTTCAACAATAAGTAGAACATTCCCCTCACTGATCATTTAGTCAAAATCTAGAACTTTAGAATTTCAGTTTTGTACAAAAAAAACCTCTACTAATTTAGAGGCCCACAAAGAAATTCTTGTTAAATGGATGCATCCTCCATCTGGTAAATTTAAATTAAATATTGATGGTGTTTGGTCAGTAAAAGAAAAAACGACTGGTATTGAGGCTATCATCAGAAATTCAAATGGAGATTGGATAGTGGGTTGGGTTTTTATAAGAAAAAAAAAAAAGAAAAAAAAAGGCAACGGCTCACAATCACACAATGGCTGAACTGGAAGCTCTTGTCAGGGGCCAGGGGCTTCAAAATAACAATATAATATCTCAAAAAATATTTCCTATTGAAATTGAAACGGACTCCACGAAAATATTGAAACACTTGGGACATGCTCGTCTAATTTACGAATCCATTATTGCATTTTGCAGGTTATTTTTGATGAAGTGGAGAATCCACCGATTCGACATTACTTCCACGAAGCAAATAAAGTAGCAAATATTTTGGCCAGTCAAGATTTTAAGCAGATAATATGCGGACAAGCCTATGTCTTGTTAACCCCTCCGATCCGTTTACAACTAAAAAACCATCTCTAAGCAGATCAAAAAGGAGCAGTAACTAAGAAAATGGTGTCCATATCAACATATGATAAGTTGATATAAATCGCCCGATAATAATGGCGACTTTATAAGGACAAATATGTCAGATATATAAACACACTCTTTGTAGTTGGACATTTAGGTTCTTTGCTATTTCCATCCCAATTGTGTATACTTTTTTATGATTTATACCTTATCCTAACTTTTTCTTAATGATAAAAAAAAATAAAAATTCTTTTCATTTATTTATGAGGGAAAAAATGAAAAAAACAAAATAAATATTTCCCTATAACGTTTTCTATATACAAGAATTTTGAGAGGGAATTCATTTTACTTCTGTAAACGCTTTTGGGCATGCTTTATAAGCGTTTCGACTCTGAGAAGGAAGAAGTTTTAATATTTGAAATTATAAACCTGATAATTCCCTCAAATTTAATTTATAACATGACATATTTTCTTTTTTAATTAGTGTTAAAAAGAATGACATATTTTTTTATTTAATAATAATTTAACTTTAAAATACTCCTGTCACTCTTAATGAAATGATTTATAGCCACACAAATATGTATGACTTATTTTAGATCTCGAGTTTCAGAATTGTTTTCATATTTTTCTAACTTCATATCTAAGCAAATTACATCACATAAATTGGAATGAAACGGGTATTAGTATTGGGAACAAATTATAGTTATAACCATTTTATATATTCAAATCCAATTATAGCTAAACAGAGTAACTTGAAACTTGAGAACAAATTAGTAATCAAGATTGAGAAAGAAAAAGGAATTTAGATCAACATAAACAAGAAGAATTTGTAAAAAACAGCCTTTCCCTTTGTTTTTTTTTAAAGAGAAAACAAGAAAAAGCAGAGAAGATTCTTTCATCAAAAGGGTTACTTTTGTGAGATCCAATAGAAAGTTTAATTACCTATTTTCTCTCCATTCTTTCTTCAGAAACCATTGTTTTATTTTTTTGGATTTCGTCATTTTAAATTAAATATATATAAAATATATCAAAATGTTCTTTAATATTATGATCTTAAATATATTACGTGAAAAGTTAGAATTATAGAATTAGACTAAAAAAAAGGAAATTTTTTCAAAAGGATTAAAAAGGAATTGTGAGTATGAAAAAATATATTTATTTGACTCTCCAAATTGTACTTTTTTTACATTCATAACCTTTTATTTTTTATTTTTTGAATTTAATTATTGATTAAATCCTATAATTTTTTGAAAGTATCGATCTATTAGTTCTTGAATTCTAATTGCATTTATTAACATATTTCTATTTGATATGTGGACACTTGTTCAGCTATTATCGAGTATGAATTGTATTACCACGTCACGGCTATACACACACACACTTGATAATTATGGTGTCTAAATTAATTTGCGTGTATTTCAATTAATTTTATGCGATATCTGTCACCTCTCATCAACAACAAATATTTGGTAACTTTGTCCACTAAGACTAGGACAGATTCAAAAAAAAAAAAATCCGCTTAATGTTTTTTATCTTTGATGAGATTTACCTGAGACCTCAAGGTTCTCAACCCACCTTTGTCCACCACGCCACGGATATTCTCTCACCCTTAATTGGAGATCTCGAATATGAATAGACCTTACACAACACGAATTTAAATGAATTGAGGCCCCAATATATATATAATTGGCAGAAACAAGAAGAGTAGGAATAATCGTACTCAGCTAAACTTGGATCGTTTACGTTGTAATTGATCGAGTTGTAACAGAACTCAATTGGGCTCGTTACTCAACCTGTAAACATTACATGGATTAAGGAACATGTAAAAAGCTTATTTAAAACAACCTTCCAAAATAATATACAATTGTATAAAGATCCAAACTTGTAAAGAAAGAAGAAGAGAATACTACTTTTTAGTCTGGGATATCAGAAAGAAGGCTGTAGTGTGTACTATATTTATTCTTTGATTCCCCATATGTGTATATTTGGACAAAATGGAGCAGAAGATCAAAATTTCAGAAAAAAAAGAAAAAAAAAAGTTATGTACTCCCTGCCTGCTGTTTGCTCTAAAGGATAAATCTGCATGGAATATCTTCACTGCCAATTTTTTCCATGCTTTTTTGTAACAAGTATTTGTTTTTTTTCCCCTCTCGCCACTTAAAAATTTCAATTGAAAGAAAAATGATTTTTTTTTCAAATTTTTTATGGGTAAAAATGAAAATATTTTATGTACAAGAATAAATTAATTATCTCTTATAAAAAAGAACACAAAATTAAAAAAAAAAAGAGATTGTAAGGGACCTAAAAGATCAATTCTCACATTAATAAGGCGGTAACATCAAAATCAAATCCAAGATTTAAAACCAATTAAATATATATGAACTTAATTAGCAATTACTCCTATATTTCAATTCATGAGGCAGGAGATAAAAAGTTTCAAGTAGAAAATTAGATAATTCCGACATATGACTTTTTAAGTTTTTTGAAAAATAATTTTCATCTACATAGAAAGTAATATAAGTCACAATAATTAATGATTTAAAATACTCAAAGGACATACAAATAAATTGCGGTTAAAAATTTGCTTACTTAACTCTAGAAAAATAAAAAAATTTATTACATAAGCTGAGATAGAAAGCTTAGTTGTATTTGACACTTGTTTCCAGAGAACTCTTAAAAGACTAATTGAATAAATTCACCTCATTAAAATTCTCTCGTTTACTCATTCATTAATGTTTGTAAAAATATTCTGAAATTTAAAAAAAAAAAAATACCTTTCAGTACTGAACATAGTACTGATCATACCAAACTGGAGGAATATATGGTGGCCACTTTGTTGTACTCCTTATTTGTCTCAATATTGTCTTTCCACTATAAATTAGTAGTGGTAGTAGAACTAAAACAGGACCAAAAAAATTAAAAAATCAAAAGTATGGTGGAAGATAAGAAAACTAATCGTCTCAGAGGATGCATAAAAAGCAGCAGAGGGCCGTGGTTGGTTCACAGAACCGCCAAAGACGGCAGTGTGGTGACTAGGTTCCGTTATCCTTCTGATAGAGAGCGGCAGAAAAATAAGCAAAGGGAGCAAAATCGCCGAGCTGTAACGCACAAAATCTTCGCTGGACTCCGAGCTCACGGAAACTACAAACTTCCGAAGCATGCGGACACCAATGATCTTCTCGTGGCTCTCTGTGAGGAAGCTGGATGGCACGTCCAAGAAGATGGCACCATTTACAGGAAGGTGAGGATGAACAGTATGCTATGGTTTCTAATTCTCTTTGTTCATGAATGTTTTGCCTGATTTGAAACTTGAAACGTTTGCTTATTTCTCACTATTTTGGTGTACATGTAATTTATCATGATTTTATTTTTGCCCCTAAAAATTAAAAATGTGCCATTTCGAGCGAGTGGTTCATGCTCATTCGACTATAGGGTTTGAATCAACACAAGGTACGTGATGTTAATTTGTTCTTCAACCTTCACATTTTTCTGTTTGTCAAACATATCTCTTAGCTTCTGACTACATTTTTAACACATGCTACAATCTAATATTCAAAATTTTGCTTGTGTTTGATGTTTGAAAATTTTGAGTTAAGGACAATTAACTATTTTGTTATATAGTGATTTTTTGTGTTAGAAGATCTTGACGACTTTGTATTTGAAACTTTACAGAATCTGTTGAAAGACATGCCAAGATTGATTAACGTAGACTCCGCTCAAGTTTCTATGGAAGATCAAAGTAAAGATGGTGACTATTGTAAATGTGAAGATCAAAGCAAAGATGGAGAGGATTACTGTAAGTGTGATGTTGACATGAAGATCGTGGAAACTGAGAGAGATCAGCCAAAGGACTCGCTTATACCATTTGCTGAAAAGTCTGCCGTCAATTTGACTCTATCACTATCTTCTTAACTATTTTTGTCGTAGCAAAAATAGAATTTTAAATTAAAAAAATATAGTAAAATTTTAATTTAAATATATAGTTTATCTACTTACTTAACGTACATTTTAGATTAAATGGATAAGTATATTAATTATAGAAGTAATATGCCAAATAGGATATGCTAATCTATATCAAATGACTTCAAACAAGTCTAATCAAATCAAGATGTGATTATTATAACTTAAATTTGTCATCACTACCTTAAATTTTAAGACCGAATATTCACCCATACAATTGTCACATTGTCATAATCATATTCACGTGCATCCATGCTATTTCTTGTTAATGGCAAATGGCAACTCAAATAATTCGCTCCATAGCAAATTTATGTATCGATCTACTAATTTTATGTTTGCGACTACATATTTTTTATAAAGTTGTATCAGCTGAACTCACACTACTGACTCCAACAAATTAACTTTAATGATAAACAAATAACCAACCTTTAGAACTATAGTCGTTTTGTGCAAAGATGGTGGCTTGAATTTGATCTGCACTGCTATTTTCTCTCATTTGATTAATTCTTGCTATTAGTTTGAACTCGATCTTTTTAAAAACGCTTGATTCAAACATGTAAGATAAAAAAATTCAAGTTTCGTAGGTTTGCTTTTCTGAAGGATTTGAATTACATCTTATGTGCAGAATCCTTTTTCACAGCTGGTAAGTTGTAATCAGTCAATAGGTTGGGATTGTTGTCGCTTAAGATGGATGCCTGTATTTACTACTATTAAAGTGAAAATCGAAATAAAGATAACTCTCTTCATTGTGCAACTGGTGACACTCACTAACCTCGACTAATTGAAGAATTTGAAAATATGTATCTATACTAAGTTTGCAGTAACTAGCACATGGTGAGTGCAGTAGCATTCTTCACCCAGTACTGCCTTAATTAATACCCTCTATGCCTCCATGTCACGGAAAAAAAAAAAAAAAGAAGACTGAAATATCAGCTCATTCCATACATCAGGCACCCCTGTCAAGCACCGGATGCAATCTGAGTAACTCACAATAAATACTAGGATGGCCATTCAACCTGTATGCTGCGAGTTGAGTGATGTTGAGGATGGATATCTTTGAGTCCAACCTAGCCAATACTTTTTTCCGCCATCCGCATTCAAAGCAAGTTAGATGTCACCATCCCTGATTTGGTTCCTTATTGGGAGCTTCTCATCATAAGAGTTTCCTCCTTTTTCCTGGTTCCCTTTCTTGTTTCCTAAATATTGAGAGAAATAAAAAGATATAACACAATTTCTTTCTCTAGAGAATATATTTGAAAAAGAACAAAATACGGCAAGAAAAAAGAGATAACCAAGTTCTTCTGGACTTGAAGGCAGAATGTTGAGTAATAATAATGGCAAATTCATTGGAAACTAAGACATTTCAAAACACATTAGACATTCAATGCACTTTTTACGAAAAATGATCATCAAAATTGTGTGTGTTGCATTGATCCTCAATTTTTTATATCTTATGATCATTAGAGCAGGACTCATGCACAGGAGAAGTAACCATTATTTGCCACAAGCTAGCTGCATACACAAAGGAAGTTAGCTAAGATTAACAGGGCCACCCTGAAAATTCTGGAATTTTAGTTTCGAACAAGGAAACTTGAATTCAACCAACCAGATGACTGGATTGGTTGATTGGATGTATATGAGTCAAACTAAATATCTGCAATGGCAGATTTCTGAAGTCTTGGTTCTTCGTGGATCAATTTGTTAACACACCATCAAGCTAGTTTCTGTTGACCGAATAACACGAGGCTCTCTACTCTACTGAGTCAGCTACTTTAATTTTGATACTAACAATTAAGAACAATTTCCCCCCTACTTATTGCATCAAACTATATCACGAGTTTCAAATAGAAAAACACAAGCAGTTCTAATAAGATTTATATATCAGTGAAATGGAGAGGACTCCTAAAAATCTGTCCATTGGGTTATGAAACGGAGAACTACCTCTTATAAACTAGATTTGAGTTGTTATTAGTTCATAGCCAATGATTAAGGCATTCGGCAATCTAACATAAACAAACATCATCTGGAATTAGTAATAAAACCTCAACTTACACATATTATATTGCTACCTATCCCCTAATTAATTCACATGTAACATTAACTAAGCTTCAGCAATATACACAGAAGTGCTCACTTACAATAAATGAGTAGGGGACTTTGTGATGAAAAAGACCTGCTTCTTCATGGGATGAACATTTGGTTCCACCAAATTGACCCAGGTGCCCATGGCCAACTCAATGGCCCTCAGCCCATCCATTTCACCACAAATATTTTTTTGTCAGAGCTCAATCTAAGAAGGTTATGGAACTACTAAGATAGCAAATCTTAGGTTATTTATCAAATATAGTTTTGCCCTCATCTATTAATTTTCTATTAGGTCAACTACTTGTTCTTTGCATATCTTTCTCTTTTTAACTGGAAAGATGAACTCAATTTGCATATCTGAAGAAGCCATAACCTAATAATTCACACTCACAATAGCTTAATAGAGCTCCTTCTCCACCAAAGATATGGATTGAAGACCAATGTATCGCTACAAATCCATTGTGATGCATGGCTAAGATTTGATTCCGGAGTCAGAATTTTCTCAGCCAATCTGCGACCAATTCGGTTGTCAGAATTCGATTCAACAAGAAATGGTGCCCGAAGGAATTCTATGCTGGCATTATATTCCTATGATTGACAAAACCACATACTTGAACTTAGTAACAAAGTTGACAGCATTAAGTATGACATCACTCATAGAAGGAGAATTTAAATATCCATATGATGTTTTTAAGTTCATTTGACCTCTGCTTTAGAACTTGTTTAGGTGCGCCTTGTGGTGTCATGAACTGCTTCTCATTCGGAATACCAGATTGAAGCCGACACATCATTGATACCCATTGCCCTCTATTCAGTGAATGTCAACAAACATTGGTCATTTCTCTCTTAATTTCTCCCACATTTTAGCAGAAATCCACCTCTACAGAAAATTCTAACAAGTCAACAATGGTGACAACCTTTACAAAGATTTTGTAGGACTTTGATAAAATGGAGTCATAGAAAATTCAGAGAAGATAAGATGCTCAAATATATAAAGGGAAAAGCTTGAACCCCTCTCATACACAAACATATTTACTAAGAGTTGGGATTTTAAAATTTTCTTTACTTTATGTGTGGTAGTCATCACTTAGATTATTCTAAGTACTGAACTGCTTTAACCAATTGAATATTAGGATCATGAAGTTCGTATGGTATAAAAAGGTACAAGAACAATTAGCTCTAGCTTGAAGAAGAAAGAACAACAACAGTAAGAATTACATCCTAATCCCAGATGTACTGTAGTTAGTGTGTACAAAGAAGAGGCCAAAAAAAAAAAAAAGAAGCTACCTCTTCAAATTGCAGTTGTGAGGCTGCCATCTCCAATTCTGGTATTAGGCCTTCCATGCTTTTGCGAAGCTAACTGGGCTGACATATAAGGAAATCCAGATGTTAGGATTCAGAATGACAAAACTCGACAATAAATGAGGCAAAAGAGAAAAGCACAAAAGAAAATATGAACACCAAAATTTACGTGGTTCACCAAATGTTGGCTACGTCCACAGGCAAAACTAGAGAATCTCACTATTAAGAAATTCTACAATACTCAGAGAGAAATCTACACCGCTAAGAAGAAGTGTCTTGTGATGTTTTGGTGTGTTGAGAATGAATGAGGTGAGGGGTATTTATAGTTGTTGAGCTAGGGACCAAAATGCAAATTTGCCCATTACAACTTTCCACCAAATTAGGCACCAAAAATAGGTGCCTACTAAAGTTGACATTTCATTCTCCCACTTGAAGATATGATGATAATCATGTCTTCACATAGTTGCGTCTCTCTAGTTTGCTATCCATGCTAGTTTACGTTTCTGCGAGGCCAAAGGAGGATTTACACCACAGGAACTTGTCTGTTGTAACTGGCTTGGTCAGGACATCTGCTAGGTTGTCTTTAGTGTGAATTTTCTGCATATCCACTTTTCCGCTCTCCACCACTTCTCGTACAAAGTGATATTGTACGTCTATGTGCTTCGTTCGAGCATGGAAGGCTGAATTTCTTGCAATGTACAAGGCACTCTGACTGTCACAATACACCGATATCACTCGTTGTTTGTGCCCGAGTTCCTCCATAAGCCTTTGTATCCAAATCGCCTCCTTACAAGCTTGTGTAGCTGCCATGTACTCAGCTTCTGTTGTAGACAGTGCTACCACAGTCTGTAACTTGGAAATCCAACTCATAGCTCCTCCAGCAAGTGTAAACACATATCCTGTCGTGGATTTTCGCTTGTCTTGATCACCTGCAAAATCTGAATCAACATATCCCTTGACTATAAAATCTGATCCCCCAAAACACAAAGCTGCATGTGAGGCCCCTTTAATGTACCTCAGAATCCTTTTCACTATGCTCCAATGTTCTTTGCCCGGATTTTCCATGTATCTACTGATAACTCCCACTGCTTGTGCAATGTCTAGTCTTGTGCAAATCATGGCATACATGAGGCTCCCTACTGTTGATGCATACGGCATTCGAGACATTTCTTCCCTTTCCGCTTAAGTGCTAGGACTCATTGATGCAGATAACTTGAAATTAAAAGGAAGTGGGGTAGAGATTGGCTTACAGTCTTGCATGTTGAAACGCCGCAAGACCTTTAAATAATTCTCTTGTGAAAGCCAAATCTTCCTTTCATTTCGGTCTCGATGAATTTGCATCCCTAGAATCTTGTTTGCTGGTCCCAAATCTTTCATATCGAATTCCCTAGCTAACTGTGCCTTTAATTCTTGGACTCGATCTTTGTTGGGGCCTGCTACCAGCATGTCGTCCATGTACAACAACAAGATAATGAAATTATTATCTCCTTCAAATCTTTTGTAATACGTACAATAGTCTGAACTGAGTCTGTTGTACTCCAGGCTTATAACGAAAGAATCAAATCTCTTTACCAGCATCTTGGCGCCTGCTTGAGACCGTACAGAGATTCGTTCAACCTGCCAACCAAGTTCTCCTTGTCTTTTTTGACAAAGCCTTCCGGTTAGAGCAGATAAATTTCTTCTTCAAGTTCTCCATGAAGAAATGCAGTTTTGACATCCAATTGCTCCAGGTGTAAATCAAATGTAGCACACAAGGCCAGAACGATTCTTATGGTTGTAAGTCTGACCACAGGCGAAAATATTCCATTGAAATCAATGCCTTCTTTTTGAGCATATCCTTTTACCACCAATCGAGCATGATATCGTTCCACTTGATCATTGCTATTGCGTTTGATCTTGTACACCCATCTGTTCCCAATAGCTTTTCTTCCAGATGATAGTGGAACTAGATCCTACGTCTTGTTCTTATGTAGAGCCATCACCTCCTCTTGCATTGCTGTCATCCACTGGGATGCTTCTGGCCCTTTAGTTGCCTCCATGAACGTTGAAGGTTCATCATCCTCAGTTAGAAGACAATATGCAACATTACTCTCAGTAACATAATATGAGAGATAAGCTGGTTGTCTTTTCTCGCGAACTGGCCTCTGAACTTGAGTTTCCTCAGTCTCGTTTGGATCATCATTGCTCTGCTCCGGTGTTGCCTCAGAAGAATCTTTCTCCTCATTGTTACAATCCACTTGAATTTCAGTGGATTCTACATTCTCCTTTCTGGTGCTATCATTTTCTACTCCTTGCAACTGATCTTCTGCAAATATTACATCCCTACTGATGATAACCTTGTGGTCAGTAGGATCCCACAGGCGATACCCCTTTACTCCATCAGCATACCCTAAGAAAATACATTTCCTAGATCTTGGATCTAGTTTTGTAACTCTTGGGTGTTAAACATCACAAACGCGGGACATCCGAACGTATGAAGGTGTGAATAGTTCGCTGGCTCTCCGGTCCACATCTCCATCGGTGTCTTCAACTCAATAGCCGTTGACGGTGACCGATTCACAACATAACATGCGGTTTTCACTGCTTCTGCCCAAAATGATTTGGCCAAACCAGCAGTTCTTAACATGGCTCTGGTTTGATCCAGAAGAGTCCTGTTCATCCGCTCTGCTACACCATTTTGTTGAGGACTGTAAGGCACTGTGAATTGCCTTTTGATACCTTCCTCTTTACAAAAGTCTTTGAACTCATCACTTGTATATTCTCCTCCATTGTCAGTCCATAAGCACTTGATTTTATTTTCGGTCTCCAGTTCTACTTGAGCCTTGAATACTTTGAAGGTTGAAAATACATCCGTCTTCCTTCTGATTGGATACACCCAGCATCTCCGGGAGTAATCATCAATGAATGACACAAAGTTTTCTGCTCCTCCTTTGGACTTAACTGGTGCTTTCCACACATCAGAGTGGAAAGATCCAGTATCGATTTGCTTCTAGAACTGGATTTGTTGAACTTCAATCTGTGCTGCTTGCTAGTAACACAATGCTCACAGAAGGGTAAAGTTACCTTCGTGAGACCACGGAGCAGCCCTTGCTCAGCGAGAATCTTCAAACCTCGTTCCGTCATATGACCGAGTTTCCGGTGCCATAGCATCGTTGATTCTTCTGCTTTGGACATCACAACTGCTGCTTCTGCATGTTGAAAAGTGTCTCCTTTGAGCATGTACAGATTGGATGCAACTTTATCTGCCTTCATCACCACAAGTGCACCTTTGATGACCTTCAAGATCCCATTTTCAGTGCAGGTCTTGCATCCAAGGCCATCCAGTTGTCCCAAAGACAACAAATTCTTCTTGAGTCCTCTGACGTGTCGTACATCTTGAATAGCGCGTACTATACCGTCAAACATTTTTATTTTGACAGTACCAACTCCAGCAATCTCCAAGGCATGGTCGTTACCCATGTACACGGATCCTCCAGGGATAGATTCATATTGGTGGAACCATTCCCTCCGGGGTGTCATGTGCCATGTTGCTCCCGAGTCTCGGAGCCAAACATCAGAGTACAGCTTTCTGCCTTCTCCTTGGGTTGATACTTCACCGTACAGTACTTCTCCGTTGTCTGAAGCATTTGCTACACAACTTTGAGCTTTTGATTGCTCATGCTCTCTACCTTTTTTCCTGTCCCAACAGTCCCTCTTCAAATGACCTTTCTTGCCACAACCGTAGCACTTGACATTTTTCCTGCTTCTTGACTTTGATCTACCGTTGTTGTGACTCCCACTGGGGCCACGTTCCATCGATCTTCCTCTCGTTATTGACAAAGACTCCACTTGTTGCGAACTCACGTGTTGGTCTTCTTTGTTTTTGCTCCTGCTTTCTTCTTCTAGGATAGAGCAGCAACATCATCAAAGATTAGGTGGTCCGCCGCGAGGTTGTTTGTTAAGTTGATAACGAGCTGGTCGTATGAATTCGGTAAACTCTAAAGTAAGAGCTCTGCACGTTCAGGTCCTTGTATTGTGTGACCCAACGTTGTCAGTTGAGAGAACATAGTGTTGAGCGTGTTGATGTGGTCTATCACTGTTGTTGACTCCGCCATTCTAAGGGTATATAATCTTCTCTTTAAGAAGATTTTGTTGTGCAGTGACTTTGCCTCGTACAATTTGGTTAATGTGTCCCAAATTTCTTTTTCTATTTTCTTCTCCCCCACACTAGATAATACACCATCAACAAGTGCCAAGTGTAGATCTGCTACTGCGTTTTCATCCACCTCGTTTCACTTGTCATCCGGCATATTCGCCGGCTTGTCTCCAATTGCTGCAAGGCAATTGTTTTTTCTCAAAATTGCCTTCATCTTCAACTTCCATAGAGCAAAATTGCTCCCGTTGAATTTTTCGATATTGTATTTGGTAGCCATAGTCTGAATCTGCCACCCGGAAGAATTTTCGACTGCTATTTTATTTCGGACAATATTTCTGCTCGCCAATAGCTTAAGCTAATCCAGTTGGCACAATAACCACAAAATAATAATTTGGGGGTATAACCGTCCATTCAGAATATTAGCTTAGGAGGTAGCACCTTCCATAAAAATTAAAAAGGCGGTAGAACGCCGTAATAAATAGCAATCTTTAACCATGGCTCTGACACCACTGTTAGGATTCAAAATGACAAAACTCGACAATAAATGAGGCAAAAGAGAAAAGCACAAAAGAAAACATGAACACCAAAATTTACGTGGTTCACCAAATGTTGGCTACGCCCACAGGCAAAACTAGAGAATCTCACTATTAAGAAATTCTACAATACTCAGAGAGAAATCTACACCACTAAGAAGAAGTGTTTTGTGATGTTTTGGTGTGTTGAGAATGAATGAGGTGAGGGGTATTTATAGTTGTTGAGCTAGGGACCAAAATGCAAATTTACCCAACTAAAAAGACTAATTGGGCAATTTGCCCATTACAATTTTCCACCAAATTAGGCACCGAAATTAGGAGCCTGCTAAAGTTGACATTTCACCAGATTCATTATACAATGGGCATGAAGTGCTATCAAAGACGCATTTCCCAAAAGAGTAATCACACATCTCTGGCAGTTCTCTCTGGTCACCGAACTCCAGCCCAGGGCTATTCCATTCAGCTCCCCTTAAACTATACTTCACCGTAGAATGAAAAGCACTGGATTTATCCAATTTCCAAAGGCATTATCAACAAAAAATCAAAACAAATGCCCAGAAAATTTCATCAGGACGGCTGATAAAAACATCCAAATTGAAGTATGCGCTCTTAACTGCCAATTTCAACAAAATATAGAAAAGATTATATATGAAAATCCCGATTAACGAATCCCAGAAAAACTTTTTAGTGAAATAATGAAAAAAAAAACGATGATACAATTTGATGATCCCAAAAGTTATAGACACTGACCTTGAGGATTTCTTGGGAGGGTGAGGTTCTTAGTATGAGTAGGTTGAACAAAGGATCTTTGTTGGATGAAAATGAATGAACATTGATTAAAGGGTCTTCTTCATCATAAAAGATGCAGAAGACTAAGAAAACCAAGACGACGAATGCTATGAGTGGTTACTGTTCTCTTCCGCAGCCATATCTGTATTGTGCATATGCGTCTGCGGCAATCAGAGAAAAGGATAGGATTGAAAATTCTCGGTTCTGAAAGGATCCAGTTAGGCATATTTTAGTTAGTTGATAATGATGTTTATATTGGAGCAGGTCTATATGAGTTCTGCTTATTGCCTATGTTTGAAGTATGTTCTTAGTGATAACCAAAACCTTGATTTGTCTAAGAAATTCGATTGGTCCACCTGTTTGTTTTGTTGATTTGCTTGTCTTAGAGTTTGTTTTTGTTTATGTCTAGAGATCTATTCGATGATCTGCTGGAAATTTTTATTAGGTGGAAGTTTCAATATAAAGCCACCATAATCAATATAATATTTTTGGGACGACGATTTGCCGGGCAAATTTCGAGAAAATAACTCCGCATGCTCTCTGCAGCCTTATACTTCAGTGCCCGAAGTTAATTCGGAATTGGACGGTGTTTAGCGGCGTAATCGGATGATTTCCCAATGTTCTCCTTTGTTCTTACCTCTGCTGGCCAATGATAAATGAAAAATAATCTAACTTCTAAGTGTAAGGCCTTTATATACTTGAGGCAGAAGACAAGGCAACGTGGCACTCTGTCCATCGCGCTGATTCTGCTTCGTGCCACGTTGGCTAATGCGAAGGAGTTGCTCCATGCCACTTTGCCCCTCTGGGCAGCTTGGTTTAGTCTCCTCCCACGAAATCCCGACTTGGCACTCGTTCGGCCTTTCCCGGGGCCCTTTCCTCGTACATATGGCACTATAAAACTCTCAACCAACATATGAATAGGCCTACTAAACGCTAGAAACTTACGGGGTGTAACATCTTTTTATGTCACTTTTATTCTTTATACATAAAGCCAAGTGTATTTCGTATAATGATACAAAAATACAACTTCTTTTCAAGAGATAAGACTGGAAATGGACCCTATAAACCACTAAAAATAATTTTAAGTGGTTTGGAGATAATTGAGAAAATGGATTTCGATGAGATTTATTTGATGAGAAAGAATTACAATAAGAAAATTTGTCTAGCTACATGAAATGGCACCGAGGATTATTCAAAATAAATCTAAAAATTCTAGAGTGAGGGTGACCTAGTGATGAGCAGAATGGGTAGAATGGTCATGTTGGCTTGGGGATGTAGGATAGGCTACTCATACAGTCCATTGCTGGTCGAACAGTGCACCAGTGGTTTCCGCGTCTTCAGATCCTTCACAATAAGGTCAAGAAAAAAATTCAATGGATATTAGATTGTCTTGACAAATTTGAGAAAGAAAGAAGTTTTCGTTTAATGGATAGGGCATACAACATGTGGGCTTGCTTAAAAACATTATTTGATGCATTTAATTAAGTAGAACCAGTGTGAGAAATGGGAATTTTGTTACCATTACCCATGGAGACATCCTCGTTACCGTGGTAAGTTTGGGGGTTATGTGGTTTCCTTATGATATGATGGGTGGCTCCCGAGTCAACTATTTAGAGGTTGGTGGGTGTAGTGAGACCAGAGGCATAGTTGGCTTTAGCTTCAAGATGATTGTGAGACTTCGAGTGGCAGACTTTAGTGGTGCGACCAATCCTGTTACATAGTCGACAGCGAGTAACGGAGTTTGGGTTGGACTGCCATTGTGGTAGAGTATTTTTCCTTGAATCCTAGCACCATCGCTGAGGATTATTGTTCTGTCTGTGATTATAGGTGTTGGATCTAGTGGGCTAGCGACTACAGTAGTAATGAGGCCGGACAATTTCTCAGCATCCTTGTGATGAAGGAAGAGTTCATGGTCAAGCAGTTCCTCATAGGAGACTAGTGTATCACATGCCTGGATTGCAACAGAGATCCCACAAAACTTAGGACCTAGACCATTGAGCATTTTAACAATGAGCTCAAGATTGGATATAGGAGCACCAGTAGTGGCTAGCTCATCAGAGAGAGACCGAATGTTGTGGAGATAGTCAATAATTGATCGAGAATCTCAAGAGACGCAAGCAAGTTGATCATGTAGATTGAACACCCAGGTCTGGGATTTGTTTGCATAAGTGGTGTGCAAAGCATTGCAAGCTGATTTAGATGAGTCGATGGCAGCAATGGTAAAGGCAATGGTGGATTTGACAGAAGCCATGAGAGCATTTTGGATGAGTTGATCTTGGCAGAACCAAGTAAGGAACGCGGGATTGGGAGATATGTTGGTGCCAAGGGCGATCATGCGACTGGGAGCCAGAGTGATCCCATCCAAATGGGCGAAGAGATTGTAGTCATACATAAGAATGGAAATTGTGATTTTTAGGTAGCGAAGTTATGGCCACCGCATAATCTGATGAGTAGTTGGAAAACATGATTGAATTGAATAATAATGTTGACACGCGTTGTGTTGTCAGCATTGACAACTTTGGGGTTGTGCCATTGTTGGCCATGGTTGTAGAATGGCATGAAAGAAAAAAATGCATATAGATCGTTCTCATAGAGTGTATAGAGCCCCTGATACCATATGAACACTTAGTGAATTAGTGAAATAAGTTTACTTTATTAATGACAATATTAACTCTTTAAATAGAGCTACAAAAATAAGATAGATTCCTAACCAACGACTACTGAATTAACCTAACTAAATAATAAAAGGACATTAGAAATGTAATCAATTTAACAAAGATAAACTGAGACACCAATGTAAAGCACAAAGAGAGTGCATACCTCCAGACTTTGGGTAAACCACATAGATTGTGGAACCCCAAATCTACAAATGACATTATCTTACATGAGCCTCTAACTAAATGGACACGTAAGCTGTTCTGGAGTACCGTGAAACAGCCCACTATTTATTGGCACTCTAGAAAAATGGCAATCCTTTTTCAGGCTTTCCAGTCCAGAGAGTGCTGCACATCAGTTGTTAGTGTTAGTGATTTGTCATTATGTTTAAGCCTATAAATAATAAAAATTGGACAAAGTGAAATTTAAGGTTAGAAATTAATTTGAGCAGAAAGAAGTACCTGAGGTTTGAATCTACCGCATGCGTTTCCTGACAGAACAATGGAGAACATTCTTGTATTGAGGATGGTCCCACTCCAAGGATTCCCATGAACTTTCATCCATTTTGATAGATTCAAGAGCTGGTGGAGTTGATGGTTGACCATTGCAAACTGACAGAGTAAATGGAAGTCTCTTCAGTTCCCGACAACTAAGAACTGTTATATGCTCAATAGAATCACAAGTCACTCTTCCTTTGTATATGCTTTTGAGATGTGGTAAATTTTCTAAACAAAGAACTCGCAACTTTGGTAGAATAACCTCATCATCACTGATGCTTTTGCTATGATTAGAAGACACTTGTTTTTCTTCATCCTCTGTTATTATCTCTTCCATTTCATTGCACCTCCTTACATCAATTACTGTCAGATTTACGAGGTATTGCAACAGCCACCTCGGAATTAGCTTCCTCATTTTATTACAGTCTGAAATATCAAGGTGCTGGAGGTGGGAAAAGGTTCCAAATGGAGGCAAAGCTTCTCCAGATTCTAACTTAAAAAGACCAGTGAAATCATCCAAAAATTTCAAATCCAACTTCTCAACACTTTGGAGTGGGTTGCAAGTAGATGTGATTCCATGATCTCCCATAGTTTTCTCAACCGTGGATTTACAATTAGATAACCTAAGTATGCACTCTATACCATGACATTTGCAAATTTTAATTCTTTTCAAGTCTTTCAACTGAATTAGAGATGGACTAGCAACTATTAAGCTATTGCTCATGGTGCGAAAATCACAGTACCAAATTTCTAACTCTTGAGTGTCTAGTGGCAGCAGAGCTACACTTCCTCCTGCTTCTTCTTCCACCAGATCATAGGATAGCATCTCCCCATTGTCTATGGTGAGAACAAGATGTATTAGAATCACTCGCTTAACAGTAAATCTCATTATATCTTCAATACGCCTTAAATTGGGATGCAAATTGAAAACAATTCTTGGATCTAAAGCAATTTCAAAGAATCTTGGCTGCCTGCAATGTTGTCGATATTTCACGAACTTATTAAAGCTACATATATCAACAAACTCACCTTGAAATTCTTCTAGTTGTTTCATCCCTTCTAAATCTTCTACTTGCACACCAAAAGGAATCAAGAGGCTTTGAAGATTGGACAGCCTAGCAAACATATTAATGGGTGGTCTCTTAAAAGGTATAATGCTCATAAATCTTGTCATGTCCAAGCATCTTAAATTAACCAAGCTTTCTAAGCCTTCGGGCACTTCAGTGATAGATGTTCCACAAAGGTCCAACTCAATGAGGTTCTTGAGCTTGTTCAACGGCGGCACAAATCTGAGTTTATCACAAAAGCGCAGCAACAATGCAGAGAGATTTTCCAGATTCGACACAGAACTAGGCAACTGTTGTATCACAGTGTAGCTTAAATCCAAAACACGTAGAAGAGGCAGCTGCACAAAGAAAGAATTTACAACGAGATGCAACCTACGATTTCTTAGCAATGATAGTGTTGTAAGCCTTGAACGTATGTAAGATAAGCCTAGTGGAATTTCCTTTACATCATTTTCCATCAAAGAAACCTTATCCAAGTCCGCCAACCATTCTTGGTCCCCTGGTATTTTAACCAATTGTGCTCCAGCTTTCACCATCCACTTAAATTCATCTCTCCCTATTTGCAATGCCATCTCTCTCACCAAATCATGCATCCTCATACATCTTTCCCCACGATAATTTACAACACTTTCTAATAAGCATGCCCTTTCCAATTTGTTCAATACTGCATGACCTTGGTCAAATTCTGCCCCCCTGCTGTTCCGTTTGACTAGCAATTCTTCCACAATAAACAAGCGAATCAATTCATCTCTCTCAATTTTGAAGTCTTCAGGGTATAAGCAACAATAAAGGAAACACTTCTGTAATCTTGGATCCCTCAACCGATTATAGCTACAACGGAGAATAGGAAACACCTCATTATTCATGTTCTCCATTTGCATACAAGATTCTGTGAATTCTTCAAATGCGTCCCTCCACTCAAAAATATCGCTCACTCCTCTCATACTTGCAGCCATAGTAATTACTCCCAGTGGCAATCCATCACATTTCTTTGTCATTCTTTTTGCTATTTCTTCTATTTCCATTGGGAGATCTCCACTGTGACCAAGTGTCTCCACAAATAGTTCCCAAGATTCAGTCATTGAAAGAGTTGCTACTTTTACTTTCTTTTGGCAGCTAATCCTATCACACACCTCAACTGATCGACTAGTTATGATCAGTTTACCTCCACCAATTTCCAAAGGAATTCCCACCTTTTTTACATCGAAATTGGTCCATACATCATCCAATATGAGCACAAAGCTTTCCTTCCTCTTCAAATTTTGGTATAATTTGGCTGCCCTCTTCTTATCGTCGTCCTCAGTTGAAAGATCTAGATCCAGAGCCTTAGCAATGTCATTTTGCAGCTTAGTAACAGTAAAATCTTGTGATACGGTGACCCAATAAACATGTCCTGAGAATCTTGATTCTTTGAGGAGATGGTTATGGATATGCATTGCAAGGGTCGTCTTACCCACACCCCCCATGCCATAAATGCCAATACTTGAAACTTCGCCCAAAAACAATAGCACCTTCCTTAGACTTTGGTCAAATGTTTGGCCCTTCAAGTTTGTTGTTACCAAAGGTTGCCCTTTTTCTTCATTTACATTGAGCAAAATCCCCTCAGAAAATTTACCTTGTTCTATGAGATCCTCCACTTCTTTATGAATTTTATCAGCGCGATTTGACAACCCAATGCGTGAACGGTTGGAACTCTGTTGCACTTCTTGCTCAAAGCAATCAAACTCATGTTCTAGATTTTGTACCCTACTCTGCCAATTTTCAACCTCTGTCTTCCGTCTCTTACTTGAATGGAGTTCTGCATCTTTTACCACAGCCATGACATCCTTCCTTTGACTGATCAACACTTTCACCTTTCTTTCTAGGGTTTCTACTTTTTCCTTAAGTCCCATATATGGATCCCATACTTTCTCTTTGAGGATTGAAAATGCCTCAATCACCATCTTACTAACAAAACAAAGCCAACAAGAAAAGAGAACACTTAAGTACTTCAACCTTAACGCGATGGAAGTTGGTAAATTACAGTAAAAAGGCAAAAAGACATAAATAGGAATCATGGATCAATATTAGCATGTCAAGCAAAATCTGACGTGAATAACTGCATTTTTAAGAATAGATATTTACACCAACCAAAGTAATATGCAAGCGTCAAGATCTTTTACATTTCATTATCACATTACTCAATTCTTACAACACTGATTCTTTACATTTTATTTCTCCTTATTGAGGATTGGTCTAAACAGAAGTTGAAGAAACAACAAAGGAAATTAGTGAAAGCAAGAACTTACATCATTTTTAAACGAATGCTAATAATCACCCCAGGTTCATAATTTGACATGTGAATCAGATTTCGAACAATATATGATGCTTCATCTTTATGTATAAAATCAAATGTTACTTCACTAGAAAATTAGAAAAAGACATTGGTAAACTTAAATTCTTGTTATTAGAATAAAATCACAAGAATGGCCTGCCAATTAATCCCAAGAATCAAACTATTTTCTTTTCCTCCACTACTAATAACAATCAGTATCATCCCTCTAATTCCTCTTTTCACATCTCCCCTATTACTCCTCTTCTCCTCCTTATCCTCCTGAAACAAGACGAGAAAAATCCCATGTATGACACAGATAGTGAAAAGCAAATCTCATATATGTCGTAAGTACATCTAGGACCTTCTTTCCAAGTAACTATTTTTTTTATATAAGTTCTTTCGAAAAGCAACTATCCACATGGACAAGCTCCTTGCCAACACAGATATTCTCCCAGAGACAGTTGTCAGATCCACTATAGTGAGACAGCTGCGGATCAGTTATTATTTGATTAGTTCTCAACTTGTGGCTGTTAGTTATGCCAAGTTTACTTGTTACATTTGCCAACTCGTCACTGAAATAACAAGATCTAGTACTTTGAGGTAAAAATGACTGGGATTTTGCCTACTAAATCACTACATCATTGAAGTATGAACGCAAAAGGATCAGATGAAAGACAAGATCTGCTGAAGTGCAAAACAATCAAACTTTACATAAAATTGTGAGCTGAAGTGAATTCTCTTTAACATATACATACACACATATTGTACGGAAATAAAAACAGTGGATATAGGAGAAATAAATGAATTGAAAGAAACTAATGCATGAGTTAACCTTCACGTAGCTGAAGAGAAAGTTGCTATTTGATCAGATTTGCTGGAAGAATTTGCTAACTCTAGATTGCCAAAACCACAATATATCAGTTCTTCAATTAGATTATGCTTTTAAAGCAAGGAAGATGGAGAGCTAAAACTAAATATTTAGTGAAGGGAAAGTCAAGGTTTATAGATATAGTTTTAAATCAAAAGTCTACATTAACTAGGAACTCTACTGGAAGATGATCAGAAAGAGCACTTTTTATATATTGTTAAAATGGTCGGCTAACTCAAATTACATTGGTTTCTTTATGTTAATTAAAGTCTAACATCTTAGAAATAAAGGTGAGAGGATGACATAAAGAATACTATGAGATGTACCAACTTTAGTATAAAAAATTCTATGAGTATTATCATCAATGAATAAATTATTTAGCTCCACTGTAACACAATGAAGCAACTTTAAGTAGGTGTTTGGTGATAGATTCCAAATATTTTTCACTTTATTTTGGAATTTAGAAGTTGGAGTTGTTTTTGGTTATATTTTTTGCAAAGATGAGAAGAGAAGACAGCATTTTTATTTGAAATTTATGGAGATGGAGTTGGAAAACAGATTTAGGGCACTTTTCCAAATTCGGGATCCAAATTCAACTAGAAATTTTATAACCAAACACTGATTTTTAAAAGAGTGTGGGGTTAAAAACACACCTAAAGTATCACAGCTTTTTGAGTTTCGTACTTGAACTATCAGGTGTGTAAGTTTACTACCTTAACTATCACCAAATGTTTATCAAAACACACCTAAACTATCAGTTGTTCCCTTTTCCTAACTCGATGGTGATATTTCAGGTAGGAAAAGTGAGCACCTCGGTGTTTTAATAAATATTTAATGGTAGCTCAGATACGAAAAGTAAACATCTTATAAATGGGATAGGAAATTCAAATATATAGATATTTTAGGTATATTTTCTATCCTTCACTCTTTTTGAAATAAACTGAAAAGTTATTCCGGAAAAAAGTGAATAATTCTCGTGGCCAAAGGGCTCCTTAAGTATGACTGACAATGAAAGAAAAGTGGCAACTGATTAGGAAAGGTGGTGGAAAGAGCTCCAAAGCAATGTGAAACCAAACCTCTTGCAACCATCCTGGGGCCATCTGTTACTTTTATATATAAATATATATATTTCTACCTTGGGCCAGAATGTTAGCTACAGTGTTGCAGTTCATATGAAAGAAATAAGGATTTCAAACTTGTGATAGTAGATAACATAGGTTTTGATTCAATTTATTCATTTTGGATCTCAATTTTTGTTCAATTATAAAGAAGTAATAGCAGTAAGTACGAAAAAAAAAACTGATGTTATTGAATATCTAGATGTACCTCAACTTGGGCAGGCTGCTACATCGACCTCATCTGCTGCTTTCTGAAACCGCACCCCGGAGCACTTGTGACTAAATTGCTTCATTTTGGATGGATCATAGAGTTAGATTTAACCAATGAAGGCGGTTCTGCCATTTCAGTCCCCTCCTCAAAATTGGAAGAAGAATGGTGAATTTTGCAGGCTGCTTTTCCTATCAGACTCCTCCACTTTTGGGTGACCGGAGAGAATCACAGCGGGAAAGAGGGAAGGAAAAGAGGTCTCTCAGTAGGGAACTCTGATTGAACAATCAGATACCAAAAATATGCAAATCACATATGAAAAACGAGATTTAAATAGTACTACTACTTACTGTTGAATTTGTGATAAACAGGAAAATAGATGGAGGTGTTCAATTTCAATAATAAAACAAGTCCCATATAGTAATTTGAAGTTCTATACCGCCAAAAGCATTTCCCCTTCTTTGGCTACTACCATTCTCCCTTTCTCTTTTCGATGGAAGCCTGGGATTTCGTAGGTTGTGATGATCGATTTTAGCAAAGGATAATCTGCATCCAACCTTCAACTCTTTCCTACGCTTTGTGGTGCTCATGATAGAAATGGTTGCAATTATGAATCAGTGCAAATCTGCTGATTAATGGCGTCATAACTCTTATCAGTATCAGCGGTCCCCCTTCAACAACACATGCAATGAAAATAGAACACATGGATTCAGAAAGAAAAAGCAGGACGCAAGTGATTCAGCTGGACTATACAGGATCAGGATCAGTACTCCCTCACTCCATTTTTACTTGTCACACCTTAACAAACAATAAATTAAAAAATAATTTTATTTTAGAGTGAGGGGAAAAACTCACATTTAAAATATCTCCAATTTTTTGAGTTTCACAGTTAAAGGTGTGTTTTGATAATAGTTTGTAAAAGTGTTCATCTAATAGTTCGGGTCTCAAATTCAAAAATTTGTGATATTTTATATATGTGTTTGACCATTAACTTTTTATTTTATCATCTTTTAAATATAATAAATTTTTACGCATTTAGAAATGACTATAGTTAACAATAAAATAAATTATAGACTAATTGATAAACTATCTTTTAATTTTCTAAATTAAATAAATAAAATAAATATTTCTTATTAGTATAATGAACAAGTAAATGGGGAGGATGGATAAAGAAACAAACAAGAACACTCTCATCTAATTTATTATGGATTTACCTTCTCATTTGAAAGTAATTTGTAAGAGTAAACACAATTGTCTGATGAATTTGTAAATGCATTCGCCAAAATACAATTTAATAATTGTACTGCATTCTTCAAATACAATCGCAAAACGCCATATATGTCTCATCATACATTATATACTTACAGCTGATACTAAGTTAGCTGATTGTTAGTCACGACTTTTGTGATACTATAAGTAAAATTAAGCAACTTTTTTGTTACAAAAAATTAGTAGGGTGACCTTCGTACAATATAATGTGTTAAGTCTTCTTCGCTGCGAACAAGACTAACATTCTTTTTTCAGATGCCCAATGGCTTGATATATGAAAATATTCTTAATCGGCCAATGCCTCCGTGTCAGAAAAATTGAAATAGAAGCTCATTCCATACATCAGACACCCCTGGCAAGCACCAGTGGATGCAATCCGAGTAACTTGCAGGATTTGCTAATTTTTCAGGTGTCAGTTTACCATAAAATTTGCGATAAATGCTAGGGTGGCCATCTTTCCTGTATGCTGTGAGGTGAGTGATGTTGATAACGGAGACCTTTGAGCTCAACTTAGCTAGTATTTTTTCTACCATCCGCATTGTGGGCAAGTCGAGGTTACTTTCCCTGATTTTATTCTTTATAGGGAGCTTCTCATCATAACAATTTCCTCTTTTTCCTGGTTCCCATTCTTGTTTCCTGAATAGACAGATGCAAAAAGAAGTAGCACAGTTTTTTTTTTCTGTTATTCTGGATTTCCTGGCAGAAAATTGAGCTGTAATATAGTTGCATGTTCATTGGAAATAATAAGATACTTAAAAACACATTACACATTTCTATGACCAGAGTTGTGTGTGTTTCATTTTGCTCATCACTGTTTCTATCTTATGATCGCGAGAGAAGCATCAACCGCAAGACAAGAAGTGATTATTATTTGCCAGAAGCATGTTGTATAAAGAATGGATGTTAACTAGTTTAAAGTGATTCTACCCTGAAAATACTGAATATTTTGTTTAAATGAACAGGAAATTTGAATTCAACCTATGAGATGGTTGGATCGAATATGTATAGCTCCAACATAAATTTCTATACATTGGCAGAACTTATTGTGTCTTGTTTCTATACTGAATCAATTTGTTAGTATACCATAAAGCTGTTTTCGAGTTAACATAATAATGACACCGGACACCTTATTGCAGCACAAATCTACGGTACAGAATCAGCTATTTAGAATTTGATACCAATAATTTAGAATTCTTTTCCCCTACTTACTGCATCAAAAACAGTAGAACTACTTATATCCTGTAAACTGGTTTTGAGTTGTAATTAGTCCACTACCAATGTTTAGAATTTGATAAACCTTACTTCAGCTACTTGAAGTTAGTAAAAAGTTCAAACTTAAGCAAAACATCTCCCCCTTAGTTCACATATAATTAGTGATTCGTCTCAATCCAATCAAATCCGTGCATTGTTTTAACTCATAATGAACAATTTCATATGTCAAAGTTTCTGGTTTATTTATACCTTTAAAGATACCAGATTAACTAACATTGAGCAACACAAAGTTTGGTCCTGACTTACAACAAATGTGTAGGGGACATCGTGACGAAAAAGACTTGCTTCTTCATGGGATCAACCTTGGATTCTATCCAACTTGCCCACGCGTCCATGGCCAACTCCATGCCTTTTAATCCATCTATTTCTTCACAAACTCCATTTTCTTCTGAGCTCCATCTAAGAAGGTTATAGAACTAATAAGATAGAAAATCTCTTGTTCTTTATCAAAAGGTATATTTAAACATTCATACACTAATTGTCTAAGATGTCAACTGCTTGTTCTTTGCATATCTTTTACTCTCTTTTCAGCTGGAAAGATGAACTTAATTTGCATATCTGAAGAAGCTATGACCTATTATCACACTTACAATAGCTTAACAGGGCCCTTTCTCCACCAAAGATATGAATTGAAGACCAATATATCAGCATGAATCCATTGCAATGCATGCCTAAGATTTGAGTCAGGACGCAGTATTTTCTCAGGCAACCTGTGACCCATTGGGTCATCAGAATTTGATTCAACAAGAAATGGTGCCCAAAGGAACTCTATGCTGGCATTGTATTCCTGAAATCAACACTAACACACTTGAGCTTAGCACCGTGTGTTAAACTTTATTACGAAATGAACTTGAATTCATCATTTATAGTTTAGTATCAGTGATAGAATAACATGTTACATGTCCATATAATGTTTTTAAGTTCACTTGACCTCTGCTCTAAAACTTGTAAGGTGGGCTTGTTCTGTCATGAACTGCTTATCAGCCGCAATAACAGATTGCAATAGACACACCATGGATAACCATTGTCCTCTATTCAGTGAATCGCCTACAAACATTAGTCTTTTCCCTCTTAACTTCTCCCACAATTCAGTAGAATTCCACCTATACACCAAACATTAACAAGTCAACAATGGTAACAAGCATTATGAAAACTTCTTTTATGATTTTGATGAAGAAGAAATAGCAAATTCAAAGAAGACCAGATGCTCAAATATATAAAGGGGAAATCTCGAACCACTCTCATACACAAACATATGTACCTAGATTTAAGATACTAGACTTTTCTTTTACTTTACGGGTGGTATTCATCACTTGGATTATTCTTATTTACTCCACTGTATTCAGCAATTGAATATTAAGATCAGCATGAAGCTTGGCACTGCATAACACTGTATAAGAATTATTAGTTTTAGACCGTATAAGAAACAACAACAACAACAATTAATCTCAATCCCAAAGTTGTTTGTGAATCCGAACAAGTGACAAAATTAAAAACAAAAACTACCTCTTCAAATTGCAGTTGTGAGGCTCCCATCTCCAATACTGGTAATCCAGATCAGGCCTTCCATACTTTTGGCAAGCTAGTTGAGCTGACATATATGGACAATCAGATTCATTATAGAGTGGACGTGAAGTGTTATCAAATACCCATTTTCCTGAAGTGTAATCACACGTCTCCAGCAGGGCTCTCCTTCCACCGGACCCCAGTACAGGGCTATCCCGTTTAGGCCTCCTTCCACCATACTTAACAGTATAATTGCAAGCACTCGATTTATCCAAAGGCACTAGGAAAAAGAAATCAAACATGTGCACAAAAAATCTCATCAGGTGGGGATCACAGAGAAACATTAAATTGAAGTATGTGTTTATCTTTTGTCAACAGAGTCCAGACAACATTTATACATTTAAAAAACTCATGTACAAATCATAGGAAACTTGTCCGTGAAATGAAGGAGAAAATGAAAAAGACATAATTTTGGTGATCACAAAAGTGTTAGGCACTGACCTGGAGGATTTCTTGGGATAGTGAGGTTTTCAGTATGACTAGATTTGAATAAAGGTTCTTTCTTGGATGAAGTTGTATAACCATTGAATAAAGGATCTTCTACATTATATAAGATGGAGAAGACTACAAAGAAGAAAAAGACGAGTCCTATGAGAGGATATTGTGTTCTCTCCTTCAACCATATCTGCATTGTGTATCTCTGTCTGTGACAATAACAGCAAGAAGGAAGGGATTGAAGACTTTTGGTTGATAAGTATCCAGTTAGGCATATTTTACACAGTTGATAGAGATGCTTAAACCAGAACAGGTCTAAAAATGGTTTCTGCTTGTTGTCTATGATCAAGGTATGTTCTTGATGATAATTAGAATTGTTTTCGTTTATTCATGTATGGAGATCTATTTGATAATGGAAATGTCTTTTATCAGGTGGAAGTTTCTGTATAAAGGCACCATACTGGCATACTCAAAATGATATTTTTGGTAATATATCTTCTTATTACAAGCTTTGCCTTGTATAAATATCTTACATCAGCAGAAAAGGAAGAAACCATTTCCACCTAAAGAAAGATTTTGGTTTTTCCCATTCAAGCAATAGAATTCTGTTGAGACTTTCATATAGGTGATCAGATGAGGGGAATGAGAGAAACTCCATTACTGTTGTTACAGACGTTGTTGTTACACTGTTCTACATTATCTTCTAGTTTGATCACTTCCTATATAATCTTCTTTAGATACGGGGGCTCTGTGTCATTGAAGCAATTTTCATTTTGGCCATTCCAAATTCATTGCCCCTACATTTTGTTTCACATAAGAGTGAACTCTGACAGAAGCTTTATTTCTAGCAGCACTTGCAAAAAAAATGTATGGATTATACAAATTGCTGGGGAACTCCCATTCTGAAAAAAAAGATGTACATAATTCCACTAAACCAATTCCCCTAAACTCTAGGAAAACAAATTTGCAGTACTAATACAAACTAGGAAAATTTAAGAACTAACAAATAACAAAGTAAGAACTAACAGCTAGAAAAATAGCTACTGCTGGACTTAGTCAAACTAGAAAGATAAGCTGATGTTGCACGACTTTAACACATTTGCCATCTCTATGCGTCATTTTTGGGTGACTTATTGCCTTGTAAGTACTAAGTAGCAACAGTTCTTTGTCCGTACAAGAAATGACCCGTTATACACTCCAGGCATGAGCTTCAAGTTGAGCATTTTGAGGTCGCATGAAGAACTTGTTCATTGAAAGAGTAGTGGTACTTGTGATGGTACATACGAAATGATTGATAACATATATGTGGACAATAAGAACGACTATCATGATGATGTTTTCCAGCATCAAACTTCAATTGTAAATGTTTGAAATGTATTGGAAAGAATCAAAACTTTAATTGAGTTGCATCCTGTTACTCTCAACCTGTATTTACTTAGATAAATGGATTGATTATAATGAATACGAGAGAAACTTCAATTGTTTCTGAAATACTAGTTGGGTGAAATATGTACAGCTTTTTGAGGTAGTAGCTGTTCACCAATAATTTTAGACTTTTAGGTTGAGACAAGTTGAAATATCAGCTGCTGAACTTATTTCATACATTTCCAAATTCTATGCACAAAAAGAAATTAGTGTATAACAGTTTCAGTATAATTTCACACAGAAAAATCTCTATTCGTATAATTCTCTTGAGGAGTCCATGATATAGGCATAAAGAATCTGGTTCCAAACATCAGGCACACCCGGAAGGCACCAATGTACACAATCTGCATTTTTCCTTGGATTTAACAGTTGTTCTTTTGTTGGAGCAACCCAATTCCTCTTGTAAACTGATGGGTGTGCATCTTTCCTATACTCTGAGAGTTGTGTTGTGTTGAGATATTGTATGTCTAATCCCTTTCTCTTCAGCCCATTTACAGAGGCCTCTGCTATTTCCATCATCTTTCTATCACTTTCACTTCCCCAATAATCTCTTCTTGATATTGGTTCTGTTTCACCATAGCAATTTTCATCATTTCCCATGCCCCAATCTGTAGCACTGCATGTAACAAAACAAGAAAAAGAATCAATATTTTCGTTTTATTTAAAAAACTGAGATTTCTGTGGACAAACATCAAACAACATATTCACTACTCATTATCGTACTTTTTGTGAGAAGAGGAGAGGCTCATAAAGAACAATCTTGTCCTTTTTGTGTCAATTTGAAACTCCAACCAATCTGACCATGTTCTTAAGGCCATCTCATAGCGGCGCAGTTTCATTCCAACCTTCTTGTAGATTGCATCGGAGCTATTAAAAGATCCCCACCTGCGTAAAGTTGGCGTTGAAATATGAGACAGTATAAAACAATATTCATACAATCATGTCACTTATATGTTAACATGATAAAAGAGTGACTTACCTGCTAGCACATGTATACACAGTTTATGTAAGTACTTTTGTTTTGGGTGAAACAGACTTACTGAAGTGTCATTTGGGGTTCTAGCCACCAGGTAAAAGAATCAAAGATGAGAATGTCTGCATCAATCCAATGCCTAGCATGTTTTTCAATAGCCTCAATTCTGATAATTCGATCGCGGACACGGTGCTTCACTGGATCATCACAATTGGATTCTACCAGCAGTGGTGACCAGTAGAAATCAATTGTTGCATTGTATTCCTTGATCATATTTAGAAAATAGTAAACTTTAGCCTCACAACAGAAGAAATATTTCTCTTGAAAGAAAAAAGTCTCAACTAGTTAGAACCTTCCAAATACAACTCTTGCTATTTAATTTCTATTTTCTTTTTATTTTCTTAGACTAGAGTAGATTTGTAGATTTCTTTTGGGCTGGACCACTTTCGGGTCCAGTTTTGAACCTTTGATATTTTAATAAAAGATGGCCCAATTGGCCATAAAATTTATTTTAAAAAAAAAAGAGCACAAATTGCAAGAATTTTTCTTTGGGAATAATAATTTATCTATTTGAATTGATTAACCACCTAACAATCATGCAATTTTAGCAAAGGCATCTCTAACAAACTTTAGTAACAGACAGATACAAAAAGTACAGCATGAGTAACAACCAAAGCATTTGCCATTTGAATTAGGTGATGTTGACAAATTTTTGGATTTGGTTTGTTTCTTTCAAAGTGCACCATTTTCATGTATATTACATTTCAATAAAACCAAGAAAAATAAATATACTAAAGTGTGATAAAAAAGGCTTGTTCTGTGATCCCAAGGTACGGCCTAGCTGCAAATAAAATGGGATCAAAATCACGAGAGACCAAGATCCAAATTTGGTCAGAGCAGAAAACGCTCGGGAAATTCGTGGTTCAAATCCTAGCAAAACAAAATTAAAAAATGCTTGGTGAATTTTTAATTCCCTTTACTTAAGCCTGGATAAGTAGAATTACCTGATACCGGCTTAGCCAGGAGGTAGCCGGTACACGGCAAACAACAAAAAGGCTAGGATGGAATAAGAGAGGATAAAGAACTGTAGTGTAATTACCTTGACCTCAAAGGTTATCAAGTTGCCTTTCCAGATGGGTGGTTTGAGAGATGGAATTCCAGAGGATTCAATTAGGCATATCATAGAAGCCCATTGGTTCTTGTTCAATGAATCCCCTACAAACAACACTCTCTTCCCTTTTAGCTTCTCCAACAATCCCTTGGCATTAAACCTACACTTTTTTATAACATAAAAATAAAATCCAAGAAACAAAAATACAAACGAGAAGAGGAGATCAAAGAGAATATTTTGGGAGTTTGGTTACCTTGGAAGATGACAATCATAAGGTTGCCATCTCCAATAATGATACTTTGAGTCTTTTCTTCCAAATTTGTGACAAGCAAAGTCATCAGGCATGAAAGAACATTGTTGTTCTTTGTACAGAGGATATGACACATTATCAAAAATCCAACTTCCAGAAAACAAATCACACCTTGGGGATGAGTTCTTTCTTGTAGGCTTATTTGCTAGGATATTACTAGCACCATCAATATTATCCCTTATAAGATAAAAAGACACAAAAAGAAAGAACAAGAGGAGGATTCCTAAAATGGAATGCAAGTTATACTGAATTATCCATGATTTATGCGCTACTTTTTCTGCCATATTCTTTCTCTCAAAGAACCTCTTTTGATTTCCTTCTTATAGGACTATGGGTACTTATAATACTAAGGGAATTGAAGTTGTTGAATTTGAAATATACTCGCATCCGGATTGACTAATTTCAGTAACTTTTGCTTAAATAATATATTTGTATTAAAACATATATATATATATATATATATATATATATATTAAAAGTTACGACCCTATTACTAGCATTTAAAATGCAAAAAGAAAGCTACTCCCTCAAACAAACAAGCAAGAGAATTAAAATATTAAATAAAGCAAAACAGAAGCAGGTCAAAAACTAGTAGCACTATGAACAATGAGCAATAACATAATATATAGCTGTGATTTAGTTGATTTTATTTGACTTTCTCTGATGAATCATGAAACTACTTCTCTAAATAATTTAATATGTTTAAGTTCACCTAATCTATGAAAGAGATTTTAGTGAATTATGAACTCAGTTAATAATCTGATAATTATGAGTCTGTTTAAGTCTTTATTATTATGAGTTTAATTAGCTTAAGTCCTTAATTTATAATTGTGGCATCTAATTACATTAGAAGACGGAACATGCAGCAAACAAAATGTTGCTGTTTTTCTTTAATTTGTACATGTCTGCAAATCTATTATATTTAATTTCTGTTTTAAAGATACGCTAATCTTTTTGTCACTTTTTTTATAAATTCTTTTTTTTGTATAGACCATTTCCTGCAAGATTCTTGTTATGTCTGGCGATAAACGTGATGAAATTTTGACGAATGTTTGCTAATAATACATCCACATGCATCCACCTCGTAAAACGTGCAACCTCTAAGGCTAATGGATTTGGGTCTCTACTAAATAATGATGGAGATTTATTTATTTGTAAATATATTAAATACACAATTTTAATAAAAGAGTAATTAAATATTAAAAAATATTAATTTAATAAAAATAAATTTATTATCTAATAAAAATATATATATATTTATTTTTGCTAGTATGATAGAGATGATTTTTAGTAGTCGTCGTGGTAATGTCTGGTGTTAGTGATTAGTAATTATGGTGGTGATAGTTATGATGATGAGGGTGGTAGGTGTTGTAGTGACTGACGTGATGGACGATTGGTAGTGGTGATTGTGATGATGAAGTTGATTGATGTAAGTAGTTGACAGTGGTAGATGAAGAATGTGTGGTGGTTGACGATGTATTGATAGTAGTTGGTGGTGATGCTATTTGTGATGGTGAAGATGATTGGTAGTAGAGATTAGTCGCAGTGGTAATAGTGATCAGTTATAGTGGTGGTAAAGGGGTGGCGGCAGTAACGATAGTGGTGGTGGTGGTGGTTTGCGGTAGTTCATCTAATTATAATAATGAAAGTGGTATGTGTAGTAACAAAAAACAATAGTGGTTAGTGGTAGTGGTTGTTGTGATGTCAGGGGTGGTTGGCGACGATGATGGTAGTTGACAATGGTGGCAGAGGTGATTGGTGGTAGTAGCGGTGGCTGGTGGTTGGCGATGGTAATGGTGGTGATGGTTGCTATGATAGAGGTGATTAATGATAGTGGCTGGTGGTTATGGATAGAGTAATGGTGACATACCTCTTAATGATATCAAAATTTTGTTTCAGATCTTAATGATTAAAACCTATTCAAATCAAATAAGTGTTTGAATTTTAATCAAAACAAACGCACTTAATGACCTAAGATCTGTACCAGATTCAGACCTCCATTAAATGCAAACAAATAAGGTATTATTCCTTCGCGCTTTTTCAAAAAATCATAACATTTGACTCTTTGGCCCATTTCATAAAATCATAATATTCACTTTTCATTTCTTGAACCTTTACATTTAACATTTTAATAGTCATAGAATCATATTTACAATTCACGTAAAACCTTATCATTATAAATATTTCATTTGAAAGCTTGAAATATGTATATCATTTTGATCATGCAAATTGCAAAGTATGATTTGTGTGACTAAAATATTTCGGGGGAAAGCATAGAAAAGCTTATTCAAGTTTAAGTAAAGAAATATATCAAAGCTTTAGATATGTAGGAACTTGGAACGATAATAGCATTCTTAGTATAGAAGATGTGACACATGAACTTTAACATTTAAGATATAACATGAAGATTTTCTAAAAAATTTTGGAAAGAATTTAGATAACATACCTCGATTTCTTTCCTTATCATTATTACGATGCCCCAATCAACTCTACAATATCAATCTATGACATAGTAAACTATTTTGGGTCAATTCTAGCAAAAAAAAATCCATATTTTTTAGCCAATTAGACATTTCATCAAACATCTAGTGTGCATTATTCTCTGCATCCTGTTTCAATGATGTTTCTTCATTTAACAACCCTCCTTTATGCCAACAAATGATACTACAATCATCCTAAGGCAACTAACAACCTCCATTAACACATGCATGTTCAATAATCCACTCCCAACAAACCAATTTCGTCATTTAAATATTTCTCAATCTCTATGTCATCTTTCATACAAGGCTGAAAGCTCATGGCTTTCGATCATCATTTTAAAGCTTCAGGGATGACTCGTCTGTCATCCTGGCATCGCATGGAAGGCTGGTCAGCCCTCCTGCACATGCCTGGAAGCTGGCCTCGCCAAGGCCCATGCGATGGCCTTACTTCACTGGTTGGCCGCGTGTGTCTAAGGTCTAGCTCATCTGTAGCTCTATGGACGAGTTCCACCGGCTATACTCTAATAAAACACACATAATCTTTTGTAGGAATATCCAAAATGACAAACGATTTATGACGCTGAAAACTAGACTCCAAGAACTTTAATTTGGTATAAAACTCATATCATAACTCTGTATAACCTTAGAGTTGTGCTCATTTAAAGTTAGACCTTGTGCAAGCTCCTTTAAAGTTTTAATCTGTTGCATAGTTTTCAACTTGGCTATAGGGCTCTCCTTAGACGTTAAACCACTTTCAATACGCCTCTCAAACTTATTATTCTGTCCATGATATGTTACTAGTTCGTAACCATTTTTGGCACACAAAATTTTTTTTTAATCGTTAATGTTGGCGCACTTAAAAGCCTTAGATCGTTTTGGGCTTTCACCCTTTTGTCCAAAGCACTTCAACATTTGTCTTGCTGCATTTAATTGCTTTTTGACTTTATTATCCTCAGGTGGTCCCCATGCTCCGAGCTTGATCCAATTTGCTGTTTTTTAAGCTGGAATGTCAAGGTTCAAATTTTCGGGGTAAGAGAAGATTTTTTTGTTCCAAGAAAAAGGAAAATAGGGAGATTGATTTTCCATAGAAAAATAATTCTTATATACATATTCTATGTGTACACTTATATAAACTGAGTATGCATGAAGTGTATATTGTTGAGTATAAACTGAACATAGTTTGAGATATAAACCATTGGATCTTGTCCAAAAACAAAAGAAAACACTTTTCATCTGAACACAGTTATCAGATAAACCATTGGATCTTCCAGATGAGTTTTGCCTTACAAAATTCTGAAACTAAGTTGAAACAACAACTGCTTCTATGCACAAGGAAAAAAAAACAAATATCACTACAACTTCATCGCAACTTTTGTTTTTTTCACTTAGAAAAAATCCCTATTGGTATAATTCTCTTGAGGAGTCCATGATATGGGCATAAAGAATCTGATTCCAAACATCAGGCACACCAGGAAGGCACCAATGTACACAATCATCATTACTCCTTGGAGTTAACAATTGCTCTTTTGTTGGAGCAACCCAATTCCTCTTGTAAATTGATGGGTGTCCCTCTTTCCTATAATCTGATAGCTGTGTTATGTTGAGATATTGTATGTCTAATCCTTTTCTCTTCAGCCCATTTACAGTGTCCTCTGCTATTTCCATCATTTTTCTATCAGTTTGACTTCCCCAATACTGTTTTCTTGATATTGGTTCTGTTTCATCATAGCAAGTTTGATCATTTCCCATGCCCCAATCTGTAGCACTATATTTGAAAGAAAAAAATTAATCAATCTTTCTTTATATATAATAAAGAACTGATCTTTATGTGGACAGATAATGTAGTCCTAATTATACTTTTTATGAGAAGGAGAGAGGTTCATGAAGAATAATGTTGTCCTGTTTCTGTCAATTTGAACTTCCAACCAGTCTGACCATGTTCTTAAGGCCATCTCATAGCAGCGCAGCTTCATTCCAACCTTCTTGTAGATTGCATCAGAGCTATTAAAAGATCCCCATCTGCGTAATGTTGACATGGAAATATGAGACACATCAACAACATACCTACTATAATCCCACAGATGGAGTATAGAAAAGGCAGAATGTACGCAGCTCTTATTCAGACTCTTACTTACTAAACTATCACTGATATTGTAAGAGAAATCTTTACATTATCAATGTATATAACTTAAATCCAATTATGAAATCTGAAATCTAAAGGAGTACTTATTTTGGAGGAATAAACTTACAGAAGTGTCATTTGGTGCTCATGCCACCAGGTGAAAGAATCAAAGATGAGAATGTCTGCATCATTCCAGTGCCTGGAGTGTTTTTCAATTGCCTCAATTCTGATAATTCGATCTCGGATACGGTGGTTCACTGGATCATCGCAATTGGATTCTACTAGCAGTGGTGACCAGTAGAAATCAATTGTTGCATTGTATTCCTTAATCATGTTTGGAAAATGAAAAACTTCAGCCTCACAGCTGAAGAAATATTTTTCTTGAAGGTAAGAAAATATCAGCTACTAGTTGATATGAGTGATATCTTTACCTATCTGAACTTACCATGTATAAACGGTGTAATTTTCCACCAAAAAAGATTCATGAACCCCTCGGTCCTACCTGGCTCTGGCCCTGCCTAAAACTTGACATGGCCAAGGCCTATTATAGGGTCTCATGGCCATACTTGTCTATCCTTTTAAGAAATTTGGGGTTGAATGAACTCTGAATTTACATGATTTATAGATATATCTCTAATAATTGATACTTCTATCTAGTCAATGGTTCTAGACTATGTTTCTTCAAGTTCGAGAGAGGACTTAGACAAGGAAATCTCATTTGCCCCCCTTTTTTTGGGTTATTTCAGCTGAATATCTCTCTTTTAAACAAAAGGTAGATTATGATTCAAATCCGAGTAGAGCAAAAAATACTTGGAGAATTATCTTCACATGTCTAAACCTTAATGAATGGAATTACCTGAAACCAATTCTGGTAAAAGGTGGTCGGTACCCGATAAACAATAAAAAAGGCAAATTGTGCATGGAAGTACAAATTGATCCATGTAGACCAAGATCAAATGATGTAATTGGCAAGCTAATTATCTTAGATATGGAGAGAAAAATGCAATTACCTTGACCTCAAAGATGATCAAGTTGCCTTTATAGATGACTGGTTTGAGAGATGGAACTCCAGAGGATTCAATTAAACATACCATAGAAGCCCATTGGTTCTTGTTCAATGAATCCCCCAACAAACAACACTCTCTTCCCTTTTAGCTTCTCCAACAATGCTATGCCATTAAACCTACAGTTTTTATAACACAAATAGTACATTAAAATAAAATTCAAGAAAAATAAAGAGGAAATCCAAGATTTATTTATTAGGAATTTGGTACCTTGGAAGATGACAATCATAAGGTTGCCATCTCCAATAATGATACTTTGAGTCTTTTCTCCCAAACTTGTGACAAGCAAAGTCATCAACCATGAAAGAACATTGTTGTTCTTTGTACAGAGGATACGAGACATTATCAAAAACCCAACTTCCAGAAAACAAATCACACTTTGGGGATGAATATTTTCTTATAGGCTTATTTGCTAGGATACTAGCATCATCATTAAAATGACACACAAAGAAAGAGCAAGAGGAGGATTCCTAAAACAGAATGCAAGTGATACTGAATTATCCATGATTTATGCACTACTTTTTTTCTATCATATTCTTCTCTCATATCCATGGGATTATGGGTACTTATAATACTAAGGGAATTAAAGTTGTTGAATTTAAAAGATATTTCAACTGTTCTTCCTTTTGGAAAGTCAAAAGTGGTTATTATCAATTTTTTTAAAAATTATTTATCGTGAAGAGTTGAGGTATTTGATTAATTCTTTTAGAAAATAAAATAAATATTTTTAAATAGTAGTAGAACCTGAAAAAGAATTTTTGATCAAAATAAGTCATTATTTAAATGAATTTATAAAAATAATACATTTTTTAAAAAAAAAATTCAAAACTAAACTATACGTATTTCACATTAACGTATTAGGTATTATTTTATTTTAAAAAATTAACAAGAGAAAAAACTGGTGGTTGACGACGTTAAATAGAAATTTGTTACTGTGAGCAACGTTTTATGTTTAATATGTAACTCACAATGTACGAAATCTGACTGAAACACCCGTATTGGGACTTTAAAAAAACTTACTTTTATCTTGATTAGATTGATTAGTATCCCACATTTTTATATTTTAAAACTAAGTATCTATTTTTATTTGTTACATCATTAATATCCACATGACAACTCATTGAACACATAAAGAACCACTACTGATTTATTCGTTTTTCAAGCCTTTGAAAATAGTGAATATCAATAAAAAAAATTAAAATTAAATGATGTGCAAATAATCTAATTATATAAAAGGGCAAACCATACAAATTATTTTGCAACACTTTCCGGTTGTTAGAATGGCTTTGCAAACTTAAATTTATAAAGAAGTTGATAAGATTGACTTTCCATAGTTTAAACTTGAAACTTTATGTAAAACATTTGTGACCGCTTAAAATACTTAAATTTATAAATATATATATCATCCGTGACGGAGTTCTTTAAAGTCGTTACTGTCAGTAATGTTTTAGTCCTTAAGTCATAATTTAGGGTTACGACTTTACAAAATGCTCAGTCAGGTTCCGTACATGAACAGAGTTTGACAGAGAGTCGTTACTGTGAGTAACACATTAAGCATAAAATGTACTCACAGTAACGAATTTCTATTTAACGCCGTCAGCTATCAATTTTTTCTTCCGTTAATTTTTTTGAATAAAATAATACCTAATACGTTACTGTAAAATACGTTTTTTCTAGTTTTGAAACTTTTTTAAAAAATATATTATTTTTGTAAATTGATTTAAATAATGAATTATTTTGATCAAAAATTTGCCGAAAAAATAACTTTCAATAGAAGTACTTTTAAAATTCTGATCAAACACAAATTATTGATAAAAATATTTTTCAAATCGATTAATCAAATAGAAAATGTTATTCTCCAAAGAAAAAATTACTCAAAAAGCACTTATGATAAAAATTATTTTTCAAAATAAAATAACTGTGAATGTTTAACAGGTTACAAGCGAGTAATTTTGCCCTTTTTTGCAAATGCAGAGTAAAATTTGTCATTTCATCAGATGATTGGTTTTCAGGTAATTGTGACTTTTGTGTAGGAATGGTAAATGTTTTATGATTTTTCTGATGTAATTAATTACTAGTATGGTAATTAAAATGGAAGAATAATTATCATGATAAATTTATTTGTCATAACGTAATTATGGTGTAATTATAAATTAAATGTATAATTTAATTGCATAAGTGTAATTACGAAGTTATATTTTTTAAATTTTAAAAAAAATAAAAGTTATGTTTGACAAATATGTGTCTTTATAAATATTATTAAATTAGGTATTCAAGATACATATTGTTTTTTAAAAATATAAAATTAAATAATTATATATATGTAATTAATATTGTATAATTAACTTTAATTGATATGGTTAATAAAAATTAAAAGCACACATTTTGTAAGAACATCACGTAAACATATTTGACAAAGAAAATAAATATTTACAACTACAATACTATAACTAATTGTAATCTAGCAATTTTGACTAAGAAATAATGCGAAATAAAAAGTCAATGCAACTAATTAAAATAAATTAAGTGGAATTGAAAATATAACATAAATTCAAAATTAAAAATTAAAAAAATTAAACTAATATAATACTTCTATATCAAATTCAAACGAATATAAAATAAGCTTCAACGTAACTAAGTATAAATAATTCCAAAATAATAAAAATATAAATTTATAAATTCATTCAACAACAAAATTCAATTTTAATAACTCAATATAAGTAAAAGTTTTAATGAGACATTCTTTTTAAAATTAGAAGATATAGTTTGAAAAAATTAAAATAATAATATAATTATGATAAATGAAGAAAATTTTAAAAATTATATGAAAACACAAAAAATAACGGTTGAAAAGAGAGAGAAAAGGAAATAAAAGAAATTGAAAAGGGAAGTTTAAAACGAAATTGAAAAGTAAAAATAAAGAATAAACTAAATTAACTTGTTGACATTCTCTAAAATATATGTGAGAACTTAATTACTCGTCTGGTTCATCTTTACTTATTTAATATTAATTTAATATTTTTATGAAACAATAAATAAAATGATAATTTCATTATATCCCCTGTTGAATGTAATAAATTCATACTTTGGCAAATGTGTTAGAACATGACTATAAAGATAATTAGAAACTAAGTGATAAATTATATTTTTATTTTTTAAATTAAATAAATAAAATAAATATCTATTTTTAATATAATAGAATAATCATCTATGACATTTGAAATTCATATGTTTATTCAGAAAAAAAATTATGGGGATTTGATTTCCCAATGAGTACAAATATGCAATATGAAAAACGTTGAAATTGCTAATCGTCGGAAATGCTTGTTTTATTAGACAAATAATTAGATATTTTGATTTTTTGAAAGAGATCGCCAATAATCTTATGAACTCCTATAGTTTTGGTGTTTCTTTTGTCATTAGTATTAAGATATAATAATAGCAAACTAGAAAGCTAAAACATGTTTAAATTATAAAAGTATCATTAAACGTATCTCAACATGAGAAATTAAAAATATATTTAATTGTCCGGTTTGCTTATCAAATTGGTCTGATTTTTAATTTATGCTCGGCAAAAAAATTATTTAATCTAAAAATAAAAATAAAAAATCAGTAAAATAGGAGCAAAAATACAAATGATCCATACTCTAGAAAGAAAAGAATTACAAGCCATAATGCACAAAGGTTTCATTTTTTTTATTTTAACTTTTTTCAAGTTCCGTCACTCGAACTAAGGGAGTATAAGTGTATAACGCTCCGTTATCTCTCCTCCATGCCCTTTGTTTTATTCTGACCTAATTATGGCGGCGGCTGGCGGCTGGCGGCCGGCCACCTTCAGTGGTTGGTTCCTCTACCTTCACTATTTTCTAGCTCACAATTTCTACCACTAAACCCCACTTCAATCCCTAACCTCCCGTTACCATCTCTAGATTCGCAGAGAAAGGAGTATGTTGCGCTGATGAAACCACGAACTCCACTTTCTCTGTCACAATCCAATAGTGGTGTTGAATCTATCTCTATCAAGTCGATTACGTATGTTGAAGGTGAACCAGTAGCATGTTGAATAGAGCAAGAAGTTTGTCGAATGAATAAAATAGAAAACCTTCAATACGTTGTAATTGAAAAGTTTTCTTATGGATGACCAGAATTAGAAGACCCCAAAATCTTAATACCAAAGCAATGTGACATTAAGGGCGACTGCAAGATTGGTTTCCTTAGAAATAGATACATATTGATGCGATTTGATCTCGTAGAAGACTTTGTGAAGATGGTGGCAAAAGGTGCTTACTATATCAAGGCTAAAGATGGCGTATCATATCAGATGAGACTGCGAATCTATTCCAACATTCAAGATGGAGGAAGAAATCATACAAGCGGTAGCTTGGATCTCCTTTACCCACTTTTTTTGTCAAGGAATGCCTCGGCTGTAGGCAAACCCCTTCACTTGGATTACCATAAACAAAACTAGACCTGGTTGTGCTAGGGTCAAGGTACAAGTAAATTTGATATATCTAAGATGCCTCAATATGTGACCATGATAATTGAGATTGAGACAACAAAGGCAATCAGGATAGAAAATCAAAATTCAGTATGATATGTTGCAAAAATATTGCAAGAAGTGTAAACTACAAGGGCACGATGAGCAAGAGTGCAGAATCCTACACCCAAAACTCAGAAAAAGTGACGGAGAATAAGGAGGCTTATGTCAATAAGGAAAGAACTGAGAAGCAAAGCAATCAATACGTATATACTAAAAGAAATGGAAAGGTGGGAGAAGCAGAGGGAAAAGTGGATGCCAACAAATAATAGAAGGATCTTGACAAAGGAAAGTACACTTGATCATACTCACAAACAGACAGAACAGCCAAATGGAGGAGTCATTCAAACGTCCAATGCATTTAAGATTTTATCAGCGGAGCATAGTAATAAAGAGCTAATACAAAATAAGGAATTGAAAAAATACAAGCAGGATACCACAACATAAAAGGGACAAGCCACACAGATGATTAATGCATCCATAAAAAATGTAGATAGGTCAGATAATTTGAAAGATACAAATAAAAATACAAAGGAGAAAAGCCTCTTATGTTAATATGGGCTAATAGAGTTGAGATGAAAAATCATACTGAAAAGGAGGCAGGGCAGAAGGATAAGGAAACTAGTCAAGAGGAAGACAAAAGTAAGGGGGGACAACCCCAGAAGATAATTTGGGGTGAGAGAGTGGAAGCAGAAGAAGAGGTAGAGATGGAAGAAAGGGAACTCACAATAGATGTAATCAAATCAGGAGCAATGGAGAAGAAGAATATAGAACCTTTGGTAATTGATGAAAGGTTCAAAGAAGATCCTCAAAACAACAGCCCAAACAGAGAACTGCATCAATCAGAGCTCACAAAAGCAGAGAAGGCCCTGGTCATTGTAGCCCAATTTCTCAATACACAGCAGAATTCAGAAAAGGAACATCAATCAATCCTTCTGTCCTAGCAAATGAATTAAGATCTTATAATGGAGGGGAAGAAGGATAGCCCTACAAAGGTCTTACATGACTTGGTTTCACATAACATAAAACACATGGGAGGAAACTGCATAGTGGATAAGGAGAAAGTCATAGATGGAGGGGAGGAAGAAGATAAGCCTAAGGGGGAAGATGCATCCACAGTAGACAAATCACCAAAGACCGAGAAGGAAGACAACAAAAAAGGAAGAAAACAAAATGCTGCCAACAGCCAACAAGGGTGGTACCAAAACAGTTGCTACTAATACCTCTATTGAATAATGAAGAAAGCCATGGTATGAAATATAAGATCAGTTAATTTACAACAAGCTTTTCACAGATTACAAATACGAAACAAACATCATAGATTCTTCCTAATTTTCCTAATAGAGTCATTTTAACTTATTGATACAGATGTGTTCATTTTGTATCAGTGCATACATCATTAATTATTCTAAATATAGTGATACAATGATATAATATTTCATTCTTTATTTAATGATACGATGGTGTAATCTTTTTTCAAGTTTTTATCTTTATGTATCAATGATAAAATTAATACAGTATGTATTAGTTGTTATCAGAACAATACATATTGATATGAACTGTCTTCATCTTGTATCAGTATATATAACTAACTATATTTCATTCTAAATACAGTAATACAATGATGTAATTTTTCATTCCTTATTTAGTGATACATGACAAACAAAAAGCTAGAAATAGTGATACGTACTAATTCATTGGTATGATATATTATGTTAACCTAGATAAACAGAAAGCTATACATACACCCCATACTTACGGTACACTGATACATCTATACTTTAGATATATATATTTAATAAAATGATACAATATTTCATTCTTTATTTAAATTCATTGATACAATATCTTCAAGTGAAAATTTCAACTGATTTTTAAACCTTTTTGTTGCTATTAGAGTTTGAAAAATCGAAGAAAAAGAAGAAGAAAGAATTCAAATGGCGTATTCTATTTTTGTACTAAAGAGATGCGCCTAGTTAATAAGGGGGAGAGATTCTCTCTCTTATTTTACTGGATTATGTTATTTTAAAGATTCTTACTCGATTTTCTTCTTAATCATAACACATGGAGGAATTTTCTTTCCTATTTTATCAGATTATGTTATTTCAAAAGATTCTTGCCTGACTTTTCCCTTAATCATAGCATATGCATCATAGATACGTGATTGACAAATCGAAAAATTCCTATAAATTATAATTATATAAACTATAACTATGAATTAAAATTATGATCCAAATCTTTGCTATTTATGAAAATGCACAAAGGTTGCGGTCCAACGATAAAACCTTCGTTTTGTAGCCATTTAAATTGTGTGGTCTAGTCTCACAAACATGTGTTGTTTTTCTATAATTGAGGGAATTTTTAGAGTTAGGATATTAATGAGTAGATCAAAATGGATTAATTTAGTAAATGAATAAATTATTAATTTGTTTAAATATTATTTGAACTGAAATAACTAAAAATAGGTCATAATCCAATCATCAAACTCTTACCAAGTTAAATTTCTGATTTATTTTTCTTATAATTTAATTAATCATATATTTAATTTCTTTTATTATTACGTCTATATGTAACATATCAAATAAAAAATATATATGTTTAAAAATATTTTGATAAAATTTCTCAAAAATTCTTTTGAACTGTATATCAGTGCCTTTTATATAACTTAATTGAACAAAATAAAATGAACTAAGTTAATAAATAAATTATTAACCCGTTCAAATTTTGAATATATTGGTCATTTTATATATTTCACGTGTTAATCCTTATCACTCTTATTCAAAGTTTCATGCACAAAAGCGTGAGGGATTGAAAAAAAAAAGAGAGGGAAAATGAAATGTTCATATTGCTGCGAGAGAATTACTTTTGAGTTATGTATAGAAGGTTCAAATATTTGTGAAAATATTCTTCAATAAGTGCATTTTCTAATTTTTAAAATTTTAAAACTAAAAATTAAAAATCATATGTTATTGATAAGTATAATATTTTAAATGCCTATTTCGCAAAAAAGCTTTTCAATTACTCATAGCAAGTTTCATCATAAAATTTAAGATATTTATTTGACTTATTTATTAGTGGTAGTAGAATAAATATCATCTATATATATTTACAAATTAGAAATTGTTTCCTAATAGTTGATAGTGTAAATAAACTTTTACATATTTGATTTTTTCAATATTTACTATATTTTTTACGTTATTGATTTTTTCAATTATGACTAATTATATTTTAATTAGTTTAAGGTGATATGATAATGTTAGATAATATTACAATGTCAATATAATGAAGTTAAACGAGAAGATTTGGTAAAAGGGTACTTAATTGGCAAAATGTTCATTCAGTTTCTTTTTTCTTTATTTTTTCGTTTTAGGATTTAGAAAAGGGAAAAAGTGTGGTCAGGGTTTTTTTTGGCAAATTTCTTATATATACATAAATATCACTCATTATTAAAAAAGATTTCAAGAGTTTTCAATATATAAGATATAATATAATATATTTTTTTAACAATAATTTCATTCAAAATTTTGTGTATAAAAACAGTATAAAATGTGTATTTCTCGTTTAAATTTTTGTGTGTGAAAACTGTATGAAATCAATATAAAATATGTATATCTCGCTCAAAACTTAAAAAATTCGCTCAAATTCGATATGAAATAGGTATATAATAATATAAAATTTGTATAAAAATTCATATTACATTTTTTAAATATAATATATCTACAACAAATATTGCATACAAATTTAATAGGACTACAATAATATAAATTTAAATTTTTACAACTTTAATATCAGTTTGTTCAAAACCACATCAAATCTACATTAAATCATCCTAATTTGAGATATAGTTTCTCCAAGGTGTTCTCTAACTTTTGGAACCACATCCATTTCAAAATTATTTAATTTTTCAATTTCAAGTTTCACCTTTGAAGCTTCAAGCTTCATTCATAGTGGAATTCAAGATTGAATCTAAAATTTTATTCGAAATCATATCAAATTCACATCAAATTATCCTAAATTTGATATAATAAACTCTCCAAGATGTTCTCAAACTTTTGAAACCCACACAAGCTTCAAAATTATTTCAACTTTTAAGCTTCAAAACTTTATCAATGGTGAAATTCGATATTTTAATTTATAAAGAAAATTTTTGTAAATTGGAGAAATAAAGAAGAAGGAGGAGGAGGAGGAGGAGGAGGAGGGGGCTAAGAAGAGGGTTGGCAGTGAAGGAGAAGGAAAAAGAGAAGAGGTTGACGATGAAGAAATATTTCTTTTTTTTTAAATTTATTTTAGATATGTTATATATAGTAATATATTTATTATATTTTGTAAATAAGAAAAACTATTGTTATATTTAATAATTCAGAGTCTTAAGTAATTGTGGGTGATGAATTTCTATTGAGAATTGTGCATGCACCTTCCTGTACCGACTTGACACACAACTGATAAAAGTTCTAGGTTATTATTATTGTTATTGTTATATGTTTGTGATTTATCTCGATTAGATGATATTACATTTTGCCAAAAATATCTTAATGAGCTTGAATATATATTTTGTTATTGTTTGGAGATGATTTGATGCGAATTCAAGTAGAATTGTTTAGATTGAAACTCAATATTAAGGAGAATTCCACCTGTAAATCTCCCCATTGTATTCAGTGTAAAGATATATGTATATCAGTGTATATTATACTATATATCTATTTATCTCCTATATATCATGTATTTATGTATATATCCATGAAAATCCGTATATGATATATACGATATACAATATGATATACACATGTCGCGGTAGTGTCCACGAAAATATGCATGCATTAAATATTGATATATCAGATGTGATTTTTAAGTCTAATTTTTTATTTGAAACAAGTCCATAACACTTATAATCTTTCTTAAATTTTGTATATAATCTCGTTCAGATGTTTTCGTCTAATTCCAACCACACTACTCACCGGATCTATTTATCAGATGCTACAGTGATGCATATTTGAAAACTGAGAAAAAAAATGGACTTTTTGATTCATTTTATTAAAAAAAAAAAATTTCAAGGTTTCATTCTATAATGAAAGAGTTAGGTATAACTCGATTTGTATATTTATATACGGAGGTGGACGTAAACCTTAGCCTCCAGAATATTGTGAATGTTGAAAATAATCAACTTGATATACAAGTATACCCAAAAATATCATTGATGAGGCCATTATTGAGACACATATAGATGCCTTTCAACATAGTCTTTACTTTTGCTAGATTATTGTTGCCCTCTCTATAAATTAAGCATAGGCAATAATTAAGTGACCATTATGATCTCTAATAGTGCCTTCATCTTCTGAAGAGTCAGGGTTGCAGCCATCTACATTAAGATTAATCCAACCAATATCAAAGTTGTGCCAAGCAATTGATCATTGTGAATGAATAATAGGATTGAGGTTTTCCGCAGTACTATAGACGGGGCCGCAGCTACGATGGCGAAAGAGGTTCATATGAATCCCCTTCATCAGAAAAATATATTGTGTATGTAAAGTCAAATATGATAATTATGTTTGTGTATTGCATATTAAACCCTTTTGATATAACTTGACAAACTATTTCAAACCTCTTTCGGTGAAAATTCTGCCTCCACCACTGACTATGCGACACATGCCAAAAAGTAGGAAAATGAATATCAGGGATTTGAAAGATTGATAATCAAATATATAAATTGTATCATTTGTTAAATAATAAACTAGGAGAACATTTTAACGTTATCAAACCTAGTGTTGCATCTACTTTTTCAAGTGTGTCAACAGATGGTAATAGGTAAACATTGAAGAACAAATTTGTAGACTTCATTTTTTGCCTTTAAGCCAGCCACCAAAACATAGATGTTTGTCTTATCTGACCTGACCCTTGGATTAAGCTAATGTCACAAGGAATTATGAAAGAAAAATTAAACTTGATTGATAATTAACCCTTTCACCAAATAAGTGAAAAGTAATCTCCTCATTGTAGGTGATGCAACAATTACATATAAAAGATAAGTTGATCCCAAATTTGTTAATTGCTATATTATTTGTCACTCTTATGTATAAAAATTGAAAGGAATTTTCTTCATACAAAGGAAGAAGCAACCGTAACCAAAAAGAGAAACGTTTCTGATTCTACAATAGGAAAGTTGAAAACCCCAACTCTCACGAATATAATTAGGATTGGGCCAATGGGTGAAAGCAATATGAGAAAGATGGGCCAACACATGGGCATGCACGTGACATATGAAATAGTGTTCCCTAGCTTTTGGATTCCGTCTTTATTAGAGTTTTTTTACGCCGATTTCCCATATTTCGGGATGCTTTTTAATTTTTATTTCTTGAATTAATAGCTTTTAATTTTTGGTTTTTAATATTTTAAATAATAAAAATAAGATTAAAAACCCTTGATATTTTTTAAAAAAAACTACAAGACAAATAAATTTCGCAAGGCAAGTTAGCCCTAGAAGGCACGAGTTCATGCGACTAAATTTCTATCTTAAGGCACAAGTTCATTAGACAGAAGTTCATACAACTGAAATTTTTCCCCTAGACGCAAATTTATGCTGTTGAACTTCTACTCCAATGCACAAATTCATGCTACGGAACTTATACTCCAACGCACAAATTCATGCTACTGACTTTTGCCCCTAGACACAAATTCATGCTACGGAACTTATACTCCAATACACAAATTCATGCTATTGAACTTCTACTCTAAGGCACAAATTCATGCTACTGAACTTCTACTCTAAGGCACAAATTCATACTACTGAACTTCTACTCTAAGGCACAAATTCATGCTACTGAACTTCTACTCCAATGTACAAATTTATGCTACTGAACTTCTACTCCAAGGTTCAACTTCATGCAACTGAACTTCTACTCCAAGGTTCAACCCTAGACACAAGTTCATGTTACTGATTACTCCTTGAGATATAACCTATGTAAATTTATGTCCGAGGCATAACTTGTGTCAAAACTTATGTCTTGTAATTTTTTTGCTGTTAAGGATATTTTCGGCCACTTTTTTATTAGTTAAGGTGTCAAAAAGTAAAAATTAAAGATCACAAATTTGATAAACAAAAATTAAAAACCACCGCAAAATAAAAAAATTGGTGCAAATGACCCTTATTATCTTCAAACTTTTATATTTTATAAGTAAAATTTTAAGAGATTATATTAGTGTTTTATTTGTTAAAATTTGAAATTCCATTATATTAGCTAGTTTTTTTTCAATCTTTCCCATATTAACATTGACGTCCTTTAGGCTTTAGGTATTAAAAAAAAATTTCTTCCTTTTTTCTTTTTCTTTTGTTTTTCAACTAAAGGGATAGATTTGATTCGGTGCTTCCATTTTATTACTGCAAGTTGGTCAACTTGTTAAAAAGAAATCCTATTCCTTCCACTTACTCCTTCCGTTTCTTTCTAGTTATCATAATTTTAAGAGTTAAATAATATAAATTTTAATATATATTTTTTTATTATATTAATATAATAATTTTTATATAATTTTTAAATATTTAAATTTAAATTTTAAAAATATTAAATTAAATTAATTTATTTTAATTTTAAAAATTAATTAAATTGATTCTTAAAAAATAAAATATGAAAACTCTTTTGAAACGGAGAAACTATTTACTTCAATTGCACATCTGCAGTGGGGAAAAGCATAAATCTGCAATTACACTGCTCGTGGGGCAATTCTCAGTTGCAGCTGTTAAGTCACTTTCAGATGCCATATGCATGTGTTAATTATCTGATAAGCTTCTCTTCTTTTCTTATTATTTTAAAAGAAGAAAAGAAAAATTCAGGATGTGTTCCATACAAATTCTTTTTTTGGTACTTAATATGTAAATTAAAAAAATTATATAATATTTAAATAAATATTATGAAAGGCAGGGGTAGGTGTGGGAGTGATGGTGTCGTGTGGTGAGGATAGGGATAAAGATTAAATGTGTTGGAGAATGAGAAAAATGCAATATATATGTAATACTATTTGTGAAACTTATGAATAAAAACACAATCAATATACAATTATAAAATTTAATAATTTTAGATTAAAGTTGACCATTATTTCTGATCATATCCTTATTATTAAAAAGGTATGCACAATTTTTAAGAAAATAAATCAGATTATCTTTATTAAATAAAAATAATTAAATAAATTATATCTTATATTTATATATTTTTAATGAGTATTTTGAACTAAGATAAAATAATATTAATTTTAAAATGAAGAGAATGCCAATTATCTTAGTATATAAAGTTTAAAATAAACAATTTCGCAACAAAGGAATATTTAAGGTGCATATTGTATAATATAATAAATATCAATTTTATTTTAAAAAGAGTATTTCATAAAATGATAAGACTATTTGTTGTGGCCGTACTATGATTAATAGGGCGGCACAAATAATGCAGGACCATTTGTTGATATTATACTTTTAATGTCTTAGCAATGTTTGCAACTTTGCATTCATCGTGAGATATTCTAGGTTTTTCATGACATTATCCTACTATTGTCACTTTTTTCATCTTCTTTCTTTAGTTTTCTGGTCGGTGTTTGTGCGGTATCTGTGTTAAGATTTTATTACATAAATTGATTATAATCTAAAGTTTTACATCAATTAAAAAGTAAAGTATTTTTTAATAAAGGTGATTTATATTCGCCGTGCAAATGCGAGATCTTTGAATAAAAATAAAAAAATATTTATCACTCTATCACAATCTTTTATTGACCACTCTTATCACCACCTTCAATAATCAGTTGAGAGAAATTAAAACCAAAGACCGAGTGAATTTTCATCTAAAATGTGTTCTTCATCAATTTGAGAACATACATTTGTCTTTCGTTTTAGACAAATTTGCAAAAGTTCAACAAATCACTACTCACTTCACTTGTATGCTTGAGAAGAACATAAATTTTTGTTTGGCTAGTCTTATTATCCAAGAGAACTATTGAAACACTTCTTTAATTGTGTTTGGTTCTTTGACAAGACAAAATAATAAAAGAGAACTGTATTACTTTTATCGGTAAAAAATAATGGATTTCGAAGTACAATCAATATATATATATATATATATATATATATATGTAATCAATATATATATATATATATATGTAAGGCAGAAATACAACCCGGCTGATGTGATTAGAATAACTATTTTTTTTTAAAAAGTTTTTTGGCATTTTAATATAAAGAAATCAATCATTTGGTTAACTAAAATATATGCCTATCATGTGCAACGGATCCAAAATTTTATGCAAGCGAATACAGTAAAAATAGTTTTTGCCGACAATGAAATTTGTATGATATATATATATATTCTCGTAGAATTTTTTTCGTTTACCCATTTTTACTTTGATAGGTTTTTCGATAATAAAGATATCTATGAGAATTTTTATCCATATTTTATCATTTTTTAAAAATTATTCCCTCATATATAACACAATGAGTTGAAATAATTTTACTTGACAATTAGGATCTTTTCACAAAGAAAAAATAGAAATAGCAATCATAGATATATTACCGATCCAATTGAGTTTTTTTATCTAAAAGGTGGCCTGAATACTTTATTTTTTTTAATTCAACCAAGCCAACCCACCTTGCTTCCTATTCATTTGTGGGTCTGAATTTGATTTTTCTTTTTCAATTTCAATAATCAACCAACGGAAAAATCCGTTTGACAGATATTGTGAACGAAAAGACTACCACAAAATGAAAATAGTTAAGGTTGACATTCCTTTTCCTATTTCTTTTTTTTTTTCCTCAAGAAAGGTCGGGGAAGACACAATTAAAATATCATTATTTTCCCACTGAAAAATGTTAAGTGATTATTTTTGCTGATTATCAGTGTGAAAAGAAAAAAATAATAGTGTTTTCACATGAAAAAATCATGAAATTTCCCATTATTTCAATGGAAAACTGTTTCCCACCATGCATTTTTCCAGTGAACAAGTTCAGTGGAAAATAAATGAAAAAATCACATCTTATAGCACAAAGTTCCCATTGATTTGCGGTGGAAAAAATCTTTATTTTTAGCAGTGAGAAATCTAAGACGTTTAATAAAGATCAACTTTTTTGGTTTCGCACTTGGTGTTCAATATGTATATTGAAGCATCGACTAATTCGAATGTGCACCATATAAGACCCATTTAAAAAAAAATGTTACCTTATACATAAAGCTCAAACCCGAAACCTCTGAACGAGGGTGAAGGGACCCTAGCCATTCCACCAAAATCCTTGTTGGTAACAAAAAGTAAATTACTTAAACTAAGAATATTAACGATATACCTATTTTATTTTAAAATATTATTTTAATAAATTTTACAATTTGTTAAACTTTGACAAAAAAATTATTTCTATTTGTCAAATATCAGAAAATTAATAGCTCTAAAAAATTGACGAATCTAAAATCCTTGTCTTATTGATAAAGAAATAAATTATTAAGTTATAAATAAAAGAACAAAAATTAACAGTTATAAGTTATAACTTGAACAAAACTGAAACAAAATAAGAGAAAATAATTTCAAAAGTAAACTAACAATTTTAATGTAATATAACTAAATAATTTATCATAAAGTAATATAAGATGAACTAATAATTATATTTGTTTTTACGGTGGCACTTGCATACTTTAATAAAAATAATATAAAACTGTACTTTGTAAATTCTTTTGATTTTTCAAAAGGAAATTGACTGTTGAATAATTTCTATTGAATTTCAGTAAATAAATAAAAAAACAAAAATAAAACATTGTTTTTCCTTTCGGCAATGACAGAAGGATGGTGGTAATAATAGAGAGAGAGAGAGAGAAAATGTGAAACTCTCAAGGGGAAGTGAGGAACATTTCTTTTGCCATTAGCATAAATGGCTTAATAGACATATCTAGAATGAGGTTGAAGTGTCAAAGTAAAATAAGGCTAAATTGAAGTATCAAAATAAAAAAGATATTCAGTTTAAACGATTGTGTATGTATTTGATCTTTTTTTTCACATATAAGTGAGTAAGAGAGATATTCGGCATGAAATGCATACTATGACGACCAAAGAACACATATGAGGACTAAAAATATCGGCTAAATATTACCTGTTTCTTTGTGTAGGAATGATGCATGTTTGAGTTAATGAGTACACTTTGAAGCTAAAATAATTGTTTTTGAGCTTCAAAGTTCGAGTAAAAATTTAAGAAAAATAATCAAAAACGTGTTGAGATTCAAGAACCAATTGGATATGTAAAAAACAACAAAGAAAGAAAGAAAACCAAGATTACGCGGTGGCAAGCGTGTACAACGCGGCCAAGCTACGAAGGCCGCGTTGCCACAGCTTTGGAACTAAGATAGAGGAAGAACAAATGAGGCGCTAGAATGTTGGTCGTGGGAGATGCGACCACGCTACCAGGCACGCGTCACGCTAGGCTCAAAAATGGAAATTTCAGATTGTAACTCTTTTAAGGGTATTTTGGTCCAACGGGCTTTTGTACACTGTATAAATTGTCCAATAACTAGTTTACCAGGGGGGTTCAACTGAAAGAGAGAGCGAGGAGCCGCCGTGAAACAAGGCGAAAGATTCGATAACAAGTTTTTCCTTCTTCTTTCTATTTTCTATTGTTGGTTATGAATTGTGTTTTCACGTACTTTTATGAGTAGTTAATTTTCTATCTAGAGTTTTAATGAAACCTTTTGTAGGATGACTTCTTGTTGCATTTTTCTATAATTGAATCGTTCTTTTTACCTCTAATTGTTCAACACACGTTGATTATAGTTAATTGAAGGGCCCTCGATTAACGATGTTGTTATATTTTGATTTAATGTTATTGAGAAAGCCTGTTTGATTGGTTTTAGTTGAACAACGCTATTTCGAAGTATTAAGAGATTAATGACTGAGATTTAAAAGTGGAGGTTAGAGATAACAAAGCTTTGACGCGACTTAAGTGAATAAATTAATTGGTTAGATAGAGTTCATTCGGGAGAATAACGTTAGAATTATTACACTTGGTCAAGAAATATTTGTAGCAAGCAAAGATTCATGATTGATAGAGATTAGTTCAGCGAGATTATAGTTAACGTAGCAAGAAGGATTCCGACAATTAGGCAAATCATAACTGTAAGGCCTCATTTGTTTGCACTTAATGGAGGTCTGAATCTGAATGGTTTAAACCTTAAGTCATTAGGTGAATTTGTTTTCATTAAGATTTAAGCACTTATTTGGTCTGAATAGGTCTTAACCATTAAGATCTAAAACAAAGTCTTAATATCATTAAGAGGTATGTCACCATCACTCTGTCTACAACCACCAGCTACCACCATTAATCACCTCTATCATCACAATTACCACCACCACCATTACCATCACCGACCACGACCACCACCACCACCAACAACAACCACATCTACCACCTGTCAACCACCACTATCGTCGCCAACCACCTCTGGCAACCATCACTGCTACTAACCACCACATACCACTTCCATCATTATAATTATATGCACTACCATCGCCATCGCTACCACCGCCATTGTCGCTACCACCGCCATTGTCACCACCACCGCCACCTCTACCACCACTATAACTCACTACCATCACTGTTACTAATTCTTACTATCAACCATCTTCACTGTCACAAATAGTATCATCACCAACTACTACCAACATATTACCAACCACTATACATTCTTCAGTCAACACCGTCAATTATTTACATCAATCAACTTTAGCATCACAACTGTCACTACCAACCGTCACCATTACTTCAATCACTACAACACTTACCACCCTCATCATTATAAGTATCACCACCATCAATACTTAGCTATCCCCACTCTAATTACTAACCTCTAACACTAATCATTATCACGGCCACCACTACAAATCATCTCTACCATAATTAGCAAACATAAATATATTTTTTATCAGATAATAAATTTATTTTATTAAATTAATATTTTTTAATATTTAATTACTTTTTATTTGAATTGTATATTCAATATATTTACAAATAAATAAAGCATGCACATTCAGATGTTGAAAAACAAACGGTTTTATTCATTCACTGTTCAGATCCAGAGACAACATCTTAATCATTCAGATGTGCATTCAGATTCAGACATCTTAATCTTAATGAAAACAAATGAGGCCCATGTCTCCTTAATATTAAAGTCAATTCATTCTCTTTAGTTGATAATTTTATTGCTTTAATATTTATTAGAAATAAAAATCTTAATTTTTAAAATTAAATAATAGTACAAATTTATTTTCTTAGCAATATAAAATAATTATAAATTTTTAATTCCCTATGAAATTCGACTCTAAACTTAAAAATTGAATTATATTTAGAGGAACCGTTTATCCTTTTAGCTGGAACGAATTTTGAACGTTATGAATGAGCTTATTTTATTATAGCATTTTCAATAAAAACAATTCTCTTTGTTGGGGACCTTCCTCCAATAGAACCAATAATGTGGAATCTTACTCCTTTCTTTCCATTTTACGCTTAGCCTACTGTTCCGTAGGTTAATCTCTTAATTTTTGCTGCCTCCCCTAAAAAGCCGGAATTAGCTCAAATAAAGAGCCCCAACCTAGAGTAGCTAGGTGGAGAAAATATATAAAAGGAGTCCTATAATTGCATGATCTAATTAAGGTTAGAGTTAGATAATCTTGAGTTTGATTCTTTTGACAAAACAAAAGTAAAAGAAAAATATATTACTTCATGCCAAGGTGGATGAATAATTTAAAATTTACGGATTTATATCGTGACCTCAAATTAATACAAAGTAAGAAAATAATTTTCTAGTTAAATATTAATAAATATTTAATTAATTTATATATATATATATATACTGAACTCAAGTGAACTCACATATATTAGTCAGCAAATTTGGCCTCGATTATAATTAAACAAATGCAACTTTTATAAATAAGAATTTATACATTGTTTAAAAAATGATGGTCATGAAAATATTTTGATTCTTCGAAAAATAATAGTATGTAATTATTTTTGACAAAAAATATGTACTCTTCTTCTGTCTTAATTTAGGTATAATACATAAATAAGCACTTACATTTGGTCTCAACTGGCAATTAAACATTCAAACTTTGAGGGTGCACATCTAGACACCTCAACTTGGTCTCAACTGATAACTAAACACTCCAACTAATCTGCACTGTGTCTTGTAGGCACATGATGCTGACGTGACACATGACACAGTGAAATCAAGTTGAGGAGGTGCCTAAATGATCATCTTGTAAGTTGGAGTGCTCAATTTACACAGTGAAACCAAGTTGAGTTGTCTAAATGTGCATTCTCAAAGTTTGAGTGCTTAACTGTCAGTTGACATCAAGTTTGAATGTGTATTTATATATTATTTATGTGAATATGTTTGAATCTTTTATGGGATATAAATCAAGTTAAATAACAAAAAAAAATTTTTTTTTTTTTATAATTTAGAATAAATTATTAATAATTATGTGAATCTAAATCATCTGGTTAGATATTTGAGGTGACCGAGAGTGGCGTGAAATCACTGATAATAAGTAGGACAAGAAGCACGGGGATCATGAATTTTAAAAAAAGGACAGCAAGTTGCATATACAACTTGCATATATCTATTCAATTCAAAGCCAGAAAGATAAGTAGAAGTAGAAAGAAAAGCAGCAACTTGCATCTATCTCTCTGTCCCTTTTACTTTTTTTTCCCCCCTACTACTACTTAAAAACAGTACGTAAACAATTCTGATATGACAATTGAATATTTGCAACTTGCTCTTTTCTTTATTCATGATTGATATACATATATATATATAATACTACAGTATATGTCAGCTAATTGGCCTCTCTTTCCCCTAAAGTCTCCCTCCAACTTGCACCTTACTTCCCTGTTTTATTCTCATCAACTTGCATGTCTCAATAATTTAAAAAATTAGTTCTAGTTTTTATATATGTAGTGTAATCTCTCCGGTTAGCCGGCGAGTATACCGTAATCATAAACGTATTTATCTAAGTTTTTAATTATCTCTCTATTCAACGTCTTATATACTACACGAATACAAATATATAAGGGTAAAAATTAATAAATGACTTTACTTACCATCATCTGAGTTTTCTGTCCCCTACATCGTACTATTACTCTGTGTTTCATTTCCAGTTATGGTTGAGTAACTCATGAAAAGAAAGGCCAACGTTTATACCATAATGTAATATGACTTGCATGTTATATATTGTCGTTTCTATCTTTTGCCTAATTTACCACAAAAAATATTCAAATAATTTGACGATATAAAGGAGAAAAGATTTTAAGAAATTGGTGTTGTGCCTTGAAGGTTTAATGTAGTTACTATCCTTAATCAAAGTATATTTCTGTCTAGTTTATGAAAATTAAAATTCATGTATCAAAAATGAAAATTATGGGTAACAATATCTTACTCTCAAATAAATAGTGTTTTCAGCTCGAGCACAATTCTTGAGAAAATTCCTCATTCCTAGATAAAAAAAAAATATTTTTTATCACTTACCCCTAATAAATATCTTGAAAAAAAATATCTCTTTAATATTTTCTTGATTATGTAAAACTCTCTCCATTTAAATAAGGGCAAAATTAAAAGAACATCATTAATGTCTTCTTGATTATGTAAAACACCACTTATTTTTAAACAAAATCAAAAGACCAAAATACTACTTATTTTGAAATGGAGGAAATACTAATTACTACTTAAAGGATGTTGTCTTAGCGTATTAAAACCTGTCATTAACATAATTTAATTATAACTTCTAGATCTGCATTCGTATTCATTTGTCTTTCTAATCCAATTAGCAATTAGCTTACTCTCTTCATATTTACTGCTTAATTACGTTATTAAATTTATTCCCAGCCAAATCAGAAAGACGCTTAGCGTCGTCTTCATTCTCTTAATTAGACTTTTTGAACATAGCATACTATGTCAATTTTAGTATTTCGTTGCAATATTAATAACTTGATGATATATCCAAAATTTGAATTGATCAAACTATTTCTACTATACTACTATTTAATTAAGAGACTAATTAAAAACTTAAATGAAAATGTTGCTTAGCCTGTCCTTCAATTCTTTTGACAGACTCACAGAAATTGGAAAACGCAACAGTTACTATGAAGTAAAGAACCTATGAATAAAAAAGGGGGGGGGGGGGGGGGGGGGAGAAAGCATAGAGAGAAATTACTTCATTAATTGTAACAGACCAAGTTTTGTTGCTATGAACTTATCTTCGATTTTTCAAATCATCATACCCCAAAAAAAACATCATCAGATTTGATACGTAATATCATCACAAGTATCATTGATCGACCTGAATAACTAATTGATAGAGCCCTTTCGTCTGCTCGAATTCTCGGCGATCTGCGCTAAAGAATGGAGGTTACAATTCACAATAGTATCAACAAAAACACAAGTCTCATCTCTAGTATTGCCCTTCGGGACATCAACAACGTACGATTCCACGACGATCGTCCCGTTGCCCGAAGGTTCAGGGTGCAACGTAGTAACGGACCGATAATTTGCGAGTCGATGGTCCCCACCGACTACGCTGAAACTAATGACGTGGCGCTCCTCGTCGAGGATTTCCAGCCTCTCCGTGCTGTTAACGGCCGGCAGGCCGGAGATAACGCGGACTTCACGGAGAGTGCCGACGTTACCGTCGCCATCGATGAGGTGGCAGCTCTTGACGAAGTGCTTGTAGGCTTGTGGGTTGTCGAACCGGCGGACGACGGACCATACGGTGGATACGGGGGCTGAGATCCGTTGGATCGCGGCGGAGCAGCACTGGTTGGGTCCCACGAGATGCGCGTGGTATTTGACGACGGAATCTGGTACCTGCGCGGTGCATGGTATTGGTATGTGGCGCTGTAGTGATTGGTGGGGTTGTTGTTTACAATTAGCAGTATTGATTCTTTGGAGTAAAATAGATGATTTTTGAGGATTTGGAATCATTTTTTGTTTGATTTTAATGGCTTTGATGAGAGTTTTTGTTGTGTTCTTTCTATCTAGTGACTGATATGGTTTTGTTATAGAAATATATAGAGGAGAGACAGAAAGAGAGAGATTGGACTTTGAAAGGAAGAAGAGGCAATAGGTTTCATGTGAGGATGACAAAAATAGGAAGCTAGTTGCTTCAAGTCAACTTACCAAAACAACCCTAACTTTGAAAGATATTCTTCTTTACTTTTTTTTTTTTTTTTTTTTGATTTTCCACTTTTCTTTTGGGAGTTTACCAACCGAAATAATCATAATCACTTAGAGTCGTTTGATAGGGTGTGTTAGAAAATATAATGCGCATGCAGTAGTTTTATGTATTACTAATATTTTATTTGGTACTCTTTTTTAATTTAAGTATAACTAATGCAAGTTAAGCTATGTATAACTAATACATCAAAAATTATGATATTAGTAATGTGATGGGTTTTAATGCATGCATTAGCATAGTGTGGACGGTATTTTTATAAACAAATAAATTTTTTTAGAAATTATGCAATAAATATTATTTTAACATATCAAATCAAGCAATGCATAAGAAATAATCCTAGCAAAACTAATGCAAGCATAACTAATACAAATATTATTAATACATTTTATTCAGCATTATTCTTATACACTCTACCAAATAACTCTTTACATATACCAAAATTTATACCAAATTAAATAATTGATCATATGAGTTGCAAAAATATTATAGTAAGAATATACTACAACATTAGGTGATAAAACTTATATGCAAGATATGTATATGTTTTTTTTACTAGCTTAAAGGCGAAGTTTATTTCTTAACGAGTGAATGCTTCTTGCGATTTGGAAAGAATAATTCAATCTTCCAAATCATCAACAATCTTATGTTCCTTAGTCTAAAAAAAAATAACATATTTTTTTATATGACAAATATTTATGTAATTAACATAAAAATGTATTTATATTGTGTTTCACCTATTTGGCAAAATATTCATAAAGATACATTCTTCTATTTAAAAATGGACACATTTTCTTAAAATTCTCTCTAAATTATTAATAATCTTAATTACATCTCTGAAAGTAGTTATTTGATAGCTTTAATCTCATTCATCATCTCATTCTAACAAAGTGAGATGCACTCTTTTGCCATTTAGACTTTTTATCCACGTGTAAATTTTTTTTTAAATAAAATTTTTAATTAGTAAATAATAAAAAACTTTGTTGGAACCCTACATTTTAAGGAAAAAAAAAAGAAATTATTTTGTTAAAAACTAATAAAATTATAATAATTACTCTTTTTTTTTTCAGATTTCGCTTGAAAAGAAACTCACTGTTAAAACAAATAGTCATTATGTCTAAGTAAAATATAATAGAAATTACATAGTTGAAGCTTCATTAATATGCTAAAAATTTTATGTTACTAAAAATAAAGAAGCTCTAATTAAGTTTTTTTCTTGTTCTAAATTTGGGTTGAAAGAAAATAAATAGTTATTACATCTAAGAAGAAATAAAAAAATTACACAATTGCAACTGTATTATTGGGGTTTAATTATTTTTTATGTAAATAAAAATTATAAAACTCAATTTTTTTAAAATTGATTTAGGCCTGAAAAGAGAATACACAATTAAAATAAATAACATTTCATCTAAAAAAACTACGTAGTTGATACTTCATCTAAATAAGTAAGTCTATTTGACCCTTTTTATTAACCTTATTATCCTACCCGACCCGACCCTATCCAAACAACCAATGTAAAATAAATAGGTTAAAAGAACTCTTGCTCCTCATTTGTACGCTTTTTCTCAGAGGAAGCTTCAACAACGGCCTGCCTAAAAATTTGTTAAGGTTAGTTCCTCTTTCAAAATAAAGAAGGGTTAAATAGGCTTGCTTATTTAATTTACATATATATATAAATTATTTTTTTTAATGATGTGATATACTGAAGTGAAGGTCATGTCAGCAAGTATATAATCTTAAAATGTCTACAGAAAAATGACATAGCAAACTGTTAGTTTTTAGGGGTATAAGTGGTCTATTTTCTTAACAATAAGGATATAATTGACCAATTTCAAATAATTGAGGAATAAATTTGATCCTTTTCCCAAAATATAGAGAAAATTTCACAAACAACTATTGTTTAGAGTATAATTACCATTAGTAATTCTAATTTACTTAGTTACCATTTGTAGCTATTGGTGCAGTAGTTATATCTGATCACTCAGTAGGACTGTATCCATGAATACGGTCGAACTTGTTATCAACATATATTATTGTATTAATTTGCTATAATAGCGGTATCAAGCATATAGTCTTCATAGATACAATTATGATAGGTTATACATGTTTATTTAATTTTAGTATATCAACGCATACAATCATGATAGATTATATATGCTCGCTCAACATACTGTATTTTCTCGCTCAACAGTATTCTTTCGCTCATACAATGAAGTACAGTGAATTCATTCGTTTTAATGGTTGTAACAACATATACGGTCTTAATGGATACAATCACGATAGGTTGTATATGTTCACTTAAATTAACCGTATCAATGCATACAATCACCGTAAGTTACATTGTATGTGATAACACTCTCTCTCTCATACAAGGAAATACATTGAAGATGCATATAAAGAAGAAGAAGCAGCAGCATCATATCTACATACATACATCGTACAGTCATTCTTCATTGAAGATACGTACAACATACTTGTATGTCACTGTATTTTAATATATCACACTTGTATTTTATGAAGTACAGTGACAAAATTTGAGTAACTTCAATTATTCATCTTCAACCTTGAATTTTTCTTTGAAAATCCACCTCAAATCTACACCAAAATTTCTCAAATTCTAGATATAAACTCCTCGTGATATCCCCAATTTTTTAAATTAATACTCAATTTAAAATCAATAACAATTTCAAAAATCCGCACTTTGAACTTAAGATTAAAAACTTTCTCCATGGTTGCAAATGAAGTTTTTTCTTCAAGTTTCGTCGTCATGACGACATGGGAGGATTGTAGCGGTGAGGGAAGCAACATGAGAAGCAGAATCGGTGTCGGATTCTCATCGGAGGATGAAAACAAAGGAGGATGGTGGCGGTGAGGGAAGCAACCTGAGAAGTAAAGAGAGTTTTTTGAGTTTCTGCTTCAAAGATGGAGGTGAGTGGCGATGATATCACGGTGAGATCACACAAGGAGGACAGTGAGGGTGAGATTGCACAAATCTTTTCGTCGTGTGAGTATATTAGGTATTTGCTATAAATAACTTCAAAGTGTAGTTATGTTTGATAATTTTATGAAAGTATTCTCATGTATAGTAAATATAGTCTATAACTTAGCTAAGCTAGGTAAAAAATTTAAAAAAAAACATACTCATAACAAATAATTTGATTTAATTCCTTATATTTGGGTTAATTCACCATTTGAGTTCTTTAGGAAAATTCAAAAGGAATAGCACAAGGCCTAACTGAGTAAGAAGAACAATATTGAAACATCTTTTTCACAAAGAGAAAGTAATGCAGATGATACATTTCATTTTGATCAAAGAACCATTTAGTAGAAAAAATATTTCAAGAAAAGCGCTCAACTCCATTTAAATTTCTTAATGAGCTACTTCATAAGCACCACAATGGGGCCATCTATAACTAACATAATTTGAACTCTCTAGAAACACGAATTATCAATCTCGGCAGTCTACAAGCAAGAAAATAGAGCAGTCGTGACATATACACAAATAAAAAGATCACTAAAGTTCTGGACTTCTGGGACGTCAATCATGAGCAGTCTTAGAGATCAAGCGATATCTCTTATGAAACTAAATATAATTGTGAGCTCAGGGGAAGCACGTGACCTTACGTATATATACATGACCTTACGTAAAAAAAGGATATGGAAAATGTGGTAATTCTAAATAACTTTTTCTCCTGCCTCCTTCTCTCTTCTTCTCCTATTCTTTTCTCTCTCTATATATATCTACAGGTAATTGGAGCTTAATTGTGGAGTTTTAATTCTTTTTTGATTCCTGATTGTAACCCTTCAGTTTAAACAATAAAGTTTTTAATCCAAGTCCATTTTCTCTTTTCTGTTAAGAATCACATTTTCACAAGAAGTAATTCCAATACCTAATTCAACAATCATATAAGCAAGTACCTGATCATTTTTTTTTTAAAAAAAAAAACCTTTATTCCTGACAAAATTCAAGGTGCACCAGCACCTAAACACAAATTAAACATAAACAGGATAAACAAAGATAAAACATTAGGTGAAACAAAATTAAAATATAGGAGGAACAAGTTCAATCAATTGCCAGAAGTCAGAGATCATAGAAATAATTTGGCAAAATTAGATTAACTTTAGTTTACAAATCAAAAATCACCATAGTTGAACATGATAAATCATAAATAGACTCAAACTCAAGTTTTTATACTTGATAATCAGATTATTTTGACGAGAAAGACAAGAAAGTGAATGAGATAGAATATTTCTTGAAACCTACGTAAAAAGAAAAATGGATAGGGAGAAGAATGAGATAGCAGCAGATCTTCAACAACAGCAACAACCAAAATTATCACTAGAGAGGGCAAAGGCGTGTGATTTGTGGCGAGGGGGAGGGGTTCGCTTACCTGGTGTCCGGCAATTATAATGCCTCTAGTGGCCGGAGAAAGTGGAAGTAGTGTTGATTTTAGAGGGCAGCGACTTGTGATTTCGGGCAACGTCCTTTTGTTTTGATAGACGTAGATGCTAAATCCATAAAAAACTGCGGAGAGAAACTTTTTTATTTTATATCTTTTTGATAATTTGGAGGAAATAGTTAATTATTGGGGAAAAGAATTAGAAGGAAGATAAAATGATTTCTTTTTTAATAATTTACGTCTTAAGGAGGCACTGCCTTTTATTTCATCATCAAAAAGATATACAATAAGATATCTCTGGAGTAGTTACAAATGCCTATGTACTAACTGGGCGATCGTATACAAGCTCACGTCCAAATTAGCATCCCAAAAAACAAGATCATAAACTAGATCATTGTACCAACACATTATTTCTTTGTTTATGTCTTATGGAAGCCATATTTTGTCTGTACAGAATGTATGCACCTACAGCTTGTTTAGGAAAATCCTTAACTTGGTAAAAGATTTCTTCATTGACTTCCATGCTCCATTTAGCCAAAGCATCCGCAACTTGGTTAGCTTTTCTGTAACAATATTGGACAATATTGGTTATTTGAAAAAGCATATGATTTGTAATATCTATAGAATGTTGAAGTTGCCATGCTATATTGGTTTTACCCTTTACCATATTGATGATGTTTAGGGAATCTCTTTCCACAATAATATTCTGTAACCCTTGAGGAATACACCAGTTCATTCCATAAATAATTGCCTTTGCTCTGCTACATTGATGCTGCCTCTTCCCAGATATTTTGCAAACACCATAATAATATGCCCCTTGCTGTCCCTGATAATACCTCCAGCTCCAATAGAATCATCATTGTTATGACTACCATCAGTGTTTAGTTTTATCCAATCTATAGGTGGTCTGGTCTACTTGACTATGATACGGTCAATCTTGTGTGAAATGACTATGACTTGTTTGCTGAGCTCCTGTCCCATCCATTTCCATTGAATAGAAGAACTGGTCTTGGATATTATCCATCTTATATGATAACATACCTGATAAATGTTTCTTGTCTTGGAAATATTGTTCTTACCTTATCTGTAAGCACATCTTGCTTTCCATATTTCCCAACACATGACAATGGGGATAATTTTGAGCAACTCTTTTTCTAGCCCATTCTTTAATTTAACTATCCACCATTTTAGCAGTAAGGATCTAATAGAGCCTGGTTTCCAATGGATTCCAAAAAAATTTCAAATAGTCCTAGCTAGATTTCCATCAATGAAAATGTGGTGAACAGTCTCATTTTTGGCCTCTAAGAAACAACAACATTTGGTGTCAACATCAATACCGAGTCTGTTAATAATGTTGTCAAATGGAAGTTTTTTTTTTTTTTTTAAAACATTTTTCATGCTAAGAAGGACATCTTGAAAGGAGTAGATTTGTGCCAAATATGATGAAGAAAGTTATCAGGATCTTTTCAGTGTTTACTATTATATAATTATCACTAAAAACCTCTATTATAGTAGTGTAAGTAATAAAAGTTTAATGGATTATTAAGTATACAAAGTTTAATGGGCAAGCAAATACTTAGAATTTAATGGGAGACTAAATGCACTAAACGAAGGGGGAAAGAAACGGCACCCTAACTTGTTTGTACATGGCCTGCTTGAAAAAGTTGGAAATGTAAATTAACACATAAACAGGTGTTAAAGTATTTAGTAAATGAAGAATTATGAGGGAAGGCAAAAAAGTTGGTTAATTGACCTTTTGGACTTTTAAAATAAGATGATAAAGCAAATGGTATAGAAAGAGTTAAATGTAGCAAAAAATAATTAAGAGATTTAAAAGAAGTGAATTATTAGTTTTTTTTTTTTTTTTGGATATAGCAAATAAAGAAAGTAGAATAACACATATTTTGACAAATCTAAAATATGATATAAAGTGGATAGGAAAAAATATTCTTCTATATATTGATTTGAAAATAAACCGAGAATAAATTTAGCTCGTCCGTTGAGAAATCCAAATCTAAACCAAAAATGACTCTAGAAGAGAAATAAACACAAGAGTGAAGCAATATGACAACATGAAATATAATAATATAATAATTTATTTCATATAGATTCAAGAATTTGTAAAATAGCAAAACAATTGAAAGAATAGGCATCTCAAATTGTAATGATGAAATAATAATACAAAATATTATTATTAGGATCTTATAAAATATTACTCCTTCTGATACAAATAATTATTATTAGGGTCCTATAAAGTATTACACTGTCTATTTTAGTTTATTTGTCCTTTTCTTTTAATTCATTTGAAAAAATATTTTTTTTCAAATTCTTTAATTTCAACTTTTCATATGATATATTTAAGGACATAATATTAAAGAATATTTTGATACATTCAACATATTTTTAATTTAAGATCACAAAATTTAAAAGTCTTTTTTACTTTCTTAAGTTTTGTACCAAATGAAAACCATATAAACAAATCAAAATGAAGGGAGTAATATTTGAGAACAATAACGAATAAAAGAGGTGATATCTGAAAATTACCTAAACAACCACATCAAAAAGAGGGATCTGGTAAATAAAAATACTCTTGTTAAAAAATGAAAAAGTCTCACATCGGTGGTTAATGAAATGGATGGTCTCTTTATATAGACTTGGGTAATCCTCCCTCATAAGCTAGCTTTTGGGGTTGAGTTTGGGTCAAGATCCATTTCTTTATATGGTATCAGAGCAAGAGTCATCTCATTTGATATTGGGCTTCTAAATTTAATTGCACATGTACAAGATATCTAGTCCTGAGCGTGAGATGTAGTGTTAAAAATGAAAAAAAATCTCATATTGGTGGTTAGTGTGATGAGTGATCTCTTTATATAAATTTGAATAATCTTCTCTTTGTAAGCTAGCTTGTGGGGTTGAGTTAGATACAAAATTCAATTTTTTGCACTTTTCTAAGATACAAATACTTAGAAATATAGAAATTACGAAGGGACGCAGTGACTTTTCCTCTGCAATTGATTTTGGGACATGAAAAAGTTGAATTTCATTAAATAGTTTTAAAAAAATTATAATAAGTAAAGGTGGGTCATAATTATGTGGCTTAAATATGACCATAAATATAAAAAGATCATACTAATCTTTTCTTTTTAAAATAAAGTTAAATCTTTATTTTTCTAAATTTTAAAAGTCAAGTGCAACTACAATTGTTATATTTGAGTGACTTTACAATGTGCGACCCACTATTAATTGTGTAAGAAAATTATTTAATTAATTTTATAATATGAGACCCGTCATATTATTTTACTTTACATTCTTTTCATTCTTTCCAATTTATTTTTTTCTTGGTTTTCTCGTCTAGAGATTTTCTCTCGTCCACGTAGTTAATTAGCGTGTAACTCCAATAAGTTTCTAGGCACACAACTATATTTTCGCAATTTTTTTTTTAAAAAAACATGAGGAAACAACATTAGATATTTCGTAATTAGAAAAATTAAAATGATAATAAAATTTACTAAAATATTCTTTAATTTCACTATTTAATTTTTTAATTCTTTTAATTTTCACCTATCTCAAATTTTTTAAAATTAATCAAAATAAAAAAATAAAAAAAATAAAAATAAAATAAGGCTTGATTGCTCATAAAAAAATATCGGCTCAATTCCATAATATTAAAAAGAATATATAGGAGAAGGAAAATGACTAAGAGAAAGAAAAAAGAATAATTGATTGCATGAAAAGTAGGACCTACTCTAGTTCATTTGTCAATAAAAAATGTCCTTACACAAGTACTTGACATGTCTCACACATAATAAAATTTATGACAAAGACACAAGGCTACAACATTAACACATAATTCTCTTGAGTTGTTGTTAACTAGGATCGATATTTATGAACTATGTGTTTTATCTAATGTGATGATGTCTATCATGTCTAAAACGTTTTGAGTTTTGACTGTCGTTATTAAAATATTCAAATTATATTTTAAAAATTATTTAAATAAATAATTTAAATATAATAATTAATAAAATTACTTAATTAGATGTTATTTTAATAACAAATATAAATAATAATTCACAAGTTATCAAATCAGTGTAACATATGAGCACAAGACATATACAAAATACATATATTAAATTGAAACCCAAATAAGCAGAAAAAATAAAAATACCTTTAATATTTTTTACTCTATTTTTATAGCTACGAAAGTCATTGATGAAACTGGAAAAAGAAAAAAAATCAATGGAACCTGTTATAAGAAAACAAGATATCTTGGATATTTTTTACTCTATTTGATCAATGAAAAATTAAGAAACATAATTAATTATGAAAAATATTTAAATACTAATACACATGCAATATTTTTTAATGATAATTTGATTAGAAATGAATCATTATTAAATTATTCCTTTTATTTAATTGCATTCACTAAATATATGTATATTTATAAGATATACATATATTTCTTTAATCATTAAGATTAAAGTTTGACCAATAAAAGATTAAGAAAAATAATTTATTAATACACATGTAAAAATTAATTTACTATACATATTAGTGTATAAAAAATTGAAAAGTAGCAATCATAAATAAACTGATGGGTTATTTGATGAGAGAGTTTTAAATTTATCTATTCCCTATGTACTGAAAAAAATTTCATATATTGATAATAACTAATAGGGTAATACATTAATAGAAAAAAAATAAAAATATCAAAAAGAAAACCTGTTTATAATGTGAATGGACAATACTATCACATTTAAGCCATTATGATAAAATATTTTGTTGCCAAAACTTTTTATCCATAATTAGAGGAGAAGTTGAAAAGTTGGAGGAGGAGATTTTTAGGAGTTAGTGATCTTAGACGTGGAGAGTGGGAAGGTTCATTGTCTTTACTAATAAATTTACATATAAATTAATGACATTAATTATATAAAAATAAAAAAGGTAACAAAAATATTAGCTAATTAAAAATCAAAAAAAAAAAAAAAAGAATTTCTTGACCCTACCACATCATATTATTTATGAATAACTATATATTTAATTTGCTAGGATTTCAAATATCTGATACTTTAAAATAAGGGCACTAAAGATTATATTCTTTCCTTACATTTACTTTGCTTTTCCCTTATATATATTCGGCTCGTCCTCCTTTTTTTTCACACAACTTTTTTTTTTCCATTCGTTCTCTATTTTTTACATTTAGGTTTATTTTCTCTCCCTTGAAAAAGTTATATTTTTTTTCTCCTTCTAATCTCCCATTCATGTCTTTCTACTATGTAGGTATAAATAATTTATTCGAATGTTTATTATTTTAAAATAATTTATTTGCGCAATTTTGCAGGATTCATGTTGCGATAGTATTGATGTTTGATTTAAATTTCTCTAAATTTGATATGATTAGATTTGTGTAATGTGATTTTTTTGCACAGAATATGAAGTGTGCAAGTTGATTCTCCTTGCAAAAGGTATGACTCAAATTGGAGCTCTCTGTCCCCTAATTAGGGTTTTAATTATGTTTTTCTATTCTATGAATTTCAGTAGTTTTTGTGTATGATTTTAATTTACGTTTTCTCTACTCATCTTCTGAAATTAAGCTTATGCACAAACTTAAACAAAATGTGTGAATTTATATTTATACATTAATAGATTAATTGCTCAAAATTGTGTGAAAGTAGTGTTCCAAATTGCCAGTTATGCAATAGAATCTATTAACATTTGTGTATTTAAATCACTATAGATTTACAGGTATCTGTAAAAAAAATCATCTGTAAAATGGAGTAAAAGGCTTGACATCGATTATTTTTCATAAATGTGAAAATCTGATGCAATTAATCAATGACATAATTATACATTTTTAATTCAACCTCTATGTAGTTATGGCTGGAATAATGTAATGGAGTTATGATTCACTTGATAAGTTAAATTATTTGAGTTAACTTACATTCAATGTTTGAAAATATTATTTCAGAAAATTTTTATCAGACTCCCTTATTCTAAAATTAGAAAACTATATAGTTTGTAATTCAAAAAGCAAACTACTGATAGGTTAGTCTTCTCTTTCAAGAATTCTTGGATGCATATGGATAAAAATTACATCAATAAAAAAAATTAGAAAATTGATGTGGTTGGGGCTCACATATGATACCTTTGGTTATAAAATAATTGACCTATGGCTCCATATGAAATATGTATGAATTTTATTTTTTTATTGAAAACAACTTAATGTGTTGGTTCAAGAATCATACAATCAACTAGATTGATAAGTAAGGTACAGAAGGGAAAAATTGTCTAATTAGTTCATTACAAGAAAAATAAGTGAAAAAGAGGAACATACACTTCTATAAATGTGTGATTACTAAGACAAAGCAAATTAGTTTAACTATCAATTTACAACTACCTTATCAAGAGTATAAATGTTGAAAAGATACAATAGGGAACCAATTAATGATATATTTATTGAACATTTCTGATTACCAAATGCTTTAGCTTTCCTCATGGATTCTGAAATATAGAAAACTAAGGTAAGCTTGCTTATTCTGTTGCAAATAAAAATAAAGAGGTCCTGCGTATTATTAGCACATATATAGAAAGAGATATTCAGAATAAGATAGTTCAATATTTTAACATGAATAACTTTATCAAATTTTAAGATTGCTGAGAAGTAATCATTGGACATATGATTGAAAATAATAAATTAGTTCTATTTTTATGTTGGAAGGCACCAACATCTCATGTAATGTTGTTTGTCCAATGCTACTCATAGTGGAATGTCTAGTTATATAGTTGCTAGCATCGGTGCTAAAAATACACCTGATAATACGGTGACTGCTCTTGCTCAATTACCTCTCGTTTTCCCCTTATCTTGCGCTGGTATTGGAGTATTCCCCAATTCAAATAATAGTATTGACGATGAAGACATCTTTGATCTGGATGTTGTTCACATATCAGATGATCTGGGTTTGTGGAGAAATAACTACAAATGTTGATTTTGGTAGGTCACTGTCATATAGGCTGTTAGTGTTGATACTATATTTGGTTTTTAGAATACTTATTTCATCAAACGAAAATGGAGGTGACATTTATCTAGCATAACGGAATAGTTTATACTGTCGACATATTATTCTGGAGTTTAAAGCTATTACTTCCTTTTGAATTTTCAACGACTCTTCTTTAGTATGTCCACTGTGTAAACAACTCCATTATGCTAGATAACGTCACCTCCATTTCTGTTTAACTGAATAAGTTTTCTAAAAGTTAAATGTAATATCAACATTATCAATATATATAGTAGTGATCTACCAGTATCAACAGAAACAAACTTTTTCCCACCAACTCGGATCATCCAATTTATGAACAATTCATTCCGATCAAATATGTCTTCATAATGATCAAATATGTCTTCATCGTCAACATTGGTGTTTGAATTGGGACATACTGCAATACCAACTTTAGATGAGGGGGAAACGAGAGGTAATTGAGCAAGATCAACCACCATATTTTCAGGTGTATTCTTAGCATTAATTCTAGCAACTGCGTAACTGGACATTCCATTATGAGCGACACCAAGCAATATTGCATGAAAAAGTTGGTGCCTTATCAATGTCATAAATAGTGCTTATTTCACTGTCTTCAATCATATGCTCATTGATTACTGCTTTGCGATAAAAAAATTGATGAAGTTGTTCATATTAAGATTTTGGACTATCTTATCTTGAATCTTTCTCTCCATTTGTCAAAAATATGTAGGACTTTTTTGTTTTTGTTTGATAAATGTAATAGGCTTACTTACCTTAATTTTCTATATTCTAGGAAGCCATGAGAAAATCTGGAGTAATTAGTAATAAGAAATGTCTAATAAAGATATCACTAGTTGATTTCCTGTGGTATCTTTTCAACTCAGTAAACTTTTGATAAGGTATTTGTATTTTGATAGATAAATTTTATTTTATATATTGACACACCAATATGATTTGTTTTAAATCACATTTATTAGAAGTGTATATTATCACTAATGACTTCTCTTTCTTTCTTTATTATTGTTATCTTTCAAAAAAAAAATTAATGGTGTTTGGTCTTTTATTTTTTTTATTGAACTTTCTTGAGTAATTTTCTTTGCTCAATTAAAATTTTTCGCAAAAATTCAAAAATACATCTCAAATGTTGTACTAAGATAATGATTTGAGGACAAACTACAACTCAAATTTGTAAAATTAAGTATTTTGTAGTTTAATTTTAAAATTTTGATACCCAATTATCAAAAAAAATATTTACTTTATAAGTTTGAACACTCTTAGTCACTTGTGCCACTGATAAGGAAAAGGAGATGCTACACTACAGATGGGATTTGAAGCCTCCACCTCAAAGCGAAAAGTTCATCAAGCGAACTAACCCTACTTATAGCAAAAAAGTTGGTAACAAGTGTTCAGGGAGGAGAATGGGATAAGGGGAAGGGGATGCTACGCTACAGATGGGATTTGAACCCTCCACCTCAACCGTGTAAAACAGAAAGTTCATAAAGTAACCAATCCCTACTTATCGCAAAAAAGTTGGTAACAAGTGTTCAGGGAGGAGAATGGGGTAAGGGGAAGGGGATGCAACGCTACAGATGGAATTTGAACCCTCCACCTCAACTGTGTAAAGCGAAAAGTTCACCAAGTAAACTCACTCTCAACCCCTATTTATAGCAAAAGTTGGTGACAAGTGTTTAGGGAGACAACCGTTGTGGTAAATTGTATTGCAAACTTTGGGAAAACAAATGGTTCTCGTAATGTTCATTAATCGGATCGTACAGTATTTTGCTATGCGCTTTCCCTTTATGCTTTATTTAAATTCCGCAAAAGACTATTTTGGCTCTGTTTCTCTAAAATCAGTTTCAATTTCTACCCATCCACCATGATGCATATTGCTGGAGGATCAAGTGATTCCTCCTTTGAACCTTAAATTTCTTCAGAAATTTGGAATTGACACAATATAGAAAATACAATTACAATACATAATGTCTACACATCATATATATAAAATGTCTCAATATGTAAACATATACTAAGTTCATGATACATCTGTTCCAAATGAATATTAGAATTTAGAAGTAATCCTACTTGTCTTTTTGTAAGTAGTGAAAGAATTGATTTTGTAGGTAATTTACAAATTATATTTTTATACTTATATATAAAAAGTCTGCAAAAATTATTTTAAAATCTTAATTCCTCAGGAGGGAAATAGTCATACTTACTCCATAATATGGAACCCATGACTAGACATGTTACCTTTTAGAGTCTAGAGAAGTTGTATGCATAATAAGATTTATAGAATTAATTAACAAGCAACGTGTAATCGTGTAGCCAACATATAACTAAGGTGCATTTGCCTCTAACATACATGTGTACGACGAGAGGAGACTTTTGGAAGTTAAAAGAGAATAATGAATAAGTGATGTATGAAATTACTTGCTAATACATGATAATTTAAGTGTATTTTTCGATTATTAATTCTTTTAAAAGTATTTTTTTAAATTTTTTATTCGGTGTTCAGTATTCACATTAAGATTCTGATTAATTCGAATTCTAATAGCATATAATGTATTAAAGGAGAAGCGCTTCCTAATAAGAAATACTCCACGCTCAAATAAAGGTAATCCTTATCCATCCCATTCCCACTATAAGCCCCGTTGGTAACTTGATATATTTGTTTATTATTAACAGTGTTATGCTTGACCCAAAACGAATGGAGTCATTTTCAATAAAGAACGCTTTATCCCTAATACGGAACTTTTCAATGTGAATTCAAATTAGTCGAACTTCAAAGTAGATATCGAACACCAAATATAGAAAAAAAAAGTGCTTGACCCAAAACGAATCACAAATATCCAGTCTATTCATGACCAAAACTAACTCATAAGGTTGAAGGTCCATGTTTTATACCTGATATATACAGATAAAAAAAGGATCGAAATCAATATCTTTATACAACGTTTCTAAAACTACAAAAACAAATCCATATATTTGTTGTTAATATGTCCCTCAAAGACTTGTTTCTTTATTAGTATTAACTCTCTTTTTTTAATTTTTTTAAAATAAAAATATGATGTTTTATATGTTTTAATATGTTAGGAATTTTCAATTCTTGAGATTCAAACTATCTACTTCTTCCATCCCAATTTATAAGTTACTTTTCGAATTTCGCAAGTTAACTATTTTACTTTCGATCGAATTCGGATATGAAATTTTTATAAATAAAATTTACACATCTAAAAACTATGTAATGGATCGTAAAATTATTTAATCTCAAATCTTACAAAAACAAATTTAACTTTTTTCCTCCTTTTAATATCTCTAAATTTACCTAAGAAAATATACTTTAATCCAGATTAGTTCATTAATTGGTCAAATCAACTTTGGATACAAAAAATCTACCAAACAATTATGTTGAGGAAGAAATTACTAAAAGGTCCTATTCTCTCCTTTTCACTTTTACTAGCATATGTAAAACGCGGTTTATATTGAAATAATTGATTATGTAAAATAATATTATGTTTTATTAAAAATATTATATTATATTATTTTACTGATATTTCAACTGTCATTATATTTTCTCAATATAATATATTTCTATCATAAAAATTTTTAAAAACTAATCATGTATCAGTTAATAATTTTTATGTTCCTTATTTTTATTATTATATCATTAACTATGTAGCATTATCACTTTTGTGAATGTGAATTCATAAGTTTTCAATAGTATTTGAGAGTGTTATTTGTTTATTTAATTTTTTATATATTGATATAAAGTATAAGTATCTTCATATTATTTTTATCCCACTTTTTGTAATTCTTTTCTATTTTGATATTTTAATTATTTATTTTTCATTGGGTATTCTACATATATTTTAAATAATGAAATATCTATATATTACAATTTATTGCTTGAATTCACTCATCTTTGATAAATTAAATCTTATGTTAAAATTTGGGTCGTAAATTTTTGTGTCATAAAGTTTTATAATTCAACAATGGATTAATTTTTCTCCTTTTCTTCATTTATAATTTTATTTTATATTTTATTTATTTGACTGGTGATTACTTTAGCATATAATTTGCCGTAACATTACAATACTTTTCTTTTATATATATATACACACACATTTGTATAGATTTAAAAGACATTAATATAGATTTATAAATATATATTATTGGATGTCATTTTATCCTTAATAATACATAGTATACTACTTTAACAAACGGTTTGACTTTACCTTGCAAATACTTATATATATGTGTGTGTAAATTTTGATGACATAGAATAGATTTATAAATATATATTCTTAGATATCAAGTTATATCTTCGTAGTATATAGATATAGATTTCAAATTGTCAAATAAGAGTCTAATAAAATTTAAACATTAGACATATCTAAATTTGAATATTTCAAATTTGTAACCTATAATATTTTTAACTGCCTCATTGTCCTATTTAAATTTATAAAAATATTTTTGTAGTTCCTATTTTATTGAAGCCGATTTTTCCATCTCCTTCAATTATATAAATATAAATATAAATAAATTTTAAAATTACTAATAAAAATATCTTAAGACACAATGGGCAGCTAGCAAGAAAAATATTTTAAAAGCCATAAGAAATTTTTGGCCATGCGTAAAAAATTTACATTATAACATGTCAAATGCCATTTCTAAATTTTTATCTAATACATATTTTATTTAATTTATTTTTTAGTTTAAATTTTTAAACATATAGTTAATATTACAAAATGATAACTTCCAAACAAAGAGTTCTATTTTAAATTATGATGGCACATTTTTTGGATTCATATTTATCTTTAACTTAAATTCATATAAGCTTTTGTTTAATTAGAATTTATTTTTTAGTTTAATAGTTAATATAAAAATGTAATAACTTTCAATTAAAATTTTTTTAAATACTCAAAATTTATCTTTTAATTTAAATTCAAAGAAGCTAGTTTAATTCAAATTCAGTTTCAGTTTAAATTGTTAATATAAAAATCTAATAACTTTCAATAAAAATAATAATTTAAAGCTGCATAATTTTAAATCTAGTTACCATCTAACTTAACTAATTTGTCCTAAAACTATCACGTGTCATTCTCCTACGCTGCCACTTGACTTAATTCTAAGTAAGACTTTCTCCCTTTTAAATATTTATAGATTTGTTAACAATAAATTTTGCAAACTCTTTAAAATATATATTTTATAACAATATTCATATTAATTAATATATAACTTTTATTAAATTTGTAAATAATTTTAAAACAGATACTTAATATTAAAAATAAAATAGAAAAAAATAATATATTTTTTAATATGTTAAAAGGGATAATAAAAATAATCTAATATCATTTTACAAATATAATTTGAAAATATTTTTATTATATAAATATATGAAATATTTTTTTTAAAATATGATGAACAAGTAAAAACAAAGAGACAACGAACAAAAAAATTGGCACAATAATTAAGAAAACAATAGGAAAGTAAGCTTGCCAAACAAAAAAGGGGTTATTTGTAGAGCAAATCACAGTTGAGAAGAATTGTATAGGCAGCGAAAGGGACTGCTCACATTTGGGCGTGGAAAAATTCGCGAAGAAGAAGACTCAAATCTACTCCCCCTCCGCCCACCCACACGCACTTTTATCTCTCTGAATTGGACTCAGAGAGAAAAGAGGACAACGGAAAAAGTCTCTTCATTAGAGTTTTCATCATCGATTTATAGAAATCTTTCCATTATTGAGAGAGAAGACTTATATAAATGGATCAGATATTGAACAAAGTGGGTTCCTACTGGATAGGTAAGAGAGCCAACAAGGAACTCAATTCCGTCGGCGACGACATTAACGTATGCCCTTTCTCCTTCCCATCTTTACATTTTTATTTACTTTCTCCAATTTCATTTCTGGTAGTTACCTGTTTGATTATCAACTGTGTGGTTTTTATTTGAATCTTGATTTTTCTGTGATCTAATTTTGGGAATTCTTATTTATGTTTGTGGAAGCAATAAATTGCAGGTTCAATTGCATAATTTACCTGAATGATTAAGAAGTTTGTCCACAATTTTCTGAATTTTGCTAAATTAGCTCTTTCTAGCTAGGACACGATCCAGGGTTTTAGTCACTGGGTTCAAAAGTGCTAATGCAAGTGGGTACATACTTAGTATACTGCGGTTCAAGCTGAGGATAGTGGGTGTGACCGCAAATTGCATTTCTCAAAGTTATCGGTTATTAATCAATGTTAGTGTTTCCTTCAATCCTGATTATTTGAGCTTTTCCTGTGGTCTACTCTTGGGAATTCTTAATTATGTTTGTAGAAGCATTAAACTTTTACAGCTTTGGTTGCAAAATTTACCTTAACGACTTGGATGTTTATCCTCCAGAGTCTAAATTTGCTGTAAGCTCTTTCTTGCTAGAAGTGGGTATAGGATTTTAAGCCCAAGTGTTTTTGTTCAATGACTCAGATAGTACAACGCAGGATGTATGATGGGTGCACATCCTGTGACTGGTGAACATAGAGGTTGTTTGGTATGAGGGATAAGGGATAATATATTTTATTCTGCATTTGGTTAGGGGTGTTAGTTATTTCTGGAATTATTTATTCCATCAATTGTACTACAATGACAGGATAAGTTATCCCATATATATGGTGGGATAACTAATCCCATGGGATAACAAAGTTATCCCATCCCCCATTCCAGACGACCCCTTAGTGTTGTACTTAAGTGTGGAAGGATTGAGGTGTGTGTCCGTTTTTCACGGAGTTCCAAAGTTGGAAACAATGGATTTCTTGGTTATTTAAACAAGGAAAGAAGTCCAAATATACCCTTAACATTTGTGATTTGTCTTCCGCTATATAAGCCAAATTAGATTAACTTTTCCACAGTACAAAATCATTGGTGAAAGGGCATATTTGAGACGAAAGATAGACACGTAATGTATATTTGGAACTTTCTCAAATTTTCAGGGTTATTATTGGACCTTTACAATCGTTCAAGGGTATGCTTCAAATTATTACAGCAAATATATATAAACTAATTTGATCGTTTAGGGTAATTTAGATATTTTGTTGTGGCTCTCTGTGGAAAATGGTAATCCAAGTTGATCAACCTTTACAGGTAAGTACATTTTTGAGACGGAAGATAACAATGTGGGCTTTCATTGACCTAGGTTAACAGAGGTAAGTGTAAGATAAAATGAATACTTTAGAGCCTCAGAAGTAATTTGAACTTTTTCTTTTTAATAAAGGTGGATGCATTATTTTATGTTAGTGAGTCCGCAAGTAGCATCTGATCTTGGTGCTTACTTTGTACACACACACATATATACACCTTATCGATTAACTAAATATCTGGTTCAAACTAAGTATAGTAGGTGAGATCACAAATTGCTAATACTCCATTTAAAGGTGTCTCTTATGGTGAGAGCCCTACACTTCCATCCAAGAAACTGACAGTTCTAGACTTCTAATTGTGAAGGACAGAAAGTGTGAATTACCACTTTTATTGTGTGTGTGTGTGGGGGGGGGGGGGGGGGGGGGTTGGTTGGAATTTACGAAATCCAAGAAAAGGTTTTGTATCATCCCTTGTTTCAAGTGAATTAATTTTGTGTAAGTTGTCCTAGTACGTATTTGCTTCTTCTTAGAGATAGCACGGAAAGTGATGTAAAGATTTCAGAAATTAAAGGGAAATGTGATGTCTGGACTTGAAGGACTAATTTTTAAACTATTTTTTTTTTTTAACTTTGTGGTGACAGTTAGTGAAGTACTCTCTCTGTCCCAATTTATGGGAAGGTGTTTGACTGGACACTAAGTTGAAGAATGAAAGAAAGACTTTTGAAACTTGTGGTCCAAAATAAGCAATAAACATTTGTGTGGTTAGAAATTATTTCATTAAAGGTAAATGGGAAGTTTAAAGTTAAATTGTTACTAAATATAGAAAAGTTTCATTCTTTTTGGGGTTGACCAAAAAGGAAAAGAGTGTCAGGTAGATTTGGATAGAGGGAGTATAAAATAGTGCATATGAAGATTCCATTTTGTTGATTCCTTTGCAGCTTGGTCATCAACTGGTGCCACTGTTTAGTAATTTGATCCATGTTGTTGCTATTCAGAACTAGTAAAACTTGGCATAAATATGACTTCTGTGACACGATGGGAGTTAATAAAAGGGGAGGGTTTTTTTTCCCCTTTCTTGGGGGAGTTAATTTATTGGGAATATGGCTGTTTGACTGTAAATGGGAATGCAGAACCCCTCTTCGTGGAAAATAGATCGATAACCAGGAAATGCCACCAGATTGATTTTTTTGGATAAGACTTCCACATACACTAACCTTTAGTAGAGGCATGGTACCACTAGGTTTTGTCGCTGATGTGCTAAAATTCACAACTTTTTGGATGAGCAGTATCTTCTCTCTCATGCTGTTGTTCTTCAAGCTTTTTCGTATTTCCTATGTTGTTCTTGGACAGTAGAAAAATTCTAGATTTCCTAACAACGCTGCTGCTAGGGCACACAAATAAGACCTTGTTGTAAGTGTTATCATGTGCCCTAGCAGTCTTGTGTGGTATTTCTATATATCTGTTTCAGTTGTTTTGGTTCATACTGATCTTTTCCCTTTCAATAATCAGTCATTGCAAAGCAGTATTGAAGGAGGAACAAAATGGCTAGTGAACAAGCTTAAAGGTTTGTGTTCTCTCTGCATAACTCACCACGCCACCCCCCCTCCCCGACCACCCACCCTTGTATGTTCAGAATTTACTGTCTGATCCACTAGCATAGCTGTCTTTCCTCGAGGCAGTTGGACAAGAAAATAAAATCGCTTTGTTGCTGCCAAGAATATCTCAGAATAGTGTTTATGAATATAAAAGGTGAGTAATTGCAGTTTCAAAAAGGAAAAAAAAAAGAATGTTGTGTGAATTAGTTGATGAGAAACCAGGAGTGCCAGGGGGTAACATTTTCTTGTAAGTGTCTCTGTGTTTATTCATGTGCACTTTTTTCTTTTGGGTGGAGAGGGATGGTCTGGCACTGTGAGGAAGCATTTTGTTTGTATGGAGGAAACATTGGATGAATATGGTGTACAGAATCTTTGTCTAGTGATGTTTTTGTTGAGTGTTAGCTGTGGACTAGAGGACTATTCCCTTACTAGTCTGGTTCCAAGTTCTTTATTCTCTGACTAGGAAGTCCCCTGTTCATTTTATTGAGGATTTTCTAGCTGTATCAACAAATTCTGAAGTATGTTGTTTGGTACAAGTCATAACCTTTGTCTTCCTTGATTAATCTTGGTTTTGTAGGAAAATTGCAAAAGCCATTGCCAGATCTTCTGAAGGAGTATGATGTTCCGGTAGGTATTTTTCCTCGGGATGCCACCAATTACGAGTTTAATGAAGAGACACGGAAGCTCACTGTCTATATACCCTCTGTATGTGAAGTTGGTTATAAGGATTCATCTGTGTTACGCTTCTCTACAGCTGTTACTGGATATCTGGAAAAAGGAAAGCTAGTTGACATTGAAGGAATGAAAACAAAAGTGATGGTGTGGGTAAAAGTTACTGCAATTTCATCTGAAAAATCCAAGGTGTATTTCACTGCTGGGTTGAAGAAAACCCGGAGTAGGGAGGCTTATGAGGTTCTGAGAGATGGAGTAGCTATTGAAAAGTTCTAGCGAGATAACTGGCTTTGAACGTCTCATATATTATGTGGCCATTCTGAGGGCTCAAAATTACAACTTTTGTATGTTAAACTCTCTGTTTCTTCCTTGTATGTGCTGCCGCGACTGCTGTGTTGGTTCTCTAAGTTTTATATAACAAAATTTGTTCCTTACATTTGGCATGTTAGAGTAAGTAACAAACTCAGCAAAGCCAGATCAGGTGTAGGGAAAAATTGAATTATTTCTAGCGAGGCATTCCTTCATAACTAGTTTTGTCCAATGTTCTAGCTATTTGAACCTATTTCTACTTATAAAAGCAACTTAAAAAATTCTGGAATGACTGTTAATTTCTGGAATATCCCCCATTTGGGGTCTCTGAGAGAACAAATTCAAGGCCCCTTCCAGAAGGAAGAGTATGATAAAAAAAGTTTTAAGAATCTTTATATAAATGGACATTGAAATCTCCACAATTGTTCAATCGACCTTCCTGATTCTATAAGAAATGTCATTAACGGGAAAGGATACCCCGTGCTGGTCTTTTAACGGCAATGGAAAATTTACTTCTAGATCTTTCTACAAGTATATTTCCAGGAAAAACTCCAAAGATCTTAATATGGATGACTCTTCCTTCAACTGTCCCAATAATCTGTCCTGTAATGATATTTAATGTAATATTATTCATTTAACCAAAAAAATATTATATTACATTCAGAATTATTTAGAAATATGTATTTGAGGAAAATCGCCTCAATGAGGATTAGCTTTCAACTTATCTCAACATTAGCCCTTCAATAACCTCCGTCGTGGAACAGATTGAGGTTTTACAACTTATTGAGCCTAATTGAAGAATGTCACGTATTTTAAGTAGTTAAGTTATGCACGTAATGAGAATTTGTGAATATATAGCACATAGGCTTTTTCAAAATTTGAGTGAGATTTTATCATGTGTTCAAGTGCTCAATTGAAACACTTAGCAATTCAAATGTATAAATGAAGTGTATCGACAAATTTAAGGGGCTCTAGATGTATTTGTCAAATTTATTCTATTAACCATATTTAATTGACATTTTTTGTCGGTTTAACTTATCTATAACCTCTTAAACTTATTTGTAAATTTAGAATGATCATTCCTCTGGACGGAACGAAGAAATCAAACTGACTTTTGAAATATTTTGAGAAACAGGATTGTTATGTTAATTCTTATCTTACCCCAGGGAAGAGGAAGATGAAATCATGGTCATGGAAATATTTTTGGGACTTCAGGAAATAGCAGGTCAGCACATGATATTATTTAATTCCAACTTTAAATTTACTTTGGTAGAAGCTCTTTTAAATTATCACTGATGATAATAATGTTGATCTAAGTTTTTTTATATTAAAGTTGGTAGCTCATGGTATTTTTTTATGTGATATGTCAGCTTTATTTGTAACAAATTAATATTATTATTACTTCCTTTATTCTAATTTATATAATATAATTTTTTTAATTAATTTCCAAAAATAATATATCTTTTAATTTGACAAATATTAATAACATTATCAATATTTTATCCATGTTTCCTTCCACTTATTTGACAAAAAGCGGAATCCATTGGTGCCTTTTTTTATGTTGGCAAGACTTTCATTTAGATACTTCAAGCAGATCTTATCCAATTTAAACATTTTAAGTAAGGGTCCACTGTGTTATTTTGACACTTTTTTTATAATCAATAAAAATAATAAATGAAAATGTACTACACTTATGATGTGGCAAAATAGCTAATTAAATAAAATAATTACACGTGATATATCAAATTTTTTTATTCAAATTTATTCTCAAATTAATTTTTTTAAAAAAATAATAATTTTCTTCATTATATTGTTTTTTAGATCTACCATCCCCTTTTCCATCTTTTTCTTCGAAAAAATAAATATCAACGCCAATATTTTATACTTTCGCTCTCTTCCCTCTCTTCTTTCCACAAAACAATACTGAAGAAAAACAAAAAAACAAAAATCTGAATTATTTTAAGGGTTCTTCAAGAAACAAAAATGGCCATTGATTAAAAAATTGCATTTATACAATTTAAGGGTTTTCTCACTAAATTGTGGTAAATATCAAATTTGTATTGTATGAATGTGATCAAGGGGTAAAGATAATTTCTTGAAGGTTTAAAAGGATGAAAAATTATGAATTTGATTTTAGAAGCAATGATCTTTGTGGATGTTGATGTTAAAATTCAAAGTGGAGGAGAAAACTGAAGTCTGAGGGAGGCAAAAATTGTTTCTGAATTTTTTTTATAATTTGGGGAGTTGATGGTGGAAGCAAAAAGGGAGTAGCCATGGTTGCAGAGTGCACCTGCAGCAGCATGGGCGACAGAGGAAGGTGTAGATGGGGGGTGGGGATGGAGGAACTATTGAAAGAGGAGAGAGGAGGAAAAAGAAAAAATTAAAAAAATAAAATAAAAATTATAAAATTTAAGTTCTTTCACGTCTTTAAAATCAATGCAACACACATGATGTGCGAAGTTAACAAAAAGTGTAAAATTAATATCCTGCTTGAAATGTTTAAAATGCACAAAATAAAGTACACAAAAATACTCATCTACTTAAAAATTTATTTATTCTAAAAATAATTATCAAAATTTTCATATTTCTTATACATTCCACGCAATTAAAATAAAATTACACAAATTGGATGGAGAGAGTATAGAGAAGAGCCATGATGAATGACATTTTAGAAAATCCGACTTCATATAAGGGCAAAACAGTAATTGTGTGATCAGTGGTTAAGATGGACCGTGAGAATTATTTTGGATTTTCTTTCTCATCCCCGAAGAACAGACGCAGCAAAACTTTGTAGAACTCATTGGCAAACAGCCAATTCAAAAGCTTCTCATCCGTGTGACGCAGGTAAGCTTTCCTACCAAGTTTTTGCGCTCAAATTTCTTATTGTTGTCTTCCCTCTGTCCAATTTCAGGTCAACCTATGTAACCTAATCTAATGATTATTTATTTACTGATATAAAACTTGTGAATTTTGTATTATACTTTGTGTATACTCTCGTTAATTCTCTCGCCTTTTATGTATCTCCGGTGAGTGTTGCATGCATTTTTATTTTTTATTTTCTATTTCGTTTTTGTGAGTTAAGTTTCATAATTTAAACATTCAGCTTTAGTCGACAGTGATTTGTTGGTCTTTATTTCGGAATCCGTAGAGAATAATATCTATAATCTGATATAGAAGCAGTTGGGTTCCTATCGCTTATTTGTTTTGTAATAACACACATGAAACTGGAAAAGTTTTAAATGTTAGTTAATGGATGAAGTGTCAGAGGACCTCTATGACATCTACAATGGGTTAGAGTCTACAGTGATTCAGTGAGTTATTTTTGAGCTTTATTTATGTTCTACATCTTATTTTGTATTTGGTATCATGTCTTTGTGAATTGCTTTCAAGTTCTGTCTAGTTCTCTCTAAAATCTCATAGCTGATGTGAACGTTTGTTGTGATATATATATATTTCTACTATATAGAAGAGTGAATTGAGGTCCTTACTCGAGAGTATTTTTCATCCTTTCAGGTTTAGGTTTGCTCCTCTTAAGATTTTGCCTAAATCTTCTGTCCATTTTCCCCTTTCGGCTTCTGCTCCTTTTTTCCCTTTTCAAGTTCCCTTCAGATTTCCCCTTCCCGAATTTATGGGTTTTCAAGGAAAGATTCAATTAGTTGATTTGACTTTTCCTCTTGATCCTCTGTTCGTTAAGCTTCCTTTTTCTTATGATACTATCTATATTATTCCAGATAAAACCATTTTAAATTTTTACAATATGTAGGTTTCTACTTTTACCTTATTCGTTTACTGTAATAGGAGGATTGGTGTCACAAGTTAAATTGGAGAAGAGACTTAGAGGCGAAGAGAGATTGAGAAGTGGAGTTATTTTGATTACTCAAAATCTATTGTTCGGGGTAGTTTTCTCAATTCAAGTCCATCAGATTTGGAATTTTGGGTTTCTTTCGCTGTATGATTAAATTGAGATAGTATTTACTCTTTTTTAAAGTGTATGTATTGATATTATTGATGCTGAGATTGAGATGGTTTTGGCATGTGAAGAGGTATGCACGGTTGCCACAGTGAGAAGGTGTGAGAGGTTGGATAAAGTGGGCATGAGGAAAGGTAGAGGTAGGCTAAAGAAGTATTGGGGAGAGATGATTAGACAGAAAATGGTGCAACTTCAGCTTATCCAGGACATGACTTCAGATAAGAGGGTATGGAGGTTACAGATTTGGGTAGAAAGTTGGTAAGTAGTTGAATGTTGCTTTGCTTTTCGACGGGATTAGGCTTGGTGATAGTCTAGAGCAACGTGCCTATCATAGTATTAGCTTTATTCATGTAGTTTCTTGTTTTTTGATATCTGTTGCCAACCTTTGTCCGTTGTGTTTTGGTTATCGCCTTAAGTTGTTGTTACTACTAGTTTTCTGGATGCTTTATACTACTTTCCTCATTAGTTACCATGTTTCCTTTCTTGCAGTTTTTTGTTTTCATAACTACTTAATTTGTTGCACCCGAGCTGAAGATTTTTCGGAAACAACCTTTCTATCTCCACGAGTATTCGAGTGTATTGAAGTTTGAATGCATTTAGTGATATATTGGTTGTGTCGTAAATTACTATGTCGTTTTTGGGAACAACTTGGATATGAATTGATTTATACTTCTCAAAGAAGATGAGTTAGTCTACAATTTGCAGTGTCTGTGCAAAAAAAATATAATACTTTGTGAATAACTGTGTCAGTGAATATTTTTCTGAAAACGTGCACTCTCTATGTAGAATCCTTCTATTACGAGAACCTCTGTTTATAGTCTCTACTCTTTTGACTACCTAAATGTAATATGGCACTGTTTTACTTTCCCGTAGCCATTTGATTTGATTCTGGGAAGAGAAGTTTGAAATGTGTGATTCTTATACATGTGAATTTTGTTAATGATAATGGAATCGACTTTGTGCAGTTAGATAACACATGTGATAAGCTAAAGGAAAAATCTCTTGTCAATTCTCTTATCTCCCTTCCAAAAGAACAGTAGTGGTAAGATCAAATGATAGTTACAGACCTTTTTTGTTCCTTTTCTCTTAATTCACGTGTCAAGTTAAGGGCTGGATATCCAAACTGTTGTGCATTAGTTCCATATATGCACATAAGGCATATAGTGTAATGGTTAACACAATGTTTTTGTCTTCCGTTCAAGCTAAAAAGTCATAAATATCTAGGCGTTGGGCATTAATTTCATGAGACTTACATAAATTAATAGTGATACAAAGCAATAACATGATGGACTTCTCAGCCTTTAACTTCTATGTCATTGTTATTCTACTAGATTGCATGTTTTGCCTATAATTTTATCTTTTAAACTATATATTGCAGATTTTAGACCAATTTTATGTCTTTAATTTTGGTATACTGAATAAACAATCGCGCAATTGGACAAAAAGAACAAAAAAAGAAATCAAGAGCCTAAATCGCAAATTTCACACACAGAGAAGGGTCAAACCATGATCGGAAGATGCTTATCAGTCCAATCATCAAACCCAAATGAGTTAAAATTTCAAACTTTGAATGGAATTCAACAGCTTGCTGAAAGTCGCCGATTCAAGGCATGGTTTCTAGATCAGTTTGGTGTGCTACACGATGGGAAACAACCTTATCCTGGTGCCATTTCAACCTTGGAAAAGTTGGCAACTTCTGGTGCAAAGATGGTAATCATTAGTAATTCTTCAAGAAGAGCATCTATAACCCTGGAAAAATTGAGGAGCCTTGGATTTGATCCATCACTCTTTATTGGTGCCATCACCAGTGGAGAGTTAACACATCAGTATCTTCAAAGGAGAGATGACGCTTGGTTTGCCTCCATAGGAAGATCATGTATTCACATGACTTGGAGTGACAGAGGTGCTATATCTCTTGAGGGCCTCGGACTAGAAGTTGTGGAAACTGTTCAGGAAGCTGATTTTATTTTGGCTCATGGAACTGAAGCCTTGGGGCTTTCTTCTGGTGCCGTACTTCCCATGAATCTTGATGACCTTGAGAAGATACTGGATCAGTGTGCTGCTAAGAAAATTCCCATGGTAGTAGCAAATCCTGATTTCGTAACTGTTGAAGCAAGGGCTCTGCGTGTTATGCCTGGAACATTGGCAGCCACATATGAAAAATTTGGTGGTGAAGTAAAATGGATGGGTAAACCTGATAAGATAATATACAAATCAGCTATGGAAATGGCTGCTGTGGATGCCTGCGATTGTATTGCCGTAGGGGACTCCCTCCACCATGATATCAAAGGTGCAAATGCAGCTGGAATTGCATCAATATTTATCACAGGTGGAGTCCATGCTACTGAACTTGGACTTAGCAAATTTGGAGAGGTCGCGAATGATAATTCTGTACATGCTCTTGCCTTGGAAAACAATGCATATCCTACATATGTGCTCCCTTCCTTTACATGGTGAAGAATGTACTATTTGGCCAAGGCTAGATTTTTGCCCCTCTTTAATTCTATAGCATTGATGTACTTATTAATGCTTTTCACTTTGTACCTCTTTTTGATTCTTTTGGTTTTCCCATTAACCATGTGTTTTATCTGAATTGGTTTTTCCTTTAACCATCCATTTTATCTTGGCGGAATACATGTGGCCTCTTAAACTTGTCAAGGATTTTCGTTTGGTTTCTTTAACTAAAGGTGTGACCTATTGAATACTTGACCTGTGTAAAAAAATGTGCATGTCTATTGAACATGGGCACAATGGGTGTTTTTCACCTTCTTTGAGAGCGTAAAGAGACTTTATTATTTTCTGGAAAAAAGGAATAAACCATTGGGTTTCTTTTGTGTTGTTATACATATGAGCTCTGTGCTTATAAAAGAAAATAAGAGCTTGTTTGGACTTGGTGGCTCTTCTGTTCAATCAAACCTCCTGTATTTGACAGTTATTGCTGTTGAACATTTCTGGTGACCTGTTTTTTGAAAGTATCTTTTGTTATACTTGCTTATTTAGGTTGAAGCTTTAGCAATTCCATTAAGTTTGTCAGCAAGAAAGATTAAAGTGAAAAGCTAGCAAGCTTTTTAAAGCATGTGGAGGAATATATTGTTAAGTATGTGGAGGGGAGTGAATTATGCAACATCATGTTGAACTACCCTACTCCTACTTTTTCAATGCAGTTCTAAGACCTCTAATGGATCAGAGGTTGTTATAGATTGGGATTCTCCAAAATCTGATGCTTCATTGGGTTTAAATCCCAGCAGAGATGAAAATATTAGGTGATCTTTTCTCATCCTTTCTAATCTTGGTGGATAAAGTTACCTGGTACCTGTTTTTGGTAGGAGGTGATAGGTATTCCGTGAAATTAGTCGAGGTGCACACAAGCTGATCGGAACACCACGGTTATCAAAAATGAACATAATAAAAATCTGATGCTTCATTTGAGAGGAGAAACCAAATACTTAGATTTTGTTGTGATAGCTGCTCAAAAATTTTACAAGCTGAAAATGCGAAACATTTCCACCATCAAGTTTTAAATTTGTTATTGTAATTATAGGTAATGTGAATATATGAAAAAAGGTAAATGTTTTAACTGATATTGTTGCAAGTTTTATGTTAAATTTAGAAAATGTGACATCATTGTGTATATTTTGATTATGCATTAATTTGACTATTTTTTCTACTTCTGATACCACTATTCGTTCAAAAAGAATTATCACTATTAGACATTAGTTCAATTTCTACTGCATTTGTTCCATAGGCCATGAGAGGGCCCTTGTGAAGACCTTATTACGAAAACTTGGACATTGCCTTTGAAGATCTTTATTATGGTCCCAGGGCCTGCAATAGTTATCAACTCCTAGTGTAACTCCATGGAAAAGTTAGTTTAGTTGGTCAAGGTACTAACTAGTATTATCTGCACTAATATGGGAAATTGAAATTCTGGAACTGATAAATGGATATATGAAGAGCCAGACTTTATACGTACTCTTCAGATTTATTGCTTTTCCTTGGTTGTAGACTTGAATCACTTTGTTTTCTGTTGGAGCCTGTATGGTTTATTAACTTGTGTAATTATTGTTTCATTGGAGGTTGCAGTGCTGTGTTTTGGCTTCATGGACTGTCCAGAAACATAAATTGTGCTATCCAAGCAATCAAGAAATCAGCCAAGTGTTCTCTGTCATGCTTCCTATGTGTTGACTCTATTTTTATTGTGAATTAGTATTATCAAAAAAATGCGTGACACGTCATTCATCTGATTTTGACTTTAATTAACGTTCTGCCAGTTTTAAGTTGTTTCAACCTGGACTTAGCAAATGAAGTTTACTCTCTGTTTACAAGTAAAAACGAGTAGTACTACTAATACATTCAAATTTCAATTCAAATTTGTCGGGCCCGTGCTTTCACGGTTATATGCATCTAGTAGCATATAGAAGCGTGATGTTAGACTTTAATTAATTAACCAATGTAGATTGAGTTGACCTGGAGTTCAATATAAAATTAGCATGGGCACAATAATTGAGGAGATTTTTCAATATTTTAGAGCTCTTCCAGAACTTTCCCTTTACCAAATACTATTTAGTTTAAACTCTGCATCTTCCTTGCTTTAATAAATACAGAACCTAGTTAAAGGTCTCATATATTATGGTTCTCTGTGGAAGTTTTTTTCTACTTTTGATTGGTAAAATCATTTAATTATTTTGCCTATTATATTAGTTCCCTGTGATGAATTAATTGGTAACTGTGTTTTTGTTCATGCAGAGCAGAGATAGCAAAGCTAAGTTTCACTGTTTAAGTTTTTTCTTTTTCCAGCAAATCTGATAAGAAGGAACTTAGCCTTTCAAGGACGTGAAGGTAGCCTCAAGCATTGTGTTCTTCAATTCATTTCTGCTCATATATTTACTATTTTTCTCTCTATCTATATATGTCTGGGCAGAGGCGAAACCAGGAATCTTAAGTTATGGGTTTTGAACCCTAATTCTTTTTGCTTACCGGGTTCTGAATAGATTATTTGCACATATCAGATGAATTTTTATACAAATACTAGGTTTGAGCCAAAGTTATTGAGTTTTACTAGACTCATAACTAGTATGCTGGCTCCGCCCCTGTATCTGTGCTGAAGAGATTACACTTTAGCTCTACCTCCATAAATTTTGATCTATTTTAAGCTTCAATAAATCTAGGTCGAAGTCACCTCTTTTGTTCTATTGTGCTTCAACCTATCCTGTTGAGTGCATTTACCACAATGATATTATACTATGGTAGGCAAATAGTAATTTTTACCCACAAATCACTAGATCTAGCTTTTGTGTTTTAGTCGCTTATTCGTCTCACCAAATGGATCTGGCAACTATATGGGGAAAATATAAGACAACCCAAGAAGAAGAGGCGCTAGAAGATACTGATTGTTATTAGTAGTAGAAGCTTTAGTGAATAGAAGAAAATAGTTTGATTCTTATGAAAATAGTTGACCATTGTTTTATTCATTTCTGATTAAGTGACAATCAGTTGTATACATAAAGATGAACCGTCATAAATTGTTGAAGGGGTAAATTTCATGTACACAGAAGTACTAAACTGGATTTGTAACTAGAATCTAAACTATACCTATATATAACTAAAGTACAACTCATCCACCATCGTCTGTGCTATACTATTGGAAAAAAATTAACCTCACATGTTCATGAACCAAATTAATCTTAGTAATAGCCTGTGTCAGAAACTGAGATGAATAAGGAGTCTTCTCTATTAAATAAAGAGCTTCTTCAGATGTGGAATGAGGTACCTAAACCTGACTCTTGATGTTGGCAATACATACACAACCAATTTTCCTGGACATCTTTTTGAAACATATAAACTTTGTTACACAGTCAAGTGTTGTGCAAACACTAGTAAACGAGAATTGATTTATGCATCTTTAGGGGACTGCACATTGCACTAGTGAAAATCAGAGGTTATTGATAACAGTAATTATACTGATTATCCTTTTTGTTGTTTTACTTATTTATTCTGATCTTTTTCTCCTCACTATTATCCTAATTATAATAAAGCAAGCTGAAAGATTCAGCCACTTTCATAACACTACTTCTATAAGTTCTATTCAACTAAATTATTGCTTTTTCTCATCGAAAAAAGTTGATCATTTTGATTCTTATTAGAACCTCCATAACATTTTTTATATAATTAACATATAACGAGAAAGAGCAGAAAAGATAATAAAACTATTTAGTTGCATTTTAGTTCCGTTGTTTTCAAATTTTGTTAAGAAATAAGTACACGCTAATTTCACTTTAAATATAATTGAAAATCATAGGAAGATGAGCTTTACCTTTTTAACATTTTTCTGTAATATACCAATTTCCAGCACCTTAAGGTTGAAGTACTAATAAGTGCTCTCTTTTCTTTCTGGCTATGTTTTGTTAGTACCATGGTGATTGAGGCATTATCAATCCTCAAAGAAAATGTATGGGATCCATTCATGGGACTCGAAGAAAAAATAGAAAATGTTAGAAGTAAGTTGGAAGTGCTGACAAGTCGTAGTAAGGATGTCATAGCTGAAGCAAAAGATGCAGAACTCCATTCAGGTAAGAAACGGAAGAGAGAGGTCGAGAATTGGCAGAGAAGTGTACAAAAGCTGGAGCATGAATTTGAATGCTTTGAGCAAGAAGTACAAAAGAGTTCCAGGCTTTCGCGCATAGGGTTGTCAAATCGTGCTGATAAACTTCATAAAGAGGTGGAAGATCTCCTAGACCAAGGTAAATTTTCTGAAGGGATCTTGCTTAATATAAATGAAGAGAAGATGCAACCATTGGTGACGACAAACTTGAAAGGTCAAGCATTTGTGCAGAGTCTAAGAAAGGTGCTAATGTTGTTGAGTGATGTTTCAAGTATTGGCATTTATGGTATGGGGGGTGTGGGGAAAACCACTCTTGCAATGCATATCCATGACCATCTCCTCAAAGAATCAAGATTTTCTGGTAATGTTTATTGGATCACTGTATCACAAGATTTTAACATTACTAAAATTCAAAACAACATTGCTAATATTCTGGGTCTAGACCTTTCAATTGAGGATGGCGACAAGAAGAGGACAGCAAAATTGTTCCAGAGTCTGAAGAGGAGGAAAAGCTTTGTGCTCATATTGGATGATGTATGGAATATTTTTGATGTAAAAAAAGTGGGAATTCCACTGGAAATTGGTGGAGGTAAACTAATCATAACTAGTCAATCGGCTGAGGTGTGTGATAAGATTGGCTGCCAAAAGAAAGTAAAAGTAGCAACTCTTTCAATGACTGAATCATGGGAACTATTTGTGAAGACACTTGATCAATGGGGAGATCTCTCAATGGAAATAGAAGATATAGCAAAGAAAATGACAAAGAAATGTGATGGATTGCCATTGGGAATAATAACTATGGCTGCAAGTATGAGAGGAGTGAATGATGTTTTTGAGTGGAGGGATGCGTTTGAAGAATTCACAGACTCTTGTATGCAGATGGAGAATATGAATAATGAGGTGTTTCCAATTCTCCAGTGTAGTTATAACCGATTGAGAGATCCAAGACTACAAAAGTGTTTTCTTTATTGTTGCTTATACCCTGAAGACTATAAAATTAGGAGAGATGAATTGGTTCGCCTTTTCATTGTGGAAGAGTTGCTTGTCAAAAGGAACAGCAGGAAAGCAGAACTTGACCAAGGCCATGCAGTATTGAACAAATTGGAAAGGGCGTCCTTACTAGAAAGTGTTGTGAATGGTAGTGGATCTAGATGTGTGAGGATGCATGATTTAGTGAGAGAGATGGCATTGCAAATTGCAAAAGATGGATTTAAGTTGATGGTAAGAGCAGGAGCACAATTGGGTGAAATACCAGGGGAGCAAGAATGGTCAGAGGACTTGGACAAGGTTTCTTTGATGAATAATGATATAAGGAAAATTTCACAGCCCTTATCCTACGTACGTCCGAGACTTACAACTTTGTTATTGCGAGGAAATCATATTTTGAGCCAAGTTGTCGATCCTTTTTTCGTGCAGATGCCTGGTCTACGTGTTTTGGATTTAAGCTACACTGCAATACAACAGCTGCCTAATTCTGTGTCAAATCTAGTAAGTCTCTCCGCTTTGCTGCTGCGACGTTGTTATGGACTCAGATTTGTGCCACCATTGCACAATCTCAAAAACCTCATTGAGTTGGACCTTTTCCACACAATTATTCAGGAAGTGCCCCAAGGTTTAGATAGCTTAGTTAATTTAAGATGCTTGGACATGACAAGAGATGAAAGAGTTTCAAAGACACTATCTAAGAGACCAGCTGTAGATATTTTAGCTACGCTCTCTAATCTTCAGTTCCTCTCGATTCCTTTTGTTGTACGAGTAGAAGACTTACTGGGGATGAGACAACTAGAGGTATTTAATGGGAAGTTTATTGATGTTTGTAGTTTTAATAGATTTGTCAAATATCAACAGTCTTGCGGGAAGCCGAATTTCTTTGTAATTGCTTTAGATCCGAAAAGTTCTTTCAACCCAATTTTGGAGAGCGATCATCTTTCTTATGAACTGATCTTTTATGGTGAACGGGTGATTCTAAGGCATCTTCTTCTCACCGGAGACAACGTAGAGATGCTACGTGATGACCAAATAGAAGAAGAAGGGGGAGTTGTGACTCTTCTACCACTGAACATTCAGGAGTTACTTATTTCGGAATGTGATTTTCGCACCTTGGGCAATAGCTTATTAGATGCTATTCCATCTCTGATTCAGTCCAAAGACTTGAGAGTAATTAAAATTGGAAGATGCAATGATATAGAGTTCTTAATTAGGTTATCTAATTGTAGCTCAACGGATCAAAGAACAATGAGACATCAAGGATTCGTTTCTACTTGCAACACACTCCAAACTCTTGAGAGATTGGGTTTGCATTGCTTAAAAAAATTCAGTGGTCTCTGTAAGTTGGAGTTAGGAGAAGCTTTGCCTCCAGTTGGAACCTTTTCCCATCTCCGGTGCCTTGAAGTTTCATTCTGTGATAAAATGAAGAAGTTAATCCCTAGGTGGTTGCTGCAATACCTCCTAAATCTGACAGAAATTACTGTAAGAATCTGGGAGGAAATGGAAGAGATAATATCAGAGGATGAAGAACAACAAGTTAACCAGTGCGCAAGCTCTGCCTCTTCATCGCGTATTATTTCTTCAAATCAAAGCAACAGCATCAATGATGAGGTTGCTCTACCAAAGTTGCAGATCCTTTATTTACATGCCTTGCCAGAACTCAAGAGCATATACAAGGGAAGAATGACTTGTGGTTCTATTCAGCGTGTAACAGTTTCATTATGTCGGAAGCTGAAGAGACTTCCATTTACTCTTCCTCATCGAAATGGGCAGCCATCAGCTCCTCCAGCTCTTGAATTTATCAGAATGGGTGAAAAATCATGGAAATCTTTGGATTGGGACCATCCTCAATACAAGAATGTCCTCTATCCTTTTGTCAAACGAACCTAGATACAAACCTCAGGTACATATTTCTACTCAAATTAATTTCCTACACTTAAGCTTTAAGCTGAAATGTGGAAGTAGCACTTTTTGAAATGTTTTTCTCGAGCCGAGGGTCTATTGGGAACAGCCTCTCTACCTCACAAGGTAGGGGTAAGTTTTGTTTACACTACCCTCCCCAGACCCCACTTGTGGGATTACACTGAGTATGTTGTTGTTGGGCTAAAGCCAAAGTGCAGCACTTCCAGAAAAGCCCCAAAAAGGATTGCCTGCTTTTTAGGACTCCAATCAATAGTGGGCCATTTTCTTTCGGATTATTTTGGATCTATATATGCACGCACTCTTGTTTTGGATTTACTTTTCTAACTTTTGCAATTTTACTTGGTCGCTCTCACTACTTTGATGTCTCATTTTGTCTTTGTTAGTTTTGGAACTTCTGTTGTATCATTTGGATGGAATTGGTAGTTTTACCTCTTTTTAACAATATTTGAAACTGATACCTTAAGAAGAAAGTTGCAGTTTTCTACATCATTTTCCTTATTTGAGCTAGGAAAGATGGGGAAAGGATTCTGAAATCCAAAATTATTACCCGTACTGTTTGGATTAGTGTAGAATTAATTCATGTATATGGATTGTCTCAAGCTAGTTCATTGTGATATTTCATTTTAATATTCATCAATTCTGAGAATAATTTTACTTGTCAAAATAATTACTTTAAGTGATCTACAAGTTCATGGCTATTTCAAAACAATCTGAAGCATCATTGAGATGATATGATTGATTGCAAAAAGAAAAAGAATAAAAATAGGGGAGAAATGTGTTGCAAAATATTTGGTGTAGTCTAGTTTTTTGTTTGGTTAATACTGCATTAAGAGTGCACACACTATAGTGTGGTATGAATGAGGCTCTTTGGAGGTTTTTGATGAGGTAGGAAACACATTCAAAGTATATATGTTTACTACTACATCTGCAACACAGGCACTCTTGAGTGTCGATCCTCTTACTGCGGACAGGTTTAAATACCCATTAGGTGCAAGAGTTTCTAGAGTAGTGGAGCCAATATCTGGTTAAATCCGCATATTTGAAAATTTGAACAAGTTATTGGTGTCTCTCTCATTATTCCAGAATGATAGTAGGTTGTATATATAGAAAATGTTGACACAATCAAACAAATCCTACATGTATACAGAGGATTTATTATGATGCATTTCGTTTTTGTTATCGACTAATTGCATAACTCTTGCCAATTGCAGTTGAATGTGTAATTTCAAGTTGATACAATCTCATCCTTGCTTGAAATTGATGGTTGATTATATTTCTCCACTGGGGGTTCAACTTAAAGTTCAAGTAAGGATATGCAGATGGAATTGCAAGTCTCAATCCCTCCCTCCTCAAACTTAAAGATTTGAATCACAGGTGTTAGTGAATACTGAATAGCCACCCTGTTTAAGTAGTCAATGATCGATTTCTCTGTCTAACAAATATAACGCATCAAATAGCTTGTAACAGTGGGATGGGAGTCTCAATTGGTCAATTTCAAATGGACTAAAGCAGATATAGCTTGGATTGAGCTTTGCCTTGCAGGTTTGAATCCTACTTTTTTTAACCTACTTACGCTATGCATAGTAATCCGAAGCCCAAAAGCATCTTCTGATATTTCTCATTCATCTTCCAGTCAACCGTTCTTTTTGGGGTAATATTTATTTTTAGTTGATTTAACTCCAAGAGTCAATAATAAACCATTATCAAGTATCTAGAAGTTATTTTTACTAATTATGGTTTAATATTAGAATGGAGCCTTGGAGCAATGGTAAAGTTGTCTCATATGATCCATAGGTCACGGATTCGAGGCATAGAATCAGCACTGTTATTTGTGTTAGGATAAGCTGCTTACGTCACACTCCCTTGGGTGAACCTGCATGTACGAGGACAATTCGTGTATCAGGCTGCCCTTTTATGGTTTGATATACCTTTTTACTGTAAAGTTTATTAGTCATTCTTTCGGCTATCATTCATCATAATTCACCTGTCATTGGTGAGATCTGAACAGCTGTCACTGTGTATGGCTGAGAGCTTGTTTGTATTATCTGAATCTATTGCTCTCATTTCATCAAGACCTTGGTGCTGAATTGGATGCATTTCTGTATTCTTTGAGGCAAAGGGTGATGAGAGAAGCACTGAGTGATACAAGGAACTATCCCTCATTTAGTGCTCCTTATATAGTGTAACATTTAATTAGAGAGTTGCTGCTACTTTTAGAGACTTGTTATCTTCTTCTTTAGGTGAAATTTGCACAAAAGTGGAGAATGAACAAATCTGCTAAAATTTCAACGGTGTCAACTTTGGTTATAAGAAGACTTTTTTCCTGTTGCCATCCAAGATTATCTTAATACTTATCATTAAGATTTATTCGTAATTATTTTTTAAGTAACCTGATAAGTGTATAACTACTACAATTAATATTTACATAATTGTTGTGCAGTTTGGCAGTTACTTTGATTTCTTAGTCTTAATATGTCGGCTTGCATAATGAATTGTTTCCTTAGTTTTCTATGTTGATTTGCATAATGAGTGAACTAAAGTGCTTTTAGTGTACGGTTCTGCATACCTTTATCAACTATGTTGTATGGGCGGAGTGTAAGAACTTTCATCTACAGAATATTAAAGTTGCGAAAATAAAAATATTGCGATGGATGTGTGAGCATATTAGGAGAGATAGGATTAGAAATGAGGATATCTGAGGATATCTGGGACAAAGTGAGAGTGACTTCAGTGGAGGACAAAATGTAGAAAGCGAGGTTGAGACGGTTCGAACATGTGAAAAGGAGATGTCAGGACGCTCCAATGCAGAGGTGTGAGATTGGTGATAGAATATTTTAGGAGAGGTAGAGGTAGGCCGGAAAAGTATTGGGGAGAGGTGATTAGACAGGACATAACACAGTTTCAACTTACCGGGAACATGACCTTAGATAAGAGATTGTGGAGTATACAGATTAAGGTAGTAGGTTAGCAGGTAGTAGAGCGTTGTCTAGCAAATCCTTCCATGTTAGTAGTCTTAGTATTACTCTTGTAGTGTCTTGTTCTTAGATTTTTGTTACTATCTGTTGTTTCTTGTAATTTGATTATCATATTAGTTTGCTTTAGTTACTGTTCAACATGTTTTATTATGCTTTCGCATCCTTTATTTTTTTTCTAGATTGCTTTAATTTATTTTTCCTTGAGTCTAGGTCTATAGAAAACAATCTCTCTACTTTTGAGGTAAGGTAAGATTTGTAATGTACTTCTAATGTGAAAATGTGATTCTTAACAAAAAAGAGAAATTGGATTTGAATTGAAAGCTTTATTAATTAAACTGAAGGATTACAATCAAGAATCGTAAAAGAATTAGAACTCCATAGTTGAGCTCCAATTACCTCTAAATGGATAGGAGAGAGAGAGAAGAATAACAGAAGAAGAGAGACGAAGGAGGGAGGAGAGAGAGTTATTTAGAATTATCAAATTTTCCATTTCCTTTTTTCACATAAGGTTGTCTGTGTATATACATACACACACACATATATGAGTGTGTTGTCATTTACCACCCACACGCTCACAATTATATATGGGTTCATAACAATCCTTCCTGCTTGAAATCAACCTTGTCTTCAAGGTTGTTGTTGAAGGCCGACTCGGGACTTGTTGCAAGTCATTGACCTCAAAATATACATTGATGTTCTTTTATATGATCTAAGAAGCTCACTATGAGTTGGCAATCAGTATCAACTGGTCCAAATTCCATCCTCCCGGATCAAGAGTCATGATTGTTCTGTCATCTTTTTTGAGGAAACCATCTCCGCCTTCATTCCAACCATATCCAACAGTTGTGTCCAACACAAGGTTGCAATACAAAAGGATATTGTTTGAGATATATATAATACCAAGATCAACCACCCTTGTCTCCCGAAAGAGCCTTGGAACATCCACATGTGAGCCATTGTGAGCACAATCAGTGAATAGCCACGTCCATGAGACTACTACATCTTCTTCCACAATGTTGCTTTCAGAATAAGGAGGTTGCAGGGGGTTGACTCAAAGGAGGTACTAAAAACTATCTGAGAACAAGTAGAGTAAGGATTTTCTAGGGTGATATCTGCACTTGACAACTTTATAACAGTCTTAACAAGAGAAACTTTTCTGAATCCCCTGGATCAAAAACTAGACTTGCTTTATCATCCTTCTTTCCAATTTCATTCCGATGAAAGGAAATTGCATTAGCTAAGTTGAATATGCAGAGGATCCCTCCCAGATTCCTGGTTGTAACAGTAGGAAAGTTACCACAAGGACTATGCATATCCAACTTAATTTCCTTTTCTGTTGTCTGAAATGCAATTTGGGATTTCTCTTTTTCAAAATAAATGTCAATTGCAATATAGTTGTATGTCTCTGTCATCACGATAGATCATTTGTTTGGAATATGTAGTACCGCCAAATTTCTAACAAGGACTCCACATATTCACCCTACACTTGTAAGTCATACCATGTCTGCTGTCATATTGTCATTTGTCACAAAATTCTGAAAAGTTATTGGATAACAATAACCAACCTACCGACCTTTGCAATTTTGAAATGAAAGTCTCTTTACATTGTACATCTCCTATGTAATCATGATGCCAATCTTTGTTCCAACAAGAAACATAACTTGTTGCGCTATACGAAAATCTATGCTCTTAACACCACAAGGGTTCTGATATCATCCCCACGATTTCAGAATGTGCAATTTGGTTGTCCATTACGGAACATTTAAGGAGTCTCAAAATGCTTCAGCAAGCATATAACAATAAAATGAAGGCTCTATCTTTTGAGTTTTCTGAAAATAGCCTGGTGTAACTACAAAGATGGATGGATACGCAGTTCTGAAATGCCACATATAACGACTCCATATCCGACCTTCCTTTTAATTTTACCTGGTGAACCTTTGCCCATTGGAAGATGACGAGTTTGAAGTACAATTAACTTAAAATGATATGCATAATAGAAAACATGAATCTCAGAGTTTCCATCATATGATTTGAGAAGGAACTTCTTGACTGGAAAATTCTTAAAATTATCATTTATCCATGGGTCACAACCACAAGATTGTCCACTAATTTGAGTAGGAATGTGGGTAACAGTACGCACACTCTGTAAGTATCAAGAAAGAATTTTTTCCATTGCTCTTCCGATAGTATATTTCAGGCCCCAGTTGTCCATTCCGATGCCAACAATATTATGTCTAACACTAACGACATTCTCCAGAATATTTGAACAACACCTACTATTGCAATTATCAATTTTTGGAGCCTCATCACTTCCCCTGACTTAAAAATTTCTTCAGTCCTACTTATATCACTTGAGCCTTTTTCAGATCTGATCTGGGAACAAGATGACATAACACCTGTGATACTTTGAGCTTGTTAAAATGCATCTCCCCACGGCTGTGACTTGTAGAATAACCTTCTTGAGACAAGGAGGAGTCATGGAGTAGCAGACAAAGAGAACATACCAGCAGTATTGAAAGAAGATTAAGCGATTCTAAGATTCGATGGAGGGTCAGTCTCAGTGGAGAAGATGAGCGGAAACTTCTAGACATTGCAGGATATGCCTAATTTCCTTTTCTTTCTTTACAGTCTTTTGTTTCCTTTTTTCTTTTTTTTTGGGGGGGGGGGGGGGGGGCGGCAATTTTTGCTTGGGCTGGCCTGATCTTTTTAGTTTGTACTGGACCTCTTCTTTTGTTGATATAGAATAAGGCCATCTATGGCCATTTAATTTTTTTAAAAAAAGTTGAAAATGGTGTTTTTCTTTTTAATAATTTATTCATTCTGAAAATCAACTAGTAGATATATTTACAAAACCACTTTTGGAAGAAAGATTTTGTACCTTCGAAATAGCCTAGGGGTCACCCCTTTTCAATTTTTCTTGTTCATTAATTACTTTCCATGTCTGCTTAGATTATTCTTTTTAAAAGAATCTGACGGTTGCCTTTACTAGATTGTACTTTCATGTTTGATAAGTCTTCTCACTTTAATTCACATCCTTTTATTGTCTCATCCAATCCCTTCATCTCCCTCTCTCACCTCTTTATATTCTCATTATCCTTTTCATCCATCTTTATCGCCCCTTTCCTTTCTCCTCTATACTTTTCTCTTTCTCCTTTTATCACAAATTCCTTTTTTGAAATTCTCTATGGAGAAAGACAAATATCCCGTCAGTCTCATTCGACGGTCAAAAAGGTTACAAAGCCCCATTGATATAGATTCTCCGATCGACATCCCCTTTGATACCTTCGAGGATGAGCAAATCGAATCCTCAGAAGCAACTTCTGAAAACAAGGATTTGTCTAAGTTCTTCAAGGGACACGCAAGCAAAAAGATCAAGTCAGTAGAATCAGAAGATTCTGAGCGTAAAGACATGCAATTTTTTTGGGGATTTGCTGAAACAGTGAAGTTCCCTGCTTTTAAAATCTGGCCCATTGCTTTAGCAAGAGTTACTAATCTGGAACAATTGGAGGAATCTCATTGCTCTATAAGTTCATTTTTCAAAGTTCAGGAACTGTCTCTGTTATTTCAACTCTGCGATAACGAGATATTTGAAGAACTGGTGCGAACATTTTATGCTAATCTCAGGGTTTTTAAAGACAGCAATGACTTAGAAACCTTGGTTCTAGGTACTCGAATCGTCCTTAATGACTATCTCTTTGAAAATCTTTTTTGTATGAAGTTCTCTGGAAATATTCCTTTTATGAATAATGGTTGGCTTGTTGACTTTGAAGTAACTCTTGATGAAGCAAAGTTGTTTGTTGTTGAACCTGGATTAAATATTCTGAATTTTAGTCTGTCTACTCTGTGTTTTGAAAATAGGATTTTAGCCCACATCATTGCTACTGCTCTTCTTCCTCGAAAATGCTCTCTCAGTACTATCTCAGGCGGGGATATTTTTGTTCTGTATTACCTACTTAAGAAGCATAGGTTGAATTGGGTAGAATGAATCCTAGGTTACATGGTTGAACGTGTTGAAGGCTCTGGTGCGATGACTAGTCTTCCCTGTCGCATGTTGATCTCCTGCATCTTAAAAGCCTCCTATGTAGATCTTTCTGACCACAAGGCCAAGAAAATCAACTCAACCCATGACACACGAGCTTTTGCTAGAATGGGATATTTACTTGTTGATGGAAAGTGGTCAAAGAAGACCATTTCAAAATCAAAGAAAGAGCCAGTAGCCAAAGAAAAAGGCCCAGAAACTTTCGTCCCTGATTTGATGAAGGAAGTAGTGGAAATGAAACACACCTTAGCTGCAGTAGAAGGTAGCCTACAGAAGGTTCAGGAGTCCCTAGATACAGTAATCACTCTCTCTAAAGGAACCATCACTGATGTTGGTATATTGAAGAAATCTGTTGACATCATTCAGCGTGAAGGAGTTAGGTCTGTGAACAAGCTACTTCAGAAAGTCGACTCTGTTGTTCAAGGGACTGGGACTTCCAGTATGGAGCTTGCAGTTGCTATTCAAAACTCCTACTCCACTCTCTCCAAAAACGTTGAAAAATCCTACCATTAATTCTCTGAAAGAGTTATTAACACTCTTAAATACTTTCTCGCCAAGCGCTAGACTTTCTTCCTAACTGCTCCTGTTTCTTTTGAATTCTTCAGTTATTTTTTGTGTATCTTTTTTGCTGAACTATCATGTTTACCTTGTGGTGTTGTGTGGGGATTGGTTATTTCCCCATTACATCTTTTGGAATATTGTTTTAACTCCTTATTTCTGTCTTTATCTAGCTTGTTATGTGTTATTATTCCTTTTTAATAATGTCAAAGTGGGAAGTAGGATAGTGATCGTGTAGGTGTAATTTTTTACTCTGCCCTAGTACAATCAATACAAGTGTACAAGTAAAGGGGACTCAATTATTGATACAGGAAAGGGGGAGTCGTCCATTATCTGCTACTCACTTCAGTCAGAGAAGTAAAATGAACACTACTCCTTTATTGATTGTTATCACAAAGAAGGGGATGATTGTTAGTCTAATTTTAGTGATGACCTAAAATTTTCTTGAATTGTCCATATAGACAAAAATGAAAAGACTCGCAGAAGAAAATGGAAAAAATCAAGCGAGAAGCATATCCAACGAAATCAATTGATTGCAAGAATCAGGGAGGAAGATTTCATCAACTGAAGACCCATATTAAAATTCTGAGAAGATTGTTAATCATACATCACTATGAACGGAAACTAATATTCTAGATTCAACCCTCAAATGAGAGCAAATAAACTAACGTAACAAGAAAAAGTAATCAGAGAAGATTGCTAATCACACATTACTGTGACTGGAAGTCAAAAGACCAGATCCATCCCTCATATGGAAGCAAATTAGCATATGCGAGTAGAAGAAGAAACCAAGAAGACAAGATGGAAATGCAATCAAGAAAATCTCAATCAAGGACAAATATATTCTTCCCTACGGTTACTTTAGAGCATCCTGAAAAAGATCAAAGAAATTGATCATCAACATCAACTCAAGCACCAACAGCAATCAAGACACTCTATATAAGAAGACGGAGTTGAATGAAGAAAGTTGTACAACTTCACTTGAGCAAACACATTAGTTACTCTTTCATCTTGTAAACGCACTGTACTCTTTATAAGTTACTAGTGCAAAGAAAAGAAAAGAAAAAGAGAGAATAGAAAGTTATATGAGTAGAGGTTGTGATCAATTGTAAATTGGAACCTGTACAGATCAAGGAACTCGTTGTAGCATATCAACATCATCTCTGTACTCGAGACATATTTAAGGCTCTAAAGGAACCCTTGTAATCCAAGGGAGCTAGACTAGGAACCACATTGGTAATTCAAACTAGTATAAAACACTCGTATAATTTATGCTTTACTTTCTTTACCTTATTAATTATTTGTTCTCTATTTGCTTTTCTAATCTGCAAGGTGGTCGACTGGTTGTTGCCAATAGTCGACCACAAGTATACTAATATTCTAAAACTATACATACAATTCACTCCCCTGTTGTGTTTCAGCGGGAGTAGTCTATTTGGCTCGATATTTTATGAATTTGAGTTGTAATCCTACAGGGGTGTAAATTGTGGTTTTTACATTCATTCGAGCCTGAATGATCATGTATAAATATCTTGTGCAATGTTTCCTTTCTTTGCTATTTTATCAGTCCAGAAAACTATGTTTAAACACTTCGTGGAGCAGAGCCTATCACTGTTCCATATTGGTAGAAAACTTTGTTAAAATTTAAGTTAGGTGAAAATTGTTGGAGACGCCACCCCCCTCCCCCCCCCCCCCCCCCCCCAATGACTTCAGAACTAACACTATCAGAGACTCATTCAAGCGTCAAACCTCCTCTATTTAATGGTCAACATTATAGTATGTGAAAGAATCATAGGAATTTATCTTAAATCTAAGGAGTATTAGATTTTGCAAATCACAATGAGAGGACCGATAGTTTCCACTGAAACCAAATCTGACAGCACAAGAGGAACAAAAATTGAAGAGGAATTTGATGCTGCAGATTTTAGGATGATGGAATAAAAATGCAAAAGCAATCAAAAGTTAATATTTTAGTGTGGAAATTGACAAGTACAATAAAATCTCAGTATGCACTAGTGCCAAAGAAATTTGGGACTCTCGCATTGCCTCATGAAGACAAGTCTCGACTAAAATAATGCAGAATATATTATGAATAGATCAGCTCCAATTGCTTGATATGTCAAATAATGCCATCATCAGAAAAATACTTTCAAAATAAACTAAGTGGCCTAAAACCTGATGTTTTTCAGCTGAATATATTGCATTTTTCAAGTTTTAGCCCTCAACAGCAATCTCTTAGAAGGAAAAGTTCTTGGAAAGATGTGCATTTTTTGACACATGGCACTAATAAGATTCAAGATACATTCCCATGTATGTTGTAGACATGCTCCATGGGAATCTCAAATGCCTTATAGCTAATCAAATTTGCTTCCAACAATTAATTTCAATTGAGATCTGCTGCCAGAATACGAGTCTCACATTTCTTGCTTTGTTGAAACTATCTTTTAATTAACTTTCTTCTGGTTGGATTCCGAGAGGCAACCTATAGAGAGTAGCAGAAGAAAGTATAAATCGAGAAGACCTTTTGCTAGTTCAAGATCGTTAACTAGAATAGGAAGATTTAACTAAAGAAGAGGAAGCTTATGAAAGAGAAGAAGAATTTTGGATAGGAGAACTTTGTTACAGAAGAAGGATTCTCTTGAATTTTTTTAATTTGGATTTTTTGTATTTTGGTTGGGTTGATTACAAATGTACAAGATCAACCCTATTTATACTTGTCTACAGATTGTTCTAGATATTCTTTTAGATATATATCTGCAAGAAAATTCCAGTAACTTTATCTTCTACTATAGAATATGTAGATATTTCTTTAAGATGATTACCCTAGATACTACACTAACTTATTGTGGAAACTTTACTAAAAAATCTATGATATCCAAAAAATCAACTTTAATATTTTTTACACAACGAACTTCAGAAGTTCTCAGCATATTCCTTTGAAAGGAACACAGCGTATGTGATTTCCTGTTTAAAATACTGTGCGGTGATGCCAAATCGTTCGACGATACAATGAGCTCGTTGATAGACTTCTTTTCAGAATTTTGGATCAGCACAGGTTAAAAAGAGTGGTAGGAATAAAAACCCAAGGAGTTCAAGGTGGTAAGTTTGTTGTAGAGTACAAAAGGCCATGAAAGTCTGTTGTATGGACTCTCCAAATTGTTATAGCAACAATGTCGGATCTTCTAAAAATACACTATTTTTGCAGGATTCTATCGACTTTTCTCAACATAGATGAAAGTTGTTGCAGTATGACTATTAAGCTTTGAAGTTGGATGTTTTACATTATAAGCCTGCAATGTGGTATGAAGGAGTTCATAATACTCCTGTTCACTTTGTGTTTTACATTGAATTTAAGGAATTAGCAAAGCAACCTGTTTTTGGGCGTTTGTCCCATATAAATTAGTGTAGACTATTTAAAATACTAAAAATAATATTAAAACATGGGTGTAATGAGTAATAGAATATTTAACAGGAAAATTAGTATTATTTATGAGTCAGAAACAAACTAAAGAAATTCTAGTGCTCAACAAACGTATTGGCCAAGATTTTCATTGGGCTACAACTCAGACTCAAATTATTTATTGGAGCAACAAAAAGGGTTAAAGAATAATCAGCCAAAGAAACCTGATAACAGAGTTGTGTTACCTAAAAGATGTATATTCTTTGTATTCATTTCTATATCTGGATGCACTTTCTTATCTAGACCCATTTCTTCGTCGTCTCCTCCAATAAATTTGGACCCATTAAACTTGGTTTTAGAATCTTCTTCACTAATTGTTGTTTTCTCCACTAGCATTGATTCCTAAACTTAAATCTGGATTTTCCTTCGTACCAAAATAAGTGTTTGTTTTTAGCTTGGGTACGCCCTTTAAGAAATTACTCACTTTTAGAAAGAAAAATATATTTTTACTAACTTATCCTTAATAAATATTTTGAAAAAGATGTAATTCTTTAGTAGTTTATAAATTTTTCTTCATTTAAATAAGTGTAAAATTGGAAAAATATCATCAATGTCTTCTTGATAATGTGAAACACCACTTATTTGAAAACAAAATGAAAAGATTAAAACACCACTTATTTTGAAATAGAAGGAATATTAAATATCAAGCTTTTCCAAAAGTATGTGTAATTGCCGGTTCATTCTAACTCGATTATATTTGGTTTCATAACAACGTCCGCTTGCACTATATTCTTCCCAGATCCCATTAGTGAATGGATCAAGTGCCAGAACAAAGCCAACCCATCCACAAGCAACAAGTTAAGTCTTGGTATGGTCACGTATTAGAGCTGCAATAAACTCTAAATTATTAAGTTCGAAATCAATTATTTATACCTATTTAGTGAATTACACGCATAGAGGTCTAGTTAATAAGATAAGGTTTAATTTTCTTGGATGGTTTCCTTCTTTATTTTCTTCTTCTTCTTCTTCTTTTTCTACGTGTTCTTCCATATAAAACTTTAACGTAATTGATGTTGTAATAGCACTGCGTAATGAAATATTATTGCAAATAAGCTTCAAATGTTAGCGTGGGCAATCCGAGGGAGCCATAACTGCTGAACAGTTGAAACTGTGGGTGTTTCCATGGATTTATGCTAAAAAGTATCAACTTTTAATTGTTCAGAATTAAGTCATAGGTCACCCAAGAGAACCAATTTTTACTAATCAAAAAGCTAATAAAATAAAGTACATCCTCTTTGGGACACATACTCTAGCTATGTGCATAAATTCAGAACATAAAGGGACAGACAAATTAACAAGGAGTCTCAGCAGATTGGAAAAACTCTCGACTGAGCAGAGTACCAGACATTCATAGCAAGCTGCAGATCAATGTACATATTTTGATTCAATTGTGAAGCTACACATAGAAGGATCCCTATCTTTGCAATGTTACATACAGAATCAGCAGCATTCTGCACTATGAAGTTCACAAATATTTCACGTTAGAATGCATTTGTATTTACAAGTTTCCTCACTTTTTTTTAATCTTTACAGTATTTTCCTCCGATCCCAATTTTGGTTTCTAGTTCTTCTTTTTCCGTTTAAAATTTTTGTTCTGCCATGTATAGTGGTCACTGGAAGTCTCATCTGAATTCCTTTAAGCAATAAAGAAGTGGATCATCACATGAATTAGTATTGGCCCTGTGTGCACCTTAAAAGAATTTAGGCAGAAGTGAGTCAGTGACGGACTTCCCAAAGTAACAATCCTGAAGAAGCCAATGCTGTTATCTGCTCTTTCACGTTGATTGTTGTTCATTGGATCGTTGTCGTGCTTTCGAATAAAGCTCAAGTGTATCTGCATGGCTAGAGTCAAGACACAAGGCTGCTTCACAATCTCGAATGGTAGATGTGGTCTCCCCCATCGAGTCGTGAAAAGCAGCTCGAAGATGGAGCAGGTGTAAGTCGGGCTTGAAAGCTATAACTTTTGTTAGCTCTGAAATGGCCTCAGCTTCCTTATGGTCATCCATTAGAACTGAAAATACAATACAGTCTTCTGATATTACTTCTCTAGTATATATCATGTATCTTCATAGACATACAAATATGGGTCTCTGCACTGCAATAAGCTTATTCAAAGAAGGGCTGGGGGTAGGAGAAGCATGCAATATTGCAATGAGATAATCTAAGTAGGTCACTCATCAAAACTACCTTTAGGCTTCATAGGACATTTACTGTCCAGAGAAGACTCATGTAGGAAATAAGCAGGGCTTAATTTCAAACTTCCTAAAGTGAATTATCAAAAAGGACTCATATTTCCATGTTAAATTCCTCCTCTTTCCAAGAAGAGCACACTAATGCTTGGTGCTAAATAAATCGATATTTATCTATGAATCTTGACCAGATAATGATGTAAACCAGTCCAAGCCAACTAAACAATTAAGAGATATAAGGGTTTCAAGTAGCAAAATGATCTCTTGCGTGATCTTACTTGCTAGCATGATACTCACCCCTGTTGCACACAAAATATTCCAACCAAGAGGAGATCCTGGTCTCCAATTTCTTTCTCAGATTCTGATGCAATAAAATTTATTTATGTTTGGCAACCAAGAAATAGCAATCATATCTTAAGACATCAGTCCTATTTTCAAGTAAAACAAACAAGTGACTTTAGTTGCTTCTCCCATCAGAAATTGACATGAAACTGAAGTTATGTCCAAGTTGAACATGCTTGATTTCGTTGGGAATTGTGAGTTGGACTCCACAGGCGTAGATGCACCCTAATCCAGTTGTTGAAAATTAAAGAGTACAAAAAACAAAAAAAGGGTTCGTCCAATCACTTTTACCTGTACCATTCTAGAACACCTACCCTGCTAAGCCACATAAAAAACAGTTTTCTGATTTCCACTACCTTAAACAAAAATTTCAAAACAAGATCCAGCTTAGAAATGCTTGAGCTGTAACCACTACTCCATATATTGGATCTTTCTAGGAAAAAAGTTTTTTCCACACTGAAATCTGTCATTGAGCTTAGACTCCAAAATAGGGCCTAGAAACTACAAGCTAATGTCACGATTCCTTACGCTAAAACACAATTTCTTCTCCCCTACTAAATATGTCCACTCTGTGGCATGGTTACTAGGTCAGGCTAGACAGGTTCGTTTTTAAATTAAACAACGGTGCGCCCAAAGGAATCATAAGAATACATGGAGCTGAAGAAAGATTGGTTGACCAAGTAAACTTTTTGTCATTACACATGTTAAAGGAGAGAATTCAAGTGGATTTTATAAATGTCTTTTCTGTTTTTTAATATGTCATACCAACCTATAGTCCACACATGAAAACTCATTTACTAGCATGCACAAACTATGTCATTATATAGGACAAAAGCAACTAACAGACTGCCTAGGACACAATCAATAAGAACTCCAACTCACTACATATGGCATGAAAAGATGCAACTTACCAGCTGCTTTGTATCTGTATGGATATGTCCTGAGGGGATCTAACTTTGTTGCCATTCTAAGATCACTTTTTGCCATTTCACGATCACAGTATTCAGAACGCTTTTCATAAGCTGATGCATTGTAGCTTGCCTTCTCAATCAACTTTGTCATCTCATCATATGCGGCTTTCCTCTGATTTTTGAGATGGTAAACACGTGCCAGGCCCTGATGGGCTCGTGTGTGCTTAATATTCAAGGCATTCATGTAGCAATCAATTGCATTGTCTAGCTTATCAACATCTACATAGATACTTGCCAGATTGCTCAGAGCCTGCAGAAATGTAAATTTTTGAGTGAATATTCTGATTCATTAGACATCATGTACTTGTATATTCCTGAAAGGAGTACTCACCTGGCCTTTCCGAAGACCATCTGAAGGGCATCTAAGAGCTTCTTCAAGCAGTTTTATTACATACAATGATGCCTCAGAATCTGAATTGGTTTCTGATAAAACATATGCTTTTAGGAAAAAGGCTTCAAATGATCTCTGGATTGAGATGGACTCTTCAGCTTTAGAAATAGCTTCTTCCCGATAACCTGTGTCATATAATATCCATCCTTCATAGACTAGCCTTTCATGCTCAGAGGTAGCTTGGTTTCGGGCTTCTCTCAGACTACGCATTGCAGCTCTGTGGCTGTTCAACCTGTAATAGAACTGCAAATCAGTCTGACAGAATTCATGAGAACATTACTAAAACACCAGCCAGGTATTCAACTTGAGCTACTCATGCATGAGAAGAAAACTGCCTGATGCAAAGTTGTTATGATGAATGGAGAGTTATGATTAAGAAAAATGTTTTAACATAGAGAATTGAGCGCCGTACTTTGATAACGTCCAGAGATTATTCAAATACCCAGATAAAAGTATCTCACTTTAGACAAAAAGGAAAAAGATGAAATAAGTCTTTTGATTAGTCAATTGATGTAAATGTTAACAGCTTCAAGTTTCTTAAAGTGGCTCAATGGAGACAGCCAGCAATGGAACATGCAGCTGATCAGAAATGATTGCCAATGACGAAAAAAGCTAGATATTTACTTACCGTAAAAGAAGGAGAGATTGCCTGAATAGTAAGAGACTCTTCCCAGGGTCATTGGCCAACATGTGGTGAACAACAGCTAAGGAGCCAATATCATCTACACAGGACCATCGGTCATACAGTTGCATCCAGCAATCAGCCTGATTGCGCTGCTGAACAGTATGACGTAGCAGCTCCACCAATTTATCACCTTGCAATTTCCCATGGAACATCACGTACTGGGGATCCAAAGTCAACAGTGCTCTGACATCCCTTAAAGCTCCTTCATAGTCCTCCAGAGCAATTAAGAACCAAGCACGAAGCTCAAGGCAGTCAGGAGAGATCTTGAAACCAATTATTCTGTTGATCTCAGAAATGGCTGCCTCTATTTTGTTCTCCTGAACCATTGAAACAGCTCTGTATTTGTATGGATAAGAAAGGGTTGGATCCAATTCAGTAGCGGTACTCAGGTCCATCATCTTTTCTTTGCCGTGACAATACAGGGATCGCTCCTGATACATCCACCCAGAAGGTGTACAATCAGATATGAGGGAGTTCATTAACTTATATGCCTTGTACATATGGCCGCGTTTGTACTTGGCTCTGGCAATGCCAGCTAAGGAATAAACATGGCCAGCTTCAACAGCTGCCTCAAACCATTTCTGAGCATCTTTATACTCTTTTCTTTCAAGCATCACACAGCCTAGCTGGTGGAATGCAAGCTGTTTCTGCCAGCCTATGTTTGAACATTCTCCCAGTCTTTCCAACAGCATTACAGTTGTGTTTGATTTCATGTCCTCCTCCATAGCTGTTTGAGTCAGAAAATAGTACAGCAAGAAAGAAGCATGCCCTGCAGAAGCTAGTCTTTCCTTACCTTCTGAACTGCAGAAGAGCCTTGACACATTGGGGTTGAGCATTGAATTTGGAAGTTCCCTCAGTAGCACCTGCAAGCAAGCTGCCACCAGAACATATGCAGTCTCCTCCAGCCCATATTCAATAAGTAACATAGCGCTATCCATATCAGAAACCAATAATGCTAAATAAGCATCACAAGCAAACTTCATTTCAATGCAACAGAACTTGTTGGCCAATGAAAGAAGCTCTAAGACAGTGTCTGGATCAAAAGATTCCACACTCCTTGTTCTGCTGAACATCTCAGCAGCTTTCATCCCCTTTGCAGAAATCCCATTCTGTGAAAAATTTACTTTCTCTCTTCGTGACTCCATGAAGCCATCATACAGCATCGCTTCAAATGGCCTCGAAAGTGAAGCCATATTAAATCTCCTACAGCGGATCTCCTCATCCCCAATGCAAAATGACATATCATAATCATCCTCATGATCATGACTAATTGATGTTGAGCATTCCTCATCTCCAACAGAAATTTCAGTACCCTCATTTTGTATAGGTCTCTGGTGAAATGTACAAGGATCAGTAGCTGATTCTGGATTATACCCTGACACCAAAGAACTCCTCGGGCATTCAATGCTTCGCCCACAACAATCCATGGCCGATACACCAATAAGCTCGTCCTCTCTTCTATCGAACCTCAACCACGCCGAAAGCACAACCTTAGAATGCACGTCAACAGCATGTTCTCTGCCCGACTTTAGGCACCTCCTAAATAATTTAGGATCTGATAACCCCCTAAATATGGCACATTGCTCAAGATACATCCCTGACATCTCAAACTGAGGACAAGTGTCCATCCTACGATAAACATCAGCTAATGTCTCCACAAAATTGACAGATTTCAGATAAGACTCAATCTGGGGTTCAATGAGATCAGTTTGGGGAGAGCCATAACTGGCTAGGGCTTCAGCTAAAACAGCAGATTTCACGTTATCTTTGGGTTGCAAAGCTTGGTAATTCCTACTGGACTTTGATCTAACAGAAGTGACCCTCTCTTGGAGGTGTTGAAGAAATTTCTCACCGGCACTTCCTCCACCCCCACCACCGTAACCAGTTGTTCTGGTTTTCCCAGTTGGATTAAAAGCATAAACTTGCGTTCCCTTACATCCTTCCATCACATTCAAACTACGCATCGTTGCAAAAATGTTATGTTGCATATTCCCTCAATTAACAAAACATAGAGTATCACCCAGAAAGGAAGAAGAAAATCAATGGGTTACTCACAAACAAAAAGGCAGACAAAAAACATTAAGAAAAGCTTACCCGCAAACACCACCGTTGAAACAAAGGGAAAAATAGAGCAAACAATGGTGCTGCAGGTTGTTTTGGGCTTTAACAATTCTGGGTCCTTATTATTATTATTTTTTTCACGCCAATTTTTTTACATTTTCTCTTGGAAGAAGAAGAAAGAAAAGAAAAGAAAAGAAAAAAAGGGGACATTGTTGGGTTCAGTTTTCTCTTTGTTTACGCGAAGAACAAATGTAGATTGATGATGAAGGAAGAATGGTGGCCGTTGAAATGGTCACGCATAGTGTAAACCACTCCTTATAGATACACAAATTACACTTACGTGTATGAGTTTTTTCTCTGCTTTGTCAACAGAAATGGAATGGCCGTCTGTACAAATCCGCTAAAGGTGGAGAGCCGATGAAAGATGAAAGAGGACGAAGGCTACGTTTGAGCGCGCCTTCTTTCTTCTCCACAATACCATTTTCCGACCCGAATCGGTTGGGCCATCTTCTGAAGGTTATAGGCAAAACTTGAGCTCGTAGCCATCGTATTATTTATTTTGAAATGAAACGAGTATTTAATTGTTAGAAAACTTATAAGATATATAATATTGGTCAATTAGTTTTTTAATATGGTTAAAATATACATAATATATTATTATTAGTATATATGTTATATATAAATGTGTGTTTAGATATATCATGATTTGGTTAAAAATTAATTTAAATTGAAAATTAAATTAAACTGAGTAAATAAACCTACTGATATTTAAATTTGATTTGATTTGATCTTATACTTTTTAAAAATTTATAATATTTGATTTGATCTATTTTTATTAAAAACAAATAGAAGGATATTATATATGTATGTATTTATAAAGTTTGTCTGCACAAATAAATATTATAAACTTCAAATCCTTTATATATATGATGTTTGCATCTTCAAACTCAAATTTTTTCAACTTCAATTTTATAAGTGTGACAGAGATTCTGAAGCGGCTAAATTTATATATGTGTGTATCTGTTCTAAGTCAAATAGAGGTCCTCAAATTAACTATGTGCACTTACCCTAGATTATACATTAGAAATGACATTAGGTAGCTGCTTTTATAAGTACTATTTAACTTTAATACACTCGATTCTTGAAATATCTCACTATATAAACGTTGAGAATCAAGAAAAGAAATGAACTTTATGAATCAAATATGAATACCCAATAAATATTTTGACCAATTTTCATTTTTATTTTAAAGAAAAAGGAAATATGAAAATTGCCAATAAAGACGATACTTATGAATTTAGTAGAATAGGTTTTTTTATAGATCAAACCAACTTCATCTCTTAACATTATTCTTTATCTCTAGTTATCACAACTCAAACTTCAGAATTATGTTATGAAATTTATTTGATTAAATACTTAAATTTGCATTCAACCAAAATCTTCTTTGGCAACAAGAAAATTTGTACCCAAAAAGTTTACATCTCAATGAGCACACTTTTGACGAGCTGCAATCTGCCACTATATAAGAGAAGTCTAGAAGACCAACAATTAATTCTGGTGATCATTTTTTCTATAGTAGGCAAGCATTTATGAACCGACAACTTCCTATATATTAATAAAATTAAATGGACGAAAAGACACAATGGTTAGAACTTTTTCTGGACCAGTGTATTGCCTTCTTTAAATAAGAATGGTGCTTATGTGTTTTTCGACGTGAACAGAAAAAATAACATACATAGAAATTTCTTCTTCTTCCTGCTTGAAAGTTCCTTGAAGATTCGTGTGAAGACTTCTTCTCCGGAAAGAGTTGGAACAATTATAACAAGGTACGACTTTAGACTATGACTTTATACGGTGTAGTTCGTCTTTGTATGTGATTAGAATGTCTGATTAGTGAAACATAATTTAATAATCCTGCAAACTGTATGTTTTGATTCTATTCTTCAAATACTCAACTTGCCATATCTTGGCGTTAATTAAACTGAGGATTATCTTTAAGTTGTTGGAGGGTTTAATGCAAGTACTCCGTGACCAGTACAAATAAATATGAAGACATGGAATCTCTCTGATTTAGGCTCCTTTTCTCCTTAAATTGAGGAGTAAAACCCCCATTAGTCAACAAGAAATACTGGACAGTGGTTACACACTCCATTACCAAACTATAATCACACCATCATTAGGAAGAGCTATTCAATTGAATCATAGACCTTCCTAATATCCACCTTGATTGTACATCTTGGAGAGACTCCTTTAGCCCCTTGACCAACTCATGTGCTATAGAAACATTATATAATATATTTCTGTCCTTTATGAAGGTTGACTAGGAGGGACCAACAATATAATCATTAAAATAAGTCTTCAATTTAGCTGTCAGATCAACCTTAACAATTAACTTGTACAAAATAGTACAACAAGCTATATGCTTGTATTCTTTGACAGAGGAGGAGGCAGATAGATACCTTGACACAAAGAGTTATTGTCATAATGTTCAATGCATGAACTTGTAGGACACCCTGACTAACTTCCTCACCCATTACATGATTTTAAATCAATCTGCTATAAGTATTATTTAAACTACTATTTTAAAAATATTTCAAAAGATATATATATATACACACACACACACCAGTTAATTATAGTAAAGTAACGTGACCTACATTCTCACTTTAATTGATAAATATTAAAATTAAATTGATTGTTTGTTTGGCGGTGATAATATCCAAAAATATATATTCTTTGGGTAATGTTTATGGATGTGTATTATATCCACATGCAACATGTAAACATACAACAACAACAACATCATCACATACATCAAAGATAGGGCAAGATGATGATCATATAATTATTTCAAACTTGATTGGGATGATCAAAATAAATTTAAAAAAGAGGAAAGACGACAAATATGCTCATTCTCAAAGAATACCTAGATCCGCATTAATAGGCACACATATCCCTATGGGGGGGACCTTATTATATGTACTTCCCCATCTCAAATTATTCTCAAATTATTTATTTAAAATAAAACAAAAATTTAACGTAGTTTCGTGTCATAGAGTCTAAATGCAAGAGAAACAAAACTTGTGTCGGGGTTGACTTCTCTGAATGGTGTGTTTCTGCGAATCTTTTCAGACCATGTTTTTTCTGTTTGCCAACACATTTTCATAATTATTAACTACCACTAAAAATATTTACTTATTTCCAGTCCTAGCTTTGGACTACTGTTTGTTTGGCGGGAATAGGAGGTGGGGTATTACTTATAGGTTCAGACAAATTTTTAAAAATTTTTGTTTAGATTTTATATTTATATTGAAAATTCTATTATATCTATATAGTTATGGAATCAATATTTATAATTAGACGAACTATAAGTTTAATAACAAATTCTGAACTCATACATTTTAAATTCGAGTAATATTTCTACTGTTTATTTGGTCTTCGTGGAACAAGTTGATTTTTTTTTTCTTTTAAAGTGTATTGGTTAGGTTAAGAAGTAGTCTTACAGGCGGACTAATTTCTGTACAAACTAACCTTAAAATGTTGACCTCTTGTAATCTGATAAAAAAAATTTGGAATTGTTTACATATAATTTTTATTTTGAGAATTGACTAATTACTTCTTCTACTTGGAAATATTCTATTAGCTTTGTCAATTTAGATAAACTTACCCTAATGCATCAATCATTATTTAGGTCAACCGACTCATATATATACACACCAACCACTTTGATTTTGTTGATATATCAAAATGAAAAATTATTCATTGTTATGAAATGATAATTAAATGTCAAAACAAATAGAGATATAGCTAAAGAAATTGGGGAAAGAGAGATATTTCATTTCTCTTCTAAACTTTTATACAAATGAAATGAATTAGCTTCCTATTTATAGAAAAACAGAAGTTGTTGTGTAAGCTGCTTGCAAGCTTATCTAATAGAAGGTGCAGTGTAAGCTGCTTGCAAGCTTATCTATTAGATTGTAAATATGAATAAACATCCCTAATATGATATATTTTATGACACTCACCCTTGGATGTTCATCAATAGATAATGTGTCTTATTAAAACCTTGCTAGGAAAAATTCAGTGGGAAAAACCCTAGTGAAGGAAAAAGAGTACATATATCTAGTAATACGCATTGTCAGTTGTCTCGTTAAAAATCTTACTAGGAAAACCAAATGGGACAAAATCTTGATTAAGGAAAAAAGAGTACGGCGCGTATTTTACTCCCCTTGATTAAAGCATCACATAATTCTTGAAGATGATATACTTCATTCTTGTATATCAATTTATCACATGTTGAAGTAGGGAAAAGAGGTAGGCAGAGCCTTTTATCAATTTATAATTTGATAAACTAGTTGATCATTTGCATCTCCAAGCTTTTGATAGAGTTGCATCATCGTCATATAATTTTGTTGAAATAAGGTCAAGAACATTCCTGGCTTGCTCTGCAAATCTTTGTTATCTTTTATATTATCACGTGGAATATCATAGTATGACAATAACCATTTAAAAAAATAGATAACATATCTGGATCGAATCCTTATGTCGAATATATGAATGCCCTGTATATCCAAGAAACGTAATAACAATTGTTAGGATAAACAAATTTATATCATATAAGGATTATAAACAAGTTTCCCAAGAACTTATAGATGTTTCAGACATCGAATCCTTAAGAAAATATTCATATTAACTTTGTCAAGTGGACATATCCATTAGCATGACATCTTCTAGTGTCTGGATTGTAAGTCAAATAAGCTTTACGCTTATCAAGATACATCATTTCAATTGATAATTATTTCTATGTCAGCATGTTTAACAGACGTAGAATTTAGATCCTCACAATTATTTACAATATTGCGCACATATTGTACTAAAGATATCGTCGATGAGATATCATTTTGTATCGGTTCACAATATGACATAACTTATTGAGATCTCATCACTTTATTATTTTCAGGTACCTGAACCTCTCAAAAAATTTCATGAAGTATTATGTCGTAGGCTCTTCAAGAGCATGTTGCCTCCTTGTTATGATTATTTGCTCCTCTCCTTTTTCAAGGATTATTGCTTTAGAACCGATTGGTCTACCATGTTGCATGCATGTTGTTGAATTTGTCCTTCGGGGACTATCAATAGGAGCATTTGCAGCTGAATATGAGATTAATTTTGGGTCGGCAAATGCTTCTAGCACTTGACCTGAATTATCTTTTGAATGAGGATCATATTGATGATAATTCACAACATATTTTTTAGCTGCTTATTTTCTCCCCTTTATGTTAGAATGCCTAACATATATCTCCCATCTTCTTTGAGAAATGAATATATGTGCATCGTGGTAGCTTCATTAATCATCTACCGCACATAAAGAGTTATTCGATGAAAATAGCTGGTTCCTGACCCTGAACCAATTGAGAGGGAGTGAAATAATCATAATTTATTGTTCTAATGCATATAAGTATCGATATGTGCAATATATCATATATTAGACCAACACATGAGGCTCTGTTCTCATAAGCAATAGTTTGACTACTTATCGAAGGCATTCAATGTCAAATCAGTTTGAATATAAACTAGCATTATCGAGATGAATTGTCATGATTACAAAATCTAAAAATTATGCTCCAAACTCAATTTATATTAAGCAAACAATGTCAAACTGCAGGCTGATAATAAACGCACATGTGACCGTCTTATAGATGCATCTATTTAAGATATCACATAATAGGTGAATGAGCCCATATTCACCTTTTATAATTTTCAAAATTTGGGGATTCAATTCCACCATTAGCTAGTATATCAACTTATCATGAGAACAAACAACATAAAAGAATTCTTGAAGAATCTTCTAGTTCTTCAATGTACTCTAATATTCAATATGCACATCATATTTAAATCAGGACGATCAAAACGATCATGCCAACTGATAAAATTATTTGTACTAGTAAACTTCAAGTTTATCATAATATGTGTTTTTTCTTTTAGTAAACTTCAGGTTTTCTATGGCATGAGTTTCACATCAATAAACTTCTGATTTATTTTGCCATGTGATTATATCATGCTCCGGTAAGTGTTCATATACATATTTCTTATTCATAGTAATTTGGAGATATTGAATCTTCCAATCGTTTGTAGTCTCAATATGATAACCATTTTTATTGTTAGTAAACTTCAGGGTTATTACTTGTATCCTAATCGTAATAATTTCATATATTATTACCTAGGGTGAATGATTCAATTATATATATGCTCTATGAGAAACTTCAATATTTTAAATATCTCCTTCGGGGAGATTTGCCACTAATACCTGAATATTTTATATATCAAAGAGACAAAACACATAATAATCACATTTCGTATTAAAGAGGCAAACACATAATAATCCTGAATATTTGTATCAAAGAGTCAAACACGTTATAATCACATTTCGCGAAAAGATATACATTATTTCTTTCGAGGAAATGCATAACAACTAATCATAATGTATCAATATTGTTAGTATAAAATATTCTACTCTAATTTCTTTTGCCTTAAAATGATACTTAATAAAATTATTCAAGATATTTCTACGTCCGGGATGATGACTTTTATAACACAAAAATAACATGTATATCCATTGTTATTTCATCTCTCTATGAGTAATACCTTTTTCATCTACTTTAAGGATTAAAACATAATCATATAAATGTATACGAAATATGACATGCATCAATAAGTCATTATTTTGTTCAAGCACAAGAAGACATCGCTTTAGATATCTTATAATTCTTCTGCTTCAGAAGAAGATTTCAAAATTCTACTACTCAGCAGTAGATTTAAAGATCTTATTACTCCAAGAGTAAAATTCAGAATTTTACTACTTCAAGAGTAAAAGATAAAATATTGAGAATAAATTCTACCTGTTCTGGAGGTGAATCGTGATACCATTACAATCATTATTCTACCTCTTCTAGAGGTGAGCCGTGATATCCTCAAGACTAAGTGCACGTTTGAATTGATAAGCTTCACTAAATACTGTCACATTCACTTCAGGGAATGGATCTGCATTTATAACATTTATCAAAAGTTCTCATTCTTCAGAAAAGAATCAACTTTTGTTGATGAATTCAATTAATGGTGCATTGTTTTTTATTTCTTGAGCTAATAACAATCATATGGACATGTCTTAAGCATATCAAACCATGATAGCTTAATAACTCTTATAAGATATTGTTATTTTAGGAGAAAATTGAGCCATGTATGATAACACAAAGATTTTTTTTCTCAACCATTATCATGATCATGACTGGAGTCACAATCTTTTTCTCCACATCGGTGAATTTATCTCCTTGGTTTCTCTTCTGCACTGTTTCATGCCTTACATTCTTTCTTTTTCACTTTTGCTAGTGAAGAATATTATTTGGTGCAATGCATCATCATGATTAGAGCTCTTCGATCATATCCAAAACCTCGATTGGGGTCATGACTACAATCAGGGCCACAATCTTTCTCACGCTTAACTTGGTGGAAGTTCGTCTCATTCACTTCAGGAATAGCTAGAACCAGTAGGTCAGATTTCATGTTTTGTCATTAATAATTTATTATTTTTCTTGGTCACGTGAAGATGTAAAATTAGTTCAGAATATTTTCTAAGCCCCATCTTTCGATATTGCTACTTCAGGAGCTCATTCGAGGCGTGGAAGATGGTAAAAGTTTTCTCCAGCATATCACTAGATAAATGATATTCTTACCACATAATTTTAATGGAGAAATAACTCTAATCATAGAATTATACTAACATATAGATTGAAAATCTTGTAGCCTAAAAATAGATCCAACCATAAGTGCTTGTGGAAGAACGACCAGCTTCAGGTGGTCATATTTATCTTTCAAATTATTTAACAATATAAGAGGATCTTTAACAACGAGATATTCCAATTTCAAGCCCTCATCAAGGGACGGAAGAATATCATTGTATAGCCTTGATTTGATACCTGATTTTTATCTTTGATGGTGTCTGTCAGACCCTTTGCATCAAGATGAATTTCATTATCAAACATCCAAGATAAATGGCTTTTGCTTGATAAATCAAAGATTACAAATTCAAGTTTATTATTTTAGGAGTAAACTTCAAATTTACTACATCGGAGGTACATTTCAAATTTACCACTACGGAGGTAAATTTTAAATTTACCACAACGGGAATTAGATTTTAAATTTATCACTATGGAGGTAGATTTCAGATTTATCACTTCAGAAATAAACTTTACATTTACCACTTCGGGAATAATTTCATACCACTACGGGGGCAAATTTCAAATTTACTACTACAAGATAAATTTCATATTTATCACTTCGGGAAATTCCATACCACTATGGGGGTAAATTTCAGATTTACCACTACGGAAGTAAATTTCATATTTACTATTTCGGGGATAAATTTCATACCACTATGGAGGTAAATTTCAGATTTACCACTACGAAAGTAAATTTCATATTTACCACTTCAGGGGTAAATTCAGATTTATCACTTCGAGAATAAATTTCAGATTTATCACTTTGGGGATAAATTTCATATTCACCACTACATGGATAAAAATTTTCTCTAACGTGTCTTTCAACGTATACCAGGCTTTACAACAATTTTCTCTAACGTGTCTTTCAACGTATACGAGGCACCATGAAATTTAACCACTTCTGATGGTAAATGAATTTAATCAATATGGACTTTATGAAATACAACAAGTGTAAATTCATACCTTCGATGCTTTCAAAGTATTTGCTCAAGATGGTAGAGTCTCGTGCTGATAACGTGTAATGAAATGATAATAAAATGTCAAAACAACAAGAGATATAGCCAAAGAAATTGAGGAGAGAGATAGAGATGTTTCATTTCTCATCTAAACTTCTATACAAATAAATTGAATTAACTTTCTATTTATAGAAAAATAAAAGCGGTTGTGTAAACTGTTTGCAGATAGAAGTTGTTGTGTAAGCTTATCTAATAGAAATTGCAATTTAAGTTGCTTGCAAGCTTATCTATTAGACTGTGAATATGAATGAACATCCATAATATAATATATTTTATAACATTCATCTATATTTCCCACTTAAATCTCGAATACTTGGACTATATATATGTGTGTGTTTTCAAGAGTACTTAATGATTTAATAATGTATTTAATTGACGCTAATAGTATAAAAAATATTTACATTTATTATAGGTCAAATGCATACATAGCCCCTCAAATTTGCCCTCATTTTTCATTTTGGCACTCTATCTCAGTCTTGTTCCGTTTTAACCCTCCAACTCTATTTTTTAATACACCAAACATCCCTTAAATAATGTAATTAATGTAAATCTTTGGCTCAATACACCATACATCCCTTAAAGGTTTGTTCTAATTGAGCATCTGAACATATGATAAAATATTTTTATTAGATATTTTCGATTTAAAGTTTGAATTTTTTTTTTAAATACGTTTTCAAGTATCTATTAGGTAATTAAGTTAACTACATAAAACATATCTATTTATCAATAAAATCAGTAAAATTAAATTTATAGTGAGGTAAAAGAAACACTATATGAGTTAAATCACAAATTCAAATTAAACAAGAAGAATAATAATGATTAAGGTGATTAATAAACTGAATATATCAATTATATTAGTCTCGCTATGAGACAAAATATAGATTATTTGATGGTATCCTAAATTGATATTCGCACACTGGGACCTCGACTATTCCAAGTAAGTGTTGCTAATTAACAAGCTTCCGGTAGAAAAGATAATAGAAGAGAGCAGGCGAGAGCAAGAATATGGGTGTAGTATTTCAGTGTTCATCAATTATTTTTACAATTGAAGAGAGCATTTATTTATAATTTGCTATAATACTATGATCAATCAAATGGTTCCAATTGGATGCTGTAGAACATACACCAACTATTAGTTTGAAGTTATTAGCAGGTTCCTTGTACAATCCTGCCTATAGGTTGCCCTTGCTTTCATTATGCCTTTGTGACCGAGACATTTATACCTTCATCCTCGATATCCTGGGGGACATGTGATACCGCATCCCTCCTGCCACGTGTCTGAAATAATATCATATACAATGTCATATCCTTTAATTATATATACACATTAGCATTAATTAAATTAAACTTGAGATTAAAATTTACTGAGATTAATGCGTATAATTAAAAAATTCAACATATTTTATATAATTAACTTATTTGTGTAATGTACCATCAAAACACACATAAAAAAAGTTTCAAAATTTTTCCTAATTGGTAAGCAGCTAAGCAAAGGTAGGTTAGGAACACAGCCCGTGATTCCCGTCGCAATGGAAGCTGCAAACAACAAATTATTTTTCGTCCTTTCTTTATAGAAATTTATAGTCAGGTGTGTGTATCAGCATTCAACATTACTACTATAATCAACTGTTAGCTCTTAATAATTAGTTGACTCGTTAATTATTGAAGTTGATGTTACTCTTTTACTTCCTACATTTGAGTTATATACTCCTAATATTATAGTAGGTTTACGCAAAATTTAGTAACTATGATTATTGTATAATCAATGTTTACAAGCAAAGGCGAATTTATGTGTTAAAATTGAGTGAGATGAACCTGTGGTTATTTGACTAAACTCGATATATTATGTGTATAATATTATCTGAAAGTATCCATTGTAAAAAAAGAGTGGGTGATGCTCTAATTTAAGTTTTAGTCATAAATCTCAAGGTCGAGAGTTCAAATCCCACATGCTCCTTTTTTTGTGTATGCATCCATTTATTTGAAATTCTGAATTCACATATGGTTATACGATTATTATATACTTCTCAATATTAGGTTATATTTAATAATTGTAACGGAGATTTAATTGTATGATCTTTACTGTTAGAAAAATAGAATAGTATTGATATTGAATAGGATTTTTTTTAATGAAAAAAAAGTAAGCAAAAATTATTCAAATACTATGTTGTGATAAATTATTATATTAAAAGTGATTTTAATTCACTAGAGATACAAATCATTATAGTCAGTCGCTTTTCAAGATTACACTCCTCTTCAAACACGTATATTCATGGCTTAAAATTTGGAGATAACACAAAATAATTTTTCAAAAAAATTATTCAGAGAGAAGAGAGTATTTTCATTGATAGAAATGGTGTTGCTTAAATAAGCCAAAATCTAGATCAGAGGAGTCAAAGAGGACTCAATTGGTCATTAACTAAATCATTAAATCATATTTAAATTAGGTCTTACGTATATCTCGCGCATAAAAAAGAAAATCGATATATTTTGCTTTGCTAACCCTTTTTTCACATGCCTGAGATCACTCATTTTTACTAGCTCTTTACAAGTCTAATAAAATATAATTAACAACATAAGAAAGGAAAAAAAATCTACCTAATCAACGAGGGACTTAATTTTGTCATTCATATCAGATAAGGAAATGAGATAATAAGAAAAAGACCTACAAGAATAAAAATACAAAAAAAAAAAAAGAAAAAGACCAACAAGAATTTCTTTATTCTTTACACTGCCCAAAAGAAAAAGTTTTAGTGCCAACAATTACATCATAAGTAACATGGTTATGTACATAATTTTTTACGCTTTCTATGCATAGAAATTAAACTCTTTATCGGCTTCTCCCTACTAATCAAAAAGGAAAAAAAAAACAAAACAAAAAAAAGAGTTACGCTTCACTTCCATTTAGGGGTTATGTACGTCTTATCAATGTCGCATTTATTTGGTGTTTGACTAATATTTGAATTTTTTTTTAAAAATTATTATATTTCTCACAATTACAGAAAAATATATATATAGTTAACAAGTACGGTATCGAAATAGATCAAAGAATTTTAAAAATTTGCAAAATGGATATTGATTTTTTTGACTATTCAAAATGGATACCTCATTGCCTCAGCAATGAAATTCTAATTTTTTTTTAAAAAAATTTATATTAAGGGAACCTTGTTGGACATCCAACGAGGTTCCTTAAAATATTTTGTAAAAAAAAATTAAAGAACGTCATTGACTGTCCAACAAAATTTTATTAAAATAATTTTTTTTTCCTTCTCACGTCAAATGAAATTTAGGAAAAAAATGAAAAACCTCATTTGTCCAATGAGGTTTCCTTAGCAAATTTTTTTTTCATTTCTCCTTGTGCTGTTTTGGTGTTCCAATTGAAAAAGATTCTTGCTTAGTTGCAGTAATTAATTAATTATGACAATAAAGTGGATAAACAGGAAAATATCTTACCCACACTCAATTACTCGATTCGAGTATACATAAAATAAGAATTAAAACAGCACAAGAAACGTTGGTGTGTTCCAAAAATAAGAATTAAAACAGTATCAAACGAAATTTAAAAAAATTTAAGGAGCCTCATTAGACGGTCAATAAAATTTTCTTAATATAAATTTTTTTTAAAAGAAAAAAAATTAGAACCTTATTACTAAGGCAACGAGGTATCCATTTTGAAAAAAAATCAATATCCTTCTTAAAAATTTTAAAGAAAATTTTATTCATTTCAATGCCGGACTCTACGGTTGACTCCCCCGGCTTACTTATATGTTATATTTTCCCCCGTTTTACACTGAAAATGTAGATTATTTGACTCCACCAGTTTGAACTGTTAACCTTTTTCCTAACATATTGATGGTTATATGTAATTAATATCTATAAGAATTTGACACCATGTGACAAATACAACCCTTAATCAACGTAGAGACTTGCGGTTTTACGATTTATTGATATTAATAAATATATATAACTAAAAAATGTAATATATTTTAAGTGATTTTATTTACATAATAAACGTTTAAAATTATATATAAAAGTTTTTCAAAAATTTTGATTTGAGTTGAAAGTGCCTGGTAAAAACGCTTTATTATATGTTCAAATGATCAATTGAAAATAAATCATAATTTTAATATTTAAATAAAATATATTGATAAATTTAAAAAGTTATGAATGTACTCCACATACTTTATCATGCTATGTTAGATGAAGATTGAACTATAATTTCTCACTCAAAAACTAATTTATCATATTTCGAATTCAATAAATTTTCTACTATCATTCGTCTTGGAGCAGATCTAGAACTATCTAGCATCACAGAGACGTAAATTGCTCAAGGATAAAACTAAATTGGATGGGGCCAGTTGATTAATTACACAAGAGAAAATTTCCCACCTAACAATGTGAAAGAGGGATTATTTTGGGAAAAAAAAAAAACAGAAATATAATTAAGTTGCAATGTTTATGTTGGAATCTTTTGATAATGATGTGATATAAAAATTGACAAATTCCAATCTTCATCAGGGTGGTCCCAAGACTCACTCTCTCTCTCTCTCTCTTTTTTTTTTTTTGGTTTGATAAATAAATTTATTATTATTATAAATAAAACGACAAGAGTAACAAAAGATTTAGTTTGAAAATAATTGGACTGAATCAATAAACAACAGTATTTCAAGTTTACTTGACCTTTGTACTGCTTCACAAATTGGTGGAAATTTATGTTGGCAATGATGTTGAAGCAGTCCATAAACTAAACTGCTTAAGTTTATACTTGTTCAGTATTTATATGAGACACATTTAATGTCAGAAAATATTATATAAATGGGTTAAATTTTAAGTGTTATGGAATGATATCAGAAAATATTTTTATATGAACTTAGATTTTACTGAGATAAGCTATTTATTGTCTTGACATTCTCTTTAAAAAAATATTTATTAAGAATTTATTTTATTAAATTATTTTTATTAATTATATTTTGAAAATTAGAGTTTTTGTATTTAATTTAAAATAAATAATTATTTTATATAATTAATAAGATATTAATTATATTTTTTTCAACTTTATTCTTACATAGATTAGTAAAATTTTACATAATCAAAAAATTTATATAAAATCGATACTTTCTCCGTTTAATATATTTGTCACATTTTTCATAATTTCACACACCTTTAAAACATCATAAATAAAAAGTATGCTAATTTACCCTTAGCTCTTTTCGATATGTAATTAATATTGTTTACTTAAAAAGAAACAAACAAGACTCTAAACTCAAATCAAAAATAATGAACCTTCAACCTCAAATTCCTATTTAAACAAGCTTTTATTTTTATTGATCCATTTGAATCATTACTAAACTAAAATAGCTTACTCAATCTAGGAAACAAAGTTAATTAATTCTATTTTAATTTCGTAAATTACTAACAAGTATTTTTTGGGACACATATTTTTGAAACGGAGGGAATACTAACTTGAGATAGAGGGATGTACTCCCTCCGTTTCAAAATAAGTGGTGTTTTAGCCTTTTTATTTTGTCTCAAAATAAGTGGTGTTTTAGCCTTTTTATTTTGTTTCAAAATAAGTGGTGTTTTACATAATCAAGAAGACATTAATGATATTTCTCCAATTTTACCCTTAGTTAAATGGAGAGAGTTTTATATAATTAAGAAAATATTAAAGGGTTACATCTTTTTAAAGATATTTATTAGGGGTAAATGGATAAAAATATATTTTTCTTTATAGGAATGAGTAGTTTTCTTAAGGAGTGTGTCTAAGCTAAAAGCACCACTTATTTTAAAACGAAGGGAATACTATTTAATTAAGAGCAATTTTATAAAAATATTTTTTACTTTTTAGGGGTGAGAAATTCCTCAAAGGACGCGCATAAGCTAAAAATATCATATTATATAAATTGGAAGGAGTAGCAACTAGCAATTTATGTAATTACTTAATAATAAGGATAGTATTAAAAGAAAATGACAAATCTCTCTTGATTTTCTAAAATGGATAAGTAAAAAGAAATATTTACAATTTGGAAAAATCAAGCTCTTTGTTTATTGAGGGAAATTAAAATAGTTATGTCATGTAGCCAAATATAAAATATTATACTACATTATATTTGATTTAGCTCATATTTGTATTTCTTTTTTATGTACTATTATACATTTTTACACTAGATTGACATATTATGTATAATGCCCACTGCCCCTCCTTCCCTCCCACAAGTATGATATTGTATAATATTATATATTAAGCTACCTGATGTAGTATTTTATGTTGGCAATATATTTTTAAAATAATCATCTAATTTCAGTATAAGAGGCAAGTAAAGAAAATGAAAGGAGTAACTAATTAGAATTACTAATATATAATTCTTCCGTTTTACTTTGATGTTCGTCTTATTTTCTTTTTATAGTCTGTTTATAAAAGAATGTCTCTCTCTCTTTGTTTTTTGGACAACTCTTTAATTTTATCTTTTCATATAATATGTTTAAAACTTTAAAATAAAAAGACATTTAATACTCTCTTCGTTCTATTTTTAATTGCTAGATATACTAAAAATAGTTGTTTTAAAATACTTGCTAGTTTCAAAATTCAAGAGACAATTGACCATGTTTTTTCAAAAGAATTATTATTATATGTTTCTAAAAAATTAATAGGATTATATTAGTCAAATTATCATTCCTATTAGTTTTTTCTTAATAAATGTAAATTTTATCCAAATAATTAAAATAAACAGAGGAAGTACATTCAATTTATTTTTAATGTAGACGATAATTTTTTTTAATAAAACTTTTATATTAAATTAAAATTTCAGATAAATAAATAAATTAAAGCATAAATATTGGAAATGACTGTAGTGTGGAATAGTGTTTTCGGCGATTTCCAATAATATTTACATGTCGGCAGTTGTGGAGTAAGAGTCAAGATAGTCAAAATACTCGTATAAAAAATATGACTTATTCACGAAAATTAAAATATTCATTTGGTGGAAATATTTTCAATAATTTATAGCAACCACACAATAAAAAAATGATTTAAGGAAGACATTTTGGACCATATCAAACAAAACCCCAATATGATTTTCTACATAAGCTGTACAAAGAAGAGCTGGTCTCACATGAGTTTAACGCTCTTGTTAATTTATGTCACATATTTTTTAATAATTTATTAAAAAATAATAATTTTTTTTATATATTATGAGTGTCAAAAAATTTTCTTTTATTACTAAATTCCGTGTCAATAAAATATTTTCATATAAATTGGAACGGATAAAAGGAAATATATATATATTTTTTTTTTGGTTTTTCATTTTTGTGTCGACATTTGTGGTGCCCTTGTTACATCATCCATGAAACATGCATGAATGGTTGCATGTACTATATAATTCATATGTATGCATGAAGAGTTATAATTAGATATATAATTAGAGATAACTGAGAGAGAGAGAGAGAGAGAAAAGTCTTCCATCTTCTAGGTAAAGTCTGGGGTTTGATTTTTCCAACTGTTCTACTTAGAATATTTCTCTTGTATAGTATAGTTCTCCTCAAATAGAAAGAAGAATAAGTACAAGTATGCTAAAAAAATTATTTCTTCCTTTCTTTCTTATAATTAGGACATAAGCTAAATAAGAGAAGCTAGAGCTATTACTAAAGTGTGATCAATGGAGGATAGTGGTGGCACTCAATTTTCAAAGACAAGTCCTACTTCAGACAAAAATGAGGATGAGGACGAGAACGAGAACATTTCGATCAAATTATCCAAGGATGGAGGAAGCTCAAGCAACAGTACTGTCGAAGAGGGTGAAAAGAAGTTCTCCGTGAGGCCTTATGTCCGATCTAAGATGGTTAGACTCCGATGGACACCTGATCTCCATCGTCGTTTTGTTCATGCCGTGGAAAGACTTGGTGGACATGATCGTAAGTTTTTTAGAATTTTCTTGGTTGTTTTTGGAACTTTTTTGTTTTAGATATTAAGTATATATCGAAAATTCACCGACTCAACTAATTAATCTTGATTTGCTCGAAATAGACCTAATAAGAGGGTAAACGGGTCACTTTTTGAGTTTGTAATAATTGATCTAATTAATCTCATAATTAGGGTAATTCACCTTTGTTAATTAAATGTTTATGTTTCTTCTTCTCTTTCTTTTTGGTGCAGGAGCAACACCCAAATTAGTTCTTCAATTGATGGATATAAAAGGACTCAACATTGCTCATGTCAAGAGCCATTTGCAGGTAAATTAATTTATCTAAAAGATTTCTTTTATTCATATAAATTCATGAAACAAATGTAACATTATTCTCATTAATTTCAATATAATTAGCTTCATATAAGCTGCTCTACCTTTTCTGATTACTTTCTTGTTTTGTTTTGTTTGTTGTAATTTGTCTTTTTACATAGATGTATAGAAGCAAGAAGACTGATGATCCAGCTCAAGGTATGCTTTTTCTTCTTTTTATTTACAAATTTAGGGTTTGTATAGTAAATCTTACTAATTTCAAGTCCTTAATTACCTCACAGGGATTACAAGTCATCACAAATTTTTTATGGAAGGTGGAGATCCATACATCTACAACTTGAGCCAACTCCCCATGCTCTCAAGCTTCAATCAAAGGTTCAATTCCACTTTTAGGTATATCAATTTATAAGTATGTTCAAATTCATAACAATTACGTCTCTATTACAGTCAAACCTCTGTATAACATAATATTGTTTTTTGTCCTGATTACTTTTTGGCTCTTGTAGCGAAATGTTATTATAAGGAACATATGATATAGCATAACATGGAAAAGTTAGAATAATGATATGTTATTATAGAGGATCACTACTATAATGAGATCATCTGACCGTATAAGGAAATTGGAATTGTCTATACGAATCTTTACTGTTGATGTCGCTCTATTTAAATCCGTCTCAGTTCAGATTAAATTGATCTTAGAGATTTTTGACTAGTTTACTCTTTTCCCCAGATACGAAGATGCTTCTTCTAGGAATTTTCAAGATAACTTGATGCACAGCTCCATGATGGGACAAAGAAGAATTGACAAGGCAAGAACAGGATTTTACACTACTACAACACTCGATGGGAGGATCTTTGGCAGCAACCATATTGATAAGCTCATGACTCCATTAGTCCAAATAGCTGAAAAATCTCAAGCAAGAATATTGAGTCCTTTGAAAAGGAAAGCTATAGATTGTGACCTAATTGACCTGAATTTATCCCTAGGAGTAAAGCAAAAGAACAACTGCCACGATGACGACGACGACAACTACGACGATGATGGTGGTAGTACTTTAACATTGTCATTGTCTTCACAGATATCTCCTTCAAGATTGAAAGATGATGCTACAATTGAAAATGCAAGAAGAGGGGCAAGTACTCTGGATCTGACTCTATGAATATTGGGATATGATGATTCTAAGTGAGATCTTGAGGTACTTGTTTCTCAGATTAATGCATTTTGTTGAGAATCTCTTTGTACTATTTACAAAGTTAATATTACTACTCTACTCTTTCATTTCATCTATATTTCTTAATTTGACTGTGCATGAAAGTTTGAAAAAAGTAACAAGAATATTGAATCATGTGGTACCAAATTAAAAACGTGTGTAATGTATCAGAATGATCTTAGATAAGTCATATGAAATGTCAAAATTTAAGAATTACTAAAATATAAAGAAAGTAAAACACACAAAATTGAGACAGAAGGAGGGTATAATATTACTTGTTCTAGTGTAGTTCTGTTAAATCATAATAATATTTGTTAGCAAGAATCACCTACTTCCATACAAAAGTTTATTTTGAGAGAACATACAAAAGTGGATGTTCATCTTTTAGTGTGCTTCTTCAGATTACAAAGATTAGCTTTCCAAAGAAAGTGACAAAATGAATAAGCTAAGGGATCATGAGGATGACCAGATCTCAACAGGAGGAAAGTTATGGGTATTTGTGCTTGAATATAATGTATGAATCTTAGCATAAGATGTGTACATGAAACTTCCCTTCCCATCATTTTTAACTGTCACGTGAGTCAATTTAATTAATTTTGAAGTTAATTTGAATAAGATTAATTCAATCATTTAAATTTTAAATTTTGATATTTGAAAATATACGAAAATTGCAATAAGTTGCACTCTGTGATATGTTAATATGATGAAAAGTTAAATACATCGAATAATATTAGTTAAAATTGACTTTGAAGAAGGGAAACATGACAAACAAAAATAAATGAAGGAAGTATATATGATACTAAGCTACAAAATTCATCTTTGGAAGCAGCTACTTCAAGAACGAAAAAAAACAATTATATTATTAGAAAGACAGATTTTGTTGCTCGAGCCCTTGATAATTGGAAGAGCTAGCATTTCTAGAATCAGAAGAGGATGTTTGTATTGTATAGGAAAGGACAAAATGTTAAACCACATGGTATGGTAGACTTCACTTCTGAAGTTGTAATTCCAAGATTGTCAGCACGAATCTTTCTTATAATATATACACACACACATTTTGGCTCTTAATTATATGGACTCTTCACCAATACCAAATGCCAGGAACAAAAACATATCTGTGTGAACAAAGCTTATTGAATGTTTTTATGCATCTAAAAAAAGAAAAATACATGGCCGAAGAATATTGTTCTACTGTCTAAAAACGTGGTACAGTAGATAATGTTGCTTCTTCTTTAATTAGAAGTTTTGGTTTCAAGCTCTTAATAGAAAGTACTATTTCGGGATGGGTTTTATCCGATCGTCAATCTGAATTAATCGAACTCCAATACAAATATAAAAAATTAAATAAAAAAAAGGGAGGTTATTCTACTCATCGGTGAAAATTTTACAATATAAATATAAAATTTGAGCAAAATTTATTATGTTCTGCCAAACTCGTATACCGAATTATAACTCCGCTGATATGGATATATAGTATCTTAACATGTCAATCTTAGGTAAGCAACATTAATACTCCCTTTGATGAATCATATGTCTTACTTTGTCCGGATATAAAATTTACAAATATAAATAGGTTTTTTGAATTTTGTTAGCTTAAACAAAATTATGTGTGAATAATGTAGTAAAAATAATTTTTGAGACATATGATCATGATTCTTATAACAAAGTGTTGTTAAACATAAAATAAAAGCATTAAAATTTAAAACTTATGATATAAAAATGTGGCATTTCTTTTTGAAATAATCGGGCTAAAAATGAAATGACACCAAGTCCATACATTGAAAATAATTCAATGATCATTTGGAAATTTCTCTGACTAAAGAAACAGTGTATATGTCTTTGGGCCAAATGGACGAACCACCAGCATTACGAAACCATATGTTTCATCTCACTTTTTTAAAAAAAATCTCTCCGTGGAGCTTTCATCCCCTAACCTCACGGAGAGTCCTTACCATCCGAGCAATTTTTTTTTTGTGATTAATATTTCCTCTAATCAATTTCAAGCGTACTCTGGAACTTCCTAAAGTATTTTTAAAAAAAAACTACATTTCATATATCCCTTATTAATTTAACTAAGCTTATATATACTAATTTTAAGAATCTTTCAAATTTCAACAAGTAATCCTGAAAGGATAAGTGATCAATAAACCCCCCAAATGATTGCATCAACTAAAACTTATACTGATTTGCACAAAGAAATAGTGAAAATGTCATAAGTACCAATATGAATTTCCAATATATCATTTACAGACATATGTCAAATGTGATTTTTTTTTATTTGAAACTAAAAAAGAATTTTAAAAAATGCATCAGATATGAAAATCCACTCATTTTATGTAAATATCAAACTGATTTAGGGTTTCATTCATGCTTCGTTTCCGCCCCTCGTGTGTCGGTAAATAGTTTACACTCACTCCAGCCAAAGCGGAAAAAACATAGAATTGTTGGCCCATGCAGGTCTCGAACCTGCAACCTTCGCGTTATTAGCACGACGCTCTAACCAACTGAGCTAATGGGCCACTTGTTTTTAAGATCATTTTAGTTTTATATATCATATCTTCGAATTTTGTACCACTAAACTGTAGTATGTATTGATAGGTGTAATTGATCACTTTTTCAATTTAAGTACCTTTTTTAGATTAACAATACTTTCTTAGAAAATATTAATAAATTTCAATTCATCAATATCCAATAATATCAAATGTGTGTAAGGATGATGTCAAGGAGTTTGAGGGAAAGTTTATTCGTATATATTTATTGATGGTTAGAAATTGATTTTAAAAAGTTGTGCATTATTTTTGGATTACGAATCATTAATAGTGATAATTTTGGAGTCTCATTTTTCAAGAAACTCAGGTACATATATTAATATATCTACGTAATAAATTTTGAGAATTCCTTTATCTTTTACAACGTGGACTTTAGTTGTCAAACGATTGAACAATTGGATACAATTTTCTTAGTATTAATTTGATGGATGGCGGTCGCCAATGGTGTTTTTATGTAAAGAATTAATTCTGATCTTATAATAATCAGAAGTCTGGAGGAAAAAAAAAAGGCCTGTGCAGATGAAAGGTTTTGAGAAATATCTGATGACCTTAAATTTAATTTGAATGGCAACGTAATTATATTTAAGAAACCAAACCCAATATTTTAAGCCAAGCAACTCGACACTTGAAACTCAAACATGGAGTACACAAACACAAAAAAGAAGTACAAATTGCCCACTAGCCTAACAAAATTACAAACTGTGAGTAAATCAGTTAATATCCTGGAAAGATTAAGAATAAACTCACATATATTACATTACAAAGAAATTAATTCAGTCGTTATTTGCCTTACAACAATTTACTACAAGTAATACTACAGCATGAATTATATATTAGCTTAAACGAAGTGGCATGAAGCAAATAATATTTGAAAATTTTATTGGCATAACAACCGGTACACCATAGGTTAGCCCAATCCAATCCTCTCGTATTAGGGTTGGCTCCTCGCAGTTCTCCCTGCATTCCTCTTACTTTTTTTTTTCCAAACAAAATACCTTCTTTATTTTTCTGGACCGATTAAACTATTTTTGTGAAATTCAGCCAGTAAAGAGGGAGAATTCAAAATTCTAAAGCAAGAGAAGAACCAACCAAAAAATAGAGAAAAAGGAACTACTCTTATCTGTTTATACAAAGATAGAATAGAACGTTTTTCTTAATTAAGAATCAAATCTAGATAAAATCTACTGAAAAAAAACACTCTAGATCACTAAAAGCTAGAGTAAAATCAATTGATTCTAGAATAGCACTAATTAAGAATAAATTGTACTATAGATATCGGTTCGTTTGAATGCATAATTTTTGTTCTAGACCTAGATGTATTTGAGTAAACCACATTGAAATTACTAAAAATATATATTAAATTATGAACGCAAAATTCAAACAAAGTGATGGATTCAATGAGTTACACTGATTTCCAAATTCATAAGATATTCAAATTCTAAACTTGTAAATGCTTTATCAATCTTACCTAGATGGCGATACACCGTGTTACTTGGCATGGGAAATATCGGAGGATATATAGGTCGATGTAATTACCACCTCCTCCAATGGACTCTTGTTGGACTTGGCAGTAGTACAATTAAGATGTAAATACTTCATACACAACATTAAAATCATAGACAGTAGAAAAATGGTAAAGAGTAGTACAAGTAAAACCAACATAATTTGGCCATGGACAGCAAAACTATGATCTCCAGAAAACATCATCGTCATCATCCCATCATCATTCCCAGAAAACAATATTCCATCTGGAGCCATGGATGGTGAAAATTGAGAGGAAGACATGATCTTTAAAAACAAACAAATAAATATATTATTATGATGGAGTAATTTGTTTTGGTAGGCATTAGATATTTATGTATAATGCTACTGGGTCGTTTGGTTGGAAAATAAATTATGTCGGGATAATAATCCGGATTTCGTTATTTCGAGATTATTATCTCACCCTCAATGAGAGATTAGAGGTAAAATAATTTCGAAATTAATTTTTGGATGAGTTTATCCCATGTTTAGTTGGAATAAAATCTCGGGATAACTCATCACAAAATTAGTTATCCCGAGATTATAGTGTTATTTTTATCTCATATTGAGGGTGGAATAACTAAATCCGAGATAATTTATTTCGAAATTTTATCCCAACCAACGTAGAATAAACTTATTCAAAAAATAGTCCTAGAACTATTTATTCCTTATCTCTCATTGAATATGAGATAACAATCTCGAAATAACTAAATTCAAAATTAATTATTTCAAAATAACTTATTTATTCCTTAACCCTCGTACAAAACGAGCCGCTAGTGGCTTGTCTTGGCTTATCATGAAGAGGGATGGGTCACCAAATTTTGTTTGAAAAAACGACTCATTGATTTTGACGCAACTTTGAGGTTATTTTTCAGAGAGAAAATATTTTTTTTTTTTGAAGAAAGAAAAAGGAAAGTACGTAAAAGTGGTTTCATTAATTAGAATTTAGGAAAAGGACTAAAGGGAGGTCAATGTCAATACAGAATTGGGCCATGATGAAGTACGCTCAAGGAATAACATTTCAACAGCTAGATAGTATTTGGTACTAAGGTATCGAATAAGAAGCTTGAATGTCGGGAAAGTAATCAAAATATACTCAAACACATTTTTCTAATTTCGAAAGTTAATTTTGGAATCTTTTAATTTTTTGTAATAAAATTTACAATTTTGAAAAGTATATGAAAAGTACTAGCATAAGTCAAAACTATTGACAATTTTAATTTTTACAAGTCATATGAAAAAAGTTGTGGTAAAAAAAAACCTCTCTCTGTCTCAATTTGTTTGTTTTTTCTTTCTTTTGTTGTTCGTTTCGAAAAAAATATTATTTTTTAATTTTTGGCAACTCTTTAGTTCTTATTTTTTACATGACATGTTTAAGATCACAAATTAAAAGGTATTTTGGTATATTCAATATATTTTTAGTTTAAGATCGCAATATTTAAAAATATTCTTTATTTTCTTAAATCTCGTGTCAAGTTAAAACTAGACAAATATTATTAAAATGAAGAAAATACCTCATTTGACTCTCGAAATTCAAAAATTAATCACGTAAATTGAGATAGATGAAGTAGTTATATATCTTTTAGAAGCTTCATGAAATCACCATCAGTAGTCTACGATATTGAACCTGGTTCAACTAAATCACACACACAAGAAACAACAGTAAAGAACACACCAATATAACGTAAAAAACCTTCTTGTTCAAGGGAGTAGCAAAAACACGACCTATCTCATAGGATCTTATTCAACAACGAGCAAGTTTTAGATTACAACTCTGCCATCAAAAGGACTAACACCTCAGAACTCCACTAATTATCTCTACCAATAACACGAACAAATCGAGTTAGAAACCTTCTTCTCACGTAAAAACAAAAATCATGATAACTTTCTCCACAATGTTTGACATTTTGTTAAAGAAAAAACCTTTATCTTTTGTGTTGCAAAATACTCAACTGTCATTAGAAGAAGAAACAAAATTCTCAGTTACAGGCCCTATCTATAAGTCTCTATTAGCCGCCTCCCTTCTCATTATGTTTTCTTCTTTTCACGCCAAAAGAAAGCTGATTTCTCCTTTCCTTGTTCTCTTCAAATAAGATTCTTCAGTGTTTGTTTCCTTGTTGAAGTCCAACTGTGTTTTCCTTTTAAGTGTTGCATAAGGATTCCTTTAAAGTTGCCACACATCACCTGTACTCTATTCGCATCTCATGTTGACTAAAGTCAACATATGCCACATGTACATCAGGAATAATACCTAGCTATCCACATCAGTGTACTGTACAGAAGATTGTACCTGGTCCATCTTAGCGTGCCACACCTTCCTGGAACACTTTTGTCAATCATCAAAATAATAATATGAGTATGCAACAAATTTCTCCTTTTTGATGATGACAAACACCTTAATCTTCTAGAAATTTCCCTTCCCCCTTTTGACATCATTGAAAAGACTTAAGTCAGCAAGATCTAGCAATTGTAGAGAAATTTAAAAACCCAAAGCCACTGGGGAAACACTGATCAGAACAACTTTAATCAATACGAGAACAAAAAGAAGAGATGATATGAATCATCTAAAATGCATAAAATTAGACATATAGCAAGAAAATATCTATAAGAGACACCAGTACCATGATCAACCATATAGCATTGAAATTTACAATAGCACACAACCAGCAAAAGTGATGGAATTAACAACAAAAGAAATTGAATAAGAAGAGAATTTCAATAAAACAACCAAAAAGAAACAAAGATTTTTCCATCAAGGAAAGGAGTTTGTCAATGCGACTGTTATGCAGGGTCTGCTCATGAATGAGACGATCTTTAAGAGAAGAGATTTCAGCTTGGGCTGCAGAAACTTCCCCCTTAAGCCTTGACATTTTCATCCTCCAACTCAGACACTTGAGCATTAGCCAATTGAAGATTAAGAAGCATCTGACCAACTGATCCTTTCCCTTTGAAACCGGATACAGGCTGCACCAATTCACACTCTTCCAGAGTCTTGGAATCAAACATGTCCATCTTAGACCCCAACTTGCCAACAGACAAAAGAACTCAATGAGACTTAAACACCTTAGTTAAAAAGAAACTATAAGCCAACCTATGATCTTCCCTGGTAGGATCAGTGACTCTGCCATGTGGCGCAACATACATAAAGGAAAATTAACCTTTTGGTGGTCATCAATGGCACCCATAAGTCCCAAATCATGATGTGAATCCTCATGACGGCGCTCAGTGTGAGGAAGAAGATACTTATTTACCAACTCAAATAACAACTTATGATCAGGACCCATTTCTCCCTTCAACACATGACGAGGGCCAGTTGTGACCCTTCCTTGGGTGAATTTCTCAGTGAGCCAACCATCCTTGGGCCTGGATGTCACACCCCGCCTTGGGCGGTAAGACTGGCATCTGGTGCCCTACTAGGACTTGAACTACTGGACTGCTAAGCCTAGGCACATCTGGTGTCTGGCTGGCTCTGACTCACATTTCTGGAAACAAAGGGCTATATAACGGCTGTAAACACAGCCCCCGGCCCATTGGCCTATAGCCTCCTGTACCTGTAATAACAGCTGACCAGAACATGCAACTATAGGGAAGCCTATGCGGGCCGACAAGGCCACCATGCTGTCTAGTTATCTGCATTCAGCAATAAAATACTAGAAGGCTACGTGACCGGCAAGGTCACCACTACTGTCAAACTTATGGCCCCACACGGCCAACATAAAAGAAGCAAAAGTACTAACAGCTAACAACTGCACGGCCTCGCACGACCGGCTCAACTGACCACAGGGAAATATACAGACTGCAAGCCTCTAGGAATAGCAATAGAAATGATCGGGACAGGGCCCCGACCTACCCGTACTATACAACAAAAGAACTGAAATACACCTCTGAAACTCAGTCTCCGGATGACAGGAGCTAAATACTCGATCGCTGACAAGAATCACGTAGTATCGCCTGCTCGTCTATGAATACCTGCAGGCAAGTAATACAGCGCCCCACCGGGCGTCAGTACCGCTGGTACTGAGTATGTAAAGTAATAACTGAAACAATAATGCAATTGATAAAACTGAAGTAGAAGGAATAACTTAACTGTCTGATAATGTAAGTCATACCTTCTCTAAATCGTACTGGAAGGAGTAGGAGTCATACCTGAGGATTGATCGTTCTACTGTCGATCTACTCATATCTACTATAACAAAGTGTAACATATCATAACATACATAGCATACACAAACCTTACCCGGCCCCCATAAGCCGGGAGGTACAATCAGCACAGAATCTACACCCCTACCCCGGTCATCCCATCTCCTATAATGGCTGTAAGCATCCCGCCGGTCCCCTAGGTATGCACTTGGGCTCGCTGAGCCCCTGACTATAACTGTACCTGAGCCCGAAGGACTCCTGAATCAACACCCCGGGCGTACCCGCTCGACGGGGGTGTATAAAAGCCGACCAAGGCAAAATATGGGGAAACTGGCATCCCATCTTCGTCCCCTGTGGGACGGCATGCCACTCCATAGAGCGACGTATCCTCGTCCTCTGGCAGACGATTCGATACAGCTATCAACCCTGGGGCGGTCATGAATACTAGGTAGTCCAACCCCAAACAATACAACGGTCTCAACTAGTAATACTGTCTGTAGATCTCACATACTGGGGCTAATAAGGGTAAAGTATCGTATATATTTTACATGCTGAACTGATGATAGTAATATGTACGTAATTAATATGTATTGAAACTGGTAAATATATATAAATATGAATATAGTCTCCTGCCGGGCTGTACTGGGGCAAATGCTATATAAGATAGTGTTTCTGCTGAAAGCTCTGCTGTTTACTAAGTTTCTGTATACACTATATGCTGGACTAGTGACAGAAATATGTACATATTTAATACATGCTGAGGCTGGAAATAGTATATATGTATGTACGAATATGGTCTTCTGTCAGACTGTACTGAAGCTAATGCTGAACATGATATAGTCTTTCTGCTGAAACTATGTTGTATATTGATTTTCTATAGTAACATGATTTACTATTCCTAACATGCTTTCTAACTTCGTTTCAACTTATCGTTCTATTTCTGAGCTGTCTTACAGGTACTACTTGCTCTACTGAGTTTCGATTGAGCACAATGATATACTAACATCCTGTGTAACATCGCATACTGAGCATACTGTGCAGTTTCTAATGCTTATATTAGAATCTCTATCATACTAGCAAACTTCACGCAAGTTGTAACTCGATACTTTCAATATCGTACCAACAGTCGTAACAAACGTAACACATGACTTCTGGACAATCTACTGGCCTTTAAATTACTGTACTGTATCAAGATTTCTTAACTTGCCGAAGAAACTAACTTTACATACCTTATCCTTGAACCATTCGCCTGTCGGACGAGGCTCGGTCGGTACTTTAACTGTTTTCTCCCAACTGCATTCATAAATATGTCAATCAATACTAAATACAACTTTATTGTAAAGAGCAACATTACTTTCGATATAATTTATAGCCTAAACTTAGGCTTATCAAAAGACGGTCGAAAACTCGCTATTTTTCAGCGGCCCAGAAGGGAGAAATATTCACTTCTCAGCTAGGAACACATAGACATTAATTTAGAGCAATTCCACTTACCTTCGCTCGGTGGCTCGACGATTCGTCGGCCGTATTTTACGAAACTGAATCCGTAGGAATGCTCTCTGCTGCTAAATACTTCGGTATCTGGGATTAATTTGAGTTCGGGCAGCGTTTGACAGCATAATCGGACGAAAATTATAATCTCTCCTTCGTCTTCCTCTGTTTTGCTGCGGGTTCTGGAAATTATAAGGTGTTAAATAATATTAAACCAAAGTGGGGGCTTTATATACTTGGGCCTGAACTTGGGCAACGTGTCACGGAGCCATCGTGGAGGCCTCACCTCCGTGACACGCTGCCATCGCAGAGGGGCTCTGCCTCGCCTCCTCCCGCGATGGTTCGACGGGTCCGATCTTTTTCCCGGCCTTTTTCTAGCACGTATAGCCTTCTAATATGCTTAACCAACGTGCGAATAGGTCGTCTAGGTGCCGGGAATTCTACGGGGTATAACACTGGAGACCTCATAATTAGCATATTCATCACAAGGGATAGCCAAAATTTCACTAATCTTCGTCGCATCAAGAGAAATTGCCACCCCATTCACAACAGTTTTGACCTCTCCATCATGAACCACCTCCAGATTTGTATAAAACTATACAACCTCAATTTCGTGAACCCTTGGAAGAGGGCAAAGAAATAAATAAGACCACCCCTGAAACTCTAACCTTGAGAGAAGCCTAGCCATGCCAAGATCAGAGCAATTGATTGATCAATGACCCGGCACTTCAAAACCTTTTGACACCCAAAGTAATTAGCCTTCCCCATGGTTAAAAATTTTGCCATATTTTTGCTTGGAGTCTCGGCAGCAGGAGGAGGATTGGTGGAAGAAGTCAATCATTTTTTCTTCTTTGGAACAGGTTCATCAGGGTCAGAGGAATGACCATCACTGCTGTCAATATGCACAGACAACAGAGGGAGAAATAACACCGAATTTCGGGGTCTCACCTTGATTTTGTTTAGCAGATGCAACAGGTTGCTGAGCCTGTTTCATAAAGGTCGACCTTGTTCTATGTTTTGGAGGAGGAGGGGATTTCACTTCTATGTGTTTGCGACGACAGGAGGTGGGAATGGTTTTGAGACGGGCATATTTAGTACTTAGAGGACATCATCTTCATCGTCATCAGAGTGAGCAACTCTTCATTCTTTGGGGAAAGATGAAACTGGGGCAGGGTTGGGGATGGGTTTTGTACCAGGTACTGGTATAGATTCCCCCTGAGTAGAGACAGGGTTAACAGGATAATTGGAAGAAGAGGACGCCATAGCAGGACTTGAAGATGAAAGAAGAAGTGAATGAAGAAAGAGAAAACAAAACTTGGTTGAAAAAAGAAGGAGACAAGAAATGATTGCTGACCTAGGGACTATAAGAAGTAGTTCTTAAGGGCGTGGAAGAGGTGGAGAAGTGATGGGGATGGAACGTGGGCGGGTAAGGAACCGGATTCAAGAACGACGGTTGTCAGAATTTGGGCAGAAAAGTGGAAAACAATGATGCTCCTTTTTTTTGGAGTGAAAAATACACAGGGTGAAAGAAACACATGGACTAGGTTCAACTTGAGATTGACTGGTGTGCTATCAGTAATTTCAACATATATAAAAGAATACAGGTACATACCATTTATCTGTCAGAAGTCCATGTCATCACTTTGATCTATTCTTGTATGTGACCTAATTTGCAACACTTTAGAAAGTAAGAGTCACATCATCCCTACCTGTACCCTCATTGAAGCCTTCCTGAGGTGTGATCCTAATTAAAGGAACAAGACTGCGTTTAAAACTCAGAATACAAAATACCAAATAAGCATGAACATAAATTACTTTTCTAGTCAAAAGATGAAAGAAAAAGTCAAGAGATACAGATTTAGGTAAGTCGAAGGAGGTCAGGTTCCACACGAATTTTTTTAAAAGCATCCTTGGTAAATACATCAGCCACCTGATCCTCAGTCTTGCAAAATTCCATCAGGATGTGTCCTTTCTCCACGTTGTCTCTTAAGAAGTGGTGTCATACATTAATGTGCTTTGTTTTTTTGTGGTGTACCGGGTTCTTTTCCATGTTTGTATCACTAACGTTTTCACATAGGATGGGTATGGTACCCATGTGGATCCTATGATCTTCTAATTGCTGCTTGATCCATAATACTTGAACAGAACATGATGCAACTGCAACATACTCAACTTCTGCTGTAGATAGAGCTACTGAATTTTGTTTCTTGGTTGCCCAAGATATCAAGCATGGTCCCAAGAAGTGTGCCATTCCAGATGTGCTCTTTCTGTCAACCAAGAATCCAGTGTAATCTGTATCTGCGTAGCCAATGAGTTTGAAGGAATCATTGACTGGATACCAAAGAATCAGGTTCATTGTTCCTTTTAGATATCTCAGAATGCGTTTTACTGCTTTAAGATGGGATTCTTTTGGATTAGTTTGGAATCTCGCACATAGGCCCACACTAAATACAATGTCTGGTCTACTGGCTGTCAGATATAATAAAGACCCAATCATTCCTCTGTACTTGGTTTCCTCAACTTTTGGTCTAGGTTTATCAGCGTCTAACTGAGTGGTAGTTGCAATGGGGGTATCATTTAATTTGGAGTTCTCCATGTCATACTTTGTCAACAACTTCTTGATGTACATCTGTTGATGGATTGAAGTTCCTTCTTTGGTTTGATTGATTTGTAGTCCCAAAAAGTAGTTCAACTCTCCCATCATGCTCATTCCAAACTCGTTGTTCATAAGCTTTGCAAATTCCTCAAACAACACCTGATCTGTGTCACCAAAAATAATGTCATCAACATAAACTTGAACAATAAGAATGTTTTTATCTTGTCTTCTTAGAAAGAGGGTTTTTTCGATCTTTCCTCTGATGTACCCATGGCCCAAGAGAAAGTTTGAAAGTCTGTCATACCATGCTCTTGGAGCTTATTTAAGTCCATACAAGGCTTTGTTTAGCTTGTACACATGATTAGGGAACTCATGATTTTCAAAGCCTGGAGGCTGCTTCACATAAACTTCTTCCTGCAACAAACCATTCAAGAAGGCACTATTAATATCCATCTGAAATAATTTGAATCTGATGTAGGTGGCATAGACAATGAGTATTCTTATGACTTCGATCCGTGCTACAGGAGCGAATGTTTCATCATAATCAATGTTTTCTTCTTGATTGTATCCTTGGAATAGTAATTTGGACTTATTTCTGATAATGATCCCTTGATCATCAAGTTTATTTCTGAAAAGCCATATGGTTCCTATAACTGTTCTGTTGTCAGGTCGATGAACCAGGTTCCATACTTTTCTCTACTCAAATTGTTCCAGATCTTCCTGTATGGCCATGATCCAATCTGTATCCTACAAAGCTTTCTTGACATTTTTTGGCTCTATCATCGATAAGTAAGCTGAAAATGCACACATATTTCTTAATCTAGACCGGTTTTGTATTCTTGTGTCTAACTGAGAAAGTATATTATGAATTGGATGAGAATTTTATGCTTCCAGTGACCTGCTTGTATCTCTTGATGTTCTGTTGCCTGAGAAGAACCAGGTTCATCTCCTGAAGTGTTCAGATTAGTTGTGAGTTCTGGTGCTTCTGCTGCATCAGTTGGCTATGCATCAACACTGGTTCCTTGCTCTGCAGGTGTGTTTGACATCCCATCATTAGTACCTTCATCCTGTGTACCAAGTTCCCCCTCAGGGTTTGTACTTGGTGCCATACTAATCTCCTCTATGCCTCCACAACACTTTCATTGTATACTTCCCTTCGTTCATTGAAAATGACATGGACACTTTCTTCAACACAATTTGTTCTTTTCTTTAGAACTTTATAGGCCTTACTGTGTGCGGAGTATCCAAGAAAAATGCCTTCATCACTCCTCGCATCAAATTTTCTCAATGCGTCCTTGCCATTGTTATGAATGAAACACTTGCACCCAAATGCTTTGAGATGTGTCTGATTTGGATTTCTTCCCTTTAGCAATTTATAAGAAGTTTTGTCCAAGAGTGGTCTGATCATACATCTATTAATTAAGTAGTAAGCTGTGTTTACTGCCTCAGCCCAATATTCTTGAGGTAGTCCACTTGCAATTAACATAGTTCTTGCTATATCCTCCAAGGTTCTGTTATTTTTTTCTACTACTCCATTTTATTGTGGGGATCTTGGTGCTGAGAAGTTATGGTCAATACCTGAGTCTGCACAATATTCAAGAAATTTTGAATTATCAAACTCAGTTCTATGGTCTGATCTAATACTTCCAAGTACCTGATTTAGTTTCTTCTGAATCTTTTTAGCAAATATTGCGAATACATCAAATGTTTCATCTTTGAAAGCCAGAAACAGCGTCCATGTGAACCTGGTATAGTCGTCTATAATAACAAACACATACTATTTTCCTCCTCTACTTGTTACCCTCATTGGACCATATAGGTCCACGAATAAGTTGCAGGCACCAGGTAGTGCTGATTACCTTTTTGGGCTTGAAAGATGATCTTACATGTTTTCCTTTTGTACAGACATCACAAATCAAATTGTCTTTGAACTTAGTTTTAGGAAGACCTAGAACCAATTCCTTTCCTACAAGCTTGTTGATATGAGAGAAGCTAGCATGACCCATGCGTCTGTGCCAGAGTAAGGAACTATCCATTACTGCATTCAAGCAGGAAAGTTCCTCTCCCATGGGATCTATAATATTTGCCTTGTACACATTTTTATACCTCTGTTCTTTGAGAATCAGTTTCTATGTATTCATACTGGTGACTTTGCAATCGGCTGATGTAAATAAGACAGAATTCCCTTTATCACGCATTTGAGAGATACTCAGTAAATTGTGTTTCAGACCCTTCACATAATATACGTTGTCAATTGCTTGTGTCATAGATCTTCCAACCTTTTTTATTTCAATGATTTCGCCCTTTTTTCCATTTCCAAAGGCTACACTTCCACCTTTGTGACTTGTGAGTGAGATAAAGTTTTGCGCTACTCCTGTCATGTACTTGGAGCATGCACTGTCCATGTACTAGGTTCCTTTCTTTTCTCTCACTTTTTCCTGCAAATATAGTCAAAGGTTAGATTTGGGTACCTAGACAAGCTTGGATCCCTTTCCATTTTTGAATGGATGAATTAAATCTCTTTTAGCCCAATGTAGCAAAATCATTTTCCTATTAATTTTCAAGGTTTTTCTTTTGTTTTCACCAATCGTTATCCTTGGATTTGCATAATCAAAATTCTTCTTTGTGGCTTTTTGCTTGATTAAACAATGTTCTACATAATGTCCTGTCAACCCATAGTAAAAACAAAAAGTGTTATGCAATTTGGATTTGTCATTTGAACCATGTGTTCCATCATTGTATCCCAATCTTTGTCTTTTTCAAGATTGCTTTTCATTTATAGAGTTTAGAAATTCAGAAGATTTTATCCATTTTAAGGCTCTTTCTAATTCAGCTCTGTTTATATTTAAGGTCTTGTGAAGTCTCTGAACTTCAGCATTCAGTTTTGTGATTCTAAGGTGAGTTTCTTTATGGTTTCACTTTTTTCCTGATTTTCTTTGAGAACTTTCACACTCATCATCCCTTTTCAGTAACCCCTTTTTTTCTTCTTCTAAGTTTTTATTCTCTTGTTTCAGAGATGCGAATGCATTCATTATCTATTATTTTTCAATGGACATAGTGTTCAATTTATCTATGAGAACAAGTGATAATGATACCAACTTCTTTTGAGAATAAGTTTTTATTTTTGAACTAAGTTCCAGAAAACTTACCTCGCTTTTATCGTATTCACTATCTGATTTCACATCTTCCATGAGAGCCAACACATCTTCATCATCCGAATCATCCATAGCCAAGAGAGCAGTCATCTTGTTCAGTGGCTCCTTCAGATTCTTCACTCGAAGTTTCTCCCGTAGCAGGTAGAGCTCGCTTCACTACGCTATCTACTTCTTTTGTGGTAAGTCTTCTATTGGAAATTTGAAATTGGTTCTTCTTTACATCCTTAGATTTTTCACCCAGATTTCGCTTGTGTTCTAGCTCCCATTGAGGGCAATCCTTTATGAAGTTCCCATGTTCACCACATTTGTGACAAGTCTGATCTCGAAGATTTTTGTCGAATGATTTTGAAGTATTCTTCCTTTGAGCATTAAACCCTTTCTTAATAATTCGTTGGAATCTTCGGGTAAGTAGAGCCATGTTGTCGTCTTCGACTGTGGTCTTAAGAACTAGGTTCTTTTCTTTATGAGAACTAGAGAGTTCCTTTTCTTGGGACTTCTTGAGTTCATAGGTCTTCATGTTTCCTATCAAATCATCCATAGTCAGAGTATCAAGATTTCTTGCCTCAGAAATCGCTTCCACTTTGCTTTCCCAGGATTCGGGAAGAACACTTCAAAGCTTCCTTACCGTCTTGTGTGTTGGAATGACTTTACCTAACGAGTACATCCCATTAATAATAGATGAAAATCTCAGATGCATGTCGTGAATAGATTCCCCCTCCTTCAATCTAAACAACTCATATTGAAAATATAACATGTCTATTTTTGACTTCTTCACTTTACTTGTTCTTTCATAAGCAGTCTGGAGGGAATTCCAGATTTCCTTTGTTCTAGTGTAAGAGAAGATTTGACTATATTCATCAGGTCCATGTCCACACACCAGAATCTTCTTTGCCTTTGTGTTGATCTCAACTGTCAATTTTTCTTCCTTTGTGTACTCCAATCTTCCTTTTAGTATTTGTGTTTTTCCGTCTTCAGCCAGTTTCATGGGAATGGTAGGTCCATCCAACACTACATTCCACAGGTTGTGATCTTCACCTATAAGAAAGTCCATCATACGATTCTTCCACCATCCATAATAGTTTCCATTGAACAAGGGTGGTTTTGTAGTTGATTGTCCCTCCTGAGCTGTTGGTGGTGCTGCCATGATTTGATTTTTTAAGGTATAAGCCTTTATTGAAACACCCTGCTCTGATACCAACTGAAATCACCACCAGTAGTCTACAATATTGAACCCGGTTCAACTAAATCACATACATAAGAAATAACAGTAAAGAGCACACCAATATAACGTGAAAAACCTCCTTGTACGACATATAATTCTCCAGTGAAGGGTGTGCACCGGACCACCCTTTGCCTAAGGTGGCTCCGCCCATGCTTTTGCCTTAAACATAACATGGATGTCGTTATTTTGTGCGAATTCAAGTTTGTAGTGTAAGATATTTAACATCATAAATTCAAGATCAAACATCATAATAGGACACAAAATATGTAAAGATTAATAGGATTGAACAACGTACTTATTTGAGCCATAGCGGATTGTAAAACAGATTAGGTCTTCCTCTTTATTACCCTTATTGTTAAAGCGGTAAAGCGGGGTTAATAGAATAACAACCTCACACTTTCATATATTTTTTATAATAATGCAAACAAGCTAGAGAGGTGTCTTATATAGGGTTAGAGGAGGGGACCTATCTACAATTACTGAAATCTTAATGGGACAACTCATTATGGGCTTATTGGGTTAAACCTACACTTACCACTTCACTACACCTGCCAAGTACATAAAGTGCACGATTCAATATCTAATTATCACACTTATAATTGGGCCTATGTTATGAACTATCATACAATCCGAAATAGTTAAAATACAAAAAAAAATTATTTTAAATAATCTAAATCCATTTTTCTAACATGTAGCTATAGTAATTTCTGTATTTTTTTTTATATATTCTATTTAATATGAAATTTATTATCTTTTCTTTTCCGCTTGTTTGAGTTATGATTTAGCATGCATTACCCCATCTTATGAGGTAATGTGTATAAGATATTGGAGGGTGTATTTCCCTACTAGTTGGTTGAAAGTGATGTTGGACTTGTGAGGGATTTTGTTGGAATCTACAAAACAACAACAAATTAATTTCCATTTGCTTATTTCTAGTGTTGTATCAAGCTCTGCCCTTACTCAAGTTATGCATTTTTTTCTTTTTTTCTTTTCCTAAGATGCTTGTGGCTAACAGTGTAAATTCGTGCTGAAGACTGTAGGCATGTATAATTCCTTTCTACTGTTTTTTTTAAATTACTTTACACACTTATTTCCAACAATATATTTACCCTAGACTGATTTATGCATTTGGGCAGGTGCCTTTTAAAGGACTATGAAATTGTCTTCAGCGTGAAAATATATGATTTATCCATTATTCTCTTTCAAGTCCAAGAGTTGGTACAAAATAACATTTGAGGTATATATAGCATGTGTTTTATCTAATGACTTCAAGTTAGCCACAAAAGCTGATCAATGGTACATAGATGGATAGAATGGTGGAACTATCATTCTCTATGTGAGTAAAAGATAACAAGATTTGACATTAAGGATCTCATATATCATGTCCTGTTTATATAATAACCTGATATTTATTTACATAGTTATTAATATGTGAAATTGGAAATTAATATAGTTTGGAGTTATTAAGCCAAAACCTTAGATATATTCTTGATTATTTTATTCATTGATCAAGAAGGAAGAAGAGAAGGATAGGAATATGTAAGCGTTAAGAAGAAGAAGCCTTGAGAGAGAAAGTATATGTTATGTATATTGTTTTATATGGAAATCGTGTGATACACAGACCTATGACTTAGTTTATATACTAGAGCTATAGTAACTAATTAGCAGCTTAGTTAAATAACTAACTAACTGCATTTCTAACTAACTAACCACTTGACAGTTTACTAATTAACCCTGCTGCAGTGTATACACATATACTGCAATATGCATGTATATATACTGACTCCTCGACACTCCCCCTCAAGCTTGGCTTTGCAAAGATATTGGAGAAGCCAAGTTTGTACATTGAGTACTCATGTTGTACCCTATTCAGACCTTTGGTTAGAGCATCAACTAGCTGATCATGTGTTCAGATGTATTCAGCCTTCATCAATCCTGTTGAATTTTTTTTCCTCACAAAGTGACAATCTATTTCTATGTTTTTATTTCTCTCATGGTAGACTGGATTGGTAGCCATTTGGAGTGCAGTTTTACTGTCACTTTATATGTTGACTGATAATTGTATTTGGACTCTAAGATCCCTGTTTAAGTCAATTAGCCAAGTTAGTTCCGCCACTGTAGATGCCAGACTTCTCTATTCAGCTTCTTCTGAACTTCTAGACATAGTAGACTATTTTTATTTTATTTTCATGACACTAATGATTCTATGAACTTGATGACAAATCCAGTAATGAACTTTCTTAAAAAAGTATAGGCAGATCAATCTGCATCACAATGGGATGTTAGATTGTCTTCTCTTTTGCTAGACAATAGTAGTCCTTGGTCTAATTTTCCTTTGATGTATCTGATGATTCTTAATGCAACATCTAAATGAGACTTCTTTGGATTATGTAGGAACTGGCTTAATTTCTAAATGTTGTAGGCTATGTCTGACCTTGTTACAGTGAGATATATTAGCTTTCTATAAGTCTTTGGTATGTACCCGGATCTGCTAGTGCTTCATCCCTGGGATTTGTTTTTTCTTTGATATGTTCATCATATTTCTTTGTTATTAGCTTCTTAGTGACTACCATAGATGTAGCTATTGGGTTTGCTATACTGAACCCGATATCCGATACCAGTTCCAGTGCATACTCACTTTGGTGCATAATTATGCCCTCTTGGGATCTTGCAAACTCAATCCCTAAGAAATACTTCAATTCACCTAGATCGTTAATCTTAAAGGCTTCATGTAGTGTAACCTTCGTCTCTTCAATCTACTCCAGCTTGTCATCAGTTATTAGTATGCCATCAACATATACTAACATTATGATCACTCCACCGTCCGACCTTTTTATATATAAAGAATGATCACACTGACTTTGCCTAAATACACAGTTAATGCGAGCCTTGAATAGTTTGGAATTCTGTTATCTAGGAGCTTGTTTTAACCTATACAAGGATATAGAGAGTCTGCACACTTGATGCTCCCCCTGACGCTGAAATCCTTGTGGCAGGTCCATGTATATCTCATCTTCCAGATCTCCTTGCAAAATGCATTGAAGATATCCATATGGTAGAGGTGCCACTATCTTGCTTCTGGCCATGCTAAGATAGTTCTAAGTGTAACCATCTTAAGCCCTGGATTAAATGTTTGTCGGTATTCTATCTCCTCTTTTTGATTGTAACCTTTTGCAACTAGTTTTTCCTTAAATCTTTCACCTAATTCTTTATATTTAACTTAAATGATCTATTTGCATCCAATTGGTTTCTTCACCTGCCACTTCATTCTACATAGCTTCTATCCACCTTGGATCTTTGACAACTTCTACATAAGTAAAAGGTTCAACAATGTTAAAGAAGGCAGTTAGATAGCTTTAATATTTGGAAGATAGAGCATCATAGGAGACATAGTTAGATAGCGCGTAAGACACATTTTCATGAACATTTAGAGACACAAGGTCTTTCATCCATTATCAGTTCTTATTATCTTTATACAATATCATACTGAGTCCTTACATAAGGCAAAAACTATTTCAATACAACAATAACATCAGATTTTAGTCTAAGAAAGAATATCCAAGTCATTCTAGAAAACTCATCATCAACAACAATTAGAAATAATTTATAGCCATCATATGTATTCACTTTGTAAGGTCCCCATAAATCCATATGCATAAGATCAAAAGGATTTATGCTAACAGTAGAACTAGCTTGGAAAGGTAACCTTGTTTGTCTTGACTTAAAATAGATAATGCATTTATTCATTGTATCAGTAATGCTAAATTTCTGCCCAGAAAACAAGTGAATTAAGATTCTAGATGGAACATGACCATGTCTTTTATGCCAAAATTCAATATTAGCCTTATTTGTGCTAATTGGACAACATCCTGCTCTCTTATGTCCAGGCAATGTTGATTCATCAAAAGGTATAAGTTATCCTCTTGTTTACCAATCTCCACCACATTTCCATTATAGAGATCTTGAAAAACACAAAAATTAGGAAAGAAGGTAGAAGAACATTGTAATTGTCTAGTTGCCTTAGACACTTATATCATATTATACTTGAATTGAGGAATATGTAACACATTTTGGGTAGTACTATGATATGACACATCACCGTTAGGCAAAATAATTTTCTTAGGATTATCAGTTTTGACTATTGAGTCTTTGTCTAATAGCTAAATATCTGCAACCATATAATTAGTAGATCCTGTGTCAATAATCCACTCTGGTCGATTATTATTGACTAACAGGACTTGACATATTAGCTGAGTCTATTACAGAAGGAGCTTGGTTCTATTCCAGCATTTTGCAAATCTGTTCATACTATTCTTGAATGAATTTAAGGGGCATCATTGCAATAATTCTTGCATTTGTTCCGGCCAGGACTTGAGTGCCTATTTTTCCTTGCTGATAGGTTTCTTGAACCATCTAAGGGTGACTTTGTGATTGACCCCATTCAACACTCACATCATTGTAAGCACCATAGCCTGTCTTCCTTCGCTTGTACCCATGATCATACTCTCTGGCATCTCCCTTTCTATCATTATGCTTTGGATGATCAGGTGTATATCCCATGAGCCTATAACAGTCTTTTTTGTAGTGCCCCTTCAATTTTCAATGATCACATATGGCATTTGGCTTGTAGTTTGTATTATAGACTTTTTTTCCTTTTGAATATCTAGTTTTGGTGTACATAACCATTTCATCATTCATACTAGGGGTAGCTCCTAATGACCCTATGGAATTACCAGTCAGTTAGTAAAATCTGACTCCTAGCCTGAGAATAAGTGCCATTAAGTCCTATTAGTAATTGATACAATTTTTTCCTTTGTAAGTACATCAATAAATCTCTTGATTTCTCACTACTACAGGTAGGAGGAGGTACCATAGAGTCAAATTCATCCCAGAGGTCTTTCAACCTTGAGTAATATACTGAAATAGATTGCAACCCTAAGATATTGTAGCTATTTCTTGATGTAAATTGAAGGTTCTTGATGCATCTATTTTGTCAAACCTTTCTTTTAAATCTTGCCAAACAGAATGGGCATTTGATGCAAAATCACACCATCAATGAGATTACTAGCTACTAAGTTCATTAACCATGATAAGACTATGATATTTACCTTCTCCTATTGATTTTATAACTCTACTAGAAAGCATTCCGTTTTCTAAGAACCATCTATAAACCTTAACTTGTTTCTCTCCAACGATGCAATCATTGGTTTTCCCCAAACCACATAATTTTCACTTTCCTTTAATTAAAAGGAAATAATAGTCATACCACTCACATCAATCGATGATAAGAATAGTGGATAATTATAGTCCATTGGAGCTTGCATTGTTGATTTTGTTGAAGGATTATAAGTCGTGTTGTTGGTGATTGATGGACCTCCATTTGTTGGTTCGTTGCTGCCCAACTCTGTCGCCATTGGTGCAGAATAATCTTGAGCAATTCATTGAACTCAATTTTGGAACTTAATCTTCTATCAAACAAAATTTCCAGATTCTTGCTGTGTGGATTGATAGCAGTTGTGTTAGCAACCAAGCTCTGATACCATGTTAATTATTGTATTCATTAATCAAGAAGGAAGAATAGAAATATAGAAAGATGCAAGCATTAAGAAGAAGAAGATGAAGAAGAAGCCTTGAGAGAGAAAGTATATGTTCTGTATATTGTTCTATATGAAAATTGTGTGATATGTAGACCTATGGCTTAGTTTATATACTAGAGTCTTAGTAACTATTTAACAACTTAGTTAACTAACTAACCACTTGACAGTTTACTAATTAGCCCCTCTGCAGTGTATACATATATACCACAATATGCATGTGTATATACTCACTCCTCAACATATATAATTTTGCTAAAGGGTTAGAAGTGGTCCAGACCCACCATTTTCTTATTGGACACGTAAGATGACCTAATGCATATAAGGGATGATGATGCGCTCAATTTATTAGAAAAAAGAAAAAGGAAAAAAGAAAAAGAATACATCAAAACTGGGGCAAATTGATAACGGTACATAGAGTCATCATAGTGGAGTCCTTTGATATTTGAAATAAAAGCTCCCAGTTTTTTTAATAAATTTATGTCACGCTTCAAATCTAGGGAGGTGTAATTGGCACCCGGTGCCTCACTGAACTGAGCAGCCAAAGACATTGGACTTAGAGAAAGCGGTTGAGCCCACAAGGCCATCACACAACATTACCAAGCAACAGATAAAATTGGACCGGCAAGGTCACACAAACAAAATTTTGAAGAATAGAGTGAGACCGCAAGGCCGTTGCACAACTAATGGAGAGAAGCAACAATGCTGATTGGCAACAACTAAATATAAACAAACGGCCGGCAAGTTATATACAAAGATGAAATACAACCCACAAAGATAGTCTGTCCACAAAGCCTAAGAGTACTAGCAATTGTGCCCCGACCTACCCATCCACTATACACAAAACTAGCATATGCAAAACCAACGGCTAACCCAACCCAAAGCGGAGATTGGCTAACTCCTACTATAAAGGTCTAGTTGAGCCTCTATCTGCTCCTTCAGCGTGAATGCAACATCCACAAATAAAAGGGACGTCAGTACGGATAATATGTACTTGTATGTAAGGCTGGAACATAATGAACATGATAACAACTGCAATAGAGGATAAGAGAGATATACAACCTGAACTCTGAATGCCACTAAGGCGGCTAACTTACCTCAATTTAAACTTAATATAACTCTAAAATACATGACTAACAATCATATGCGACTTAACTACAAATATGCTCACATGTGTATGCACAATCCATCGGCCAAGCTCGATGGTAAACTGCCCAATCGATGGTAATCTGTCCAACCGAAATAAGGTTTCGGTGGTAATAATATAGCAATACTAGCCACATGAAGTCTATAATCTATCCAATCGGAACTAGGTCCGGTGGTAAAAATGCATATGCCATGAAAATGTGTATCAAAACTCATAAACTAAGAAACTCTCAAACTTAACCATGACTTACTACCCACTTAGGTAAGAATTCACGAATTTCTCATTTGACAATGAAACATTAATCAATCTTTTAGGAGGGCCCAAGTGAAGGCATGAAACTTTAGCTCAAATAAGGCTTCTTTTTCATACCAGTTCTTGGTAGGAATTATAAGTTATTAATTGGCAAGTGAACAATACTATAATATCATGAATAATTCCGAAGGACTAATAGCATGAGAATAAGAATTTTCATATGGAGCAAGATTTTAAGTCACAGAGGAACGAGGATAACCACACTTTACTTTAGAAATGATTTTTTAACAAGAGTAGACTAGCAATATGGCTACCACCATCTTGAGCCAACAATAGACAAAGAAACTTGAGATTTAGTGTAACCCAAATAGAATGATTATGCCTTTACATATCTTAATTGCTTATGAGTAAGAGAAGAATACCTTTGCTCGAGGATAAATGATGTTGATGTTGGTATTGTAATTGAGAATGAGACATTTAGAAAATGTTTTGTGATTTCAATGTGAATGAACTCTAAAATTACTACATTGTAAAATTACAAATGGATGAAGTATCTTATGTGATTGAGTTCGTCATTGATTCATTTTCAAAGTTTATTTAGATGTCATTGTTCCCACTTTTGTAACATGCTAAGAAAAAAGGGGTAATGACACACCCACCTAGTTTTAACAATGTTCGATTCTTGAAGCAAGGATGGAGAAGAAGAATTGCAAAAGCCAATTCGGTCGGACCTTTGAAACAGTCGGAACCTCGAGAACAACCGAACAAATGTGATCTCGTCATCCGAAACATGCGTGATCTCATCCCTCGGATTAATGGTGATCTTCTGGACTCTGGGTCCCTAATAGGAGGCCTGTATATTCCTTTGCTTTAGGTTCGCTAACAGTTCAATTCCCCCAACAGATTCTTATAACAGTTCCCAGCTTAGATTGTGCAACTTTGACAGTCAACAAGTTTATGACTAGTAAACACAAAGGTCCGACCGGTTGAAGCACGATGTATCCACCGGAAAAGATATCCACAACATTACCCTTCACTGTATTCTCTGAGAGACCATCGGGCAAGATTTTTTGCTTTAGTGCAGAACTCTGAAAAGATATAAAATCTTTAACTTCACATAATAATATTATAAATTCAAATTAATAAGATATTTGGTCATGCATTTAGAATAGGGATGCGTATCGATCGGTTCGATTCAATTTTGAAAGTTATCGATTTTACTTATCGGTTATCAGTTTGTAGACATGTTAAACCGTTAAAGAACCGTTAGAATATCGGTTTATCGGTTATTGATCGTTATTGGTTCGGTTATCGGGTTAACTAATAAGATCTCACATGAAAAATCTCATAAGTCATAAGTATGTTTACCTAGAAAAAAGTAGGCGAAAAGAGAAAAAACATATAGAACTAGCTAACTAAAATAGTAAATTTTAATTTAAATTAAAACACCATCCCCTTCACTTTTCATCCACACTCATTTCATCTTTTTTTTTGGATACTTCATATATTGAAGGCTAAAATTATAATTTAATAAATTATTATCGGATTATCGGTTAACCCGTTAAAAAAAGTAGTCAAACTGATAACCGAGCCAATAACCAAATAACTTGGAATAGTAAATTGATAATCAAACCGTTAAACCAATAACTCAAACCATTAATCCAATAACTCAATTATCGGTTCGAGTTATTGGTTTAGCTGTTAATTTCACACCCCTAATTGAGAATATATTATTTTGGATGTTGTTATAAATTTTTTATTTATTAATACGAAGATTAAAAGAGTTTAACTCAAAATTCTAAAATATTTCTGTTAGAAAGTAGGTAATTTCTTCTTTCTTTATAATTATACATAAATTTTCTACTTTAATTTTACAATCTTAAATTTTGTGTAAGCGAAAGATAAAATTATAAACTTAACTATTAAAATTTTGAGGTCTCAAAATTTTGAGAGCCTATAGAAAAAGCTTTACTAGTCTTACCATTGAGCCGCCCTTCCTACCTACGACCATTTAGAGATTAATTTTCTCAACTAAGGTACCTAATTTAATTTACCTATTAATGGTATAATCTTACTTTACTATATATTTTAAATGAGTGTAGTTACTTTATAAGGCTTTTTGGAGATCTAAAGTTGCAACTTAATTACAAGCAGAACAATTATTTGATGATACATATGAACATATTATAAACTAGAGAGGGAAGCCGGTGCTCCGCAAAACCCAACATGTTCAACTAAAGGGTTCTTTTAATAGTTTTTTTTTTCTTTTTCAAAAAGCAACATTCATATTTTAGAGCATAGTTTTGTTACTTTTCTTGACTATCATATAGTTACAAATATTAAAATCAATATATGTATTAGATTGTACATGCGCATCAACTATTTCACCTTTTGAATTAAACAATGACAAAAGATATATTTGCAGCGCACATGAAAATTCATTCAGCTCCTTAAGATTCTTCGAGAGATAAGGCCAAAAGAATAAAAAATTTCATCATATTTGTGAAAATATGAGTCTTCGCTCCAAAGGGCATCTCCCGAGGCCTACATAGTTATATCTGCTAGTGGCTTCGCTTCAAATAACGCCCACGACATAATCTGTCACTATACAGTTGAATGCAGTTAGTTGCTATGATATCATAGAGATAGAGGCCAGATTGATCAAGGATCAAATTTGAATAGTTGTATAAAAAATAATTAGCGGTAAGTAAATAATATTGTCAAATTTTGGGTTCACTTAGAACGATTAGTCTGTAGTACCATTTTTCTTGTGCACTATCTCATACTGCCACTTTGAATGAAATATATATGTTCCAACTTAGTGATGAGAAATTATATTTTCGCAATATTAATGTGATTTATGTTGACCAACATGAAAAAGTATATCTGATTGGTTAATTTCATTTCAGCTATTGAGTAAGATTTGAGTCAGTTTCACCTTTAAGTATTAGCTTGTATAAATTCATGGCCTTGATTTTTTTGTTTTACTTTTGAACAAGAAAAGTTTCTATAACATCTTGTCTGTCCAGTCGAGGATGTACTACTATATATTGAACTTATGCATTAGTCTGTTATAAACAATTAAAGGTCCCATTTCAAAGTTTTGAGAATTTATTCTCCATGAGAAGGTTTTAAAAACTTTCATTTGACTCAAAAGAAGGCTTAATTGAATACTATTGCGACGTTGTCATCGGTAAAGTAAACTTGTGTATTAGTCTTCATTGTTTTTTTTCTTGATTGTTTGGTCTAATTTTTTACAATTATTCTTTAACATCACGTATGAAATGGAAGGAAGCAATCAAATTTCTTGAAATGCATTTAATAACTCTCCGGGTTACCCTGCAGAACATATTGCCTGAGATCCTATGCCTCTGAGTTACCCTGCAGAATGTATTGCCCCGGATTCTATGCCTTTATACATGCATCATGCATAATATTAAAATTTGTAGACTTTTGAATGAAAATAAAAAATTAATTGAAGAACGAATTGTTTCACAACATGAATTAGATGTTGCTAGAGAGAAACTTCATCACATTTCTGATATTCAAACTCAACATGAAATCCACTCTAGAAAACTTATGGAAAGAGGTTTGAAGCTGATAGAGAAAATCCCAGCAATTGAACCTCCATAAAATGAGGTTACCTCTGTACTGAAGTTACGAGGCTTTGTACCATCAAACATGATCTCTCTATTCAAGAAGAGACACTCTCTACGTGGCTAGAGTGATCATTAATATACTATTCTCAGAAATACAACAATCTAGTTTAGTTCTAATAACTAAGTGAAATGGATTATCAAAAAGTAAATGGATTTACCTAATTTTGATATAGCATGCTAGTTCCTACGTCGCAAAAACTTTTTTTCTTCTTCTCAACTTTTACGCCAATTATCATCTACTTTGGTTGTGTGGTGATAGATTTCTATGCTTTTGTTGCCACAAATATCCTAAATTGAATTTTACTCTATTATTAGTATCTGAGTAAAAAATCAATCGCGTACTTGCAGCTAAAATTATCAGTGTCCAATTTCTCATAAGAAACAAAGTGGTGTGAATTCTTAACGAACTATGTGTGTGTTTTTTTTTTCTTAATAATGGAAGGTAATATGCCCGTCAGGCGCTACATCATAGGCACATTGAGAGCAGAGATAATTGTACTCATATACATAAAAAATGTGCTGATATTCAGAATTGCTACTGTTTCAATAAATTTCTATAGATTCTAAGAATCAATATAAATGATAAAATTGTAACAACAGACTCTTTATTTGCTTTAAAAGTTCATATTATTATAGTTATTACTTTACAATATTTATTATGAAATGTTTTTTTATATTGAGCTTGAAGAGATGTATTTTTTTTTCGATTGATGTTTTTAGAGTTTTTCTTTCATATTTTATTAGTAATTGATCTAGCTCTACATGTAATTCTCCATCAATAGAATGATGACCGATAAATTATTACCTTTTCAACTAACTACTAGAAAATGTATTCGCTCTTCGTGCGATCATAAGAAATATATTAATGATTGATCTTATGAATAATTGTCTTCTCTATTATAACATGTTCGTAAAATTATAATAACGGGAAATTATAATTATTTCTATTTCATACACGACATACATTATAATCTAAACTTCCATTAGAGTCATATTTAATTTATTTTTTTAGAATATTTATATATAAAAAATTTCACCATATTTTGTAAAAAAAGTTACTACCACTTATAATACATATATTTTTATTTTCTTCTTCATGCAACACTTACACATTAGAATATTAAGTGATTTTAGGAGTTGAATACTCTTTTTCGGCAAAATCCACCTGCATATTTTAATCTTTTTTTGTAATCTTGCTAAATACATAACTGAATAATATTTTTACCATACGTTAAGTTATTTAATCTCTAACTTGTTCTTTTTCAATTATAGTACTCAAAAATAAGATATGCCTATTCAAGAACCAATCTATAAGTCTACAAAGTAAATCTTATAGTTTAAGCAATAATAAAAGAAATATTAGATTTGTATTATGAATTGTGAATTTTTAAAGTTATTCTTTGTTAGTTTGTTTCGAAGATAATAAATAGTAAACTCAAATTTGCATCCTCAAGTGCTTTAGTGCCTCCCTTTCCCCACCATTTAAATTTTCACTCCAGAAAAAAGATAAAAAATTATTAGATACTGCGATACATATTTTTTACATTATATTTAGTACAGACGTTTATCTGAATGAGTTCTTTTGCTTCTTCATACTTCATTCTCTCTTTTGTGTGTGAGTGTTTGTAGAATTATTTTTTTGTTTTTTAATTTATACTATTGGGCGATAAAAAAGTTTTTAAAAAATAAACTGTGAGAGAATAAAGATATAATTATCACTTACAGTATCTCTCTTTATATCTTCAAACAAAGCATTGTCTATTGAAATTGCTAAAGAGGCATGTATACATATATATATGATGCCTTTTTAATTAACGTTGAACCTTTCAGATTAGGCTTAATGTTAAACTACTACAATAAACTCGTAGCTAAGCCTAAGGACCAAGATGAATGAAATAAGATGATCTTAACAACCCTCAATTTTCTACAACTCCACCTTTTGCCTTCCTTTCGTTATCTTTTTTTTTTGTTAATCAACTAATTATTGTCGTTGTATGATAGAGAATAATTAACAAAATCAACAAAAGAAGAAGAGGATACAAAATAGCTCAAAAAATACTTTAAGTTGTAACTAATATCATATATAATATGGTGAATTTTTTTTAAAAAATAATATTATCAAAAAATTCATATAATTTGACTCTTGAAAAAAAATATGAGAAATATTTTAGGGCATAGAAAGTAATATAAAATGTACAACGAAAGAATATATATAAAACATTTGATATACTGGAAAAGACTTATTCTAATGATAAATTAAATCTGAAGGTTCGTTAAATAAAAAATTTCTATTTAATAAGTATATCTGAGATTGTATCTTTAAAAATTACCTTATTATATGATAGGAAGAACAACTTTAACTCTTCATTTTCAATAACCTATTCCTAAAAATTAACGAAAAATATATTAGAGCATGCAAATTAGAGTATGCACAAAATTTCACTTTCAATTTATATATAGCTAGTGCATAACAAAGAATATTAAAAGGCATAGTGATTAATTATCAGTGCAATTGTTAGATATTAATACACATTAAATATTATTGTAATTAGAAGTTACGTAAATGAAAAAAAAGTTAGAAATATTGTGATTAATTAGGGAAAACTGTTATGGAATGTGAAATATATAAAATGTGATGATAAATGTTATTTAACATGATACATATTGTATTACATCATACGTTTTATCTTAGGTAGATGGACATTGAATGTTTTGTATACTTATTGATAAATTGATTTTATAAAAAATATAAATATCAGTGGTGGTCTAATAGAAATGCTTATAATTGTGGTTTATAGCAATGACATATATATGTAAGTAAATGTACAAAATGAAGGGGGGAAAAGACAACGTAAATTCTTTCTATATGGCTTGTTTGGGAGGGAAGAAAATGATATTAAAGAAAAATAGATTTACTACTTAAGTAAATTATTATTATTATTATTATTAATATTACTATTATTTAAGAAAAAATGATATTCATAATTAATATATAAATATAAATTTTAAAATAGAAAAAATACTCAAAAAAATCACAAAAAAAATAAATAAGAATAACTGTATAAGTTATCCTTATATATATATATATATATATATATATATATATATATATATCAAAGTGTATATCTATTATAAAACCTCTATAATAGATTGTATAGTAGTTATTTAACAAATTTAAATATGATATATATGAGCTGATTTGTACTTCAGAGTATCTATACCTATATAAGTTATCATTCATACATTTATATTAGAATATATATCTCTTATAAGATTTATGTAACTGACTATATATCTGTTATTTAACCGAATTTAAGCACAATGTACATGATTTGATTTATGACGTATAGAATCAGACACATATAGTTCTTGGCATTATAGACACGTCAAATACAACACAAGTGAAAATACTTATTGTTACTCATGAATCATAATTAGTGGCTTATCAACTGAGTGAAAAAATACATTGTTATAACATTGCATGTGAAACAAAATTTAACATTATGACATTTATTGTATTCAAATGAAACTTACTTACGTAACTACAAATCAAGAAGCATGATACCTCCTAAACCATGCCTAACATCAGAAATTTCTAAGGTTCAGCAAAATTTTATTATTTGTTTAGCTCTCGGACATAATTAATTTAAATTTATTTCATTCCAAAAGAGTACAAGTGAAATACTACTAGAGAGGAAAAGAAGACTCAAAAGCTATAGAAATTGAGAAGGCAAGTGAGAGGTGTGTTACAAATGAACCAAGAGCTATCTATTTATAGGAATGAATTGCTCTTCTTGATGTCATCATTGATATCCCTATGTATGTAAATGTTAAGCTTAAAACATGTGAAATCATTTAATTGTTGCCAAAATTTTCACTACAAATTTATTATCTTGACATTTTATACCAAAAAAAGTTACCTTTCTTCCAAATGTTCACGCTAGTTCACATAAAATCTTGTCAAATATAACAAATACTCTACAAATATACATTGTAATGACTCCTGTGAGAGAATGGAGAAAAGAAACAAATAGAGGTACACCTCAATCGTTGTCTTTTTAAGTACACACCATTATCAGTGCTAAAACTGATTTGAAGAAGAAGCATTCAGAGAACATCAACAACTAACAAGAGTGGTAGCATATTGAGTACATGATCAAAATATCTTCTTTTTTTTTTGACACATTATATTTAATAACCTATATGTGAAGAAGATTTCATCTGGCATTCAAAGCTAAAATTGGTGGAGATGCTAAACGATTACAATTTAAGTATCGATGTCATCACCATATTTACATGCAACTACTTTGAGAAATATGACACATTTTGAAACATCAAACAAAATAAAAAGCTCTTGGACTGTCCACTTATATCAAGAACTCAATGCTACTTAACCCAATTACTTTACACCTCACATCATGTTTTGCTACAATATATATGTGAGCTTAAAATATTTTTACTAATTGACATAAAATGTAGATGTGACACACGAGATGCGCGTATGATGCACGTGTGGTGCACAAAATATCATTTGAAGCACACAGAAACTAATTTTATTGAATATACTTGAAACCTGTTATTAAGATTTGACTTTGGACCACTAATTTTGTTGAATCGCCTTGATTATCATATAAAAACTTTTAATTTCTAAACATCTTAATCTAGAAAAACAATTTATCCTATGTAAATAAAAAAATAATACGTCTTTGATGGAACAAGGGGACTGTAGACCATGCTCGGATCCAAAATCTCACCAAGAACTAGTATACCTCCACCATTGTCCTCTCCTTTCAAACAATGTGACAAACATTTTCGGAGAAATTCCACGTGAAAAAAGTTGAGATATTAGTGAAAGACCTTGTCGATCAAACTCGAAAACTCCATCAATTGCTATATCATGGTCGGGTTCCCAGACCGAGAGGTACTACACCTGTTTTGATTCCAAATCAAGGTGTTAGCTTATGCTGAAAAGCAAATGCATGCACTGATTAAAAGAGATCAGCATAGAAAAAACAGAAAATAAAAGAATAAGACTGGTAGATTGAGAATTGTGAGAAACTAAAACGTATTTAAGAATACAAAATGTCTGAATCATTATGTCAAAAGATTTCTCCACAAAAATAAACATTATTTCAAATGATATCTTCAAACAAAAATACTAGAGTATGCATGAGACATGTAATAATTAGTGTTAAAGAACTGCCAAATAAGGAGCTTCCTTTATTTGACTTTTGTTTTTAATAGGCCTTAATGATTAATATGTGATCGAAATACACATTAGGCTGCATCTATATAGTCATCCAGGTTATCACTCACCTAGAAATAATTGGTGTTGAAGAATTGACGATTAGTGAAGTCCCCAAGATGGTGTTAAAATATAATAAATCCGACACATAAATAATCGATTGTGCCACTTTCATCTGTGTAATGCAAGGTGTAAAGCACACTGTCTTGTTTCACTAGAACACTTAGGCGAAGTGCATATTGGGTCTTAACAAGATATGAGAGATGCAGTTGATGAGCTGACAGTGTCATAACAGTTGAGCTCAACCTGCAAGAGCATAATAGTGTTGGAAAATTTTGAAAGAATAATTTTTTTATATCATAATTTATACAAGAAACTGAAGAAGTAACAAGAAGTATGAAGGTATAAAGTTTTACCCCAAGGACTACTTGTTTGAGGACAACCATTGCAACAACTACATGTAACCCACGAGAAATCACTTTCAGTATCAATCTGTACATTGTATTCTCTTGATGAATATCCCAATTTTACTTTTATATAATAAACGTTAAAATTACCGCAAAGCATAGAAAAAATCAGAAAAGATGATGGTTAATAACATTGACTGTGTGTAAATACCAAATGCTTAACAATAATCAATTAAAATCATCTAACTGCAATAAAAAAAATCCATACTTGGTCATATATAAAGATGATCATAATATGAAACTCATCAACTTTAACTAAAAATTCTATATTAGAACAAAAACAATAAAAATTAAAGCAAATAGATTAGCATCAAACCAAATTCATTAGTACAAATAACATTGACGGACCAGCAAAATCAAAACGGAACGAACCCACTCTAATTAATTAACTTCTTGTTTTAAAAAATTTAACTCAATTGAATGTCACACTAATTACTTATATAGATATTCCTAGCAACATGATTAATTAAACTAACAATTTCTCAAACTAACATAAAAATTCTTATACTTTCATTAAAAATTAAAGTAAAAAAAATTAAAAATTATCAAATAACAAAATTAACAATTCAATTAAAAAGTAAACCAAAAACTATTCACACTAGTTATCGACAACCAACTAGTTAAATTTCTTTCTAACTAAATTAGTTTAATTAAAGCAACAATTTAAGGTTGTATCACTGAAAGATTCTAACATTTATTTTAGGTTATAAATTAACAATTCAAGCAAAACTAATTGTAGTATTTAGTGAACTAAAATTATAATAATTAAATCAACTAATTAAACTAATAACTGAATATTTCAAAATAACAATTTTATCAATTTCACTTCACAAAGATGCACGTGTGGCTCTTGGGATATCGCGTGACGCACACATAAACTACTTTTATTGAATATACTTGAGATCTCTTATTAAAATTTGACTTTAGGCCATCAATTTCGTGGAGGCGCCCATGATTATCATATAAGAGGCTGCACATATGAAACTAGAACAAAAAAGCTTATAATACGAAAATTAAAAAAATGATATGTACTTTGACGGAACAAGGGGACCGTAGACCATGTTCGGATTCCGAATCTAACCAAGAATTAGTATACCTCCACCATTTCTCCTCCTTTCAAACAATGTTTTGTGGAGAAATTTCACGTGAAAAAAGTTAGAGATATTATTGGAAGACCCTATTGACCAAACTCAAAAATGTCAGCAATTGTTGTATCCATCGTGATCAGGTCCTCAGACCGAGAGGTACTGCACCTGTTTTGGTTTCAGATCAAGGTATTAGTTTATGTTGAAAAGCAAATGCATGCACTAATTTAAAGAGATCACCATAGAAAATAGAAAATAAAAAAAATAAAGCCTCTAGACTGAGAATTGTGAGATAACACAACGTACTTAAGGATACAAAATGTTTGAAGCATTACGTCAAATGATTTCTCGACATGACAAAAAGAATATTATGTCAAATGATATCTTCAAACAGAAATACTAGAACATGCATGAGACACGTAATAATTAGTGCCGAAGAGTTGCCAAGCAAGGAGCTTTCTTTCGTTGACATCTTTTGTTAATAGACCTTAATGATTTATGCAAAGTGTAAGCATACTGACTTATCTCAACACTCAGTCGAAGCACACATTGCGTCTTAACAAGAGATAGGAGATGCAGTTGATGAGGTGATAATGTCATAGAAGTTGAGCTCAACCTACAGAAACATAATAGTGTTAGGAAATTCTAAAATAATAATTTTGCTATATCATAATTTATACAAGAAACTGAAGAAATAACAATAGTACGAAGGAATGAAGTTCTACCTGGAATCCACTTATTTGAGGACAATCATTGCAAAAACTATATGTAACTCATGAGATATTACTTTCAATATCAATCTGCACATTGTATTCTCTCGATAAAGATTTCAATTTTACTTTAATATAATAAATGATAAAATTATAGTAAAGCATATAGTCAATAACAATGAATGTATGTAATACCAAGTGCTTAACAACGATTACTAAAATCATCAACTCCAATAAAAAAAATAAAATGTCATATTTGATCATATACTAGAGATGATCTATGAAGCACATCAACTTTAACTAAAAACTCTATATTACAACAAAAAACAATAAGAAATAAAGAAAATAGATTAGCATCAATTCAAGTCTTTCAGTAAAAATATCATTTTGAATATCAAAGTCATTCATAAAGAGACCTTACGACATGACAAATGCAACATACACTTATGCACCAATCACAAATATCAATATAAATCTCAAAGTCTCCGAGTATTTTTCTTGATCAATTGTCCTCAAGAAAAAAAGGGAATAGAGGTTATTTAAAGGTTTTAGGTTTATATCAAAATTTGTTTTAAGTATTTGGTTTTTCTCATAATGGAGAACATTCCAATAATTCTATTAACAACCAATCAAACCCCACAATCATATAAACATTCACCTGTTTTAAAAAATTCAACTCAATTGAATGTAAAACTAATTGCTTATATGAATATACCTAGCAACATGACTAATTAAACTAACAATATATTTTTCAAATTAACATTAAAATTCTGACGCTTTCATTAAAAATTAATATAAGAAATTAACAAATAACAGAATTAACAATTCAATTAAAAAATAAACTAAAAATTATTCACACTTGCTATCAACAACTAACTAGTAAAATTTCTATCAACTAAATTAGTTTAATTAAAGCAACAATTAAGGTTGTATCACTAGAAGATTCTAACATTTCCTTTAGGTTATAAATTAGCAATTCAAGCAAACTAATTGTAATATTTAATGAACTAAAATTATAATAATTAAATCAACATTAATTAAACTAATAACTTAATATTTCGAAACGACAAATAACAATTCTATCAATTCCATGAAATAACTAAATTAACTAATAAAAATTCAATTTAACAATTAAGCTAACAAACTTTTAATTAACCTAATATAAAACTAATATTTTCAAAAGAAATCTAAAAATAAAAATTGATAATCTATGCTTCTAACATACAAGTAATGTCAAAAATATTATAACATAATTTTTGGTTGAAGAAAAGTACCAATATTTGATGAAATTCCCAATTTTCACAAGCATTTATAAATTAACCCCTTTCGCGAAATTTGAAGCCAAAAAATCTTAATTCAAGGGCGTGTTTGGTACGAAGGAAATTTTTAATTTTTTCTTGTTTTGTTGGACAAAATTATTTTAAAATATTTTCTTTAGGAAAATAAGTTTTTTAAAAATGAAGAAATGACTTCCTTAATGGTAGTAGAGAAAACAAGTTCAATAAGAGACATTTTAAGTTTATTATCTCTTTCCCATCCATCCAACACCTCCAACCCCCACCCCTTGACCATCTCATACCCGTCACCCCTGATATCCCGTTCCCAACCCCTCCCGCCATCATGGTGTTTTGCTACATTACATATAAAAGCTCTTAGGATAATATTTTATACTTATTTATGAAACACTAAAAACTAAATAAGGGGTGTATTTGGTAGGAAAAATATTTTCTAGAAAAATAAATGATTTCTTACTTATTTTCTTTTGTTTGGTATGCAAGTAAATATTATTATACTAAAATCATTTGTATTCAAAGACAAAATTATGAGGATGAGATAGGGCCGAGGCAGGGTGATGTATGTTGTGGGTGGGGGATGGGGGTGGAGAGTGAGATGGACAGTTGTGAGAGTGAGGAGGAGACAATAAGACTTGTTTTCTCAAATTTCATCAGGAAAGTCATATTTCTTATTTCACGGAGTTTGTTTTCTTAAAGTAAATATTTTTTAAAAATTTTGACCAACCAAATACGAGAAAATAAAAAATATTTTTCAAAGTACACCTAAAAAATCCACTTATTTTTCGAGAAAACCTTTTCCTTCGGACCGAACACACCCTAAGTCTAAACTATCTTTCTAGTCTTGATTCATTTCTCCTTTTATCTTATTTCTACTACTTCTAGGTTATTTATATAATCCTAGATTTTTGAAAATGAGTCGAGCACAATCATGTCGTGCTTAGATACACTTCTTATCTGATTATGTCAGCTAATTAAAACTTTATAATTTAGACTAGGAATATAAAATAAGACAGGACTAGTTAACAAGGAGGGACTAAATTAATTAATGCATATAAAAAGCAAAGTACAACTGCAGAAGAAAAGGTAATCATATGACCTCATATTTTATTTATATAATATAACTATTTTAATGATTGTGTAATTTTGAAAGCAAGAGTTATTATATTTCAAATTTCAAACTGATTAAAAGTCTCCCCAAGTCTCCATCAATTGCTCAGTTGTTGGCACAAAATGACTAGTCTGAACGTTTTTTCTTTTCTTCTAACTAAGACAAGTCAATAGTATGTAAAATTGACTTGTCAAAATTGAAGCTTCCTCATCATTTTCATTCACATGCCTCCTCCTCCGACTGTCAACTAGTGACTCCCTTGACCTTTGCTTTCCTTGTAGTGTTCCAATTCCACACCTGGCTGCGCAGCCGCCGGTCATGGATGGATTCAAAATTTAACATTTATGAGTTCAACATACAAAATTTTTAATAAAATTGAACTTATTATATTTTAAAATTTAGAGTGCGAATTTAGAATATGAAGTTTATAAATTTTTATAATGATATCAAATTAATATATAAGATAATAATTGAATTTATTATTAAATATTTTAACACATATATAAATTCGATTAAAAATTATTGAATATTTGTGAACCCACCTATAACGTTGTGAATCCGCCGCTGATCGATGACCACTTCATCATGTTGTCTCACCAATTTCTGTATACACACTCTAGTTACTTAAATACCATTTGTCTGTATTCTAGTGAATTTTAAGTTAATACGTCCGGCAATGTAAAAATTGTTTTAAGTTTATTTTAGTTTGGCTGGATAGGAGCTAGCGGAGCGGAAAGGATTTCATTTTATTAAATAATTATATTTAATTATTTTATATATGTATATATATATAATAGATAATTAACTTTTAAAATTACGTCTCCACCATTTTCAAGTTACTATATCAACTTAATATGATAATACAAAATATCTATACACTCTGTCGCATGCATAAAACTTAAAACTCTATTCTAATTTGTTCGAGAGTTCGCGGCTACTTCGTCACACTTTCGGATCAATTTCTGCATTTCTGTTACTTATACCAATTGTCTATATTAGTAATAAATTGAAGTATTTCTAGGTCAACTTAACCCGACCATGAAAATTATGTGTTGTTCTAGTCAACTTAATAAGCTATATTCCAATTTGCTCCATTTTACAAAACAGACCATACCAACTATATAAAATAAAGAAAAGACATAAATTCGCATCAAATTTCATCAAGAAAGCTCTGAAAACTAAGCCATGTCCATACCACCAGGAGCATATCAAGAAGACTTACCGGCAGTTCCTCCATGGCTAAACAAAGGGGACAACGCCTGGCAAATGACCGCTGCGACCCTCGTTGGTCTGCAGAGCATGCCGGGCCTTGTCATCCTTTACGCCAGCATAGTCAAGAAAAAATGGGCGGTTAACTCTGCTTTCATGGCTCTTTACGCTTTCGCAGCTGTGCTCATCTGTTGGGTCCTAGTAGGTTATCGTATTGCCTTTGGCGATAAGCTTTTGCCCTTTTGGGCAAAAGGGGCCCCTGCTTTGGGTCAAAAGTACTTGACTGGACGAGCAAGAATGCCAGAGACGACACACTATCATAGCGATGGGACGACTATGGAATCTCCTATGCATGAGCCTTTTTATCCTATGGCTGCACATGTGTATTTTCATTTCACTTTTGCTGCTATTACTATGATTCTGTTGGCTGGTTCTGTTCTTGGTCGCATGAACATCAAGGCTTGGATGGCTTTTGTTCCTCTGTGGCTTATTTTCTGTTATACAGTTGGAGCTTTTAGCCTTTGGGGAGGTGGTTTTCTCTACCACTGGGGTGTTATCGATTATTCTGGTGGTTATGTTATTCATCTGTCTGCTGGAATATCTGGATTCACTGCTGCTTACTGGGTACCAACTAATTATCCTTTTTTCCCTTTTTTTTTATTTATATATATATAAAATTAATTCCTTCTATAAAACTCTGTTTTACTACGCCAAGTCACGTTCTTGAGAGAAACAGATCCATAATTTGAAATAGAGGTGTCAAATAGGCGGTATGAATTGAATTTGAGGGGTTAAAATAGATTGAGTTAATAAATGGTTTGGTTATTGACTAGTCCAAACTTGAACGGATTGGACGTGTTGAGCTGAGTTTGATTTTGCCTCATAATTTGAAGTCAATCAGTTTATTTGGACTGGGGATGATTTAGAGCTCGATTCAGGATTTAAAGTTGAAACAACTGATCCCATTGAAAATTTGAAATTTAATATTTTTTTGAAATTATGGGATTTTTTACTTATATATTTATGCTTCATATATATATATATATATATAAAGAAATGGTTGATTACACGCTCCATCTGCTACTGGTATGATCTATTACATGTGTATACACTTTTTAAAGAAGATATACTTATACATGGTTCGAGCTGAAAGTAGTGGATGCTTATCAACTTGAAATCTGCTTCTCCTCTTATTCTTGTTTCCTATATATGTTCCTCCAACATTCATATATGTGGAATAACGATCCTTATAGACGCGAGAAATTGCAATTATTGTTATTTCTCAACACTTGTGTATAGTACACTAATTGAGTTAATTGGATATCTTGATGGCAGGTTGGGCCAAGATTGAAGAGTGATAGGGAAAGGTTTCCACCAAACAATGTGTTGCTGATGCTTGCAGGAGCAGGGCTACTTTGGATGGGTTGGTCAGGTTTCAATGGAGGAGCCCCTAATGCTGCAAATGTAGCTGCTCCTTTGGCTGTGTTAAACACTAATATTTCTGCAGCTACAAGTCTTCTTGTTTGGACAACCCTTGATGTTTTCTACTTCGGCAAGCCATCCGTTATCGGAGCGATTCAGGGAATGATGACCGGCCTAGCTTGTGTAACTCCTGGAGCAGGTAGTTTCACTTCTTTATGATGCAGTTGCAAAAGAATTTCAGTTCAATGCATGACACTGGAAAAACATATTCACACAATCAGGTCGATTCAAAGATAATTATAAGTAAATTTGGATTATAAAATTAATTGGTAACCTTATGAAAATGAAAACTAACTAGACAGACTAGGTCAAGTTATGTTGCACTATGTCTTACTTTGTTGTGTAACTTAAATCCCACAAGAAAAAAACTTGCAATTGTCTCTTTTATTTATCGCTCGAATGGATCACCTATTGTCTAAAGTTCAAAAATATATTATTGATCCCTCTTTTATTGTCCATTATGTAAGGTTTATTGCTATTGACAACATGTAAAACACCTAGATTAGGACAACTTAGGAGTCAAATTCCATCAACAGTCGTGTGAAGTTACTTGAAAGATATTTTAAGAAAAATAAACAATAATGCCCTCTCTTATATAGGAGCTCTGAACATCTATTTTTGGTTGTTATTTGTCTGAAGAAATCCTTTTCGCTATGTAATATTCTTTGCATACTATTTTATGTGACAATGTTTAACTAGACAAGTAAATTTAAAAGAATTAAAGAAAACTTATGACTATGTGAGACAAAAGTATACAAAGATCAAGACTTTCTATTTAAATGATGGGTGGTGAGAGTTCCACGTAACTTTTTTAAAATCTTAATAACTCAGTGTCTCAGTTAATGACCATTTGAACTTTCATCAATCCGATGAAAGAGTTGTATTCTTATCTTGTAATTCCCTCCCCTTTTCTCCTTACCTACCTTCAATGTAATTTTCTTTTTTAAAAAAAAAACAAAAAAACATGCCTTTTGATTTTAAATGTCCGGTACTGAGGGAGGACCCAACAAATCATGTGATTAAAAATAAAATGAAAACATTAATATTAAATTATTTTTAAAAAAAAGAGAAGTATATTATATAAACTTGGTCTTATTTAACCATGACGTTCTTAATTAACTAATGTTGTTTATTGATGTAGGAGTGGTGCAAGCTTGGGCAGCCATAGTAATGGGAATGCTTTCAGGAAGCATTCCATGGTACTCCATGATGATCCTCCACAAAAAGTCCACTTTTCTACAGAAGGTACAATAATTGTACTTCAATAATATTCTATTTTTTTGTAAAGATTACTTGTCCTATATAGTATTTGGTTAATTGTTTTCATATATGGTTGTTGAAATTGAATAGTCTGTATGTCAAAATAAGTTGCTATAACCTATCCAATCTTTCCCCTCTCCCTACGGCTCTTAGCATGTCATACTCGAATGAAGGAGAAAAGTAGGTAAGCACTAAATAAGTTTCAACTAAAATGGCTTTTGTTTTTTTGTTGTTAGGTACACAAGCAAAATCTATAGTATAATGTTGACTGATCTCACATCGGTGGGTTAATCTTATTATACGATTTTAGGCAATGATGGTAAACTAACTTTTAGGATTGAGTTAAAAGGGCATGTTTTGTATAAAAGAAAATAAATAATGTTCTTGCTTATTTTATTATTCCAAAAATATTTATATATAATTTAGATAAATACTATAGGAGTGAGGTGGAATGTAGGGGGTTATGGGGATGGGGACTATGATTCTATGAACTTAAGAAGGGTAGGGGTGGCGTGCGATGTGATATGGGAATGAACCAATTAACGTAGAATGCCACTTATGAAACTTGGTTTTTCCTACTCACATTAGGAAAGTGACTTACTCTAAAACTGATTTCTTCATTTACTCGTTCCTAATAATAATAGGATTTAGCTCATATACACTGCAGGGTAAAGAATTGTTACACTATATATCAATGTATCTTTAAACTGTTTGTGGCAGGTTAACTGCCTTTTGTTAGTTGTTAATTCAACTTATTATGAACGGTTATCTATAGTTATATTTTTCAACGTAACATGATAGTGTACAAATTCTTTTAAAGTACGTACACCTATTTTGATAACTGAATTCCTTGTTGTATAATAAAAACAGGTGGATGATACACTGGCTGTGTTTCACACACATGCAGTGGCAGGACTTCTAGGGGGTTTATTAACTGGTCTTCTGGCAGAACCAACTCTCTGTAGTATTGTCCTTCCAGTCACCAACACAAAGGGTGGATTTTATGGTCGAAGTGGTGGAATTCTTTTCCTTAAGCAAATAGTTGCAGCTCTCTTCATCATCGGTTGGAACATAGTTGCAACGACGCTAATCCTACTTGCAATAAGGTTGTTTATCCCATTGAGAATGTCGGATGAGCAGCTAATGATTGGCGATGACGCGGTTCATGGAGAAGAAGCCTATGCCCTTTGGGGTGATGGTGAGAAATATGATCCCGCAAGACATGGTTGGCATGGCTCAACTTCCCCACCAGATACAACACAAACTGGTTTTGTCAATGGAGCTAGAGGAGTGACAATTAACTTATAACATGTTATATGGGTCAAGTTACACTGGCAAATATATAGTCTGTAAATTATACGTTCCTGCATTGACATTTCATCTGGTGCCCTGAGCCAATACATTTATTGGTTTACACTTTACAGGATTAGATTTGTACATTTTATAAGGTGCATATGGAAATTAGTGGAATTTTTAGAGAAGGCGTCTAGTTGTGAGGTGAGTGCAAGATATCCTGTAAATTCCCCCAGTTTGTACTCTATATATTTCATGAACTGATACAGTAAATTTTCTGTTTTATTATTCCCATTCTCTTAGCTATTATCATTCCGTTTGTCCCCCAAATTCTCAATTATCACATTTAGAAGGAGCTGAACTTTTGAGACAATTCAGCCATGAACGTGAAGCTTATCCTGTATATGGAAGTCTCTGCAAATGTTAAGGAAACCTAAACATTTGCAAGTATCATCGTGATACCATACCCGAATACTCATAAAATAACATACCTGAATAGGCGTAAATATTTGCAAGTGTTATATGTTCACTATTTTTTCTAAACAGCTGGCTAAGAAAACCAAAATAAAATATACACTGATCACATGCCCTATAAAACAGAATGTAAAACATTAAACTTCAGAGCTTATAGTCATTTTTCAGCAACTTTACTGGCCTTTGTTTCTATAACAAGCCTCAACTTACCTTGACCTCTGTTTTTTATTCCTGCCACTCTTTTTGTGCTGACCCAAAATTCTGAAAAGAAGTCTATCGACGAGCTCGTTGTAGTTTCGGCTAAGCAAAAGCAGCCAGGTTACGATGCCAAAAGACACTGAAGATCCCAAGGAAAAGCTTATTACATATTTCCCATCAACTGTTTCATGTTCAGAATGTCTGCTAGGGAATTGTGATGATCCTGTCGCTTTGGTGTTGCTGCACGTTTTCTTTAAAGGAAAATCGCACAGCCCTGTGTTCCCTTCAAATGAATCTACTGAGAATGTCTGAAGTTGGTTGCCTCTTGGAATCCTGCCCGAAAGTTGATTAAGAGATAGGTTCAAGAAAGAAAGGAAGGTGAGACTCGCAAGCTCGTCGGGAATTCTCCCACTTAGCTGGTTCGCTGAGAAATCTAAGGATTCAAGCTGAGTCAACTTTCCAAGGGCCTTTGGTATTCTTCCGGTCAAAGCATTGTGTGAGAAGTTAAGATGGTAAAGGGATTTAAGATTTCCCAATGTCTCAGGTATCTCCCCTTGAAAGTTGTTGCAAGAGAAATCAATGGATGTCAAAGCTACAAAAATTTTAACGATTTCCATCGAAAGACCTTTGAAAGTTAAAGTCATACTAACTTGATAGTATATGTTGCTATATTTAACATCTAAGTACTGGTGCTTTGGCTCTCGGTTGCTGCTGCTTCGCATCATGCCTTCCAAGTTCGAGAAGTATTGTGGTAGCAGAGCTCCGCTGAAATTATTGTAACCAAGATCCACAATTTGAAGCCGTGACCAGGTTTGATTAACATTAGGACACTGGAGATCCCCATGGAACTTATTCGACCTCAAGACTAGTACATGCAAATCGGAAAGTTTCTTCAACATGCATGGGAATTTATTTCTAATCTTGTTATTTCCAATATCCAAAACCTCCAGAAATGCACATCTTTGCAGGGATCCTGGAAACTTTCCTTCTAAGATATTGTTGCTGAGGTCTAAAGTTCTCAAATTACAATTCAGCGGAAATGTATCAGGAATAACGCCACTTAGTTTGTTTCTCCTTAAATTCAACACTACGAGACGGTCAGCCATTTGGAATAGACATGGAGGTATTTTGCTGTGTATGGAGTTGTTTGACATATCAAGAAATTGAAGCTGATCTAGATTGCAAATGGAAGAGGGTATTGATCCCGTAAGTTTATTATTGGCAAGTGAAAAGTAAGTAATACTACTTGTCCAGTTTGCAAAGCGATCTGTGTCAGCTGGTAGAAAGGGTGGATTGCCCTTGATCCTGTTGGAACTCAAGTCAATGACTCTAGGAGTGGTAGATATATGGTAAGGTTTTCCTACAGACTCCAAAAGATTGTGAGAAAGATTCAGATACCCAACGGTCCAAACCCAGCTGGGTATTTCCCCTTTAATTTTGTTGTCTGAAAGGTCTAACTCGAACAACAATGATTGGTTTTTGAGATCTGGAAACTCTTGCAACTGGCATGAAGCCAACCTCAGGTTGCTTATCGCAACTGGAAAGGGAAATGAGGTTGAATTATTTTCAATTCTCAAGTTGTTGTAAGAAAGGTCGAGGGTGGTTAGCCTAGGAAGTCCCTTTATCGCTTCCATATTTATGGTCCCACTGAAGGAGTTGGAAGAAAGTGAGAGTTGGGAAAGCCTTTTAAGCTTAAAAATAGACTGCGGAATTGATCCATTCAGATGATTATTACTCAAATCAAGTCTATCAAGAACGGAGGAGGATGCATTCGGAAATTCATGGACTTCTCCGCTTAGATGACTGTTCTGAACACTAAGGAACTGCAATAAGGGGAGGGAAAGGAGAACTGCTAATTGAGTTTGAGCAGAAGAAAGTGGACCATTGTTATTAGAAAGGTTGATGTGATTGAGCTTCTTTGCCTTATGAAAGAGTGGGATTGAGCCGGTAAAGCTGTTTAATGACAAGTCTAGATGAACTAGGTCCCTGAGATTTCCCATTTTTGATGGAATATGTCCACTGAAGTTGCAACTTCTTAAAACAAGCCGGGTCAAATTCTGAAGGTTACCAATTGAATCTGGAAGCCAACCGGTGAATTTCGTGTAGCTAAGCACTACCTCCCTTAATGCACTTTTCTGTGGAAATTCAGGTAAAGTGCCAACAAGGTTTTCATTGTATGACAAATCAAGCTCCTGAAGAGTTTGTACCTGAAAGATTTTACTAGGAAATGAACCATGCAAATTGCAGCTTAGGAGACTCAGGGTAGTTAGTTTTGTAAAATTTGCTAGAAGTTCAAGATCAATAGTGGACATATCGTTATGATCCAGACGAATGACTTCAAGGAAACCGAGATTTAGAAGGACGGGAGCAAGAGGACCTGAAATGCCACAGCGTGTCATGCTTAACACTCTCAACTGAGGTAGAGATGAAGACAGAGCCCAGCACCACTCACTTCCATTCAAGTAAATATTTACGTCATCAAGATAAAGTTCTTCAAGATTTGTCAGGTACCCGACCATTGTTTTCAGATCTGGGCTCTCAAGCTTTAAGAAATAGTTATAAGAAAGGTCAAGAGAGACTAATTGTGTCAATCTTGACAACTCCATTGGAATCTGCCCATCAAAACCAGCATATGACAAATTCAGGTACGTCAAGTTTTTGAGCTTATAAATTTCTGTTGGTATTTGAACAGCATCTAAGCGATTATACGCCAAATTCAGCTTCTCAAGATACTGAAGATTGAATAGACTGGTTGAATTATCAACTCCGCTTGAAATTGTTTCGTTGTCCAGTTCCAGAACAAGTACATGACCTTCCTGATCACAACTTACACCTGGCCACCGGCAACAGTCAGTGTTTTGATCCCATCTGACCAGTTTGGTTGACATAAAAGAATCGAACGTAAGGCCTTTCTTGAGTTTAAGCAACAACGCGTTTTGATCGCCCAAACAATGACCATACACTGGAGAAGTATTAGAACTAGTAGGAAACACCACTAGCGCAGTGATGAAAGAAAGTTGTAGGAGTGATATTTTCATAGTGAGGCAATATTATGAATTGCAGTAGTAATGAAATTGATGATGAATTTCATATATACAAATGGAAACAGGGGGAAACAGATAATCTTGGCCGGCACTCACAAAGAAATATGAAGCAAAGACAAGAAATGAGCAACTAAGTTCAATGGATTGCTCCAAATTTGATTTTTGAAAAAGTCAAGACAGCATCACTGTTTTGTCTAATGAGGTCCTACTCAGATGTTTTAAAATCCAAATAAAGTTGATGTTTCTGTCTTTTGTTTTATGCATGAGAAGGCTATTCTTTGTTTCTCTCTGTAGTTTTCTGTTGAATTGGGAAGATCTGATCATCTGAAAACTTCCCCTAATTTACTTTGTCTGAGATATTTACACATCTTGAGCTTGTAATTGACAATGACACATTAAATTTTTACCAGAGCATAAGCTGGTGCCTTGCAATGCTTTCTTAAATTCAATAAGATGTAAGCTAAGTTCCAAGGGTTACAACCAAAAGAACATCTATTTAAACTTGTTTCAAGACTGCTATGTTTAATCCGATTTTCTCTCATCACGCAAAAACAAGTGCAAGATATAATATAAATATCCTTAAATCCACCCCAGTTATTGTGAATTATGCCTTCATATGTTGCTGGGACTCTTCAAAAATATTTCCGGGTGTGTGTTGGATCCACCAGAAGTAATGCATTTTTGGAGAGTCTGAGCAACATAGAATTGCCTTCTCATAGGATATTTCATGATTTGAATGCAATGAATTTTCTGTTTAACATGCCCATTCCCTTAGCTATTATCATTCCTTTATTTTTCTACCAAATTCTCAATCATCACATTAGAAGGAGCTGAACTCTTGAGACAAAACAGTGAAATATTGAAAACCATTAGACTCCTTTGATATATAAGAATACATTTGCAGAGTCACCCATATTTAATACGGATAAAATATGAGTTACCCAATGGATAACATTATTCATATTATCTAAAGCTACTTCAAAGATGTTGGCTTCATGAACTACTTAGTAATGCTTTCAAGAAACAAGTTGCTCAATTTTGTATTCATTATAGATAATAATATATGTTGTGCACCCCGTAGGTTTTATCCTTTTAAACATTAAATTCCCCCATATTTTAAATGGATAATATGAGTTGACTCATATTTAGCCCAATGAATATCTTGGCCAAAAAGGTTGCTGAGCACTAGAATTTCTTTAGTTTGTTATCTGACTCATAAACAATACTAATTTATGAGTCATAAAACCTCATAACTTCTCAGTGATCTGATTAAGTGATGTAAATTACTACTTCATATGTATCTGAGCTTTTAACTAGTCCAGGTTGCTTTGCTAATTCATTTTTTCAATAACAAAACTTTCAGCAAGTGTTTCTTGTTCACTGTTCTTTTTATGAACAACTAACTAACAAAACTAGAATAAAGTAAAAGAGCTGGAGTGATTTTATTTAGTGAAGACCGTGATCATCCCAATCCTCTGAAATTATTCCTTAAATTTAAAGTTCGAACACCCATTCCTTAAACATTAAATAGGCACTAATTCCCCATAGAGAAAACAAAGAAAACACAAAGTGAACAGATATAATATTATGAGCTCCTTCATAACACATGCAGGCTTATCCTATAATGTAAAAGATCCAACTTCAAAGCTTATAGTCATACTGCAACAACTTTCATCTATATGTTGCTTGGACTCTCTGAGAAAAGTCGATAAATCCTGCAAAAGTAGTATATTTTTGGAGGATTTGACACTGTTGCGATAACAATTTGGAGAGTCCATGCAACAGACTTTCATGGCCTTTTATACTCTAGAACAAACTTAACACCTTGAACTCCTTGGGTTTTTATTCCTACCATTTTTTTTAGTCTGTGCTGATCCAAAATTCTGAAAAGAAGTCTATCAACGAGCTCATTGTATCTTCGAACGATTTGGCATCACTGAACAGTATTTTAAACGGAAAATCACATACGCTGTGTTCCTTTCAAAGGAATATGCTGAGAACATCTGAAGTTCGTTATGTGAAAAATATTAAAGTTGATTTTTTGGATATCATAGATTTTCTAGTAAAGTTTCCACAATAAGTTAGTATAGTATCTAGGTAATTATCTTAAAGAAATATCTACATATTCTATAGTAGAGATAAAGTTACTGGAATTTACTTGCAGATATGTATCTAGAAGAATATCTAGAACAATCTGTAGACAAGTATAAATAGGGATGGTCTTGTACATTTGTAATCAACCCAACCAAAATACAAAAAACCAAATCAAGACAATTCAAGAGAAGCCTTCTTCCGTAACAAAGTTCTCCTATCCAAAATTCTTTCTTCTCGTTTTATAAGCTCTCTTCTTTAGTTGAATCTTCCTATTATGGTTAACGATCCTGAACTAACAAAAGGTTTTCTCGATTTATACTTTCTTCTGCTACTTTCTATAGGTTGCCTCTCGGAATCCTACCAGAAGAAAGTTAATTAAAAGATAGTTTCAAGAAAGCAAGAAATGTGAGACTCGTATTCTGGTAGCAGATCTCAGTTGAAATTAATTGTTGGAAGCAAATTTGATTAGCTATAAGGCATTTGAGATTCCCATGGAGCATGTCTGCAACATACATGGGAATGTATCTTGAATCTTATTAGTGCCATGTGTCAAAAAGTGCACATCTCTCCAAGAACTTTTCCTTCCAAGAGATTGCTGTTGAGGGCTAAAACTTGCAAAATGCAATATATTCAGCTGAAATACATCAGGTTTTAGGCCACTTAGTTTATTTTGGAAAGTATTTTTCTGTTGATGGCATTATTTGACATATCAAGCAACTGGAGCTGATCTATTCATAATATATTCTGCATTATTTACTCGAGACATGTCTTTATGAGCCAATGCTAGAGAGTTCCAAATTTCTTTGGCTCTAGTGCGTACTGAGATTTTATTGTACTTGTCAATTTCTACACTAAAATATAAAATTTTGATTGCTTTTGCATTTTTTTCCTTCATCCTAAAATCTGCAGCATCAAATTCCTCTTCAATTGTTGGTCCTCTTGTGCTATCAGATTTGGTCTCGGTGGAAATTAACGGTCCTCTCATTGTGATTTGCAAAATCTGATACTCCTTAGATTAAAGATAAATTCCTATGATTCTTTCACATACTATAATGTTGACCATTAAATAGAGGAGGTTTGACGCTTGAATGAGCCTCTGATAGTGTTAGTTCTAAAGTTATTGGGTTGGGGGGGAGGAGGGGCGTCTCCAACAATTTTCACCTAACTTAAATTTTAACAAAGTTTTCTACCAATATGGAACAGTGATAGGCTCTGCTCCACGAAGTGTTTAAACATAGTTTTCTGGACTGATAAAATAGCAAAGAAAGGAAACATTGCACAAGATATTTATACATGATCATTCAGGATCGAATGAATGTAAAAACCACAATTTACACCCCCGTAGGATTCCAACTCAAATTCATAAAATATCGAGCCAAAATAGACTATCCCTACTGAAACACAACAGGGGAGCGAATCGTATGTATAGTTTTAGAATATCAGTATACTTGTGGTCGACTATTGACAACAACCAGTCAACTACATTGCAGATTAGAAGAGCAAATAGAGAACAGATAATTAATAAGGTAAAGAAAGTAAAACATAAATGACATGAGTGTTTTATACTGGTTTGAATTACCAATATGGTTCCTAGTCCAGTTCCCTTGGGTTACAAGGGTTCCTTTAGAGTCCTGAATGTGTCTTGAGTACACAAATGATGTTGATATGCTACAAGGAGTTCCTTGATCTGTACAAGTTCCAATTTACAGTTGGTCACAACCTCTATTCGTATAACTTCCTATTCTCTCTTTTTCTTTTCTTTTCTTTGCACTAGTAACTTATAAAGAGTACAGTGTGTTTACAAGATGAAAGAGTAACTAGTGTTTTTGCTCAAGTAAAATTGTACGACTTTCTTCATTCAACTCCATCTTCTTATATAGAGTGTCTTGATTGTTGCTGGTGCTTGAGTTGATGTTGATGATCAACTCCTTTGATCTTTTTTAGGTTGCTCTAAGGTAACCCAAAGGGATGTGCCTTCAATCAAGGTGAATAGATTTTTCCTTGATTGAGATTTTCTTGATTGCATTTTTATCTTGTCTTTATGGTTTCTTCTTTTAATCGCGCCTGCTAATTCTCTTCCATATGAGGGTTTGATCTGGTCTCTTGACTACCAATCACAATGATGTGTGAATAGCAATCTTCTATGACTACTTTTTCTTCCCACGTTAGTTTATCTGCTCCCATATGAGGGTTGAATCTACAATATTTGTTTCCATACATAGTGATGTATGATTAACAATCTTCTCAGGATTTCAATACAGGTCTTCAGTTGATGAAATTTTCCTCATTGATTCTTGCAATCAATTGATTTCATTGGATATGCTTCTCGCTTGATTTTTTCCATTTTCTTCTGCGAGTGTTTTCATTTTTGTCTATATGAATAATTCAAGTAACACTAAAATTAGACTAACAATCGTCCCTTTTTTATGATAACAATTAATAAAGGTGTAGTGGTCATTTTACTTCTCTAAAATTTGTTGATCCCCCAACCCCCCCCCCCCCACCCCACCCACCCCCAACCCCCGAGTGTATGGCTGACTGAAGTGAGTAGCAGACAATAGTTGACTCCCCCTTTCTTGTATCAACAATTGAGTCCCCTTTACTTGCACACTTGTATTGATTGTAATAAGAAAGAGCAAAAAACTATACCTACATGATCACTATCTTGTTTCCCCCCTTTGACATTATTAAAAAGAAATAATAACACATAACAAGCTAGATAAAGAAAGAAATAAAGAGTTAAAACAACCGCCCAAAAGATGTAATAGGAAATAACCAATCCACAACACCACAAGTTTAACATGATAGTTCAGTAAAACAGATAGACAAAAAAAACAACTGAAGAGTTAAAAAGAAATAGGAGCAATTAGGAATAGAGTCTAGTGCTTGGTGAGAAAGTGTTTAAGAACTCTTTCAGAGAATTAATGGTAGGATTTCTCAACATTTTTGGAGAGAGTGGAGTAAGAGTTTTGAACAGCAACGGCAAGCTCCATACTAGAAGTTCCAGTCCCTTGAACAATAGAGTCGACTTTCTGAAGCAGCTTGTTCATAGACTTGACTCCTTCACACTGAATGATGTCAACAGATTTCTTCAATTTACCAATATCAGTGATGGTTCCTTTTGAGAGAGTGATCACTGTATCCAGGGACTCCTGAACCTTTTGTAAGCCATCTTCTACTGCAACTAAGCTGTGTTTTATTTCCACTACTTCCTTCATCAAATCAGTGACAAAAGTTTCTGGGCCTTTTTCTTTAGCTACTGGCTCTTTCTTTGCTTTTGAAATGATCTTCTTTGACCACTTTCCATCAACAAGTAAATATCCCATTCTAGCAAAAGCTGGTGTGTCATAGGTTGAGTTGATTTTCTTGGCCTTCTGGTCAGAAAGATCTACACATGAGGCTTTTAAGATGCGGGAGATCAGCATGCCATAGGGAAGACTAGTCGTTGCACAAGAGTCTTCAACACGTTCAACCATGTAACCTAGGATCCATTCTACCCAATTCAACCTATGCTTCTTGAGTAGGCAATATAGAACAAAAATATCCCTGTCTGAGATAGTACTGAGAGAGTATTTTCGAGGAAGAAGAGTAGTAGCAATGATGTAGGCTAAAATCCTATTTTCAAAACACAGAGTAGACAGACTAAAATTCAGAATATTTGATCCAAGTTCAGCAACAAACAATTTTGCTTCATCAAGAGTTACTTCAAAGTCATTAGGCCAACCATTATTCATAAAAGGAATATTTCCCGAGAACTTCATACCAAAAAGATTTTCAAAGAGATAGTCGTTAAGGACGATTCGATTACCTAGAACCAAGGTTTCTAAGTCACCGCCATCTTTAGAAACCCTAAGATTAGCATAAAACATTCTCACCGGTTCTTCAAATATCTCGTTATAGCAAAGTTGAAATAACCGAGACAGTTCCTGGGCTTTGAAAAAGGAACTTATAAAGCAATGAGATTCCTCCAGTTGTTCCAGATTAATAACTCTTCCTGAAGCAATGGGTCTGATTTTAAAAGCAGAGAACTTCACCATTTCAGCAGATCCCCAAAAAAATTGCATGTCTTTAGGCTTAGAATCTTCTGATTCTACTGACTTGATCTTTTTGCTTGCGTGTCCCTTAAAGAAATTAGAGAAAACCTTGGTTTTAGAAGTAGCTTTTGAGGATTCGATTTGCTCATCCTCGGAGGTATCAGAGAGGATGTCGATCGGAGAATCTATATCAATGGGGTTTTGTAACCTTTTTGACCGACGAATGAGACTAACAGGAAATTTGTCTTTCTCCATAGAGATTTTATAAAAGAGATTTGTGATAAAAGGAGAAAGAAAAAAGTATGCGAGGAGAAAGGAAAGGGACGATAAAGATGGATGAAAAGGATAATGAGAATATAAGGAGGTGAGAGAGGGAGATGAAGGGATTGGATGAGAAAATAAAAGAGGAAAAAGATCCGGTCAAGTATTATACAGTCAAGTAATATTCAATGGTACTCTAGATTCTTGTCAAATGTCTTATAAAATAATTTATAGTTAAGATCAATTTAAATTTACATACTCATCAAAAGAATAAAAAAAAATGACAAAATAAACTAACGGGACCGTTTACCTAGAAATAATTCAAGTTTTTTTTTTTTAAAGATATATTTTCTTATGTTTAAACTGAAAATTAGGAAAAATGCATCATTGTACTTGAGAATCTTTTATCATATTCATAAAAAATTTCAGTGGATGGTCTTTCCTTAAATTTTTGAAAATAAATTTTACAATAACACATTATAATACAAAATATGTACTCATCTTTACTCTGCAGTTGATGTCAGATATTGTCAAATTTCTATAAAGATATTTTACTCAATCAATATAAATATACCTCATTTAAAGAAAGAAATATAATAATGAATTCCCCCATTAAAAAATGTATTCAATGCTATTTTTTTATAACTCAATTTAGTAATACGATACTTTTCCATTGACTGACGAGTAATAATAATATGAGCTTTAGTAATATGTCTAATTTTCAGTTTAAACATAAGAAAGTATATCTTTTATAAAAGGAAAGAAACTTGAGTTATTTTTAGGTTAACGACACTGTTAGTTTATTTTGTCAATTTTTTATTCTTTTATGAATATATAAATTTAAATGGATCTCAATCATAAAGTATTTTATAGTACACCTGGCATGAATCTAGAGGACCGTTGAATATTACTTGACTGGATCTTTTCCAATAAAAGAATGTGAATTAAAGTGAGAAAACTTATCAGACATGAAAGTACAATCTAATAAAGGCAACCGTCAGATTTTTTTTAAAAAATAATCTAAACATATATATAAAATAATAAATGAACAATAAAAATTAATTATTTTGAAAAGGGATGACCCCTAGGCTATTTCGAAAAGAGGTTTTGTAAAAATATCTACCAATTGATTTTCAGAATGAATAAATTATAAAAATAAATCACCATTTTCAACTTTTTTTAAAATTAAATGGCCATAGATGGCCTTATTCTATATCAACAAAAAAAGAGGTCCAGTACAAACTAAAAAAATCAGGCCAGCTCCAAAAAATTCGGCTAAAAAAGAACAAAATAGAAATAAAACAAAAAAGGAAATAAAAGACTGAAAAGAAAGAAAAGAAAATTAGGAATATCTGACAATGTCTAAAAGTTTTCGCTCATCTTCTCCACTGATACTGAGCCTCCATTGGATTTTAGAATCTCTTAATCTTCTTCAATACTGTCGGTATGTTCTCCTTGTCCGCTACTCCAGGACTCCTCCTTGTCTTAAGAAGGTTATTCTACACATCACAGCCTTGGGGAGATGCATTTTAAAAATCTCAAAGTCTCATAGGTGTGATGCCATCTTATTTCTAGATCTGCTATGACTCTCCGAAAAACCTCCCTCGATTTAGGTAAGCCAAGTTTAAGCTCGAAATTTGCTACTATAAAAAAATCTCATTAACTCCTCTATTATGTTTCTTCTAACAGATTGAGCTATAAATTGATACCACACCTCAGGTTGAAAGACAATAGAGGGATTAATCATCTGAAGCAAGTTGTATAGGAGATTGATTGTCTATAAGATCTCTTCCCCCTGTTTCTGATTATATGTTTTTCTTTTGTTGAAATGTCTGTGATTTATTTATTGTTGATTTGGATCCTTTTCCTTCAAGTTTTTAATTCAAAGATTTGGGATTAACTGTTTATCTATTCTGAGAAGTGTGTTTGCCTGTGTTGGTAATTCCTTTATGTGTTTAAATTCAATTGTACATGCAAAATTAAAAACTATGTTAGCAAAAAAATTCCTCGCTTTATTCCCTTCTCGCATCACATGTGCTAGCTGATGTTCTCTGTTTGATCTCAATTGGTTTCTTCTCTGAATTTCACTGCCTATACTCCATGGAATCTCCCCATTTGCCTTCTATCACCCTCAACAATACCATTGAGTTAGTTTCAATAACGAGAGGGAATTTGTCCTTTTCACAGCAGTATTCTAGCCCTTCTTTTAGTGTCCTTGCCTCTGCTACCAGATTAGTTGTATCTTGTATATGGTTAGCTCTAGCATAGATGAAATCCCCCAAATCATCTCTAATGAAAAAAGCAGTGGAGCTTGGTCCTAGATTCCCTTTAGATGCTCCATCTGAACTACATTTATACCAGCTTTCAGGTGGTCTGCTCCATGATATTTTCTCCACAATTACTCTTGAACTGTTTCCTCAAAAAATTGCACGATTTGTGCCCAATTTTTTGGGAAATCAACTATCCAAGGATAATTTGTCTTAGCCAACATATGGAGCTGCCAGCTAATTTCATAAATCACCTTACCTCTTGACATTACTCCTCCGTGTACCCTTGCGTTTCTCCATTTCTGTATTTGCCATAATATTATTGTTGGGGCAGCTTGAAAAAGATGTTTCAACTTCACTACATATTATGTTTCCTACCATTTGGATATAACTTGATTAACCTGTATGAAAGGATCAATAATTCCTGTTGCAGAAGCAAAATTTCTTCATATATCAATAGCAAACTGACATATTAGGAAAAGATGTAACATTGTTTCTTCTTGGGGTTGGTCACAGGACCTGCATCTAGACATTATAGGAATGCTCCCTCTAGCAATCACTTCATCCACAGGTAGTTTTTGTTTCCACAATCTCCATGGGAAAAAAATTTTTAAAAGGCCATCCCTTTGACCACATCTTCTGATAACCATTTTGCGCCTGCTCTCTTTGTTTGACAATCTCTCAAGCGCTCTTCACTGTAAATTTTTCATTACTGGTAGGCATCCACCAAGGATAATCCCATGTGTCTTGTTTCACTAATATTTACCTCTTCACATACAAAATCTGCAAAATCATGTGGTAAGTGTGGATAGATTAGTTGTTGCTTCCACTTGCCATTATCAATGAAAAAACTCAGGTTTTCTATCCTCCAATCAAAATAGAAATATGCTGGCAGAGCTTGATATAATGGACCATAACTAGTCCAATTCTCAAACCATATGTTGGAGAAACCAGTGTTTGGTTCCCACCATATTTCTCTATCTATAACATCTCTTGCCTCTAACATGTTCTTCCAAAAATGTGAAGCTCCCTTCCATACTACTATAACTGAAATATGTCTTCTACAGTACCTATTTCACATTAAATTTGTCCATAGAGTCTTGAAAGTTCTAAATCTCCACCATAATTTTGCAAACATGGTCTTTGAAACATCAAAAAGTGATCTGAAGCCTGGACCTCCCTCTTCTTTTGGGTAGCACAAGTTTTTTCAAGTAGTTCACTGTCTATTCTTTCTTCTTTAGTACTCCTGAAGAATCTACTAAAACTTTGCGCAACTCATTTATGATGTATCTGGTGGGGCCTAATGAAGATAATAAGTAAAGTGGTGCGCTTTGAAGGACATTGTTTATCATCACTGCTTTTCCCTTATAGGACAACAACCTCTCCTTCCAATTTCGTGACTTGCCCTTTACCTTCTTTATTAAATCATTGTAGAATACCTTCTTCCTACAATGGAAAATAGGACAACCCAAGTATTTTATTGGAAAATCATCTTTGACAAAACTAGTTACCTCTTTCATATTCTGAACCAGATTAGCATCTACTTTCTTGAACATGTAAAATGAGCTTTTCTCCTTGTTGATTAGCTGACCTGACACTTTCTCATATTCCTACAAAGTGCTCATTATTAGTTCAAGAGATTTCCTGTCTGCTAAGGTAAATACAATTGTATCATTTGCATAAGCCAAATGATTAAGTTTGGCACTCTATCTTAGCATCCCATATCCTTGATAAATCTCATTCTCAAATAAAGAGTTTAAGGCTCTTGATAACACCTCAGCAGCAATGATAAATAAAGCTAGCGATAAAGGATCTCCCTGCATTATCCCCTGGTAGAGTGGAAGAAACTATAACTTTGCCCATTTAGCAATATTGATTACCAATTATTGGTAATCAACCTCCAAATCAAATACATAAAGGGTTCTTTGAAATCCATTTTTTTGATCATCTTTGTCAAGTACAACCAAGAGACCCTATCATAGGCCTTTGTCATGTCTTGTTTGATCACTACATTTGCTGAATTTCCTCCCTTCCTGATGTCTTCACAATTTCCTAAGTTAATAGAATATTTTCAATAATACACCTTCCCTTCACAAAACCAAATTGTTTTGGTGAAATGATCCTAGCAAAAAGATTTTTCAGCCTTCCATAAATCACCTTGGAGATTACATTGTTGATGAAATTACTCAAACTAATTGGCCTAAGATCAGAATTTTGTCAATCAGGGTGAAGTTCCCAGAACTAAAGGATCAAGTAGTGTACGATCTCGAATTGAGATGAATTAAGAATTGGGCGGGCCCAGGCATATGTCAGCCGCAGCGGACTATTCTCCACCATAGCAGAACTGTTGCGGCGGGTGACGCAGACCAGAACTCCACAATCATGTCCCAGTTAGGATTTAAAAATCTATTCTCTTAAAAGGGGTCAAAATAAAAATGCCCAAAATGGGAGGAAGACTTTTTGGAACAAGAAGAGAAACTAGGAGGATAGAGGAGGCAAGAATTCACCCTCGTAGCTATGACTCTCTGCAAGAACACAGGACTTAGTGAAAACATGCAACTAGGGAACGTCTTGATGATAGCTTGGCGCCCAGTTAGGCTATGACTTATTCACCTTATGTTAGACTTTGATTTTTGTGAACATGTATGTGCATATACTTGATTGCTATCGATGATGTAGGGGGAACTGTCGAAGTTAGTTAACCTAGTATAATGGGAAATAGTAAGCTTAGAGTAGTGGAAGAAAAAAGGGAAGAGATGATGATATCTCCATGTATAAAATCTAGTAGGTTGTAGTCGTAAAAGAATAAAGCTTGATTTATGTGCTTAGAGGAGTTAGGCTTCTTATAATGGTCCGTATGCAGGACAAACGATAAGGTGTTGATTTGGCTTATGGGGATTAGTCGTGGTGATGATTTCCCTGTTAAAACTCAATTGCTGGAATGAAATTTAATATGATGATTGCCCTGTTAAAATTCAAATGATGGAATAAAACTTGATATGATGATGCCACTGAATTGACATGTAACTGTGTTGAACTGCTAAGTATGTTCATTTGTATTGTTATTGAGGTAAATGAAGAATTGTGGAAAGATTCGAGTGGGGGAGGTTTATGAAGAAATAATTTGTGGGGAAACATGGAGAAGAGCCGGTCGAGGTACTAGTTGAACAGTACCACTGTAGCGGGCGGGAAACAGCTGCAGTGAGACCGTTGTGGTGACAGTAATGCCACTGCAGCGGCACCCAATCTCGCGAGCGCAACAAGTTGCACTTCCTTGTGAAGTTCTAGATATAATCGATAGGAATACTAGCGGGGTAAGAATCAATCTCAGAATTAAGAATTTCGTTATAATTGCTATTATATAACTCTGGTTGTGTGTATGAATTGTTGATTGTTGTACTATGATGTGTGATTCTTGTTTGATTGTGTGTTTAATTGATGTTTCAAACAGTGATATGTCTCGTCTGAAATGATCCATGGAACCTGTGATAACCGAGCAAGTGAAGAAAGAGGTACGCCCCAATTAGAAGGAAAATTATTGACATGCTGAGTAAGAGGCATAGGGCTGAGATGAGACTTGAATGAACAAATTGTATGATCAAGTTGGGAGTAAGGGCTTGGATATGAGTGGCTCGTGCCCGAGAGAAGCATCCGGGTGAGCGGCAAGAGAAAGTATAGAGACAGGTATTGTTAAAGACCATACAGCTGAGTGTCCGAACTTGAGTACACAGACAAGTATGATAAAAGTCTCACATGGATGGGTGTACAGTACATGGATTTCACGACTAGAAGAGCAAACATAAGACCCTTTGGCATTTGTGTATAATAGTGTGACGGAGGCGTGTGCCCGGCACATCACCGATGGTATCATTATAAAATAGAAATTGTACAGGTATGACATGATGTACATACGCTGACGATGACAGTGACAAAATGTACAGGTATACGAGTGTGAAACGAGATGCATCGACATGAATTCGGATACAATATGAGAGGCACAGTTGAGGTAAAATATGTGGTAACACGGTACAGGTATGGTACTTCAAGGTGTGATTTGGTGTGAAGACGAGTATATAATTTGTGATCAAATTGGGGTGGACTGACCTCCATATTTGTGGTTTGTGGCTTCCTTGTGAATATTTGAGTTATTTATGTGTTTTGTGGCTTAAGGTTAGAGTTTTGTGATATTGTGAATGAAGAATGGTGCCATGGCGAGTGTAATTGTAAATAATGATTGATGGGTAAGTGGTTGGGTTAACTTGATCGTTAGTATCCTAACCTAAGGGAAATATAGTTAAAACTCCATAGGTGAATAAAGGGTCTAATTAAGAATAAAAATGGATTGACCCAGGATATTGAGTGAGTAAAATGAATAGACTTGTGTTAATGGATTCGTGACGGAAAAGCAAGGATGTAGATGAAGAGGAAACAGACTACTGCCCGACTAGGCAGTGCTACAGCGAGTCGATCTTTGCTGCCGCGAGACCGCTGAAGCGGTTGAGACTACCGCTGCGGCGGCATGAAGGGAACAGATTAGAAGTAAAACGCAAGGGCTAATTGATTGGGTGATTGTGGGTAAATTAATGAATTGGAATTATGAATGATCTAGCCAGGAAAATTACTAGTTTTCTACGATTCATAACTAGTCCAAAGTTCTGCATGTTGTTGCTTATGTCTAATATATGCATCATAACATAAATTGCATTGCTCTGACGAAAAAACTTTGATTGCGCAAATCTGTAATAAAAATAATCAGTTGTCATACGGAAGCTAACATTATTTCATAACTGAAAAATGATAAGCATAATTGTCATCCCAATCCTCTGAAAATAATTCCTCATATTCAAATTTCAAAGAGTTCCCTAAAAACATTCTATAGGAACTAATTTCACACACGCGAAATATTAAGGAACACCACCAAAATGAACATTTTTATTATGAACAGAATGTGTTTATAGTAATACTGCAGCGACTTCCATGGCCCTGTGTACTCTACAACTAACTTTAACTTACCTTGACCTCCTTTGGATTTTATTCCTGCCACTCTTTTTGTGCTGACCCAAAATTCTGAAAAGAAGTTTATCAACGAGCTCATTGTATCTTCGGCTATGCAAAAGCAGCCATATTACAATGCCAAAAGCCACAGAACATCCCAAGGCAAAACTTACATATTTCCCATCAATTTCATGTTCAAAATGGCTGATAGGTTGTGACGATCCATTCACTTGGGTGTCACCACACGTTTTCTTTAAGGGTAAATCGCACAATCTCCATCTCCCGACCTTTAAGAGTTAAAGTCACTCTATTTTGATAGTACATGCCATAGCCCATGAATTCAACTTGCAAGTACTAGTGTCGTGGCTCTGGATTTCTGCTCTTCATCATACCTTCCCAGCTTGAGAAGTACTGTGGTAGCAGTGCTCCCCTGAAATTGTTGGAAGCAATATCTACAATTTGAAGCTTTGGCCATGTTTGATTAGCTATATGACACTGGAGATCTCCATAGAACTTGTTCGACCTTAGGAGTAGGACGTGCAAACTGGGTAATTTTTTCAGCATACATGGGAATGTATCTCCAATCTTGTTGCTTCCAATGTCCAAAACCTCCAGAAATTCATATCTTTCCAGGGATCTTGGAACCTTCATTCTAAGGTATTACTGTAGAGGTCTAAAGTTTTCAAACTGCAGTTCAACGAAAAGGTATCAAGAATTATGCCACTTAGTCTGTTTCTCCCTAGATTCAGCACTAAGAGGTAGTCAAACATTTGAAATGGACATGGAGGTAATTTGCTGTTTATGGCATTGTTTGACATATCAAGAAATTGAAGCTCACCTAGATTGCAAATGGAAGAGGGTATTGATCCTGTAAGTTTATTATTGGCAAGTGAAAAGTAGGTAAGGGAAGTAGGTAGAATGGGTACATCGCCCTTGATCCTCTGTTGTTATGCAAGTCAATGACCCTCCAATAATCTGAAGATATGTAATAAGGTTCTTCCATAGACTCTAGGAAATTGCAAGAAAGATTCAGATAACTTGAACCAATACTCCAAATCCAGCTTGGTACTTGTCCTGAAATATTGTTGTATGAAAGGTCTAACACATCCATGCTTGACTGGTTTCTAAGATCCGGAAACTCTTGCAACTGACATGATGCCAACCTCAATTCACTCATTTGGGGAAAGGGAAATGAGGTCGAATTACTACCCTGTATATCAATTCTCAAATTGTTGTAAGAAAGGTCGAGGGTTGTTAACCTTGGAAGCCCCTTTATCGCTTCGATATTAATGGTCCCACTGAACAAGTTGGAAAAAAGTATTAATTCTGAAAGCCATTTGAGTTCAAAGATAGATCGTGGGATCGATCCATTTAGCTGGTTATTGCTCAAATCAAGTTTATGCAAAAAAGAGGAGGATGCGTGTCACACCCCACCTTGGGGGGTATGACGGGCACCTGGTGCCTGCTAGATTCTAGACTACTAAATGGTCCAGCCTGAGCACATCTGGTGCTTTGGCTGGCTTTGGCTCTATTTCAAGAAATAAATTGGCTATATAACGGCTGTAAATACAGCCTCCGGCCAACTGGCCTGTAGCCATCTGTACCTGCAACAACAGCTAACCAGAAACAGACTTATAACAAGGAACCTATGCGGGCCGACAAGGCCACCATGCTGTCTAGTTATCTGTAACTCAACACAAGACTGCTGTAAAACTACGTGACCGGCAAGGTCACCACTACTGTCAAATTAAGGCCCCACACGGCCAACATAAACTGAAATACTAAACAGCTACAGCAGACCGCACGGCCTCACACGACCGGCTCAACTAACCACAGGGAATATATACAGATTGCAAGCCTCTATGAATACTGTAAAAAATTAATAGAAATGATCGGGACAAGGCCCCGACCTACCCATACTGCACAACAAAAGAAAAGGAGCTACACCTCTAGGAATCAGACTCCGGGTGACAGGAGCTGATGACTCACTGGCTGGCTGAAATCACGAGGGATCGGCTCCTCGTCCGTGAGTACCTGTAGGCAAGCAATACAGCACCCCGTTGGGCGTCAGTACCATAGGTACTGAGCATGTAAAGCAAACTGAAATATGCAACTGAAACGAATAGCACAATAACATGACATTTAAGCAAGAAGTAGCTGAGTCTATCTAGCTGAGGATAACTGGGGAGAGTTTATACATTCTGTAACTAACTGAGCGTACCTGAAGACGTGTCATCCTTCTGTCTATCAGTATCTACTAGCACATATCAATATATATAATACTACACACAATACCTGACCGACCCTCATAAGCCGGAAGGTGCCAACCAAGTAAGCAATCTATTTACCTCTACCCGGGTCTAAACCAACCAAAAACAAGTCACTCCACTCATCTGATAACTGTGAGCTCCTCCTACCGGCCCCCTTGGGTACGTAGCTCAGGCCTTGGCCTCTGACAATAAACTGTGTCTGAGTCCGAAGACTCCTGCCTCTGGGCACAGGTGTGCATACAGAGTGGTCTGCCCCTGTAAACAGGGTGTGCTAGCTCTGCGCAGAGTAAACTGAACTACCCCTGCAAGCAGGGTGGTCTGGACCGTATTATCATGGTGGTCGGCCATCATCGTCCTTTAGTCGGACGGCATCGCCCAGCTGGTGGCGGTATCTGAATCTGGTATCGACACAGCTATAACCCAGGGGCGGTGGGGATGCTAAAGGGTGCCCACATGCCACAACAAGTCTCAACATACAAAACACATACACAGCAAGCATGCTCAAATGAAAAATACTAATCATATTCTCTTCTTGTATCTCAAGGCCAGTTTGTATTAAATAACTGATACTATATTCTGTTTTACACTATTTCTGATTGCTGGACTAACTGCTACCTGGACTTTATCTGTCTATCTGATTATATCTGGATATAACTCAATAACATAAAATGTACCATCTACTACTGGATACAATCTCAACAGATGTAATACGTATTGCCTGAATATCTATTATTCTGATTATCGCATGATATGTAATTAATATACTAGCATGCTTGCTGGAAATTGTACTAAAATCGTTCCTGTACGCTGGTATCGGTTAATAGCCTTTATTCTATTTACTTTCTAAGCTATACTTCCTGGCTTGCCGAAAGAATAACTTTACATACCTGGTTTCTGAGTACCCGACTGACCGATGTGATTTCCGTCGGTACTTCTGCTGTTTCTCCCAACTACATTCATATACACGTCAATTAGAACTAATTACATTAATATTTGGGAGAAATTATCACTTATTGATATATATATTTATCCCAACTTTAACCTTTCGGAAAACGGTCAAAAACTCTTTATTTCTCGATAGTTCAGAAGGGATAAATGTTCACTGCAACGCTAGGAACACATGGTACTAATTTAAAGTAATTCTATTTACTTTACCTCGGTAGCACGACGTTTCGCCGGCCAAATTTCACGAAACCAACTCCGTAGGATTGCTCTCTGCAACTTTATACACCTGTACCTAAGCCGGAACGGAGTTTAGACCGCGTTTTGTCGCGTAATTGGAAGCAAATATATATATATTGTCGTGGGTTTTCATTTCATATGGAAATGCCCTGTTTTTTTGCTGGAAATGTATTAATATGAGGAAGAGGCCGACTTTATTTAATAATTTCCATTTTTTTTTGCCTTCTAAATCCCTTAACCAACATGTCCTTAGGATATTTATTTGTTTAAAATTTATGGGATATAACAATGCGTTAGCAAATTCATGGACTTCTCCACTGAAGTGATTGTTCTGAAGTTGAAGTACCTGCATTGATAGAATGGAAAACACAACAGTCGGAAGGGTCCCTCCGATAGAATTGTCTTCCAAGTTTAGATACTCAACCTCTGAAAGACCTCTAAAATGAGTAGAAGAAAGTGGACCTGTAAGGTTGTTCTGAGAGAGGTAAATGTAATAGAGCTTCTTTGCCTTGTGAAACAGTGGGATTGAGCCGGTAAAGCTATTGGATGAAAAGTCCAAATAAACTAAATCTCTGAGATATTCTGTTGTTGATGAGATTGGTTCAGTGAAATTGCATGAACTTTGTTAGAAATAGGTTTTGGTGATATGACAAACCTGTTGGAGAACCAGGTCGCTGGTTGCATCTCTATCAAGCAAGTCAACCTTGTACTGCTGACAAAAAGTTATGTGCAGACCTGTTGCTGCTGCTGTAACACAGTGGCAGGCCTGCGGCAATGCTTCCATTTATCCACTGGACAAAAGACTACCATTTGAAATATATACTTTGTCAACAACAATGGAACTTCACTTTTTGCACACAACACAAGTGGGACACTTCCTGACTTGCAAAAAGGCTGAAATCATAACTTCAACATTTGAAGGACTGTAGTTGATCAAGAGTGGAGTATTTCTCTAAGTCTAGAATGTTGAGTTCTTGTCTATTTGTGCTAAAATATGTAAACCTACTCCACGTTCAAGAGTGGGTGTTGTAGGTAATGTTTTGAGTTGTATTTTTGTGATTTCATTCAGGCTAGAGTTAGCCATCTTGAGTCTTTGTAGTATAGTTATTGCAAAGTCTTGCAATATAGATATTGTGAGAAGAGGAGGGATTAAGTTGTTGAATCCCGGATTTACTAGGAGTTGTAAATCAAAACATTGCCCGGTTGTTTAGTGAAGTTTGAAAAATTCTACCAGGGTAGGTCATGGTTTTACTCTCTTGGGCAAAGAGGTTTCCACGTAAACATCGTGTGTACTTTATTTTCTGTTTCTGTCTGCGGAACTTGATAAAGAACCTGGTTCTACCTTGTTATTGGTGGACTCACATAAACTATTAGTTGGTATCAGAGCGGGTTCTTTCTAATCGGTTAACACCTAGAAAGTACCGACTCTAATGGCTGCTCCACCTAATCTCGAAGAAGGACAATCCACTACTCGACCTCCCAGATTTAATGGACAGTATTATGGCTGGTGGAAGACAAGGATGCATGATTTCATAATGGTCGAAGACTCAGAACTTTGGGATGTCATCTGCGACGGACCATTTGTGCCTATGAAGACTCTGGAAGACGGCACAAAAGTTCCAAAGACTAGAAAGGAGTACAGTGATACTGATCGAAAGGCTGTGGAGAAGAATTTTAAGGCAAAAAAATTCTTGGTGTGTAGAATGGTTCCAGATGAATACAATCGTATTTCATCGTGTGAAACAGCAAAGCAAATCTGGGAGGCATTGCAAACAACCCATGAAGGCACCGGCCAAGTAAAGCAGTCAAAGATTGATATGCTTACCACTAGGGGTGGGCAAAAAAACCGAAAACCGAAAAACCGAACCGAACCGAATTAATTCGGTTTTTCAGTTTCGGTTTTTTCGGTTTTTCGGTTCGGTTTCGGTTTTTTTTTTTTAATTTCGGTTTTTCGGTTCGGTTTTCGGTTTTCATATTTCGGTTTTTCAGTTTTTCGGTTTAACCGAAATTTTACATTTTTTTTTTTAAATTATAACTTAATTTCAAAAAAATAAAAATATTACACCCAACCCAAATCTCAAAGCACATTTACATTTAGAGAATTATTTATATAATTGATACAATTACTTAAGTTTTTTTTACAAATAACAAGTTTTATAATAGTTTTAGCATGTTAAGAAAATTCTTACTATTATTAATATGCTTTGAAAGAAAAATGAAATATATAATATTTATTTAACAAGAAATTAGGGACCATAGATTATTAAAATCTTAAAAGACCCTTAACTTTTTATTGGTTTTGCTATAAGGATATTAAGCATATGAGAAAATTTATTATCAAAAATTCAAATGTTATGTATGTACTACTAAATGTAAATCAATTGATCCCACTATTTTCTTTATTTAAAAAGTTAAAATTAAGCTTAGTTGAATTAAACTTTAGAATTCAAACTTAAAATAATTTATTTTGAATTTAAAAAGATAAAATAATTCATTTTTTATTTAAAAAGTAGCTCATTTTGTAAGTTAAAAAATAGCCCATTAATTAGGCCCATAATCGAAAAAACCGAATTAGAAAAACCGAAAAAACCGAACCGAATTTGAAAAAAACCGAACCGAACCGAATTAGTTTGGTTCGGTGTTCGGTACACTACATGAAAAATCGAAAACCGAAAAAATCGAACCGAAATTTGAAAAAACCGAACCGAAAAACTGAATGCCCACCCCTACTTACCACTCAATACGAGCTGTTCAAAATGAAGGAAGGTGAAACCATCCAGGAAATGCATACCAGGTTCACCTCTATCATCAATGAGCTACACTGCTTAGGTGAAATTATCAAAACTAACAAGCTGGTTAGGAAGATTCTTAGTGTTCTTCCAAGTTCATTGGAGAGCAAGGTAAATGCGATCACGGAAGCCAAGGATCTTGAAAAACTGAGTATGGATGAACTGATCGGGAACCTGAAGACATATGAGCTCAAGAAATAGCAAGATCTTGAGAGGAGAGATCCTAAGAAGGAAAAAAGCCTTGCTCTGAAGTCAGCAAAAAGTGACTCAAGTGGGGATGAACTTGACATGGCTTACCTGACTCGTCGATTTCGAAAGATGGTGAGAAAAAGTGGAGTCTTTACGAAAAGAGGGAGTGCCAGCAAGTACCAAAAGGCCAATGACTTGTGTCACAAGTGTGGGAAGCCTAGACACTTTATTAAGGATTGTCCTATGCATAAACAGGATCAGTACAAAGCCAATGCTGAAAAAGTGCAGAAGAGGAACCAGGTGCAGGATCGGTATAAAAGAAGAGAAGCAGCTGACATGGTGGTAAGGCAAGCTATGACAGCCTGGGGAGACACATCCAGTTGTCAGATCAAGGAGGAGAGACTCCCGCAAATACATCTATGTATGTTCAAGAAGATAGACCCTCAAAATTTGATTCAATTTTTGCTCTCATGGAACAATCTGATGCTGATGAAAATAATGAGGTAAGCTTTCGTGACCTACAGAAGGATCTCAAAACTCTTTCTAAAAGGGAGTTGAGAGCTCTTGCTGATGTATTGATAGATGCATACTATGGTGTCGTTAATGAGAAAACCACTCTAAGTACTGAGCTGGAACAATAAGAAGAAACTAGAAAGTCGCTAGGCTTGGAAAACACTAGACTCAATGAAGAAATAAGGGAACTGATTAAGGATAAAGTAACCGTAGAATATAATCTCATAAAATGCATGGAAAGTGAACATAATGGGGAGAGCTCTCTTGCTCAAGCTAAAATTCAACTGGAATGTGAACTTGAAAGGGCTAAATTAAGTTTGGTGGCACAATCTGAGAAGAATATAGCTCTTCATGAGGAATTGATGAGAGTAAAAAATGATCTTGACAAGTCGCTTAGATGGACCTGGTCCTCCAAGCTCTTGCTAATGCTAACACCAAATGCATGCAAACTAGGGAAGGTATTGGGTTTAGACGACCAAGGGCACCTTATGATCCTCACAGTAAATATGTGTCTAAACCTGATAATTGGTTATGTACTCACTGTTGAGAGAATGATCATTACAAAGATTCGTGTGAAGCACGATCAGCTGCCGTTAAGAAAAATCTGGAGCTTGCAATGGAAATCTTTGATCAAAAAGGAACTGATGCTGTGAGAAGGAAAATCAGTTTACCTGCATGGACTAAAAGAAATCTTATTCATCCTTTTTATAATTCTAAGGGACCCAGATTGATATGGGTTCCAAAAACTGATCTTTAAAATTGATTGCAGGGAGAGAGAGAGGCAGATGGTCAGAAATGGTTCATTGATAGTGGCTGCTCAAGGCATATGACGGGTAAAATTGAAGAATTTCTCTCTCTCAAGGCCCTTCAAGGAGGCAGTGTGTCCTTCGGTGATGGGAAGAAAGCATACATCCTAGGTGTGGGAAAGGTTGGAAGGAGTGTTGCTCATGTCATTGAGGATGTCTTCTATGTAGAAGGTTTGAAGTACAGTTTGCTAAGTGTCTCACAAATCTGTGACAGAGGTAATGAGGTAAGATTCATCTCATCTAGCTGCACGGTCACAAACATCGAATCGCGTGAAGTTATCCTAGTAGCCAAAAGATGGAAGAATATTTATGTAGCTAAGTTGGGGTTGATTGGAGATGATGATATGAAGTGTCTAAGCACCATGGAGGACAACAGTGAGCTGTGGCACAGACGGCTTGGACATGTGAGCCTCTCTATGCTAAACAAATTGATCACCAAGGACCTGGTCCGTGGTCTGCCCAAGCTAAACTTCTCTGACCAAAAGATGTGCAGTGCATGCGTTAGAGGAAAGCAGATCCGGTCATCTTTTAAGTCCAAGAAAGAGGTGAGTACTTCAAGACCTCTTGAAATGCTTCGCATGGACCTATGTGGACCAATGAGATGTGCTAGCAGAGGAGGGAAACGTTACATATATGTAATTGTGGATGAATACTCAAGATTCACCTGGACACTGTTCTTGAAGTCCAAGGATGAAACGTTTGAAGTGTTTGTGGTCTTTTCAAAACAGGTTGAACTCAAGTATGGAGGTAAAATTGTGAGCATCAGATCCGATCATGGAACTGAGTTCGATAACGCCTTGTTTGATGGATTCTGTGCTGAAAATGGAATCTCTCATAACTTTTCGGCACCAAGGACTCCACAACAAAATGGTGTTGTGGAAAGGAAAAACAGATCACTGGAGGATGTGGCCAGAACAATGTTGATTGCGAGTGGAATATCCAAAACCTTTTGGGCTGAGGATATAAATACTGCATGTTATGTGATTAATAGGTGCATGATCAGGTCCCTTTTGGAAAGGACCCCATATGAGCTGCTGAATGGAAAGAAATCCAAGTTGTCGTATCTAAGAGCATTCGGGTGCAAATGTTTTATTCTGAATAATGGAAGAGAGGCTCTTGGAAAATTTGATGCTAGAAGTGATGAAGGTATATTTTTTCATCGCAGAGCAAAGCATATGGGGTCTTTAATAAACGAACTCAGTGTGTGGAAGAAAGTATTCATGTGGTGTTTGATGAATCCAATGTGCTGAGTAATGCAACAAATCATGCTAATGACCTTGAAGCCGGAGAGCTACTGAAAATGCCCTCTGTCGCTGGTGAAGGATCAGGTTCCCAAGGAACATCAAGTGATCAAAAGGATGGACATGGAGGCAATGACTCAAAGTTGCATGGACAACAACCAAATGCTCATACGCCTTCACTGAGTAATGCTTCTCATAAGGAACTGGTAACCAAAAGTACGGATCACCCACTGGAAGAGAACTCAAATAATGGCAATGATGAGATACTTGATTCTGCAACACCTTTGAGACAGCAGGAACACGATGTCTCTACTCCCAGAGTCTCGAACTGGAAGCACAGGGCATCACATCCCCTAGACAACATTATATCCTCTTTTGACCAAGGGATCACCAAACGTTCTCAAGTTCGAAACATGTTTGCTCACTCAGCTTTCCTGTCTCAGATAGAGCCTAAAAGTATCAAAGAGGCCTTGAAGGATTCAGATTGGATTAATGCCATGCAAGATGAGTTAGAACAGTTTGAGAGAAGCCAAGTATACACCTGGTTCCCAGACCAGTTGACAGAACCATCATAGGAACCAGGTGGGTATACAGGAACAAACTTGATGAAAAGGGAAACACGATCAGGAACAAAGCAAGACTGGTAGTTCAAGGGTACAACCAAGAAGGAGGAATAGATTATGAGGAGACTTTTTCTCCTGTTGTGCGCATAGAGGCCATCAGAATACTCATTGCATTTGCTTCTTATATGAAATTCAAACTGTTTCAAATGAATGTGAAAAGTGCCTTTCTAAATGGGCATTTGAAGGAGGAAGTATATGTAAAGCAACTGCCTGGTTTTGAAGATCATAAACTTCCAAATCATGTTTACAAATTGGACAAGGCTCTCTACGGGTTGAAGCAGGCTCCTCGTGCTTGGTACGAAAGGTTGTCAAAATTTCTCCTTAGCAATGGCTTCAAAAGGGGGAAGATTGACAACACATTATTTTTAAAGAAGAAGGAGAAAAAACTGCTTGTTGTGCAGATCTACGTGGATGACATTATTTTTGGATCAACTTCAACCTCCTTGTGTGAAGATATTGGAAAGCTTATGAGCAGTAAATTCGAGATGAGCATGATGGGTGAATTAAATTTCTTTCTTGGGCTACAGATCAAGCAACAGCTGGATGGGATCACCATAAGTCAAAAGAAGTACATCTCCGAACTACTCAAGAAGTTCGACATGGAATCAGCCAAGCCCATTAACACTCCCTTGGCAACTTCAACTCGACTGGACAATGATGAACCTGGTTCTCCAATAAATCCATCCATGTACAGAGGCATTATTAGGTCTTTGCTATACTTGACTGCTAGCAGACCTGATATAGTATTCAGTGTAGGGATGTGTGCTCGACTCCAGTCTAATCCAAAAGAATCTCACTTAAAGGCTGCTAAAAGGATTTTGAGATATCTTAAGGGAACTTCAGACCTTGTGCTCTTCTATCCTTCCGGTGATAATTTCACTTTGGTTGGGTACGCTGATTCTGACTATGCAGGCTTCCTGGTTGATCGAAAGAGCACATCAGGAATGGCACACTTCCTTGGTTCTTCACTAATCTCATGGGGGACTCGAAAGCAGAACTCAGTTGCACTATCCGCTGCTGAAGCTGAATATGTCTCAGCAGCCTCATGCTGTGCGCAACTACTGTGGATCAGACAACAACTTGAAGATTAAGAGATTCTTGTAGACTATGTGCTGCTCATGTGTGACAATACCAGTGCCTTGAACATGACAAAGAATCCGGTCCAGCACAAAAGAACCAAGCACATTGACGTACGCCATCATTTCCTCGGAGATAATGTAGAGAAGGGACTTATATGCATGCAGTTCTGCAACACAGAGGACCAGGTGGCAGACATTTTCACAAAGGCTCTGGGAAGGGAGCATTTTGAACGAAATCGAATGAAGCTGGGGCTTGATTAGATCCAGTGTGTAGTTTCAATTCTTGTGTTTCTCTTCTCCTGCTTATGGCTAGATCTGGGATGCAGGTATACTGTGGAAAACTTGGCAAATGTAGTCTGTCTAACTTAGATTTATACTGTTGCAGGTATGCATGCATGGTGAGGAAACAAGTTGTAAGGATGTAAACAGAATATTCACTCATCAGAAGTTTAAAGCTCTGAGGGAACTCTTAAGGAACCAATTCCTCAAACAGGTCAGCTTCTTAGTCATACTCTAAGCTGTTTTTAAACACATATTAAAGTGTGCCACGTCATTGTGTTTCCCTCCATTCTGACACCGATTCAACTTCTCTACCAAGTCACATCCGTCAGTTTTGCTACCACACCAGTTCCCTCATAAATGCTTTGAATTCTTCACTCTCTGTTTACAACATTCTTCTTGTCCAAAGCACATTTTCTCTCTCTCTCTTCACCATCTTCACTCAAATCTTTTTTGTCTTTCCATTATTGTCAATGGTCAGATCAGCTTCCCCTCCTCCTTCCATCGAAGGACACCCACTTTCGCATGACCTCATCTTAGACGCCCCCATATCCTCAAATCTTTCTTCTTCCCCAGGGGGCGCTGACACTCACGCCTCTCCTAGTCCCAAAATTCCCTCTCCCAAGGCAGTCCCAGTTGAATCTGCTTTTCTATCTCCCGAAGAGGGCACGGCAGGGAGTGACGCTGCAGGGATAACTATTATTAGTCCGGTGGTAACCAAAGACGGGTCGGATTTTTCTTCTGAAAACCTATTCGAAGGTGCACTGACTGCATCCAAAGAGGGTACGTCAAATATTCTTCAAAGTGAGACTGAAATTATTGAGGGTTTTATCACAGCTCTGGGGGCTCGGGAGAAGGATGTTGGAGGGGAGTCCCCATCAGCAGAGGAGTGTCGACCAGGTTCTGTGAGTGACTGTCCTTTTATTCACACTAGCGGGGAACCTTCCTCTCAAGAGGTCCCGCCAATAGTTGCTTCTCCAAAATGGGATGGCACTCCTACTCAGCCAGGCGTGGAGATCTTGGTTCCTCCAGTACCTCTGGCAACTGTTGTGGAAGCTTCCTCACCCCCTGATGATGATAAAGTTCCCATTCATCTGGTATTTAAGAGAAAGTCGCGCTCTATCTCACGACCCACTATTCGGCAGCTCGAGGGAACCTCAGGAGGACCCACTACCAGAGGGTTAGTCAAGAAGTCCTTGGACCAAATCTTGGAAGAAAGCCGTCAGAATACCTTGAAAAGACGTCGTATTACCAGACAAACTGTTCTTGAGGAGGAATCTCTGTCGTCTCCTGTTGTGGATTTAGAGTGTGGTACTTCATCTCATTCCGTAGATGGGAGCTCTAAAGCTGAGAAGAGGGCTCATGGTGGTGGCGGGCTCTCTAAGAAAGAAAAGAAACTTGATGCTATCGGGAAAACTGCTGAAGGACCAGGTGCTCCCGTGGTGCGTTCTAAAAGAAAGCACATCATCGCCAAGAGCTCCAAAGGTAAACGTCCAGTTACATCCCCAATGGGAGATGATGTTAAGGCGCGGGTTGCTAACATTAGGAAACAAAAGGTCTTAGGCGGGCGAATCTTTGATCCTGATATAGCCGAGATGCAGGGTATGCAGGAACTCATTGAAATTGTCGGTTATCAGGGGTGGGAGCATCTGTTTTCTCTTCTCATGCCCATCATGTATGAAAGCGAAGTCACTGAGTTATATGCCTCTTTGTGTTTCACTGATGATGATGAATCTGTGTTTGCCACTATTGGGGTTATTGACTTGGCGTTTGATTTAATTTATCTTGGAAAGATACTGAACGTGCATACTACAGGGGAATTTACGTGAAGGATAAGCATGCAACGAGGGACTTTCGAAAAATGATAGGGAAACTTGAAGGGAACCTAAACAGTGATAGAATGCTCAAGAAGCAGATGAAGCCTGTCTATCAGCTGTTGTTTGAGTTTGTGAACAAAGTTGTGCTACCTCGAGCTGAGCGTCGATTTGTTGCTGCCCTGGCTGATTTGTTCATCATGGAGGCTTAAGCTCGTTTCAGCCTATTAGTCTACCGGCCATCATGATTGAGCATATGATCAAAATCGTTGGCTCCAGGGATGGGAGACGGGTTGGCCTATGGGTATCTGCTTACTCCTGTCTTCAAATATTTTGGAGTTCCTCTTGGACGTGGTACGATGGCCACTCACAAACAAATGTTCACTATTATCACCCTCGAGGAATGTGAGTGTCTGGCTAGGCAAGGTGGTGTTGGGGGGCAGTCTACTATCTCGAGCCTTATTGAGGCTCAGCGACGAGGAACAGAAGAAATTGAGCACCTCACCATGTTGGTTACCCAGAAGGATAATGAAATAGTCGTTCTTAAGGCCTCTCAGTCCAGTGCGGGACCTGGTGCGCTGTTGGATCTCCCGGAGGAGAATGCTCGTTTGAAACCATGGACTTCTCCACTGAAGTGATTGTTCTGAAGTTGAAGTACCTGCATTGATGGAATGGAAAACACAACAGTCGGAAGGGTCCCTCCGATAGAATTGTCTTCCAAGTTTAGATACTCAACCTCTGAAAGACCTCTAAAATGAGTAGAAGAAAGTGGACCTGTTAGGTTGTTATGAGAAAGGTCAATATAATAGAGCTTCTTTGCCTTGTGAAACAGTAGGATTGAGCCAGTAAAGCTATTGGATGAAAAGTCCAAATAAACTAAATCTCTGAGATTTTCTGTTGTTGATGAGATTGGTCCAGTGAAATTGCATGAACTTAAGTCAATCTCAGTTAAGGCTGTGAGGTTAGCAATTGAATCAGGAAGTGAACCTGTGAAATTCGGGTGGCCAAGCACTAACTTCCTTAATGAACCATTCTGCGAAAAATCAGGCAAAGTGCCAGTGAGGTTTTCATTGTCATATAAATTAAGCTCCCATAGAGTTAGTACCTGAAAGATCTTATTAGGAAATTCACCTCTCAAGTTGCACTTACTGAGACTGAGGGTTGTCAGTTTTGTAAAATTTGCTAGAAATTCAGGAACTATAGTGGACAAGTTGTTGCCATCGAGACAAATGATTGAAAGGAAATGAAGATTTAAGAGGATGGGATCAAAAGGGCCTGAAATGCCACAATATGTCATGCTTAACACTCTCAACTGAGGCAGAGATGAAGATAAAGTTGAGCACCAGTCGATCCCCTTCAATGATATGTTCACGCCATCGAGATAAAGTTCTCTAAGATTTGCCAGATTTCCAACCAGTGTCTTCAGATCTGCACTCTCAAGCTTTAACTCGATACTAGAAAGGTCAAGAAACGTTAACTTTGTCAATCTTGACAATTCCATTGGAATCTGCCCACCAAAACCAGCATATGACAAATTCAGGTACTTCAAATTTGTGAGCTTATAAACTTCTGTTGATATTTGAACAGAGTTTAAATAATTATAAGCCAAATTCAGCTTCTCAAGATACTGAAGATCGAATAGACTGGTTTGATTCTCAAGTCCGCTGGAAATTGTTTCGTTATCCAGTTCCAAAACAAGCACATGAACTTCCTGATCACAACTTACACCTGGCCACTGGCAACAGTCGGTGTTTTTATCCCATCTGACCAGTTTGGCTGACATAGAAGAATCGAATGTAAGGCCATTCTTCAGCTTAAGCAACAAAGCCTTTTGATCGCCCAAACAATGGCCATACACTGGATAAGTATTAGAATTAACCAGAAACACCACCAGCATGGTGATGAAAGAAAACTTTGTCCTCTCTGGTTATATCTAACATATGCACCATAAGATATAGGAAAAATCTTTTTGCACCAACAAACTTTAATTGCGCGAACTAGTTCAAATCTATGACATATACAAGATTTATGTATCATTGCTATCATAACTTACTACTCATCATTCATTTTTCTCATTATTGAAGAATCTAAAACTACTTCATAAGTTGAGTAGTTCTAAATAATCACAATGGGAGATAATTTTACTTTTTCTATGAAGGGCAAATTACACGATCAACTTTTAAAGAACATTTTAGTTAATTAACTTTTAATTTTCTTGCTTTTCATTTATAATATAATTAGTTTTTGGAATATTTTTAAAATAGTGTATATAATATATTAAAATACGTGCGAGTTACATTAAATAAAAAGAAAAAATGCAGGCTTAAACTGATGAATGGTGAGTCTATACGAATAACACTTATTATATTGTGCAAATCGTAATATTTGAACAACTTTAACTATGCAATTCTTCTATAACATCAAACATTCAGCTTTACACGATATTTTTTATATTTTAACTACATACGATTTGCTAACCGGTGAGCAAAGGAGTGAACTTAAACTAAAAATAAAATAAACTAGAGCAACTTTATCTTTTACTATATATAAAGAAATTTACCTCCCACAACTACTTCATACTCTAAATATCTAAACATAAAATATTTTTCCGTACTTACAAAATTTAACAAATATATTATAAAATATAATTTTTTTTTTAAAAAAAAAGACTATCTGTCTCCTCCTCCTCCTCCTCCTTTATTTCTTCGTCTTTATTTTTTCAACTTACTACATTTTTCTTTATAAATAAAACTCTGGAACTTCAACGTTGATGATTTTTTTTTAAAAAAAAAACTATTTTTCTTCTCTTTCTCCTCCTTTATTTCTTCCTTCTTCTTTATTTCTCCAATTTATCCAAAAAAAATGTAAATTAAAATCTCAAATTCCATCATTGATGAACTTTTTAAAGCTTCAAAGTTGAAATTTGATTTTAACAAATTAAAATAATTTCAGATTGAATTTAATTTTTCAAAAATTTGATAACATCTTAGGAAGTTTATATCTCAAATTTAGAATGATTTGATGTGGTTTCGAATAAAACTTCATATTCAATTTCGAATTCCACCATGAATGATGCTTGAAGTTTCAAAGTTGAAATTTGGGTTTGAAAAATTAAAATAATTTCAAAATGGGTGTGGTTTCGAAAAGTAAACAACACTTTGGGGAGCTTATTATATCTCAAATTTAAGAGGATTTAGTGTAGATTTAATGTGATTTTGCATAAAATTATATGAATTTAGGTTTATGTTGTCATGATTGTATTAAATTTATACGAACACGCTTTACCCCCTTTGGTACATTACCTGTGCTTTCCACCGTTTGGCATTTTTCACTAAAATTTTTACCGATTTGGTGCAGAACTCATTTATGAGTGGTCTTTTAAATTGCAAGGATAATCCATTTAGCTCGATATTTTAGTGAAGTTTAATTGAAATTCTATGAGTGTATAGATTGTGAATTTTATATTTATTCATGTCTGAATGATTTTTCACATATATATAAATCTCTTGCATGTTATTTATTTTGCTTTGCAGTGTTTTTAAGTCTGGTAACTGAGTTAGAATACACTTGCGAAACAGAATTGACTATTTTTTCTTGGATCAGAAAATTTAGTTAAAATTTAAGTTAGGAGACCCAAATCACTCCCTCCCTTGTGTCTATTTAGATGTTAAGTCTATCACTTGCTAGCGGTAATATATTTCCAAAATGGTGCTTGATGACCCTTGAAGACTATCTCAGCCCGCGCTGGAAGCCTATTTCCAAAAATATTTGAAGTCTACCTTAGCTTGTTGCGTGTGGGATTTGCTTGTACTTTTTCCTTTTTTCTTGCTCTTTTTTATGGATTAGGAATTTGAATGCCGCATTCAAGCATAAAATTATTAGTCGTACGCTGTCCAGGGTTACCATTTTTTCGTGCAGGCCATGAATGTTGATTTGACATTTGAGAGTGGGGATGAAAATTTTATGTAGGCAAATTTTCTAAGTCGGGGGACAGAGTACACCTTGTGGACTGGTAGACGTAACCCTTATTCTCATTTAATCAAGAAATTCACGAGGGCTTACTGTCTAAAATCTGGTGAATAATGGGCTCGTTCTGTTCCTCTGTAACCTTTTCTGCAGAAATATTAGATTTTGGTATGCAGTAAGATTCGAACATGGGGCATGAATCGAATTCACATATCACCCACTGTGCTTTTTATCACTAGACCATAGTCTGAGGTCAATCAGCTGGCTGGTAGGTAAATTACTTGATTTTGAAGCTTCAAATTCTGATCAAGCTCAAGAATTTACTTTTCTAGTTACAGAATATCATCCATGGTCATCACATGACAAGGTGTGTCAAAACTTCACAGAAGGCATAACAAAAGCTCTGTTAAATGAAAGAGACAAAATTCCCAAAATTGAAAATTTTATGAACAAGCAACACTAGCAGAACAATGTGATGGGAACTAGAAATTAAAAATGAGACGCAACGTGGGAATTTGCCAACTTGCACAGTAGTTGCGGCAGTGATCCGAAATTTACTATGAACATCCAGACATCTTACTGAGGATTTGGTGGACGACTATTAGCTGCCGAGACTCTAGAACCCCATTCAAGCAGCTCTTTGCTAGTGTCATCCTTGTGAACAATCACTTCAATGAAGCACAAGCAGTCTTTCTTGGCTTCAGTAGCAGTTTCAATTGCTTCCACAAGCTCCTCTTCGCAACGAACCTAGGACATGAATGGAAACAACGATGAAACAAAATTACTTCAGTTGAATAATTCTTTTAACTCAACTAATATTATTGTTGGATAGTGAAATTCCTCACCTTTGTTGTCCAACATTTTCCTTCCCCGTTGTGGATTGCATCGACAAGTCCAGTGTAATTCCAATTCTTTATCACATTGTAAGGTCCATCGTGGATCTCAACTTCAATTGTATAACCACCATTGTTTATCAAGAAGATGATAGTCCTCTGCCCACATCCCAGCATTGTTGAAATATCCTGAGCAGTCACCTGCAAGTATTTGCCATGCAAAATGATAAGAACACAATGCAATAGATAAACACAACGAATTCATTGTGTTGAATTCAGTTCACAACACAATCTTTTTACCTGAAAACTACCATCACCAATGAAAGCAATCACCCTCTTTTCTCGTGTTGCTTGTGCGTAACCAAGAGTTGCCCCAACGGACCAACCAATAGATCCATACTGCATTTGGAACTCATACCTGAAAGAAAGCCAAAGAATAAAATAAGTCAATATGATGAACTCGGAAGCAAATGCCAAATGAAATACTTGGCATTTCACATTTGTCCTTTGGAGCTTACCCACATCCCTCAGGCAGTTTAAGCTTCTGACAATTGAACCATGAATCCCCTGTCTCAGCAATCACAGCAGTGTCACCAGACAACATCTTCTGAACGTGCTGAAAGAGAACATTAACTCTCAATGCCTCTTTAGGTTCACACTTGATAGGATGTCCCTCTGGAACATAAATTCTGCGATAATTCTCATATGCAGTTGGGTTGTGCTTTAGCCTCTTGGCCAATGCGACAAGGAAATCCTTCATTAGGACACAACCAAATGCAGGCCCATTAGCAATAGTCACACGATCAGGCTGTACAATGATGGCTTTCTCTTTCTTGAGAAGCAGCGAATACCCAACAGAACTATAGTCATTAAAAATAGGTCCAGCAAACAAATAAGCATCAGCAGATTCCACAATTTCAGCACAGAAGGCCGTGCTCACTGCACCCCAATAAGTTCCAATGAAATGGGGGTGGTGTTCTGGAACCATCCCCTTCGCTGATGGCATCACTGCAACAGCATATCCACTTGCATTCGCCAATTCAACAAACGCATTACACGCCTTTGCAACACGCATTTTTGGCCCTCCCACAGTGACTGGTTTGACAGCTTTGTTTAAGAACTCTGCAGCTGCCTCCACTGCTGCTTCCAAACCCATCTTGTTACTCAATCTAAAACCAAGAAAAACCATACAAGTAAACACCTTTGCAACACTAATTGCAAAACAGAACCATCACCAAAGAAGATGCTCATGTGTCACAACTTATACAGTACCTTGTAATTTTAGAACAATCTACATGGTACTCTCTTTAATTTAAGACATTTAAAAAGCTTGACGACATTGCATTGTACTCGTACGACTTTCAAGAATACAAATAGGTTAACATATACAAAACTGGATTAAGATTGGGCGTTTTCACTACTAAACTGAATATTTTCCTCAGAGAAAACATATAAATCAAATTAAACTAACATCTTAAACTTTCTGGGGAGTCAAATGTTGTCATAAAAAAAGGATTGGGAGGGAGTAATTTATTTCATACAAAAGATCCCTACATACATGAGGAAAACAGAGCATAATAAAGAGAATAGAGACGAAAATTCTCAAAATTATATACCTGGGAGAGATGCAAAACGGAACAGGTTCGCGGCTAAAAGTGGGGTGTGGAATCCCCGGCAAGTTACAGCTTATGCTTATATAAACCGGCTTACTCTCTTTCAATGACGTAGAGATCGCTGTATCGATCATTTCATGTGCATCCTCTAAGTTATTCACCGCTGCCTGAAAACCCAAAACACACACAAAAAAGATCAATCAAACGCCTCAATCCCAAACATTCATATCAATTTCGCCCTATTCGGACCCATTTCATTCAAATCTGAAGTATCTAAACTTGTAACAAGCTATAAACGTACCTGGTAGCAAGTGACAGTTTGAAAGCAACGAAGCTCTTGACTAAAATCGGGCAACCCAATAGTATGATGAAGGACTCTGTTAGTCCCATAATCATTAGAATTAGGGCCACCGACAATGCAAATCAGAGGAAGATTCTCGCTGTAAGCACCAGCAATAGCATTCAGAACGCTAAGTCCACCAACAGTGAAAGTAACAACACATGCCCCAACACCACGGGCTCTAGCGTATCCATCAGCAGCGTATCCGGCATTTAGCTCATTACAGCACCCAACAAATTTAAGCCCAGGTTCAGCGATCAGATGGTCCAGCAGTGTCAGGTTGAAGTCACCGGGAACACCAAAAACATCGGTGACGCCGACTTGGACTAAACGGCGCGCTAGATGACGACCCAGTGTAGATTCCGGCGAGTTGAACGGAACGCTTGGGGTGTGAATGGTTACGGCGTTACCAGTCGGCAAGCAGCCGACATCGCTATGCGGCGGTTTACACGTGTCGATTGCTCCGATCTTCGCATCCATGAAAATTCAAGAATCAGTAAAATATACAATTTGAGTATTTCAGAAAGTGATAGAAATGAATGATGACTGATGAATACTACTTTGAGTAATTTATTGGTATATATAAGAGGAAAAAAATGCTTTCCAGAAAAACAAGGGGCGGCTCCGGGATTTTGTTTTTGTTGGTGTCGGTTTTACTAGTCCACCATTCTCTAAACAACATATGGAGTTGGTGGTTTAAGGGAAAGACAGTGACTGGTTTTCATAGAGTAGGAGAATATTTTTAGAAGGGACTAGAAAATGTCGATTTGAATTTTGGCAAATGAAAAGGTGTTTGTATTTTTGAAAAGAGATTCCAAGGACTAGGGAAGGTTTTTTGTCAAACGAAAAATAAAGAGCGTATGTGGAATTAAAGGAGTACACATCGAGTTCAAATACGCAATATGTAAACTTTGAGAAATTGTAGTAGGAACGTATATTTTCTCTTTTAGTATAATTTTACAATGATTTGTCCCTTAACGAAAAAAAAAAAGGAATTGTTTTACAAAGATGTGTTTCGACTTACTTGCATGAGTTTTTACTGCATCGAATTTTTTTTTAATCTCTTGTTGATGCAATATCGAATCAATCTATTCACCGAGAATCTAACGAAAATCACATATTTACTCCTTGGGTCTATATGTGAATTTCATAGGATACGAAATTTTATAGATACTTATATGGTTATAATTTTTTTTTAAGAAATAAAATAAAATTATTTTTTTTGTTTTAATTTTTTTTAACTTGATACGGAGTTTTATAAAATAAATAAGATTTTTTAATTTTATAATTTTAAATTAAAAATATGTAAAAAGAATTAAAATATTATAAATTTTGTGATCTTAAACATATCATGTTAAAAGTTGAAATTCAAGAGTGAGTTGTAAAAAAAAAATTGAAACGGACTAAAAAAAAAAAGGATAAGACAGACAAATTGAAATGAAAAATTACTAAATATAAAAATATATTACTCTCTGACCCAATTTATTAGGTATAGTTTGACTGGATCCAACATTTAAGAAATATGAAAAAACTTTTGAAATTTATGCTCTAAAATAAATTATAAATATTTGTACGGCTATAAATCATTCAATTAAAAATGAGATAGATATTTCAAAATTAAATTATTACTAACATAAAAATATAAAATTAACTAAAAAACATATTATATAAATTAAAATAACAAGAATATTTTTTTAATGACTAGCAAAAAAAAATCGCATAAATAATGATAAATAAAGTAGAACATTTAAGTATTACATTTATTAATGTTTTAAAATTACAAAATGGTGAATTGGTTATTGCTATCGTTACCCCCTAGATTTGGCTCACCCAATAAACGCGATGTTGATCTAATGTAAATCTGCATGCAAATACAGGGAGCTAGCCTTGGGTTTAGCTTAATGGTTTTTGGTTAGGAGAAAACAGGCAAATGGCTGGCGGCTGTCACAAGGCTGGTCGAGATTCGGCCTGCATGGATACATTGATGCACTTGGCGGGCTAAACACGTACTTCCTTCCCTTCGTCCAATGTTGTGGCATCCAGTGGCTTTCTCAAAATTAATTTAATTAATTTTTAAAGTTAATTAAATTAAACTTATTTAATATTTTATTGAAAGCTAAATATTTAAAAATTATAAAAAAAGTTATATTTTTTTTATATGTTAATAGGATAAAAAATATTGAAAATCTTATAAAAATTATTTAATCATCAAAATCTGCAGAGAGTTCTCATAACTTGATGTGTGTATTTTTAAGGATATTTTACTCGATATAGATGGATCCCCCAAGAATTCAACAAGCTCTTTAGAAATCAGAATCTAACAAAGATTAGATAAGAAAAAAAAACTCAGCGAAAGAAAAAAAAGTGAAAAAATTTATCTCTATCATCCGCCCTAACAAAATAAAGTTAAAGGATAATATATAGTCAATAAAATGGGCAGAAAATTAACATTTAAGAATGTCCACAAATGAACTCATAATTAAAATCATAATGGCTATTCGATTAGAATAACTTGTCATTCTAATTGACAATTATAGCAGATGTTAGAAAAGAATGGGAATGAATGAAAATGCTAATCAACATTCAGCAAAATTATTTAAGGCTATTAAAATTTAAGGTTTGTTACAAATAATCAACTGAAAATAAATTACATTTAAAATGATATTAAGACTGAATAAAATAATAAATTTAGATAATATTTCTTTTTGAGTTATTAGAAATATTTTTCTAATAAAAAATTCCTTATAAAAGACCAATTAAAATTTTCATAGTTTGAATTTTTTTTAAAATAAAAATATCTTATTGAAACTTTAGACAGGTTTAATGACATAAATTAAGGTAGAAGATTAGTTTGATATATAGTTAAGCAATGTCTTGTTTATCTTGTCGTTCTATTAGTTACATTATTAGTCATAGCATTATTTAATTTTTTTAATTTTATTATTGTCTATTATTTTTGTATTTTAAGTATCCTATTATTTTGTCATGATTATTGTTCAGAATGATTTTTAAGTTATCTATAATATATTGTCATGACTTTCTTATTTTTATTATTTTTTTTTTAATTCTGATTTAAACTCTTTTTTTTTTTTGCGTCAAGAGTCTGTTAAAAATAGTCTCCCCACCTCTAAAGTAAGAATAAGGTACATTCTCATGAATTTACATTAGGTATTTTTATGTTATTATTATTGTATATTATATTAGGTATTTTTATGTTATTATTATTGTATATTATATTGGAACAAAAAATATATTAATGTATTCCTAAATTAAAGTTCACGAGAGACAGTCTTTCTTTATTCCAATTATTAAAGAAAAGGAGGACGGATGGTCTTTAGATGGGTAAAAGAAAACCAATCACATTTTGCTTTCTGTTCTATCTCCTTTTTTTAATTGCAGAGTCTTACTATTGATTTAATTAATTGGACAGTCTTTGCGGTTGATTGTAGCCATAAGACATTCACTTATTATTAAAAATTAAAATAAAAAAAATATAAATAGAAAATATATTATGCTCTTCTGGAGTATTCGTCCTTGCACTCCAAGACAAATATGCGCGACTTTATCGAGCGAGCGTCGTCGCTGCGCCTTAGGCATCCCATGTAAAGCAAAGAAAAAATGTGGGAGGCACTCCGAGCCTCTTAATTAAAAGGCCTTTTAATCATGACTCAATTAAAAATTTAATTTTTTATTATATAATTTTCTTTCAGAATTAGTGGTAATTAGCTTAAGATTCTTTATATGAGGTTTGAAATCGGCCGCCAAATTTTGATAATTGAATTGGTTCAAAATAAAAATATAAAAATATATATAAAAATGTATTTTCTCTGTTAACACTATTTACACCTCTTGTTGAAGCGTGCGTCTCAAGTTTGAAAATTTCAATTTTGCTAAGAATAATTTGTTTCAAGTGGTTGATATTGAATTTTGTTGGGAAATTTTTAAGAAGTTTATATTTCAAATTTAAGGAAATTTAAAAAAGATTTAAGGTGATTTTTAATAAAATTTTATATTTGAGCATGAGGTTAGAGATGAAAATTTAAGATTTATATTTAGCATTCACGTCTATAATAGATTTTAATACAGTCTATATTAATAACTTGAATATATCATGATTTATAATAGATTTCAATTCAATCTGTAATAAAAAATTTGAATGTGATTATGTTGTATTCCTGTTGGCTAAGCGATACCTTATAAATTGCTCATGGCCACATCTTGTCAGGACATATCAAAAGTGTGTAATGAGTGACAATAAATTTTAACTCAGTTCCGTTTAGGTGAAGCGAGACCTTATAAATTACTCTTGAACACATCTTTTCAGGATAAATTTTAAAAATCTATCGCAATCTATAATAAATTGTAACTCAATCTATATTAAATGAATGTGTTTATATACATTTGATTTATATTAGACCACTCGTCTATTAATACTAGTGTATTTGCTCACACTTTGTGCGATCGTAAAAGAATTTAAAATATGATTAAATATTAATTTTAGATTTTTTAAAAATAATTTAATTTTTCTTAACTAAAACTACTTTTTTATTTTTTTAATGATTCATTTAGGATCTTATATAAAATATTTGAAAAAGAATACATGAGAAATATCCAAGTTAAATAGGAGTAACCCACTAATCAATATATATGAATTTGAACTAAATTAAAGTATAAAAAATTAAATAAAAATTAAATAAATAATGATTATGTAAAAATCTATATAATATGTAAATATAGGATATCGCCATTTTTCTATTCACATCACCTTATTTTTCGGACTTAATTCTTGAAGAATCCCATAGGCACAACAAAATTACGCATGTTACCTTAATAGAAAGTAAATAAATGACAAAAAGCATAAAGGAACCAAATACTCCATAAAATGGCAGTAAAGCATACACCAAACAAAGCTCTCCGTATTCAGACTCTACGATATAATTTTCACTTGCTAACTCATCACAAATATACTACTATTAACACACTATGCAATTAGCAAATTGCACCAACTACACAACAGATAAATGGACACACATAAAATCTTTATGAATGACAATGACCTAATAAACTCCAAATGTCGTTAAATTAAATTTAGAACTCTCTTCTTTTTCAAAAAACAAATATGTCTCATTTTTCTCCAACTAAAAAAAAAATAAAAATCAAAAGTTTTGGCAATTTTTTTCTCTTTTGATTGAAATCAATTAATTTTCTGTGTATTTAATATTTTTTCACTTGCCTCATAACTGCGGTATCAATTTCAAAGTTTAGAAAAGTAATTTACCTGAATTTCAATTAGTGCACCGATTAATACAGTTTACTAACCATAATTATAGGGGGTAAGAGAGCTCAAATTTGCAGACTTTTAGGCTTTTAACACAGAGATGTTGTGGACATAATTTTATGAGAACAATGAAGGAAATTATAAAGAAGCCTATAGATTTTCGATCGCTTTTACTGAAATCGCACTCTCATACAGTCCCTGCAATCACATCCTTAGATCAGAAATTTTGATAAATTTTAATTATTTGTCACTAAATATTGTTTTAAGAAGACACACTCATTTACACTATATCCATGTGTTGCACTCAAAAGCAACATTGCCAGTTGAACCTATTCTAAGCTTTCAGTGAATGATAGAAGCAAGTAAGACAATCTAAAGTAGTATTAATATAAGGAATCACCTCAGTAAATATTGAGGAGGCTTAGCAAACCAAAGACTCTGACCTTATCGCTCTCCTTTTGTCAGAGTGTTGATGGTTTTAACTGACTTGTTTTTTATATATCTTTAATAGTGCTCTGCATTATAAAAATGAGAAGTCTGAAGTTTTAATGATTAATTGACAATAATTATGTGTCTTTGGGGTTATCCATCAAAAGAATAACATGATAGCAGTTACAACTTTTCATTACCCTCTCTTAATTGCGGAATAACTAAAAATAACTTGGAATATCAAAAATTAGATAATTAAGAGAGAAAAAAGGCAAAAGAATCATTTCCCTTTCATCATCTATTCTTAAACCATACAGGATGAATAGTGCTTGACTGTTGTGTGAGATAGTATACCTGAAAAACTGAAACCCCATTAAAGATCTCGTTAGACGAATCCTTTCCCTTTCGTCTTTAGAAAAGACAACAAAGTATGATCAGCTTAGACCACTTATATTTCAATAAACAAAGTCATTTTTGGCATAAGTAGACACCTGAATATGATCCTCAATGAAATATCACAAAAGATGAGGACTCTAACCATTTTAGAGGCAAAATTTATGTCAAAATACTTTATTTTGTAATTAAAAATTGGTGCAGCCAATATTTTTTATAAAAAAACAAAGTTCTTGGATAATATAAAGAAATTTACTGACCGAAAACTATCTTTTCATCCAACTTCAAATCAAAAGTATCCTCCGCTTATTATAAATTTATCCCTAACGTAAAATAAAGCTCTATTATTAAGTGAAAAACGCATGTTTCAACATTATCATTATTCTGATAGAAATGCAAAAAAAAAAAATAATTGATTATTTAGTGAATCAATAACACATTCAACAAACAAAATTACAATTGAAGATTTAAATTGCTAATCAGGTCAAGTATAAAAGTAAAACAAAAAATAAAGAAAAGAAGACAAAGAAATAAAGTTGTTAAAATTTGCAATCTCTCTTTACTTAAAAGTATGTATTTAATTTGTAAAGATGAAGCCATATTTTTTGTACCTAGTTAACTTTTAATGCACTCGTGAGATTTCTATCAGCATATGTTTGGATATTATTTGTAGAGAATTATATTTTATTTCAGGTTCTTTGTTTATATATGCCGCACTTCTATACTCAGGGATTTCCAACCAAAATTGTTGCTATATCAAACACAATCTATTATTCACTACATATTAAGGAAGCTACAAAAATTCGTATTTAGTTTTAAACACAAATGTACAGAGAATCTAATAAACAACTGTTATTTTTTTTCAAAAAAAAAGGTGAGCAAGCAATGCTTAAGAGAACCTACAATGTAACTCATTATAAGAAACTTTTAAATTTCATCATTGTACAAATTAAATTAGATTAATGAGTCCATAAAACTTTTTCTAAATTCAATTTGTGTATGGATCTTTGAATGCAAATTAGTGGTACTAATAAGAAAAATCAAATTCTAGTTGTGAAAGTTAGACATAAACCATTGTTCAACACAAGATAATCATAACTTGGCTTTTAGCATAAAAGGTAACATGTCAGAACTATCTTGGAATACTTAATATTTTAGTAAAGAAAACATGTAAGCTAAAAAAGGTGAATAGAGTAACTAAGGCAGAACACCTCAGAAAAATAATCTACAAATAACAACTCGAGATAGATCTACAACAAATAAATATTTAGACTTTTAACATGAGACAGATATTATCTGATATAAGCTTCACAAAAACAGTTAACTATGCCAATACAAATCTCGCACACAAAAGTACATGTATACTTATTGAAAAAGAATATTATATACCTCAATTATGTCTCAATCTCAAAGTATGTATGATCATCAATATAAACTCCGCCTCCTTCAGACTCGTTTCATTGCACTACTAATAATTTTGTCTTTTAATGTAAATTAAGCACCAGCTAAGCAATTTGGATGAATAGACCATTTCAATTTTCTTTAATTTTCCTACAACCAAGTATAGTTGTATACAAGTTCTTGTGATTAAGATTCAAGTGATCTAGTGTATTTTGTTTTTTTTTAAAATCATGTTGCTATACTTCTATCATTTTCATCATTTTTACACATACATAGAAGGAAAAATTTATTTTAGGTTTTACCTAATACCTATAAGTGTATTTTTGTTTTATATATTAACTTGTCTTCATTTTTAAGTAGACAGAATACTAATATTAATTTTCACTTTTGAACTTTCATAAAAGATTTTATATAATCAAAACAACTTTTATAATTAGAAAACAATTATAAATCCTTCTTAAATTTCAACTCTTTCCATAAATAATGACGAAACATACTAAGCAGCAATGCACATAGACAATTTAACATATCAGCATATCAAATGCTATCGAATTGATAAACTGAGATTAGTGCATCACCAAGTTTATTTTGCAGGTCTCATATATATTCTTTATGCAACAGTTGCTCATCCATTTTTTATATACAAGTTATTTTATTTTCATCATAACTGTTCAATTTAACAGTATAGGTTCATAAACTTGATTGTTGAAACGAAGAAAATTGTAGATATTTTAATACCTAGAAGAGTTGAGGTTGTCTTCAAGACGTTATGATTGTTTTTGACATCTTGCAACTCCAAGTGAAAAAGTCGGCAGAGCAAAATAAAAAGCAAAATTCAAAAAAAGATAATCAATTGTTTGCACAATAGAAGGTTAAAACCATATGAAGTATCAAACATATCATGGCTGACACATGAACGGAACAAATATATTTATTTTTAGCCCAAAGTTAAGTACTTTTATATTTACTTCATGCAAACCGAAATAATATATTTACAGCAAGTCGAACCAATTTAGTAACGTGTAAAAATCTTTAGATATCTAAAGGATATAAAAAGTCAAGAAGACGACCAAGGATTCAAACTCATGTCATCCATCATAATGCATGCAACAGTAACACTACCAACTACAATCCTCTTCTCATGCAACCATGCCAAGAGATCTGCAAGTTGAGTTCCACTTTCATCCACTCATCCCACCCAAAGATACCTGCAAACGAGAAGAAAACATAAAGAATATGTTAAAAAGCACAGAATAGTCATTCTATATAATACACGAGATAGTAAGTATCAGCCATAATCACATTCAACAAGACTCTGGTGAGTTTTTCATCATAGACAACTACAAGCCTCCTATCAAAACAGTAACCAACAACTTCACCAAATTTAAATGCGTATTTGCTTTTTCATCTGTGAGTAACTCGATCTCATCTTACAAAAGAACCTCTGACATCATTTAACCGACAATAAAAAAATAAATAGACAAGAATCAAATTCAGACCTATCTCGCGAACATACACAAAATTTATATAGACAGTGAGCATGCTCATCTCTCAATGACATGAGATAATCCCATGTCTTTACAAGAGCAGGTTGTTTTTCAGATCCTTCAACAATGGTGCCATGGAACAGTCTTCCTAAAAGAATCTCCTGAATTTCCATAACAGTCTTGGAATAAGTAATAGCTTGCAAGTCGGAGAAGTTGTAATGCTTCACCTCACCAATTATCCTTGGCTCAAAGGAGAAGTTGAAATTGCATTTTGGCAACCAGAGAAGAATCAATAATATAGTGACTTGTTAGATCTAATTTTATATTCCCAAACATTAGCGGTTCTTTTTAGCAATTTTATGGTAAACAATAATTGCTTGCACGTAAGGAGTTTAAATATAGGGATGAAAATTCAAATCTTTGATAGTTATTGCATAATTTGTAAAAAGAGTTTCGCAGTTTGTTAGCGCCGGCATCATCCTTGAAAATGGTGAAAACACGGGGGCACCAATTGGGAGATAAGTTCTCTATGAGAGAAACATTACCAAATTTTTTTTTTAAAAAAAAAATGAAGAAGAGGAAAAGGAAAAGGCCTTGAAAACATTAATTTTTTTTAATTATGTTTGCATATAGTTATGACTCTTCACATTTATTTTATTTTATTATTTTTATGTTCTTATTTTTTTCAAGAAAAATTATAAAAATTTATGGTAAAAGATAAATCTGAATGTTGATTTCTGAGGGTGCCACGTGGACGGATCTATATTCCTCTTTTATATTAATATATAGATAGGTGTCAAGACCCAAAAAAAACTCTAAATATGCATTTCCCTTGTTAGAAATTATTATTTTTGACGAATAAATGATGATTTAATAATATGTTAACTAGATATTAATATTGATCAATGTTATTATTATTGAGATGTTAATGAGTCATTTATTACTAATCTCAACTTCAAGCGCTTACATTGTAATTCTTGAATATTGTAGTATTTGCAATATAATTATGGAGCCCACTGCATGTTGTGAGCATGTTTTACCAATGACAATATAGGGTCTTTTTTTTTTTTGGTAAACCCAATGACAATATAGTTAAGAACATTTTATGTTTGTTCACGTATAGTTATGCCACCCATTTTAAAGTTATTATATATAATTATGATCAATATATAACAAGTCATCACACAATCTTTTCATCAACATATTCATAATATTATTCATTAATTATCATTATTTTAGATCATCATTACGTTAAGTGACCAATTTCACGTTGTTAACATATTATTTAGTCATTAATTTCAGTTTCTATACTTTGGATTGTTACATTTCTTATTAAAAATTTATTTTTTTTAATAAAAAAAAACTATTTAGGTTGCAGTTTATTATAAATCAGTAGACTGTTTATAATAACATGCAAATTAAAGTTATTGTCCATCTTCAAACTCAAACTCAAACTCAAACTCAAATATGAAATTTTATTTAAAATCACCTTAAATTTTCATTAAACTCCTTCAAAATTGAGATATAAACTCTTCCAAAAAGGACCCAAACAACAACACCCAATCCAGTTGGTTTAGTATAAATCAAATGCTACATAAGACTATGCAGACCTGGTAATACAAGGTGGTTTAGTATCATCAAATACAACATAAGCACCTTCAAACTGTTTAGTATAGACTGAATTACAATCTACACACTTTTGAAATTCGTCTTGATAAAAATTTCGTTATAATTGAGAGCAATGTATAAGATGTTGTTTCACCTAAAGGGAATGCAACGTAAGCATATCTGAGTCGTCTAGTATAAGCTGGGTTAAAATCTATTATAGTTGATAACACACTTTTGATATCTCCCTGAAAAGACGTCATGACATGAGTAATTTATAAGGTGTCACTCACCTAAAGAGAATGCAACATGGCAAATCCAGGTCGTTTAGCATCTATTGGGTTCAAATCTTTCATAAATCACGACATACATTACATCTAGGTCGTTTAGGATGGGCTGTTCAAACAAATACCCTTATTTCAAATTGGTCTTTAATTTTTATCCCTTAAATTTGTGATATTTAATTTTTGTTCTTCGATACTTTAGTGATAAAAATGCCCTTAATAGAAAAAAAATTGCAAGGCATAAATAAAATTTGCAAGACATAAATTTTTTCTCAAAATTATGCCTTAAAGGCATAAATTCGCATAAATTATGTCTTATGTCTGTAGGCATAAGTTAAGTAACATGACTTATGTCTGGCAGACATAAATTCATGTTATTGAACTTGTGCCTATTTCTGCCATAGGCACAAGTTCAATAACATGAAATTATGTCTATTAGGCATAAATTAAATAACATAGACTTATGCCTAAAGAGCAAAAGTTCATATTGCAATTAAAATTGTGCCTAAGTATGGCAGAATTTCAAGTTCAGTAACATGAAATTACGTCTCAGACATAAGTTAAGTAATATGAATTTGTGCCTAAAGAGCAGAAGTTCATGCAATTAAAATTGTGCCTATGAGACAGAATTTCATGCAATTGAAATTGTGCTTACCAGACATAAGTTAAGTAACATGAACTTGATCTTAAAGGATAGAAGTTCAATAACATGAAATTATGTCTACCAGACATAAATTAAGTAATATGAACTTGTGCCTAAAGGGCAGAAGTTCATGCAATTGAAATTATGCCTAAGGGGCATAAATTTCTGCTTACAGGCACAAGTTCAATAACATGACATTATGCCTTAGGGCCACAAGGTCATTAGGGAACTTGTGCCTATAGGCAAAAGTTCATGCAATTAAACTTCTGCCTACTAAACTTATGTCTTGGATAGAAGTTCAGTAACATGAACTTTTGTCTTCTAGGGCTAAGTTATGTCTTGAAATTTTTTTTGTTTTGAAATTTATTCAAAAAATATTAGGGGTAATTTTTGCCCCCTTTTTATTACTTAAAACACTAAATAATAAAAATTTAAAACCACTAATTTGAGAGGCAAAAATTAAAGATCACCGAAAAATAGAGGCAATCGGCGCAAAAACTTGTGTTTAATATAGATCGAGTCTAAATCAATTATAAACTTGAACGTTAAACATAAATCTAAAAACTTTAATATGAATTTTCACCCAAACTCACGTTAAATCTTCACGAAACTCTCTAAAAATTTGAGATATAAATCACTAAGACGGACCGATATATTTAACAACACTCAATCCATACAAATAACAATTTCTCAAGTAATTTTTTTAATGTTATTATAGTAGAAATATGCAATGCATCAGTTTAGTATAAATTATAGACTTTTATAAAATCTATTATAGATCTGAACATTAAACATAGATATGAAATGTTCATCTTCAATATCAAATTTAAAATTAAAATTTCATCTAAAAATATCTTAAATGTTCACCGAACTCCTTGAAAATTGAGATATAAACTTCCATAAAAGACGGGCAAAGCAAACAACATTCTAACAAACACTAATCATATGATCTTATAATCATTAGTGAAAGCTTTCATGTCGCAACGAAAAAGAAGTTAGAAGCTTGCTTAACTATTATAGATACCTGATGTGATAATTATAAATTTTGAAGAAAAAATAATTTAAAAAATCAAAATTAATATTTAGATTTATTTAGGATCCAAGTTATACTAAATCCAACCTAATTCTTAATTTGACCCACTTAAAATGAATTAACTATATAAAAAATGCCCTTACTAGTATTTAACTAAAAGAATACAATGAAAAGGGAAACCAATTTTTATCATCTTTCCCTCCAATATTTTTGTTTCCTTCCATATTCCCTTTACTATAAAAAAAAAATTATTTGTCCTTAACAAAATTTCAAACAGAAACTCTAATTCCCAATTTCCCATCTCCCTTCCACCCATGGATACCCATTGCCATTGTCTTCTCACTCTGCTTCCTTCCTTCCTTCAGCCCATCGCGGTGTAACGATTATTTGCAGCCGATATTATCAAGGTTTTAGTTTCTTCTCTCTCCTTCTTTGTGCCAAATATCTGTTGCTAATATTGATTTGTGATGTTACTTTCGCTTTGTATTTGCTTAGTGAAAGCCCCAGGGGTTCCGCTTACAGGGGAAGGGGTAGATCATGGAGTGGGTATGGGTAACTGTCTGAATTTGCGTCTCCTCTGAGAAAATTCTGCACTGTGAAATCAATTGCGGTTCTATAGTTGTTTACTTTGAACTTTCTGCCTGTTTACGCAATGCATTTTGAAATAAGTGCATCTGTGATCACGATTATGAAATTTAAGTTTCAGATTTGAATGTCAATCGATTGGCACTGCACTGACCTTTGTACTTGCTTTGATTGCCATGAATATGTGATTGTCAAACTAGTATTAAACTAGCCTGAGGTGAACTTTAACCATCGAGTCATTTAGTGAATGATTTGTTTTTGTAGTACATGAAACCAAATTCATTTGATTAAATTTCCGATAGCTAAATTCTTCTGAATCCGTGGCAAACTCTAGATTGTTCTGGTAGATCCAGATACAAACATATATCTCCAGGTCAACAATCAATTCAGTTTCACTTGTTGTGAGAAATACGCTGAATTCCTTTGGTCTGTGTGCGAAAGGAGATACGTTGCATGGAAGATCAAAGTTGCTTCTTGAAAGTTTACGTGCGTCCACCAACAACAAGGTAGAACCAGGTTCTTTGTCAAGTTCCGCAGACAGAAACAGAAAGTAAAGTACACATGATGTTTACATGGAAACCTCTTTGCCCAAGAGAGTAAAACCACGACCTACCCTAGTAGGATTTTCCAAACTTCACTAAACAACCGGACAATGTTTTGATTTACAACTCCTAGTAAATCAGGGATTCAACTCCTCAATCCCTCCTCTTCTCACAATATCTATATTACAAGACTTTGCAATAGCTATACTACAAAGACTCAAGATGGCTAGCTCTAGCCTGAGAAATCACAAAAATACAACTCAAAACGTTACCTGCAACACCCACTCTTGAACGTGAAGTAGGCTTACAAATTCTAGCACAAATAGACAAGAACTCAACACTCTAAACTCAGAGAAGATGCTACACTCTTGATCAGCTACAGTCCTTCAATGTTGACGTTTTGTATTCGGCTTTTTTGCAAGTTAGGAAGTGTCCCACTTGTGTTGTATGCAAAAAAAGTAAGTTCCAATGTTGTTGACAAGGTATATATTTCAAATGGTGGTCTTTTGTCCAGTGGATAAGTGGAAGCATTGCCGCAGGCCTGCCACTGTGTTACAGCAGCAGCAGCAGGTCTGCGCATAACTTTTTGTCAGCAGTACAAGGTTGACATTGCTTGATAGAGATGCAACCAGCGACCTGGTTCTCCAGCAGGTTTGTCATACCATCAAAACCTATTTCTAACACTTCTCTTGTTTGTGATGTTCAGTTTATCCTACACCCTATCAATTACCCTTGCAGCGGCAATGTTGAACACTAGTTCCTACATTCCATGTGCTTATGCTGTGTGACAATGTGATTTCTTCCTTCTTTATGGAGTGTGTTTGATGCGCCCAGGCGCTTATCTGAAGTTTGCGTTGAGGCCAATAAGAAAATTGCCGAAGTCAATAACGTTGGTATGTTTCTTGCGTTTCTGAGATCAATAGGTATATTTTCTTTGTCAGGGATGAGCGAATGATAATGAGTATACACTCGAGGAGCACCTAGAAGTTGTTTAATCCATTAATTCCTGTAATTGTGCCTGGGCATTGTTAGTACTTTAGAAAGTGTCTGAAATATGTTGTTGATCTCCACATATTTGCATTTTCCATGAATTCCAAAAACATAATTCTAAGCGAAAGCCAAGTGTTAATGGCTCCATGTCTCTATTTTACAAACCTCTAGCACAAACTAAACTAGAGAAACAATTATAATTCCAGACTCCAATTATCCAATATTTGGATGGGAACTTTTAGGCAAATGCTCACTTCCTCTTTGAATTTGCTTGTCGATATTTTAAACTTCTTCCTAAAGTTTGCTTGTAAATTTTCTTGTTTGCTATTGAAAATATGAAGAATTTATATTTGGTGCTACGACTTCTTCCTTTCACTCAATTCTCTATCAAAGTTGTGCTTCTGGATTATCTTGAAGAATTGATTGAGTACTTATTTTGTTACCTTGAACAATATAATCAATTTTTTGTCATTTGAACCAACCATGATTACTAAAACAACAAAATCCAGTAATATTAGATTATTATAGGTAACCGCAAAACCTTTTGACTTTAGCCGTCCAAAAAAAGTACATTTATCAGATGCATGCTTACCTGTTATAGTAATGAGCTGTTTGTTGATTTCAGTCAATGTTTATTATACTATTGCAGTTCAGGAACAAGTTTGAATTCTCTAGGCTGGGAAGCTCATCTACAGTTCTGTTCGGGAGGAAACAGAAAGAAGTCTTGCTCTCCATTATTGCCTTCCAGATATCTGTTGTAAGTACTACTGATTTTTTATCTACCCGTATAGTAACTCAGTCATGCATAAATAAGTATATATGCTGAAATATAGGGTGTTTGTTAGAGGAGGAATGGGTTTTTCTTACTTTTATATTTGTTAGATTACTGGTTTTGATGCTGTCAACCTCACATAGGGACCTGATCCCTTGTGCTGGTGTGACTCATTTTTTAGCTGGACGGGAAAAGACTTTACAATTGGAAAGTTTGCTTTTTCGCTGTCAATTGGTGAGAGCAGAAGTGCACAGCAGCACAGCATGGAATCATAGCAGCATCCTAGGCCAAGTTGGTCACATGTGCTTGACCAAAAAGAGAGCTTTCTAGTGGGTATCATTACTACTCTCTCCTTTTATCCATGTGGCTAGTGGGTATCATCAATACACTCTCCTTCTACCCATGTGGATGAAAGGAAGCTGAAAAGATATAAAGGATAGAACCCAACAACTCTTTCCATCAAGAGAAATCATTCAGAAAAATTGATCTAAAAAATAAGCTTATTCTTCTCTCAAAAGGCAGCCATTGTTTCCTTGTTTCACAGTAAGAATCAAAGAAAAATAACTCAAGTTTTGAGGCTGCCATTGAAGGAGAAGAAGTGCACTGCAAAACAGAAACCTTGTATTTCGTACAAGTTTTATTTTCTTGTTTTTCATGAGTTGTTTTTCTCGTTTTGGTCTGCTAGAGCTAGTAGACATTTTGGCTAGAGTTAGCCTTGTATTTCAGTTGAGTTTTAGCTGAAGTAGAGAATATTGAAGTCTTGTAATAGAGGTATTACAAGTGGGAGGTTAGGAGGTTAACCTCTTAGTTGTGTACTAGGTTTTGTAACTTTTGTTGCTCAGATCTAGTAGTGGAGTTTGAGAAATCCTACGAGGTAGGTCGTGGTTTTTTACTTCCAGTGAGCAAGGAAGTTTTCCACGTAAAACTTCGTGTGTCTTCTTCTTACTGTTGTATTTTCGTGTACATGTGTCTCTGCCTCTGTGTAACCTGATAGAGGGACCTGGTCCTGAGTAAGGTGGTCGACCCATATAATTCAACAATTGGTATCAGAGCAGGTGCTTTCTAAAAGGTTAACACCTAGAAAGACTCCTGTAAAATATGGCAGCACCACCAAATTTAGAAGAAGGACAGTCTACTACCAGACCTCCCAGGTTTAATGGCCAATATTACGGATGGTGGAAAACAAGAATGCATGATTTCATCATGGCTGAAGATTGTGAGCTGTGGGATGTGGTACTGGATGGACCTTATGTGCCAATGAAAACCGTAAAGGAAGGAGAGACAACCATCACTATTCCCAAAACCCGAAAGGAGTTTGATGATCATGACAGAAAACTCATAGAAAAGAATTACAAATCTAAGAAGCTTCTTGTTTGCGGTATTGGTCCGGATGAATATAATCGAATCTCTGCTTGTGAGACTGCAAAGGAAATATGGGACTGTCTCAGAACCGCTCATGAAGGGACCAGTCAGGTCAAGCAGTCCAAAGTGGATATGCTTACCACTCAATACGAAATGTTCTCCATGAGGGAAGGTGAATCTATTCAAGAGATGCATATCAGACTCACGTCCATCACTAACGAGCTCTATTGTTTGGGAGAAGTGATCAAGCCAAGCAGGCTGGTCAGGAAGGTACTCAGTGTCCTCCCCAAGTCTTGGGAGAGTAAAGTTGATGCGATCACTGAAGCTAGAAATTTGGAAGTCCTCACGATGGATGAACTCATAGGCAATTTAAAAACCTATGAGCTCAAGAGGCAGCAGGACCAGAGCAGGAGTGAGCTGAAGAAGGACAAAGGATTAGCTCTTAAAGGAGCTCAAGCAAGCTCCAGCGAAGAAGATGAAGATATGGCCTACCTAACAAGAAGGTTTCAGAAAATGATTAGGCGAAGTGGCAGCCTTCCTAGGAGGACAAGCTCGAACAAGGGACCTGGTTACAATGATCTGTGTCACAAATGCGGCAAACCAGGTCACTTTATCAAGGACTGTCCGATGCATAAGATGGATTACAAGGAGTATCTGAGAACCACTGCCGAAAAGGCCCAGAAGAAGGACCGAGTCCCTGACAAGTTCAGAAGAAGAGCTGCAGCCGACAATATAGTCAAGCAAGCTCTAGCTGCTTGGGGGAACTCCTCAGATGAATCTGATAAGGAGGATGCTGTGAAAGATGCTTCTATGATGGCTGTGGAGGATGATGACTCACCCTTTGACTCAATGTTTGCCTTCATGGCAAATTCGGATGGAGATGAAGATGAAAAGGTAACTTTCCTTGACATTAAAAAGAATCTAAAAGACTATAATGGGAAAGAATTGAGGTCGCTAGCTTGTGTGTTAATTGACTCTTTTTATGATCTTACCAAAGAAAAGGAAAGTCTGAATCAATATATAGATAAACTTGAGCTAGAAAAGGCGAACTTGATCTCAAGTTTGGCAGAACTAGAAGAGAAATGTCAAGAGCTAGTCAATGAGCAAAATGCCTTTATTAAAAAGGGAGGGACTAGTGACATGAAAAATGCTCAAAAAGAATTCGAAGCTGAACTGAAAAGGTCACAAGATGAGCTCACTGTAATAATGAAAAGAAACACTGAGCTTGAGAAAAATGTGATCCAACTGAATGCTGAGCTTGAGAGATCGCTTAAATGGAATGCCTCTTCACAGATCTTACAAAAATTAACCGGACAAAGATCTAACTCCGGTGAAGGGTTAGGTTATAAGAAAAGTAGTCCTCCTTATAATCCTCACAGTAAATATGGATCTAATCCTGATAATTTGCTGTGCACACACTGTGGTAGGAATGGGCACCTTAAGTCTAACTGTGTATCGAGGCAAGCAGCCTTAAGAAAGACGGTGATTAGTAAAGGAGAATTAGGGACCATAAGGGGACCTGGTTCCAAAATGTCTCAGATCAGGCTGCCTGAGTGGTCCAAAAGAAAATTGATTTATCCTCTGTCTCGGTACTGGGAACTCAAGCTGAAATGGGTTCCCAAGTCTAATCTATAATCTATATGTGCAGGAAGGAGTGAGAGAAAGCAGTCGGAAATGGTATATGGATAGCGGCTGCTCAAAGCACATGACTGGAAATGTTGATAATTTTCTCTCACTCAAGGCATATCAGGGAGGCTCAGTATCTTTTGGGGATGGCAAAAAGGGACACATTCTTGGTGTTGGGAAGATTGGAAAGACACTTGCCCATGCCATAGAAAATGTCTTCTATGTAAATGGACTGAAGTACAGCCTCCTGAGTGTCTCACAAATCTGCGACAAAGGAAATGAAGTCAAATTCGTTTCAGACCAGTGTACAGTGACAGATCTTCAATCAGGAAGAGTTGTTTTGACCGCAAACAGATGCAAGAGCATGTATGTTGCTGATCTTGATTCAGCTGCTAGAAATGGGCTTAACTGCTTAAGCGTGGTGGAGGATGAAGCTACCTTGTGGCACAGAAGGTTGGGACATGTAAGTTCTGTTCTTCTCAACAAGCTAGTATCCAAGGACCTGGTTCGAGGACTCCCAAAGGTGAAATTTGCTCAGAGTCAGATCTGTGATGCTTGTGTTCAAGGGAAACACACCAGGTCTTCATTCAAGAACAAAAAGGAAGTGAGCACCTCCAGACCCCTGGAGCTACTACACATGGATCTGTGTGGACCTGTAAAGGTTGCAAGTCGTGGAGGAAAGAAGCTGATCCTTGTAATTGTTGATGACTATTCAAGATATACCTGGGTGATGTTTCTTCGCACTAAAGATGAAACATTCCCCACCTTTGAGTCATTTGCAAACCAAATTCAGGTGAAGCTGAACTGCAACATTGCAGGGATCAGGTCTGATCATGGAACTGAATTTGAAAATGCCAAATTTGAAGCTTTCTGTGCTGCCAAAGGAATCAGTCACAACTTTTCTGCTCCCAGGACTCCACAACAGAATGGAGTAGTTGAAAGGAAGAATCGAACTCTTGCAGATATTGCTAGAACATTGCTCATAGATGGAGGAGTGGCAATGTCATTCTGGGCAGAAGCTGTCAACACGGCCTGTTATGTGGTCAATCGGTGTCTAATTCGGCCATTACTTGGAAAAACCCCCTATGAGCTGCTGAATAAAAGGAAGCCGATGCTGAACTACCTTAGAGTCTTTGGATGCAAGTGTTTTATGCTAAACAACGGCAAGGACCATCTAGGAAAATTTGATCCCAAAAGTGACGAGGGAATTTTTCTAGGATACTCATTAAATAGCAAAGCATACCGAGTCTATAATAAACGGACTCAGTGTGTTGAAGAAAGCATCCATGTCGTATTTGATGAAAATGGGAAGCTGAAGAGCACGGAAGCACTGGGTAAGGACGAATTTGAGGAACTGTGGCTGTTCCAAAGAGATGATGTCAATCATGATTCATCTAAAAAACCTGACATCACAAAGAACTCCCTGCAGAATGGAGATCAGACCACTCATGATGAAGCAACAGAACACATCAGAGAAGAGGAGGCAGAAAAGGAAGATGATGCAGAAGGCAACCCAGAAGAGGGACCTGGTTCCAATTCTGGAGAATCTGCTGGAACTGGTTCCAATTCTGAAGAATCTGTTGTAAAGGGATCTAACTGGAAACACAAATCTTCTCATCCTCTTGACAACTTAATGTCTCCATTGGACTCAGGAATGCAGACCCGATCCAAAACTCGAAACACATTTGCCTCATCAGCCTTCATATCACAGATTGAGCCCAAGAACATCAAGGAGGCACTGAAGGATGTGGAATGGGTGAATGCTATGCAGGAGGAGCTGCATCAATTTGAAAGAAGCAAAGTCTGGCACTTGGTTCCAAAACCATCTGATAGAACTGTTATAGGAACCAGGTGGGTCTTCAGGAACAAATTAAATGAGCAAGGGGTCACAGTCAAAAACAAGGCTCGACTGGTTGTTCAAGGGTACAACCAGGAGGAAGGGATTGATTATGATGAAACATTCGCTCCAGTAGCCAGAATGGAAGCCATTCGCATGCTGATTGCCTTTGCCTCTTTCATGGAATTTAAATTGTTTCGAATGGACGTCAAAAGTGCCTTCCTAAATGGGTACTTGAAGGAAGAAGTGTATGTGAAACAACCCCCTGGTTTTGAGGATATTGATAGACCTCATCATGTATACAAGCTGGACAAGGCACTGTATGGACTGAAACAGGCTCCAAGGGCTTGGTATGAAAGACTATCAAAATTTCTTCTTGATAATGGTTTTAAGAGAGGAAGAATTGACAACACTCTTTTTCTCAAAACAAGAGGAAGAAATCTGCTTATTGCTCAAGTCTATGTTGATGACATTATATTTGGAGCCACTCTTGATTCACTCTGTGAGGATTTTGCAACGCTCATGGGAAGTGAATTCGAGATGAGTATGATGGGAGAACTTATGTTCTTTCTGGGGTTACAGGTCAAGCAGGACAAAGCTGGAACAGCCATCAGTCAGTAGAAGTATATCAAGGACCTGCTCACAAAATTTCATATGGAAAGTGCCAAACCAATTGACACTCCCATTGGGACTGCTTCAAAACTGGATAATGATGAACCCGGTCCTCCAGTAAATGAAACTATGTACAGAGGCATTATTGGCTCCCTGCTTTACTTAACAGCCAGCAGGCCAGATATTGTGTTTAGTGTGGGTATGTGTGCTCGATTCCAAGCTTGTCCTAAGGAATCTCATCTGAAGGTTGCTAAGAGAATTCTCAGATATCTTAAGGGGACCTCTGGTTTAGTCCTTTTCTATCCATCTGGAGGTTCCTTTGAACTTATTGGCTATTCTGATGCTGACTATGCTGGGTACCTGGTTGATAGGAAAAGTACCTCAGGCATGGCTCATTTTCTGGGTTCTTCACTGGTCTCTTGGGGATCAAGAAAACAAAATTCAGTGGCACTCTCAACAGCTGAAGCAGAATATGTGGCTGCTGCTTCATGTTGTGCTCAATTACTGTGGATTAAGCAGCAACTGGAAGACTTTGGAGTCCTGACCGAGTGTGTCCCTTTGATGTGTGACAACACCAGTGCTCTGAATATGGCTAAGAATCCAGTACAACACAAGCGGACTAAGCATATTGACATCAGACATCATTTTCTTAGAGACCATGTTGAGAAGGGAAATATTCGTGTGGAATTTTGCAGGACAGAAGATCAGATTGCAGATATCTTTACCAAAGCCTTGAATAGGGACCAGTTTGATAAAAACAGATTAAGGCTGGGCTTAATCAAAATGAATTAAATTCTCCCTCTTCTCTGTCTAAGTGTTGACTCTCGTTTTTGGCTATGATCTGAATGCAGGTATCCTTGCTAGTTTGTTGTGGATGCGTCTAACTCAGTTCTATACCTCCCTAGGTATACACGCATGGTGGATGTAAGGAAGGCTGGACTTAGACAAGTCAGGGACTTTGGACTGCCTGTTCAACCTCATAAGGGGACCAGGTCCTATTAGGTCAGTATTACTTTGTCACTTATAAACATATCTTGAGAATATTGTAAGAACTGCCCTTCCCGCTTGTTTCTTCCGGTATCCGGTCATAAAGTAAGTGTTATATCTACATCCAGTTCAAAAGTCTCTCTGATTAGACGTGTCATAACCCCTCTTAAAACCCTTTCCACCTTGCATCTTTCCTCTCACCTTTTTAAACTACTCTCTGCAAATAACCTCTTCAAACTTCCTATTCCTCCATCTCTTACTCACCAGATTTCTTCCAGAGATAGGACCAATGAGTCTACTGAGCTGTCCAGGGAAGCCAGGCAGCTTATCTTGCAGAACCAAAAGGTGTTACGGGGCAGGGTATTTGATCCTGAAATTTGTGACATGGAAGGCATGGCTGAGCTGGTGGAAATGGTCAATTACCAAAGTTGGCGACACTTATTTGTTCCTCCAGTTCCTGTTTTACATGAGAATGAGGTCAGGGAATTTTATCATGAGCTGGAATTTGCTGATAATGGTACTAAGATCTACAGCAAGGTGAGTGGAGTCACCTTCATGATAAATGAGCAGGTTCTCAGTTCCATTCTTAAGGTTCCTAATAGAGGGATCAGGTCTGTCGATGGAGAATGTGCGCAAAGGCGTTTTATTTCCATGATTGCCAAGCTTGACAGAGTCACAGGGGAGAGAGTTCTCAAGAAACAAATGAAGGGTGTGTATCAGCTGCTGTTTGAGTTTGTAAATAAAGTACTTCTACCAAGGGCAGAGAAGAGGACTGTGGCAGGAGTTGCAGATCTATTCCTAATGGAAGCCCTCAGCACATTTCAGCCCATAAGTCTGGCTGGTGTGATGATCAATCACATACACAAAATAATGCATGTCAAAGATGGAAAGCATGGTCTAGCTTATGGATTCCCGCTGAACAAAGTCTTTGAATTTTTTGGTGTAGAATGCGGTTTGGGGATAGTAGGGTCAAAGAAGCAGATGTTTACCCTCTCGACGCTGGAAGAATGTGAATGTGTGATGCGTCGCGGAGGGGCACAGAGTCAGTCAATAGTGTCGGACTTAATTGCCTCGCAAGAGAAGTCCAATATGGAGATAGAACGGCTCACTGCTCTGCTTGTCCAAAAGGAGGCTGAAATAGTTCGTCTGAGGGCGCACCCAGTAGAGGACCCTGGCACCATCTCTGCTCTCAAGGAAGAGAATGAAGCTTTAAAGGCTGAGATTAAGGATTTAAACCAAAAAACTGCTTACTGCCAATGATCCTCTCAAAGCAGAAAATGAAGCTCTGAAGGTTGAGGTCAAGGACTTGACTAGGAAATTGCTTACTGCCCATGAAACCTTCAATGATCGCCTCTCAGCCCTCTTCCACAGACCACCCGACCCAAAATGATGTTCCTATTTTTTTTTTATCTCCTTCCTGTTTTGCTCTCTTTTCCACGATTATGGACAGTTCTTGTATGATTCTCTTTTGGTATGTTATGCTAAGTGATAATGTAATGCTTTTCTGATTGCAGGGGTTGGCTGTTGCATTGTTCTTATTGTCTATTAGTTTTTCTGCCTTTCTTATTTCCATTAGTGTCAGTGTTGCCCCAGTGGCCATGAGTTAACTCACCTAATCATTCTTGTCTTGGTTTACTGTTCTTTTCTTTTTTATGATGCCAAAGGGGGAAGCTACTAAGACAGGGGGAATTATGGGGGAATTATGCTGAATGACAGGGGGAATTATGCTGACAGGGGGAATACTATGAAGTGTGTTAGATAAAATGTGCAAAGAAGGTTGTCAAAGGTTGTCATCATCAAAAAGGGGGAAATTGTTAGATTACTGGTTTTGATGCTGTCAACCTCACATAGGGACCTGATCCCTTGTGCTGGTGTGACTCATTTTTTAGCTGGACGGGAAAAGACTTTACAGTTGGAAAGTTTGCTTTTTCGCTGTCAATTGGTGAGAGCAGAAGTGCACAGCAGCACAGCATGGAATCATAGCAGCATCCTAGGCCAAGTTGGTCACATGTGCTTGACCAAAAAGAGAGCTTTCTAGTGGGTATCATTACTACTCTCTCCTTTTATCCATGTGGCTAGTGGGTATCATCAATACACTCTCCTTCTACCCATGTGGATGAAAGGAAGCTGAAAAGATATAAAGGATAGAACCCAACAACTCTTTCCATCAAGAGAAATCATTCAGAAAAATTGATCTAAAAAATAAGCTTATTCTTCTCTCAAAAGGCAGCCATTGTTTCCTTGTTTCACAGCAAGAATCAAAGAAAAATAACTCAAGTTTTGAGGCTGCCATTGAAGGAGAAGAAGTGCACTGCAAAACAGAAACCTTGTATTTCGTACAAGTTTTATTTTCTTGTTTTTCATGAGTTGTTTTTCTCGTTTTGGTCTGCTAGAGCTAGTAGACATTTTGGCTAGAGTTAGCCTTGTATTTCAGTTGAGTTTTAGCTGAAGTAGAGAATATTGAAGTCTTGTAATAGAGGTATTACAAGTGGGAGGTTAGGAGGTTAACCTCTTAGTTGTGTACTAGGTTTTGTAACTTTTGTTGCTCAGATCTAGTAGTGGAGTTTGAGAAATCCTACGAGGTAGGTCGTGGTTTTTTACTTCCAGTGAGCAAGGAAGTTTTCCACGTAAAACTTCGTGTGTCTTCTTCTTACTGTTGTATTTTCGTGTACATGTGTCTCTGCCTCTGTGTAACCTGATAGAGGGACCTGGTCCTGAGTAAGGTGGTCGACCCATATAATTCAACAATATTGAATCAGTATGTTTAATCCGACATGTGTTTCCGGATGTCTATACTCTATATCAACATTATTTTTATGATTTATTAAACTTTTTTTAAGCTAAGACTGTTAATATTTTGACAATTTTGGTATAATTTTTATAGCAATCATCACATTTAAGTAACATTTAATACATCTTATATCTAAGAAACACGTGCTTTTGTGACAATCAAACAAAGTAAAAGAAATTAATTTAAACAGATGTTACCATTTAAAGTTTTGATATAATCTGTGCTGTGCCTTAAATGAAGTTGTGTTTCAAGTTTCTCTATCTTTGAAAAGTGGAATCCTAAAGAAATAGGGGGGATAAATACAAAGAATGAGGCAATTAAGGGTGTGGCCTAGTGGTCAATGAAGTGGTTGAGAATGATGAGCTCTTAGGTTCAAATCCCAGCAGAGTCCCCGAACACCATGGTTATAAAAAATCGGAGAATCTGACAATTTAACTGGATTTACCAGCAACAAAAAATGGAGGCTAAAAAGTGCAAACTTAGACATTTTTTGGAATGGAATTAGCAGCCATTATCTTATTGGCTAAACAATTACCATTACAGCCTGTGACTTTTAGTGGCAATTCATTGGATTTATCTGTGACAAAAATTGGATGCTAAAGGTGAAAACTGAAAACTAAGCCTATTTTGTGAATGGATTTTGAGTCTTTGTAATTGCTGCTAAACAATTGATGTTGAAGCCTATAACTTTGGCAACAAACAAAACTACCTTTACTGGCATGAATGGCCTCTAAAAGTTTTAGTGAGATGTACAATGGCCAAAATTCAATGGCCGGTAAATGCTTTAGTGGTAATTTCTATTACCGCTAAGGACCTTTATGTTGCCGCTAAAGACCCTCTCTATATAGGTTAACCTATAAAAAAAAGCTGTGAACAAACTTTAGTCAATTAGGCTAAAATTGTCTGTTCCATAATACATGTGCTTTCATACTATACATCTAAACTTATATGCAATAACCTCAGCCTAGTGATCTACACTTTTTTCTGGTGATCATGTTAAATAAAGTGAATACAAAAGAAACAAGATATAATCAAGAAGAATATCTATGTCAAACAACTAACATAAATATGGAGTGACTGGGAGTGTACATCATGCTTACATAATCCTGGCATCCGAAGAACCTAATTTGAAAATTTAGGTTTCTGATTACGAAATCCGTAAGATGTATGTTATGAGTTGCATTTTAAGTCATCTTTGTTGGGTTCAGTATTATTAGAGTGGAAACTGGATATTGAAATTGAGCAATGATTTCTCTGTTTACACTGCAATTTTCTCAATAAGGGGGAAGTATTAGACATGCTACTCTATGACTTTCTTAATGTATCTTAAATAGATTTGAATTGTTTTTACTTGTGGTTCTTTATTTCATGCCCCCATCACTAAAACAAGAAAAAGAAAATAAAATCCCTGAAATCAAAAGAAAAATCTAAATCGAGAAGAAAAAGGAAACAAACCTACATTAGAACATTCAATATGGCAGAAAACATAGGGACAGTACAGTAAGAGGCAATCTAATGCCAGTATTAGTGGTCTGGATTTTGGATCAACTTGGTTTGTATGTAGAATGCATTATGCGAGAACTATCTGAATTGGGGCTATTTCCATAGGAGTTAATTTGAACAGTGTAAAGATCTGATAATTCATCCTGATCATTCTCCTCCTGTCCATGTTGATTGGACCAAGAGATTCCAGTTAACTTCCTCAAACCTTCAAGTTCAATAGCCACTTCCTTCATTGTAGGCCTATCTTCTCCGCGCGAGAGAAGACAGTTCTTCACCAGCTCAGCCATCTTTTGGAGTTGCTCAAGACTCCCTTCCCGCGAAACACGCCGATCAAGAATCTGAAACAAGCTATTCTTATCCATTGACAAAACAAAATATTCCGCCAAATTCTTGTCCTCTCTGTTTCTATCTCTAATTACAGGTTTCAACCCTGTCAAAAGTTCTGCCAGAACTACTCCAAAGCTGTAAACATCACTTTTCTCCGTCAATTGACTTGTGCGAAAATATTCAGGATCTAAGTACCCTGATGTCCCTAGAACGGATGTAGCCAGATGTGTTTGATCCAGAGGAATTAACCTCGAAGCTCCAAAATCTGCCACTTTAGCTGTGTAAAAATTATCTAACAGTATGTTGGCAGACTTAACATCTCTATGAATTATAGGCATGGATGCAAATGAATGAAGGTAAGCAAGTGTAGTGGCTATCTCTGCTGCAATTCTCAAACGGTTTTGCCAAGTTAACCAACCTGCTCCACGTTGGTTGTGAATGTGCTCGTAAAGAGTTCCTTCGGAGACATACTCATAAACCAATAAAGGAACTTCATCTTCCAAACAACACCCAAAGAGCCTCACCACGTTTCGATGGTTAATTTGAGTGAGAATAAGCACCTCATTGATAAACTGCTCAATTTGACTCTCATCCACAATTCTAGATTTCTTAATAGCAACTATGCGAGTATCACGTAGCACACCTCTATATACAATCCCATTGCCACCACGACCAAGAATTCTGTCATTGGCATAATTGTTTGTAGCTTTCTTGAGCTCCTCAGCTGTAAAAATTCGTGTTGCTTCCACACCGCCCTCTTTAGTGGATATTCTATGCTTCAATAATAAACCACCGTTTTGTTGGAAAAACTTTTCCCTGAGTTCGATCAACTTTCTTTTCTTGATGCAAAAATAGAGCAAAGCTACCACAACCACTAGGGAGATTAACCCAACTCCAGTACCTGTGTAATTAGTAGAGTTGAATTTTATGTCTATAACTTCCAACTGGCTAAATCAAAAGTTCAAGATTGTACACATTCATTTTACTGTTGAATGTACTGCTGTATAAGAGAAAAATGTAATATTCAGATTTTGGTTTAATAAACAAATAAGTGTGCAAAAAAAGTTTGAAATAGACTTCCAAGCTTCCCAGTCATTTTCTAGCATAAAAAATAATGCTCCTATTAACAAAACCGACTCTTTTCTTTTAGTCTACCTAAAATAGAATGTCATCTTTATATATTTAGAAATAATTTAACTTATAAACTTATCATTTTACTCTTAATAAAATTATTTGCCACATAAAAATGTCTATAGATAGTTTGGACCACAAATTAAAAAAAAAAAAAAGGAATTTCTTTCCCAAACAACATGAGATAAAATGGAAGGAGGGAGTATTAGTATTTGTGGTTATGATAGTTTTCTAAGATATTTACCTAGAGAGAACTTGATCCATGGGAATTCAGAGTAGGGAGCAATACAACCACGACCATCCTTTTTGCCATCACCGGTATATCCACTAGGACAAGAACAATAGAAGCTCCCTGGGGTGTTTGTGCAGTTTTTTTCACACGTATTGGTACTTGGATCAGCACATTCATCAATATCTGGCAAAACCAAATAAGTAGAACACAGTTATATCAAAGCATGTGAATTGATCGAATGGAGCATAAAGCAGCTTTCACATCACGTAAAGGGGTCAACTTTTTGTTTTTTTTTTCTTTCCAATTTTTGTGTGTGTACCTTGGCAGCCTTGACTGAGATATGGATTGCCCTCATAACCATCATTACAGCGGCAGCGATAACCACCAAGACCAGTGTTTGAATCAACACATTGGCTATTTCTACTGCAAGCATAATCCTTCCTATCACGGACTTGCGCGCAAGTAAGATTCCCGATGGCCCAGTCCAGCACAATGGGGACACTAGCCATAGTCCTCCTATAAAAAGTAATATCACTCAAGTCCTGTAGTCCCCCGAAATGGAATCGATCTGCCTCGCCTAGAAATGCATAACCACATTGATTAAAATACCAAACATCCGTGTGGTTTTGTGTGCTAGAAATGATTGGGTCAAAGTATTTCAAGCCCTTGGGTATCTGCACCTGATAGCAGCCATTACCCATACATTCTCCTGCAATCACTTCCTTCGTGCTGCTACAGCTGATGGAGCAGTTATACTCAAAGTTACGGCCCGTGATAAGAGCACTGTCATCGCAGCCGACGATAGTAAAGCTGTTCTTTGCGGAGAAACTATAGGGATCTGATTTTCCCAAACGGGTCCAACCAAGCGGATTTTCAGACCGCACAGCTCCGTTGGAGTCGTAACATCTCCAAGAGATGACGTTGGAGACGCGCAATTCAGCATCTGAGATGTCGTACACCTCAATGTTTGCTATAAGGGGTTTCTGAGTACCATCAGTTGAAATACTGCAGTTGATCACGAACCCTGAATTAATGGCGCAACCGGATCCTAAGCCGATACCAAATGGATATGGAACCGTAAGGTTCCCGCACATCTTGCGGCATCCTGGTTTTGTTACATTGGCAGCTTTGTTGTATTGGGCGGAGGCTAATGTTAGTAGTAGCACACAAGCGTAAAATAAACAACAAGCAATTTGGTAAGGAAGCGAAATCATTTGGTTTAGTTCTTGAGAATTTCTAAAATGATGCAAACTAGTTCCCCCAATATACTTACTAATAATATATAAGTACTTACAACTATATGATTTTTCATAATAATAAATGCAAGGACAATCATGCCGAAGGGGCCAGGTTCACTACTGGTTGAGAAGAGGTCAACAGGGACGACCTTGACTCAATATATATATATTATAGAAAAGCCATGCAAGAACAATCATAGTTATAAGTTATTGTACCAAGAAGCAATAATACCTTGACTCAATATATATAATATATATATAGAAAAGCCATGCAAGAACAGTCATGGCTATAAGTTATTGTACCAAGAAGTAATATAAATTATATTATGTATTTGGTCTTAACTTATTTCCTTACAAATAGTCTCAAGCATGTGTAATTTAATTTCTATATATTATATATTATTGTACTTAGTCTAATAGTTTATATTCAAGTGGTTACATATCAACTTTTTTTTTTAGAAAGTTTCACTCATATATCTTTTATATATTTCTATCTCTAATACGTGTGCGTGTGTGTGTATATATGTGTGTATATATTTTCTATTGTAGAAGCCATAGCATTAACAACTTTGACTCTAAAGAGTAGTACAAGGAGCAATTCAAATTGTACTGCATTATATATTTGGTCTTTATATTATTTTCTCGTCAATTGCTTTTAAGCATGCATAACATAAATGATTAATAATTTTTCATTGGGTCCATTCTTTTTATATCATGTAGTTGTCATAATTAATAACTCTTTTATACACGGACTTATTTAATCCAATAAAATTTAAAATATTCAACCTTATCAATTTTTATTCATGTTCTTTCTTTTCTTCATTTTCTTAAAGGATTTTTGTTTCACTACTTATTATTATTGATAAAATAGTGCATTTAATAAAAATATAATATTTTTAAATATCAAATCATGCTTATGAATTTTTTTAAATGTATTTTTAAAATTTAAAGCTTATAAAATTATTTTTTTGTCCGATTATATTGAATTTTAAAATTATAATAAAATAAAAAATTATGACGGAATTGAACTAAATGAAAATAACTGATATGCTTATATTTATATTTAGAGGAAATAATTTAGTTAGTGTTTGAATCAGATATACCGAGACTCCTCATAGGTAGCAAGTTGGATTTGCAAATATAATATGTTTCATTTGTGTTGACAAAGTTTTACGTAATATAGATAATAAATACATACAAAGATAAATGGATTTCTTTTTAAAGAGTGAAAATAATTGATCAATAAAATTGACCTCCAAATTCAGCAAAATCACCACCAGTTTTACAATTTTTTTTGTTGCGTAACACGAGTACTATTGGAATCTACAAAATTTGTATGGACAAATTTTTACATAATAACATGTAGAAAATGTATCATAGCCATAACATCCTTATAGAATAATACTCTCTATAATACCAATAAATCAAATTTCATTTAATTCTTAATCATTCCGACACAAAAAAAATCGCATAATTTAATTAACAAAATGTCTATTATGGAATTAATTTGAAATACCTGGATTAATTCGATAATAATAAATTATAAAGTATTCTATTAAAAATTCGTAATTGCACTATTCAATTCAATTTTGAAATTTATTAAGCCTTAGTTAACCTTTCATTTCAAGATTTCGATACTAATCAATCAAATTAACTTACTGGCAATTTAATTTATTAATTATTTTTTTTATATTTTAGCCTAGCTTATTTTATTAATTGCCGAATATAAATTCATATGTAGAATTTACACACGATACTTATAAGCTTTCATAAAAGTGTATGATCAATTTCTAGACCAGGACATGAACAACTGACCATTACTTCGACAATATATATTGCTTATCATCCAATTTTTTAGGCATATTGACCCACAAAATAATTTATAATAAATAATATACACAACAAATAATTATTATATCAGAATTAAAGAGTTGAGAACCTTTTCTTATATAAACTTATTCAACCCATACAATTTAAAATATTCAACCATTATCAATTTTTATTCATATTATGTTTTTTTTAAATAATTTTTATTTCACTAATTATTTATTATTAATAGAATAGTGCGTTTAATATATAGCATTTTTAAACATCAAATCATGCTTCTGAATTTTTCTAAATGTATATCCATAATTCAAAACTTCTAAAATTTTAGTTCAAAAATTATTGTCATAAACCTGTACTAACAAGCATATAAAATACATTAAAATTAATCTATAAATTATATAGGAAAGATATATTATACGAAAGTTAATTCCTTATTTAAAATTTAGTGCATTATATAAAAAATAATTACTAATGAGTTAAGTTTAAAATTTTATAATATGACTTTAAATTGTGATTATGGTTAATTTAAAAATTATAATTAAATAAAAAACTAAGTTGAAATTGAATTAAGATGGAAACAACTAATATGTTTACATTCATGCTTAAAAGAAATAATTTAGTTCGTGTTTGAATCAAATATACAAAGACTCCTCATAGGTAGTAAGTTGAATTTGTAAATACAATATATTTTATTTTTATGGATAAATTTTTACGTAATATGGATGATGAAAATATATAGAGATAAATGAATTTCCTTTTGAAGTGTGAATATAATTGATCAATATAATTGACCTCCAATTTTAGCAAAATCAACACCATATCGTGATCACCACCAGTTCCATGATTATTTTATTGCGTAACATGAGTATTATTGAAATCTACAAAATTTGTGTGTATAAATTTTTATGTAAAAACATATAGAAAATACATCATAGTCGTAACCTCCTTATGGAATAGTATATTACTCTTTATATAGCCATATGTTTTAAGGTTTAAAAATTTTTCTTAACCTATTGGATTTTCTTTTTTCACCAATAAATCGGATTTCATTTAGTTCTTAATTGTTCAGGTACAAAAAAAAACCACATAATTCAATTAATAAAGCTTTCTATTATGAAATTAATTTAAAATATTTGAATTAATCCTACAATAATAAATTACAAATTATTCTATTAAAAATTCGGAATTGCACTACTCAATTTAATTTTGAAATTCTTTCATTAAAGGAAATTTGTATAAATGCCCTTATTTTGGAGTGATCTTTAATTTTTGCCGCTTAAAATATTAGGTTTTCATTTGTGCCTGTCGACACTTTAAGTGAAAAAAAGGTCAAAAATACCTTAGCAAAAAAAATATCGCAAGATATAAGTTTTTGCGCAAGTTATGCCTTGAAGAAAAATTTCATAAGGCCCCCAAAAAAAATTTGTAAAGCATAAGTTTTTGCCCAAATTATGCCTTAAAGACATAATTTTATAAGGCACTGAAAAATAAAATTGCAAGGCATAAGTATTTGTGCAAATATGCCTTAAAGACATAATTTCAAAAGACAGAAGTTCATAAGACATAACATTGATTATGCTTGACAGGCATAAAGTCATGTTATTGAAGGGCAGAAGTTCATGAAATTGAAATTATGCCTAAATGTCATGAAATTCTGTCTCATATGCACAAATTCAATAACATAAACTTATGTCTGCTAGACATAAGTTTATTAGGGAAACTTGCGTCTATAGACAGAAGTTCAATGACAAGAACTTATGCTTTTTAAGGCTAATTTAAGTCTTGCAAAAAAATTTTTTTGATTTTTTTTTAAAATATTAGGGATATTTTTGTTCCCTTTTTATTACTTAAAACATTAAAAGACAAAAAATTAAAGACCACCCTATAATAGGGGCAATCGGCCAAAAACTTCTTCATTAAACCTTATTATTAAAGACCACTAATTTGAGGGGCAAAAATTAAAGAAAATCAATTTGATGGGTAGAAATTAAAGATCACCTTATAATAGGGACAATGGGCGGAAAACTTCTTCATTAAACCTTATTTAACTTTCTATTTTAAGATTTAGATACTAATCAATCAAATTAATTTAGTGATAATTTATTTTTGTGACGAATAATAAAATCACATGTAGAATTTACACATGAAACTTATAAGCTTTCATAAAGGTGTATGATCAATCTCTAGACCAAAACATGAACTTCATCAACTAACTATTACTTCGGCAATATATATTGCTTCATCTAATGTTTCAGGCATGTTGACCCACGAAAGAATTTGTTATTTTAATAAATTAAAATAATAAATAATAATTATATCAAAATTTAAAATATAAGTATATTTAATGGACTAAAAAATTATTTTATCAAGTCAATTAAAGATATTCATCTTTACTTGGTCCGTAGAATACACAAAAGATGTACTGTACAAGAAGTTAAAATTATACCACTCGCATAATTAAAATAAATTATATTTTATCTTGTCTTATAATGGTAGCTTATTCAGTCCTATCTAAGATTGTGAACATAATTTTTGTAACTTATAAGAACCGATAATTTAATTTTTCTTGTATAAAATAAACTTTATATACTAAATCATCTTCTATAAGTAAAAAACACATACAAATACATATATGATCTATTTTATTATTTTAAAAAATAATTATTATTTTATAATAAATAATATATTCAAACACATAATTAATAATATATATTCTAATATATTCTTTTAATTGAATATTATATAGAGACAAATTGTATATATCAAAATAAAATATGCTATAATATAAATTATTGAACCCGTAGTTACGTGGGCTTATCTCATCTGATGTGTGTGTATATATAAGAAGACTCTGGAAATCAAATTAAAGGCAAGACTATAAACACGAGTCTTGCAAATTTGTCATATATATTCTCATGCACAGGCCAAATTTTAATTGACAACTTTTGCGTGAAAAAAAAGCTCAACCATTCCACAAATGGTACATAAAAATAAAATTTAAGAAAAAAATACTAGCTAGCTAATAAATATTCCAACCTCGAAAATGGACTGACTTGTGTACAGAAGAATAGTCTTTAACACGTACCAAACATCATTTTAAGTTAGCTGTAATTAAAGCAATAGATATTTTCATATGTTTCTCTCGGTGTTTTTAAAAGCGTTTTTGGAGTGAGTTCGGGGTGGGACATACCAAAAACGCATCGGGGCATAAATAAAAGGTGTAGATTCATAAAGTGTAAGCATCAGAATTTGGGGCGTAAGTTCCGGGCGTAAAAGCATAAGTCCTGGGCGTTAAATTTATTTTTTATTATTTTAAAAATATTTTTTTATTATTGGTGTAATGATATTTATACTTCATGCTATCATATTTTCATATTATAGTCATTTTTTCTAGAATATATCAATAATTAAAATGACTCTCGTAGGAAATGACGTTATAAATATTTTTTTTAATGTTTATGCCTAAAAATAATAGGATAGAAATTTCATATTCATATACTCCTGACAAATTTTATATATATTTTTATATAACTTTTACAATATTTATTCTTATCTTTCTTTGAATATATATATATATATATATATATATATATATAAAATAATCAATGTAAATATTAATTCAGAGTGAGAAGAACTGTAAGAGATTGATTATCTCGGCTATTCTCCTTTTTATTTCTGTTATCTTTCTTCAATAATAATTATAATACTGGAATTTATTTGAATTTATTTGCAGAATTATTAAAAATATTATTTTTACTTATTTTCTTCGTAATAAAATTATAAATTAAAAATATATGAGATATACGCCCCGTAAATCCATGAAACTCACGCATCGTATATCAGGACTTACACCTCAATCCGTGCTATGTAAAACACCTCGCCTCACATGCCAGCTTTTAAAACACTGGTTTCTCCCAAAAAATTGGCAATCCACGATTCTAGCAATTTAGCTCACAATGTAGCAATTTAGTTCACAATGCATTCATTAGTCTTTTATTAATGATAAAACATTCGGATTAAGTTTACTGATGGACTTCATGAAGGGTGATTTTGATTTTTTAGCCTTGTTTAATATTCTCTTCTTTTTATTTTAATTATTAGATATATTAAAAATAATTGTTTCAAAATATTTGCTAGTTTTAAAATTCAAGAGATAATTAACTATATTTTTTCAATTCCACCCTTAGTACTTAAAGTCATCCTAAAAAGTGAAAAAAAATTATTATTGTATGTTTTCAAAAGATTAATAGGGTTATATTAATCAAATTACCATCCCTATTAATTTTTTCTTAATGAGTGTGCAAATCTTATCCTAATAATTAAATTGGAACAGAAGGAGTAATTTTTTTTAAAAAAAGAAATAGCTTCCACTTCAAAATATTCACTAGGTAAAGCTTTTATTATCCATCAGACATAAGTTATGAACATAAAATAGTTTTGCTTATAAGATAAAAGTTCAAGATATTTTAAGATAGTAAATTTATACAATTAAGCAATTTGGTAAGGAAGCGAAATCATTTGGTTTAGTTCCATGTTTTTTTCTGAGAATTTCTAAAATGATGCAAACTAGTTCCACAAACTACTTAATACTAATATATAGTACTTACTACTATATGATTTTTTCATATTAATAAAATGCAAGGACTTGGGGTCAATCATGCCCGAGGGGCCAGGTTTTACCACTGGTTCAGAACAGCGACGATCTTGACTCCTCTCTTGATGTATATATAAGAAGACCAGAAAGTATAAACTCGAGTCTTGCAAATTTGTCATATTCTGGTCAAATTTTAATTAACAAGCTTTTGCGTGAAAAAAAAAAGAAAACAAAAACTCATCTATACCACAAATAGTACATAAAATTTAAGAGAAAAACACTAGCTAGCTAATAAATATTCCTACCTTGAAAGTGGACTGACTTGTGTATAGAAGAATAGTCGTTAACACGTATCAAACATCATTTTAAGTTAGCTGTTCTAGCTAGGCCTACACAATTTATAGCATTTAACCAAAAATATTAGATGGAGACTTATGGGTCTTTCTTACAAATGGATTTATAGCAATCACAATTTGTATTATTGGTCATTAAAAATTCTCGCAAAAGTAAAAGATAATATCCTCTAAAAGATACATAGTGTTTTATGTGTAAATCTTAGCCATCATATTATTATAAAAAAAAATTATATTTTATATTTTCCATTACTTATAATGATATATTCATATGTTATAGCGTTATAGGTAGAGTTTAAGAGACTACTAAGTACTCTCTCTGTTCTATTTTAATTGTTAAGATAAGATTTGTACGTTTATTAAGAAAAAGTTAATACGGATGATAATTTGACTAATATAACCTAATTAACTTTTTGAAAACATATAATAATAATTCTTTTCACATTTTAGAATGACTTTAGTATTAAGAATAAAATTGAAAAAAAATAATCAAATATCTTTTAAATTTTAAACTAGTAAATATTTTAAAATAAATATTTTTAATATATCCACGATTAAAATAAAACGAAGTGAGTAATACATAGGCTAGCAAAAATTAATTAGTGATCCTTATAGGTGGATCTCACCTAATAGCTATTTCCAACACAATTGATACGGCCAACTATTTGAACTTGATAGGTCAATGGAAACGACACATAATTAATACTAGTAATTTGTCGGTGCAATTACATTTTTTCGTTTTTTCTCCTTTTTTTCAAGGCAAAGTTCATTTGGCCACAATAATTTTGATCATAATGACCATAATTTATTTATTCACAATAAGATGAACTTTTTTTACCCTTTTATCCTTTTCTTCCCAAATTTAATTTTCTCATTAATTTAAGAGTAATTAGGATTAATATCAATCATTTCTTGGTAATTACAATAAAAATATTTCTAATTTTTAGGGATTTATAATAGAAAGCATCTAAGTTTGTTTGCTACCAAGAGATTTTTGATTTTTGATTTAGGCCTCATTTGTTTGCATTTAATGGAAGTATGAATCTGAATGGTTCAAACCTTAAACCATTGTGTGCATTTGTTTTCAGTAAGACTTAAACACTTATTTGATCTGAATATGTCTTAATCATTAAGATTTAGACCAAAGTCTTAATATGATTAAGGGGTAAGTTTGTGTGGATAACTTTCACCATCACTGTATCTACAACCACCAACCATCACTATTAACCACCTCTATCATCATTACCTTCGCCAACCACTAGCCACCATCACCACCAATCAATTCCGCCACCATTGTCAACCATCATTACTGTCGCTAACCACCCCTAACATCATAACAACCATTGGCAACCATCACTGCTGTTAACCACTACTGTCATTCGTTATTACACATACCACTATTATTATAATTATATATACTGTCACCACCATCGTCACCGCCACCTCTACCAATACTATAACTCACTATCACCACTGCGATCAATCCCTACTATTAATTACCTTCACTATCACAATTAGCACTATCGTCAGCTACTATCAACACATCGTCAATCACCACATATTCTTCAGCCACCATCATCAACACCGCCAACTGCTAACATCGACGAACTTCACCATCATAACCACCACTAACAACCGTCACTATCATGTTAGTTACTATAACATCAATCACGTCTCATCATCCTAACTATCACCACAACTATTACTAGTAACTATCACCATCATAATTATTAACCACTAGCACTAATCATTACCACAACCACCACTACAAGCCATCTTCACCATCACTAGCAAGCAGAAAACATTTATTTTCTTATCACATAATAATTTATTTTATTAAATTTTTTTTCTAATATTCAATTACATTTTTTTGAAATTATATTTACAAATAAATTAAATATGCACATTTAGATGTTGAACTTAATCATTCAGTGTTCAGATCTAGAGACAACATCTTAATCATTTAGATGTGCATTCAGATTCAGATGTTTTAATTTTAATGAAAACAAATGAAACCTTAATTCATATGCATTGATACTCCTTCCGTCTCAATTTATCTGTCGTGATTTTTTAAAAAAGCTATCTCAAATTATTTGTCATTTTAGAAGTTCGAGACAAATTTAATATTTTTTATTTATTTTATCTTTAATAAATTGTTCTTAAAAACTAATATTTAATGAGAAGAGATTATATCTTATGACATAAATGAGGGTAAACTAATAATAAGAAAAGCCTCCCAATTAATATTTTTTTAGTGGGTGTATAAAAGAGAAACACGCAAGATAACTTGAAATGAAGAGAGCAATTTTTTTTAAAAAATTATAGTGTGTTGAACATGCTTTAGCAGATTATTGCTTCATTTTATGACTTATTAATTTCATATTTATCGTGAACTATTATTTTCCCATGTAATTTTTTAAATTTGTTCTAAAATAAGTAATTTTTTAAAGAAATTAAGAAGATAATATTAATTAATTAATTTTTAAAATTACTCGTCTAAAAGATCTTGTACAAATTAATAAAAAAAATTTTTACTTGATTATACATGCAAAATCTAAAATTAGGTTTGTAAAATAATTCTACGGCTGATTCCCTTTCCCATACACATGTTCCACCTCAAAATTACTATCATTTCTTAATGCCCTCAACCTCCCAATTTCTCCCGCTATGTTTCATGGAACTTCCCATCTCCCATCTATAATATTCTTTAAAATTAATGAGTGAGTTTCCATGGTAAATGGCATTAGTTGTTTAGCAAAACAAAACTGTACTCCTGCCAACATAGTGTTAGTCTCTGCTGCAAGGCTGTACCCCTCCTCTATTACAGATGCTTCAACATATATCAGGTCCCCCATGTCATTCCTTACCCAGAATAATACAGAGCTTGTTCCAGTATTCCCTTTTGAAGACCCATCCACATTACATTTACACCCTCCTCTTGCTAGTTTCCTCTAATGAATCACCAAACATTCAACTTTTAATGTGTAACTTCCAAAAATTGTACAATAGCCTACCATTGCTTAGGTATGTTATTCAGCCAAGGATAGCAGCTCTTAGCCATTGGATGAATGTTGTTATTTACTTTAAATATAACCTTTGTGAAGGAAATATTACCCCCATGCATAATAGTATTCCTCCTCTTTCAAATTTGCCATACTATAAAAGCTGGAACAACTTTATAGAGAGACTTTAGTTTGTCATTGCAGTCTGTGGTCCACCATTTCTTGAGAGTACCGCAATTGAATGAATGACTCTGTAACACCTGCTGTAGCTGCAAAAGGCTACTAAATCCTCTTTGCATTTGCATAAGTAAAAAATAAGTGATCAATGGTCTCCTGAAAAGGCCCATCACAACACCTGTATTTGGGAATGGCTATCCTCATACTAGCCACAACCTCATCAATAGGTATTCTTCCCTTACACAGTTTCCACAAGAAGAAGGATATCTTAAGTGAGACTCCTTTCACCCAAATATTACTATAATGCTCCTGAATTTCTTCAGCTTATCTTAAGAAATTTCAGGCTAAGCTAACAGTGAATTTTCCATTGCTACTTAGCATCCATCAAGGTATATCCCACTCTTCTGTTACCTCACCTAGTGGAATCTCCTTTTGAATCTTGTCTACTATCTCCATAGGAAGAATCTACCTATTTTTTTCCATATTCCACCTTCCCTCTTCTGTCATAAGCTCCATCACATCCATCATAGGTCTATGTTGATTAGTTGGTGGCAACATAAAATGTAGTGCACCTAATTTAGTCCAGTTATCATGCCATACATTAGAATGCCCACATCTAGGCTCCCACCATATATTTTGATCCATTGAGTCTCTAGTCTCTAACATCATCTTCCAAAGTTGTGATCCTCCTTTTCATTCCGCCACCCATGGGAGAAATTTTTTACAATGTTTATTCCACATGAAATTGGACCATAAAGACTTTTTTATTACGAAGTTTCACCAAAATTTTGCAAATAAAACATTTAACACATCAAATAATGACCTAAACCCTAGTCCACCTTCTAATTTGGGCAAACACAATTTAGACCAGGACAACCATTGCTTATTTCTTCCCTCCTCTTTGTTGTTCCAAAAGAATCTAGCAAATAGTTTATGTAACTCATGAATCACACATTTTGGTGTATTAACTGCATGCAGTAGGTAGATGGGCATACTTTGTAACACGTTAGCAATAAGGACTGCTTTTCCTCCAAATGACATAATCTTGCTTTTCCACACTTGTATTTTATTCCTTACCTTCTTTAGCATTTCATTATAGAAATTCTTCCTCTTTCTGGTATGAAAAATAGGGCAACCAAGGTATGTTATAGAAAACTGACTTCGGGAAAATCTAGTGATGTTAGCCACTTCAAGACTAATAGCATTTGACAACTTGTGATACAGGAAGAATGAACTTTTCTCCTTATTGATAAGATGTCTAGATTGTAGTTCATAATCCTCCAAAGTCTTCATAATTAGCTCTAAAGATACTCTATCTACTGCTGCATATAAAATAGTATCATCTGCATATGCCAAGTGACTTAACTCTGAGCTCTACTTAGGCATACCAAATCCTTTGAATGAGCTATTATCGAACTTGTTCAAAGATCTAGTCAGTACTTCAACTGAAAGAATGAGCAAAGTTGGAGATAGAGGATCCCCTTGCTTGACTCCTCTGCTAGAGTGGAAAAATCCATGAGTCTGCCCATTGATCAATATAGAATACCATTTGTTAACCATCAATCTCCAGATCTTATCTAGAAAAATACCATTGAACCCCTTTGAAGCACCTTTATTAGAAATCTCCAGGAAACTTTGTCATAAGCCTTTGCCATGTCCAGCTTGATCATCACATTAGCAGGTTTGCCCCTCTTCCTTATGTCAGTGATGATTTCCTGAGCCAATAGTACATTCTGAATGATATTCCTCCCCTTTACAAATCTTGACTGATTGAGTGAAATTAATTTAGGCAGTATGCTCTCCAATATGTTATTTTCACTTTTTTCATGAAATTACTAAGACTTATTGGTCTCAAGTTTGCAAAGGACTGAATACTCTCCTTTTTTGGTATCAAAACCAAATTAATGTGTGTGATTGATTTAGGTAATGTTTGACCTTTATAGAAGGCTTTGACTACCTTAAACACATCCTCACCCACAATCTACCAACATGTCTGGAAAAAATGTCCAGTCAACATATTTGGGCCACTAGCACTATCACCATGCAGTTCAAATACCACCAGCTTCACTTCTTCTATACTAGGAACATCATTTAGCAAATTGTTCTCTTCTTGATTGAACAAACTAGGAATATATTGCAGCAATGGGAACTCCTCTGTTACATTCTAGTCTGTGAATTGATCTTGAAAATATGAAATTGCCTCTTCAGCCACTCTCTCCTCCCCTTCTATTTGTTCTCCTTCTCTTATGGTAACTGTAGTAATCTTCATTCTACTTCTTATTCCCTTGACTAAGCTATGAAAAAATCTTATATTTTTATCCCCTTCTGAGAACCAAGTTATGTTAGTTAAATTCCTCCTCATAATGTAGATATTGCTTCATCTTTGCTTGGGCCTTCTGTAGGATCATTCTATTTTCAGCAGTTGGAAATTGTTCAAACAATTCTTCTTTAACTCTGCCTATCTCTTCCCTAATTATTAACTGTTTGAATATATCCACAAACCTTTCTCTGCTCTAGCCTAATAAAGCCCTTTTCCCTCTTTTAATGTTATGCTTTAAATCAATGAAAAAATCATTCTACCCCTTGTAACCCAATTCAGTCTGACCACCTCCAAAAATTCTTCATCTTCTGTCCAGAATTTCAATAATTTAAAAGGTCTGTAATACTGCTTTGCCTGATTTCTACAAGTCATCATCATAAGAGCATGATCTGATCTTGTTTTGGATAGGTGTTCCATTTCTGCTTGTCCAAAAAGATTCTGAAATCTAGAATTAGTAAGAATTCTACCCAATCACTTAAAAATACGTTGTTCATCCACTCTACCATTCCTCTATGTGAAGGGATTTCCTCTATATTGCACCTCATATAGCTCACAAGAATTTACACAGAATGCAAAATCCTCATACTCCACTGGAGTGATTGGTAGCCCTCCACTTTTCCCCCCAATTAATAATTACATTAAAATCACATCCCACAATTCATGGATCTCTTTGGCCAGTGCATAAATGTCATCCCATAGAAATAATCTATTTATTGTATCACATTTAGTATACACAAGAGTGGTATATAATAAGACATTTCTATCTTGGAAGGCGCGCCTTATAGTGATTTGCTGCTTTGAGTCCTGAACTACCTCAACATCTATATTCTCATTGACAAACAACCAAATCTTTCCATTCTGATTATAATTCGCATACGTCATCTCTAGTCTCCTTTTGTACTTCTGAATATGCCTTGAATCTTGAAAAAGTTCCATGAGGGCTATCAACTCAAAATTGTGATGTCTATGTAACATTTGAACTTTATGAAAAGCCTGATGCATCTTTACTGATCTTATATTCCATAATAGAGTTTTAATCATCATTTAACTATTTAGTTGGTACCTCTTTTTGACAGAATCCTAGTAGGTACTACTTCACTGCTACTTCTACCTCTATTCTTCCTAGCACCCTTGAGATCTGATTTGTGGGGAGCCCCAGTTTCACTGCTCCTCCTCTTCTTTGTCTTTTGATGTACTCCTCTCCCCCCTTCCTTTTTTACTTATGACCGAACACTGATGTGCTACAATGTCATTTTAGTATTTTAGTGGGAGAAACCTTTGTAGCTGTAGCTCCTTTCTGGTCTGCGGAAGTCCCCGTGACCCTGTTACCCTGTACCTTGCTTTGTCCCTGGTATGACATTTGACCCACCTATCTGGATATGTGCTCTCAACTTTCTCTAAATCACTAGCATTTGTAATATCCTCTTTCCCCGCATCACTACTCTGTTGAGCAGCTGCATCTGCTGATGTAACTTCTTCAATTTCAGATTTTTGATATTGCTGCACCTCCCAGCTCAGTATGTGATAGGTTTTCACGGCCTCATATGCTTCTCTTTCCTTCTGATAATCACTTTCTGCAGTGGCTCTCTCCCATTGATTATCATTTTCAGCTTCTTTCCTCTCCCCATGGACTATGATGTCCTCTGAACTTATGTTTTCTTGGTCTTCCTGGCAGTAGTTCTCCATCTTGTCCCTCTCTTTTTCATTGGTCATTTCTGGTGAATTTTTCTCTATTGGTTCCACTGATATATCATTTTTGCTACTGCCTGCTTCCCGGTCTCCTTGTATGGTATTTCTTTTGTCCCTTTTGTATCTCGTTGCTAGACCCCATTGAATCCATTTGTTCTTCTCTTCTTCTTATCTCTTTTCCTGCTGTATTACTTTGCTGGTCCTTCACCATACTTTGTCCCTGCTTGTTGGTCTCCATATTCACCACCCTCTCCTGTTGAATAATTATTCCTTGTACTTCTTATGGCTTCCCAATGCCTTCTTGATTCTCTCTCTTTGCCAAATTACACTCATTATTGTTTCCTTGCTCTTCTTTTTCACGTTCTTCTACTTCTTGTAGGGCTGTGAACTTGTTCTAAACTGTCAATGTGTTCCTATCCTCCCCCGTACTCCTTGTCTGCTAGCCATATGTCCATTGGGATCATTCTTTTTCGTGCCCACTACATTCAAATCCTGAGGATTCCCTATAATTTTTCCACTAGCCAATATCCTAGGATATAAACCCGTAACTTGTTTCCCACCACCTTGATTAGTCCTTTTTGGTGCTTGATTAGTATCATAGGCATTAAAGGCATATTCTGGGTGTAAAACTCTACATTCATGTACATTGTGTCCTTGTAATTTACATTCATGATAGTACTTCGGCAAATAGTCATATTGAATTTTCACCTTTACAGTCCTTATCGCTCCAGTATTCTCATCTTCTATGTCCATTCTGACATGATCAGGGAACACATCTATTAAATCAACCAACACCTTCACTTTAGCGCAACTTGGCCTAGTTTTGTTGACTGTGGCCATGTCAAGATGAATCGGAGTGCCAACAGTCGACGCCAAAGAGAACAAAGCTTCCTTCACAAAGTACGTGGATAGCAAATTGGGGAATGAGACCTATGCCATGGCTTTCGTTGTTTCCTCCTTCATTTTAAATTTTGAATCATAAATTAGTAGTCTCATTTGACATGAGTTTCCATCTCTTGATTTAATGTAATAGGCCGCTTTTGATGTGATATTGATAAAGTCTTCTTTCAAAGTTAACCTTATCAAAACATGTCTACTTCTGAACAGGCCTATCTGACCGTTCCCTTTAATATTGCATTGCAATGGGATTAGGCTGTGCAGTTCCTCTAACTCCGGCCAACCATATGAAAATTTTTCAATCACCACATGTTGGAGATTTTCGATTATATCCATCTTGGCTACTTTTGACTCTGTCCATTTAATGTAGGGTTCTCAATGTTACTGGTTTAAAATGAATCGATGTCAAATTTTAGAGCACGACAGTGCCCCATTCAAATTCTGAGGCTTAAACAAATTCGCAAATTCCATTATGGGAGCATTACTGCTGGACGCTGGTTGGTTTATCACATTCTGGTCAGCCATAATCACCGGCGACTGACCAGCGGGCACACTGACCATCAAATTAGGTTAAGATTGCAAAGGGAAGAAGGGTTAGCATACTTGTGTTTCAAGTTTCTTTGTCGTTGAAAATTGGAATCCTAAAAGAATGAGGAAAAAGAAAATACTATTAACTGTCATTACAATTGCTGCTAAAACTTTCATATTTTATAGCAATAAAATACACCTTAATCACATTATCCTCTCCAAATCTGACTTTTGAAATTGCACTGGGTGTATTGTTGTAATAAAATGCACCATAATTTGATGCTAGGAGGGTGGATTTTTTCCTGACAATCTGACCGTATTTACCGGCAACAAAAATGGAGGCTAAAAGTGAAAACTTAGACATTTTTTGGAATAGAATTAGCAGGCATTATAATATCGGCTAAACAATTACTGTTAAAGCCTGTGACTTTTAGTGACAATTTCATTGGATTTATGAGCAACAAAGATTGGATTTTAAATGTGAAACTACACCATTTTGTGAATGGATTTTCAGTCCTTATAATTGCCGCTAAACAATTGATGTTAAAGCCTTTAACTTTGGTAACAACAAAAAAGCCTTTAACTTTAGTAACAATAAAAACTACCTTTACCGATGTGAATGGCCTCTAAAGATCCTTTTTGTATAGGTTAACCTATTTAATCAATTAGGCTAAAATTGTATGTTCCAAAATACATGTCTTTTCATACTACACATCTACACTTATATGCAATAATCTCAGCCTAGTGATCTACCCTTTTTTCTGCTGATCTTGTAATATAAAGTGAATACGAAAGAAACAAGATATAATAAAGAAGAAAATATATGTCAAACAACTAATATAAATATGGAGTGACTGGGAGTGTCCACCATGCTAACATAATCCTGGCATCCGAAGAACCTGATCTGAAATTTTAGGTTTCTGATTCCCAAATCGTAAGATGTCATGAGTTTCATTTCAAGTCATTTTTGTTGGTTTCGGCATTATCAGAGTGGGAACTGGATAATGAAATTGAGTAATGAGTTCTCCGTTTACATCGTAGTTGGGAAGTATCAGACATGCTACTCTATGACCTCCATCACTAAAACAAGAAAAAGAAAATAGATCACCTGAAAGCAAAAGAAAATTCTAAATTGAGAAAAAAAAAAGGAAAGAAACCTACATTAGAACATTCAATATGGAGGCAATCTAATGCCATTATTACTTATTAATGGCCTGGATTTTAGATCAACTTGGATTGTATGTATGATGCATTATACGAGAACTATCTGAATAGAGGGTATTTCTTCCATAGGAGTCTATTGAAACTGTATAAAGATCTGATAATGCATCCTGATCATCATCTCCCCGTCCATGTTGATTAGACCAAGCGATTCCAGTTAACTTCCTCAAACCTTCAAGTTCAATAGCTACTTCCTTCATTGTAGGCCTATCTTCTCCGTGCAACTCAGTTCTTCACCAACTCGGCCATCTTTTGAAGTTGCTCAAGATTCCCTTCTCGTAAAACACGGCGATCAAGAATTGGAAATAAGCGATTGTTATTCACGGACGAAACAAAATAATCAGCCAAATTCTTTTCCTCATCATTTCTACCTCCAGAAAGTGGTTTTAACCCCGTTAGAAGTTCTGCCAGAACTACTCCAAAGCTGTAAACATCACTTTTTTTCCGTCAATTGACTTGTGAAAAAATATTCAGGATCCAAGTACCCAAATGTACCTTGAACTAATGTGGCCACATGTGTTTGATCCAGAGGAATAAGCCTTGAGGCTCCAAAATCAGCCACTTTAGCTGTGGAAGAATTATCCAACAATATGTTGGAAGACTTGACGTCTCGATGAATTATAGGCATGGACGCAAATGAATGAAGGTAAGCAAGTGCAGTGGCCGTCTCTATGGCAATTCTCAATCGATTTTGCCAAGTTAACCAACCCGCTCCACGTTGGTTGTGAATGTGCTCGTAAAGAGTTCCTTCAGAGACATACTCATAAACCAATAAAGGAACTTCATCTTCCAAACAACACCCAAAGAGCCTCACCACGTTTCGATGGTTGATTTGAGTGAGAATAAGCACCTCATTTATAAACTGCTCAATTTGACTCTCGTCCACAATTCTAGATTTCTTAATAGCAACTATGCGGTTATCACTTAGCACACCTCTATATACAATCGCATGGCCACCACGACCAAGAATTCTGTCATTGGCATAATTGTTTGTAGCTTTCTTGAGCTCCTCAGCTGTAAATATTTTTGTTGCTTTCACACCACCGTCGTTAGTGGAGATTCTGTGTTTCAATAATAAACCACCATTTTGTTGAAAGAATTTCTCCCTAACTTCAATCAATATCCTTTTCCTGATTCTGAAATAGCACCAAATTATTCCAACCACTAGGGACATAAAGCCAACAACTCCTATACCTGTGTAATTAATTGAACTTTTATTGCCTGTTTCAACTCTCAAGTAGATCAAAAGTACAGGGTTAATTGTACACATTCATTTTACTATTGAATGTGTATATCTCGTAACACAAAAATACAAAATAATACGGAAAGCAAGAGTACTGCTTTGCCATATGTGTTATGCGTGTATGGTGTAATATCATATAAAAGAACCATCTAAAATTTAAATTTTGTTAAATAAGAAAAATTTGCAAAATAGCTTGAATAAAAGTGAATAAATAATAATTCCAATATATTTATGTAGTTATGACGAGAATTAATCCGTATTCCCCAATCATGTATTACTAGCATGGAAAATAATTGTAACAACCCAACCCCTCTCTTTGAACATTTATGTACTAAATTATGATTTGAGACCTGGTATAAATCAATAATAAACCACATTTCAAATTGCAGATTTTGCTTGTGCAAGATTGTACTACGAGATCGCGAGTGGAAGAGTCGCAACTCGAAGAGAAGTCTGCGAGGTGGCCCTGTCTTGGCTCAGTGCAAATGCGACCAAGGGTGACGTGACCACGATGGCCAATCAGCCTAACACAACACGATTTTGAGAGGGTTTTCGCGATCGCGAAGAAGACATGTTCAGCATATATATAGTAGTGGTACAATTCAGCCGCGTTTTTAAGAAGGAAATTGGGATTTATGAGCAAGCTCTCGATTTTGGATCATGGAAAGGTAGAGTTTCAACCCCACATTTAAGGTATGAATTCCTTACATCGATTTATTGCTTATGTGTAAATTTCATCAAATTTGATCCACGAAATCATATGATTTAAAAGGCTAAAATTAGAAGTTTTAAACCTGAACAAAGAATTGCAAAATCAATTATTTGACATAGAAATTGATATCAAAATTGGATTTTGATTATGGAATTGGATTCTCTATCTAGCTTATGGGTAACATGTTCAAGTATTGAACTTTGACCCGTGGTGTCCTAAAATTACGGGATTAATTTTCTAGACTAATTTGGTCATGTTGTTTATGATTTGCACAGATTAAGGCCATTAGAGATCATTTGGAGCAGTTTGAGCATTTCAAGTGAAGTAAAAGTTTTTCGCTTTTGAGGCAAGTGAAACTTTAATCATTGTTTGTCTATTTTTCCTTAAAAGCATATTAATGTGTTGTTTGTATGAATTTAAATCATGTAGTTCGTGTGGGTAGGAATAATTGAGCTAGATTGGCTGGTTTGAAGTATCTAGAGTTGACCGTGAGGGGTCCCAGTGCATGTTTTCACATGATTTGATTCGTCTAGTAGATTTAGTGATATGATAGCGTTTAGCTGTTTAGCATGCTTTATCGTTCGTTGGCTTTCATAAGTTATTTTTGCTTCCTTTGGATATATGTCTAGTTTTTAGCACATTTTATCACGATGTCAGTACCACACATATCCTGGCACGATGCATGTATATATGTGCAGCCAGTGGTTTGAGCTTGTGTGGTGTCCTCATGGAACCAACGTGGGGTTGATCTTGAGTGAGAGTACTCATGGCACCACAAAGGGGTGAGCTTGAGTGAGCGCATTCATGACACCATAGTCGGGTTAAGTTGGTTAACGTACCTATGTTCCCTTAGATGAAGTCAGTGGGTTGAGATTAAGTGGAATCCTCATGGTACCCCAATGGGGTTGAGCTTGAGTGAGAGTACTTATGGCACCACAGGGGTTGATATTGCGTAAGAGCATTCATGGCACCATATAGCGTTGAGCTTGGTTAGCATACCCTTGTCCCTGTAGATGGGTTTGAGCTTGAGCGACGTCTCATCGCACCATATCAGATTAGCAGTTGTGCATCACGTTTGCTTTAATAGTATGCATTCATGATTTCAGTTCAATTACTTTACTTGTATTTCATATATATACTTTACTGCTATAATGAGGTGTTTGTATGCATTACCTGTGATTTTTTAAATTCTTATTTGTTTTCATTAAGGTTAATATGTCAGAATTTGAATGCACGTATGAATGATTAAGATGATGTCTATAAATCTAAATAATAAATAATTAAGACTGTTTGTTTTTAAATATCTGAATGTGCATAATTTATTTATTTATAAACATAATATATATACAATTAAAATAAAAAATAATTAAATAGTTTAAAAATATAAATTTAATAAAAAAAAATAATTATTTGATAAAAAATTATGTCTGCGTGATTATGAAGATGGTTTATAGTGATGGTGTTGGCAATGATTGGTATTTGTAGCTTTTAATGGTAATGGTGATAGTTGTGACGGTGAAGGTGGTTGGCGTAGTAGTGACTAACGTGATGTTAGTGGCTGGTAGTGGTGTTGGTGGTTGTGATAGTGAAAATGATTGATATTAGAAGTTGGGGTATTGCTTGTGGTGGCTGAAAAATGTGTGGTGGTTGCTGGTAGTTGGCGGCGATGCTAGTTATGATATGGAGGTGATTGGTAGTAGTGATCGGCTTCAGTGGTGATTATGGTGGTGGATGTGGCGGCACCGGTGATGAACGGTGGAGGTGGCGGCACCGATGATGATGGTGGTGGTGAAGGTGAATATATTTATAATAATGGAGGTGGTAGGTGTGGTAGCTACTAGAAGTAGTGGTTGGCAGCAGTGTTGGTTGCCAGTAGTGATAGTGATGACAGAGGTGACTGGTGGTTGGTACCGGTAATAGTAGTTGATAATGGTGGTAGTGTTTGTGATCACAAAAGTGATTAGTGGTGTGGTTAGTGATTGTGGATAGAGAGGTGGTAAAATATAAAAATACCTTTTAATGATATTAAAACTTTGTTCAAGATGTTAATGATTAAGAATTATTTAGACCAAATAAGTGTTTAAATCTTAATGTAAACAAATGCATTTAATGGCCTAAAGTCTGAACCATACATTAAATGCAAAGAAATAAGGCCTCTGACTAAGACAACACATTGACAAGAATCGGACGTTTGAGGAAGTTTTGAGTATAATATTAGAAATTCTTGCTTATGGACGACGATTGAACAAACATTCTTCAATTTGAGTGTTCTATTGAGGCTAGCATGGTGTGTCGAATGAGTGTTACATTTGTACGTCAATTTTGGGGTAATTTCGGATATGTTCGAGGATGAACGTCAATTAAGTGGGGAAGAATGTAACAATCCAACCCTTCTTTTGACCATTTGCATACTAAATCAATTGAATGCTTTATCATTCAATCAACTTTTGAGAAGCTATTTTGCTTTCTTAATATCTGTTTAGCTGTTGAGCATATTTTATCCAGATGTTAGTAGCACAAACAACTTGACACAATGTATGTCCGTATGTGCAGTCAGTGGGTTGAGCTTGTGTTTCATCCTCATGGCACCACTGTGGGTTGAGCTAGAGTAAGAGTATTGATGGCACCACAAGGAGTTGAGCTTGAGTGAGCGCATTCATGGCACCTCAGTTGGGTTAAATTGGGTTGGCGTACCCTCATCCCCATAGATGCAGTCAATGGGTTGAGGTTGGTGGCAACCTCATGGCACCACTATGAGGTTGAGCTTGAGTAAAGTACTTATAGCACCCAAGGTGTTGAGATTGAGTGAGCACATTCATGGCACCATAGCTGGGTTGAGCTGGGTTAGCATACTCTTGTCCCTGTAGATGACTGAGCTTGAGCGATGTCTCATCACACCATGGCAGATTAGAAGTTGTACATCATATTTACTTTCATTATATGTATTCACGGGGCTAAAAAGGCTTCTAAGAGAGACTCTCAACTTTGGAAACATTTGTTATTATTCAGAGATAATGCTGAAAAAAGAATGACCTGAAAAATCAACAATGATAGCATTTTTTGGTGGGATAACTGGACTGCTAAAGGTGCTTTAGCCAATATTATCACTGGCAGTACAAAGAATTACAAGAACTTGATAAGAGATTATATCACTGAAGGCTTGGAACTTGGAAAAACTCAAGGAAGTCATCTCACAAAATTTGGTCTTAAATATTGAGATTGCAGATTCTAATAGAAAAGACTATGCAGTATGGAATGACACCACCAATGGCCTATATTCCAATAAAACTGTTTGGCATGCCATCAGGAACAATAAGCAAAAGCATGTGGAACTCAGCAAAATTTGGTTTAAAGCTCTTTTTTGATTTTTTTTTAAAAATGTTTGGAGATTATTCTTGGGTACATTACTTTTAATGATGTGATTTACAACTTTGTCGATCGTAGTACTGTTTTATTTGTTTTTGTTAAAGGAATGCTCAAGATGATGGCATACACCACATCTTTGTTGAAGGAGAGATCATCTTTCAAATATGGAATTACTTCGAAGCTTCTCTGGAAACCATACATCATGACTGGAACATTAAGAGATTATTTAGACTTTGGTGGGACACTACCTCTAACAATACTGTACATAAGTTGATTTTTCATATTACTCTAATTGCTATATGTTGGGAAGTACAGAGGAATTGGTCTTCTTGTTAATATGGGGAGCAAATAGATACAATATGGTGCGTCAAATTAATTGGACTATCAAGATAGCCATGGAATATGCTTTTTCCAAAGTCAAGCTTGAAGGAAGGTGGGTGAACATCTGCCAGACTATAGACAGGCTCAGACCAGTTGTTAATTGGAGACAGGTTTACTGGAATAAACCACCAGTTGGGACAACCAAGATTAACATGGATGGAAGCTTCAATATCAATAACGGAAAAGCTGGAATGGATGGAGTCATCAGGGATACATAGGGTGACTTGATCATGGAATTTTCTATTCCCGTTCGATGTCGTAGCAACAAATAGGCAGAGGTTAGAGCAACATGTTGTGGTGGCAAATGGTGTATACAAAATGGCTATAGAAAATTTCACTTGGAACTAGATTCGCTAATCGTCACTAATATGATCAAAGAGGCAGACACTACAAGCCTTAAGCTCAAGAAGTTTATAAATGCAATCAGTCATATCATGGAAGAAGCCGAGGTTTAAGTCTAGCACTGCTACAGGAAAGCAAACTAAATTGTCAATTTCATGACAAAACTTGCATCTACAAATGAAAATAGTACCTTCGTCTACTCCTAACATATCCCAAAAGGTGAAGGGACTATTTCAACTTGACAAAATGCAACACCCTAATATTAGAAAAATGTGTGATAAGTTTAATTTTTTTTTTTAGTTGACTTGTTTCTCATTTTCTCTTGCGCTATGGAGATACTTTTGCTCATATGTTATTCCTCATAGCTTGATGGTAATGTTGTATGTTATAGTATTTGTGGAAAAATTAAAATTGATTTATTGGAATATCATATATTTTTCTTATTAAATTTCTACAATAGACTAGTGGAATATTTAGGATAATCATCTTGAAGAAATATTTAAATATTTTAGGGTAGAAGGTAAAATCACTAGATTTTTCTTATAGATATATCTAGAAGAATATCTAGAACCATCCATAGATAAGTATAAATAAGGGTGGTCCTGTACATTTTTAATTAACCCAATTCAAAGAAATTCAAGAAGTTTTCTTTTATAACAAAATTTTCCTATCCAAATTCTTTCTTCTTTTTTTATAGCTTCCTTTTCTTTAGTTGAATCTTTCGATTTTAGTTTATGATCTTTGGTTAGCAGAAGGTTTTCCTGATTTATATTTTGTTCTGCTATTTTCTACATAGTATCAGCGTTATAGTCATACGTTGGCTTGTGGATTTTATTTCAAGATCGAGCAGTGGTAGATTCAATTGGTTTCTTTGAATGAATCTCAGTGAATCGTGTTAATGGATTGGCGATGGAGTTGTTGAACTAGTTTAATTACAAGGTATGAAAGACATGTATGGAATCATACCATGTGGGTGAAGATTCGTGAGATGTTGTTAATGAAAGTAACACAAGTCCTCCAGCCGACGGACTAAAAAATAGTAGTGCATGCAAGAAGTGGAAGCAGATCAATGTGAAGGCGGAGTTCATCCTGAAGAGGTCCATCTCCTCCAATTTATTTGACCATATTATAAGGTGTAAATCAGCTCATGAAATATGAGGATCTTGGACTAGTTGTTCAACAAGAAGAATGAAGCTACAAATATTGGAGAATGAATTGACTAACATTACTCAAGGTAATTTTTCTATTGCCAAGTAGTTTTTTTGAAGATTAAGAACTTATATTTCGAGATCTCATTATTATATTCGGATGAGGCTATTTCAAAAGAATGAATGAAAAGAATTATCATTCGTGGTCTAAAGTCAGTATATATTGCATTTGTTACATCTAATCAAGAATGGACTCAACAACCATCCTTTGAGGAGTTTGAGAATTTGTTATCATCACAAGAGTTACTAGCCAAACAGATAGCTGAGACATTAGCTGACAAAAGGAACTTTAAAAGAAAAACAAGAGAAATGTTGCACTTTTGATTCTCATGTGGTTCACGCTAGTCGTGAAAGAAGGAAGAGTCTTCTAACAAATATGGTAAGAAGCTTCTAAAATGCTATCAGTTTGAAAAAATAGGACATATAAAAAGATATTATCAAGTTAGGGAGAGCAATATGGCTCAAACTAATGAAGCTGCAGAAGAAGAAGAAGAAGACTGAGGAAGGTGTTTCATAGCTGAGACTTGAGCAGTAAATGCCCATGGCTTCCATCAATTTTGAAAGAGATTAGATTGTGGATTCAGGATGTGTCATCATCTCACTAGAGATAAATCCAAATTGTTCAACTTTCAAGAATATAATGGTTGTGATGTCATTGTATAAGCAGATAATACAGTTCACCACGTGGAGAAGGAAGATATTGTTATCATCAACGAGAAACAGGAAGACTCCATCACTCTCAATAGTGTGTTTCATGTTTCAGGTATGAGAAAAAACCTATTTTCAGTTGCAAATGTCATAGATGGGGGAAGTTATCTCCTATTTGACCCACATGACGTGAAGTTCCTTCGGAATATCAAAGAACTCAAGGACGATATCAGTCATACCAGTAACAGAGTTGATGATTTATATGTCTTATCTGGCTCTATTTTGTATATTGCGAAGATGAATAATAATGCTATTGCATATCTATGACATGGCTTCTTAACATGGAGAAATTAAAGGTAATGGTAAAACTAATCTAGTAAAAGGATTACGTAGCTTAAGCAACTTTGATATAGGAGAGATTTGTGAAGGATGTCAGTATGGAAATGCACATCTTCTTCCGTTCGATAGATCCTTTTCAAGATGCAATGCTCCTCTAGAACTAATTCACAATGATTTGATGGGGCCAACAAGAACTCCTTCATTCTCTGGCTACTCTTACATGTTAATTTTCATTGATGAATTTACTAGATTTACATGAATTTATTTTGTTAAGCACAATTCAGAAGTCTTCCACAAGTTTATAGAATTCAAGAAAGTCGTTGAAGGTGAGCTTAGTTCAAGGATAAGAAGGTTGCAAGCTTATAACAATGGTGAATTCACTTCTGAAGAGTATATCTCTTTTTGTTGTCAGCATGACACTAAAAGAGAACTCACATGTGCTGATACGCCAAACAAAATGGAGTGGGTTGAAAGGAAGATTCGGTACTTAATAGACACATGTAAGAGTTGGTTTCATTCAAAAAATTTACCTAGAGCCCTATGTGCTGAAGGTATGAAATGTGCAGCATATTTGATCAACAGGATGCCACTTTCTCTAAACAACATGAAGTCAACCTATGAATTAATATTTGAAGAAAAGCCTAGTATCAACAGCTAAGAGATTTTGGCTTTATCTGCTATGTTTATATTCCAGATTCTCAACGGAGCAAGCTGGATGCCAAGGAAAGAAAATGCATATTTGTTGGATATGACGAAAGGAAAAAGGGATGGAAGTCATGGACCTGAAAACTCATCATTTTGTTGTTTCTTGGGATGTCATATTTGATGAAATTTTCTTGTATTATGGAGTCGCATCGAAAGAAGAGAGTTCTAAAATATTGAACCCTAAAGTTTCGAACTTGCCTATCACAAGTGTTTCTCTAGGTAATACAGTTGTTGAGAAATTAAGCAAAAGGGAAAGCTCCGGAACTCAACAACGTGAAACTCAATAAGAAGATTATTTATGTGGTTCAAAGACCAAACAGAATTGTTGTTAAGCCAGCCCACTTTAGGGATGAGAACTTTGTTAATACGTATTCTTTTTTTTGATAGGGCCAATAGACGATGAAGAGCCTTCATCTTTTGAAGAAGTTAAAGGAGTTAAAGAGTAGTAGCTTGCAGGTGAAATGGAGGCTCTAATGACAAACTTGGTGCCTTGTATCAAAATAAATTGATGTATAACCCATTTCTTGCAAATGGATTTTACAAAATCAAAAGAAGAGAAGATGACAACATAGATATATATAAAGTAAGGTTGGTTGCTCAAGGGTTTTCTCAACATTATGGCGAAGATTACAAAGAAACCTTTAGTCCGGTGGATAATATGACAGCCTTGTATGGGTGGAACTATGGCAACTTGACGTGAAGAATGCTTTCTTGCATGGAGAACTTGACAGCGATATCTATATGGAACAACCACTCAGGTATATCTCTAAATTACATCCTGATTATATCTGCAAGTTTAAAAAAGCACTTTATGGACTTAAGCAGGCTCCACGAGCATGGTATGAAAAAGTTGCTCGATATCTATATTTTTGTGGCTATACTGCATCACGTTTAGATCTTAACTTCTTTGCTAAGAAACTAGGAGACTTGTATGTGGTTGTTCTCTTGTATGTTGATGACATGATAATAACAAGAAACAATGATGATGAAGTTGCAAGGCTTCAAGAAAAGCTTGCCATAGGATTTGATATCAAGAAATTGGAAGAACTACATCATTTTCTTGGCTTTGAAGTGACAAATGCGAGTAAAGAATCTTTGTTACCCAAGAAGGATATGCCTAGAATCTTATTGACAAGTTTGGGGTGAAACAAAGCAAAAAGTGCTCTGCTCCTCTTGACACTGGCATGAGGTTAAGGTGTGAAGAAGGCTCACTTCTTGCAGATCCCAAGCCTGTTCGAGCTCTTGTTGGAAGTCTTCTATATTTGACTATTACAAGACCAGACATTTCCTTTTCTGTTGGATAGGTAAGCAAATTTATACAATCACCAAGAAAACTACTCTTGGAAGCTGCAAGGAGAATTCTGAAATATATCAATTCAACATCAGATATAGGCCTATTCTTCCAAAAGAAGAATGGTTTGGTATTAACTGGCAATACATACGCTGATTTTAGTGGTGATATGAATGACCGAATAGCTACATCGAGCTATATATTTCTCCATGGTGGAACAAGTATTTCTTGGTGCTGCAAGAAGCAAGATTTTGTTTCTTTGTCAACTACAAAGGCGGAATATAAAAAAACAGCTCTTACTACTCAAGAATGTGTATGGCTCCAAAGACTTGCTGAAGATTTGAATCTATCTATATCAAGGCCAACTGCGATTTTTGGAGACAATCAAAGTGTCATCAAGCTCGGAAACACTCTGATATTCCACACAAGAAATAAACATATTGAGGTGGAACATCATTTCACCAGAAAAAAGTTCTTGATGGAACTATAAATACTTTGGAAGTACGAAGTGAGGAGAATATTGTTGATATCTTCACCAAGTCACTTCCTGAAGCTTCGTTTGAGTTCTTCAGCAATAAATTTGGGGTAGTTTTCAAAAAGTCAGTTTAAGGGGGAGTACGAAAAAATTAAAGTTGATTTTTTGTAATATCATAAATTTTTTCTTATTAAGTTTGTAGAATTACCTAGTGTAGTATCTAGGATAATCATCTCGAAGAAATATCTAGATATTTTAAAGTAGAAGATAAAGTCACAAAATTTTTCTTATAGATGTATCTAGAAGAATATCTAGAACCATCCATTGATAAGTATAAATAGGGGTAGTCTTATACATTTGTAGTCAATCCAATTCAAAGAAATTCAAGAAGTCTTCTTCCATAACAAAATTCTTCTATCCAAATTTTTCCTTCTCTTTTTATAGCTTCCTCTTCTTTAATTGAATCTTTCGATCTCAGTTAACAATCTTGAACTAGCAGAAGATGTCCTCGATTTATATTTTCTTCTGCTATTTTCTATGATATTTTTCCTAGATGGTGGTTTGGTCTTTGTTCCCCCTCCTCTTTTTATAATTACTAATGATTGAATGGATAAAAACAGATCACTGATCCAAAATTTACAAAAGAAACAAAGGAAAAATAAATTGTATGTACTATGTATCCATAGCATTTGAGTGTTTATTATAATTTTTTTTTAAAAATTTGTGATCTTAAACATACCGTAATATTTGTATGACTATAAAAGCTTCTCATTAAAAATTAAATGAGAAGTATAAAGTTAATTACTTTTAAATATATATATTTTTTTTTTTTTGGAACAAACTAAAAAAAATATCATATAAATTGAAAAGAAGAAATAGTATTCGTGGTTATGAAAGTATATCAAGATATTTAATTACCTACGGAGAACTTGATCCATGGGAACTGATCGGGGTAGGGAGCGATACAACCATGACCATCCTTTTTGCCGTCACCAGTATATCCGTGGGGATAAGAACAGTTATAACTTCCCGGAGTATTTATGCAGATCTTTTCACACAAACTGTTATTTGGATGATCAGCACATTCATCAATATCTGAAAAAGATCAAGTCAATGTAACACCGTCAAATTAATGCATGACAGTTACGTCTGAAATAGTACATAGTAGTAATTTTTTACTTTCTCCGTCTCAATTTATATATCGTACTTTGATGAGACACAAAACTTAAAAAAATAAGGGAATGTTTTGCAAAATTTTCAAAATTAACCTTAAAATAAATGAATTTTTTATACAAAAGAATAGAACAGGAAGATGTGTTTTTTTTTTTTTTAGACAGACTAAAAAGTAAAGTGTATCAGGTAGATTGACCCAAAACAAAATGATACATTTCTTATGAAAATGGTCCGGTATACCTTGGCAGCCTTGATTGAGATAAGGATTACCATGATAACCTGGATTACAGCTGCAGCGGTAGCCACCAAGACCAGTATCGGAATCAACGCAGTGGCTATTTTCACTGCAAGCATAATCTTCGGTTTTCAGAGCTTGCGTGCACGACAGACTCCCGATTGCCCAATCGAGCACAATGGGCAAAGTGGCCTTTAACCTCTCAAAAAAATAATCAACAACTAGATCAGCACCTAGATCTGGCAAGCCCCGGAAATGGAAGCGATCTGCCTCGCCCAGAAATGCATACCCACACGAATTAAACGACCAAACATCGGTATGGTTTCTTGTGCTAGACATGGCTGTGTTAAAGTATTTCAAGCCCTTGGGAATCTGTTTCTGGCAGCAGCCTTTGCCCGTACACGCTCCTCCTTCCACAACATCCGCCCTGCTTATACAGCTCGCATTGCAGCCATACTCAAAAGTTGTTAGGCCCCGTGATGAAAGCAGTGTTATCGCAACCAACTACCATAAACTTGTTCAGCGACGAGAACCTATACGGACTTGATTCTAAAAATGTGTTCGAAACCATATACTCATCGAGCAGAGCTCCGGTGGAATCGAAACATCTCCAACCGAAGTCATTGGAGATGCGCAATTCAGCATCTGAGATGTCGTACACCTCAACGTTTCCTATGAGGGGTTTCTGAGTACCATTAATATAAATGTTGCAGTCGATCTCGAACCCTGAATCGAAAGCGCAACCTGAGCCAATACCAAATGGGTACGGAATCGTTAGGTTCCCACACTGCCTACGGCATCCCGGTTTTGTTGTTCTGACGCTGGTGCTGTTAGTGGCTGATGTCAGTATTAGCACATGACAAGCATAAAAACAAGCAATGTGGTAAGGAAGCAAACTCATTTGTTTTAGGTCCATATGGTTTTGAGTTTTCAAGATGATCGATGTAAAGTCTAGTTCGAGTAACAACGTGGGATTATTACTATTACTATTACTAATAATAAGATGCAAAGAGACTTGGGGTCAATCATGCCAATGGGGCATCAGTTCATAATGATTCTTGCCTAACGACTAGTTCAAAAGAGTCAAGAGGGGCGACCCAGCTTGCCTCGAATGTGTGGATAAGAGTACCTTGAAACCCATTACATTAATTAAAAGCAAGACTAAGTGTGAGTAGAGTCGAATCAGTCAAGCCTAATAGACACAAGAAAAAATGTGGGTCCAAGGAGAGTGAATTGGGTCTATGCTAAATTTTCATCTACTTATATTTTTGCTAAAGTTTTCAGATTTTAGGAAATAATAGCAGACATTGTTCCTTAGTTCATTCTGACTTGGTAGAAATTAAACAAGTGGCCAAAGGAATAGTGCATAGTTTGTAGAAATTAAACAAGTGGTCAAAGGAATAATGCATACCAAATTTATATGTGGAAAATTATTCAAACTCGAATAAATGTAAAAGTTACTGTTAGCCCATATAATTGTTAGTCTATGGGCATTAGGATTTTAGGTAGTCCTATGGGCATTAGGATTTTAGGTTGTGCTATTCCTATGGGCATTAGGATTTTAGTTTATGCCTATATATAGACACCCCCTTCCCCATTCTAGATCATTGTATTCAATTCTCAGTTAGCCTTTTTTGATTCTTTCTTTTCTTGTTCTTCAATAAAATCCTTGTTATATATCAACATGGTATCAGAGCCAGGTTAAATCGACTATTCCCTACTTGTAAATAATCATCAATTTTCGCGGATCGAGTTGATGTTCTCCTGTGTTTGATGCTTCCGCTAAATTCGTTGTTGGTTTGGTTTGCTTTGGACGGCGTTGTATGATTGTCGTTGTTGGTTTGGTTTGCTTTGGACGGCATTGTATGATTGTCGTTGTTGGTTTGGTTTGCTTTGGACGGCGTTGTATGATTGTCGTTGTTGGTTTGGTTTGATTTGGATGCCGTTGTTGGTTTGTTGCTTTGGACGGCGTTGTATGATTGTCGTTGTTGGTTTGGTTTGATTTGGATGCCGTTGTTGGTTTGTTGCTTTGGACGGCGTTGTATGATTGTCGTTGTTGGTTTGGTTTGATTTGGACGTCGTTGTTGGTTTGTTTTGTGACTAGGGTATTTTGTTCTTATCGTTGTTTTGGGGCCATTCGATCTCGGTTTCGTTTCTTGTGTGACAAACTCTCAATGCTTATTACTGTCGCATTATGAGTTTGAGGGGGAATGTTAGCTCATATAATTGTTAGCCTATGAGCATTAGGATTTTAGGTAGTCTTATGGGCATTAGGATTTTAGGTTGTGCTATTCCTATGGGCATTAGGATTTTAGTTTATGCCTATATATAGACACCCCCTTCCCCATTCTAGATCATTGTATTTAATTCTCAGTTAGCCTTTTTTGATTCTTTCTTTTCTTGTTCTTCAATAAAATCCTTGTTATATATCAACAGTTATCATCTACAACCCTATAGGATTTCAATTCAATTTTACTAAATCACCGAGCAAAAATAAATACAATTTCTGTAACAGGCTACGGAAGAGTCCAACTCTGTTTCGGGCTTCTTCGCTTGGAACTTTAGAAAATAATGATCGTTGAAATACTTGTAAATATGTATTGCTGCAAAATGTGTATGGACTATTTTATAGATGTGTGTATGCCCGTTTGCACTTGTTAGGGTCCAACAGAAGGAGGGATGAATATCAAGTAGAATACGACCTTGTTGATTTCTTGTCCAATTTTAATTTCTTTTTACTATATTTTTTGTGGCTGAAAACTTGATAATAATATAGAATAATCATTCATATTAATTACATAATAATTTAACAACAGAAAAATTCTATTTGATAATAATTTATTACAAAATTTTCTTTTTTTTAATCCTAATTATATCTCAAAAAGCTATGAATAAAGCACAATTTAGGGACAAACATATTTTATTTATCTATCGTCAAAATCATACTCAACAATTTCCATGCGACATAAAAATTAAACTCAATTAACTTTGTTTAGCAACTTCTGCTCTAGTCTTCACAATTACTTCATTTCCCTAATTATTTCTCTTCCTCCTCTTGCTCCTTTTTTTTTTTTTTTCCAATTGTCACCGCCTGACTTCTTTTATTATCACAAAAACATATAGTGTGTCAACATCGATCCTGTTAAAAAATATCCAATCATAAAGAAATTGCCTTCACCAAAATGCTGAAGAGCTAATCAAACGGCTTGAGTCCCCTAAAGTAGATTTTGAAGCTTCGAAATAAAATCTCGTTAGAAAAATAATTATTTTAATATCTTAAAAAAAGCTATTAGTTCTAATTTGTATTTACATTTCAACAGAAAATTAATACAAAATTGAATTGCCTTAATGGCATCATTACAAGAAAATTTGGTGATCAGTTGCCTAACGTTTTTCAAACAATTGAATCATTCTTTTATGAGATAACGTACACGATGTTTTTTGATCAACAAAGTCTTAATGACTTTATTATGTGATAACTTTTGTAGGTAATAGTCATCAGATGATATGTATGGATGGCAATAGAGGAGGTTAGGGTGGGGTAAGGCGGAGCAAGCTTTGATCTATTTAAATTTTAATTCGTTTTATTCTGTCTTATTTAGCATTTTTAAAAAATTGTCTCACTCTGTCCTGCCCCGTTATATCCTTCCCCACTCCGTCTATGTTATTTTCTTTTTGCAATTTAGAAACATGAATTCTTTTAACTTCTTTACCATCTATAAATGAAAGTTAATTGGATAAATACTTTATTGCGACTGTAAAGATATGACACCTGGGTCTAACTCAATCTCAAAAGCTAGCTCATAAGGGGAGGATTGCCCAAGTCCATATAAACAAACCATCGGTCCATTCCCCAACCAATGTGGGACTTTAACCCACTTTAACACCCCCCTTCACACCCAGGCCCGACTGGCGTGTGGACTAGGAGCCCAAGCGGAATGGACCTGGCTCTGATACCATGTAAAGATATGACACCTGGGCCTATCTTTACATGGTATCAGAGCCAGGTCCATTCCGTTTGGGCTCCTAGTCCACACGTCAGTCGGGCCTGAGTGTGAAGGAGGTGTTAAGGTGGGTTAAAGTCCCACATTGGTTGGGGAATGGACCGATGGTTTGTTTATATGGACTTGGGCAATCCTCCCCTCATGAGCTAGCTTTTGAGGTTGAGTTAGGCCCAGGTGTCATATCTTTACAGCGACATCTCACTTTTCATTCTTCAACTTTACAAAAATTTCAACTTTAAAAAATAATTATTCTAATTTGGTAAGTAAAATTTACTCTTTGTTATAATTTATTTGGCTTGATTCAGAACACGAAAGTTTAAACTAACTAATGTTTGGTGTAAATATGAACATACAATCTTCAGTTTAAAAAAAAAAAGAAATTACATAAAAACTATTATAAGTCAATAATTGTTTACCATTCAAAATATGTAGAAGATATTTGAAAAAATTATGATCAAAGAAAATATTCTTTTATTTATTTAAATAGTAACTAAGACAAATAAATTAAAAAAAATAATGAGTATAAATTTTTATTGTAAAAGAATCAAAAACATACTATAAGAAGAAAATTCATTTCCCTCGAGACTATGTCTAAAGATGATAGTCCTCCCATCTTTAAAAATATTGACATGATATTGTGCAAGAAGGTCACGTCCTTTTGGATATAAACTGTTATCGGCAATTTCAATTTTCTTTTTTAATTTGAGTCTTACCCTACCCTACCATAACCCATTAAAAAAAAATTAAAAATAATATTTTTCCCTGACCCCCCTGCTCCGCCTTATTTAAATTTTTTCCTGCCCTGCCTCGCTCGGCCCGCCCCGCCCCAATTACCAGCCCTAGTGATATGAATACGTTCATATCATGGTCTATAATTTTTTTTTAACCTTCAAGGATAGTTTGAGAAAGAATCCTATTCTCATTTTCTTTTAGTAAACTTTATATTATTTAATATTTATTAATTTTTGTATTTTGATTTTTATATTAAAAAAGCTTGTTGCATTTTAAAAGTTATAAGAGTTTTTAACTACTTTTCTCGTTAGGTTTTCAACAAAGCTAACATAGTCTAGATTTTCTTCCAATTAGGGCCAAGCTCATTCTCTTGCAAATATATTTTCCAAAGAAGTCGTCCCAATGGGATCTTATACTGACGACGACGAAAGTGGCAACATAAAGAGAGAATTAAATAAAAGACACTCCAAGAAATTCCAATTTTATTTTTGTTCTTTCCTTTATTAGTTATGTTTTTTTACTCATCACTAAATAAAGTAAATGGGAGACAGGGAAATAAATCTCTTCGAAGCCTTATAGACGTAAATGGCTTACTTTCTTTTTAAAAAAAAAGAGAAGGAAAATAAATCAAAACGCTGTGCCCTCACCAGGCAGTCACATAGAGATAGAGGAAGGGAAACTGACATAAGAACCCGATAGGGGATGAGAAGTATTATCACAAGGGTCGTTTGTTTTTGGGGGTCTAATTTAACGGTTAAATCAATAACTCGAATTGATAATTGAATTATTAGATTAATAATTTAAGTTATTGGTTTAACAGTTTGATTATTGGTTTACTATCTCAAGTTATTGGGTTATTAGTTTGATTATCAGTTTGACTACTTTTCTAACGGGTTAACCGATAACCCGATAATAATTTATTAAATTATAATTTTAGCATTCAATATATGAAGTGTCCAAAAAAAAGATGACATAGGTGTCGATGAAAAGTGAAGGAGATGGTGTTTTAATTTAAATTAAAGTTGATTAAAAAAAAGATGAAATAGGTGTCGATGAAAAGTAAAGAGATGGTGTTTTAATTCAAATTAAAGTTAATTATTTTATTTAGGCTAGTTCTATATGTTTTTTCTCGTTTCACCCATTTTTTTTCTAGCTAAACATATTTATGACTTATGATATTTTTCATGTGAGATCTTATCGATTTACCCTATAACCGAAGCGATAACGATCAATAACTAATTAACTGATATCTTAACGGTTCTTTAACGATTTAGTGTGTCTATAAATAGATAACCGATAACTTTCAAAATTGAACCGAACCGACCGATATGCAGCCTAGTTTGGTTATCCTAATTAGGAGGGTGATTTGGAAAAATATCTTTATTTTGGGGTAATTTTTTTATTTTTTTAATTTGTGGTCTTTAATTTTTATCCTTCAGCATTTTAAGTAACAAAAAAGTGTTCAAAAATGTCCTTAACGGCCCAAAAAAAATCACAAGGCAAACATTAAATTTGTAAGACATAAGTTTTTGCGCAAATTATGCCCTAAAAATTAAATTCACACAGTTTATGCCTCCAAATATAAGTTAAGTAACATGAACTTGTATCTTGGACATAAGGGGCAGAAGTTCGGTAGCATGAATTTCTGCCTTGGGACACAAGTTTAGTAGAGAGCTTGAGTCTATAGACAACACATATGGATAGAAACTTGTGCATATGGATAGAAGTTTAGGCAATTGAACTTCTGTCAACTGGACTTGTGTCTTGGGACAGAAGTTCAGTAGGAAACTTATACCTATGGGCAGAAGTTCATGCAATTGAACTTCTACCTATTGAATTTGTGCCTTCGGGCAAAAGTTCAGTAACATGAATTTCGGCTTTTTAGGCTAACCTATGTTTTATGAATTTTTTTCCTCGTAAATTTTTTTTGTTTTGCGATTTTTTTCTTAATATTAGGAGTATTTTTATTCTGATTTTGTTATTTATTAAAATATTAAAGGACAAAAGTTAAAGACCACTAATTTAAAAAAAAAATTAAAATCATTTTAAAATAAAAGCAATCGACGCAAAAACTTATAATTAGGATACCAATTCTAATTTATTGGAACAGGTATGGCATTATGGTCCATTCATAAGGAGTTTAATTAACTCATTAATTTGTCCTCGTAAACTTTAAATATATTATAGAAATATATCATTATAAGTATTAGAGAAAGACATGACTTTTCACTATAATATAAAGGCTAAAATTTGCAAAGGAAATATCTGCTGCATCTCCCAGAGGATATATTGGCCGTAGAAATCAAGAAACTCATTCATCTTGTGATAATTTTTATCGATCGAAAATTCAAGCAGTAGTTATCACAGATTCGCTTTCGAAAGATATTAAAATCATAAATTTGTCTTTTGAATTTCATATAATTCTTTTTATTTTAATTTATGTGATATGTTTTTTTTTAAAAAAAAAATTTACATAAAAATTACTTTTAAAAATCATAATTACAACTTCTTGAATAAAATTATTTTAAATGCAAACTATTTAAAATTTTATATTTTTAGTTATATTTTATATAATTTTTACTTTCCTAAAATATTTATTTTAATTAAAGACAATAAAATAATTATATACCTAATATAACAATTTAAATACTTAAAATAATATAAAATACTCTCTTTTTCATTTATTTTTTTTTGCAAAAATTTCAAAAATTCTCCAAAAATCTCAAGAATCTGTCTATATTCTCCATATTTATTTTTTCAAGCCTATAATTCCTCTCCCTTCTCCATTTTTTTTCCTCAAAATTCCCTCTATCTTATCTGTATTTGTTTTTTTTTTTAATCCAAAAGTCCCTCTTTCTTCTTTATTTTTATTTAATTTCCCAAGAATCTCTCTCTTCTCCGTTTTTTATAAATCGATTGTGATTTATTAAAATTTACTTTTATTTTATCAAAATATTTTAAGATCCTTTTGAATAAAGGGTGAATTCATCTAAAGGTTCATCAAAGGTATTTTTATATTAATAAAAATTGTGCATAATACAAAAAATAGATGTACATATATGCTTTAATTATATAATACAATATATATTTATATGTGAAAGACTAAAAAAAATAAAATTTTATGGATGATGAATATGAGGATAATATGAATAATTATTTTTTAAAAAATAATAATAATAATGCATATTTAGTATATGTATGGTGTTAAATTTTTAGTATAAAAATTTATTAATAAAAATTGTGCATAATATTAAAAAATATATGCACATATATGCTTCAATTATATAATATAATATATTGATACACATGTGCATAATGTAATATATAGCATATGGTATTGTCTAATATATATAATATTATATTCATAATCTTTATATGGATGATGAATATGAGGATAATATGAACAATTTTTTTTTTGATAAAAAAATATATGTTTAGTATATATATGGTGTTAAATATGATAATACCTATTAAATTTTTACCATATTTAATCTACTCAAATTATAGAAGAAATTATTACTTTTGTCATTTATAGAAAATTACTATATTTACAATATTTATACATTTAATCATGTATAAGGTGTATATTATATATTATTTAATTAAAAAAATAGATGTAATTTTTGTAATTACAATTTTAAAGAGTTGTATTTTATATAACCTCCTCTTCTTCTTTTTAGTCGGTCTGTCCTAAAGAATGATGACACTTTTTTATATTTAATAATAATTTAATTTTAAAATACTCATTTAATTCTTAATGAAATGATTTATAGTCGCACAAATATTTCTGACTTATTTTAGAATAAAAATTTTAAAAATCTTTTCATATTTTTTAAACTCCTGCCCAAATAAATTACATCACATAAATTGAGATAGATAGAATACATTGATGTCAAAATAGTGAACTTGTCTTCCGGTTGTTTTCGTAATTATATGCAATACATGACTATTTGGATTTTTATGAGTAATCGTGAATATTAATTACAATTTTTCATGTTTAAATATGCATAGATTTTTTAATTGTTCATAAAATGGTATTTAAAGTGTCTATTATATTTCTAGGTTTAATCAATATTTTATTCGTTTTATTTTAATTGCTAGATATATTAAAAATAGTCATTTTAAAATATTTTCTTCATTTCATTTTAATTGCTAAGTATACTAAAAATAGTTATTTCAAAATACTTGTTAGTTTCAAAATTCAAGAGATACTTGATTATGTCTTTTCAATTTTACCCTTAATACTTAAAGTTATTCTAATATGTGAAAAGAATTATTATTGTATGTTTCCAAGAAATTAATAGGGTTATATTAGTCAAATTACCATCTTGATCATTTTTTTCTTAATGGATGTGCAAATCTTATTCTAAGCAATTAAAATGGAACAGATGGAGTACTTGCTAGTTTCAAAATTCAAAAGATAATTGACCATGTTTTTTTTAATTCTATCCTTAGTACTTAAAGTCATTCTAAAATGTGAAAAGAATTACTAGTATGTTTTCAAAAAATTAATAGAGTTATATTAGTCAAATTACCATCCTTACTAATTTTTTCTTAATAAATGTACAAATCTTATCCTAATAATTAAAATGGAATAGAGGAAGTAGTTCAGTGTACATTTAAGAATTTTAGGGCTCGTTTGGTAGGAGAGATAAGAGATAAATAGTTTCGAAATTAATTTTTAAATGAGTTTATCCCACAATATAACAATTCAGAAATAGTAAATACCGAAATAATTTATTTTGAAATAACTTATTTTCCAATCAAACTACCCCTCAATGTCTAATGGTAATAAAAACCCTCCTCACCCGAGCCTAGGGCACGTGCACGTCGGCGGTCATGGAACTGGCGAGTCCACTGGAATTTCCACCTCTTCCAGGTGTGACGACCACCTCTACAAAACCAATTCTCCTAAAATCCAATTATACTAATGTTGTTTGACCCAAAGCTATTCGACCCGTAATGCAAATCGATTTGGAAATCCGAAGGTGGAAGCTCCTTACGCCACTCACAATGGTAAACCCATAATCATCTTCAAAACCAACAGTTATTATGGAGTAATGGCCGAAGATGCAAACTAACCTTGGTGGGAAAATTTATGAGAGTTCGACCACAAATTGAGAAAATCCGATCCAAGTTTGTAGAAAAAAAATTTCTCTAAAAGGTAAGAGTTCTAGAAGATACACCATGCACTCTTTACTTAGCACAATTTTTGCCTAGTTGGGCTTCACTGACAAAATCTTTAATGAAGTGGCAACTAGTATATTCAGAACTCGAATGTTCTCGTGTCATTGGTTTTGACAAGAAACATGAAGAACACGATCATAAAAAGAGATTGACCTGAGGAAGAATAAAAATCCATAAAATTCCGAAGCATGTCAAAATATCGGGAATAAGTAGGAACTAGAGCTTCGGAATCCCAAAGCATGCCCAAATATCGGGACTAACAGGAGCTGAAACTCTTAAATTCTAAGGACTTATAGGGGTCGGGGTCCAACACCCCGAAGTGTGCCCAACATTGTGGACTAACAGAGTCATAACTCTAGATTCCTAAGATACGAAAATGTCGAGAATCAACAAGAGGGAAGCTATCTTCGATCATCTCAAGCTTTCACATGTTTATTTTAATTCATCTAAAGTCTTCTTTTAAAGATGATTTGATCTATTATTTGCCAAAAATGAGATATAAGGGCTCTTAACTCACGCAGTCACTGTGAAGGTCAAACAACTCTAAACCTATTGAGCTAAGCTCCTAAATAATAATAATAAAAACATACCCAAACTTCGAATTGTTTTGATCCTGACTTATAATTAGTGAAGTCGGATAAAATAAGTAACACTACAAGCGATTGAAACTAAGCCTTAAATAAGCATATACTCATAACAAATCATTGAGAGGAAAAACTGGTTCGATTAGGAATCCTACAAAGAAAATTTCGAAAAGTTAAATACACAAAATATTTCAAGAAGAGATATTTATCATTTAAAATAGGTTTGGAGAGGCTCAGAATATATAAAATTACAAGTTTAACAAAAAGAGTCGCTCCAATGAAAAAAGGCACGGAAAGGCCCAAAGTGTATGGTTTACAAATAAAATAAGTTAAGTATTTTCAGTTGAAGAAACTTTTGGATTGTAGAAGATAGAGAAGACATTCTTCTAGCTTAGCTGGAAAGCAACTTGAGGAAGGGAGAATATTAGCTAATTACAACATTTAGAATGAATCCTCCCTCCATCTTTTCAAGGTGACATGCAAATTTTTGTTAAATATTTGATGAAAAGACCATTACCCTTGAGATTGAGAGTTCTGTCACCGTTAATGACATCAAGACAGAAATTTATGACTTAGGAACTGTCATGTTTAAAGTAGGCTTAGGATTAGTGTCTCAGAACAAGGCACAATTCGATAAAACATTAAGAGGATATAGAAGGTTGGAAGATATAAGAATTCAAAGAAGAATGCTTTAAAAAGGTTAGATAGCAAGCAAAGATGATAGAGTATTTATTGGAGAAAAAAGTAATCATGACCTAAATTTATAAAACACTCATGACAGTGAGATAGTGACACATAGTAGTTCACATTTAATGTGATGGTAAAGGCGTCTTTTTGGATGTTAGAAAACATTTCAGATCCTTTTTCGTTGGAAGAAATTTTTGATCTTTCTACTTAAGAGAAGTACTGGTGACTGCTTTGCTTCCCAATACTTTCAAGATTAACATTCGAAAATTGGAGGGATTATCTGTATGGGGAAAGTATCATTTAAGGCATGTGATAAGAAGCACATGATGTCACGTGCTATGGATGAGTCAAGCATGAAGTTAGGATAAGTCAAATAATAAGAAGACAAATATAATTCTGAATACATGGCAAAAGGTGTTTGGATCCATAAGTTATCAGGGTCTCAAATATAAAATCATGACCAGTCAAGTAAAGGAAAAATGAATAAGGTTTTAGTGGCCAGATCCAAAAAGAGGAAACTAAAAATAATTATGAAGGGTTTGCAAAAAGAGGACTGAGGCTTCAGATACGATATCAACATCTTGGGCATGAAGGAACGATAAAAAGGACACCAACACGTGCGCAAGATCGTACAAAGGATCTATAAGTACTGACAAAATAGTAGTTGACATTTGTAACGGCCTAGTACTACCTATCATGATTATCACAATGTACTATATATAGAGTCCTATTCGAACCATTTGATTAGGCGTAGTACTATTATAAAATACTATAAATAGGTATTTTATAGTTGTAAAAATAATTGAATGAATAATGAAATACACTACTACTACTTTTTTGCTCTTATTTGCTCTCATTATCTTTTCACATCCGGTTACTCTTCTGTATTGCTAGTTCATATATGCAAGGCTCCGGAAGCTTCAAACATCTAATCAGGATAACATTGAAATATACTTACTTCTTGACATGTTTAACTTGCCTTATACGCATTTACTTATCAATCGCTTTAATTGCTTTCATTCATCTCCATAAATTCGAATTTGTGAATTAATTAGTATCATGTTTCTTTGATCTTGCTATAAATTTAATTATATCTGTGTGTGTGTGTGTATCAAGAATACATTCTAATATCAAAATAATACTCCCTTCATCCCAATTTTGTGATGAGATTTGATTGGGCATGAAATTACAAAAACTACCCTTATAATAAATGAATTTTTAGAGAAAAAATTACATTGTATAGCAAATATGTGCTATGTATTTACTATTAGTAGCTAATGTTTAAAATAATTACTATTTCTAGCTACATTTTGAAACTAATTACTACTTGTAGCATCTCTCTCTCCTCTCTCCCAATCTCGCTCGCCTCTCTCCTCTTTCTCTCAGTCTCGCTTTCCTATCTCCTCTCTCTCCGTCCCTCCCACACCTCTCTCCTCCCTCCTTCCCTCTCCCTCTCTCTCTCTCTCTCTGCCCCTCTCAGTCTCTTTCTCTTTCTCTCTCCCTCTCCCTCTCGCTTTCTTTCTCTTTCTCTCTTTCTGTCTCTCTTTCTCTTGGTTGTTTCTTTTTTAAAATCCTTCCATTACCATGTTTGAATTTTATACAGCTCCTCAAGATTCTTAATTGTATAAAATGTATAACTTGTTTCATATATTTTTCACCTCTCTCTCTCTCTCTCTCCCGCTATATATATATATATATGTGTGTGTGTGTGTGTGTGTGTGTGTGTGTGTGTGTGTGTGTGTATGTATGTATGTATGTATGTATGTATGTATTTTTCCAGTACTCTCTCTGTATTTGTATTTTCTGTATCACAATGATATATGCGATACAAGAGAAAATGAATACACATGATAGAAGAGAGAATGAATACAAGTAAATAAGAATGAACGAAAACAAGTAATACAAGAGAGAATCAATACAAGTTATACAAGAACAAACGAATAAGTGATACAGGAGCGAATGAATATAGTCCCTTGTATTTTTGTTGTTTGTATCTTTGTATACACACTGACTGTATTCATCGATACAACTTAAACGTGCACATATATATAAGTGATATAAGAAAGAAGGAATACAAGTGACACAAGAGAGAATGAATACATGGACAATTAAAGCGAATGAATACAATACCTTATATTTTTTATTGTTTGCATCTTTGTATACATACAATCTGTATTCTTCAATTGCCTTCCTTCAGGAGAAGATCAAAGAAGTTCCCCTACTGACATTATGAACCTCCATAATCCCCTTCCCCCTTATTTCTCCTATGTGTTTACACTCTTTGATGCTTCACAAGAGAGATTAGATTCCTTAAGAATCTTTACTAGGATACTATGTATTCTAAGAAGTAAAAAGAGGTAAGGATTGATGTCCCCCTCCAAATTATGTATTTTGTAGTTTTAAAGTGAAATGGACGTGGTAGGGGTCTTGCCAAACCCCCCATAACACAGGAGGAGTATGCTTCTAAGTTTATGGTTTTTGGTATAAAAAATACAACAAAAGCAGTCAGCTGACACTTCAAAAAACATAGAAATATAGAGGGAGAGAGGTGAAAATACAGAATGAAGCCAAAGTGAACATACAAATACAATAAATACTATCTCCTGACACCTCTAAAAAATATTCAAATATAGAAATGTGAAATCACAACCTAAATACACATATGAACATAAAAAAATATAGTCGTTTGACACCTCAAACTAAAAATATAGAAATATTAGAAGACAGACATGAAAATACAGAATACAGAGAGAGAGGCGAGAGAGGGAGAGAGAGGATACAACCTAAATACATGTATGAATACAGCAAATACAGTCATTTGACACCTAAAAAATATACATATATATATAGAGAGAGAGGGGGGGGGGGGGAGAGAGAAAAAGAAAAAGAGAGGCGGAGAGAGAGAGAGAAAGAGAGGGAGAGAGAGAGGTGAAAATACATAAAATAGCAAGAGAGGGAGAGAGAAAATACAACCTAAATGCATGTATAAATACAACATATACAGTTGTCTGATACCTCAAAAAATATAAAAATACAGAAAGAGAAGGGTGAAAATACGAATACACACACAAAGGTGAAAATACATAATACAAGAAAGGAGAAAGAGAAAGAGAGAAACAAAAATTGAGAGAGTGAGAGGGGCAAGAGAGGAGAGCGAGATTGAGGAGAGAAGTAAGAGGGAGAGAAAGAAAAGTGAGAGAGGTGGAGAGAGGCGAGGGAGTAATATTAATTTTCATGAGTTAGTGATGAAAGTGGGCATTATTTCTTCGTGTAACTTATGCAACCACTAGGACATGTACACTACTAACTAAGGCTATTATAACCATTGTCACATGGTTTACCTCACTTAATATCTCACTACTCTCTAATTTACTAGATGGAAGTCATATTACACTTATATAAAGGATGTTTTCTTCCTTATGTTGAGAAGAGAAAGGAGTAGTATGCTGTGAAATGTGAAGTGAATAAGAAGTACCATGTTATAGATGAAAAATAATATTATATTGTATTTATATTTCGAGGGTAAAGTAGTGAAAGAGAGAGTTGAGATAAAGAAAAATATTCTAAGTCTTCAACTTATTTACTTTACAAATAGTGCAGAGTTGTTTGAGTCACAAGATATAGGTTGTTATATCCTGAAGGGGATAAGTCAAGAGTATTACTATTGGAACGGTAAATATTATACCCCAATGGACTAATACGTAAACAAGCACTCAAACTTGGTCTTAGCTAGCAAATGAGCACTCTAACTTTGAGTATGCACACATAGGCACCTCAACTTGTCTCCACTACTGTGTCAGTTGAACACTCAAACTTACAAAATGATCATCTATACACCTACACAATTTATGTGTAACATTAGTGTTGTGTTTTCATGAAACACACTGAGGGCGAGTTGGAGTTCTTAATTTCCATTTGAGACCAAGTTGGGGTGTCTAGATGTGCACTCTTAAAGTTGGAGCGTTTATTTGTCAGGTGAGGCCAACTTTGAATGTCTGTTTATGTATTATGCCTATACAACGGTTAGAGAACTAATTCCTATAATTATGAAGTTGGAATCCCATTCTAACTAAGGATTCTTGTGGTTTCGGAGGATCCAACTACAGGAGAACCAGGAACGGAGGGCTTTCCCCCCTTTCCGCCCGACTCTTTGGTCTTAAGAACGCTGGTTTTAAGAATGAGTCATTGCCCTTCTCCAATCGATTGGCCTGCAATAATACCTACAGCTTCCCCCAATTCAACCAGGTCGCCATGAGTAGGACTCCGGCCATAACATAATCGACAAATCCAAGATGTACTCCTATGTTGGGCAGCGGAACAATAAATACTCAACACACACAAATAATCTGCGAGAAAATAGAGAAAAATGGAACATATACGACACACAAGATTTACGTGGTTCTGTCTCACGACCTAGTCCACAGCTGCAACTGGGAGGAATTTTATTGCTCTCTCTTGTGGTGTATAGATTACAAGTACAAGTTATCTATTTAAAGAAATAGATTAGGGTTTCTAATTAATGGGCCTAATTAGAAACTTGGGTCAGGCCGACTTAATCAGGCCTCCACAAACCCAACAATCTCCCACTTGGAGGCTTGATAATCTTCAACTGCCATCCACTGTGCGCACTTGTACGTCTAGTAATCTTCCTCCTCATCTTCCTGGTTGCAGCGTCCTTTTCATCAGTTAACCTGAAGGCCCGTTGAAGCTTCCCAAGCTCCAACATTAGTCACGGCTAAAATTGCCCCTGACTCGCCCTCTGTCCCTACCGACTCCCACTTGCACAAACTGCCGGATCCTGGGATACTCTAAGAACAAACAACACTCTCCATAGTTAGCAGGTAATCATCCGGAGAGTCTTTGACAGCTGAAACACTGGTTCTCTTAACCCACTGTCTGGTGACTCTGGCTGAAGCTTTAACTGGCTGACTGTCGATGCTCCCACTGCCACGAAAATCCCTGACTGGTTTACCTGAACCTTTCCAAGCACGTTCAACCTGAATCTGACCTATGGCTCTGGGTTTATCTCCTGTAAAACAAACCTTCTTCTACCCACGAGACTCTGTGAATCGAATTTTGTTTCTCTTCTGATCTGGGACGGTCGCTCCCTCAGGCGGTAAATAGACCATATACAGCGAACCCCGTTTCTTTCCTCGAGCTATGACCAAGTTCCCCTTTATCACCTTCCACTGCCCGTTTCCGAACTTAACATCGTGTCCCTCATCATCCAACTGCCCAACAGAAATCAACCGTTTCTTCAAGCTTGGAATCACTCGGACATCCTTTAAAGTCCACGAACTGACTGAAGTTTTCATAACCATGTCACCCATGCCTATTACATCAAGAACTTTATTGTTCGCTAGTCTTGCCTTTCCAAAATCCCCTTCTTTCAGATTCTACAATGCTTCATTGTTGTGAGTAACATGAAATGAAGCACCAGAATCCATGACCCAGGAATCCACACTGCTCTCCACACTACATATTAAGAGATCATTGTGAGCGTAGTCTCCTGCAATGTTGACTTGTTTATCATTCGGGCATTGATTCCTGAAATGCCCCACCTCCTTGCACGTCCAACACGCTACACCTGAGCGATCCTGAGTCTTCGACTGACTCCTCCTTCTGTTCCTGCTCCCACTACCTCTGCTATTTCTCCTACCTCTGCTGACATTTAGCAATTCACTCGATGATTCCCCAGAACTCCTTCTTCTGACATCCTCGCCTAGAATGAGATCACGAATCTTCTCAAAAGTGAGTCCATCGGGTCCCGCTGAACTGGTAACTATTGTAATCGTTTTGGACCAACTGTCAGGTAATGACGATAGAAGTAAGGCTTGAACCTCATCATCGAATTGAATGCCCACTGACGTAAGTCTGGCTAAGATCGAATTCAATGTATTGATGTGCTCGGTAACTGAACTGCCTTCCTTCATTTTTGTGTTCACCAATTCTCTAATTAGAAAAACCTTGTTTGCCGCAGATGGATTCTCGTACATGTTAGACAGCGCTTCCATGACACCTTTCGCTGTCTTCTCCTTCAGAATGTTAAACGCAACATTCTTGGTCAATGAGAGTCGGATAACCGCCATGGCTTTTCGATCCAAACCTGCCCACTCTGCATCAGACATTTTTTCTGGATTGTCACCTAATACCATGTCCAAATCCTTCTGAACCAGCAAATCCTCAATTTGCATTTTCCACCAACTGAAATTTGCACCATCGAACTTCTCAATTCAATGCTTCCCATCTTCTGCTATCCCAAACGACTAGATGAGATACGCGGTACAACTGATCTCAAATCTTGGTACCTGCCGGTGAACAGTACCAACCGATGAACAGTACCTTCCTGTGAAAAAGAAATTTCTCCGGGGACTCGACCTCCTGCTCGATCTGCTGCTCGCGACGGCGGCAACGACTGCTGCAGCTCGATCTGCTCCTGGCCGGCTGCTTTGCTCTCCTCACTAGTCGGCTGCCCTTTTTTTTTTCTTGGCAAGCTGCTGCCCGATCTGGGTCACTACGGCTTTTGCTATTTTTTTTCTTTTTCCGGCTCGATCTGCTACTCGACGAAAGCGGCAGCGACTGAATGGAGCTGGATCTAGATGACCTGCGCGACGGCCTGGACAGGGCCTCCGTGATACGCCGCCATCACGGAGGCCCTCCTTCTGTGGCACGCTGCCATCGCGGAGGGGTTCTGCCCCTGCTTCTCCCGCGGTGGTTCGATGCAATGTTCGTCAGGTCTTCCCCCGGGCCTTTTCTTAGCATATATGGCATTCTAAAACTCTTAACCAACATGCGAATAGGCCATCTACATGTTGAGAATTTACGGGGTGTAACATTTATTTTATTATTATTGGTATTATTATTACTCTATTTGTATTCTTTATAAGCCGAGATCCGAAGGTCTATCGAAAACAGCTTTTCTACCTCGATAGGGGTATGATCTGTATACATTTTATTCTCCCAAACCCCACTTAGTGAGATTACACTGAATTGTTGTTGTTGTACACATACAAGACACGTACCAAAACTAAATATTAACAAAATACAAATACATAAGATGACAATATTGAGTCTTGCCGTATAATGGTGAAGGGACCAACCAGCTTGACTTGTGAGCTGATTAAACTATATGAAGAGATTCAGCTTTTTCAAACGATTTTTGTTAATTATATTATTGAATAAATATCATACACCTATAATATTTAACATCTATCTGAAAAAGTTTGACAAAATCTTTAGCTAAACGGCAAAATTCATAGCTGATCCTATTTAACGACAGATTAGCATAGAATTGGCCAAACACAATATATTTATCATTTACTTAAAAAAATATTTAAACGAATTGATCAAACACAAATTACTTTTCTCCAAATATGCTTCTCAAAATAAGCAGTTTTTGACCTCTCGGCTAATAGCCTCCAAGAGAGTTGATTCTAAAACCGAAAAAAAAAGTAAGGAAATTAAAGTTTTCGATTTGGCATATCATAATTACTAGTACTAATTGAATTTTTGCTCATCTCTATTACCTTTTTTTTTTGGGTTTATATTTCAATACAAAGTAAAACCATACACAGTAGAGGTACTGATCATACTAGCATTGATAATGAGTACACTATTATTTGCATACGTAGCCATAATATTACACATAGGAACAAAAACTATTTTAGTAGATATGACTTCATGCTCGTCTTCTTGTAAAGTCTTTAGTGTTGCTTCTGGAGGAGTAATTGGCAATATAGTAGGTTGGCTCTGCTTTATATTCTCAGATTCAACCTTAGCCAAAATGTCTGCTAACTTTATTTGCTTCGTGAAAGTTATGTCGCACCATCGAATTCCCCAACTTTTTCAATAGGAACCTTCAAAATTCAATCATATTTTGTAAGTGGTATGAGGATGATTCAGCTGTTGGCATAACCTCTATAGAGTCCAGCTCGATTTCGCTAGGCACAAGTTTCTTGGAGAAGACCAGTTGAAGGCCCCGGTGCAAAACACTTACTCACTCTGTTTCAAAATAAGTGATGTTTTTAGCTTGAGCACACCTCTTAAGAAAACTACTCATTCCTACAAAGAAAAATGTAATTTTACCCACTTACTCCTAATAAATATCTTGAGAAAAATGTAATCCTTTAATATTTTGTTGATTATATAAAACTCTCTCCATTTAAATAAGGGTAAAATTGAAAAAACATCATTAATGCCTTCTTAATTATGTAAAATACCACTTATTTTGAAATAAAATCAAAATGCTAAAACACCACTTATTTTGAAACGAAGAGAGTAATGATAAGTGGTTAAACCACGAATAGAAGCTCAAAAGATAATATAGACCGGTCCCGGTAGACAATTGCAGTTGGTCATCTCCTTTGTTTTATCAAATGGTCTTAATGTGTGCTGCGCAGAGAAGGTTTTATTAAATATCAACTGGAAGCCAAAAAGCTAAAGGAGTTACCATTTCCAGGAGCCCATGCAATAGCTTTTGAGCAATTTTGGCCACCATGAATAATGTTTTTCCAAATAAAGAAATAGAAATGGGTCGATTTTTTGGAACTATATTTATCGATGAGAGTTTTTTTCTCATGTTGTCCAGGATACATGCTTATCTCTATTATCGAATTAGCATACATCTATGTTTGACGTCTATCTAAAAGATTTTTCAAGCAACTCCATAGCATTCCTTGAATAGCTATCGAGTTGTGTCTGTTTATGTAATTTTTATTTTTCCTGATCCATACAAGCAATCTATTGGCGGAACTCAAATTGTCGAATATAGGCCTACAATCATGAAAGTGGCTATTGAAATTGAAGTTTAAGGAATGGAATCTCTTGCTTTAACCAACGTGGGCAAGAAGAGAATGATCAGGATGAATCACATCACACAAATGAGGATTGTTCAAAAGCATATAAGGTGACAAGTTACCCATACATCCCCACAAATTCATACCATGATCAGAAATGAACTTTAAGCCTGACTCAAGTTCAAAAGTAGTCATGAGGTGAAAACTGAAAACTGTCGACCATATAAAGAGACCAATTACACAACTACTTAACCTTTGGCAGTTTGTGATCCCAACCAAGTCTGCGCAGCTATTGTTCTTGAAATTCAGAAGCTCCAAACAGCGAAATTGCTGCCTGTATTCTTTTGGTGACACAAGAAAAAGCCATGTATACAAGAAACACAAAAACCAAAAAGAACGCCGACCGAACGCTTGAAGAAACATCCTCTCTAAACACACTCAAAGTATAATCAATACTTTCTTGCAGGTATTCATTCAATAAATCTGTCATGGACATAACTGGGGGAAAATGTTATCTAGGCGATACTCGAGGCTTATATGTTTTGGACAACGTAGAATAGACCAGGTTACTCTATTCAAACTGTGTCTCCTCTTTTTGAAAAAGAGTCGCCAATAAATTCCATCCTATATGCTTGAACCTATTACATGGAAGAAGTGCACTTATCTACATGCTTTGTAGAGACATGATTCGAAATTGACAATGGAATCCCTTACAGGAAATCCAAGCGACTTGCAGAACACATGACAAAAGCGACAAACATGGGAAAACAGAGTAACACATACAATGCAACATTATTATGGCATCACTACTGAGATCACTTCTACACCACCATATGCAACAACAGCCACAACACAAAACTGCAATTATCCTCGAGGCATCGTAGTCACACAGCAACAAGGACTCAATTTTCTTCAAAATATTATGTTAGGAGAAAAGAACGAACTCTGTACATCCTTGCACCTTTGCTTCCAAATCACTGGTTCTTGAAAGACTGCAGAAAAATTATAAATTAGTAAATTAAATATTAGTTTGAGGCTCATTATAATTACTTTTAAGAGTTTCACAGTTAAAACCTCAAAGTTTTTGGACGCATCCTTGATCTGGTCAGCAATTTCTCGCTTCTTCTGCTCAGCTGCAAGTATGAAAACAGATGTGCTCAGAACAACCTGAAAACTGGATTAGAATCAGGAAGAGATGGTATAGCAGTTACCCATTTTAGATAGGTCTTCCATTCTCCTCGAGGTCCTCACAGCAAATCTTTGGAAACCAGGGCTGAGATGAAAAGAAAGATACAGTTAGTAGGCATATTTTGAAGACCATCAGTATAATATCTCGGGCCTCATACTACTGAAAGAATCATAGTAGAGGACATCCCAACAAAGAAAAAACATTAGATTTCCAATGGGAACAGAAAGATATGTTTCCACCATAGGAAAAGTTTATCCTTTTTGACCCCAGAAACATTGTCACATGAATTTTTTTTTCCCTTTTGATAGGTCAGTGACATGAAGTAATTCCAAACACTCCTACAAATTAATTCCTTGCACGCAACATCATTTTAACTCCATCAACAATTTTATACCAACTAGGATGTTGGTATAAACGATTTTATACCAATTTTATAATTGTAAATACGACTTCATCCACTGAAGCTATAACTTGCCAACAAAGCTACAATAGTAATGCAACAATAACTTTATAGATTCTTAATGCTTTGTATAACTAAAGCTGCAAGGAATTCTTTTTTATCTTTTCATTTGTCTGAAAGTGCATAGATAAAGCAAAAAGATTTTCTTCATTCCATTCACTCACTGTAGTACAATAATCCAGGATGGGAGAAACACAAATGAAATTAGTCGAGGCACGCACAGAATGATCTGAACACCAAGGTTATAACAAAAATAAAAAATAAAGGAACACACAACTCACTTTGAAGGGAGGAAAATCATTCCCTCTAACCAGCACAAGACAAAAGTGCAGCAGATATTAAAAGGAAATTCTTTCTCAATAAAAACAAAGATAAATTAGAGATAAGAAGATAATCCAAGCAGTCTCAGCCCATTGTGTATGCTGATGCTAAATTTCCATCATCTTCGCAAACATTACAACTTACAAGCCTACAGAGTCATCATTGGCTAGCTTAAGATGAGAAGTACTAAAACATCAACCCCACCCTTGATACCATGTGAAATGCATGAAAATAGGATACTCCAAATTTGAGGGTCAAAGAATTTTAGAAAAAGTTTTGGTGGAGAAAAAATAGAATGAAGAATCCCATTGAATTGAATTCAATCCATGAATCTAAGAAATGCCGAGAAATTTTTCTCTCTCCCAATTCAAAAATCTATGGTTGAATGTATATCCTCTCGTTGCATCCTCCTAAATTGCATTAATTTATCCTAATGACTTCATTTCAAATGAAATGTAGTTATTCACCATGTACGGCAGTACGGGGATCCCTGCTAAACATTCATAACTAAATTTGTCAAAATGCCTAACTCATTATTGGCGAACACAAACATAGTAAACATAAATTATGTAACATCATGCACACCCGTAATTATATTAATAAAAGGAATAACCTCGGTCAAATAGATTATGTGCAAAAGCATTGCAATCATTACAAGCCAACAATGTCTGTTGAGTCCAACATAGATGGTGGAATGGGGGATTTGGTCTTCTTATATGGTCTTGAACAACCCGCACCTCATGAACTAGCTTTTAGAATTTAGTTAAATCATCAAAAGTGAAAAGCACAAAAAAGCTCTAAGGTCTATTGAGGCTTTGAGTGTAAAACGCAAATAAAGTGTTGGCTTTAACGAAGAAGGTGTAATTGAGAAAAAAAAATGCACATATGTATGTATCGTCCAATACAAATAATATAAATATACGGAAAAAGAAATTGAAAAAAATTACTGTAAGGTGAAAATATCAATTGTTTAGTGTCGCCTCTTCATGATTATGCTCATTGGTGTTTTAGAGTCTTGATGACAACATTGAAGCTTTTGCTAAGCAAGGCGAAGCACTCAACACGTTTTGCGCCTCATATCAGGGCTTAAGCGTGTCTTTATATCACAGTCAAGCCCATCCAAATTTCTTGCTTTATTTGATGTTGGCCCCATTTATATTATCCACACTCCACTTGGCAGACCTAGGTAAGCGGGAGGGTTGAGCCCAATAAGCTTGTTTTTGGTGTTGAATTAACACTATGTTTGGATGGTTGTTACATAGTATTTCATAATGTATTGTACTATATTGTATTGTATTGTTTAAATGAATACATCCTATTGGATAGATTACATTGTTTTCCATTGTTACATAATATCATACATCAATAATTTGAAGGATAAACCTACAAGAAAAGTAGGATACAGGCAGAACTACTATAAAAGATAGAATAGGATTTTTAAATAATAAGCAAAACAAAATGAGAAAAGAAAAGGTAACAACACGATCACACCAAATCAATACACAAAATGAGACTTTTCATTATTACCTAACGATAGATTTAACAATACAATACAATAAAATTTTAGTAACAACCCAAACAAACATTGTATTTAAACTAACATAATATAATACAATAGATAACAACCATCCAAACAAGTTGTTAAGCCCAAGATCCCACATCTTGGGCATGCATGCAGCAAACAAATTATTTGAAATTCAATCCGCAGCTGAGATAACATAGATGCAGCTAGACTTTATAATATTCCATACCACTATAAGCCTACTAAGAAAGTATAAACAAACACAAATATATTCATGAATTGCTAACAGATTTCCCACACAAAACAAACACCATGTTAGGGGCCTATATTAAAACAGGTCTCCCAGGGTAGATTAATTGCACCTTATTCACCATTCTAACTCTCTTCAATCATCCTCCCTCATCATGAATTAAGAATTTTTGTAGTCACCTTTTATGAATCGTGACGACATCAAACTTGAAAAGTGCAAAATTAAATTGGTAACTAAGACAATAACAAAAGAGGCTCGCAAGTTGATTAATCATGAGATAAGATATGTTACAATTAACAAAAAGGTCAGTATGTTCCAACTAGTTAAGGTCGCCTATATGAATATATTCCAATAAACTTTTGTTCAGGATAAAAAATTTGCCCTTTAGGGAAATACTCATATATAAATAGATAAATGATATAAAAAAAGATAAACCAAAAGCAAATGGAAAATAGATTACCTGTTGGCGAGTCCATTGACGATCAATTCGTTGGCTACATAAGAAATAACCCTATGAAGAAAGTTTCCTCCTCCAGCCATGGCTGATTTCTACAAACTTCGATACGAATAAGAAAAGGAAAAAATAAATAAATATAGAACTATTGAAATTTACGTTTTTTCTTCTGATTTGGGAACTTCACAGATCGAGAAACAGATTTTAGCAAATTAAAACGTACCTGAATGAATGGATGTGGTACGGTTACCTTGGGGAACAAGGAATCAGCTAAATTAGGATTCTCGAGTTTCCGAAGCTTCGAGATAACCAAGGACTGCAACTTCGTAAAAGACGAGAAGATGGAACTCTTTCGTTGTGGGGCGGGGTAAGAGGCCCAATACTTGCGGGCTTTCAGAGATGGGCTTGGAGTCGTAATCCATCTGAGTCGTCTCTTTCTTCTTCTTTGAAATGATTTTCTTTTTCTTTCAGAATTTTAATACATTAAGCTAGGGGTGTACAAACAAAAATCTATAAAATCGCATCAATTTAATAATTTAAGTCAAATTTTAAAAAAAATAAATTGATCAGTAGTTTGATTCGATTTGGTTTGGTGTTGAAAAATAAATCTGACCTTGATTGGTTTCGTTTGGTTTTAACTAAATAAAGTCAAACCAAACCAAACCTACCTGACATTATAAGTGTATAATTTTTATAAATATTTTATGTAATCTATAAATGTTTCTTAAACTTTTTCATAATTTTTGTCTTTAAACATGTATTATTTCAAGTTTAGACTTAGAATTTTGCATGATCTAATAAGTTTTATAGTTTATAAATGCATGTTGTTAACTCAAATAATGCCCAAATCAAAACTAAATCAATATTAATACTAACAAAAGAAATATTTTGAACACCAAAAATGACAATAGTACATATTAGATATCTATTCTTTAATTTTGTAGGTTAATTTTATATCGTGAAAACAAATAACTTAATTTTTTTAATGTTTAATTATGTAATTAATACTTATTAGCCGAACTTTGTTTGGCATGACTTAGTATTTTTAGAATATGATTATTTTCATTATGCCTTATTAATTATCAATATTTATTTTATGCGACTTCATTATCTTCTTTTTTGAAAATATATTTTAGTACAATGTCATCACTCATCTCATATTTTGTGTTATTTTTCTTAATTATGAAACACCTTAGATAGTTGTATATTACTAGAATTAAAGAAATATTTCAAATATAAGTTATATATTCTGTATGGAGATTTTATCGGAAAAAAATCCGAAAATCCAAGAAACTAGATAAAATAAGAGGTCGAAAAACCCGATTTTTACTCGTTTGATTTGGTTTGTAGATTTAAATCTAATATAGTTGGTTTGATTTGGCATTTAAATCCAAACCAACCCAGACTATATACACCCCTACATTAAGCACAAGCGAATCTACATATAAGGTTGGGGGTGCCACCGCATCCCACTCCTCGATTGAAATTTTGTGTGTATGTGTGTTTACACACACACTATATGGATATGTATGTATGTATATATATATATATATATATATATATATATAGTATTAAATGTGTCATCTGAAGTATCGATGTAACTCATGATGTCAGTAGTGATGGGTCAAGTTTTCGCGAGTTTGAATAAATCAATGTCTTATTCATTAAGCCATTGGCATCATACTGTCTTGGTACTGCTATTATATTATATTTAACAGCACAATCATCTAATACCAAGTTTTAAAGAAATTTCAGTTTGATTTTTTCTGATATTTTTTTTTAAACTTTTTGCTGAGTTTCTTCTTCTTCTTTTTTATTTAAGCATAAAATATTACGTTCTTCCTCTTAATTTATGTGACGTACTTTCTTTTTTAGTCAAATTCCTTTTTTTTTTAAAAGAATTTTTCAATAATTAAAAATAACTTGACTTTAAAATTTTCTTTACACTTAATAAAATAATTTATAGGTATATAAATGTTCAAAATTCGTTTTAGATCACAAATTTCAAATGTCTTCTTTTCTTTCTTAAATTTTGTGCCTAGTCAAACAGTATCACATAAATTAAGACAAAGAGAGTAATAATTTTCTTCCTCCAACTAATTATTTCTCCTCCAAAATTTTCTCCTCTCTTTTTGTCAAAATTTCAGAAACTCGACGGTGATTACCCTTTGTTCTATTATCTAAGTCATTTAGATGCATTTGAAAAAAATAGTTTAGACTATAATAATTTAAATATTATATTGTTGAAAATTTAAATCTAAAAAATAAAATGTATGTTACATTAAAGGACGACATAAAAATTAAACTAAAATCTCATTTGATTTGTTTGGCCTTTTTAGATTTTCTGATATTATGAGTGAATACTTTAACATAAAACTTTGTTTTTGTTACTGAAATTATATATGTAAAATTCTTCAATCTATTTATATTTAGTCATTTACATGTATAGAGCAGAAGTCTTCAGAAATATAGTATTTTCATAATATGAAAACTCATTGAGTGCAATTATAAATGAATGATATATATATATATATTTATGTAAATACTAATATTATTGGAAGTTTTTTTTCTTACGGTAAGTTATCATAATTATTTTATTTTTTATTGATTCATATGTTTATGAATCAAAAAGACGAAAAATTGAACCGAAGTCCCAAGTTGCTATTTACAACGTTAAAAATAGGTTAAATATTTGGTTGGCTTGATCAACACTATATTTAAAACGGTTTGACACTCGTAACCTTCAAATCTTAAATCCGCCCCTAACATTAAGGGTCGTTAGTTGGTTTGAACATGAGTTATGTAGATATTAGATTATGTATAACTAATATCATATTTGATAACTCGTTAAGAGATAAATTATTACTATATAAAATTAATATAATATTTGATTGCAATTTAGTAACACACATAATTAATATATATATATATAAGTTATAAAGAAATCTATGTATTATTTTATGCTGAATAGAAGATGAAATAACTAAACCATGCATGACTAATTTATGCATGCATAATATGGCATAATACATAATAGGCATTTAAACTTGGCATCAATTGACAATAAGCACTCAAACTTTGAGAGTGCACATCTACGCACCTCAACTTGGTCTCAACTGACAACTAAGCACTCCAACTAGTCCCCACTATGTCTTGTAGACACACGATGCTGACGTGGCACATGACACAGTGAAATCAAGTTGAGGTGCCTAGACGATCATCTTGTAAGTTGGAGCACTCAATTGACACAGTGAAACCAAGTAGAGGTGTCTGGATATGCATTTTCAAAGTTTAAGTGCTTAATTGTCAGTTGAGGATAAATTTGAGTCTCTAATTATGTATTATGCCTAAAATAATACAATAAATTCTTTTATAACTAATTTTGATATTATTAATAAATGCATAACTCTAATCAACTATCAAACTATCTTTAATAGTGTACAAAGTGTTATACTATTAATTAAATGAAAAACTAATTATAAATCGAATTAACTTTAATATACTATTAATTGATAATTTTCAAATGGTTATCTATTTTATTTTTCATGCTATCAACCTTTACTTAGAGACCTTCTTTATCAGGGGCGGACCCACATAGACCCATGTGGGTGCTCGAACACCCATTACTCCTGACGTGAAATTCATAAATATTTATATAAAATTGATAAAATTTAAACAAATAATATAACAAGCACCCACAGATACAAACAATTGTTGGGTGCTTTGGTTGGAAAGGGAACAATTTGGTCATTTTAATCTCTTGTTCGTGGGATCAAATCTTACAACTAACATTTTAGTTTCATTTTTTAGTGATTTTCCTTCCCCTTTCCTTCTTTTTTCTCTCTCCTCTTTATTTGATTTCTTTTTTAACTTTCTTTTTTTTTCTTTTTATTCCTTTTATTCTAATCTACTACTCCTAGTACTTTTGAAGTAATTTTTTCTTTCCTTTTTATTTTCTTCCCTGTGAATTACAGCTTAAGATTGTGTCGTAAAAAAATTATTTATTACTTTTTTGTAGATAAATCAAATTATATAATTTATGTTCAATTTAAATTGAATAATTATTTTGCAAATAAAATTGATGTGAGCAATAATGCTAGTATCTAATTTTTTTCTCAGATAGGAAAATATTGAAAATAATTATGTATCTAAAGATTTTTTTTGTTAATAAAAACAACAATAATATTTATTATATTTTACATTAAAATATTTTTAATGTCAATTTAAAAAAAAATTGCACTTATACTTGAAAGTCATAGTGATTATGCGTTATCAGTCGGTTATAATCTTTAAGTTTGATGATTCAAAATTTATATTTGTTGATATTTTAATAATTTTTTACTTATATTTTTATATTTTGTGATGAAAATGTATTATTCAATTGAACCCATTAATTATACTACAATTCACCATGTGCTTTAAATATAGAGAACACCCATTGTGTTAAAATTCTGAATCCGCCACTATATTCTTTATAGTTAGTTTTTAAAAGAGAAAAGTCACATATATTCTTTATGTAGTTCAAAATTGAATAACTTGATTCTCCATTAAAATTTTGGTTTAATATTACATTTGTCTTAGGGACATAAATTTATTTGATCTCTAAAAGAGATCTAATTTGAGAATACTTTAAATAAGAGCTAAAAGTTGAAGAAATAGAACTCTAATACCACTCTAATAAAAATCAAATACACAAAAAAAAAAATTGTGAACACCTAATTTTTTATCAAATTTTAATCTTGTATTATTTTTTTGCATTAAATATTTTTGTAGGTCTAATCTCGAAATTTAGAAACAACAAAGGTGATTTTAAATCTTACAGAACTAGTATAGTAACAGTTGAAACTGTGAGAAACTTGGTCATAGAGTTAGAGATTGTTGAATCATTAATTAAAAAAAAAAAGACAAGTTAAATATGTTAGAATTTGAGCTAGAGATCAAAAATAAATTATATTTTTATTCTTGAAGAAAATGACAATAATTCTTCCTCTAAAGAAAACTTCAGTAATGAAGACCAAACTAATATTGCATACAGTGCTGACGACAACGGCGACTCGAGTGATCATTGTGGATGTACAAGAATAATTTGCACCTGTGACAGTTACTTATAAACATCATTAGCAATAATAACAATGACTTCATCTTTAATATGATTGATCATATTGAATATAAAGATCTTAAAAGAAAATATTTAATAGAATTAAAAAATTTAGCTTTTAATCAATAACATGATAAAGAGACAATTGAGCCTTTTAATGTGAAAGATATTTTATTTTAGAAACAAAAGTTTGTTATAACACTACAAGATATTCAGACTGAATTACTACATATTAAAAATAAGGTGAAATATATAATATCAGTCACGACTCAAACGCAGATCTAAAACCCTAATAGGGTAGCTAACTTAGAATACTTCAAATTATAGTTAAAAGTGAAGAAAGTGAAGCTCTGGTACCATTTTAATATAAGTCAAAATTTTGAGGAAACGTATTTCATCTTTATATGAAAAGGGTGGAATGAAGAATAAAGAATTTTTAATTTTTTTTATTTCTTTTACTATAAGATATTAATTAAGGAGAGATAGGGGTTGAACTAGAATAATTAAAAGTTTAGGGTATAAAAATAAAAAATAAAAAATAAAAGAACTTTTAATAAACTTAAATAACCCATTTTGAACAGGATTTTTTCCCCTTTTCTCTTCCAACGCCCGCTTCTCTACTTCTCTTCTCCTTCTCAATACAAGATCATAATCCTCTCTTTTCTCCCAAGTGACCCTCCGTTCTCTTTTTATCGAAATCAAAGTTGAGATCAATATTATTTTTAAGGTAATTTCAATTTCTTTTCGTTACATTTTCTAGGTTTTCAGTATATATATTTTTCTCTTCTTTTGTTATTGTTGTTGAGCAAAGTATATTTCGATATTGTTATTTTTCTCTTATTGTATGATGCATTTTGATTTTAAGAAATTTTGTGATGTTTACATTTGAAATCATAGTAAATAAAGGTAGATTTTTTATGCAAATATGAAGGAACCGAAAATATGAAGGAAAGAAAAAAGTCAATCCTATAAAAATCTCATCATTAATTTCATTTGGTAACATGAAGAGATCAATGGGGCATTATTGAAGTCAAAATATGAACAAGAATAGAGCAAAAAATATGTTGTTTGGATTGAATAGAAATCAAATTATATGGCCACTTTTTTTTAGTTCATGTATAAACAACAACATTTTTATTAAACAACATGTTGTTTCTTAAATATTGAAAAGAAACTTTTATAAGTTTCGTATACAAACAACAACCTGTTGTTTTTTATACATATATACTTAACTCTTGAAAAAATATTAAGTTATCGTATTAATTTTTTATAAAGTTTATGATCGTTTATATGTGAAATCTGAATTTTCATAAGTTTCATGGGTAAACAATCATATATTGATTAAATTGTTTGTAGTTACTTATAACTTGAAAAACTTTAATCATTTGTAATTGTTGATAATTTTGATTTTTTTTATATATGTAGATAAAATGACAAAAGAAAGGCAAATAGTTTATAAAAGAAGACCTTGCAAAAAGGTTAGGACAATGAAAGAAGAGTCTACTCTGGTTAAAGATATAATTAGGATCCAAATAGCACACATAACAGAAGAAAAAAGATTAAATAAGAAATAATCAAATAATTAAAGAAGTGGCAGAGGAAGAAAATCAGGAGAATGATGAAGAAGAAAGCTAAGAGAGTGACGATAAGGAAATGATCTCATCAACTCATGTTTCGGTTAGAGAAGAACAAAGCGGAGAAGATGGAAGAACAACGATTGATGAAGAAGAACATGAAAGTGAAGAAAAACATGAAAGTAAAGAAGAACAAGTCATCATGTACCCAAAACAAAAATGAAATTACTACATGATAAGAATGCTGCCCTTTCAAGATCAAATGTGAGTTTTCTTAAAAAAATTACTGTTAGAGAAAACAAAGCGTAGGTGTTTCAACATTCACTTAGTGTGTTTTTAGTAAACTACTACCAGTCTAAACTATAGTTGAATGCTTAAACACCTACTAGTTGTTCATTATAAATAAATAGTTGTTGTTTAAACATCTACTAGTTGTTTATTATAAGCAAATAACATATGATTTTTTTTATGATTTCTTTTAATTAATCAACTTTATAAATCATGTACAGGTTGTTCATTCTTTTAATAGTGAAGACACTAAAAACATCAAGTCAATTGATCTTACAAAGTATAACTTCAAAACGCATTATACAGAGCAGGGTGATTGTTCGAAAAATATTTATGTAAGGTCGACTTTAGGAGGAAAAACATTTGTTGAATTTAGAGAAGTTCTGTTAGAACAAGGCATTTCCAAAAGGTTCAAAAAAAGTTGTTTTGGTCATTTCCTTGACATTTTAATGAAATAAGTAAAATTTACATCGCAGATAGTTCATGGTTGTAACGCCCCAAAAGTTCCTAAGATCAGATTCTAGACATGAAGTGAAAAAAAAGCATGATTTAGCACAAGGACACGGAACAAACCGTTAAGTGATCCATTGCCAAAAGGAAGTTTGAAATTTGTTTAATTTCTGCCAATCTTAATGACAAGAGTAATGATCCCTTAAGTTAGGTAATGAACCATTAAGAGAAGGCGTTAAGCGAGGACCAGAAAGTTGAATTTTTACTTTAAGGGTGCCATAAGGCAGTAATGAACAGTTAGGAGGACTAATAGATGTTAGTATGGCCATTAACACTGCTGGGATGATTTTCTCAGACGAGTTCTTAAAGGTATTTTCGTAACTTTTTATATTTTTAACTCCTAAACTAAGTCATTTTGGGTTCCTAAAGAGTGTATTAGAAAGTTTTATTTAGCCTTAACTTTTATTCTCTTCCAAACACCTGAGATTGAAGATCAAATCCCCTCATGTCTCTCAAGCAATTAGGACTCTTCTTCTTCTCAATTCTCTTGAAACTCAAGTCTTAGCAAGGATTCATCAAAGCCCAGGTATGTGAGGTCATGAATGGGGGATTTCTTCCACCGTCATGCCTAATATCAAGTTCAATTTCATGATTTCAATTCTTTTAAGTAATTATGATTCTTATGAATTTCTAGGGTCAGGCCCTTTTTGATGGAAAAACTCCATGACCTCTTATGAAATTAATTCTATCACGATTTTATTAAAGTTTTATGATTATAATTACATGATTTTTATGAAAAACTCTCATAAATCTCTATTTTCAAGTTACGATGATTTATTCAATTATGTATGAATTTCATGGATCTCAAGCTTATGTATCATGGCTGAATTTTCAGCATTATTTTCATGGTAGTTTAGATATGTTAAGCAATTTATGAATTTCATAATTGCTAACTAGCTCATGCAAAATCAAGTATATTCATGATTATAATTATGCGCACTATGCATGTTGGTTTTTCTTGTCTTGAAATCTATCTTTTTGTCCTTGCCTTTTCTTGAAAATGAAAGCTGTAAATTTCCTTGGAGGAACTATCTTAGTTGTCTTGTTCTTGTCTAGTCTTTTGTGCAAATTTCTTTGTGGGTGATGTGTCGTGGTTTTACGACATTTTCGACGCTTAAAACTAAGGGTCCGTTTGGTCATGCGAGATGAAATCATGATATGAAATCATATGAGATGAAGTTTGAAATTTTGTTTGGACATGCAATTTGAGATTTTTAAGTTGTATTTTTTTCTCATGAACATAAGAACCCCATAAGTTATAAAAACTATTCAAATTGCCCAAATTCTTATACAATCTTACCAAATAAGTAAAAGTATATAATAAAATATAATACATTATCACAAAGCCATTCTAAAAAAATACAACTTAAGAATCGAACTTTAGTTCAATAAAAAGTAAAATTAAACATGAGTTGTAGTATACTACTCTTTGATATAATCCCCCCGCATAGTACGGATAATCTTCTTACAAACAATATAATAGTTGACAAAGGTTGTTTACATTTATTAAATAGATAGTTGGTAAATATAGTTGGTATATATAAAATGAATTTTTTTTTTTACAAAATATAAACTTGTGGGTTAAATTTTGCATTTGAAAAATCTCATCTCATGATTTGAAATCTCAAATCAAGCTTTTTGAAGAATTTAAAATTTCATCTCATGATTTGAAATTATGAGATGAAATCACATGTCCAAATGCTAATTTCATCTCAAAATTTCAAATCACGACATGAAATCGCATGTCGAAATGCCTACTAAGTGAATATGCATGCACTTAGGTATATTTATCCGAATATGATGTATTTTAGTAGTTTTGCAGGAAAACAGGCCACGAGAGTTGGAAATGAGAAAACAACTGAAAAAGGGTTCAAAGGCAACAGGCGAGCCTTACAATGGACCGTTGATTCTTACCACGGGCTATTCCAGGTAGCCGTAGGATGAGATTCAGAAAAATGAGAAAAATCAAGGCTAAACAGCGGCTGAAACCCAAGGGCCATATGAGCATACAATAGACCGAACTATCCGGTTGTGGGTTGGATTCAGAAAAAGTGTTGCTAGAGGCCACTTTCAACGGATGGGAAAGATGAGTTGTACTATCTTAGGACTAGTCGTCCTGATCGCCCGTGCATTGGGAATCTGAAAATATGTCCTAGAAGATTGAAATCAATGGCTCGTATGTTCTTGCAACGAGTCATCGTATGATCCAGAATCCCAGAAAAGATCAAGTCTCAATGAAAGAACGGACCATTCAACGAAGCATACAACAGACCGTTGAATCGTCCAACGAGCCGTTGTACCTATTGATACCAGAATTCAATTTAACTTAGGAAATAATTTATTTTATGTCTATAAATATTTTGTTTAGGTTTCTCTTATAGGTTACGAATTTTTTCCATATTTTGGAGATTGTTGTTCGACATTGAAGTTCAAGAAATAATTTTCTTGATTTTGTTCTTGGGTTTTGAAGAATCAAACAACCTTTGATTATTGATTTTTGGTTATTGTTAATTAATTCAAGAAGTGTGATTTCTTCTACACATTCTTGTAAGTTTATAATTATGCTTTTTACTATGATTGTTAATTATAATTCTTCAAGCATGCACAGCTAAATTCCATAATTAGGATTGTGGGAATGATGATAAATTAACAAACACATGTTAAATACTTAATGATTCTTGAATGGGTTTTATGCATGTATTGTTCTTCCCTTCGTTTAAATTGCTTCTTAATGGTCGCGAAAGTTAGAAATCGTCTTATTCTTACTCACTGGACCAAAGGGGTAATGAATGATAAAAGAAATTAACAGCAGAGATTTGAGGCTATGAACCATCATCTAATAGTTTGACCTTGTCCGAAAATATCTAATCCGGTATCTAAGGTAAGGGTAAGTCAAGTGTACACCCGCATATGGATCAAGTTGCGTGGTGATAATCATCTAATTAGGAGACCAACCATTTAGGTGAAGTTAACCTATTGATATTGAATGCTAAAGATCAGAATAAATCACTAATATAATAAGCCCTTATTGTTATGAAATCATGGGGAACACAATCCTAGTCAACTCACTCATTGAATACAGTCAATTTTAACCAAGAATCTACTTATTGTTACATATTATTTTTAAATTATTTCTTGTTACAAATTTTTTCCATAGGAGATAAGTAGACTAATAGTAATAATAAACGTGTTAACCGAGGTCCTCTCCATATTTCTCATGGGATTCGACCCCAACCCTTATTGGATTTTTTATTTGAACATTGACTGTTTTATATCTCATTTAGAAGTGTAATTTGGGTGATATTAGTGGGGTCCATTTTTGTTGTTTTTCTTTTATCTAATTTTTATGCAGATTTTTTTGTGGGGTCCATTTTGGCTAACTTTTTATCTTTTTTTTGAAGGGGTATAGTAATTTTTATTTTTAAAAAAGGATAGACTAAATTTTCAGACTAAATTTTCTCTTTAGTTGAGGAGATATACTCGAGTTAGTCCTTATGGGTCCATCACGTCTCTATTGCTAGAGTTACTTGTATCTGAAGAAGGGTGTCCAATATTCTAAGATTTGTTTTATTTTCTGCAATAATTAAGATTTCCTAATATTTTTGTTCTTTGCTTTTATACTTACTTTAGTATTTTTGACATAATTATTTTCTTTTATTAATATATTTTATTTGTTATGTGAATGGATGTGTAAGCATAAAGGCGTAAAAATCAAATTTGAAAATAATATGGAATGTTTAGGAATATTTAGTACTATCCTTCACCGGCATCTACTTTCGTAGTCATTCTTTAATATTTGTTTCTTTTTTTAGTATTTACCATCTATCTTCTCTTATTTTCTTTTATCTTATTCCTTTAGGTTTGACAATGGGAATACCATCCGGTTTCAGCTTTAGCACTTGCAGATTCTGAGTTAATCTAATGAAAAATATATAATTACTGACGTCTAGATCGTGATTAAGCGATTACCTAGCTTAATGAATAAAACTAAGGGAGTAGTTGAAGAATAGCAGTAAAGACTGAATAAAAAAATAATTATTCTAAAAGTAACAAGATTTCAACTAGCTCTAAGATATTGTAGAGTTTTAGCTACTCATACTCAATATAGCTCTGATACCATAAAGTGGATCGTAAAAATTTAATTTGTAAATAATTAATAAAGTATAAGCAGGACTGAAAACCAGAAAACTATTTACAAATTATTTATTGATAAGAGTAGAGCTTAGAGAACAATGAGAATGAAAAATAGGCAATATGAAAGTGAGTGATAATTTTTCGGCTACCTCTATTATATATTACTACTCAAAATTCAAGATCGTGAATGCACCTACCTTCACCTCTAATCAGAGAAAGATCTATGCAAATGGGTGGAGGTGTACGTGCACCTGTTAATTGTGCACCCTAAAATACAAAGGTTAATTTAGTGCATTGGTCCAATGTTCATCTCTGCACAAACACACAAATAAAGGGTCCTAGGTTTGATTCCTTGTCGTTGCGTTTTTTCTGTCATTTTTTCAAAAAAAAAAAAACATATAAAAGGCTCAATCAAGATTCAAACTAGGAACTTCAAAGTGTAGACTAAGGTTCAAGATCATTAAACTACACAATTAGTTTTTCTTTTTAATTTATATTTATTAAGATATCTTTAGTTTTATGCATATTTAATAATATTTTCTGATAAATTCGTGTTGGTATCGTGCGACATCACATCTAACAAGCATCAATCTCTGACGGTACCCCTGTAATCTTCAAATCCTGGGTTCACCTTTGCTTCCGATAGGTAAACCAACATTTCGCTCAAATTAAATGGCATTTGATTATGATAGATAGAACACTACTATCATACGTATAGCTACGAAACGAAGATTAACATATTCCTTTAGCCTCCTTGCTAGCTAGTCGTCTTTCTTTTAAGGATATTTGGGCAAATATATCTTTTAACTTTGCGATATAAAACAGATATATCTCTAGTTCAAAATTGGTGTATATATATATTTGTCATCTAACAAATGATATATATGTATCCTCATCATGTAACAAGTGGTATATATTTACCCTTTTCATTAACAGACTGAATTTAGAAAAACTCCTAAAACTGATTTTTTAATTTTAAAAATAAAACGTGCCTTTAAAAAATTATCTCACCTATTTTTTTTTTACCCCTCTAGACCCAATCTAAATAAAAAAGATTCAATCCTTCTTTTATTGAGACCCTAGATCCAAATCTATTTTATGACTGAGTAGAAGAGGAATTGATTTTTTTTTTCATTTGGATCAGGTCTGAAGGGACTAAAAAAAGGATAAATTTATATCCCGCACCTACTTAATATTTTAAATTAGTAAACATAACAATATAAAATATAACAAATATATTACAAAACATAACATATTTGAGAAAAAAAATTATTTCCTTCTCTTTCTCCTTCACTACCAACCTCCTCCTCCTCCTCCTCCTCTTCTTCCTCTTCTTCTTCTTCTTCTTCTTCTTCTTCTTCTTCTTCTTCTTCTTCTTCTTTATTTCTCCAATTTATAAAATTTTTCTTTGTAAATTAAAATCTCGAATTCCACCATTAATGAAGTTTTGAAGCTTTAAAGTTGAATTTAATTTTAAAAAATTAAAATAATTTTAAATTTGGTATGATTCCAAAATTTTGAGAACATCTTAAGGAGTTTATATCTCAAATTCAGGATGATTTGGTGTAGATTGATGTGGTTTTAGCTAAAATTTCAAATTCAATCTCGAATTCCATCATAGATGAAGCTTGAAGCTTCAAAGTTGAAACTTGGTTTTAAAAAATTAAAATAATGTCAAAATGAGTGTGGTTTCAAAAGTTAGAGACTACCTTGGGGAGCTATATCTCAAATTTAGGGTAATTTAAGATTTGATATAGTTTTGAATAAAATTATATTAAAACTGTATGAATTTAAGTTTATGTTGTTGCAGTCATATTATTTTTGTATAAAAATTATATACAGTATTTATCGTAGATATATTAAATTCTTAAAAACGTAATATAAATTTTTATACAAATTATATATATATGTATGTATGTATGTATGTATGTATGTATGTATGTATGTATTTGAGCTAATTTTTAAAACTTGAACGAGATATACACATTTTATAATGATTTCATAGAGTTTTCACACACAAAATTTTGAATGAGATATACACATTTCATATCCTTTTTATACATGAAAATTTGAGCGAATTTATTATGAAAAACTGATGTTATGTTTTGTAAACTGAAAAATCTTGGTATATTTTATAATATTGAGTGTTATACACACACACACTAAAAAATGGGTGTAGTAATTTTTTAAAGCCACGTGATATTTTTAAAATTAATAAACCAATTTTAGATTATTTTTTTATTTAGTAAATATATATTTATTAACGAAAATGATAAATATACATTATTTGTTAGATGACAAAAGTATATATGCATCACTTTTAAAAGAAAAAATATATCCGCTCTAAATTACAAAAATAAAAAATATATTTGCCCCTTTTCCATTCTTTTAATCTCATTTATTTAAATAGCATTTACTTTAATTTACCAAAAGTTAGCTCGCTATCCTCCCAAGAAGATCAGGAAATTTTAGTCTAGCTCAATTCCCTCAACTAAAGTGTCCCATCTTCATATTTTTGAAAGATGAATAAGATATCAATTTATGGAAGAAATTAAAGAGACTCCCAAATCCCTTATATTCTCAAAAAGTTCAATATTTTTTATTGAATCATTTTAATTTTCCAAGTTGATTGATAAATATTCATTTTTCAAAGTGAAAAATTATTGTATAAGAATTCTGAAATTGACGTAGAAATTCAAGAAAATTTGAAATGCATGATAACACTTTGTATTAGAAAATGTTCCATGCTAACGGATTCGGGTTCATAACCATGGGTTCCAATTCCCAGCAATACCAATAGAAAAAATATCGGTATATTTAAACTTTTTCCCGTAGTTAAACGATCTTACTGAAATTCTTTGTATGCCACTACTATATAATTTGGAAACAAATAATTATTTATTTAAGCATGCATAGAGTGTGTTTTGTCGGGATGAAAATATTTTTCGCAAAAAATATTTTTTTGAAAAAAAGGTTATTTTTTTATTTTTATTTTGATATAGGGTAAATAAATGTAAAAAATTATTTTAATAGCATTTATATATAATTTAGATAAATATTATAGGGATAAGGAAAAAGAGTAGGATCATGAGGCATTTTGGCCAATCAAACATGACTTAATCAGAAAATATTTTCCTTCCTATTGAACACACCTTACAATTCACTTGTGAGGGAGGATTGTCCATATCTATCCTGCTCTAATATCATATAAAAAGGGAAAAAAAGGCAAGTATACCCCTCAGTTTTGTGCTTTAGAGCGGATATACCCCTCGTTAAAAAAGTGATGCGTATATGTCTTCGCCGTTTAACAAATGGTGCATATATTGTCATCTAACAAATGGTGCATATTTACCATTTTTGTTAATTGACCTATATGTATTGAATTAAAAAAATTTTAAAACTTATTTTTTAATTTCAAAAATATCACGTCGCTTTAAAAATTACCTCGTTTATTTTTTTACCCTCTAGACCAAACTCAAATGAAAAAAATGCCTCAATTCCTCTTCTATTCAATTATAAAATGTGTTTGGAATAAATCTAAATTAAAAAAAATTTTATTTTTAGTTGGATCGGTACTAGAGGGGTAAAAAAATGAGTGAGATAACTTTTAAAGTAATATGACATTTATAAAATTAAAGAATTAATTTTAAATTTTTTTAAATTTAGCTTGTTAACAAAAAAATGGTAAATATGCACCATTTGTTAGCTAACAAGGTATATATGCACCATTTGTTAGACGACGAGCGTATGTATGCACCACTTTTTTAACGAGGAGTATATTCACTCTAAATCACAAAGTTGAGGAGAATATTTTTCCTTTTTCCCTTATGAAAAATGCATCTTGCGCCTTACGTTAACCCTAAAAGAACTGAGTTAATTTCTCTGGTCACTCAACTATGGATAGTTCAATCAGAAAGTCACTTTTCTTTGCTTTATAACTCAAAAGTCACTCAATTATTGGTAATTCACTAACAAAGTCACTCAACCAATTAGATAATTTTTTCATTTAATTTTTTTGATATAGAATTTTTATTTTAACTCAAATTTATAAGAAATAAAAAAACTACTCATTTTAATCATTTTTTTAACCCGCCCCACTTGATCCTACCCATTACAAGAATGCAATTTTGATATTTTTCATTTTTTGTTTAAAAGAATGCTTCTTTTCTTTTTAAATTTAGAAGTAATTCAGTTTAAATTTTTTATTCTATTTTTTGAATAACAATCTCTTACAATTAAACATCAAACATCCAAATACATTTATTCTTTGCTAATCGAGGTTAGCATTTTAAAAATGAAAAATATCAAAATAAGAAACAAAAAAACTACTCATTTTAATCATTTTTTTAACCCGCCCCACTTGATCCGACCCATTACAAGAATGCAATTTTGACATTTTTCATTTTTTGTTTAAAAAAATGCTTCTTTTCTTTTTAAATTTAGAAGTAATTCAGTTTAAATTTTTTATTCTATTTTTTGAATAACAATCTCTTACAATTAAACAACAAACATCCAAATACATTTATTCTTTGCTAATCGAGACTAGCATTTTAAAAATGAAAAATATCAAAATAAGAATAAGAATGAATATTATTAAAAATGGCAAAAGAAAATCATATTAGTAAATTAAAATCATAATTTTTTAAAATTTAGGAGTCATTGGAGCGGGTTAATAAAATGGTTAAAATTGATAGATTTTTGTTTCTTATAAATTTGAGTTAAAATAAAAATTTTATATTATAAAAAATTAAATGAAAATATTATATAATTGATTGAGTGACTTTGTGAGTGAAAGATCAATATTTAAGTGACTTTGTGATTGAAACACATAACTTTTGAGTTATAAAACAAAGAAAAATGACTTTCTGAGAACTATTCATAGTTGAGTGACCAGATGAAAAATTAACTCAAAAGAGCTAGCCGGTGAGGGGAGAATTCCACGGGTCATTTACTACGAGGTGCGACCTCATAGTTACTTCTTCAACATTCTTCAACAGAAATCATTGGGCAAATCAATTTACTTTGTGTATTGATTCAAAGTGGTTACAGGAATTTACCAAGAATCTCTTCCAGGCTCCAGCAGTCTGTTTAGACTTTAGCATTACAATGCTTATGGGGGCTACAAATATGCAAAAAGTAACTGATTCCAAGTATCGGGAACTCCAGGCAAGCACCAATGTATGCAATCTGCAAAATGCAATGGATCTGCTCTTTGCTCATCTGTCAACAATTTGCCTTGCAATTCACCATAAATGGATGTATGCGCATCGATTCTGTACTCAGATAATTGTGTTATATTAAGGACAGTAACAGGAACTTTCATTCTCCTCATCACACTGGCAACAACCTTCATCATCTCTCTGTTTGAACCACTTCCCCAGTGACCCTTCTTCATCACCGGTCTCGTCTCGTTGAAGCACCTGATCCCATTTATGTTGCCCCATTCTTTATTTCTGACACCAAAAGCTTCAGTGAGTTTAAGTTCTAGAGGATTTTAACACGATTTATTAAGAAAATTGACCGTGTTTGTCTTACTTTTGGTGTGAAGGGGACATTGTAGTGAAAAACACCCGTGTTTTTTGAGGATTAATTGTTGAGTCAATCCAATTTGCCCATGTTCTTAATGCTACTCTGTAAGAAACTGCTGTGTCTAATTCCTCGTAACCTTCTTCTCCATTTTCGAATTCGCCCCATCTGCATTTTGTTATCTCTTTAAAAAGCTATATGCAAAGCCAAGTAGAAATTCTTCTATGCAGAAGCAGAGTTACATGTCATAAGGGCGTTCGAATAAACTTCCTTCGACGAATATGTATATAAACAAGTTGTTGGGTCCCCTTGGAGAAATGAAAACTTTTAGTTTGGTGGTAAGGGTGGTTCATAAACCCCTTTATTGTATTCTAATGTTTTCTTGAATCCCCTTAACTGTGTAAAGAGAAGAACTTACAGTGCTCTGGTCTTGAGTCCACTCATCCACCAAACATAAGTATTGAAAACAAGAATGTCTACTCCTAACCAATGTTTGGCACGCTGGGAAATTGAATCCACTTTAATAATTCTCTGATTTGGATCACTCTTAATAGGAATATCAGTGTTAGATTCCACCAAGAATGGTGCCCAATAGAACTCAATGGTGGCATCATATTCCTGTCAAATAAGTACAAACCAGAAATTTCAAATTTCAAACCCTTATTTGTTTAAGCAAATTCTTGAACAAGAAAAGATTTTTAAGGTGAATTTACCTTAGCTTTGAATACAGAGTGAACGCGGCCTCGTTTCATGGATTTCTGTCCTTTTGGAATCACAGATTCAACTAAACAAATAAAAGATTCCCATTGATTTCTCTGTAGTGAATCCCCAACAAACATTAATCTCTTCCCTTCAAGTTTTCTCAGAGCAATCTCAGGATTGAACCTGAATATTTAGTCATAGCAGAAAAAAGATCTCCATTTCATTGTTAATATAACATAAAGAAGTAGAAAACTGAAATTGACATTTTAAGTAACTTGCTAACCTTGGCAAGATGCAGTCATCAGGCTGCCATTCCCAGTGAACATAATATGAATCATTTCTGCCATTCTTGATACAAGAATATTGTTTATCAATGTAAGGACAAGTCCTGTCTGTGTACAATGGCTTAATTGAAGTATTAAAGACCCATTTTCCATGAGCTACGCTGCATTCATCAGGATCAAAATCAAAAGAATCGTCTGCTGGATTGTCTATTGAATCGCTCCCCAATGCTCTATCATCTATTAAGCCAAGAAAAAAATAAAAAATTCAGCACGATTAAAAAAAATAGAACGAGAGCAATTGAGATATTCGAAATAAATCAACTAGCTGGTACACCTGCAGAAATTCTTTTGGGACAATTAGGCTTAAACCTCAAAATAGTATTGACCCTCTCAGGGTATAAGAGAAAAATGAAGGCTAAGAAGGTAAAGAGGATGGCTGTGATTATGGGCAAAGAGAGTTTTCTTCTGGCAGATTTTGTCCATCCCATTGTGAAAGGATGGATTGAATTAATTCACAATGGAGAAGCTTAACTGCAAGATTAAGCAAGGATAACTGATTGGAAGGCTTAAAAGTAACAGAACAATGAATACATGAGAGAAGTTTTTGGAGGACAACTCTTTTCTTTTTTTTAAATTTTTTATTGGGGGTGGGGGGGACACAGTAGGAGTGAAGTGAAAGTCATGCATGGTTGGTGCACAAAATGGCAATTTTTGAGCTTTTTCAAGAGCTACACCTAGTTGGCGCGGCCTTTTTTCAGACCCCGCATGACCACGAAATGCTTTATGTACCGAGCTGTCATTTTTCTCACAGAGTCATTTGTAATGTTTGAAAAGCTAATTGGTATAGTACTTCAAGTCCATCTGCTGTTCTATTATAATCTTTAGACAGGATCAACAAGTTATGTTGCTCAGACTCTTTGAAAATGTCTGTAGATGCATGTCAATCCTCTCAAATTAGTACATTTTTGAAGGATTCGACATAAATACAGCAACACTTTGAAGAATCTGACCAAACATAGATAATCAGTAGGTGGAAAAGGTTTTCGGCGGAGACATGTATATTTTAGCTTTCTTTTAATTTCATCATCCTATATTCATATCTCATGACTTGCATTTGCAGTCACTAACAGAATAGGGTATCTTTCTGATACAGCAAGTCTCAACATATCAACTGTACCAAAAAAAAAAAAAGGAAAAAAAGGTTCAACATACCCTATCAAATAAATCAAAGGTATGGGGCGGAAGCACAGCTAGAGTTATGAGTTTATGGATTCTATATTTCAAAAAATACAATTTATTGGGTCTTATATTCTATAAAATGTAGTTTGGTGGATTCTTAATAAATTATTTATATATACGAAGTAATTTTTGAAAAAAATATATATAAATAAAAAGCTTGGACTAAAATTACTAAATTCTGCTGAACCGTAAATAGAATTATCGCTCCATCCCTAGGTATGGAATCCGTCAACCTATATATCCTAGAATTTAATTTCTATGTATCAATAATGTAAAACCTATCCTGGGACATAACAATAATAAATGATCGAAGTAGTAAGTTTGATTATTTTTATAAGAATATATGAATTTGCATATTCAAGGAGTATATATGCCTCTCATAGTCCTTAAAATTTAGTTGCATATTGAAGGAGTATATATGCCTCTCATAATCCTTAAAATTTTCAACTATTTTACTATTATCTTTTAAGTCTAATCACAATTCACAACCTCCACTGTTGACTGCTAAACAATGTTTGTTTCATCTTTACTTCTTTAGGCCATTGTTACCTAATTAGCTAGTGATTTTCACTAACCTAACTAGCTAGTGATTTGCACTAACTAATTCATAATAAGGTAATCTTTTTTTTTTTTTTTTTTGTATACACTAACCATTCTCTTTATTTTAACCTTTTTGGTCTAATTAGCCATGATAATCAGATAGACTTCTACTAACACTGCAATTATTCAATAGAATTACATTCTCTGCTAAAATGTAATCAATTACCGCTAATTCTAGAATTACATTTCTAATGCTTTTTAGAATTGTTTCTTCTTTTTTTTTCTGGACATCTCGATCTAGAACTTCTTTAAACTCTTTAAAATTTCTTAAATATTCTAGATTCTTCATTATCTCGGAGATTAAATTGGTGATGACTCTTTAACAAGAACTCTTTATCAGGTCATGTTGATTGGTTGCCTTTACTATTTAAAAATATTTTTAAGAAAATATATTCAATAAAAAAAATTGGGAAAATGCATGACCCCTTTAGTTTAGCTTGGAAATCACTTTTCTTTATTAATATTCTAATGTTTATTCATTTTTGTAACTTTCACCCCGAATTGGCAAGAATACAAATCGTGAAAGACTTGAAAAACTATCGTTTCTAATTAAAAAGCTCCAAATTTTGAATCATATTATTTATTTAAATCGATATTCAGATGTTATTGTCTATCATATATTATAAAAATATACTATCAAAGCAGCATCTAACTTTTACATCCAATTGAACTCTAGAAAATGATTCAGAAAATTAACCAAGATAAAATATATTTCAATGTAAAAACATTTTCTTTCGTACTAATCTAGGCGTAATGGTATGATTCGATCGATTATTTTTAAAAAATTATATCATATTAATTTTTTGATTATTTTACTGCATATGATTAAATTTAAACTTTTCAAAACTGTCCCAATCATCTCGATTTTTTTTTCGATTTCGATACGATTCAATAAATTTTCTTAAAGTCACAGTATTATTTGAATGTTCGATTTATTATATAAAATAACAACAAGCTTTAAATTTAATGAAAAAAATATGTATATTTCATGATCCAAGAAACCGATATTACTCGTGACAATGAGAAATTGATATGGAACACTGGAACTATCATACTCCTTTACCTGACTTGCGGTGTCCACAACCAGAGAAAGGACATGAGAATTTATATATAAAACATGCACAATACACCATTTAAAATATGTATAAAAGATGGTGATCTAAAAAATATGTTGAATTTCATATAAACCAGTCCATTAAATTCAAATTAAAGCTTATAAATTTTTAAAACATTTTATCATCATATGTTTTTTAAAAATTTATTAAAGTTTTTTTTATAATCATATCAATGATATTGTCATTAAAAAAGTTATACTTGACCGCCCAATAGTGATAGAGTTGTGTAATTTGTAGTTGCTTTCATGTAAATTCACGTCAAGTTCAATGTCTATTTTTTTAAAAATATTTTCTATTTAATCTTAACCTATAAAATAAAATTTATACAAATAAATCTATCCGATACGGTTTGATAGTTTTTTATAAAATTGAAAAACCTATCTTAATTCTCGATACAATTATAAATATATATTAAAACCTACAATTTATTCTAAAAACCTAATCATCGATTCAATTAAATTCGATCAATCTTAAGATTTAATGTGTAAACTAAAATATTTAATATGTAAACTACAAATAATATTTTCTGATTAAAGCATATATCATTCTACTCATAATTATTCTCGATGTTTTCATATATATTTTGAAAACGATGGATAATAACATCAATTCTCATGTTAAATGTATGTCAAAAATAAATATTTAGAGCAAAATTAGCAATAGATTTAGTATAAGTTGAATATTTTGATGTATTCACACAAATTAATAAAACAAAACTTTTATAAAAGAAATTAAACTGTGTTCAACCTCTTAATCTCAAAGTCATATATAAAAATGTAAAAATGAAAGAGATTGGAAAAATACTTCAGGGGATTAAACAAATAGCTGAGACCAGTGAGAGAGTGTGCATGTCAAGGAAAAGAAGCTCCAACAAAGGGTGTGTTCTGTGAGGAGGAAAATATTCATTTTTTTCATATTTATCAAAATTTAAAAATGTTTTCTCTAAAAAATTAATTTTTAAAAATAAAAAAAAGATTTTCGTAGCCAGTGAAAATATTAAAAAGAAATTTAACGAGTGACATTTCACATTGATTATGTCTTCCCATTCTTCAATACACAACATATTCAATCCCAACCTCGTAGCTTCCATCTCCACCACCCTGCACCCTACTCCCACTCTCACCTCTCATGGTACTTGTCTTAATTATATCTAAATATTTTTATAATAATACTTTTAATTACTTATAAGTACAAGAAAATAAATAAAAAAATCACTTATTTTCTTGCAAAATATTTTCCTTCGTCCTGAACACACACAAAGGAGAAGAAAAGAAGTTCTACAACCCGTCTGCATTAGTTGATTAAAATAGTTGATGAACATCAAGTGTTGAAAAATATTTTTAAATATTGAAGCTGATTTTACCAGTAAGTAGTTATATGTGCAGTTAGTGTGTTCAGTAAAAAATATTAATAATTATTCTTTAATTAAAATAACTGAAATATTCTTAAAGATAATTATAGAAAATAAAAATTTAAAAATACTTTTTTAACTTAAAAATGACAAACTACAGAAATAACAACGAGAGATAATTAAAAGCTATATTTTCTGAAATAGCAGTTTGAAGATTACAAAAAAATATTAATGATAGAATCATAAAATTAAAGATTTGATCAAATTAAAATGCTTATAAGTTATAAAATGATTAATTAGGAATGATCAACTTATGTCTTATACATGATCTTTACTTATTAATACTTTTTATATTTAATAAATATATAAATAAATTTAAAAATATTTATAAGCTAATTTAACTAGTTTATAAACTTAGCTAAACAACAATAAAAATAATATATTTAGTATAATTTTATAGTGTAAAATTTGAATAGGATAAAATGTATATAGACCTTACCTCTATCTCAACGACAGAGTCACTAATTTCGATTATAAACTTAACTAATTAAACACCCTTTTATTTTGTTGGGGCAAGTTTTGAAAGAAATTAAGAATAGAAAAGAGTAAAAAAGAAAAAGCTGCTAAAGAAAATAAAAAAGAAAAAAGATTCAGGGAAATAAAAAAGAAAAGGTAAAATATTATATTTGCTCTTAAACCATACAAAAAGAATTTACTTTTGCCCTTATTGACTATTTAGGCTGATGTTGCAATATGCAAAATGACATTATTATTTTAGAAAGTCCCATTTATTTGTAGGCGTGTCTATTGGTCGGTTTGGTTCGATTTTAAAGGTTATCGGTTTTACTTATCGATATCGGTTTGTAAATATGCTAAATCATTAAATAGCCATTAAGATATCGGTCAATCGGTTATTGATAGTTATTGGTTCATTATTCGGTTAATCGTTAATATCTCACATTAAAATTTTCATAAGTTATAAATATGTTTAGCTAGAAAAAAGTGGGTGAAAAGAAAAAACATATATAATTAGCGCAGCTAAAACAATCCATTTTAATTTAGATTTAAATAACATCTACTTCACTTGTCATCAACATCCGATTCATCTTCTTGCTTTAATATTTTATACAATGAAGTCTAAAATTATAACTTAATAAATTATTATCGATTATGGATTCATCTATTAAAAAAATGGTCAAATCGATAACCGATCTAATAACCCAATAACTTAGGATAATGAATCGATAATCAAACAGTTAAATCAATAATCTGAATTATTAATCTAATAACTTAATTATCAATTTAAATTATTGATTTAATTATTAATTTACACGACCTATTTATTTGTCAAACAAAAAATAAAAAGATGTAAAAAGGTAACACAAACATTTGTTTTTTTTTTTTAAGAAAAAAAAATTGTCTCTTATTTAACCATTCCACGTTGGTGCCAGACATTTCAGTCTTCAGATCAATCATCGAAGAAATCATTTATAGCGGAGAGTTTCCAATTCCATAACCCTCTTTGATTATCTGCTAAACTCATCAATTATCCCAAATTTGACATTCATCGAGCTTCTAAACAAATGGAAATTGAAGCAAATTCAACAGAGCATTTCAAGTTATATAGCCAATTGGAATTACAGGAATTCGCTGACAAATTCGTCATCCGATCATCGGAATCTCCTACTGAAGGCTTCTCCGTTAACCGTTTCGATGGGAACATCGAGAAACTCAACGGTGAATTGCAGTTTTATGTTCCCTTTTAACTAAATTCATTTCAATTTTTTCAGTGTGATGCTTTGACCTAAGAATTCTTTTTGGGACGAATGGAGTAAAAACTGTCAAGATATTTGAGGTGTGAATTTAAGAGTGCTCTTTTGCTCTTGCAATTTTTTTTAAGTTTTCAGGTGATATGAGCATTGGAAATCCTTCAAAAGTCTCTACAATTTATGGAGTTGTGGGAACAATTAGGTTGTTGGCAGGTAATCAACTGCAATGGATTTTTATCATATATTTTCTTGTGAGTGAATCAATGGAACTCCAGCAAATTTTGAATGCTATGAGTGAGTTGAAGGTAGTTGATAGACATGGCTTGTAACTATATATGGGTGGTATGAATATTGAGTTTTGCTTTAGCACACAGTTCTAGAGTTGCAAATATTCAATCTTTCTTTTCCTTTTGAATTTGACGAAGTGTAAATTAGCTGGAGGCATTAGATATTTCACTATCAATCAACTACATCTCAATTCCAAATGGTTAGGGTCGGCTATCTGTATCCACTACAACTCCGGTTTTTAATCTAGGCATGATACCGGATATGCTCTGCTAAGCTCACGTAGGAAGAGTTCAGTAGGTACTCCAATGGAGGTGAAAATTAATGTGCTTTGCTACTTTACATATCAGCAGTTAACTATCCCTAAGAACTTCAAATAACCTAATGTTATTGTCCTTCTAGTGCAGCAACCAACAAAAATCCGCACATAACATCAACTATTAATAGCATTTCCTTTTCTAAATTAAGTTTCTTTTGCTAATTCATCTATTTACATTCATCAGACAGATACTGACTAGTACTTCCCACAAAAATAAAGTAGATAAACACAAAAGCCCCTTTGCTGTTTTCTGTTAATTTATATTTTGATTAAATTAAGGTCAAAGTATTCGTAAAAATGGTATAAAATATTGGACTAACAATAAATGCTAAAGTCGGTAAAACCCCAGAGTGCAAGATGAAGCCAAATCACAATTTGCAAAGATTGCTTATTCTACCTCAGGTTTCAATCCTAGGTTTCAGTTTCCTTTATTTTCCTCTCAAATGTTTTATGTCTGCATTTATATGAAACTTCTCCCTCTTATTATTCCTGCCTCTTTTTGGGCTTTAGTTCCTCTATTGGCTGTTTTTTGTTCGACCTATATTCAAAACACTTTGTATTCAATCTGCACCTTTGCTGTACCCCAGTCACAAAATTTAGCTCAAGTAGTGAGAATTGTTCAAGACCATAGGAGACTATAGCTTATACACTTAACAATTGAACAATTAGGTTTTGGCAGGTACTTACTCAAATGTATGACGTTATTACTTTGGAGAGTTGAACATTATTTTCTTTGGCCATGATTCTTTTCCAAATACTCTTGACTTAAAAAAAATGTGACTTTTAGTACCTTTATGTAATTTCTAAGTTTGTAAAAATCAAAAAATTCTGTCTGAAATTATATGTGTTGACCTTTGAGGTCCAAACTTTGGCATTCTTTTTGTAATTGATATTAGTTGCATCATCAACGTGGTTAAATCAATGTAAGTTCAGTGATTTGTATACAATGATGAATAAGTTGTGTTAAGAAATGGACCTTGGTCTAACTCAACCTCAAAAGCTAGCTCATGAGTTGAAGATTGTCTAAGACCATATAAGGAAACAAATAACTCATCCCTCAATCAATGTGGAACAACTTAACACCCCCGCTCGCAAAGACCTACCAATTGGAATATGGACAACATAACATGAGGGCCCAACATTGGCACACACAATAACAGGAATGGGTCCGACGCTGATACCATATTAAAGAAATGGACCTTGGGCCTACCTCAACCCGAAAAGCTAGCTCATGAGATGGGGATTTCCCAAAATCATATAACGAAACAAATGATCGATTCCTCAACCAATTTGGGACAATTTAACAAGCTGAAAGTAATTGATGGATGGGATAATAGTGTAAACTTGTAGACGGTTTGAATACTGGATTTTGCTTTAGCAAACAGTTCTAAACTTGCTAAAATTCGATCTTTTGAAATTTTCCTTTTAAAGTTGTTGAAGTGTGAATAGCTGGGGGCAGTATATACTTCACACTATCTGGTGAAAATGTGATCAGGCCAATTGTCAGCAGTTAAATATCATTAAGAACTTTGCATGACTAATCATCTTCTGATGATGCAACCTGCGAAAATCTTCACATAGTATCTCATAGCATCACTTGTGTTTCCTTTTAAAATTAAGTTGCTTTTTATTTGGATTTATAACACGGATAAATACAAAATGAAAGTACTAAAAGTCCATAGCTACTTTCTTTTGTGTAAAATTATCTTCGAAAAACAGTTGCACATTGAATTACGTTAAGTTTAAAATACTCACAAACATGGTCATAAATATTTAGGTACTCTATCAAATGTTTATTGTTGGTGAGCAACTTATTGTGAAAGATCAAGCCAATTCACAACTCTTAAAGGATTCCATGTTTCGTGCTTATACTAGTTCAAGTTCATCTCCTAGGTTCCGTTTCTCCTTTATTTTTCTCTAAAGTGTTTATGCTTTCACATCCGTTACTTCTTTTCCTAGATTGCTTTAATTTGTCTTTTCTTGACCCGAGGATCTATCGAAAACAACCTCTCTACCTTTAAGGTACAATAGGGTTGTTATGCTCATTACTAAACTTGTTGAAGAGATGAAATATAACCAAGGTATTTCTTTTTTATCAGAGGTTGAATCGATCATCATCAGAAAAATTAGGCCAGAAATTAGGATACGTTCGGGAAAAATCAAACTTCCAACAAAGAGAAAAAAATGAAAGGCTTTCATAAAAATTCTCGTAGAATCGAGAATGAAATTTTCATTTTGTACATGCTAAATCAAGAATTAGTAAACTGCTTTCAATTTCCAACAAAAATCCCAATTGTGTCAAACTTTCCATTTTTGGAATAGTTACAGAATCTCCATGAATAGGAGCAAGCCTTATTCCATGGTATTTACATGAGGGTCCTCTTAAGAAAGTCCCCGAGAGGGCTTAGTTGATCCATGTTTTATGTTTCATCTTTCGTTTCCTTTTCGTTGTTTCGAGAAATCTACTTTGAGGTAGGGTAAGGTTTGCGTACACTCTACCCCCAGACCTCACTTTGTGGGACTACACTGAGTATGTTATTGTTATTTCATGTCTGCGCTGATCTGAAGCTTCTGCCTTGCCACTGCTTTTTGGGCTTTAATTCCTTTTATTGGCTGTTGTTTTGCTTGACCTATATATCTGAGACTATAGTACTTCCCTTTGCTGTCAAACCCTTTATCATATTTTTGGTTATTGTTTACAGCAATGGTAGGAATTGACATATGAAAATCTTTCATCAAATCCATATTTATAACTGCATCCATAAAAAGTAAGGTTGTTAATCTAGCTGTTTAGGTCTTCCTTGAATGTCAACTTAATTAGACTTAGGTTGTCAATTGTCGGAATTTTTAGGAGTAAAGAAAGTATAATATCATAATTTAACTCAATTTCTGTCTAAGATTTATTTACATTCTATTAATTTCTTCTTTTGTAGGATCACATATATTGTTAATTACATCTCGGAAAGAAGTGGGAAACTATCTTGGTTTTCCTGTTTTTCGTGTGATGTCCATGAGGTTTCTTTCCTGCAATGAGGCCTCAAGGCATCTAACCCGTCAAGAAGTATGATTCTTATATCATAATAGCCAACCTTAAAATACTTTTCTTTGAATAATGTTTGACTTTTACTCTTTTCCCTTTTCTCTTTTACTTATTTTGTGCTGGAAGAAAAGAGATGAAGCTCTTTTCCCTTTTCTCTTTTATTTTTCTTGTGCTGGCAGAAAAGAGATGAAGCTTACTTCATGAATTTGTTGAGAATAGTGGAATCAACTCCAGGATTGTATTATTCCTATCAAACTGATATAACAGTGAAGTATGTTCAAGCTGTGTTATTACACCTATTTCTTGTTCAGTTGTCCTTGACTTTGCACATTGCCAATTCTTTTAGTTTCAAGAAATCTAACTATATTTACCAGCTTGCAGAGAAGATGCAATTTGGCAAAAGGGTGGATGAGTAAACCAGTTTGGAAACAGGTTTGTCTACTAACTATTTTGAATTATTTCATAACATTGGATTAGTAGAATGTTATGATATTATTGCTTCCAACTGGCATGCGAACACATATTCTGGCGGCTGTATGTTTTCTGGACCTACTTATGAAGGATTTATACTGATAGGATGACTTGCTTAGTGCATTAAATTGAGTACCAAACCCATGGAAGGGAGAAAGGAAAAAGAAGGAAAGTAGACTTCAGTGACCTATTCCGACAAGTGATGCTGCTTGCATGCACACCTCACACGATATGTTTTACTGTATCAAATATGTTCTATGAAGCACGGGGATCCTTCTTTTTTTTTTCTTTTTTTCCTTTTCGTGTGTGTGTATATGTATAAAATACAAAGACGTTACATTCAATTCTGGATGGACGTAGTAGAAGATCAAGGCTACTATGATCCGCTGTTAGCTTTCTTATCTAATCCCAAAGATCATAGGTTTTGGTTAATATTTGGAGGTTGCTGAAGGTTAAGGCTCAATGTACTCTATGGGTGAATGAATATTGCAATCAGGCTATTGTATCTGTCTTTTCGTCGCTGTTGGTTGGCACATTTTGATTGAAGTCAGTGATTGAGAACCGCTTAAGATATACTTGATGATGCTAATGTCATTGCCCATATATTTTCACCCTGTTATATCTCTTACTCTTATGAGTCTCCTAAATTTCTGGATGTGATAGCTTTAAGAGTTTTCTGCTGTGCCATTAACAATTACTCGCAAGCAAAGAGATCCACATTTGCTTTCTGTTGGAGTAAAATTTGTTGAGTGTCACCTTATTGGGTCCAGTTGTCTTCCCTGGTTACTAAGGCAGTCGAAATCTTTGTTCCAAAAATACTCTTATCTTCTGATCGAGCCTTGTCTTACGAAGAAGTGTATTTATTGTGGTCACAATATCAACTTGTAAGACGTCTTTTTGCATGTGATCTGACATGATGCTAGCCTATAGCTAAACTAAAGCTGAATTGGGTTCTCATATTAGATCGCTCTACCCATTTGGTTGCCATATGTCATGCTGGATTAGTTTCACCTCTCAAATTGATGTAGATGTGGGACAAAATATTGCAGTGTCATATTGAACTACTCTGCCGGGTGTTTTTCTTCCCTACAAAGGCTCTTCCTGCTACATTGTTCCGGATGGACGATAAATACCAAATAGGATTATACATTTTTTGGCACCAAAAATTATGTTCCTATAACCTTTATGTACCGACATCATAATGTTTTTCATTAGTGTATCAAATTTTGTAGAGTTATTTCTTCTTGAATATTTTGGTTTTTGGCTTAATTTCAGGCTGACCCACGGTTTGTTTGGAACAAAAATCTGTTGGAGGAACTGATTGAAAATAAGGTTTGTTAAAGACCTTCATAGACTGATAGTGGGGATACATTTCTTCTGAACAATAAGTTCCTTTCCATTTAACAAAGTATTCCCATTGATTGTCAATGAGATTATTAAAATCAGGTGTATTGACCCTGATGTGTAGCTTGTCTAAAATTGTCTTCTTTTTTTTTTCTCTGTTGGTGCAGCTTGATGGATTCATCGTTCCTATGTTGCAAGGAAATATCCTCAAATTCTTGTCCTTACCCCCGTGCCTCCCTATCTTTCCCTCTGTCCTTTCCTCCCTCCCTCCCCTTCTCCACGGGTTTAAGGATATGCAATTCATAAATGCCCAAACTACGTGTGCTTCTTTCAGAAGTACAAATACTTTTTCCTTAACCAGGACCTAAGCTTTCAGACTGGACATCTTAAACTCAAAGAGTCACCAGCTACCATAGCATTGATTTCAAGGAGATGCACACGACGCTTGGGTACATAAAGAATCTGTCATCCTCTAAAGCATGTGACATATATTTTACCTCCAGCACAAATTTGTTTTCTAATATATTATTATTGCATTAAGCAAGTGTCATTGATTTGGAATTAAACCCAAATTTGTTTTCTAAGTTAATATTATTATATTAAATATAGGAACACGAATGTGGAGAAGAGGGGCTAATCTAGAAGGAGATACTGCTAATTTTATTGAAACTGAGCAGTTGCTGGAGTTTGAAGGTTTCAGGTCTTCGTTTTTGCAAGTATGTTTTCTGAATCATGATTTTTCAGTTAAATTGCATCTCTATGGTTTTCACACATTTTATTTGGAAAATAAGGATTTCTTGATGTTTCTTCCATGTCTAAATGAGCGGTGTAGCTGCTTTTTGGTAGTTCAGCAATGACATATATGAAGTCGTGACTGATGGATATTGTGACTAAAGTAACTAGTTGTTTTCTTTTTGTTTAACTGCCTCTCCCATGTTTATTCTCATCTGATAATTTTCATGTTGTCTTTAAGTTTCCTCTTTTCATTGTTGGAGGAATTGTGTATGTCTGAGATGTCACTTTGCTCTAACAAAGAAAAGAGGAAACTTTGACAGTTTCAAGGATCTAAGCATTGAGAAACCATATGTTCTGTATTTCAGATTCGAGGTTCAATTCCACTCTTGTGGGAGCAAATTGTTGATTTGAGCTATAAACCACGGCTTAATATTATTGATCATGAAGAAACAGTATGTGCTTGTTCTTGATTATTTTTATTTAAAATCTTCTAGTGTATGAATTATGAGAAATTGCCTTTCCTTGTTAAGCCAAAAGTCGTGGAAAGGCATTTTCATGATCTCTTGCAAAGATACGGGGATGTCATTGCAGTTGACCTGACAAACAAGGTATATAGCTTTTCTGCTGATACTTAGTTCATTAAGTTGTTTTGATGTTCGTAATGTGGAGATTTCTTTCCAGCATCAACTGTGGAGAATGTTTTCAAAAATTCGTGTATCCATGCTCAACTATATATGTATCTGTGCTTATTGAGCTTTTTGAATATATCAGGAAACTAAGTCTTTTCTCTCTTCTCTTATCCGTTACTATAACCTAAGCATCATGCTGCGGTCCAAGATATCTCAAAATCATTACGAACTATGAAATTTGTGTCAAAACAGTAACTATTATTTCATTTCTTAATTATCAGAGCAGTCATATTTCATAGTAATTTGATTTTTTATGAGATTCCACTTAGCAATTGTAGTTTACTCCTACAGGAGCTAGTTCTGTTAATTACTTGTTCACATTTACAAATGTGTTGACTATTTTCGTTATCTCCTTTTGCAGCAAGGTGATGAGGGTCTATTAAGTGCAGCTTATGCAACGGAAATCCAAAAGCTGTCAAGTGTGAGGTGACCGACTCTTCTAAACCTTTATCTATCTGAGGCTGTAGGATCATTTTCATCCCACAGTTACATAGTGCCTTAAGTTAGAAGGTAGGGAGAGAACTGGGGATTTAATAGTTGGCTACCCTTAATTTTATGATAGTTACCATCGCATGCCTGAAGTTTGAAGATTGAGAGAAAGGTGGAAACTAAATAGTTGGCCACAGTTACTTCTGAAATGGTAGTCATCATCAAAGTCAGTAGACATCTGGTTGAAAGATTGTCCATCCTTTATTCTGATTAAAGGATAGAATTGGAATAGTATGAATAGTTTCCACAGTTAGCAATCAATATTGTCCATCCTTTGTGTTAATATGGTTATTTAGTCTCTTTTCCTATCAATATTTTAGCAATTTTGTGCCTACTGCACTGCATTAAAAAACTGAAGCGTTGCCTACTGAAGTTCAAGACTAATTTCTTGTTTGTGTTTGCATTGTCTCAGATATGTGTCGTTTGACTTTCATCACTGTTGTGGGGGCTCAAACTTTGACAACATACAACTTCTATATGATCAGATCTCGGAGGATTTTGAAAAGAAAGGGTAAGAATAAAATTAGAACAACAGTTGCATTGTTTACCTGGAGAAGACGCTTCAATTTGACAATGTTTAATCTCTATAATACTGTTTTTTCTTGCTGAAATTCACTAATCCAGCTGAGCAGATACTTTCTCATGGACGCAGAAGAGAAGATTCTATCAGAGCAGAGAGGAGTTGTTAGATCCAATTGCATTGACTGCCTAGATCGAACAAATGTTACTCAGGTTGGAGGAACCACGTCTATTCTTTATTCGATGAATGAGTCCTTGAAATGCTTCAAACACACATAATGTTGTTTATTTTATATGATGATTTCCTTGTACTTTCCCTTTATAATCTGCCATTATCTCGTGCAGAGCTACCTTGCTCGGAAGTCTTTGGATTCTCAACTGCAAAGACTTGGTGCACTTTCTTCAAATGAGTGCATTTCTATGTTCATGGAAGATTTTGAAATATTTAAGACTAGTATGGACTCTGTAACATTCATGGTCCAATAAATTCATACTTGCAATTGGTCTATTTAGTCTTCATACTCCTAAATATTGCAGTGTGGGTGGAGCAAGGTGATGAAATCAGCCTGGAATATTCTGGAACACATGCTCTAAAACGGGACCTTGTCAGGTAATGGACAAAATATTTTGGGTTAAAATAATCAATGCAAAAGCATCATTTTTGTCTAAATTTACTTTGAAAATGTACCAGATATGGAAAACAGACTATGACAGGACTTATACAAGATGGGATGAGTGCCCTTTCAAGATACTTCTTGAACAATTTTCAGGATGGCATTCGTCAGGCATGCTGCAGATATAATCTTACTATGAAATGATTCTCTCTTATTTATTCTCTTTTCACTGTAATCGAGATTTCCATATACTTTCCATGCACTTGCAGGATGCAGTGGACCTTATAAGTGGTCGCTACAGTGTTAACAAGGGCAGCGCCTCTCCGTTCCAGAATAATGGATTCGAATCACTCAGTGTAAGCAATGACTGTCATTTAGGACCCGTTTGGTAGGTTGTGCTAATTAGAATAGTCCTTAGATTAAAATTTAGTCTAGCCAATATATTGTTTGATTACTCACTTCAACCTAATTACATGGATTACTTATACACCATAGGATGTATTATCTTTTACCAAGGAAACAAAGGGGTAACTAATCCCTGGATAAGACCCATAAATAACTAGACTACTCCTCAATCCCTTTTCCTAATTTTTTTAATACAAAATTTAAGGTTATAATTGTAAAGAAGATTTTTATAGAGTTTTAAACCAAACATAATACATGGTATATCTAGCTTTTAACGTAATGAACCAAACACTTGATAAAAAATAATCCCAACATTGCAATTCTTGCATTATTAATCCATGTATTACTAATTCCCACATTACTTGTCTTCGTACCAAACAACCCCTTAGTATATAACCTAGATAATAACCGGGTTTCTCCATCTTGTATTGAATCTTGTAGAATCATGAATCTTACCGATCTGTTTTCACAAAGTTGAATTTCTATGGCAATATTGCTGCTTTTACCACACTAGTGTGGTTGTGTGGTGCAAACTTGTTACAGAAATTGACCAGAAAATGAGTATCAACGAAAATCCATACCAAATGGTTGCTTGTCTAAAGAATAAGTACTGACTTGTTGCAGTAATTTAGCCTGGTCATTTTACTTCTTTCCTTTTGTGACACATTGTTAGACTGATTATTGATCATATGAACAAATCATTGCAGTATCTACCGGTAGCATCAGCTCTTTTAATTGGAGGATTGACCGTGACCACCATCACGATAAATCAAGGTATCGTTCTTACTTCCATTTTTGAATAGAGCTGAATGAGATTGTCAGATTGCAGTATTTGCCAAAGTCTCTTAGCTTATAGTTTCATTTCTCAAGATTCTAATTTCGAATAATCTACTTTGGATAGCGGGACGAAATACAAATACCTTTTTGTCCTCTGCACTCTGTGCTGGTGTAACAGCTGGAGTTATGGCAATAGTCAAATCAAATGGAAGGCAAATCTGTTCAAGACCTCGATTGTGTGGACTACTGTAAGTCTGAGCATCATATTATAGTAGATATCCAGAACCATAAGGCAAAGTATTCAGGAATAGGACTCCCGGGAATACTGCTCTGACCGGGCTTTCCTGGCATGTAATAACCTTGGTTCTGCTTGGCGCTGGTGCGCTGTTGTAAATTATAATCAAACATCAGAAATCCTCTTAGTAAATGTGAAACATGACTGATTGATTATATATATGTTACTTGTATCAAATTTGACTTACCCCAACTTGTTTGGGATTGGGGTGTACTTGTTGTATTAAATTTGATTCAACATCGTTGTAAGTTCATATCCCAATAATGTTTATATCCTGATCGAGGGAATTGATGATCATAGATTTTCATTCTGTCAAACAGTTGAAGAAAAGTATGAATAATCCAAACATGGCATACAATTAGCATTAATGGCGAGTTTAATTAGGTGCTCTCAAATGCTTTATGCTCACCTTTTTATAGCTATTTCTTCCTATGTCACATATTGCTTTCCAGATTTTATATTAGAACTTAGAAAAAAAAAAACGCTGCATCATGGAAATAAATATTTTTCGATTTTTCTTTTTCTTTTTATTTTTGAGAAAAAGATGCTGCATTGTGAAAATAAAATTTCGCTGAGCCTTTTGTATTATATAAAAACTGAATGATCTTGTCTCTGTTATTATTATGTGAGAACTGAGAAGCATTATCTTGTCGATTGGAGTAAGGAACCGAAATAAATAAATTAAAAACACAAAGCATTAGTATTATGTTAATTCTCGAAGAATTTCTGTTCGTTTAATAATATATAGTAAGATTTTATTTTATTTTTATTTTTTCAAAACATAATAGTATTTTTTTCAAAACGAGAACAGTATCGAGTTTAATGTACGTAAAGGCATCAATTAGATATGTGATCAACAAGAATCCCAATATATATGTTTTCAAATTGCATATTTTATAAATTTTTAAAATGACCAATATAAAGAGCAATAAGAAATTGAACCGCTATATCAGGTGATCTTTGCCAAAAAAAAGAAAAAAAAAGTATCTCAAATTCTGCATTACACTTTAACCTGAATTCTTGCTGCAAGTTGCGGATCGAGGAGTTGGGAAAAGCAGGTTGAGTGATTCTTTTCATGCTTCTGTCTTAACTAAAAGAGTTACCCTGTAGATATACTTTTATAAATTGATCCAATCACAAGCGTGTGCTGACTTAACATCCATGTCCATAGCTATGCACGTCAAAACTCTTCTACATTTCTCAAATGATTGTTACGTATCATTTCATAATATAGCTTCTTTTGTCCAGAATAGTGTAATATGAATAAGAGGTAATTGGTATGAATTTTTCAAAATCTATTCAAATAAGATAACTGTGCATACTGGCGTTGCATAGCCAAATCGATAAGTAATAATGAACAAGTTCACATACAAGGATGTTCGCTTTATTACAAGAGACTTCTTTATGATTATAATAACGAAATTAGAAGGGATTAAATATTCTTGAGTGAGTTCCCTTTATTCTGCACAAGTATTCTAGAGGTGCACTGAATTCAACAGAACAATGGGAAGATGGTTGAAGCACTACAGGCGACTCTTCGGCCTCGATGTTGCTGGCTTGAAGCTAGGAGTACCGGTAATTTCTCTACCTGTTACCAGGGTGTTGATATCGTAGGTACCCTCGTATGTATAGATGGGCTCCAAGTCACAGAATGCCTACAGACGTCGACAGATATGGATAAACGAGACCACAATAAGTAAGCTGCTGCCGAAATGAGATCTATACAACTATACAAGTAAAAAGAAATAGGAAATAAAGTATCCTGCAGTTTGCATCTGAGATGGAAACCTAAGCATTGAGTGTTCATCCACAAGGAAGTCGGCCAAGATACCGTTACCACCAAGTAATTCCCGTCCAAGAGAAACGGTCTCTCTAGCCCTCAAGGTATTCCATGACTAGAAACAAATGATGTGTTAGTCAGTGCAAAAGATCAAATCCATAACCACTTTTAAAATCTGAAGAATAAGGTCTTACTTTCCCCAAACTAGCCTGACCAGGAGTCATGTTACCACTCTCATATAACTTGCAAAGGCGCCAACCAACAAGAAGCATAGCCCGAATGTTGCCCAACATCTGAACCAGCTTCTGTTGATTTATCTGGAAGGCAGCCAATGGAGTTCCAAACTGCTTCCTCTCTTTTAAATACCTTGAAGTTGGAAAATAATTTAGCCCAGAGAAATGTTGAACTAGGGAACTCTATAAATCATTGAATGATTGACAAATAAAGGATCCGACTGAATGCTAATGGAAGTTTAATCCGCTTCATGGTAAAGATATCCTAAATAGTAGCTACTAACTTCTAGGACCACTTTATCTTCAATTACTTATTTCCTGAGCGAATCAAATATAAAACTCCAGCATGAATTAAAATTTCTTTGCTTGATAACTCAACTGTTCCATTTTAAAGTATATAAATTTTATGACAGATTATATGTTGGCTGATGATAGTGAAAGATACAATAGCAACTATGCTTCACTCCTAATCTAGTTCTTTTTTTTTTCAATCCTTATCAAAGGACATCGTAGACAGAAGCAATCTCGAAAATCAACATCCCCCATTTTACCCAGCAGCAATTAGCTTGAAGTCATTTTATCTAAGGGCAGGCAGTATTATTAACTTTCATTTGGTGGCAAATAAAACAAATGATCTAATTTAAACTACCACCTGTGTCCAAAGGGCACGCAGTATTATTAACTTTTTTGGTGGCAAATAAGACAAATGATCTAATTTAAACTACCACCTGTGACACATATTATATACACCCATTATAATGCCTATAGGCATCCATGCAACCATGACACGTGATACAGCAAGCACCTGTTCAAGGAACAAAGTATAGATGGTCAGGACAATTTCTACATAAGTAATTGGCGCTACCAAAATATTGACAATAACTTAAAAGGATAGAATTTTAAGTGACAGAACTTCAAGAAAATTGAACAGCAAAGATGCATGCTAGGAATATCGGGAATAAATATAGGAAATTGTTATAATGAGAACAGTGGCTTTATCAATTAGTATGACAATCGAACTGCAAGAAAAAATCCATTAGCAAACTGAATAGTGATCAGAGGAATTTAAAATTTATTCAACTTTTTTTTTTGGATAGCAATGTATTTTCCTCCTTAATTGCAAGCCTGGAGCATCCTTCTTTACAATGAAACTGAGACGAACACAATAACCAATTTTGAGACAAAAATAAGATGTTCTGGATGGAGGGATGTACGGAATGTACATGTCAGTGAGAGAGAGTGGAGGAAGGAGAGAAAGGGGGACTATGAGCAAGGTGACCTCCACTTCACACAACTGAGTATTATAGTTATACTTCTAAAATCCATATTGGATATAGGAGCAAGTAACAACCAAATCGTTCTACAAGAAGGTTAAAAGAAATCTAACTACCAATAATTATCCTAAACTAAACCCAAGCCTCAAGATGGTGAAAGCTAGAAAAGACTGAATTTTTATGACAAGACATATTCAAAATGGTCATGAGATATGCTTACAATAGGTGAATGATGTGGTGAACTTGATTATCTAGATAGTATACTGTCACTTACCCATTTATTTGGTTTGTGGTTGTGTTTCTAGCAAAAATAACTAACACATCCGCAAAAGTATTATTTCCTGTCCACTGTTTTTGCCCTTCAAGGATCCAACCTCCTTCAATCTAACCATTAGAGATCACAAAAGCAAGGGAAGGGGGCATGTTAAGAAGCTTTTTACCCTAAAGGAACAGAAATAATGAAAAATAGTATAGAAATTAATAACCGGAACTAAGTTTTAGATTCAAGACCTTTATGGCAGTGGTCCTCAAAGCACTCGCATCACTTCCATAGTCTGGCTCAGTTAGACCCTAACTCCCAAAAGATATAGATTATAACTACTTATCTATAGCAGAAGGGATGTTAATGCTAAATCAACAACTAACCAAAAATCTTACCCAACAACCTATAGTGCTAAGTTCAGCCAGAGATGGTAAGTATTTTTTGTTTTTCATTTCTGACTCGCATAGTCCTATTCTTGAAAGGAAATCAGTGTATAAGAAGTTGTCTATTACTATTTAAGATGATTATATCTGAAATGCCCAAAGCACAAAATAAATAAAAATGGTGCGAGCAGAAACTTTGGATGATAAAACAAATTTACCAATAGTGAGCATTGCCGATGATGAATACACCAAAATGAATGTAGAGCAGCTTGCATCAAATCTGGCAATTTCTGCTAGGGCAACAACACTTCCAGTTATTGATAGACCTGGACAACCATACCCCTGAAGCCAAAAGTAAATAAATGCCTCGTAGAAGTTGAGAATGCCAGAAAACAGAAAAATATCATGCTCTATAAGAAACACCTTTATAGTGCCACCAGATATGTGTAAAGCACCAAGTTTTGGAATGATTTCAAATGGAAATTCTGCTTTCTCCCAGTACTGCAATCAAATCAAGAAAGGATAACTATCAAATGCTCAAACTTTTTCTTAGAAATTTGAGTTCATTGGAGAATTATGAGTATGTCTTTGTTTTTTATTTAACTATATTTGCAACTAATATACCCATGAATCTGGAAATACTTAACACATCCAAGAAATACAGAGACCTAAGGAATACCTGTGTCATTATAGGAGCAATTTCTTTTTTCATGCACTCTCTCACTTTCAGTATGATGGCTCTCTTTTCAGGAGTCAAGAGATCATAAGCTGATAATAGTCCGAAGCTGTAATATTTACATCCCAGTTAGTGAAATCCCTAGCATTGTCAGCACAAAAATGATCTTTTCAAATTTTACCAAGAAAATAGAGCTGCTCAGCTCGAATATCAACCACATCGTAACAAAGATAAAAGTCCTTAAGGAATGAAATCACACACAAAGTTTTCTTCCAAAAAAGCAGTCTCATCTAGCAATATTCAAAAGAGTACTGAGTTTCTTTCTTCAAATAATAAAAGGTATTAATAAAACATAAATAAGTAGAGTAAAAAATCAATCTTGCTGCATGTAGGAAAGTTGGACGCTGGTGTTGCTTGAGGAAATGCAATGGAAACATCCAACGCCGGTAGATCAACATAAGAGCTTTTCGCCTCTTTATACATTTCCTCTGCATACAGTTTAAAAATGTAAGTCCTCAATCAAATAAGTCACTCAGAGAGTCCGAAGCACCAAGTAAAACATGCTCAAAGTAGATGAAAAAACACAAACATAATTACTAAATCAACATCATACTAATTTATGTTTAAATTTCTTAAAAGATAAAATTTGATAGCTAATCTGCCTAATTCTACAAACAACTTAGATTTTTCACCATTCAGAGATTCTAAAGGGTAACCCAAAAGTATTTATATTAGTTTTATTTTAAAACTATATTCAACCAAAACAGTATCCCCCAAAAGCTCTAACCTATCTTTTAAAAAACAGTACCTTTATGCCCTGCAATTTCATAATTATCTAAAAGAAAACCCTATTTCCAAAATCACATCTTGTCTAAAAGAGAATAAGTAAATAAACATTTCTGGTTACCAAGTCCAATATTAACTAAGGTTTTTCATTTGTCTCGATTTTTCATTATCTCATAGACTAACAATTATCCTTGCATTAAGAATTTACTATTCCATATTATTTCTCTTAAAGGAAAAGGAAAAAGAACCGACCTTGAGTTTTACTTGATGGAACTTTGATGAATACAAGGCAAGGATTCTGTCGAGTCTTGAGCTGAGAGAATAAGCTTGGTTTTTTACAGAAATGGACAAAGTGATGACGAAGACGGGAAGGAAAAAAAATCAAAGCTGAATTGGCACGGAAATCAAGCGGGTTTAAGATAATTGATTGATTGATATTGTAAATGGAAAAGGATAAAAGATTTCCTAATTTATAAGGTAGACTTATATATATATATTATTTTAATTTTTTTGATTTAAAAATATCTTTAATTTTTATTTTTGGTTCAGAAATATTCTTTTTATTTTATTTTTAATTTAAGAATATCTTCAATCTGGAAAATTTATATCTATATCTATACATTATTAAAAGAAGGATAGTGAAGCATTGAGGTTAAGCCAAGTGTCTTATTGAGAACTAGTCATTTGACACTTTTACAATAAAAAAATATTTGAGATTATGATATTATGATGAAATATTAATATTATAAATATTAACTAAAATTATTAATTTGAACCCTAAAATTATGCATAATTTTAATATATAATATTCATATTTAACTAATTATAATTAATTAATTAATATTGTTAGAAAATGATGGATTGTGAAAAATTATTGCAAAGACACTAATTATGGTATGATATATTTGAATTTAAATCACATATTTCTATGAAAAAGTTAAAATAATATATAGATTAGAATATTTTTTATAATATATCCATAGCAGTATATAATTGTTTGATTAACAATTATATGATATATATCTATATCTATATATTCTTAAAAGAAGATAGTGAAGCATGAGGTTAAACCAAGTGACGCATTGAGAACCAGTCATTTGACATTTTTACAACAAAAAAGTATTTCAGATTATTATATTATGATGAAATATTAATATTATAAATATTAACTAAGATTATTAATTCGAACCTTAAAATTATGCATAATTTTAATACATAATATTCATATTTAATTAATTATTAACAATTAACTAGTATTGTAAGACAAGAAAAGATTGTGAAAAATTATTGCAAAGTCACTAATTATGATAGTGATATATTTAAACTTAAATCACATATTACTATGAAAAGTTGAAATAATATATAGATTAGAATATTTTTTATAATAGATCCATAGCAGTAATTGTTTGATTAACAATTATATGATATATATATATATATATATATATATATATATATTATTAAAAGAAGGGTGGTGAAGCATGAGGTTAAACCAAGTGACGTATTGAGAACCAGTCATTTGGCATTTTTACAACAAAAAGGTATTTCAGATTATTATATTACGATGAAATATTAATATTATAAATATTAACTAAAATTATTAATTTGAACCTTAAAATTATGCATAATTTTAATACATAATATTCACATTTAATTGATTATAATCAATTAATTAATATTGTAAGACAAGAAAAGATTGTGAAAAATTATTGCAAAGTCACTAATTATGGTAGTGATATATTTGAATTTAAATCAGATACTGCTTTGAAAAAGTTAATATAATATATAAATTAAAATATTTTCTATAATATATCCATAGCAGCATATAATTATTTGATTAACAATTATATGATATATATTTATACGGGGAAAAAATCATGCCATAGTTAGAATTATTCTAATAGAAAATATTACTATGACATATCCTATATATTTATAACTTAAATTATACAATTAAAGATTGTGAAAGTTTATTGCTTAAAACTAATTATAACGTGATATATTTATATTTAAATTAGATACTGCAGAAAAAATATTGATTATAATATTTTCTATAACAAATCCATAAGAGTATATAATTATTTGATTGACAATTATATGATATATATGAAAGACAAATCACGTCGTAGTTAGAGTCATTCTAATAGAAAATATTACTACAACATATTCTATATACTTATAATTTAAATTATTTAATTAGCATTAATATACAAGAAAAAATTATAAAAATTTATTATGGTGTAGAGCTAATTATGGCATGATATATTTGAATTTAAATCAAATACTACAGGAAATAATATTGATTATATTATTTTCTATAATTAGAGACATAATAATATATAATTATTTGATTGGCAATTGCATGTATCATATATATGGAAAACAATCACGCCATAATTAGAGTTTTTCTAATAGAAAATATGTCTACAACGTATTCTATATATTTATAATTTAAATTATTCAATTAGTATTACTATACAAGCAAAGATCGTGAAAATTCATTATAGCGTAGAGCTAATTACGTCGTGATTTATTTGAATTTAAATCAGATATTGCTATAATTTTAATTTAAATCAGAGACATAGCAGCACCTCATTATTTGAACAGCAATTGTGTGACTTATATGGGAAAAAAATTACGCCCTAATTATATATAGTCATTCTAGGAAAGATTTATATGAAATGTTATATATATTTCAGAGAGATTCGTTCAACATAATACGAACAGTTCATAGTATATACTACAGGAAAAAGACTACCTTGATGTCATTACTTTCTTCAAAAAATGTTCAAAATAAAAAATCTAATAAAATTGACTTTATCAGTGAGATATCCGAAACAAAAATGCAATAGTGTTTAATAATTTGTGTTGTGCAATTACAGATAGTTCTTGATCTCGAAAAGATAGATAATCCAATTTCAATGGAGATGTTACTATAGGATGAAAAGGTATTTGTATCATCTTATTATCAATATAAATACATATGTTGACTACCCTCTTATGGATATAATATAGATATTGAATTTTTTAGAAGGAGATCGTATCCATGCAATTACGGGTAGATACATTATTCGCATGTTCAGAGGTAAAAATCATGATATGTTATCCGCATGTTTCAAGAAAATTTTAGTTTACTTTTCCTTTTTGACATCATAAAAAGGCAAATAGTAAACCAAGCAAAGGAAGAGACAAATATATTAACTCATTGCCACTGGGACAACACTAACATGGACAAACATAAAAGAGCAATTGGAGAGAAACAGTAGATATAGGGCAAGGAGGATTCAATATACATTAGGCAAAAACATTTAGAAAAATTACACAAAACAACATATTAAAACTAATCTGATTACTGCCAAGTTAATAAACTGAGAACATAAACGAGAAGGGGGGGGGGGTTAAGGAAACAGAGGAGAATAGAACGGTTAGAGTAGTAAGGCAGTGGGAGATAAAAGATGGAGAAGCTATGATTTAAGGTCCAGACAACTTTTGGAGAAGCAAGGACATTTGATCATTTGCAGTCTTATGTGCCTGAAGCAACTTGCGAGTTAATACCTTGACCTTTACCTTCAGAGCCTCATTTTCTTGACGAAGAGCAGCCACCAGACCAGGTCCCTTTGTGGGGGCATCTTTGAGTCGCACAATTTCATCCTCTTTCTGAGCTAGCAACCCTATTAACCTCTCAATCTAGACATTGAACTTTTCTTGAGAGGAAATGAGATCAGAGACTAGAGATTACATCTTCACACCAGTAAGCTTGTTCAGGCTCTTCAAGTGTAATCAGAGCAATCATCTGCTTCTTCGTCCCAGCAATACCTTGCCCACAGGGTACCTTGAAGAAATCGAACACCTTATTCAGTTGGAACCCATAGGCCAGACCATGTTTTTATCTTTGACTGTCATCACCTTGTGCATATGCTCGATCATCAAGGCTAAGAGATTGATGGGTTGAATGGTACACAGAGCTTCCATAATGAAAATACCAGATGCTCACGCAATGGTGCGCTTCTCAATTCATGAAAGAAGGACTTTGTTCACAAACTCAAAAACCAGTTGATACTCTCCTTTCATTTGCTTCTTGATGAGTCTTTCACCACTAAAGTTCTCTAGCTTTCAAATTAATGACAAGAATTTCTATTTGCACACTCTTCCTCGAATGACCTGATCCCTTCTCTAGGCACTCCCAATATGTTCCCAAGATTCTGTTCATCCAACGTGAAGCTAACTTCATTCACTTTTGTCAGAAGCTCTTTTCTATCCTCAGTAAAACTGAGTTCATGATAAAATTCCCATACCTCTTTCTCATGTAACTCTGGAACAGGAGGAGTAAACAAGTGTCTTCGGGCCTGAAACACAACCATCTCCACTAAGTCAGACATTCCCTCCATATTGGGGATACAAAGAAGGTTCTGCTTGATGGTTGAACCTGGTAGGGATACTTGGTCCCTTGGATGGAGGGCCTCGACTTGTCTCAACATGCTTGGACCCTTTGACCCGTGGTTGTGCATGACTTTCTTCCTCAGCAATTGCTTTCTCTTGGATCCTTAAGAAACTTTTCTCTTAGAGGACTTCCTCACTGCCCTAGTTACTACACCCCTTCATTCTTTGTCAACAACAAGTTGAGGCAACACTTTTCCTCATTTAACCATCACTCCTATGGCAACATCGTCGTCTACATCCTTAGTAGTCTCATCATTGTCCTGATCAAGTATGACATCTGGTTTAATCTCCTCTGCCTCCTCAATCGTTTTTCTCTTCAATCTTCTCCTTTTGGTGGTTGTAATTTGATTCTGTTTTAGAGCTTCGTCCATCACCTTCTTGGCAGAAACCCTTGTTGTCGGTGCCTTGTAAATAATGGCTAGATTCACTATTTAGTCTCCGTCATTAACCAGTAACCTGTCTCCTGCAAGGTAAAAAGAAATTAAGCTAGCAAGAAAAAATAATGTTAAACCCACACAGTTGCTCTAGCTCTACGGTGGACGCCAAATTGTTTGTCCTGAAATCGATACAGTTGAATTTTTAGGGGGTTAAGAATATTAATTATGATTCAACCTTGTTTTAAATTCGATTAACTAGTAGTTTGGTTAGTCGTATGTAATAAAAACAAGTAAAGCATAGCATAAACTAGTAAGACAAGGTAAAGAGAAGCGGATCTGAGCGTTTTCGATGCTAACGTAGGTGAGCCCGAGAACAACTACTTTAGCTAAATCACAACAAAGTACAGTAAAATGCTTGGGGCCCAAGAAACTAGTGTATTGCCTATATACATGTTTCAAAGAGAATAAAGTCTGATCCCTTTACAAGAGAGGAGAGTCGACTATTTATAAGCTACAGAGCCTGGGCCTCAGCCAACAGAAAAATGCCATGGGAGTCGTAAAGTACTACACCCTATTGTCCTTGCTACACGTGTCCAGACCATTAGGAAGGTGCCAACTAATTTTCCGGTCTTGCTCAGATTCACACGAGCTCGTCCACGTACCTGAGCATTCTGACACTTTTGTCCCCTGCTTGTTTTTTATGCCACGTCATTGAAATGGAGTTTCCCCCGATCCTTGCCCTATTCGAGATGATAATTCCCCCATTGCTATCTCGGGGATAACCGTTTCCTAAAGTCCCTAGCCCTCGTGGTCTCGGTAGTCCGTAGCTTGTTCGGGATCCGTTGATGATGCCACATGTCTGTCATCTAATTCCACCTCATTCATAGACATTGTGTTATAACTTTAAAACAAAATTTTTATCCTAAAAATAGGTATAATTAAATTTGTAGTGAGACTATATAAGGATACGTGACTGACTTATTATGTGGACTAAGAAAAAATGACAATAAATAAAGAAATTGTAGGATGGCCCGAACTCCGGATACTATCCTTGATGAACAAATGTATCATTTGCTAATCAGCATAATCAATAATTTAATTAGTAAGAAAATACTTAACACAATGTTTAGAGATCAAAATAAGAGTGATTGTATATATTCTCTTGTCTGTTTTTTCCGATCCCTTTCATGGTACAAAATCAAATTTAATATCTATGGTGATTAAATAAAATGAGATCATGAATGTTTTTTTTAATCATGAAATTATTAAAGAAAAAGTGAAATATCATTTTAAGGCTAAAAAGAAAAAGAAAAAAAAGATCCAACACCTGCCGCAAGTAAAAGTTAGAGAACTGTAGTTTTTATTTATTTCTTGTATTATACGTGCAAAGTAAATGTAAATACATTCTGTACAAGTATATTTTTATTGGTTTCTTTAACTTCATGTCTGATATTTATTTTTTCAAGTTAACATTTGAACATTTTTTTTCTTCTCTAAAAGGCACATAGATGGAGCAAGTATATATGTGAGCTTAGAAGTTGGGACAGAGAATAATAAAGAGTACTTGTATAAATAAAAATTTTGAAATTGTTGATATACATGTATAAACAAAAAATTAATGCGGGGGAAGGGGGGATACGTGAGGCGGGACAGGTTGGAAAACATCAAATTATGCTACGTCGATGCAGGTTAAAGCCTTTACGAATTTATGCGCCCTCTCCATTGCCATCTCTATCCACCCTCAACTTTAAATAATAAGCATTAACCCCCTCTCTTCTTATCCTATGCAATAGCTATTTTATCCTTGACATTTTAAATCATCCGTCTATGTAATATTTCGTCCGTTTCAATTTATATGACATTCTTTACTTCTTTTTAGTTCGTTCAAAAAAGAATGACATCTTTTTATATTTAATACTTCTTTCATCCCAATTTATTTGACAATATTTGACTTGTGATAAAGAGTAATAAGAAAACAAAGAGTACTTTTGAAAGTTGCGGTTTACAACCACTTCTTAACCATTTGTGTGGCTATGAGTCATTGAAAAATTTTAAAGTTAAATTAATTTCAATTATGGGAAAGCGACGCTCTTTTTCGGAATGGAAATGTACCACATAAATTGAAATAGAGGGAGTAATTATTTACTTTTAAACTTTTCATTATACATTATAATGAAATTTTTTATAGCTACAAGAATTTTTATGATTTATTTTAAGCTAAAAATAAATCAATGAAGATCATTCCCTTTTGAAATAGACTGAGTAGCCTAGAGACATGTATATATTATCCTGCATGTTATTTGCATGAAAGAAGAGAGCTGAGCTATTAATAATAGCTACTGCCATATAAATATTCATAGTTATATAGGGACTGTTAGGTAATTTAAGGTATATTATATTTGGCTTCTATTCTGTACATAGACAATTTTGAACATCATCAGATGCCACGTCGTCTGTCTGAACTTTGCTTTTTTTTTTTTTTTACTGGAAATAAGGCAAACACTATGTACCCCTAAAGTTGGAAATTTTGTTCTAGTGTGCATGATTAGTAACTTCCTTCTGACATCTTAATTTCTATAATAATTAAATTTATAGTCAATAGTCAACAACTCTCTTGTACATAATGTCTTTAACTGAAAGGTAATATCCATCACTTGATTACTTTTATATGAAAAACATATGCTCCTCTTTAGACAATAACATTTTTTTTAAAGATTTATTTATAGTTCTTTTTTGAATAATCTGAATGTGTAAAATATTATTTATATTAATAATATTTAAAATTTAATTGTGATTATTATATGTGAAATTCAAATTCTCATCAATGTTGGCCAATAAGTAAATATGGTTACTGTTAATGCTTAATTTCAATTATTTGAAGTTCCATCAAAATACCTAAAAAATAATTGTGCATAAGTATATTGAGACATTGTTGATGTCCAATTTTGACCTCACTATGCCCCGTATATGCTGCTTATATATGTATATATATATATATATATATATATATATATATATATATATATATATATATATATATATATATATATTATTTACCTTTTTACGCAAATATTTGACTTGTATTTATATTTATAAATAATTAATTACCATAATATTGCGAAATTATTTTAAATTACATACATATATATGTTGCGCTAATTTCAATTTATTAATTTTTCGATATTAAATAATAATGTATAATATATTTCGTATTAATATATGCCCTTATTTTGAAGTATACATTTTATTAATCTTTATAAACTATTTACATAATTTTATTAAATTTTATAAATTTATTTGCGTAATAATATTACTTAATTTATAAATTCTTTATGTTAATAATATAATTTTTATAATATTTGATAACTTAATTTTGTTTCCTAATCATAAAATTATTTATAGATAATTTAATTTAATTATATAATATTTACGTAAGTCTACTCAAATTTAGGATTTATCTATATTAATAATAATGTTTATGTGATTTTCCTATAATTTAAATTACTTTATTATCTATTTATTAAATTATTTACAAGTGTAGTATATTTATTAATTTAATAGCAGCTAAAATTCAATTTCTCCAATTTATTTAAAATCTAACAACTTCCTAATCAATTTATGCCAATTCTAGCCCATTTTTACTAATTGGGCCACATTTTTTCCAATTCAATTCCAATTAAATCTATCCACCTACTCAATCCGAGACCCGCATCCACGACCCATAACCCGACCTGAAACTTAACATCTAATCCTATCCGTTCATCTAAATTTAATCTAACGGCTGAGAATAAAACCTACATAATTTTCATTAACATTCCCTCCTCCCCCAAAACCCAAATTAACCTTTTCATTTTTTTCCTCTCCCATTCCCACAAAACCTAGCCGCCGCCCTCCTTCCTCTCTTCTCTCCCTCGTCTTCTCCGACCAGGTCCGAACCGGAAAACCACGTCGCACACCACCACTCGACAGCACCCCTCTTTCCCTCTCTTCTTTTTCACACACCCACAACCCGAAACCAGCCGCATCTTCCCCTCTCACCATTATTTCCGGCCACCGTGGCCGGAGAACAACGCCGCAGCCCTCTCCCCTTACCTCCTTTTTTCGTCGCCGCATCACTCTTCTCTCCCTCGTCCTCTCCGGCAAACTCCCATACTCCAAAACCACCGACCACCGCCGGAAAACTCCCAAACTGCCGCACCCTCATACTCTCTCCTTCCTCGTTTTTTTCGGTGACATCAGACCACCAACCGCATTTTTCCTTCTCTCCCCGTCGATATCCTTTCTCTGGCGAAATCAAACCCCGGTCGAAACCACCCGAAAACCCCCGTCACCGTTTCCATCGACTCAGGCCATTGTTGGCCGGAAAACCTCCAGCCCCTCACGCCTCCAGCCAATAACTCTCGTCGCCTCCAGCCAATAACTCTCGTCGCCTCCTCTCTCACTTTTCACCGGAAAACATCCAGACCCTGCTACATCAAACCAACCCAGATCCCAAAACCCAAAACCAACAGCTGCGTGACCCAAACATGTTGCCGAACACAATCCTCGCCCCATGTCTATTTGCTTGCATGATTTTAATTCTAGATCTGAAATCTGTGAATATCAGATGCTTTGTTGTCGATTTTTACTTTACTTTCAAATCGTCATCTATTCATACCCCTATATTCCCACATGTTCGTTGTATTGCATTACCTCTAAGTTACTATCTACTCAAGCATCTATACTAACTTTTTCTCTATCGTTATAGACTTTGTAGTTTTTAACATTTGCTCACATTGTTTTGTCTTCATATGTTATTTGTTATGGTGTTGTTGTATAATTCATGGAGACTGTTTTTTTTTTGTCAAAACCATAGCGTAATAAACCACAATAACTTGCATCATCTGGTTATTGGATCATTTGGAAATTGTGAGACGAAGTTAATTGAAATAGCTGTTATTAGATTATTTATTTACGGTAAATTCATCTTACTTTGACATATTGGAATTCTTAGAGCTATATGGCATTTCAGTATATTTGGTCACATTTTTGGTTTAAATTTGACAGCTCTTTGTGATAATTATGGTAATCTTAGCACCTAATACACATATTTGGATGTTTTATTTGATTCTGTCATTGTGAGCCGAAAGAAAGACTCTTGATTTATACCCCTTTTTGTAATAATTAGACCATTAATTTTAAAGTTTAAATCAATTAGAATCTCTAATAATTTTAAGTCCTCCATTAATGATTCTATATAGATAATTATGGTAATGCGTTATTTACTCAAATGTTTATTTATTTATTTGTATATTGAGTGACAGTTTGTTAATTGGTTTTACCTTATGATTTGATTAATTCCATTAATTTCTTTCTTTCCTTAACATGATGGATTTTTTCTGCGATTTACTATTGTACTGTAAATCATGGTATTTGTGCCTAATTGATTGAGTTACTCCGTAAGAAGGGTTTGTGTTAATCCAATTATTTATTTATTTATTATTATTTTTCTTTCTCTCTAATTTAAATACTGTTATCTGTTAAAATAATTTTGGTAAGACTGTCTGTTCTTTGCGTTTAGTTGATTTTCCTTCCTTTTCAATATGTGATCAGTTTTGATAAAGAGATTTTTTTTTCCTTTGATTTAATTTCATTATATCAATTAATTTATTTGCATATGATAAAGTAATTATTTGAAATTAGCTTCCTAATAATCCTTTTCCCTTAGAAAACTTCTCGGACTTATGCCATATAAGCAGCCCTCCGTGTCTCTTTAAAGGACATTGGACAGTGACAAAAAAAATTATTTTACTTTACCGCTTCATCCGTTCTAAGTTTCGATTCTTCTTCCCTCCTCAATACAAGCACTGCTCGGGATCCACGAGATTCTTGTGACGTATTGAGATTTGGGCCCCAAATTATTGGAAAAGCTTTTTTCTGAAATTGCTGATTCGGGTCTCGGGTCTCGAGTCTAGAATCTCGGGTCTCAAGTTGAGTGATGAGAAAAATAGTTTTGATAAATATTTTTCTTACTGTCATTTTTCTTAAATTAGAAAAATAAATTCATAAAAAAATATTTTTCATAATATTTAACTCAATTGAATCATAGGAAAATTAAAAAATATTTTAAAAAAATGTTTTCCTAATTTATACCAAACACATCCTTAATAAATTAAAGTTACTGTCTCATATACTAAATGTACCGATTGAAACAAATATATGTGTGCCTTCTCTGAAAAACCAGCTGTCCCCCAAGCCGTTCAGTTTTGAGAAATATTACTGTCATTTTTTTTTAAATTAGAAAAAATAAATTCATAAAAAAAATATTTTTCATAATATTTAACTCAATTGAATCATAGGAAAATTGAAAAATATTTTTAAAAAATGTTTTCCTAATTTATACCAAACATATCCTTAATAAATTAAAGTTACTGTCTCACATACTAAATATACCGCTAGAAACAAATATATGTATACCATATATGTACGCCTTCTCTGAAAAGCCAGCTGTCCCCTAAGTCGTTACCCAGTGTAGCCATTAGCCTATTCATCATTTCTTTAAATTCAATATTCATCTTCTTCTTCACTGAATTCATCATTCTTGTTCCTCAACTATGGCTAACCAAGATTTGACAACAATGGTTAACGAGTTGTACAACCACGTTGGAGGAGTGCCATACAATAATTATTGTGTTGTAATGGGCATGCTAGAGACTATCAAAGCAAAATGTATCGTAATAAAATTAATTTTTTTCAATTTACTAATTTCTTTTCATTATTTTATTGGTGTTTTTGCAAATGGTGGTTTAAATCCAATACCTCAAATTTTATCGATCAGTAATAATAATGTCAGTAATTTGAACGTATTATATAGCCTTAATTTCTTTATGAACCCCTAATTTTATCAATTCCAATAAATTAATCAAGTTTTAAATTTGATTCAGATAGGAATCCAAAAAGGTGGTAGGCTGCTCCGCCACCTGTGGTGAATCTTGACGTTCTCAGTGAGCAATTATGTGATGATTGGAGACCATTTGATGGATCAACATTTGATTTTGTTTCACCTGCTCAAGTTTTTATGAATATAAAAGTATCCGAATATATGATTAGTATTTGTAGGATACAAATCGCTAAGGACGACATGGACCGTTTTACGGCGGGAAGTCCTACCCATTCATTTGTTCATTCTGTTAATTGGAGGGGTAGATCGCTTTCTGTGACTTTGCGTTCGTCCAGACTACCCGGGCCTCCCATCCCAAGTCTGCTGTCTTCTCATGGGGAGTCTGCCTTGGGTTACTTGTATTGGCCGGGTTTAAGCAAATACTTTCTCAAAGACGAATTTATCGTTGTGCGATATCAGTGGGCAAGGTCTAGGAACAACGGAAGATTCTTACTCGTGCTCACAATAGAGGAAGGTATGAAATTCTTACCTTTTTGTTGATCCCGATTGTCAAAACTCAATGTGACGGATATTACTACTGTTTCAATTTTTTTTATGTGATTCACCAAGAAAAATGAAATATTCTTTTTTTTTTCTAGTAATAAGATACAAGTGTGAACACATTGAATTCTAGGTGGTCTTTTTTATGTTTTGGGGGAATTCATATGAAGTATGCCGATGTCCTCCCCTACTAACACAATTTCACTAGGCAGTACTCTTAGTAACCTAGGTAAATGGAACCATAGATTACATTAGAGCACAAAAAGTTTAGCTCTTATATAGTTGAAACCGCCTATTATGGATAATTAGCAAACCAATTCTGGTTTGCTTCTTCTGAATTTATGTACATGTCAAATTTTGCCATTGTATTTTAGGAGCTGTATGTCTGGTTAGTATGATTATATTGTCCTTTCAAATGTACACAAATCATTTAACCTTTACATTTCCCGCCTTGGTGGGGATTTCAATTATGCAAAAATGCTAGATTATTTTTTTTTTCATTATTCCATTCACTGCACTTTTTTAAGGGGAGTATTTATTGGAAACATGTTTTGTTTATATCCTACCTTTCTCCCACTTACCTCGTTTATGGGAATGCTCTGATCCAATATATTGTTATTGTTATAAATCTAATCTATTGCTGCTATTTCTGCACAGATCCATCGCCACTAGAACCACCAAGACCTCGGCCCCGACGACCACGAACCAGACCCACGGCAGCTGAGCCTTCACAAGCTAGAGGTGAGACGTCGGCAGCCGGGGCATCACGAGCCAGAGGTGAGACGTCCGCAGCCGGGGCATCACGAGCCAGACATGTGACGTCTGAGAGTCAACCCACGTCTTCAAGAGTCCTGAGATCCGCGACTCAAATCTCTGGAGATCAATCCTGACGTTTGTCTAATATTGCTTTATTACATGTTTTAAGTCTTGAAAAGTCCTAGTCACAGTCCTTGTCCTTTGTCTTTGCATTTAATTAGTTTTATATTAAATTATTGCAAACTTTGTTGGGGATCCATTGATGATACCACATGTCTGTCGTCTAATTCCACCCCATACATAGACATTGTGTTATAACTTTAAAACAAAATTTTTAATAGTCTCGACGGATCACTAGAACTTGTGGATAATTTTCACAAATACATTTTTATTTCAAAATAATTCTATTGAATTCCAAATTTGATATCAAATCTTTTAATACCAATTCCGACATGCAATTCCCAATCATTAAATTAAACTCAGACCTTCAAAATAAATAGACACAAATTTTCTTCTTCAACAAATTGGATCCAATTATGATGTTTTTTTAGTTTTTAAATTTTTAATTATGTGTTCATAATTAATTGCAAGAACAAGAAGGAAAATGAGCATGCAGAAGAAGAAAGAAGAAGGATAACTAAAAGGAGAAATTTTAATGGATATATAGCGTCGAGGCTATACAAATATTTTACGACATGAAGATTAAACATCAGGTTTTACTAAAGACAAAAGATGAAATTTTCAGGAAATTGATAATGTATGAATTCATTTTTTGAATGTTTAATTTTATATAGTATAGATTAGTACACAATGCATAATTTAATATAAGTACTATATTTACTTTTTAAGCGTATAAAAAGATTGTATTTTAATATTTTTAATTCATGTATTACTAAAATTGAAATTTATTAATTCTATAGATTCTTAAATTTGAAAAGACTTTCATGCTTATTTATTTATTTAATTAGAAAAAAGTACGGAAGAAGTCCTAGTCATTTGCTTTGAAGAGATTGATATCTTCTTTTTTACCTGAAATTTTAAGTATTTAGTTACGAAAACCTAATATATATAGGATTACTGGTAGTTTTATTTATATATTTATGGTCGATCTAGATCACTACAAAAATTATTTACTTGCAAATATAAATAAAATTTTCGTTGAAATTCCTACAAAGAGATCAGATCACTTTGGTTTGCAAGGTTGGATGATTCTTACGAACATTAATTTGAAAATGTTTGCATTTCTACTGTTCAAATTTAACGATCTATATTGATTGCAATTTTTTCTTTCTTTGATGTATTTCTTATAACATTTTTTAACAAAATATATTTATGCAAGATATAATTGGATTGTTTTTCTGTTTCTACCTTCGATTTATTATTTATTATATATAAATGTAATTCTAATAAAATAACACTAAGTCGTCAGACAATCATTATGATTAATGATTTACTTAATAGATGTGTCAAATTCTTGAACCACACTTAAAAAGGGTCAGATGCAGTAAGTATTTATTCTGTTCTTCATTATTGATTGATGCAGTGCGATTTTACAATTCATTCATGATTTAATTTTTTTTTTTTACAAATTTTGACATGCTGCTTCTCGATTGACAGGACTCGCAAAATTAAAGAAAGAATGAAAATCTCCAAGAGAAAGAAGAGGAAAGAAGAGAAAATTAAGGAGCAACAACATATGATAACTTGTAGTATACCCAATGAAATGGTAATTGAGATATTAGGAAGAGTAGGTTGCCAAGATTTGGTAGAAAATTTAAAGTTGGTATGCAGGAAATGGTATTCTATTATCTCTAATGGGAGCTTTGCCTACTCACACTACTTTGAACACATAGTTAGAAAATCGTCATCATTCTCTCAACTTAAGACTCTTGTTATCTCCACAGCTGATGGAAAATCAGTCACTATTTCTTCCGTAGGATGGCATAATAATAATAATAGTCTCAAAGACCATCCATTCATAAACATGAGAAGTAATCCTCCTAAAGACTTATTGACGATCGAATATGTGTTGGGGACACGTATCGATCAAATGTCCTTTCAAAAGACAAATTGTGTGAATGGTTTTGTGTGTTTCTGGAGTACACATCATGCTCATTTTCACATATGTAATCCGATGACCATGGAATATGTCACACTTCCGCTAAATCCATACTGGTCTTCATTAAGAAGAGATAATTACACGACTATAGCAGGACTTGGATTTTGCCCAATTTCATACCAGTACAAAGTGGTAGTATTTCAACAAAAATATGGAGTTGATGTTCCAGAATCAGAGACCATTAAAGGTTCCATCTCAACTATTAACGGAAATGACCAATCATGGAGGCCTTTAAAATGGGATTATCATTCACTTGTACCTGCAGATTCTAGGTCAGCGGCATGTGTAGATGGGGTTTTATATTGGTGTGCTACAAAGAATCATCATTACGATCCATGTGATCGTTCTAAATTCGAAAGTGAAACAACAAAACTTGTTGCTTTCGACGTAGCCAAGGAAGTATCTTATCTGATTGAGGTACCAATAGAAAGCCTTGAAGAGAATGTAAGTATAGAGGAAAAGGGAGGAAAGATTTGTTTGATGACAAAAGAAATGTGTCTCGAGTCCACTCATATCTTGTTCAAGGGATATATTGCTCATGATGATCTAGAAAGCTTAAATTCATGGACATTAGAGTTTAGTGTGACAATTTATGATATATACGACATACATTCTGTGGTCCACATGAGTTTTACCAACGAAATTTTGATGGTTAATACATTCGACAACACCATGGGTTTTTTCGATGTTGCAACTGGAAAGCTATTGGACCAATTTCGAAGCTTCACTTTAGCAGCTTCAGTTTTAATCCCTTATGTGCCTAGTTTGATACCTCTTCGCTATCGCCCAATAAGAGAAAATTTTTATTTGGACGCCCTCTGTAGGTTATAATTAAGTTTTTCTTTTTATTTGCACATCCATATTGTTATCCAATCAGATCATTTTGTAATAAATATTCATTATATTTTCCATCTATCAAATAAGTTTCGGTTAGCACATCGATCTTCGAGTTCTAGCTCCTAGTCATGATTTAAAAACACCTTATTATTTGGTTTGACTTGGTGAAGTTCAAGTTCTAGCTCTTAGTCAAGAAATAAACGAAAGCATGTAAATAAAGTTCCGTTGAAGCATAGAGCTTTGGTGATGTTTGCTTACATCGAGGATCAGTTGAGGCTAACATGATGTTGGTCTCACATCTAGGATCGTTTCAGTAAGTGAATGCAATGAAGTAAAGACTTAGTAGAATATGATAAACTTGGAGTACAATAACTCAACTGTTCCATTTAAAAGTATATAAATTTCCTGACAGATTATATGTTAACTGGTAGAGTGAAAGATACAACAGCGACTATGCTTCAATCCTAATCTAGTTCTTTTTTTTCAATCCGTATCAAAGGACATCATGGACAGTTGCAATCTCGAAAATCAACTTCCCCCATTTTACCCAGCAGGAATTAGCTTGAAGTCATTTTAACCAAAGGGCACGCAGTACTATTAACTTCCATTTGGTGCCAAATAAAACAAATGATCTAACTTAAACAACCACCTGTGACACATATCATATACACCCATCGCAATGCCTATAGGCATCCACGCAACCATTACACGCGATACAACAAGCATCTGTTCAAGGAACAAAGTATAGATGGTCAAAACAATTTCAGCTACATAAGTAATTAGCGCTACCAAAATATTGACAATAACTTAAAAGGACAGAATCTTAAGTGACAGAACTTCAAGAAAATTGAACAGCAAAGATGCATGCTTGGAATATCGAGAATAAAGATAGGAAATTGTTATAATGAGAAGTGGCTTTATCAATTAGAATGATAATCAAACTGCAAGAAAAAATCCATTAGCAAACTGAAGATAGTGGTCAGAGGAATTTAAAATCTATTCCATTTTTCCTTCTTTATTTTTTCAGGATAGCACTGTATTTTCCTCAAATGAACTTTCTTTTCTCTTTTTTCTTCAGGGGTTGGCGCTTTTGGTGGAGGAGGGGTATATTTTCAAGAATATTAGAAACTTTATTAGCATCACTAGAAGTACACATTAATTCATTCTCTTAAGATTTAAGATATAGATTCATATGGTAAGTTTGTGATTCTTGTTCCCTTGTCAGACCAACCATTAGTGACAAACCTTTTAGTGTATAAAACTAATAATAACTTCAGGATGATCCTTCTGCCCAAAGCTTTATAAAACAAGCTTATGCGCACATTTTGCATCATCAACCTCAATTAAGCATCAGAGTCATACTGCCATACCTTATTTGTATCCTTGAAAGAATTGACACCAGGTAGTCTATCCTCATCAAGAACAAACACTTTCTTAAGGAGGATATCTCCATTTTGAACAATCCACAGCCCAATTTTGTTTTCCATTTTAGTAGATTGCAAGTCTGGAGCATCCTTCTTTACAATGAAACTGAGAAGAACACAATAACCAATTTTCATACAAAAATAAGATGTTCTGGATGGAGGGACGTACAGAATGTATATGTCAGTGAGAGAGAGAGAAGGAGGGAGGAGAGAAAGTGGGGCCTATGAGCAAGGTGACCTCCACTTCACACAACTGAGTATTATAATTATACTTCTAGAATCCATACTGGGTATAGGAACAAGTAACAACCAAATCATTCTACAAGAAGGTTAAAAGAAATCTAACTACCAACATTTATCCTAAACTAAACTCAAGCCTCAAGATGGTGAAAGCTAGAAAAGACTGAATTTTTATCACAAGACACATTCAGAATGGTCACAAGATATCCTTACAATAGGTGAAAGATGTGGTGAACTTGATTATCTAGATAGTATACTGTCAGTTACCCTTTTATTTGGTTCGTGGCTGTGTTTCTAGCAAAAATAACTAACACATCCGCAAAAATGTTGTTTCCTATCCACCGTTTTTGCCCTTCAAGGATCCATCCTCCTTCAACCTAACCATTAGAGATCACAAAAGCATGGGAAGGGGGCATGTTAAGAAGATTTTTACCCTAAAAGGAACAGAAATAGAAAACAGTATAGAAATTAATAACCGGAACTAAGTTTTAGATTCTAGACCTTTCTGGCAGTGGACCTCAAAGCACTTGCATCACTTCCATAGTCTGGCTCAGTTAGACCCTAACTCCCAAAAAATATACATTATAAATACTTATCTATCGCAGAAGAGATGTTAATGCTAAATCAACAACTAACCAAAAATCTTACCCAACAACCTATAGTGCTAAGTTCAGCCAGAGATGGTAAGTATTCTTTTTTTTTTTGGCATTTCTAACACGCAAAGTCCTATTCTTGAAAGGAAATTAGTGTATAAGAAGTTGTTTATTACTATTTAAGACGATCATATCTTAAATGACCAAAGCAATAAATAAATAAAAATGGTGCGAGCAGAAACTTTGGATGATAAGACAAATTTACCAATAGTGAGCATTACCAATGATGAATGCAACAAAATGAATGTAGAGCAGCTTGCATCAACTTTGGCAATTTCTGCTAGGGCAAGAGCACTTCCTGTTATTGATAGACCTGGACAACCATACCCCTGAAGTAAAAAGTAAATAAATGCCTCGTAGAAGTTGAGAATGCCAGAAAACAGAAAAGTATCATGCTCTATAAGAAACACCTTTATAGGGCCACCAAATATGTGCAAAGCACCAAGTTTTGGAATGACTTCAAATGGAACCTCTGCTTTCTCCCAGTACTGCAATCAAATCAAGATAGGGATAACTATTAAATGCTCAAACTTTTTCTTAGAAATTTGAGTTCATTGGAGAATTATGAGTATGTCTTTGTTTTTTATTAACTATATTTGCAACTAATATACCCATGAATCTGGAAATATTTAACACATCCAAGAAATACAGAGAACTGAGGAATACCTGTGTCATTATAGGAGAAATTTCTTTTTCCATGCACTCTCTCACTTTCAGTCTGATGGCTCTCTCTTCAGGAGTCAAGAGATCATTAAGCTAATAATAGTTCGAAGTTGTAATATTTAAATCCCAGTTAGTGAAATCCTTTCAAATTTTACCAAGATAATAGAACTGCTCTGCTCGAATATCAAACCACATCGTAACAAAGATAACTCAATCCTTAAGGAATGAGATCACACGCAAATTTTTCTTCCAAAAAAGCAGTCTCATCTAGCAACACTGAGCTTCTTTCTTCAAATAATAAAAGGTACTAATAAAACACAAATAGGTAGAGTAAAAAGCATGTAATAAAGTTGGACACAGGCGTTGCTTGAGGATATGCAATGGATACATCCAACGCTGGCAGATCAAAATAGGAGCTTTTCACCTCTTTATACATTTTCTCTGCATCCAGTTAAAAATGTAAGTCCTCAATCAAATAAGTCATTCAGGAGTCCGAAGCACCAAGTAGAACATGCTCAAAGTAGATGAAAAAACACAAACATAATTACTTAATCAACATCATACTAATTTATGTTTAAATTTCTTAAAAGATGAAATTTGACAGCTAATCTGCCAGATTCTACAAACAACTTAGATTTTTCACCATTCAAAGATTCTAAAGTGTAACCCAAAAGTATTTATATTAGTTTTATTTAAAAACTATATTCAACCAAAACAGTATCCCCAAAAGCTCTAACCTATCTTTTAAAAAAATCATATCTTTATGCCCTGCAATTTCATAATTATCCAAAAGAAAACCCCATTTCCAAAATCACACCTTGTCTAATAGAGAATAAGTAAATAAACACGGTTACCAAGTCCAATACTAACTATTCTATATATTTATAATTTAAATTATTCAATTAGTATTACTATACAAGCAAAGATCGTGAAAATTCATTATAGCGTAGAGCTAATTACGTCGTGATTTATTTGAATTTAAATCAGATATTGCTATAATTTTAATTTAAATCAGAGACATAGCAGCACCTCATTATTTGAACAGCAATTGTGTGACTTATATGGGAAAAAAATTACGCCCTAATTATATATAGTCATTCTAGGAAAGATTTATATGAAATGTTATATATATTTCAGAGAGATTCGTTCAACATAATACGAACAGTTCATAGTATATACTACAGGAAAAAGACTACCTTGATGTCATTACTTTCTTCAAAAAATGTTCAAAATAAAAAATCTAATAAAATTGACTTTATCAGTGAGATATCCGAAACAAAAATGCAATAGTGTTTAATAATTTGTGTTGTGCAATTACAGATAGTTCTTGATCTCGAAAAGATAGATAATCCAATTTCAATGGAGATGTTACTATAGGATGAAAAGGTATTTGTATCATCTTATTATCAATATAAATACATATGTTGACTACCCTCTTATGGATATAATATAGATATTGAATTTTTTAGAAGGAGATCGTATCCATGCAATTACGGGTAGATACATTATTCGCATGTTCAGAGGTAAAAATCATGATATGTTATCCGCATGTTTCAAGAAAATTTTAGTTTACTTTTCCTTTTTGACATCATAAAAAGGCAAATAGTAAACCAAGCAAAGGAAGAGACAAATATATTAACTCATTGCCACTGGGACAACACTAACATGGACAAACATAAAAGAGCAATTGGAGAGAAACAGTAGATATAGGGCAAGGAGGATTCAATATACATTAGGCAAAAACATTTAGAAAAATTACACAAAACAACATATTAAAACTAATCTGATTACTGCCAAGTTAATAAACTGAGAACATAAACGAGAAGGGGGGGGGGGTTAAGGAAACAGAGGAGAATAGAACGGTTAGAGTAGTAAGGCAGTGGGAGATAAAAGATGGAGAAGCTATGATTTAAGGTCCAGACAACTTTTGGAGAAGCAAGGACATTTGATCATTTGCAGTCTTATGTGCCTGAAGCAACTTGCGAGTTAATACCTTGACCTTTACCTTCAGAGCCTCATTTTCTTGACGAAGAGCAGCCACCAGACCAGGTCCCTTTGTGGGGGCATCTTTGAGTCGCACAATTTCATCCTCCTTCTGAGCTAGCAACCCTATTAACCTCTCAATCTAGACATTGAACTTTTCTTGAGAGGAAATGAGATCAGAGACTAGAGATTGCATCTTCACACCAGTAAGCTTGTTCAGGCTCTTCAAGTGTAATCAGAGCAATCATCTGCTTCTTCGTCCCAGCAATACCTTGCCCACAGGGTACCTTGAAGAAATCGAACACCTTATTCAGTTGGAACCCATAGGCCAGACCATGTTTTTATCTTTGACTGTCATCACCTTGTGCATATGCTCGATCATCAAGGCTAAGAGATTGATGGGTTGAATGGTACACAGAGCTTCCATAATGAAAATACCAGATGCTCACGCAATGGTGCGCTTCTCAATTCATGAAAGAAGGACTTTGTTCACAAACTCAAAAACCAGTTGATACTCTCCTTTCATTTGCTTCTTGATGAGTCTTTCACCACTAAAGTTCTCTAGCTTTCAAATTAATGACAAGAATTTCTATTTGCACACTCTTCCTCGAATGACTTGATCCCTTCTCTAGGCACTCCCAATATGTTCCCAAGATTCTGTTCATCCAACGTGAAGCTAACTTCATTCACTTTTGTCAGAAGCTCTTTTCTATCCTCAGTAAAACTGAGTTCATGATAAAATTCCCATACCTCTTTCTCATGTAACTCTGGAACAGGAGGAGTAAACAAGTGTCTTCGGGCCTGAAACACAACCATCTCCACTAAGTCAGACATTCCCTCCATATTGGGGATACAAAGAAGGTTCTGCTTGATGGTTGAACCTGGTAGGGATACTTGGTCCCTTGGATGGAGGGCCTCGACTTGTCTCAACATGCTTGGACCCTTTGACCCGTGGTTGTGCATGACTTTCTTCCTCAGCAATTGCTTTCTCTTGGATCCTTAAGAAACTTTTCTCTTAGAGGACTTCCTCACTGCCCTAGTTACTACACCCCTTCATTCTTTGTCAACAACAAGTTGAGGCAACACTTTTCCTCATTTAACCATCACTCCTATGGCAACATCGTCGTCTACATCCTTAGTAGTCTCATCATTGTCCTGATCAAGTATGACATCTGGTTTAATCTCCTCTGCCTCCTCAATCGTTTTTCTCTTCAATCTTCTCCTTTTGGTGGTTGTAATTTGATTCTGTTTTAGAGCTTCGTCCATCACCTTCTTGGCAGAAACCCTTGTTGTCGGTGCCTTGTAAATAATGGCTAGATTCACTATTTAGTCTCCGTCATTAACCAGTAACCTGTCTCCTGCAAGGTAAAAAGAAATTAAGCTAGCAAGAAAAAATAATGTTAAACCCACACAGTTGCTCTAGCCCTACGGTGGACGCCAAATTGTTTGTCCTGAAATCGATACAGTTGAATTTTTAGGGGGTTAAGAATATTAATTATGATTCAACCTTGTTTTAAATTCGATTAACTAGTAGTTTGGTTAGTCGTATGTAATAAAAACAAGTAAAGCATAGCATAAACTAGTAAGACAAGGTAAAGAGAAGCGGATCTGAGCGTTTTCGATGCTAACGTAGGTGAGCCCGAGAACAACTACTTTAGCTAAATCACAACAAAGTACAGTAAAATGCTTGGGGCCCAAGAAACTAGTGTATTGCCTATATACATGTTTCAAAGAGAATAAAGTCTGATCCCTTTACAAGAGAGGAGAGTCGACTATTTATAAGCTACAGAGCCTGGGCCTCAGCCAACAGAAAAATGCCATGGGAGTCGTAAAGTACTACACCCTATTGTCCTTGCTACACGTGTCCAGACCATTAGGAAGGTGCCAACTAATTTTCCGGTCTTGCTCAGATTCACACGAGCTCGTCCACGTACCTGAGCATTCTGACACTTTTGTCCCCTGCTTGTTTTTTATGCCACGTCATTGAAATGGAGTTTCCCCCGATCCTTGCCCTATTCGAGATGATAATTCCCCCATTGCTATCTCGGGGATAACCGTTTCCTAAAGTCCCTAGCCCTCGTGGTCTCGGTAGTCCGTAGCTTGTTCGGGATCCGTTGATGATGCCACATGTCTGTCATCTAATTCCACCTCATTCATAGACATTGTGTTATAACTTTAAAACAAAATTTTTATCCTAAAAATAGGTATAATTAAATTTGTAGTGAGACTATATAAGGATACGTGACTGACTTATTATGTGGACTAAGAAAAAATGACAATAAATAAAGAAATTGTAGGATGGCCCGAACTCCGGATACTATCCTTGATGAACAAATGTATCATTTGCTAATCAGCATAATCAATAATTTAATTAGTAAGAAAATACTTAACACAATGTTTAGAGATCAAAATAAGAGTGATTGTATATATTCTCTTGTCTGTTTTTTCCGATCCCTTTCATGGTACAAAATCAAATTTAATATCTATGGTGATTAAATAAAATGAGATCATGAATGTTTTTTTTAATCATGAAATTATTAAAGAAAAAGTGAAATATCATTTTAAGGCTAAAAAGAAAAAGAAAAAAAAGATCCAACACCTGCCGCAAGTAAAAGTTAGAGAACTGTAGTTTTTATTTATTTCTTGTATTATACGTGCAAAGTAAATGTAAATACATTCTGTACAAGTATATTTTTATTGGTTTCTTTAACTTCATGTCTGATATTTATTTTTTCAAGTTAACATTTGAACATTTTTTTTCTTCTCTAAAAGGCACATAGATGGAGCAAGTATATATGTGAGCTTAGAAGTTGGGACAGAGAATAATAAAGAGTACTTGTATAAATAAAAATTTTGAAATTGTTGATATACATGTATAAACAAAAAATTAATGCGGGGGAAGGGGGGATACGTGAGGCGGGACAGGTTGGAAAACATCAAATTATGCTACGTCGATGCAGGTTAAAGCCTTTACGAATTTATGCGCCCTCTCCATTGCCATCTCTATCCACCCTCAACTTTAAATAATAAGCATTAACCCCCTCTCTTCTTATCCTATGCAATAGCTATTTTATCCTTGACATTTTAAATCATCCGTCTATGTAATATTTCGTCCGTTTCAATTTATATGACATTCTTTACTTCTTTTTAGTTCGTTCAAAAAAGAATGACATCTTTTTATATTTAATACTTCTTTCATCCCAATTTATTTGACAATATTTGACTTGTGATAAAGAGTAATAAGAAAACAAAGAGTACTTTTGAAAGTTGCGGTTTACAACCACTTCTTAACCATTTGTGTGGCTATGAGTCATTGAAAAATTTTAAAGTTAAATTAATTTCAATTATGGGAAAGCGACGCTCTTTTTCGGAATGGAAATGTACCACATAAATTGAAATAGAGGGAGTAATTATTTACTTTTAAACTTTTCATTATACATTATAATGAAATTTTTTATAGCTACAAGAATTTTTATGATTTATTTTAAGCTAAAAATAAATCAATGAAGATCATTCCCTTTTGAAATAGACTGAGTAGCCTAGAGACATGTATATATTATCCTGCATGTTATTTGCATGAAAGAAGAGAGCTGAGCTATTAATAATAGCTACTGCCATATAAATATTCATAGTTATATAGGGACTGTTAGGTAATTTAAGGTATATTATATTTGGCTTCTATTCTGTACATAGACAATTTTGAACATCATCAGATGCCACGTCGTCTGTCTGAACTTTGCTTTTTTTTTTTTTTTACTGGAAATAAGGCAAACACTATGTACCCCTAAAGTTGGAAATTTTGTTCTAGTGTGCATGATTAGTAACTTCCTTCTGACATCTTAATTTCTATAATAATTAAATTTATAGTCAATAGTCAACAACTCTCTTGTACATAATGTCTTTAACTGAAAGGTAATATCCATCACTTGATTACTTTTATATGAAAAACATATGCTCCTCTTTAGACAATAACATTTTTTTTAAAGATTTATTTATAGTTCTTTTTTGAATAATCTGAATGTGTAAAATATTATTTATATTAATAATATTTAAAATTTAATTGTGATTATTATATGTGAAATTCAAATTCTCATCAATGTTGGCCAATAAGTAAATATGGTTACTGTTAATGCTTAATTTCAATTATTTGAAGTTCCATCAAAATACCTAAAAAATAATTGTGCATAAGTATATTGAGACATTGTTGATGTCCAATTTTGACCTCACTATGCCCCGTATATGCTGCTTACATATGTATATATATATATATATATATATATATATATATATATATATATTATTTACCTTTTTACGCAAATATTTGACTTGTATTTATATTTATAAATAATTAATTACCATAATATTGCGAAATTATTTTAAATTACATACATATATATGTTGCGCTAATTTCAATTTATTAATTTTTCGATATTAAATAATAATGTATAATATATTTCGTATTAATATATGCCCTTATTTTGAAGTATACATTTTATTAATCTTTATAAACTATTTACATAATTTTATTAAATTTTATAAATTTATTTGCGTAATAATATTACTTAATTTATAAATTCTTTATGTTAATAATATAATTTTTATAATATTTGATAACTTAATTTTGTTTCCTAATCATAAAATTATTTATAGATAATTTAATTTAATTATATAATATTTACGTAAGTCTACTCAAATTTAGGATTTATCTATATTAATAATAATGTTTATGTGATTTTCCTATAATTTAAATTACTTTATTATCTATTTATTAAATTATTTACAAGTGTAGTATATTTATTAATTTAATAGCAGCTAAAATTCAATTTCTCCAATTTATTTAAAATCTAACAACTTCCTAATCAATTTATGCCAATTCTAGCCCATTTTTACTAATTGGGCCACATTTTTTCCAATTCAATTCCAATTAAATCTATCCACCTACTCAATCCGAGACCCGCATCCACGACCCATAACCCGACCTGAAACTTAACATCTAATCCTATCCGTTCATCTAAATTTAATCTAACGGCTGAGAATAAAACCTACATAATTTTCATTAACATTCCCTCCTCCCCCAAAACCCAAATTAACCTTTTCATTTTTTTCCTCTCCCATTCCCACAAAACCTAGCCGCCGCCCTCCTTCCTCTCTTCTCTCCCTCGTCTTCTCCGACCAGGTCCGAACCGGAAAACCACGTCGCACACCACCACTCGACAGCACCCCTCTTTCCCTCTCTTCTTTTTCACACACCCACAACCCGAAACCAGCCGCATCTTCCCCTCTCACCATTATTTCCGGCCACCGTGGCCGGAGAACAACGCCGCAGCCCTCTCCCCTTACCTCCTTTTTTCGTCGCCGCATCACTCTTCTCTCCCTCGTCCTCTCCGGCAAACTCCCATACTCCAAAACCACCGACCACCGCCGGAAAACTCCCAAACTGCCGCACCCTCATACTCTCTCCTTCCTCGTTTTTTTCGGTGACATCAGACCACCAACCGCATTTTTCCTTCTCTCCCCGTCGATATCCTTTCTCTGGCGAAATCAAACCCCGGTCGAAACCACCCGAAAACCCCCGTCACCGTTTCCATCGACTCAGGCCATTGTTGGCCGGAAAACCTCCAGCCCCTCACGCCTCCAGCCAATAACTCTCGTCGCCTCCAGCCAATAACTCTCGTCGCCTCCTCTCTCACTTTTCACCGGAAAACATCCAGACCCTGCTACATCAAACCAACCCAGATCCCAAAACCCAAAACCAACAGCTGCGTGACCCAAACATGTTGCCGAACACAATCCTCGCCCCATGTCTATTTGCTTGCATGATTTTAATTCTAGATCTGAAATCTGTGAATATCAGATGCTTTGTTGTCGATTTTTACTTTACTTTCAAATCGTCATCTATTCATACCCCTATATTCCCACATGTTCGTTGTATTGCATTACCTCTAAGTTACTATCTACTCAAGCATCTATACTAACTTTTTCTCTATCGTTATAGACTTTGTAGTTTTTAACATTTGCTCACATTGTTTTGTCTTCATATGTTATTTGTTATGGTGTTGTTGTATAATTCATGGAGACTGTTTTTTTTTTGTCAAAACCATAGCGTAATAAACCACAATAACTTGCATCATCTGGTTATTGGATCATTTGGAAATTGTGAGACGAAGTTAATTGAAATAGCTGTTATTAGATTATTTATTTACGGTAAATTCATCTTACTTTGACATATTGGAATTCTTAGAGCTATATGGCATTTCAGTATATTTGGTCACATTTTTGGTTTAAATTTGACAGCTCTTTGTGATAATTATGGTAATCTTAGCACCTAATACACATATTTGGATGTTTTATTTGATTCTGTCATTGTGAGCCGAAAGAAAGACTCTTGATTTATACCCCTTTTTGTAATAATTAGACCATTAATTTTAAAGTTTAAATCAATTAGAATCTCTAATAATTTTAAGTCCTCCATTAATGATTCTATATAGATAATTATGGTAATGCGTTATTTACTCAAATGTTTATTTATTTATTTGTATATTGAGTGACAGTTTGTTAATTGGTTTTACCTTATGATTTGATTAATTCCATTAATTTCTTTCTTTCCTTAACATGATGGATTTTTTCTGCGATTTACTATTGTACTGTAAATCATGGTATTTGTGCCTAATTGATTGAGTTACTCCGTAAGAAGGGTTTGTGTTAATCCAATTATTTATTTATTTATTATTATTTTTCTTTCTCTCTAATTTAAATACTGTTATCTGTTAAAATAATTTTGGTAAGACTGTCTGTTCTTTGCGTTTAGTTGATTTTCCTTCCTTTTCAATATGTGATCAGTTTTGATAAAGAGATTTTTTTTTCCTTTGATTTAATTTCATTATATCAATTAATTTATTTGCATATGATAAAGTAATTATTTGAAATTAGCTTCCTAATAATCCTTTTCCCTTAGAAAACTTCTCGGACTTATGCCATATAAGCAGCCCTCCGTGTCTCTTTAAAGGACATTGGACAGTGACAAAAAAAATTATTTTACTTTACCGCTTCATCCGTTCTAAGTTTCGATTCTTCTTCCCTCCTCAATACAAGCACTGCTCGGGATCCACGAGATTCTTGTGACGTATTGAGGTTTGGGCCCCAAATTATTGGAAAAGCTTTTTTCTGAAATTGCTGATTCGGGTCTCGGGTCTCGAGTCTAGAATCTCGGGTCTCAAGTTGAGTGATGAGAAAAATAGTTTTGATAAATATTTTTCTTACTGTCATTTTTCTTAAATTAGAAAAATAAATTCATAAAAAAATATTTTTCATAATATTTAACTCAATTGAATCATAGGAAAATTAAAAAATATTTTAAAAAAATGTTTTCCTAATTTATACCAAACACATCCTTAATAAATTAAAGTTACTGTCTCATATACTAAATGTACCGATTGAAACAAATATATGTGTGCCTTCTCTGAAAAACCAGCTGTCCCCCAAGCCGTTCAGTTTTGAGAAATATTACTGTCATTTTTTTTTAAATTAGAAAAAATAAATTCATAAAAAAAATATTTTTCATAATATTTAACTCAATTGAATCATAGGAAAATTGAAAAATATTTTTAAAAAATGTTTTCCTAATTTATACCAAACATATCCTTAATAAATTAAAGTTACTGTCTCACATACTAAATATACCGCTAGAAACAAATATATGTATACCATATATGTACGCCTTCTCTGAAAAGCCAGCTGTCCCCTAAGTCGTTACCCAGTGTAGCCATTAGCCTATTCATCATTTCTTTAAATTCAATATTCATCTTCTTCTTCACTGAATTCATCATTCTTGTTCCTCAACTATGGCTAACCAAGATTTGACAACAATGGTTAACGAGTTGTACAACCACGTTGGAGGAGTGCCATACAATAATTATTGTGTTGTAATGGGCATGCTAGAGACTATCAAAGCAAAATGTATCGTAATAAAATTAATTTTTTTCAATTTACTAATTTCTTTTCATTATTTTATTGGTGTTTTTGCAAATGGTGGTTTAAATCCAATACCTCAAATTTTATCGATCAGTAATAATAATGTCAGTAATTTGAACGTATTATATAGCCTTAATTTCTTTATGAACCCCTAATTTTATCAATTCCAATAAATTAATCAAATTTTAAATTTGATTCAGATAGGAATCCAAAAAGGTGGTAGGCTGCTCCGCCACCTGTGGTGAATCTTGACGTTCTCAGTGAGCAATTATGTGATGATTGGAGACCATTTGATGGATCAACATTTGATTTTGTTTCACCTGCTCAAGTTTTTATGAATATAAAAGTATCCGAATATATGATTAGTATTTGTAGGATACAAATCGCTAAGGACGACATGGACCGTTTTACGGCGGGAAGTCCTACCCATTCATTTGTTCATTCTGTTAATTGGAGGGGTAGATCGCTTTCTGTGACTTTGCGTTCGTCCAGACTACCCGGGCCTCCCATCCCAAGTCTGCTGTCTTCTCATGGGGAGTCTGCCTTGGGTTACTTGTATTGGCCGGGTTTAAGCAAATACTTTCTCAAAGACGAATTTATCGTTGTGCGATATCAGTGGGCAAGGTCTAGGAACAACGGAAGATTCTTACTCGTGCTCACAATAGAGGAAGGTATGAAATTCTTACCTTTTTGTTGATCCCGATTGTCAAAACTCAATGTGACGGATATTACTACTGTTTCAATTTTTTTTATGTGATTCACCAAGAAAAATGAAATATTCTTTTTTTTTTCTAGTAATAAGATACAAGTGTGAACACATTGAATTCTAGGTGGTCTTTTTTATGTTTTGGGGGAATTCATATGAAGTATGCCGATGTCCTCCCCTACTAACACAATTTCACTAGGCAGTACTCTTAGTAACCTAGGTAAATGGAACCATAGATTACATTAGAGCACAAAAAGTTTAGCTCTTATATAGTTGAAACCGCCTATTATGGATAATTAGCAAACCAATTCTGGTTTGCTTCTTCTGAATTTATGTACATGTCAAATTTTGCCATTGTATTTTAGGAGCTGTATGTCTGGTTAGTATGATTATATTGTCCTTTCAAATGTACACAAATCATTTAACCTTTACATTTCCCGCCTTGGTGGGGATTTCAATTATGCAAAAATGCTAGATTATTTTTTTTTTCATTATTCCATTCACTGCACTTTTTTAAGGGGAGTATTTATTGGAAACATGTTTTGTTTATATCCTACCTTTCTCCCACTTACCTCGTTTATGGGAATGCTCTGATCCAATATATTGTTATTGTTATAAATCTAATCTATTGCTGCTATTTCTGCACAGATCCATCGCCACTAGAACCACCAAGACCTCGGCCCCGACGACCACGAACCAGACCCACGGCAGCTGAGCCTTCACAAGCTAGAGGTGAGACGTCGGCAGCCGGGGCATCACGAGCCAGAGGTGAGACGTCCGCAGCCGGGGCATCACGAGCCAGACATGTGACGTCTGAGAGTCAACCCACGTCTTCAAGAGTCCTGAGATCCGCGACTCAAATCTCTGGAGATCAATCCTGACGTTTGTCTAATATTGCTTTATTACATGTTTTAAGTCTTGAAAAGTCCTAGTCACAGTCCTTGTCCTTTGTCTTTGCATTTAATTAGTTTTATATTAAATTATTGCAAACTTTGTTGGGGATCCATTGATGATATCACATGTCTGTCGTCTAATTCCACCCCATACATAGACATTGTGTTATAACTTTAAAACAAAATTTTTAATAGTCTCGACGGATCACTAGAACTTGTGGATAATTTTCACAAATACATTTTTATTTCAAAATAATTCTATTGAATTCCAAATTTGATATCAAATCTTTTAATACCAATTCCGACATGCAATTCCCAATCATTAAATTAAACTCAGACCTTCAAAATAAATAGACACAAATTTTCTTCTTCAACAAATTGGATCCAATTATGATGTTTTTTTAGTTTTTAAATTTTTAATTATGTGTTCATAATTAATTGCAAGAACAAGAAGGAAAATGAGCATGCAGAAGAAGAAAGAAGAAGGATAACTAAAAGGAGAAATTTTAATGGATATATAGCGTCGAGGCTATACAAATATTTTACGACATGAAGATTAAACATCAGGTTTTACTAAAGACAAAAGATGAAATTTTCAGGAAATTGATAATGTATGAATTCATTTTTTGAATGTTTAATTTTATATAGTATAGATTAGTACACAATGCATAATTTAATATAAGTACTATATTTACTTTTTAAGCGTATAAAAAGATTGTATTTTAATATTTTTAATTCATGTATTACTAAAATTGAAATTTATTAATTCTATAGATTCTTAAATTTGAAAAGACTTTCATGCTTATTTATTTATTTAATTAGAAAAAAGTACGGAAGAAGTCCTAGTCATTTGCTTTGAAGAGATTGATATCTTCTTTTTTACCTGAAATTTTAAGTATTTAGTTACGAAAACCTAATATATATAGGATTACTGGTAGTTTTATTTATATATTTATGGTCGATCTAGATCACTACAAAAATTATTTACTTGCAAATATAAATAAAATTTTCGTTGAAATTCCTACAAAGAGATCAGATCACTTTGGTTTGCAAGGTTGGATGATTCTTACGAACATTAATTTGAAAATGTTTGCATTTCTACTGTTCAAATTTAACGATCTATATTGATTGCAATTTTTTCTTTCTTTGATGTATTTCTTATAACATTTTTTAACAAAATATATTTATGCAAGATATAATTGGATTGTTTTTCTGTTTCTACCTCCGATTTATTATTTATTATATATAAATGTAATTCTAATAAAATAACACTAAGTCGTCAGACAATCATTATGATTAATGATTTACTTAATAGATGTGTCAAATTCTTGAACCACACTTAAAAAGGGTCAGATGCAGTAAGTATTTATTCTGTTCTTCATTATTGATTGATGCAGTGCGATTTTACAATTCATTCATGATTTAATTTTTTTTTTTTTTAATTATTTACAAATTTTGACATGCTGCTTCTCGATTGACAGGACTCGCAAAATTAAAGAAAGAATGAAAATCTCCAAGAGAAAGAAGAGGAAAGAAGAGAAAATTAAGGAGCAACAACATATGATAACTTGTAGTATACCCAATGAAATGGTAATTGAGATATTAGGAAGAGTAGGTTGCCAAGATTTGGTAGAAAATTTAAAGTTGGTATGCAGGAAATGGTATTCTATTATCTCTAATGGGAGCTTTGCCTACTCACACTACTTTGAACACATAGTTAGAAAATCGTCATCATTCTCTCAACTTAAGACTCTTGTTATCTCCACAGCTGATGGAAAATCAGTCACTATTTCTTCCGTAGGATGGCATAATAATAATAATAGTCTCAAAGACCATCCATTCATAAACATGAGAAGTAATCCTCCTAAAGACTTATTGACGATCGAATATGTGTTGGGGACACGTATCGATCAAATGTCCTTTCAAAAGACAAATTGTGTGAATGGTTTTGTGTGTTTCTGGAGTACACATCATGCTCATTTTCACATATGTAATCCGATGACCATGGAATATGTCACACTTCCGCTAAATCCATACTGGTCTTCATTAAGAAGAGATAATTACACGACTATAGCAGGACTTGGATTTTGCCCAATTTCATACCAGTACAAAGTGGTAGTATTTCAACAAAAATATGGAGTTGATGTTCCAGAATCAGAGACCATTAAAGGTTCCATCTCAACTATTAACGGAAATGACCAATCATGGAGGCCTTTAAAATGGGATTATCACTCACTTGTACCTGCAGATTCTAGGTCAGCGGCATGTGTAGATGGGGTTTTATATTGGTGTGCTACAAAGAATCATCATTACGATCCATGTGATCGTTCTAAATTCGAAAGTGAAACAACAAAACTTGTTGCTTTCGACGTAGCCAAGGAAGTATCTTATCTGATTGAGGTACCAATAGAAAGCCTTGAAGAGAATGTAAGTATAGAGGAAAAGGGAGGAAAGATTTGTTTGATGACAAAAGAAATGTGTCTCGAGTCCACTCATATCTTGTTCAAGGGATATATTGCTCATGATGATCTAGAAAGCTTAAATTCATGGACACTAGAGTTTAGTGTGACAATTTATGATATATACGACATACATTCTGTGGTCCACATGAGTTTTACCAACGAAATTTTGATGGTTAATACATTCGACAACACCATGGGTTTTTTCGATGTTGCAACTGGAAAGCTATTGGACCAATTTCGAAGCTTCACTTTAGCAGCTTCAGTTTTAATCCCTTATGTGCCTAGTTTGATACCTCTTCGCTATCGCCCAATAAGAGAAAATTTTTATTTGGACGCCCTCTGTAGGTTATAATTAAGTTTTTCTTTTTATTTGCACATCCATATTGTTATCCAATCAAATCATTTTGAAATAAATATTCATTATATTTTCCATCTATCAAATAAGTTTCGGTTAGCACATCGATCTTCGAGTTCTAGCTCCTAGTCATGATTTAAAAACACCTTATTATTTGGTTTGACTTGGTGAAGTTCAAGTTCTAGCTCTTAGTCAAGAAATAAACGAAAGCATGTAAATAAAGTTCCGTTGAAGCATAGCGCTTTGGTGATGTTTGCTTACATCGAGGATCAGTTGAGGCTAACATGATGTTGGTCTCACATCTAGGATCGTTTCAGTAAGTGAATGCAATGAAGTAAAGACTTAGTAGAATATGATAAACTTGGAGTACAATAACTCAACTGTTCCATTTAAAAGTATATAAATTTCCTGACAGATTATATGTTAACTGGTAGAGTGAAAGATACAACAGTGACTATGCTTCAATCCTAATCTAGTTCTTTTTTTTCAATCCGTATCAAAGGACATCGTGGACAGTTGCAATCTCGAAAATCAACTTCCCCCATTTTACCCAGCAGGAATTAGCTTGAAGTCATTCTAACCAAAGGGCACGCAGTACTATTAACTTCCATTAGGTGGCAAATAAAACAAATGATCTAACTTAAACAACCACCTGTGACACATATCATATACACCCATCGCAATGCCTATAGGCATCCACGCAACCATTACACGCGATACAACAAGCATCTGTTCAAGGAACAAAGTATAGATGGTCAAAACAATTTCAGCTACATAAGTAATTAGCGCTACCAAAATATTGACAATAACTTAAAAGGACAGAATCTTAAGTGACAGAACTTCAAGAAAATTGAACAGCAAAGATGCATGCTTGGAATATCGAGAATAAAGATAGGAAATTGTTATAATGAGAAGTGGCTTTATCAATTAGAATGATAATCAAACTGCAAGAAAAAATCCATTAGCAAACTGAAGATAGTGGTCAGAGGAATTTAAAATCTATTCCATTTTTCCTTCTTTATTTTTTCAGGATAGCACTGTATTTTCCTCAAATGAATTTTCTTTTCTCTTTTTTCTTCAGGGGTTGGCGCTTTTGGTGGAGGAGGGGTATATTTTCAAGAATATTAGAAACTTTATTAGCATCACTAGAAGTACACATTAATTCATTCTCTTAAGATTTAAGATATAGATTCATATGGTAAGTTTGTGATTCTTGTTCCCTTGTCAGACCAACCATTAGTGACAAACCTTTTAGTGTATAAAACTAATAATAACTTCAGGATGATCCTTCTGCCCAAAGCTTTATAAAACAAGCTTATGCGCACATTTTGCATCATCAACCTCAATTAAGCATCAGAGTCACACTGCCATACCTTATTTGTATCCTTGAAAGAATTGACACCAGGTAGTCTATCCTCATCAAGAACAAACACTTTCTTAAGGAGGATATCTCCATTTTGAACAATCCACAGCCCAATTTTGTTTTCCATTTTAGTAGATTGCAAGTCTGGAGCATCCTTCTTTACAATGAAACTGAGAAGAACACAATAACCAATTTTCATACAAAAATAAGATGTTCTGGATGGAGGGACGTACAGAATGTATATGTCAGTGAGAGAGAGAGAAGGAGGGAGGAGAGAAAGTGGGGCCTATGAGCAAGGTGACCTCCACTTCACACAACTGAGTATTATAATTATACTTCTAGAATCCATACTGGGTATAGGAACAAGTAACAACCAAATCATTCTACAAGAAGGTTAAAAGAAATCTAACTACCAACATTTATCCTAAACTAAACTCAAGCCTCAAGATGGTGAAAGCTAGAAAAGACTGAATTTTTATCACAAGACACATTCAGAATGGTCACAAGATATCCTTACAATAGGTGAAAGATGTGGTGAACTTGATTATCTAGATAGTATACTGTCAGTTACCCATTTATTTGGTTCGTGGCTGTGTTTCTAGCAAAAATAACTAACACATCCGCAAAAATGTTGTTTCCTATCCACCGTTTTTACCCTTCAAGGATCCATCCTCCTTCAACCTAACCATTAGAAATCACAAAAGCAAGGGAAGGGGGCATGTTAAGAAGATTTTTACCCTAAAAGGAACAGAAATAGAAAACAGTATAGAAATTAATAACCGGAACTAAGTTTTAGATTCTAGACCTTTCTGGCAGTGGACCTCAAAGCACTTGCATCACTTCCATAGTCTGGCTCAGTTAGACCCTAACTCCCAAAAAATATAGATTATAAATACTTATCTATCGCAGAAGAGATGTTAATGCTAAATCAACAACTAACCAAAAATCTTACCCAACAACCTATAGTGCTAAGTTCAGCCAGAGATGGTAAGTATTCTTTTTTTTTTGGCATTTCTAACCCGCAAAGTCCTATTCTTGAAAGGAAATTAGTGTATAAGAAGTTGTTTATTACTATTTCAGACGATCATATCTTAAATGCCCAAAGCAATAAATAAATAAAAATGGTGCGAGAAGAAACTTTGGATGATAAGACAAATTTACCAATAGTGAGCATTACCAATGATGAATGCAACAAAATGAATGTAGAGCAGCTTGCATCAACTTTGGCAATTTCTGCTAGGGCAAGAGCACTTCCTGTTATTGATAGACCTGGACAACCATACCCCTGAAGTAAAAAGTAAATAAATGCCTCGTAGAAGTTGAGAATGCCAGAAAACAGAAAAGTATCATGCTCTATAAGAAACACCTTTATAGGGCCACCAAATATGTGCAAAGCACCAAGTTTTGGAATGACTTCAAATGGAACCTCTGCTTTCTCCCAGTACTGCAATCAAATCAAGATAGGGATAACTATTAAATGCTCAAACTTTTTCTTAGAAATTTGAGTTCATTGGAGAATTATGAGTATGTCTTTGTTTTTTATTAACTATATTTGCAACTAATATACCCATGAATCTGGAAATATTTAACACATCCAAGAAATACAGAGAACTGAGGAATACCTGTGTCATTATAGGAGAAATTTCTTTTTCCATGCACTCTCTCACTTTCAGTCTGATGGCTCTCTCTTCAGGAGTCAAGAGATCATTAAGCTAATAATAGTTCGAAGCTGTAATATTTAAATCCCAGTTAGTGAAATCCTTTCAAATTTTACCAAGATAATAGAACTGCTCTGCTCGAATATCAAACCACATCGTAACAAAGATAACTCAATCCTTAAGGAATGAGATCACACACAAATTTTTCTTCCAAAAAAGCAGTCTCATCTAGCAACACTGAGCTTCTTTCTTCAAATAATAAAAGGTACTAATAAAACACAAATAGGTAGAGTAAAAAGCATGTAATAAAGTTGGACACAGGCGTTGCTTGAGGAAATGCAATGGATACATCCAACGCTGGCAGATCAAAATAGGAGCTTTTCACCTCTTTATATATTTTCTCTGCATCCAGTTAAAAATGTAAGTCCTCAATCAAATAAGTCATTCAGGAGTCCGAAGCACCAAGTAGAACATGCTCAAAGTAGATGAGAAAACACAAACATAATTACTTAATCAACATCATACTAATTTATGTTTAAATTTCTTAAAAGATGAAATTTGACAGCTAATCTGCCAGATTCTACAAACAACTTAGATTTTTCACCATTCAAAGATTCTAAAGTGTAACCCAAAAGTATTTATATTAGTTTTATTTAAAAACTATATTCAACCAAAACAGTATCCCCAAAAGCTCTAACCTATCTTTTAAAAAAATCATATCTTTATGCCCTGCAATTTCATAATTATCCAAAAGAAAACCCCATTTCCAAAATCACACCTTGTCTAAAATAGAATAAGTAAATAAACACGGTTACCAAGTCCAATACTAACTAAGGTTTTTCATTTCTCTCGATTTTTCATTATCTCAGAGACTAACAATTATCCTTGCATTAAGAATTTACTATTCCGTATTATTTCTCTGAAAGGAAAAGGAAAAAGAACCGACCTTGAGTTTTAGTTGATGGAACTTTGATGAATACAAAGCAAGGATTCTGTCGAGTCTTGAGCTGAGAGAATAAGCTTGGGTTTTTACAGAAATGGACAAAGTGATGACGAAGACGGGAAGGAAAAAAAATCAAAGCTAAATTGGCACAGAAATCAAGCGGGTTTAAGATAATTGATTGATTGATATTGTAAATGGAAAAGGATAAAAAATTTCCTAATTTATAAGGTAGACTTATAAATATACATCTTTCGTCTTTAATTTAAAAATATTTTAAATTTTTATTTTTAACTTAAGAATATTCTCTCTTTTTATTTTTTGGTCTAAACATATTGTCAAACTTGAAGATTTAATATTTAATTATTTAAAATTTTATTTTAAAAGTTAATAAAATTAATATAATTTACACATATAATTAATAATTTAAAATACAACGTAAAGTCAGAAATTAAAAGAAAATATTATAATGAGTACATTTCTAGATCACTTAATTAAAAATTGAGAGATTATTTTTTAAAAAATTTTAAATATTGATTTTATCAACTTTAATAAATACCAAATATGCTTGCCCACAAAATAAAAATGCATGATTGAATAATAAATTATTAATACATTAAACATTCATATTTTAATATGCAAAACAACCTTTGAATTTTATATTTTTGATTTTATGAGTAAACTATATCGATTTTATTAATTTCTAAAATAAAAAATATAGAAAATAAATTTGAATATCTAAATATTAAAATTTTCAAGGTTGAGGATATTTAAAATTTTAAAAAAAATTATTTTCTAAATTGGAGAGAGATTAAGAGATTTTTTCTTTATTTACTAATAAATACAACAAAAATAACTAATTAATTAAAATATATCAAGATATTGTAATTATTTAAAACTATGATCATAATTTTACGTAATTTTTCCTATATGTAATTAGGTATGCTATTTTAAAACAAGAAGAAAATGAAATCCATTATGACATTTTAAAGTGTTAATAAAAAGGAGGAGTTCATTTTTGATTGGTCAAAAAAAAAATTTGGAGGTATTTGCTAACGACATCCATTGGAGTGTGGTGATTGGATGATTCGTTTTAGAGAGATTTCAAGTAGTACGTGAAAGACAGGTGGAATATATTGACTGATAGATGATTTTTTTTTTTCTTTCGGTCTTTTTAAGCCGCCATCATGACTGACGAATGATTATAACGAGGATTATTATTTTTTTTGTTTTATCATTTCTATTTTCGTTTTTAATTGCATTTTATCTCATTGTATCATATTTTGTTCTGTGAAATTAAAAGATTATCATAAATAAATAATATATCACGACTAACAATTTAAAGAATAAACTTACCATACTCTATTTTTTAAAAAGAAAAACAGTACGAACAAAATTATTATTAAAAGAAAAAGAAAAGAATTAAAATAGGGTAAACTTGATTTTTAAGAATAATAATAATAATAATATAGAAGAGCAAGATAGGAAGAAAAATAAAATAATGACGTCATTATACCAAATCAATGGTTAGATGAAATAATACTTTACATTAAAATTGACACGGTTGAGTAAAAAAAGCAAAGCTTTGATACATTGCATTCATGTTTAAATGAAAATTGTATACAAATTCTTGTAATTGATTTAATTTGAAAGTACTTTTATGTAGAATTGCAAATGAAGTCAATCAAACTTGATCATAAATGGATAGCTGGCCACTTTGTAAAATCTTTCATTGTGGTCTCATGGCCGGAAAGAGGATAACTTCCTGAGAAAAAAATTGCAAAGTAAGTAAACATTGATAGCATCTGTTTACATTTTAAAAGCTTCAAGAATTAAGAGTTTTACTAAACCTTGACATTTTGTGAATCTGTAAGCAACATTGTAAGTCTATCAATCCCCATGCCTAAGCCACCAGTAGGGGGCAATCCATACTCCAAAGCAGTAATGAAGGATTCATCCAAAACCATTGCCTCGTCGTCTCCTAATTGTCGGTCCTGATGTAATGAAACAGCAGGAAAATGAAGGAACCTCTTTTGATGGAATTTGAAGATCTTGAAATAAAATAACAGTAGATCATATGCACAGTGGGAACTTAGTATTCATATGTTTTGCTACTTCGTGTCCTTCAATTTGGAATTTTTACACAAAGATACCTTTAATTGTTCAGCAAAACGTTCTCTCTGTGCTGCAGGATCATTTAGTTCAGTATAGGCATCACATAGCTGGAGAAAGTTGAGACAGGATGAGCTGATAGGGTAACTTAAAGTAGTACTAAATTCAAGTTCAAGATTGAAATGTAGAACGTCGTTTGCATCAACATACACACACAAAAAACATATTACCTCTCGCCTGTTAACAAATAAGTTGAAACGCTCAGTCAAACCAGGCTCTGATCTGTGCGATTTTGCCAGTGGGCTCATGATCTCAGGATGGTTGATAATAAAAGTGGGATTTATGCAGTTTACTTCAACAAAATGACCAACTAGCTGGGAAACAATCACACAGGTATTAGAACGTCGATAAGATACTAAATTCTGAAAAATATAACATCAGTTGAGTTGCCATTCAAGTCGGAAAACAAAATTTAGTAACGACAACAGTATGCTATGGCAAGGCAGGAAATGACCTTATCGAGCAATCGTGTTGTGGTATGAGGTGGAGGACATTTGACATCAAACTCTTCACATACATCTAGCAAGTATTTATTAGCAGCTTCACTGGAAAGATCTCTAGGTATACTGATGTTAGCCACTTCCTCCAACTCCGACAGCATATCAATCTTTCTGCAGTTAACAAACAAGAGAAACTCCGAACATTAAGAAAATGCTAGTCTGGAAGGTGAAGTTTTACATCATTAGTCACATATTTATATACCTGAATGGAGGAGTGAAATCAATTTCTATCGGAACATTATCCAAGCCATTAACATGGTACCTTATTTTATAGCTTCCAGTAAGTTCCTTCACCATACCTAAGAGCAACATGCAGAAATCAGATCACCTGTCACTTAAATTATATCAACAGATTGAAGACGAAAAGCAATCACGATAACTATATGAGAAGCTTGCCTGATAGTAGCTGCTCAGTTAAATCCATCAAGTCATTGTAATCAGCATAAGCCATATAAAATTCACACATTGTGAATTCTGGAGAATGAGTTAAATCCATTCCCTCATTCCTGAATTGCTTCCCGATCTCATAAACACGATCAAATCCACCAACAACCAACTTCTTAAGATAAAGCTCGGGGGAAACACGCATGAATAGTTTGGTGTCCAACTCGTTATGGTGAGTAACAAATGGTCGGGTTGCAGCTCCTCCAGCAGTCAAATTCATGGCAGGAGTCTCCACCTAATACAAACTAGAAAGCTGAGTGAGAAATGAACACATTAGTCCAGAAGAATAAAGTCAGCATTGAAAAGGGCTATTTTTATAGGATTTAAACCTCCAGAAACTCAAGATTATCGAGGAAACTCCTGACGTAAGAAATGATTCTGGCGCGAGTCCTGAATAAAGTTCGAACTTCTGGATTCATCATTAGATCTAAGTACCTCTGACGATACCGAGTTTCCTGAAAATCACAACGTAACACAATTAGGATACTGTATTTAGATTCACAACACCAGATTAATCAAATATGTTACTCCAGTACAATTGAAGAAGTTCTTTCTTTTCTCCTTATCTCTTCTTGGTTTAGAAGTTTGGAGGGGGGTTTCCAATTTACATTTAAAAAGCCAAATTCTTGAAATGATCATACCTGATCCCTTAACACATATGACTCAGGATTTCTTGCATCTCCTGGAGTCCAAGTATCATTAGCTATTGTTCCTTGGAAAGTCTGTAAATAAGCAACTGCTTTGAGTTTTGTACTAAGAATGATTGATGTAAATGTACGAGATGGAGAAAAGAAAGGTTTCATTATGGGCATTTCACCGGTGTCCGAGTTTCATCTACAACAGAGGAGGTCAAACGCCTTGGTAGCATGTGTAGGCAAGGGGCTAGCACTACAAAAGATTTTGCAAAGATACTTAGCTCTCCTCTCTTACTCTTCCCTGCACAAAGTTTTCATCCAGATAATTGTATCTTCAGTTCTGTTACTTGAAAATAGAATGTCATTACTTGCATAGTTTCAAGCTATAAATTGGTGAAACTTGTTTTGGAATCAAAATAGGGATCCTAATGTTCTTTCAAGGTGAAAGATAAAAAACTTCTTAGTTTTCTTTCTTTAATGGATTTTAAGGGACTAACCAGGATATCCGCGGACACCAATTATGTCACCTCGCTTCACTCCAGAGTGATAGTTAGAAAATGCAACACCATCTATATCAGAATCCCTACTCAACAAATATAATATTATGAGTTAGAAAATGAAATGCAGTTCAAAAGATGGATCAAAGGAGTTCCCTATGCCATTTTCATTTAGCAGCCAAGACAATATACTCTTAACATCTTTCCTGATAATATAACCAAAATTGAAGAAATAGAAAGACTTTATTTCATCACTGGTTGAGCTCAATTGCTCAAATGACGACTCAATACCTTGCACTAGCCAGTACTTGTACTTTTGCCCCGCCACCAAGCAGTTCATAGAAATAGAGTTTTGAGGATGATGCTCGCTTGCTTATTACTCTCCCTACATGGACGCGAATAAACTTAAATGAAATTTCAAATCTGATCAATCTTTAATGGAAAATCATAACCTGAGAGAACCTGCTAAGTAGATGTCAATGTCTTCGGGAAACTCTTGAGCATTTAGATGAACATATCTGCTGATAAATTCAGGAACAGACATTGTAATGTAGAATTTATGTGGATATGGATTGACTCCAGATTCTCTCAACGACTTAACGCTCCTCAATCTGTTTGCCAAGTATTGCTGCCACAAAAAAGTTCGATTTTTAACCATTTATTACCGCTCATGCTCATCGTGGAGTTTCTTGGGCTGCAGAATTCAAGAAGGAATAATTAATTTCCTTGAACAAAATGGTAGAGAGACTTACAGCGGGATCCAAATTATCATTCTCAGGCATATTATGATGCTCCATTAGTCTTTTAGCTACTGCTGCAGCCTGTACATCCAATTGGGGACAAAAAATCATCAACTTGAAAGTTGTACACTTACACTTGCAAGCTAGCAAGTATGCAGATGAACTAAATTTGTTTAGCTACAGAACTTCCCTTGCATCAATTTTTGGGACCTATAGTTGTGAGATAGTAGTAAAATTAAGATTACTGGAGACAACTTCGACTAATACTTAGTCTTGACTCTTGAGTGTGTCCATTTATTAACATTAGTTTTTTACAAATTTGTTGGCTCGAACAAACAGTCATAGCATCTAAAGAAAAAATAAAAACCCGAGATTTCATATCATTATGATTGATAAACCAGATAATCAAGCATCACTGAGAACAGAACATAAACAAAATACACAGAGTAGAAACTTTACCTTCTTTTCCTGTTCCAGGTGCTCCTTCTCCTTTGCCTTCTTCTCTCTCTTAAGAGCACTTTTTCACCAAAGGAAATTAAAAACATAAGAGCAGCATATTGATTAGAAAAATCTAAAAGGAGACTCAAATAATTACATTTGATTTGAATATCTAATCAGAATTGCAAATAGAAAACCGAATTAATAGACAAAACAACTAAATCGCCATACTTCTTACTAAGTGGCTCTGTTGAAACAGATGAATCCATTGGTAACTATAATTAGACTCAGAAATTTGATGAAATTAGTTAGAAGGTTGATTATGCGAGTAGTTAATTCAGGATTAAACAAGTTGATAATCTTTTAGCAGAACTTTTTTTCAATTAAATAACGATTGGCATGGCTTAGGATTACTAAACAATGGAGTGATGGACAAGAAATATGTCATTGTCATCCCTCTAGTAAAAAAATATACTAGTACTAGAAGTACTACTTTTGCAATCACAAAGCTTAATTTACTAGTAATTATTGTTATCCTTGGTTGACAAGAAATTAATGTCCTATTATTTTTAGAATGATACACCACTTTTCCATCATAAATTAATTTAGTAATACCCATTAAATTGTCCTTAGGCTCTTTCACTTTTTAATTTGTTGTTGCTAAATTCAGGTACCCTTCAACTACTAGAAAGTAGCAAGGAAAGAGGGTCCAATATATAATGTATTAATACAACCATCTTTTTGAATAGCTTAACGCCAACTTGCCTCCCTATAAAATTCTAATTTTTTTAAAATACAAATTGAAGAAATTAAGGTCCTCTTTGTGCTTCTCTTACCTCTTTTCTTTTGATCAGTCTCTTTCTGTAATTTTGTCAAAAACTTTCAGTAAAACATTGTACTGGTAGCAACCTTTGGACGAATTTTGTAAAATGATTCAACTTAAAGTTCGTTCCTTTTTTGTAATTTCATCACTTCACTTTTATGAACACTGAATAAACTTGGTGCAAAAAAAAGTAAGAAATGCATATCAAAGATTGGAGATGCGGGGTATCGATCCCCGTACCTCTCGCATGCTAAGCGAGCGCTCTACCATCTGAGCTACATCCCCACACATGCGTGCTAATTGCTCATGCATAACTCACAAACTTTCCCCGAAAAAAGCTCTTTGAAGAAATATTATTTTAATGTCAATTTTTAAAAAGATTTAGAAAACAATATCCACGAGAATCATAACATCAATAGTATTCAAACAATATCTTATCGTGAAAATAAATTGAAGTCTCTCGAAAACTTATATATGATAACACCATTCATGTTAGATCGATATTACATGAAATTGTTATGATCGAAACACACATTGTAGTAAATATAAAGTTTACCAACAATAAAGATGGTTATCATATTGAGACTACAAATGATTGAAAGATTAAATATCTCCAAATTACTATGGGTAAGAAATGTGCATATGAAAGATTATCCGATTTGTAATACAAATATAAGCATGATGAAATTACATGCTACGGTAAATCAGAAGTTTATTAATTTGAAAACCATGGCATAGTAAACCAGAAGGTTACTAAAATAAATAACACATATCATGGTAAATTTGAAGTTTACTAGTACAGATAATTTTATCAGTTGACATGACCGTTTTGGTCATCCTGATATGATATGTTAATTGAGTATTCAAAATAATATTGAAGAACTAGAAGATTTTTCAAAAAATCTTTTATACTGCTTGGTCTCATGATAAATTGATTCTACCAACTAATGTTGGGACCAAATCCCCAAAATTCTGAAAAGTATAAAAGGTAAATATGGGTCTATTCTCCTTTCATGTTATATCTTAAATTGATGCATTTATAAAATGGTCATGTATGTGTTTATTGTCAACTTGCAGTTTGACATTCACAGAGTTGCCTGCTCAATATTAACTGAGTTAAAAGAATAATTTTCGGATTGTGTAATCAAGACAATTCATCTTGGTAATATTGGTTTATATTCAAGCTGGTTTGACATTGAATGCCTCTAATAAATAGTTGAACTATTGCTTATGAGAACAAAGCTTAGTAGGTTGGTCTATGATATGATATATTACATAAAATAACACTCATGTGTTGATCAATAAATTATGATTGATCCTCCACTCGCTCAATTGGTTCAGGGTCAGAAATCAGATGTTTTTCATCTAATTACTTTTGATGTGTGATATGTGATAAATGAATCTTTATGATACACATAAATGAATTTTTCAAAGAAAATCGGGGATATATGTTAGTTCTTCTAACATAAGGGGGGAGAGAATAAGTAACTAAGAAATATATAATAAATTATGATTAGTATGATCTTCATTTAAAAATAATTTAATTCAAATGCCTGAGGCATTTGCTGACCCAAAACTTGTTGGAAAATATTGGAAATCACGGAATTCTCGTAGCTTGAGGTATGCCTATGGCACTGTCCTTAAGGATATTTCACTCAGTGTAGGTGTATCCCCAAGATTCACAAGCCCTTCTAGTATAAAATTAGGAGTCAGAATCTGACAAAGAGTTTATATAGAAAATCTAGCAACTCAAAAAGTAGGAAAAAGACTATTTTTTTCTCTCTTGTCTTCTCTCAAGGAAGAAGACTATAATATATAGTGAGAATAATATAACTCTTTAGTCAAAGAATATAATGCTAAATTAATTCTCATAATGAGTCATAAGTTACAAAGATTAATGACAAATAAATAAGATTAATTGGTATAAAGAGGGGAGTTATGAACTGTTAAAATAGGTCAAAAGGAAAGTTATGCAACGGCCAAATTAATCATAATAAATGGCTATAATGCTATTCAATACTGCATCGCTTGCCTCTTGAAATGTAAAAGTAAATATTAGAAAATATAATTCTATTTGAGATATTAAAATAATTATTTTATCAACAAAACTAACTTCATTTCAGCTATAAAAACTCCTATTAAATTAATGTCCCTGAAGAGCAGAGTCTACAACAGTATGCATGAAACATTATAGATAAATCGGTTTCTATTTCAATAATATTTGGAAAAAATGAAGAAAATAACTTAATAAAGAGGCAAAATGCTCTTGAAGAGCTTACAACATAACACTTCATGAAAGGCTTAGGTAGTTAAAAAAAAATATCGAAAGTGATGAGATCTCAATGAGTTATGTTCAATTACAAACCGATAAAAATGCTATACCGTCGACAATATCTTTGATACAATATATATCACAATATTGTAAAAGATTGTGAGAGTTTGAGCTCTATATCTATTCAAGCATGCTGATGTAGAAATAATTATCAAGTGAAATGATGTATCTTGATAAATGTAAAGCTTATTTGACTCGTAATCCTGGTACTAGAAGATGTCATGTTTTAAATACTAATGGATGTTGTGTTATACCCCGTAGAATTTCCGGCACCTAGATGACCTATTCGCACATTGGTTAAGCATATTTGAAGGCCATACGTGCTAGAGAAAGGCCCGGGAAAAGATCGGACGAGAAACCTGTCGAACCATCGCGGAAGGAGCCGAGGCAGAACCCCTCCGCGATGGCAGCGTGTCACGGAGGTGAGGCCTCCGCGTTGGCTCCGTGACACGTTGCCCTTGTCCAGGCCCAAGTATATAAAGCCTCACTTCGGTTTATTTTGGAATTAAATCATAAAAACTCCAGAAAACAGAGAGGAAACAGCAGAGAAGGAAAAAGGAACGAAGAAGTAATATAATTTTCATCCGATTACGCTGCTAAACGTTGTCCAAACTCAAATTAACCTCAGATACCGAGGTATTTAGCGGCAGAGAGCATTCCTACGGATTTAGTTTCGTGAAATACGACCGACGAATCGTCGAGCTACCGAGCTAAGGTAAGTGGAATTGCTCTAAACTAATGTCTATGTGTTCCTAGCTGTGAAGTGAGTATTTCTCCCTTCTGGACTTCTGAAAAATAGCGAGTTTTCGACCATCTTTCGATAAGCCTAAGTTTAGGCTATAAACTATATCGAAAGTGACGTTGCTCTTTAAATAAAGCTGTATTTAGTATTAATTGACATATTTATGAATGCAGTTGGGAGAAAATAGTTGAAGTACTGGCCCAGCCTCGTCCGACAGACGGATAGTTCGGTGATAAGGTATGTAAAGCTAGTTTCCTCGGCAAGTTAAGTAATCTCGTTACAGTACAGTAATTTAAAGGCCAGTAGAATGTTCAGAAGTCATGTGTTATGTTTATTACGAATGTTGGTACGATATTAGAAGAATCATGTTGTATTTAGCGCGAAACTTGTTAGCACGATATAGATCCTAATATAAGTGTTAGGAACTGCACAGCATGCTCAGTATGTGATGTGACACAGAATGTTAGGATATCATTGTATTCAGTTGAAACCCAGTAAAGCAATGTAATATCTGTAAGACATCTCAGAAGTAGAATGATAAGTTAAAATGAAGTTTAGAAAGCATGTTAGGAATAGTAAATCATGTCACTATAGAAAGTCAACATACAACATGGTTTTCAGCAGAAAGACTATATCCCGTTCAGCATTACACTCGGTACAGCATGGCAGAAGACTGTATATTATATACGTATACTATTGTCAGTCTCAGCCTGTATTAAGTATGTACATACTACTATTACTAGCTCAGCACATAGTATGTACAAACACCTTACTATTATTCGTTTCAGTATATGAGATATGCAGATAGTATTACTAGTTGAGACTATTGTATTGTCTTGGGGTTGGACTACCTAGCACCCATGACCGCCCCAGGGTTGATAGCTGTATCGACTCGTCCGCCAGAGGACGAGGATACGTCGCTCTAGGGAGTGGCATGTCGTCCCACAGGGGACGAAGATGGGATGCCAGTTTTTCCCATATTGTGCCTTGATCGGCCCTTACACACCCCTGTCGAGCGGATACGCCCGGGTGTTGATTCAGGAGTCCTCCGGACTCAGATGCAGTTATAGTCAGGGGATCAGCGAGCCCAAGTGCATACCCAGGGGACCGGCGGGACGCTTATAGCTATTATAGGAGATGGGATGACCGGGGTAGGGGTATAGATTCTGTGCTGGTTGTACCCCCGGCTTATGGGGGCCGGGTAAGGTTTGTGTGTGCTATGTATGTTATGATATGTTGTGCCGTGTTATAATAGATACGAGTAGATCGACAGTAGAACGATAAATCCTCAGGTATGACTCCTGCTCCTTCCAGTATAATTAAAAGAAGGTATGATTTACATTATCAGACAGTTAATCCATTCCTTTCTACTTCAGTTTCATCAGTTGTATTGTTATTTTCAGATATTTCTTTCAGTTATCGTTTTATATACTCAGTACCAGCGGTACTAACGCCCGGTGGGGCACTGCATTACTTGCCTGCAGGTACTCATAAACGAGCAGGAGATCCCTCGTGATTTCTGTCAGCGATCGAGTATTCAACTCCTGTCATTCGGAGACTGAATCCCAGAGGTGTATTCCGTTTCCTTTTGTTGTACAGTACGGGTAGGTCGGGGCCCTGTCCCGATCATTTCTATTGCTATTCCTAGAGGCTTGCAGTCTGTATATATATTACCCTGTGGTCAGATGAGCCGGTCGTGTGAGGCCTTGTAGTTGTATAGCTGTTAGTACTTTTGTTTCCTTTATGTTGGCCATGTGGGGCCATAGTTCGACAGTAGTGGTGACCTTGCCGGTCACGTAGCTATCCAGTACTCCAGGGTTGAGTTATAGATAACTAGACAGCATGGTGGCCTTGTCGGCCCGCATAGGTTTCCTTATAGTTGCTTGTTTCTGGTTAGCTGTTATTACAGGTACAGGAGGCTATAGGTCAATGGTCCGGGGGCTGTGTTTACAGCCGTTATATAGCCCTTTGTTTCCAGAAATGTGAGTTAGAGCCAGCCAGGCACCAGATGTGCCCAGGCTCAGCAGTCTAGTAGTTCAGGTCCTAGTAGGGCACCAGGTGCCAGTCATACCCCCCAAGGCGGGGTGTGACATGTTGTCACTTGACAAAAGTTTTATGAAAATCTTCTTAAAGATTCAATATGCCTGAAGCATATACAAGTTCTTGAAAAACTTGTTTATAATTCTTAATGATATAAATTTGTTTATCATAACAACTATTATTAAGTTTTCTGAATGTACAAGACATTCATCTGATCAACATAAGAGTTCGATCCAGATATGTTATCTATTTTTGTGAAGGGCTACTGTCATACTTTGATGTTCCACATGAAAATCAAGTCATACAAAAGACAACAAAAATTTACAAAGCCAGCCAGTATTGTACTGGGCTTAATTTCAATATATTATACAATAATGATGCAACTCCATCAAAGGACAAAGATGTAAATGGTTAACTAATTTGTCAAATGGTAAATTGACATATCTGATTACAAAGGATTTATTTTCCTCCTCAGCCTACCTCAACATATGATTTGTTGGTATACAAGATTGAAGTATATTATCTTCAAGAATTTTGCAATGCTTTAATCAGGGGGAGTAAAATACGTGTTGCACTCTTCTTACCTTAGTTGAGGTTTTTTCCCACTGGGTTTTCCTGTCAAGATTTTTTAATGAGGCAGCTGCTAATGCGTATTACATGATATGTGTACTCTTTTTTCTTCACTAGAATTTTTCCCACTGGATTTTTTCTAGTAAGGTTTTAATGAGCCACATTATCTATTAATGAATATTTAAGGGGGAGTGTTATAAATATATTATATTATGGATATTCATTGGATAAGCTTGAACTGGATAAACTTGCAACTAGATAAGCTTGCAATCAGATAAACATTTAATGTGTGTATTTATATTATAATAAATGTCTATTTTGTTTCTTTAAAGAAAAGTTAGGGTTAGTTTTCCCTTATAAATAAAGAGACTCTCCTTCATTGTATTTCATTCCTCAAAAGAAACAAGAATTAGTCTCTCTTTTCTCCTTTCTTTCACTACAATATTCTTCTCCCTTTATTATTTTATAACAAAATAACATGAATACGTAAATATAAAATACGTAATTACACTTGGAATAAAATTTTAAAGAGTTAATTGTCTAAAGTAACAAAATAATTGTAAAATAAAATTGGAGATCCAAGAATCATGTAAAAACTTTAGGAATTAATGGATTTTCTTTTGAGAAAAAAATGGCAATTGCATGTCTAAAAGGATCTTTAAAAATATATTGAATACATTAAAATATTTATTTCATAAATACAAGATTTTTTATAAACGAGCGAAGCGTGAACAAGTTTCCTAATATTAACATATAGGACAGACTGAATACTAAAGTTCAACAATACCAATAATAACATACACAGTGTAATTTGATCACAAGTAGATTTGAAAATGATAGAGTATATGCAGATCTTATTCCTATCATGTAAGATATTAAGACTATTTTTGATAGACTCTAACTCAAGAAAAAGCATATAAAAGAAGATTGAAAAAAGAAATGATCAAAAGTGAAGAAATCATGAAAAAATGCTATAAAAAGCACGACAAAATATTCTCAAAACATAAGAGTAACTACAACAAAATAGTATGATAATCGAAGTACAAGAGTCAATAAATAGCAATAGAAATTTAAGGACAAGAAACTACAGAAAAGTAATTACGATTACTAGTGTGTATGAATAAGCGACACAACACTCCACTACCTACTAACCTTCTATCCTAGTTAATATGTCTTCCATAACCTCTTATCTAAGGTCATGTTCTCAATAAGATGCAACTACGTCATGTCCTGTATAATTACCTCTCCCTTAATACTTCTTTTGTCTATATTTATCTGATCTTCTGAAATCATCCATTATCAACTTTTCACATTTTCGCACCAAGACATCCATATAGTTTCTTTTTACATGTCCAAATTTTAATGTTAATACAATTCATAGATTAGGCAATTTTTCCAAAATCGAGAGGCTGGTTCATAATGATTGTTTGTTTCGTTTAGTCTTCTTTTTGTGTTTAATATACTCAAGTTCTCTAGAAGAACTTAAAACTTTTTAGGGGAAAGTTTATATAAGTTGACGGAATAGGCCGCTTTTGACGAACAGTCAAAGAAGTGTGACTGATGCAATAATCAAATGTTGCCTAATTGCACTTGATGGTGTACGGAAGATTGAGTTGTGTGTGTTACAAAGGGTTTTGGCAATTTTCCATGAAAATAAGTAATAAGTATTGTGGTGGAATAAATATTATTTTTTTATTCTTGACAGAGTTTTAAGTTCGAATATTAAGAACGAAAAATATTTTAATAGAAAATGCTTTCTCTTTTAATAGGTATTATTCAATACGAAATTGAATTAATCAAGATATTAAAATAAATATCAGATATCGAATTTAAAAAATCGGCACAAGGATGAAGTGAATGTTTTAGGTAAAAGAAATACATTGATGTATCATGCAAGGTCTATAAAGTGCTTCCTCTATTTTAAAATAAGTGTTATTTTATCTCATTTCATATCATTAAAAAATAAAAAATAAAAGATATAGTTTACTAATTAAGTTACCCTGATTTATTAGATGTTTTTTGAGAATTAAACATTGTTAAGAAATAGTTTTTTAATATAAGAATATAATTAAAAATAATTATTATGTTTTATCGTGAATTCTTAAAACGACACTTTTTTTTTAAAACTAAAGTGACGCTTATTTTAGAATGGAAAAGTATTTATCGAACACTTCCAAATCCTTAAATATGAAGGGCGACTATAGCACATATAGCTAACTCCAATTGATCAGGGATTAAGCAATAGTTGACTGATAATTCATGATCTAACGTGTAAAAAGTTGATCCAGAAAAATTTGTTGTTCTACAAAATTTAAAAAATATTTAATTATTTTTTCTAAATTTTTCCGTGACGTATTTCTAATTCAATATACAAATTTAATGATAATTATGTTAATTTTTTTTAAAAAATTATAATTAAGGTTATTTTAGTAAAAAAATCCTTAATTTTTAAGATGTGAATTTCTTAATCCATATGCTCAAGCTAATATGGGTGATTTTAATTTCTAGATGAAGTTTTGCAATTTAGGAAAAGAAAAAAGGGACTTGCATATGATGTTTATTAACTTAGAGAAAACATATGACAAAGTTCTGACAGAGAGATTCTATGGAGATGTTTGGAGACTAAAGGTATTCCAATCATGTATGTGAGGGCTATTAAGGACATGTGTGATGGATGTAAGACCCGGGTGAGGACAATGGGAGGAGACTTAGGTCACTTTTCAATTGTGATAAAGTTTCATCAGAGATAAAAACATATGACAAAGTTCCGACAGAGATTCTATAGAGATGTTTGGAGACTAAAAATGCTCCAATCATGTATGTTAGGGTTATTAAGCACAAAACCTTCAACGTTCATGCTACAAAGCTAGTTGCTTCTATGGAAGACATGTGTGACAAGAACAAATAACCTAGAGAAATGGGGATCATTCCCAGCAAAAGAAATAAAAAAAATTTTCAACAACAAAATTTATCAATATAATATTTGTAACTTAAAAGTCGGATAGATAATAATTTTTGCTTCTTCCGATACATAAAAATGAACTGTGCTTAAATGGTTAATACTTTACTTTGTTTAACGGAAAAAATGACAAAAAGGCAAAAATACATTAGAGAGTTTGGAGATGCGGGGTATCGATCCCCGTACCTCTCGCATGCTAAGCGAGCGCTCTACCATCTGAGCTACATCCCCATACATCGGTTACTCCTGTAAATAAACCTGATACATCATCAAATTTAATTTTTTTTTCTTATTTTGAAGAAATAATATTTTAATGATTATATTTGAAAGTTTCAGAAAACAATGTGTTTGGTAAGAATATTTTTAAGAAAGCAGATATTACAACGCTTTAATCAGTTAAGCCGTACAAATAATCCCTGTATGGTATACTAATTAAATACCAGAAGAAATATTTCTAAAAATAACATCATTAGATTAATAGTAAACAACTAATATAAAATCAGGGGTGTTCACAAAAAAATGACGCCGGACATCATTTCTTAGAATTTAAATTTATAATTAATAATATTTGCTTTATTTTGGTGTTAAAAAGGATCAATGATTTTTTGGGGTACCATTTTTTCTATGCCAACATCAACAACAAAATATAAATCTTTATAGGGAAGGACACTGAATGCTCAATTAAAATCGACGATGAACAACAGATCACACGTTCACTATCAAAGATGATGATAATTTCATTACCATCACCACAATCTATGCCAAATGTAAAGCACCTCTGAGAGAACCCTTGTGGGAAGACATTATCTCTATTGCATCTAGTTAGAATTAAGAATGGATAGTGATAGGTGATTTTAATTGTATTACAGAACCTTGTGAGAAGAAAGGGGAAAAACCTCATAGAATGAAAAAAAAACAAAAAGCATCCCTTTTATTGAAAACATTAATGATTGTGAGCTTCATGAATTGGTGTTTGTTGGTTCTACTTGGTGCAATCATGGAGTACCTGCAAATAAAATATGAAAGAGACTTGACAGGGCTCTGGTCAATCAAAAATGATTGCAGTTGCTACCTGACACTAGTTTTACTCATCTAGTGAGATCTGGTTCTGACCATGCACCCTTATTTATTCAAAGACAAAACTAGTGATGTCATCCCCACCAAGTACTTCAAATTTCTTAAGTTTTGGGTGGACTCAGATGATTTTTCAAGATGTTATCAAGCAAGCATGGGAAATTGAAAACCAAGGGTCTCACACTTGGCAGTTTCATATGAAATTGAAAAATATTAGCAAGAGGCTTTCCTGGTGGTCTAAAAATATTCTTGGGGATATTTTTGAACAAACCAAGTTAAAAGAAAAGAATGTTACTAGTCTGGAGGAAATCTATTTCTAAGACAACTCAATTACTAATATGGTCAACTTGAATGAGCCCAATGTTGTTTTAATAAGGCATTACAAAATAGAAGAAGTTATTTGGAGACAAAAGGCTTGTATTACATGTTATGCTGAAGGAGATTTGAATACATGCTTCTTTCACTCTGTTATTTCTTCAAAAACATCAAGAAGATTAAATATGAAGGGGTACTGTGGATTGAAAGCAGTGATAAAATTGCTAGGGTTTGAAAAATCTTCACAGATGACTATGATAACACTGAGTTCTCATCTTTGTCTTGCCTTCCCAAGATTGTTTCAATGGAAGACAATGAAATGCTCTATTCTATTCAAAATATATAGGAATTGAGAGGCACAATTTTCTCTATGGATCCTGATAGTTTTTCAGGTACTTTCTATCACAAATGTTGGGATATTATTGCTAGGGATCTCCTGAATATGGTGGTTGAATTCTTCAAAGGAGGCACCATATGTAGGACCTTCTCTCACTCGTCTCATCGTGATCCCCAAGGTCAAATCACCACAAGAATTTTCTGAGTTTCGGCCTATCAGTTTAAGCAATTTCTCTTATAAAATTATATCAATGATTGTTAATAGGAGACTGTTAGAATTACGGGAAATGATCTTTCCCACAATTAAATGGGCTTCATAAAAGGTTGATCCATTACTGAAAGCATAACTCTTACTCAGGAAATGATACACAATATGAACAAGGACAAGCCTGATGATAATGTCACCTTGGAATTGGATATGACTAAGGCATATCATAGAGTAAGCTGGAATTATCTATGTCAACCTCTCAGACAATTTGGCTTTTCTGACACATGGATAGAACTAGTACGGAATATGATCTCCAACAATTGGTATCCTATTATCATAAATGGATCAAGGCACAATCTTTTCAAGTCTTCCGGGGGTCTTAAACAAGGTGATCTCCTATCACCTTCATTGTTTCTTCTTGGAGCTAAATTACTCTCTAGATTGATGAACGATATTCCTAATTGGAATTTATTTACTTTTGATTGCAAAAAGAATGGGCCTTCTATCACTCACCTTTTTTATGCAAATGACACCATCCTATTTACTTCAGGTGTCCTATCCTCCATTACTCTTATGATGAAAAATCTTAATGAATATGAGAGTCTTTGGTCAACTTGTGAACAAGAGGGAATCTGATTTTATTATTCATATTAAAGCCACTGATGGTTTCATTCAAGAGGTTGATGTACTTACTGGCTTTTCTCACTAAGCCTTCCCCTTTAAATATCTTGGATGTCCTATCTACACAGGAAGAAAAAGGATTAGCTACTTTAGTGAGTTGGTGGCTAAGGTCACCAAAAGAACGACCAGCTGGCACACTAGAAAATTATCTACAGGAGGAAAAGTTGTACTCACTAAGGTAGTTCTTTTATCTATTCCCACTTCATAAAATCTCCATTATCCAAGTCCCTAAGAATAGCATAAACCTAATGGAGAAGAGCATTGCTAATTTCTTTTGGGGTGAGAATGATGGTAACACAAAGTATCACTGGATAGCATGGAATAAATTATGTTACTCCACTTTTGAAGGTGGAGAAGGATTCAGGGGTATTCAGACTTTTTGTGATGCTTTAGCTGCAAAATGTTGGTGGAGTTTTCAGAACCAATTCTTCCCTTCTTAACAAATTTCTGGAGGCAAAATATTGCATTAGATCACCCTCGATTAATAAAAAAGGGCTACTGGACATTCTCATGTTTGGAAAGGGTTAACATACATTATGAATAGATGCCAACGTTATGATCTTTGGAAAATTGGCAAGGAAAACATCTACTTTTAATGGGATAACTGGACAGGATTAGGACCAGTAGCTAAATTATTTCCCGATGGCTACAAATCAGAAAAGGTTATGGTCTCAGATTTCTTTGAGGAAGGAAATTGGAGAACAAAAATGCTCATTATTTTATTACCAGATCACATTTGCAAGATTCTAATAGATCCTAATAAATTTGACTATCTTATCTGGCAATTCGATGCTAGTGGAAATTTCACATCGTTAATGAGCTAACAAGTTCCATTTGGTGTGCTTGCTCGGTCACTTGAATGCCAACTTCTAAAATATCAGTTATTAGTATAATATTCCATGGTTGTTAAGAGTGTATTATATTGATCTAAGCTCATATATATATACATGTACAAAAAATATTCATTGCAGCACCAAAAAAAATAACTCCCCATTACTAAAAGTTTGAAATTGATACTACTAAAAGGCAAAAACGAGAGATAAGAAAGCAGCCATATCCGAAATAACACTAAAGATAATCCACAGTAACAGAACTGGACCATAAGCATCACAATTAATAACAATTTAAACTCTTTGTTTCACAGGGAAAAGGAAAATGAGGATCAAAATTGAAGACGTCTTTACGTTAGCTTATTATTTTTCTTCTATATTTTGTGGTAAAATTTTAAGGAAGCAATTAAAATATATATATATATATATATATTACACCATATATGGAAGAAGCTAACATTGTAAAAATCAAAATGAAAATAAGATTATACCGCATTTTTTATTTTATATATAACAGATCTGATAGGGCCATTAACCTCCAATGTATTTTTATCTCTCCCTCCTCCCCCCTCTTTATTTTTCCCTTCAATCTTTTGAAGAAACTTTTACTTTCAACCTTTACTTATAAACTGCAAATTATGATAGAGGATTTCGAATCCAACAAACTAAATTTATAGAAGATTGTTATTTATTGATCAGTTAGGTGATAAGAATTAAGTAGAAGGGAGTTGAGGAGATATGTTATTTAAATAGAGAATATAAATAAAAAATTTATTTTTAACTCGTGAAATATAATTAGATGCTATAAATATAATAAATTATTTTAATTATTAAACAAATTAATCAATAATGAAAAAAATAAAAGACAAAGTTTCAAAAAGTTAAAATAACAAACAAATATTTTTCTAGGGCACACGGAGGTGCCATGTCACCTTATCTCTACCGAACTTTTGTCTAACAAGCACTAGCAGATGTCGAATTTCAATTATAAAATTCGTCCGAATTTAAAAACTTTAACTCATAACTCTAACGTATAAAAGTCAAATTTTAAATTCATTTTTGCTAATTAAGGATTACCCCAAAGGTTTTGACGTATAGTATTTCTATATGGTTTCGAAAAAATATAAATTTTTTAAGCATAATATACAAATAAATTATTTTGATTTAATTTGAATTAACAACTAAATATCTCAATTTTAAAAATACAAATTTAAACACTTTAACTTAATGTAACTTTTCCTCATAAATATCCTAACTTTAAAAATGTATCCCGGTTAAAATATATAAATATGTATTTTTAAAATTAAAATATTTTTAAAATACGTTTATGTCAAGTTAAATTATTCAAATGACCACAATGAATAAATTAAGATGTTCGACTGTCCATTAAAATCACATTAAAATACCTATCTATATAATTTACAAAACTTTTACTGATAAAGATTAAAGACTTACCGTCTGACTGCACATAAAAATTCTCCATGTTCTTCAACGCCATAGTAGTTTTTGGAGAATATATAATTTTATCTCTTTCAACAACTAGTAACTTTTTTGTTAATATAACTTGGGGCAAAACAACATAATTGAGGAGATGATCTCTTATAGTTATTTATAAATTAAATTAAAAAAATAATTTTTCAGATTTTTTAATCTTATAAAAATGATATAAAATAAAATATAACTTTATTTTACCTTTGTTCTATATTTTAATTTTTCTTTTTATACATCTTTTTTTAGATTAGTATAAGAAATATGTTTTTGTTAAATTATTTTTAATATATATTTTATTTACATGTTTTATTCAGATGATTAATGTACTTCTTAAGAATAAAATTTAAAAAATAAAAATAAATAATTTAAAATAATTATTTTTAATAAGATGCGTAAATAATGTGAGACGAAGAAAGTATAAAACTAAGTATAAAATTAAACCTCCCGAGTTTTTGACAGTGACAGAATCATGAATGAAAGACCAAAGGTACTTTGGTTTTTTACTTTAATATTTATATCCAATGGTGATAGCAACATATAATAATAATAATAATAATAAAAAATAATAATAATAATAATAATAATAATAATAATAATAATAATAATAATAATAATAATAATAATAATAATAGAGAGAGAACAAAAGGAAGCTGGCTATCGGAGAGTCAAATAAGACCACCTTAAAGTTTTTTATTTCATTAAAAGCCGATACCCGACAGCTTTGACCCTTTTCCATCATATGTCTGCAAACAAAAGAGACAACACATGGCATCTTTCTTTGTACTATTCATATTTTAATGGAAAAAAATAGATACCCTCCTCTTAATTAGTATTAAAAAATGCATAAGATTATCATTTATCAACATGCCAAAAAGTAAAGGATTCAATTTATATAGAATATTCATTGGAGTATGCACAAAATTAGGAAAACAAATACTTTTATTTCGGATATCACAAAAGGCCAATTGGAAACCAACACAGTCACGTAAATAAAATGATTACCTGGAACACAAATATTTACTATAATAATATAATTTTTTTAAATTAATTTTTTATATTTATAATATTTTATAAAATAAAAATAAAATAAGTTTTACTTAAATTTTATACGTACATCAAAATTTTTACTAAATATATACGTACAATAAATTATGAATTCAATAATATTAAATGATTTATGACTTCAATGAAAAAATTAGAAGATTCGTGTAATCTATTAACTTTATCTATATTGTAAGATAATAAATACTATAGAATATCTCGAACTATTTATATACTAATATCATATAATATGAGACAAAAATTTAAAAAAGAAAAGGAAAACACCTTTCACGTTACAAAAGCACCCAAAACGACACCGTACGCACCACTAATTTCAGTCTCACCCCCTTCCCCACCTTTCTCCTCCTCCCCATTTCTGTGAGCTCACTGAAGCTGAAGCAATCACATTTTGCTACTCTTACTCTGTTAGAGCTAGGGTTTTACACTTCAATCATGTGAAACCCTAGCTAGGTTTTATTTCTAGTGTTTAAGTTATAGTTCTATAGAAAATGGGGAATTGTTGCAGATCTCCGGCAGCAGTAGCGAGAGAAGATGTAAAATCATCAAATTACTCCGGCCACGATCACCGCAGGAAAGAAAACTCTGGCGTCGGAAAAGTCCAGAAAAAACCAACCACTGTATTAACCGACGTAAAGAAAGAGAACATTGAGGAAACGTACTTAGTTGATAGAGAGTTAGGAAGAGGTGAATTCGGAATTACGTACCTCTGTATCGATCGTAACAGTAAGGAAAATTTGGCTTGCAAGTCGATATCAAAGCGAAAACTAAGGACAGCTGTGGATGTGGAGGATGTAAGGCGAGAAGTGGCGATAATGAAGCATTTGCCGCATAATTCGAGTATTGTGAGATTTAAGGAAGCTTGTGAGGATGAAAATGCAGTGCATTTGGTTATGGAGTTGTGCGAAGGCGGCGAGCTGTTTGATAGGATTGTGGCGCGGGGGCATTATACAGAACGAGCTGCTGCGGCTGTCACGCGGACAATTGTGGAAGTGGTGCAGCTTTGTCATAAGAATGGAGTGATTCATAGAGATTTGAAGCCGGAAAACTTTTTGTATGCGAATAACAAGGAGAACTCGCCTCTTAAAGCAATTGATTTTGGCTTGTCAATATTCTTCAAGCCAGGTATAATAAATAAATAAAAGAAGGGGACTTAAATGGGTGTTCACAGTTCAGTAAGGATGCAATAGCATATGAATTATTTTTCAAGATTTTGTCTGATTAGATACTTTTTCTTTTCTATATTGCGTGTCCTGTGAAGAATTCAGAGGACTAAACTTCTTTCGGATACTTTTTAGAGTAGCCTTTTAAGACGGTGGATAAAAGAGGATTGTTGCGCATGGGTCTATGACATGTGACTTATATGGCAGATCCACTTGACATCTGATTGAGTTTTATGGATTATATGAACAAAGATAATAATAATCTTGGTTTTAGTAAATTTAGCATGCAAAGGGGTTAAGTTTTACAAACAAAGAAGCAATAATTGTTGCCTGGTATTTGTTTATCGTTATGAACAAAGTTTGAGTTTTTAAAAATAGTTTTGAGGCTTGAAATTGATTAGATCATGTTGAAAGCTTTAGGTTTGCTGGACTCCAAATTTACGTGATGAACTTTAAGCTCAAGATGCTTTCTGTTATTCAGTTGGGGTTGATAGGATTTTGTTGGTTGCAGCATGGTTAGAAGATGTTATGATGTGCAATTTAAGAATTTGTCTCTGTGCAAATAACTTGTTTGTCAAACTTGTGACAACTGCTTGATATAGGCTGCCTGGAAGAATTACACACTTTCTGATTGTCAATATGTTCCTAGCAAGGAGTTCCATTGCTTTGAGTGCTTGCTGAACTAGCTATTTATAATTTGAATGTGTCTTATGTGGGCTGTGGAAGAATTGTATATGATCTGATTTTCAATATGGCTAACAAGGTGCTTCATCGATGTGAGTGCCTGCTGCAATGGCTGTACAAAACAAATTAACTTTAGCCTGCATATGTTAGGCCTCTTTATCAATTTATTTGAAGAACTGTGTGCTAGTTATTTGTTTGAAAATTGTAATCTTTATAAAAAAATTCAAATGTGAGATGATGATGTTTGAAGCTTATTGTAGCTAGTACTTAAAACATATAGAATAGAAGCCTATGTTCTGAATCATCATCCAAATATTTTAGAAGTAACTATTGGCTAAGAACAGGATTGTAAAACTCTCATTCGCTTGCGTTATGCCGCTGAATAATGCAAAGGATATATTCATGTTTATCTATAACCGCAATATACGTCTTGTGATGAATAGTCTAAAAAGTGATCAGTTAGGAGTTGCAAATGAAAACTGCTCCCAGATTTGGCATGATTCTGATTCTTAATAATCGTCTTAATACGTTGTGGTCAAGTAATTCCAATGTATCCTTGTTGAATTGATTGAACTGCAGTTTTGGCATTGAAAATAATTAAAAAAGGAAAACAAATTATGGTTCGTTATGCTGCGTCTGGTTCTGTTTTCTTATTCCATGTTGCCTTCGATGATGATGTAATATAAATGAATGGTTAGAGAATGGCATTGCAGGATTGGTAGTGACATGACTTGCCATATATGTAAGATGTCATAGGTGGGACTGATTGATTGGTCAACTTGACGTAGGGACCATCTTAAAGAAAAGGGTGGGGGATTGAGTGCTCGTTTTTTGTTTACTTCAGGTAATAATCAGACAGGGTTGTATCTTTGCTACAGTAATCTAGGGATATTGGAAAATATTGTTATTCTTGTCTCTATTTGATTGTAGAAACACGAGTCCTCTATTTCTGTTTATTGGATAATTATCGGAGCATGATCATATTGGAAAATGTTGTTATTCTTGTCTTACTTGTCTGCACAAACTTCTATAACATTCACTTTCTTCCCCCCTTAATATTTGGATAATGAGAGTTGACTTACTAGCTAAATAACTAGGATTAAGGATTTTGCAGTTGTCTCTCCCATTTACTGACATTTAGTGGTCAAAGTTTCTCGTTATACAGAAAGTTGTTCTAGGCCTCTAAGATTTGTTGAAGTAATTTAACATATTTTTGCTTGAATGAGAAGAAAGTTAACCTTCTTTGGAATTTCTTCATTTATTTTTGTTGATAAGTAATGTATACTTTATTATCAAGTGAGCCCAGCAATAAGAGAATGCTGGATGAAGAACATTGTCCCATTAAAAATTGTGTAACAAAGTGAGGAAGTCAAGCATGACATTGCAATAATTTACATCAGCCATGTGGCACCAAGGCTTTAGCAAAAACATAGACTTCCATTGTTTCTCCATTTGAAAGAACTTGAGCATCGAACCCAAAACTTTAAGGAAATAGATGCAGCAGTCGAATTCCTTTATAAACACCTAAACACTTATCACAATCTATATGAGACATTATGTAACTCAACACCCTTCTACACATTTAACCTGCTTTTATGGTTTACAATTTTGCCAATGAACTTACCAGAGGTTGACTTTGATACCATCTGAAAGAATCTGAGGATCCAGCTGAAAACCTTGAGGCAATGAGTTGAGTTGACGTAGATCTTTATAAATCCCTTTGGAAGCCCTTATTCAACCCATACAGAACAACTATAACTCAACACTTCATATAGTAAAGCAAACATTGATACAAATTGAATGTTTAAGTCCATTTTCTTTGTTTGCTGAACACCCTTGTGTTGCAAATGGCTCTTGTCGTTTTTTCGTTATTCAGTCCTCCTGGAAAATTGTTTTACTTAATCTCATACAGTTGATTATCATGATATAGCTGTAACACATCTATCTTGCATCCATTAAAAAAAAAGAGCACATTAATCATGTTTAATTCGTGAAAGTTTTGTATTTTAGGTGAGCGGTTTTCTGAAATTGTTGGAAGCCCTTATTATATGGCTCCTGAGGTGCTCAAGCGAAACTATGGACCAGAAATAGATATATGGAGTGCAGGAGTCATTTTGTATATTTTGTTATGTGGAGTTCCTCCCTTTTGGGCTGGTAAATTGGCATTCCATGAAATTGAACCTTCCTCCTCTTCTTGTTCATATGTATGATCTGACATGCAAACTACTCTTATTTGATAAAAGTCTCTATTTTAATACAGAATCCGAACAAGGTGTTGCTCAGGCCATCTTACGTGGGGCAATAGATTTCAAGCGCGAACCTTGGCCGAGTATGTCAGAGTGTGCCAAAAATCTTGTACAACAAATGTTGGAGCCAGATCCAAAGCTTCGACTAACTGCTAAGCAAGTACTTGGTAAGTTGGGTTTCACACGTGGCAATTATGTTAAGCCTTGCCTCCACACAGGGCACAGCTTTTAAGTAGCTAAGTTGGAGACCAATCTGCTCTAGATGTGCTTCAGGTTATTCAAGCAAACATGCATTGCTGTTTGATAACTTGCCAAAATATCCTCTCTTACTAAGTACCTTCCAGTAGGAGGGCTCAGCATTTGAGGCATGAGATCCATCTAGTTGTAAAATCCAATAATGGCAGCAACAAGGCTAATCAGCAAATGCTTTTTGAAAGTTCTATACATTTTATACATTTATTTTACTATCTAAAAGTTTACTTGAAACTAATGTGAGTTTCACCATAACTTCATGGTTTGCATGCTATTGCTCCCCATTATATTCCATATGAATGGCGTCTCAAAGTTGGAAATATAAGAGCAACGTTATTGTAACTTAAGCAACCTGTGAAATTCGGGATGATGAATGGGGAAAAGAAAAAGGAAATAAGACAGTAATGTTCATTTAGAGGAGTAATGGAAATAAGGAAGATATAACTGAATAAGATACTAAACAGTAAACAACAAATGGAAAGAGAACAGCGGCAACATGTATTCATGTTTCAAATTACTTTAACTGGCATCTGGTGAAATTCTTGTGACATTAGTTTAATTTCGGTAGTTCTGATTGCTGGGGACCCCAATCAATGGACTTCTAATGTAACACCAACATATGACTGTGACGTTTCATGTGTTTTGCTGATCAACTCTCTTTCTTGTAGAACATCCTTGGCTTCAAAATGCTAAGAAGGCTCCAAATGTTCCTCTTGGAGATGTTGTCAAGTCAAGACTTAAGCAGTTCTCGATGATGAATAGGTTTAAGAGGAAAGCTCTGAGGGTTAGTTCATTAATCTGACGCATTTTGAACTGTATTTAACTTGCATGCTTCTGGAAGCGTTAAAAGATGCTCCGCCACATGCAGGTGATTGCTGATTTCTTATCTAATGAAGAAGTTGAAGACCTCAAAGAGATGTTTAGCAAGATAGATACTGATAATAATGGTATTGTTTCAGTTGAGGAACTAAAAGTCGGGCTTCAAAAATTCAATTCACAGCTTGCAGAATCAGAAGTACAGATGCTTATTCAAGCAGTGAGTCTCCTTCATATTCCTTATTGAATGAGTCTCACGTTTCCTTTATGCTGTGGACTAACATGTACATACTGCTTAGAATCTGTTATTATCATATTGAAGCGACATTTGTGGTACTGCAAGGCTGATAATATCTGCTTCATTTATGATCTTGAAATAATTTGAACTCTGTTATATGTCAAATGGCCATGTGCATTCCAATAATTTTGTTAGACTTTAATCTGGTTGAGCTACCTTCGTGTTCTAGTGTCAATTAAACATGATGCATAGCTAAATGAATCTGGTTCTCTCACAGGTTTTAGCAAAAAGTAGATCAGAAGCTAAAAACTAGGCAAGGTCAAATGAAAGTAAAGTGGCAGAATTATGTACATTTCCTCCTTTGTCAAAAGAAATATGTATTCTCCCTCTTGATTTTGGGCTTCTGGCGTATAATATATATGCCAGAATTCATGATCTCTGTAACACTCCAAATGCATATGCTTCTAAACACTGGTAAAATGACAAAATAGATTGAAAAGTAGATATTATAAATCCAGAGTATACTATTAAAAAAACAGCTGTAGTAGCCTTAGACTTATTTTTTGTAGGGAGCTGATTTATATTTCTTAGCACTTTGTACTCTTCATTTTTGTATCTACTGGATGCCATCAATGAAATCAATTGCTTCATTAAAAAACACAGCTATAGTAGCTACTAACCAGGATTTGGAAGATTTTTTCTTTTGATTGGTAGGATTTGAAAAAATTTAATATACAAATAAAAGAATCATTAGAACTAGTAGTAATAAGGTCTTCTTGAAGACATAGGTTGGTCACATCCACGGTAAAGGAACCATATCAAAATAATTAGGGGAAAAGAAAGAATGGTATTAACGAAATATAAGAATGGATGTATATAAACTACCAGGAAAATCATAATTAGTAAATAGAATACAAGGAAAAAGAAATTTAGTAAATTTGATTGTAAATTGTCCCAAAACTCAGACATCGTTCCTCAATATAATATCAGAAAATTATCTTTTGTAATCATTGTACAACCATGACCGAAAATCCGAAAAATGAACTTGTACAATAAGATAAAAATAAGCTTCTAGATCAAATCAAGACACTAGAATACAGAATCCAAGTATTGGAATTTGTACTACTCAGAGTTCTCTTGTAATTCTGTCATTTTTCTCTTATTGTACAAGTTTATTTTTCTGATTCTTTCTAATGATTGTACAATGACCACAAAAGATCATTTTCTGATCTGTATCTTTCTGAATATTTTATTGAGGAACAATGTCTAGGTTTTGAAACTGTCTAAGCCCTAAGGCATGGAGAAAAATAAAAATTTGGACCTAAAATTCCTCTAGCGTATTCTATTTCTTTTACATAGGTATTAAATCCCTTAAAAAGAGGATTTTGCATTTCTTTGATAGTCTACAACTTCTATCCATGTTCTAAAAAGACCATTTCTTTTGTCGTTTATAACTGCATAAAATTGAATTTTTTCCTTGCAGTAAAATGTTTGGATAGTGCATTCATGCATGCTATGAAATATTTAATATCTTTTGGATTTTTGTTATAAGAAATCCAAATATTATCTACTAAACATTTTTGTTGCTTATCTAACAATAGTAAGTTCTTCTTGTCAAAAAGAATATTTTAATTTTGGGAAGCAAATTAGTTGTTTTCCAAATGTAATTTTTTCTTTACATGATGCATATGCAGACAAATGAGGGCATTTTTCTTTGCTATTTCTATTACCAAGTTTACTGAAAACTTGTCATCTTCTATCATTTCTATTGTCATGAAATATGTATAAAATCTTAGGTGCATGGAAGCGCCCAGATACCACTATCAAAAAAAGACAAGTTGACTAAGTTTTGCTAGAGTAATAGAGGCTAATTCTTCTATATTTTTATTTTATTTTATTTTTGAGGAAAGGCAGGATCCTCCGTGTTTTTCACTCTTGCTTAATCTGTTTTTAATGTTGCTCTCATCCAGTCATAGTCGTCAGCAGACTTGTGTCATTTCTTTCTCAACAAGGTTTCCTAGAATGTGACTTCTGTTGTGCTTATAGAACAAAATGTTTAGATGCTGGTTCGATGTTTGCTCTGTGATTTAGTTTTGATGCTCAATTTAGATGTGTTCCTCTTCTACACCGCTGAAGTGATCATATCACATTTACTGATGGAGAATTTGTCCTTGACATGATTGCTGTGTGCTGTCTTCCTAGCTAGTTTTTCTTTCAAATGCCTTCAGAAACCAAAGTTCATCCCCTGAAGCTTGTGGCTGTTGTGCAGTCCACATCATAGTTTGATCTTTCTAAAAGAAAGATCGCATCATGGGTTTTCTCTCTTTTCTTTTCTTCTTAGCTAGTCGTTTCAGTTGTTATAACAAAAATGAAGCTATGGTCAAAATACTTCCCTGCAATAACAAGCTGTTAGATCCCTGTTCTCTATCCCCTAAAAGGACGAGTAGAGTAAAATGGCCAAGAGGAAGGAAAAATGATAAAGAAATTAAATGACAAAGCCATAAATGCTTTATGCTTATGTTATTACTTTGTTTCTAACAGATAGATACCAACGGCAAGGGGACCCTGGATTATGGGGAATTTATTGCTGTTTCCCTCCATCTTCAGAGGATGGCAAATGATGAACATTTGCACAAGGCTTTCTCCTACTTTGATAAGGATGGCAATGGTTATATTGAACCACATGAGCTTCGGGATGCACTGATGGAGGACGGAGCAGATGATTGCACCGATATTGTGAATGACATTTTACAGGAAGTTGATACAGACAAGGTGAGCAGACTGCAGACAAAAAATTCTACAACTGAAGTTGAATTTAGAGTAGGATCATGTCTTCATCATCTTCTCTTTTTTCATGAATTCAGGATGGCCAAATCAGCTATGAAGAATTTGTAGCCATGATGAGAACCGGGACAGATTGGAGAAAGGCTTCTCGACATTACTCCAGAGGGAGATTTAATAGTTTAAGTGTGAAGCTAATGAAGGATGGCTCGCTTAACTTGGGAAATGAGTAAAGTTTTCACGGTGGTCGCTCTTTTCGTATTGTTTGTGGGATTCCCTATAGCTGTTGGCATGCCAGCGACGAGAAGAGGCGACTTCACTGTGTTAACCTCTTCAAATTGTTAATCAAGTTTAACCAAATAGATTTGTAGCCATTGGGAACATGCAGTTGCAGTGAATGATTATGTCCTCTACCTCTTATTTTTCTTTTTCCCAAAATCAAAAAAATGCAAAACTCATCCTACAGCAGAATTGGGAAAGTAATATGCTAGATTGCTAGTCTTGTTTAACCCCCTCGTGTATGTGTAATTATCATCGTCAAGGACTCGGACTTTTTACGCAAATATTTGAGTTAAAGTGCTGCCTATGGGTGTTATTCTTTTCAGAATTTCGAATCTGTTCTAAGTTGTTTGATGTGCTGCCACTCGAGGTCGATGATGCTTATGCTGCTAAGCCAAGAACTTCAAGAGTTTGTTGGGATAGATTGATGTCACTGCCTTACCCTGAGATGTTTCTTTTGGGTAACTAAAGAATTGTATAACCAAGTAAAGAACGAATCACTGATTCCTTGGACAAGTCCCAAGAATCAGGAACAGCACCAACTACTCAAAAACATCAGGCCAACTAGAAAATAACTCAAGTACTACCTTAGGTATAGAAGTTAATATTTCTCCATCTGCTTGCTATTTTTGGCTTCATCAGCCCATACAAAATACTTCTTTGTACTATCAGTCTAGTCAGTACATCCAATTTTTTGATTCTTCTCTTGCCAAACATAGCATGTATGCAGGCTGCCAGTACCATTTTATATATTCCAACAGAAGCTGTCTTTCATGTAAGAGAGTCTGTGCCAGTTCTTCAGACCATTCTATAGTTCTTTTTCTTTTCTTCAAGTTGTCGTCTGCAAACTAGCATTTTTTTTTTCATGGGGGCTAGCCGATTTGAGAATCGCTATTTAAGACATAGTCGAGGTCCATAAATTTTATAAGTTTAGCCACCTCAAAATTGACTTTAAATTTATTAGACTTAGGTAATTTATCCATTTCATCCATGGTATTTCAACTTAATTTATTCCACTTCAGTCAATTTATCGATCCAACTCATTTTAGTCCTGATAATTTTATTTAATTTCATTCATGGTACCTCTTCCCTACCTCAACTTAATTTATTGTCCTTAACCTAAAATTAACTCAAATTTATTAACTCAAATTTTTGATTGAGCACGCAGTATAAGAATGAAAGAAAGATGTTTGAAATTTGTAACCTAAAACAAATCTTAGAACTTTGTATTACAATAAATCATCTTAAAATGAAAAGTGTAAAATTCAATTGTTACTAAATATAGAAAATTTCATTTCTTTCTGAAACTAATTAGAAAAAAAAGACTCTCAAATAAAGTGAGACGGAGGAACGTACTAATAGCTTGTTTGGCCAAACTTTTAAAATCAGCTTATTTTGAGAAGTGCTTATAAAAAAAGTACTTTTGGTGATAAGCAGTTCGTGTTTGACCAATAAATTTAAAAAACATTTTTGAGCATCAATTAGTGTTTGACAAACTTTTCAAAAGTGTTGCTAAGTGTATTTTTCTCAAAAATGCTTCTGGGAAGAAGTTATTTTTTTTAGATTCGGAAAGATGGCTTTTGCTACTTCCTAAAAATATTTATTTTCTCCCAAAAAATTGATCAAACATCTTTTTTTTTAAAATATTTTTGGCCTCCCAAAAATTTGATCAAACATCTTTTTTAAAAAAATATTTTTGGTCTCCCAAAAATTTGTCCATATAAATCAGAAATACCCTACTTTTGATAGAGAGCGAAAGAAAGTAAAGGGGAGATGGGGAAAAATCAAATGGTTTTTTACTTCATGATTAATTATGTATTTTCACATCATAAATCACTTGACTATAATAACATGAATTAGTTTGGTGTAAACATTTGATGCTGATAAATATTTATTATTAGAAAAGATAGGTCAGATACTCAGTAATGGTTAATTAACTAGGTTGGTTTTTTATTTTTTATTTTTTATTTTGTTATAGTTTTAGAAAAAGGTGCATAAAGAATCTAAGTTATGTTAAATAGTAGTCTCCGGTCAAAAAATGAACTTTCCGGTGACTGGTATCTTTATTGGGGTGCGTCTGTGTGTATATTACATACATAGGTATATTGTACTAACAAAATTAAGTTTAGGAATTTCTCTCAAGTATGGTATTGGTTTTGCTCACATCTCAATGAGCAATAAATAGAAGTCAACTTTATTATGTCATCTTTTGAATATAATAAATTTAATATTTTAAGAAATAACTATAGTTAATAATAAGACTAAACTAGAAATTAAGTGATAAATTATCTCTTAATTTTTTAAAAATGAACAATACAAATGATCATCTATTTTAATATAGTGGACAAGTGAAAATGGATGAACAGTGTAATTCTTCTGTTTTAATATACGTAAACCTATTTAACTAATAAATATGAAATTTAAAAAAAAAAAAAGATTTTTAAAATTTGTAGTATTAAACACTTCATGATATTTATATATCTATAATACTTTTAAACTTATGATTTTATATATGTCCTAATAATTGTGTGATTGTAAGAATTTTTCATTAAAAATAACATAAAATTATTTTTAATTTTAAAAAATAATTATTCTTTTCTTAATGCATTAAAAATAAAATAAATTCACATAAACTAAAATAAGAAAAGAGTATAAATTTAGGTATCACCCATAAAATTAACTAAAATCCCACAGAATTGGGTAACAACCATGAACTAATTAAAATTGGAAGCATAATAGATAAATTTTTGGACCCGAGCCCATTAAAGTTTGTAAATTTTGAAGACTCTTAAAGTTCTTAAATACATTTAAAGAGTTAAAAAGTTTTGAACCCAAAAAAAAAAGAGTTAAAAAGTAAGAGAAAATGACCAAAATGATCCTTTTATGTTTGTAAGTAGGTTTTAAATAGTTTTTAAAGATATATTTCTGGATAATTTTGACGTTTTGAATTCATTAAATATGAATACTTTTAATTTTTGTCAAATATTTAACAAATCGAGATTGTTAGATTTAATAACAACCGTTAAAAAGAAAGATTTAATGAGATAGACTATGAAAATTTTATCAAATTCCAAAAAACTACAACACCAAAAGTTGCATCAAACACACAAAAGAAAACCAAAAATAGCAGAAAATTGCACCTAAAGATGTAGATCATATATCAAATTGGACCCCCATATTATATTGTCCACGCTCAGATGTTCATTCCCGAGCGTGAAGGGGGTGTTGAGTCCCACATTGGTGGGATGACGAGAAATTGATCTCTTTACATGGCTTTAACAATCTTATCTCTTAAGCTAACTTTTGAAGTTTAGTTAGATTGAAGAAGGGAACGGAGCGATCTACTATGCATGATTCATTATAAAAGGAAGGGGTTAAGTTCATAAATGGCCTCTGCTAGGGGTTGTCTTATTTTTTGACCCTGTTTAATAATTTTTTTAAAAGATATAGCCATCGTTTCAGAAAATTCGCTAGGCAATTATTGCCCATCAGACATAAGTTATGGACATGAATTAGTTTTGCCTATAAAACAAAAGTTCAGGATATTTCAAGACAGTAAACTTACTCAATTGATGACCACAAGTTTTGTCTTATAGTCAAAAGCTAAAACTTATGCTTGATGAGAAACATATGCGAAGCTTTTGTTTCCTTTAAGATATATATAAGTTCTAACTCTTACCTATAATGCAGAAGTTTAGAATATTTCAAGACAGTAAACTTGCTCAATGAACTACAGATTTTTCCTTATAAGTAAAAATTAAAACTTATGCCTGATGTGCAACAAAAATTCTTCCAAATAAATTTTTTCAAGTTGAAGGTCATTTTCCAAAAGAATTTATTAAGCAAAAACAAAAATTCAAAACTGAACACTTCTAGAGACACCTATAGTCATTTTAAAAAAACAAAAAAAAAAAAGAAGAAGGTGTGGTTAGGAAACTGGCTGGCGAAAAATGGAACTCAATTATCTCCTGCCTCAATTACATAAGAATAGTTTCCTAGTGAATTAAATATTAGCAGAAAAAACATGTGAGCCAAACGAGGACTTATTCTCCTTCGTGTTATTAGTACCCCTTTCTTCTTGAATTTTATTATTAATAAGTTAATATGAAAACGCATAAGATTCTTGTCTAGTTTGGTATTCTTATTTGTCATACTGGATTCAATTATGAATGATATTTTAAAAAAAATTATGTCCAAGTCCAACAATTTCTGTTGAAGTAATTCGCTATTTTTTATATTTTTGGCCCCTTTTAGTTATTTCTAGCTATTTTTCACTTCACTCATTCTCCATGGAGGCATACATTGCTTTTCTTAGAAACATTATGTGTCGATCATTTGGACCTTGTCAATATATAAATCAACATATATAGCCCCATGAATCATGCATGTTATTGACTGTTTACTTTAATTTTTTAATCATAATTAAAATTTTCTCTTTCTAAAAGAAAAATATAATTTTTTCTCTAGTAGGAAAAAAATGTTGAGATTCTATAAATTGAGACTCCTTCTTACTAATTTGGTAGCATTCACAATGTAGTCTCGAAGGATTTTGAGAGTCTTATTTAGGGGGAAATTTGTAACACTCGAGTGGTAGTGTAAAAATTGTGTGAACCTCTTTTTATTCTGAGTGAATTTTGTGACATCACTTCTCTCGATATTTTGTACTCTCTTTTATATAGTGGATTGCTCATTTCCTCTCGTGAATGTAGGTCGATTGACTCCGCTTGCCACCTTATTATTTCAATCCTAACATCTTTAATTTATATGTAAACATTAAATAACATCTCTTGTTTTCAAATATGACTTAAGAGAATCTCAATTTTTCTATACCTGATCATCTTCTGAAAAAGGCACTAAGAAGGGGGAATTGAATGTGCTTCTTCTACTAATTTAGGAATTTAGGGATTGTTTGGTTGTGAATAAGTAATTTTGGGATAATTAATTTTGAGTTAGGATAATTCGAGATTGTTATCCCATTCTTAATGAAATAAGAAATAAATAGTCACAAAATTAATTTTAAATGAATTTATTCGCCGTTTGGTTAAGATAAAATCTCAACATAACTCATTCCGAGATTAGTTATTTTAGAATTATAGTGTTATTTTTTATCACATCCTCAATGTGGGATAAATTATCCTAGAATAACTAATTTCGGATTATGTTATCCCGAGATTTTATTCTAACCAAACATGAGATAAATCCATTCAAAAATTAATCTCGAAACTATTTATTTCTTATTTCTCATTGAGGATGAGACAATAATTTCGAATGATCTCAATTCAAACTCCTTTCATTTTAAAATAAGTGGTGTTTTAGCTTTTTAATTTATATAATTAAGAAGACATTAATGATGTTCTTTCAATTTTACTCTTATTTAAGTGGAGAAAGTTTTACATAATCAAGAAAATATTAAAAAGTTACATCTTTTGAAAGATATTTATTAAAAATAACTGGGTAAAAAAATATTTTTCTATCTAAGAATAAATAATTTTCTTAAAAAATATGCTCAAATTAAAAATATCACTTATTTTGAGACGGAGGACCATCCGCCCCGACAAGACTTGTGGCTCAACTTCCCGTGAAATAAACATTTAAAACATTATACGAATCGAAGCTTTGTCAGGCCAGCTTGTGGACAAGGGGACAACTACCTTTGACATCCTCTACATGAAATATCTCATACAAATTATATAAGAAATTTAAGTAGCTAAATATAGATTAGTGTCTAATTTAATTTGCAGGGGTTAGTTTATAGATATTTGTCTTCTAACCTTTCTTTTGCCAAGAACAAAGGAGTCATTTGGTAGAGTGTATAAATATAATATTGAATAAAGTGTATAATTGGTAATGTTAGTATCAGTTGCATTCGGTTATATTGAGATTATTTTTTATGCATTATTTGATTTGGTGTGTTAAAAATAATATTCATCGCATAGTTTTAAAAAAAATTATTTATTTATAAAAAAATCCTCCATAAATAAGATATATAAAATGTGAAAAAAAATTTGAGGGGTCATTGTGTCTTTAACCATGTCAATTGTGCATGCATTAAAAATCATTACATTACTAATATCATAATTTTTTATTAATTATATATAATTTAATACCAGATAAAGTATATATAAAACTAATGCTTGCATTACTTTTTTTTTAATGCATCTTATCAAAAAACCCCAAAATATTTTATCGTTGTGTTTGTATTGTGAGATAAGGCTAAGTCCCTCTCTTGTGCTCGATCTCAAGATATATAACCCCCTTTGCTAACAAGAACAATTAAATTTAAATTTAAAGAAAGAAAGATACAAGTCAATCAATTATATCCGAATTATAATATCTCGGTATCTATTATATATGTTTTATTCTAGCAAACATTTTATTTTAGTACTAAATAATTTATCTTTCAATGAATTTAATATTGACCAATCAATTATATCCGATTATTGTTTCAAAATAAGTGGTATTTTAGCCTTTTATTTTTTTTTTCAAAATAAGTGGTGTTTTACATAATCAAGAAGACATTAATGATGTTCTTTCAATTTTATCCTTATTTAAATGAATAGAGTTTTACATAATGAAGAAAATTATTAAAGAGTTACATCTTTTTCAAGATATTTATTAGAGTTAAGTGGGTAAAAATACATTTTTCTTTCTAGGATTGAGTAGTTTTCAAAAGGGGTATTATCCAAACTAAAAACATCACTTATTTTGAAATTGAGGGAATAATATTTATTGTACATATTTTATTCCAAGGATAATTTCTTTTTAATACTAAATAATTTATCTTTCGATGAATATCTATCAATCTCAACAACTATCCGGGCTAGGTGTTTTATTTTCTTGGGCCGCTCCAAGCTAGATATATGAACATACAAATTAAATTAGTCACCAAACTAAATGGGCTTCTAACAAATGCTACTTATTTAATAGGGCAATTTCAGAAATGGCTACACTTTGTAGCATTTTTGTATTTAGTAACTATATTTTGTAGCTACGATCTTAGATGTTGTGTTCGTTTGTTATTATTGGTAGATTTCTTGTACGATAATATCTACGTGTTGTCATTATTTTCATTATGCTTTCGAGTCCGAACTGTTGATATCGGGCTCGGAGTCGCTATCCTCTTCTCGTTATTCTTTTGAAAACATACAATAAAGTATTAAGGGCAGAATTGAAAAAAATGTGGTCAATTATCTCTTGAATTTTGAAGGTAGCAAATATTTTGTAATAACTATTTTTAATATACCTAGCTATTAAAATGAAACGAAAGAAGTAATATCTTAAGAAGAGTGTCACATCGGACTAGTAAGATGGGAACGGATGAATAAGTTAGTAGGAATAAGCATGTGATACAAAAAATAAAGCATGTGGAGATTAGGTCGCACATTAACGAGTCGTGATGTGACGATGTTTCAGTATGGACATAAGAAAAAAATATCAGTTTTTGTTAGACTAGGATAGCACGTTAGTACACTGATTTGGAAAATGTTTTACCACTTTAAATTTTATCTTTTTCCTTTTTTATGGAATTATTAACTTTAGGAAATAGACCTCTCAACTACCATATAGTCTATAGTCCCAATTGAAAACCATAGCGGCAAGTTAGATGTCTGATTGTGCTTTTTATCTACCAAACATATTGGTCCTAAATATAATTCATTCCAATTTGCCACGTTTTAAAGAGGTGCAAAATGATTTTGTTTCTCTGTAATTTTTATTTTTTTGGTTTTATTGTGAGTGGACGGCTCAAATTTTTTGGTTTTATTGTGAAAATGATTTGATTACTTTATACAAGTCTCTCTTTATAACAACTCTTCCGCTTATTTTTAGTTGTCCACAATATTTTATATATATTGTTTTTGAAATGCATGTTTTATATTATCATAATATCTACATTAAATTTTAATAAACTTAAAAATAATTTGAAGTTAAGTAATTAATGCTAAGAATAAAATAAAAAATATATATTTTAAATATATTAAAGACGATAAATAAAAAAAGAAAATTTTAATATAATGAAGAGATAAAAATAAATATAAAAAATTCATATATGTATTAATTGCTTACAAATGACATGTCGGGGACAGTACATTAGCAGTCTTGCTTTTTTTTTTTTTAATCAAATTCTGATTTTGTTTTATTTTTTCTCATCGATTTGACTCTTTTATGTCTCTACCTTTTCACTTTATTTCTTCTCATGTACAGTCACTTGAATGAAAATATCCAATTAATTCGACTTTTTCAAATGTCTCCTCCTGACCCTTTCTCTTTTACGGTATGAAGTTTTTGTGTTGTTTCAGTCGTCTTGATCGATGGAAAAACAAAAAGAAATGAAAGAACTTTTGAAGTTTAATTTAAACCTAAAATTTATCTATCCATTAAACTTAATTTTTAAATAAATAGTAATATTTTTTAATAATTTTTTAAATTTTATTTATTTAATGTAATTTAAAATTTTAATACACAACATTACTTAAGACTACTTTATGAATGATACAAAATGTAAATAAAATTTTAGTTTTAAGGATTTCAAAATTTTAAAAATTAAAGTTTTGATATACAATTTTTTTGTTATTTTTTTTCTTCGTATTCTTTTTCGATGAATGTTCTTTATATGTTCAGCATTAAGTTAATCTCTTTTGAACTTGAATTCTACTAACAATGTTTGTAATTCAATTCCATCTGAGTGCAATTATCAATTTTAAATTTTAAATTGGTAATGTTTATTATTTTCTTAATTAATCAATTTATTATGAATTTATTCTTTTTATAGAAGTAACACTATACGCGAAACTAAATATTAAAAAATGAACTCAACTCATAAACTTAGCTCAAATTCAGTTCTACTTTAACAAAATTCAATTATGATATGCTTGCAGAGGCGAGTTGGGATAATATAGATAGTTTGACTGGGTTTAAATGGATGGATATTTTAATTTAATTGGATTATATATGAATCAATAGAAGAGTGACATGTCATCTGATTTTTAACAGATGTTTGAATTTGTTTATTTAAGGGCAAATATGAACCTAAAAAAAGAATAAGAATATTAGTAGACCGATCGGTTAATTGAGGGCAATAATAAACCAAATCAAATAAATTGAGATATTTTTACCTCTTTTTCGTAAATTTAATTGAACTCGACTCGACTCGATATTTTAATAAGCTTGATTAGAATATGTGGTTGGTTGTTGAATATGATGATGTGTAGTAACAGAAGAAATGATAAATTATGGATGAAGGTTTATTAGAAATAATATTTTTATTTCGTAAAATATATTATATTTTTTAAGATTTCAATTGTGAAAATATATTATATATATTATTCTTATTATGTTTTTCAGTAGGTCAACTAATTAGTAAAATGTATATGTATTAAATATTAATCATAATTAATACATGAAAATATGATTCATTCAACAAGTTTTAAGTTCGATCGTTTGGAGGAATTAATAATTTATTCATTTATAAGGAAGTGAGTTAGACAAAAATAAAAGCAACTTGGACAAAAAGAAACGAAGTGGTTTAGACAAATCTTTTTTGTCGATAACCTCAGACCGTTCTGTAGAGTGGCAGTAAGGGTGACTTATCTGTCAACTTTTCCACTATCACCCCCAAAAAATCAAACTCTGCCTTACGTAAAGTTGCCAGAGTATTAATCTATTTTGATCCGTTCAATTTAATCCTTCTAAAATTTAGATTATTATATAGCCAAAAATAAATTCATGAAAAATCTTATAAAGAAGTTTGTGACCTATTATTTATTTTATTTTAATTCAATTCATTATAACTCAATTTAATAACCCGCCTTTTTATAACTCAACATTTTAAACCTAACTGTAACCTGTCATTTATTAATCCTTATACAATTTACTTATTTATTAATTAAAATTATTTTAAAAGATTGAAATTTAACTCAATCAACATATTTAACGCCCCTAATCACGACTTATACACATCGACAGGAAATTCAAATTTCAGTAACAATATTATAAAAAAATATTAGTCTAAATAGAACAACTCTTTTTCTTGCTCTTTCAATTAGGAGAGGACCCATCTTAAAATAAACAAATGAAACTGCAAAAAGGCATCAAATAATGCCACGTGCCTATAAAACTTTTATGTGAAAAGAATTAATGAATCAGAACTTCACTGAACGCAACGATTATGTAATTGTTATGACATGCCGCTCCAAACGTCATACTACTCCATTAAAGTCGAAATTAGAATTTTAAATTAATAAATGCGTGTATATATATAAAATATATATTTTTTAATTTCATTTTATGTGATATATTTATTATTTTAAGAGTTAAAAAAATATTTTTTATTATAATATTTTCATATATTTGTTGAAAAATATATACTAAAAACCTAAAATATACGAAGAAGAACACAAAAATGAAAGTTTGATAATATGAAATAGGAACACAAAATTGAAGGCTCGAAACACGTGCGAAACACATTTCTAAAAATAATATTTACTCCCTCTCCTCTGCGAGATCGTTTTGAGATTGCACGCAAATAGTTTTAATGGATATGACAAATCTATGAATTTATGTACTAAGAAAATAGTGAAGAAATTCTATTGGAAAACAAGAACTTAAACTTGATCTTTTTGGAGAATGTTGTAAAGTAAAGTACTCTCTAAAAGTTACTTTAAAAATCACAAGAAGTTGACTTTAAATATAACTAGTGGTAATCGACGAATGAAAGGATACACCCTTTCATTTAAAAGACACCTCATCATATAAAATACTTATTATTAGTTTTATTTAAACAAATTACAACAAACCCCCACTTGTTTAAATATAAATCAGAACACAAAGATAAAGTTATGTTCACACATAAAGTAATGTATCTTTCGATTTGCACATTACCTTAGTATAATATCACATGATGAAATCGAAATCCCATGTAGCATGATAGCTTTGAACATGTTATTCCTTGTGATAGCATGGGTACACATAAACATTTCATTCATGCTTTCTGCTCAAACATACTTAACACTTTTATGGCCATGTGCTATCCAAAATTCACAAACATTTATAAGAGTAACTCCTCCTCTCAATCGAAATGGCACCACTTTTGTGTTCATATAGGTGAAGTGCTTCTAGTGTGTTTGTCATATTTGAGACACTTGTTCCTTGCACTAAACGTCATTAAGAGTATTAGAACTCAACCCTCTAATCAATGACAACCAGTACTAGCATATCTCTTAATTTAGTACAGAATACCAATAACTTATTGTTATTCTTTGAACCCATAACTACTCATTTTATAGTGCCTGATAGGATTGCCATTAATGGTGAACCTAATTAAGGAGTTTTAACATATATAATTAAACTTAAAGTTATATTCATCAACTTCCTTTTAAAAAATTAAGTAATAGATTAGTCAAATTTTTTTGACTCCACTAATGTGATAGAAGATTATTCCATCTTGAATTAATTTTATCATATAACCATGTCAAAAGAACTTCTGTGTTCTGACTTCTCGTTATATAATTTTTATATGCTTGAGCTAGAGCAGCTTGACTATCACAAATTAAGCTCATATTTTGCAAAATCAACGAATTTTCTTTAAACAAAAAAAAAAGAGAAGAAAATCCCTCAACCACTCAACACATTTCCTTGCTTTTACTAATACAAGTCTATTTCTTTATTTTAAGAAATTGCACCTCCTCCAAGGTAAATACCTATCATTTGAAAATTTTGTTTTCTCACATACTCGATATTCAACTTGCATTGATATATTCTTATAAATAGTATGAGACTTTGGGATTGTTTGGTAGGGAACTGTCAAACCCCGCCTTGGGGGGTATGACTGGCACCTGGTGCCCTACTAGGACCTGACCTGCTGGACTGTCAAGCCTGGACACATCTGGTGCCTGGCTGGCTCTGACTCACATTTCTGGAAACAAAGGGCTATATAACGGCTGTAAACACAGCCCCCGGCCCATTGGCCTATAGCCTTCTGTACCTGTACTAACAGCTGACCAGAAACATAGCAATTCAGGAAAACCTATGCGGGCCGACAAGGCCACCATGCTGTCTAGTTATCTGCAACTCAATCATAAAGCACAAAAAAAACTACGTGACCGGCAAGGTCACCACTACTGACAACTATGGCCCCACACGACCATCACAATAGAAAGAAGGAATACTAACAGCTATACAACTGCACGGCCTCACACGACCAGCTCATCTAACCACAAGGAATATATACAAACTGCACGCCTCTAGGAAGAACAATAGAATGATCGGGACAGGTCCCCGACCTACCCGTACTATATAACAAAAAAAAAGGAACTGAAATACACCTCTGATATTCAATCTCCGGATGACAGGAGCTGAATACTCGATCGCTGACAGGAATCACGTAGTATCGCCTGCTCGTCTATGAGTACCTGCAAGCAAGTAATGCAGCGCCCCACCGGGCGTCAGTACTGCTGGTACTGAGTATGTAAAGTAATAACTGAAAGAAACATCTGAACACAATAATATAACTGATGAAACTGAAATAGAAGGAATAGCTTAACTGTCTGATAATGTAACTCATACCTTCTCTTAATCATACTGGAAGGAGCAGGAGTCATACCTGAGAATTTATCGTGCTACTGTCGATCTACTCGTATCTACTGTAACAGGGGATAACACATCACAATATAACATAGCACACAGAAACCTTACCCGGCCCCCATAAGCCGGGAGGTACAATCAGCACAGAATCTACACCCCTACCCCGGTTATCCCATCTCCTATAATGGCTGTAAGCATCCTGCCGGTCCCCTGGGTATGCACTTGGGCTCGCTGAGCCCCTGACTATAACTGTACCTGAGTCCGAAGGACTCCTGAATCAACACCCCAGGCATACCCGCTCGACGGGGGTGTATAAAAGCCGACCAAGGCAAAATATGGGGAAACTGGCATCCCATCTTCGTCCCCTTGTGAGACGGCATACCACTCCATAGAGTGACGTATCCTCGTCCTCTGGCGGACGAGTCGATACAGCTATTAACCCTGGGGCGGTCATGGATGCTGGGTAATCCAACCCCAAACAATACAACGGTCTCAACTAGTAATGCTGTCTGCGTATCTCACATGCTGAGGCTAATAGGGGTAAGGTATCGTATGTGTATTACATGCTGAGCTAGTAATAGTAATCTGTGCGTATTTAATACATGCTGAGGCAGGTAAAGATATATAAATATGAATATAGTCTCCTGCCGGGCTGTACTGGGGCAAATGCTATATAAGATAGTGTTTCTGCTGAAAACCCTGTTGTTTACTAAGTTTCTGTATACACTATATGCTGGACTAGTGATAGAAATATGTACATATTCAATACATGCTGAGGCTGGAAATAATATATATGTATGTACGAATACAGTCTTCTGCCAGGTTGTACTGAGGCTAATGCTGAACATGATATAGTCTTTCTGCTGATACTATGCTGTCTACTGATTTTCTATAGTAACACGATTTACTATTCCTAACATGCTTTCTAACTTCATTTCAACTTATCATTCTATTTCTGAGCTGTCTTATCGATACTACTTGTTCTACTGGGTTTCGATTGAATACAATGATATACTAACATCCTGTGTAACATCGCATATTGAGCATACTGGGCAATCTCTAACACTTGCATTAGAATCTATGTTGTGCTAGTAGGTTTCATACACGTTACAACCCAATACTTCTCATATCCTATCAATATTCATAATAACGCAATACTCGACTTCTGAACATTCTACTGGTCTGTAAATTACTATACTGTCTCAATATTACTTAACTTGCCGAGGAAACTAACTTTACATACCTTATCCTTGAATTATTCGTCCATCGGACGAAGCTCGACCGGTACTTCAACTGTTTTCTCCCAACTGCATTCATAAATATGTCAATCAATACTAAATACAACTTTATTTCAAAAGGCAACGTCACTTTCGATATAGTTTATAGCCTAAACTTAGGCTTATCGAAAGACGGCCGAAAACTCGCTATTTTTCAGAGGTCCAGAAGGGAGAAATATTCACTTCTCAGCTAGGAACACATAGACATTAATTTAGAGCAATTCCACTTACCTTAGCTCGGTGGCCCGATGATTCGTCGGCCGTATTTCACGAAACTAATTCCGCAGGAATGCTCTCTGCTGCTAAATACTTCGGTATCTGGGATTAATTTGAGTTTGGGCAGCGTTTGGCAGCGTAATCGGACGAAAATTATTTAATTTTCTTCGTTTTTCTTCCTTCTCTGCCTTATCTCTCTGTTTCCTGGAAATTTCTTAAGGATTAAATGATTTAAACCCGAAGTGGCCTTTATATACTTGGGCTTGGACAAGGGCAACGTGTCACGGAGCCATCGCGGAGGCCTCACCTCCGTGACACGCTGCCATCGCGGAGGGGCTCTGCCTCGGCTCCTCCCGTGATGGTTCGACGGGTTTCTCGTCCGATCTTTTTCCCGGACTTTCTCTAGCACGTATGGCCTTCAAATATACTTAACCAACGTGCGAATAAGTCGTCTAGGTGCCGGAAATTCTACGGGGTATAACATTCTCCCCCCTTAAGAACATTCGTCCTCGAATGTATATTGCTATCTGGAGGACTGCTTACTTTACTTTCTAGAAAAATTTCGGCAGAATTTCCCCTGTAATATGGACTATAGCAAAAACCTGAAATGCAGAAAAGTCCAACACAGGCACTGCGCACAATACTCTAGGATCTACTGGATAACTAAATATCAATCTTTCTTTATCATTTACAAACATACAACCATAAGGTACTGCATAACAATAATACGGACATACCTGTCGCTTAAATGGGTGAGGATATCTGGTCCTCATATCTGCGAATCTGTCTGTCTAGGCTAGCTATTGGAACCTCTTCGTAGGCCAGCTCTTTCATAACCTGGATATTCTGGACTGGGACTACTCTGGACGGGTCTTCTATGCATTTCCTCAGCATAGCTACATAACAGACCGGATAAACGGATTCTAATTCTGGAGGCAAATTCAATTAACGGTAACTACTCACTTTGGCTACTACTGAAATCTAGCACACACGCTCACAACATGTCTACGAGCGTCTGAATTATGTGCTCGGCCTGCCTGACTGTCTAAGGGTGGAACGCTGTGCTCAAGTTAATCTGCGTTCCCAAACCCTTCTGAAACGACTGCCAGAATCTAGCTGTAAATTGTGTTCCCCTATCTGAAATGATGGCTACTGGCACTCCATGCAATCTAACTATTCCTCTAATGTATAACTCGGCATAATCCTCAGCTGAGAAGGTAGCCCCTACTGGTAGGAAATGAGCTGATTTTGTCAGCCTGTCAACTATTACTCAAATGGAATCATGTCTATATTTGGTACGGGGTAATCCTGCCACAAAATTCATATTCACCGCTTCTTATTTCCGGAGAGGCACAGCTGTGTCCTGGGTCAAACCCACCTGGTTTCTGATGTTCTGCTTTCGCCTGTTGGCAGTTAGGACACTGGGCTACCAGTAGTTCTCTTTAATGTCATGGTACCTCTTTGTCGTATCGGGATGAGGAGAATAGCGGGTGTAATGCGCCTCGCTCATAAACTGCTGGTGATGCCCCAAAATATCTGGAGCACAAATGCGGCCTTTATATCGCCACACTTCATCCCCGGTCATCTGAAAATATGACACTTCTCCTTACTGAATCTTATGTTCAAATTGAACCTAGCTAGGGTTTCTATACTGCTGTTCCTTTACTTTCACCACTAACGACAATGCTACGACATTCTGTAGTATCGTTCTGTTATCCTTTATTCCTGCTAGGTGAACGGCTAAACCGTCTAACTACTGGAATTCTCGGGTCTATTCCCGCTGTTCAGACGACAAGTATGCCAACCCCTCATAGATCTATGGCTAAGGGCATCTACTACCGTATTAGCCCTTCCCGGGTGATACAAAATTCTCGCTTTTTAAGGCATAAACTACTGCAACTACCTCCAGGTCATGGGTAAGATAATTCTTTTCGCATTTCTTCAATTGCCTGAAAGCATAAGCTATTACTTTACCATGCTGCATCAACCTTCTGTATCTCCTGGCGATACTGACACTGGAGCTGATGTTAACCTAGCTTTTAACTCTGGGAAGTTCTGCTCACATGCCTCAGTCTACTGGAACTTTGCTGTCTTCTGTGTCAACTTAGCCAGAGGTGCTGCTAAGGTGGAAAATCCGTCCACAAACCCTCTGCAGTATCCGGCTAACCGCAGGGACTGCGTACTTCGATCGGAGTGGTAGGTCTAGGCTACGTCTTCACTATTTCGATTTTTTTCTGTGTATCTATCTGTACACCAGCCTCCGACACAATGTGACCAAAAAGGCTACTAAACTCGACCAAAATTCACATTTACAAAATTTGACATATAACTGACGGTCATACTGGTTTATTATACCGGAGAATCTGCCAAGTAGTCTACCGGTATAGCTAGAGCTTATCTGGCCTTCTGGCCGCATGCTAAGGCCACTTGTTGCTAAGGTAACCTTGAACAACTATCTGCACACCATGTGCCCGTCTCTGATCAGGGGGTCCTGATATTGATCATGACCTCTACCTCCAATGATCTGGCTGCATAACCTTAATTAACTGAATAGTCGGGTTGAATGACCCGAATGTTGTAGTAGTCTAACAATGCTCTAACCACTCTACTTGAGTACTCATAGTTCGTGCATAACTGCAGACTTGTGGGTATCTAATTGCTCTGTTATTTTGCTTAAACCACTGTAAGGCTGGACTTAATCAACTTACTCCCAGGTGATCAATCTCTGGATCTTCACGGGGAGTCTACTGATCCCCTGGTCTTAATAAACACCGTACTAGCAGGGTACTATCAATTTCTTATGCCTTATGTGTATCCACTTAGATTTATACTGCTATTCTGGGGAATTCTCGGTCTTATAAGCTATTCTGTAAATACTGGCCTTCTGCTAGGGCTCTGTATCTGAATATCTTACGAAAACCAGCTGAAATACTAGTTTGTCACTGACTACTGATGTGGACCCTTTCTTGGGGTACCCACGGGTATTCTGACTAGGACGGCCGGCTAACTTATGGGGTGTTCCACATAATAACTGCTAGGTTGGTTAAGGCCGACTTTCACCTACAAGGCTGGAAAAATAACGTACAACCACTTAACATACTAGAACAATTCTGATATTGCTAATCTCTGAAATTTGCCTATTCGGCCTCTAATCTTGGTTCTAGCACACGCACTAATGTTACCGATCTTCAGGGATACTTCCCTGCTAATGCAGGCGCCAGCTGGTCGGTAGACCGTCTAACTGTGCCCTTATCATCTAGCCATCTGTCTTAGGCCAATAACTCTGGTAAGCTCCTAGAGCCTAGATCTGACAACAACACATAAGTCTGTTAATCCAATAACTGAAAACTGAGATAGTTTCTATGACTTCATACGTAACTCACACTTAATCCGCCCTTTCTCTTCTTCTTTTCTTCCTTTCTTCTCCCTCTTTCTTCTCTTTTTTTTGACAAGGGGGTGTCCTGCAATGCAATTTGTATATGCTTTCTATTACTAATCAGCATCTGTGATTGTAGCCCTTATAGGCAGCCACTCACAATATATCTATGATCTGTATACATATGTATCGCTAGCTACGTACAATATGTACTGATTTCTGCGGTAATTCATAATCTCTGACATGTTCTGCTGAGTCTCATACCGTACATGATACATCGCTTCTACGATCTAATAAGACCTCCTTCCCTGACTTATCATTTTGTTGCATTGTCACCCCATTCTGAAAGTAACAAACATAAATACTTTAGTTATTGTCTGCTGTTTGAAATTCCACCACTCTTGCGATGTGGGGTCGACGTTCGAATTTTGTAGCCTTACTAGGCATATATTGAGAGCTCATGACTGTCTACTAGGCCTTATCTCTAGGCCATACTAGATTAGGATTACTGTATCAGTAATTTCTTAACTTTTCCATAGCGAACATACTGCGGTATTCAGAACCGCAATCCTACTGTCAGCCCGAAGCTTGGTCCTTAAAACGATACTCTATTAATCTGGAGGGGGGGGACCCTGATTTCCCCACAAAATCTGGCATTTCTGCTTCTTCCTCTCATCTTGCTTAAGCTGAACTCTGGGGTTCGAAGTACCTGACTTTCGTTGCTAATGAGATTACCGATCAAGCCTCGGCCTATACTTCTTTGGGCGTATACTCAAGCCCATTTGATTCACATAACCTCTATATCTCTCGATGTCACAACTAGATCATAACTATAATCTTACAGGTATGTCTTGCTATCCGTTAGCATATACGGCGGACTTGGCCTTTTTCTGACTCAAACTTGACTATTATTAGGCATTCATCACTAGCAGGTCCTTTACCCCTACTTCGGGTAAGCTAACAGTCTTACTTTCTTTACTGGCTTGTTGTCATAAGGGTCTGCACAGCTTACATAATCATAAGGGCTCTTTATACTTTCTAATACTTACTAGGGTCAATCAGCCCATCTTTACTTACTGCTTGATTTGGCAACCCCATCTCAAGTCTTATGCCCTTTTACTATACTGGCATTAAAATCAAGAGGTAGGAATAGCCCTTTCTTATTGCAACAAATAAAAGCATTTAACTGTACCATATCCAAAAAGATGTATTTGGGATTCCTACATTTCCCTCTCGTTTTCATACTTACCTGGTGGTCTGACCTTATCTGTAATCTTAATCAGATTCTATATAGATAATAAATAAATCAACTCATATGCACATTATACTTCTGACTCCCTATTCTGACATTATCAACGTATACTAGGAATACTGCCAATAAAGGTATCACGCTGGGAGGTTTCTGATACTCCCTCCTGCTGCTGTAGTTATCATGTAACTGGCTGATGCTCTCTTCTGTTGCTATCTCTGATCTTCTGCCTGTGATAGGGTAATGCTGATCTGCCTTTGTATCTGTAATCAAAGAATACGGTAAGTTCTCAGGGACTCAACCCTATACTGTACCGCTCTAAAGCACGACTGACTGAGAAGGAAGGGTAACCATCATATCATGCCTCGCAGCCTCCTGCCTATAGTATGTGGTGCACAACACATCCATAGACAAGACTCTACTTAGCACGGCTTGCAGACTCCCTGGGATACGACCTGCTCTGATACCAAGTTTGTCACACCCCGCCTTGGGGGGTATGACTGGCACCTGGTGCCCTACTAGGACCTGACCTGCTGGACTGTCAAGCCTGGGCACATCTGGTGCCTGGCTGGCTCTGACTCACATTTCTGGAAACAAAGGGCTATATAACGGCTGTAAACACAGCCCCCGGCCCATTGGCCTATAACCTTCTGTACCTGTACTAACAGCTGACCAGAAACATAGCAATTCAGGGAAACCTATGCGGGCCGACAAGGCCACCATGCTGTCTAGTTATCTGCAACTCAATCATAAAGCACAAAAAAAAACTACGTGACCGGCAAGGTCACCACTACTGACAACTATGGCCCCACACGACCATCACAATAGAAAGAAGGAATACTAACAGCTATACAACTGCACGGCCTCACACGACCGGCTCATCTAACCACAAGGAATATATACAGACTGCAAGCCTCTAGGAAGAACAATAAAATGATCGGGACAGGGCCCCGACCTACCCGTACTATATAACAAAAAAAAAGGAACTGAAATACACCTCTGATATTCAATCTCCGGATGACAGGAGCTGAATACTCGATCGCTGACAGGAATCACGTAGTATCGCCTGCTCGTCTATGAGTACCTGCAGGCAAGTAATGCAGTGCCCTACCAGGCGTCAGTACCGCTGGTACTGAGTATGTAAAGTAATAACTGAAAGAAACATCCGAACACAATAATATAACTGATGAAACTGAAATAGAAGGAATAGCTTAACTGTCTGATAATGTAAGTCATACCTTCTCTTAATCATACTGGAAGGAGCAGGAGTCATACCTGAGAATTTATCGTGCTACTGTCGATCTACTCGTATCTACTGTAACAGGGGATAACACATCACAATATAACATAGCACACAGAAACCTTACCCGGCCCCCATAAGCCGGGAGGTACAATCAGCACAGAATCTACACCCCTACCCCGGTTATCCCATCTCCTATAATGGCTGTAAGCATCCTGCCGGTCCCCTGGGTATGCACTTGGGCTCGCTGAGCCCCTGACTATAACTGTACCTGAGTCCGAAGGACTCCTGAATCAACACCCCAGGCATACCCGCTCGACGGGGGTGTATAAAAGCCGACCAAGGCAAAATATGGGGAAACTGGCATCCCATCTTCGTCCCCTTGTGAGACGGCATACCACTCCATAGAGTGACGTATCCTCGTCCTCTGGCGGACGAGTCGATACAGCTATTAACCCTGGGGCGGTCATGGATGCTGGGTAATCCAACCCCAAACAATACAACGGTCTCAACTAGTAATGCTGTCTGCGTATCTCACATGCTGAGGCTAATAGGGGTAAGGTATCGTATGTGTATTACATGCTGAGCTAGTAATAGTAATCTGTGCGTATTTAATACATGCTGAGGCAGGTAAAGATATATAAATATGAATATAGTCTCCTGCCGGGCTGTACTGGGGCAAATGCTATATAAGATAGTGTTTCTGCAGAAAACCCTGTTGTTTACTAAGTTTCTGTATACACTATATGCTGGACTAGTGATAGAAATATGTACATACTCAATACATGCTGAGGCTGGAAATAATATATATGTATGTACGAATACAGTCTTCTGCCAGGTTGTACTGAGGCTAATGCTGAACATGATATAGTCTTTCTGCTGATACTATGCTGTCTACTGATTTTCTATAGTAACACGATTTACTATTCCTAACATGCTTTCTAACTTCATTTCAACTTATCATTCTATTTCTGAGCTGTCTTACCGATACTACTTGTTCTACTGGGTTTCGATTGAATACAATGATATACTAACATCCTGTGTAACATCGCATATTGAGCATACTGGGCAATCTCTAACACTTGCGTTAGAATCTATGTTGTGCTAGTAGGTTTTATACACGTTACAACCCAATGCTTCTCATATCGTATCAATATTCATAATAACGCAATACTCGACTTCTGAACATTCTATTGGTCTGTAAATTATTATACTGTCTCAATATTACTTAACTTGCCGAGGAAACTAACTTTACATACCTTATCCTTGAATTATTCGTCCGTCGGACGAAGCTCGGCCGGTACTTCAACTGTTTTCTCCCAACTGCATTCATAAATATGTCAATCAATACTAAATACAACTTTATTTCAAAAGGCAACGTCACTTTCGATATAGTTTATAGCCTAAACTTAGGCTTATCGAAAGACGGCCGAAAACTCGCTATTTTTCAGAGGTCCAGAAGGGAGAAATATTCACTTCTTAGCTAGGAACACATAGACATTAATTTAGAGCAATTCCACTTACCTTAGCTCGGTGGCTCGACGATTCGTCGGCCGTATTTCACGAAACTAATTCCGCAGGAATGCTCTCTGCTGCTAAATACTTCGGTATCTGGGATTAATTTGAGTTTGGGCAGCGTTTGGCAGCGTAATCGGACGAAAATTATTTAATTTTCTTCGTTTTTCCTCCTTCTCTGCCTTATCTCTCTATTTCCTGGAAATTTCTTAAGGATTAAATGATTTAAACCCGAAGTGGCCTTTATATACTTGGGCTTGGACAAGGGCAACGTGTCACGGAGCCATCGCGGAGGCCTCACCTCCGTGACACGCTGCCATCGCGGAGGGGCTTTGCCTCGGCTCCTCCCGCGATGGTTCGACGGGTTTCTCGTCCGATCTTTTTCCCGGACTTTCTCTAGCACGTATGACCTTCAAATATACTTAACCAACGTGCGAATAAGTCGTCTAGGTGCCGGGAATTCTACGGGGTATAACATGAACCAATAATTTCATGATAACTAATTTCGAGTTGGAATAACCCAAAATTGTTATCCTACCTTTAATGAGAAATAAGGAATAAATAATTTTGAGATTAATTTTTGAGTGGTTTATCTCACATTTAGTTGGGATAAAATCTCCAGATAAGTTATCCTGAAATTAGTTTGTAGATCTATAATTTCTGCAACTGACTTATTCCCGTTATCACTTATATCATGGCATATGCCTGGTTAATTATAGGTATTAGACACATTAATAAAATTAGACTCCTAGCTTGATTATAAGATTTATTTAGTCTCATTATGAATTGAAATAATTTTAACTTCTAAAAATGAATCACAAATTCTTATGATTTCTCATGATTGCAACTAGGAGTTAGGACTAATGCCTCAAACTCTTCCCACAAGTCATTGAGTTTCGAGAAATAGATAGACACAAAGGCAGTACCTTGCGTGATAGTGGTTATTTTCTTGTGAGCATTAAAGGTTCTAGAGCTATTTATCTTGTTAAATATTTTGAATAGATCCTCCCATGCAACTTTTGCCATCGTAACTTACATAATGCCTTCCACTAAACCTTTTGTTATAGAGTTCATAATTCATGAGAGCACAATTACTTTGACTCTTTCTCAATGATTTCACATTAATTCTTGAAATTTATTCTTGCGACATGCATCGTCTACTAGCCCTAGTTTGTTTCTTCTAAGCAGAGCAGTTCTCATGGTAATTAGATTAAACTTCGTAAATCAGAATTTCTAGTCTGCTTGCTCTAATACCATGAAGTAAAATGTGAAGAAGAACAAACCCTAAAAAAGAATATGGGAAAGGAGATAAATAAAGATAGACTGATAGAGAGAGAAATATTGATTGTTATTATTTCAACATTGTCACTGCATGAATTATATTGCTAGTTGTAAGACTATTCTTTTCATCAGACTTAGACCTCCAACTAAAATCAAGGGTTTGTAAAATTTTCTTTCATTTAGGCAAAGTAAATGTACGAAATAATCCTTATATACATGATTAAGGCTAAGATCATTAGCTAGGTAATCTAACTAATAACTAACATTAGGACTTAAACCAACTGTAACTAACTTTCAGGATTATTGTTTATCCTGTAATAGTCTGAATGACTAAATTGATCCTGCATCTTTAGCTTAATAGTTCTATTATTTCTATAATCAGATCAGCTAAAATAATTACAAGTAATTGTTCTTAACACATAAAACTAATTAGCTACTCCCCTTAGTCCAATATAAATGAATTGTTAGACACTTCTCTTGTAGTCCTAAATAAATGAATTGTTCAAATTTTTTTCATTTAAATAAGGGTAAAATTAAAAGAATATCATTAATGTCTTCTTGATTATGTAAAACACCACTTATTTTGAAACAAAATCAAAAACTTAAAACAACACTTATTTTAAAATAAAAAAAATATTAACAAATTATCCTTTAATTAATGTCTTTAAATATTTCTTTTAAAAATATATCGCATCACAATAATTCATTTATATTAAACTAAAGAGAGCGTATAAAATAAGCAAATAAGTTATCATAACAAATCAAGTTACATTGTATATTTTAAAGTTTTTCTCACATTGAAAGTGCATATAATTTATTTATTGATTTAGTAAACGAAAAGTGTGAATGCGTCTGTTGAAATAGTGGATCTACCCTTTGTCACCTGCCCATTGTTTACCCTTACAACTTTTCCTTGTCTTTCTGCCCATGATACATTGAATTATCAGCCGCCATTCATCACCACAATGGGAACTCCATTTTGGTTTTTGCAACTAATTACTCTAAGCTCTTTTCTGTACTAATGCACTTTTTATTACTATATTATGCAGATTAATTAGTGTAAATCTCAATTGTGGACCTTATGTTTGATATTGATCTTTAAGTGTATGCTGCTCCACTAACAAGAAGAGAGAGTATCAAATTTCCTTTTGGTACTTGTAAACCAATGGGATTGAGATCATCATCACATTATATGTGTTGTTGCTTGTTTAGATTAATTTAATTAATTAGTATACTTACGGTGCAATAACTTCTTTACGTTAGGTCGGACATTAGCGGTGGAGTAAAGATTTTTATTAAGAAGGTTTAAAATATAAAAAAATAAATATATAAAAAAAATCAAAAATAAATTAATATTTATTATATATATTTTTAAAAAATTAATCATATATAAATAATATATTTTTTTGTTGAAGATAACTCTCTATCTAAATATGATCCTGTCAGTTACCTTGTAATAAATGATTATGTCGATCGATTTTAACCGTCTGCTTTAATTTTAATTGGTTTGTTGCACATTATTTATTAAGGGGTTTAGAGATATTGCAATCGACATTATTTGGTGTAATTGAAAATAATATATGGTGCATATGTAATTATAATGTGGACTTCATAATTAAGATAGGTCGGTCATTACTTACTATTATTGCACTTTCTATTTTATTCACGATCTTTTATTTTATTCGATTAACGCTAAACTTTGTATTTGTGAGAATATAGTCATGTTATCAGTAGCAATATAAATGGTGCGGTAAGTTCGAAACGAAATACAGTCATTGTTCGTTAATTATGGATTCTGAGTCATAATTATTTTTATTTATTGAGTTTTTAATATATATTTTATATATGAGTTATTAGAAATAACTTCTTTATTTTTAAAATAGGATTAAAATTTAGGTATATTTTATTTTTTTCAAATTTTATATTTTTAAAATCACTAAGTATGTTATTATTGTATTTTATTTGAATTATTAAATTTTTTGAAATCCATAATTAAAGCATGGGATTAAATAATATATACTATAAATGGATAAAAAGATTAGAACGGTAAATAGCTGGATTAGTGAGCGCCCAATAATACTAGAGAAAAATGAAGAAAAGATTTTTAAAATTTGTAATCTAAAATAAATGTTAAATATCCGTATGACTATGAGTGTGTTCAATAAAAAAGAAAGATATTTTTCATGAAAAAATATTTTTTAAGAAAACAAGTGATTTTTTACTTATTTTCTTGTGTTTGGTATGCAAGTAAACAATATTATTCTAACAACATTTATATATTACTATGAATATGGGGTAGGATAGGGGTAAGGTAATGTTTGTTGTGGGTGGAGAAGGGCGGAGGCAGGATTTGGGGGGTAGGGAGGGTGAGGCGGGGCTTAGGGGTGGGTAGGAAGTGTTGTTGTACTGTGTTCAAATATGCAAAACAAAGAAAAAAGAATAATATTCTAATCCACAGAATTCACTGTGTGTCCTCAAGAAATTTAATCCTCCCACTATACTCGAAGTTTTTGGATTACTTCCTCTCAGGATAAAACGGATTAACTTGTTAATGGTGTTGCGGTACCTTAAACACCAATAACTTCGTCGAACTCGAAGAACGGTAACGAATTACACAATAGACTTGAATTTTGATTTTTCAAAATATCCAGAATGATCTTTAAATTTGCTAGCAAAAGTCTCAAAAAAGTACCTCAAAAATGAAAGCAAAAAGCCTTTATTTATAGCCAAAGAACTGAAGTTAACTGGTGCCAAAACGCCTATCCAGAAGGTGTCTGTTCGGAATTATTACCGTTTGGAAAAGAACTATTTTGGCCTGACTTGCGCTGGCACCGGCGGTGACAATCCGCAGTTCGCCGTTCCAAGGCAGAACACTTCCAGTTACTCGAAACAGTTAATTGGATTTTAAATAAATTTGGTCCAAAAATATTATCAATCAAATCATTTGACCAAATTCAAATTCAAAGTCAAAGCCGAGTCGAGCGATAACGACGGTGCGAGGGGAGACCTTCTTTTCAACTTTTTAATAGTTAGAATATATGTTTCTCAATATAAACATTCACATTTCCCTTTTCCCTACCAATGTGGGACAAAGTTCCTTCTTAAAGGAAATTTCAAATTTCTCTTCCCTCCAATTTATTTTCCTTCATTTTCCAATTCACACCCATCACTTAACTCCAACACGAAGTGGGTTGGATGGTTGTGAGGACAGAGAGAAAATAATGCAACTTATTTTTCCTACTTTCTAAATACTTTTTTTTTTCAAAATTTTTGTCTAATTGAATACGAGAAAATAGGAAAATCCTTTCCAGAATTTTTTTTTGTTCAGAGCAAACAACACCCTACAAATAATTTCATTAAGGATAAAAGAGAAATTTTAAATTAAATTATTTCTAATTATAGAAATATAATATTCTTTTAATTTTTAATAGACTAAAAAAATATATGTCAAATAGATTGAGAAAAATTATTATTTTACTCCTAATAGCAACAACAACAACAATAATCCAGTGTAATCCCACCAAGTAGGGTCGGGGGAGGGTAGAATATACGTAGACCTACCCTATCACTACCTTAGAGATAGAGAGGATGTTTCCGGTAGACCCTCAGTTTTAAGAAAGACAATCCCAAAGAAATAATAGCAACATAGGAGACAATATATAATATCAAAACAATAACTAGTATCCATACAAAAATACACAACAATAATACACTAGAAGAAAAATAAGTAACAACAGCTAAAAACAGACATCGAAAGACAAGGAACTATAAGAGCAATACTAGGCCTACCATTGAGAACGAGAAAACAGTGTCATACACAGCTCCCAGCTATCCTACTACCCCAATTCGTGTACTCTATACCTTCCTATCTAAGGTCAAGTTCTCGGTAAGCTCCAAATGAGTCATATCCTTTCTAATCACCTCCCCCCAATGCTTCTTCGGTCTACCTCCACCTCTCCTAAAATCATCCAAATACAACCGCTCAACTTCCGCACTAGGGCATTCGGACACCTCCTCTTCACATGCCCGAACCACCATAGTCTTGTCTCACGCATCTTGTCCTCCACCCCAGTCATTCCCACCTTGGCCTCGGTATCAGCATTTCTGATCCTATCACTCCTAGTATGCCCACACCTCCACCATAACATTCTTATTTCTGTAACCTTTATCTTCTGTACTTGGGAGTTCTTGATTGGTCAACATTCCGTCCCATACAACATAGTCGGTCTAACCAGCACTCTGTAGAACTTTCCTTTAAGTCTTGTCAGCACCTTCTTATCACTCAAAACTTCAGAAGCGAGCCTCCATTTTATCCATCCTGCATCAATACGATAAACAATATCCTCGTCGATCTCTCCACTTTCTTAGATAATATACCCAAGGTACTTGAAACTTTCTCTCTTTTGGATGACTTGCGTACCCAGCATTACTTTTTCCTCATCCTCATGCATCACATTATTAAATTTACACTCTAAATACTCTGTCTCGGTCCTGCTCAACCTAAAACCTTTAGACTCAAGGGTTTGCCTCCAAACCTCCAACTTAACGTTTACGTTGCCGCGAATGTTGTTAATAAAAAATATGTTATCTATAAATAACATACACCAAGACACCTCACCTTGAATCCCTCGCATTAATTTATCCATCACCAAGACAAATAAAAATGAGCTAAGTGTTGATCCCTGGTGTAACCCCATCACAACTGAAAAGTGCTCTGAGTATCCTCCCACCATTCTTACCCGAGTCTTGACTCCATCGTACATATCGTTGATCGCCCTAATGTACGCCACCGGCACCCCTCTAGCCTCCAAGCATCTCCAAAGAACCTCCCTCGGAACCTTGTCATAAGCCTTTTCTAGGTCGATGAATACCATGTGAAGAACCTTCTTCCTCTTCCTCCACCAAATATAATCATGAGTTGCTTGCATAGCTGGCCAAAACCGATTATTCGAGTTCAAGAACTATCCAAAAGTGGCATTCGAGAAATCCCCCAACACTTCGTGAAACGGCCAGCGGACAGGCCATGTTTCAAGGAGACAATGTCCAATAATGTTAACAATAACATTCCATTGATTGACCTTGAAAACATGAAGTCATCCGATGAATCCGTTCGAAATGAAACTATGGAGCTCATTTCCCAGGCTTGTCGTGACTGGGGTTTCTTCCAGGTGGTGAACCACGGCGTTAGCCATGACCTCATGGCAAATGCACGTGGTGTTTGGCGGGAGTTCTTTCATCTTCCGCTGGAGGAGAAGCAGAAACTTGCGAATTCTCCGCTTACGTATGAGGGGTAAGGCAGCAGGATTGGAGTGGTGAAAGTTGGACAATTGGATTGGAGTGATTATTTCTTCCTTCATTTTCTTCCTGAGTCGTTGAGCGATGAGAAGAAATGGCCTTTCCTTCCCATTACATGCAGGTAAACATTCATCTCCGAGATATTTCTATTAATTTAAGTCCAGAGAAAGTATGAATACGTTAGTTTTGGGACGGACAGCGGTCCTTGCTCTCCTTGACAAGTTGATAAAATGCGGGTTGCTGTCTCCTTTGATAAAGCATATTTCTCCTGAAAAGCATGTCAAACGTTGTACTATACACACATTTTGTCGATCACAATAACACTTCTAACCAACTTTGCCTTTTTACATTTTGTGACCTCACACTCAGGAATATCATTGCAGAATATGGACAAGAAGTAGTGAAACTATGTGAAAGATTAACGAACATCTTGTCCATAAACCTGGGATTAGCTGAGGATTATCTCCACAAAAAATTTGGAGGAGACAATGAAATAGGTGCATGCTTAAGGGTAAATTTTTACCCAAAATGTCCCCAGCCGGACCTAACACTCAGACTCTCTCCCCACTCTGATCCTGGTGGCATGACCCTTCTCCTCCCCGACACCGACGTCCCCGGCCTCCAAGTCCACCGTGGCGATAATTGGATAACTGTTAAACCTGTTCCTAATGCTTTCATCGTCAACATGGGAGATCAAATTCAGGTAAATTAAATGTAGCTATGTAACAATAATTTATTACTTTGCCATTTAATTTTCTTGTGTATCCCTTTCATGATAGTGTTCACTGTTGAGTGTGGAATCACTGATTCAAGAGACGAGTATGGAGACGGTGGAGTGATGGTGTAGGGTTTGTCTTGGTGCCTTTGCTTGCTTACCAGCAAGTTTGTTATCTTTACATGTAACTTTAAAGACACATTCACAAAAAGAAGCCATTGGAAGTTGGTGGTCATAGTACTCTATTCATGGTAGGGTGACACACAATTAATCTCTAGATAAGTTATTTCGAGAAAACGATTATTGGGTGTGCAAATAAGGCTCACATTATAAATACATCAAAAGAAAAGTTATATATACTTACTAGGTATAGTGATACTCTTAGGTGTGAGACCTTTCAATCACTAAGTTTTATAATATGATCGTCTATTTTTATGTTGTATATTTTTACGAGCTTATTTTTAACAATGGTTGCAGCTATTAAGCAATGCAATATATAAGAGTGTAAAGCACAGCGAGATCGTTAATTCAGCCAAAGAACGTGTTTCTTTAGCATTTTTCTACAATTCAGGAGGTGACATCCTCATTAAACCTGTTGAAGAGCTTCTGACGGAGAATCGACCGACATTATATTTACCGACAACGTTCAACAAGTATCGAGCTTTCATTAGAAATAAAAGTCCTTGTGGAAAATTTCAAAGTTGAATCACTAAAATCGCTAAAATAAATATCCCCACGCAAAACGAGAAATGATCCAGTCACCAAGATAATTAAATTACCTTTTGTATGTTCTATAGTATTTAGGAAGTTACTGTGTATATAATGCCAAATGTTTTTTCCGTATCTGCTGTAATAAAATAATATGTACTGTGACGTTCCCATGTGTCTACCGCCCATTTGTCAGATTCACTTTCTTTTGTGAAATCTTGTTCATACCTTTCATTACGAGTGCATACGATTGGGTGAAAAATTAAATTAAATCAATTAAAAAAATTAATAATTAATGTGAATTGATTTAGTTTAATTTTAAATTTTAAAAATTGATAATGTTTGATTTGATTTTGGTTTTATTAAAAAATAAATAGAAGAAATAATCAAATCGAATAGATAAATTTTATACATAAATTTTATAATTATTTAAATATATAATATTAATTTTTCATAAATAATTATAAATATTTTATATCTTTTAATCATTAATTTAATTTTAATATACTTTATTTCACATGCGCTACACTTTTAAATTCTATTCTTAAAAAATATGTCCAAACTTAACACTCTAAGTCTAATTAGTTGTTTATATATGGTGTAGCGTATTGCAGATTTTTTATTTTTCTTTGCTCAGACATCGATCTACTCTTCAATAGTTTGCCTCTTTGATTTTTAAAGGGTTGATCATTCTGTTTAAAGTTGTATATTATTTTTGTGTGGATATTAGACATCTAGAGTGGAAGAACCTCCATAGTTATGGAACTTAAACATGTTAAAACTTTGGAATAGTGTTGAAAATTAAAAGAAGATTCAGATACATTCATCTTGTGATAGTAAAGAGAAATTTGTTGATTCCTAATGTTCACTTGAAATAGTTATTTCATGTCTATGTTGTTTTACCATTATCAATTTATCATTAGCTAGTTATAAATCAAAAAATCGAATCAAACTAACAAGAACCAAACGGGTGATTTTTATTTTATTTGGTCTGATGATTTTAGAAATTTAAAAATCGATTATATTGATTTGGTTTTGATTTAATTCAAAAACCAATCCAAACCGAACCATGAATACCCTAACTTCAATAGATAAACGGTTCTTCTAATTAATGTTTTTTTTAATCACATAATAAATTCATTTTATCAAATTGATATGTTTTCGAATATTTAATTATTTTTTTTATATAAATTGTATATTAAATATTTACAAATAAATAAATTATGTACAATTCAAATGTTGAAAAGCAACAATGTTAATCATTTAGTGTTCAGATTTATAGACAATTAATCATTTAAATGTGCATTCAGACTCAAACATCTTAATCTTAATGAAAATAAATGAGACCTTATTCAACTTCATAAAATTTAAAATGTATAACCATTATCAACTTTTGTTCATGTTTATTGCACTCATTATTTTCAACTTTTATTGCACTCATTATTTTCTATTAATAGACGGTGCATTTAATAAAAATACAACACTTTTAAACATCAAACTGTGCTTCTAAATTATACTTCCAAAATTCTAAGCTTTTAAAATTATATTTTACCTAAAAATTAATTTTTATGAACTTCTACTAACAAACATATAAAATTTTCTAAAATAATATATAGACAATATACAAAACTTATATTAGATGAAAAGTAATTTCTTATTTAAAATTTAATAGACTATATAAGATATGATTATTGATGAGTTAAGTTTTAAACATTAAGATATGATTAAATTATGATTATATTTAATTTAAAAATTATAATAAGATAAGAAATTATGATTGAATTGAATTTTTCAAAATAGAAGAGCCAAATATGGAACGTCCAAAGAGAAAATGTCTTGCTTAATCACAAAAGTTTCTTTTTTAACATAATTCTAGAAGTATCATTTCTCTATCTATTTTATTTTGTACACCATTTTTCTCCCGTTATGTTTCTCTAAACTTCACACTCTTTTTTTTCAACTTAACTCTGGTGGAACGACCAAGGGAAAAACTGTAATTTTGCTCAATCACAAATGCTCTTTTTCAATGTAATTCTAGAAGTATCATTTCTCTATCTCTTTTGTTTTGCACACTATTCCGCTGACGCTATATTTCTCTCAACTTCACAACCTTTTTTCTCATCTTAATTCAGGCAATTCATTTAAGGTTCATATCTAATTTCCATCTATAAAACAGCGTTGTAATATTTTGAATGGAATCAATACACATTTCTAATTTTAGCGACTCTTGCATGACCTCTTTCAGCCCCATTATTGTCGATGGATATACAACCAATTGAAAACAATAGTACAAAAGAGCTATGTGATCAAGGATAATTTTGTCAATTAACAAAATATTCAACTTAAATCAGTTGTACATCACGCAAAGAAAGTATTGAATTTCCAAAAAAATCAATCAAGTTCCAAAAAATTCTAATAGTTTTCATGTATTGGAAGACACTACAAAAAACAGGTCAAAAAAATAATGGCAAAAAAATCGAGGGACAGGGTCAGTCATAAAAACCGTGAGAAAAACTGACTGTCCCTTGATTTCTCTAATTTTTGATTATTTTAATGCGACACTCCCACTATCTCTCGGTTAGTTCCTCAATTTTTTTTGCATATTTTTGCGCGAATTACTTTTCAAGGGATTTAATTAAGTGAACCGATGGATACGATTGAGAATAAGTTTAAAAATTAAAAATAATTTAAGATGATCAACGGATAGGGTCATTTTGTTTATATAATTATTTATTTATTTTTTTTTAAAAAGATAATAATATAAAAATAATTTTTATTTTTAATTTAATGCAAAAAAACTGATAGACGGTGTTGTTATATCCGTAACACTTTTTATCAAGATCGGATCAACTCATTTAATTGAAAAATCAATGGACTCACCAAATTTGTCCATCGGTTTGTTCAATTTAATCGACTCATATCCCCCTTTCTTCTCCATTTCTCTCTTCTCTCTCATTTTCTCTCATCATCTCCGGTGATTCCCCACTCTAAACCCCTACCAGCATCCCTTCCCAGCCCACTAGACTCCTTCCCCGGCATACCCACTGCACCGTTGGACTTAACCCCCCGCTTTACTGCTCCACCCTTTGCTAAATATAGACCATCAATCAATTGATTTGTTCTAATTCATTCAATTAATTCATTAGATTTAGTAAGATTAGGATTTTTAATTTTTTTTAATTAAATTTTATTTATTAGATTTTAGGTTAGATTGTTAGATTCTATTGTTATATTTATTATTAATCTATTACATTGATAATGCTATTATTGAAAATGTTAGATTTCATTGTTAAATTGTTAGAATTGTTAGATTTCATTGTTAATATTATTGTTAGTATTGTTAGGTTTAGCTGAAACTTTGTTAGATTGTTAGATGCCATTGAACAATTATTAAATTTTATTGTTCTTGAAACTTTGACATAAGTTAAGTTAGAAATTTATCAAAAATATTAATTAAATAAAATAAATTTGTCCATTAATTTAGTGCATTATATAATTTTAGTAATTAATCAATAAATACTAAATATATAACTACATCAAATTCGGCTTATTTTTGGAGTGATTGAGTTTTAAATTAAAACTTATTGATTATATTAAGGTATAAGCTAAGATAGAAATTTATCAAAAATATTAATTAAAATAAAATGAATTTGTTCATTAATTTAGTGCTTTCTATAATTTTAGTAATTAATTAATAAATACTAAATATTTAATTACATCAAAATTTGGCTTACTTTGGGGTGATTGAGTTATAAATTGAAACTTATTGATTATATTGAGTTACAAGTTAAGTTAGAAATTTATCAAAAATTTAATTACAAGTAAATACTAAATAGTTAATACATTCGACTTACATTCGGAGAATGTTTAGCCCGATAGAAAATTAATTATTAGATAATAAAATTTAATTATTAATATAAATGAAACAATTTAAATTTATATGTAATTTAAATAATAATTGAATATGTATATTTTTGTAGATGAATCATCATTTGTGAATATACAATAGAACTAATGAAACTTGTGAAGGTATGAGAGGTGAATTTGATGAAGGTTTAGAGGATTTATCAACCTTAACAATGTCACTTTACCCTTTTCATACTGAAGGGTTGATCAGATGTCCTTGTGAGCGATGTAAATGCATGAAGTTTTTTAAACATGATAAAGTTGTAGTTTATATCTATCTTTATGGGTATACGCCTAGATATTTTGTGTGGATTGATCATGGTGAGACTGATGGGGAGAATGGTGTATTTTTTAAGTTGACGGTGGGTGAATGTAGTAGATCTACACATGATCAAAATAGTGTTCAACATGATAGGATTCATGAAATGATCAATGATGCATTCGGGATACAATATGGGATGGAACTCGGACAATATTTCGAAAAAACTCCTAATGAAGAGACAATGCGCTTCTATCGCTAGAAGAGACTAGTCATCATGTGTAGGGAGTCTACACTCTGCGTTGTCAGTTGTGGTTAGATTAATCAATATCAAATTAGATTGAAGTGTTCCTCGAGCTGCTACAGACTCTATCGTTGATCTTTTGAGAGAACTAGTTTATCCTGAGTTGGACATACCTAAGAATTTCTACCAGGCAAAGAAATTAATTTTCAAGTTAGGATTGTCGTATGATAGAATCATTGTTGTGAAAATGATTGCATATTGTTCTATAAGAATGATGGTGATCTAGAAAATTACAAGTTTTGTGGACATGTTCATTTTAAGCGGACTCTTGGTAGAAATATGGTTCCAATTAAGGCGATGCATTATTTACCTCTTATACCTAGGTTATAGAGGTTGTACGTGCCGATGAGTTCTGCTACTCATGAGATGGCACCGTGAGAATAGTAGGGCTCCTGGTGTTATGTCTCATCCATCGGATGGAGAAGCTTGGAAGCATTTCGATAGAATTTATCCTAATTTTGCAAGTGAACCAAGAAATATTATATTAGGCTTGTGTGCAGATGGTTTCACATTCTCTATTTCTGCTGCACCCTACTCTTGCTGGCCTGTATTTCTTACTCCATATAATCTTCCACCTGAAATGTGTATGATAAGTCCCTACATATTCTTAAGTTGTATTGTCCTAGATCCCCATAATCTAAAAAGTTTGATTGATGTTTATCTGCAATCTTTGATAGACGAGTTAAAATAATTGTGTTTTGAAGGTGTAGTGACATATGATTGGGCCACGATCCGACTCAGGTTGAGTTCTTTTGGGCTATCCATCTAAAGAAAAAAAAAAGAACGAGTCGAATTCGAACACATGGATCGAGCAAAGGGTTGAACAAGCCTATGTAAGTCCCTACAAGTTACATATAAATAGTAATATGTTAAGTTTGAACAAGCATATACTCACTTTTTTTGTTAATTATGCAAATGGATTATCAATGACTCTTGTTTGAGTATAGATAGACTCAACAAGTCTAAAGCAAGCCCACCCAACCTCCATCGGATGTCGTTACCTAGATCTGGACTGAGAAAGTAGCAAGAGAGACAAAAGGATAGAATCTACGGCCTAGGATCAAGAAACCCAGTTCGATGGATCCAATATGGACTAGAAGGTATTATCTCTTCTAGCCAGGTCGAGGTGGGTAATGGTGTTCAAATCGCTGCTATGTCGCAGAAGATCGAAGATCGAACACTATACACGTGCCTTAGTGATGCCGAGGCAAGACACGTTTATGAGAATAAGAGCATGTGTCATACCGTAGAGGCTCTCAAGGCACAAGTGAATATTATCCTTGTTAGCGGTGTGCGTAGACGTGCCCGTTCTCCTCCCTCACGGTTGAAGATGAGAGTGCGAGTGATGATGAGGATGATTGTGACGAATGGATACCTAGTTGTTAGGATTTATATTGTTGAATATTGAAAATAAGTTGAAACTTTGTAAATATTGAAGTTTTTAAATTTTTGTTTGACTTTGTAGATTATTTTGGTGGATATCTAATATTATTTTTGATGTTTTTATTCGATAATTACTTTGTTATTGATGTTATAATTGATTTAGAATTGATTTGACAATAATTATTGCTGGATTATAACTGATATTAAATTAAATTTTAATTTGGCAAGTGAAAAATGTAAAAATTGCAGGTTTCTGCTTCTATTTTGTTTTGCAGAAAACTGACGGATAACATAGGTTAGTCCATCGATTTTTTTATTAAAAAAAATCATAAACAAAAAATCAGAAAATCAAAAAATCAATATTGTTCGTCGGTTTGTTCTTGGATATAAAGAATATACCGCGGACAGAGTAGGATTGCTTATTTTTTAAAAATAATTTATTAATTAATTAAAATAAACGGAGGGTGTCCGTCAGTAAACTATTTTTTCACGTCGGGTGGTATTTAAAAAAAACCCACCAAGTTGAATTTTAAGAGACCGACGGACGTCTCTCGGTTAGGGGTGTGCAAGAATCGGTTTAACCATTAGACCGAATCGATAAAAATGTTATTGGTTTATCGATATCGAGTTATTGAGTTAATGGTTTTTAAATGATTTTATAATTTTTTTAATTAGGCTATAGATTCGATTTTCGATTTTAAGATTTTAGTTAATGGTTAAATTGATAACCTAATAAGATTACACTAAAATCATATTTTTATCCCTAATTATAAAATAGTGACTTTAGATTTTAAGTACAAACTTTACTTTCTTTTGCATTTTATAGCTATTGGTCTTGGTGACGTTATATTTTTTCTTAAGTGTTGGTTTGATGGAGTTCTACCATTAGTATGAACTGACCTTGTTTTTTTAAAGAGATTGCTACCATACTACATCCAAGTTGTTACTTAACTAAAAAGAAATCAATTTTATTTTAGCAATATCTTATGTTAATTTGTTTCTACTTGTAATTCTTGTAGACTTTTATGCACGAAAATAGTGTATATATGAACAAATGAAAATAAGAGAAAGCAAAAAAGAAAAAATTAGAGGAACATTTTCTTATCGGTTAAATCAATAGCTGAACCATTAATGATCAAAATTGATTAACCAAAAATCGATAAGGAATATCTTATTGGTTTGGTTACCAATTTAGCATATTTATAAATCAAAAAATTGATAAACCCAATCGATAATGCACATAACCAGATCAAACTGACCGATAAGCACCCTACCCTCAATATTAACCGATACTATTCATCAATTTGTTATTTCTGACAAGAAAAATTTTGAGGAATATCAGTCCGTCGGTTAGCCGTCAATTTTGCCCAAAAATCTATACCGTCTATTGATATCGGTCCTCGTTTTCTGAGTAGTGTTTTTTTATAGTAAGAGTAAAAAAAATTATGTGTACATCTAAAAATATGGGGCCCATTTCTTATTTTCAAAAGCTTTTCAGAGAATTATAATAAGATAAGAAATTATGATGAAATTGATATTTGAAATAGAAGAGCCAAGTGTGGAACAGCCAATGCAAACCTGTCATTTTACTCAATCATAAAATTTTCTTTTTCAATATAATTCTAGAAGTATCATTTTTCTATTTCTTTTATTTTGTGCACCATTCTGCTCTCATTATGTTTCTCTCAGTTTTACGCCTTTTTGCCAGCTTAACTGTAATGGAACGATTAAGGGCAAAATTGTTATTTTGCTCAATCACAAATGTTTCTTTTTCAACATAATTCTAAAAGTATTATTTCTCTATATCTTTTGTTTTGCATATGATTCTTCTCCTGTTATGTTTCTCTCAACTTCACACCCTTTTGTCTCAGCTTAACTCTGGCAATTCATCTAAGGTTCATGTCTAATTTCCATCTATACAATGGCATCGTAACATTTTGAATGGAATCAATATCCATTTCTAATTTCAGCAACTTTTGCATGCATGACCTCTTTCAGTGTCATTACTGTCGGTGGAAATACAACTACAATCAAGAACAATAGTACCGAAGAATTGTGACTACCAATGACAACTTTGTCAATTAAAAATATTCAGGTTAAAATAGTTCTACATCATACAAAGAGAGTATTGAATATCTAAAAAGAACAATCAAGTTTCAGTAAATTCTAATGGATTTCATGTATTGAAAGAGTAAAAAGAATTACGTGTAGATCTAAAAATATGAGGCCCATTTCTTATTTTTCAAAAGCTTCTCAGAGAAGCTCTTTTAAAAAAAAAAATTTATGTACCATAAACACTTTCTTTTCGTTTCTTAAGTTAGTGTAATATCTAATCGAATTGCACTATCTTGCTATTCTTTCACTTTAATAATATATTTTCTATTCGTATGTTTACTAAATTATTTAATATAAAACAATTGTTATTCTAATTTTAAAATAAAATATATTATGTTTTACCTTTATTTTTGTTCTAAGAAATATAAAAATAAATTAACTTGGTAAAAAGAATAGGATATTAAATTGAGATCAAAGAATAAATAAGCATAATTAATTTAATAGTTATTTTTAATATTTTTTAAAGCATAAAATATTACATGATAAATAGAATGAATCAGATAGAATACTTAAATTAAAGTAAACTAAAGTTTTCACTATATTTTAAAATAATAGTTCTTCATTTAAATAGAGAATTCTGTTTTTATTTTATTTTATTTTAAACGTGTGAAATTAAATTAAATATTTGAAATAATGTAAGTTTGAATCAATTTTAAAGTTAACGAATCAATTTTTGATTTTAAAAAGAAAGTATTTCTTAAGTTCAATTTACATATATTGACAATAGAGTATCTTTATATTTTTAAATAAATCAAATCAAATTTAATTAAGTATAATAAATCACTTACTTTAATTTTTAAGTTATTAATTAATATTTAATATTGCTATTCTTTTTGTCTAAACAAGAATGGGAAAAGAATTTTTCTGAAGCAAGTTAACTCGTTTAAAAAATATTAAATTCTATAAAAATATTATATTTGAGAGATTTGAGTTTTCACAACCTTTATATTCGTAGCAAAATTTAATAAAATAAAATTTTGAATATAACTTATTAGCAATTAGAGAAGTAAATGAATTTTGATTTGCTTATAAATACTCAATACATTGATAATAAAATTACTTAATTACCAAAATAAAGTAAATAAATTTAAACGGATCACAATTTAGAAAATAATGGCAAAAATAACAAATGCATAATTATAATACAAAAAATTACATAACCAATTACCATTAATAAGAATAAATTTTTTAAAAAAGGCTCACGATTGTTATATAATTCTATTAAATCTAACAAATAAATTATTTTTAAATTCTAATAAACTTATTTCACTATGTAAAATGCAAATTAAATATTACATCCCAAGTGTTTTACAACTTAAAAAATGAATGTTTTCGTAATTGATATCACTAATTCTTGAAAATATTTTTGAGTTAAATTATTTTATTTTAATATTTTATTTATGCTAAAAATTTAATTGGGATAAATAAATTATCTATCAAAATACTATATAATATTTTTGTGAACAATCTTTTAATTTTTCTAAAAATAAATAATAAAATAGTTAAAATATAAATTTTTTATATATAAAATTAATTTGAAAAATTTGTAATTAGTTATATTGGGTCCGGGCCTTAAATTTTCTAGTATTTTTTATAATGGAAAAAGTGGTTTGGCTTTATTTAACTAAACTATTTTTTATAACAAAAAGTTATTCAACTTTCTTAAAAAAATTATTTTAGAATGGAAAAATGATTTTCTAACTCTTTAAAAAAAAAATTTCAAAAAATTTATGACCTTTTTACAAGAAATTCTTATTTTTACACATAAAAATTCATCATTTTAACACATAAGAAATCTAAAAATACATTATTTTTTAATACAAATTATAAAAAATAAAAAAAGATAACATTTTCTCATAAGAAAATACCCAAAATGATTTGACATGGTGAAATAAGTTTCGGAGTAGTAAGCTTCTAAATTGAGTTCTAAAACGAAGTTGTTTACAAATTAATTAAATAATACTCTTTTTAATTTTTTTTTTGTTAGTTAGTTTAAAAATAATATTTTTTTCCGTTTTTAAACCTTTTTTATTTGAACTTTCTATCTGACATATTTAAAATAATAAGATTAGGACATTTTAATACATTCTACATAATTTTAGTTTAAGACCATAAGATTCAAATATCTTCTTTATTTTCTTAAATTTCTTAAATTTCATGTCAGATTAAAATCAGATAAATAAATTAAACTAGAAAAAATAAAAGAAAGGATAATTTGGTCAAATCATATTCTATTATTGTAATTATAAACAGGTTAAATATTTTGTTATCATAAAAATCAAAATAAAAGAGGAAAACGTTATATTATAAATTACAATGGGGATCAGTGTGGTGAAGACAAACCAAAAAGAGATATTTTATATGATATTTAGATAAAATCATCTCTTTTCTTGAATCCTAAAGAAAGTCATTTATTAGGATGAATCAAAAGAGATATTTTATATGATATTTAGATAAAATTAAATAACTGTTATGACTACAAAAAGAAAATTTTTTGTAACTTCCTATGATATTAAGCAAAATTAGTGATTTTTTTGTTAAAAATATAATTTATTAACTTTATGTGATATTATGCAATGTTATATTATTTTTTAGTGAAAAAAATAAATTAATGACTTTAATATAATAAAATAATAATTGAGTAATCATTTTAAAATTATCCATTAACATGTTCAATTCGCGCGATAAAATTTACCTTTCACCTTAAAAGAATCAATCGATTTCATTTTGATATTCGATATTTTGTTAATTTCCCGATTTATTAGTCAACTTTTAAAAAATCAAGTTGTCTAATTAAACATGTAATAGTATATATATATATATATATATATATATGATGTTCACTAAAGTTACAAGTGACCATTCAGGTTTAAAAGATGATTTATTAGATAAGATTCAATTTTGATATAAGAAAATATTATAAAATTTCTCCTTCTAGAATATTTGAGAGAAATGATTCTTTTTAATATTACAAGAGATCTGAAACGATTATTTACTTTTATTCGAATTATAAAGAAATAATTAATTAATTTTATTTTCCCCAAAACATTTACATTGTATTTTGCTTGTTAATTGATGACCCAAAAAATGTTATCAATAGTTCAACATCCAGCTTGTTAAAAGAAAAAAAAAATCTTGTAATGTTGCAAGTGTAGGGGACTCTCATTAGGAAATCCAAAAGATAAACATCAAGGAGTTTGAGTGGAGGTAACAAATTGAAATTGACAGTTAGTTGCTGCAAGTCAATTTTGTTTTAATTAACATTTTGCTAGAGTTAAAGTACAGAACAATATAGTCCAATTAGATGCAAAGTTTTAGTGACAACTGATTGTCTTTGAACCACACATACATCTATATATATAGTGGGCCTTTATATTCCACTACACAAGAAAAGTTTGTTGTATGCATTATCAAATCAATATTACCCATTAAAGTAAGATAAGACCTAAGTAGACAGTTGCTGCTGCTGCTGATTTATCCCCTTCATAACTTAATGCCATTTCATATGCCTGATAAATTGTAGGCATTGGACACATTTAATTAGTTCCATTATGAACTGGGGCAATTTCAATTTTTAAAGATGAATTGCAAATTCTTTTAATTTCTCAAAATTGCAATTAGGAGTTTGAACTAATGCCTCAAATTCTTTCCACAAATCATTGAATTTTGAGAAATAGGTAAACACAAAAACAGTATCTTATGTGAGAATGGTTATTTCCTAGTGAACATTAAAGGTCCTAGAGTTACCTATCTTGTTAAATATTTCGAATAGATCCTCCCACACAACTTGTACAATCGTAGCATACATGATTCTAGCTCCCACCAAACCTTTTGTTATAAAGTTCATTATCCATGAGAGCACAATTACATTAATTTTACATCAATTCTGAAAATTTATTCTTGCTACATGGATCATCTAATAGCTCAATTTGTTTCTTCCAAGCAGCGCAATCCTCGTGGATCTATACTATATCGAGTAATTCTCGATTGCTAAAAGTTTAAATAATATAATTTGGGTCCGATCACTTATATAGAATGTAGAAATAACGGATGATTGTAATCAATTCCTATATCTTAACTCATTCCAGAACCTTGAGACGATCCTTGAATGTGATAGATAGTTATGTCATTGTTAACCAAATTTTCTTTGATTTGATCGATAGAAAATTCAAGAAATTCATAGATCATTGCAGAAACTTTAGATCAAACTTCATAGACCAAAATTTCTAGTTTACTTACTCTGATACCATAAAGTAAAGTGTGAAGAAAATAAACCCTAGAAGAGAATACGAGGAAGGAAATGAATAGAAAAATAAACTAATAAAGAGAGAAATATTGGATGTTTATTTGAACATTGTATTCTGAAAATGTATAAAATAATCCTTATATACATGATTAAAGATCATTACCTAGATAATCTAAATAATAACTAATATTAGGACTTCAGCTAACTATAATTAGGGGTGTTCACAGTTTGGTGAAAAATCAGACCAAACTGCAAACCAAGCCAAACCAATTAAAAAAATCGACATTTGATTTGGATTGGTTTGGTTTGATTTTAAATTTTAAAAACCGACCAAACCGAACCGATAAAATTTATATATAAATTTTATAATTATTTGAATATATGTTATTTGTTTTTCATAAATAATTATAAATATTTTATACCTTTTAATCATTAATTTAATTTTAGTATGTTTTCACATACACTATAATACATTAAAATTCTATTACTTAAAAAACATGTCCAAACCCAATATTCGAAGTCTAATTGTTTATATGTGGTGTGACATATTGCCATTTTTTTTAATTTTCTTTGTTAAGACATCCATCTAATCTTCAATCGTTTGCCTCTTTGATTTTTGAAGGGTTGCCTATTTTATTTAAGTTGTATATTGTTTCTGTGTGGATATTAGACATGTGAAGTGGAAGAACCTCTACAGTTATGCAACTTAAACATACTAAAACTTTGGAATAGTGTTGAAAAATAATAGAAGATTCAAATATATTCATCTGATGATAGTATAGAGAAATTTGTTGATTTCTTATATTCACTTGAAATAATTATCTCATGTCTCTATTATTTTACTATTATTAATTTATCATTAGCTAGTTATAAATCGAAAAATCTAACTAAATCGATGATTATTTATTTTATTTGATTTAATTTTAGAAATTTATAAATTGACTTAACTTGATTTAGTATTGATTTTAATAAAAAACTTACCTAAACCGAATCATGATCACCCCTAACTATAACTAACTTTCAGGATTACTGTTAATCCTGTAGCAGTCTGAAAAGACTTAATATAAAAAAGATGTTGTTACTTTCTTTATAGTCCAAAAATAATGAATTATTCAAAATTTAAGAATGTATTAAATTTTCTTTTTGTCAGAATTACTCTTCTTTTTATGGAGTTTTCAACTACTTTTAAATATCAAATAATAATTATCTCTATTTTTAAGAAGAGTTTGGAATGAATCAAAAAGGTCATATTGACAAATTATCCTTTGACTAATGTCTTTAAATATATCTTTCTTAAGAATGTATCACACCACAACAATTCATTTATATTGGACTTGAGGGAGTATATAATAAGTAATAATTTATCATAACAAATCAGGTTACATTGATTTTTAAAGTTTTTATTATATTGAAAGTGCATATAATTTATTTATTAATGGTAAATGAAAAGTGCAGACAGTTAAACCTCGTTATAATAGAATTTTACTATAATGATATGAATATTTTTAGAATTAATTTTTTATGTTATAAATTTATTTTTTTATAATAACATTCTTCCTATAACAATAATTATGTTCAATATAGTTGTACACACTTTATAAAATTACCTCTTTATATAAGTCATACTCAAATATTGAGCAATAATATTTTAGTAAGAAATATATTATATATAAAAATAAATATTAAATATAGTAATTATCATTAATGTTATGCACATAGTAAATTTCAAGTACGAATATCTAAAAAAATATTAAAAATGTCCATCGATTATAGTCATAACTTCACGAGGAAAGGTTACTGGTGTTTTTTTTTTTTTATATTCAGATTCTTTTTTGAAAAAAAAAATGTTTAACAAATATATTTTTTATTGGTACACAAACTCATTATATTATATTTTTGCATATTTTTACTTATAATAGATAAATATATAAGATATAAAAATTAAATGTTAGTATATATTTATAACAACATCTCACTACAACAGCTATAAGTTGTTGTTATTGCGAAATTTGACTGTATAAGTTAATTTCACACGACTTGAAAGGTGTGAATGCGTCCGTAACGATGTTGAAATAGTGGATCTACCCTTTGTCACCTGCCCATTGTTTACCCTTACAACTTTTCCTTGTCTTTCTGCCCATGATACATTGAATTATCAGCCGCCATTCATCACCACAATGGGAACTCCATTTTGGTTTTTGCAACTAACTACTCTAAGCTCTTTAATTTTCTTTACTATATGCAGATAATTAGTGTAAATTTTAATTGTGAACAATATGTTTAATATTGATTCTTAAGTATGAAAATTTAGTGCTAACATATGCTGCTCCACTAACAAGAAGAGAGTATTAAATTCCCTTTTAGTACTTGTGTAAACCAGTGGGATTGAGATCATCATCACATTATATGTGTTGTTTATTATTTAGATTAGTTTAATTAATTAATATACGTACGGTGCACGTTAGGTCTGTTATCTATGAGCGGAGTCAAAACTTTTTATTAAAAAGTTTAAAATATGAAAAAATAAATATATGTCTTAAAAAAATATTTTAAACAGAATGTAACATCTCTTATATATGTATATATTTTAAATAATTATACATGAATAACGTAATTTTTCATCGAAGACAGTGCTTTAACTAGGTTCGCTCCTGTTAGTTATCTTGTGATAAATGATTATGTCGATAGATTTTTGACCGTCTGTGTTTACTTGGTTTATTGCACATTACTTTAATATGGGGTTTAGAGATATCGTGATTGACCTTACTTGGTGTAATTAAAAATAATATATGGTGCATCAGTAATTATCATGTGGACTTTATAATTATTATATATGTATATAGGTCGGTCATTACTTATTATTGCACTTTCTATTTCATTCATGATCTTTTTGTTTTATTTTATTTAATTCGATTGACATTAAAACTTTGTATTAGTGAGAATACAGCTATGTTATCTGTAGCAATACAGCTAATTTGATTCTCATAGGCGAATCTAAATTTTAATAATAGGAGGGCACTATTGGTCAGTGAGTATAAAAATATGGGGAAAAAATAATTATGCAAATGTTGGAATGGGAATCAAACTCAAGTTTAAAAGTTGAAGGACAACGTGTGCACGGTGCACCTCATATCAATCAATACAAATATATATATATATTGAGATTATTGGGACCAGTAACTTTCTTAGTCTATGGATAAATCATAAAAAATAGATATGATTCATTGAAATAGTTTCGACCTTACTGTTTTCACTGAAATAGTTTTCAATTCATGTAATTCATTTTTTTAATTAATTATAAAAAATAGATATATTTTTATATTTAATATTAATTTAATTTTAAAATATTTATTTTATATTTAATAAAAATAATTTATAATTATATAAGTATTTATAATTTATTTTACATTATAAATTTTAAAAATCTTCATGTACTTTTTAAACTGTGCAGTATCCAATCAACTGCATTACATAATTTAGAACGAAGGAAATAGTAAGTTTAAGGAGTCATCAATTCATCATGTACGAAACCTTTCCTTTTTCCTATTGTTGGAGAGGCTATTTCCAAAGTAGAAGACTTGATAAAAGTACATAGTGGAAAAGGGAAAAACACGTACTTCCACCCTGTTACCCTTATATTATATTAAATAATTTAATTTTCTCTGTTTATTTTTATTGGCTACGCTTCATTTTATTACGAGAGTTATATTGAGTTAGATATATAATATTTAAAATTTTAAATTTAAATATTCTAAAATTATACAAATATATTATAAGTTATAATTTTTCTCATATTAATATAATTACAAAATAAATTTTAAAATATAAATCAAACTTTATGCATTTTAATTTTCAAAATGTAAAATATGATAAATAAAAATAAATGAATAGAAATAATAAGAATATAAATAAAAAATAGATATCACTAGTGTAAATAAGTGCAGTATCCTAGAGGTTACAATATGGAATGCAGTGTACTAAAGTCTCATTTGTTTGTACTTAATGGAAGTTTGAATTTGATTGAATTAAATTTTACCTCATTAAGTGTATTTATTTATAATAAAATTTATGCATTTATTTAATCTGAATAGGTCTTAATCATTAAAATCTTAATCAAACTCTTAATATCATTAAGATGTATTTTTGTATGAATAATTTTCACCACCATTCTATCCACAATCAATTAGCCATCACTGCTAATCACCTTTGTCATCACAACCACCACCACATTATCAACCACCAGCCATTACCAACGACTACCTCCATCATTATAATTATATTCATTGTCAGCCCACCATCGCTGCCTTCACCACAATTATCATCCACACCATCACAACGTAACTAATCACCATCACCATTACTAGCCACTACCACCACCACCGCTACAAATCTTCTCCACCATCACTAGTGAACATAAAAAATTTGTGTTCAAACATAAATGTTTTCCTTTTGTTTTTATCAAATAATAATTTAATTTTATTAAATTTATTCTTTTTATAATATTTTATTTGAATTATATATTTATTATTTTTTTAAAATAAATAAATTATGCATATTCAGATATTAAAAAACAAATAATTTTAATCATTCAATATTTAAATCTAAAAATAATATATTAATCATTCGATATACATTCAGATTTAGTCTTAATATTAATGACAACGGATGAGACTCCAAACCGAGTACAATTATTGTTAGTTAAATATGAATTCTGAGATAATGATTTTTATTTATTGAGGTTTTGATATATATTTTAATTTAAGTCAAATGAATTATTTAATATAAATATTGAGCCAAACTAATAAATTTTACGAAATCCATGAATGAAGGGTTGGATCAATATATATAAAGGATAGAAAGATCAGACCTGTGAATAGTTGGATTAATGGGCCAATATACTAGAACCAGGCTAAATAAAAATATACACACATTTACTCTACTTTATTTGTCTCTTTCATTTCTTTTATTATTTATTTATTTGGGGTCTGTTCTAAATTTTATTTTTGCAAAATTATTTAACTTTAACGTTACTCCCAACTTCCTTCGTTCTAATTGACTTGGCACAAAGTTGTTTTTAGAAAGGAAGACTTAAATTTGTGGCATGATACAATTCTTAGATATTTATGTGTTTATGGATGTATTCGTTATAAAAAGAAATATATTTTATGAAAAGTATTTTTTAAGAAAATATTTTTTTTAAAAATAAATGGTTTTTTACGTAGCATTTTATGTTCGGTATATGCAAGTACAAAATTAATATTATTCTAAAAATAATTGTAAATATATTTAAGACAATTCTATAAGGATGGAGCGAGGATTGGGATTAGGTGATGGGTGTTGTGAGTGGGGGAGGGGAGCGAGCAGGTTGTATTGGGGGGGGGGGGGTTGCAGCATTGGACTAGGTGGGGTGGCCGATAGTTGCTAGGGTAGGGAGGAGATAATGCAACTTGTTTTTTAAGTCATTTTTATAATTTTCAAAGCGTTTATTTTTCTAAATAAAATATTTTCAAAATTTTTTGACCAATTGAACATCAAAAAAATAAAAAAAAATATTTTTTTCCATGCTGAACACACGCTATAAATTATATCATTAGAGGTAAAAGAAGATTTTTGAAGTTAAGTTATTTCTTATGATTAAAAAAAGTAATATTCTTTTAATTATGAATAGACTAAAAAGAAAAAAAAATCAAAGACAAAGTATTATTTTAATCCTAATTAATTGCAATTTGCAAATATTGACCTGACTTGCTTCTAGTAGAAGTATACCTTTTCACATATCATGCATATTTAACAGGTGCCATAAAATATCCATTTACTTTTCTAAACAATTAAGTACAATATTAGTTTGACCAAATCACATTAACTAGTAGTAATTAACATGATTAAGGCTACCATTCCACACGCACTATGTGAGGACACAGTCACATAGAACAAGTCAAGATCATCACGGCGCCGTAGCAATAACTCATCCCTTTTTGTTTTTGGGCGTATATAAATATGTCTCCACATCTTCACAAACCTTAACTACTACTCTCCCTTTTGGTTTTTAGCAGTGACTTAATATAAACTCTTTCATTTGCATAATCAAAAAACCTCTCGTCTTTGTAAGCGATAGTGTAGATCTACACGTAAATTAAAATCTCCTTTAACCTCCCCCACCCCCACCCCCCATGAATTTCACGTTGTCAGCTCACGTCAACTTCGCTTATTCTTTTCATCATTATTGTCCACAACCTACTACTTTTAGCTAGGCTCTTAAATTCCCCTATCTCTTTCTCTTTATGGAGGGACTATTACAACCACAGCCTAACTTGAACAAGATACTATAATATTCTTTAAGAGCTAGCTACAATATATATATATATATATATATATATATATATATATATAGTTAGCAGAACTGAAAAACCAGAGCGAACTACTAGTGCTACTTACTGAACCAAATATAATGAGTTGCTTGCATAGCTGGCCAGAGCCGATTATTCGAGTTCAAGAACTGTCCCAAAGTGGCATTCGAGAAATCCCCCAACACTTCGTGAAACAGCCAGCCGACAGGCCATGTTTAAAGGAGACAGCGTCTCATGATATTATTAATGATAATAATATTCCACTGATTGACCTTGAAGACATGAAGTCATCCGATGAATCCGTTCGACACCAAACTATGGAGCTCATTTCCCGGGCTTGTCGGGACTGGGGTTTCTTCCAGGTGGTGAACCACGGCGTTAGCCATGAGCTCATGGCGAACACACGTGGTGTTTGGCGGGAGTTCTTTCATCTTCCGCTGGAGGAGAAGCAGAAATTTGCAAATTCTCCGGTTACCTATGAGGGGTACGGCAGCAGGCTTGGAGTGGTCAAAGGTGGCAAATTGGATTGGAGTGATTATTTCTTCCTTCATTTTCTTCCTGAGCCGCTGAGGGATGAGAAGAAATGGCCTTGCCTTCCCATTACATGCAGGTAAACATTCATGTCCGAGGTATTTTTGTTCCAATTTTAAGTTACACACGTATCTCTACAGTTAATTTTAAAAAATAATATATTTTTATATTTAATTTTAAAATATCTATTTTATTTTTAATAACATAATTTATAACCATATAAATATTTATCTTATTCTAAATCATAAATTTTAAAAATATTTTCATATTTTATATTTTTTTATTTAAAAATAACATAAATTTAAATTGAAAAAGAGAAAAAATTATATTATTAAACATAACAGTACCTGAATAATATAATTTGAAATCAAATTAAAGGAGTAAATGCGCCTGCACCTACTCTTTTTTTAATAAAAAATATATATATGAGACTTTATACATTCTCCGATGTTGGCGTGGTTAGACTTACTGATCCGTGCATGTTTTTAAGGTTTGTTAATCATTTTTTTATTCCCACGTTCTCTTGTTTTTTTTTTTTTGTTTCTGGCATGCTGTATCATATTTGTATCGGCACCTCATTAAATTTGAACTTATGTGTTACATGACTTCAAATAAAATTATTTTTCTTTCCCATTATCACTTGAATCTGAAATCCCTAAGTGGGAAGGTTTCAACCATTCTAGCATAATCTTATATATTTTTTCATTTTAAATTTATGTGGTGTTTTCTAAAATTTAAATTAGGTAAATTGACTAACAACCTAGTAAATTCTGTAAAAAATATATATATATTTTAAAATATTAATCAAAATCATAAATTTCAAATTATATTAAATTATAAATATATATGTGATCATAAATTATTTTATTAAAGATTAAATATGTATTTTAAAACTAAATTATATATATAGTTTTGCCAGACGGGACATAAATTGGATACACTAATGGTGTAAAAGTTATTCATAATTATGTCAGTTATTGAGTAATTATAGGTAAATCTCATGATAATAATATATCACAATTTATGTGCTGACGTTTGATTAAATATATTTTTTTTTTAAAAATAATTAAAAATTTATTTATCTAAAACAAGTCATAAATATTTATGTGGCTATAAATAATTTGAATAAAACAATCAAATTTAAAATTAAATTATTTATAAATAAAAAAAAGGACATTATTTAAATTTTTTTTTTATTTTTTAAACTTTATGCACAGATAAATCACATCACATAAATAAATTAGTACGGAGAAAGTATTAATTTAAGTCGAGAGAGTCCTTGCTCTCCTTGACAAGTTGATAACTGCAGGTTGCTGTCTCCTTTGATAAAGCATGTTTCTCCTGAAAAGCATGTCAAACGTTGTACTATACACACATTTGTCGATCACAATAATACTTCTAACTAACTTTGCCTTTTTACTTTTTGGGACCGCTCACTCAGGAATATCATTGCAGAATATGGACAAGAAGTAGTGAAACTATGTGAAAGATTAACGAACATCTTGTCCATAAACCTGGGATTAGCTGAGGATTATCTCCACAAAAAATTTGGAGGAGACAATAATGAAATAGGTGCATGCTTAAGGGTAAATTTTTACCCAAAATGTCCCCAGCCGGACCTGACACTCGGACTCTCTCCCCACTCTGATCCTGGTGGCATGACCCTTCTCCTCCCTGACACCGACGTCCCCGGCCTCCAAGTCCGCCGTGGCGATAATTGGATAACTGTTAAACCAGTTCCTAATGCCTTCATCGTCAACATTGGAGACCAAATTCAGGTATATATCTACTTCCTATAAATAGCGACTTTAAATCTTATATATACTGACAGTGTAAAATTCTTTTTGTATTATAAGTATACCTTAATTTGTTGTAGCGGGTACAATATCTTAATTTTTACTGAAAATTTAAGGTGTATATGAAATCACCTAAAGTTTTTTATAACCAAATGTGTTGAAGTTTTTTTTTTTATACCAAATGTGTAGTTTATTATACTATAACAGGATATTTACCCTTTTATTATTATCCTAAAGAGATTCTAGATTTACCTGTAATTACTTTTTAGTAAGTAATCTAATTGTGCAAATACTTTTTATACTTTTGGTGAATTAAACTTAAATATTTTTTTTTTCAAGTTACTAATAGATCTCATTTTTGATAAATTATGAATTGCAGTTATCTTCTAGACGACTTCATAATATCAAAAAATTCTTTTGCATTATTAACATATAGAAGCTAAATTCATTATTGACACTTATTATCAGAAACCAAATGTTGGTGCAATTATATCAAAAGTCATGTATGAAAATTTCAAACATATAATTTACAAGATTACTTGTAATTACGTGATTATTTTCTACAAAAAAACTTTCAAAATAGTGTAAATATGTTTTCTCACTTAATTTTGAATATGGTCCGTTTAATTAAAATTTTCCTTTATTTTGTATATTTTTACGAGCTTATTTATAACAATAACTGCAGGTATTAAGCAATGCAATATATAAGAGCGTAGAACATCGTGTGATCGTTAATTCAGCCAAAGAGCGTGTCTCTTTAGCATTTTTCTACAATCCAGGAGGTGATATCCTCATTAAACCTGCTGAAGAGCTTCTGACGGAAGATCGGCCAGCATTATATTTACCGACGACATTTAATGAATATCGAGCTTTCATTAGAACCAAGGGTCCTTGTGGAAAATCTCAAGTTGAATTACTAAAATCGCCAAGATAAATGTCCTTTCGAGACGTGTGATAAATTGGAACGATGCTGAAAAGACTAGCCCCTGCGCAAAACGAAAAATGGTCCAATCTCCAAGATAATTAAATAACCTTTTATATGTTCTATATTATTTAGAAAGTTACTGTGTATATAATGCCAATTGGTTTTAAAAAAACACAGTAAATGCCCTATCCGCTGTAATAAAATAATATGTACTCATTTTATGATCAACTGTTTGATAATGGGAGTTAATTCATTATCTTCACTTAATTAACTTTCTATTTAATTGTACTAAGTACATATTAAGTGATGAGACGCCCGCTCCCTGTCATGCAAACCCTAGCGAGCATCGCCTAGAATTCGATCCCGTGGCTTTTTCGGCTACTGGCCAGCAGTTCTGATGGTTGGCCAACTGTTAGATTGCTAGTTTTGATAATGACAAACCCATACAGGGACCTGATCCCTTGTGTCGAGTCTAATATTGATTTGAACTGGGCGGAAAAACTTTTACAGCTATAACAATAATTTTTGGCAGAGAGTTGGTGAGAGTAGTAGCGTGCAGCTGTGCAACAGGGAAGCATAGCAGCAACCTAGGTCAAGTAGGTCATATGTACTTGACCAACGAGAGGGTTTTCTTATTGTAGTGTGCAATATTTTTTTCCTTTTGCCTCTTGGACAACAAATAGGCACACACTCTCAACAAATCAGCTATTCAGAAATATACCTTTACCAAGCATATTCTCTACTCAAAAAGGCAGCGATTGATCCTCATCTGGCCGTGAAGATTGATGCTAATGCGTTCATGACTTGAGGCTGCCATTAGAGTTGCAAGGAATGTGTCGTAATAGATAGAAAAACTTGACTTTTGTGTAAGCTTGTTTTTCTTGTTCTTAAAAGGTTTATATTCTTGTTTCCGTCAGCTAGAGCTAGTTGACATTTCGACTAGAGTTAGCCTTGTATTTCCAGTTGAGTTTAGCTGGTGTAGATGACAATGGAGTCATTGTCTTGAAGTCTTGTAGTAGAGTTATTACAAGTGGGAGATTAGGAGGTTAATCTCTTAGTATTACTAGAGTCTGTAATCTTTGTTGCTCAGATCTAATAGAGTGGTTTAAGAAATCCTACGAGGTAGGTCGTGGTTTTTTCTTCCCTTGAGAAAGGAGGTTTCCACGTAAACATCGTGTGTCACATTTCTTACTGCTTTATTCACTTGTGTGTCTCTGTTCTGTGCAACCTGATAGAAGGACCTGGTCCTAAGTACGGTGGTCGACCCATATAACTTATCATTTAGTATCAGAGTAGGTTCTTTCTAGAATGGAAGTTATTCGTATGCTGATTGCTTTTGCCTCCTTCATGGAATTCAAGTTATTTCAAATGGATGTCAAAAGTGCCTTCTTGAATGGATACTTAAAGGAAGAAGTGTATGTGAAACAACCTCCGGGATTTGAAGATATTGATCAACCTCACCATGTGTACAAGCTGGACAAGGCACTGTATGGGTTAAAGGAGGCTCCTCGAGCTTGGTATGAGAGATTGTCCAATCAAGAGAGGAAAAATTGATAACACTCTTTTTCTCAAGACAAGAGGAAGAAATATAGTCATTGTTCAGGTATATGTTGATGACATTATCTTTGGAGCTACACTCAATTCATTATGTGAGGATTTTGCAAAGCTTATGGGAAGTGAATTCGAGATGAGCATGATGGAGAGCTCATTTTCTTTCTGGGTCTGCAAGTCAAGCAGGACAGGGCTCGAACCATGATCTGCCAACAGAAATACATCAAAGATCTGCTCACAAAATTTCATATGGACAATGCCAAGACGATTGATACACCCATAGTGACTGCCTCTAAATTAGACAATCATGAACCTGGTCCACCAGTGAATGAAATCATGTACAGAGGCATCATTGGTTCACTTCTCTACCTAACAGCTAGCAACCCAGATATCGTATTTAGTGTGGGGATGTGTGCTCGTTTTCAAGCTTGTATCAAGGAATCTCATTTGAAAGCGGCTAAGAGAATTCTTAGATACCTTAAGGGAACCACTGATCTAGTCCTCTTCTACCCATTTGGAGGTTCATTTGAACTTGTTGTCTACTCTGATGCTGACTATGCTGGGTACCTAGTTGATAGGAAAAGCACCTCCGGAATGGCTCATTTCCTAGGTCCCTCACTGGTTTCCTGGGGATCAAGGAAGCAAAATTCAGTGGCACTCTCTACAGCTGAAGCAAAATATGTGGCTGCTGCTTCATGTTGTGCTCAATTACTGTGGATTAGGCAGCAGCTGGAAGACTTTGGAGTCTTGACTGAATGTGTGCTTTTGATGTGCGACAACACCAGTGCTCTGAACATGGCTAAGTATCCAGTGCAACACAAGCAAACCAAGCACATTGACATCGGACATCACTTTCTGAGAGACAATGTTGAAAAGGGAAATATTCGTGTGGAATTTTGCAGAACAGAAGATCAGATTGCAGACATCTTTACTAAAGCCCTGAACAGGGACCAGTTCGAGAGAAACAGATTAAGGCTGGGCTTAATCAAAATGAATTAATTTTCTTTTTCTCTCTCTAAAGTTTTGACTCCTGTCTTGGCTACGATCAGAATGCAGGTACCCTTGCTAGTTTGTTATTGATGTGTCTAACTCAGTTCCATAGCTTCCCAGGTATACACGCATGGTGGATGTGAGAAAGGCTGGAAGTTGGCAAGACAGGGACTATGCACATCCTACTCGATTTCATAAGGGGAACAGGTCCTACCAGGTCAATATTACTTCCTCACTTATGAATAAACTATGAGAATGATCTAAGAACTGTGTTTCCCGCTTTCCCTCTTTCCGGTAACCGGTTATAAAGTCTCTTTTTCTCTCACCTTTTCAGTTCAAACGTCTCCCTGATTAGACGCGTCCTACTCCTCTCTTTAAAACTCCTCAACTGTCACCTCTCTTCTCTCACCTTTTCATCTTCTATCCGTAAAAGTAGACAAACCCTCCTCTCTCTCTCTCACTTTCACCATTTTCGCCTAACCTAACTCCTCCACTTCTCCAAAACAAAAAAAATCCTTTTTTTCTCTTCTCCTTTACAAAATGTCTCACTCTCCTTCATCCTTGAAACAAACTGAGAACCAGGTGGGGTTTTCACCCACGGTATCAGAGACAGTGGAGTCCACACCATCATCGGTTCCCTTCGTGAACCCCTTTTCCACTCTTTTCGTTCTCCGTTCTTCTCCAATACGACCTCAATATCGCCCTTACTGTGAGCTCAGAACCATCGGGGCCTTCAGATGCTTCAACAGAGGCTAACCTTGAAAACCCTCTTTCACCCACTCCTCTCGCAACCCTTCCTCCCTTAAATATTGTACCTCCTTTCATCTTCGAAACAAGAACCCCTCCTTCCGAACCTGTAGTGGGAAGTTCACCAACTGACAAAACCCCCATGGAACCTGGTTCCCCTGTCCTCTTGTCATCGGAAGTTCAGTTGCCCAAAAGACCTCCTTCCCCTGAAAACACAGAAAAGTCAGTTCATGCTCCCTCCCCTCCTCCTTCTTCCCCTCTAGTAGCTGTTTCGTCCCCGAAATGGGATGGAACCCCTCAGGAACATATTCTCTCCAACCCTGGTGCTGGTCAGGAGAGTGACAATAGTGAGGATAACAACCTCTTTCCTGGAAAATTCGAAGGTTCAGTTCAAATGTTCCTCAGAGCCAGTCCAGGGACCAGGTTTGTCCCCTACAAACCAGAGCTACCACAAGGAAGTTCATGGCCAATGCTCTGAGGGAAAGCCAAGCTCAAACAGCTAAAAGAAGAAAGTTAAAGAGAAAGGTGGTAACTGATGAAGAGGACATTCAACCGGATGTTGTGGTTGACCCAGAGGAAGGGTATCAAACAGGAAAGGCCATTAGCGACTGGGGGAAGGGTAAACAAAGAAGTGTGATGACAAAGGGAAAAGGCAGAGTTTCAGGCTCCACCAGAGTAAAAGTACCGACTGCAACGCAAAAGAAAGCGATTGCTCCTCAGAAAACGAGGAAGCAGTCTCAAACAGGGCCAAGTGTTGTGGAAGCTTTTTCAATAGCTCCTTCTCCAGGCAGGACCACTCGAACCAAGGGACCTGGTGCTCCCTTTAAAGTTCAACCTCAGCCCCAGCCTACCTCTGGCTTGTCAAGATAGGAAAGGCAAGTGATTTTGCGGGCTCAAAAGGTGTAGAGAGGGAGAGTGTTTGATGCAGAGATTGCTGACATGAAAGGGATGGTTGAGTTGTTGGAGATGGAAACTTTTCAGGGCTAGAAGCATTTGTTTGTTCCTCCAGTTCCCACCCTGCACGAAGATGAAGTTAGGCAATTCTATCATAAGCTTGAGTTCGCTGACAATGGTACAAAATTATTCAGCAAAGTGAATGGGGTCACATTTATGATTACTGAAACCATCCTCAGCTCCATTCTACAAGTGCCTACTCAAGGAATTAAATCTGTCGATGGTGAATGTGCAATGCGGGACTTTATTTTCGTGATTGCAAAACTGGGGAACATCATTGGGGAAAGGGTATTAAAGAAGCAGATGAAGGGAGAGTACCAACTGCTGTTTGAGTTCATTAATAAAGTGATCCTCCCAAGAGCAGAAAAGAGGACAGTTACTGGGATTGCAGACCTGTTTTTAATGAAGGCCCTAAGTATGTTCCAACACATAAACTAGGCCGGTGTGATGATAGAACACATGCACAAAATAATGCATGTAAAGGATGGTAAACACGGCCTTGCCTACGGATTTCTACTGAACAGGGTATTTGATTTCTTTAATGTTGAATACGGGCTGGGGATAATTGGGTCCAAGAAGCAGATGTTCACCCTCTCAACACTAGAAGAATGCGAGTGTGTGATGAGATGAGGGGGTGTAAAGAGCCAGTTGCTGGTATCGAATTTGAAAAGCTCACTACTCTGCTTGCCCTGAAAGAGGCTAAGATAGTTCGTTTGAAGGCACATCAGGTAAAGGTACTTGGTACCATCTCTGCACTCAAAGAAGAAAATGAAGCACTGAAGGCTGAGGTCAAGGACTTGACCAAGAAACTGCTTCATGCCCACGAAACCTTCAATGACAGCATCTCATCCCTTTTACCTAAATTGTCCGGCCCTTGATGATGTCTCTCCCCTGCCCCCACTCTCTCTCTCTCTAAGCCCTGATTGTTGTCTCTACTCACTTCACTCTGGTTCTCTTATGTTGGTTGACAGTTCTTGGTTATTATCGTTTGTTTGTTCTCCCTAAGTGATGATGTAATACTAACCTACCTGATTGAAATTAACATGGTTGTTGCACTATCTCTATTGTCTACTTTCTTGCTTTCCTTATTTTTCATTCATGTTTGTGTTGCCCCAGTGGCCATGAGTTAACATATCTCTGCATTCTTGACTTGGTTTACTGTCGTTTCTTTTTTATGATGCCAAAGGGGGAAGATACTTTGGCGGGATTATGGTAGATAGGGGGAAGAAGAATATGTGAAGTTGCTAGAAGCTTGGTGAATCTGCTAGTCAGGGGGAATACAGTGGTGAAGCTTGTTGGTGAAATGTGCAGGTTGGTTATCATCATCAAAAAGGGAGAAATTGTTAGAGTGCTAGTTTTGATAATGACAAACCCATACAGGGACCTGATCCCTTGTGTCGAGTCTAATATTGATTTGAACTGGGCGGGAAAACTTTTACAGCTGTAAAAGTACTTTTTGGCAGAGTTGGTGAGAGCAGTAGCATGCAATTGTGCAACAGGGAAGTATAGCAGCAACCTAGGTCTAGTAGGTCATATGTACTTGACCAACGAGAGGGTTTTCTTGTTGTAGTGTGCAATATTTTTTCCTTTTACCTCTTGGACAACAAATAGGCACACACTCTCAACAAATCAGCTATTCAGAAATATACCTTTACCAAGCATATTCTCTACTAAAAAAGGCAGCGATTGTTCCTCATCTGGCCGTGAAGATTAATGCTAATGCGTTCATGACTTGAGGCTGCCATTAAAGTTGTAAGGAATGTGTTGTAATAGATAGAAAAACTTGACTTTTGTGTAAGCTTGTTTTTCTTGTTCTTAAAAGGTTTATATTCTTGTTTCAGTCAGCTAGAGCTAGTTGACATTTCGACTAGAGTTAGCCTTGTATTTCCAGTTGAGTTTAGCTGGTGTAGATGACAATGAAGTCATTATCTTGAAGTCCTGTAGTAGAGTTATTACGAGTGGGAGATTAGGAGGTTAATCTCTTAGTATTACTAGAGTCTGTAATCTTTGTTGCTCAGATATAGTAGAGTGGTTTAATAAATACTAGGAGGTAGGTTGTGGTTTTTTCTTCCCTTGAGAAAGGAGGTTTCCACGTAAACATCGTGTGTCACATTTCTTACTGCTTTATTCACTTGTGTGTCTCTGTTCTGTGCAATCTGATAGAAGGACCTGGTCCTGAGTATGGTGGTCGATCCATATAACTTATCGCCAGCCCATAGAGTTAGTATCACAATCTCAATTCCCAGACCTACACACCAAAGGAGGCAGCGACAAGGAACATAATCAGGAGAGTACAAATAAAGAAAATACAAATGATAACATGGCACAGAAATTACAAAAAAATATAGGAGCAAATAGGATGGTGATACCACCGATCCCATTTAAGGAGGCAGCAATAATTAATGGTAAACATATTGTGAAATGGATGGAGGCAAAAATGAAGAGACGAACATTATTTAAAATCTTAATTATGCAGTCATAGGGAAGTTCTCATGTGGTTGACCATCAATGAAGGAATTGCGAAAAATCATACCTGTGCAATGCGGTATAAGAGGAGAATGCAGGATTGGCTTTTTCTGTAATAGACATGTTTTAATTAGATGCACCAATATGGAGTACTTTATTAACATCATGTCAGAAATGCATACTATTTAACATCAAAATATGGAGACCGTATGTGATGAGAATGCTAATCTATGATTCAAAATTGATGTTGAAACTACCCAGGCAATTGCATGGATTTCTTTCCCCAATTTACTTCCTACATTCTTTGTAAAGGAAGCTTTATCTTCGATAGTATCTGCAGTGGGTAAACCATTACAAGTTGACATGTCCACAAGAAATAAGACACGACCAAGTTGTGCGAGAGTAAAAGTCCAAGTGGACCTAGAAAGCAAGCTACTGGGTGAAATGAAAATGGAAATTCATGATGTGATTACTGGCGTCATAAGGGTGGAGAAAATGAAAGTAGTGTATCACCACATTCCAAAATACTGTACCAGTTGCAACGTACAGGGACACAATGTTGATAAATGTTGGTACAGTGTGCAAACAGAGGAGAATACCAGGGAAGATGACAGGTGAGAGGAACCAACATTGAGAACAAGAGGGATAGAGAGGCAACAACAGATGAAAACACAACAAATCGGGATACTTACAAGTGGTAAAATTGTAAGAGATACAATAAATTGAAAAGTAGAACAAAATAAAGGGAGAGAATGGGAATCACAAAATAAGGAAGGATGCAAGAATGAGGAAAGGAAGCCAGATACTAATTAGTTTGCCTCGTTCGCAAACAACGAGGAAGCGCAAGACTTGAAACAGACAGATTCTGGGTTGAAAGAAGAGGATAAAAGGGGTGATGTCAATAAAGAAGGCAAGGACATAAGAGGAGAGATAATAGTTCCGGAACACAACCAAAATTTGGGTCACCAAATCATGGGAAGATAGAGTGGTGGAAGAGGTAACAAAGGGAAACAACAAGGAAGAGTCTAACATTAAAATGGAAAGAGAGAGGTGTTCGGGTTTGTATCCAAAAGATAAAGACCAGGGAGAAGTAGTAGCAGAATTAGATAAGGAGGAGAAGGGAAATCTAATAGAAGCAGCATGGGAGAGTGGCAGTGATCCTCAAAGTAATAGTGTGGAAGCCAAATGTGGTGTCATAATATTAAGTCAGCAGCCAGATGAGGAGCCTCTTGCAATAGCAAGTTATGAAGAGATAGGTGAAGGAGAAGAAGTGAACTGGCACAATGAGATGGGGGAAAGACTATGCCAGAAGAAGACAGAAATAAAAAGGGGGAGAATCAAGCAAAACTATTAGAAAAGAAGGCAGCAGTTGAGGAAATTGAGAGAGGTGGGACAATGAAACTAAGTCATATGAGGAAGCTTCATGCAATAGTCACACATAGCATTAAAGGGGGATGCAATAATAATGGGAGAAGTGAAAGCAGAAGCAAAATGGAGGAAGTCGACAGTTGAGCCCATGGACAGACATGAAGTGCTGAAGAGGTCTCCCTAAAAACTAGCAGGGGAAACAGAAAAGGAAAGAATTCTGGTACTATGAAAATGCAACAACAATGTAGAATCATGACAAGGAGTACCACAGCCAACAAGTCTAGTTCCAAATAAAGGCATTGATATGGAATATCATATCTGTAAGGACAAAAAGAGCATTTCACAAGATACAAATATTAAACAGACATCATCAATTTTTATTTATAGCATTAATGGAACCTTTTCAGCAAGCAAAATACATCCACAAACACATAAGAAAGTTGGGAATGTAGCAGACTGGTTCAAATTATAATAGAAAATTTTGGTATATTATAAGGGACAACATAGATATTTAGGTGGTGAGTGATACAAAGCAACAAGTAATTACATTGAACTTATTCTTACAAGAGCAGAATACACACTTGTTGGCAACATTGGTGCATCCTAAATGCAATGCCACTGAAAGATTACAGTGTTGGGATAACATGTATATGTTAGAAAATAATAATACTATGGCTTGGTTAGTGGGAGGAGATTTCAATGTGGTGATGAATGAAGAAAAAAAATTAAGGTCTGCATGTTAAGCCACATGAGGTGGAGGATTTTATATTCTATATAAAATCCTCTGAATTATTTGAAGAGCATGCCTTTTAAAGGTAGTCCGTTCACCTAGTGAAATGGGAGGTTGGCGGAAGATTGCATCTTTGAGAGATTGGATAGGGTTGTGGTGTCTCAAACTATGCTTGATTAGATGGAAAATATAAAGGTAGAACATTTGGCCAGTATAGGTTCTGATCATACCCCCTTGTTTATTTTAATAGGGTCAAAAGAGAATATTTAGAAATCTTTCAGATTCCTCAAATTCGGGATTGAACATGAGGAATTTCTGCCTTTGGTAGAGCAACATTGGACAACACATTTTGCAGGACATCCTTTGTTGGTTTTTAATATAAAGTTAAGAAGATTAAAAAGGCATTGTTTAGGTGGAGTAGAAATACCTATGGGGACATATTTAAACATATGTCTATCAGGAAAGAAATTATGAGACTCAAGGAGCAACTGTTCGAAGAACATCCATCAGCCACAAACAGAATGGTATTGCACCAAGCACAAGATGAACTTAAGAAGTGTCTTCATTATGAAGAAGAATTTTACAAAAAAAAAAAAGGCTAAGGTGGAATGGCATATGGAAGGGGATAAAAATACTAGATTCTTTCATAATCTAGTAAAAGTCAAAAGGAAGACATTACAGATTAAAAGGAATCAGAATGCTGATGAAAATTGGATAGAAGATAGCAACTCAATTTCTGCAGCAGTAGTTGATATATTCAAGAAATAGTTTACTCAAGAGGAAGAGGGTGATGACTTCTTACTACTGCAACATATAGAAGAAATGATTTTAGAAGATGACAACAGGATATTATGTGCCAAGCCATACAGGAAAAGATAAAGATAATTGTATTCTCATTGGATGGGTCAAGTGCTAGTGGACCAGATGGACTCACTGGGAATTTCTTTCAGAGTTGCTGGCAAATCATTCAAGGAGATGTAAGTGAGGTGGTACAACCTTTCTTTAATGGAGAAACACTCTCTAAAGTCATTACTCACACTAATTTGGTCTTATTACTTAAGAAAAATACGGTACAGTTATTTTCTGATTTAAGACCTGTCAGTTTAAGTAACTTCATAAATAAGGTAGTCTCTAAAGTGGTACAAGGAAGGCTGGCCGGAGTGCTGGATAAGATTATCTCCCCAAACCAATCAAATTTTATGAAGAACATAAGTATTATTGAGAATGGTTTGTTCACTCAAGAAATAGTCATAGATATAACAAAGAGGGGTAAGCCATCAAATGTAATTTTAAAGGTAGACATGACTAAGCATATGATAGGATTTCTTGGTTATACCTTACTAAGGTCATGAGAAAAATGGGCTTTGCAGAAGTGTTCATTGATATGATTTGGAGATAAGTTGCCATTAATTGATACTTAATTTTAATAAATAGGAAAAGTCATGAATTTTTTCATTCTACCAGAGGTGTTAAGCAGGGTGATTCAATACTACAACTATTCATATTGGCAACATAAGTGTTATTTAGGGCACTAAATGCTTTATGAGATGAGGCAGATTACAAAGGGTATGACATACCTAAATGGAGTGCCAATATAAATCATTTAACATATGCAGATGACACTATTATTTTTACCTCAGCAGACAGAAGATCTAAGGAGATGGTTATGAAAGTTTTGGAGAAATATGAGTTGATGTATGGACAACTTATCAATAAGGAGAAAAGTTTATATTATATGTTTAATAAGGCTGCCAATACTGTGATACAGAAAGTTGGGCAGATCACTGGTTTTGATAAAGGAAATTTTTCTTTTATATATTTAGGATGCCCTATCTTTCATTCAATAAAGAGAAAGATGTACTATAATGACATTATTAAGAAGATAAAGAACATGTTGAAAACTTGGGGAAAAAAACTACTGTCTTATGGAGGAAAGGCTACATTGATTAATAATGTCTTATAAAGCTTTCCTGTATACCTACTCTCTACTATAATGCCTACTAAATATATAATACAGGAGATGCACTGAATATTTGCAGATTTTTTTTGGAGTAGCATATGATCACGGGCAAAAATATATGCCCGAGATACGCTTTACGACTTAAATTAGTCTTGTTTATCTAAGATTATTGTATACATTTTCATGTAATTGTAGATAAAGTAAAGATATGTGCTAACCAACATGATTAGCCTTTGTTTTGTAGGTTTTGATGACTTTTGAGCAACTAATCCATGAGTTGGTGAGGTAGAGGCTTGGAAACGGAATCAACACGCGAACGTCGGCAAAGAGGAGACACAAAACAGCCCACCGGCGTGTCGACAAGATGCCACGGCAGGCAGGCCGCTCACAACAGACCACCTGCACGTTGGCAACGTGCCACGGCAGGTGGCCTCCGCGACCAAGGGCTGCCAACGCGCTGCCCAAGCAGCGTGACACGCTGCCAACGCGGCAGGGTGTTGCCCGGGCCAATTTCGGGTGATTTCCAGAGTGCTTCCGCGTCCGTAGCGTGTCACAGAGGCCGTGCTCCGCGATGCACTCCGTGACACGTTGCTTGTTATTCCGGGAAAGAGTCCTACTACTATAAATAACACACTTAGGTTTATTTTTGACAATTCAGACTTTGTGGAGCAAAGACGTGGGTTAGAGGCAGTTGAGGGATGAAAAAGCTAAGGGTTTTTCTCTCTTTCTTTCTTCTTTCAATCAATTGTTTGTATGATTAACACTTGTTTTAGGATGATTAATCCACAAATGAGTGGCTAATTCCCTTCCTTGCTGAGGTTATGAATATTTGTGATGAATTTTGATTATTAATTATATAGTTTTTCATCTTCTTCTTCCATGTTGTTCTATTAATTCTTATTTCTACTGCATTGGTGTGTGGCCGACATTAATGTATATCTAAAAAGTCCGATTTCACTCGAGAGAGCACGAAATTGGAAAGTTATAAATTAATAGGGTATTGTTCTTAACTTGATTTGGGAAAATTGGGTTTTGATGTGCTTTCCTGATAGAAATATACTTGAAAGCCGTATTAGTCAATTTAGGAACTGGAATTGTATTGCTAGGTCATGAATTGCATTTGATCACAGAAATGTAGACGGATGGTTTATGATTCTTAAGTGAGATTAAATACGAGAGTTTTAATCTCTTGGCTAATGTTCTTGGCTAGCAACTGGAAGAGAAAGATTAACCAATTTATGATTATAATCAAGTTCATTACATGTTCTTAACCTTGGCATGCTCATAACCATAGTTTAAATTCAAAGTAAATAATTGTCAGTAGTTTTAGTACATACTTTATAAAACAAACTTTTCAATTGTTGGTTACGTTGTTGTCAGCATATATAGAAGTGAGATAGAATATAGTAATACCTAAGCAATTTTTACTTATCCAGAGTCTCCTTGGATCGATACTTGGCTTACTTAAGCCACTTACTACTTGTTTGACCACGTGCACTTGCGTGTCGGTTTTATAACCCCAACCAAAGCACCGAACAAGTTTTTGGCGCCGTTGCCGGGGAGACTTGGCAATAGGTGAATTTGTTTTAAGTGTAATTTACTGTATTTTTATTTTTCTCGAGTGCTGACAACTTAGTATTAGTGTTTGTTTTAATTCTTTTGCATTTTACTTCTTCTTTTTCGAATACCCGTATTGACATGACATCGTGGAATATAAATGGTTTCAATGGTGGATACTCATATTTTAGTGAATCTTGTCTGAATTGCGGAGGACACCACTTGTGGCAACAATGTAACACGTGTAATATATGTGGTGGTCAAGATGGCCATTGAGATGGCTGTTCGAATGCATATTCTCCTCTCCCAAGCCCCTACTATGATCCTTCTGTTGTTTTTCCTGAATATAGGCATGCTGAAAATGAGGACTTGGGACGCCAAGCTCGAATAGAAGACATGCTGAAACAACTCTTGGAGCAATCAGAAGCAATGAAGGAGGCGATGACAGTATTGAGAATTCAGCAAGAAGAGAATGCAGAAGCTCTAGAAAGGATGAGCATCAAATTCACGGAGATGATCGCTGAAGCTGAAGCTTGTGATAAATTGCAGGTAACAACTTTAGCCGATATTCAAGAGGAACTACAAGAGGACGACAAGGGTGAATTTTTGGATGAAGCCCAACAATTAGAATCTCTTGAGGGTCCCCGTGACGGGCTCACACTTATGGAAAATCCATTCATGGAAGAAGAGATAGAGTACCCCCCATTTGACATTAATGAAGAGATAGATGTCAATGCTGAGAAGGAGTATACAAGTAAGGAGGTCAAGCAAAATGCAGTTTCATAGTTGAGGTGTATTGGACCACACTCTACACATTTTTCGACGTTAAATTTGGTTGACAACATAGAAAGAGAGTCTTCCAAGCTTATAGAGAAATGTCTAGAGGAGGACCAAGCCTCGTATATTTTGAAATTTGCCAACGCGGAGAGACAAAATGACTTCGCTTACTTAAGGGCCAATAAGTTAAAAAGGCAACACCTACTGTTTGGTTCTTATAATTTTTCACCACCACCCCTGGAGCATAAGAGGAAATTAGAGAAGAAATTAGGGGTGAGATTCATATCCTCAAGGTGGAGGAAAAAGCTGTGAAACTGGATACGTCATGCTGCGACGAAAAATTAGGCGCTACTTGGGAGGCAACCCAAGGGTACCACATGTACCATTTTAATTTCTTGCATTTGTGTTGATTTTATTGATTTTTCATCTTGTGTTGTTTTTGGTGGAAAGTTAAGCACAGATGGAGGGGAAGTCTGAGTACCCGTGGAGGAGGAAGCTAAAAAGCATGGACGATAAAAAGTGTGGGGTCGACACACACTTGTGCAAAATTGAAGAAAATTATGCTATTAGCTATAAAGGCCTCAGGGAGTATTTCTCACCCTTTTAAATTTTAATTTGATGCTATGAGGACAAGGCATTATTTAAGTGTGGGGTGAGGGAAATTTCAAGGGAAATTTCAAAAAAAATTTATGCTTAACAATTTTGTGGTGAATGTAATGCTAATGCTTGAGAAATTTGAAAATTTTGAAAATTTTGAAAATTTTTGTGAAGTAAGCATGACTTCATCACCCGTTGGTTTTTCTTTTCGGTTCTTTTCCGACAGGGGGGTCTTTGAACCGAAGAATAATTTTTTTTTATTTCCTTTGTTTGTAGATAGTGTTTTAGTCATAGTTAGGGATTGTTTCCGACGATGGATGGATGACGACCGTCTTGAGGAAAACTTAGTCGGTAGGTGATTGGTTTTTGAAACCATAACTAAGTGGTGCTTGATGTTCTTGTTATGTGCTATACGTGATTGTAAGATGCAAGTATGTTCGGTGTGAAGCATGCAGGTGTATAACTTTGTGTGAGACGCTTAGGATCTTGTATTTGACTCAATATGATTGAAGCTTAATTCTGAATTCTTGTGATTAGCTGAGTAAGAGTCTGATGAATGTGTCTTGAATTGAGCATGTGCCATGAGTGTAAGGTTTTTGAGTATTCTGTGCTATTGTGGATTGTCTAGAACTTGCCTGGTGTGTTTATAAAACAAAATGAAGGATGTGAATTGTAGGAGATGATTTAGGCATTTCTTTGAATGAACCAAATTTTTATCCCTCATTTTAACTACCTTGAAAAATTAATCCTAGTTAGCCCCATTGAGCCTTGAGCCTATTCTTTGACAGCTGCAACATAAGCTTAATCCTTTTTCTTTCATTAGCCTTGAACTTGATCCAAAAATTCTAAGCGCTTGAGTGAAAAAATCCGAAGAGGTAAAGGAGTGAGAAGAATGAAAAGAAAGGAAAAGTAGCAAGTTGTAGAAGTGAGAAAAGGACAAAGGTGCACTTGTGTGAAAATGGTTGATTATTAGTAAGGAGAAAAAAAATAAATTAATGAAAAATTATTTATAGAACTCCTTAATAATAATTTAAAAGTGCCTAAAGACATGGGGGAACATAAGAGGAACAAGAAAGATGAAAGGAGAAAAAGGTAAAGTAAGGAAAGGGAAGTTCGTAAGGAGGGCGTAATGTATTAAAAGCGTTTAGGAAAGATAGTCACTATTATTGGCCATAATAGTACCTACTTGTCCCTTAGCCTGCATTACAACCCACAAAGTCCTACTTGATCTTACATTCATACATCCTTAAATTAGTGGAATAAAACACTAAGGGCAAGCTTATGGGTTATTACATAATGCATGTGAATTCTTTGTGAGAGTGAGCGTAATTCTATTCATGTACCCACACATGTTGTGATGTAAAAAAATTATTTTTGCGTGTGATTGGGTAACTCTCTTCTCGTGAGGGGCACATGTTGAATGAAGGATATAAGTCATGTGAGATTTCTTAATCAGTTGATTTGCATGAGTTTGCTAAGATTGAGAGTCGATTCTTGAGGTTAAGAAGTCTTAACATAGTTGTACTTCATTTCAATGATCAAATCAGGCATGCTCTATTTTTAGCTTGTGTCTTACGTAATCATTATAGCTGTAACTTGAATTATCTTGCTAAATTAGTTATGTGGGAGTATCCATATGCATGATATGTAAAAGGTTGTTCGAGGACGAACAAGGCTTTAAGTGTGGAGTTGTGATCACGGGCAAAAATATATGCCCGAGATACGCTTTACGACTTAAATTAGTCTTGTTTATCTAATATTATTGTATACATTTTCATGTAATTGTAGATAAAGTAAAGATATGTGCTAACCAACATGATTAGCCTTTGTTTTGTAGGTTTTGATGACTTTTGAGCAACTAATCCATGAGTTGGTGAGGTAGAGGCTTGGAAACGGAATCAACACGCGAACGTCGGCAAAGAGGAGGCACAAAACAGCCCACCGACGTGTCGACAAGATGCCACGGCAGGCAGGCCGCTCACAACAGCCCACCTGCACGTTGGCAACGTGCCACGGCAGGTGGCCTCCGCGACCAAGGGCTGCCAACGCGCTGCCCAAGCAGCATGACACGCTGCCAACGCGGCAGGGTGTTGCCCGGGCCAATTTCGGGTGATTTCCAGAGTGCTTACGCGTCCGTAGCGTGTCACGGAGGCCGTGCTCTGCGATGCACTCCGTGACACGTTGCTTGTTATTCTGGGAAAGAGTCCTACTACTATAAATAACACACTTAGGTTTATTTTTGACAATTCAGACTTGGTGGAGCAAGGACGTGGGTTAGAGGCAGTTGAGGGATGAAAAAGCTAAGGGTTTTTCTCTCTTTCTTTCTTCTTTCAATCAATTGTTTGTATGATTAACACTTGTTTTAGGATGATTAATCCACAAATGAGTGGCTAATTCCCTTCCTTGCTGAGGTTATGAACATTTGTGATGAATTTTGATTATTAATTATATGGTTTTTCATCTTCTTCTTCCATGTTGTTCTATTAATTCTTATTTCTACTGCATTGGTGTGTGGCCGACATTAGTGTATATCTAAAAAGTCCGATTTCACTCGAGAGAGCACGAAATTAGAAAGTTGTGAATTAATAGGGTATTGTTCTTAACTTGATTTGGGAAAATTGGGTTTTGATGTGCTTTCCTGATAGAAATATACTTGAAAGCCGTATTAGTCAATTTAGGAACCGGAATTGTATTGCTAGGTCATGAATTGCATTTGATCACAGAAATGTAGACGGATGGTTTATGATTCTTAAGTGAGATTAAATACGAGAGTTTTAATCTCTTGGCTAATGTTCTTGGCTAGCAACTGGAAGAGAAAGATTAACCAATTTATGATTATAATCAAGTTCATTACATGTTCTTAACCTTGGCATGCTCATAACCATAGTTTAAATTCAAAGTAAATAATTGTCAGTAGTTTTAGTACATACTTTATAAAACAAACTTTTCAATTGTTGGTTACGTTGTTGTCAGCATATATAGAAGTGAGATAGAATATAGTATACTTAAGCAATTTTTACTTATCCAGAGTCTCCTTGGATCGATACTTGGCTTACTTAAGCCACTTACTACTTGTTTGACCACGTGCACTTGTGTGTCGGTTTTATAACCCCAACCAAAGCACCGAACAGCAGAGAATATGGAAGGAGCAAGCACTGGTCAACATGACTAAAGTTATGTGTTTACCTAAAGAGGAAGGGGGAGTAAGGTTCAGATCCTTATTTGATGTGGCCAAAGCATTATGTGTCAAGTTGTGGTGGAACTTTAGAGCCACCAAATCATAACGGACTACTTTCATATGGAATAAATATTGTAAGAAGAAACTTCTTACAGTGATACAATGGAAAGGAGGATCACATATATGAAAATATATATTGGAAGCAAGGAAAGAAATAGATCACCTAATTTGGTGGGAGCCTAGATGTGGAGGCTCTAATATTTGGTTTGACAATTGGACCAAATTAAGACCTCTAACTCATGTACTACCAGTAAATCATCTAAGAGATGAGAGTGTTGAAGACATAAGTTGTCTAATCGAGGAGGGGAAATGGAATATGCACAAATCACAATAGATTCTGCCACAAGATACTTGTGACCATGTTTGCAATAATCTCAAAATTTCTAAGCAATCAGATCTATGGAATAAACCTTAGTGGATGGCTAGCAGTAGTGAAAAATTTACTGTTAAAACTACATGGGAGAAGTTAGAAGGCAAAAGGGACAAAAAAACTGGACTTATAAGAGATTCTGGATTAAAGGACTGCCATACAAAATTTTATTTTTTTCTATGGAGACTATGACATCAGAAAATTTCAGTAGATGATATAATGGCTAAGTGTGGCATGGATATGGTTTTAAAATGTAGATGTTGTCTACTGCCATAAATTAAAATCACTGAGCATTTATTTCCGGAAGAAAGATTGGTTAAATAACTGTGGTCAGTATTTAATATAGGTGCAGAGATTATTGCACCAGTAATTCAGATCAAGCAGATTATACTGCAGTGGTGGAACACTAAGTGTGGCAATATGCCGAAGCCCCTTTGTCAAGAAGTTCTAGCAATCATTTGCTGACAATTATGAAAATGGAGAAATGATATGGTGTTTGGAGATAGCATGTCAAAAAGCAGGGTCATTTATGAGATTAACAGAAATATTTTTATGGTGGCCAAATCCAATTATTCAAAGTTAAGCAACATTCCTAATACCTGGACACAGATGGTGTAGTATCTTGAGGAGTTCATACCAAGGATAGACCTAAGATTGGTAACATGGAAATATCCTAGTGAAGGATTGTATCAGTATAATAGTGATGGAGAATCTAAGGGAAATCTTGGTGACAGTTCAATTGCATTCTACATAAGGGATAGTCGGGGAAATCTTATATATGCTAGAGCTAAAGTAATTCCCAACAAGTTTAATTATTGAGGCAAACGCTATTGAGGAAGGATTGGAGTACTGTGTCCACTGGTAGTATAAACAGACTCATAAGCTATGGTAAATTTTATAAAGAAAGTATGGGAGGTCCCTTGAAATATCTGCATGGAAGTCCATCGAATCCGAGAGTGGATGGAGAAAGGAGAAATGCAGATCAAGTATGTACTAAGAGAAGGAAACTAGTTGGCAGATTATTTAACTAATAGTGTGTTGAATTTTGCAGGTACACGACAAGAAGAGCAATATTACTCATATCAAGAATTACCTACAGAAGAAAAAAAAATCATGATGGCAGATAAATCACAGATGCCTAATCTGAGGATAAAGAATACCTGTCAAACAGAGCAAGCATGAGAAAAGGAATACAAGTTAAGGGGATACATCAATAAATACATGCAAGACTGAATCAAGAAGGCTATTAAAAAACGATAAATACTTAACTAGTAGCAATTGATCTGCTTTCAATGTTTGATATTAATTTTCATTGAAATTCAATCAATTGAATGAAGTTTAATAGAGACCAATAAGCAGAAGAAGCAAGTCTATCGTGAGGTAGCAGATTTTACATTTACCTTGGTCGATCCAACAACAAAAGCAGCAAAAGCCAGAGAGAGAAGAATATTCACTGGTATGAATCCAAGGCGCCTGGTGAGAGCAGTGAGGCTGCCTAATTAGCTTCAATCCATCTTTTCGACATGAATGCTTTGACGTAAGGGATTAGCACGTGAAAAATGAGACCAACAAAGAGAAGAGAGATGTCACACCCCACCTTGGGGGGTATGACGGGCACCTGGTGCCTGCTAGACACTAGACTGCTAAATGGTCCAGCTGAGCACATCTGGTGCTTTGGCTGGCTTTGGCTCTATTTCAAGAAACAAATCGGCTATATAACGGTTGTAAATACAGCCTACATCCAACTGGCCTGTAGCCATATGTACCTGTAACAACAGCTAACCAGAAGCAGACTTGTAACAAGGAACCTATGCGGGCCGACAAGGCCACCATGCTGTCTAGTTATCTGTAACTCAACACAAGACTACTGTAAAACTACGTGACCGGCAAGGTCACCACTACTGTCAAACTAAGGCCCCACACGGCCAACATAAACTGAAATACTAAACAGCTACAGCAGACTGCACGGCCCCACACGACCGGCTCAAGTAACCACAGGGAATATATGCAGACTGCAAGCCTCTACGAATACTGTAAGAAATTAATAGAAATGATCTGGACAGGGCCCAGACCTACCCATACTGCGCAACAAAAGAAAATGAGCTACACCTCTGGGAATCAGACTCCGGATGACAGGAGCTGATGACTCACTAGCTGGCTGGAATCACGAGGGATCGGCTCCTCGTCCGTAAGTACCTGCAGGCAAGCAATGCAGCGCCCCGCTGGAGGTCAGTACCACAGGTATTGAGCATGCAAAGAAAACTGAAATATGCAACTGAAATAAATAGCAACATTAACATAACGTATAAGCAAGAAGTAGCTGAGTCTATCTACCTGAGAATAACTGGTGAGAGTTTGTTCATTCTGTAGCTAACTGAGCGTACCTGATGACGTGTCGTCCTACTGTCTGTCAGTATCTAATAGCACATATCAATATACATAATAGTACACAATACCTAACCGACCCCCATAAGCCGGAAGGTGCCAACCAAGCAAGCAATCTATTTACCCCTACCCGGGTCTAAACCAATCAAAAACAAGTCACTCCACTCATCTGATAACTGTGAGCTCCTTCTACCGGCCGCCTTGGGTACGTAGCTCAGGCCTTGGCCTCTGACAATAAACTGTGTCTGAGTCCGAAGACTTCTGCCTCTGGGCATAGGTGTGCACACAGAGTGGTCTGCCCCTGTAAACAGGGTGTGCTAGTTCTGCGCAGAGTACACTGAACTACCCCTGCAAGCAGGGTGGTCTGGACCGTATTATCATGATGGTCGGCCATCATCGTCCTTTAGTCGGATGGCATCGCCCAGCTGGTGGCGGCATCTGAATCTGGTATCGACACAGCTATAACCCAGGGGCGGTGGGGATGCTAAAGGGTGCCCACATGCCACAACAAGTCTCAACATACAAACACATACACAGCAAGCATGCTCAAATGAAAAATACTGATCATATTCTCTTCTTTTGTTTCGAGGCTAATCTGTATTAAATAACTGATGTTATATGTTGTCTTACACTGTTTCTGACTGTTGGACTTACTGCTATCTGGCATTTATCTGTCTATCTAATTATATCTAGATATAACTCAATAACATAGTACATGCCATCTATAACTGGATATAGCTCAATGATATAAAATGTACCATCTACTACTGGATACAATCTCAACAGATGAAATACGTATTGCCTGAATATCTATTACTCTGATTATCGCATGATACGTAAAACATACTAGCATCCTTGCTGGAATTTGTACTAAAATTATTCCTGTACGCTAGGTATCTGTTAATAGCGTTTATTCTATTTATTTTCTACCCTGTACTTCCTGGCTTGCCGAAAGAATAACTTTACATACCTGGTTTCTGAGTACCCGACTGACCGATGTGATTTTCGTCGGTACTTCTGCTGTTTCTCCCAACTACATTTATATACATGTCAATTAGAACTAAATACATTAATATTCGGGAGAAATTATCACTTTTGATATATATATTTATCCCAACTTCAACCTTTCGAAAAACGGTCGAAAACTTGTTATTTCTCGATAGTTCAGAAGGGATAAATATTCACTGCAACGCTAGGAACACATTGGTACTAATTTAAAGCAATTCTATTTACTTTACCTCGGTAGCACGACGTTTCGCCGGCCAAATTTCACGAAACCAACTCCGTAGGATTGCTCTCTGCAACTTTATACCCCTGTACCTAAGCCGGAACGAAGTTTAGACCGCATTTCGTAGCGTAATTGGAAGGAAATTATATATGTTTATCATGGGTTTTCCTTTTATGTGAATATCCCCTGTTTTCAGATGTGTTCCTTGATAAAAATGGAGGAAAACCGACTTTTATTCATTTTACTTTTTTTTTCTAAATCCCTTAACCAACATGACATTAGGCTTATTTATTTATTTAAAATTTACGGGGTGTAACATCCTCCCCCTCTTAAGAACATTCGTCCTCGAATGACATTCTGTCTAGAGGACTGCTCAACTTACTCAACTTGTTTCTAGAAAACTTTTGGCAGAGTTTCTCTTGTATTATGGACTAGCTCCAAAATTCCTGAAAAGCAGAAAGGCCCAATACAGGTACTCTACACGATATAATAACATTCATGTATAAAACTGTCTATAATCAACCGCCTGCTTTCATATATGAAGTATAAGCATTAATAAGGAAAATAGTTCTAACATACCTCCCGTTTGCCCATGCCTGGAATAAGTGGGGATATCTGGCTTTCATGTCCTCCTTGGCTTCCGAGGTCATTTCTTCTCAGTTCCTGTTACGCCACAATACTTTGACAGATGCAATATCTTTAGTTCTCAATCTACGGATCTGTCTGTCTAAGATAACTACTGGAACCTCCTCATATGCTAACTCTTCGGTGACCTGGAAATCCTGAACTGAAACAACTGTGGAAGGGTCTCCTACAAATTTCCTCAACATAGATACATGGAATACTGGGTGAACAGGTGCTAACTCCGGAGGCAAGTTCAATTCGTATGCAACTCGACCTATTCTCCGCCGAATCTGATATGGCCCAATGAATCTCGGGCTAAGCTTGCCTTTCTTGCCAAATCTCATCACCCCTTTCATCGGAGACACCTTCAGGTATACCCAGTCATTTATCGCAAATTCTAGATTTCTACGTCGCATATCTGCATACGACTTCTGGCGGCTCTGAGCAGTCAGCAGGCGTTATCTGATAAGCTTTACCTTCTCCTCTGACTGTTGAATGATGTCTGGCCCAATCAACGTTGATTCCCCCACTTCAAACCAGCCCACCGGCGATCTACATTTTCGCCCATATAATGCTTCAAAGGGCGCCATCTGGATAGCTGAATGATAACTGTTATTATAGGCAAATTCAATCAGCGACAGATGTTCATCCCAGCTACCCCCAAAATCTAGTACACACGCTCGTAACATATCTTTGAACGTTTGGATAGTTCGCTCAGCCTGTCCATCTGTCTGAGGGTGGAGTGTTGTGCTCAAATTAATTTGCGTTCCCAGATCCCTCTGGAATGACTGCCAAAATCTAGCTGTGAATTATGCTCCCCTGTCTGAAATAATAGATACCGACACTCCATGTAGTCTAACTATTTCTCTGATGTATAACTCAGCATAATCCTTGGCTGAGAAGGTAGCCTTCACTGGCAGGAAATGAGCTGATTTTGTCAGCTTGTCAACTATTACCCAAATAGAATCATTTCTGCGTCTGGTACGGGGTAATCCTGTTAAAAAATCCATATTTATTGCTTCCCATTTCCACATAGGCACAGTTATATCCTGCGTCAGACCGCCCGATTTCTGGTGCTCCGCTTTTACCTGCTGGCAGTTAGGACATCTAGATACAAATTCAACTATTTCAGATTTCATACCTGGCCACCAGTAGATGTCTCTGATATCGTGGTACATTTTCGTTGCTCCTGGATGGAGGGAATAACGAGCGTAATGTACCTCATGCATGATCTGCTAGCGAAGCCCTGGTACGATCGGGACACACAGACGGCCCTTACAACGTAGCACTTCATTTTCAGTCACTTGGAAATCTGACTCCTTACCCTTCTGAATTCTATCTCTGAGCTGGACTAAGTCAGGGTCCTCGTACTGCCGTTCTTTTACCTCTGTAACTAGTGATGACTCGGCAGAATTTTGAATTACCGCTCTGTTATATTCTGTCTCCACTACTCGAACGGCTAAACCAGCTAGTTGATGAATTTCCTTGGCTAATTCCCGCTTCTCGGGCCACAAATACGCCAAACTCCCCATTGACTTACGGCTCAGGGCATCTGCTACTACATTAGCTTTTCCTGGGTGATAGAGAATATTTACATCATAGTCTTTCAACAATTCTAACCAGCGACGCTGCCGCAGATTTAACTCCCTCTGTGTGAAAATGTATTGCAGACTTTTATGATCTGTAAAAATGTCTACATGGACGTCATACAGATAATGCCTCCAAATTTTCAGAGCGTGGATCACTGCAGCCAGTTCCAGGTCATGGGTCGGATAGTTCTTTTCGTGTTTCCTCAACTGTCTGGAAGCATAAGCAATCACCTTACCATGTTGCATTAACACACAACCTAGTCCCAAACCTGAAGCGTCGCAATACACCGCATACCCATCTGTTCCCTCTGGCAATGCTAGTACTGGGGCGGAGGTCAATCTCTTTTTCAATTCTTGAAAACTCTGCTCGCAGGCCTCCGTCCACTGAAATTTCGCTGCTTTCTGTGTTAGGTTTGTCAGAGGTGCTGCTATAGTGGAGAATCCTTCAACAAATCTCCGATAATATCCTGCTAAACTCAAGAAACTGCGGACCTCGGTCGGAGTGGTAGGTCTGGGCCATGTCTTGACCGCCTCTATTTTCTGTGTGTCTACCTGTATACCAGCATCCGACACGATATGCCCCAAAAACGCAACTGAGTTCAGCCAGAACTCACACTTAGAAAACTTGGCGTACAGCTGACGGTCTCTAAGGATCTGTAGTACTGTTCGTAAATGGTTCTGGTGATCTGTCTCTGAACGAGAATATACCAGAATATCATCGATAAATACTATCACGAACAGATCCAAGTACGGTCTGAATATGCTGTTCATCAGGTCCATAAACACTGCGGGAGCATTCGTCAGTCCAAAAGACATAACTAGAAATTCAAAGTGACCATACCTGGTCCTGAAAGCAGTCTTTGGAATGTCCCTCTCCCGAACTCGGACCTGGTGGTATCCGGACCTCAGATCTATCTTAGAGAAACATTTGGCCCCTGCAACTGGTCAAACAAATCATCTATTCTCGGGAGCGGGTATTTGTTTTTAACCGTTACCTTATTCAGCTGCCGGTAGTCCACACACATACGGAGTGAGCCATCTTTCTTTCTTACAAACAGAACTGGCGCACCCCACGGGGAAGTACTAGGCCTGATAAAACCTTTGTCGAGCAAATCTTTTAACTACTCTTTCAACTCTCTAAGCTCAGCTGGTGCCATGCGATACGGGGGAATGGATATAGGTTGAGTCCCTGGCAACAAGTCAATCGCAAAATCTATCTCCCTTTCGGGAGGGATACTAGGCAACTCATCCGAAAATACGTCAGTGAATTCATTGACTACTGGAACAGACTGAAGAGTCGGAGGTTCCAACCGAACGTCCTGGACTCTAACTAGGTGGCAAATACATCCCTTTGCTATTAATTTTCTTGCCTTAAGGTAGGAAATAAACCTACCTTTCGGCGTAGGTGTACTCCCTTTCCACTCTCGCACTGCTTCCCCCGGAAAGTGAAATCGGACCGTCTTGGTCCAGCATTCTAAGTTGGCATAGCATGACACTAACCAGTCCATACCCATAATGGCATCGAAGTCGACCATCTCAAGTTCTATTAAGTCTACTGTGGTCTGGCGATCAGCAACCTCTACCGTACACCCTCGGTAAACTCTTTTAGCTGTAATCGAGTCACCGATCGGTGTAAGCACTGAAAAGGGCTGCTGAAGCAATTCAGATTCGATGCCCAACTTTCGGGACACAAATGGTGTAATATATGACAAGGTAGACCCTGGATCAATCAATACATAAACAGGGTATGAGCAGATAATCAATATACCTGTGACCACGTCGGGAGATGCCTCTGGATCCTGCCTCCCTGGAAATGCATAGGTACGGCTGGGGCCTGCACCTGAGCCAGAGGCTCCTGATCTACCTCGGCCCCTGTTTGCTGAACCTGAGGGTTTGCGCCCTACTGAGGCTGCTGGAACTCGTGGCCCTGCTGACGCTCTATCCAGATCATCCTGACTACCCTGTCCCCTGGATGGACAATCCCTCATTAACTGCCCTTCCTGTCTGCAGTAATAACACCCTGGGAAGCCTTGCCTGCAGGCTCCAGAATGTAGTCGGTGGCATATAGGACAAGGGGTGGATGCAAATCTACTCTGTTCTACCCTCCGCTGTTGAGGTGAGGCTATTGTCCATGAACTGCTACCGGACTCCGACTGACTCCGGCGAATAAACCTGCCCCTCTGCTGCTGTACCGGTGGTAAAGATCTGGGTGGCCTATCTGAAAACCGTGGTCTCGGCCCCTTAGGAATTTCCCTCTGAATCTCAGCGGGTCTGCTTCTACGGCGCTGCTCTGAAGTCGGCTGTCTGTCACCCTGCTGTCGCTGCGTCAGGCCCTCAATTGTCTGTGCGAAGGCCTGTACCCTGGCTATGTCCATGTCCTTTCTCAAAGTAGCTGTCATGCACGTCTCTATGTACTCTGGATTCAGGCCCATAATAAAGTGGTGGACTCTGGACGACATGGTGTCCACAAATGCTGGAGCATAGCGGGCTAAGGAGTCGAATTGTAAGGAATATTCACGGACGCTCCTAGCCCCCTACTCTAAATGTAAGAACTGATCCATCTGGGCCTGTCTGACCTCCCGGGGTAAGTAGTGGTCCAGGAAGGCTTCTGAAAAGCTGGACCAAGTAGGAGGGGCTGCATCTCTTCCCCGAGACCTCTCCCAACTTTCGTACCACAAAATAGCAATATCCCTTAACCGGAACACTGCTAACTCAACTGATTCTGCTGGAGTTATGTGCATGACTCTAAAGATCCTCTGCATCTGGTCCAAAAAGTCCTCAGGGTCCTCCGCTGAATTCGATCCAGTAAACTGAGGGGGTCCCAACGCCAAGAATTCTCTAACCCTGGAACTACCTGGCCCACCTAGGGATTTTGCTGCTGTAGGTGGTGCTGGCTGATGCTGAGCAGCTAGCATATGAGTCAACATAACCACCGCACTACGTAGCTCTTGATCAGATGAAGTGGGTGCAAGAGCTGTGGGAGGCGGTGCTGCCTCAAATGGTGTCTGGCGAGGCGGAGACTGTTGGGAGGGCCGAGATGACACCTCCGTATTTCTATCAGACCGGGCGGAATCTGGCTGTAACTGAGGCATCCTACTGGTGCCTTCGCCTGCTGCTATATCCAATCTCCTACCTGTAGTTGGGTGCCACTGGTCTGCCATAATATCTGTAAGCAAAGAGGGTGGTGAGTTTCAAAAGTCAACTCTATACTGTACCGCTCTATAGCACGACTGAATAAGAAAGAAGAGTGACAATCCTAACATGCCTCACAGCCTCCTGCCTATAGTATGTGGTGCACAACACATCCATAGGCAAGACTCTACTTAGCACGGCTTGCAGACTCCCTGGGACACGACCTGCTTTGATACCAAGTTTGTCACACCCCACCTTGGGGGGTATGACGGGCACCTGGTGCCTGCTAGACTCTAGACTGCTAAATGGTCTAGCTGAGCACATCTGGTGCTTTGGTTGGCTTTGGCTCTATTTCAAGAAACAAATCGGCTATATAACGGCTGTAAATACAGCCTCCGGCCAACTGGCCTGTAGCCATATGTACCTGTAACAACAGCTAACCAGAAGCAGACTTGTAACAAGGAACCTATGCGGGCCGACAAGGCCACCATGCTGTCTAGTTATCTGTAACTCAACACAAGACTGCTGTAAAACTACGTGACCGGCAAGGTCACCACTACTGTCAAACTAAGGCCCCACATGACCAATATAAACTGAAATACTAAACAGCTACAGCAGACTGCACGGCCCCACATGACCGGCTCAAGTAACTACAGGGAATATATACAGACTGCAAGCCTCTACGAATACTGTAAGAAATTAATGGAAATGATCGGGATAGGGCCCCGACCTACCCATACTGCCCAACAAAAGAAAAGGAGCTACACCTCTGGGAATCAGACTCTGGATGACAGGAGCTGATGACTCACTGGCTGGCTAGAATCACGAGGGATCGGCTCCTCGTCCGTGAGTACCTGCAGGCAAGCAATGCAGCGCCCCGCTGGGCGTCAGTACCACAGGTATTGAGCATGCAAAGCAAATTGAAATATGCAACTGAAATAAATAGCAACATTAACATGACGTATAAGCAAGAAGTAGCTGAGTCTATCTAGCTGAGGATAACTGGTGAGAGTTTGTTCATTCTGTAGCTAACTGAGCGTACCTGATGACGTGTCGTCCTACTGTCTGTCAGTATCTAATAGCACATATCAATATACATAATAGTACACAATACCTGACCGACCCCCATAAGCCGGAAGGTGCCAACCAAGCAAGCAATCTATTTACCCCTACCCGGGTCTAAACCAACCAAAAACAAGTCACTCCACTCATCTGATAACTGTGAGCTCCTCCTACCGGCCCCCTTGGGTACGTAGCTCAGGCCTTGGCCTCTGACAATAAACTGTGTCTGAGTCTGAAGACTTCTGTCTCTGGGCACAGGTGTGTACACAGAGTGGTCTGCCCCTGTAAACAGGGTGTGCTAGTTCTGCGCAGAGTAAACTGAACTACCCCTGCAAGCAGGGTGGTCTGGACCGTATTATCATGGTGGTCGGCCATCATCGTCCTTTAGTCGGACGGCATCGCCCAGCTGGTGGCGGCATCTGAATCTGGTATCGACACAGCTATAACCCAGGGGCGGTGGGGATGCTAAAGGGTGCCCACATGCCACAACAAGTCTCAACATACAAACACATACACAGCAAGCATGCTCAAATGAAAAATACTTATCATATTCTCTTCTTTTGTTTCGAGGCTAATCTGTATTAAATAACTGATGCTATATGTTGTCTTACACTGTTTCTGACTGCTGGACTTACTGCTACCTGGCATTTATCTGTCTATCTAATTATATCTAGATATAACTCAATAACATAGTACATGCCATCTATAACTGGATATAGCTCAATGATATAAAATGTACCATCTACTACTGGATACAATCTCAACAGATGAAATACGTATTGCCTGAATATCTATTATTCTGATTATCACATGATACGTAAAACATACTAGCATGCTTGCTGGAATTTGTACTAAAATCGTTCCTGTACGCTAGGTATCTGTTAATAGCGTTTATTCTATTTATTTTCTACCCTGTACTTCCTGGCTTGCCGAAAGAATAACTTTACATACCTGGTTTCTGAGTACCCGACTGACCGATGTGATTTCCGTCGGTACTTCTGCTGTTTCTCCCAACTACATTTATATACATGTCAATTAGAACTAAATACATTAATATTCGGGAGAAATTATCACTTTTGATATATATATTTATCCCAACTTCAACCTTTCGAAAAACGGTCGAAAACTCGTTATTTCTCGATAGTTCAGAAGGGATAAATATTCACTGCAACGCTAGGAACACATTGGTACTAATTTAAAGCAATTCTATTTACTTTACCTCGGTAGCACGACGTTTCGCCGGCCAAATTTCACGAAACCAACTCCGTAGGATTGCTCTCTGCAGCTTTATACCCCTGTACCTAAGCCGGAACGAAGTTTAGACCGCGTTTCTTAGCGTAATTGGAAGGAAATTATATATGTTTGTCGTGGGTTTTCCTTTTATGTGAATATCCCCTGTTTTCAGATGTGTTCCTTGATAAAACTGGAGGAAAATCGACTTTTATTCATTTTACTTTTTTTTTTTTTCTAAATCCCTTAACCAACATGACATTAGGCTGATTTATTTATTTAAAATTTACGGGGTGTAACAAGAGAGCTGTAAAGCTTACCTTCTTGGGTCACCAGAGTTAGTTTGACCTCAGGCATGTTCATAATCTAATTGATAATAGGGATCTACAGAGAAGATAAAGAAGCACTGATAAGGTTTTTGTGACTGCCTTGACGTCCTAGACTAGAGTGTCGATTCGGTTATTTTACTTTCCTTTTTGCTCATTTTTATTTATTGAAATCTTGGGTCGGGTCATTCTGACTTGGACAGGACTTGTATTTATTTGTTTTATACTTGAGTTTTGTTTTAAAAAAATTAATTAATTGTACTAAGTTATTTTGTAATGAAAAAATCACTCATTTTGCCTCAACATCATGAAAATTACCAAATTACTGTTTATAACAAAAAACTTATTCAACTTTTTCTAAAGGAATAATTTAATTCAATCTGAAATCCCCTACAATTTTTTCCATGTCCGTTTACAGAAGTCTAGATAAGTCCCTGATCGGCCAGCCTTTGTAGTCTCTGTATTAGAGGAACTTCTGATACTGTTATGTGTCTGGAAAGCATAAAAGGGCAGCTCCATATATTAAAGTTTTTGGTATGTGCTCGAGTTTTGAGAAAGGACTAAATCACAACTATCTATACAAATTATCTTATTCTGTATTTTTATAAAAAATTATTTCTATAATTTAAATTTATAACTTCTTAATCGCAGGACAATAATTTTATCAATCGCGTTAAGATGTTTTTTTTCATGTCAGAAAAGCATAGGAAGAATTGAATGCTTGATATACAAGAATGATCAGTTAATCAATATTGTCGTATAGACAGAACTAATGAGTAGTCTGACATTTGCGCAGAGAAAATTAATAAGGCAGATGATACAATTTGATGGGGGAAACAGCAAATATTATAATAAAATTGCAGAACATTAATTAAAGGCATATTGAGACATTTTATATGATATTTAGACAAAACTAAATGAATATTTTGGTTTTAAAAAGAAATTTTTCACTAACTTTCTATGATACTTAGCAAAATTTAATGGTTAAAAAATAATCTATTAACTTTATGTGATATTTATGCATCGTTACATAAAATTTTTTAGTTACAAAAAAGTAAATTAACAATTCTAATATAATAAAATAAAAGTCGAGTAATTATTTTAAAATTACCCCTTTGACATAGTCAATTCGCGTGATGAGATTCAACTTGTACCTTTCACTTTAAAAGAATCAATCTATTTCATTTTGATATCCGATATTTTGTTAATTTCTCAATTTATTAGTAAACTTTTAAGAAAAATCAAGTTATCTAATTAAACACGTAATAGTATATATGATGTTCACTAAAGTCAAAGTGACCATTTTGCTTTAAAAGATAATTTATCATTTAAGGTTCAATTTTGACATAAGATAATATTATAATTTTCCTCCTTCCTCTAAAACATCGGAAGAAATGATTTTTTAGTTTTACTCCTATAGCATCTTGCTCGTAGATTTCTGATATTATCTATTGTTTTTTGAATTTTGTATATCGTCTTATTTTTATTTTAATTGATGTTTGACATGCTTTGTTTCATCCATTATTTTCTTTTCTGAATTGCTTTGATTTGTTTATGCTTGCAGCCGAGGATCTATCGGAGACAACCTCTCTGTCTCTGAAGTAAAGATAAGGTCTGCGTACACTCTACCCTCCCACACTTTATTTTACAGGATTACTGTTATACCCCGTAAATTCTCAGCACATAGATGGCCTATTCACGTGTTGGTTAAGAATATTTGAAAGTCATGCATGCTAGAAAAAGGCTCAGGGGAAGATCAGAGAAGCGCCAAGTCGGCGCGTCGCAAGGCAAAATGCGATTTATAGTGTCCAAGTATATAGAGCTCAGTTTGTGATGTAATTTCCTTTAATTAATAATAATTTCCTTTAATTAATGATAATTTCCTTTAATTAATAACAATTTCCTTTAACTAATGATAATTTCCTTTAAATAATAATAATTTCCTTTAACTAAGGATAATTTTTCCTTTGATTACTAATAATTTCCATTGGAAGTTCCAGGAGCATGCAGAGAAAGGGAGAAGACGAAGAAAATTATAAATAGTCATCCGATTACGCTGCCAAACGTAGTCCAAACTCAAATTAACCTTAGATACTGAGGTATTTAGCAGCAGAGAGCATTCCTACGGATTTAGTTTCGCGAAATACGGCCGACGAATCGTCGAGCTACTAAGCTAAGGTAAGTAGAATTTCTCCAAACTAGTGTCTATGTGCTCCTAGCTGTGAAGTGAGTACTTCTCCCTTCTGGACTTCTGAAAAATAGCGAGTTTTTGACCGTCTTTCGATAAGCCTAAGTTTAGGCTATAATTATATTGAAAGTGACGTTGTTCTTAGAATAAAGCTATATTTAGTATTAATTGACGTATATATGAATGCAGTTGGGAGAAATAGCTGGAGTATTGACCGAGCCTCGTCCGACAGACGGATAACTCGAGGTTAAGGTATGTAAAGCTAGTTCTTTCGGCAAGTTAGTAGTTTTAGCCTTGTATAGTACAATAAATTCCGTAGTAGAATTCCCGGAATTGAATGTTAAGTATTGTGCAAGTTCAGTAAACCTAGTTTGCGTTGTTATATCGTATTCAGTCTGAAGGTTAGAAAAGCATGCGCCGAAGGGCGCGTTAGCATCCCAGATTCAATATAGCCTATTACGTGATTAGCAAGCATGTAGTAGAATAAAAAGGAACAGATTTTCATAATAAAAGTTAGTGAAGAGAAATCAGATACACAGACAGTTATGGCTACAGATTAGCCATTCAGACAAATAGTATCTCGGCTACAGATTAGCCGTGCAGTTAAACAGAGATTACAGAATCAGTATAATTAGTAAGAATCAGTTCAGTATAGAAACAGATCAGAATAAGAAGTTAGATTTCAGATAGTCTTTTCAGTTATACATGCTTGCTATTTATATGTGCTATTGTTTGTTGAGACTTGCTATGGCTTATGGGTGTCCCTTTGCATCCCCACCGCCCCTGGGTTATAGTTGTGTCGATACCAGATTCAGATACCGCCACCAGCTGGGCGATGCCGTCCGCCTAAAGGATGATGATGGCCGACCACCATGATAATACGGTCCAGATCACCCTGCTTGCAGGGGCAGTTCAGTTTACTCTGCGCAGAGCCAAATTACCCTGTTTACAGGGGCAGATTACTCTGTGTGCGCTTGTGACCGGGGGCAGTTTCAGATACAGATTTTTATAAAATTATCCTGTTGCGTGCTTGCACCCAGGGGCAGTTTCAGTCACAGATACAACAGCAGATTACCCCGTGTGCACTTGCGCCCAGAGGCAGGAGTCTTCGGACTCAGACACAGTTTATTGTCAGAGGCCATGGCCTGAGTTGCATACCCAAGGGGGCCGGTAGGAGGAGCTCACAGTTGTAAGACGAGTGGAGTGATTTATTTTTGGTTAGTTTTGACCCGGGTAGGGGTATATATATTGTTTGCTTGCTTGGCGCCATCCGGCTTAATGGGGTTGGTATTGGCTATTGCTTGCTACTTGTATATCTATTTATGTGCTATATACTAGCTACTAGACAGCAAGCCGACGCGTCTACAGGCACGCCTCTGCCTTATCAGTACAGAAAGCTTGATCCAGTTCATTTCAGCTTCTTCAGATTCAGCTATCTCCTGCTGTACAGAAATGCTAGCTATGTTATCTATATTCAGTTGTTTTCAGTTATATTATTTCAGTTGCTTTGCATACTCAGTACCAGTGGTACTGACGCCCGGTGGGGCACTGCATTACTTGCCTGCAGGTACTCATAGACGAGGAAGCGATCCCTCGTGATCCTAGCCAACGCAGAGTCATCAGCTCCTGTCATCCGGAGCTTGATATTTCAGAGGTTTATATCATTTCCTTTTTGTTGTACAGTACGGGTAGGTCGGGGTCCTGTCCCGATCATTTCTATTGTTATTCCTAGAGGCTTGCAGTCTGTATATATTTCTCTGTGGTCAGTTGAGCCGGTCGCGTTAGGCCGTGCAGTTAGTTATAGCTGTTTAGCATTTCAGTTTATGTTGGCCGTGTGAGGCCTTAATTTGACAGTAGTGGTGACCTTGCCGGTCACGTAGTCTTACAATAGTTTTGTGTTGATATTATAGATGACTAGACAGCATGGTGGCCTTGTCGGCCCGCATAGGTTCCTTGTTATGAGTGTGTTCTGGTTAGCTGTTACTACAGGTACAGGTGGTTATAGGCCAGTTGGTCGGAGGCTGTGTTTACAGCCGTTATATAGCCGGTTTATTTCTTGGAGTAGAGCCAAAGCACCAGATGTGCTCAGGCTGGACCATTTAGCAGTCCAGAGTCTAGTAGGCACCAGGTGCCCGTCATACCCCCCAAGGTGGGGTGTGACAATTACACTGAATATGTTATTGTTATTGTTGAATTTACGACCCCCAAAAAAGTTATCAATAGTTCTAACATTTAGATTTTTAAAAGAAAAGATCTTGTTATGTTGTAAGTGTAGCGGACTCTCATTAGGAAATCCACAAGATAAACATCAAGGAGTTTGAGTAGAGGTGACAAATTGAAATTGACAGTAGTTGTTGCAAGTCAATTTTGTTTTAGTAACATTTACTAGAGTGGTCAAGTACAGCGCAGCATAGTCCAATTAGATACAAAGTTTTAGTTGATAACTCATTGTCTTTAAACCAAACATACATATATATAGTGGGCCTTTATATTCCACACCACATAAGAAAAAATTACTACGTGTTGGATATTTGCATTGAGTTGTGTATTTCATACTCACCAGTCACCAGTCACCAGTCATGATGAAAGGGGTTATAAGAATTGGATAGGGCATATGGAGTGCTATGTATTATGACTTTTCTACACCTTTTTTCAATTATTTTAAATGCATATATAGAATAGTACACATGCTTTTGAAATTTTGTTCGTTTAAAAGATGATTTAATATATTCAAAATTAAATAAAAGGTGGTGCTGATGGCGATGGCGATAAGAGTAGATTATTTGTTGAGCTTTTGAGTTCCTTCTTTTTTTCATCTTTTCGTTATTTGAATGAAGAAAGATAAAATTTCTCTTTTCCGCTGCAAATAGAGGCGGATTGATATATAAAGGTGGATATATAACGATATTCGCTTTTTGATTATATTGAAATTTTGAGTATATATGTATAATACATATAATAAATGTAGAACTGGTGACTTGTTGTAAGGAGTAGGTGCATGGTGTCTGCTATGGGCGTCAAATATAGCCTAAAAATTGATTAGATTTTACATAAATACAACTTTTAAAAATGATAACTATAAAAGTTATAACTACTTTTAGAAAATTACGTAAATACAAATTATTTAAAATTTTATCTTTTTAATTACATTTTATACAATTTTTATTTTTCAAAAATATCTATTCTAATTAAATGCATAAAGAAAAGATTATATACCTGATATAAGAATTTAAATACACAAAATCTCATAAAACACTCTATCTTCTCTATTTTTTTTCTAGAAATTTCAAGAATCTTATCTTCTCCGGTTTCATCTTTCAAAAATACCAAGAATCTCTCTCTCTTCTCCGTATATGTTTTTTCAAAAATCCCAAGAATCCCTTTCTCTTCTCCATTTTTGTTTTCCCAAAAGTTCTGCTCTCTTTACCATATTTATTTTTTCAAAAATTTCAAGAATCCCTCCCTCTTCTCCATTTTTATTTGTTTTTTCTCAAGAATCCCTCTCTTCTCCATTTTTGTTTTTCAAAAAATCTCAAGAATCTCTTTGCCATCACTATTATATATTTTTAAAAACTCAATGTAAATTTAAATTTGATATATAGTATACAATATATAAATAATATATGTATAATGTATTTGTTTCTTTAATATATCTAATATGTGAATACAATAATGTATGCTCAAATATAAATATATATAAATAACAGATAATACTTGTTATATAATATACATAAGAATAATATTATATATAGCATATAATAGTTAGTATATACCACGTAATATTATATAAGGTATATATTGTACATTATGTATATAAATATATATAAATAACAGATAATACTTGTGTATAATATACATAAGAATAATATTATATATTATTTAATATATAACAAATAATATTATATAAGGTATATATTGTACATTAATGAAATATTTGCAGGATTTGGTGTTAATGTTTGCTTATTAAAAGGTAAGAATAAATAATTAATAAGGAATAATTTTATTAAATATTAAATATTTTTCATATTTAGTCTACTTAAATTATGGAAGAAATAATGAATTATCTTATTTATAGGAACAATACCATATTTAAAATATTTATCTTTTTACTCATTTATAAAGTATATATTGTATATTATATAATTTAGAAAATAATTGTAACTTTTATAATTATCATTTTAAAAAGTTGTATTTATGTAACTTCCCCTATTTTGAAAGGGAAAAAAAGATTCTTAAAATTTAAGACTTTAAATATGTTATAACAACTATATAGTTATCACGTGTTTGAAATGTGTTGTATTAAATATGTTATAATATTTGTGTGATTATAAAAAACTAATTACCAAGGGTAAAACTAAATAGAAATTGTTAAAATATTCACTAATATATTCCTCTTTTGATTAAATAAAATAGTGAATAAATTTTAAGTTTAATTTAACACTCCATGAATAGATTCAAACAAGAAAACAAGTTAAATCCACAATAAAATCATCGGAACACTATGTCAGTCAAAATTCTATCAAGAACTACTCCTTAATATAAGAAAAGAACATTAAAGAATAAAAACTAGAAAACATTACAATCAACGATTAATTCAAACTTTCGTATTGAATCATCATTTAGAAAGTAACTAATTCGTGTATCCTAAAATCTTTTATGCTCCTGCAATACTCCATAGGTCAAAAGTACCCTTACAATGTGTTTTGGATATATTTATTACATGTCCTAAATGTCCCAAGACCAAATACCCCTCCGTGAATGATTAAACATGCTTGAATGAACTCCTTGTGCAAACTCAATTGAAACTTTTAATTTTTCTTTCACTTTTCAATTTGCCTTGGTCTTAGGGCAATCCTTACAACTCAAATTAATTTCAAAGAACTATTTATGGTTAATGTAACACATTCATTAACCTTTCAAGACTAACAACAAATATTTAGTGTGTTCAAACCTAACCCAAAAATATATTGTACTACAATTAAGTCGACAACATATTATATTCATCAAAACACAACCCTATGTGTATATATACACACACACTACAAGCAATGAGGAGTAGTACTGATGAAAGGAGTTCACCAATGCACAGTAGCAAGTTTTGCCACAAATTGTTTTGAAAGAATTAAAATCACTTTAGTCTTTTGGATGTAGGAATTAATCAAAAGTGAACTTTGTACTAATGGATTGTTTGCTTAGCTAAAACAAGTATAGGAATTAACATACCACTAAAAGAGCAAACATAAATGTCAACCAATTCGATCACATTTTTTTTCTACTTATAATTTATTTAAACAATGTGTAGCAGCATTTCAAGGATGCCTATACTTCTTCCTAAAGTGGACTATTTTGTACTAGGTCTTTTTCTTGCATGCTCTCATAGGTATTAGTTTAGTTCTTCAACAACATATATGTGACTGAAATATATAAACTTATTCTCGAAAAATTGAATTGCTACCCCATAAAAGAGATATTAAGTTATTGAGGAAATGAGATTTCTTGGTCGTTTACAAATTGAATAGAAGGAAATTGCCTTTTCAGATATTTATGCATAAAACTGAAGATATCTTAAGTGTAAAATAAAGATCCTTTATAAAACAACCATAAAACTGAAGAAAAAAAATAATTATAAATGACCTATAAAATCAATTCTCCCATAATTGTTTAGCATGAATAAGATTTGAAATAATATTTGGTGATTATTTGAAGCAAGTGTTTGTGTATTAAAGCAACCTATTATTATTTTGAAATATAGGATTTGTTTTTTGAAAAATAAATTTTAGGAATTTTTCAAGTTTTTCAACTCTTTTTTCATTTAATTTCCACACACAACCTCAACTTCTTATTTATTTACTAGTTTTCAAACACGTGCATTGCACGTGTATTTCATTGCTAGTTTTCAAACACGTGCATTGCACGTATATACATTTTGATCAGAAGTATCTCACTGTATATACCAAGGGAAAGAATATGTATCAGAAAATACATTAGCCAATCAATATCAAGTTGAAAATGTATCACAAATTTTAGATTTAATAATACCATTAATAAAAAGAGACATTTTCAAAAAATGCTTACGAGGTCTAGTGAAATGATGATAATGCAACTCTCAAATTATTAATCATTTTGTAACTAAAGAAAAATAAATCATCATATTATTATATAAATGGGAAGTCGTTAAAGTTAAAAGTTGAATTAAAATTTTTCCCCTACTAAATTAAAATATTATAAAATATTTAATTATATAATGATTGTATAAAATTAGGACTTTTATTTTAATGCCCAACATTATGTAAATTTAAACATAAATTATCTTAAATATCGTTATGAGTTAAAACTTTTCATATTTCAGACCTTATTATTCGTTCTTTTCAGCTTCCGGACAGTATTTTGATACTTTTACATTCTAATCAAGATGACAATAAATAATTGTAATTAAATTTGAATAAGGTGAAATGTATGAGTAAGCTTTTAGTAAAAGATTTGATTTTCTAAAATAGAATCATATAAATATTATAATACTCTTATAATCAATTCAATTTTTATAAGAATTTATGTACCGATAAGTTATTTAAATTTAAAAAAAAATACAAAATATGAAGGTTCTTTTGAAATTAACACAAAAATAAAATGTGCACTGTATTAGAATTTTGGGTCAACTCAAAATTTAATAATATCCTAATTATCTTATGTAAACTTTTATACTTAATTAATTTATTTGTTATTATGTCTTAATTTATGTTTTATTTTATTTTTTATTATTCAAAATATGTTTCAATAATTTTATGTGATTATTTTAAATGATATACAAAATCACTAATGAAACACATACATCACACGCATCAAGAGACTAGTATATTTAAAAAAAGCAAGAAAACTACGTAAATGACAATTATTTAATCAGTAAAGAAAGTCTTAAAGATATAGAAGCGTTACTCACCCTACATAAGCTGAAATTTCACAACCAATAAAAGTTGTTACAAACAAAGGTGAATTTATATGATCCGTCGAGGAGAAGTTAGAGGAGGTGAAAAGATTTATAACTGGTATGAAATTTAAATATTTAGTGAAGAGCCATATCTTTTCAATCTTAATTATAGCACATAAAAGTTTCTAACTCATTAATATATGAAATAAAATGAAACTATTTAACACATATATAAATAGAAAAGATAGAAAAAGTCCAAAAAAATTAACACAAAAAAGTGAGAAGATATTAGACAACATTTTTAGCCGGTTAGAAGGCAAATAAAGTGCTCATAAACTTGCACGTTGATTAATTAATTTAAGTTATGAGCATGAAAGGTTTGGAATTATGAATATTACTAGTTACTAATTAAAAGTAGAAGTTATAAAAATAAGTAAGTATGGGTTATTATTGGAATTTCTATTGAACTTTTTATTCACTCATCGTTAATGTTACTATTTAATTTTAATTTTTAATGTGCTTTAGATATTACTATTTGATCTAATTTAATTTAAATTCAACGGATGATAAAATATTATTATTTAATTAGATATTTTATTATATTTTGATTTACTATATGAGTAAAATGATAATCCAACTTTTAAGATAGAGACTTCCCACTTATAATATAATATGATATAGATTAGTTAATGTAGTAATTGATTTATCAACATAAATGATGGAATTATTATAATTATCTTTTCATTTGCTCCTAATTTAAGGTTAATCATCTTATGTTCAAACTCATGTATGGAACTTAATAGAACACAAATAACAATTGAAGAGACATATACGTAGTTAAGTAGATTATATTTATCTATTATTTAATTAAAAGATGAAATGGTAATTAAATTCTCTAAGAATATTTTGATATTTTAACTTTTAAATTTAGAGGTTTTCCCCTTATATAATAATATGATATGATGATTACTTATCAGAAGATGTCCATTTCGTTATCATAGATGAAATTCATGAACAAAAGTTGATTTTAATGAATTAAAGAAGAAAGAAATAAAGAGAACTCAGAGTTGTGAGAATACTTTTTCTCAAACTCTTAATATACTCCCCCTTTTACGTTTCACTTTTTTGAAGAATAATTTCCTTAAAAATTTAGATCTTTAAGTTTTAGGAGTCAAAACCAGGTGGATTGAATTAATTAAGAGATTTTTCCACAGTATAACAATATATATATATATATATATATATATATATATATATACACAAAAAAAATAGTGTATATTATCTGTATATTTGACTAGCTATTATAATTATTTCATTGATTTCTTGGATGTTTTAGCTTATTACTTAGAGATTTTGTTTCAAATTTTAACTCATTTACAAAGATTTGAGGGAGTTGATTTGGTATTAATTCAGATTTCAAATAAGGAATGGCTTAGGTTGCATATTCGGCGATACATTGATTTGTATATCCATCATGTATGTTTGTGTATTCCCTGTATATTTTTGTATATTCATATATACATTTGTGTGATTTACATGGATATACATATATGATATATGTGGATATATAGTAATATAGACGTGATATATATGTACCACAATGATATTTTTTTCAATTCTGTTTCAGCTACGAATTTTGACATTGAACCACTCCAAATTACTAAATAATCTTTTTCTTTTCCTGGTTCTTTTGAATATTGTATGTCATTGATAATTTTTTATTGGCAAAAACGGATTTAAAAGAAGTAATCTATGATTAAGTGGCTGGTAAATATTCTATTTTTAGAAAAAGCATATAAAATAGATCAAAAATTAATTTAATTACATTAAAATAGATCGTTTAATATTAATTATCCAAAATATCTAATTGGCCCAAAATAATTACAATTCATGTCCATTATGAATTTGAAGGTCTTTCACGTATAAGATACCGTGACAGTATATAAATATATTGTGATGGTATCATGAAGTATATGATGATATTATATGAATATACTGTGATGGTATCATAAAGTATATCATGTCAGTATATGAATATACTGTGATGGTATCATGCATGATTAAAGAATCTATTCCTTAAGGACTGTTTATTCCTTAGCAATACTATAACAATATCTAAATATACTATGACATTATCATGAAGGATTGAGGAATCCTACACACTCTATATCTGGAAAATCTGCGAATCCTCCTGCTTATGTTAAAACTTTCCAAGGTTCGTCTCATGGGATCCAAGTTGAAAGAGATAAATTGAACAAATATGGTATAATTCTGAAGGATTGCGCATCCTTAATGATACCGTAATAGTATATGAATATGCTATGATAATGATATCACGAAAAATAATAAAATGAGATATTTTTTATAATTAATTAAAAAAATATGAAAATAAAAAGATAGCAAGCTTTAAATACTTTACTCCGTTGAGACAATTATATAAATTTTCCTGTATTTTTATGATGAAAATACTATATCAAAATTTTGATATATAATCTCTTTTAAGAAAATAAATAGTTTCTAAGGAAATGATTTTTTATACACTCACAATTTAAGAATTATTTTATATAATTAAGTTACACTACACATAAATCTCACAGTAAGCATTAATTGATTACCTTATAAAACTAGTAACAAACTTGTTACTATAGCAAAATAGAATACGCAAGACAAGTCTTTATACAGGAGCGATATTACTTGAGCTGAATTTTAAATACGACAACTGATTAATATGCTCTTAAAATATAAGAAATTGAGCCGACATGTCTTTCGTGAGTAGTTAAGTAATTTTTACAAATAGCTATTAGTTTGGATCATAATCATCACTGATAGCTATAATTTGTGTATCTATCATCCATAGCAATTGTTCGAAGTTTCCCGCTTGTCACTCTCCTCTCTCTCCCCGTCTCTCGCTTGCCACTCTTCTCTCTCTCCATCTCTCGCTCGCCTCTCTCCTCTCAAGCGATTGCATTTATTGTATTCACACGAATACAGTCTGTATTGATAAATATAATCCAAGTGTATTCATTCGCTCTCTAAATTCACTTGTATTCGTTCTCTATTGTATCACTTGTATTCTTCTTTTTTTTTTGTATCACTCGTATTCTTTCGCTCTAATTTCACTTGTATTCATTCACTCTATTTCACTTGTCTTCATGCGCTCGTGTATCACTTATATTCATCTGCTCTAATGGTTGTATCAACGAGTACAATTCTGACGGATACAATCACGATAGGCTTGCATTCACTTAATCATCAAATAGTCCGGGTGTTTACAAGGATACAAACACCAAAAAAAATAGATGGCTGTATTCATTCGCTCTTGTATCACTTGTATTCATTCGTTCATGTATCCTCACTTGTATTTTTTCGCTCTAAGTTCACTTATATTAATTCGTTCTTGTATCACTTGTATCTACAAAAAAAAATTACAGGTGCAAAATCAAGGAAAAATACAAAAATACAAATATTTACAGAAAAATTATTCAAAGAGAGAGAGGAGGGTGGGGGGAGGGGAGGGGGGATAGGCGAGAGAGGGGGGGCGGATAGAGGGAGAGAGGCGAGTGAGAGATTATGAGATTTTTTTTTTATTTTCTATATTCACTATTAAATACAAAGTACAACTATAAATAATAATTATTTTAACATTTGCTATTAATAATAAATACATAATATAAGTTTGTTATATCATATAAACTTTTAAAATAATTTAGCTCACATATATTTTTGGCGTTCAATAGTTGATTCAAATATATCCTTAATTAACATAATTAATTGATTAATAAGCAAGGCCAAATATACCCTTAAAGAATGCGGAATTGAGCAAATATTCCATTCATTTCTTTAATGTCGATAAAATTAACATTTCTATTCTACTTGTATTGATTTAACAATCAAAATCAAGCACTAATTTTAAGTCTGAATGTAAATAGTTTATCTTAAATTAATATTTTTTTTGGTTACAAATCAACAATGTAAATAATATATCAATGTAACAGATATTTTATCCCTGATGATGAAAATAATAATTTATGAATATATTTTTATTCTACAATTTCTTGAGCCGTTTTTCTTTACAATCGATTCATATATTTATTACACTGCGCTTATGTTCTAAATTAAGGACTAGATAATTTTCATCATGTTAATTATAAAACTAAAAGCAACGGAGCTTGCATTAAAAGTTTAGTTATAATGTCTAAATTAATAAAATTTTTATAACTAACAATAATTCTCAAAAGTCAATTTTCTCAATTGAGAAACATTATTTTGGAAAATCAGTGGGGTTAGAAAGGAGTTGTGGGCCAAATAATTAATTTTATTAACTTGGTTAAATTTGAAAAAATCAATTTTAATTGAGTATCATTCATGAATATTATTAATCAAGGATATATCTATTTAATTTTTCATACTTTAAAAATGTATTAATTAACTCTTTTTCGCTTATTAATTGGTTAATTAAATTAATTGGATCATTCAATTAAATTAAAAGCATATTTGAACTAACTAAGTAATAAAAGTATATATAAGTTATATTATTAACGAAGAGCATATTTGTTGAATTTTGAATATATTTAGAGTATATTTTGACCTTTTCAATTCTAAATATGAAGAGTTATAACAATAGTTGACATTTTTTCATCTTCTAAGTATCTTATTCATGATCAGCCGCAAATGATGAGGTAATATAAAAATTACAAAAAATAATTAATCATCTTTTAACTTCCATTTGATCATAAAATTTAACTTCCATTTCAAAAATTCAAAACTGATCCAAGCCAACTTTTTAAGAATTTAAAATTTTATAATTAAATAAATTTTAAAATAATTTACTCTTAAAATTGATGAGCAATCGCTAATTTATGACTGTTCAGGCAAAATTTGTAGAAGGCAGATCATTAGTACATAATGTATTGATATGCCATGACCTGCTGAGACATTATAACAGGAAAACTACTCCTAAGTGTATGATGAAAATTGATTTAAGGAAAGTTTATGATATGGTTAGATGGGATTTTTTGGAGGATGCTCTCAATGGATTTGGATTTTCCAGATCATTCACTAGTCTGATTATGACTTGTGTAACTTCTACAAAGTTTACAGTAAAAATTAATGGTGAGGGGCATGGGTATTTTGCAGGAAAAAGAGGATTGAGACAGGGAGATCCACTGTCTCCATTGCTGTTTGTAATAGTCATGGAGTATCTTACAAGGAGTTTTAGGAAGATGAGTGATGATCCTGGATTTAAATTTCATCCAATGTGCAAGACTAATAAACTTACTCATTTGATATTTGCAGATGATCTTATGGTGTTTTGCCAAGGGAAGCTGACTTCAATAAATAAAGTGATGACAGTGCTACAACAATTCAGTGAAGCATCTGGACTTACTGCAAACATGGATAAATCTCACATTTTCCTTGCTGGAATTACTGAAGAGGAACAGGAGGATATCATCAGCAGCACAGGATTTAGTATAAGTACATTACCTATGAGGTATTTGGGACTGCCCCTATCAGCTAAGAAATGGGGGAGAATGGAATGTCAACAACTGGTTGGGAAAATAACAAGAACAATAACTCAAGCATATTCCAGACAACTCTCATATGCAGGGAGATTGCAGGTAATCAATGCTGTCCTATTCTCAATTTATAATTTCTGGGGTTCTGTCTTTATCTTGCCACAGAGCATTCTTAAGGAGGTGGATAGGAAATGTAAGGAGTTTTTGTGGGGAGGGTCTGAGGTGCGGAAGAAAGTTGCATTAGTAGCATGGGATAAAGTATGTATCCCTAAAAAGTATGGAGGGTTAAATATAAAGAGTTGTGTGAAATGGAACATAGCAGCAGTAGGCAAGTTGTTATGGCAATTGGCTAAGAAGGAGGATATATTATGGGTGAAATGGGTAAATGAATTGTATATGAAAAAGGAAAGTAATATTTGGTTGTGTTTTCCTTCTCTGGATTCTAGCTGGTACTGGAGGAAATTACATTCGATTAAAGAGAAAATGGTAGAATGGTATGATGATAATAGATATATTCTAACTGTTTCTGGGAGGTATTCGATATCCAATGGCTATATTGCTCTTCTGGACAATATACAGAGATTTAAAGGGGCTGATCTGGTGTGGAGTAGTGTTGTCATACCTAAACATAGATTTATCTTGTGGTTGGTGTATCAGAATAGACTATTAACTAAAGATAGAATGTTAAAAATGCACTATGTGGCGGAGAATGGAAGTTGCTGCCTATGCTTAGCTGAGCAGTTGGAAACTCACCAACATTTGTTCACTACTTGTCACTGGTTTATTGAAGTGTTGGATGGTATAGCTAACTGATTGGGTATATATTTACCAAAACTACAAGTTTATCGATGGCTGAAATGGTTGAGAAGGAGGCAGTGGTGTCAAAGAAAGAAGGAAGTTGTTGCTGCAGTCTGGGGAGCAGTAATTTACCACACATGGATAGCAAGAAATTGAAAAATTTTCAGAGTGCAACCTGATTTTGTCATTTCACAGATCAAGAAGAAGCTTAAAACAAGGCTAGAAGAGCTGAAGATGGCAAAGAAGAATAGAAAGATCATAGAATGGGTACAAAAGTTAATGAATAGATGATAGAAATTGATTTTGTAAGTTATATGTTAAGAACTTGACACTTGTAATATAGTTTTCTTCATTTGTTAGTTCTGATAATATATTCACATCTTATTACCAAAAAAAAAGTTTGAGATAATTATGTAGAAGGCTTGACAAGATAAGTACACTATCACATTCTTTAATTTGCCCCCATCTTTATCATCTTGTCTCTTTCTTCTTCCTACCTCCTACATTTTCTTCCCCTCTTTTTCAAACTTTCACCTTATCTGTTTTATTTTCCAATATTTTGTTCTTTTGTCAGTTCGATCATTTCCCACCTTGTAAAAGTGGGAATTAAATATAAGGCAGGTCTCTATTTCCTTTTCTCATTTCTCCCTCTATTTTTATATCACGTAAACATAAATATATTTAATTTATAAATAATTTTCTATTTATTAAAATTATAAATCTAAAAATTTATGAGATATTATAATATAAACCTCTAAGTATCAATTTTAGTAAAATAATTAAAAATATACGTATTTTTTAACTTAATTTATTTTTTTAAAAGAAATAAAATAAACTGCATTTTTTCTCTATTCAAATTCTAAAAGAAAACGTTAAATTATAAATACTAAAACTAAAAACACACACAAACAAAGAAAAGAACAAAACAAATAAGTGGAGAGTTAAGTGGAGAGTTTTAACACTTCTTCATTTATTTATTTCCTTTGACTTTTTCTCTTTAACTTTTTTTTTTTCGTCTCTTTCACATTTATCTATTTATCTCAGTTCTCCATTCCTAAAATATATTATAATGTTCCCTCAAATCTCAATCTTTTATATATTTTTCTTCTTTTCTTTTAATCTTTCTTTTTGGTGGAAAAAATTTAGTTCCCTTTCAAAAAATTACAGTTATATATTGGTATTCACATATAAGATTAATCTTTTTATAATTTTATTTTATTAAAAAATTATATTTATATAATATAAAAAATATTTTATTTTATCATATTAATTTCTTTTTAATAATAATAAATTTAATTGATAATTTTATAAAAAAAATTAAAATTAAATAATTTTTTAATATAAAATAAAATAAAATAATTTTATTATATAATTTTTTATAATTAAATAACTTTTTAAAATATTTATTTCATAATTTTTTATAATTAAATAATTTTATTATATAATTTTTTAAATTTTAAATTACATATAAATTTCATGCTCAATCAAATACATAAGGTAAATGATTTAGGGGGAGAGGGTATTATTTCTGTTATGATTGCAACCAACGGGAAACATAAATGAAACTGCAAAAAGAATAGAGCACGTGCTTATAAAATAAGAAAGAGTCATAACTCTTGTTTATATGTCGGCCAAACATTGTTTATAGGACAACACGACGTCGACGATAATTTTTTCTACCCTGGGGCTGGCACGTAAGTAGTATTTTCTTTATTTTGAAATAAATAATATTTAATTTTTTAATTTTATTTTAAAATAAATAATATTTTATATAATTAAGAAGATATTAATGATGTTTAATTAATTTTTTAATTTAAAAATAAATTTTTTTTATATAATTAAGAAAATATTAAATAGTTATATTTTTTTTAAAATATGTATTAAAGGTAAATAAGTAAAAATATATTAAAAATAAATAATTATTTTTAAAGGCGCGTTCAAATTATAAACACCATTTATTTTGAAATGTGAAAATACTTTCTTTCTTTTTTTTCTTTTGTCACTTATTAGACTATCGAAAATAATTTATTTATCTTTAAAATAAAGATAAAACCTACGTAAATTTTACTCTTCTTAAATTTTATTTTATAAAATTATACTGAATTATTATTATTATTGTTAGATTAAAATTTATATATATATTTAAAATATATAATTAATATAATTTTATTTAATTAATAGCTATTTTTTAGAAATATATAATAACTATTTTTTAAAAATTTTCAAATTAATAATTATTTTTTATTTATCGGCGACTGAAAAAACGGCCGGAGTATAATTCTCTGTCTCTTAAAGTTTCTGCCATGACACTCTGTAATAATGATGAGCCGCCACACCATCCTCATCCTCCTTGTGAACATATTTCGGCGCATTGTTTTTCTCTTCTTTTACTATATTTAAGTTCATTATAGTATATCACTATTATTTCATTTTATTTGAATTCCATCGATAGTTTTGTGTTTCATACGTATTAAATTTTATTTACCAATTTATATTTATAATAACGAGTACCGTGTTTAACAGCTAGAGACTCTTCGGTCGATAAGAATACTTTGATTTGTTTATATTAATTTTTATTTTTGAACTAATTTTAGAATTAAATTACATTTAAAATTTATTCTTTTATATGATATGATCACAAGAAAGCTCACCTCAATCCATTTACTTAGGAAAATTTGAATTTTTTTGATTTAATTTTGAATAATTTATTTTTGAGGTCGAAGTAAAATTTAAAGTTTATTTTTTTATAAAAAGTAATAAGTTGTTATTTTTCTAACAGTTTGTAGCAGAGTACATGATTGCATAAGCTAAAAAATAGCTTCTATCAAAAATACTTATTTGAAGAGTACTTTTAAGAAAAATATAAGTAGTTTTCAAAAGTTTGATCAAATACTAATTGCTGCATGCTCAAAAGTACTTTTTAACTTTATAGGCTAAACACAAACTGTTTTTCTCGCTAAAAGTATTTTTTGGATAAGTATTTTCTCAAAATAAATTAATTTTAGAAGTTTGACCAAATAAGGTATAAGTCTGTAGTTGAGTTAATTAACAAAGAATCCATTTTTTCATGGGCAACAAACACATTGAGATCAAATTTTACTTTATTCGCTATTTGGTTCAAGATAAAGAGATAATTATTTATTAAAAAGAGTGCAATTACTTTTGTTATACCCCGTAGGATTTCCGGCACCTAGATGGCCTATTCGTGCGTTGGTTGAGCATATTTGGAAGCCATACATGCTAGAAAAGGGCCCGGAGAAAGATCGGACAAGCGCCAAGTCGGCGCGTCGCAAGGCAAAATGCGACTTATAAATCGCATTTCAGGAATGCAACTTATAAATCGCATTTCCGGAATGCAACTTATAAATCGCATTTCAGGAATGCAACTTATAAATCGCATTTCCGGAATGCAACTTATAAATCGCATTCCATGAATGCGATTTATAGTGCCAATTATATTTATGCTCCCACTTCGGTTTTAATTTAGTATGTTCATTATATTTTCCAGAAACGTGAGAGAAAACAGAGGGGGCGAAGGATATGGATAAATTGTCGCTCGATTACGCCGCCAAATGCGGTCCAAATTCAAATTAACCTCAGGTACCGAGGTATTTAGCAACAGGGAGCATTCCTACGGATTTTGTTTCGCGAAATACGGCCGACGAATCGTCGAGCTACCGAGCTAAGGTAAGTAGAATTGCTCCAAACTAGTGTCTATGTGCTCCTAGCTGTGAAGTGAATACTTCTCCCTTCTGGACTTTTGAAAAATAGCGAGTTTTCGACCGTCTTTCGATAAGCCTAAGTTTAGGCTACAATTATATCAAAAGTGACGTCGTTCTTTAGAATAAAACTATATTTAGTATTAATTAGCGTATACATGAATGCAGTTGGGAGAAATAGCTGGAGTATTGACCGAGCCTCGTCCGACAGACGGATAACTCGAGGTTAAGGTATGTAAAGCTAGTTCTTTCGGCAAGTTGGTAGCTTTAGCCTTGTATAATACAATAAACTCCGTAGTAGAATTTCCGGAAGTGGAATGTTAAGTATTGTGCGAGTTCAGTAAACCTAGTTCGCGTTGTGATATCATATTCAGTCTGAAAGTTAGAAAAGCATGTGCCCAAGGGCAAGTTAGTATTTCAGATTCAGTATAGCCTATTATGTGAATAGCAAGCTGTTGTAGAATAAAAAGGAATAGATTTTCATAATAAAAGTCAGTAAAGAAAGATCTGATAGACAGACAGTATCTTGGCTACAGAGTAGCCGTACAGTTAAACAGAGGTTACAGAATCAGTATAATTAGTAAGAATCAGTTCAGTATAGAAACAGATCAGAATAAGAAGTTAGATTCCAGATAGTCTTTTCAGTTATACATGCTTGCTATTTCTATGTGCTATTTGTTTGTTGAGACTTGTTGTGGCATGTGGGCACCCCTTTAGCATCCCCACCGCCCCTGGGTTATAGCTGTGTCGATACCAGATTCAGATACCGCCACCAGCTGGGCGATGCCGTCCGCCTAGAGGACGATGATGGCCGACCACCATGATAATACGGTCCAGACCACCCTGCTTGCAGGGGTAGTTCAGTTTACTCTGCGCAGAGCCAGTCCACCCTGTTTACAGGGGCAGAACACTCTGTGTGCGCTTGTGGCCGGGGGCAGACTCCGATACAGATTTTTATAAAATTACCCTGTTGCGTGCTTGCACCCAGGGGCAGTTTTTATTACACACCCCGTGTGCACTTGCGCCCAGAGGCAGGAGTCTTCGGACTCAGACACAGTTTATTGTCAGAGGCCAAGGCCTGAGCTACGTACCCAAGGGGGCCGGTAGGAGGAGCTCACAGTTATCAGATGAGTGGAGTGACTTATTTTTGGTTGGTTTTGACCCGGGTAGGGGTATATAGATTGTTTGCTTGCTTGGCGCCATCCGGCTTATGGGGGTTGGTATTGGCTCTTGCTTGCTACTTGTATATCCATTTATGTGCTTTATATATTATATACTAGCTACTAGACAGCAGGCCATCGCGTCTACAGGTACGCCTCTGCCTTATCAGTACAGAAAGCTTGATTTAGTTCATACCAGCTTCTTCAGATTCAGTTATCTCCTGCTATACAGAAATGCTAGATACGCTATCTATATTCAGTTGTTTTCAGTTGTACTATTTAAGTTGCTTTGCATACTCAGTACCAGTGGTACTGACGCCCAGTGGGGCGCTGCATTACTTGCCTGCAGGTACTCATAGACGAGGAGGCGATCCCTCGTGATTCCAGCCAGCTATTGAGTATTCAGCTCCTGTCATCCGGAGTCTGAATTCCAGAGGTGTATTTTGTTTTCTTTTGTTGTACAGTACGGGTAGGTCGGGGCCCTGTCCCGATCATTTCTATTGCTATTCCTAGAGGCTTGCAGTCTGTATATTTCCCTGTGGTCAGTTGAGCCGGTCGTGTGGGGCCGTGCAGTTGTTAGCTGTTAGTACTTTTACTCCTTTATGTTGGCCGTGTGGGGCCATAAGTTTGACGGTAGTAGTGACCTTGCCGGTCACGTAGCTTTCTAGTATTTCATTGCTGAGTTGCAGATAACTAGACAGTATGGTGGCCTTGTCGGCCCACATAGGTTTCCCTATAGTTGCATGTTCTGGTCAGTTGTTATTACAGGTACAGGAGGCTATGGGCCAATGGGCCGGGGGCTGTGTTTACAGCCGTTATATAGCCCTTTGTGTCCAGAAATATGAGTTAGAGCCAGCTAGGCACCAGATGTGCCCAGGCTTAGCAGTTCAGCAGTTCAGGTCCCAGTAGGGCACTAGGTGCCAGTCGTACCCCCCAAGGTGGGGTGTGACAAACTTGGTATCAGAGCAGGTCGTGTCCCAGGGAGTCTGCAAGCCGTGCTAAGTAGAGTCTTGTCTATGGATGTGTTGTGCACCACATACTATAGGCAGGAGGCTGCGAGGCATGATATGATGGTTACCCTTCCTTCTCAGTCAGTCGTGCTTTAGAGCGGTACAGTATAGGGTTGAGTCCCTGAGAACTTACCGTATTCTTTGATTACAGATAAAGGGCAGATCAGCATTACCCTATCACAGGCAGAAGATCAGATATAGCAACAGAAGAGGGCATCAGCCAGTTACATGATAACTACAGCAGCAGGAGGAGGTACCAGAGACCTCCCAGCGTGATACCTTTATCGGTACTATTCACAGTATACGTTGATAACGTCAGAATAGGAAGCCAGAAGTATAATGTACATACGAGTTGACTTATTTATTAGTTATATAAGGTCTGATTAAGATTACAGCCAAGGTCAGACCACCAGGTAAGTATGAGAAAGAGAGGGAAATGCGAGAATCCCGAATACATCCTTTCGATATGGTACAGTTAAATGTTTCTATTTGTTACAAAAAAAAGGGGCTATTTCTGCCTCTCGATTTTGATTCCAGTATAGTAAAGGGGCATAAGACTTGAGATGAGGTTGCCAAATCAAGCAGTAAGTAAAGATGGGCTGATTGATCCTAGTAAGTATTAGAAAGTATAAAGAGCCCCTATGATTACGTAACTTGTGCAGACCCTTATGATAATAAGCCAGTAGAGAAAGTAAGACTGTTAGCCTACCTGAAGTAGGGGTAACAGACCTGCTAGTGATGAATGCCTAATAATAGTCGAGTTTGAGTCAGAAGAGGGCCAAGTCCGCCATATATGCTAACAGATAGCAAGATATACCGGTAAGATTATAGTTATGATCTAGTTGTGACATCGAAAGATATAAAGGTCCTGTGAATCAGATGGGCTTGAATATATGCCAGAAGAAGTATAGGTCGAGGCTTGATCAGTGATCTCATTAGCAACGAAAGGCAGGTACCTTGAACCCCAGAGTTCAGTTTAAGTAAGATGAGGGGAAGAAGCAGGAATGCCAGATTTGATGGGGAAATCAGGGTTACCCCCCCCCCCAGATTAATAGAGTATCGTTTTAAGGATTAAGCCTCGGGCTGACGGTAAGATTGCGGTTCAGAATACCGCAGTATGTCCGCTATGGAGAAGTTAAGAAGTTACCGATACAACAATTCTAATCTAGTGTGACCTAGAGATAAGGCCCAGCAGACAGTCATGGGCTCTCAATATATGCCAAGTAAGGCCACAAGATTCAAACGTTGACCCCACATCGCAAGAGTGGCGGAATTTCAAACAGCAGACAATAACTAAAGTGTTTATGTTTGTTACTTTCAGAATGGGGTGACAATACAATGAAATGTTAAGAGAAGGCAGGAGGTATTATTAGACCATAGAAGCAGTATATCATGTACAATATGAAATTTAGCAAAGTGTGTCAGAGATTACGTATCACTACAGAATTCAGTATGTATTGTACGTATTTATTAATATATATCTGTGCAGATAATAAATATGCTGTGAGCAGCTGCTAATAAGGGTTACAATCACACAGATGCATATTAGTGCTGGGAAGTATATACAAATTGCATTGCAGGACCCTTTGCCAAAAAAAAAAGAGAAAAGAGAGAAGAAAAAGAGAAAAGCTAAAAGAAGGGGCAAGTTAAGTGTGATTTACATATGAATCCATAGAAACAGTCTCAGCTCTTAGTTATTAAGTTAATAGACTTATATGTTGTTTCCAGATCTAGGTTTTAGAAGCTTATAAGAGTTAGTACCTGAATCAGGTAATTAGATGATAAGGGCACAGTTAGACGGTCTACCGACCAGCTGGCGCCTGTATTAGCAGGGAAGCATCTCTAAAGATCAATAACACTAGCGCATGTGCCAGAACCAGAATTAGAGACTGAATAGGTATACTTCAAAGATTAGCAATACTAGAATTGTTCCAGTATGTTAAGTGGCCATACATCATTTTCCCAGCCTTGTAGGTGAGAGTCGACCTTAGTCAACCGAGCAGTTATTACAAGGAATACCCCGCAAGTCAGACAAGCCCGTGGGCACCCCAAGAAAGGGGTCCACATCAGCAGTCAGTGACAGACTAGTACTTCAGCTGGTTCTCGTAAGATATTCAGATACAGAGCCCTAGCAGAAGGCCAGTATTTACAGAATAGCTCATAAGACCGAGAATTCCCCAGAATAGCAGTATAAATACAAGTGGATACACATAAGGCGTAAGAAATTGATAGTACCCTGCTAGCACAGTGTTTATTAAGACCAGGAGATCAGTAGACTCCCCGTGAAGATCCAGAGATTGATCGCCTGGGAGTAAGTTTGATTAAGCCCAGTCTTACAGTGGTTCAAGCAAAATAACAAAGCAATTAGATGCCCACAAGTCTGCAGTTATGCATGAACTATAAGTACTCAAGTAGAACAGTTAGAGCATTGTTAGACTACTGCCACATTCGGGTCATTCAACCCGACTATTCAGTTATTTAAGGTTATGCAGCCAGATCATTAGAGTTCATGATCAATATCAGGATCCTCTGATCAGATAAAGGCACAAGGTGCGCAGACGGTCGTTCAGGTTATCCCAGCAACAAGTAGCCTTAGCATGTGGCCGGAAGGCCAGATAAGCTCTAGCTACGCCTGTAAACTACATGTCGATCTCTTCGGCAAGACAAGCCAGTATGACCGTCAATTATATGCCGAGCTCTCTAAGTATGAATATGTTATATCAGTCAAGAAGAGATAATGGAGCAGCACATGCTCTTAGCTATAGATCTATTAGGAGTGTGGCGTATTTGCAACCCAAGCAACGGAAGTTGGTCAGAGAGATACATCAATTGGTCAATTTAGCCGTTCGTGTAATAGAAATGAAGGACAACAGAGCGGTAATCTAGAACATCGCCGTGTCGTCATCAGTTGTGAAGGAAAAAAAAGAATGGTAGTATAAGAATCCTGACCTGGTTAACAAGGGAAAGTGCCAGATTTCCAAGTAACAGAGGATGGAGTGCTGCGTTGTAAAGGCCGTCTATATGTTCCAGATGTTTCAGACCTCCACCAGCAGATTATGAACGAGGTACGAAAAGGGAAATTGCTGAATTTGTAGCCAGTGTCCTAACTGCCAACAAGTGAAAGCAAAACATCAGAAACTAGGCGGGTTAACTCAGGACATAGTTGTGCCTCTTTGGAAGTGGGAAGCAGTAAATATGAATTTTGTGGCAGGATTACCCCGTACTAAACATGGACATGACTCTATATGGGTGATAGTTGACAGATTGACCGAATCAGCTCATTTCCTGCCAGTGGAAACTACTTTCTCGGCCAGATTATGCGGAGTTGTATATCCGAGAAATAGTCAGGTTGCACGGAGTACCAGTATCCATTATTTCAGACAGAGGAGCACAGTTTACGGCTAGATTCTGGCAGTCGTTTCAGAAAGGTCTGGGAACGCAGATTAATTTGAGCACAACATTCCACCCTCAGACAGATGAGCAGGCTGAGCGCATAATTCAGACGCTCGAAAGTATGTTGCGAGCGTGTGTACTAGATTTCGGTAGTAGCCAAAGTGAGCATTTACCGTTAATTGAATTTGCCTCCAGAATTAGAATCCGTTCGTCCGGTCTTTCATGTATCTATGCTGAGGAAATGCATAGGAGACCCATCCAGAACAGTCCCAGTCCAGGATATCCAGGTTACAGAAGAGCTGGCCTACGAAGAGATTCCGGTAGCCATCTTAGACAGACAGATTCGTAGATTGAGAACTAAGGATATTGCGTCTGTCAAAGTATTGTAGCGTAACAGGAACCAAAAAGAGATGACGTGGGAAGCGAAGGTAGATATGAAAGCTAGATATCCTCACTTATTTCAGGCCTAGCTAGGCGACAGGTATGTCAGTATTGTTACCTATGCAGGTTATATATAAGTGAGAAAGATTGATGTTTAGTTATCGAATGAATCTTATAGTATCGTGTGGAGTACCTGTATTGGACTTTTCTGTGTTTCAGGATTTCGGGATAGTCCAGATTACAGGGGAAACTCTGCCGAAATTTTCCTAAGAACAAGTTAAGCTAGTTGAGTAGTCCTTTAGATAGAAGTTTACATTCGAGGACGAATGTTCTTAAGGGGGGGAGAATGTTATACCCCGTAGGATTTCCGGCACCTAGATGGCCTATTCGTGCGTTGGTTGAGCATATTTGGAAGCCATACATGCTAGAAAAGGGCCCGGAGAAAGATCGGACAAGCGCCAAGTCGGCGCGTCGCAAGGCAAAATGCGACTTATAAATCGCATTTCAGGAATGCAACTTATAAATCGCATTTCAGGAATGCAACTTATAAATCGCATTTCCGGAATGCAACTTATAAATCGCATTTGAAGAATGCGACTTATAAATCGCATTCCATGAATGCGATTTATAGTGCCAATTATATTTATGCTCCCACTTCGGTTTTAATTTAGTATGTTCATTATATTTTCCAGAAACGTGAGAGAAAACAGAGGGGGCGAAGGATATGGATAAATTGTCGCTCGATTACGCCGCCAAATGCGGTCCAAATTCAAATTAACCTCAGGTACCGAGGTATTTAGCAACAGGGAGCATTCCTACGGATTTTGTTTCGCGAAATACGGCCGACGAATCGTCGAGCTACCGAGCTAAGGTAAGTAGAATTGCTCCAAACTAGTGTCTATGTGCTCCTAGCTGTGAAGTGAATACTTCTCCCTTCTGGACTTTTGAAAAATAGCGAGTTTTTGACCGTCTTTCGATAAGCCTAAGTTTAGGCTACAATTATATCAAAAGTGACGTCGTTCTTTAGAATAAAACTATATTTAGTATTAATTAGCGTATACATGAATGCAGTTGGGAGAAATAGCTGGAGTATTGACCGAGCCTCGTCCGACAGACGGATAACTCGAGGTTAAGGTATGTAAAGCTAGTTCTTTCGGCAAGTTGGTAGCTTTAGCCTTGTATAATACAATAAACTCCGTAGTAGAATTTCCGGAAGTGGAATGTTAAGTATTGTGCGAGTTCAGTAAACCTAGTTCGCGTTGTGATATCATATTCAGTCTGAAAGTTAGAAAAGCATGTGCCCAAGGGCAAGTTAGTATTTCAGATTCAGTATAGCCTATTATGTGAATAGCAAGCTGTTGTAGAATAAAAAGGAATAGATTTTCATAATAAAAGTCAGTAAAGAAAGATCTGATAGACAGACAGTATCTTGGCTACAGAGTAGCCGTACAGTTAAACAGAGGTTACAGAATCAGTATAATTAGTAAGAATCAGTTCAGTATAGAAACAGATCAGAATAAGAAGTTAGATTCCAGATAGTCTTTTCAGTTATACATGCTTGCTATTTCTATGTGCTATTTGTTTGTTGAGACTTGTTGTGGCATGTGGGCACCCCTTTAGCATCCCCACCGCCCCTGGGTTATAGCTGTGTCGATACCAGATTCAGATACCGCCACCAGCTGGGCGATGCCGTCCGCCTAGAGGACGATGATGGCCGACCACCATGATAATACGGTCCAGACCACCCTGCTTGCAGGGGTAGTTCAGTTTACTCTGCGCAGAGCCAGTCCACCCTGTTTACAGGGGCAGAACACTCTGTGTGCGCTTGTGGCCGGGGGCAGACTCCGATACAGATTTTTATAAAATTACCCTGTTGCGTGCTTGCACCCAGGGGCAGTTTTTATTACACACCCCGTGTGCACTTGCGCCCAGAGGCAGGAGTCTTCGGACTCAGACACAGTTTATTGTCAGAGGCCAAGGCCTGAGCTACGTACCCAAGGGGGCCGGTAGGAGGAGCTCACAGTTATCAGATGAGTGGAGTGACTTATTTTTGGTTGGTTTTGACCCGGGTAGGGGTATATAGATTGTTTGCTTGCTTGGCGCCATCCGGCTTATGGGGGTTGGTATTGGCTCTTGCTTGCTACTTGTATATCCATTTATGTGCTTTATATATTATATACTAGCTACTAGACAGCAGGCCATCGCGTCTACAGGTACGCCTCTGCCTTATCAGTACAGAAAGCTTGATTTAGTTCATACCAGCTTCTTCAGATTCAGTTATCTCCTGCTATACAGAAATGCTAGATACGCTATCTATATTCAGTTGTTTTCAGTTGTACTATTTAAGTTGCTTTGCATACTCAGTACCAGTGGTACTGACGCCCAGTGGGGCGCTGCATTACTTGCCTGCAGGTACTCATAGACGAGGAGGCGATCCCTCGTGATTCCAGCCAGCTATTGAGTATTCAGCTCCTGTCATCCGGAGTCTGAATTCCAGAGGTGTATTTTGTTTTCTTTTGTTGTACAGTACGGGTAGGTCGGGGCCCTGTCCCGATCATTTCTATTGCTATTCCTAGAGGCTTGCAGTCTGTATATTTCCCTGTGGTCAGTTGAGCCGGTCGTGTGGGGCCGTGCAGTTGTTAGCTGTTAGTACTTTTACTCCTTTATGTTGGCCGTGTGGGGCCATAAGTTTGACGGTAGTAGTGACCTTGCCGGTCACGTAGCTTTCTAGTATTTCATTGCTGAGTTGCAGATAACTAGACAGTATGGTGGCCTTGTCGGCCCACATAGGTTTCCCTATAGTTGCATGTTCTGGTCAGTTGTTATTACAGGTACAGGAGGCTATGGGCCAATGGGCCGGGGGCTGTGTTTACAGCCGTTATATAGCCCTTTGTGTCCAGAAATATGAGTTAGAGCCAGCTAGGCACCAGATGTGCCCAGGCTTAGCAGTTCAGCAGTTCAGGTCCCAGTAGGGCACTAGGTGCCAGTCGTACCCCCCAAGGTGGGGTGTGACAAACTTGGTATCAGAGCAGGTCGTGTCCCAGGGAGTCTGCAAGCCGTGCTAAGTAGAGTCTTGTCTATGGATGTGTTGTGCACCACATACTATAGGCAGGAGGCTGCGAGGCATGATATGATGGTTACCCTTCCTTCTCAGTCAGTCGTGCTTTAGAGCGGTACAGTATAGGGTTGAGTCCCTGAGAACTTACCGTATTCTTTGATTACAGATAAAGGGCAGATCAGCATTACCCTATCACAGGCAGAAGATCAGATATAGCAACAGAAGAGGGCATCAGCCAGTTACATGATAACTACAGCAGCAGGAGGAGGTACCAGAGACCTCCCAGCGTGATACCTTTATCGGTACTATTCACAGTATACGTTGATAACGTCAGAATAGGAAGCCAGAAGTATAATGTACATACGAGTTGACTTATTTATTAGTTATATAAGGTCTGATTAAGATTACAGCCAAGGTCAGACCACCAGGTAAGTATGAGAAAGAGAGGGAAATGCGAGAATCCCGAATACATCCTTTCGATATGGTACAGTTAAATGTTTCTATTTGTTACAAAAAAAAGGGGCTATTTCTGCCTCTCGATTTTGATTCCAGTATAGTAAAGGGGCATAAGACTTGAGATGAGGTTGCCAAATCAAGCAGTAAGTAAAGATGGGCTGATTGATCCTAGTAAGTATTAGAAAGTATAAAGAGCCCCTATGATTACGTAACTTGTGCAGACCCTTATGATAATAAGCCAGTAGAGAAAGTAAGACTGTTAGCCTACCTGAAGTAGGGGTAACAGACCTGCTAGTGATGAATGCCTAATAATAGTCGAGTTTGAGTCAGAAGAGGGCCAAGTCCGCCATATATGCTAACAGATAGCAAGATATACCGGTAAGATTATAGTTATGATCTAGTTGTGACATCGAAAGATATAAAGGTCCTGTGAATCAGATGGGCTTGAATATATGCCAGAAGAAGTATAGGTCGAGGCTTGATCAGTGATCTCATTAGCAACGAAAGGCAGGTACCTTGAACCCCAGAGTTCAGTTTAAGTAAGATGAGGGGAAGAAGCAGGAATGCCAGATTTGATGGGGAAATCAGGGTTACCCCCCCCCCCCAGATTAATAGAGTATCGTTTTAAGGATTAAGCCTCGGGCTGACGGTAAGATTGCGGTTCAGAATACCGCAGTATGTCCGCTATGGAGAAGTTAAGAAGTTACCGATACAACAATTCTAATCTAGTGTGACCTAGAGATAAGGCCCAGCAGACAGTCATGGGCTCTCAATATATGCCAAGTAAGGCCACAAGATTCAAACGTTGACCCCACATCGCAAGAGTGGCGGAATTTCAAACAGCAGACAATAACTAAAGTGTTTATGTTTGTTACTTTCAGAATGGGGTGACAATACAATGAAATGTTAAGAGAAGGCAGGAGGTATTATTAGACCATAGAAGCAGTATATCATGTACAATATGAAATTTAGCAAAGTGTGTCAGAGATTACGTATCACTACAGAATTCAGTATGTATTGTACGTATTTATTAATATATATCTGTGCAGATAATAAATATGCTGTGAGCAGCTGCTAATAAGGGTTACAATCACACAGATGCATATTAGTGCTGGGAAGTATATACAAATTGCATTGCAGGACCCTTTGCCAAAAAAAAAAGAGAAAAGAGAGAAGAAAAAGAGAAAAGCTAAAAGAAGGGGCAAGTTAAGTGTGATTTACATATGAATCCATAGAAACAGTCTCAGCTCTTAGTTATTAAGTTAATAGACTTATATGTTGTTTCCAGATCTAGGTTTTAGAAGCTTATAAGAGTTAGTACCTGAATCAGGTAATTAGATGATAAGGGCACAGTTAGACGGTCTACCGACCAGCTGGCGCCTGTATTAGCAGGGAAGCATCTCTAAAGATCAATAACACTAGCGCATGTGCCAGAACCAGAATTAGAGACTGAATAGGTATACTTCAAAGATTAGCAATACTAGAATTGTTCCAGTATGTTAAGTGGCCATACATCATTTTCCCAGCCTTGTAGGTGAGAGTCGACCTTAGTCAACCGAGCAGTTATTACAAGGAATACCCCGCAAGTCAGACAAGCCCGTGGGCACCCCAAGAAAGGGGTCCACATCAGCAGTCAGTGACAGACTAGTACTTCAGCTGGTTCTCGTAAGATATTCAGATACAGAGCCCTAGCAGAAGGCCAGTATTTACAGAATAGCTCATAAGACCGAGAATTCCCCAGAATAGCAGTATAAATACAAGTGGATACACATAAGGCGTAAGAAATTGATAGTACCCTGCTAGCACAGTGTTTATTAAGACCAGGAGATCAGTAGACTCCCCGTGAAGATCCAGAGATTGATCGCCTGGGAGTAAGTTTGATTAAGCCCAGTCTTACAGTGGTTCAAGCAAAATAACAAAGCAATTAGATGCCCACAAGTCTGCAGTTATGCATGAACTATAAGTACTCAAGTAGAACAGTTAGAGCATTGTTAGACTACTGCCACATTCGGGTCATTCAACCCGACTATTCAGTTATTTAAGGTTATGCAGCCAGATCATTAGAGTTCATGATCAATATCAGGATCCTCTGATCAGATAAAGGCACAAGGTGCGCAGACGGTCGTTCAGGTTATCCCAGCAACAAGTAGCCTTAGCATGTGGCCGGAAGGCCAGATAAGCTCTAGCTACGCCTGTAAACTACATGTCGATCTCTTCGGCAAGACAAGCCAGTATGACCGTCAATTATATGCCGAGCTCTCTAAGTATGAATATGTTATATCAGTCAAGAAGAGATAATGGAGCAGCACATGCTCTTAGCTATAGATCTATTAGGAGTGTGGCGTATTTGCAACCCAAGCAACGGAAGTTGGTCAGAGAGATACATCAATTGGTCAATTTAGCCGTTCGTGTAATAGAAATGAAGGACAACAGAGCGGTAATCTAGAACATCGCCGTGTCGTCATCAGTTGTGAAGGAAAAAAAAGAATGGTAGTATAAGAATCCTGACCTGGTTAACAAGGGAAAGTGCCAGATTTCCAAGTAACAGAGGATGGAGTGCTGCGTTGTAAAGGCCGTCTATATGTTCCAGATGTTTCAGACCTCCACCAGCAGATTATGAACGAGGTACGAAAAGGGAAATTGCTGAATTTGTAGCCAGTGTCCTAACTGCCAACAAGTGAAAGCAAAACATCAGAAACTAGGCGGGTTAACTCAGGACATAGTTGTGCCTCTTTGGAAGTGGGAAGCAGTAAATATGAATTTTGTGGCAGGATTACCCCGTACTAAACATGGACATGACTCTATATGGGTGATAGTTGACAGATTGACCGAATCAGCTCATTTCCTGCCAGTGGAAACTACTTTCTCGGCCAGATTATGCGGAGTTGTATATCCGAGAAATAGTCAGGTTGCACGGAGTACCAGTATCCATTATTTCAGACAGAGGAGCACAGTTTACGGCTAGATTCTGGCAGTCGTTTCAGAAAGGTCTGGGAACGCAGATTAATTTGAGCACAACATTCCACCCTCAGACAGATGAGCAGGCTGAGCGCATAATTCAGACGCTCGAAAGTATGTTGCGAGCGTGTGTACTAGATTTCGGTAGTAGCCAAAGTGAGCATTTACCGTTAATTGAATTTGCCTCCAGAATTAGAATCCGTTCGTCCGGTCTTTCATGTATCTATGCTGAGGAAATGCATAGGAGACCCATCCAGAACAGTCCCAGTCCAGGATATCCAGGTTACAGAAGAGCTGGCCTACGAAGAGATTCCGGTAGCCATCTTAGACAGACAGATTCGTAGATTGAGAACTAAGGATATTGCGTCTGTCAAAGTATTGTAGCGTAACAGGAACCAAAAAGAGATGACGTGGGAAGCGAAGGTAGATATGAAAGCTAGATATCCTCACTTATTTCAGGCCTAGCTAGGCGACAGGTATGTCAGTATTGTTACCTATGCAGGTTATATATAAGTGAGAAAGATTGATGTTTAGTTATCGAATGAATCTTATAGTATCGTGTGGAGTACCTGTATTGGACTTTTCTGTGTTTCAGGATTTCGGGATAGTCCAGATTACAGGGGAAACTCTGCCGAAATTTTCCTAAGAACAAGTTAAGCTAGTTGAGTAGTCCTTTAGATAGAAGTTTACATTCGAGGACGAATGTTCTTAAGGGGGGGAGAATGTTATACCCCGTAGGATTTCCGGCACCTAGATGGCCTATTCGTGCGTTGGTTGAGCATATTTGGAAGCCATACATGCTAGAAAAGGGCCCGGAGAAAGATCGGACAAGCGCCAAGTCGGCGCGTCGCAAGGCAAAATGCGACTTATAAATCGCATTTCAGGAATGCAACTTATAAATCGCATTTCAGGAATGCAACTTATAAATCGCATTTCCGGAATGCAACTTATAAATCGCATTTGTTGAATGCGACTTATAAATCGCATTCCATGAATGCGATTTATAGTGCCAATTATATTTATGCTCCCACTTCGGTTTTAATTTAGTATGTTCATTATATTTTCCAGAAACGTGAGAGAAAACAGAGGGGGCGAAGGATATGGATAAATTGTCGCTCGATTACGCCGCCAAATGCGGTCCAAATTCAAATTAACCTCAGGTACCGAGGTATTTAGCAACAGGGAGCATTCCTACGGATTTTGTTTCGCGAAATACGGCCGACGAATCGTCGAGCTACCGAGCTAAGGTAAGTAGAATTGCTCCAAACTAGTGTCTATGTGCTCCTAGCTGTGAAGTGAATACTTCTCCCTTCTGGACTTTTGAAAAATAGCGAGTTTTTGACCGTCTTTCGATAAGCCTAAGTTTAGGCTACAATTATATCAAAAGTGACGTCGTTCTTTAGAATAAAACTATATTTAGTATTAATTAGCGTATACATGAATGCAGTTGGGAGAAATAGCTGGAGTATTGACCGAGCCTCGTCCGACAGACGGATAACTCGAGGTTAAGGTATGTAAAGCTAGTTCTTTCGGCAAGTTGGTAGCTTTAGCCTTGTATAATACAATAAACTCCGTAGTAGAATTTCCGGAAGTGGAATGTTAAGTATTGTGCGAGTTCAGTAAACCTAGTTCGCGTTGTGATATCATATTCAGTCTGAAAGTTAGAAAAGCATGTGCCCAAGGGCAAGTTAGTATTTCAGATTCAGTATAGCCTATTATGTGAATAGCAAGCTGTTGTAGAATAAAAAGGAATAGATTTTCATAATAAAAGTCAGTAAAGAAAGATCTGATAGACAGACAGTATCTTGGCTACAGAGTAGCCGTACAGTTAAACAGAGGTTACAGAATCAGTATAATTAGTAAGAATCAGTTCAGTATAGAAACAGATCAGAATAAGAAGTTAGATTCCAGATAGTCTTTTCAGTTATACATGCTTGCTATTTCTATGTGCTATTTGTTTGTTGAGACTTGTTGTGGCATGTGGGCACCCCTTTAGCATCCCCACCGCCCCTGGGTTATAGCTGTGTCGATACCAGATTCAGATACTGCCACCAGCTGGGCGATGCCGTCCGCCTAGAGGACGATGATGGCCGACCACCATGATAATACGGTCCAGACCACCCTGCTTGCAGGGGTAGTTCAGTTTACTCTGCGCAGAGCCAGTCCACCCTGTTTACAGGGGCAGAACACTCTGTGTGCGCTTGTGGCCGGGGGCAGACTCCGATACAGATTTTTATAAAATTACCCTGTTGCGTGCTTGCACCCAGGGGCAGTTTTTATTACACACCCCGTGTGCACTTGCGCCCAGAGGCAGGAGTCTTCGGACTCAGACACAGTTTATTGTCAGAGGCCAAGGCCTGAGCTACGTACCCAAGGGGGCCGGTAGGAGGAGCTCACAGTTATCAGATGAGTGGAGTGACTTATTTTTGGTTGGTTTTGACCCGGGTAGGGGTATATAGATTGTTTGCTTGCTTGGCGCCATCCGGCTTATGGGGGTTGGTATTGGCTCTTGCTTGCTACTTGTATATCCATTTATGTGCTTTATATATTATATACTAGCTACTAGACAGCAGGCCATCGCGTCTACAGGTACGCCTCTGCCTTATCAGTACAGAAAGCTTGATTTAGTTCATACCAGCTTCTTCAGATTCAGTTATCTCCTGCTATACAGAAATGCTAGATACGCTATCTATATTCAGTTGTTTTCAGTTGTACTATTTAAGTTGCTTTGCATACTCAGTACCAGTGGTACTGACGCCCAGTGGGGCGCTGCATTACTTGCCTGCAGGTACTCATAGACGAGGAGGCGATCCCTCGTGATTCCAGCCAGCTATTGAGTATTCAGCTCCTGTCATCCGGAGTCTGAATTCCAGAGGTGTATTTTGTTTTCTTTTGTTGTACAGTACGGGTAGGTCGGGGCCCTGTCCCGATCATTTCTATTGCTATTCCTAGAGGCTTGCAGTCTGTATATTTCCCTGTGGTCAGTTGAGCCGGTCGTGTGGGGCCGTGCAGTTGTTAGCTGTTAGTACTTTTACTCCTTTATGTTGGCCGTGTGGGGCCATAAGTTTGACGGTAGTAGTGACCTTGCCGGTCACGTAGCTTTCTAGTATTTCATTGCTGAGTTGCAGATAACTAGACAGTATGGTGGCCTTGTCGGCCCACATAGGTTTCCCTATAGTTGCATGTTCTGGTCAGTTGTTATTACAGGTACAGGAGGCTATAGGCCAATGGGCCGGGGGCTGTGTTTACAGCCGTTATATAGCCCTTTGTGTCCAGAAATATGAGTTAGAGCTAGCTAGGCACCAGATGTGCCCAGGCTTAGCAGTTCAGCAGTTCAGGTCCCAGTAGGGCACTAGGTGCCAGTCGTACCCCCCAAGGTGGGGTGTGACAACTTTTTCTCAATTATACTCAATTTTATGCTAATCATGTAATTATCTGATCAACTAAATAAGTTAAATTATATGATTATATTAAATTATAATCAAATTTAATTATCACGTGACTTTTTAAATAGTTTTTAAATAATTATATAGCATTGAGAATCTAGCTCATATATGATTAAAAATTATAAACAAATTGGCATATAGCGTCGACATGAAAAAGAGAAAAAAAAATACACTTGTAACTCCGCGTTCATGTTAACAATGTGAACGAGGCTTACAATTGCAACATTAGTTTCTCTCATGTTTGGGCCGAAAATTGGATGGAAACAAAATTAATTCTTTTTCTACATATGCAGAAATTATGCAACCCTCTTTTGTGCTCTTTCTACTTTTTTTAAAAAAAAATTTAATATCAATAAAAATAGGTTATAATATTTCACATTAATAGTTTACCTAATCATCTTAATGCCTGCAGGTTATAACATTTCACATTAATAGTTTACCTAATCATCTTAATGCCTGCAGGCTGCAGCCACTCATGGCTACCATTCCAAACAAGCACGTGTGTGTGAGGGTGCAGATTATTAAGAAAGAAGAAGTAAAGACCATCACGGAGCCGTCATTTTAAACTTTTTTTTTTTTTAATTCATATACAATATATATATATTTAAGATAATTCAACTAGTCACAAAATCTTTTAATACTCCAACAGTTTTAATTTTTATTTATCTAATTTTAATTTGATATAAAATTTAAAAAATAAAATATATATTTTTTAATTTAAAATTTAAAATATTAAAAAAAATTAAAATTAATTAAAACGAAAAGATTATACTTTTTCTTTCCTTGTGTTTGTTCTTTAGCAGTGACACTCTACTCTCCGCACAATGCAAGTTTTCAGTTCTAGCTCTTCTAACCATTAACAACACTTTGTCCACAGCCTATAGTATTTATTTAAAACTCATTAAATATTATAGTCTCTAGAGTGTAGACCCATGCATGCATCTCTTCTCTCTTTCTGACTAATAAAACGACAACATAACCTACACGAGATTCAGCATCTTATACTATAAGTTACAACATCCTCGTGTAATAACAGTAAAGAACGAATACGTTCCAACTGAATATAGCACTAGAGTACCCCGGCCCCCATGAAAAACACGTTCTCTTAGCTCACGTCAATTTTTGCTTCTTTTTAATTATCATTATCGTCCGCAACCAATCAAACTCTTATATAATAGTTAGAAATACTGAACAAGCGAGTCACTACACCTAAATGATGAATCAGTTGAAAAGTTGGCCGGAGCCGGTTATCCGTGTTCAAGAACTGTCCCAAAGTGGCATTAAGGAAATTCCCCGACACTTCGTGAAACTGCCAGCGGACAGACCATGCTTCAAGGAGACAGCGTCTCATTTTGATGATAATATTCCATTGATTGACCTCGAAGACATGAACTCGTCCGATGAATCCGTTCGACAACAAACTATGGAGCTCATTTCCAAGGCTTGTGAGGACTGGGGTTTCTTCCAGGTGGTGAACCACGGCGTTAGCCACGAGCTCATGGAGAGAGCACGTGGTGTTTGGCGGGAGTTCTTTCATCTTCCGCTGGAGGAGAAGCAGAAATTTGCGAATTCTCCGGTTACTTATGAAGGTTACGGTAGCAAGCTTGGAGTGGTGAAAGGTGCTAAGTTGGACTGGTGTGATTACTTCTTCCTTCATTATCTTCCTGAGCAGCTGAAGGACGAGAACAAATGGCCTAATCTTCCTATTTCATGCAGGTGAACTTTAATCCCACACTATAATTTTATTTATTTAATATGTTTTCAACATATCCTCTCATGTGTGTAAATTCTAATTATTTTTCTTCTGAGATGGGTGGTAGTATTGAGACTCGGATTTTGAAATTTTAATTAATTTAATATTAATATATTAAAGTGTGTTATTATTTTATTTAAAAGTTTAAATAGTTAAAAATAATATATGATAGTACAATTGAAATTGAGGAATTGAACCATACTCCTTTGTTCCTTTCCTTTTACTTGTCCAATTTTTTTTTTTTTTTAGTATTAACCTTGCCATTAAGTAAGCATTTTTCAAACTTTCCTGAATACAAGTAACCAAGTTTAGATTTTCCATACATAATTAATAAGAATAATTTAGTAAAATAAATAATTAATTAATATATTTTTAAGGAAAATGCAAAAATAACAGACAAATAAAAGGAAACGAAGAAAGCTAACTTTTATAGAGTTAATATTTATTTATGGAAAATAAGAAAATGATTCACTTAAATATTTAGAGAAGCTTTTTTTAAAATCTCAAAATTATAATTTTTTTAATCTAAATTAAAACTATAACCTGAATAACTTATTCGATCTTTTACATGGAGTAAGTTATCCAAATTATAGTCAATACCATTTTAGCTAAATAGCTTCCACCAAAAGTGAGATAAATTTAATATCAAATTCTAAATTGGTCTCTTCAACCAAACAGACCCCTTAATGTTTACCAATAATTTTAGTGGACATATCAAACGTGGTCCTTCGATAGTTGTTGTATGGTCCTTGGGTAATGGGTAGTTTCTTAAATTCTAGCTGTCTTTACTCACGTTTTTTTCAGTAGCACAATTCTTCCGTGAAACATTGCAAACGTGAAAATGTACTTTGGATTTAGTTCATCCATTCATATGTAAAAAGAAATGACTTTAAACCATCACTATAACTATTATGCTAGTTTTACATGTAGCATCATTATTTGCGGGTTAATTATCAAATCATACTTACAGTAAAGGATTATCTCATTATTAAAAAATTATTATTTTCTCACTGAAAAATATTAAGTGACTATTTCCACCTATTATCAGTGGGAAAAGAAAAGAAATAATAGTGTTTTCACATGAAAAAAATTATGAAATAGTGAGAAACTATTTCCCATCATGCATTTTCCCAGTGAATAAGTTCGGTGGGAAATGAGTGGGAAAATCATGTCTTATAACACAAATTTTTTATTAATTTGCGGTGGGAAAAATCTCTATTTTTAGTAGTATCTGTATTAATATTAATACGGTATATTTTAAAGTAATTTTATAGTGTAAAAATTTCGTCATATGCATAAAAGTTAAATCCATACATTTTTATTGATCATAATAATAGTTCTAACTTCTAGCGTCATCTTCTTTTCTTCACTTTTTGTTGGACCTCTCAGGCAAACCATTGCAGAATATGGACAAGAAGTAGTGAAACTATGTGAAAGATTAACGAACATCTTGTCCATAAACCTGGGATTAGCTGAGGATTATCTCCACAAAAAATTTGGAGGAGACAATAATGAAATAGGTGCATGCTTAAGGGTAAATTTTTACCCAAAATGTCCCCAGCCGGACCTGACACTCGGACTCTCTCCCCACTCTGATCCTGGTGGCATGACCCTTCTCCTCCCTGACACCGACGTCCCCGGCCTCCAAGTCCGCCGTGGCGATAATTGGATAACTGTTAAACCTGTTCCTAATGCTTTCATCGTCAACATGGGAGATCAAATTCAGGTAAATTAAATGTAGCTATGTAACAATAATTTATTACTTTGCCATTTAATTTTCTTGTGTATCCCTTTCAAGATAGTGTTCACTGTTGAGTGTGGAATCACTGACTCACGAGACGAGTATGGAGACGGTGGAGTGATGGTGTAGGGTTTGTCTTGGTGCTTTTGCTCGTTTACCAGCAAGTTTGTTATCTTTACCTGTAACTTTAAAGACACATTCACAAAAAGAAGCCATTGGAAGTTGGTGGTCATAGTACTCTATTCATGATATGTGACACACAATTAATCCCTAGATAAGTTAGTTCGAGAAAACGATTATTGAATGTGCAAACAAAATCTCACATTATAAATAGATGAAAAGAAAAGTTATATATACTTACTAGGTATAGTGATACTCTTAGGTGTGAGACCTTTCAATCACTAAATTTTTAATATGGTTGTCTATTTTTATGTTGTATATTTTTAAGAGCTTATTTTTAACAATGATTGCAGATATTAAGCAATGCAATATATAAGAGCGTAGAGCACCGTGTGATCGTTAATTCAGCCAAAGAACGTGTCTCTTTAGCATTTTTTTACAATCCAGGAGGTGACATCCTCATTAAACCTGCTGAAGAGCTTCTGACGAAGGACCGACAGGCATTATATTCTCCGATGACGTTCAATGAGTATCGAGCTTTCATCAGAACAAAGGGTACTAGCGGAAAATCTCAAGTTGAATCACTAAAATCGCCAAGATAATTAAATTACCTTTTTTTAAATTAAAACAAAAATATTTAGGAGGTCACTATGTATTTGGCAATATATAAATATATATATGCCTATGCATGCCCCATTGCTCAAGTACTGCACATGCATTTTGATATTTCTGTGTCACGTCCTTCATGCTTTTGCCAAATTCTGCTTCTTTGTACTAAGGGAACTTCAATATATTATTTGCCTTTTCGTCTCTGCACATTTTTCTTTCACATTCTTCCCTGAAATTTCAGCTTATCAGTGAAATAATGGTACGCCCAGCTCTGTTTCACTTGTTTTGCTTGATTTAGAGTGCGAGGATCAAAGTAACTACTAATTAATATTGGATATAAATTTGGGTATAGAATTTTTATTTTTTTAGAAATAAAATTTACATATTTAAAAACTATGAAAAAAAATATATCTTAAATTACAATAATTAACAATTAAATATATTTAAAACGTATTTGATAAAATTATAATCAAAAGAAAATATCTTTCTTGTACGAATAATAACTATGATAGACAAATTATAACAGAGAGAAATTGTTTACTTTTTTTTGATATTGAGATTGTTCATCTTTATACTCCCTATATTTTATTGTTTGTGAAACCAGATAAAGAAATGGATGCATGACTCAACCCAAAACTAATGCATGAGGTGATGATTGCATAAGATTATATAAAAAATTCAAATGCCCATTTCATAAGTGATATAGGACCAAGATATTTAGAGTATAAACAATATAATATGAAGACTTACTTTCAGATTAAATAATATTTGAAGGAGCTTAATTCTGATATCATAATAAAAATTAAATATTAAAGTTAATTTAATTTTAAAAATTAGTTCATAAAATAAATATGATAAAATATCATATAAGAAATTTAAAAATCCAACCCACGAAAAGATGTGTAACTCAATAGGAACTCGGAGTCTATCTTTTAAAATAGACTAATATAATAATTTCATATAAAATGAAATAGAGAATGTATTATTAAATGTTTCACATCAATTTGTGAGATCCTCTCATTACTCTCTCTTTATCTTCTTCTCCTTTTTCTCCTCCCTCATCCCCTGCCCACCTCAATAAGAAAATAGAGAAGTACTTCCTGCCTTCTTATTTCATGTGGTATTATTTTTTTATAGTTAAATTTAAATAACTTTTAAAATTAAATTAAATTAGAATAATGTAATATACGTATATTTTTAAATTACAATATAAATATTTATATATATATATATATATATATATATATATATATATATATATTGTAAAATAATTATTCTTCTCGTATCAATATAATTTAAAAATATATATTTTAAAATATTAATTAAAATTTTACGAAGTGAAATGGGCCATATATGTTAAGACAAAAGGAGTATATCAAGTTTCTCTTGTTTTTTATTCCTCAACTGAACATATAATAATTAATTCTAATTGAACCACGTGATCATTATCACTTGGGATAAGATTTTACTATCCAATTTTGTTAAGTAAGAAAATATTACTACAATGTTGAAGACATGTAGGGACACTCACTAGGATAATATCAACATCTAGGAGTTTTGAGTTGAAGTATATAAAATTTATATCAGTGGTTGAAAATTAGTTGACAATTAGGTACTACACCACATTTACTTAGAGTTGTCGAGTAGCACAAGTTTGTATTGATAACAAATGTCTCATTCACTTTTCTAATTCTAGACTATATATTCTGTCTAAATCAAACATATGGGCGATTAAATATTCCAACAAGTCCAACAATTTACCACGTGCTGAATTTTTGCATTTATGATGTACTTGGCATGATATAATCGGTTAAAAATTTTAAAAAATATTTTTTTTAAATAATAATAAATTCTTTCAAAATGACAAAGATGATTTTCCTCTTTAGAAAAATAATAAGTTCTTTTGAAATGAGAAAAAATGATTTTCGTAGTGAAAATAAAAAAATAAGTTCCATATATAGCATTTCACTTTTTTCCATCCTCCAATCATAGGCGGAGCCACCTTAAGGCGAAGGGTGGTCCAGTGCACATTTTAGCTCTTATGAGGTGTATGAAAACTAAATGTTAGTTATTATAAGTGTATATTTGATTTTACACATTCTTAATACAACTGAAAAGAAAACTTGAACACCCTTTGCTATATTCCTCGCTCTGCCGCCGCCCCATCCTACCCTATCCCCGGAGCGCCACATCCACCACCCTCACATTCCTACTCATAATATTTAATTATCTCTATTATATATAAATACTTTTAATCAGCAAAATGTTTAAAATTATTTAGCAAACATCAAATTAGAAAACTACATAAAAGATATTTTCTCCGTAGAATATTGTCCATAGCAGCCAATCTAACACTCTATTAATGGGGTTGGAATATTGGATAGTGCATCCGTGCTTTTCCCCAAAGTTCCATTAATTAATTTGACTTTGTTACAATTTACACCTTTTTCCTTGATAGAAATATTTATTGTGCTTTTGACTTTAATACAAAGCCATTTGCTAGTGTGGTACTTTAATTTGTATTCATGGAAACTTGCATGAGATGAAATTGCTGAGTTGTTTTGAAGCTGATTCGCACCAATAGTGTTTTCAAAGTCATTTTCGGGGCGAGTTTCAAAGTAGGGCGTATCAAAAATGTTTTGGAGCGCAAATTAAAGGCGTACATATATAAACATAAGTCTCAAAATTTGGGACGTAGGTTTTGGGCTTAAAATCGTAAGTCCCGAGCGTAAAAGTGTAGGTTCTGAGCGTAAATTTAATTTTTATCATTTTAAAAATATCTTTGCTATAAATAATATTTTTTATTATTAGTGTAACGATATTTATACTTTATACTATCATGTTTTCATGTTGTAGTAACTTTTCGTAAAATATATCAATAAAGAAAGCAACTCTCAGAGAAAATAATGTTGTTATAAATGGTTTTTAGAAAATTATACCTAAAATAGATAGAATAGAAATTTCATAGTACTATGTTTGTGAGACAGTTTTATCTATATTTTGGCATTGCTCTTATACTATTTATCCTTCTCCTTCTTATATATAAATAATAATTAGTGCAAATATTAATTGAGGATGGGAAGTACTAGTAGATGTGGAGATCAATGATAAAATGGATGATGATTTTATTTTAAAGATTATCTTGGCTATTATCTTTTTTTTTTTTACCTTTCTCAAATAATAATTATAATATCTTTTTCTATATCATTGGTGATTTATTTGAATTTATTTGCAAACTTATTAAAAATATCATTTTTGCTTATTTTCTTAGTAATAACATTATAAAATTGAAGATATACCTGACATATACGCCCTGTAGATCCATGATACTTATGCCCCCTGCCGCATAAATGCCTCGCCTCACGCTCTCGCCTTTCAAAACACTACGCACAAATGCTCTAATTTTGAGATGATTTTTAATTTTTGTCCTTTAAATTCGCGGCCTTTAAATTTTTTCCTTTGACACTTTAAGTGAAAAAAATGTCTCTAACAGCAAAAAAAAAAATGCAAGACAAAAAAAAAATCGTCAGACATAAGTTTTGGCACAACTTATGTCTCAGGGCATAAATTCACATAGTTTATGCATCAAGGGCATAAGTTCATAAATTCAGTAACAAAAATTTATGTCTGGAGCATAAATTAACAGCATAAATTTATACCTGGGGCATAAATCCAGCAGCATGAACTTATGTTCAGGGGGCAAAAGTTCAACAACATAAACTTGTGTCTAGGGAAGAAATTCAATAGCATGAACTTCTGCCTACTGAAGTTGTGTCTTCTAGGGCTAATTTATGTCTTGCGAATTTTGTTTGTCTTGCAATTTTTTTTTAAAAAATGTTAGGGGTAATGTTTATTCCATTTTTATTACTAATACTAAACGGTAAAAATTAAAGATTATCAATTTGGGGGTAAAAATTAAAGACCACCCCAAAATAGGGACAATCAACGCAAAAAAAGTTGATTGCCAATGGATGTTGTATTCTTTTAAGTATTTTGACTAGGGGTGTTAAATATAACCTAAAAATTGATGACCCGCTCAACCCGTCTAATTTTTTATTGTTCGGGTAAAAGATAATTTCATATTGGATTGATTTTAACCCAATCCAACATAATTCATTTTCTAAGTGATCTTCAATTTAGCTCAATATTAGCCCAATTCTAGTCCATACTTAAAATCAACTTTAATTTAGATTTACTACTTGATATTTACTTTTATTTTTTAATGAGTAGGGGCTTTGGTTTTTAGGTATGGTCGAATTGGATCTCGAGTTCTAGATTAGAATCGGGTCTTGCACTACTAAAAACTGACCTCAGAAGAGGCAAAAAAAAAAACGACTTCACAAGGTCGGTTATCTAAAAAAAATTAACAATACTGACATTCAAAGGTCGAATTTTTTAGCACCAAAAACCTGAGAAAATGCAAACCGACTTTTAATTCTTTAAAAATAATTTTTTTTTGGCAAAATTCGATTTTCGAAAGTCGTTTTTGCAACAAAAATAATAATCTTAGGAGGTTTTTTTTTTCCACAAAAATATAAATTTAAGAGAATCAAAATCAACCCCCTAAAGTTAGTTTTTGACATTTTGTATTGTCGAATTGAGGTTGAGTATCGATTCTCGGATCAGATTTCAGGTCAGGTCTCTAGTCTCATGTTCTAAGTTCTTGGTCGAGGATCGATTCTCAAGTTTCAAGTCAAGGTTGAATCGAGATTAGGTTTTGAATCTCGGATCGAGGATGAGAGTCGGGGATTGCAGGGCTCGGGGCTCAAATTGAGGTCGAATCCCGAGTTAGGGTCGGAGGTACTGGAGGGGTGGACCTGAGTAAGGGGACGGATAAGGAGAAGGTGGACCATTTTAAAAGATTAGGTCAAATTGGCGGGTCATGACTCAACCCATTTTAAACCCGTTTCAACCCAAGTAGCTTTTGGGTTGATTTCAGCACAATCATTTATTAACTCAACCCATTTTAATTTGCTCAATTTCAGTCCAACTCGACCATTTGACACCCTTAATTTTGACTATGTATTTAGGGGTCGATTGGTAACTGGTTAGAGTTATGCAGATATTTGTAATGCATGAATTAATTATGAGAAAATCTGTGTATATATTATTTTATGCAGAGGTTAGTTATGCAAGGTTTAGTTATTCATGCATTACTTATTCCACCTTTTATCCTACATAAAATAATACATAGATTTCCTCATAACTTATACATATATTAATTATATAGATTTTTATATTACAAACCAAACACCGCATTAATTTTATACATGAATAATTTACCTCATAACTAATTACCAAATATGATATTATTTTATTATTTATGTGATATTTAATAACTGCATGACTCATATCTAAACCAGCTACCAAACGGCTATTATATGTATAACGTGTCATTGTCCCATAGTCTAAAAAGATCTCATACTTTGTATTTATTTTTAAAAGCACAAAAAATTAAATAAATATTTGTAAGACCTATACGCTCTGCCTCTTGACATTAATGTTTTGTCTCATAAAATAATAAATGGGGATAATGCGTCGCCACGTGCTTCTATTTTTAAAAGAATTGAGAGTGTAATATAATTGAGAGAGAGAGAGAGAATTTCTTGTGTATTGCTTTGTACATTGTGTGCTCTATTTATATTATACATAAATAAAAGAAGCAGAACATAATAGGAGTCCTATACAATTGTGATGTGATAAGAGTTTAGCCCAGAAGTTAAACTAATCCTTTTATCCTCATCACACTCTTTCAACACTTCCCCTCAAGACCTAGTGACCTAGCTTGCTTCCAAATTCTGCTTTAGTCAATCCACATATAAAAAGTAGCAAGAATGTACCTCTCTTGTAAACAGTGATGGATATGCTTTATTGCAGTTGAAGTCTAGGTGAAGTAGATATAGACTGAATTTGTCAAACCAGGCTCTTGGTGCCTGCTTAAGGCCATATAGAGCTTAGCTTTCTTCAAAGAACATACATGACCAGGATAGCAGCCTGCCTTCTCCCTAAAGCATTTAGCTTATCTAACTACTTCAGGACATAGCCAAGTCATTATCAAGAATCTAGACCTGATACAATGTCAACACAATCCAAATGCATCAATTACTTTATTCAACAACTAGAAAACCATTAACATTATAGAACCTTTACAATAACTTCAAAAAGTTAAAAAAGTTTTCTATATATTGGGTTAACTTCTGAAGATGGATTAAGGGAAGACTGTAAATTACATTTCCTTTCCAAGCGTCATGTAAGGAAACTTCACAAATAGGATATCAATCACAAATGTAAGATTGCTATACTATTCTGTCAATAGTCAGAGCAACAGCATTTATGTGCCCATCCATGGTTCATGAAACAACTACTGTCTGCTACGCTTCAAGCTGCACGACGGGCATTTATATTGCTTTATGCCCTCAGCTTTAGCAGGTGTTATCTTAACACACTTCCCATGGAACCACCTCTCACAGATGTCGCAGCCGATCCAAAATTCATCAGCACTATAATTCCCACCACAGCTGCCACATAGTGTCTCGCCATGTTCTTCTTCCTCCGGGTAACTTTCATCTGCAAGCTTTGGTGTGCTTTTGGCCTGACCATCAGAAGATTTCTACAGAATGTAAGAGCAGAAATTTAGTGGCCAGGGAAGAAGAAAACACAAATCTTAATACTGGACATACTGAAAGAGAAACTAGAAGGAACTCCATATATAGTTTAATGGTCTTAATCTCGAGCATTAATAATCTGAAGATTTTATAGTAAGTATATTAATACAAAGGCACCACTAGTTCAAGAACAACAGAGAGAAAGTAATACCTTTGCACTACCACGAGATTTGCTTCCACTATCAGCAGTGGGCTTCTCTTTTACATGCTTTCTTTCTGCCACAACTTCAAAGGCCGTTGGTAGATCATTGATCATGCTGAATAGACGCTTCCTACACAAGAAGCAACAATTGTAAGCCAGACTAATTCCTTTGTCCTTCTTAAACATTGATAAAGCACATCATATCATGCACATCCCCTTTTGTCAAATAGCAGAAACTAGGTGAAAAACTTTGCAATACATGCTAATCCAAACACTCATTGAGTAAACATAAAAACTAAGACAAAACTGGATTTTCTACCTGACAGTAGCCCACCTAGAGAAAAAGTATTCACTTTATGCAGTAGAGTCCAGCAGAAACACTTAATCATCTCTTTTTACATTGTCCTATCACTGACCATCATGGCAGAACTTTTTGGTATCAAATAGTCCACGCCTGGGACTACACATCATCTTTAGTGATGTTAGTACAAGGACAAGATAAAGTAAGAAACAGCTGGTGGAATACTGTTCCTTCTTGTATCTGGTGGGTGGTTAAACAGCTGGTGGAATGCTGTTCCTTCCTGTCAGTGGGTGGTTTGGAGAGAAAGGAACTTCAGGTGTTTAAAGAGAAGCACAAATCATAACAAAGAATTAAGTTACAGTGTCTTCTGTGGTTTCTTTTTTGGTGTAAACTGGAATATGCTAATGAGGCAGAATTTCATTAGAGATCATAGAGTCCCTCTAAGTTTAGCTGAGTTTCATTGATCAGGTAAGTTAAGTTTCATACTTCTGGTTTCTTTTTTGATCAGGTAAGTTAAGTTTCATACTTCTGGTTTTTCGCTCACATGCACAGAATTTACAGCACTCCATTTGTGCTGTTCTATGAATACGATCATCACATTTTCGGGAAAAAAGAAAACTTGATTTGATAGGCATCAAATGTTGCCCCTATTTTATGAATTTAGCATATAAAGAAAATCCAAAGAGGAAGCTTCTGCAAGTGCTTCCTGTGAGGTGAAAATGCAGTTACAGATTATGTAGTTCCACTCTAGACTTCCCCACAAAATACAAGTAGAGACGTGTAGACCACGTGTATGAAGTTTAAAGCTAGAGCGAGTGATTTTAAAATAAAAGACAATGAGTAGTTTTGGCTGCACATGGCCAGTAGATTGAGACTAGTACCTGATACCCAACACAGCAAGAAAATGATAAAAGAACGAACAGGTAAAGGAAAATTAAGAAAAACTGCAAAAGTGAATATTGAATAGCTAAACGTCAGAATGCAAACCCAAAAAAAAAAAAAAAACCAGTGACTTAGATGAATACTTCAACACAAAATAGAGGGTGGAAAACTTTGTAACATTTTCTCCAAGAACAATTCTATTTCCAGTAACCGTAGTACCTTGTCAAACAAATGAATAACAGGTTTGACAATGTTTAGACTCTTCCACTAAGTTTCCAGTTAATCTCAATTTTGTTTAAAAAAATTACATTTCTAGTTTGATTGTGCTCCCATATTAAGAAACGTGTCGACATTACATTTTTAAATAAAGGTTAAATTTAACATGCAGCAATAGAATTTAAAGTTCACTTTTCCGTAGGTCTGAGAGATGAAATAAGATAGGGACTTATATAACTTGGTATCTTAGTCTTTATGAAGAAACAATAATAAAACATAAAGAAACTTGGTAACTTGGTAATAGCACATATCGGAAGAGGAAGGAATAGCAGCGGTGAAGATGCGCTTTTAAGAAACACACACAACATTTTGGAACGGACTAAAAAGGAAGGGGAGAAAATCTCTCTGTAACAAAATCTTCTACAGCCAGGTAGGTATCAGGCGCAAGGTTAACAAGGAGATTGTTTAAAAAGCTTGCAGGACCAACTGCAAAAAAATCTCCTTTTAGATAAATTTGCAGACATTACTTTTTTACTTTTTTTATTGTTGATAAATCAGGCATTAACAAAAATTGCTTTTACTTTCTGCAGCATGAATTCAGAAATGTCGCATTCTTAAAATTACTTGAACTTCTGAAAAAGAAATGGTGTATCTCCATTGCATGTTTAATTTCAATGTTAACAAATTGGTGAAAAAACAAAAAAGAAAGAAGAAGAGAAAACATGTCTTGAATTGGCTACAGAAAAAGATGCATAAAAAGAAAGCTCCTTGTAAAGGAGTTTAGGATACTAGAAATTTTTCATTTTTTTTTTTAAAGAAAAAGTTGCTCCCTCTGTTCCAGATCATGTTACCCTGTTTCCTTTTAGTCTATTCCAAAAACAACAACCTCTTTCAAATTTGGGAATAATTCAACTCAAACTAACCATCTTTGTCCTTAAGGACAATATTTTTTATAGCCTCACAAATGTAATGGCATGTTTAAGACCATCAGACTCTATACATTGTGTTACTCCCTGGTATCTACTTTCAAAAATACAAATGCTATGACATGTATAAAACCACAAATTTCAAAAGTCTTCATGATTTACTTAAACTCCATGCCCCGTCAATAGGTCCACACAAATTGAAAGGGGGTTACTAAATAAAGAAAATTACATACATACCGAAATTTGTAATTGCGCAAATATGTTATACTATTAAACTAAACACATAAAATATATCTACAATATTCTAACATATAACTAAATTAATTTTGTTGACTTTTACATGCCCCTTTCAAACTTAAAGTAGCTAAGCAACTTGAGTTTGCAAATTAAAATTGAAATATCAAGTCGAATATGCCAGAAAAGAAAAGTTTTTTCTCAAATAACATTAGTCTGGATCATATCCTCAAAATTATATCACTGTAATAATGTCAAAAAAAATTGGTAGCTGGTCGATTACATAGTGTTGCCAGAATTGTGAACAATTACTGCAAATAGAAGTGGTGTTGAAATACTTCACTTGAATTATTGCTGGTAATTTGCATACACAGAACAAAGACCAAAAATTCAAGGTTTAGAAAAGGGTCTCATTACGCAAACTTTAATTCCATTGAGTAAAAGAAAGGAATAAGACTTTTTCCAGAACAGTAGTCGGAAATTTAATGTTTAGAGGAAAGACATAATAGTCATACTCGGTGTAATTCCACAAATGGGGTCTGAGGACAGCAGAATGTATGTAGACCTTACCCCGACCCCTATCCCTACCCATACCTTGGGATGTATAGAGGCTACTTCCAATAGACCCTCTACTCAAGGGAAAAAACATTCAAACCAGGTCGAAAATGAATTAACAGGAGTGAAGGAGTCATATAATACCCATTAAACCAAACTCTAATATCTTTAAAAATAACTCTAATATCATTAAGAAAGAAATGTAGAAGTAATTCTAGAAAATGTTTTGCTTGAGAAAGGCGGAACAAAGGTGGAAAAGAGGTTGGAAGAGACAATCATGCGGGGATCAGGGGACGGTCACCAGAAAAAGAAAAGCAAAGTAAAAATATTACAATTAAGTTTTTAAAAAAATTGGCTGGATAGGTGGCATATGACGGGCCAGTAAGGACAAGCTATTTAGGTCTTTATTTTTTTAATTTTTATACATAAAGATGTTGTCCCTTCTATACTTGCACCCAATTCATTAACCACTAGACCACACTCTAGGATGCAGCTATTTGGGTCTCTAGTAAGAGCGTGTAACCTTCTATCTGATGTGAAAAATATGGGATAAAAAGAGAGAACTTGTCTTAAATCGGTTATAGACAATATACATGAGGGCTCCATTTTAGGCTACTAGAACTAAGGTACATCACTACATGAAATAAGGAAAGTGACCTAAATACTGAGATTCCTTGTTTTGTTTTATAAGATAAATTAACAATTGTTGTTAAACCCCGTATTCAAGCCATATACAGGAAGAAGAGAACTCACACCAAAATATGGTTCTCAACAAAAGAGATCCAATCCTCTAATTGGGACCTCGTAAGTACACCAAAACGAAACTAGGGACAACAAAACACTACTCCGCATTTTTACAATATCAAGTTCCACCCCTTCAAATGTCCTCTTATTCCTCTTTCCAAATGACTCACATGATTGCTAAGGGGGCAACGCTCCATGCCCTCGGACTTTTCTTTCCCCTTCGAATAGTCCAACTTTGCAAAACCTCCTTCATTGTGCCCGGCATGACCTATTGCATCCTAAACAAATTGAGGGCCACCCTCCATAATCGACTAGCCACCTTACAATGCAAAAGAAGATCTATACCTTCGCGTGCACTTTTACACATGAAACACCAATGAAAAAAGAGTGATTCTTCTCTTTCTCAGACTCTCCGTTGTTAAGATCACACCTCTTCCCACCAACCATACAAAGAAACAAACCTTTCTTGGTGCTCTAGGGATCCAAATGGAGTCAGGGGAGAAAGTACCTTCCTCTCTCACTAGCAGTCTCTTATAAAAAGAACCAAGACTGAATAAGTCGTCACCACTCTCCCCCCACCTCCATATATCCGATAAGTTGTTTGGTGTGTCTAGCCTATACAAAAGCTCTAACAAATTGTGAAATTCCCCATCTTCCAATCATGAAGGTTCGTCCAAGTGAATATGACCCTCGTAAGACCTACAAATTTGTAGGATTGTCATCCCTCCCTAGCATGAACTGCGATATAAGTAAGGAAAGGCTTACCTTATACTTGATCTCCCTACACCACTTATGTGCTCAAAAACTAATTGTTCTTCCGTTCCAACCTTAAAGGGACATGTTGACAGAAATCTTCCCACCCCTTCATGATACCCCCCCACAAAACACACCCAAACGGAGTTACAATGTTTTTAGTCCTCCATCCATCATCCACTATACCATATTTTTCTGCTACGACCCCCTTCCAAAAAGCAGTCTCCTCCATTCCAAATCTGCAGATCCACTTCCGTAACAGAGCTTTATTGAACACCGAGAGATCTTTCACTCAAAAACCCCCACCCCCTGGAGATGTAACAACTCTCAATTCACAAGGTGGAGCTTCCTAATGTCTTCTTGTTGAGTCTCGTAGGAAGTACATTGAAGTCTTTCCAATCTTTGAGTCACTTTGTCAGGGGCTTGCAAAAGTGTCATAAAATATGCAGGAATGCTGGAAAAAGTGCTTGGTCAAACTTCCTTCCCCCTTTGACAAATACCTCCTTTTCCATCCCACTAGCTGCTTCTCGACTCTCAATCACTGGATTCCATACCGCAAGATCTCTGCTAACTAAGATTCCCAATTACGATAGAATTAAGAAGAATATTTTATGCTATGTACCAAAGCACATAGATCAAATATTGAACATTCTAACATATTACTAAATCAATTCTCTTTGACTTTTGACAACAATCAATACAAAGAGTCTATGGTTCTCCCTTGGCCCTTTGGTGAAGCCCCCAAAAGAAAGGGAAATCCCAAAGTAAAAAATCAAGTACGAAAAACATCATTATATTTTTCTAAATAAAAAAGTAATGTAATGCGGCAGCTAATACAAGCCTATAAGCTATAGACTAATCCCAGAGAAGAACTAGGCAAAAGGCAAAGAAGGATAAACTATAAAGGTTTTGCACATTTAAAACTGCATTATGAGAAACTTCTACTATTTCATGATTTCCCTATCTACAGGAACAATAAACAATTTCAAATAACATTGCCAGCATTTTAGAAATATCCCTTTTCATGGTCTCCACATAAGCAATATGCAAATTCAAATAAAATGGCCTGCTGTTAGGAAATGCAAAGCAAAGCCCATAGAAGAGTAGCCATAGAGAAAGCAAATGAAGTTAGAAACAGTAGCACGTTACATGTCCACAAAAGAATATTATCTCCACAAAGATGACCAATGTGTGAGCAAAAGTGCTTACAGCATTCTTCAGTAACTCTAAATCATGCTAAAAGCACTGAACAATTAGATGGTAATCACAAAAGATAAAACATATGGCAAAATGTTATGGGGCAAAGGTTTGTCCTTAAACAGACAGTGGGAGTTATGGAAATTTCGTTACGGAAGTACAAAAGAGGTAGTGAAAAAATACAAACTACAGTATAGCTGTATTTGTTACAATCTTAAAACTTCTGTAAAATCCGTGTACTGAACTATGTCTTCTACCATATTTCTCCTACACCAAAAAGTTATAGATTTTGAAGACATCTATATTTTACAATAGCTAAATGATTCTTCTGATTCTCAAAACATCTCTTATTTCTTTCCAACCAAATAGTCCAAAAGATGCACAGAGGTATGGCTTTCCAACTTTGCTTCAGATTATTCCTGACTTTCTGATTCTACCAACAAATCAACAGGTCTTTCACCACTCATATTCAGGAACAGATCCCATAACTGTTTTATATAAATCCAATGCAAAAATAGATATTCTGCGGATACAGAGAATTTTCACGGAAAAAGCATCTATTGCACAAAGGAATTCCCCTATCTGCAACATATCTTGAGTTAAACATGCATTTCTAGCTGCAATCCGACAAAAACAAGCTACTTCAGGGGGTGCTTCTGATTTCCATTACATCTTTTATAGTCAAATTAAATCCCAGTGACCTTTTGTTTTAGCAATAGACTATAACAACTACCTACTGAGAATTTGCTATCATTTCCATCTGTCCAAATCCGAGTGCTCAACCTACTACCACCAACACTCGAAGGTTCCAACTATCTATAAATTGACCAATTTTGTGAACTTCCCAATCATTAAATTTTCTCCAGAAACTGAATCTCTATTATTCCATGTATGCCACACTACATATACTCTGCTAATGTACACTTTTATTCCTTGTTAAACTATAAAATTTAGGAAATTTTGTTCATCAGTTTATCATCTCCAGCCAAACATCTGTCCAGAACTTGATTCTGCTCCCATTCCAACCTTCAATGGAAGAATTTCAGAAACTTAGGCCACAATTAACTTATGTGCTCCAATAATCCAGTCTTTGAAGGCATAGACACAGCACAGGGTGTCCAACATACTTCTCTACCTCATATGGTGTCAACAAGCTCCTTCCTTGTTTCCTCTCCATTTAAGGGGCAGATCCAGTAAGCCACATACGGGTTCATGGGAACCGGTAGCTTTTGCTCAAATTTTGTAAATGCATTAAAATATTTACTAAATATCTATAAATATTTGACTATGAACCCGTAAATAACTTGAAATCGTCAAAGGAACTCATAAACTTCAAATTCTGGATCCGCCTCTACTCCATTTTTGTTTTACCTCCACAACCATTTGAATCAAACTCTCATTATGAAGTTTTAGATTTTTAACTCCCAAACACCACCTTTGTTGTCCTTTATAACTTTCTGCCACTTTCCAAAATGGAACTTTTCCTTTCAAAATTTCCATTCCTAAAGAAACTGACTTCTCATGGTCTTTTCAGCACAGCTAGGAAAGGGGAAAAGTGACATCAAATATGTAGGAATTCTATCCAATACACAATTGATTAATGTGAGCCTCCCAACAAAGGATAGATACAGTTTTTTCCAGGGGCTAGCTTATTAGCACATCTATCTAAAACTCCTTGCCAAATCCTTTGATCCATCACTTTAGCGTCCAATGGAAGCCCTAAATAAACAATATGGAATTTCTCAATACATCCCATCAATTCGGCCGATTCATTTGATGTTGCTATCAGCATTAACACTGAAAATGTAGGTATCAAATCCTGCACATTCATGTTACTTATTGATGCATAAAGCAAAAGCTATAGATTCCTTGCATCAGTGTCTTGCTTAAAGTTCTCTGATTTTGGAAATCTGACCAAAGCTACATATATTTAAGGAGATTCATTTATAAAATTAAGACTGAAATAGAAAAAATATATTAGCACTTGGTAGAGAGAACTGTGGGGTTAGCGTGAGATTTAGAGAATTTCTTTTCTAGAGAACCCCTAATGCTCTAAGGATTCAAATTGCTGGCCCAACTAGTTTGAGATTAAGGTATAGTTGATTATTGATTTCTCCTCCAAAGACACACAGAACTGAAAACAAATCTTAGAGCAGGATTTTGGGACACACACCCTGCTAAAGCCAGTTCCTTAACCACTAAAACATACAAATATAGCCAGTTAGAAACTTTACTTACATCTTGATGAAACAACATCAAATTTCTTCGCATGAGACATCAAAAGAATCGCAGGAACCATAGGGAAGTCACCGGGAGATAATCCATACAGAAAAATTAACCTATTCCCACTTTTACGAGTCATGAAAAATTTTACTATAGTTTGAATTACAGCTAAGAGAGCTGGGGGAGATCAGGTAGATCACAGCTAGACAAAGAGAAACAGCGGAGAGTGAACCTGCATTTCTTAAAAGCACTGTGCATACCTTTCATTTTGGTTAAGACGAGTTCCAAAAAAGAAAGCCACAGAAAGCAACCAACAATCACTGTGCACAGCAACCAGTGAAAGCCAATCTCTCCGATTCATCCCATCCCTTGCAAAATTTATCCCTAGTGCTGGCTCTGGGAGCTCAGGTGGGACTTCTTCAGCAGGAAGGTTGACTTCCCAGGTCTCATTTGGATGTCCGTATAGGCACAAATTTTCTTTCTCTACACCCAAGTAATAAAACATTAACACAAGAATCAATCAGAAAAGTCAGGACCATACAAATTTAGGACACAAGTTACTTTTTTCTAAATGTACAGAAACTAAATAAGTCACAGAAGGAAAAGTAAAACTCTTTTGTATACATAACAAAAGTCCAATTTTTGTTTCATTTTTTCTCAAAATTTCCTTTCGAGGACAAAGTTAGTATAACACCTGACGTGTAGCAGGGGCAAAGCATGAATTCGAGTCCTAGTTGGTGAACCAAGACTAGTATTTAATGAAAAAATAAACAGAGAAGCGAACCCATTATTCTCCGAGTTTCGAAGTTGGAAACAGTGAATTTCTCAACTATCAAAATAATATCCAACGTTAGCATTTTAAAAAATTCCAAGGAAACCAATTTCTTGTGATTTTTGTTTCAACAGCAGTTCATCCACAGTCAATTTAACTGTAACCCAAATCCCAAAAATTAAAACAATCTGAAATATTAGAGAGAACAAATGGAAAACCCACGTCCTGATCAAACGATCCGGAATGCATAAACTGAGAAATGCTGCCAATATAGATATTTGAGGAATAAATCAATCAACTACCCCTCATTCCACTTTACTCATGTCCAGTTCATTCCAATACTAAATAAAGCAATCGCAAATTCACTCAGTACTCTTTAAAAAGCTCATTACTTCAAACAACAAACCAAATTAAGCTTGTAAATTCTTTTGCCCGTGCAATTCAACGCCTAACAAGTCAAAAAGCAACCATTTACGGCAACCGCAAGCCATCATCCAATCTAAAAGATACCAACAAGGATAAGTTAACTGAAAATTTACCTGGATCGCATAGATTATAGAATTCATCCACATCTGAAAGAAACCCACATCAATTTTAGAGAAATTCCAAAAATTAAAAGCCCTAGAAAAAAGAAAAAGGAAAACTTTACAAGAAAAGACATGAATTTGCATGTGTGTTTGTAACGAAGTACCATGTGTTAAAGCGCGAACTATTCCAGCACGACGAGCGCTGTAATCTTTGAAGATCTCTTCTACAGTTTTAGGACTTGAAGAAACAGATGACATTTTTTTTTTTTCCAGAAACAAATCAAACTTTATTCTGAGATCTTCAGCAAAGTAAAAGAAGATCAGGAAAAACTGATCTTAATAAAGAGTACAGATTTAATGAGAGAGAAAAAAAAAAGGAATGGAATTGAATTTGGCGAGAGCCGAGTTTTTGGTAAACATTACGTGAAAATGTACATTTTAAAATAAAGAAATAAATAGAGTCATGGGCCCATAGAGCCACGAAAGCCTGATGTCACGCTCCAACCTTGAATGAGGTGGTTCATGTTTTATAGGGACACATAAATATTAGGGAAAAGTACTTAAAATAGATTAAAAATTAAATTAATTATATAAAAATAAATTATTTTATATTAATTATTCATAATATTTAATTAATATAAAATAATTATAAATCATGTTTTATGATGAGTTTAAAGATTTTTCACGCATTAGATATTATGATAATATAAGAATATACTGTGATGACGTCGTAAAGGATTAAGGAGGGCTACGCGCTATTTCTGAAGGATTGCTCATCCTCAGTGATACCATGACAGTATGTGGATATACGATGATGGTATTATGAAGGATTGCAAGATAAGGTATTTTTTATAGTTAATTAGGAAGGTATAAAAGTAAAGGGGTAGGGCCATGTAAATATTTTGCTCCAACGGGGCAATTAATCTGAAAGAACATAAAAAAAAATTGATTGATATATTTCAAATAAGAGACTGCGTATATACATGAAAAGAACTTCTGGTCCAAAGCGTACAAGTACCGACATAACAATTGTATATGAAATGCAGCGCCCTAAATAACGGACCTGAGTACATAACAACAATACTTCCTTGTAAAGCAGTCTAAATAACAAGAAAGAATTAGAAAGTTCATCAAAGAGAGAAAAAAAAACTCGACCTACTAGAGGCACCTGAAATGGTAGACAAAGTAAGAATCATTCAGTTGTTACCGTCTTAAAAATTTTGAATCATTATATTTAAATTTTTTAAATTTCGCATTCTTAGCTTATTTTGAATCTTATGCTTACTTGTTTCTTGGCCAAACACATAGACAGCCACTTAAACTTGTCAAAATATTTCACCTAGCCATCGAAACTCAACTTCAGACCATTTGAACACTTAAATAGATTAAAAATATAATATTTAAACACAAACAGCTGACATGGCATTGTGCGTGTTTCACATAGCTTAAGAGAGCATGAAATACTTGGACAATACTAATTAATTGCTCCAAAAACATGGAATCGCCAGAAAAAAATAAGTGCATAATTTTTCTTTCTCCTTCATGTTTTCTCAGCCACCTCCGCATCTCCGAGCACCTCCACCATCGGAGCCACTCCTCCGCGGTCAAGGAAGGATCGTATCAACTTTTCAATTCCCAAATTCTCTTATGGGACCTAATTCTTCTTGTCAGAACACCTTTTGGACCTCATTAAGACTTTGTTGGTACCCTTCACATAGTAAGAATCAAGGTCATTTTTTCATGATTTAGTCTCTGTCATCAATTCCTTTCTTGAAGCTCACTCTATCACTAGTCAAGAGTCGAGACTCAAGACCCAGAAATTTATACGGGTTACAAAGGAAAAGCTTAAACTTTTTTTCTTTTCTTTTGATCTTTCAGGAAAACAAAGTGATCCAGTTGAGGAAATTTTACGGAGGTGAAGATCGTACGCAGAGAAATGAAAAAGGTGCTTGTATTTAATTGTGGAGAAGCAAAAGAAACCCTAGTTGGTCAATTTTTATTGACTGAGAATGGTGGCGGAGAGTGAGATGGTGAGAGTGCACAAATGAGTATGGTAGTTTCGGGTAAAGAAGATGAATAATTTTGGGAATCGATTTTTTTTAAAAATTTTTTGGATCCCAAAAATTATTTATTTATTTATTTGGAGTCAAAAAGTCACATGGCATTATTTAATTGATATTTCTTTGTCACCTCATTGCGTGTGAATCACACGCATTTCAGTTTGCTGATTGATTGAGCAATTGTGTCTAAATGGTATACTTTCAATCAACTTGAGGTATTCAATTGATCTGAAGTTGAGTCCCGACGGCTAGATGAAAAATTCTGACAAGTTTAGGTGGCTGTATATGTGTTTGTCCTTATTTCTTTTAGTTTCTGAGAATAGCATTTAGTATTATCATGGTCACAATGACCATACTCAATATGGAAAAGGTCATATTTGCTCCTATATTCTCTATATTTACCCCTTATCGTATTTTTTTTTTTGATATATTTGTTCTTACCATTCAACTTCCAACACATATTTGTCATTGAACTGTTAACCCAAGTCTCTACCCTTATTATTTACGTGAATATGTTTTATGTTAATTAAAATTATCTCTCAATATGTTAATTATATTTTTTAGAATAATAGAGTTTGAGTCAATTTTTGACATTAACTAAAAAATAGAAATACACCATTAAAATAAATAATTGAGACGTGATCTTTAATTTTTGTTCATCCTCAAGCTTAAAAGAGAGTGTAGTCGCTCTATTTGCTATACCAATACTTAGGAAATTAAAAATTATTAAATAGATAAATATAGAAAGGGTATAACACTACTAGTAATTTAGTGAAGATTTAGAAAAGATAAGGTAAATTTAGACGGACAGTTATGTATTCAGCTTTAATTAAAATATGAAAGAATCAAATTTAGATGTAACAGTAGAGATGTTTGTAGGTGTGTTCGAAAAATAATTCAAATTTATAAAAAATTAAATTTGTTTAAAATTTTATATTTATTTAATTTGTATTTAATTAACATTTATACTCAAATTGATATGGAAATATATTTTTTATATTTTGAGTTAAAATAGGATTGATACGATAGAGTATTTGGATACAGTGAAATTATCAGCGCGATTGTTTTATATTTATTGTGCTTCAGCGCCCTGGAGCTGTCCTTGCCACGAAGGGAGAGAAGCGACTACGAGACGAAGAGAGAAGATGAAAATTACTGAAGAACAAATTAGTTTATACATGGCTAAGAAAGCACAGAAGAAGGCGATGAAAGTAGCGAAGAAAGTTGAAAAACCAGAGAGTTTCCGGTTACTCAAACGATTCAAATCTGAACGAAAATTTCGTCTGGCGGAAGAAAATTGAACGAGATATTAGTCGAGGTGTATCGCTCCATACTTTCTCCATGAAGGCGGAGAAGAAAAGGCAGAGAGAAAGAATGGCGGAGATTGAAAAGGTAAAGAAAAGGAGAGAACAGAGAGCAATTGAAAAAGCCCAACGAGAAGAAGAATTACAGTTGCTAGCTAGAGAATGGGCCCGGGCTGAGTTCCAGGATTGGGAGAAGAAGGAAGAAGAGTTCCATTTCGATCAGGGCAAAGTTCGGACGGGAATTCGTCTTCGTCAAGGCCGTGTTAAGCCTATTGATGTTCTCATCAAGCAATTAGAACCTTCTGGAGACTTGGATGTGGAAATACACGAGCCCTGTGTGGTGTTCAAGGGTTTGGCTATAAAAGAAATGGAAGAGCTTCAAGAGGATATTAAACTGCATATTAATTTGGATAGGGAAACGCCGCTGCATATACAGTATTGGGAAGCCGTTTTGGTGGTTTGTAACTGGGAGTTGGCTGAAGCTAGGAAAAGGGAAGCAACGGATAAAGCGCGAGTACGTGGAGATGAATTACCAGTTGAATTGCTTGCAGAAGAGAGGGGTTTGCATTCGAGCATTGAAATAGATGTTAAGTCTTTGTTACAAGGTAAAGGGTATGGTGAATTAGAAGCATTGCAGTCACAATTGAGTCACAAATGCGATCTGGTACTGCTAAAGTTGTAGAGTATTGGGAAATTGTTCTTAAACGGCTTCAGATTTACAAGGCTAGGGCTTGTTTGAGGGAAATTCATGCGAAAATGCTGCGCAAACATCTGCAACATCTTGAGAATCCATTGGAGAGCCGCGATGTAGAGATGGAAAAAACATTGAGGACTCACGAGGAAGACCCGGATCATGAGCAAAATAATGCTCTATCCATGTCTCCGGAACCCTTCTTGAACGAGGAGGCTAAGGAGAAGGAGGAAGAAGAAGATGATGATGAAGAGGCGGTTCTTATTCGCCTGTGTTAATGCACGGGGATGATAAAGAAGAAGCAGTTGATCCTGAAGAGGACAGGGCAATACTCGAGAGGAAACGTATGGCTGTTTTGGAAGAGAGACGTGCTCAAGATAAAATTTTGCCAACAATTCCTGGGGAAGACAGCTTTGAGAAGAAGGCGTTTAAAACTATGGGAGCAATGGAGGAAGGGGATGCAGTAGTCGGTTCAAACAATGAAATTAATCTTGATTCACAGGTGTACTGGTGGCACGACAAGTACAGGTCGAGGAAGCCAAAGTATTTCAACCGTGTTCATACTGGTTATGAATGGAACAAGTATAATCAAACTCATTATGATCATGATAACCCACCTCCAAAGATTGTGCAGGGATACAAATTCAATATCTTCTATCCTGATCTTGTTGACAAAGCAAGAGCTCCAACTTATGTCATAGAGAAGGATGGAGATAGTGCTGATACTTGCATCATAAAATTCCATGCTGGGCCTCCTTACGAGGATATAGCTTTCCGAATTGTTAACAGAGAATGGGAGTACTCTCATAAAAAGGGGTTCAAATGCATATTCGACAGAGGAATTCTGCATTTGTACTTCAACTTCAAACGTTACCGGTACCGTCGTTGATGAGCCTCGAGAAGCGTTTGTTGCAAAGTTCATCGTGTTGTTGTCAATTTCTTTTTGTGTGTTTGTTAGACCAGCTTGTATGTGTTGTTCATTCATGAAAGAAGAATTTTGTCAACTGGACATAAAGTGTGTGATACAAATCGTAGAGCTCTTCTGATTAACTTATGCTAATTGCTGAACTGAAGTCACTGTTGGCTGACAACCTTTAAAGGTTAGCCTTTTCACTCTTCCTTGTATTCATCTGCATACACTATAACTTACATTAAGCAAATATTTTCCATGTCCTCCAATAGTTTGCGCTGAGAGAGATATGAATGTCTTGCTGGACAATGAACCATCAGAATTTGCAATTGCTTATACACCGGTTTTTTATTTTTGTCATTGGAGTGTTTAAAGAGTAGGTATTTATAATGTGGTGATTCATATTGAGTTAGTATATTTGCACAAATTGCATTAAGATGTGCATTAATTCTTATTGAGCACCTTGATGCGGTCTCTGCAAAATAAACAGCTTATGGAGATCCTGCAGCAGGTAATTTTCATTTTTATAATTCCACAGATTGAAATACACTTTGAATATGTCTAGTTGCCTCTTTTGAGATGGGTCATTCCTACTTGATTATTTCATTGAAGGACATTGTTTGTTGTTAAATATGAAAAGCAGCAAGGTCTTATGCCTTCATTTTTCATTATGTGGTTGTGCTTCTGAATATTCATTTGATAACAGCAAATTGATACTGTGTATCTCAGGGGAAAATGAAAAATATGGGTGCAAATTAAGCAACTGTAGCAGTACTGATATGCCATGGGATCTCTGGTTTTGACCTAAATGTTGGTTCATTGCAATTCTAGAGGCGTGAAAGAGAGAGAGAAGGCTGACAAAAGATACAATTCTTTGACTATATGGTTCTAACCAAATGGTAACAATCTACAGTTAATATGATAAACCATTGATATACACGTACGTTAGTCTTCTCTACTAGGAGTCCTATAAGTTGCTTTTCCCTATTTGAAGTATTCTGCAGAGCCATTCTACAAAATGAGATTGCCTATGGATTTGCAAATTAAAAGTTACTTGACTAGAAAGAGAAAGAATGAAATAATGAATAATTAGCAGTATCTAACTTCACTTATTTACTTATCACAGTAAAAGAAACTAGCATATTTAACTTTCCTTCTTAGTCGTATTTCTTCCAATTTCCTCAAGCCAATCAACACCCAAAGAGCAACCAATAAAAGCTTACATCAACCCTTCCTTTTCTCACCCCTCTAAAGAAGATAAGCAAGGGAGTGAAGAGAGGAGAGAAGTTGGTGGATTGGTTTATAGATTACAACAACTAGGGTCCGGAGAGGGTGGTGTATGCGCAGCCATATCCCTACCTTGTGAACATAGAGAGGCTATTTCCGAGATTTGTTTGTAGATTACAATGATAAATTTCAGCAAGGAATGGTGCAATACATGTTCATTTTCTTCCTTCCACCTTTCAATTATAACATGATAGATATGCTTTAATAATACAAACCAAGCCCCTTAAACTTTTTATCATGGGAAGAAAGCTGCAATCCATAGCAACTGGGAACTAGACTGCTTTCAAATAACTTTCTGCTGACATTTGGCCTGATAGGATTGAAGGAACCAATGATGCCCAACCTTCAAAGCATATCATCAGCTGGAGATATGCTGGTCCTAATCAATGCAATAAACAAACACGACGGAACTCCTTGGCAGATTTTGCCCATTTGGTTGTACATATTTGACAGGCTAATGCAGGAAGTCCACCTCAATTTCTCACACTGTTATACAGGAAAGGTAATTGCACTGCAGACTTGCTTTCCTAACAAGAGTTTACATAGGGGCATTTTATTTGTGTACCTCCTCATGGTCATGTGCTCCTCATCTTTTGATTGTGGAGTTGTTTAATTTGGATTTCTCAATTCATCATGTTGTGGTCGTGCCTAACGCTCTCACCACAATGATGGTGATGTTAAGTTTTAAAAAATAATCAGTAGAAAAAGACCAAGTAATTTCATATATGGTCTCATTCAGACTTTTAACTTATTGCACCAAGGTCACTAAACCATTTTTCTTAATGAAAAGTCATTCAATTTTGCCTAATTAACAAAAAGTCACTATGAGGAAACAAAAGAAGACTTGCTTATCATCTAGGGTAGTGGTCGGATGAATATGATTCCTCCCTTCATAATCAAAAGTCTCGAATTTGAGTTTATGAATGAAAATAATCCTATAGTGGGTTTTGTTAAACTCATCAAATTTTAATTTTAAATGCGTCTTTGGATCATGCGTCTTAATTAGCTTCATCTTTACTTTTTGAGATTAACATCACTACATTATATTTCATATTGTAATCACTTAAAATATCTCAATCTTTAATGTCATAATAAGAATAAAAATAAATAACACAACTTTTTCATCTGCCTAACGCGGAATATTGAGTAAATCATTTAGCTCGTTTTGATATTTGATGTCAAGAAAAGAAAAATGACATATCGGTAAAACACAAACTTTAATTTTCATCTGCTTAAATAGGAAATACTACCTCTATTTCATTTTATATATACCGTATTTGATTGATCATGAAATTCTAAAAAAATATATATATTTTTTCAAACTAGTACTCCCCCGTCTCAAATTACTAGTTACATTTTATTTTTGTTTTTTTGTGAGTAAAAATATATAATTTTTTTATCAATATTTTAAAATGTATTTTTATAATTATATTGATATAAAAAGAATTGTATCGTACTTTTCGTGTAGTTTTTAAATATTAAAATAAAATAATGGTATTTTATTGTTACTTTTGTTGCAATATAAGAGAATTTGCCGTCTCAAGGTTTATATGAAGAAGAAAGACCCCAATGTGGATTTCACTAAGAAATGAAACCAATTTCATATTCAGACAAGCTCCTAATGAGAAGCCCAATTGAATTGCACAGAGGGAACTACTAAAGTCACCTCAACTAGTTCTGTTTATGATGTACATTCATTTCATTCCTAATTTTAGTTAGTACATACTCGTGAGTAATAAATAATGATAAGTTTACTGCGTCATCTCTTCATTATAATAAATTCAATGATTTCAAAAATATATTGGGAAATAAGTATAAGGGTAAATTAGAAATTAAGGAGTCGGTTGACATGAGGGATAAGAAATAATAATTTTGGGATAAAATGTAAAATTATTTTATCCTAGATTTGATTAGAGGTATTAGTTAGTTTCGAAATTATTTATCCCATTATTTATACTATAATGAGGAAATAAGCAAACCGGCAAACCACACCCACGTAACCCGATAAGTTGAGTCAAATCGAGGAAGAAAAATTCGATTCGTGGTTTGGTTTGATTTGGTATTGGAAAAAAAGAACTGGTCATAATTGATTTGGTTAGTTTTAACTAAAAAAATTCAAATCGAACCAAAAGCAACCCGACATTATGTGAATATAATTTTTATAAATATTTTTATGTAATTTATATATACTTCTTAATTTTTTTCATCTTTTTTGTCTTTTAACATATTATTTCAAGTTTGGACTTAGAATTTTGAATGAACTCATATTTTTATAACTCATAAATGCATGTTATTAACATAAATAAATTCTAAACTAAAATTTAATCAACATTGATGCTAACAAAAGAAATTAATTCAATACTAGGAATGACAACAATATAGACGTCTATTCTTTAATTTTGCATGAGTTAATTTATACAGTGAAACCACATAACTTATTTTTTTAAAAAAAATTTAATTATGTAATTAATACTTATTAGCCGTGTTTAGTTTGATATGACTTTGTACTTGTAGAGTATGATCATTTTCATTTTGACTTATTAATTAGCTATATTTATTTTATGCGATTTTATTATCTTTTTGGTTGAATATTTTAGTACAATGTCAACACCTTAAATAGTTTTATGTTACTAGAATTAAAATATATGTGGTTTCACATATATGATGAGATAACTCTTTCTATTCTATTCCATTGCTGCACTAAATGATCCGTAAATGATAAACTATGTCTTGATATTTTAAATTGAACAAGTAAAAAATAAATATCTATTTTCAGTATGGTATAACAAATAAAAATGGAGGAAGAGAATATTAAAATGAATGTAGCTTCCCAACTTTTGGATGTCTTATTAGAAATATAATCTTTAATGAAAATTAGGAAGATTCTATCCTATCTTAGATCACCTTCTCAAGGTAGTTATGATAGGGTGCTTAATTTGTAGGTGTGACATGTATAGTTACACTTACACTAACCATAACCAATTCCAAGTATTTTGGGAGCTTCAGAATTGTAAAATACTGAGTAATCTTAGTAAGCATATGTATTTTGAGGAGGTTTGGTTGTCACTTTTTGAATTTTAATTTATAAAGCAGGGGTCAAGCCAAGCCAAATCCTCAACGTCATAATTAAGTGCGTGTAACTTGTGGTGATGACTTAAAGTGAAAAAATAAAATAAAAATTCTATAACTGTCAAAACCACGTACGGAACATGATTTGCATGGCATGCCACTTTTTTTTTTCTTCCCCGTTGGACATCTGTTTTAAGGTCCGATCAAGAATTAGAAATAAAATTATTATTTTTTTTGTTTCTTATGTGATATAGTTTAATTGAGTACGAATTTTAAAAAATATAAAAATATTTTTAAAATTTTATAATTTAAAATAAGTTATAAATATTTATATAATCACTAAAGGTGAAATAAATATTTTAATATTAAATTATTAATAAAATATAAAAAAAAATTTTTTTGGACCGATTATAAAAGGAAATTGTGTGGGACAGTAGGAGCAGTTTATAAGTTCTCAATTATAATTTTTTTATTTATTAAATTTTTGATGGATTATATGTAAAAATTAAATATACCTCATTTGAGTCAAAGTTATTTGAATTATATTAATCGATTAATGCACTAAAAAAATTGTACTTTATGATATAATATTTCTTATGATAATTTTATTTCCTAATGATTAAACTTGAAACCTTTAATTATTAATAAAGGATACTTACCATTTCATTATAATATTTGGTGGTTATGCACCTATTTTTTTTAGTGTTAGAGTGAGTTAGAGTCTCATATAAGATGGGGAATGGATCAGTGATTTAGACAATTCATTAATTCATGAGCTAATTTTTGAAATTTATTTAGGTCCAGATGTCATATCTTTACGTATGAACTTATATGGACTTGAATTATCATTTGTTCTTGATCTAACTTTTGGGATTGAATTAGACCTAGTTAGGTGTCATATTTTTATATGACATTAGAATTGGGTCCATCCCCGTTTGGGTTCCCGATACACATTCCCGTTATATCTGGGCATGAAAAGATGTTAGAGTCCCACATTATTTGAGAAATAAATTGGTAATTTGCATGGATAGAATTTGAATAATCGGCTAATTTTTGGGGCGGAGTTAGATTAGGATATCATATTTTTACACTTGGAAAGGGGCAAAGGTACAGTGGGACCTCCTCAACTCAAAGTCATTGTTGTCTTATATATATTGTTAAAAGTGAGTCGAAAGTAGACAAGTTCTTCGGGGATAAGGTGCAGATTCTGGACTGCAAAAGCAAGCAAGCAAGCAAGAAGGCAGAAGAAGATGGCATTAATTCAACTGAACCAACTACAATCCTCCATTTTAAAGTACAACAAACACCTCCAAATCCCATCCTTCTCCACTAACTCTCATCAACGCTCAACAGTTCTGATGAGAATCAATGCAGTTTCCGTGAATGCGCAGCAGCTAATACAGTCCGGTAAAGTCCGTCCCATATTGCCGAAAGAAGCAGGTGCTGCCGTGGAAGCGGAAGGGTATATTTTGCTGGACATTAGGCCAGAATGGGAGAGAGCGAAGGCGTGTGTTTCGGGTTCAGTACATGTGCCCCTTTTTCTGAAGGACATGGATAATAGCCCTATCACTCTGTTGAAGAAGTGGGTGCATTTTGGCTATATTGGGCTGTGGACTGGCCAGAATTTCACCATGATCAATGATGAATTTGTTAAGCAAGTTGAGCAGAAAATTCCCGATAAGGATAATGCTAAGATCCTCGTCGCTTGTGGTGAAGGACTAAGGTTAGTGATGTAATTAATTATTAATCAAGCTGTTGCAGCATTCACTGACCACTTTTTTTTACCATTAAACTTAGTGACAATGACTATTTTCAACTAAAGCTGCTGGAAAATGGCTATTTATCAATTTCACTAGTTGCTTTCATTCAAATATAGGCCCATGACACTAACTATTAGGTAATTGAAGATTACTATTTGAATAATTTGGATTCAGGCCGGGTAGGCGTTCAAAGGGAGTAAATTGCTTCCTACAGAGAGGTTTTTATTTTTAGGACTTGAACCCGGAACATTCTATTAAGGATGTAAGGATGCCAACAATTTCCTTTCCGTGGTATGATATGGGATTCAAATATGGTGACATACAGATTTATATATTACTCCTATGTCTCTTCTTTTTAAATTTATAGACACAACTATTTTTGCTTACTGGGTTGTGCATAGTTGATTGATTGACATACAAACCCAAGTAAAAGGAAAATCTTTTCTTTCCTTTGGACTTCAAAATTAGGATTGGGAACAAGAGCTCTAGTTTTGTTTACAGTATTATGTTAGTACGATCCATTGCTTCAACAACAGAAAACAACAAGTTTTGCCAATGTGCATTAGCTTCTGATATATATTGGACAATTCTGAACTTTATGGCTGTATATGTAGGTCTTTGATGGCTATTTCAAAGTTACATGAGGGAGAATACAGGAATTTGGCATGGTTAGCTGGTGGATTTAACCGTGCTTCTGATAGCGATTTTCCAGCAGTAGAAGGGCCTGAAAAGTTACAATATGCTACTATAGGAGGTGTGTCATATTACTTCCTTCAATTGCTTATACTACTACAAGCTGTAGGGAAGGAAAGTTGATAGAATTGCCCATGATGGTGTTATTATCTTTAGGAGATATTGTATATTGATTAAGCAGTTGAAGCTTAGGCTATATGAACTGAAGTGTTCCTCATTTTGTTTAATAACACAAGTTTGTTGGTGCTCCCAATCCATTTATACACTTCCTGAAGTCAACTATTAAGTATTAATGCCTGCTCAAGAAATGCAAAAAGTTGTGTAATTTCAAGTGCATAGCTAGAGTGGTTCTTTTTTCGACTCTCCAAAAGGAGTGCATTTAAGGAGGATCCAACATTTAAGGAGGATCCGACACAGCTACAACAATATTTTTTGAGAGTCCGAGTATCATAACTTTTATCCTGTATCCTCGGGAAATGGAGGCGTCTCACAAGCCTCACTCGGTCATAACAAGAATGGTTGTGATTTCAGACAAAGCAGTTAAAACTGTGCCACTTTAAGACCAACTTTAGGATATGGTCTGTCTGATAAATGATTTAAATTCCAGTACATATTTTGAGCGTACAATGAAAGGTGCAGGTTTCTAGTCTATACATGAACCATTATTTTACAAATTCGAAGCGCATAAGTAGTTTAACAGAGGGATATTTCTCTCCCTTTTCATCGTAAATAGGCACAGCTCGAATTCCTGTTCTGAGCTCTGAAACAGGAATGCAAGTTTGCCCACCAAAATCATCCATCTCTGACATATCATATTCATGAACTTCTACACGAAGCAATGCAATCTCTGGAACTGTCAACGGGAACTCAAATTCATCATTCCATGTCGGTATCCAGTTGTCCTCTATCGGCCTGGTTTTCTTAACTCTTGAATCTGCAGGGACTCCAGCAATACCAATCTGCATTATACGGAAACAGAATTTTAAAAAAAGAAACAAATCCATCTTAAACCAAAAATCAAATGAAAATATATTAGGCCAACCTTGACGTAGAAGTCTGGTGGAGAATAAGCATCAAAATGTGTGCGTTTGAAGTCCAAATGCCAACCTTTTCCCATGTATATTTTCACCTGAAAATAAAACAATGCAAAGTTTTATTACATATTTAATAAGTGCGGAGAATTCACGTATCTCAAATAATATGATGTATTCCACCTTCAGTGTAGTTTTCACTGATAAAAGCCTTTTAGGATCATGGACCTCATTGTTTGGACCAGCCTTTAAGAGAAGCTCCGGTTTCTTGACATAACCACAGCCACCATTTGCTCTGAACATCCCTTGCATTAACCACAAAGGCCTTCCATGTCCCTGGTGCAAGAACACAATTGCATTATACATTAAAAGAAGCGTACAAATGCAAAAATACAAACTAGCTGCACTAAAATATGAATGCTCTATGAGAACAAAGGAGAAAAGAAGTTTATAGGAACCTGCATATTGAATGCAACCATCTGAGCTCCATGCATCCATCCTATTAGTGGATTGTAATTGGAAGAGTCCACTCGTATACCTTTTGGATATACTCTCAGCAAATTTCTCTGAGTAAACCTTTATGGAGACATTCAACAGTGCAAGATGTTGAAAGACAAGTAAGTCAGATCTGAGAAAGGAAAACAAAGTATTGTTTTTTGGAACAAACAACAACATGCAGAGTTAGGCTTCAGTCTTTTCTGGTCCGACCAAATTATCTGAAGTAAAACAGAATTAGGCCACCAACTTGAGGTTTGATATTGACTTTGTACACGAAAGCTTAGAATATTATAGGTATTCATGTAGACGCAAACACAACGTTGACAAAAGAACAGAACTATGATAAAGATAGCAATCATCACATTGTGATTTTGTGTTCACCTGATTAAATCTTTCCCATGATTGAGGGCAACATTTGTGAGCTTTTCTTCATTTAAGCTAACACGTTTCACCTTAATAGGATCCACAGTTAGCCAATCACTTGTTGGACCTTTTGATTTTCCAGCTTGGATGGCAATCAAGTGTTTATACTCAGGAGGTGTATTCTGCTGTATATTGGGGTTCTCATGATGAGAATCAGCTTCCTCATCTTGACATTCTCCATTCTCTTTATTCTGCAAAGTGGTCTAATTTAGTCTAAATAGGCTAGTGTCTGAGGGCTCAAATATTCTTTACTTGGGATTTTTATACAAAAACAACTTCTATGATGATCACCTCAAAAGCAGCTAACATTTTTTGTGTAAGATCAGAAATTTCTTCTCCCCATGCTTTCTCCTCTGATGAGTTCTTCTCCTTCTGAGAGCCATTATCTTTCTCACTTGGTTTCTTACTTTCAAGATATTCTTTTGGAGGTTTAGTTGAGATGATAATCCTCCCCTTCAATGATTCTGGAGAAGGGAATTCTGACAAGCATTCTGCCCCACAGGTAAACAGTATATCTCCAAATATTTGAGTGACCATCTAGAGATGAAGTTAATTACAGTTAATCACACAACAAAATTTCGAACCATGAGACATGTTTCTAATGCTCGATAGTAGGAATAAGCTTACCTCAGCTACTTTAGCCTGAAGATCAGGGGTGAGGTGGTCTTCTAAAGTTATAATTACAGGATATTCAGATGCCACAAATGCATGCTCCTTAATTGATTTCAAACATTGGATAAGTTCCACTGGAGGTGTTAGTGTCCTGCATTTTCAAAAGGTTTCGATAAAAGAGAAAAGATGTGTCAATGCTAGTTCTTAGGTACCTCTGAAATAAAAGAAAGCACACTTCTATTAACTTAATTACATCTTCAACAACGTCCCCTCACGTGCAGGCCTGGTTCTTTTTTCAAGGCCAAGCACGGGGCGAATTACATTTTGATTATGGGGGTGGTGAAACTTAAACTCAATGAACACTCTTTAAGCATACAAGAAAATAATGTACACTCCAACTCTTGAGTTTGCAATATGCTATGGGAAAGTGAAGCATTACCCTCCATGAAGGACATCAACATTGTCTTTCGATGAATTTGGCCACATGTCTAATTCAATTACTCGTACACCTCGCTGGAGTGCCTTTATTATAGGCACATCACTGCAATCACTGTTGAGTTGATTTCCAGTGAGATAGGTATTGTGACTGGTGTAAATGAAATAGTGAGACAATGGAGCAGTCATGTCATGGTGAACCTGGAATGCAAAAAACTAGAATTAATGATGGACATAATAAAGAGATAAAAGTTAGAGAAACTACAAAAAACAATCAATTTGCAAGAATAACAGAAAGTTCAGAATCTCTGAAACAGTTAATTTACTACTATTTCTTCTACAAGGCAGGAAACAATAAGTGCATTTAAAATAAAAATTTGACCAAAATATTTAAAGACAAGTACAAAATAAACTTTCATCTCCTTTTATATTATATGATATAAAAAGAGAAATATAATAACTTAAATCAGTCTGTTTCTTGGCTTTGTGCAAAGAGAACAACTAATAATATAAAATGACTTTGAGATTTCTGCAACATAAGAAAAAATCCTATTTTATAAAGTACCTTTTTGTCAGGGGAGAGAGAAACATTAGAATCACTGAAGAGATAACGAAAGAATCCATCAAGATTGAGACCCTTTCTATGGAAAACAATGTTAAGATGCTCATGAACAAGTTTGAGTGCAGATTCAGCTTCTTCTTTAGTGACATTTTCTTCACCCTGCACATCCTTCAAGAATTTGTGTAAATGTTCTGCTGTCATGATGCCATTTTCTGAAAATTTGCCAAACAAATCCTTGATCTCATCAGGTGCCTCAGCTTCTTTCAGCTTGAATTTCCTCTGGAAACAGCAAATTCTGTATGTTTGTCTAGACATTTCTTTCAAAATTTGCCTACAAAGTGAAAGGGAGAGAGAATTGGGAAAGAAATGAAGAGGCCCCCTACCCTTTGTGCTACTAGTGCTTATATGTCCTGTATGGTTGTTAATTGCTAACTTTTTGACTCTTTTAAGTAGAGATTTTTTTTTCATTTTTGTGGAATTCTCAAGAAGAGTCGTGGTGCTTTTTTCAGTCAAGTGAAGCTTAATTAGTGTGTAGCTAATCACAAAGAATTTAAAGCACACCATAAAAGTGGATACTTCTCTCAACATTTGATTGTGATTCATCTTCACCACATTAATTAGTATTAATTTCTAATTTTTTCGTAATTTGATACTTAAAACACTTTATAAAAATATTGATAGATCAAACACAAATTACACTTCTCAAAATAAATCGAAGTTTACAGCTTCGCCATCTATTTACGAACATTATATTTTCTTCCAAATTACAAAGTTTAAAAGATAAAAACTAAAAATTTATATAAATTTTATATAACATTTATATATATATATATATATATCTAATAAATTTTTTAACATAAAATACTATTTGAATAAAAATTATTTAAATTAAACAATCTTATATACTGAACTTCTAACTCCGCCCTAAACGACTGTCACATTATATGTACTAGATATCTATTGAATATACTTGTACGAGTCGATAATAACAAGACAAATGAACCTTAGTTCAAGTGGCAACATATGATACGTTACATGTGAAATGGTCCTAGCTAACACCATGTTTCTATTTGCAATAGTCCAAAAACCTTTTTCCATCATGTTTTCCATTTAGCAACAAGCGACTTCCCTTGATTGGCACTTGACAGGACTAAAAATCTATATATGGAGCAGCCATTCGCAGCAGCCTTTCCTCCGTTCACTTTTATTTATTTATTTTATTTATATTTTATATTTATTTTAAAAAATAATAATTTATATAAATATTTTATTATAATATTTATATTAATTAATATATTATTTTAGATCTTAAAAATTAATATATATTATTAGTTATTATATATATGATTAGATTAGTTGCATCTAATCTCCTTTGTCATTAATAATCATCGATTCTGGCTATAACTCTAATAAATTTGTAGCAAAAGCTCAGTACTTAGAATGAGATCAGAAAGTGCTAGAAAAATATAAGAACGTTTTTTTTCCCCTTTTAGATGTGTAGTAACATTAGCCTTGTTGTTTCTTTGTGATATTAGATGATGGCTTAACGCAAATTATTACTCCGCCAATTTCAATTTATATGATAAAATTTAAATATATTTAGAGTTACAAAAAAGTAATTATCTTTTTCAAAATTTGTAAATATTATATATATCATAGGTGCAAATTATTAAAATTTATTAAACAAGGTATAATATTCGTGTGATAATCAAATATTATTATTGAAGAAATTTTTTTAAAAATATAAGTTAAAAAGAATATATACAGCTAAATCTGTTTATGTGGAGGTACGTACTATCTACATCGTGTGATAAATAGTTAAATAGTAGCAGTGGTGGGGCAAACTAATCCCAGAAAATAAAGGTAAAGTGGACCTAAAATTAAAATGGCTGACGATTTCAGTAGCTTGCCGCCACTTATTCCCTTATTTTTTCTTTGTTGGAGAATTTACAACTCGTTTGTTTTTTCTTCACTAACCCCTCGAAAAAAAAAAAAAAAAAAAAAAGGGCTCTTGCTTGGTAGGGGACACACACATATTTTAATTGCACCTCTTTAATTTATTAGATTTTTTAAGTAAAATAATCGATTAAATTCACAATATATTTTGTACTTAATTTATATAAATTATTTTTAATTTAAACAATTAAGTGTAACGCTATTTATGCTGAAGTGCCATGTGATGAGGGTGTAACTTAACGTATATAGTCAAAGTAGGAGGAATCTGTTTTCTATATATGCAAAGTAGAAACTTTCTTTTTCCTTTTCTTTTTTCTGTTGTAGAATTGGTGTTAAAGATTAGAAATGTTTGAGAGTACTCTTTAAACTTGCTGGTTGAAAGAGATACATATATACTTATTGTATTTGAAATTTTTTCTTTTTTTTTTTATGATTGTGACCATGCATGTATTCATTATCATTTTAGACCACTTCCTTCTTTTATATATCATCTATAATTCTACATAATAATATTAATACGTGTTATCTAGAGTTTTTATTCAATATGATCATTTATAATCTTATTCAATTTTATTATATCTATATACGTCTATCTTAACATTCACACAAGAACTAAATTTTTAAGTGAAATAATTAACCAAAATGAAATGACATATGAACTAGTAACTTTTAGTGTTATCTTAATTATTAGGAGGGTTAACGACAAAACACACAACACATATATAAGTGGTAAAAGTAGTCTATGAAATTGTAATTCGTTCAAATTTAATTTAATCCGCTAATTTTATCACCTGTATATTATAAGTAAGCAGTGACTTCGGAATTAATTGATGTGTTTATTGTCTCCAAAATATTAAAAATTAAACAAGTTTTGAGTCCTCAAAAAGTTGACAAAATGGTGTCCATGATTAAAATTTGGTAATTCTGTTTCCACATTAACTCTTGTTGGCTGTAGAAAGTGGGGAGCTGGTTAGATTAATTAATTTGTTTAATTATTCATTTCTCAGAGTATAATTACTGTTGGGCTTGTGGAGGCCTGATTAATTAGGCCCGTTAGAAACCCTAATAACCCTAATTTATTTCTATAAATAGATAGCTTGTACTTGTAATCTAGACACCACAAGAGAGAGAGTAATAAAATTCCTCCTAGTTGCAGTTGTGGACTAGGTCGTGAGACCGAACCATGTAAATTCTTGTGTGTCGTTTGTGTTCCGTTTTTCTCTATTTTCTCGCAGTTAATTTGTGTGTGTGTGTTTATTGTTGTTATTCCGTTGTCCCAACAATTGGTATCAGAGCGAGGTTATACACACGAAAAAAATTAGCGAGAGTCACCAAAAAAATTTTTTTTTCGGAGAAAGAAAAAAAAGGGGCAGCAGATCTGCTACCGGAAGAAGAACAGTCGCCGTCGCTGCCGCCGTCGCGAGCAGGAGATCGAGTCGCCGGAGAAAAAATTTTTTCACCGGCAGGTACTGTTTCGCCGGAAATTTTTTTTTCAGGCAGAAAAGTTTTTCAATTGGTCTCTTATTGGTGGTGGTCCGAGTTAACTTTGTTGGTGCGTATTGGCTTTGTCAATTTTTCTTTTGAAATTATCAAGACCTGAGATCAGTTGTACCGGGTACCTCATCTAGTCGTTTGAGATGACAGAAGATGGGAAATATCGAATTGAAACGTTTGATGGTGCAGATTTCAGTTGGTGGAAAATGCAAATTGAGGATTTGCTGGTTCAGAAGGAGTTAGACATGGTATTGGGTGACAAGCCAGAAAAGATGTCTGATGCAGAGTGGGCAGGTTTGGATCGGAAAGCCATGGCGGTTATCCGACTCTCGTTGACCAAGAATGTTGCGTTTAACATTCTGAAGGAGAAGACAGCGAAAGGTGTCATGGAAGCGCTGTCTAACATGTACGAGAAGCCATCTGCAGCAAACAAGGTCTTTCTGATTAGAGAATTGGTGAACACAAAAATGAAGGAAGGCAGTTTAGTTACCGAGCACATAAATACAATGAATTCAATCTTAGCCAGACTTACGTCAGTGGGCATTAAGTTCGATGATGAAGTTCAAGCCTTACTACTGCTATCGTCATTACCTGACAGTTGGTTCGAAACGGTTACAGCAGTTACCAGTTCAGCGGGACCCGATGGATTCACTTTTGAGAAGATTCGTGATCTCATTCTAGGCGAGGATGTCAGAAGAAGGAGTTCTGGGGAATCATCGAGTGAATTACTAAATGTCAGCAGAGGAAGGAGAAATAGCAGAGGTAGTGGGAGCAGGAACAGAAGAAGGAGTCAGTCGAAGACTCAGGATCGCTCAGATGTAACGTGTTGGACGTGCAAGGAGGTGGGGCATTTCAGGAATCAATGCCCGAATAATAAACAAGTTAACATTGCAGGAGACTATGCTCATAATGATCTCTTGATATGTAGCGTGGAGAGCAGTGTGGATTCCTGGGTCATGGATTCTGGTGCTTCATTTCATGCTACCCACAGCAGTGAAGCATTGCAGAATCTGAAAGAAGGGGATTTTGGAAAGGTAAGACTAGCAAACAATAAAGTTCTTGATGTAACGGGCATGGGTGACATGATTCTGAAAACTTCAGTCGGTTCGTGGACTTTAAAGGATGTCCGAGTGATTCCAAGCTTGAAGAAACGGTTGATTTCTGTTGGGCAATTGGATGATGAGGGACACGATGTTAAGTTCGGAAACGGGCAGTGGAAGGTGATGAAGGGGAACTTGGTCATAGCTCGAGGAAAGAAACAGAGTTCGCTGTATATGGTCTATTTACCATCTGAGGGAGTGACTGTCCCAGATCAGAAGAGAAACAAAATCCGGTTCACAGAGTCTCGTGGGCATAAGAAGGTTCGTTTTGCAGGAGATAAACCCAGAGCCACAGGTCAGATTCAGGTTGAACGTGCTTGGAATGGTTCAGGTAAACCAGTCAGGGGTTCTCGTGGCAGTGGGAGCATCGGCAGTCAGCCAGTTAAAACTTCAGCCAGAGTTACCAGACAGTGGGTTAAGAGAACCAGTGTTCCAGCTGTCAAAGTCTCTCCGGATGATTACCTGCTAACTATGGAGAGTGTTGTTTGTTCTCAGAGTATCCCAGGATTCGGCAGTTCGTGCAAGTGGGAGTCGGTAGGGACAGAGGACGAGTCAGGGGCAGTTTTAGCCGTGACTGATGTTGGAGCTTGGGGAAGCTTCAATGGGCCTTCAGGTTAACTGATGAAAAGGCCGCTGCAACCAGGAAGATGAGGAGGAGATTACTAGACATACAAGTGCTCACAGTGGATGGCAGTTGAAGATTATCATGCCTCCAAGTGGGAAATTGTTGGGCTTGTGGAGGCCTGATTAATTAGGCCCGTTAGAAACCCTAATAACCCTAATCTATTTCTATAAATAGATAGCTTGTACTTGTAATCTAGACACCACAAGAGAGAGAGTAATAAAATTCCTCCTAGTTGCAGTTGTGGACTAGGTCGTGAGACCGAACCACGTAAATTCTTGTGTGTCGTTTGTGTTCCGTTTTTCTCTATTTTCTCGCAGATAATTTGTGTGTGTGTGTGTTTATTGTTGTTATTCCGTTGTCCCAACAATTACTCTGCATTCTTTGTGAATCAGCATGCCTCCTTGTAATTAGTATTGCATATATTTTCTTTCTTTCATTTTAACGGCTAGAATAAGAACATATTCATTAAGAAAAAAAATATAAATGATAATTTGACTAATATAATCCTATTAATTTTTTGGAAACATACAATAATAACTCTTTTTTAAAATGACTTTAAGTACTAAGAGTAGAATTGAAAAAATATAATTAATTATCTCTTGAATTTTGAAACTAGCAAGTATTTTGAAACAACTATTTTTAACATATCTAACAAGTAAAATGGAACGGAGAAAGTAGTATTTATGATTATTAAAAGGAAGAAGATGATATTGTAAGGCACCTATATATGTATCTTGATTTCCACTATGGTAAGTGGTGCACGCTAGGTTGGGACAAACTTGGTTCATGTTTCACTCAATTGTTAATTAATTAGTCTGATGAGATTAGTTAAGCATGTCTAATTAGCTGGTTGATTTAACTGAACTTATTATTTTGACACACATTTAGTATCGTAAATAGGTGACAAATTACATTAAAATCATAATTACTCTCTTCTCTCTATTGCATTCCCTTTTCAAATGAAGATTTTGCCATTCATAGATAAAGGTATGAAAATTAAGAATAGTATGTTGGTGATACTTTGAATTGGCTAAAGATTGAAATAATGTTCATATGTTGGCTTAAAGCAAATGATACTATTCCGTCTTATCATTTTTATTTATCTAGTATTGATTTGATACTTTCCTTAAAAAAGTAATATATAAAATGATAATTTTACTATATCATTCTCTAAATATAATAAATTTAATAACTATAAAAATAAATTAAAAATTAAATAATAAATTATATTTTAATTTTTTAAATTAAATAAATAAAAATAAATACCTATTTTAAAATATGTTTGAACAAATAAAAGAAGACAGAGAAGGAAGTATGGAGTAAAATTAATTGAGATATATGTGTGAAAAGAAAATGACTTTCCGGTAATTGTAAATGAAGAAAAAAAAGAGTCGATATTCTTCTTTCCAGTGATTAGTTGATGATTTTATTTTCTGAAAAAATATTTAAGGATAACCAAATTCACCCTCCGTTTTATTTTAATTGCTAGATATAATAAAAATAGTTATCTCAAAATATTTGTTAGTTTCAAAATTCAAGAGATAATTGATCATATTTTTTCATTTCTGCCCTTAGTACTTAAAGTCATTCTAAAATATATAAAAAATTATTATTATATGTTTTTAAGAAATTAATATAATTATATTAATCAAATTATCATTCATATTAATTTTTTTAAATAAAAATATAAATTTTATTCTAATAATTAAAATGAAACGAAAGTTGTATGTACTGAAAATGCTTCCATCAAGCTCACACAGCCTACGATAAGGATTAAAGGGGACAGCTGTTGCCTTCAAGGTTTCAGTTAGGACTTCACTTTCCAAAATGAAAGTTTTTTCCACTCATATCTAAACTCCATGCGTAGTTTGTAAGATATTATTATTATTTTAGTTATGAGTTTAAGTTGTATGATATATTATTAGTAAAAAAAATGTTTACATTATTATACATTTTTTATCTATTGTGGCAGATAATCTTAATTATTTTCTAGAGTGCATACAGTGATGTACATTAAGATATACAAACATACAGTTATATTTTATATATCGTGTATATACATCATTATATGTAAAGTGATATATATGACAAATATCTACCGACACAAAAATCATTTCCATTTCAATAAAGAAAGAAAAAAGAGTTTTATCAAAGTTAAATTAATCTAAATGTGCATTTCACCAAAGCTATTTAACATGAACAAGATCACTGGGCATGGCAGAAAGAGGAGAGACAGAAAATAATTTCAGAATATACTTTTATAACATGTATTAAGCGTTCTTTTGGTTATATAATATGAATTTATTAGTCCTTAATTATAGTATTAAAGTCAGACTTATTTTAATATGGATGTTGAGTCACATATTATATTATACACATGCATCACTGAGTAGGCCTCTAGCACTGAGTGTGTGGGAATGTTTGAGTCTGTCTGTCCCACATCAATTGCGGATAAGAATTTAGGCTGTTTATGCAATTTTAGATAATTTATTAAATTCAAAAATCTATTTTTTCAAAAAAAAAATAAAAAATCAATTATATATATATGTAATTATGTATAATTCGAATTATCTGTCCCACTATTGATTGTTCTCTCAGCCTATATGAGAAATAGTTATTCCTTTTTGATTAATATCATATTCTCGGCTTATTTTATTTTATCGTATTTTAAAAATATTTTTAAGAAAATTAATTAAATAATATATTTGATTAAATTATGTTTATTTATTTTTTATCTCAATTTAATACTATTTATTTATCACATTAATTTTCTCTCATATTTATTAAGTAAGAATAAAAATAAAAATAAATAATTAACTATATTATAATTTTTTAAATGACAATTATTTTAAATGAACCAGAGAGTATAATTGTACTATCTTCTCTTTTTAAATAATAGTTATTAATGGTGCTAGGACCGTAGGGGACACATACTTGATAGTAATTGACTATCAACAAGTGACAAATGACCAACACCAAATTTCCATCGACAATTCCTTTTACTGTATTGAAAGTTCTTTTTTTCTTTTAATTCGATATTTATATTAAAATCTGATTAATTTGAGTATACAGTAAATAGAATTTATTTTAAAATGGCTCTTTATTAAAATAAAAATTCATATCATGTTTCTTGCGTTTGAATTTGTTTAGGCTCCTTATATTTTCAATAAATTAGAAGGAAACAAAATAAATTAGATTTGATAATGCAAATCCTACCGACAATGAATCATGTGGATGAAACTTGTTATGACATAAATGCTGAATTTATGTCTTCACCAAATGGGTACTATGTAGAAATAGGATAATCTAACTCAATTAAAGTTTCTCCTAAGATTGACTACTAAACTTGGTATATTAATATTATAGTTCATTTGATTAAGTTTTTAAAAAAGTTAAAAGTGATTTTTTAAAAAAAATTATTTATTTTAGAGAATAGAGGTGTTTGAAAAACTTTAGAAGAAAAAAACGTGTTTCTGAGCAAGCAAAAGTTGAAAAAAAAAATGTAATTTTTCTTCAAAAGTATTTTTAGAATTCTGCTGAAGCGCAATATGTTAGCTTTGATATTGATAATTTTTTTTTAATTAATTAATCAAATACAAACTGCTATTTAAAAAAAGAAATTAAAAATAATTTTTAAAAGTTTGTCAGCCATTACATTTACTACACTATTATACATTTGAAATTTTGAAGGGTTAATGACTAGATTAAACAAGAACTTGAAACTGGACTAACATTAAGTTTGGATTTATAGCGATTTAGGTTTTGGAATGATTAGTGTTTAAAATTCGTTTGTATAACATGTTGAAAAAGAGAAAACAATATGAACACTCCTGACTTGGGATGACAAATGGACTATATTGGTATAATTTGAGTGGATCAACAAGGTATATAAATAGATCAATGTTTAATTCTGTTCAAATTTTACTTAGGCTTAGATGGACTAGATAATGAGTTATAAATCAACTTGTTTAATTTCCCTCAACTTTTATTATTTTCTTTCAGAAATGTCAATAAATTTTCTTAATTAAATATTCATAAATAAGTCTTCATAAATATTACATATTATAAGGGTTGAGCCAAGGTCAGGAACTAAGATCGGGAGTTAGGGCTCAAGTCTTGAATTAGGATAGGACTAGCTGATGTTTATTCTATGTTGAGGTGGGGAAGGAGATCGATTTCTGAGTCTAGATCATGATTGCGTCCCAAGTAGGCAACAGGTCAAGGGTCGGTCTTCGAGTTGAGATCAAGGTAGGTCCCGGACGAGGTCAAGGTCCCGTTTGTAAGTCAGGCTAGGCTGAAAGTCGGGTCTCAACACTGCGTACAAACAAACATACAAGTAATATAGATTTTGACTCCAAGTATCGTATCCACATAAAGACTTGTCAATTAATTTTTTACTAAATTAAACTAATGTTGATTATTCATTCGAGCGATAAAACCTAAAGATATATTTATGTTTACTGAAACTAAAAATAAAAAGAAACTAATTAATGAACAACTAACCAGACAAAGAGTAGATTTTTATGTAATCAATGAGATGAATCAATTTATACTTATCGATTCTCTAGCAATCATGTTGCGTACTATTCACCTTTATCATCTTGCAATAATTATAATTGCATAATTTAATTCATAATTCTTCTACATTAATACCTTTGATTCAATATCCAATTTTGTATGTTTCGTGTTAATTGGATTGGTAAAAGAATATAAAAAGGGAACAAAGAATGACACACAAATGACTATAACATTAGTTGACAAAGAGATAAATAATTTTTCTTTTGTATTATATTCTATATTTATATTTTATATTTTTACATATGTGTTTGAGTTCTTATCTATTCTTATTATATTTTATATTTATATATATATATTTCTTAACTATTAAACTTTAATTTTTTAATTGGACATAAAAGTTCATGCTATACTTTACAAATATTATATTAAAAAGTGAAAAAAGTATTTACAATAAGATAAATTTATTACATCATAAACAAGCTTACTTTCATTTAATTTTTTTAACTAAATTAATAGAACTATAAATATTAAATAGTTATAATTATATAATAAAAAAATAACTCTTAAATCTAACATGAGATCTTGTCCACGGGCTTTTCCTATTTTATTTTGGTGATACTTCTTTTTTAATTTAAAATTTTATTATGTTATATATTTTAAATAAAGATGGATTTAATACACATTATTTAGTTGATTTTAAAGTTTAAATATTAAGAGAGTATTAAAATAATAATTAAACTTATTTGATTTAAATTTCTAATTATTAGAAATCTTATTCATCAACTTTGTCCAACTTTATCTCATAGTTTTCTTTATCAACTTTATCGTAACTTTGATTCAATCTCTAATTTTATATATTTTTTATACATATAATTTACCAATAAATACAATACACACATGCAATGCACTACGCTGAAACTAGTTAGTAATAAAAGGGGTAACAAATAATTTTTTGAAAACTGTCCAAATGAATTATCTCAAACACTAGGCCTAAGATAATTAAAATCTGTCACTGTTGCTAAAGTGGACTGCTAGCCTAATTTCTTTTTAAAAAAATAATAATTTGTTTGCAGATTTTTAGGCCCACTGTTTGGCCCAATCCAGATTACTTTTCTCCAAAAGTCCAAGTATTAGGTGTGTATATATATATATATACATATTACATGCTATTATTTATTTTTATACATACACATAATTATCTCTCTCTATATATACTACATATATTATTTTTATACACATACATATACATATTTATAAGCTATTTAAAACTTACATATAACTACACATATGTCTTGTTCCATATATATTATTTTATACACTCTATATATATCACATACACACTATTTTACAACTAATTTATACATATTATCACTCACACTATTTATATTTATATATATTATAAGTATATTTTTGTGTATATATATATGTATATTATACAAGCAAAAAATAGATATTTTAATGTCCTTGAATTTTGGAGCTTCTTCACTTGAATCAAAGACAGGTGATGCCTTTTCATGGCTAGCAATGCTAAGCTCCATGTCATGGGCCTCGTGGCTAATTCTTCAAAAGTTCGAGGCTTAATTCCTTGGAGGATATACACGAGGCCCCAATGCATTCCTCGAATTCAAATCTCAATTGCAGAAGTTTCTGAAAGTTGATCCTTGTAGTCTAAGCTCAATATTCGCCAATGATTGATGTAGTCCACTACGGGCTCATCGTTACTTTGTTTGGTGTTTGTTAACTTCATCATGTTGACCGTACGACGGGTGCTGTAAAAGAGATTAGGGAACTGATTTTCAAGTTGATCCCATGAATCAATTAACTCAAGCATTAAGTTCGTGCACGTACCAATCAAAGGTGTTACCTTTCAACGAGAGAACAAACTACTTGACTAAGAGATCACCGTGTGTACCAACATTGCTACAAGTTTTGACGAAATGGGCAATGTGTTGCCTTAGATTTTCTTTCTCATCAAATTATTGCAACTTTGATGGCTGATATCCAATTGGCATCGGTAAGCGCTCAATTCGCTTGGCATATGATTTTGAGTAACCTTAGAAACTCTGTGGTGGACCGTTATATTGAACTTTGATGGTGTTTGCAACATATTGTGTAGTTGTTGAACTATTAGAGTGGCCACTGAAACGAATTTCTTTGAGCATTGAGCGTTAACTCGCTTGGTCGGAGATTCAACATAAACTTTTTCTTGCGGTGTTAGGTTGTGACTTGATCCTCTAAGGCTGTAGAGCTCTAACTTGCTCATAAGAATGGCGATTTAAAGATCTTTATCTTCAATATATTTCTTCAAAGCGTCAACAGTTTGTGTCATCACAACGAGTTGTTCATCGACATTGAGTGCATCAGTTATCAAGGCGTTGACCTTTGTTATGATAGATGAATCCGTTGAATCTTCAAAGTCGTCAAAGATGGAGCCAATTTGAGATACTTCATCTGATGGAAAAATAAATAAATTTTGCCCTCAGAGGTTGTAGCCGGGGTATGGAATTTGCTTTTATCCACCATCTCCAAGGAGATGAACTACTCTAATTTATTCATGTCACTAGCCTTGAACATGTTGCGGGTCATTGGATCTGTGCGATTACATTTGGCAGATGCAGCAGCATAAATATTGTTGCATGAAACGTTATTGTGCTTTCCAAAAGCCGTCACATTAATTGATTTTGAAGTTTGCTAGATATAATTCGTAGGAGGAAGAGATGAAGAGCAGAACTAGTCCCACTGGGCGTGCCAAACTTATTCGTAACAAATTTTTGAAATGCTAAAAATTAACTGCAATCAAAATAAATAAAAGAACAAGTAATTTTTTATTAATGAATCTTGTGAGTGTAATTCTGTTGTTCTCCTAATTCTTCTCTCTTAATATTTCTCCGTGATTCAAGGGTTGTCAGTAGCATTTTTCTCGAATATAGGATGGGTCAAACATCCTTGAGATGTGTTTGAACTCCAAAAACAGGCAGCACTTTATCACTTCGAGCTGATTTCCATATTGATCACTCATTCGAAGAACTATGTAGTCGATGCCGATACTTGCTCCAATGCTTGATGAATACGTGTTCAAATTCTTGATGATGCTTGCAGCTGAATCCCCTTCGAAAATTATGTAACCCTCCTATTTATAGTTATAGAGGGTAGGCAGTCCAAGTGTAAATGAACTCTTTTGTGTGATTCTGATTGGTTCATGTAAGTCATCAAGCTTATCACAAATGTCACGTAATAAGCTTGCTTTTGATTGGTTCTAGGATATGACTTAGACTGTCACATCATTTGAACACGTGATATCATCTTGTTGGTCTTGAATTTGACTGAGATGCAATATCACTTGACACGTGGCACGATTTTAAAGCTCAAGATGAAATGAATCTCCTACTTGAATTTAATAGAATGGACTTATTTAATCGTACAGTCCAAATTAATTGTTCAATCCAAATGAACATATCATTTTAATTCAAATTTTATACGAATTTAACCCAATAAAATTCATGTGTCTACACACGCCCCTATACGTTCTCATCATATAGTTCTCTCCTTGTATGCATGATTTGTTTGGTCATTTGATTGCGCATGTAATCATTTGAATGTTGGAGAATTTTTTTGAGTTTCGCCTTTGATGTATTATCATATACTAATTGTATATTAAAATCTCTCTTGAAATCACTTGTATATCTATATACTACAATATGCTTTACTTTGCATCTCAATATCCCATTGTCCTATCGTTCATCAACTTCCTTAGCTTCTCGATAGAGCGTTGTTCATTAATTTTTATGATTACTAATAAAGCTTTTATCATCACCCTCGAAATGCGAATTTCAACGCGAAATGCTTGTGTATCAAGTTCTGTTTTTTCACGAATTAATCCATGGAGGAAGGAATATTTTTAAAGAAGCACCTTTTGTTTGCATTGGTGGAAGAAATTAGCTGTCATGAAATAAGAAGAAAAAGGGAGATAATAAAAAGAATCCGAAGCCGGCCCCATAGAGAAAAATTGTCGCTGTCGTTTTCCCTTTGCCATTAAGCAAATTAAAATGTTTACTATTTCGATGCAAAAAACATGTTACTTAAATCATTCATTGGTTCAATTCAATCTTTGTTACTTCTATACCGGGATTTCACGATGGTTAGTAAAAGCTTCTGTTTTTGCTTCCCAAATCGCAAGAGCAGCAAAACTAAAGAGGAAGGATCTTCGCATTCGAAATCAAGTCAGAAAAACAGAGCTACCAATGCCGATGGTAGCAGCCACGGCGGAGCCACCACCAATCCAGGTGCCAACGATGCCGGAGCAGCTGCAGCTGCGGTCGTCGCCACCTCACATATAGCTGATATGGGTGGCGGTGCCGATGGTAGTTCTCACGGTGGTGGTGGTGACGGCGGCGCAGGTGGTGGCGGAGGAGGAGGAGAATGAGATCTGAAAGCGCTGAGGCTTAATGAATTAAAAGTAATAAGTTTATACAGCTTTTTGAGATTCAATTTTTGTGGTTTTGATTAATGTGTGATCGTTGTGTGTGTGTGGCAGTCACCGCTCAGTTATGGTGGCATCAGTTGTTTTAGGCCGTGGGCGTTGATTATGTGTGCTGGATTTCGGAAGTCAAAAAGAAAATTTATGATTACTAAGCGTTTGCCTATAAGATTTGAATTCCAATTTTAAGTTTTGATTTAAAATAAGTGTTTGTGAAGTCTATAAAATTTTAAATTGTGATTTTAATAATTTAAAAATGTAAAGTTGACTTATAAGTTTATATACGGGTGTACAAAGAAAATCGATAAATTGCTGATGATCTGAGGAAAAAACTGAGCTAGTGGTTTGGTTCGATTTGATTTTGTGTTGGAAAAAAACTCCGATCATAATCGATTTGGTTTGGCCTGAACTTAATAGAGTCAAATCAAATCAAACCCAAAATTATATGTATATAATTTGTATACATATTTTATATAATTTATAAATACTTCTTAAACTTTTTCATAGTTTTTGTTTCTTAACATATTATTTCAATCTTGGACTTAGAATTTTAAATGATCCAATAAGTTTCATAGCTTATCGATGTATGTTATTAACTCAAATAAATCTCAAAATCAAATCAATATTAATGCTAACAAAAGAAATGATTTCAACACTAGGAATGACAATATGATTAGAAACTTATTCTTTAATTTTACACTGGTTAATTTACATAGTGAAAATACATAATTATTTTTAAAAAAAAAATTAGTTATGTAATTAATACTTATTAGTCATACTAGTTTGACATGATTTAGTACTCTTCCAATATGGTCATTTTTATTAGGAAAAAAACTCAAATATGTCATCGAACATTCAGAAACGACTCAGTTATATCATTTATTAATAGTTGGGCTTATTTATGCCCATCATCGTGATACATTTTGTTTATTCGTGCCACTAGTTATTAATGGAGTCCTACTACTATCAAATTTTTCCACGTGGCATTATCTTTTTACACCTTCATTACTTATCAATCTCACCCCCTTTACAAGTGGCATATGTGAGTCGTTTCATTAAGTTTAGTGACATATTTGAGTATTTTTCTAGTTTCTTATCACGTTTCAATCACTATTAACACCCAAATTTCACCCTAAAAGACCTACATATTTTTAACTACTTTCACATCTGGTTATATTAGGTCATTTTTCCCAAGCTACCATCATGCCCCAACTACTTTAATACCTTAAATTCCACCATGAAAATAAATATATACTCTTAATTCACACGCTCATATGCTCGATAATATAGCTATCAATGGATGACATAACTGAGCATATTTTTGAAAGTTCGATGGCATATTTGAGTTTTTTCCGATTTTATTATAACTTATTAATTAGCAATATTTATTTTATGTAATTTTTTTTGTTGAATATTTTATTACAGTGTTAATATTTGCCTCATATTTTATATTATTTTCTTAATTAAGAAACATCTTAATAGTTGTGTGTTACTAGGATTAAATAAGTTATATATTTTGTATGAAGACTTGAAAAAAATTTAAAAAACCCCGAGAAAATTTAAAAATTTGAAAAAAAAAATTAAGGTTGAAAAATCTGACTTTTATTGGTTCGATTTGGTTTATAGATTTAAATTCAGTACAATTGATTTGATTTAGCATTTAAAATTTTTAAACCAACCCGCATTATGTATACCTCTGTTTATATTTTATAAAAGGAATCTATTTTTTTAAATTTAATTTAAAAAAACTCATGCTCGACATAAATAGATTGCATGTACCATGTGAAAGAATATATTATTTTAAAGAATAACTAATAATTACTGCTATTGTTGATTTATAAAATCAGTGAATCTTTATAAAGTTGTGTTTATTTGAAAGCTTGTAATAGCATGCAATCACAAATGTTTATTACCAAAAAAATGGAGATGCGCTTTATTAATGTGTTATCGTAGCATATTTCAATACCTTATTTATGAACAATGGTTTACTCATTTAGTAAAATTATACAAGAACTAAAGAAATTTTAATAGTTTTCATAACTTATGGAGTTTTATATTTATAAAAAATATATATATAATTTTAAAAATTTATTGTATATATCCAAATAAAAATTTAACTTCAAATCAGTATAATTTCAAATTTGAAATTATATCCAAACGGCTCCTAATATTGTTGATCTTCTGAGTTACTATTACACTAGACTCGATAGGAATGTTGTCCGATGTCATTGTTTTAAACCAATTACTTACGACCTTAACTTCTTAATTTTGTATTTAGAATTAATATTTTTTTCTAACATATAATAAGAAAGTGTAGATAAGGACAATTTAAGTGAATTTTAAAAAATAGCAATTGATTTATTTAGTAATCAATTATCAGTAACTCTATTACATAAGATATGTCAAATATTTATCAATTATGTTCTAATAATTTTAGAGTCCATTCAGATTGAGTTATAAAGCATTTTCAACGGCGGCTTAATAAGTTTAGTGGTCTAAAATCAAAATTTATATATATATATAAAACCCCACTCCCTCCTAACTATTTTTTAACGTTCTTTCCTTTTAAATTGATAATATATAGTTAATACATTTAATAGTTTTTTAGATATTATTATTAAGAAATGTATATATAAAATGTAAAATATATACCTACAAAGTAGAAATATGAATATGAAATTTTAAATAGAAACTAAAAATAGAAAGTCAAAATAATAGAATTTAATTGTAAAATTTGATTAGTGTATATCAAAATAAAATTTCACTCTTTGATTTACTTGCATCATTATCTGCAATAATAAAAAATATGTAATTTACAAAGTTCCACGCATTATATAGATCTTGCATTTGACATAATAATGTTTTACTTGGATGAAGGGAAAAACGTAAAAATGAAATTTTCTTATAAAAAGAAAAAACGAGAAGGCATAATTTACATCATTTAATTCAGATGTCAAATATAAATGGTCCCAAAAGATTTATATTTAAAGGTAATGTAATGATCAAAATGAGTTATTCCTATTACTTAGTAGTTCTCTTTTCCAACGGTAATACCATTCGTAATTTCAAAAATCTTTTTCCTTATGATACTAGCCTCATCCCAAAATACTTATTATTATTCGTTTTACAGAGTCAAATTATATACATTTCGTATAGCTTATGAAAATTTAACTTTTAATTTTAATAACCTGATTCAACAAAGCTCTGAACATTAATTAATTAATTGACTCCCAAAAAGTAAAGTATATTAATTATTTAGGGATGAAGGGAATACATATTTAATAATTTTTACACTATATTTTTCAATTAATTTTTAATAAAAAATGATAATATATATATATTATACACATACCATTATTCAAAAATAGAGCCCTTAGAGGCCATACCTTGCGGCCGGCCTTGAGCATTTTCTAAATGTTTCATTCTCAAATTACAGCATCACACGTCCAATCTAGCAATTTCACATTTTTATCGGTGCACGAATGAAAAAAAGACTAACGTTTTTAAAAAAAAATAATATTTCATCGAATATTTCCTAAGCATGCCGTGTCACAATATAAAATTAAAAAACATACTCAATATAATCAACGTTCAGGATTAGATGAACCCATAGACATGATAATTATGAATGAACAGGAATAACTCTGCGGCGCAACATATGATATGTTACATGATACTGAAATAATACCAAAGTCACGTTATATATGCATTTTTGTGTAAAATGTAAATTGCTGAGACCATTAGATTCAACTAGAATATTAAAAATAAAGAAAAAGTTTCGGACATGAGGATTTACTTTTTATGATATTATCCTATCTGTGACAACTGGATGTGACATTTCTTGCACCTATCCCATCCTGATCTTATGATTAATTTTCTTTCAATAGTAATATACATGACTTTTAAGTAAACGCAAATACATTGGTCGATATTTTAATTTGCCACTAATTAATAATTATATATTTTAATTCAATTTTATTGTATCAGTTGAATATTTTAATTAATAAAAATAATTATTTAGGTATCTTTAAATTTAAATGTTTATTAGAAAATAAAAAAAGTATCACATTGATAGTTAAAGAGATGAGCGGACTTTTTATATAGACTTAGGCAGTCCTCTCCTCACAAGCTAGTTTTTGGAATTGAGTTAGACCCAAGATTCCTTTTTTTACTGTGTCATGTCAGTATGTGATGTTTCACAAGATACAGTAGGGACGATATTACTAGAAATAGAGATTTTTTTAGTCACAAATTAATGAAAAATTTATTTCATAAAATATAATTTTTTTCATCCATTTTTTACTGAACCAGTTCACTAAAATAATGCATAGTGGGAAATAGATTCTCATTTAAATAGTGAGAAGCTTTGTGATCTTTCTATATGAAAATAGTACTATTATTTTTCCACCAATTCAATTAAAATATCAATAAAAATAGTCACTTAACATTTTTTAGTGAAATCTTCAATGCAAAATAGTATATTTTAGTAGTTCAAATTAAAATGTCTAAATATATACATTCTCAAAATTAAAATATTTAGTTAAAATTGAGATCTAATTAAGATATCTAACCATGTACTATGTTTTAAATAAACTATAGATGAAAGGCTTAATAGATCACGACCCTCGGGAACTTGACACATTTTGTTTAGTGTACACCTGAACTATTATTGATCCCAATTACCTTCCTGCATATGGTGTTTTGATAGCCTTTGCCGCCCCCTCTCCCACCCCCCATGACCTTAACCCAATGACGTGTGCTACACTCGCTATTTCGTGAATATTTTTAATCTACCATACATTATTCAACCATCAATATCGGTCACATGCACCATCACTATCAACAACTAGCACTATTGCGGTCAATCTCTGTTATCAAGTATCTTCACTGTCACTATTAACAACGCCGCCGACTACCACCATCACATCTTCAACGGCTATCATACATTAATATCATCAACTACTAACATCAACCAACTTCACATTCACCATCACAATCATTCCCATCACTGTCAACTGCCCCCATCACATCATGTCACTACAACACTATCTTCTAGAACCACCTCCTCTACAAACTATCACCATTATCACTATAGAACATAAATATTTATTTTTTTAATCAAATAATAATTTTATTTTATTAAATTTATATATTTTTAAAATTTAATTATATATTTATTATGCTTACTAATAATTAAATAAATTATGCATATTTGATATTAAAAAATAAGAAATTTAATTATCTAATATTCAAATATAAAAATAATAATTTAAAAATTATTTAAAAGAATATCTAAATTTAAATATCTTAAATCTTAATAAAAATAATTAAAGCCTACATAGGATTGGGTCACCCAACTCCCGGCTCACAAACGTCATGTAGTATATCATATTATATGGTATTTCTTTTTAATTTAGCCTATATATTTATTCTTCTATTATTGCATTTCGACAAAATGTAAATAAAAAACTCATTGCATGCGCCCTCTTCCCACTAACATCTAACCACCGAAAGGAGAAATATGATAGTATTTATTTATTTGTTTAAGATTCCGTTGTTCTTAAAGTTGAGAATTAATGACAAGAACTCAAGAAGTTGGATTTAAGTAAAGCATAAATAAATTAGGTTCTACTACTACAACATAATTTAATATTTAGGGTGTGTGGGGTATTAAAAAAAATAGTTTTTTTAGAAAATAAGTAAATTTTTCATTTATTTTTTAATATTTAATAAGTAATCAAAAATATTTATATATAGTTTAATAGAATATTATGGGGATCGGAACAAGTGGGGGAATGAAACTTCGGGGGGTGACGGAATGAGATGGTCAAGCGGTAGGCGTTGGGGCATTTGGAAAACAATGAATTTAGAATGTTATTTCTGAAATTTATTTTTTCATATTTTTATTAAGAAATTATTTTTCATATTTTTTTTTTAAAATTTTATTTTGTAAGAAAAAATATTTGCAAATTTTTTATCTAACTAAACATAAAAATATTTTCTTCCATTCCAAACATACTCTAGTATATAAAAAATTTGCAAGTTAATTACAGTATTTACCATGTTGGATAGCATTTTAATTGTAGCTAATAGAAAAATTAGGAAAAACGATATAAAGATAATATAACTTTCTCGACGTGTTAATTAGTTATTTACCAAAACGGAAGCATTAAAAAAACCAATGCATGAAAGCCACTAACATTAGCACTACCTGTTTACTAAAGTATATTTTAAAATGGATTAGTGATAACTAATTTGCATAATAGAAAATTAATAGAACTACTCTCAAGCAACCAAAAAAAAATAATACTAAGAAGAATAACTCATAAAATTTGATTTTAGCTTTGTAGGTGGGACATATTAATCATACTCTAAAGTCTTGTAGCAGCTTTGGAGGTCACAACATCAACAGCCACTCATTTCTTTTTGTCATCTAAAGGTCAAAATTAATCAATGTTTGGTAGTTATTACTAATGATGATTAAATGTCACAAAAAAGTAAAAGTCAATTGGTCCACAAATTTTATTGTGGGTCCACCACATTAAGTGGCGTTAATTAAGGCAAAATTTAGCAGCAAAAGAACTTGAAAGTTCAAAAGTAGTTTGTACACTTTCCCCCCTTAAGAATTGAATCCTATTTGGAGTTTGAACAAGGTGAAAATATTCAAAAGAGGGGAAAGAAAGAAGAGTGTGTGACCTGCAAGGCTTACTGAGTTGGTACAGTAAGGAATGGATATCTCATGAGGAAAATTAGGGATTAAATTTCATCTCATTTTTTTTCCAGTGAATTGAGTTGGTGCAACAAATGTGATATTTTAAAGTTATGTTAGGGAATCTTTTTTATCTGATCTCTTTTTAATCGATCAACCTCGTCATTCTGATCTTATCTAGTGCCGTTCATATTTTTGTGTAATTTACAAATTATTACAAAACATACTTATTCAATGCAGATTTAAAAAATAATTAACAGCTGCGAATTTCCTTGCAATTTTGTTTTTAAAAGAAAAAGGTCGTGTGTAAACTACATTAAGAATACCAATTTATACTTTCTCAATTTTTATACATAAAATTATATACAGAATTCACAAGATCATGTTGTGGAACTGTTGAACAACTAGATTTATTCTGTTATTTTTCTAAAAAAGCCTAGCATGATTCCCAAAATCTTTCTCCTTGTGGTTGGTAATTAAATATGATGTCTGCTGGATCATGCCTACACTTTATAGATTGAAGAAGTAATTACTTTGTCTCTTCTAATTTATTGACACTTTTTTTTAAATTAATTTCAAAAGAAATGACATATTTTTATACTTGATAACAACTTAATTCTAAATATTTATTTCATCCTTTGAGATGATTTGTAGTTATAAAAATATCTATTATTTATTTTAAATTATAAATTTTAATTTTTTTTTTATATTTTTAAAATTTTATATTTAGTCTAATTAAATCACATTAATTAAAACGAAACAAGTATTTTTTACCTTTTTGAACGTGGCAAGTCAATTTCTCCTAACCATTTCTATTGTTTCCACCTGAATTAACGGAACATAATTATGAATATTCTTTTCAATTCGAGAAATCATGACTCCACGTTACAAATGGTTCTTAATTAGGACAGAAATGTCATTTCACCTCCAAACGAATTGCTTTTATATGTAGACACATTTTGTTGAAAAACGATATTAGTAGATAAACCATGAAAACCTCATGTACTCTTTGCATCCTCTTCGCCGCCGTTCTCCTCCACCTCCCCGCCCCTGCCCCCGCCCTCCTTGACCCAACCACGGTTGTCCTTGATGATGATGCTGCTCCTGGAGGATTCGATGACACTGACTATATCCGGTCGAGTTGTAAGACAACGTTGTATCCGGATACCTGCTACCTCTCACTCAATCACTATGCGACTGCGGTACAACAAGACCCCGGTCGCCTAGCTCGTGTCGCCGTTGGAGTGAGCCTAGCCAAAGCTAAGCGCATGTCAGCTTTCGTTTCCAACCTATCCCGCGAAGCTGACTACGGAGCGCAGCCACGAGCTGTTGCCGCGCTCCATGACTGCTTCTCCGTTTTCGGAGACGCGGTTGACCAAATACGCGATTCGCTGAGTCAAATGCGTAATCTCGGGGGCTCGGGCGAGTCGCTGAGGTTTCAGATGAGCAACGTGCAGACATGGATGAGTGCAGCGTTGACCAATGAGGACACGTGTACGGATGGATTTGAGGATGTGAGTGATGACGAGCCTTTGAAATCGGACGTTTGTGATCGTGCGGGGAAGGTCAAGGAGTTGACTAGCAACGCTTTGGCTTTGGTAAACAGTTTTGCCAATAAGATGAATGTTTGAGTTTTGATATATTGATTCTTACTGACCACGTTAGTTCTTGACAAGTTTAGGATGCATCCATCATATATATATAATTATATCTATTTATACTACTTTCTCCGTTTCAATGTGTTTATGTAGGTTTCAATTGATACGGAGTATAAGAGAGTAATGAAATTTTTTGAATTTTATGATTTTAATATAAAAATATGTGATTTTAAACATGTTATCTGAAAGGTTAAAATTAAAAAATTGACCAAAAAAAAATAATATATTATTGAAATAAACTAAAAAAATAAGACAAATAAATTAAAATAGAGAAAGTATATTAAAAATGCTAAACCCTTTAGCAAAATGTTATTTACCATTTTTCCCCTTGAAAAATAAATTTTATATTAAATAAAATCATCATTGTAATTTAACTTAAGATTTAAATATTAATATAATTAAAATTGGACAAAAGAAATTGTGTGAATTTCCAATTCTAATTCCTTTTGTTGTTCAATGAGAAACAACGTCCTCATTCCTCTTAAAGTGCTGAAGTCATGCTTAACAATTTATCTATGCATGAATTATGTATCAGTCTGGAAGCTGCACTGTTACATAATTCATGCATAGATATTATAAAAGCATGAAACTTCGACGTGTAATGTTGATTGATTTCTTTTACTATTTTATGTATATCACATAAAAGTCGCTTATTTTATTTTATTTTTATAATATAAAGGTAATTCAATTTTAAGGGTTATTATCGTATAATTTTTTTTTATACCACATAAAAGTCATCTAATTTTAAGTTTTATCATACAAAATTCATTTTTTTGTCACATAAAGTCATTTAATTTTTCCCGAGTAAACTACAAAGTAAAATTTCATCTGAATTTTTATTATGTAATGAAAATACTTCACAATAGCTAGTTAGCTCAATAAAATATATTAAATGTAACAAATTATTTTAAAAAAACTCCCTGGGGTTTATGAAAATCATATTTATCTTTTTTAGTTTAATTTTTTTTAGGTTACAATTTGAAGCCATGCCCCCATCAAAGTTGTTAGGAGTTTGACTGCACAACTAATAGTTTTGAGAATTCGAAACCAAATAGATCACTTAATTTAATTCACATTATTGATATCTTAGTAGTTAGGATTAATTGCGTAATGATTCGATTTGTAGATTTTTCGCTACTGATATTAGACGTTTGATCGTAAAATTTGATATTTTAATTTAAAGTTTCATTTTTAAAATTAACATTTGCTTATAAAATTTGCACAAAACATCAATTTCAAAACATAATTGCGAATTTGGAGACATGTGATTTATGAATTGTGGTTTGCTTATTTGAAGCCATGCTCCTGTCAAATTTGGAGATGTGTGATTTATTAATTAGACACCTTAGAATATTTCGATATCTTATTTATGAATTGTGGTTTGCTTATTTGGTAAGATTGTATAACAGTTGGGAAAGTTTTAATAGTTTTCACAAAATATGAATTTCATATTTTTTTAAAAAAATTATAACTTAAAAAATTTAAATTGCATATTCAAATAATTTATATTTTTTAAATTAACATGATTTCAAATCAATAATTTCAAAATTATATCGAAATATTTTGCTTTCTCTTTCTGTTGAGAATTTGTGCAAATAATTGTAAACAAAAATCAAATTAAATTGTCAATCGCCATTTAGCAAATAGAAAAATAAGAATCATTATCAATATATATAATATTGTAAACATGAGAATTGGGTCTACCTAAAGAGGATGGCATAAGAACCTAAATATATTCTTATTTCTTTTATCACTTAGGAGCCGTGTGAGATGAAAGTCTCATGCACAATTTTGAATGAGAGAAAGAAGTGAAAAATCATTTTTCTGACTCTGACTTGTTTAAATAATAAAGTATTCGAGGACTTTGAAAGCAGAATTTTACGGTTAAATATAATTCAACAGAATATATTAAAAAAACTAATTTATACATATATATATATTAATTATAATATTATTTAATTATTTATTTCATGGAGTTTTCAGATCTATACATATATTAGTTATATATTTTATTTAGTATTTAAGGCGCATAACTATAACATAGCAAATTATTATATTAATAATATCAAATTATTAGATATATGGTTAAGCATATTAATACAGAACTGTCTTGCGAAGACCCACAAAACCTATTCCAAATGTTTTTCAAAATGACATTTTTATAAATAAATAATTTTTTTAAATATATATTATTTTTAAATATATTAAGTTAAATAATAATAAGAAATTGTTCTAGCAATATTAATACATTGCCTTCGATGCTATTCTTATACATTTTACTAAACGATCCCTTGTTGATTTAGATATATAAGATTGACATTAATTTTAATTTGGTGCTCACTTCAGCTTCTTTTTTTTAAAAAAAATTCGTAGAAGGTCATTTGCGTATAGATTTATATTTAAAAAGTTCTTTTTTCATTACATAAAAATCATTTAATTATATCTATATCAATTTAGAAGTTACTTTTTCTTTTCATTACATAAAAATTTAATTTAAAAATCATCTTGATCTGAAAATGCGCAAATTCAATGAAAACTTATCCAAAAAAAATTAACTTACATGTCAAGTCAACTTTATGGACTCACTTAATTTGCATCCAAAATTAATTAAACCATTTAAATCTATTTATAATACCAAACTATTAACCCAAAAATGCTTAAGATTAGAAAATAACTATATTTTGATTTGAGCTTTTTAAAAATTAAAAAAAATAATTGTACACTGTAACCTATTAATATTTTATAGAACTGTTTATCAGAACCCCATATTATTGCATTTATATATATTTTACATAAATATCTTAACAATATTCTTAAAGCAACAAGTATTGAGCGCAGGGAAGAAAGGGCAGAAGAAGTAAATAATGTTCTAACATATTGCAAGAATAAATTTTAGGGAATGGGTGGGGTCTTTCTATTTGTTTATTTATTAATCTTAACCATTTTTGGGGTTAATAATTGGATAATATTAATGAGTTTAAATGATTTAATTAATTTTGAATGTAAATTAAGTGCACTCACTAAAGCTGATATAGTTTGCAAGTTAAAAAAAATTGATGAGTTTTTATCGTATTTGTGCATTTTCAAACCAAAGTGATTTTAAATAGATATGAATATATAGTTAAGTGATTTTTCTGTTGCGAAAAAAAGAAAGTAACTTTAAGTTGATATTAACATAACTAAATAATTTTTATGTAAATATTTTTTTAATACGAACCTATAGCACATAATTAGCGACAGAGATCCAAGGTTCACAGGAGCATTTTGGAGGGAACTCTTCAGCCTTCTAGGCTCAGAGTTGTATTTTTCAACAAGCTTTCACCCCCAAACTGATGGACAAACGGAGCGCATCAATGCTTTGTTAGAATGCTACCTGCGACATTATGTGAGCGCCAACCAGAAGGATTGGGCCAAGTTACTTGATGTTGCCCAGTTCTCGTACAATTTACAAAGGAGTGAGGCGACTGGAAAGAGCCCATTCGAATTGGCTACGGGGCAACAACCCAACACCCCGCAGTCACTGCCCGCACAAGTTGGGATAAGGAACCCAGGTGCATACTACATGGCCAAGGCCTATGAAGAGCAGCTAGACATGGCCAGGGCCTATCTTGACAAGGCAGCCCGCAAGATGAAGCGGTTTGCCGATAGAAAGAGGCGTCCCGTGCATTACCAAATCGGAGACAAGGTCATGTTAGAGCTGAACCCTTTCAAGGCAGAGTTAAGGCAACGATTGGGTGCTCCGCGTGGTCTAGATTTTGACCCCGTGACAACAATGATTTTTCATGAAACTTACTCTTTAATCATTGGAGTAGCATTCATATTGTTAATATCATTTTTCGAGATAAAGTTATTCCATATCAATTTAGATTTTAGACATGCCCTGATAATAGATGAAGGGTCCTCCTCATCACTAATCGTCACATCAAAATTATTTTTCCGAGAAATCTCAATTTATTTAAGATATTTGATATTAATATTTATTACGTACTAATTTTTTTGCAATTTATCCTTTCATTCAAATGAAAATAGTAACTTAGATAAATAATCTTAGGATGAAAATTACTAAATATGTTTCTTAAGAAGTTTAAGAGACATACAAAAATATGAATTGAAGATGGTAATTGATACGGTGAACATTGAAGAGCACTTCAAATTATTTATGAAAGAGATGGATAAAAATGATATTTTTATCGGCCGACGAGTCGTCGTCTCATCGAGCCAAGGTAAGTGGAATTGCTCCAAACTAGTGTTAATATACTCCCATCATTAAAATGAGTATTTCTCCCTTCTAGACTTCCGAGAAATTACGAGTTTTCGGCCGTTATTCGATAAGTCGAAGAATAGGCAGTAGGTATATCCATAAGTATGGTTTCTTTCCAAAATAATAGTAGAATTAATTCTATTCTTTCGTGAATATGAATACAGTTGGGAGAAATAGCTAAATACTAGCCGAGCTACGCCAATTAATCAGAAAGTCGGTAGTTGAGGTATGTAAAGCCGGTTTCTTTCGGCAAGCTAGTAGCTCCAGTATAGCAAAATAGTACGAACTCCAGTAGAACGTTTTAGAAGCCGTATATTATGTTCAGTACGAATTTAGTAAGCATGTTAGAATTATTATACAGTGTTCAGCATGAGAATCAGTAAAATAATATCAGTCAGAGCAGAATATTCCAGAAATATTATTTCAGACTCAGTATATCTCAGTATCAGAGTCAGTATATTTCAGTATGAGATTCAGAACAGAATACCATAATATAAATATTATTATTAGATTCAGTATATATATTACATGCGGTTATTGCTATCTGTGGAGACATGATTGTTCTGTGTTGGGCACCCTTAGAGCTTCCTTGACCGCCTCAAGGTTAATAGTTGTATCGACTCATCCGCCAGAGGGTGAGGATACGTTGCTCTACGGAGTGGCATGCTGTCCGCCAGCGGATGAAGATGGGATGCAGATTCCCCATAGCAGGCTGATTAGCACTATACCACACCCCTTGTCGAGCACTTGCGCCCGGGGTGCAGATTATAGTTTTCAGATTATAGTTTTCAGATTACAGATTTCAGATTTCAGGAGTTCTCCAGACTCAGATACAGCTATAGTCAGAGGCCCAGCGAGCCCAAGTTGCATACCTAGGGCGCCGGCTGGATGCTCATAGTTACTAGGTTGATGGTAAGACCTGGGTAGGGGTATATAGATTGTGTGCTGGTTGGTACCTTACAGCTTATGGGGGTTGGTAAGGTTATTGTATGTTATATTGTGTTAGTTATTAATAGATAGAGAGTAGACCGCCATGTTATCAGGTATGACTCTTACTCTTTTCAGTAAAGTTACGCTCTTTTCAAATTCCACTATTTCAGTCAGTCTCAGCCCGTCTCCTATTACTTCAGTATCTATCAGTATTATTGTTTGCTTTCAGTTATTTTCAGTTATTGCTTGCATACTTAGTATTGGTGGGGGTCGACCGTTTTGGGGCGCTGCATTACTTGCCTGCAGGTACTCATAGACGAGGAGCAGATCCCTCGTAGTTCTAGCCAGCGTACAGAGTCTTCAGCTTCTATCATCCGGAGCTTGACAGCTAAAGGTTTACTTCCCTTTTTGTTTGTACAGTATGGGTAGGTCGGGGCCCTGTCCCGACCATCTTATTATTCTTAGAGGCTTGCGGATTGTATATTCCCTGTGGTTAGTTGTACCGGTCGTGTGGGGCCGTGTGTATGTTTTTAGTTTGCATGTGATGGCCGTGTGGGGCCTTGTTCAGTTGTCAGTTGGTGACCTTGTTGGTCACAAATCAGTTTAGCACTTGATTCTACTTTTCAGTGATAACTAGTCAGCATGGTGGCCTTGTCGGCCCGCATAGGTTCCTTTATGTTCAGTTGTTCTGGGTAGCTGTTATATTCCTACAGGTGGCTATAGGCCTTGCCGGCTGGAGGCTGTATTTACAATAGTTATATAGCCCGTTGTTTTCATAAATTCAGAATTAGAGTCAGCCTGGCACCAGAAGTGCTTAGGCTCAGTAGTCCAGCAGTCCAGGTCCTAGTAGGGCACCAGGTGCCAGTCATGCTTACCAAGGCGGGGCGTGACGTCTACATAGACTTAGCCGCTTATGACCATCTATACCTGAGTATCATCTAAGAATAGGATGGGGTGCTGACCCTACCTCTATCTGCTAATAAGCTCCCCTTTCTTAGGGTACCCACGGGTCTATTTAACCTAGACGACTGGACTGGCTTCCGGGGTGATCTGTAGGACGAATGCTAAGTAACTGGGACTGACAATTACTGGTAGTAGCTAACTAGATGGCAGGATGTCACTCAATTCACTAGACAACCCTCTGCTGATTCTAAAGTATGGCCTTCCTATTTGAATTTCTTGCCCTGGGGCGTAAAGGTACGGCAATGGCCTCTGGGCGTGCTTTTCTGGCTACAAAGGCGTCAAACTGGTAGTTATATCGCCTAGCTGCGCCTACACTGTTCAATTTACTAACTCAGACGCGTTAATTATTCACGAGCTTCGAAGGTTTGGGCGTGGTAATTAAACATACAATCCTACTAATACAATGGACTAGAGAATAGAAGAGTTTCTACGACTCTCTCAGCGTGTATCACACTTAACATGCTCTTTCTCGACGAGGGATACTGCGTTATAATCTGTAAACGTGTTCTAGCAGCTAACCACAACATACATACATTCATACTCTACAGAAATAACTGACCACAACAGTTCTATTTACAATCTATTGATAAGCAGCTAGTCGTAGCACGTATAAAAATAGATTCGTTATCTACTGACATCAGCTAATTATTTCATACAGAATCAAGGTCTTGCTTCATAAGCATACATCGTATTGCTATACGACGGGAATAACTTGCTGAAGGGATAAGCCTTACAAACCTTAGCTGTCGTTTCCCGAATAACTGATGAGTTTCACTTGGATTCGTCAGCTCCTTTCAGCTGTAACCATTATACTGGGAGAAAGAGCTAAATTTTAGTGCCAAATTCGGCGAAAAAGGATAACTTTTAATACCAATATTGACTAAACTTCAATTTAACAAAACACGGCCCTAAACGTATTATTTTCTGAGAGTTCAAAAAGGAGAAGTACTTACTTGAAGCTTGTGTTCGTATATGAATCAGTTTGGAGCAATTCTGACAACTTTGGCTCGGCGGGGTTACGATTCTCCAGGGAATTTTACGAAAATAACTCCGTAATAATGCTCTCAGTGGGCTTAGAACTTCATACTCGAAGTTAATTTGAATTTGAACGGTGATTGATAGCATAATCAAGCGAAAATATGTTAAAAATATTGTGGGTTCTTTGTTCTTGCCGTGGGTTAATTTAAGAAATAACTTGAAAATTACAAAGGGACATATATAGGGGCATGGACGATGGCATAGGGGCGCCCCATGCCTCCCAAATCGCCACAGGGCCTGGCACCCCGAGCCTCCTAAAGCGCCACAGGGCCTGGCCCCCCGCGCCTCTCAAAGCGCCACAGGACCTGGCGCCCCGCGTATCTCAAAGCGCCAGCAGGCCTGGCGCCTCGTGCTGGCCAGTGCACTGCTGGCTGGCGCATCGCGCTGTCCCTGTGCGCACTAGTCCCATCCGACCCCGCTTTCGAGGTTTTTCCTACACGCGTCAAGCTCTATTTATTCGCCACAAATCCACGCGTACACCTACTAACCGATGTCATTTTGCGAGGTGTAACAGGATGGTATGGAGTGGATGCAATTCTTTTAATTTTGAGCCCTTCGAAGAATTCAGTTAGCTTTTTTTCCAATAATTGAGGTTCGTTGTTGCAAGTTATTTCCAGTGACACATCGAAATAAGTTTTGATGTGATTCCAAATAAAATCGATGACTTATTTTTCTCTTACTTTCTTGTAACATCTTACTTCTATCCATTTAGAAAAATAGCCAGTTAAAAATCACAATAAACTTTACCTGACCTGTCGCAGCCAGTAATGGTTTGACAATATCCAGTCTTCATTTCATAAATGGCCATGAAGAAATGACTGTGTGGAGTAACTCAGACGACTGATGAATCATGAAGGCATGTTGTTGACATTTATCATACTTCTGGATGAATGTCTTTACATCTCACTCCATTCTCGACCATAATATCCAGTCCGGATCAAATTTTGAACTAAAGCTCTGCCCCAGAGTGATTGCTACAAACTCCTACATGAACTTCTCTCATTAGATAGTCAGTATCAGACAGTCCTATCTTATTAAAGGTCCGATAAAAGAACTTTGGTATAACTGTCTGTCGGTTAAATAATATCAGGATGCTTTTATTCGAAATGCTCGATATGCTTTTATATCTTTGGGTAAACTTCCATTTTGTAGGTACTCAATATATTCATTTTTCCAATCCCTGATCAAGTCTGTGTAATTTTTTTCATCATGACTGATGCGTAAAGCTAAATGAAGCAATTACATGACTTTATCCAAGTTTATTTCTCCTATATCTGATGAAGTCTCCAGATTCGCGAAAGCATCAGCGATCATGTTTTATTCCCAAGAAATATGAACATTCTTGAAAGTGACTTAACAATGTATGTACCTTGTCCAAGTATTTTCACATATGTTCGTCTTTTACTTCGAAAATACCGTTAATTTGATTGACCACTAAGAGTGGCTCACTCTTTGCTTCAATGGCCTCAACACCTAAACTTCGTGCAGCTCTAAACCTACAATCAAAACCTCATACTCGGCTTCATTGTTAGTTAATTATATAATTTTAATGGCTTGTCTAAGGACTTAGGGGGAAGGAGTCTTTAAGACATTGTCTAATCCGAATCCCTTAATATTGGATGCTCCATTCATAAAAAGGGTCCAAATTTTGAGCATGGCCCTTAGGTTATTAAGAATTCATTGTCAACCTTTGATACCATCCTTAGGCTGAAATCTGCTATAAAGTCAGCTAAGACTTGAGATTTAATAACACTTCGTGGCTTGTATGTTAAATCATAACCACTAACTTCTATTTCCTATTTAGATAATCTCCCTGGAAGTTCGGGTTTATACATGATGTTTCTTAAAGGATATATTGTTACTACACAAACTGGATGACATTGGAAATAGAGCCTTAGTTTCCTAGCGGCCATTACTAGTGCCAAAGCCAATTATTTAAGTGTGGATATCTAATTTCAACACTTGCTAGAATTTTACTCGCATATTAAATTAAAAATTGACCTTTCTTTTTTTGGGCCAATTCGATGTTTATTGCCACTTCAGATACAACAAAGTATAAAAACAATAGTTCGTCTAGCTTTGATTTGGTCAGTAAAAAAGGACTTGAGAGATATCACTTCAAATCTTCCAATGTTTGTTGGCACTCTTGTGTCCATTTGGATTCATTCTTCGTTTTTTAGTAGTGAGAAGAATTTATGACTCTTTTCGGATAATGGTGATATGAATTAGCTTAATGTTGCCAATCTTTTGGTGAGCCTTTACACGACTTTGACATCTTCGAGGACTTTCAAAAATTCTTCTATAGCTTTGATTTTGTCCGGATTGACTTCAGTTCCTCTATTTGAAATGAGAAAGCCAAGAAATTTACTCAAACAGACTCCAAAAATACAGTTCTCTATATTCAACTTCATGTTGTACTTCCTCAGTACTTCGAAAATTTGCTACAAATTCTTTAAATGGTCCTTCGAATTCAGGGACTTGACCAACATGTCATTGTTGTATACTTATATAGTTTTACCTATTTATTCTTTAAACATGCGATTTACTAATGTTCGTAAATAGCTCCAATATTTTTTAGTCTGAATGGCATAATGTTAGAACTATATGTCCTATAACGTTATAATAATATGTCCCACACTTAGTTATAAATGAAGTTTTAACTTAATCTTTCAGATTCATCTTCATTTGTTATATCCAGAATAAGCATCAAGAAAACTAACATATCATGATCAGTTGTCATATCAATCATTCAATTTATGCGCGGCAATGAAAATGAATCTTTTAGACATGCCTTGTTTAGGTCTTTTAGACATGCCTTGTTTAGGTCTTTAAAATTTATGCACATTATCAATTTACTCCCTTTTTATGGACTAAATCAACATTTGCTAACCATTCAGGGTCGTCTACTTCTTGAATGGATCCTATATTGAGTAATTTACTTACCTCCTCTTTCATAAACTTGTTCTTATGCTCTACAATTAGTCGCCTCTTTTGCTTTACTAGTGTGAACTTCAGATTCAAGCTTAGCTTATGAGTGGTGACTTCCGATGGTATACTTGTCATACAATCTATGTTAGCTTTAAGAAATTCTATTAATTTATGCCTTCCATAGTTAAACCAGTACCTAGATATACCTTTTTTTTGGAGCCAGTGTACGAACAAAACTATTTGCTTTAGTTGTTCCACTGTTGATTTTGTAGCATCTGATTCCTTTGGAGCTATGAACGACCTTAGGACTCATGGTGCTTCTATTTATTCTTCGCTTTTTCCCTCTTTGACATGCTTTATCTTCGAGCTTGGAACTTATCCCCTATGTTCTTCTTCTCTATCAGAGTTTTTCATCTAAATGCTAGATTATGAGGGCATCCATGCTCCTGTAATTGTTATTTGACTCTTGTGTTTATTTTCTCATTTGTCGATTCGTTTATGATGAACATCTCCTTTGTAGTTGGTTGTTCACCTCGAATCTCCTTGATTTCATTCGGAGTTGGGAATTTCAGCAGCAACTGTCGCGTGAAGGTACTACCTTCATGTCATGAATCCATGATCTCCCAAAAAGTGCATTGTACCTCATATCTCCATCTATGATGTTAGACTTGGTTTCCTTGATTATTCATCCGACAATGATTGATAGCATGATTTCTCCTTTGATTGTCTCACTCGCCATGTTGAATCTAGAAAATACTTTTACGGTCGGATTATTTTGTCTAGCATTCTCATTTGTTCAACCACTTTTCGTAGAATCAGGCTGGGCGAACTTCCTGGATCAACTAAATCACGTTCAATTTGAAAATACTCAATATTAATAGTAATTACCAATGCATCATTGTGAGGTTGTACTGTGCCTTCCAAATCTTTGTCACTAAAGGTGATTGGTTCCTATTTCTTAGAAATTCTCGAGGTTTTTTTTCTTGGTTATTGATACTCTTTTTCTTGCTTACTTCCAATTTTCGTTAGTGTCATGTCAGATAAATACCAAAAATGCTTTAAAAAACTATTCAGAGAGATACTAGATCCCTCGTAAAATATGAACATGTTTCTGCAAATTTGATCATACTTTAAACGTTGTTTTAGCCATTTTCCTAATATTATTATAAATTGATAATTTTCTCGTTGGACTTAAAAAACAAAGCACTTATAATTTTTAAGTATTTGAATATATTAATTTTAAAATATTAAAGTAATTTAATTTGTAAAAATTAATTAAATTAACTCTCAAAAAATAATAACGGATAAAGTAATTTATATTACACGAGAGTTGTATGTTGTAGTCCTCACCTAATCATCAAAAGATCGTATATATCTAATTTCTTCAGAGAAACTTATTAAAATTAGAACATTTATGACACTAGAAAAAATAATAAGTTCATTTACTTTCAATTACAATTTGGTTTCTACCATGCTTTCATATGAATAATTAACATTATTGCTAACATCACACTGACAAGATTTCAGAATTTCTTTACTCATAAGTGCTTTCTCTTTTCTTTTTTACTTAATAAGATAAAAAGTTTATATATTTTTAAAAAAATAATAGAAATTTAATAGAATAAAACTTTTATATATATATATATATATATATATAAATACATATTTTTTAAAAATAGAAATTTGATAGGATAAAATTTATATATATTTTTAAAAAAATTAATAGGGGTTGCAATAACAAATATAACCCTATTAATTGAAAAGTTCTTTTTAAAAACATATAATAATTATTCTTTTCACAAATACTAAGGATAGAGTTGGTAAAAAATAATCAATTATTTTTTGAATTTTTCCATTGACAACTACTCTCTTCGTTCTTTTTTAGTTGATATGCTAAGGTTTACACATTTTTTACGAAAAAAATTAATAGGAGTTACAATTTGACTAATATAACACTATTAATTTATATGTACTTTTTGAAAACATAAATAATCATTCTTTTCACATTTTAGAGTGACTTAAGTACTAAGGGCCCGTTTAGCCATGCGAGATGAAATCATATAAAATGAAGTTGAAGTTTTGTTTGGACATGCAATTTGAAATTTTTAAGTTGTATTTTTTTCATAAACATAAAACCCTCGTAAGTTGCGAAAACTATCAAAAATTTTTCAATTCTTATACAATCTTACCAAGTAAGTAAACATTCATAATAAAGTATAATACAGTGTACCAGAAAAGCCATTCTAAAAAAACACTATATTTATTGATCGAACTTTAGTTCAATAAAAAGTAAAATTGAATATGAGTGTAGTGTACTCCTCCTCCTACATAGTTGGCAAACTTATATTCGATATAAATGGTTAGCAAATGTTGGTAAGAGTAATAATACCATCAACAAATCTTATTTATATCTAAAATAAATGGTTGGTAAATATAAAATGGTGGATTTCTTTTACAAAATATAAACTTGTGGTTCAAGTTTGATATTTAAAGAAAAATTCATCTCATGATTTGAAATCCCAAATCAAATTTTTTTTTTGAGAATTTGAGATTTCATCTCGAAATTGCATATCCAAATGCTGATTTCATCTCATGATTTCAAATCACGACATGAAATTACATATTCAAACGCCTACTAAGGGTAGAATTGAAAAAAAAAAGATTAATTATTTTTAAAATTTCTACATTAATAGTTATTTTGAAATAAGTATTTTTAATATATATTTATCAACTAAATAGAAACGGAGAAAATAGATCCTAGAAAATAGTTTATAGATCAAAATATCACAATTCAAACCATAATGTTACTAGTTTAAATTTCATGAGTCATAAATCCATTTTTACTACTTCTCAATTTAATTATGCTGAAAAAGAAAAGAAAAGAAAAACTGCAATTCACACCCACCAAAAGGATGAAAATCTTTGGAGTTGTTTGTAAATATAAAAAGATGGAGGAATATAATATTTATCATGCAAATTGTTAGGGAAAAAAAAAAGAAGAGGAAATATGGCACCTGCAACTGCAAATCCGAGTTTAATTCTCGGTGGGTTCTGAAAAATTTCTATACAGATTTCTCCCTATGCCATGTATATGAATATAAAGTGAAAGAACAAATGGCTTAATTGTACCTTTCCAACTGTGTTTAGGTGAGATCATCATCTGCTTCAAATTTTTTCTTCTTTTTTTCGTTTTTTTCTCTGTATTTTTCGTATTGTATATACTGTATTATATATGATTTTTACATGCTCATGTCGAACTGGTATGAAATGGGTCTGGGTATTTTTGTAACAATTCTTCAAAATGCAATAAATTTGCAAAATAGTCGTACAGGATACTTACACTAATTCATGTAGCATTGGATCGATTATGTTGTTGTTCTTCTCTATTTCTTCTTTGGATTTTTATTGATGCTTCTGAAATTTGTAATAAAGCAGTGATTTTTGTGGTTAAAAAAAGGGGTATAATTTGATCGGTTATTTGAAGGTAAATAGCAAGTAGAGAACATGGGTAGGCTTTTTGTGATAACTCTTGAAGGAAGCATCTACAAATGCAAGCATTGTCAAACCCATCTCGCCTTGGCTGATCACATTATTTCTAAGGTTTTCCCCTTTCTCTATTTATACACTGGTTTCCTGTATTCTGTTATTTCTATGGATGATGTTTTTTGTGATTTTGTATTAAGGTTGTCGTAGGAATCTGCAGAAGGACTTGAAATTTTATAAGTTTCATGTAAAGATGTTTTATGTATTGACAATTTCGTAAGTTAGAAGAGAACCAGAGATACCATTTGTATCCTGCTATAATCACTGCTGATATTAGTTCTGCCTATTAGGAAACTGATCTGAGCAGAGCGAAATCAGTACAGAAGGATGCATATAACCGACCATAACTAATACGGAACCGTGGCATAGTTGATTGATTTATCTTTAGTGTGGATATTTTTTCTTGGTATTTTGGATACACTGGGTCGAAATGCTTTTCGTCCAGTATAAGGGATTTTGTTGCAGTCTACTGCAAGTTCCTTACTGCCATCCATAGCTATGTGATATTACATACCTGATTGCAAATGGAGAAGGAATATAATTTTCTTGTCTAGTATATTTCCGTATTGTGAAGCTCAAGAAAAAAGCAAAAAGGAAAAACTTTCTAGTGGTTGGAGTTAGGACAGGCCGAGAGACACATGGGTGTGGGTCATGTGGTGGATGACCATGCTAGAGAGTCAAGGCCAGCAGTTTCCTGTGGCCTCTTCAGTGCTTTTGGTATTGTGTGTGTGTGTGTGGGAGGGGGGGGGGGGGGTGTCAGCTGTGCAAGGCAGTAGTTGCAGTCAGTCCTTCATCTTTTTAGAGTTTCCACTCCACAGGGCTGCTTGATTACTTCTTTAAAATTCAGTTATATGCTGAATGTTGCTTCCTTGCCTTGGTTGTTGTATGGACCTCCCAGAGCTTTGGATCACTAGGGAGCTATTCCTCTCAAGAGTGCTTTTAGACTAAATTGAGCTATTATCACTTGATGATGGTGGTTGCTATGACGTTGGTCTAATTCATTCTCATGTTTTTCAAAAGAAGTAATATGGGATTACACTCCAACAAATGTTTGAAAAACACAAATGTACTTGGCTGGATATAGTTGTATTTATCTTGTAGCCTGTGTAATTAATTTCTTTCTGTCATGTTTTAAAGCGGATGTATGGTGTTGGAATATATATATGCGGGTTATTGAATAAGCAACATTTGGGCTTTGCTCCTGAATATCACCACTTTGTTTTTCCTGTTACAATTGGCAAATAGCTGATCTAAGACCGACTAGCTACTCTATCTTTAAATTTAAGAAAAAACTGAGGATTACTGATCTTTTCAGCCACCTACCATCTGAAATTGGTGTTGTTTACTCCCTCTCTTTTTATAACTAAAAGTTTTGGGACATGCGTAATATGTTTCCACCAATGTATTAATTGACAAACTAGCTAGGAATCCAAATGGAACCATGAAGAAGTATTAGAGAGGATAGGTTTTAGGATAATTAGAAGTAAGACAGAATAAATGCATGATATGTTGAGTTACTATAAGTGGAAAAAAGAGGAAGTGAATAAGATTGATAGGATTGTGGTCCTAAATGCAGACAATTCAGAAATCTAGGCGGTCTTCGAGGAGAATAGATAAAGGCAAGTTCTAATGATGGTTGTGTCACCAGCAGTGTTCTATGGAAGTGAATGTCGGGCCTCAAACATATACTCTAAATGAGTACTGTGGAAATGCGGATCTTAAAATAGATATAGGATTATACAAGATTGGACCAGATTAAAAATGATGACATCTCAGAGAGAATGCAAGCAACATTCATAGAGGATAAAATGAGAGAAGGCCACTTGAGATAGTTTAGTCATGTTCTATGTAAACTTGCAAATATGCCAATCAACAGATGCAATACCATAATGATTGAAGGTTCTAAAAGAAGTCAAGGTAGAACTAAAATTTCAAGCAGCCCAATTGTCTCAAAAGACCCAGAATTCCTAAGAATCGATACAGATTTGCTAAGAGCCGGACAAAATGGAAAGAAATGATCCATATGGACAATATCAACTAGTTGGTATTAAGGCCTAATTGTTATACACAATACATACATGAGGTTCGGTGTGGGTTTTTTAATTTGGTTGAATATTGTGTAGGAATAAGTGTAACATTAGAGAGCCTATAATATAGGGAACTGATATGTTGTCTTAAATATGTTAGTATTTGAATGAAATAGGCTCGAACAACGAGGAATGGATATAAAGGATTCATATCGCCGACCCAACTAACCTGGGATTGAGGTACAGTTGATTGAGTTATGGTGCTTCTCCACCAACATTTTTATTATTATATCAATTAAACAAAAGTGAAGTCTTTAAATCTATTTGGGAAAAAAAGAGTCTTCAATTCTGTGATGTATCATCCTCCGAATGGAAATGAATCAGTTTCTGATTTGAACCATCGCATGAATGTGGTTATCTCTCTCTTTGCTCCCCTTCCTGCCCTCTCCCACTCCCCACTTCTCTCCCTCCCCACTCAGCCCCCACCAAATTGGTGCTTTTGCTACTAGTTGGAAACTTGGAATGGAATATGTGAAGTAACCCAGTTAGATAGATCTCAGTAAAACTGTTGGCTATTACCTTGGAGTGATAACATTCTAGAGTCTTGATATAGGCAAAAGCAAGGCTGGCGAGATGATGAATGTCTTTTAGAAGTTTTCTGTTATCTAACTTGGTGAGCAACCTTCTCTTTTGGAAGCGCTACCATCTCTCTATAAGAGTTGCTTGATTTGCTGGTTATCAAAAAAATAAAAAAGGTTATCAAAAAAGAGTTGCTTGATTTGCCTCCATGGAGGACTCTACTATGTTTAGCCCAAACTGTGCATTCTTATAGGGGTCTCCCATCAACTAATAATGATGTATTCATTTTCGCTTTGGCGCTTTGGGAAACAATACTCAGAGATATACGGCACTCGTTTCAAATTATAGAATCTGGAGATACAATGAATTTGGGAATTGTCAGTTGTGCTCTCAAAAGTTGAAAATCATGAAGTGATAGGCAACTTGAATATCTTTAATTCATGAATCTGTCACTACTATAGGGGATTAGTTAGGAAAGGGGATCCTCCTATTACTCTGAATACACTGGTCTCAGACTCTCAGTTCATTTGGATCTATTATTTTCTTACCTTATTGTTGTAGCTTATATTTGTTAAATCCACAGCCCTTAAATGTGCATGCAATTTGCGAATGATTCTTTTCCATTTTAAGTTGAAGGATGAGATGCAATTATATCAAACAAGGGAAAGATCAGTTAATTTCCTTTTCATGCCAAAACAAATATTTAGAGAGATGAAACCCGTGCGAAAAGAAATTGGGTAGCCTAAGTGAAGCCAGCGTTCTGAGGTCAAGTTTGCAGCTCCCATAGTTGACTTCAGATACAACTGCATCTTATCTATTGATTTTCTCTGGAGTCTGGACATGCCATTCTGATTGGTAAAATTGTGATTGTTGATCTAGTAGAAATGTGGAATGTGTTGGCCTTGGCAGGATCCACAATGAAATGTATCACCAGTATTGATCATTGAGGTTGGATTTACATTGCTTATCTCTCTCATAATCTGGACTTTTGAGTAGAGGTTAGTGTAACTTGCAACAGCTACAGAGTTTTCTTTTCTTTAAATGAGTTACGTAGTAGATCACCACAAATTATTGGGTTCACGTCTCTGTTTTTTCGCATAATCATGTCCGATTGCACTGGCAAACAAATACTTCACATTGCCAGAAGTCCACTTTGGGTCTTGATGTTGAACTTTTTATGGCACTAGTTGCCATTGAATTTCACATAATACTTCCTCATAATCATTTAACCATCCTGTATGACAGAAGAAAATTTTGGTCTGAATTGAATGCTGGATGTTTTTCTGTAGTATATCCAAGTCAATCTAATACTAAATGTTCCAATATCTTAACAGTGAGACTTTGTTATACTAGCCATGGCAGACGAAGTCATCCAAAACATCAACTGTTTGATATTGTTAGGCAAGATGTCACAACCAAATAGAAGTAACTGAACATACTTCTTATACTGACAATCTATGGTACCCGATGATGTATGATTCTTGTTTGTTAGTTATATTTGTGGGTAATTATTGGATTTTTCTTCATCTTGAAGGTTATCCTTCAGTCTTAGAGTGTTGTTTCCATTTTTCTGTGACGAAGTTTGGATAACTTACCATTTGTTGTTATCAGCTTTATTTAAAGGCACCCAGCAATTCTGGTCCTTAAGCGTAACCTTTTCAACCATTACAATCTATTGCTATCTTATTCCAATCCCCGTGAGTATTGAACTCGCTAGGTTATTTGGAATATAAGTGAAGTTAGTCACTTTCTAATGGGTATACCCTTGAAGAGACCACCATGAACCATCATGTCCAATCTAGTGCTATCTTATTCCTATCTCTGTGAATTTGACTCACTAGGTTATTTCGAATATGAATGAAGTTAAGTTACTTCTAATGGCTATTCCATTGAAGGGAGCTCTGTTGATGCTATTAGTAGTTCTTACTGGCAATTATTCCTGTGTTGTCTTCATGTACTAACTGCAAACTGGCTGCAAGCACCAACACTTACGTGAGTGATGATATTTTTACTTCAACATATATGTATTCTAATGACCTTTAAGTTTTTTACAGTCATTCCACTGCAGTCATGGGAAGGCTTACCTCTTTGATAAAGTGTAAGTGCTCTTTGACTTGCGAAGCTCGTGCCATTTTTATATGGAGTGCTTTCACCTTTTTTGCCCGAAAACCTTGAAACTATCGGTGATTAAATCAGGCAGTGAATGCTTTTATTATATTAGCTCATGCATCTCCCGTCTCCGCATTCGCTAATAACTTTATTTTTTGGCTGGTAGTCTTTCTCAATTGCTTGAACTACTAGAAACATAATCCACTTGAGGTCACAGCAGGTCTGTATTTTCTGGAGATGAAATAGTTTAGCCTGTTGTGTTATGTATCACAGGGAAATAAGATTCACATTTCTCAGATGCTATATCGGGGATAGGCATAGTAGATACCACTATTACATCCAATGCTTCATGCTTTGCACTTTCAATGGTGTGTTTTATGTCCTGCTTCTCTTTTGTCCTTTGCAGTGTGAATGTCACAATTGGAGAGAAAGAAGAGCGGATGATGATGACTGGAATGCACACTGTTGTTGACATATTCTGTGTGGGGTGTGGCTCAATTGTGGGCTGGAAATATGTGAGCTTTCTCTTCACCAAATATCTGATTCTTAACTCTTCATTTAATATCTAGTTACCCTGATATTCTTACTGAAAACTCTCAACTAATTCTCAGGAAGCCGCACATGACAAGACCCAAAAGTACAAGGAAGGGAAATTCATTCTTGAGAGGTATCTATTGTGCTTTCGCGCTTAAATGTGGCATCTTCATATTCCAAGAGCTTAATATTCTTTTCTTTTTCTTCATCCTACTTCATAGGTTTAAGGTCGCGGGTCCAGATGGAAGTCTATATACCATAAGCCACGATGCTCAGCTTGGAAGCGATGCAGATGAACCTTGACTAGCCATCCTGCCATGCTACTACTCATCCCTTAATTATCAAATCTCTCTTTTCAACTGTACATACTCTTTAACTTCCTGCCCTTGTTGGTATAAGCAATCTTGATTTTCAGTTAGTACAGATGCTAATAGCCAAGTTTTGCAGGATACTTTTACAACGGATCATCCTTTAAGTCCTAAACAATTTGAATTGGAAAATTTGTTCTTATACAATTCTAGTCTGTCAGTTACTATCTTGATTTTTGCCCTTGGCTGACTTGTTTTGACAGAAGTGAAATCTTCAGCAGTAGGTTGGTTTAAGCAGCCAAAAGTTTCAGTATTTCAGCTGAAGCTTTTGCTTGATCTTCATCACACGGCCAACCACATTTAGGTACAGAAACAGATGGTACTATTAAACATCTTTCAGTAAGAAGCAGCTTGGCTATGGACACTAACATCGTATTAAAAAGATTAAAGTAAAGATAAATGAAGCAAAATGAGAGAAATGATGGACAAAATGTTAAGTGTTCTTATTTAGTGATGCTTTTGATCCCTGACATGCCCAATAATCCAAAATTGGGGTTTGGGGGACAAAATAAGATCATTTTGTTTCACTTTTAATAAATAGTGAGGAGCTTTGAAGTAACGGAAAAGTTGTCTCCGTGGTATAAGTCACGGATTCGAGTCGTGGAAGCAGTCACTAATGCTTGAGATAGACAATCTACATCACACCTCTGAGGTGCGATCCTTCCTTGAATCCTGCTAATATGGAACGTTTTGTGTATCGAGTTACCCTTTAATAAAGGATATTCGATGGCTGAGAGTTGGGTTGAGCCACTTCCTTACCTTTTAGGGCTTTGTTGCAGATATCTTGTATGGTGTGAACGTCAATGAGGGAATGTCATTCCGTCCAATAATCGAATGTCATGTAACCTAGTTGGCCTTGCTCGGTCTAGACTTGGTGTCAGCTCCTATGCTCCTATGCAGCCGTATCAAATTCTTAAAAATTGCACTACTTTTAAAGAATTCGACACAAAGATGGAGAAGTAGCGAAAATGGTGTGGAAGAGGAACACAAGAAATTTAAATAAACAAAGGTGATAATGGAGATGCGTTTGATACCACCGTGTAAAATATATGATTCATAAGAGTGTTTTCAGTTTTGGTACTCGTCCGGGGGCGGGGCACTGGCAAAACATTTTGAGGTTCACGTGTGGGGTTTAGTTCTATGAGGCTTACATCCTTGTCCGACTGTATGTCCTAAATACGTTTGACACTCGACGTTCAGGGCTCGCCTATCAATTCCTACAAAAATTATTTGTCAAATTCTTTAGTTAACCATTGTTGACCCTCATAAATTTTTGATCAATGAATTATGCTTAATAGTTTTTTTCAATCTATAGAAATAAGAAAATTGAGAATAACTCAAATAACAAGTCGTAGTATTACATATTTACTATTATTTGAAAACACCATGAGAGTAAATATCACTTAACATTTCTTTTGAAAATATATAGTTAATTTTACTTCTTTCACTTTTACATTGGTCTTCATGTTTTTGTCCAATGTCTCAAAGTTATCATATTTATTATTCCATAATTTGAAAGTAATTTTATTTTTATTCATAAGAGGGTGATGCTTTAATTATTCCATAATTTGAAAGTAATAAAATTTTACTTGCTGATTATTTTCTTTTAGGGAGGTAAATTGCATAGTATGATAGTAATATATTTTAATAAATTGTAATTTTTTTATTATTTGAAAATTAAGAAGTTAGAGTTGATTTCCATCTCATAATAACTTTTATATCATTGCATTATTTATACTTATAAAATCATGTTAGAACTTTTGAGTTTCTTTAATCATTTTAAAATATATTTTACTATGTATTTTTTTTTATAATTTTTATTTTATTATACTATTTTACTATATTATAAATTAAAAATAAATAAATCCATGGGGCATGCCTCAAAGCTTAGGCCTCGTACGTGCTAAGTAACACGATTCGTCTTACGCTGCCACCTTTTAAAACATTAATTCATAACACATCACAAGAATAATTATAATGTACATAACACCGAAAATTGTAGTGCGATACATACGATTTCTATATTCTTCATGAGAGATTTCAAATTCGATATCAAAGAATTATTAAAAATTCTCGTAGGATCATTCGTACAAATATCTTTATTTTGCAATGATTTTTAATGTTTGTCCCTTAAATTTGTGGTCTACAATTTTTACCTTCCGAGTCTTTAATTAAGTAACAAAAAATAGTTGAAAATTTCCCAAATAAAAGAAAAAATACAAGGCAAACAAAAAAAATTCACAAAGTATAGATTTTAACAAAAGTTATGTCTCAGGGCATAAATTTAGTAAATAAACTTGTGTCTTGGGCATAAGGTCAGTTCAATATCATGAACTTGTACCTTGAGACAGATACATAAGTTCAGTTTTAGAACATTGTGTCTTAAGAAATCATACATTGGACTTATGCCTTAACATAACTTATGTCATCAGGCATAAGTTCAGTAACATGAATTTGTGTCTTATAAGGTTAACTTATGTCTAACGATATTTTTAAAAAAAATATTAAGGAAAAATTATACCTTATGGATTAGATACTTATGCTTCAATATGCCTTATGAATTAGATAACACTTAACTCAGTCATTCTCTAAAAAAGTTTGCCTAGCGAAATTAAGTCATAATTAAGGATATCTTAGATACTAAATTTTTATTAAATATATAAGCAGTAAAGGTAAAAATTAAAGATTACCAATTTGAGAGACAAAAATTAGAGTCCATCCCAAAATAGAAAAAATTCGTGCAAAACTTGATCCTAGTACGGAGCGTTTCCTTTATTACGAACCTTATACGATGAAAATTTGAATTCATCATGACCTCAAAACGAGTACCTGACAGCGGAGAAGAAAAAAAAAGAATAATTTTCGTGTGATATTTGTGTGAACAATTTCACATGGCAGATCAAGTTAGATGGAAGGGATATCAATTGAATCATATTTTATAAAAAGAATTGCATAATATAAATAAGATAAAAATACTTTTTCTTATTACTGGTAAATTGTTAAATTCCTTTTAACATAAAGAAAATTATAGTTAAGTGATACAAATGGAAATAAGATAAAGATATGTTTCTTTTATTACTGGTAAATTGTTAAATCCTTTTAACATAAAGAAATTATAGTTAAGTTATACAAATGGGTTTAAAACTTATATATATATATATATATATATATATATATATATATATATATATATATATATATATATATTGACGTTGTGCTTCGCACAATTATAAAAGACATAAATAATTTATTAAACATAATATAAATGAAAAGGTATTTATAATACATATAGTTTGTATAAATTGACAAAATTATAAATATAAAGCACTTTAGTATGGTGATAATTTTTATACTTCAAATGATAATATTACACTCTAGAAGTTGTTCATAAAAGTATATAGATGACCCCCTTTTATAATTGAAGTATATTTATAAAGTTTGATATGTATTTCTCAATCAAGTATCTCTTTGGTTTATTAAATGTTGAAGTTTGAAGAAAATTTAAGTTTTTTTTTTATATAAATAATAATGCCTTTATATTGTGTGTGTATCTAAGTTGGGGTAAATAAATATTTTTTGAGAGTTTCTCCTTAGATAAAAAAGAATGTTAAATAGAAAAGTACAAAAAGAATTACACCTATTTGGTCATTTTTATATAAATACCCAGATTTATAATTGATTTCACAAAGTAAAATATTTGGTTAGTAGTTAACATACTTTCAACAAAGATATAAATTATTATTTTGAATCAAAAGAAATTTTAAACCGACGACAATTTAAAATTCATAAATAAATCAAACTAAAAAGAAATCATTGAGAAAACATATAAAAAAAATGTAAAGAAGAAAATAATACAATACACATTATTCCTACTACTTTAATCATTAAAAGATTGAAGGAAAAAAAAATATAATCACCGCATAATTAAGCATTTTGATACGATATTTAATATTTTAATATTTTTATAAAGCTCAAATTTCAAAACTTTTTAAAATGCATATCGAATATTAAAATATCAAAATTGAACTATCAAAATTTTAATTTCAATATAATAATTTAATATTTCCCACAATATGTAGGATAAAAACTTATTTGTGTTTACACCAAACCCATATATAATATATGTTGGAACATACACACCTTTTACTCAATCATAATTAATTAATATTCATTTTTTTTATTTTATTAAATTACTTAACCTTGATTAGTACAAGTAATTTGCTTTTTGTATTGAAAATTGCTTTTTAGTATTAATGGTTTACTTACAAAATAGAGATACGCGGAACTTGACAAATATTCCATACGTCTTAGGTAGCTGACCATCTAAGTTGAGTTTTGTATTAATCAAAAATCGAGAGTTAGTAACATAAATAAAGATGGAATTGTGATATCAGAATCAATTTTTACATCTTTCAACGCGATTACTTGCTTATTATTAGATATGATCTTGATTTTGACTTTTAATTTTGCCTCCTCTACCCTTTGTTAGTGCCTGTTCTTTTCTCCTAAAAGTCTTTAAAAATATATATATTTTTTTAAAGAAAAAGTGTAAGTATGTGACATGTTAACTAAAAAAATCTCTTTACTTATAATTGTTTTTAAAAAGAAATTAAAAGAGGGAATAGAACATCAAATCCAATGATAAATGCTTACGTCAGAGTTCCTAGAGGAAGGGTGGAGGAAAAAAATATTAAAAGTAACCGGGAGCAGTGGTCAAGTCGAAAATTTCATAAAGATATTTAATATTTAATATATATATATGAAAAATAGTAATTAATTTATATATATATTATAATTTTTTAACAAAAAATATTCAATTGACCATCCTTCGAGCATGTGATGTTATTGAAATTACATTTTCAATTATTGAAATTTGAACTCGTAATATGGTGTTCTAAATTTTTGCATCTTGGCTATAGACCTGTTCTAACTGATACTTCCAATGATATAATTATATGAAGAAAAATAATATTGAATAAAGAATGTGGCAAGTCAAGTAAAATCAACTCTACACCTCATATTAGGAAATTTGAAACACAGTTTTATGTCTTAATTTTCTTGTTGGAATGTTTAGGTTAAGAAAAATTCATGCATAGAAATACATAATTTTTGAAAAAAGGGACTAAGTCAAATTTCTCCATTTAGAAAATTAAGAGTATTTAAGTTTCTTTTATAGAAATGGAATTAAACGGGCGTTCATACTTTAATTTGACTTGTTCCTAATTACGTAATTAGTTTATTTCTTTAATTAATTAATCTTCCTCAATTTTGTATGTTTGGGAATATTTAATTCCATGAGCTAATTAAGTGGCTTGCTTTCCCTTGGATGCTTTTACTTTTGTTTTGTTTCTTTATTAACTTCAATTATCACACGTCGAATAATGTTAAACTAACCACTAATTAGTCATAAAAAAGAGGGTAGAAGTTCAATAAATGAGATATAATCATATGGTATCTACTTAATTAACAATGTTGGGGTTTGAACTATTGTATCACTAGTTTTTTTTTTTAATTTTTTTTTTTTAGTATCACTAGTTTGAATTTTAGTGATTTTCATGGTCTCTTGCTACGTGTTTTTAGGTCAATTAATTAATAGGAAAGGTAACGTGAGAACTTTAAATTTTTTTTCCTTTCAAGTTTTGAGAAGTTTGTGTGTCAACGCGTATGGTGTGTTCGGTACTGAGTGCACAAAAATAAGCTTTGGGGCCCTCATTTTAATCGGTGTCCGCTTTTTTATTTTTGTTTAAAGTGTGGTTTTATAAAGGTTAAACGTTAGATATTTTTATCTGATATTTAATTTGACTTGTCAAGATTAATTAAAAATTAAAGTTGTGGATTTAACCAGGTCGAGCTTCGAACATTTTTTATTAAAGCTTTATCTGACTTGTAAGGCTAACTTCAAATATTTTTGACTAAAGTTATGAACTTACATAACCAAACTTCAGACATTTTTTTGTTGAAGTTGTAGAGACTAATGTCACGTATGCACTTTTAGTCATACTTAATTGAAATATACGTAAAAATTGATTAAAATTTTAGTTATGTGTGTTTGAAAATATAGTTGAATTTATTTATTTACTGTCTAAAAAGATTGTCTTTTTAAATCTCAAGAATCCAACACATAATTCAAAACTCAATATACTTCAAATAAACTCAAATTTAAAATATAAATTTCATATATCATAAAAAAATAATAATCACATATGACTTTAGATGCGACCTTGATTTTGACATTTTAATTTTGCTTCTTCAAGCTGCCTTAGATAGTGCCCGTCCCTTTCTTCTGAAAGTCGTCCCAAAAGACTTCTTATTAAGTTTTTTAATGAAGAAATTAAAAGAGGGATTAGAACATCTAGTCCAGTGATAATTTTTTACTAGAGAGTTCTATAGGAGGACTGGAGAATAAAAAAAATTATATAGGACGTTTAGTTACAGGGATTAGGGGTTATTTTTAGTGAGGTTTAAAACTAAATCTTAATCATTATTCAATCACAAAATGGACTAATTAATTTATAGGTATTGAGTTATCAGATGGTTGGTGAATGAATTAAAATTTTATAGCTAATGTTTATTTGTGGGGGGCAGCAGATTACTTAATTTTCTTATTAGATAAACTGTTAACCCGTTAAAAATTATCATATTTATATTTTTATCCCTGATATATAAAGTATTTGTTGTAAATCCAAAAATTAAAGCTTTATTCGGTATTCCATTCATTTCTTAACTTAGGAAAAATAAGTTACAGCTAGGCTACCTAGTGATTTACAAGCACCCTCACTGCACACTTTCTATATATCTATCTCCATCCAATCAAAGACGTCCATGCCAGTCAGTCGTCACTTCTTAACTATAAATGTGACTTTAATTTCGTCGGTCGAAGCTAAATTAAATATTGTGATTTAATTTTTATTATTTTTTAAATTCACCTGACACACCACCCGATCCGATTATTGCTAATCCAATATCAAATTAACCAATTTCAGTTGCTACTGGCTAGCGAATTAGTACATTTAAAAGTCAATAACCAATAAACAGTCCTAGTTATTCCACTAAAAAAATTGGGATTAAATTTGTGTAATATCTGCTTGTGGATATTAGCTAAACCAAGATAAAATATACATCAAAATCATAGGATTATCTACAGACCTAGAAGGTGAGATTATCTATCCTACGTATAATTCCTTGATTATAATTATCTTGGAATAACCTTGTACTTTTCAATCCAGACAATCTTAACAATAATCACGAGCGGTGAGGAAGTCAAGAATTTTACTAAAAATATTTAAATTTAAAATTTAATATTTTATTTATATATGATATAATTTTTTAATAAAAAAATATTGGATTGATCGTCCTTTCGGCATTTGATGTTAGTGAAATTACTTTTTTATTATTGAATTTTGAACTCGTAAGATGGTGCTCCAAATTTTGGCATCTTCGCTATCGACCTATTCTAACTGATACTTCCATTGATACAATTATTTGAAGAGAGAATAATTTTGAAAAGTCTAAATAAAGAATGTGGTAGGAGTCATGTAAAATCAACCTACACCTCATATTAGAAATTTGAAAAACAATTTTATGCCTTAATTCTCTTGTTGGAATGTTAACTTAAGAAAATTTCATGTGGAGAAATACATTTTTTTTAAAAAAAAAAAAGGGACTAAGTCAAATGTCTCCATGTATAAAGTTAAGAGTCTCTATTAAACGGGCGTGTTCATTCTTTGACTTGTTCTTAATTACTAGTTTAGTTCTTTAATTAAACTTGATCAATTTTTTTTTTTAATTAACTTCAATTGCCACACGTTGAAAAATGTTAAACTAGCCACTAAATAGTCATAAAAATGGTAGAAATTAAATATATGAGATAATACTTGATTGAAAATATATGTATAAAAAATGTGCTTTGTAAATCAATAGTTTGAATTTTAGTGGATTTCCATGGTCTCTTGCTTGATCTCTTATTATAATGTCGTGAAAAGAAAAAGATAAGACTTGAAACTAATACTACTATAGCCTATTAGGTATTGTAGGTCAATTCGGTCCACTTTTTACCAAAATTAGTTCATAAAAATTAGTTCATGGTACGCGTCTCGCGCGTTTTTCTCATATTAATAAAAATAAATTTTTAAAAATAGCATAAACAATATTTAAAAAATATATTTGTGTAATAATTTAAGAATTTAGAAAAAAAATTATGAATTTCAAATTTATAAATTACTGTACTTAAGAACCTTCATGTTTTTAATATAATATAAATAGATTATTGAAAAGCATAACATGAATTTTTATTTCGTTAAAAGTTAAATTTTATGATTAAAAAAATATATATAAAAATATAAAATATATAAAATATAATAAAAATTGGTAAAAACTCAAACATATATAACTAGAAAAAATTCCTCTCCAAAAATGTAACTTTAAGGGTATGTTTGCTGTTTAATTTTCACACGTTCGATTGTTCAAATTTTATTTTATTTTAAAATTTGTAGGAACTTTTGACTTGTTGTGTGAAAATTAAAAAAAAAAAAGTTCTAGATATTTCATGCTTAGGATTTGTTTGGTCATGAATTGTTTTTATTTTTTTGGGAATGTTTTTTCACTTTATTTATAAATCGGCATTCGGTCATGTTGTATTTGGAATTTAGAGAACACCCAAACCTCAGTTTCACTTTTACTAATTCTTTTTTTCCAAATTTTACCCTAAATTTCTTGTTTTTATAAAAATAATTTTATTTAAATTATATTTCATGTTTAGTCATATTTCATACTTTTAAGAAAAATACTATTTGAAAAATTATAATCAAACATAATTTCATCTTCAACTTTAAATTTTAAAATTTCAAATAAAGTGAAAAATATTTATAATAGTAGGTAGTGGCACGTATACGTAATCTAATCTATGATATTATGTAGGGGTGTGCAAAATTGATAATCGATAAATTGAATGAAAAAAAATGCTATTGGTTATTTATCATTATCGGGTTATTGAGTTAACGGTTATTAAATAATTTTATAAATTTTTTATTGGGTAATTGGTTTGATTTTCAATTTTAAAATTTTAATTAATGGTTAAACCATAACCCAATAAGATATTATTAAAATTATCTTTTTATTGCTAATTATATAATAATGACTTTAGATTTTAAATACAAGAACTATTTTCTTTTGCATTTAATAGTTACGTTGTTGATTTGGTGGTGTTGTTTGGTTTCTGAAGTTGTTGTCTTAGTATCGTTCTACCCGACAATGTCACTTTGAACCAACCTTATTTTACCTTTTGAAAATTACCACAGTGCTAGTGCATCCAAATTTGCTACTTAATCAGAATGAAAAGAAATTTGTTTCAGCAATATAACTTATTTGGATTGCTTTTACTTGTAATTCGTATAAACTTTTATGCATGAAGGCAATGTATATATAAACAAATGAAAATAAGAGAAAACAAAAGAAAAAGTTAGAGGAACATTTTCTTATCCGTGAAATCGAAAATTGACTCATTAAGGACCAAAAATTGATAACAAATATCTTATTCGTTTAGTTATCGGTTCAGGGTGTTTAAAAATTGAAAATCAATAAACAGAATCGATAATATATAAAATTGCACCAAACCGATCGATAAGCACCCCTTATATTATATGACTATTTATTTTGAGATATTATTTTTTAGAGCAGATTTAATTGTATGCTTCGGATAAATTACTTACATTGATTGATTTTGCTAATTTTTTTAAAGATATTGGAGGATATAAATCATATTTAAAAAAGTATATTTAAAATCTAAATAATATTAACAAAAAGTATAATCAAATACAACTCCACCCACCTTACCCCTACCGCCACCCAACACCCCCACCTTTTGTCCCCCTACACCCTCACCTATCCCACCAACACACTCATAATATTTGCATAGTAAATACAAATATTTTAAAATTATATATATACGTACGCACTTACTGAGCATAAAAAAATTAGTAAAAATATCATTTACTTTTCAAGAATATTTTTTATGAAAAACATTATTCTTCATACCAAACACACCATAAAACTTTGAAATACCTTTTCAAGGTTTTGAGAATTTGTGTTTCAACGCGTATAATAGTATTAGTTTCAACTAGTGACCATGAAATCACTAACCATAGGTTCCCTTTTTCCGAAAACAAGGTAAATTTTTTTTAAAGTTAACTTTTAAAAAAAAAAAAAATCTACTTCAAGACTTTGAAAACACATTAAAGCTGTTCTTCAAGTTTCCAAAAAATTGAGAAAAAAACCTTTTCTTTTTTTTTTTGCAAAAACTATCAGCCAAGAAAAAGACAAAACTTGAAAGAGAAACTTGGCCAAAAGTTCTTTTCTTTGGAAAAAAAATGTCACTGGGTGGTTCCAAAAATCGATCTCCAATTTAACTAATCCATGTGATCAAGCCCAAGTTTTCCCATAATTAGCTAGATAATCTGTCATCATGTTTGTCTCTATGTAAATGTGTTGTGTGAGAAGATAGTCCATTATCTTAAGAAGAAACCTGAAGTTATTCAACAAATGTGAATAGACGAGACACACCTGTAGACCTAGTTAATCGAGGGTATGACTTTAGACAACAGAATATGAAAATTAAGAATTAAGATAAAAAGGTTCATAGGTTATTGAGCGTTGTCTAATTTTTCTTTATTACTATTATTTTTATTATTTTTCTATTGTCTTATTTTTCAATTTTATAATTAATCACATGTTATTTTTTTCGCTTTAGTTATCATAATATTTATTGCTGATATTGTTTTATTCTACATAATGTTTCAACAATATGACTGCTTCACTGCTCTGTTTCTATTTCGTATTTAATTTTGTTATTCTTTACTTGAGCCAATGATTTATCAAAAACAATCTTTCTACCTTCACAAGATAAGAAAAAACTGTATACACGTTATTCTTCTTGGACTTTATTTATAAAATTATAACTGAACATGTTCTTGTTATTCTTGTTATTATATTTTTACATATTTCTTTTCATACTGAACAAACTCTTATGATCCAAAAGAAAAAAAAGGAAAAGGGGAATAATTGTCAATAAAATAATTGTAGCTAGTAACAATCTTTTTCAACTATAAAAGTGTCACAAAAACAGGTGGATCGAGCTGGTCACGTTATGAGGTCATCCTTAAATATGTTGACGCCTCTGTAAGACCCATTTGACAATAATTTGGATGGTACCCTTGATCCAGTCTTATGTACACTTTGCCTTTCTCACTAGGTCACTTGTCCTTTTCCCCCATAATTCAAAATTCCAGCAAGGGTACTGAATTAAATGAAAGTTTTGGAGTTGTAAATATCCTAAGCTTAATTTACGAATTTACGTGAATTCAATATTTTTAGTTTAATATATTTTTTCATTTTAAAATAAATGGTATTTTCAGTTTGAGTATACTTTTTAAGAATTAAACTCCTCATTTCTTGACAAAAAAATATAATTTTACTCACTTACCCCTGATAAATATCTTGAAAAAAATGTAACTTTTTAATATTTTCAAGTCTCTCCACTTAAATAAGGCAAAATTAGAAGAACATCATTAATATCTTCTTGATTATGTAAAACACTACTTATTTTGAAACAAAATCAAAAGGCCAAAACACCACTTATTTTGAAATAAAATCAAAAGGCCAAAACACCACTTATTTTAAAATGGAGGGAGTATATATGTTAGCAAATTTTATTTAGATATTTAAATAATAATAATAATTTATTTTAATTAAGCATTTGAACACATGAGAAAGTGTTCTTGTTACTATTAGAAAATATAGAATTAGCGACCTACAAAATTTGGTATCTAAACAACAAAAATTTCATGCTAGTCCTATTTTGCGATGAATTAGTGACGGATTATAAGAAAATTCAATTAGCTAGAAACTTTTTACGATGGATTAGCCGAGGATTACAGACAAATTTCTTATTTAATTCCATGCTTTTTAGTAGTGTATTGGATATTTTTTATTTAAATTTTAATTTATTATTTTTATGTGTATTCTCAAATGCTCACTATATATAAGTTAACCATTTAAAATATATCACATTTTTTAATTATATGAATTAGGCTCAACAAACTGTAAAATCTTAAGCATGTTCTAAGTAAGAATAATGTGAATACTTATTTATATAATAAACACTTGAGATCACATACAAAATAAAATAAAATAAAATAAAATAAAAATATCTAATAAAAACACATTATCGTATATTTAAATTCTGTATTCACTTTGATACCGCACATACATGAATCAGAATGAGTTCTAGAGAACTTCTACAAATTAATTTCTTAGCCTAATACATGCATGCACCGACTCATGTCATCAACTAACAGTTCACTTTTCATTCAAATGTCGAGCAAAATGAGATTCATGAACCCATCATTTTACTACTTTCTGTTTTTATTTTCGAATTTTTATATTTAATTTAGATTCATTTTATTAAATTAGATGTTACACTTTAATAAGTCATCTAAATTGAAGCGTTGAGTCATGTCACGTACACTTAAGTTGGTTCATGAAGCTTTATTAGCTATGTATATCATTTAAAGATCGCGATAAAGCGAAAAATATTTTTTTTAAAAATTAAAATGTCAAACTCAAATTCTAAAAATAAAATTATCTTTGGTAATGTGCACTTTCTTTTAAAGTGAAATTTTTTAATGAAAATTTAAATTAATTGAATTTCAAAGAGAATATTACATTTTAAGAAGAAAACCAAAAAAAAAAAAAAATTCTACGCATGACTATAATTAACACGGCCTTTAATAGAAAGATCTTTTCTTGTAAAGTAAAATTTTTTAAACGTAAATTTTAATTAGTCAAATTTCAAAAAATATATTGAACATTGAATATTAATTCTAAAAGAAAAATTAAATTAAATTAAGTGTCCATTCTAGAGGCTCTTTAGACCACTAACACGGTATATTGAGAAAACACCCAATATGGGTGTGTTAGCTATGAATTTGATTAAATCAGTGAAGTTGGTGACTGACGATTATCAAGTCATAGCGACACGCACCCAAAATGTCCATCCTCCGTGGGTGGACATCAGGAGCGGATCTAGGTAGGAGTGAGGGAATTTATTTGAGTTCTTTCAATTGAAAATTTTTATTATATTTATAAAATTAAATTTAAATATTATGTATATATAATTGTTAATAGAGTTTTTTGATAATACGAAAAGACGTAATCCAATGATTAAGAGGGTTCATTTGTGTGTTTGGCGTTGCGGGTTTGATTCACACTTATTTTTGTAACGTTTAAAAAAGTCTTCTTTTTCTTTTCACATGCCTTTTTAACAAGCGTTGCGCTTTGACCTTTTCCACTCCTTTAAATAAGCAATTAGACGTACAGTTTTTAGAATATTAATCCTTTGTATGTATTTTTTATTTACTTAATAGTTAGTTATTTTTTATTTTTCCCAAAATATAAATATTGAGTGTAGAATATTTTGTACAAAATTTTAAAATTATTGAAATGAAAAAAAAAATTATTTCAATTCTCTCTTTTTTTATGCTCTTAGTACTAGCTTAAAGCCCTAGCTAGATTTAAGGGTGTTCATGGTTTGGTGAAATCAGATCAAACCGGTTAAAAAAAATAGATATTGGTTTGGACTGGTTTGGTTTGATTTTAAATTTTAAAAACCAATAACATTTGGTTTGGTTTTGGTTCCACTAGAAAAAATTAAAGAAGTAACCCAAACCGAACCGATAAATTTTATACATAAATTTTATAGTTATTTGAATATGTGATATTAGTTTTTCATAAATAATTATAAATATTTTAAACCTTTTAATTATTAATTTGGTTTTAGTATACTTATTTCACACGAACTATAATCTCTTAAATTCTATTTCTTAAAATATATGTTCAAACTCAACACTCTAAGTCTAATTATCTATATGAGGTGTGGCATATTGCCCATTTTTAATTTTCTTTGTTAAGACATTTGTCGACTCTTCAATCATTTACCCCTTTGATTTTTTAAGAGTTGACCATTTTATTTTAAAGTTGTATGTTTTTTCTATGTGGATATTAAACATGTGAAGTGGAAGAATCTCTACAATTATGCAACTTAAACATGCTAAAACTTTCGAATAGTATTGAAAAATAATAGAAAATTCATGTACATTCATTTTGTGATAGTAGATAGAGATTTATTAATTCATAATATTCATTTGAAATAGTTATCTCATGTCTTTGTTGTTTTAATATTATCAATTTCTTATTAGCTAGTTATAAACCAAAAAATCGAACCAAACAGAATCAAATCGATGGTTCTTATTTTATTTGGTTTGGTTTGGTTTTAGAAATTTAAAAATCGGCTAAATTGATTTGATTTTGGTTTTGATCAAAAACTGATCCAAACCAAATCATGCACACCCCTAGCTAGATTTATAAAAATTTTAATTGATTTTCAATATTAACACACTTCTCAACCAAAAAAAAAATATTATGCATATCTGTCTTTATATGTTATGTCACGCTTGTTTAAAATATTTTATATCTGACTAATTTTACATATATAAGATGCTTGTATTTTGCTAAGGCCTCATTTGTTTTCATTAAGATTAAGACGCCTGAATCTGAATGATTAAAATATTGTCTCTAGATCTGAATACTGAATGATTAAGATCGTTTGTTTTTCAACATCTGAATGTGTATACTTTAATAATTTGTAAACAGATTAAATAGACAATTCAAATAAAAAATAATTAAATATTAAAAAAATATTAATTTAATAAAATAAATTTATTATTTGATTAAAAAAAAGGTATGTTTGCTAGTGATGGTTTATAGTGGTGGTGGTAATAAAATAGCAGTAGTGATAGTTACTAGTAATGGTGGTGGTAATAGTTGTAATGATGGAGGTGGTTAGTGTGGTAGTAGCAGGCGTGATGGTGGAGGTTGGCAGTGGTGGTTGTGATTATGAAGTTGGTTGATATTAGTAGTTGGCGGTGTTGATGGTGGTGGGGCTAAAGAATGTGTGGTGTGTTGGTGATATAGTTGGTGAAGGTGCTAGTTGTGATGGTGGAGGTGGTTGGTAATAGGAATTGATCGCAGTGGTGGTAATGACTGATAGGTGTAGTGGAGGTGGTAGCAGCGGAGATAAAAACGACGGTGGCGACAACGGCAATGACAGCGACAGCTGCGGCGATGACGACGGTGGTGGCGGCGGCGGCGATGACGACGGTGGTGGCGGCGGCGTCAGTGGATGTAACTATAACGATGGAGGTGGTATGTGTGGTAAAGACTGATAGTAGTGGTGGTTGATGATGATAATGGCGGTTGACAATGGCGGTAGAGGTGGTTGGTGGTGGCAGATGGTGGTTGGCGACAGTAAGGTGGTGGCGATAGTTGTGATAACATAGGTGGTTAGTGGTAATGGTTGATGATTTTGGACATAATGGTGGTGGAGTGAAAATTATCCATGCAAATATGCCTCTTAATGGTATATATTAAGACTCTGTTACAGATCTTAATGATTAAGACATATTCACACCAAAAAAGTGTTTAAATCTTAATAAAAACAAATGCATTTAATGGTCTAAAGTCTGAACCATTCAGATTCAGACCTTTATTAAGTGCAAACAAATGAGGCCTAAGTCTTATAAATTAATTTATCGAGTTATATAGTTCATTCTTTTCAATTATATTTTTATCATTCAATATATTAATATTTGTTTTGTGCAATACTTTTTTTATTTTTTATTTTTTATTATTATGTACTAAATATATATTAATAATTTAATACTTACACTTTTTTTAAGAACCTTAATTTTTTTGGGGGGAGGGGGTGGGGGGTGGGGGGTAATAATTTGAAAGAAAAAAAAAGTAGAAAGTAGTGAATGTAAAAATTAAAAAAAAAAAAAGAAACACTCGAAGAAATGTAGAAAGGACATGAGAAGGTGGGTTAAAATTTAGCAGGCGACTTCCGCTTTATTTTTCATAATGTAGTTTCATATGCTTACTTATTCATACGTCGAACCCTTTGAATAAAAATTATGTTTTTGCCACTAGTCGACATAATATTAAATGATCGAGTGATTAATCTATAGGAATAACACTTCAATTTGGATAGTTGATACGTATCATTTTATGAAATATTATATAATATAATATAATATTATTTTAATAAATATAATATTTGAATATATTATATCATTTTCTGTTGTTATATAATAACAAGCATCATTAATCTAAAAAATAAATTTGTAACGTAAAATATAAAATAATATTACTAAATACTAAGCAAAGGCAAAATGAGGAAAAAAATTACAAGGCAATGAAATAATCACATGATGACCAAATTAATCCTTATATGAAATTACACTTTTCGTTGTTACGTAACAATGAAGTTAACAATACATCATGCAGTAGATCAGAGAAATCTTGGGGAGAGGTGATTATACAGGACATAATCAGCCTGCACTTACCAAGGACGTGGCCTAGATAGGAAGATATAAAAGTCTAGGATTAAGGTAGAAGGTTAATAGTTCGAGCAGTGTCTATTTTCATTTTTAGTATTGTTATTATTACTCTCTTGCTATCTTATTCTTCAATTTTAGTATTACTTGCTTTATATATTTCTTTTGGCATTACCACTATTTTCTTCTTTATTTTTTCCAGCATGATTGCTTCACATACTTATTTTTTATATGCTTTATTTGAGCCGAGTGTCTATCCGAAAGAACCTCTATACATTTACAAAATAAAAATAAGACTACGTACATATTATTCCAGACTCCACTTATAAAATTATATAAAATATATTATTATTATTGTTATATCATATAAAATTTTTTAAATAACAATAAAAATAAAATTGTATTTCATGTTCAAAGCAACAATACATACAATACAGATACAATGGGGTATATTTGAATCTCAATTGTAAGATACAGTTGCTTCAACTTTTGTGTACATAAATTGCTCGATGCATGTACTAGTAGATCGTCACAAATTGTCATGAATACATCAGAGAAGTCACAAGCTGATTGTTAGGATTAAAATAGCAGAGTGTCATACGAAAGTTAATAATTGTAAATTTTGATGACGATAAATTAAACGATAAATAAAATTATATACTAAAATAAGCATAATATTTAGCATGATTTAATTAAGTGACCTACATATTAGGAAAACTAATATTAAAAAAAGAGAAAAAAATTATGGAGAGAATAATCTCCCCTAAAATAACTCTTTAAAAACTTCGAAAGCTATTGTGTTTGTGTACAAGAAAAAAATATATTCTATTTTACAAAAATGCAAAACTTCTCTTCTAAAAAAAAATAGATCAAGAAAAGTTTTTTCCATTAGGAAATTCAGGTTAAACCTAATAGAATGAAAAAGAAACAGAGATAATGACCATCTCAGTTGGACCAATTCTTTAGTGTGTTTCCCCCATTCATGTATTTGTAGGACACTGTGTAGGGCCTAGAGGCCCCATCACCCAAAAAAAAAAAAAAGAAGAAAGAAAAAATCAAGAGGAATATGTCAATTGTCTTCACATCAGAGATGGATGATACAAATTAAAGTGAACATCAATTGACACTTATCTCTCTTCCTTCCTTTAGCTATAAATATCATTCCTCTTCATATACAATTCTTTATACAGCATACAGTACACCCCATTTCTTATCTCTTATGAACTCCAATTACAGTGAATTGCTATAACTTATATGTTTTCCACAATGCTTCTTTTTTCACATTGAATAATTATATTGGAGCTTTCCAAGTTCCAATTCTTTTTTCAGTTTTTCCTTTTTTCCTATTTAATCCCAGTTGAATTAGTACTAGTTAATTTGTGTATCTTCTTCTTCTTTTTTTCTTTCTTTTTTTTTTAAAGTTTGGGTTTTAGTGTTAAAAAGTTTGAATATTTCAAGAAAATGGCTTTTGGTTGTTTTGGTTCTTTTCTGCCGTGCAAGGACAACAGAGGAACTCAGGTACAAGGTAAGATCATCCCCCTCTGTCTGTTTTCAAGATGACTTCATTTTTTTTTTTTGTCTTTTCCAGATTGGAACTAAAGATATTTATGCTTTTACCCTTTTAATGTTAATCCTTAACATGGATCATTTTGTACCCTTCAGAATTTAGCATTTGTTGTAGCTTCTTTTATTTCCTGTTTGTTGTTAAACTCATCTCTGTCTTTCATGTTTAATAAAAGAAGAAAAAGAAAAACTTATTATGACATGAAGCTCCATAGTACCCCTTCCACCCCCTGTCAAATTATTGTTACAGAATGGAGATCGATGATATTTGAACCTCTGGATTTGTTGTTCACTATTCAGATTGAAAAAATATCACAATCTAACTTTTCCTAGTACAAATTCTTCGCCTCAATCAACTAATCTCCAGGTCATTTGGATCAAGCATTTTCTGTGTTGCGCTTTCCTCAACGATACAATGGGAAGTGGAACTCGTTTAGGTTGAGCTTTGAATAACACGGGCATTTGCAGATTGAGGCATATGTTAGGATACTAGCAAAGACATGACTAGACGTGCTGATCTTCTCTGGTCTTAATTTCATAATTATTTGACCTTAATTTGATCCAACATGCGGTATAATTCAGAGACGGATGTCAATACCATTCTCATGTCTAAGCTACAACGCTGGATATTTAGATGTTTGAATACTTCACTTTAGATTAAAGAACATTAAAAACAATGCCACTTCCATACCTGTTTGTACAACCAAAAGTTTTGAATGGTCTGAACTATAAGGGAGTTTAATTTGTTTGAGTACTTGCTCAAGATTCTTTGAACGTGTTCTCCCATTCTCTTGCTGATTTTCTCAGCCAATTTCATCTTGCAAGACTTAACATTCTTTCATTCTTTTACTCTGAAGGATTAGAGATTGCCACCAACAATGTGAGACTGTTTTCTTATAACTCGTTGAGATCAGCAACGGAGAATTTCCATCCATCAAAGAAAATAGGTGGAGGTGGCTTTGGAGTTGTGTATAAGGTGAGAATTGTATCAATCTTCCAGTAGTTACAATGTTTCTATTATGTAAATAATGTTCTTACAGTGCAAATATTGAGAGCATAAATGAGTTAAGTTGGTTTGATGCATCTATGATATCCTTGTCACATTACTGAACCAACTTGATTTGTTTGATTGCAGGGGGTTTTGAGGGATGGAAGAACTGTAGCTATCAAATGTCTTTCTGCTGAATCAAAACAAGGGACCAGTGAATTGTTGACAGAGATTAATATGATTTCAAATACCCGACATCCAAATCTTGTTCAGTTGATTGGTTGTTGCGTAGAGGGTGGCAATAGAATATTGGTGTATGAATACTTGGAGAATAACAGCCTTGCCAGTGTTTTGCTAGGTACTTTTGACAATGTTAAATGCTGGTTTGAACCAAAGAACATATATAGACAATAGCAAATGAGTCTGCAATAGCCCGTTTATGAATAATATGATAACATAAGCCCCAACTAGCTGATATAATGTGCTTCCAAATTTTGATATTTCTGTTAGCCAATTTCTCTGAGGTCATCTGCTTTTAGTATTGGAAGGAGTATCATCCAAGTGCATCATTAATCCCCATATACAATTACCATTGCAGGTTCTAAAGGGAAACATATTCCGTTAAATTGGACCAAGAGAGCTGCTATATGTTTGGGTACAGCATCCGGTCTAGCATTTCTTCACGAGGATGCAAAACCACCAATTGTTCATCGAGATATTAAGGCTAGTAATGTCCTTATTGATGAAAATCTTCATCCTAAAATTGGAGATTTTGGACTCGCAAAGCTTTTCCCTGATAATATCACTCATGTTAGTACTCGAGTGGCTGGGACAATGTGAGTTTATATTGAATATTTAAACAGAGAGATAGCACGAGCAATTTTGCTCTGCATCCATCGTTTTTTCACATGAAGTAGGAATTTTTTTCTGTTCTCATTATCGAGGACCTTCTTGTTGTGCAGAGGATATCTTGCTCCCGAGTATGCCTTGCTAGGACAGCTCACAAAAAAGGCTGATGTCTATAGTTTCGGAGTTCTTGTTCTCGAAATTGTAAGTGGCAGAAGCAGTAGCAATTCAGCATTTGGAGAAGATCTCTTGGTACTAGTGGAATGGGTAGGTTTCCTCAAGAACAATAACTTTGTAGATGCTTGTCACAAAAACTCCGGGTCATTAGAAAATTGTGGGTTCAGATAAGAATTCCCTGGGTCTAAATCATATCACTCATATCTAATCATTTACTTCATGTGCCCACTGCAATCCAGACAATCTTTTGATATCATATTTAGCAAAACACAAGTAGCTTTTCCAATGCATTAAGTGAAAAATAAAGAAGAAAGTTGAAAATGGATGAGTTCTTTGTTGTTAGATGGTTTTTTGAAGGTCTTGCATTTGCTGGACCTCTGAGCAACTTCTTTGGATCTTAAAGATAGGCCTCAATGCCAAACTAGTTGGAGTTGGCTATCCTAATTTCTGCATCCACAGCATATGGCCTGCCACTACATTTTTACAAAGAGATCAACCTCTATATACTGATTTCTTGAAGGTTTAAATTGTTGCAGGCATGGAAACTTAGAGAAGAAGGGAGGCTTCTAGATCTTGTTGATCCAGAGCTGATAGAGTACCCGGAGGCTGAAGTGCTGCGCTTCATTAAAGTTGCTCTCTTTTGTATTCAATCTGCTTATAACCAAAGACCTAACATGAAACAAGTGATTGAAATGCTGTCTAAAGAGGTCAAGCTAAATGAGAAGTTGTTAACTGAGCCAGGAGTCTACAGACCACATAGCTCTAAACAATCGAGTTATGGTAGCCTCCTGACCTCCTCCTCCAAGGGAAAGAAAAAAAGCGTAAAATCCACAAATCATTTCGCAACAACAGAGTTCCATAGTTTTCAGAGTGTATCTGAGGTGATACCAAGATAAGTCAGCTACGTGCTATGCGATTGTAACATTTCTAGGTGCTCATATTCTTCTTTAGAATTTGTAAATTGTTCCTCTGCTAACCTGGGAAATGCAAAGAATGCATGTACTGGCCCTCATTAGATCTTAGAGTAGCCATTTGTTAACCATCTCGTGTAAGATAGAGCCACGAGTAGCGCGTTGGCAAGGAAGAATATTAGTAGTTCGAAATTTTACTACTGAGAGTACTTCCAACTTGATACATTTAATATATATTTGGTGATTGAGAATAGTTTTCTTTTTCCATGTTTGATATTATGATCTCTCTTCCCAGTATTATTCTCTAATTTCATGAATGGGGCCTCAAATTTGGCATCCACTAAATATAAATAACAGGCATTAAATTTGAAATAAAGTATTATTTATTTGTTATAAAGTTGAAAATTACATTTGAAAATTGAAGTTGTGTTTAGACATAGATGCAAATTAAAGTTGTTTTTGAATTTTTGTGAGTGATTTAGAGTAAAAATTGTGATAACAGTTTTCGAATTAAAATTCCAGGAAAAAATGAAAACTATCTCTGACCAAACCGGCTCTAATACTAACAGATGCCTGTCTTTCCTGCATGTAATAGGCTTGATACTCTAAATGAAGGAAACCATTTGTTGACAATAAATGGTCGATATTATAAATGTTTAACTGCTTTACAGATCAAGTTTCTTGTGCTGTCACACTGCAACACAGTTTTAGAGGCTAATTCAGAATTTAAATTTTATGTGTTTAATCAGATCTCAGCATCATATTCATTATATTTTAAAATTATGAATTTCATATCTATTACCTACTTGTTACAACTTTGATAAATTTTTATAGATAATTAATTTATATTCTACATCAAAAATATCGAATTTAGATAAACTCGATGGGGCAAGAGCGCATCATGGACACAAATATGACGTAACATAGATGTAAATTGAAATATCGATATGTGGTGATTAACTTCAAGTTCAAGAATCTTTGTGAAGCCTCAGAGTGCTTAATAAACACAATCTTGTTACACCGATACTTTCTTCATTTCAAAATAAGTGATATTTTTAGTTTGAGCATGCCCCTTAAGAAACTACTCACTTCTAGAAAATAAAATGCATTTTTACTAACTTTTACCCTTAATAAATACCTTGAAAAATGTGTAGCTCTTTTTACTACCCATAAATCTCTCTTCATTTAAATAAGAGTAAAATTAAAAAAACATCATTAATGTCTTCTTGATAATGTGAAACACCACTTATTTTGAAACAAAATAAAAAAATTAAAACACCACTTATTTTGAAACGGAGAGAATATAAAAAAAAAATTAGTAGCATATTGATGGTAGGGTTTTAATGATTCGGTTTAACCTGTTATCTTATAAGGTTTAAATATAAGTAATTGAATTTTCATAAATTCATAAATTGCCAATTATCTCGACTTTTTTCAATATCGGTACAAAATAATTTTTGGTATTCTTTTTTTAGAAATGTCATGTGCGAATCACAATCAAAAATTAGAATATAGTAAAAATTTATCTCACTATTCTACAGTAATACAAAATAAATTAATAAAAGGCAAAAATCTAAATCACCCAAATAAAAGACATTAATCAAGATGAAACTTGTAACTACGTCTACCAAAATTAAGTATCCTATAAAAAATATATTCTAAATCATATAATAAGAAAATATTTCGTGGCTTACTTCTCAAGATACTGAAATTCTAATTTCTATGTTAATTATTTATTGACTTGTAATCATTTTCCTTACCCCAACCTCTAAATGAAAATTTTAATGTCTTATTAGCTTTAAACTTGATATGTAAAAAACATTTTACACATATGAATTTACTCAGCATGATTAAATATTTTTCAGTTTAGTTTTATAAATTAGAAATCCACCCTAATTATTTGATACAATTATAAAAGTAGATGAAAATCGATTATTACATTAAAAAAATATTACAATGAATCACAAAAGAATATCTTTGTTTAAAGCCAGAAAGGCATAAAACCAAAGCAAATATTGTAAATATAATAATGTTTAAGAAGTGAAAATGCTCAGAATGATGCCATTTATAACATATATTTATACCATAATAAAAAAAAAAATGCAATACTATAAAATGTCAGAAGAATGTCTTTGCTTGTAAAGACTGAAACAATCATACAAAGATATTAATATTTTTTATATTTTATACTCATTACCAATTTTAAACTCTTTTTCAGTTATCCATGCTGCACCACAATCATTCCAATTTTTTATTTTATATAAAGAAGTAGTAAAAAAAGAAACGATGAGAGTATTTTAAAACAAACACGAAAAGGCTTGAATATGTAATATGACTACTTTATTATTACTGTAAGATAGATTAATTATGGAAAATATTAGAGGTATGACATTATAAATTAATTATGAAAAACATTATAGATGGTACATTAATTGAGTACAGGGCAAACTTTAGGCTTAATTGATGCACGTCTTTTCCTTACTTAGATTTTCTGTCAAGAAATTAGTTACGCTAGTGGACCACTCCTCAAGCACTTATATATATATATATATTTATGGAAAATAAATATAATTAAGATTCTCATTAATAATGGACTTTATTTCTGTTGGTTCCCAACTTAACAAACATAATAAGTCACTATTTGGCTCTTTAAATTAACAAGAATTTTTTATATAAAAAAAAATACATATTCAATTTATATAAATTAATTAATCTTTCTCCGATTTAATCATTTGGGTTCGACTTTCATAAGCCCAATTAATTTAAATTTAAGTCAAGTTTAAACTCGAGATTAAAAAAGAAATATAAAAAATATTATTCATTCCATTACATTCTTTAACATTACGTATATAAATAGATATACAATTATAAATTCCAACTTTTCTTGAATTATTGAAAATAATAATAGTAACTCCTAGGAAAAGGATTGCTTGCAAAAATCCAGGGTGTTCGAAAATAGCAGGAATAAATATAAATGTGTTTAATGGCTAGAGTTTTCCTAATTTTGAAATGTTTAACAATAATTGACTTTTCTTTTCGCTTTTTACTGAATTTAAATGTTAATTTGAAAAATAAATAGTCTGATTATGATGAAGGATGATTCATCCCCGGATGAATATCATATTGATAATGGACGAGATCCTCTATTTTCTTAATATGATTTGGGACAATTTTCTAATTTTGAATTAGAATCAAAATTCATTTAATATATTAAATTCTAAATATTAATCACATGGACTTTTTCAACTTTTTTTTAAAAATATATATACAAACCAAAAGTGCTTTTTCCCCTTAATTTCTTGGGATTTGTTTGGAGATACAAAATGTTCAATTCCATGGGAACCATAATAACGATTCAAATGGTATTACAAAACGGAGCTAAATTTCTATTTACTCCCTCCGTTTCAAAATAAATGATACTTTTAGTTTGCGCACATCTTTAAAAAAATTACTCATTTCTATAAAGTAGAATATATTTTTACCCACTTGCCTCTAATAAATATCTTGAAAAAAACGTAATTCCTTAATATTTTCTTAATTATGTAAAACTCTCTCAATTTAAATAAGGGTAAAATTGGAAGAACGTCATTTATGTCTTGTTAATTATGTAAAACACCACTTATTTTGAAAAAAAATTAAAAGACTAAAACACTACTTATTTTAAAATGAAGGGAGTATGTTTTAAGCTTTGGCAAATATTACTTCCTTCGTTTCAAAATAAGTGGTGTTTTTAGCTTGAGTATATCCTTTAAGAAAACTATTCATTCATAGATAGAAAAAATATATTTTTACTCACTTACCCCTTATAAATATCTTGAAAAAAGATGTGTAATTCTTTAATATTTTCTTGATTATGCAAAGTACTCATCATTTAAATAAAGGTAAAATTAAAAGAACATCATTAATTCTTTTTTATTATATAAAATATTATTTATTTTGAAAACAAAATCAAAAGTTAAAATATTACTTATTTCAGGACGAAGGAAGTAAAGAAAAGTTATAATGATTGGCCATTTTACATGAAAAATGTATAGAGAAAATGGGACAACCTTCCACAATTTTTGTTGCTAATTCCAGAAAGGTTCTCTTTTTTTTAAACAAAAAAATTGTTCATAACATAATATTCTTTTAAAAGCATAAGTTAGAATGCACGATGAGCTTTTCTCTCCAAAAAGGAATACCAAAATATTTCCACAAGTATGGATCAATAGTGGTGATATTTTATACTTGCCCAATCACTTGGAGTATTGAGTAGCCAAAATGATTAAAAATTTTGAAAAAATCAACTTTGTTTCTCTTCTTGAGAAATTGAAATGATTGCTTTTATGCCACGTTATGTTTTTTTTAATTTCTTTATTTTAGAATAAGTGATTTTTTTTAATTTGAACACGCCTCTTAAAGATTACTCACTTCTAGAAAGTAAAATGCACTTTACCTAATTTACCCTAAATAAATATTTTGAAAAAGATATAGCTTTTTAATAGTTTATAAACCTCTCTTCATTTAAATAAGGGTAAACTTGGAATAACATCATTAATACCTTCTTGATAATGTGAAACACCACTTATTTTGAAATAAAATAAAAAGACTAAAACACCACTTATTTTGAAAAGGAAGGATTATTCTTTATTTTAATGGTGTTTTTTCAAATTATTTTGGTACAGTCAAACCCCTCTATAGTGACAACATTTGTCTAGAAATTTTATGGTTGCTTTAGTGAGGTGTTGTTATATATGTGTATTGATATTTGACATTTAGATCTCATTTAACTATTATAAATAAAAGTACGCAAATACTAATTTCATAATTTTGTGTACCAAGAAGAAGAAATATATTTGCTAATCATTTTAACCAAATAATAATAATAATAAGAGTAGGAATATAAAAAAAAATTAAAGTCTTTCCCCGTGAGGTTACATCATAACTGGTGGATAATATTTTAATATAATATATTTTTTTAGATATTCGTACTTAAAATTTACTATGTGCATGACATGAGTGATGAGTATCATAAATATTTTAATATTTATTTACACATAGTATATATCTTATAAAATATTATTGCACAATATTTGAGAATAACTATTATAAAGATGTAATTTTACAAAGAATGTACCGCTATAATGAACATCATTGCTATTATAAGTAGAATATTGTTATAGAGAATTAAAATATAACATGAAAATCGGTTCTGAAAAAAATCAGACCGTATATTGTTATAACAAATGACTGTTGTAGAGAGGTTTGACTGTATATGTTATTTGAGCTGACGATCTTTTAGAAATAATTATTTTACTTTTATAAAGTAAGGATAAAATTTATATACACTCTATGCTTTTCAGATTTCATTCATAAAATTACATTAGATATATTATTATTATTATTAACGATGCTTTAAGACAAGTGAAGGGTAGTTTGGTACGAAGGATAAGGAATAATAATTTCTTTTATTCCATATTTAATTAGAGATATTAGTTAATCTCAAAATTATTTATTCCATCATTTATCCTACAATGATAAAATACGTTATTTCATATATACAATAAAATAAATAATCTCATAAAATATTCAAATTATAAAATAATTTTATCTATTCCATTTTCCATACCAAACAATCCCTAAATATTAACCAAGCAGATAATAGAAGAGTAGACGTTTATGATTAAATTTTGAAATTTGAAATTTGACATTTTGCTCTGCCAGATATGTTGCTTAGCTGTAAGATATCATTATTAATTTTTTTCCAATTTTTTAAAGAAATTATATTTAGATAAACTAAAAGCACGTTTAATTCTTATTTTAATTTTATAATAATCATCTCCATTAGAAAATTTCTGAAGACAAATTCTCTTCTTATCCTTCCAAATCATTCCTTTAATTCTTAAAACATTGCGTTTCTACATTGCTTTGTTGTAGAAAGGCTTTGTTATGTTAGATTTACCTATAAAGTATTCGATTACCCGTTTTAAATATATTTAACGCTCAACGCTCGAAACTTGTTTAAGTGTTGCTACCGAAATTATGACTTAAATTCTTCAATTAGTCTCTTGATTGTGAGTCAAATTCTTTAATAAATAAATAATAAAAAATTCAATTCATTACTCAAATAATAATTCATAATATTGAACTAATTCAGAACACTACGAGAATGAAATATCATGTGAACATCTTCTGAAAAATGGCTAGACAATTTGAAATTTTAATTTCACTTTCTATTGATCTTCATGTCTTAGTTATGTCTCTTAAAATTATCAAACTTTTACTGTTTTGTTATTTGAAAGCAAGCAATTTTATATTTATTCATGAAAAAGTAATATTTTAAATTTCTTTGTTCTATTTTAGTTGATAGGATAAGATTTGCATATTCATTAAGAAAAAATTAATAAGGATGGTAATTTGACTAATATAACTCCATTACATTTTTGAAAACATACAATAATAATAATTCTTTTTACATTTTAAAATGACTTTAAGTACTAAGGGTAGAATCGACAAAACATGGTCAATTATCTCTTGAATTTTAAAACTAGCAAATTTTAGTATACCTAGCAATTAAAATAAAACGGAGGGAGTAGTAATGACAACGTTTATTAATTATTTACTTTTAGAGAGGTAATATATGTAGTTTGATAAATAAGAAGTTGTGTTTATTTTTCAATTATTTGAAAGTTAAGATGATATAGTTGATTTGTATCTCGTTATAACTTTAATACTATTATATTGTTTATACTTAAAAAAAATACGCTAGATGTTTTGTTTTCTATGAATTTCTTTAAATTCATAAATTTTTTAATATACTTTCTATATTTTTTGTATGACTATATTATTTTATTAAAGTTTAAATTAAAAAAACTAAAGATTTCATGAAACTTTCTATACTAAGTAAAATGCTTCGTATTATGCCTCCGCTTTTTCAAAACACTTCTAGGGTCTGTATAAAAAGTTGTTGTGTAATTGGAATTAGTGTAATTACTAGGGTAGTAATTATGATGATCTGTTTGTTTGCCATGATGTAATTACAGTGTAATTACAAGTGTAATTACACAGTTAGATTAATTTTTAAAAATAAAAGTTAATTATCAAAAATTAATATTTGACAAATATATGTCTTTATAAATGATATTAAATTAGGTATTTAAGATACATATTATCTCTAAAAAAATAAAATAATTAATAAATACATATTCTTAACTAATATAATTAAAAATATAATAGTTAGATTAATTTTTAAAAATAAAATTTAATTATTAAAAAATTAATATTTGACAAATATATGTCTTTATAAATAATATGAAATTAGGTATTTAAGATACATACTATCTCTAAAAAATAAAATAATTAATAAATATATATATTTTTAACTAATATGATTAAAATAATAATAGTTAGATTAATTTTTAAAAATAAAAGTTAACTATTAAAAATTAATATTTGACAAATATATGTCTTTACAAATGATATTAAATTAGGTATTTAAAATACATATTTTCTCTAAATAATATAATAATTAATAAATATATATTTTTAACTAATATGACTAAAAAATAATAGATACATATTTTTAAATTAAAATATTTTAATTTAATTAATTATAAAAACTAAAATTCATATTTTTTAAAAACATCATAGGATGCATGTTCGAAAAAATATATTAATATTATAAACATAATATCATAAAATTATTCAAATATTTGAGAAATAATAATCTATCAATTCTAATTAAAAAATGAATGGCATGTAAAATAACAAGTCAATACTACTAAAAACAAACAAATTAGAACCGAAAATATAATATAAATTCAAAAATAAATAAATAAACATAATACTCTTGTGTATTTCAACATAACTTAAAATAAGTTCTAATATAACTTAAGTAGATATAATTTAAAAGAAAATGAAAACAAGTCTATAACATAATTAAATAATGAAATTCTATGTTAATTCAAAAATTAGAATAATAATGTATTTTTTAAATTAAAAAAAAATATTACGAACAATTACATAGAATCACAAGAAGTAAAGATCGGAAAATGAGAAGAAAGGAAATAAAATATAACAATATAAAATAAAAAAGTATTTAAAAATAAAAAATTAAAATAATAAAAATAAACTAGAAATTAAAATAAAAAAATAAATTAAAATAATAACAAAAATGATAAATTAAAAAGTAACCTTGTAATTACATCATGTAATTACCTGCAATTCTCACCCCTCCCTCCTCCCCAGGAATTGGAGAGTGTAATTACACCCTCCCAATTACACTTACTTCTCTGCTGACCATGTAATTACCTGGCCAAACAAACATGTCAAACTGTGTAATTACACTCAAATTCAATTATCATGTGGCTTTCCATACAGGTACCTAATTGTAAACAATTCAGATAGCCTCTAAAGGTGTGTTTGGCGGGATGGAAAATGTTATTCGTGTAAAAAGTATTTTTATCTTTTTCTTCTTTATTGATATTTGATAAATAAAATATATATATATATATATATATACCTTTCTAACTATGAGGGGAGAAATAATAGTTTTGAGTTAACATTAAAGTCGATCTAACTATTTTTCAAAATTTGATACCAAATAAGAATTTAGGCAAAACAAATATACACAAATTAAATTTGATTGTATCTTTGTATATTTGTATGATTACAGATTTGCATAAATTTACAAATAATTTTTAGTTTTATTTATGCACTGAATAGATATGTTATTAGAGTATATATGCATTTTAATACTAAAATTATAATATTAAAATACATTATATTTTGATATATTAGTGGATATGAAGTGAAAAAAATGGTCATTATTTTTTGTGTAATTTATGTAACCTCAAATGCCATAATCTCTCAGACTCCTACTAATTACCTTGTTACACCTCAAATCACTACTAGAAATGGAGATTTTTTCCACCGCAAATCAATAGGAAATTTGTGTTATAAAATATGATTTTCCCGCTCATTTTCCACTGAACTTGTTCACTGAGAAAATGATTGGTGAGAAATAGTTTTCCACTGAAATAGTAAGAAATTTCATGATTTTTCTATGTAAAAACACTATTATTTTTTTTCACTAATAATCGGTGGGAATAGTCAAATAACATTTTTCAGTGAAAAATCAGTGGGAAAATAATAGTTTTTTAGTAGTGAATGATTATCCAAATTCTTGATATTTACTTGTGGAAGAAATCGTACACCTATATAAAAGATGTTTCTACCTTGAGTTGATATATGCAATGAGAAGAAAAATAGATGAGAAGTGTTCATGCATTGAGGTTAGTGAGATAGAGTTGAGACAAAGAAAAATATTCTAAGTCTTCAAGTAATTCACCGTACAAAAGAGAGTAATTTTATGTTGAAGGAATGTGTTCTTTTGGTGGAGTTTTGGATTCTTCAACTAATCCAGAGTTGTTTGAGTACACAACATTGTTGGGTTGTTGTATCTTGGATAGGACAAGTCAAGAATATTACTGCTGGACCAGTGAAGATTACATCGCAGTAGGCTTGAATCTCCTTAAAGAGAGCGAGATATCCACGACTCAGCCTGAATATTTATTTTTTCATTTTGTTTATTTTATTTTCAACTGTAATTTATGATATATTCACCAATAATTTTAAGGAGATTCATTATTGTTACAGTTTGAAAAGTTGCGGATATCAAGATAGGGTATCTCAACACCACCCGGCTTCAATGTACTAGATCTCTTCAAGAGATGGAAAAGGAAGAGATAAAAAGGTAAAATATTTTTCTACTTACTCAATTAAAGCAGAGGAAAGGTAAAAAAAAATTACCTAATATTTTCATGACTAAAGTGATACTACTTTTCATGAACATTTATTTTCATTAAAATCTTAAAATAATGGGGGTTGATGATATGAGAAAAAATATACATCATGACAAATGCGATATTTGCATCTTTGAGAATGCTTTAAAAAAGTGTCACAAGGGCATATTAATCGAGAAATAATCCACATGTTATTGGTTACATTTGAGATTTTTGGCTCTAACATCGGTGTTATCAAAGAAACTATAAAAATGTGTTGAGTAGCTATTTTGATATAATATTTGGGTAAATAAATTTCATTCTTGGAATGAAACATACCATAAAACATGTGAAATTTTTTTTTTGACAAGTCACAGTATGTTGAAAATATTTGTGAAGTAAAGCTTTGTTGATTGTTGGTGTATTACAACTTCTTTTGATTTAAATATGTGAAAATGATGTAGTATAAAAAAGAAGAAGTATGCTAGCCCTATCGACAATATGTGATATATGATTAATTTGCACTTGGCCTGACTTATGTAAGAAGTACTTAGCAGGTACAAGCAAGTCATTCATATTCATATGAACACATGGCAACCATTCAAACACGTATTGATACTCCCTCCATTTTAGAATAAGTGGTGTTTCAAAATAAATGGTGTTTTACATAATCAAGAAAACATTAATAATGTTCTTTCAATTTTGCTCTTATCTAAACAAAAAAAGTTTTATATAACCAAAACAATACTAAAGTGTTACATCTTTTTCATTATAATTATTAAGGGTAAGAAGGTAAAACTAATTTTATTTTTTAAAAATAAGAAATTTTCTTAAGCAGTGTACCCAAAGTAAAAACACCAATTACTTAAAATAAAGAAAATATTTACTATTGCTCCCTTAATTAGGTACATGTGAAAAAAAAATTCATTCAACAGACATTCATCAAATGCATTGAATTTATAACAGTGTTTTTATATTTTAATTTTTCAACTTGTTTATAATCATTTCCCTCTCTTTCATTTCTTCTGTTTCAACTTTCATTAATGTTTTCATTAATCTTATTAATCTTCTTTGTTCCACTCGAGCAACAAAGATTTTAAGCGTTTTGACATACAAAATTCTTTATGAGTTCAGTGTTCAAAGAACATTATGTACAAAGGGACAAAACCGTCAAGAAAACCAAATTCGATTAATTTGTATTACGTTTGTTTTGATTTACTTTAAAATAAATATTTAGAAAATTGATTTAAACTAGTTTAGTTCATTTTTAACTAAAAATACAACTAAATTGAACCATGAACACACCTAGCATTGAGTGTAAAACATTTGCACAATCAAGTAAATTTAATAAGGTAATTACAAGTCAATCACTATGTTAACATTAATTGGTTATCAGAAAAAATGGAAACTAAAATGTTAAAATCTATTGACATGCAAAAAAAAAAAAAAAAAATCTTTACGCAACAATAAGTGTGTATACTTGAAATCTTTTACAAATATTTTTAAGAAAAATACTTATATAAAAAAGGCACATCTTGTAAAAATAATTTCTGTAATCAAAAAGTAAAGAGAAAACTTCTATTATTAACTTGTCCTTCCATTGGAACCTATTGCAAGAAATTACCTTTTAAAAATTCTTCATTATTCCTCCTCTTGTATGTATAAATATAAAAGAAAAGAAATCTTAATTCCTTCAATAAAATAAACCCAAAAAAAAAAAAATCTGCTTTCTCCAAAGTCAACATTCTTCTCCTTCCAAGCAGTAGCCATACAAGTCTTCTCTAAGCCAATTATTCTACAAACTTTACCAAAATAAACTTGGAAATGTTCTAATTTGGACTACTATAAATTTTTCTTGAAGAAACTCAAGAATATTCATCCTTTTCTCTACCTTTAATTTCTTCCATCTTTTTTTCTCTCCATGAAAAAGCTGCAAATAATATGTTACTACATCATCTTTTTATAGCAAAATAGAGAAAGTACTAGTACTGTTATTTGCAATGTTGAAGATGTTTGATTACTACAGAATATGCAGAACAAAAAAGTTCCATCTTTTCTCTGTTCTTTCTTTTGCTTTGATTATTTTTATCATCACTTTCTCTGATAGTCTCCTATCTAATCTTTCATCATCCCATTCAGTTGCTTTTGTATCAAAAACCAGTTTACAGCAGCCACTGAAGTCAACTTTTGTACAGAGGCCATTGTTTACAATGAAGAAAGAAAGTAACCATGATGCATATATAATCAAAGAAGAAGAAGAAGTTGAAGATCATGTGAATTTGGTGCCTCCTTTTAATCTCACAGAGGAACAGAGGATTTCTTGGTTCAAGAAAAAACTGCCTGAATTTATCATATTGAAGTCATCCAGATTATCGAGACAGTTCAACAGCAGAGTGAACAAATTCCTAATTTCAAGAAGCTGCAGAGTTCAGTTCTTCATGACATGGATTTCCCCTGCAAATTCTTTTGGGAGAAGGGAATTTTATGCGTTGGAGACTCTGTTTAAATCCCATCCGAAAGGGTGTTTGATAATCCTGTCGCGGACTCTGGACACGCCTCGTGGGGCTAGAATCTTGAGGCCCTTGACTCAATTGGGCTATAAAGTTCTTGCCGCGACACCAGAGTTATCTTTTCTGTTCAACAGCACGCCGGTTGAATCTTGGTTTGTTGACCTCAAGAATGGTGAAAAGGACCCTGGTGAAATCCCACTGGCTCAGAATTTGTCTAATTTGATTAGGCTAGCGGTTCTGTACAAGTATGGCGGTGTTTACCTGGACACGGATTTTATCATCCTGAAGGATTTTTCAAGATTGAGGAATTCAATTGGTGCACAGAGCGTATCTGCAAATGGGAATTGGACAAGATTGAATAATGCAGTACTGATCTTTGATAAAAAGCATCCACTTCTTTACAAGTTTATGGAGGAATTTGCTTTCACTTTTGATGGGAATAAGTGGGGACAAAATGGACCATACTTGGTTTCAAGAGTGGTGGAGAGGTTGATGACCTCCACAGAAAAGAATCAGTTCAACTTTACTGTGTTGCCACCAATTGCTTTTTATCCAGTCGATTGGATTAGAATTACAGGATTTTTCATGAAGTTTAATACAAGAACTCATTTAAGATGGGTAGAAGCCAAATTGCTTCAACTGAGTGGGGAAACTTATGGAGTGCACCTTTGGAACAAGCAGAGCAGTAGTATGAAAATTGAACAGGGAAGTATTATAGGGAGATTGATTTCTGAACATTGTTTGTTGTGTAAAGATATTTACAGTTCATAAAAGGAATCCCACTTGTGAATTGAATTCTTTAATTTCAGATTTGTATAAAGTCAGGACACTCTTATTTATACTATCAAAACAAGTTGTTGATCATTATAAGCTCAAGTAAGAAGAACTTCATTTCTTGCTTTTTATTGTTTATTTTCGTGTCACTGTTCTGATGAACTTTTTATTTCAGTAATTTAATATTGTTTCTTTCTCAATGTCTATACATGTTAAAAGAATCCCAAATCTGCTATATGGCTGCCTCCTTGTATTTTTCTGAACAGGGTTTAGCATTTTTCAGCATACTTTAGTTTATGTGATATGTAAGTATATTTGAGTTATTTTTCCGTTACAAAAATTAATTTTTATGACTTTAATATCATAAACTGAAAGTTGGGTGAAATTAGCAACATTTTTCAGCTAATCCACTCATCCTCGTGGGCGAATCTGCCGAGGAACCATTAGGTTTTCGGAATATTGGATTCTCATTAATGTTTGTGTTACTCAAACAGACATTTTTGCTTCCGCTTTGTTCACACCGCTCACGCGAACACTCTCCTACCAATGTATTTTTACATCCCATAGCTTCGATAAATCGCTTATGCCGTCATTTTGTACTACTTGTTGACAAAATCTTGTCCTAAGTAGCTGCCATTTGAAGCAACCCATCTTTGACCTATGACTTGTGGAACCATCCATATTGGTGGCTTTATGAATTGTTGTTTTTTAATGGACACCCAAGGATCATCATGAATTACATCATGATCTAAAATCACAGCCCCACAACGGTTTTTTCAAAAAAAAAAATGGGCTTAACGATGGATGATTATATTCACTGTAATCTTGAAAATTAATTATTTGCAAATATAACTATTTTAGACATACGCTGACAATAAAATTCTGACATGTATATATGAAATTTTATTTGTATATGCTTGAAACTGAAAGTAGTTTTCTTAACTAGAAATCTCGAATTCAAGTTCTGAATATGTAAAAATTTTATTAGGAAACGTTTTATCCTTAATTGGGTCTTACACAGTGTAAATTAGAATTAGTGGAGTCCCAATGCAAACAAACATCATTTGATAAACCCCCCAAAAAGCTGTTTTTTGAGGAATGTTTCTTGATGTTCCGCTAATCAAGTAGTAAGTACTAATTTATTCATCATCTCTAATTTTTCACGTTTCAGTACTAAAAAGGGAGAATATATTTAAATTAGAAACCTGAAAATGAACTGTTCCTTCATTTTCTAAAAGTTTTCTTTAGTACTAAGCAAGGTTGATAGCACAAACATACATAATTACGCTATCAAAAAAGTTCAATTCATATCCATAAAAACAAAGTTTAATAAATTTGCCAATAATAATAAAAAGAAAATCACTTGTAAAGTCCCAATTGTGACATATATAGTTAGTGTAGTACTTAGAAAGCATGAACCAATTATGAAGTATATGTTATAGTTTTGATATAACTACCAAGCATAGTCTGTTAGTTCACTTGCGTGTGATTGCACAAGTCCTAATTTAAAATGAATTTAAGCATTCCACCCCAAAACTTAAAAACGTAATGAGGAAAGTGGCTTGAGACTTTGGGTATGTTCGGTTGGAAAATATTTTTGAGATTTAATTTTTATATAAATAGTTTATTGGGTTTATTGTTTAATTGTTTTAGTCGGTATATATATATTGTATACTAATTATATATGGATTATATATCTATCAGCTATTTTAAGTTTATGTGGTTGGATGGGCAGCTATTCGAGTTAATTCTTCAATATTAATTCAATACCTTAATTTCTTTCTATATCGGTGCCAATTAATATCTGAAAAATATTCCCTTCGTACCGAACACATTCTTTATAAATTACTTTGGAAACTCTTAGGGATCCTTAATTAATTGATATATTTTTTCAACTTATGTATAACTATACTTGCATTCGTTAATACACTAAATTAAATAATACACGAAAACTAATCTCAGTATAACTAAAATCAATATTACTAATATACTCTATTTCATATTATTCTTATACAGCAAAGGAACACTTAATGAGGGACAAATGTATCTTCTGAGATGAACAACATCTCAAAGGAGAGAATAATGATTCTAGATTAGCTTCAATAAGGCCATTTTGCTTAAAGGTAGATGTGCCTTTAATATCAAATTTTAAAACACAATATTAATTGTATAATGAATTTAGTGTAAAATTAAATTTATCTCTAATTTTATTGATGAATCATAAGGATAAGATACGACAAAAAATAATTCGTCAAACTTAATTTTGCGTGGTTTATAGTAGTCTATTCCTTGTATAAAAGTAGATTTTTGTAATATTCTCACAGTATGCCTTTATAATTATACAAGCTTTGCAATGTTTGTATTAAAAAGTAGATATTTGTAATGGTCCACCAAATTGTGTATCCTTTATATGGGGTTTCAATCTTACCAATAGGCAGGACCCTTTTTCTCATTATTCACGTGTCACACTCCACCAACTCTTAAATATTATAAAAAGGAAGAAAAAAAAAAAGATAAGAGTTGATTTGGGTCAAGAACTTTTTAACACTGTGTTTCAGTGTTTGTGATTATTTTATATTATATTTTTAATAAATATAAATTTTAGATAAATTGTATCATTTTTTACTGTTATATTATAATGTCATACATTAAAAATATAAAAGATAAATCAGCAATAAAAATAGAATACAGAATAAAACTGCTATAAAAAGGTAAGGTAAAATATACTACTAAAAATAGAGATTTTTCAATTGTAAATCAACGAGAAATTTGTGTTATAAAATATAATTTTTCCACCGAACCAGTTTACTGCAAAACGCATGATGAGAAATAAATTCTCACTGAAATAGTAGTAAACTTTATGATTTTTCCATGTGAAAACACTAATATTTTCTCTTTTCCCACTGATATCAATGAGAATAACCACTTAATATTTTTGGTGGAAAATTTTAATGAAAAAATAGTGACTTTTTCGTAGTGAGATAAAATAAGATTATTAAATAATAAGTAAAGACAAAATTAGAAGTAAAAATTAAGATAACAACGCGGTCACAACAAATCAGTCATTACACAAAATGGGACTTCACACGTAACAATAAATTTAACGATATAATATAATAAAATTTAAACAACAATCAAAACAAATGTTGTATCTAAACTAATAATACAATACCATAGGTAATAATCATCCAAACATGGTGTAAAGTTCTCAATGAATATTGCTAATAACATTGCTATCCTGTAACAGTCAAGGTTATCTGAGAACCACCAAATGATGTGGTGTAGTGGATAAGTTGTTTTTTGCTTAATTAGAGATTTTGATTTTGAGTTTTGAATATAAAAAATTTCTTGATATGAAGTACTTTCTTCGAATTGGTTCTATGTAATGTGAATCTGATTCAATCGGGTTTCAATGCAAGTAGCGGATACCGAATGAAAAAAAATTATTTGAGAAAAAATTTATATGTTGTAAATAGGAGCATATCCAGAATGTTATGTGTGAGTAGCGGATATCGAATGAAAAATTTAATAGTTTTTGTTTAAACTCTATATATGTATTAAAATATTCACTAAATATCTAAAAGTATTTGAATGTGAACCCAATTATATTGTTGTATATTAACATGAGATCTCTGCAGGAACTCATAAATTTTAAATCTTGAATTCGTTCCTGAATTTATGGATTGATAGTGAACCATAAAGGCTCTAGTCCAATCAGGGGTGTATATAGGTTCATTCGGCTCGAACTTTTTATTTATCAAATCAAATCAACTATATCAATTTTAAAATTTATAAATCTAATCAAATCAAATTAAATCAACAAAAATCGATTTTATTTGGCCCTTTAGTTCTGTGTTTTCCAATTTTTTTTTTCCGTGAAGCCTTCAAAAAACAAAACATATAACTAATACTTCTAAATATATTTTTTAAATTCTAATAAAATACAATAATTATACGACGCTTTTAAAGAAAATAAAAAATGTGAAATAAGTTATAGCATTATGCTAAAATAATATGTCACCAACAACCGTCAACAAGGATAATGAAATCCCTTAAAATAAGATTTATCAACATGGTTGGATTTGACTATATTTGAGTTACTAAATATTTATGGATTATAATTCTGTAAAGATTTATGATATATCGTCCAAAATTATATGTTTAAATTTAAAATAATATATTAAAAAATATGATTAATTACGAAAAAACTTATAAAATACTTAGACATTACACTTTAATAAATATTTTATAAGTATAACATATTTATAAAATTTGTATAAATATTATCTCGGTTTGATTTGGTTTTGATTTGACTTTTTTAGTTAAAATCAAATTAAATTAATTATGATTAGATTTTTTTTTAAAATACGAAATCATTAATCGATCTTTTTCTCAGTTTTATTAAATTTTTTTAGTTTGGTGGGAATCGTCGGCTATCTTTGAACACTACTAAATTTCTTTATTACTTTTTATAGTGGTACTTTTAAGCATTATGTATTTTTAGTAGTTGATATACAAGAACACGTATCTATATATAAAAACTCTAGCAGTAAGCACTCTCTCAAAAGAGACAAAAACAAATACCATACACGTGTGACATATATAAAACATATACTTTAGTTGTTGATTTTCTCATACATAGATCATACACTTCACATACACTTTACATATCCTTCACATTTGCAAGTCTCCGGTACATTTGACCTGCACATACAATTTGAAAACACAAACATTGAATACAGTTGGCTACACATACAGTTTATGTCTTCATATACATACACATACAATCAACTTTTGCTTTAAAAATGCACACATATACATAAAATTAAATTTGAACAATGTATTCGCGAATAAAATGTATTTTTGCTATATTTAAAATTAAAAATGTTGCTAAGTTTTGAAAAAAATATAATTCTTATTATATATTGCAAAAACAAACTCTAAATAAAGCTACTTGTAAAATTTTGAGAAAAGTATAAAAAAAAAATAGACCATAAATGTCACGCCCTAAAGATTGGGGTATCTTATGGCGGACAATATGCTGGCGGATGTATCGAAATGCTGACAGAATGGCTTCAGAATGGTGTGGCGTAGGGACGACTGTGTCCCCTTCCTGAATTGACGGCGAAGAGGGGACTTGGCCAACCCTGCACAAACCTGGTCGGGAACTGGAGCCGTTCTCCTGATGAGCCCTTGGCAGGGCGAAACCAGTGTATTGTCCCGGTGAGAGAGGCTGGCCTCGCGGGGCGAGGCGCCGCACGGGCCTCCGGAGCGTGCTGGAGTCCGAGCCCGTGACAGATGGTATCAGAGCGGTGCCGGCATTGTTTCATAGCGTCCTGCGCTCGCATGGAGAAAGGTGGTGTTGAGTTGAGGGATCCTCACATCACGAAGTGTCGAGTTTGTCAAGGGGTGAGCATTGTCGGACGATCCTTGGGAAACCTTCCCCTCGGCCCCCGAGTGTGTTGTGGTGTTTGAGGCACCCGGTGCAGAGGGCACTCCGAGCGGCAGGTGGCCGCAAATCGGGCAGCTCGGGCGAGTGGCCGTGTACGAGGGCGTACACCGAGTTGGGTGGGGGAGGATGTCACGCCCTAAATATTGGGGTATCTTATGGCGGACAATATGCTGGCGGATGTATCGAGATGCTGACAGAATGGCTACAGAAAGGTGTGGCGTAGGGACGACTGTGTCCCCTTCCTGAATTGACGGTGAAGAGGGGACTTGGCCAACCCTGCACAAACCTGGTCGGGAACTGGAGCCGTTCTCCTGATGAGCCCTTGGCAGGGCGAAACCAGTGTATTGTCCCGGTGAGAGAGGCTGGCCTCGCGGGGCGAGGCGCCGCACGGGCCTCCGGAGCGTGCTGGAGTCCGAGCCCGTGACAGATGGTATCAGAGCGGTGCCGGCATTGTTTCATAGCGTCCTGCGCTCGCATGGAGAAAGGTGGTGTTGAGTTGAGGGATCCTCACATCACGAAGTGTCGAGTTTGTCAAGGGGTGAGCATTGTCGGACGATCCTTGGGAAACCTTCCCCTCGGCCCCCGAGTGTGTTGTGGTGTTTGAGGCACCCGGTGCAGAAGGCACTCCGAGCGGCAGGTGGCCGCAAGTCGGGCAGCTCGGGCGAGTGGCCGTGTACGAGGGCGTACACCGAGTTGGGTGGGGGAGGATGTCACGCCCTAAAGATTGGGGTATCTTATGGCGGACAATATGCTGGCGGATGTATCAAGATGCTGACAGAATGGCTTCAGAAAGGTGTGGCGTAGGGACGACTGTGTCCCCTTCCTGAATTGACGGTGAAGAGGGGACTTGGCCAACCCTGCACAAACCTGGTCGGGAACTGGAGCCGTTCTCCTGATGAGCCCTTGGCAGGGCGAAACCAGTGTATTGTCCCGGTGAGAGAGGCTGGCCTCGCGGGGCGAGGCGCCGCACGGGCCTCCGGAGCGTGCTGGAGTCCGAGCCCGTGACAATAAAACTATATCAATTACATCAAAATGGACCTTCCTATACTAATTTCCTAATTAACTGAAGTAATTACAATTTGTGCCCCACTATGAGTTTGAAGGCCTTTCGTACATGAAATATCATGGAAATATATGAATATACTATGATGGTATCATGAAGTATATAATAACAATATATGAATAAAATTGTGATGGTATCGTGCATGATTAAAAAGTGTATTCCTGAAGGACTGCTCATTCCTTAGTGATACTATGATAGTATCATGAAGGATTGAGGAGTCCTGTACTCTCTCAGGGGCGGATGTACATGGATCTCAGGGGGTAATGAACCCCCTTTGTCGAAAAATTATACTGTATATATAGGATTAAATTTTTATTTCATATGTATATATTAATTAGTGAACCCCCTTAACACAAGTCAAAAACTTAATTTAGTGGTCACGGGAGTTCAAATTTACACATGGCTTCTGGGGTTCAATTCCAGCTAATCACTGCTTTTTGATATTTTAGCTTTAGTGTTTTTTCCCTTCTAAATACATAAAACTCCATCGTCTTTAGCTTCAAATTTTTTCTCTCCAAAATAAATAAAACCTCATCATTTCCTATTATTTTCTTTGATTGGGATTTGAATTAAATCCCTAATTCCAAAATTAAAGAACTAATTAAAAACCATATCCATCTTCACTCTCTCTCTCTCACGCTCTTTTCCCAGTCTCGACAATCTCAGCACCTCAGCGGACTCAGGAACTCAACCACTTGTATTATAGCTCAATGAGAACACCGCCTTCTGTATATGATTATGATATGGACACAGGGGTTTGGTGCTGAAGAAGATTGAGACGGCGAGTTACATGAGAGGTTACTTGTGATGGTAATTTGAATTGGTTTTTATTGTGAGTCTAGTGTATTGACTCATTAAATTGCCTTTTCTTGCTTTGTTTTTGTTTATGAGTACACTTTCTACATCAAACACAGACTCTTACTTTTCTTAACATTAAACTAGTCTTACTATCTCTTAGCTTGTAGTTTTTTCCCTTTTTCTCTGATCATGTATCATCCATTTTCTTAATGTCTCTTTATTATATGTTATAAATATCTGATCCGATCCGTTTATTTATGAATATTATTAGCATACTTTTTTTTAACCGACTTGATATAAATCCTGCCTCCGCCACTGCGTGCTCTATGTCTAGAAAATCTGCAAATCCCTCCTGCTTATGTAAAACTTTTTAAGATCCGCATCATGTAACCAAATTGAAAGAGATAAATTGAACAAGTATGATTTAATTTATTCCTAAAGGACTGCATATACTCAGTGATATCATGACAGTATATAGATACACATATCACGAAGAATTACGGGATGAAATATTTTCTGTAATTAATTATAGATATATGAAAATAAAAAAATAATGAGTTGTAAAGGACAATTATGTTAGTTTCCCTAAAATTTCCCCCCTTTTGCAATGTTTAGGGACCCTAAGTGGAAGCCCACCTATTTATTTATTTTTTTGGTGAAGAAAAAACATCGTATTAATTTCCACACAAAACAATACATTGTTTTACCTACAGGGGGAAAGCATGGTTGATCCATTTGACCCATAAGTTGCTAGTCGTTTGGACTATATTCCATACATATTTAGCCATAACTGCTTCATTCCACCTAATGCAATCAGTAATACCCAATCTTCCCTCCTCCAGCTTTATTCTGCTAACCTGTTTGTGCACATATGTTAACTCTTCCTTATATCTTCAAACTATTTTTGGATTGTATCGGTACTATTTAGTATATTTAAGAAAGTGTGTTTAATAAAATTAACTACTTTGTTAATCCCTTCAAATTAATGTTGTTTAATATAAAATAATTTGCTCTAAAATCACTATATCTAGTAAAATGAGAAAGTGTTGATACAACTAAGTCGAACAAATAGATATGATGCATATATCGAAATAAATTGAAGGAACAAATATAATGAAATTGAATGAACATATACAATGAAATTGTTGTTTTAGTGGTACAAGGCGAATTTCAAAAGGTTGTATTAATGATTCAGTGTGAATTTCAAAAGATTGTGTATCGGGGATGGGTTGGCCAACCTTAGCAGGATGTCCGACCTATGAACCACCATTAAATCGGAGGTAAGGTTTTATGTCCCCCTCCATGTACTTATTTTTGCTGTTTTATTTATGATAAGGCCTGGGGGTGCTGCTCAGCCCCTGCCCGGGACAAGGGCGTTTATTAAAAAAAAAAAAAAAGAAAAAAAAAAAGAAAAAAGATTGTGTATCTAAAATACAATGCGAATTTCAGAATAATTATTACAAAGTATAATTAAGCAAATTATAACTATTAATGATAATTATAAATTAAACTATAGATATTTATGAAAATTCCTCTAAAAAAAATTCCAAAATAAAATTATTCCACCTTTGCTGATATTGGCAGCATCACAAAGGCTGGATTATTAATTCCGAATTTCAGTGAAAATAAAGAAATTGGTTAAAACTCCCGTTGTCCATTTTTACTCATTAGTCATATAAAAAAATAGATGTTCATTCTAAAAAATTAAGAGATAATTTATTATTTTATTTTTATTATTAATATATTTTTTAAAATGTTGAATTTATTATATTTAAAGAGTGATATATAAAATTATTATTTTATTTATTGCTCCTTAATAAAAAATATATATCAAATTTATATATTAAACAAGTAAAAATGGAGGAAAGGAGTATAATCTTAAGCTAAGAAAGCCAAAGGGTCTTCGTTCAAAACATATGCTTTTAAAAATAAAATTCTTTTGAAAAAAATGTACAAGGAAAAATAAAATGAAATAGAGTGAAAGAGCTATAGATGTTCGTGCATGTTCAAGGTTCTCTTTAAACATGTGAGAAGGAAGAAATCTTGATCCGGCGAGAACTGGCAGCATAAGAGCTTTTAGTTTTTAATGTTATTAGGAAGTCTCTCCAATTATATTGAAAGATGCGTGGGAGTGGCACGTGATAGAAATGTGCAGCTCATTTACAGTTTTCCAAAATACTATTCCATATGTTTATTCGTTGCGGAGCAAGTTTAGACAAAGTTAAACTTTAGAAAATGATTAAAATTACATATGACTTATAAAATTTAGATAATTGGCTTAAATTTTGATGAAAATGATGTTACATGCGACTAAATTGCAATCATATATATATATATGAACTTTTACATATTCTTTGAAACTTTACGTGCTATATCAAATCTGACTTCAAACATTACATAATTCAAATCGTTTCAAACTACATAAACTACTTGCAAATGTTCACATTATGAATGTATTCCAAAATCAAGAATGTATATATGCACTTCTGATCAAAAAATTAGTCTCATCGACCCATACACATTTGGCCTTTCGTTAACCAGAAAACATTTAGTAATGGTTAATCTGGAAACATGTCAAGTAATAGTGATAGTGCAAGCCTAAAAAAATACGTATCTACTTGTGCACCGTCAACTATTTCAACCTATATTCTAAAAAAATGAGTAAATTCGAAGTACAAAAATTAAAATATTTAGTTTGAACTATGAGTTCGGAGTTCCGAATTTAGTCCCTTATTTCTGTAAGTAAATATTTAAGATATATATATATATATATATATATATATTCATTATTACATCAGAGAGAAGAAAAGGAGAAGGAAATACTACATTATCAATAGGGTTTGAACCTTGTATGACTACATCTCAAATGCGTAAGATGGAAAATTCACCAAGTGAGCTAACTCTAAATCCATCTAAGAGATATGAAAATCTTGTAACATAACATTGCAGTACTTTGTTTAACTTACTAAACAGTAGTAGTAATAACATTCATAGATAAACTAAGATAGGTCTAACAATTTACTAAACCACCAAAAGTTGGACAAAAGAACTTAAAATTAGCACATCTTGATTTAATTAGCCTATACTTTGGTAGCAAACTAATCAGTAATTCAACACATATTGGCATGGCTGATCCAAGTCAGCATTCCTAGTGGTGCACGGTGGCCTGATGTGGTGGCAGACCTGCCGGAGGTACGGGAGGTTTGCATTGGTAACACTTTGCGAAAAGGCCGAATGTATCAACTTGTTTGATGAAATTGCTCATGCTGGCCCATCCACCAAACCCAAACCCAACAACCAAAACCCAGCCCACTATAAATATGTTAATGGCGTACATGACAGTCCAGCTTGGCATGAAGGATGGTGGCTTCTCTGCTGCATTCTGCAATTTTTATTCAAAAAAAAGTATGTTTTATATACTGACAATATAAAATTTAAAAAATTACACAATCTTATTTTTCATGAATATATAAAAATGTTTAAGCTATGAAAAATAAATTACTCCCTTCATCTTAATTTATGTCATTTTTTTAGTCAGTTCCAAAAATATATATATGTTTTTATACTTAGTATTAATTTAAATTTTAAATTTTTTATTTTATAATTTATAACCACACAAATATCTATGACTTATTTTAAGTTATAAATTTTAAAAATCTTTTTTTAATTCTTAAACTTGGCGTCCAGTCAAGTGTGTCACCACGAAGGGAATATGTAATTTGATGAAGGAATATTGTAAAATAGGTCAATCAATTCAAGGGGCATAAGGGGCAGTCAACAACTAGCCAGCTCATCTCAAACATAATACAATAGTGAGACTGTAGGCATATATATAACTATATGAAAATGACTTCTCACCTATATCTTCGTCCCTACAAAATATTTACATATCCAAGCCCTTTAATGCCTTTATTAATTGTACCTTTGCTTCCATTCTGTCCCTCTTAACCATTATATTCCCCACCCTTTCTCCTTCAACTCTTCATCAACATGATTTATTTAAGAAGAATTTTACTAATATACAATATAGTGTGAAATTCTTTCACTATTTAGTTTTCCATTCAGTGTTTGGTGTCACTTTGGTTCGATTAAAAACGGATTCGTGCCGGAAAGTCTCACTTTGAAAGTAAACCGCTCCCTATAAAAAGCGATTCTATACTCATGACTCCAACTCGAGACCTCTGATTAACAATGAAGGAGTACGTAATACTCCACTACAACTTTTTTGATAATGCATAATGGATGTATATTATATATATGCACAAAGTACGGAGAGTAAATTTTTTAATTTTCGGAAGGTAGAGAAATAATAAATGCATTACCTGTCGAGCAGAGGCTTTTCTATAAGTGAGCATATGAGCAAGAGCTGGGATGATGTAGACAGTGAAACTAACCAAAAGAGCCCCAACAGCAGAGTTAATAGGCCCAAAGAATGGGAAAATAATAGCCAAGAACCATATGGGTATCACCACAGGCAACCGAACAAGTGCCCTTAAGCATATACTTTTAGTGTCATGCATCCCGATCACCTTCTCCCACACGAAGTACAACGGCGTACAAGCAAACCCGAACGTGATGAACTGGTGAATCAGCATCAATATAACTGCAGCATCGCGCCATCCGTCTTTGGGCAGAAGCGAAAATGCGTTGCTGTGGTTTAAAAGTTGGTCTCCGAATGCCCAGTATACTGCTGAGGCTGATGGAATGGTTAGCGTGAAAACGTAGAGTGTGGCTATTAGGTAAATGTACTTGAACTTCTGGGGTTTCCACATTGCATGCATAATTTCCCTGTATATAAACAACACGCATAAATGATGCGACAGGAGTATGGATAGGGTGCGACTCAATAAAAATAGTGGCCTAAACTAAATTCTACATAACATGTTCATAGACTTATTTGATAAAATTCTTATATATTTTAATCTGAAATTTAATCTTCCAAACTTTCTGAGATACAAAGTAATTATTTTTATATAATCAACCTTTACTAAAATATATTCTTTTCCAATTTACTATAGAGTCAATTTCAAGCTTACATACTTTATGGAGCATATACTTTTTTAAGGCATGAAAGCAGTGTCTTTATTGGCTTGGGGACTGAATATGGAATATAATGATATGCTCTAATTATTTAAAGTGATTATAAGTACGTTGGGAGAATATTGGCATTGGATTCTTGTGCACTACAACTCTTTATGTTGTCTCGTATGAATTTAACACTGTAAAAAATATTTATGTAAATAATTTAATTTGTTATAACATGTTAAACATATTATCTTTTAATTAACTAATTTCACTTATCATGAATAGTTTCACGTAGTTACCTTTGAGGTGACCAAAATATTTTACACTGATAATGCATGTATGCTAACAATGTAGTTTTTTTTTAACCCTACCATGTTCATTAAAAGGTAATTAACTGTAATTATCATTTATATTGGTCATACTTTTCAAAAATATTGACCGGTATATATATATGTTATATCGTTCAAAAGTAATATATTTTTGAAGTATCCAAAGAGCCCGAGCTACATTTCATTAGAACTAGTGACCTAAAAATAATTTTTAGTAACCTTGTACAACTGATTAAGTTGTACTCGGTTACGTTGTATAGAAATTCATTTAATAACAAATGGGTAAAGGATGATGAGAGCTTACACAGTGACAGCATGTCCGCCAAAGGTGTAAAGAATATTGGTGGCACCAGTGAAATACAGCACAAGCTTTGTTGGAGCAGAGTGTTGCACATTTTCAACCTATATAATAACAACATATAAATGAGTATAACCCCTCCATCTATAGAGTAATAAATGATGGATGATATTGTTAAGGAAATACTCACTCCCCATCTCTTTTAGTAGTCTCAATATAAATCTTGATCAACATTTTAAGATGTGTTCATCATATTGATATATGAGAAAAATTATAATTTAAAGTATTTGACGTATAATTTTTAAATATCTAAATTTTAATTTTAAAAATTAGTCAAATTTACTCTCAAAAAGCAAAACGTAAAAACTATTTTCGAGCGAATTGCTTGTCCACTGTACTAAAAATATATGTTCATTTTTACTTGTCCAGGTTGGAAAACCAAGCCATAATTTATCATGTAGTTCCTAATTTACTCTTATAATTATTTCTCTGCAATTTCCAAACCATTAAATATATTATAATCAAGAGATAAAATAATAAAATTACTATAAGTTTTAAATTTAAAAAAAAGGATTAAAATGTCAAAAATAAACCAGTTTATGACCATTTAGATTTATCCTTTTACCTACTAATTTTTATAGCCGTGGTAAAGATAGACGGAAGGTACCTGGCCATGAATGATAGCAGCAACAGTTAAGTACCATGCTGTGTAAGTGGTCATTCCAAGGCCAAGGAAAGACCAAATCCGGTAGTTATGGAAAGATGGGATGAATACAGTAGTGGCACAGCAAGCTCCAAATATGTATGTCCATGTCCTCTTGTCTAAATGGTCATTGATGTAGTATATGTTACTGTTCAAATCAAAAATCCATCCAAATTAGCAAGCAAGACCCAAGTTTAAAATTTGTCAAGCTGCACATATTTCAACTATTTCATCAAGTATCCGCAACCGAATAACTATTCTATCAAAGTTTAGACATACGTGAATTAAAAAAAAAAAAAAACTCAAAATCTTTTTATTTCTACTAGTATTTCAACTATGGTTTTAAATGAAGAAGGATTGATGGATCCGTACCTTGCGCAAGCAATAAGTTGTATGACAGATCCAAACAGCAGGAACGTACAGTTGAAGGCAAGCCCTGCTGCTTTCCAGTAAGGACCCAATAGTCCATCAAGCACTTCGAACCACTGCCAGTTGAAGGAAAAAAATAAAATAAAACATGGAGTAAAGATGAATTTATCTGCAGGTCATAAGATCCTGCAGAAGTCCAATCTTTTGAAGTTAAGATAATGAGAATATTACAAGTTGAAATATGTTTCAGCCCTTTGCTGCCCCAATTCAAAATATAAAGTAAAATATGTTAATTTTTCCACCCCCACCTGAATGACATGATTCTTGAAGCTAACGCCTTCTTTCTCTTTTCTACTTCTGTACTCTATGTAGAGAACACTGATGAGGTATGCAGTCCAACTCCCAACAAGACCATAGAACACTTGAAGCACTATGCCTGATACCATACCAAGTTGAGAAAATGAATAAGGCAGTGTCAACAGCACTTGAGCAACCTGTGAAACAAGTGAATTAGAAAATAAAGTACAAAATATGATCTTTCTGAAGGAAAAGAAAAAATGAAGTTAAAAAATTCATAGTACTTGATTAGAAGCACAGCTGAACCAAGCATCCCAAACAGAGCCACCATGCCAGAGGAGGCTTTTGACACTGAAAATGGACTGATCTTCTTCTAATTTCTCAACTTCCCCATCATGATCAGTTCCATTGATGTTTGAGACAATAGCTTCTTCTGCTTGCTTCTGAGAATACATTTTAATTTGAAAACAAGAGGTCTAAATTCAGCAGATCTGCAAGCACAAATAGAACACAAAATGAGACCAAAAAAAAAGAAAAGAATACACCAGCCCCAACACCTGAGGATTCTTCCCCCACCCCAAAAAACTAATTTCCAAGAATTCCCCAGATCCAAATGAAAAAACATGAAAAAGAGCAGCAGCAGAAGACCCCTTCTTCCACTTTCTACAAATACCTTGTTTTGAGATGTCTCTTTCTTGAACCCGGATCTCTTGTAAAAGAAGCCAAAAAGACTCCTCCTTTGAGCTTTTCTTTTTGTTCTGTGTCTTCAAAGTGAAAAAAGAAAAAAAGAACAGAGCACTACTACAACTCAATTTGCGGGACTGAAAAGCAGAGCAGAGGGAAAGAAGAAAACCACTAGTGAAGCAGAGAAAAAAGAGGTTAAAAAACAAGTTTCGATGATTGCTCCATTTCAAGAATTGACAGACAAATACTGAGAAATTAACTAATGTAGGTCAATAATAATCTCTGAAAACACAACCACCAATTCAAAAGACAGCAATAAATGCAATAATTTTATATTTATAGTGATCGTCTCCTGCAGGCGCAGGCGCGCGGCCGAATCACAAAGACGGCGAAAGAGACCTCAAAAACAGCAAAAAGGGAATCAGAGATTTTGCATTGATGAATGAATACTAGTGCACAGACTAGAAAGTGTAGTAGTAGAAGCAGAAGCACAGGAAGAAAAAGGAACTTTTCAGTCGTATTCAAGTACATATAATGTATTTATAGCTAGCCATTGCTACAGATCTTTAACTATATTTTGAAATTTTATTTTTGTACACACTTGTTTTTTTCTTTTATTTAGGTGATAGGATAACATTTATTTATTTTTTAATAAAAAATTAGAAATAATTATAATTTGATTAATATAATTTTACTAATTAAAAAATAATTTTGAAAATATATAATCATTTTTTTGATCTTATAAGATAATGTTTATTCATCTTTTAATAAAAAAATTAATAATAATGATAATTTAACTAATATAACTTTATTAATTGATAGAATTTTTTAAAAAAACACACAATAATCATTTTTTCACATTCTAGAGTGATTTAAATACTAAGGATAGAGTTGAAAGAAATAGTTTATTATTTTTTGAGTTTCTATATTGATGATTATTTCGAAATAAGTATTTTTAGCATATCTATTATGTAAGAAGTAACTGAGGGAGAATACATGTTGGGCCATAAAATTTAATTCAAATTTTGAAGATCTGAATTTCAAAAAAAAAATTTAAATTTAAATGTACGTTCAAATATAATTTTAAATTTCAAAAATCGCAATTTCAATAACTTTAATTTTAACTTCAAAATCTATGATCAAACAGAAGTATAAACAACAACAAAGCAAGAGCAGTGTGTGTACATATATAACTTAAAAAGGCCATATTTATCTCTGTGCTCTCAAAAATAAATTATTTAACGTTAGCGTTATATTTGTGGCGCCTAGGTGACACATTATTTTTCAATCATTAACTAATCTAAACTCTTTTCACTCATCGATCCTCTAAAAATTAAAACTTATAAGCTTCGTTATTCATCCACGGTAAATAAGACTTCACCACTCAAATTTCTTCCAAGTATAAATTTGTTTCTGTTACTATAATTTCTAAATCAAAAAATTATTTATAAAATAAATAAATAAATCTGAAAATTGAAAATTTTATTTTAATTCCAAAACATTTTTAACATTTAAGTAATGGAAATTTCTTTACTAAATTATGTATAGCTTTTCTTGTTCGTTAATATTTTTGTTCCTTTTATCCTTCAAATTTTAATGTCTTTGAAATTTAGTTTTATTATTTAAAATCCTATAGTTCTTATAATTTCATAAATGCGTGTTCCTTAGCTTAAAACATCAGATAATATTTTCTGCATAATATTTTAATCGAGAAAAACTTTTCAGAATTCATATTTGATCATATTCAGTTAAGAGATTCTCAAGTGTTTTAACTAATGAAGAGAATAATTATGCTATACAAAAATCATTATGTAATATTTTTTTATTTAGAATTTTAAGAATTAGAATTATAAAAAAAAAAAGGAGGTTAGGATGATGAGATAGACAAACGGAAAGGAAGAACACTACATTACCATTACTAGAAGTTATATTCGTTTCATTTAATTTTAATATTACTAACAATTTAAAGTTAGTTTACACATAAAGTAAACATAAGTGTCGTGCAAATAAGTCATTATAAAACTCCAGAAAAATAATATTTTTAGTTTAACTTATATTTTAATAAGATAAAATCAAAACATCAGATGGACTATCAATTGTGCAATCTTGATCCCATAAAAAATATCAAAGGAAAATTTAAAATTGTTAATTATATTTTTAAAGATATGTTAGTGTTGAATAGCCTCCGGTGAACCTTAAAATCAATTCAGAAATTTAAAATCAATTTAGTTTTTTTTTAAAATTAATTATTTAAAACACAAGTAAAAAGTGTCCTCGCTTATTTAATTTTTTTCTTAAAATAGGGATACTAACATGAGTTAGTAGAAAAGGAAAACTACTTTAAATAATTTTATTACCCTCAAATAGGAGTCTTTTAACTTGTCATTGTTAAAATCTTTCTATAATTTTTTTAAACATCGAAATTAATTTTAATAAGATTCGTGAATCTTTCTAAAGCTATCATTAAAATATTATGTATCTTTCTATGAGTTATTTTCTTAAATTTAGCATCTTAGTTTCTTGCTCAAGTTAATTTTAATAAAAATTTATATTTTTTTATGGAACTGTTAAACAATAATACTCTGCAGGCGTTGTGTTCAGTCAGAGCCAACAATGACCCACATTTTTTAAAGAAATCTTTCTCAAAATTGTTCTCGATGCATGCTCTTCATTAGAGTCTATCGTATTTTTATTCATCTAGAGTTATGCTTAGAACTTCGACAGGAGAATGAAGAACGAAGCAAAAAATTAGTTGGCGTAGTCACACGAATATCATCACACACTTTACATGTGAGTTGAAGAAGTAAACAAATATTCATTGAGCAATCTCTAATCAAATTCACTTAACCTTTTTTTATCTTTTAAGTAATTTCACATTCAATAAAATTATAATTTAATTATTTTTCATAATAATTAAGACTTTAAAATTCATTAATTTTTTCATTTTTTAAACTGAAATCCAAATATTTAGAGAGTAGTTTGTAGAGGTTAATACACATAATAAAAAGTATAGAGTTTTTAATTATTTTTTTTATAACTACATGTTAAGATATTAATAAAATCTCTAGCTCTAAATATTACGAAATAACAATAGCTATAATCATCTCAAAGTACAACTGAACACAACATGAAATTGAAACACAATCAAATTCGTGATTACATTTCTTTCAGCCCGATTTTTATTAATTTGGTCTTAGCTTATATGTTAAGGTTAATAATAGGAAAACTAAAGTGAAAAATCCTCAATTTATTTTAAAATCCTAAATATTGGTTCATTTATATTTTAAAAAATTAATTTTATCAATTAATTTTAAACCTTATATAATTGTTTTCATTTGAACTATATATTATAACGTATGAAATGTTAATTTTTTATAAATAAAAAAAAATTATTAGCCAACTAGATATTATATTAAATAGTTAAAGGTTGTAAATTACAACATTCACTTAGTAACTAATTATATATTTAATATGTTAGGATATGACATAATCAAGCAGAATACGACATAATCAAGCAGAAATTTCAATGGTCTTTATTTATCTAAAGTCAATTTTTTAAAACGTAGGTTTATATTATGATGTGTATTTATTAGTTGACGCTATTTTGCTGAGATAATTGAACTAGATATGGAGATAGATCCATATAGAGATCTATATCTTTCTATCGATAAATAGATCTATTGAGAAATGGATATTGATCTGGTTTCAAAATCTATGAACAAGAGAGATCCCTAATGAGCCTGCAATTGAATATTTTTTCTAAAACTAAAAAGTTATAAATTGGACAAATTATTATTTAATTATTTTTTAATATTCATAAATTTGAAATCAACTAAACTTTTACTTATTAAATCTTTTTTTATTTAAATTATATAAGGTCAAATATGTATTTATTATGTTTTAATATTTAAAACAGTGAATTAAATTTTTTCTTATTTAAATTATTTAAAAATGGATTTTTAGAATATACTATATGTAATAAAATAGAGATTTCACTTTCATCTAAATAGTAAAATTTATCAATAATTGTTTATAATAAGAAGTGAATAACTACATGGTAATTAGGATATCAATATTGGACTCTAAAATCTATAACATAATATTATGTTTTATTAATTAAAAAGAAGGAGAAGTTATAGAAAAGTTAGAATAGTTAGCTCTTAATTTATTTCAAAATTTTTATATTAATTAATTTATAATTTTTTTAAAAATAACATCATCCCTTTATTAAGGTAGCTAAATCGAATCAACATTCATCACTTTCAGAAATTTAAATATTTTTTTGAATTTATTTTGTTACTCAAATATATTATTTAATAATATTTATATAATTTTTCAAAACTGTTTACTCAATGATATGAGTTACCCACATAATAATTTATTTCATAGATATATATATATATATTAATTGATGCAGTACACACATACAAAATAGATTCAATAAATTAGTACATAATAATTGTGTGAGATAATTTTCTTGCTTTGATTTTCGTTCGGAAATTCCTTCTCTTTTCTGTACTTGTGATTCTATTCTTGGGTCTTCGAGTATTGATAGAAATAATGAAAATATGAGAGGGTTAAAAAAGGAAGGAAAGATTATGCGTTAAAATTTTATTATTTTCGTATCAATTTATATAATATTATTTGAATAAATATCAAATTTAACTAAAGAGATAAAGTTTTTAAAATTTTATGATTTAAAATAATTTTTAGATACTTATATAAAAGTATAAATCCTCCCGTCAACAATAAAATTTATAGCTTTAGATTCTATTATTTTTATGGGTATAAAAATATGACAATTTTTTTTGTATAGATAAAAAAATAAAAGTGTATCATATAAATTAAACTAAAGACAGTAATTTTTTAAAATTTAAGTTATATGTATAGACATACAACACACGCAGACATATATATAGTTCATCTTATAATAGTAACTAATCACTATTTTTATCAGATTATCAATTATTGCTTAATATATATTTTTTAGGAAAAATTACACGTTATGTTGGGAGAAATATTTTTACGCATATTAGCTCATATTTGATATTTGTTATACGATTTAGTTTATATTTGTGAATAAATATTTTTTATATAAAATTGATATATTATATGTGTGTGTATATATATATATATTTCTCAAAATATAATATTATATAAATTAAAAATATAATTCTATGTTGTATATTTTACGTTGGACGGTATATTTTTTAAAATTTCCAAATAAAAATAATTTTACAAGTAGCGTTGATTGTATAAAGCTTTTTTCAAACTTGAGTGCTAGAATTTTAAACTCGTTTTTATGGAGTGTTAACATTATAAACGCTCTTAACGGCCACATCATGTAATGAAAACTTAGTTAAATAAAATATATGAAAAATTATATAGTTGTAACTTATATAATTCTATTTCTGTATCTATGTTTGACTTATCATTTTTTTCTAGCATGTGCAATGCTTTCGTAAAAAATACAAAAGAAAATTACAATTTTAAAAATAATTGTTATCTTAATTCCAGCAAAAGATACGTACTAGATCTGCAACTTTTTTTTTTTTTTTAATTACTTTTTGAAGCAGTGAAGTACAAAATCACTTCCTATATCTTGTAATTATTTCAAATCACAAAACTTCAAAAATATTTTAATAATTAATATATTTTTAATTTAATATTATAATTCTTAAACTTTATGTACAATTACTAATACACATAAAATGAAATGAAGGGAGTAGGCTTTTACAGTTTTATTTAAGCATGTTTTATTTTAAAAATGACTATATTAAAATTTTGCTGTAATTAAAATTGAGACAAAAAAAAAATTCCTTAATTACATTGATTCCATGAGAATTTAACCCATTTACCTAATACTTAGAGAAATTGTTCAAACTTATACTTTCACATTATTAGACCAAGGCTTAAAATTTTTCTCCAATCATACTTTGAATAAAAGTTACTACTTTTTTATCAAAAAATATCGTTTCTTTGTTTAAAATAATGTGCCTCAATATTCGAAAAATTGCGATCTTTCCAGCTTTCATATTATTTCCAAAACCTTTTCTGACTGCTATCATTATTATTTTTCCCATGAATTATTAACCTAATGAGCTTATGTTAACTACATGTTGATTGTTTGACTAATTAAGTAAAAATTAAAATGAAGGAGTGATGAGGTGTAAAGTGTAAACCAACAAAGGAAGCCTTAATATATTGTCAATCCTGGTTATTAATTTCTCTAATTTCCTTTAATCATGTTGATATTAATTTTTCTTAATTAAATTTTAATATTATTATCATGGCTAATGTCAGTGGCAGAATCAATGATTAAAGGAATGGTTCTTTTTAGGGCACGAGGAATCAAAATTAAGGAATATATTTGATCGTTGACATTTAATTTACATGGGTCCAACTATTATTTCTTAATTGCTAACTTGGACTATATTTTGGAAGTGATGTGTATTTAGTTATTTTTTTGGTACAATGAAAAGTACTAGAAAAAAAAATTATCTTAAATTCTTTAGTAAGTTACATTGTTTACACCAATCAGGTATTAGAACTCTCAAGTTGATTTCTCAAAGTTAAGTGGCAACAAAGAAAAATAAAATATTACGAACTATATAATTTTCTAGCTAGGAAAATAGAGTATGCCTCCATTTACCATGTTTCTATCCTTTTATGTGCAATTGAAGAATGATCTTCTTGATTCAGTAGCTCTCAGGCTGTCTTTGTTGTTGAAATCTCTTTTATTCCTTTCTTTTCATATACTGACAACATGAAAAATATTAAGTGACTATTTCCACCGATAATTTGTGAGAAGATAAAAAAATAATAGTGTTTTCACATGAAAAAAATCATGAAAATTTTCACTATTTCAGTAGGAAACTGTTTCCCACAATGCATTTTTTCAGTGAACAAGTTCGGTGAAAAACGAATGAGAAAATCATGTCTTATAACACAAATTTTTCATTGATTTGGGAAAGGCAAAAATCGCTATTTCTAATAGCGTATCCGTCCGAGAATTCATGTTTTAGCCCTCCCTTTCTTGACTTGATTGGATATATCTATTTTACCTCTTCATTCCAAGTTAAGATATGGCTTTACAAGCTCAACCAGTGTCTTCCATGTGGTTCTAATTAATATATTGACAGTCAAAGAATATATGATTGAAAGACTCCACAGTGGCCAGCATTTAATGTGCTATCAACTTGAAAGCAGTGTCTTCCAAGTGGTTCTATTGCTCTATTTCAAATCTTGAATATAATCAAAGCTCAAGCCACCAGCTCCTCTAGGCTTTGCACAAAGTTTCCCATGCTATATATCAATGCCTTCTGTAGCTCATGTACATAAAAAGGTTGTACCCTGACCATTTGAATCACCTTTTTTTGGTAGCAAAAAAATATGTGCCTAATATATCTGCATCTCAAAAAATCTTTACTTAAATTTCGTGCTAAATTAAAATAAGATAAATCAATTGAAAGGTAAAAAAATACAATTTTATGGAAAAATTTTACTAATAACACAAATCTCGTGAGAGATCATGATTCAAAAAATTTGCTGAGTTAATACAAGTCAGTTAAGAAAATATACTCTCTCAATTTTAATTTGTTTCTCATATCTTTTCTTAGAAAAGATATTTTTCTTTTCGCAACTTTTAGTTTTTAATTTTTCACATAATATATTGAAGGATCATAAAAATTAAAAATTTACTTTTACTTTTTAAAATTTTATATTAAATTAAAACAAAAAATATATTATTTTCCAAGACCTGTGTACAAAAAGAAACTGAAAATAAATCTTCACAGGGAACTAAAGAAAATCTCCATGATTTGACAAAAGACGTGATGGGCAGAAAATTAAAATTATGATAAAGCTTATTCAAGAAGGAAATCAGAGTGAAGCTTCAGAATTCAGATAGCACTAATTCAAAAGGAAAGCTTTCATTGGTTGAATAAATAATGATAATATCCACTACTATTACTCTCTTTTTCTTAAAATTTATTTTTCTTAAATACAGGCAGTCAAAAACTATTCTTTTGTTATAATTTTAAAAAATATTTTAAATTATAATATCTTGGTCGAAAGTATATATTTATCTTGAGATAAATTTATATTTTTAATCAAATAAAGTATAAATTTAGCTTTAGCCTAAATCTTGAATATTTCATCTTATTTCATTCAATATAGTGTTATTTAATTTCATCTTGTGAGATAAATTAATCTCAAAATTATAATTTCGAAGGTATAATTTTATCTGCAAATCAAAAAACCTCCTCAGTCTTGTATTTATAATGTGTTGGTGAAATTTTAGTAATAGTCAAAAAAAAAAGTGAGGCGCAAATATTTCGCGATTTTGAAAAATATTTAATTTTATCATAGTAAAATCTTTACTTCTCCAATAAAGGTGATCTTAACTTATTTCTTTCAAAATATAAAAATTCGATAATACTTTATGGCTCGATGTCATGATCCAAGATAGGTCGTGCGGGCACCTATATCAACTTTGCTCGATAGGAGAACCCTTACAACATTTCTATTAATTATACAAGAAAATAATCTCTAACATTTACATCACATCTCATTAACTGCTAAAAATCGCCAACAAAATAACATTACAAATTTTCTCTAACATGACTCTCCCAAGATCTAGTCTAAACATGTACAAGAGCTCTATTTGAATACTTGACAAACAAAATTACCCAGCTTCACTCGGAAAGAAGAACACTAAAGCTGGTGCTGAACACTCCACACCAATTAAGGAACTTCAACCTGTCACATCCTACACCCAAAAGAAAAGGTGTAGCAACGTAGTATCAGTACACTACACGTATTGGTAGGCATCATCAACCGACTAAGGTTAGTTTACACAATAACGTAAAGATCAATATACAATCAATATTACTAAACTTAGCAATCACTTCACTTATGCAACATCCCACTAAGTCTAATCACTACAATATTGTTTCTTATTACTCATCAAGGTTCACACAATTATCCCACATCTTTAGTCGTTAATTAGCCTGTCAGTCTGCCTCTCTCTATTTTCAGTGCAGTGAAAGCTCAGGCAAACACTCCAGCGATCCCGCTGCCGCGGTGATATGTCTGTTGCAGCGCTACCCCATCCAGCCAGTAATCAATTTTCCCTAGTCCAGCTCTGTTTTATTCCGCCATATAAACTAATAGCTCAACTATCTCTCTTACCATTTCACTAAGACTGACCAAGTCCTTTTTTGCTATTTATTAACCTATTTAGTTATCTGTAGGATTTTCCAACTCTCCTTAGTGTAGTACCTCAAATAATAACGTCTATTTGCTATCTCACGGTACTGCACTATCTTCCTTTCAAACCCGTCATACTATCATCTATAGCTCAGAAAAACCAATTTAAAATAAGACAATCAAATACAATGGATTAACTATCTCAAGTACACACAAAGGCCATCAAAACTATATGAGGGAGTCAATTTCCCCAATAGTAAAATACATGCACATACCTGACCTCATACCACGAAATGTCATAAGATACCATACCAGAACTGCATATCCATATACGGTATTCCACACCTGTTCCTCACCTCAAACTCGATTCATGTCGGTATTTCCTGCATCACGTTGGTATATCAATTACCTTTCTGTATCTGTAGCCGTATGTATATCAACCATATCCGCATAATCTCTGTCTCACAATCATACCATTGGTGATATGTATATCAACCATACCTGCATAATCTCTGTCTCACAATCATACCATCGGTGATATGCCAGGCACACGCCTTTGTCATATCATTGTATATACATGCCAGAGGGTCTTATGCTTTCCCTTCCAGTCATGACCTGCAGGGGACTCTAGAAATTCATCTACTGTACACCCAGCCATATGAACATTCATCATACCTGTCTGTATACCCGCTCGTACACCTAACCGCATGGTCCTTTACCCATACTTGTTTGGGTATTCTCTCATACCGCTCGTCCGAATGCTCACCTCGGGCACGAGCCACTTGTGTATCCAATCCTTATTCGAAATCTAATTGTAGTAACCTGTTCATCTGAGCTCCTTAACTTCGGCCATAGGCCTCTCATTTACCATTATATCGATAACTTTCCTTTTATTATCTGTCATCTCAGTCATACATTTATTTGATACCAATTTGCCCCTCAATTTCAGGACGCATAATGTAACACAACACGTAACAAATCATCGCACGACAAGAATTACACATTCACGCGGCAAGTACAATCACATGAATTTAAATCAACCTCGTGTTCAAACAATAGTAATAACAGTTAATTTAGCATGTTATAAGACTTCTGACTTTGCTCGCTCACTGGTTTGGGCTCCGCTGCAGCGGCATCACTGTCGTTACAGCGGTCTCGCTGCAGTAGTATACTACCCGCTGTAGCGGTACTGCTGGTAGTACTGCGACCGATCTTTATTCTAGTTTCTCCGACGTTTTGATTTCTTTATACCCACCATAATGAAACAATGTCATAACAAGCTTAATAATTAACTTACCACAGTGTCACTATTAATGTGGGCAACTATCATCAATTCAGAAAATACAGTACGACCACAGCACATTCAAGTCATTATGTAAGGGATTACTATCCTACGTCACTAGCTTTACCTCATGCTCAAACATAGTTATAACTTATTAATGCGCTCGTAAATCATATCTCCTACTCAGAGTCTATGTGCTTGTCCAAAGTTTCGATTCAGAAGAAAGAAAAAGTCCATATTTTATATCCGGGAATACTCTGTCAATGACACCCGAAAGTTAATCTCCTCAACAATGTTTGACTCGACGCATACCCTAGAACATGAACCCATTTATTGGTTGAAATATCTCACATAGGGTTTTACTCATTATGGGCTTTCATCACCCCTCTTCTAATACGCTTATTCTTAGGTTTTCATTGATTCCAATTAATAAACCATAACATAGGTAAAGTACAATCCTACCCATCGAAAGCATCTAAATCATGCGCACGTATATGTTTAGCTAACCAAAGTCTTACGCAAAAGCGAGTAAACTATAACCTACCTGGGCGCCAAGCTATCGTCCCGATTATCCTCGACTACGGCTACACCATTCTTTTGATTTTCTCGCGAGGGCTCCTAGCTATGGAGGTCGAATTCCACCCTTTGGATCCTCTTGTTTTCCTCAAAAAGTTTATTTTCTATTTTTGGATGTTTTTAATAAATCCTCCTCAAGGACTAGGTTTTCAAAATTCTAATCAGAACGAGATTGCGGATTTCTTGTCCACATCATCCGCTGCAGCGAAAATATTCCCGCTTCGGTAGACACTCGCTTAGGTCCGCCCGATCACGACTGAGCCCATTCGAATTTACTCTTTGTGTGTCCTTCGTTTCTCAGGCATTTATTACGAGTTTTTAAAAATTTAAATTTACCTGTTTTTATGTGGTTGAAATGCTATAACGGCCAGGCAAGTCGTTACACTTGAACAAACTCTAAATTAATTTTAGAATGCAAAATTCCATGCTAAGAAAAATAGTAAGTAAAAGAATGGTATATATCATATAGATTTTCTTCCAAGCAGTGTTCTTTAGTTGATCATCTCTATTCTCTTCATATATCTATTTATTATAGAATTATTCCCAAAAGAATAGTAGATAAAGTGAAAACTTTTATAGTAGTTCCATATAATTGAGGAAGAATAATATCAAAGTTGAGATTATAATTGATGATGACAAATGACAAAACAGGTAAAAGTTTTATTCGGATAAGAGCTAGCAAGGAACCAGTCCTAGTTTTGGATTTTGGACTTGGCCCCATTGTAGACATACTTTCCCATCTTAAGTTATATAATATTTTTTATTTAATAATATAAAATTTAATTTTAAATTTTTTATTTTTTTTCAAGATAATTTAAAGATATAAAATGTATATGATTTAGTTTAGACAATAAATTTTAAAAATCTGTCCTTTTATCTTTAAATTTGTACCCGATGAAATATCATCATATAAATGAGTAGGGCCGGGGGATTGTTATTTATACTAAACTATCATATCCTAAATTGCACGCTGAACTTCACTATCATAGTAATAGCAGTCATATTATATAAATTATATCATAGCAATAGCAGTCATATTATATTAATTTATATTAATTTTCCAGTATAAATAAATATTCTCTTACTTGAAACAGGAAATTTTCCTCTTTTTATCTGACTAAGTTTTTTTTTTAAAACATATGTTTTATTCTGATTAGTTTTCTGATGAATAAATATTAGGATGACTGGAACTAAGAAATAAAGGAAGTGGAGATTAGATTTTTATTTTTATTTTTATTTATTTATTTGTTAATTATTATTATTTTTGGGTGAGTCCTTACACAAACATATCAACTTTGAAAAAAAAACATTACTCATCCCCCCAATCCGAATATGTCAATTAATTTTTATAAATGACTATCTTACCTTTATTTTATCGACTTATATAAAATTTTTAATTTCTTTAAAAATATGATATTTTTCCTTTCTAAAATTTATGTAACAAATTTAGCTATAAAAAAGTAAATATTATTGTTAAAATAAAAAAAGGTGAGAAATTAATATGAATTGAGTATAAGTTAATGATGTTTTATAATAAAATAAATAAACAGAATAATAACATCTAAGTTTATTAATAATAATAATCCAAAAGCTAATATCTATATACACAAGCGAAAATAATAGAGAGGCATAACCATATAATCATATTTCAATATAGGTAATACAAATAATAATTAATACAGATAAAAATCTATTTTATAATAAATTCTTAAAAAATTATATATTTATGTTGTAAAAGAATTATAAATTATAATTTAAAAAATACAATTAAAACTCATATACTTATTACTTGTAAATGAAGTCACATGACAATGACAATGTATGATCGAGCGAAACTTAATTAGATATGAATCAAATTATCCAACTCATATATAAAAAGAAAATATATCATTCACTATATTTTACACTTATTTTTCGATACAAAAATATCTGAATTAAACTCTTTATATAGCATAATCAATATATAAAAGCCAATGAAAACATTATAATGTTTTCTAAACTTTTTAAAAGTTTTTTAACTCTCCATCTTATTTTATTTTATTTTTTAAAAATTGAGTTGATCTAATTTTGATCTGATTAATTGACCTTAACTAGAAGTACAAAATAAGACGCGAAAAAACATTTTCTTTCATGAGTAAGCACAAGACGTAATCATTTAAATGATTTTTGTTTGAAAGTATAAAATATAGGAACACACAAATATACGGTGCAAAATTTTTATACGGATATTCTGTATTAAAAAATAAGTGTGAAATATAATGAATGATATATGTTCTTTTAATATATGAATTTGATGATTTAATTCACGTTAAATTACTACATGGATCAATCAACATTGCCACATGGCTTTCTATAAAGCCTTACCTAGTTAACATTTAGTTTTAGGGGCATCTTTTTTTAGCCAAAAGATAATTTTGAGGGCGTCTTTTGTTCAATGCATGGAAGGAGGAGAAGTTTTAGCCAAATTCAATAGAGTAGAGATCATTTTGGCCCTTTTACATTATTAAAATAACAATCACAAAAGAAATGTGTTAGCTTTTATAACAAATTCATAACAGATTATTCTTACTTAGTGTTGGGAGTTAAAAAGAAGCATTCAACACTAAAATACTCAAGTGCCTCTCATATTAATGCACATAATGTGGTGAAACTGATCATTTATTCTTTATAACTTACGTAATCACTAGGTTACATCGACATGTTCTCCTCATTATTGTTACTAATTATACCGCTATACTTGAAATTATAATTCACTTTGTTGACATTTACTATATGAATGAAATTCTACACCTATACAAATGGTGTTTTCTTCTTTGTGTTGTGTTTATAATTTGAGATTGATATAGTGAAAGAGAGATTTGAGACGACAAAAAATATTATTCTAAATCTCTAACTTATTCTCTAAAACTAGATAGCCCAAGCTCGTGCTGTGCACGGACTTATGCTCAACATCTTTGTTCAAAAGAGGTAAAGATACCCAGACAAAATACCATCAAACTGACTAAAATAACATAAAGACAATTCATATCAAACTTTGTGCAATGAGATGCCTGATTACTAAAAAGATCCAACACTGGAAAGACTTTTCCATACAACATAAACTGAGTTTTGTGAGACATTTTCAAGAGTGAAATAATAGACTACCTGCTTTTTTTTGATCCATCATCTAGTGCAGCCTTATGATACACCATGTACACCTATCTAATCAGTCAATCCACCATTTCCCCCAACACACACACATTCATATTCAAGAAGTTAACTCAAGGGAAGCATGTCTTTTTCTTTCTTTGTAAAACATGATATTGGATTTGAGTCTCCAAATAAATAAAGCCACTGATTAAGTGGAGAAGTGTAGAGGGGCAGACCTGAAATTCATTAAGTTTTGAATCGTGTGTCACTGAAACGCGGAGATATTTCGGCTATACAAAAAAAAAAAAAGAGGCACTTAGTATGGGTATGGGAAGTAATTGTACACCTTGTTGAGTATATTATATTGAAAATCACATTCAGAAAGTACCTGCATCAGAAGACTTAATCCATCAGACTCATTAACCAACTACGAACCAAGAAAGATCTAGGAGCTTAAACTTTACAGAAGTATACCGAATCAACAACTTCCTTGATAACAGTAAAAGAGCAATTGAGATGTCAACTATTTTTGTATGAATAAGATGTGGGGTAAAAGTTTACTGAACCACCAAAAAAGCCTAAAAAGGAAGGGAAAGGAGTGAAGCAAAGTAGATAGAAAATGTAAGCCACAAATAATCCACAAGGCAATAGAAGCCATTCTAAAATAATCCAATTGAACTTTTATCCAGAAGGATAAATAGACAACCCCTGGAGCATTAATAGATGAAAATTCCATGAAACAAACTTTAGTAGCACATTTTCAGTGGTAGAAAGAGCAATGATCTCTCTAGTCATAACACAACGATTCAAGGAATGAGCTAATATCATATACATGCACTCGCTTACGAGAAAATCTTCAAGTTCAAGACATTTGTGACATCCAAGCTCCTGCATGGGTATTAAAAGAAGAAGATGCCACAGATAATAAAGTTGTGATAGTCTCCACAAAATATGGAAGTGTTTGTTGTCTGCTGATGCTTGCAACAACGGAAACAAGAAGTGATACATCTAATGCTTAGATGAATTAGCAGCAAATGGAATGGTAATGACACCAAAATATCAAAGAAATCCGAGTATTATTTATCAATTGTAACAGAAAAACCATTCAAAACTTTTTACGTACCTTGCTTGGTCTCAGAAGTATTTAGAGGATCCTGCAAACATTAGCAATTTAGCATGCTTCCTCAATTTTTGTTAGTCTACCATCTTCTACAGTTGGAAATGAATCACCTAACAATTAAAAAAGAGTCACCTTAGCATGTTGCTTAAATACTCCTAGCAAAACGTTTACTGGACAAATTCAAGCCATAATATTCTACTTATTCATTTCACTTTTCTGACGATTTAATTTCAAAAGAAGAGCCTCAAAGTTATTTCCAAGTATGGCAATACAATGTTCTGTGGTCCTGAGTGTAATGATAATAACGTAAGGCGAGCAGAATAGTAAGCAAGTGTTTTACAAAAGTAAACAAGGACTAAATACTTGCCGTATGCAGCATTCTCTATTAACAACTAATAGAAAAGAGAGGTTGGATTTACAGGCTAAAACCCAAGTTTTCAAGTTCCGGTACATCGGCCTTCACAGGCTCAAAAACATTAAAAGACGGAAATCTTGTTATCCCTTTCCAATTGCAAATGGCTGTCGAATTAGTAAACAACATAAATATCTGCAAGAAGGCCAAAAAACAAATGAATAGAAAATCGCCGGATTTCACAACATTACTTTCCATTTCATGCTGCAGCGAGATGTTAATGAGGAACGCAATGTGGAAAGAGAGAGCAATTCTTGAGTGCGGTAAACATGAGCCGCTGTGGATCTATCATCATACAACGCTTCCTGGCACCAGCTCCAGGAAGCAGTCTCCTTTGATGATATCAGCTACTTCAGAGATTTCATTATAACCTTCTAGATGGTGAACAAAATCATCCTTTATATGCAGCAATAAATCATAGCATGTAAAGAAGCATGTCTCTGGAGCATCAAGAAGAAAACCACATGATCTTTCCCTGAAATAAAACCACACAACTTTTCCCTAAAATAAAACCACAAACCTTGTCTAACAACTAAAATCAAAAGCAAATACAGTAAATACAGAGATAAAAAAGGGATTGGGGGAAACCAAACTGCGTTTGGTCGCTAATGGAAAGAAAGATTGGGGAAGAAATTAGAAGTGATACCTGGTGAGGGATTGTGACCTTGAGGGATAGAGCACACCTGAGAACCTAAGTGCTACATAAAGAGAGATAATAGGGAGTTCTAATTTTCTGGAGGGAGACCAAATTGTGAGTGGGAAATTCTATATATATGGAGGGAGAACTTTTAAAATTTAAAACACAAACGACCGCCATGATCTCTGTAAACTGCCGGTATTAAAAATTTTAATATGGCGCCTCAAAAACCATTATTTTATGTTTCATTTTATGGCAGTTTTTTGAAACCAACATAATATAACCGCTGTTATTTCTCCATTTTTTGTAGTGGTCAGAGAAACTGTCAAAAGAAAAAAGAATATTTGTTAGATGAATTCCTTATTGTTTTTTTTAATAAGTTCCCTCTCCTCCCCACCCACAAAACAAAGACAAAAAGGAAAAATAATTCTATAATATGCTTAATGCAATTTCAACTTGAATTTAAAACAGAATAGAGTTTTTTTTCACCGGTCAGACATAAGACCCAAATTTACCGTTCTCTGTAACGCCCCGCCATGCCTGTATATATGACTATCTACTTTAAGTAAAACTAAAGAAAGGACAACCATTCTTTAATTCTAACTGCCAAAATGGAGGCACAGTCTTTTTCTTTCAATTAGTATCTTCAAGGTTGAAGCCGCAGAGTACAAATACAATCAAAACTAAAATTTATAAAATATAAGGCAAACCAAACAAGAGAAAAGATAAAACAAAGTCTAATTATGGTGAAACAAATTTAATCTCTTGTATTTATGGAAACAAAGATTTTGTAATCATTTGGTACCATTGTAAAAGACTGGTCGTACAGCAGCCTTAAAATCTTCATAAAACCTTTGCTCAGAAAACATGGAGGCTCGTTTTCTTGCAGCAGCAGCCATCTCCAGCCTCTCATTCTCTGGCATCTTAATGACTTCAATGATAGCTTCAGCATATTCCTCTACACTCTTGGCAAGAAACCCAGTTCGCTTTCCATCTTCTGGTAACACAATATCCATCCTTGGGCCAGCTGAATTATGTGCTGAATGAAACCAACAAACATGAAGTTAATAAATAAGTTCAATGAATCTGTCACTATATTATGCATATAGAGTCCACAAGGAAAAGAATTATTTTGTACTGTGTAGAATATAACTTTAAACAGTGAAATCAAAAGCGCGCTTAAAGCGAGGCGCCAATCACTTTGTCACTTCGCCTGACCTCAAGCGAGGCTCATGTGTCAGTGGGCCTTTTAGAATTCCTTTTAAAAAGTATTATAAGGTAGTCTGCCCAGTTCTCTAAACTATATTTATGGCAGATAGCCAAGGAAATAAAGAAAAATAAATTAAGGGAGTCAGAGTTTCCAAAAAAAAAAAGAGAAGATCAATGGAATTATAAGGAGGCCAAAGGAGTAGAAGCACTGCAACAGAAAAAGACAAAAATCAACTGCATCTGGGACAACTTCAACGGAACAAATCTTCATCACAGGTAGCTTCTTTCTCTTCTCTGTTGCTTTCTCTCTTCTACTCATTTTTTCAGTCTTTTATTCGTTCTTTTTACCAAGAGATATAGACAAAAGAAAATATCCATTAAAAAAGTGTGTCTTCTGACTAAGTTGACCCTTTTTTTTCCTGATTTGGACTTTTCCTTTTTTCCTTTCGGATAGACTGTAAAGTGGATAAATGGATAGAGTTCAAAATAAATTGTTGGTGCTGAAATTTAATATTTATACTTCTTTTTGTCTTTGTAGAAAACTTGCAGAAGTAAATAGGACACTTGTCCGAGCATTCAAGAGTGTGGCCTAGTGGTCATTCAAGAGTGTCACCTAGTGGTCAATAAAGTGGGTAAGAACCATGAGGTCTCAGATTCAAACCTTAACAAAGACAAAAAAAAACACTAGGTGATTTCTTCCCATCTATTCTGGTCTTGGTGAACTGAGTTACCTGGTACTGGTGGGAGGTGGTAGATATCTTGTGAAATTAGTCGAGCTGCGCGCAAGCTGACCACGGTTATTTTAAAAAAAATAAAAATGAGTCACTTGTCCTTGTTTCATGACTCATGATGTCTAACTTTTAAAATGATAAATATATATGTAACACCTGTAAGGAAGGAGAGGATAATAACAAAGATACAAATTGTGACCTAAACATTTTCTTAGAAGTCATGGCCATAGTGGTGGACTCCAGTGATGTTCACCTTTATATATCTGTTGTATATCTTACTTAACAATTACTGCATGCAAAATGCATTAAATATATATTTTATTTTAGAATTAAAAATAACAGAGGACCTGTCCACTTTTTTTCCCTCATGTATTATTATTTAGAAATTATAATTGCTTGCAAAATGCATTATATATTTTTTATTTTTAGAAATGACAGAGTACTTATCCAAAGGATCCTGATTGGAAATATAATCATTTGAAGGCTCCTGAAGACGCATGCAATTTTTGTGGAAAAACAACCACAGGTGGAATTAATCGGACAAAACAACATTTGATTGGAAAATTTAGGAAGACAACAAACTGTACAAAATACTCACAGAAAGTTAGAGTGGAACTGAAAACTTATATGAGGAGAAAAAAATCTATGCTAATGAGTTTCCTGAATTTGATTATCAAGACGATGTTGGTGATGAAGTCCACAAAATCTTCATAAGAAAAGAGGTGGAGGAAGATTTCCTAGTGTCTCTAAGAAATTGGCAAAAGGAAAGGGACCCCTAGATGTATTTTTACAAAAGCGAGGAGCACTTAGGCAAACAAATATCAAAAATTCATGTGATAAAGAAGCAACAACAATGACAATTCAAAAAGTTGCTTGTTTCTTTTACGATAATGGGACCTATTCAATGTAGCTCGCTCAAAATGTTTTAAGGAAGCAATTGAGGCTCTAGGAAGGTATGGTCTAAACTTTAAGCCTCCAAGCTACCACGAATTAAGGGTTCCACTACTTAGGAAGGAGATTGAATTGACCAATTAAATTATTTACAAACATAGAGAAGAATGGGTGAAATATGGAACTTCCATTATGGCGGATGGATGGACAGATAGAAAACAAAGAACTTTGATAATTTTTTGGTGAATTTTCTGCATGGAACAATATTTATGGAGTCGATAGATGCTTTCTCATTTGTTAAGATTGGAGATAAATTATGTGAATTACTTGATAGATACGTGGAATGCGTTGAAGAGCAAAATGTGGTTCAAGTTATAAGTGATAATGGCAGCAACTTTGTGTTGGCTGATATGAATTTATTGCTTTAAATGTCTAAGATTTATGTTTTACTTTCTAATATCCATCAAAGTTCTGATTTATAAATTTTAAGAGATCTATTTACTTTTTTTTTTCTATACGTCAATTATTACAGAGAAAAAGAAGACACATATATTGGACACCATGTACAGCTCATTGTATAGATCTTATGTTAAAAAACATAACAATCCTATTATTAAGAAGACCCTCCAAAAAGCAATTGCCTTTGTCGGTTTCATTTATGGGCACTCAGGAGTCTTAAATATGATGAGATTTCACAAAAAATAAAGAGTTGGTGAAATATGGGATTACACGATTTGCAATGATTGCATTGTCAAAAAGCTAATTTGCGAGCAATGTTTACATCCGACATTTGGGTGATTAGTAGATGGTTTAAGTTACCAAAGGAAAAAAGCGTAGCTCATATTGTCTTGATGACAACATTCTGGAACCAGGTTATTTCTATTTTAAAGATAATGAGGCCTCTTGTTAAAGTGTTTCCATTAGATGATAATGAGAAAAAACCTGCCATGGGGTACATTTATGCACCCACACTTTAAGCTCTCTTTGCGTGTTAAGCTCCAACAGGGCTTTACTGCTTTTTGCAATAGCCTCCTTAGCTCTATCCATGGCTTCATAAATGTATCCCATGGCAGTTTTTTTCTCAATATCAGCTAATCGCAACACTTTAACAAGAGGCTCCATTATCTTCATAATATAAACAACCTGGTTCCAGAATGTTGTTATCAAGACGGTGTGAGCTACACTTTTTCCCTTTGGTAACTTAGACCATCTACTAATCACCCAAATATCAAATGTAAACATTGCTCACAATTTAGTTTTTTGACAATGCAACCATTGCAAAGTTAGAAAACTCGTTGCAAATCGAGTAATCCCACATTGCACCGATACTATTTTTTTGTGAAATCTCTCATTATATTTAACACTCTTGAGTGCCAATAAATGGAACCGACAAAGGCAATTGCTTTTTGGAGGGTCTTCTTAATGATAGGAATCCTCCCAGTGTCTTCTAACTTAAGATCTATAAAATGAGCTAAACATGACGTCCAATATATATGTCTTTTTTTTCTCCGTAATAATTGATCTATAGGAAAAAAAAAAAGTAAATAGATATGTTAAAATTTATGAATAAGAACTTTGATGGATATTAGAAAGTAAGACATAAAACTTACATTTAAAGCAATAAATTCTTAACAGCCAATACAAAGTTGCTACCATTATCATTTATAACTTGAACCACATTTTGCTCTTTAATGCGTTCCACGTATCTATCAAGTAATTTACATAATTTCTCTCCAATTTTAACAAATGAGGAAGCATCTATCGACTCCATAAATATTGTTTCATGCAGAGAATTCACCAAAAAAATATCAAAGTTCTTTGTTTTCTATATGTCCATTATCCATCATAATGGAAGTTCCATACTTCACCCATTCTTCTCTATGTTTGTAAATAATCTAATTGGTCAACCCAACCTCCTTCCTAAGTAACGGAACCCTTAACTCGTGGTAGCTTGGAGGCTTCAAGTTTGGACCATACCTTCCTATAGCCTCAATTGATTCCTTAAAACATTTTGAGCGAGCTACATTGAATGGGGTCCCATTATCGTAAAAGAAGCAAGCAATTTTTTGAATTGTTATTGCTCTTGCTTTTTTATCACATGAATCTTTGATATTTGTTTGCCTAAGTGCTCCTCCCTTTTTTAGATATACATCCAGGGGTCCCTTTTGGCCAATTTCTTAGAGCCACTAGGAAAGCTTCCTCCACCACCAGCCACTACTATCTCTACCACCATTGTCAACCACTATTATCATCAATCATCACTACTATGAGTCGTTACCACACATGCCACCCACATTATTATAATTATATCCACGGCCGCCGCCGCCACCATCGCCATCATCGCAGCCACCTCTACCATACCTATCTATCACTACCACCATTGCGGTCAATCCCTATTACCAACCACCTCCACCATCACAACTAGCACCACCACCAACTATACTACCAACACATCGTCAACCACCACATGTTATTTGGTTATCACCATCAACACCGCCAACTACTAACATCAACCGACTTCACTACCACTACCAACCGCCAGCCACTACCACAACAACCACCTATATAATCACAACTATCACCACTACCATTACTAGCCACTAACACCAATTATTACCACAACCACACTAAACCATCTCCATCATCACCAACAAACATAAATATTTTATTTTTTTAATCAATCAATAAATTTATTTTATTAAATTAATATTTTTTGAATATTTAATTATTTTTTATTTGAATTGTATATTTAATCTGTTTACAAATAATTGAAGTATGCACATTCAGATGTTGACAAACAAATGATCTTAATTATTCAGTGTTCAGATCTAGAGAACAATATCTTAATCATTCAGATGTGTATTCAGATTTAGACATCTTAATCTTAATGAAAACAAATGAGCTCTTCGTATTCATTGACATAGAAAAAGGCATATGACAAGGTACCGAGAGAGGTCCAACGGAGACGCCTGGAGTCTAGAGGAGTATTTATAGCATACATTAGAGCGATTGAGAACATGTATGACAGAGACAAGACCCGAGAAAGAACAGTAGGAGGAGACTCGGAACATTTTCTATTTGAAATGGGGCTGCACCAGGGATCAACTATCAACACATTTTTATTTGTCTTGGTGATGAATGAATTGACACCGCAGATGCAAGGGGAAGTACCATGGTGTACGTTATTTGAATATGACATAGTATTGATTGACGAGACACGCGACGGAGTTAATGATAAACTAGAGGTTTGCAAACAGAATCTAGAGGTCTAAAGGTTTCAGGCTGAGAAGGAATACAACAGAGTACATGGATTGCAAGTTTAGGGATGCATCACATGAGGCAGATGTGGAAGTAAGGATTGATGCATTGGTTATTCCTAGGAGATGTAGCTTCAAATACCTTGAGTCCATAATCCGTGGGAATAGGGAGATCGGCGATGATGTCATGCATCGTATTAGAGCGGGGTGAATGAAATGCAGGCTCGTATACGGTGTTCTATGTGATAAGAAAGTGTCACCAAGACTTAAAGGTAAGTTTTATAGAGTGATTGTTAGGCCTACTATGTTGTATGGGGCAGAGTATTGGCCAGTCAAGAACTCACACGTTTAAAAGATGAGAGTAGCGAAAATGGGAATACTTAGATGGATGTGTGGACATACTAAAAGAGATAAGATAAGAATGAGGATATTTGAAACAAGGTGGGAGTGACCATTGTGGTGGACAAGATGCAGGAAGCACGACTAAGATAGTTCAGACAAGTGAAGAGGCAGAGCGCAGATGCCCCAGTGAGGAGGTGCATCAGACAGGACATGGCACATTTTCAGGTCACCACGGACAGGACATTAGATAGGAGAGCGTGGAGGTCAAGGATTAGGGTAAAAGATTAGTAGGTAGTTGAGCGTTGTCTATTTTTTATGTCAATATGTGGGTGCGCTTGATGCTAGTTTAGAACACTTTATTTGCTTCCCCTTCCCCTTATCAGTCTCACTACTTTTTATTCTAGTATTATCATATCCCTCAATTTTACTAATGTTGTTGTCCCTTTTTACTTTGGCTATCTCTACTATTTTGTTGTCAATACTCTTCTCTTCTTCAGCAACATAGCTTTTTACTCTTGTATTTTCAAGTTAGTTTTGATAATGCTTTTCTCGAGCCGGGGGTTTTATTGGAAACAGTCTCTCTACTTTACCTAAGGTATAGGTAAGGTCTACGTACACCTCACCCTCTCCAGATCCATTTATGGAATCAGATTGGATATGTTGTTGTAATTGCTCAAAGAATTGAAATTTGGAGAAATCAGTTAATAGAACTTGTGCGTGATAATCAAGTAGCTCTTCATATTGTGCCAAATTCGGCATTACATGAGAGGACTAAGCATATTGAGATTGACTATCACTTTATAATAGAAAAGATACTCTCAGGAGATGTTACAAAATTTGTGAAGTCAAATGATCAGTTTGTGGATATTTTCACCAAGTCCCTCACTGGTCCTCGTAGTAGTTACATTTGTAACAAGCTCGGTACATATGATTTATATGCACCAACTTGAGGGGTTTTGTTAGAATATAATTATAAACAGGGCTCATTGTAATAATGTAGATACACATTTAATAATATTTTCCCGTGTTTTCTCACAGAATCAAAGACAGAGCAAGAGAGAAACAACACAACATGACTAACCAATTGGTATAGCGCCAGCAGCCATGTATTCCACTACACTTATGCCGAAGTGCTCATCTGTCATGGAATGGATTCCAGCTACAGCACCACCGAGAAGTCTGACCAAATCACTGCATCAACAATAGATTAAAAATGAGAATGAAGCTTTTATCCAACATGTATTGAAGTGTGACGGAAATAGATAATCTACCTAAACATTTCAGACTCTCTTTCTAAACACACAGAGGGCTAACAGCACTAAAGATATCCAATCAAGTCTAGTTAGCTTTTTACACCCAATGCATAGTATCACTTCTCTCTGTGTATTACAGTGACCTGAACATCCAGCCAATTTTTTAACAAACTTTAATTATTTTTTGTTTTGGCAGGGAGGTAACCAACACAAAAAAGTCCATCCCAATAGAAACGTACCCTTGAGAATAGCTTCAAGCAATGAAAGAAAAGGTCTGGCCCAGACAGTTGAGCAAAATCATGCTTGGAGTTCAAGAATTTCAGACTACCAAAATGGAGTCGCACTACTAACCTGTACAAGACATTCTTGTGGAACTCAACATGATCATCCACATTCAATTTAATAGCTAGGTCCTTCAAATTTTGCAACCTTTTATCATCCGCTTCATTCCTACAACTACCCACTAGTTGGATTTTTGGCCTTGGCAGATCTTGGTCTAACTTTTTTATGGCAACTGCAAACGCCTCAAGTTGGAGTGGGTGTGCCTAACTCACAGCAAAAAACAAGTTTTACAGGACATCAAGATTGCAATATACCTTGAAACACCTGCACAAGTATGGGTACCTTGATTTCCACAAGGACCACATAAAAATGCCCACCTTCTCTGGACGGAATTGAGCGACAGATACTATCTTCGGAGGCTTCATTGACTTTTCCAGCGGAAGTACCTGTCAAGAGCAATTGTAGCTTATATTAGCCATGCAACAATGCAGCTGTTTAAAATCCAACCCAGACTGAAACACGCTAACACAAAAATTGATAAGACCTTAAAAGGAGTATGGTAATGTCATGTCCTTAAATTTTCACCAAAGCAAGAGCCACGAAAGTCCAATAAGATTAAAAGGAGAAATTCATCTGGAAATTACACTCATCCTACTCCCATCATATAATTAACAAATTTCGAAACACAGGACAGTACTTATAGTTAAAAAAAATTGAAAAGGCTAATAGTAAAAATATTAGCCTCAATATTAAATTAAACAAACCTACAGAAAAGGGGGAAAGCATTAACAAGTTTAGGCATCAGGAGGAGGAAGAAGGGTTATATTAACACCAAACGAGTAAAAAGTACAAACCTGAAGCCTAGAAGTATCACAAGGAGGATACACACGCCTAATTCGAGTTGGTATTCCCCACAGCTTCTCAATATGAGATTGAGTCCATGAAGAATTAACCATCACAAGATGTGCACGGGAACCAACAATGCTGTACAGCCAGCTAAACAATGCATAATAAATGACCTTGAACCGGGATAGTATCGCACTGCCAGAAAAGCAATTTTGTGAGCTTCATGCACAGGTACAATACAAACGGATGAAAAGCAAAGAATTTACAATTTTGTCAGATTCAGTCCTTGAATATATAATTTCACAAAACCCACTAATGCATCTAGATGTACGTGTTCATGGAGAAGCGGAGTAACATCTTGCCAGAATATGCCAATATATCTTCTTATGACTGCCAGTTAGTGTATGAACACATTAATTTGATAAAAAGATATGCATACATGTGACAAAGTCTAACTGAAAAAATTGTTAATATTGGAAGGGGGGGATAAAAGATACAAGCAGATCAACAATTTATCATAGGGGACCTAGGCCCCACTTAGTTGACAAACAACAAAAAAGGCTCGCCAAACAAATTAGGGATCATTTGGTAGGGTGTATAAGAATACTACTGAATAGGGTGTATTAGTAATGTTGGCATATGCTAAGATTATTTCTTATGCACTGTTTGGTTTGGTATATTAAAAATAACATGCATTGCATAGTTCCTAAAAAAAGGTTTTTTTTTTACAAAAATACCCTCCACAAATATACGATGGAAAGAATGTGAAAAAAATTTTGAAGGGCAATTGTGTCGTTAATCATGCTAATGCATGCATTAAATACCCTTACATTGCTAATACTATGATTTACCATATATTAGTTATACATAGCATAATACCAAATAGAGTGTACATAGGGTGAAAAAGTGTACCAAACAAGGTATTAGTAATACACAAAGCTAATGCATGCATTATTTTTTCTAATACATCCTACCAAACAACCCCTTCAGGTCTTTTCCTTTTTGTTTGAATAACATATTCTTATTGTCTAAACAAGGTAGACAAACCTTTAGGTGCTTAGTTCCATGTAATACCACCAAAACTTCCACCCAAATGACATCTTATCATGAAATCATATAGATGGCAATGCTGATATAAAGTACTTGAACTCACCTCTTGGCAATCAAGGAATCATTGTTGTACATTGAACTGCGCCCACGAACACGAGACAGCATGTCTAAACTGATAGTTGGATAATGAGTATAGGAAATAACTTTGCATCCAAATATACGGGCAACTGGATAAGTAAAAGCATATCCACTGGTATCAAAGTAATATAAAGGTGTATATTTGCACAAAGCTTCCCAAGCAAGATATATCGATCCAAAGCTTTGACCAATCATTGTGAAACGAGGGTAAGTTGTTTCTTCGACCCACTTTCGCTTACGCAGATGGACCACCTGATGTAAACTACAGGATATCAGTAATCTTGAGCGAAAATGACATTGAATGCCAAGATCTCGAAGTTTGGAATGAACTACAACATTATGCAGCAATATTTGTATAGGGTATTATGTGTGATTGTGATTACCACCAAACATATGACAGTGATGAGCATCAATAAGAGGAACACAAAATGCATTAAACATGGGTGAACGGAGAAGCAGGAATATACAATACAGATATCTCAAATTACAAACTAACATAAATAAATATTAAGTATAAATCATAATAGATTAGAAGCTTATTATTGGTGGTACCATAAAGAATGTTGAGGAGGATTTCAATGTGTTATTAGGGCTAAAGTCTAGAAAATCCAACATAGAGGAAGCGCAAAGACTACATGATAATGTTGAAATCCCTACCAATAAAATGCTAGTCAAGTAGCTAGGAGTTCCACTGAAAGCTACAGAGACTTGATACTCTACTATTAGAAAGAAACGTAAGGGTTTGAGACATGGGTGGGGGAGGGGCGAAGATGAACAAAACACTGTTTTTTTTTGAAGTAGATCCACTAAAAGCATCAAGAAGATGCAAGGGTTACAAGGATAGATCAATTAAGCTCACAAAAATAAGGATTTGTAGCTTCTTTCTTAATTATAGAGCTAACAAAATGCAGGAAGATTTTTAAGTTATTTGCAGGATCAACTAAAAAGCCTAACTAGGCATTTGCCTTGCAAAAGATTACTAGAAGTTGAGATTCCATTAAAACATCTTTTGTTCTTCTTTGTCCATAAACACCAAAAGATAACACCTGGTATAATCTTTCAGGTACTCCTGATGGCTTTGTCAACTTCCCATGAATTCCAACTTTTATGAGCATCTCTATCAGAAAAGAGCATGACCTAGGAAAGACCCAAACAAACAGCAAAACATATTCCAACAGTCTGAGGCAACTGGGTGGTGGAGTAGCAAGTGATTGATACCTTTTGTGTGCTTGTAGAAAAGGTAGCATCTGTTGACAGGCTGGAATTTTCTTTTGGAGAGATTATCGTGTGTGAGGCATGAGTTGTTTAGTGCAGTCCGGATGAGACACATCACTTGAACAGGTAATTAGTCTTCAATATATGCTTACATGGCGGTTTGTCAATCAATGAGTTCCTTGAGCATAAGTTATTATAACCTTCCTTGACTGTGTAGTGACCTTTTTTGAGTTACCCCATCTCAATCTAAAGGCTGCAATTTGGCAAAAAGGACCAACATGTCATTAAGTTCCCAATCATGTAAGTTTCCTCTAAACTTTAGGTCCCAAATGTTATCTGATTTGTTGGATGCTACTGTTGAATCTGATTAAGCTGCAATAATGTGCTAACTTTAAGAATTTCTCACCAAAAGTTTATCTCCCAGTCATCTAGCCTTCCAAAATTTGATGTGAGAATCATTCCCCACTCCAAATGTGATGTTCTTTACAAAATCAGGCCAAAGTTTAACAATGCTTTTCCATAGGTCAACTCCATTTGCAGCTGTTGAAGTTTTTGTGCACCAGTGAGTAAGCTCACCATGTTTTGCTTTGATCACCTCTTTCCACAGTCCAATGTCTACAACTCCATACCTCCGTAACCATTCCATCATCATACTTTTATTATGAGCTGCAAGATCTCTATACTCAGGCCTCCTTGGGATATAGTTTGTATTACTTTTGCCCATTTAACCAAATGAAACTTATAATCCTTGTTGTTGCCTTCACATAGAAAATTCCTTTTAATTATGTCAAGCTCTCAGAGAACTTTTGTTGGAACAGGGAAACGGGACATGTGATAAGAGGGGATGTTGTCCATTACACTATTAATCAATGTTTATCTTCCTCCGAAAGAGAGATACTGCATTTGTCATATTGCCAGCCTTTTTTCAAACTTCTCAATTAGTCCAGACCAGATTTCATTAGCCTTGAATTTTGCACCTAAAGGCAGCCCAGGACAAGTTGTTGGGAAAGCAGAGTATGTTGTAACACATGATTCCTGCTAGCTCTGTATACTGAATTTTACGGGATAGATAGTGCTTTTTGACATATTTGTATGTAGCTTAGAAACAGCTTCAAAAATGAGTAGAATCAAGTTTAGCTTAATCACTTGTGATCTATTTGCCCTTTTTTATTTTTGGATAAAGTATCTATTTGCCTTACAAAAGAACAAAGTATCATTTTCATAAAGCAGATGTAAAACTAAGACAGGGTTTCCAGTAGGTTTGCCTACCCTGAAGCCTTTGATCCATTGCAGTTGACAGCTTTTTGAAGCATCCTGCTACGCTTCCACAACTAGGATAAAAAGAAGGGAGTGAGGGGTTTTTCCCGCCTTGGCCCTTTTTTGAGTAGAGAAAAACCTACAGGTCCTCCATGAGCACAGAATATGTTAATGTTGTCAGGCTGAATTTGATCCACCAATTCCCAAACCCCATCCTTCTGAACATTGTGAAGAGATGAGCCAATTAAGCTTGTCAAAGGCTTTCTCAATATCAAGTTTAAACAACAGCCCCGATTCACTTGATTTTTGCTTCCAGTCCAACACCTCATTTGCTATCAATACAACATCTGAGATTTGTCTACCTTTAACAAATGCATTCTGGTAGCCTGAAACCAGCTTTCCAACAACAGCTTTGAATCTCTCTACAAGAATCTTTGTTGCTATCTTATACAAACTCCCAATAAGACTGATGGGTTTGTAATATTTTAATTCTATTAACCTTTGACTTTTAGGAATGAGGGTGATAAAGGGTGCGCTATAGGACTTGACCATATGGCAGTTGTGATGGAAATGGTTTAGGTCCCTGATTACCTCGAATTTAATAACCTCCCAAGCCCTTTGAACAAAGGCCATTGTGAATTCATCAGGGCGTGGACACTTGTCAGGTGCACAAGCCTTGATGGTAGGATAAATTTCCTCCTTTTCAAAATTGCTTTCCAGCCAGTCTCTTCGTCCAATGAGATGGTTGCCACATCTTCAAAGCTAACAGTGGTCTCCAAGGTTCATTTTCAGTATATAGTTGTTTGCTGATAAAAACTCAAAATTTCTCCTTGGATCAGAACTTTATCATCCTAATCAGTGTTTTCAAAGGCATTTTCCGGGATGCAAATAAAAGGCGTAGTACCATAAAGCGTAAGCCCCAGAATTTGGGACGCAAGTCCCGGGCGTAAAAGCGTAAGTTTCGGGCGTTAAATTTGATTTTTATTATTTCAAAAGTATTTTTTTTATAAATAATATTTTTATTACTGGTGTAATGATATTTATACTTTATGGTATCATGTTTTCATATTGTAGTCATTTTTTCTATAATATATCAATAATAAAAACAACTCTCATAGAAATGACGTTATAAATAGTTTTTTTGATGATTGTGCCTAAAAATAATAGGATAGAGATTTCATAGTCATATGCTCCTGAGAAACTTTATCTATATTTTTATATTGCTCTTACAATATTTATCCTTATCCTTCTTTAAAATATATATAAATAATAATCAGTGTAAATGTTAGTTGAGAATGAGAAGAACTACAGGAGATCAAGGATGAAGTAGATGATGATTTTATGTTAAAGATTATCTAAGCTATTATCATTTTTTGATGCATTTATCTTTCTCAAATAATAATTATAAATTTTTTATATTATTAGAATTTGTTTGAATTATTTGCAAAATTACGAAAATATTATTTTTGCTTATTTTCTTAGTTATAAACTTATATAATTAAAAATATATGAGATATACGCCTCGTAGATCCATGGGACTTACGTTTCGTGTCTCGGGGCTTACGCCTCGCTCCGTGCTACGTAAAACGCCTAGCCTCGTGTCCTCGTCTTTTAAAACATTAATCCTGATATCTTGCATTAGAATGGGTCGATATCTCCTTTCTATTTAATGTGGCCCTATCAAATCTAGCTTTTATCGTTACTTTAATATTCTTCCACCATTGGTGATATCATACGTAATTCAAATTAACCTCTTAAAATTGTGTCTAGTCAATGAACTAGAACATTAAAACGCTCTTTTTAGGGGGGAGGGGGGGGGCGCATGGCATAGTTCCATATTATGTCATAAACTAACGCATATAAATTCTATAATGTTAACTAGGGGTGTTCACGGTTTGGGTAAAAACCAAACCAAATCAATTAAATAAACTGGTTTGGTTTGGTTTGGTTTGGTTTGGTTTAGTTTAGTTTTATATTTTTAAAAATCGATAATATTTGGTTTGGTTTGGTTTTCGTTTTGTTCAAAATAACCAAAGAAATAACCAAACTGAACCGATAAATTATATATATTTTATAATTATGTATGCATAATATTATTTTTTATTACTAATTGTATTCATCAAATTTTTATTTAATAAATAAAAGACTACAAGTGTACAACCAAAAGAGAAATAAAAAGGCCCATATTGGGTCCTAGCCCAATAAAACAATAAACAAAGTTTCAGTGTTAAGGTTATTCTTGAGCTACTTCACTTCCACCAAAACCTAAAAAAATAGTGCAGCAGGTCATTTGTACTTTGATTCACGATGGTGCAACAGCGTTTCTCTGACGAGAAGTTCAATTGAGGAAGATGTTATTTTTGCCTTCATGGGGTTTATTTATTTTTTTGTTGGAAAGTTGAGTTGAGAAAGCAGAGTTCATGTTCTTTGCAATTAAGTAACAAACTAATCAATACATTGCATTCAAGGTTATCGTTTTGAAAAAGTATTTACTTAATTTAATACTCTAAAGTTGTGTTAAATGTATAAATTTTGGATTGTTGTCTTCTGTGATAAAAAGGTTAAAACAACCAACCCCAGGAAGTACTATGTTATGCCTGATGTTGGTGTGGTTTTGTTGGTTCTTTATGCAATGTACAGGTAATATTTGGTCTATATATACTAAATTATGGTTATTCTTTTATCTATTCATTCTAGTAATATAGTTTCTTTATTGATAGTGTAGTCTTATTATTCGTTTATTTTATTTTCGTGTATGATGAATAACCGAACCAAACCGAACCGAAACGGGTAATAATCAAACCGATAAATATATATTTTAGTTGGTTTGATTTGATTTTAATAATTTTTAAACTGATTAATTTGGTTTGGTTTTGGTTTTGACCAATAACCGAACCAAACCGATCCGTGAACACCCCTAATGTTAACTCAATAAAATAACTTTTTTGAGGCAGTCTCTGGTCTGGCAATAAATAGGAGGAAGAGCAACATTTTTCAAGTCAAGGAAGTTCCAAACTTACAAATTTTGGCCAGCATTCTGAGTTGTAAAACTGACAAAATCCTAACACAACATATTTGGGGATGCCACTGGGAAACAAACATAAACATACGAGTAGTGGGATGGGGTGTTAGAGAAAGCAGAAAAAGATTAGCAAGCTGGAAAGCACAATATTTATCCTTGGGAGGCAGAACCATCCTGATGAATATTGTGCTAGACTCACTACCTACCTATATCATGTCCCTCTTTCCTCTGCCCTCCAAGGTGGAAGAAAATTGGACAAGCTGAGGAGGGATTTTCTCTGGCTAGACAATAAGGAAGGTAATAGTATACATCTGGTCAGTGGCAAACTGCCAGCTCAACGGAGTAAACAAGAAGGGGGACTTGGCATCAAGAATTTAAGGCTCCAAAACAAATGTTTACTTGCAAAATGGCTTTGGTGAGGAAAATCATGCACTTTGGAAGGAAGTCATAGTAAGCAAATATGGGCAAAGTGACCACTGGCTCTCTAATAGCGTGTCTGCCACGTATGGAGTGTCAACATGGAAGTCAATAAGAAACCAATGGGTTGAGATAGAAGGGCACATTAATTATAAGGTGGGAGATGGCACCACGATGAACTTTTGGAAAAACAAGTGGATGGGTCAGGAACCTCTAAATATTTCATTCCCAGATTTGTTCTTACTAAGTGGGAATTTATAGCATCTATTGCTGATATATGGTCACCTCATGGATGGAATCTAAATTTCAGAAGACTCTTAAATGATTGGGAAGTGGATAGAGTGGTGGAGCTCCTACAATGTGCCAAAAGGCTAACTGCAGAATAAGACAGAATGACCTGGAAGCATGAAAAGATGGGAGGTTCACAGCAAACAGACTCTATAGGCAGAAAGTGATGGAGCAGCCAGGGGGCATTAAAGAGCCATGGAAACAACTTTGGAAAGGCAAGGCGCCTACCAAAGTCAAGCGCTTCACTTGGCTGGTGTGCAGAAGGGCATGCCTCACCCATGAGAAGTTAAAAGGAAGGGGTTTCCAATTGGCTTCCAGATGTTTCTTCTATATGGAGAGAGAGGAAACAAAGAGCCACTTATTCCTACATTGCAAGATCACTGCACAAATTTGATCTCTATTCCTAGGCCTAACTCCAGTTGACTGGGTGATGCCAGAGCATACTGCAGACCTTCATAGCTGCTGGATAAGGAAAGTATGAAGCAAAAGTTTAAAAAAATGGCGGACCATAATTCCAGCCTGCATATGGTGGTCAATATGGAGGGAGAGAAATAACAGATGCTTTGAGAATACTATTAATCCTACTCACAAAATTAAAGAGAACTGTATTAATACTTTTTATTTTTGGTGTAAGCAAGAGAACATAGAGGAAGCTGCACAGTTGGTAGACTTGTTAGGATCACTGTAACTACTGATTACTTGTAATTTTTTGGAGGTTGTCAGCATATGAAGAATACAACTTTACCTTTCTCAAAAAAATAATTAACTTTTTAAAAAATTAAAATTGATATAATCTTGTCTGATATAAATACTCTTTTGTTCACTTATACTTGTCCACTTAAAAAATGAGACAATTTATCACTTAATTTCTAATGTATCTTTATTATTAACTATAGTCATCTCACAAAGCATTATAATATGTAGTAGTAAAATTGTCACTATTTATTGCTTCTCTCAAGGGGTGTATCAGGTCAATACAGAGCATTATAATATGGAGGAGTAAAATTGTCACTACTTATTGCTTCTGAAGGGGTGTGTCAAGTGAATATAGGACAAGTAAACATAGACTTGGGAGTAATATTTCAACAAATATAATATTAAACGAATTGAATATATTGTCAACTGGAAAAACAATAGAATAAATTGATTAAAAGTAATTAGGTCATAATTTTGTATCTCAAAAAGTTGGCAGATAACCTTAAATAATATTATGTAAGCAAAGAAAAACACACCAGAAGTAAACGGGTACCTCAGGAGGGTGGATTAATTTGACTCCAAATCGATCAATGGCACGAGCAGTAAGGTTGTCAGGAGAAGCGTCAAGATCTCCTGTGTATATAACACAAGCTAGATTTGGGTTTTCATCTTGGATAGCTTTCACGGCGCACCACAATACTCGTTCTCCCCCACCTCCGTCGTTGGTGTATGGGTGGAAGATCCCGACAGCCTTCTTTCTGTTTCTCCGCCCATTGATTACCGTTAACACTAATCCTACTGCTTGAGCAATTACCACCGTTACGGCAATAACAGCACTGATCACAAGCCAATTAGAAACCCCCATTTTCTGAAATGAATGAGGGTATAAGAGAAAATCTTGAACGGTACCGACTGTTAATGGAGGAAACTTCTGGCTTTCTTTCTTTTTTTTTTGTGACTTTGATTCGGAGTGATGCTTAATTTCAGTTTTTTAATAGTTTAGGCTTAGGATGAGGTTTTCTCTAATTCTAGTTTAAACCAAACCTAAATATAGTCATTTAATCTTAGAATTCGTTTGGTGACGAAAGTTCTTTTTTCAGAATAAATTTTTATTTTATTTCAAAATCAGCTTTTAATTATAAAATTTTTAAATTTAAAAAGTGCTCCAAATATGATTTTAGACTCCATTTACATAAATTTCAAATAAAATATTATTTTTTTATATATATATAAAATATAACTAAATATAATTACATCTTTAACTTTAACTTTATTAATTTCAAATAAAGTAATAAATATTTAGAATTTATAACCAAATATTCGGACACAAAAGAATATAATATCAAAAAAACAGTAATATTTAAAATTAAAAAGAATATATAAAAATTATAGTTGTGTTTAGACTTAGGTTTAACTTGAAAAGAAAATAAAAGTTTTATGGGTAGAAAACAAATTACTTGAAACACCAGCCAAATAACTTTTCCAAACTTAAAAGTCATCATCTTCAATTTTTATTTTTTATAATTAGTCCAATGATAAAACCAAATATTTTTTTTTCTCGAGATGACAGAAAAAAAAATCATGATCAAAACAGACCCTTTATCGATTTATGCTCAAGCTATGATTAAATGTTTTCACAAAAAAAAAAACTCTGAAAAAGTAAATAATTTTTTTATTTATTTTCTGATATTTAGTAAGTAAGTAAAAAATATTACGTTGAGAATATTTATATATAATAGAGTGGGTGAAGAGGGTGAGAGTTGAATGTAGGAAGGGGCACACCTCGGTTGGAAAATGAGGTTCAGTTGAATCTCCATTCATTAGAATTATATTATATTATTTGGATAAAATTGAATTATTTTAGGTCACGAGTTCAAATCTGATACGTAATATTTTCTTAATTTTTTTGTGTAACATTCTAACTCCAACACTAATATGATAAGGAGATGGGGGTTAGAGTGCGAAGAAGGCGATCAATATAAAATATCATAAAAGAATTTTTTTTTTTCATATTCTTATCATGAAAGTTATTTTTTTTTTAAATAATTAATATTTTAAAACATGTAAATAAAATAAAAGTTTTGTGAAATAGAAAATAAATTACTTGAGAAACTAGACAAAATAACTTTTCCAAACTTAAAAGTCATCTTCAAATTTTCTTCTCTATAACTATTCTAATGATATGACCAAATATATTTTTTTCGAAAAAACAGAAAAAAATTATGATTAAATGGAACCTTACTTTAACGATTTATGCTCAAGTTATATAATTAAATGTTTTCACATAAAAAAGATATACTCTAAAAAATAAATAATTTTTCTTATTTATTTCTTGATATTTAGTAAGCAAGTAAAAAACATTAATTTAAAAATATTTATATATAATCGAGGGGTGAAGAGGGTGAAAGGTGAATGAAGGGAGGGGCAAACCTAGGTTGGAAAAAGAAGTTCAATTGAATTCCCTTTTATTGAAAATTATATTGTATTAATAGGATAGAGTTGAATTATTTTAGGTCACAAGTTCAAATCTGATATGTGACATTTTTGAATTTGTGTAAAATCCTGACTCTGACACTAATATAATAAAGAGATGACGTCGAAATGAAAGAAGGCGAATCAACAAGAAATATCATTCAAGAAACTTGTTTTTCATATTCTCACCATGAAAGCCATTTTTTTATTTAAAAAAATTCAATATTTTAAAAACATGTAAATAAAATAAAAAATTTGTGAATTGAAAAAAAATTACTAGAAAAATTAGACAAAATAACTTCTCCAAACTTAAAAGTCATCTTCAATTTTCTTTTTTTGTAATTAGTCCAATGATATAACTAATTTTCCTTTTTCTTTTGAGAAAACAGAAAAAAAAATTATAATCAAACGGCCGGAACCTTACTTTACCAATTTATGCTCGAGTTATGTAATTAAATATTTTCAAAAAAAAATCTCTGAAAGAATAAATTATTTATTTATTTATTTATTTATTTATTGATATTTGATAAGTAAATAAAAAATATTACTTTAAAAAAATTTATATATAATCGAGAGGATGGAGAGGGTGAGAGTTGAATGTAGGGAGGGGCAGAACTAGATTGGAAAAAGAGATTTAATTGAATCCCCTTTTAATGAAGAATTAAATTGTATTAATAGGATAAATCGAATTAGTTTAGGTCACGAGTTTAAATTTTATGTGTGACATTTTTGTATTTTATTATGTTAAATCCCGACTCCGACACAAATATGGTAAGGAGATGGGGGTCGGCGAGAAAGAAGGCGATCAACATGAAATATCATTCAAGAAATTTATTTTTCATTCTAGGAAAATTATTTTCTTTAAAAAGAAAATTAATATTTTGAAACATGAAATTTTTGATAAAAGATTTCTCCTTACTAAATTGTTGGGATACCAATAGGAAATTTTCATAAGTAGCATTTAGTAGTAAAATAATTACAAAAAATAGCATGATTAATTGAAATTATAATAAATAGCGTATTTTGTTATTTGTTAGATACAATAAACTGTAACAATGATGATTGTATCTAAATTTCAAACCCTTAAATTTCTCTTAAATTTGCGTCATTTGCTATTTTAAAATGAAAACTGCGTATTTAATGGCAGTGAATCACACTATCAATGGATTCTGCATATTTGATGGCAGTAAATCCACATCAGCGTGGTTTATAGATCTGAAATCGTATAGTTTGAGAATTTTTTCATTTTATTTGTTGTATCATTATTGCAGGTTAGAAATTTTTTATTTATTTATTTGGTTGTATCAATGTTTCAGTCGTCAGAAAAAAAAAGTCCATGTGATTTTATATGATATTAATATATTGTATCATTAATATGAAAACAAAGTATGTATCATAGAATGTGATAACTCGGATATAAGATGAACATTGTCTATGTAATTCTTTATCAGTCTATTATCGATTGATACATTTTAGTATTGTATCGTTAATATAAAAATGATATTGTTCAAGTCGTTGATTGTATCCAAAAAAAAAAAGGAGAAGAGGTTGTATCATAGAATGTGATGACTCAGATACAAGATGAACATTGTCTATATCATTTTTTATCAATCTATTATGGATTGATACATTTTAGTATTGCATTGTTAATATGAAAACAAAACATGTATCACAAATTGTGATAACTATGATACAAGATGAAGATTTGTCTTTATCATTCTATTATCGAATAACCATTCTTGTATATTATATATGTAATTGCTACATTATGTATCAAAAACATCTTGAAATCAAAATAAAAGATGAAGATAGTTTGTATCAGTATGTATCAGTCTGATAATAACTGATACATATTATATTAACTCTAAAATTCAGTGGCTCCGACCATCTTCCTCTCTTCTTTCTTCCTTAAAAATTAAGTGGCTCTTCACCGATGACCTCCATCCTTTGAAGCTTTGCAACTATATCCATCAGATCTACTACCCACGTGATTTCGGTGTGTCTCTAAGCTCTGAGATGACCTCCTTGACACCCAATTATTATCTTCACTGGATCTAAAATTCTCTGCATCTTCTTCACCAAAAAGTTTAAACCCTTTTTTTGGTTTCTCCAGAGATTTGCAATTCTCTGCATCCAGATTGCCATGGCTAATAGAGGAGGGGGGGGGGGGAGGGGTCGTCAGAAAAACCTTTTTTTTATCAAAATTAAACTTTGATAAAAATCCTAAAATTTACAGATGTTAATAAAGTTGATACTATATGAAATTTGAATTAAGATAACCGAAATACACATTCTAAACCGTAAAAAACTCACCCAAAAATCACATAAGATTTTAAAATCTTGAGAGAGAAAAACTGATAAGATCGTGCGAAGGAATAACGAAGGAAAAATTGAAAAATCTAGGAAGATGGAGAGTTGATCATTGGAATTGAGAATAATTAGGGTAGTGAGATTGGAGATAGAAAGTAAAAATATTGATACATGGTAACAATACGGTAAAAAAAACTATTTATGTAATTATTTTGCTATTTTTCTATAAATTTTTAAAAGTATTTTTATATATTGTAAATATGCAGTAAGATTTGCTTAATTATATAAATTTTCCATACCAATATCCTATCTATGACAAGGCCCACTAAAGGACTGGTGCGGCCCAAGTCGGAGTCATGATGGAGCATGATACTTGTTTGATATCGGTTTGGTTACGAAATAAAATTGAAAAAAAATATAAATATACATGTATAGAGTAATAATTATTAGAAATATGAATATTTTCATGTTTTCAAATATAGCAACAAAATATTTATCAAATTTAGCAGATTTGATTTTAAAAAAAAATGAATACTTTTAGTTCCATGAATCACACTGATTATGTAACCGTTGCTATCCCTTCCTTTTACTTTCGTTTTTATTTTTTTAAAATCTTGATAGATGAAAATCTAATCTTCATCATTATTGATTCCTAACCAAACTTGAAAACCTTTTTTTTCTTTTCCATAAGAAAATCAAGAAACTATTTTTATAACAATGTCATGAAATAAGTTTTAGTTTAATTATGATTAAACATGGTGGAAAATGGAATGTAGCTGCTAAGTTTTTTGATCTTGTTAGAAAATACGGTTAGTTTTAGTCTCCGTGAATCACGTTGATTATGCAACTGTTGTTATCCTTTGTTGTTATACCCAAATTTATTCATTATATTTTTTTAAATTTGAAAATAAAGTCTAGTGTATATTCACGTTAATCAGTGATTTATTTAATTTTAATTATGAATTTATGTGACTTAACAATATAACTGAAATCATATATATATATACACGTATGTATGTATTTTTAGTTTTAAAAAAAAATTAAAAAAAAACTATTTAATGGGAGAAAATATAGGAAATATATAGTAAATTAAAGGTTTTATGACAAGACATAAATGAGAGAGCGAGTATTGAGTAGGACTTTATCACAATTATATTTAAAACTTGTAATTTCGCATTCGAATCTACATATATATTACTAATTAGTCATCCTATATATTTATTTATTATATATATATATTTACTTATTTAGTATCAGAGCCCAAAAGATTTTGGTACCTAGATATTTATTTTACATGCGAAGACCATTAAAAAAATACACAAATTTATTTAAGAATTAAAAAAGAATTAAATAGTTTATACCTAGAATATATTAGACTAAATAAATCTAAAGAAAATAACCAAAGATTGGAAGAGTTAATAGATATAATATCTAGATTAGAATATAAACTAGTAATACATATTAAGTCTAGAAGAAATTTATAAAGAAATATATGAAGCATAATCTATTTATTAGAACAATAGCTTTTGAATATTGGTTACTAAATAGGGAAAGACAACGATTAAGAAATCTTAATCAAGTAAGAAAAGCTTGTCAAGACTTTCTAGAAATAATAACGAACGAAAATTTAAAATCACGAATAGTAAATAATCTTTTTCATAACTTATATAGAGAAACAACTAGAGAGGGTAAAATCTATAGTAGACCGTGTACATAAGATACCTTTAGGATAGTAAACAAAAGAGTAACAAAATTGATAAATTAAAGAATTCAGAATATTTAGACCTAAGAATACACCCAGAAAAGAAGTTCAGGATACTAAAAGATAATACGGTCATAAGGTGCAACTTTAGTGGAGGTGAACATATACTACATAATGAAGATAGACAATACAATACATTAATAGATTTGATAATAAATTTTAGAGATAAAATTCAAGAAAGCAATAAAAATATATTAAAAACAATAGATTTAATAGAAACTACTCAAAATAAACAGAAAAGGATATTAGAAAGACTAGAACAAAACTTTTACTTTTTAAAATCACAAGAATTTGAAATAGATAGAAATATACAATATTTAAATAATAAATTTAATTTAGAACAAATACCTACAAAATTTGAAATAGAGAAACTAATTAGGACAATTACAGACAAACCTAAAGAATTAGAAATTAAAATAACTCAATTAATAACAAAAATAACAGGACAAGTAGAAGCAGTAATTACTGAGATTAACGAATTAAAAAGGATAATAGAGAAACTTGAAGAAATCTCTCTTTCATGAACGATTTAGACTCAATTTATGCTAAAGCCTTAAACTTTACATCAAAACTTCAAGCTGATCCACAAGGATTTCAGATTATCTGCCCCAAAGTAAGTCAGATCAAGTCATTATCAAACAAAATAATACCATAATAGCATTACTACTAGAATTAAATATAAAAATAGGTAAAATTATTAAAGGTAGGGCAAATATAGTAGAACAACAAAGGAACATTGAAGTAGACGAATTAATTGAACAGCTAAAAAAGATAGAAATAACCCCACATAAAGAAAAACTGAAGATAGTTAGAAAGTCGCAACAATGGACCTTCTTTCAGGTAGGACAAGAACGCCGGAAGACAGACCACGAATAAGTTTTTCAGATAATAGAGTAGGAAATAATCTTATAACAAGAATACTATCACGAAATAAACAAGAAGAGAACCAGGAGCTAAATCAGATAATAGATGTAGATAGAGATCTAAGAATTTTTCAGCAAAATCAATTAAAATTACTCAACCCAAGGACCTTGTATGACATAAAATATTTTTGTAGAGGTACACAACTATATAGACACTATAGGGAAGAACAAATATCCGCTATAAAAAATGACATAACAACTATATACTTAATTAATCCAGAATCATTAAGAGGAATAACGAATACAAGAATGACTTTAATGCATATGGGATTAATTGTAATAGCATTAAAATGACTAACTAGAAAATATTTAGGAACTAAATTATTAATTGTAATATATGATGATAGATGGTCAGATTTAAAGAAATCCATTATAGGGTTAATGGAGGTAGACATGACTAATAACGGAGGAATATTTTATATTAGCCCCGACTTTATGATAAATTTAAAAGAATTTGGAAAAAATATTAAGATAGGGATACAAACTAAGGGCTATGAAGAAATGAATAATGGAAATAATTTATTAATGTGCGTAGGATTTATAGAAAAAATGGTTGTAAGTAGTAATACAAAATTTATAATTAAAGTAGATGATGTAGTTGAAGTAATGGGAAATAAGGGAATAAAATTAATAAAACCAATAAAAATAAATCCAGAAGAATATACAGGGCTAGAATGGAATTTAGAAAGATTTAACAAGAAAAAGGTACTAGCACCAGAATCTCATTTAATGTATACTAATACTAGGGGAAAAACATCTATAAGATTTACATATTGTAGCTATACTATGCAAAAGGAATTAGATGATGAGATAGAGACAGTTATGGAAACAGAAGATAATCCCATGAATATAGAAATAACTCAAGAAGGATATGAGGTAGATGAGGTTTTAGAAAAAGCAAAAAGAAAACACGAAGAAGATACAAATATAACGTTCAGATGTAAAGGATGTAAGATAGGAGAGATGAACTTGACGGAAACATAGGTGCATTTCAAAAAATGTGAATATAGAACAGACAACTTTGGATATAGAGAACAAAATTACTTACAAGTAAAGATAGATAATCTCGATAAAATTATAGACAGAATTTATGATAGCGATGAAGAAATAGAATTAAACTCAGTCATAAGTCAAAAAGAATTTATGGAATCAACTAGTTCTAGTCCTTTTCAACGAACAACGGAACAACATACAGTAGATACAAGTACGGAAAATGTACCAAGAAGAAGAGTGTACAGGATAAATCCAGAAATAATAACTGAAAATGTAAAACCTGTAGGTAAAAGAATGCCAATAGAAGAGTCAATTAGGTTACAAGAAGGAGATAATAAAGGAAAAATACTAAATATAGCTGCACATGATCCTCAAATGTGGAATACAGTTATAGATCTTTGGAAAGGAATAGTAGTAGCAGACTATATAAAAACATATCAAGATACAGAAGCAGAAACAATGTATAAATATATGAAGACCTTTTTAGGAGAATCAACGAAGGTCCTATGGGAAGCTTATAGGTCTAACTTTCCACAAGAATTTCAAGTCTTAGTCAATATGGGAGCAAATTCGTATAATTTTACAAATAAAATACATAGTCTAATCACGGGAGAAGATCCAAATAGTGGATTAATAATACTGCAAGAAAATGCTCTAATAAAATTAGAACAGCTAAGTATTACGAGCTGGTTTCACATAAAGAATTTCTTAAAAGATTACTATTACTATTGTACAATTAGTGGTAATTTTTTTGATGAAGAATTAGGAAAGAAACTATTCCATGAATTACCAGGAGCCTTAGGAAGAGAGATAGAAGAATGGTGGTATAAAAGGGAAGGAGTAATGCAAAACCCGAATGCAAAATGGCCAATAGGATATAAGGTACAACATGTAATGGAAGTATTAACAGAGAAATATACAAATATACAGATTCAGAAACAGCTAAAATAAAATGAGATGAGTTTTTGTAAAAATATAATATATACCACACAAAGTTATGATAGAGATAATAATAGAAAGAAGCGTTATAGAAGAAATAAACCACAATATAATACATATAATAGAAGGAAATATTACTTGAGAAAATCATCAGCTAGAAAATCATATTTAGACAAAAATAAACATGTTAGAAAATACAAAACCGATAGAAATTATAAAAATAAATTAGAATGTTTTACTTGTGGGAGTATAGAACACTTAGCAATAATAAATAAATAAATATAATAAATAAATATATATAGGCTCACTAATTAGTAATATATATGTAGGTTCGGATGTAAAATCACAAGTTTTAAATATAATTGTGATAAAGTCCTACTCAGTACTCCCTCTCTCATTTATGTCTTGTCATAAAGCCTTTAATTTACTATATATTTCCTATATTTTCTCCCATTTAATAGGTTTTTTTTAACCCTGTTCATCTCTTTCCCTTAACCTATGTTCTTAATAACTTCTTCTTTAACCCCATCCCGGATATGGTTAACAAAGTGTCCTTTTATTTGAGTTTTAATGCCTTATTATCCTAGGAATTTACAGGTTAATCCATTATTATTATTAAGAGATTAACCATATACTAAGGGTAGTTATCTTTTACACAAATTTTACAAATTTTACAAATTTTACGTAGTAACATATTTTATTACACACAATATTCATATTGACATGTACATAATATAGTCTGGGAGAATAATACAGGAAAATAATAGAAAAATATAAAGACTTACATGACTTAGACGGAAAGAAAAACCCAAAAAACTCTTACACACTTACAAGATTATTACATAGACTTGTATTTTACAAATGTTGGTTTATTATACAAGGTTTGAATTTATTTGGGTATAGGTTAGAAACATGGAAATAGGTAGATGAAAAGGAAGGGGAATATGGAAGATGAAGGGGAAGATGGATGCTGCTGCTTGTAGTGTTTTTTCTTCTTTTCTTTTCTGCGCTCTGCCTTTCGAGTGTCTGAAGATGTCTATTTATAGGCAAGTCCGGACTTGAATTTCGGATTTCTAAACAATCTTCTTCTTGAACTGTTTACAGGGAATCTTTCTGGCATCTATCTTTTTCTTTACTTTATTCTTCTTTAACTCATGTCCATCCACGTTTGTATTTTTTCTTTCCTCTTTAACTTCTGTCCATCCACGTTTGTACTTTTTTGGTACTACTCTATTTTACATAATGTCTTTTGTCTGCCATTATTTTTCTGACTGTTCACGTGTCTAAATTGTATGCAATTGAATCAAAGCTCATTCCTGAATCATAATTTTCTTCTTCGTGAATCAAAAAAGGAAGAAGAAAGCCAAAATAAATCAGACGAAGAAATTCACGGAGAAGAAAATTATGATTCAGGAATGAGCTTCGATTCAATTGCATTACACAATCTAGACATGTAAACAGTTCATGAAGATACAAGCAAAAAAAGGACTGTACAAATCCATAATCTTTAATAGTACCATTATCTTTAATTTTTCTTTTGAAAATCCATTTTCAACCTAAAGGTTTGTTTCTTGGAGGGAGATCAACCAATTCCCATGTATGATTATTCATTATGGACTCAATCTCATTACTGATTGCCTCTTTCCAATATTGAGCTTTTAAAAAAGTCATAAATTTTTGAAAAGTCCGAGGCTCATTTTTTTAATAAAAATGTTAGAAATTCTGGTCTAAAAGAAGTAGAAGTCCTTTGACCTTTTTACCGTCTTGAATTTTTCTCATTAGGGACATTTTTCTTTGTCTCTTCCCCAGACTGTTTAGATCCTTTGCTAGATAACTCACATTCAATTTTATACGGATATATATTTTCATAAAATTCATCATTATCTGATTCAATTATCGTATTCACATGAATGTCAGAATTTTTTGATTTGTGAATCATAAATTGATATGCTTTACTATTTGCGGCATATCCTATGAAAATACAATCAATGATTTTTGGCCCTATTTTCACCCTTTTGAATTTAGAAACTTGTACTTTCGCTAAACACCCCCATATTTTGAAGTATTTTAGATTGAGATTTCTTTCTTTCCATTTTTCATATGGAATAGATTGTGTTTTGTTGTGGGGAACTCGATTTAGTATTTTATTAGTCGTAAGAATAGCTTCCCTCATAAGTTCTGGGGTAAATCAGAACTTATCAATAAGACATTCATCATCTCCTTTAACATTCTGTTTTTCCTTTCCGCAGTTCCATAGATTGTGGTGAGTAAGGGGCAGTTGTTTGATAAATAATTTCATATTCCAAACATATTTCTTCGAAAGGAGATTCATATTCGCTGCCCCTATCACTTCTTATCATTTAAATATTTTTATTTAGTTGCATTTCAACTTCACTTTTGTATTGCTTGAATACATTAATTGCTCCATCTTTACTGTTTAGTAAGTAAACATAGTAATGGTATTGACTTCATATCGCGAATATCAGTGTGAATTAAGTCTAAAGGATTTGAATTCGTTTCAACTAACTTATAAAGATGTTTAATAGACTTTGATTCCACACATATTTGACACTTTAATTTATCACATTCAAAAAATTTTCGCAAAGTTTTGAAGTTGACATAACCTAAACGTGAATGCCATAAACAATTTGACCCAAGTAAGTAAGAAAAAGCTTCAACTTTATTCATATCAATAACAACTACATTCAATTTAAAAAGGCCCTCTGCTAGGTAATCTTTTCCTATGTACATTTCATTTTTGCTAAGAATAACTTTTCTAGAAACATAAAATACACTTAAACTCATTTTTAACAAGAAGTGCGAAAGAAACTAAATTCTTGCGAATTTCTGAAACATAGAGAACTTTGTTGAGAGTCACTATTTTATCCGAAGTCATCTTCAAACATATCTTTCCAACTCCTTCAATTTTTGTAGTTGAGGAGTTTTCCATGAAGATAGTTTCATTTAGACTTGCTACAACACAAGAAAATAACCCTTTGTTCGCACAAACATGATAAGTGGCTCATGAATCGATCCACCATTCTTTGGAACTTCCTATCAAGTTGCACTTTGACAACATGGCACACAAATTCTCCATTTTCACGTTCTTTTCAATCATGTTTACCTGATTCTTTTTCTTGTCTTTCTTTGGAGCACGACAGTAGGTGACCTTGTGTCCAACCTTTCCACAGTTGTGGCACTTGCCTTTGAATTTTTTCTTAGATAGGTATCCTTTTGGTTCAGACGACTTCTTTCTCTTTTTGTTATTTGTTGGTGCTTCTTCGATAAATTTGCTCCTAATATTGCTGAATTTCCACAAGACTTCTTCTCTGCATCCTTGTTGTCTTTTTGTATCCTTAGATGAATAATAAGATCTTCAAGAGTTATTTTCTTGCGTTTATGATTTAAATAGTTCTTAAAGTCTCTCCACAAAGGAGACAACTTTTCGATTAATGCTGCTACTTGAAATGCTTCATTTATGACCATAACTTCAATGAATAATTTAAAATTAGCAATGCAATAAATATATTTAATAATAAAATTATTAAATCGGAGCATACCTTCAACAAGGAGATCATGAATGATGACTTGTAATTCTTGAACTTGGGACATGACAGTCTTACTATCAACCATTTTAAAGTCCAAAAATTCTGCAGCCACAAACTTCTTCAATCCAACATCTTCAGTCTTGTATTTCTCCTCAAGAGCATTTCATAACTCTTTAGAAGTTTTACAAACACTGAAGACGTTATACAAGCCATCTTCTAAGCTGTTGAGAATGTAGTTCTTGCAAAGGAAATCTGAATGTTTCGCCTCAATCACGATAAATTTCTCATTATTGGGAGTTTCTTATACCATGACAGGAACATCCTCATTGATAAATCACTGTAAACTAAGGGTGGTTAGATAGAAGAACTTCTACTGCCAACCTTTAAAGTCGATACCGGTAAATCTTTTCGGCTTTTCTGCCGTAGCCATAGTTGGAGCAACATTTGTACGACTAGCATTTGCAACATAAGTATTTTGTTGTTCTATTTCAATTGTCATTTTTTTTTTGCAAAAAATTGACACCAATAAAGCTTTAGCGAACCAGTGAAGTTTTTAATCTTCAAACCGAGTACAAACAATTAAACTTGCGAAATTTTTATATCTTCAAACCAAGTAATCAAAGTGAGTAGAAAATCACAAGAATTTTAATCTCAAACAGGGGAGTAAAAAATTCAAAGATTTTAGTCTCCAAAATAAAACTGAACACAGAAAAATTAAACAGTAGTTTATAATTCTTGAAACTTGTTATTATCTGTGTTTTGAACAATTCTTTAAAAATAAGTTTCTGGTTTTTCTAATGAAGAAACAAGACGATATTAAAACATAAATGTAGAAGAAGTAGAAAAGATTATTTCGAGTCCACAAGTTTCTTGTGTGTCCTTAAAGAATTATAATTACCTCACTGTTGCTAAGGTTTGAGTTACTTCCTCCTCGATAGAACAGAAAAATATTTCTGTAATAGTGGCAATACAAATTACAGAACTCCAGCGAACTCAACAAATGGAGCAGATCAGGACACTTATTTTGTTTTTATAAACAATGCAATAAATGAGGAAAAGAAGAAGAGAATTAAAAGATGAGACGAAAAGGTGCAATTCAAAAGATACCTTTTGATGTAATCCAAAAAATGTCTTTTATCATTTGTCATTCACATCTTAAAACCCCTAACATTTTATCCTAACCTCAATGACTATCTCATTATTTAATTTTCCCTTAGGGTGCGGTTGCTAAGAGGTAAAATGTAATACTCGCTCCCGTCATTTTTATTTTTCGTTTAAGATTTTTGCATAAGCATTAAAATTTTATTTAGTATATAATACCATTAATCATAAGGGATATTTTACTAAATTACATGTATCACTTCATTAAATGAATATACTTAATGACTATATATATTTGCCCTTTTGAAGTAGTAATTAAGGGTGAAACTTGAAAAAAAAACAAACAGAATTAATGGTTATTTTTTTTAAAAAAATAATTTTCTACTGTTACAAGTATTTTGGAACTTTTTTTCCCCACCGAAGTGAGTAGTTTTTCTGGATAATGTTTTAAACAAACAACTTCCCTGCCCCCTCACCACCCCAAGCCCCGCAAAAAAAATAAAATTACTTTGCTGATAATATCATTTTTAGCATTTGGTTGGATAAAGGCCAATTAGGAAATGAAATGGAGCGGGTTAGAATAGGGTGAGGTGGGCCCAAGTCTTGGTCAATTAAGACTTTGACCTATTCTGTCCTGTTTCGTTTCGCATTTCTCAAAAAATTCACCCCGCCTCGCCCTGCCCTGCTAACTCCTGCCCCACTCTGCCCGTTTGCTGAGTTAATACAAATTATGAACTCGTTCAAAAGTTGAAACAGTTTGTGTCTTAATTCTGTCATTTGAATTTTGAGAACTCTGTTGCCTCCACGTTCAAATAAACCTGTCACCATATTAATGTTAGTCACAATTTATCACTTTTGGTCCTGTGTTGATTCACTTAGAGCCATTAATTCATTCAAATGTATCTGCTTTCTCATTCTTGATCTTCTTTTTTCAATAAAAAAACAAAAGAATTAACTACTAGAAATTAAAGAATTATAAAATATAGGTACAAAAGTGTCGTATGTATTAAATATAACATAATCGTCTTGATTTGCTTCTAATTGGTAGAGAATATAAGACTTCTCCTTCGTAACGGGACAATCTTAACATCAAAGTGTCGTATGTATTAAATATATTATAATATTATTTAGTTTTTTATTTGATAGAATTTCAATTTATATATAATATTATTTAGCTTTACACACTATTTAGTGTTGTAGGGTGTATAACTAATTTATAAAAATTATGATATTAATAATACAAGATAAAAGTTATTCTTAATATACCTAATCGAACAATACATAAAAAATAATATCAATACTGTCACACCCCGCCTTGGGGGGTATGACTGGCACCTGGTGCCCTAGTAGGACCTGAACTGCTAGACTACTGAGCCTGAACACATCTGGTGCCTGGCTGGCTCTAACTCAAATTTCCGGAAACAAAGGGCTATATAATGGCTGTAAATACAGCCTTCGGCCAACTGGGCCTATAGCCACCTGTACCTGTAATAACAACTAACCAGAAACATCTCAATATGAGGGGGGCCTATGCAAGCCGACAAGGCCACCATGTTGTCTAGTTATCTGTAACTCAACACAAGGCTACTGTAAGACTACGTGACCGGCAAGTTCACCACTACTGTCAAACTAAGGCCTCACACGGGCAACATAAACTGAAATGCTAAACAGCTATAACAAACTGCACGGCCTCACACGACCGGCTCAACTGACCACAGGGAAACATATACAGACTGCAAGCCTCTAGGAATACTGATAAGATGGTCGGGACCCTACCCGTACTGTACAACAAAAGGAAATGATATAAACCTCTGAAATATCAAGCTCCGGATGACAGGAGCTGATGACTCTGCGCTGGCTAGGATCACGAGGGATCGCCTCCTCGTCTATGAGTACATGCAGGCAAGTAATGTAGCGCCCCATTGGGCGTCAGTACCACTGGTACCGAGTATGCAAAGCAACTGAAGTAATACAACTGAATACAGATAACATAACTAACAAGTCTATGAGCAGAAGATAACTGAATCGGAAGAGCTGATAGGAACTAGATCAAACCTTTCTGCACTGATAGGCAGGAGCGTGTCTGTAGTCACGGCGGCCTGCTGTCTATTAACTAATATATATAAAGCACATAAATACATATACATTTAGCAAGCAAGAGCCAATACCAACCCCCATAGGCCGGATGACGCCAAATAAGCAAACAATCTATATACCCCTACTCGGGTCAAAACCAGCCAAAAATAAGTCACTCCACTCATCTGCTCACTTCGGAGCTCCTCTACCGGCCCCCTGGGTCTCCGGCTCGGGCCATGGCCTCCGATATAAGCAACCGTGTCTGGGTCCAGAGGAATCCTGTGTAGACAGTAACAGATGGGTCTGGATCCCTGGACACAAAACTCAACAGGGCTATCTGGAACCGGAGCTACACCTATAATAACTGAATGTACAGACAGTAACAGATAGGGTCTGGTTCCCTGGACACAAAACTCAACAGGGCTATCTGAAACCGGAGCTGCACCTGTAATGCTGATGAGACTATCTTCGTCCAAGCTGGGGACGGCATGCCACTCCTCGGAGTGACGTATAATCCACCCGCTCAGTGGGCGACACGATTACCAACCCAGGGACGGCGAGGACGCTCAATAAGGTGCCCTCACGCCACAACAAGTGTCAACAAACAAATAGCACATATAAATAACGAGCATGTATGACTGAAAAGGACTATCTGAAATCTGATTTCTTATTCTGATCTGTTTCTATACTAAACTGATTCTTTACTGATTATACTGATTCTGAAATCTTTATTTAACTGTTTGGCTAATCTGTAGCCGGGCTACTATCTGTCTGAATGGCTAATCGGTAGCCACAAACTGTCTGTCTATCTGATTTTACTTTATTAGCCTTTATTCTGAAAATCAGTGTCTTTTTATTCTACAACATGCTTGCTAATCATACAACAAGCTATACTGAATCTGGAATGTTAACTCGCCCTCTGGCGCATGCTTTACTAACTTTCGGACTGAATACGCTACGGCAACACAACTCAGAATCTATTAGATTTACTAAATTCTCGACATTCAACTCCGAGAGTTTCAATGGAGTTTACTAGGATTTACAAAGCTAAAGCTTACTAACTTCCCGAAGAACAACTTCACATACATTAACCTCGAGTTATCCGACTATCGGACGAGGCTCGATCAGTATTCCAGCTAAATCTCCCAACTGCATTCATAAACACGTCAATTAGTACTAAATACAACACTATTCTGAAGGACGGCGTCACTTTCGATATAATTATAGCCTAAACTTAGGCTTATCGAAAGACGGTCGAAAACTTGCTATTTTTCAGAAGTCCAGAAGAGAGAAGTATTCACTTTAAGGCTAGGAGTACATAGACACTAGTTTGGAGCAATTTCACTTACCTTAGCCCGGTAGCACGACGATTTGTCGGCCGAATTTCACGAAGCTAAATCCGTAGGAATGCTCCCTGTTGCTAAATACCTCGGTACCTGAGGTTAATTTAAGTTTGGACAATGTTTGGCAGCGTAATCGGACAATTATATGTTAACCTCCTTCGTCCCTCTCTGTTTTCTACGTACTTTCTGGAAACTATAATGATTTTAATGAAAATAAACTGAAGTGGGGCTTTATATACTTAGGCCTGGATAGGCCCAACGTGTCATGGAGCCAACGCAGAGGCTCCAATTCCGTGAAACGTTGCCATCGCGGAGGGGCTCTGCCCCGGCTCCTTCCGCGGTGGTTCGACAGGTTTTACGTTCGATCTTTTCCCAGGCCTTTCTCAAGCACGTATGACTTCCAAATATGCTTAACCAACGCGCGAATAGGCCACCTAGGTGCCAGGAATCTTACGGGGTATAACAAATACTCCTAATTTAAATATTACTAATACATTCTATTTAGTTCTATTCTTATGCATTCTCCCCCATCGTCCCTTAACAGTAAAGAATGGAGTATTAAATAGTCATTATATTAAGGTAATTTGTCAACTTGAGTAAATATTTTCTTCATGGGAAACTGCTCTATGTGTGTGTGAGAGAGAGACACCCAATTATAATGGCCAATCACTAAGAAATAACGGATATTCTATTTAATTCTATTCTTATGCATTCTCCCCCATCGTCCCCTAACAGTAAAGAATGGAGCATTAAATAGTCATTTTATTAAGTTAATCTGTCAACTTGAGTAAATATTTTCTTCATGGAAAACTGCTCTGTGTGTGTAAGAGAGAGACACCCAATTATAATGGCCAATCACTAAGAAATAACGGATATTCTATTTAATTCTATTCTTATGCATTCTCCCCCATCGTCCCCTAACAGTAAAGAATGGAGTATTAAATAGTCATTTTATTAAGGTAATCTGTCAACTTGAGTAAATATTTTCTTCATGGGAAACTGCTCTGTGTGTGTGTGAGAGAGAGAGACACTCAATTATAATGGCCAATCACTAAGAAATAACGGATATTCTATTTAATTCTATTCTTATGCATTCTCCCCCATCGTCCCCTAACAGTAAAGAATGGAGTATTAAATAGTCATTTTATTAAGGTAATCTGTCAACTTGAGTAAATATTTTCTTCATGGGAAATTGCTCTGTGTGTGTGAGAGAGAGAGACACTCAATTATAATGGCCAATCACTAAGAAATAACTGATATTCTATTTAATTCTATTCTTATGCATTCTCCTCCATCGTCCCCTAACAGTAAATAATGAAATATTAAATAGTCATTTTATTAAAATAATTTATCAACTTAAGTAAATATTTTCTTCACGAGAAACTGCTTTGCGTGAGAGAAAGACACCCAATTATAATAGCCAAGGACCACTGATTCATCAACTTCAGAAGTTGAAAAAAGAAGCCAAGAAATTTCTTTATTTAATGAATAATTTAAACAAATTTCTAAAAAACTTTAAAATATTTTTTTACATTTTCTTATTAAGTAGAGTAATTAGGTAAACAATCTAATTACAATCAAACCCTTGTTATAATAATGCTTCGTTATAATAACATTTCATGATTTTTTCAGAATTGATTTTTCATGTCATATTTTACTTCTCTTGACAACATTCTACATATAATAGCAATGACATTCAGTATCATGGTTCACTCTTTATAAAAATACCCCTCTATAACAGTCATACTCAAATATTGTGCTATAATATTTTGTCAAAAAATAATTATGTATAAAAATAAATATTAAAATATTTAGATAATAATCATTAATGTCATAGACATAGTAAATTTCAAGTATGAACACCTAAAAAAAATTATATTAAAATCGTGCCCACCAGTTATGATCCCAACTTCACGAGAAAAGACTACTGGTATTCGCTTTTTTTTATAATTCGTACTTTTTCTATTTTTTTGGTTAAATTGGTTAACAAATACATTCCTTCTTCTTGGTACACAAAATTATTAAATTAGATATTTGCATATTTTTATTTATAATAGCTAAATGAGATCTAAACTGCAAATACTAATATACATATAAACTATTTTAGTAAAATTTAATTCTCTCAATTTCCCGCGCGATTGTACCAAAAATTCGAATTCCTTCAAACAAATATTTTCATAATAACAAAATTTGACTATATAATATTATTAAATAATTTTCTTAATAAATTTATCAAAATCTAAATATCACTTATTATGAACCGAAAAAATTAATATATTTTGTTAATATTGATTGACGTAAGTAGAGGCCGCACTTTATTTCTCTTTATTTTCTCTGACTATGAACTTTCGTTGGCTGAATTCATGCCCATAGTTGAGTGTGATAACCTTATTAGTAGTAACTAGAGATGATAGAAATAGTTCATAAAATTATAATTTATTCAAATTTGTTTAAGTTTTAGCAAGTTAATGATCCATTCATTTTATAAAATTATCACTATATTTGATCAGGAAATTACTTAATGACTTTGAAAATGAATGTTTTTGAATTTTTAATCCCCAATTGTTTAACAGTAAAACTTTAAGGTCAAAAGTTAAAAGTGTTGTTCACAAGGCAAAACTTGTTAAACTTAGAATTTTACTCGTGGAGCAAGTGAGGTAAAAAATTCAAGATCACCTATTTTTAAGGCGATTCTTATAAATCATTTGACCCACTTTCAACCCATTTAAAATTGGGCTAATATGCTATCCCAATTGACTATTGAGAAATTTTATTGAAATAAGATAAAATTTTGTTTGAAAAGAAAAAATAATTTTTTATTAGATACTTAAAAAAATTAAAACAAAATAAATAAATAATTTAAAACTTAATAGGAGTTGGGTAGGTTGGGTTATGGTCACTGATCCGGTAACATTTATTAAACAATTCATTAATGATCCACCCATCTATTAACTCATATTGGTGAAATATATTATTATAGCTGAAAATAAAAAAAAAAATTCTTCAGGTTGAGGGGCGAATATCTCGCTCTTTAAATTGATTTAAGTCCAGTGCGATAGAATCTTCACCGATACATTAATAATACTCTTGACTTGATCTCTCCAAAATACAACAGCTCGACGAAGAATTAGTTGTGGAGTCCAAAGCTCCACCAGTAAAAATACCTTCCATCATCAAAATAATATTCTCTTTTGTAGCAAATAAGCAGGAGGTTAAGATTTTTTCTCTCTTTTCAACTCTTTTTTTCACAATATCAACCTCACTTTTTTCATGCACACTAGACTTTCTCATATTTCTCATACTCTAGTACCAGAAAAAACACCACTATTTATAGGTGCAAGAATTTTTGCTAAATTAAATAATAAAATAATAGAATAATAATATTACAGATTATGAGTTGGTGGTTATAAAATTTAAGTTTGAACGGATAATTAATTGTAGATCATAGTACTGATGGTTATATGAATTACTAATGACCATTTTTTTAAATGAATTTATATTTATTAAAATAATATATTTTAATAATTAAATTCATTTTAATTTATCCATATTCAGCTCAATTCGTTTATCTGACATCCACTTTATAACCAAAACTTCACCTTAAAAAAAAAGAAAAGAAAAGAAAAGAAAAGAAAAGGATCAATGCCTATGCTGTCCTTAATGTTTTGTTTTGTGTCCTAACAGGCACCTCTATGGGCAATGACAGGTTGTCCTTTTTGTCTTAGTAGTTAGGACTGAGGATCTCTATCTCTGCACACCCAAAAAGACCACCCACATAACCCAATGACATCTGGACACTATATTTTTTACTCTCTCCAACATTATACCTCCTCTTTGTTTATTCTCACAAAAAACAAAACTTCAAAATTAACTATAATGCCTAATCAAATACTAACATTGAGTATAAGATAAAATAGAAGCAGCAAAATGCTAGCAAATGCATTTGCATTTCTTTAAGGTCTATATACTTTTTGGTTACCTATAACACACTTCTCAATTTTTATTATTAGGTAAAAGAAAGGAATCCACTCTCCCCCCACCCCCCAACAGGCCACAACCCAAATTCCTGGAGAGCTTTCTGTTTTCTCTAATTTTGCCCCTTTTTCCTCTTAGGACTTCACCTATATGTATGCCCCAGCTGTTTCTATACAATAACTCTGTTTTCTTCTTGTTTTTTCTTTCTATTAGTAGCTTCTCCTATACTTTGTACTGTAGATTATAGGTGGCCATCTGAGCTTTAGATCTGCTTAAGACCTCAAATGCATGCTTAATATTCACTTGCAAGATCTACTTTTTTTTTTAATTTCTTTTCTTTCTATTTCCTTGGGTTTTGGAAAGTTGGGTGGTCATTTCTAGATTCCTCACCTTATATACTACTTTCCAAAAAGTCTTTATTCAGATTCCCCTCAATTGCTTCTTGATGCCATAAAAACAACCCCCCACTTCTCATCATTTTAACCAAGAAAACACAACTAGCTAGGCTGCCACTTCTCCTCTTGTTGGTGTTGCTTAATTTTGTATTAGTAAATGAACAAGAAAACATGAGCAGGGAAATGGGATTTCTTTCTCCTCCTCCTCCTGCAGCAACATACCTTAGAAACTCAAATTGGTTATTTGAGGAAAACAAAGGAACAAAATGGACTGCTGAAGAGAACAAGATGTTTGAGGACGCGCTCGCTTTATTTGATAAGGAGACTCCGGATAGATGGCACAATGTAGCAGCAATGATCCCCGGAAAGACTGTGGACGATGTGATCAAACAGTATAGAGAATTGGTAGAAGATATTAGTGATATAGAGGCTGGATTAATACCAGTACCTGGCTACACTACCAGTAATTCATTCACATTGGAGTGGATCAATCATGATCAAGAAGGCGTCTTCCACGACTTCAACAAGCGATTCTATGCTCCATCTGGCAAGCGAAACACATCAAATCGATCTTCTGAACATGAAAGGAAAAAGGGAGTCCCGTGGACCGAGGAAGAGCACAGGTGAATTCATTCTGCTAGTAATGCTAAAAGTTTAGCAACTTTACTGTTACAGAAAATTGGTTGTGTGACTTTAGAGTTAAAATTTTTTAATAACGCAAGTCCAAATAGCTAAATGCCTTTTGAAATTCAGAGTACTCAATTCATCCAAATAGGTGATTCTGTTCCTGAAGATTTTGAAATTGTTTTCTACATTTTGTTCAGGCAATTTCTGTTGGGACTGAAAAAGTATGGAAAGGGAGATTGGAGAAATATCTCTCGAAATTTTGTGACTACAAGAACTCCAACTCAAGTAGCAAGCCATGCTCAGAAGTACTTTATCAGGCAGCTTTCTGGGGGTAAAGATAAGAGAAGATCAAGCATACATGACATTACCACTGTCAATCTTACTGAAATGAAATCTCCTTCGCCTGAGAATCATATATCTTCCTGTTCCCCTGATAAATCTGTTCCATCTCCACAGAAAGCCTTATGTGAGTACAATTTTCCAAATCAAGAAGCAGACATAGGATTCAAGACACATGGACTAAAGTTGCATGAACATGGCATGCATAGTGTTATTCTGCAGGGACTTCAGTTTGGTCAGTACAATACTATGTGATATCCATATTTCTTAAGAAAAAAAAAAACAAAAGAAGTGCCACTACCAAGAACTAGATATGCTTCAATTAGTTCATAGTCCTTAGCTCTGGAACTAAAAGAGAGCTGGCTAGCTGCTCATTATTTAAGAGAGCTATGAACTATTTCTTCAAGTGTGTTTGAGGTTTGATTAAAATTATATGCAGCTGCTGTGATGATTCGTAGAGTTCAGCAGGCAAATGTCCGAGCTGTTGAAGGTTCAGTGAGAAGGCTGACCACTGTTTCATGTTAATATTACTGGTTTATTCAAGATGGTTAGCAATAAGTCAAGTAAATTTCCTTAAGAAACTTGTGGTAGTTTTAGTTTGTATTTCCTTGTTTTCATCTCTGTAGAAGAAGCACTATTACAGCCTGCATTTGTATCCTCTAATTCATCATTCATTTCATTTTGTTCTTTTGCTCATTACTACAAGGGAAAGGGAAAAATATTGCAATTGGCATTAGGGGGAAGCAAGGGCTAACACCTTACAACAACAACAACATATCTAATGTAATCCGAATATAGGGTCCGGAGAGAGTGATGTGTATGCAGCCCTACTCCCTTACTCGAAAAAATTGAAAGATTGTTTTGGATAGAAGTTGAATTCATTAATCTAGTTCATTTTGCACCTCTTTGACGCACAAGTAGACCTGACCAAAATTGGAGAAACTTAATTTAACACCAAAGGCTAATTCGCAATTTGGGGCTTGTGCAGGATTTTCCCTTGTATCAAACAGAAAGTCGTACGGAAAAGGACTTTTGCTCATAAAAGAGAGAAAAGTTATTTTTCCATTTTAAATATTTTTCTCGCAACATATATCATTGATAATCGAACATTAGAAAATAACTTTTTCACGGAAAATATTTTCCTAAGAAATGACTTTCATGATCCGTAGTACCAAAGTTACCTCATCCTAATAAATGCTGAGTCAATATCCACTTCATCAAGTAGCATGCTGGGCTCTGTTTACTTTTCATTGACACAATAAGATTTTTTTATCCTCCACATGGGAAGGGCTAACTGCTATGTTAATTCTAAACAGGAAATGTTAATATCTGAATGTTTATCAATCACTTGTATTCGATACAATTTCCCTCTACTCATAGAACCTTGGTGTTTTCTGAAGCTGTTCATGGAAAAAGTATGTTAATTTGACAATTTATTTTATTTGCCCAAGTTTTAGTGACAGAGTTGCTCGATATTCCATGCTAGCAGGAGATAACAGATGTCTCGTAAAGCAATCGAGGTGTGCTGAGTCTGGCCCTGGACACCACTAATAACCTTATTTATGTATTTGAGAAGCTTAATGGTTAATCCGTGGCGAGTGTAGAGCATAATATATGGGTTCAAGGGAACCAACAACTTTTACATAGTCCCTATATTTTTATTAAGAAATTCATAAAAAATATATATAAATATGTGACTTGTTAACTCAATAATTATTGTATATTAATTTGAGGTCCGTACAAAAGTTCATTAAATTAAATTCTGAATTCGGTTACGTGTGATTAGTAGAAGTGAGTATTAATAATATTATAATGATTAGAGAACACAAAAGAGGAGCTTTAGCGATAGTTAAGGATAGGAAAACACTAGTTTAAAGAAGGTGTACTATTTTGTCTACCACCAAACCAAAACAGCTACCAGCACCTTCTTGTGATTAAATGATTATTCAAATTTGTTCTTTTCACGAAATGATTTTCCAACAACTTGCAAATCATAAGGGGTCATTAATTTCCTTGTTCTGTTGTGCTGTTACTGTTAATTTCATGTTCTCTTCTACCTCATTATGCCTTTTTCTATTGGTATTTTCCATTTTGGTGGTATTACAGTCATAATTTGCTGTTGGAAGTATCAATAAAACCTTAGTGCAAACTATATATAGGTCCCCCCACCCCACCCCCACCAAGCCAAAGAACATTTTTTTTGATAATGATTGTGTCAACTAACTTCGACATACCTCAACTATTCTACTGGATACTTATTACACTAGTACAGTATAATTTTGTCAGAAATGATTTATAAAGCAATTTTAATCTTGATTGAAATTTGAATCCTAATCTTTTTTGATTTTATTTTATATAATTTATTGATTAGTATGTCACACCCTTGCTTGCGAAAAAAAGAATATATGTCAAAGATGAGCAATATTACCATTCCTAGAAACTTTTTCAGTAAATACCATACTGCCCCACTCCTTTCTTAAAGCAGAACCTCTTGCAAGTTGCAAAGGAAAGCACTTTGCCACTTTATTCTAACTTGATATAGTCCTCTTTAAGTATATTAAGACCACATATGTATACATATATATATTGTCCCACAACCCCATTGGCTTGGTGTTTTTATATTTACCTCTTTTTACAGCAAGATTCTGATACCTTTCTTTCCTCAAATTGATTGCAGAAATAGTGCAGTTTTTGTATTTTAGAGTACGTATCATTTAGCTAAAATAGCAGTAACAAGAAAGAGAAATAACAGGGGACCAGCTTCCTTTTGGACTAACAGAGATTTCTTTATTCTCTCTGCTTCTTTATAGGCCCACAGGTTTATGAAATTAAGAAAGAAGACAGAAGGTGGAGGATGTTAGATTACATTATCATCATCACTCTAAAATACATATATATATAATTTGCACATTTGAGTTCCAAACGAATGGATAAGTAATGAACACATGCATGCAAATAGAAGGATTTTAAGGGGCAACAACTTTGATATATTATATTTATGCGATGTGTGTGGTTTATTCAGCTGAGTAAGGATACAACTCACGGAGTCAGGGGTGGACCTACGCGGCGTTCAGGGGTTCATTCGAATCATCTTCTTTAAAAAATTATATGATATATATAGGATTAAATCTTTATTTTATGTCTATATATTAAGTATTGAACCCCCGTAACACAAGTCACAAACTTGGTTCAGCAGTCAAGGGGGTTCAATATTACATGTGGTGTCACGACTTTGAGTTTGAGTTTGGCTAACCACAATTTTTCAACATTTTAGCTTTAGCGTTTTTCTCTCTTCTAAATTCATAAAATTCCGTCATTTTTTTATTGTTTTTAGCTTCAACATGTTTTTTTCTAAATAAATAAAACTTCATCGTTTTGTATTATTTCATCTGATTGGGATTTGACTTAAATTCCTAATTCCAAATAAAAAAAATAGTCCTATCGATTTTCACTATCTCTCTCATACTGAAGGTCTCTTTATTACATGTTATAAATATTTGATTCAACTCGTTTATTTGTGGATATTATTAGCATGTTTTTTTTTTAAATCCCCTAGATTGAAATTTTGCCTCCGCCACTGCATGGTGCGGTAAACTTAGCTCATGAAAGTATGAACAGTTTAATTCGTCTAAGTTTGGTGAATTAATGAATCATTCATTTATAAATATATCCTATTTTGATTCGTCCAATTCAACCCGTCTAAAATAGACTTTCAATCAAATATATAGTTCAAATTGATTTGTAAAACTTTTTGTCACAATGTTTCAAAAAAATTACTTTTATTTGATACATTATATATTATTATATTTGTGAATCTGACCGATGGGGTTGAAGGGGGCGGCAGCACCCTGCGATGGACGAAGTAAGCTGTCACATGCTGTATAGGGATCTGGTGGTCGAAATGTTGTTCCAGCCACCTACTAAACTAGTTAATCAGGAAAGCTGCCAAGAGTTAATGAAACCATTACGTCTAGAGCGATGGCCAAACGCCATAAGGGTAGAGAGGGGGTCGCCTTGGGAGTGAGGGGTTTGAGTGGGGTAGGTTACTTGGAAAAATTATTTAGAGCACATCTAAACCGTCTAAGATTAGGGATTTCTGCTTATATAAACATGACTTATTTGGTGTATTTGTATCATCTTTCATTGACAAATAATAAGAGTTGGTGAGTGGCTGTGAGTTTTCTTTTCCTTGAGGGCTTTCCACGTAAAATTGAAGGAAATGAGATCTCTTGCTTTTTTACAATTTGAATAGAAGAAAGTGATATTTTTAAATCTCTTACATGTAAAAATAATAATCTCTTGTGTGCAAAAATAAGGATCTCTCTATAATACTAAAAATACTTGTAAAGATTTAGAAAACCATTTCTCTAAAAATATTGTGTGTTCTTTCGTTGTCTCATAACATATATAACCATTATAAAAAAAATATTTTATTAAGTAATTAAATAAATAAGGAGAAAAGCTCATATATGTCATCGTACTTTTAGAAAAGGCTCATCCATGTCATCTATCAATAGTTGAGCTCATTTATGCAGCCGCCTTGACCCAAAATGCCTATCCATGTCATTATTTTTAATAGCCCAAAGAGCCGATTTTGCAATATTATTTTTTACACGTGGCATAAATTAAATGAACTACGTCACTAATTTTAAACGACCAAATTAAAATATCCAATCAAATTAAAATAACCTTCCCAAACCCTTTTAATTCTTATCTCCAACCTCATCCTTCTTCTTCACATCGAAATACTCTAATTACCTAACATATATAAGAGCTAATTCTGATATTGAAAGCTAACATTTAGTAATTCTAACAAACAAACAAAAAAATTTCCCTTGAATCTCCTTTCATATACATTGACCTGCTTATGATATTTGTCAAAACTACCATGGGTTGCAAGACAAATATAATACCAAAACTAAATAATTTCGTGTAAGCAGAAGACTGCAAATTAGCTTGCAAAATGATTTGGGAGACCAGAAAACATCAATGATATCAACCGCATATTTGGGATTATCATATTTATCAAAAAGATTATTCTGAAGAAAGAAATTAGCGATTTGCAACAGGTGAAAACAAGAATAGAAGGAAAATCTAAAGGTAGAAACCACGGGAGGGTTTCTTATGAACTGACTACTCGGAGTCTAGTCGGAGAGATATATGGGGAGAATGGGATGAAGCACAAGGAGACAACTTAATTTGAAAATGGGGGGTTCTCTCTATTAGATATCGGAAGGAACAAAATTTTAGGAAAATCGATATTTCGTGGTTGTGATATTTACCGGACATAACAGTTATTTCTAATGTGTGATATTCCATGGTTGTGATTTTTTTTTAGCAGAAGAAAAAGGAGATGTGAAGAAGAAGAAGGAGATTGGGGTTAGGGATTAAAAGGGTTTGGGTAGGGTATACTATTAGGGCGGGTTATTTTAATTTGGTGGGTTTAAAATTAGTGATGTGACTCATTTAATTGATGCCACATGTAAAAAGTGGTATTTCAAATCGGCTCTTAGAGTTGTTAAAAAATAATGACATGGATAGATACTTTGGGTCATGGTAATGACATAAATGAGTCCAACTATTAACAGATGACATGGATGAACCTTTCTGAAAGTACGATGACATATTTTAGTTTTTTTCCTAAAATATATAAGTTAATGAGGCCGTAAAGTAGGCAATCACATGTAACCGTCTTTGTATTATCTCTTATATTTTGTTTATCGTTCTCTTGTTCTATTCTGTCAAGATCCCAAATAAGAGATTGTGCGGGCACTTATAACGATTCTACTCAATAGGAGAGCCCTTGCAGAACTTTACAATTATTATCCAAAAATTTTCCTTTAATTTTCATTATCAATAATAACTTCAAAATAACAATACCAATTTCCCCAAAAGATGACTCTACCAAGATCTAGTCTAGATAGGTACAAGAGCTCTACTTGAATACATGACAAGGCAAAAGACACAACTTTGTCTGAGAAGAAAAACACAAAAGCTGACGCCGAGTACTTCATGCCAATCAAGGAACTTCAAACATGCCACAACCTACACCCAAAAAGGTGTAGCAAGGTAGTATCAGTACACACACGTACATGTAGGCATCATCGACCGACTAAGGTTAGTTAACATAACAACACAATAATCAACATATAATCAATATCATTAAATTCAATAATTATCCCGCTTATACAACCACTCGTTAATTTCGATAACTATATTCTCTTTTCTTAGGTCTTATCAAGGTTCGTAAAATTATCCTACAATTCTAGCCACCATCTTATCACTAATCTGCCTCCTTACTATTCCGCTGCAGTGCTTACTCAGACCACCACAGCGGTTCTGCTACCGTGGTTATGTATTCCGCTGCAGAGCGGTTCCGATTATTCAGTAGCCAATTTTCATAATAATTTTATAACACATCTACCTCTTTTACCATTTTCCCATGGTCTATTAAGTCCATCTATTACCATTTATTAACCTACTTAATTATGCACAGGATTTCTCGACTCTTCCTAGTGAGGTACAAATAATAAATAAGCCTACTCGCTATCTCACGATAACTCGCTATCTTTGTTTAAACCCGTCATACCATCTTCCTAAACCTACCAAACTATTTAAAACCACTTTCAATTCAAAAATATATATTAACAAATTCAAGTACACGCAAAAAATTATCAACACCTATCGGGGAAGTCAATTTTTGAAATATTAAAGTATATGCACATACCCGTCTTCATACCATGAAAATGAGACAAGATATCATATCTGGACCATATAGCCATGTAAGGTGTTCCAAACCTGTGTTCTCACCTCAAACTCGAATCATGTTGGCATATTCTATATCATACCTGTATACATGTACCTTTCTGTCTCTTCAGCTGTATGTATATCAAACCATACCCACACAATCTCTGTCTCATATTAATACCATCAATGATATGCGTGGGACATGCCTCCGTCACATCACTGTACATACATGCCAGAGGGTCTTATGCTTGCCGTTCCAGTCATGACCTGCAGGGGGCTTTAGAAATTTATGTACTGTACACCCAAAAATATGAGTACTTTATCATACCTTTATGTGTACTCATGTACGTACACCTAGCCGTATGATCTTTTAGCCATATCTATCTATATACCCACTTATACCACTCTCCTGGATTCTCACCTTGGGCACGAGCCACTCGTGTATCCAGTCCTTATTCAGAGTCTGCTTATACTAACCTGTTCACCTGAGTTTTGTACCTTTGGCCATAGGCCTCTCATTTACCATCATATCAATGACTTCCCTTTCATATTACCCGTTATCTCAGTCACACATTCATTCGATACCAACTTGCCTATCAATCTCGGGATGCACATCAAAGCACAATAAATAATTACTCACACACGATAAGAGTTACATATTTATATCAACAAGTACAATCACATGCATGATTTCGAACCCAATCTCGTACCCAAACAGTAATAATAACAGTTACATTAGCATATTACAAGAAATTATGACTTGGCCAGCTCGCTGGTTTGGGCTCTGCCGCAGCACCATCATAATTGCTACAACGGTCTCACTACAAGGGTATAATAACCACTACAACGGTATTATTGGTAGTACTACGACCAGTCTTCATCCCATCTTCTTCTACGTTTTGTTTCTTCTCCATCTATGGTCTCATTCTCTATCATACCTACCACAATAAAAGCAACATCATATCAAGCTTATATCAATAATTAACTTGTCATAGTAAACCATTAATACGAACAACATTCATCAATCCAAACAATACAATACTAACCATAACACATTCAAGTCATTGCATAGAGTATAACTACCCCAATTCACAGCTTCCACCCACGATCTATCATAGTCATCATCTATCAACCATTCAGCTATTTGCATCTTCTAAACATGATGTATGTGATTAATCATCTGAAATTTTAATTCATGAAGGGTGATCCTATAATTTATACATAGGAAAGTATTTTAACGACAATACTCGAAAATTGGACTACTTACCGTTGATTTGGTTCGACATACACCCTTAAATATGGACCAATTATTATTTCAATCTTTTCCCTAGGGGTTTTCTCATTATGGGAATATCCCTATCCCTTTTCTAATCCATTCATCCTCATATTGTCATCGATTTCAATTAATAGTTAACAATAATTAAGTAACGATCCTATTTATCAAAAACACTTCAACCATACTTACGTAAGTGTGAACAACAAGTTAGTCTCTACCCAAGACCCTTTAGGTTTTATCCTAATGTTATAGAGCACACTAGTTTCCAACATATATTACTTACTATGTTGAATCAGCCAGCTGAGGTAGATTCGATGGAGGGTAATAGAGAAAATTGAGCATGCTTAAGGGGAAGTTAAAAGAGCTAAATGGTTACATGAGTTCATATAAATAGAAACTTTGTCTGGCAAGAGAGAAACTGAATATTATTCAAAACCATATGCAAATGCAGCTGTTCAAACATGACTTATATGATCAGAAAAAGCAGCTGCAGTTAGAGATTGAAAAGTGGAGCACCAAAGAAGAGTAAGTAATTAGACACAAAGCCAGAGTTACATGGATTGACTGTGGTGATGCAAACTCTAAGTATTTTCATGCTTAGTGTAAGATTAGTATCAGTCAGAATGCAATTACTTCCATATATACAGAGGCTGAAGATAAACTTACTGACTCTATCCAGGTTGAACAAGAATTTATCATAGTGTTCTCTGGGCTGATGGGGGCCTGTGCCAGTGAATTGCCATGGCTTAACTCTGAAACTCTGAGGAAAGGGACTTGCCTGAATGTAATATAGCAAAAGGAGCTCATCAAAGAGATCACGAATGTATAAATTGTAGAGGCCATTAAAGACATGCCTACTAATAAGGCTCTAGGGGTGGATGGCTTTCCTATTGAGTTCTTTACTAATAATTGGGCCACTGTAAATACTGATGTGCTTATGGGGGTGAAGCAGTTCTTTCACACTGGTAATCTTAATCCTACTGTGAACACTATTACTATTACTTTAATCCCTAAAATGGCATGTTATACTAGAGTTACAGATTACAGACCAATTGCTTGTTGTACCACCTTGTACAAGATCATATCAAAAGTGATCACTAGGAGGCTAAAGACTAGTGTTACTGATCTTGTTGGCGATTCACAATCTGCTCTTGTGGAGGGTAGGAGTATTAAAGATATTATTTTGCTAAGCCATGAAATCTTTAAAGGATATAATAGGAAATGGATATCTCCTAGATATGTTCTTAAGGTAGATTTAAGCCAGGCTTATGATACTCTTGATTAGAGTCTGCTAAATAAACTATTGATAGAATTGGGTTTCCCTGCTAAATTTACATAGTGGATTATGGCTCATGTATCCACTGTGTCTTATTCCTTAATGATGAATGAGGCGTTTACCAAAATCATTCCATGATAAGAGGAGTATTAGGCAAGGAAACTCCATGTTCCCTTACCCTTTTGTATTGGCAATAGAGTACCTTGGCAGAGAACTAGAGTTGCTCACTACAAATGAAAATTTTAACTTCCATCCCAAATGCAGAAGTGGATAGTGTTCACATGTATTTTGCAGATGATCTCGTCATGTACTATAGGGCTGACTTGGCCTTAGTTACTCTTCTAAATGAAGCTTTTCAAAGGTTCTCCAAAGCTTCTGATCTTTATGCTAACCCTGCGAAAAGCTCTCTTTATATAGCTGGGGTAGATACTCGTAAAAAATAGGATATTCTAAATGCCCCTAGATATACGGAAGGTACCTTGCCATGCAGATATCTTGGTGTTCCTTTTGATTCCCAAAAATTAAGTGTGAATCATTATCTACCTCTGATTGAGAAGATCACAGCTAGAGTAACTTGTTGGTCTGCAAAACTGTTATCTTATGCAGGTAGAGTACAATTGATAAAATCAGTGTTGTTTGGAGTCCAAACTTATTGGGCACAGATTTTCTTGTTTCCAAAGGAAGTGCTGAAAGCTATTGAGAAGATATACATAACTTATCTCTGGACAGGCTCAACAGTTGCTTCAAATAAAGCATTGGTTGCCTGGTAGAGAGTGTGTAAACCTGTAGTCGCTGTTGGGCTGAATATAATCAAACTCAGCATCTGGAATAAGGCAACATTACTAAAATTGCTATGGGATATAGCTAGACAGAAGGAATACTTTATAACACCTCGTACTGTCGTACTAAGATTTGAACAATTTTATATATGTGGGTAAGACTGACCCAGAAAATTTTTGATGAATATTAAGTGTGTAGAGGAGCCAATCATGAGCTACAATGTGTTAAGGAAGTTTGGAGTTGATTAGAAATTGAAAATGATTGATTGTTGTGATTTTCGCCAAGAGCAAATAAGAGCACAGACCATACCTAAACAATAAATGAGATGTGATACTTTGTAACTACTATTACTAGTCATGAATCCATATACATAGCGTACATGGGAAGTACGGGCTGAATGCTGACCGTATGTGAGAAGGAGAACATGTACAAAGAGAAGAATGAAGAGCATGTGAAGTTATGAATAAGGGTCAACTTTAGATGACCATATATTCTAATTTAAAAAGTATTTTTGGGTGAATCAACTCAAAAACTTGAATCCCTTTGAATCTCCTTTCCAACGCATCTGACCTTGCATCATCGGAGTTCGAAGTAAAAAGTTATGGGCATTTTATTGAAGCATTGTCGAGTTGTTGCCAACCACAGACCAAAACGCGGCCAGCGCCTTAGGAAGCACGGGATTGAACGAAAAATGAAACAGTGAGCGGTCAGTAGAAGGATAAAAACATGGAGGAAACTATGATTAGCGCCTTGGGAAGCCCGGGCCACGGATTGGACGTGAAATGCATATTTTTTTCCGTAAAACATGACTTTCACCCCAATTTAAAAATGAAATTTGTGATTCACTTCCTTATTTCTTCACCCCAACTAGACCCCAACAGCCCCAAAAGCTCTCAAAAACCCTTCTAAGAATGGAAAAACACCTCCTATGATCTTACAACATAAAACCATGATTCTCTCAAGATTCTGACATCATATCCTCTCTCTCTCCTCTAGCAAGGTCAAGAACGATTCTTGGGTTCAAGACTTGGGATCTTAAACATGAATTTTTCCTCCAAGGTAAGTAACTCTTCTAAAACTTTTCATGAAGTATTCTTTCTAATCTTAGGTATGTTCTAAGGTTAGAACTCATGGAACGGTGCTAGGAAGCCATAAGTTCATGTGATGACCCATGGGTTAGGGTTATGGGACAATCTTGGTGTTGAAGATGGAGGTGGTTGTTTTGGTTGGACTTGAAATTGTTATAGATGTTGTTAATGGGCAGTAGGAAGAGGCAGGTGTTAGAACACCCCACCCATAGGAGGCTTGAATATCCTATGCCCTCCGGGTGTTCGATGAGATGCCTCTATGACTTAAAGTTCATCGTTAAGGTGTTGACTGTAGTTCCTATCCATATAATTATTGTAGATTGACATCATAAAAGGATTGTTTCTTCGCGATGATTATTTGGAGAACAAGGATAAGGTATGTAAAGCTATCTCTATGTGTGGGAACCTCATTGTTCTTCTCCACGCTACGCCTGTGAGCTTTTCCTTCGTGTATGAGTTAGATTTATGATAAAAATATGATTCCTTGATCTTATTGATTCTTACGAAATTCAAGACTTGCCTATGATGTTCCTCATCCTCTATGATACGTACTTTCCAAGAATTTTATGATTTTCAACACAAAATTTTAAAAGAATGAAAGGTACGAACTTCCTTCAAAGTTGGAGTTTGATGATTTCTCTTAAGAATTTACTTATGAAATTCTCCTTCTTCTTGTGTTGTTACGGTTAAGTTCAAGAACTTTATGTCTATGATGAATGATTTCAAAACTCTATGAGTGCCTACGTATATTTTATGATCATTCTTGATCACTCCTTAAGTCTCTATGTATGTCTATTGATCCTTCTGATCCTTCTATGAGTTCCATAAGTCCTCTTTTGAAAAGTGTTAATTTTACAAACTATGATTTTTCCTCTAAAAGAGAAGTTTCAATGATTTTATGTATAATGGTTTTTCTTCTACAAGAGCAGTTTTAGTGACTTTATGAACTATGATTTTTTCTCTAAAAGAGAAGTTTTGATTTTTATGAAGAATGATTACGACATGAAGATTTATGAATTTAATGGTCTTATGACAATGATGAACTATGATTATGATACGATGATGACTTATGATAATAAACTTGACTGCTTAATTATGATTTCAAGCAAATCACTTTATGAAATAAAAAGGGGAGTAGTATTATTAACCGAGAAGGCTTTGTGCCTGAAACTACGTATGCCGACGTAGGCTATGGATCATTTCTGTTGGTTTAGGTGACTCCTTATGTGCCCCTAGTATGGGCTTCTATGAATCCTTGCTAGCAAACAATGTTATGATGTCTCATGCCTCGGTAAGGTATGCGATGGCTTATCTGATCGAGCTGAGATCAGGATCCATGTTTACATGGTGGGTTATGTCGGTTAAGTTAAGAACCTCCAAGATGAAGTAGTGAATGATGATGTGAAATTTGAATTTTTTTTAAAGCCAACCTATTGATTTCATATTCTTGACTTCCTTCATATTATGCCTACGATTTTGGTTGTCCTTTATATTATCAGTTATGCTTATGCTTCATTCAGCCATTTTCATACAGTACAATTCTATGTACTCACGTCCCATTTGCCAGGGACGCTGCATTGGTTTATAACGCATACTCAGGTACTTAGACCGACGATCGAGCTGTACACTAGGATTCTCTTATTTGACTATTGGTGAGCTCCACTTACTTTGGACTTTGTTACTTCACTCAACATTTTTAATTTTTGACTATAAGGTATGCCGGGTGCCTTGTCTCGGTAAAACAGTAATTCCATTGATGATAGAGGCTTCATAGATTCATATGGTTCATGTCGATGTAAAACTTGACAGGTCTTTTCTATAAATTGACATATTTTTTTATTTTATTTTTTTAAAAAGAATTAAGTCTAATGATTCTTCTGCTCATGTTAGATGTATGCTCTTGGTGAACACCATGTTATGGGTTCGCTTGGGCCAGCAATGACATCGGGTGCCGGTCACGGTTAGGCCCTAGGCCAGGGCATGACATGTTTGTGGATCCAATGGATACATAGCTATTATATCAAGTAGCATCATCTAGAGACATTCCTACTACCTAAGAGTGCTTCTTGGGTCATGAGGAAAATTTTGGAAGCCAGGAGAAGGATCTTACAAGGGTAGACAAGTTGTGGATCATTGTTAAACATGTTTCCTAGGATTCAGAAAGGAGGTAGATACTCCATTAGCAAGATGTACACCACCCTCCTTCCCCTATTTTTTAGAGTTGATTGAAAGTGCTTGTTACTTCAAAATGCTATCCATCCAAGATTTATATTCATCTTATGGTTATTTGTGCAAAAGAGACTTGCTACTGTAGAGAGATTTATGAAAATTGGCATTTCATGTTCTTGCTGATTATGTATTCTGTGGGAGATGATGGAGACTTTTCAGCACCTTTATTTTGAATGCCATATTACCAAAACTGTGTGGCAGAGGCTGTGTGTATAGTTGGGACACCAGAGATTAGTGCAGGACTGGACCATAGAGTTAGAATGGGTTTGTAAGTTTGCAAGAAGAAGGAGTGGAATTGCTGAAATATCAAGCTCTATTTTTCTTATGGTGGTGGCCCTGATATGGAGAGAAAGAAACCACATCAGATTCAAAAATAAAACAATAGCTACTGCACAGATTTTCAGAGAGATAGTTCTACATATTCATACTAGAGGATACATGAAGGCTCATTGGAGTTTAGCACTGCAATAGTTTTATCATTTTCCTTAGATTAGTTCTGCTGATAGAATACCAACAATGTGTTCTCTTGATTATGCTGATTTTCACATCTTGTCTCAATATTTCTATTTTCAATTTAGAGGGGGAAAAATAGTGATTGAAGCTTCAGGGTCCAAACGAAAGCGAGTTTTATTTTTATCTAATAGAAAAAGAATAATAAGAAATTCTATGATAACAAATGGTGATGATGAGTCCAATAATAATCTTACTTTTCTCTTCCTAGGGATATTATTCATAAAAAAAATTATATTCATCACTATACTCTTTTAATATATTTTATTGATCAAAATAATAAATTCTAACTCACAAACTCTATGCTTAGGAAACACATAACTTCCATCCCTCCGATGGCTATAGATAGAAACATTAGAAACATTTGAAACTGTAGAGACATCATTCAACTTAATTTCTAGGCGATTATTTTTTATTCGACTAGAATCAAAGACTCCAGGGACCTTGCATGCAGCAAAAAAAATTCACCAATTTCTTTTCAAGCTCAAGCACTTTGCACCTTTTTACCTTCAATAGCTTTAATTCTCAAAATTCCATCTCATAATTCTTAAAATTTTCCTTTGCCTTTGAATTTCAGTAACTTCCTACTTCCATTGCATAATCACCAAACTATTTATGCAATGGGAGCGGGAAAATTCAATGGCAAAGGAAAATTTTAAAAATTGTGAAAGAAATTCCGAAATTTAAGCTATTGAAGGTGAAAAGATACAAAGCACTTGAACTTGAAAAGAAATTGGTGAATTTTTTTCGCTGAATATAAGGTCCCCAGAGTCTTTGATTCTAGTCGAATAAAATAATAATCGTCTAGAAATTAAGTTGAATGATGTCGCTACAGTTTCGAGGGTTGCTAGTGTTTCTATATATAGACATTGGAGGGATGAAAAATCTATATTTCCTAAGCATAGAGTTTTGTGAGTAAAAATTTCCTGTTTTGATCAATTCATGGTGTAGTATTATTGTTGGATGAAAATATATTTGAAGGGTATAGTGATGAATATAATTTCTTTTATGAAAAATATCACCAGGAAGAGACACAGTAAGAATATTATTGGACTCAACTTCACCATTTGTTATCATATAATTTCTTCTTAATCTTTTTCTATTAGATGGCACTAAAACTCGCCTTCTTTTGGTCCCCGAAGTTTCAATCACTATTCCCCTTCCCCCCTCCCTCTAAATTGAAATGAGAAATATTGAGACAAGATGTAAAGAAAATATTAAAGCAAGATGTGAAAATATAATGTAAGAAGTCTACGTATTTATAGAGTGAGAATTGTAGAGACGTTTGAATGGAATTAATAAATTACCTTAATGTATATATTATCTTTGGAAAGTAATAACAAAAAAATGAGAATATAATCAAATTTCATTTATAACGCAATATTTTGTTATAGATAGGAAAAGAATTACATTAGGAGCCTTTGCTTTATGGCTTTTTTTTTTGATTCGGTGTCCAAAAAAATTAGATATAATTAAATACAAAATTTCAAAACAATATAAAAGTAAAAACAATTTAATAAAAGTTACTTTTATATATTATTATTAATTCTTTCAAGTTTAAAATTTGAATTAACGAGTAATATTTAAATTCCATTCATTCAAAATTAATCGTAACGATCTACAGAATGTAAAATTTATGTGATCTGACAAATGAATTTAAAAATAAAATAAATTTTTTGTATGTGACTATATAAGAAAAAAACTAAATAATTTTGGCATAAATGTTCATAAAAATCTCTGATAAAATGATTGGTTTAAAATGTAAAAGTACTCATTACTAAATGACAAAATAAGATAAAATATTAATTTTTCTAATATAACTTTGAGTATTAATGGAGTTTTTGGTGTACATTATTAGACCCTCTAATATAAGAGTTTCATGATTTTGACTATAACCTAGGGCTGACCAACGAGATGGGGCGAAACCGACGGAACATGATAGGACGGGACAGGGGGTAGGACGGGATTGGGAGGGGGGGGGGTTGGACGATCAGCCGAGATCTCGTCCCATCCCACTATAAACAGATTTAAAATTTTATAGTCTTATAGTTAGAGTCTTAGAGACTTTAAATTTTTAAATTTGAATTAATAATTGAAAGCTAAAATAAATTCTAAAATTTGTTAAAGTTTGAAATATGAAGTAATTATTTATTTGAAATTACGAATTGAAGGCTAAAATAAATTCTAAAGTTTATTAAAGTTTGTTAAAGAAATAAAATTTGAAATTTGAAATATGAACTATGAGGTAATTATTTATTTGAATTTATAAGTTTATTTAAATTTTTGTAAATTAAATTCTACTATATAGTAAGTTTGTATTTTGTAATTTGTATACTTGTAAACTTGTAAATTGTAATTACATTTTTTAAAGATAGATTAAAAGACTTGTATTAAATAATTTAAATATAACACAATAGATAATGAAATTGAAAATTAAGGCTAAAAACCTTTAAATTTATATAGATAAAATAGTATCATACAAATTTGTATTACAATTTATAAATATTAGTAGAGCTCCTAATATATGTAGCAGTTTTTTTTTGCCTCACAAATTTTATAACCTATGATTTTTTTTCGTAAATTCCAGTTATGATCAATCCAGTGTGTAGTAATACTTAAATAATCAATGACACTGACACTAGGACCTATATAAGATGTAATAGAAAATCTACCATCGAGTAGCTAAATAAATAGCGAAGATAATAACAATATTTAGCTTGAAATTTAAAAATATCACGTTTATCCATGTTTCATGAAAAACCTTTTAAAAAAAGATTATACGTTTCTTGAATATACAGGATGGGAGGAAAACTGAAAGGCAAATCACAAACCGTAACTATTTTAGCGATGTTTTTACGGTCTCTATCTCTATCATATTTCTGTTGTGTAACAGGGCCACTTGGGTTTGAAGGGTCTAACTGGATCTGAATCATGTTGGAACCCCCTTCCGATCCAACAGGAGAAAAGCTAAAAGCGTCGGGTTTGGAGGCTTCTTAAGCCACCATATAATTAAGTTGACAACATTATAATGTCTATTTAACCCCCCTGTCCCACCTGCACTTCCACCGCATTGATGCTTAAATTTATTTTACACTTACTACAAATAACTAACATTTTTTTACTCATTCTGATGCATAAATTACCAAATAATGAAAGTTTTATGAGTTGAACCTTCATCTTACCCCTAGGAGGCACAAGGGGAAGTTGAGCTCCAGACTGAGGAATATCCTAAGTTGGAGCTTCTATAGCGGGACTAATAGCTGTATCATCTAATTCTTCTTCTTCTACTTCTTCCTCTAATTTTTCATCTAATAAATTACCATAACATCTTTCTATAATTTCATTATCTATTGGAGTATCTGAAGTAATATTAATAGGAGTACTACCTACCTAATTGCATAAATTCTTCCATATTAATTCTAACTCTAGGTACTGATTGAGAAGAATCACCAATTTTTTTAGAAGTAGAACTAGAACTTATATTTTTTTACCAAAGCCAAGAACAGTTCTAACCTTGAATATAACATTCTTTCCTTTTTCAGAATTTATTTTTCCATAATCTATATTATAATTTATGACTAAATAAATATAACACAAGTAAATTTAAATAAATAAGAGATAAAAAAATAAAATTTGAAATCACCAAAATTGATAGTTAACACCAACCACAAAGTGTCAAATATTAATAAAAAAAATTAAAAATTTAAATAACTTAGACAATTAGAATTTGAAAATTTTAAATTTTCGACAATAAAAAATTGAGAATGAGAGAATGTAGAGAGAATAAGAATTGAGAGAGTAGTAGAGAGTATAGAGAGTAGATGATTTGTAAAGAAATTGTTGGAAGGGGGAGGATATTTAGAGTTATTAAAATTGGACTAAAGTATAATTTTTAAGCCTTAATAGTTTAAAATTAATTTAAGGGGGTGGGGGGTTAGGAGGTTGGTCAGCTGAAAATAGTCATTGGGGTGCCGACCCCAATGACTGGCAATGATAGCTATAAAAAAAATTAAATTTGACCAAATTTACCGGGACACACTGGTTCGGTACCAGGACGAAGCTGGTCGGGATAACTGGTAAAAAAATCCATCTCGTTCCATCCCTTATCCCCATTATTATTAGAAGAGTTTCGATGATTGACTATAATTGATAAAGTTTTTGCAACTGACAAAGTGAACCAGATTCATATGCAAGTTCATATGCATATGTGGGTGTCAACCAGATTCATATACATACATATTTGTTATCATAAAGAAGGGGGAATTTGTTATGTGAATATTTTGATGACTGACATAGGTGAACCAGGTTCACTACACAGCTGAAGGTTTTGCAGGTACGAATTTGACTTTGATATGAAAATATCATAAGAAAAGAGATAGCTAACATGCAGAATTAAAAAAAGTTCAACGCGTACAAGAAAACCAAGTCCTTTAGGATTCTTTCCAAAATGCAAGTTGTATTTGACTAGGAAAGAACCAGATACATACAAGAAAATCAAGTCTTTTTAAGATTCTTTTCAAAAGGCAAGTTGTATTTGACTAGGAGAGAACCAGATATGGAAAATCTAACTTGAGGGAATTAAGTCCTTCTTTGACTCTTTTTTCTTATTTGGGATAAGGAAAGGTTTGAGGAAATAATATCCTTTTAGGATTCTTTTTCCTTATTTGAAACAAATCTAACTTTGAAAGAAATCACGTTCTTTGATACTATATAATGATCATGAAAACCAAAGAACATTCAACTATCGCATTGATCGTCAAGGAGATTATTCTAAAGCAATAGTCATTCATAGCAAGAAACACTCTCACTGGACCATGTTCCTATAAGCGAAGAATAGGAGTAGAAGACTTATCCTGTCTTGATTGAGTTTGTTATTTGTACTTTTAAGTTGTAATGTTCTCTTCTAGAGTTAGTTGAGTCAAGTTATGTTGGTGTGATTGTGTCATACTTCAGAGACTAGAGTTTATAGTCTTTGAATAGGTGATTGCAGTTTGAGCAAACTGTAGAGATTAAGGTACTAGAGTTAGTCCCTTTGATTATAGAGTTGTAATCTAAAACTTGCTCATGAGTTGAATAAAATCATATTCGATAGGTTGTGTTTTTTGAGACTCCCTTGAGAAAGGAGATTTTTCATGTAATATATGCGTGTTTTTTACTGTTATAATTCTGCACTTGTGATTTAATTACAGCAGGTTCAATATCTTAGTTAGTAGGTGGTGATTTCAGTTGGTATCAAAGCAGAGTTTTTCAATAACGACTTACACTTTGAAAAATCAAATTATGGCAGCACCACCAACAGCTTAGGAGGGACGATCAACCACAAGACCACCCTTGTTCAATGGCCACTACTATTGGTGGTGAAAACATCGCATGATGGACTTTTTTATAGGTGAAAATCACAACTTTTAGAATTTCATATTGGATGGACCTACCATTCCCATAAAATTGGTTAAGGATGGAAAAACTAATATCCAAAGGGCAGATTGGAATATACAAAAGTAGAGAAACTAGTCGTCGAGATAAACATAAAAGTGAAAAAGATTTTGGTATGTGAATGTGGTCCTAATAAATACAATCAAATTTCATTATGTACAAGTGCAAAGGAGATTCGGGATGCTCTCCAGACTGCTCACCAAGGAACTAATCAAGTGAAAAAGTCCAAGATTGATATGTTTAATCATCAGTATGAACTGTTCAGGATGAAGAAGGGTGAATCTATTCATGATATGCATGTTAGGTTCTCATTTATTGTGAATGAGATGTATTCTCTTAGTGAGACCATTCCCACTAGCAAGGCTATAAGGAAACTTCTGAGTGTACTACCTGAATCTTGGGAAAGCAAACTAGAGGCTATTTCTGAAGCGATAGATCTGGATACACTGACCATGGATGACTTGATTGAGAATCTAAGGACTTATGAACTCAATAAATCTCAAGAAAGAGAGCTGACTAGTTTTCACAAGGAACAGAAACTGGTTCTCAAATCTACTTTGAGGATGAAAACATGGCTTTGCACAATCGAAGATTTCAACGAATCATTAAGAAAGGCTTTAACACTTAGAAGAAGAATTCATCAAAGTCCATTTACAAAAATCTTAGAGATTTTATCTGCCACAAGTGTGGTGAAACTAGTCACTTCATGAAGGAATGTCCTCTATGAGAGTTAGAACACAAGCATAACCTAACCGAGAAATCCAAGGAAGGAAAAAAGAATCAGATTCAAATCCCTAATAGAAAACTCACCATGAAAGAAGCAGATAGTGTGGTGAAGTGAGCTCTAGCCGCTATGGGAGATTCCTTCAATGATGAATTTGAAGCTTCTACTAAACAAGATGACTTCTCCCTCTTATCCATGGATGACTCGGATGATGAAGATGTGTTAGCCCTAATGGCTGAGGCAAAATCAGATAGTGAAGAGGACAACAACGAGGTAAGATTTTTGGAACTTAAATCAAAGTTGAACTCATATTTTCAAAAGAATTTAGTGTCTCTTTCTCTTGTTATTATTGATAAATATAACACTCTGTCTATTAAAAAGAATAAATCATGAATGACTTTGTCTCTTTTAAGTTTGACAATAGTAAGCTTGAAGAGGACAAAAGAGACCTTATGATAAAAATTAAATAGTGTGAAAAAATTCATAAAGAAAATATTGAAAGAGACAAAATCATCAAAAACCTCACTTTAGAGTCATAGACACACAGAGAATCTGAATCTAAGTAAGAGTCTAGTTAAAACCAAACACGAATTAGAAATAACTCTAAAATGGACCAGTTCCTCAGAAATTCTAGTCTCCTTAGATAAAAATCACTCGAGTCAAAGACAAAGAATATGATACAAAAATGGTATCTCAAAAACTGATTTGATCACTTAAACAAGTCCCATTTTTTGCTCTCACTATGTGAAAATGGGCCATTTTAAAAAATATTGCAACTCTAAGCTAAAAGTAATCAAGAGCAACATTTTGCTAGTCACATATCAGGGACATCCTCTAAACACTTTTTCAAGTGCACAGTAGTTTACCCAGATCTGGTCCCTTAAATAAAATTATGAGAGGGAAGAAAACTGCTCCACTCCCCTCCTGGACTAAAAGAGATCTTTTCACCCTTTTAGTAATGAAAAGGGACCCAAGCTAGTCTAGGTACCCAAAACTAACCTCTAGCTAGTTGTGCAGGTGAAAGTGAGAAAAAAAGTAGGGAACCTGGTACATGGACAATGCGTGTTCCAGGCATATGACAGGAATAGTTGTAAACTTTATCTCACTCACTAGTCTTAAAGGCAGAAACATTGCCTTTAAATGTACAAAAAAGGATGAAATCGTTGGAATTGGCAAGATTGGAAGATACATGTCTCAAGAAATTGACAATATGTACTATGTTACGGGGTTAAAACATAATCTATTGAGCATCTCACAAATGTGTGACAAAGTGAACTCAGTCCTATTTACTTCAGCAGATTGTGTAACACCCCGAGACTTTTCTAGATCAAACTCATATCTTGCAAGAAAAATCCAAAATAAACCTAAAAAAATGCCTCAAAACGACAGAGACAACAATTCATGGTCAGCTGCAATGACTTGTTGTGTCAGTCGTGGTCAATCCTGCTTGGTCCTTTGAAAACTCATGGGACATAGAATGACCCGTTGTATGAAAGAACGAGTCGTCCTATCACTCGTTGGTTCCCTAGCTAAGAACTCCTTTTCCAGGACCCCATGATTAACCAATGAGTCATCATTTGATACAACGACTTGTGGTGTGAGTCATTGGTTGAGAGTCCCAGAAACCTTCTTCAATGACAATGAGTGGTAGCAATGACTCGTTATACCGTAGAACGAGTTGTTGTCACCACCTGTCGTGTCATGTGAAGGATTTTTATAAATTTTTCAATGAATCTAACGACTGGACACAATGATCTGTTGGGTCCACCAATGAGTCTTTGTGTTCCCCGTCGTCAGGCCTCCCAGTTTTCTCATCCAGTGACCACGAGAGGAACCAACAACCCGTTGGTTCATCTAACGAGTTGTGGTATCTCCTGTTGACAAATCCAGTGAACCCAGAACCCAGGCAGTAGGACCAACGACTGGTCCCAATGAGATAGAATAGCTAAAAGAGTTAAAGCGGGAGAACAAGCAGGCAAAGACTGGCCAATTAGATTATGTCCATCAGAGGTCTAGTGGAAGTAGCTGCCCACAATAGTAGTAGAGGGCTCTAGCACCCATTTCAGCCAGCGCCCCTACTTTTTGGTCCCACAAGGATCGGATGGGTGGAGCATCTAGCTCACAGTCCCAAAGTCATAGTGCCAGCAATCGCTACCCAGCTTTCCATAAGTGTGGCAAGAACCATCTAAGGGAATGCCTTCAGGGCCTAGAAGGTTGCTTCGGGTGTGGACAGCTAGGTCATCGGCTTAGAGAATGCTCGTCAGTAGGACAGGGGATATCATAATCCACCACTTCAGCAGCTCCAGCAGGGCGACCAGCTCAATAGGCCAACACTTAGGGTACGAATGGCGGCCAGTGCCAAAACCATTTTTATACTTTTTCCTCTCATCAAGATCAGGAGACCTCACCTAATGTGGTCATGGTATGTTACGTCTTTTCCATATAGATGTGTATTCCCTACTAGATTCAGGAGCCACATTATCGTTCATGACTCCCTATGTAACTGTCCAATTTGATATCAGTCCAGAAGTCCTCCCAGAATAATTCTCAATCTCTATCCTAGTTGGTTAGTCAGTTAGAGCTAGCAAGGTGTATAGAAACTGCCCAGTCTCACTCTTGAATAAGGTCATCCCAGCTGATCTCGTAGAGTTAGAAATGGTTGATTTCGACCTCATTCTTGGCACAGATTGGTTACACTCTGGTTATGCCTTAGTCAACTATAGAACTAGAGTCATCAGATTTCAGTTTCCTAATGAGCCAATTTTAGAGTGGACGGGCAGTAGTTTAGTTCCTAAGGGTCAGTTTATTTCCTACCTTAAGGATAGAAAGCTTATTTCTAAAGCATGTATTTATTATCTAGTTCGGGTTAAAGATTCCAACTTTGAGACCCCAACTATCAAGTCAGTTCCAATTGTCAGTGGGAAGAATTAAATGTGGACTTTATTATAGTTCTACCTCATAGTCATCGACACTACAACTCAATTTGGGTGATAGTAGACCGGATGACCAAGTTAGCACATTTCCTCCGAGTTAAAACTACAGACTCAGCTGAGGATTATGCTAGGCTTTATATCCGAGAGTTGGTTAGATTGCATGGGGTGCCCTTGTCCATTATTTCAGATAGAGGTACCCAGTTTACCTCGCATTTCTGGATGTCATTTCTGAAAGAACTCGGTACCCAGGTCAAGCTCAACACAACTTTTCACCCCCAGACAGATAAACAAGCTGAGCGTACTATTCAGACCTTGGAAGATATGTTGAGAGCGTGTGTGATTGATTTCAAGGGCAGTTGGGATGATCAGCTACCTCTCATTGAGTTTGCATACAACAACATCTACCACTCCAGTATCAAGATGGCCCCGTTTGAGGCATTATATGGTAGGAAATGTTGGTCTCCTATAGGGTGGTTTGAGGTTTGTGAAGTGTAACACCTCGGATAACTTGAGCAATAAAATCGTGCTTTCGAGGTAGGATTAAGAGTACCTAATAGGCTAATAATTAAGTGTTATGATTTATTTGAGTCACTCTATGGTCGTATTTAATGTTGAAAGTCAATCAAGTTGTAGAACAAAATTCGAAAAAAAAAAGTTATCGAAAAATTTCCTTCTTGATATTCCTTGAAATTTAGGTCAAATGTCTCGAGGCTTTTCTCCCAATATATAATGAGTTAGGGGGTGTGAAACCTATCAAATTAAATATCTATGAGTCTAATTTCCATTGCGTCAAACCTTTTGTCAATCCAACTTTGGAATAGAGAGATATTCGCGTTTTTGCAAGACCATGCAAGCAGGCACCTCACAAGGCCTTAAGGCGGAGGAGGATTATTTAATCCCCTTTGGTTGTTGGCCATCAAAAATTCATTTTCAAGCATATATTTCATATGAAACCTCTCTCAAATTCTTCCATGATTTCCTTTGGGTTTTGGGGCTAGAAGCCATGGTTCAATATGATTTTTGTGTCGAAAAGTCGGGAATCGCGTGTAGTCCTTTGTTTGGTCTATTGTCCGGGCTGTTAGTGGTTAAGGTCGATGATTGTGATGATATTTTGTTATATTCAAATTAGTGATCGTGTCGACCATGTCGATGGCACATGATGGTCGTGGTGATACTTGGGCTTATTTGTCCATGTCCCTTGATGTTAGTGGTAAGTAGAGTGGCTTGTGGGTTATTTTTAATTATTGGGGATAGATTAGTCAGGATGGTAACCCTTAGCTCGATTAGTGGCTCGTCGGTGGACGAATAGACATGAAAGAATAGTACTGTGTTGTAATAATTGATTGGTGGGGTTCGAGAGCCGGTTATGGGTTGTTTTAGCAGGTATTATCATTGGTTTTTATTGTGATTGTTGTGATTGTGTGTTTTTTGTATTTGAGGCCTTGTGGCTCATAGATACCTGATGCACGAGAGTTGTTCCGGCTAGGGGTAGAGCCCGAGGTGCCTTGTGGCTTGTGGATACCCGATGCACGAGAGTGTTTCCGGCTGAGGGGTTGAGCCCAAGGAGTGAAATGACCTACAGGGTTGAGAATGATGTCCTCCGTAGTGTTGAGTTAATACATGATTTGAGAGTGGTTCGACATGTCTGAGCCTTCCTGGGATCACGATTGGTTCTCCTAGATGGATTGAGCTCCGCTAACTGTGCGCAACCGAGAGAGTGTCCGACAGTGCCTAATTGATGATGTTGATTACCTGGTGTTTACTTGTGATTTGTTTGGCATTATATTTTGGTTGTTGCTTTTGTTTTTTTATCTGATAGCAGTGGATGCTAGATGTTGGCTGGTGTTAGCTGAGGCCATCGAGAGGTCTAGATGCGATGACAGGTGAGCTGGGTCAGCTAGGTGCAGTTGTATTGTTATTTACTTTTTGGACTTGCTGGACTTATGGGGGCTAGGTAGGTTTTATGTGTTTACTTAAGTTCAATTCTCCTTCTATGATATTTGGTATATATGTTGACCTCTAATCTTAGTCTTCCAGTTGTTTCTGTCTTTCATGCTTAGTACATTATTGTACTGACGCCGTAGTCGGGGCGATGCATTCATGCCTGCAGGTGATGGTGGGCTGTTAGATTAGGTTCTTTGTTGCTGAGTGGAGTTCCAGCTGATTCGGTGTGCTCCAGTTCTTTTGGAGTTGCCAGAGGTTGAGTTATGGGTAGTTCGGGGTCCTGTCCCGAGCAGTTGATTTCTATTATATTTTTAGAGGCTCGTAGACATTAGTTGTGGGTGTAGTGTCATTGTTATAGGCTAGGTGGTTCATGTTGTATAGTTGTTCTTCCATTCTGTGGCCTCGACGGCATATTGTATTTATTTTTTCTTGGTTGTTCAGGTGAGCCAGCTTCCGCTATAGTCTATCTTCTCATTCTGATTGTATAGTTGTTGTGTTGTTGAACCTCATTGGTTTTGGCTTTTGTTTTATATTTTGGGCGTCGGGTATGCTCATATCAGGGGTGGCACCAGGTGCCAGTCACGTCTCCCTAGACTTGGGGTGTGACATGAAGCTACCCTGATAGGGCCAGACTCAATTCATGAAGCTATGTAGAAGATGCAACTTATCAGGGAGAGGTTGAAAACATCGCAAAGCCGATAGAAATCCTATGTTGATGTGAGGAGAAGAGAGTTAGAGTTTGCAGTAGATCATTGGGTTTACTTGAAAATTTCACCCATGAAGGGGGTGATGAGGTTTGGAAAGAAAGGAAAACTCAGTCCTAGATATGTAGGACCCTACATAATCCTGAAGAGAATTGGCAGTGAGGCATATGAGTTAGAACTACCTCCAAAGTTAGCATCTGTGCACCCATTCTTCCATATATTACCATTAAAGAAGTGCATCGGTGATCCAACTTCAATTGTGCCACTAGACAGTGTGGGAATCTCTTACAAAGAGGTCCCAGTTCAAATCCTTGACCGTCAGGGTCGTAAGCTGAGAAATAAGAAAGTCGGTTCGGTGAAAGTATTGTGGAGGAACCAACTAGTTGAGGGACCCATATGGGAGGCAGGAGCAGACATGATGGCCAGATACCCTCACTTATTCCCTTCTAGTTAAGTTCCAGCATCAGGTACTAAATCCCTCCTCAGTACTGATATCTCCCAAATTACACCTTGCAATTGAGATATAAAGCGGTCGATGTCAAATATAGAACCCAACAAAGGTTGATATCGATCCCACAGGAAAAATGGAAAGAACTTGAGTTAATGTGATTAGTTATTACTATCAGATTAATTATTTCCTAGGGGGAAAGAAATAAAATAATAAAATTATAAACAAGAGTAAAGACTAATAGATGTTTAAATCAATTTCAGTTTGTATTCAATCAATAAATTGACTAGGATTGTGTTCCCCATGACTTCATAACCACAAGTCTTTTACACTAATGATCTATTCTGGTGTTTAGCATGCAATATTGGTAAGTTAAGTTCACCTGAATGGTTGGTCCCCTATCTAGATGATTATCACCACACAACTTGGTCCATATACGGGTGTATGCTTAATTAACCCTTATCCTTTATATCGGATTAGCTATTCCCGGATAAGTTCAAGCTATTAGATGAGGGTTGATAGCCTCAAATCTTCGCTGTTAATCCCATTTCCCATTCACTACCTCCTTGATCCAATAAGTAAGAATAAGGCAAGTTCCAAAGTTTGCAACCGTTAAGAAATAATTAAAACGAAGGGAAAAACCACGCATGCATTAAACCCCATTCAAAAATCACTAAGTCATCATGGTTCTACAACCCTAGTTATGGGTTTATCTACTCATAGTTAAAAGATCACAATCACAAAATATAAAATAAATCATAATTGTAACTTACAAAAATTCGCAGAAGAAAACCAAGTAAATTGAATATAACTCCTAAAACGATGAACAAAACTCCAATGTTGATTGATTCCCACAATCAAGAACAAAATTACAAACTTTGTTTCTTGAACTAAGAAAAATTGTTAACAACACTAGAATCCTCCTAAAAGTTGGTAACAAATAACAGTGTACGAAAAATAAATGTAAAAATTATATTTATAGTTCCAAATAAATCTAATCCTAACTAAACTTGGATTCCAGGTCAGCAGGGGTAACGGGTCAAGTAACAACTCGTTGGGTCTCCAAACGAGTTGTGATCAATGAAATCCATCCTCAGCAGTAGGCCCAGTCGTGGTAACAGATCACCTAACGACTCGTCGTGTCAGGGCACGAGTCGTTAGGCCTCTCTTGGTCTTGGCTCTCCGAAATTTCAGTGCACATGATGGTTCCTGCCAGTGCTCTCCTAATGAGTCGTCCTATCATCTGACAACTCGTTACGTCTTTCGTTGTCTTCACTAGGTATTTTTCAAAAATCCTCTTCCCAGTCTTCACAATTGGCTTAACGAGTCGTTACCAGACGTAATGAGTCGTACCTTCAACCCGTTAAGTGCACTGCTTCTTCAACATTAAAACTTAATCTTATCCCCACGAATCGTGCTATGAGACAACAACTTGTGACGTGCCTAGCACCCTGCATTTTAGTCCTTTTATGCCTTACTTTTCCTATTTCCTATTTCGGACCTGTTTTCCTACAACATTCAACACAAATGCATCATATCTACATAAACATACCCAGAATGTGCATAGTTTCTTGGTTTTAAGTGTCAAAAGTGTCATAAAATCACGATACATCAAGTACTCTACTCAATCCCGTACTCATCAACTCTATTCAGATTTTCGATGTGCATTTTAGTTGCATCAGCTCTGTTAGCATGGTTAAGTCAGTTACTCCATCAGAACTAGCTCATAGTCTCAGTCTAGGAATTGCAACTCTTTTCCTTAGTTTTCCAGTAGTTTTAGTGTTCCTTCGAGAACGAATGATCCCAAGAGGGAGATATTGTAACACCCCGAAACTTTCCTAGATCAAACTCAAACCTTGCAAGAAAAATCCAGAAAAAATTCCTCACACACGACTGAGGCAACGAGTCATTGTCAGCTTTAATGACTCATTGTGCCAGTCATGCTCAGTCTTGCTTGGTCCTTCGAGAAGCCGCGGGACATGGAACGACCCATTGTGAGAAAGAACGAATCTTCCTATCACACATTGGTTCCCCAGCTCAGAACTCCTTTTCCAAGACCCCACAACTCAACCAATGAATCATCATTTGATACAACGAGTCATGGTGTGAGTCATTGGTTGAGATCCCAAAAACCCTCTTCAGTGAAAACAAGTGGTAACAACGACTTGTTAGAATCCTTCTCGTCTTCTACTCCAGTAGGTGACTCAGTTATAGCTAGACGGGTGTATAGAAATTTCCCGATCTTGGTTCTCTATAAGGTCACCACAGCAGATCTGATAGAGTTATCCATGACCAATTTCGTTGTTATTCTACTCCAGTAGGTGACTCAGTTATATCTAGACGGGTGTATGCTTGTTATGCTTCCATTAATTGTAGGACCCGGTCAGTAGAGTTCAGATGTTACACTCCGTAAGTTCTTGAAACTTAGTTGGCCTATTCGCATGTTGGTTAAAAATTTTATAATGCCATATGTGCGAGAAAAGGGCCTAGGGAGAGACCGGATAAGCGCCAAGTCAGAGCGTCGCAAGGCAAATGCGACTTATAAATCGCATTCGACAAATGCTACTTATAGGCCCCAAGTATATAAGGCTACCACTTTGTTTTAAATCATTTTCCCTTCATATAATTTCCAGTAAATGAACAGAAACATAGGGGAATGAAGGGTTTAATAATTTCCTTCTGTTTACGTCGTCAAACGCAGTCCAAACTCAAATTAACTTCGAGTAGCGAAATATAAAGCTGCAAGGACCATTCCTGCGGAGTTAGCTTCGCGAAATTCGGTCGGCGAAACGTCGTCAAGCCGAGCCAAGGTAAGTGGAATTTCTCCAAACTAGTGTTAATATACTCCCAGCATTAAAGTGAGTATTTCCCCCTTCTATACTTCCGATAAATAACGCGTTTTCGACCGTTCTTCGATAAGTCGAAGAATAGGCAGTAGGTATATCTATAAGTATGGTTTCTTTCCAAAATAATAGTAGAATTAATTATATTCTTTCATGAATATAAATACAGTTGAGAGAAATAGCTGAGTACTATCTAAGCTACGCCAGTTAATCAGAAAGTCGGCAGTTTAGATATATAAAGCCAGTTTCTTTCGGCAAGCTAGTAGTTCTAGTATAGCAAAATAGTATGAATTTCAGTAGAGTGTTTCAGAAGTCGTATATTGTGTTCAGTATGAAATTTAGTAAGCATGTTAGAAATATAATATAGTGTTCAGAATACCAGAACATAAATATTATTATCAGATCCAGTATATGTATTTTACATGTGCCTATTGCTATCTGTGGAGACATGATTGTTCTATGTTGGGCACCCTTAGAGCTTCCTTGACCGCCCCAAGGTTAATAGCTGTGTCGACTCGCCCGCCAGAGGGTGAGGATACGACGCTCTATGAAGTGGCATGCCGTTCGCCAGCAGACGAAGATGCGATGCAGATTCCCCATAGCAGGATGATCAGCACTATACTACACCCCCTATCGAGCGCTTGCGCTCGGGGTGCAGATTTCAAATTTTAGATTACAGATTTCAGATTTCATATTTCAGGAGTCTTTCGGACTCAGATACAACAATAGTCAAGGGTCCAACGACCCCAAGTTGCATACCCAGGGGGCCAGCAGGATGCTCATAGTTATTAGGTGGATGGTATGACCTGGGTAGGGGTATATAGATTGTGTGCTGGTTGGTACCTCACGGCTTATGGGGGCTGGTAAGGGTCTTGTATGCCATGTTATTAGGTATGACTCTTACTCTCTTCAGTAAAGTTACGCTCTTTTCAGTCAGTCTTATCCCGTCTCCTATTACTTCAGTATCTATTAGTATTAATGTTTGTTTTCAGTTATTTTCAGTTATTGTTTTACATACTCAGTACCAGTGGTTCTGACGCTCGTTTTGGGATACTGCATTACTTTCCTGCAGGTACTTAGAGATGAGGAGCAGATCCCTCGTAGTTCCAGCCACTATACAAAGTCTTCAGCTCCTATCATCCGGAGCTTGACAGCTAAAGGTTTACTTCCCTTTTTGTTTATACAGTATGGGTAGGTCGGGGCCCTGTCCCCACTATCTTATTATTTTTAGAGGATTGCGGATTGTATATTTCCTGTGTTTAGTCGTACCGATCATGTGGGGCCGTGTGTATGTTTTTAGTTTGCATGTGATGGCCGTGTGGGGCCTTGTTTAGTTGTCAGTTGGTGACCTTGTTGGTCATAGATCAGTTTAGCGCTTGATTCTACTTTTCAGTGATAACTAGTCAGCACGGTGGCCTTGTCGTCCCGCATAGGTTCCCTTATGTTCAGTTGTTTTGGGTAGTTGTTATATTCCTACATGTGGCTATAGGCCTTGTCGGCCGGAGGCTATATTTACAGTCGTTATATAGCCCGTTGTCTTCATAAATCCAGAATTAGAGTTAGCCTGGCACTAGAAGTGTTTAGGCTCAGTAGGCCAGCAGTCCAGGTCCTAGGAGGGCACTAGGTGACAGTTATGCCTCCCAAGGTGGGGCGTGACATCAGATTCTCGGGTGAGCCAGTCTTAGAATGGAAGGGTAGTTCATTTGTGCCTGTAGGTTACTTCGTTTCCTACATCAAGGCCAAAAAGATGATTTTTAAGGGTTGCATGTATCATTTGGTTAGGGTCAAGGATGTTGAGTCTGAGAACCCGACTATCCAGTCAGTTCCAGTAGTATGTGAGTATCCAGAGATCTTTCTGGATGATTTGCTGGGTATTCCTCCCGAGCGAAAGATTGACTTCGGTATTGACCTCCTTCCCAATACGCAACCTATATCTATTCCTTCTAACAGGATGTCTCTGGCCGAGCTGAAAGAGTTGAAGGATCAGTTAAAGGATTTCCTAGATAAGGATTTCATTAGACCGAGCTAGTCTCCATGGTGTGCACCAGTATTATTTGTTCAGAAGAAATATGGTTCCCTTCGTATGTGTATTAATTATCGACAATTGAACAAAGTCACTGTCAAGAATAGGTATCCCTTACCCAGGATCGATGATTTGTTCGATCAGCTTCAGGGTGCTAAGTGTTTCTCGAAGATAGATCTCATATATGGGTATCATTAGCTCAGAGTTCGGGAGAGTGATATCCCGAAGATGACATTCAAAACACAGTATGGTCATTACAAGTTTGTATTTATGTCTTTTGGACTAACAAATGTTCCTGCAGCTTTTATGGACCTGATAAACAGAGTGTTCAAGCCATATTTGGACAATTTCGTGATCGTGTTCATTGATGACGTCTTGGTATGCTCTCGGAGCAAGGAGGAGCATGCCGCTCACTTGTGAGTAGTGCTCCAGACCCTCAAGGACCACCAATTGTATGCAAAGTTTAGCAAGTCTGAGTTTTGGTTAGACTCTGTGGCATTCTTGGGCCATGTGGTGTCCAGCGAAGGCATAAAAGTAGACTCACAGAAAATTGAGGCGGTGAAGAACTGGCCTAGACTGGTGAATCCTTCGGATATTAGGAGTTTCTTGGGCTTAGCTGGCTACTATTGAAGGTCTGTGGAGGATTTCTCATCCATTGTAGCGCCTTTGACTAAGTTGACTCAGAAGAAGGTGAAGTTTCAAGGGTCGAAAGCTTCTGAGAAAAGCTTCCAAGAGTTGAAGGCTCGACTTACTTTGGCACCAGTATTGACCCTACCTGAGGATAACGATGGTTTCGCGGTATATTGTGATGCTTCCAGAGTTGGAATTAGGTGTGTGTTGATGCAGCATGGGAGGTGATAGCTTATTCCTCTCAACAGCTGAAGGTGCATGAAAAGAATTACCCAACCCATGATCTTGAATTGGCTGCGGTGGTGTTTGCCTTTGAAGATATGGCGGCATTACTTGTATGGGGTCCATATGGATGTATTTACGGATCATAATATCTTGCAATATGTGTTCACACAGAAAGATCTAAATCTTCGGCAAAGGAGGTGGTTGGAGTTACTTAAGGATTATGACATGAGTGTCCTTTACCACCCAGGCAAGGCTAATGTGGTTGCGGATGCGCTTAGTAGACTCTCAATGGAGAGTGTGTCCCATGTGGATAAGGGGAAGAAGGAATTGGTGAAAGAGGTCCACCGGCTTGCAAGGGTGGGAGTTAGATTGATCGATTCGACCAATGGCGGTGTTGTTGTGCATAACGGGTCGGAATCATCCTTTCTAGTTGATGTAAATCCAGGAGTACCATGGCGGTGTTGTTGTGCCTTCAGAATTAGCTTCAGTTCATCCCATGTACCATGTATCACTTTTGAAGAAGTTCATGGGTAATCCAACCTTGGTAGTTCCGGTAGACAGTGTTGGTGTGAAAGACAACCTCAGTTATGAAGAAATTTTGGTTGAAGTTTTGGATCGACAAATTCAAAGGTTGAGGTACAAAGAGGCAGCTTCAGTTAAGGTTTAATGGAGGAATCAGCACGTTGAAAGAGCTACGTGGGAGGCCAAAACGAACATGATGGCTAGATACCCACATTTATTCCCTACCGGCTCAGTTCCGACTTGAGGTATCAATTTTTTCCCTAATTCTCTAATCAGTTTCCATGTTCAGTTCATGTGCGCAAGTTTGAATTATGTTATGATAAATGTATGTGATGGCTGAATTTAGTTCAACTATGTGGTTCTTTTCGGAGGTAGTCATTCCAGGGAATTTCGATTAAAATAATCAGTATTGGAGCATGATAATTACTTTTTTTCTATTTTTTGCTAGTTTCTAGCATTCGAGGATGAATGTTCCCAAGAGGGAGATATTGTTATACCCCGAGAATTCTAGAATCGGACCAAGAAGTGAATCGGAGAAAAACTAGAAAAATGTTGCAGCAGTTGCAGAACGAGTCATTGAACGACTTGTCAGAAGACCCCACGAGTGGTCAAGTGACCCGTGGGAAGGCCTGGAGTGATCAAGGGATCGAAGTCCCCATGAGTGTATCAACGACTCGTGGTCAGCCATCACGAGTCATCATGTCAATCGTGGGGTGGAGTTGGAATGTTAAAGGAGGAATTATCCAGTGTACTTAACGGATGGGACCCCAAGAGTCGTTGACAGTCCCAACGACTCGTGAGGAGAGTCGTGAGCAAGCATGTGGATTATTATTGGAAATTAAGGAAGTGTACTTGACAAAAGGTGACCATGAGTCGTGGTCTTGAGGCACGAGTCGCTATCTTCCCCGTTATGAGTCCCAACAGATCAGTTGACCAGTGTACTTGATGGGGCGACTAGACGAGTCATTGCCCATCCAAACGAATCGTCAGGTCACCCGTTAGGCTCAATAGTTGCTTCAAATAAAGCATTGGTTGCTTGGGAGAGTGTGTAAACCTGCAGTTGCTGGTGGGCTGAATATAATCAAACTCAGCATCTGGAATAAGGCAACATTACTAAAACTGCTATGGGATATAGCTAGAAAGAAGGAATGCTTGTGGATTCAATGGATACATAGCTATTATATCAAGTAGCATTAGCTAGAGACATTCTGACTACCTAAGATGCTTCTTGGGTCGTGAGGAAAATTTTGGAAGCTAGGAGATGGATATTACAAGGGCAGACAAGCTTTGGATCATTGTTAAACATGTTTGCTAGGACTCAGAAAGGAGGCAGACACTTCATTAGCAAGATATACACCACCCTCCTTCCCCTCTTTTATAGAGTTGACTGGAAGTGTTTGTTACTTCAAAATGCTATCCATTCTAGATTTAGATTAATTTTATGGTTAGTTGTGCAAAAGAGACTTGCTACTGTAGAGAGACTTATAAAAATTGGCATTCATGTTTCTGCTGATTATGTATTCTGTGGGGAGACAATGGATACTTTTCAGCACCTTTATTTTGAATGTCATATTATCAAAACTATTTGGCAGAGGTTGAATGTATAGTTGGGATACCAAAGATCAGTGCAGGACTGAACCATAGAATTAGAATGGGTTTGTACGTTTACAAGAAGGAGTGGAATTGCTGAAATATCAAGCTCTGCTTTTACTATGATGGTGGTCCTGATATGCAAAGAAAGAAATCACATCATATTCCAATATAAAACAGCAGCTAGTGAGCAGATTTTTAGAGAGATAGTTCTACATATTCATACAAGAGGATGCACGAAGGCTCATTAGAGGTTAGCACTACATCAGTTTTATCATTTTCCTTAGATTAGTTCTGTTGATAGCATACCAATAATGTGTTCTCTTGATTATGTTGATTTTCACATCTTGTCTCGATATTTCTCTTTTCAATTTAGAGGGAAAAAATAGTGATTGAAGCTTCAGGTTTCAATAGAAAGTGAGTTTTAGTGCCATCTAATAGAAAAAGATTAAGAAGAAATTCTATGATAACAAATGGTGATGATGAGTCCAATAATAATCTTACTGTTTCTCTTCCTGGTGATATGATTCATAAAAGAAATTGTATTCATCACTATACCCTTCCAAACTGTAAGATTTCTTTTATGAATAATATCACCAGGAAGAGAAACAGTAAGATTAATATTAGACTCATCATCACCATTTATTATCATAGAATTTCTTCTAATCTTTTTCTATTAGATGACACTAAAACTCGCTTTCTTTTGGACCCTGAAGCTTCAATCACTATTTTTTCCTCTAAATTGAAACGAGAAATATTGAGATCAGATGTAAAGAAAATATTAAAGCGAGATATGAAAATACAATGTAAGAAGCCTACGTATTTATAGAGTGAGAATTGTAGAGACGTTTGAATGGAACTAATAATTTACCTTAATGTATATATTATCTTTGGAAACTAATAACAAAAAAATGAGAATATAATCAAATTTCATTTATAACGCAATATTTGTTATAGATAGGCAAAGAATTACATTAGGAGCCTTTGCTTTATGGCATTTTTTTTATTCGGTGTCCAAAATAATCAGATATAATTAAATACAAAATTTAAAAACAATATAAAAGTCAACAATTTAATAAAAGTTACTTTTATATATTATTATTAATTCTTTCAAGTTTAAAATTTGAATTAACAAGTAATATTTAAATTCCATTCATTCAAAATTAATCGTAAGGATCTAAAGAATATAAAATTTACGTGATCTGACAAATGAATTTAAAAATAAAATAAATTTTTTGTATGTGACTATATAAGAAAAAAACTAAATAATTTTGGCATGAATGTTCGTAAAAATCTCTGGTAAAACGATTGGTTTAAAATGTAAAAGTACTCATTACTAAATGACAAAATAAGATAAAATATTAATTTTTCTAATATAACTTTGAGTAGTAATGGAGTTTTTGGTGTACATTATTAGACCCTCTAATATAAGAGTTTCATGATTTTGACTATAACCTAGGGCTGACCAATGAGACGGGGCGAAACCGACGGAACAGGATAGGACGGGACAGGGGGTAGGACGGGATTGGGAAGGGGGGGGGGGTCGGACGATCAGCCGAGATCTATTCCCATCCCACTATAAAATAGGACGGAATGGGATAAAAGGGACAAACTTGCGGAAAATAATTTTTTAAAATTATTTAATATTAAAATTTAAATTTCTTTTAAATTTTTATAGTCTTATAGTTAGTCTTAGAGACTTTAAATTTTTAAATTTGAATTAATAATTGAAAGCTAAAATAAATTCTAAAATTTGTTAAAGTTCGAAATATGAAGTAATTATTTATTTGAAATTACGAATTGAAGGCTAAAATAAATTCTAAAGTTTATTAAAGTTTGTTAAAGAAATAAAATTTGAAATTTGAAATATGAACTATGAGGTAATTATTTATTTGAATTTATAAGTTTATTTAAATTTTTGTAAATTAAATTCTACTATATAGTAAGTTTGTATTTTGTAATTTGTATACTTGTAAACTTGTAAATTGTAATTACGTTTTTTAAAAATAGATTAAAAAACTTGTATTATATAATTTAAATATAACACAACAGATAATGAAATTGAAAATTAAGGCTAAAAACCTTTAAATTTATTTAGATAAAATAGTATCATACAAATTTGTATTACAATTTATAAATATTAGTAGAGCTCCTAATATATGTAGCAGTTTTTTTTTGCCTCACAAATTTTATAACCTATGATTTTTTTTCGTAAATTCCAGTTATGATCAATCCAGTGTGTAGTAATACGTAAATAATCAATGACATTGACACTAGGACCTATATAAGATGTAAAGAAAATCTACCATCGAAATAGCTAAATAAATAGCGAAGATAATAACAATGTTTAGCTTGATATTTAAAAATATCACGTTTATCCATGTTTCATGAAAAACCTTTTAAAAAAAGATTATACGTTTCTTGAATATACGGGATGGGAGGAAAACTAAAAGGCAAATCACAAACCGTAACTATTTTAGCGATGTTTTTACGGTCTCTATCTCTATCATATTTCTGTTGTGTAACAGGGCCACTTGGGTTTGAAGGGTCTAACTGGATCTGAATCATGTTGGAACCCCCTTCCGATCCAACAGGAGAAAAGTTTCGATGTTTGACTATAATTGATAAAGTTTTTGCAACCGACAAAGTGAACCAGATTCATATGCAAGTTCATATGCATATGTGGGTGTCAACCAGATTCATATACATACATATTTGTTATCATAAAGAAGGGGGAATTTGTTATGTGAATATTTTGATGACTGACATAGGTGAACCAGGTTCACTACACAGCTGAAGGTTTTGCAGGTAAGAATTTGACTTTGATATGAAAATATCATAAGAAAAGAGATAGCTAACATGCAAAATTGAAAAAAGTTCAACGCGTAGAAGAAAACCAAGTCCTGTAGGATTCTTTCCAAAATGCAAGTTGTATTTGACTAGGAAAGAACGAGATACATACAAGAAAATCAAGTCTTTTTAAGATTCTTTTCAAAGGCAAGTTGTATTTGACTAGGAGAGAACCAGATATGGAAAATCTAACTTGAGGGAATTAAGTCCCTCTTTGACTCTTTTTTCTTATTTGGGATAAGAAAAGGTTTGAGGAAACAATATCCTTTTAGGATTCTTTTTCCTTATTTGAAACAAATCTAACTTTGAAAAAAATCACGTTCTTTGATACTATGTAATGATCATAAATAACCAAAGAACATTCAACTATCGCATTGATCGTCAAGGAGATTATTCTAAAGCAATAGTCATTCATAGCAAGAAACACTCTCACTGGACCATGTTCCTGTAAGCGAAGAATAGGAGCAGAAGACTTGTTCTATCTTGATTGAGTTTGTTATTTGTACTTTTAAGTTGTAGTGTTCTCTTCTAGAGTTAGTTGAGTCAAGTTTTGTTGGTGTGATTGTGTCATACTTCAGAGACTAGATTTTATAGTCTTTGAATAGGTGATTGCAGTTTGAGCAAACTGTAGAGATTAAGGTACTAGAGTTAGTCCCTTTTATTATAGAGTTGTAATCTAAAACTTGCTCATGAGTTGAATAAAATCATATTCGATAGGTTGTGTTTTTTGAGACTCCCTTGAGAAAGGAGATTTTTCATGTAATATATGCGTGTTTTTTACTGTTATAATTCTGCACTTGTGATTTAATTACAGCAGGTTCAATATCTTAGTTAGTAGGTGGTGATTTCAGTTGGTATCAAAGCAGAGTTTTTCAATTTGACCAAATTTACCGGGACACACTGGTTCGGTACCAGGACGAAGCTGGTCGGGATAACTGGTAAAAAAATCCATCTCGTTCCATCCCTTATCCCCATTATTATTAGAAGAGTTTCGATGATTGACTATAATTGATAAATTTTTTGCAACTGACAAAGTGAACCAGATTCATATGCAAGTTCATATGCATATGTGGGTGTCAACCAGATTCATATACATACATATTTGTTATCATAAAGAAGGGGGAATTTGTTATGTGAATATTTTGATGACTGACATAGGTGAACCAGGTTCACTACACAGCTGAAGGTTTTGCAGGTACGAATTTGACTTTGATATGAAAATATCATAAGAAAAGAGATAGCTAACATGCAGAATTAAAAAAAGTTCAACGCGTACAAGAAAACCAAGTCCTTTAGGATTCTTTCCAAAATGCAAGTTGTATTTGACTAGGAAAGAACCAGATACATACAAGAAAATCAAGTCTTTTTAAGATTCTTTTCAAAAGGCAAGTTGTATTTGACTAGGAGAGAACCAGATATGGAAAATCTAACTTGAGGGAATTAAGTCCTTCTTTGACTCTTTTTTCTTATTTGGGATAAGGAAAGGTTTGAGGAAACAATATCCTTTTAGGATTCTTTTTCCTTATTTGAAACAAATCTAACTTTGAAAGAAATCACGTTCTTTGATACTATATAATGATCATGAAAACCAAAGAACATTCAACTATCGCATTGATCGTCAAGGAGATTATTCTAAAGCAATAGTCATTCATAGCAAGAAACACTCTCACTGGACCATGTTCCTATAAGCGAAGAATAGGAGTAGAAGACTTATCCTGTCTTGATTGAGTTTGTTATTTGTACTTTTAAGTTGTAATGTTCTCTTCTAGAGTTAGTTGAGTCAAGTTATGTTGGTGTGATTGTGTCATACTTCAGAGACTAGAGTTTATAGTCTTTGAATAGGTGATTGCAGTTTGAGCAAACTGTAGAGATTAAGGTACTAGAGTTAGTCCCTTTGATTATAGAGTTGTAATCTAAAACTTGCTCATGAGTTGAATAAAATCATATTCGATAGGTTGTGTTTTTTGAGACTCCCTTGAGAAAGGAGATTTTTCATGTAATATATGCGTGTTTTTTACTGTTATAATTCTGCACTTGTGATGTAATTACACCAGGTTCAATATCTTAGTTAGTAGGTGGTCATTCAGTTGGTATCAAAGCAGAGTTTTTCAATTACGACTTACACTTTGAAAAATGAAATTATGGCAACACCACCAACAGCTTAGGAGGGACGATCAACCACAAGACCACCCTTGTTCAATGGCCACTACTATTGGTGGTGAAGAAATCGCATGATGGACTTTTTTTATAGGTGAAAATCACAACTTTTAGAATGTCATATTGGATGGACCTACCATTCCCATAAAACTGGCTAAGGATGGAAAAACTAAAATTCCAAAGGGCATATTGGAATTTACAAAAGTAGAGAAACTAGTCATCGAGATCAACGTAAAAGCGGGAAAAGATTTTGGTATGTGAATGTGGTCCTAATAAATACAATCGAATTTCATTATGTACAAGTGCAAAGGAGATTCGGGATGCTCTCCAGACTGCTCACCAAGGAACTAATCAAGTGAAAAAGTCCAAGATTGATATGTTTAATCATCAGTATGAACTGTTCAGGATGAAGAAGGGTGAATCTATTCATGATATGCATGTTAGGTTCTCATTTATTGTGAATGAGATGTATTCTCTTAGTGAGACCATTCCCACTAGCAAGGCTATAAGGAAAGTTCTGAGTGTACTACCTGAATCTTGGGAAAGCAAAGTAGAGGCTATTTCTGAAACGATAGATCTGGATACACTGACCATGGATGACTTGATTGGGAATCTAAGGACTTATGAACTCAATAAATCTCAAGAAAGAGAGCTAACTAGTTCTCACAAGGAACAGAACCTGGTTCTCAAGTCTACTTTGAGGATGAAAACATGGCTTTGCACAATCGAAGATTTCAACGAATCATTAAGAAAGGCTTTAACACTTAGAAGAAGAATTCATCAAAGTCCATTTACAAAAATCTTAGAGATCTTATCTGCCACAAGTGTGGTGAAACTAGTCACTTCATGAAGGAATGTCCTCTATGAGAGTTAGAACACAAGTGTAACCTAACCGAGAAATCCAAGGAAGGAAAAAAGAATCAGATTCAAATCCCTAATAGAAAACTCACAATGAAAGAAGCAGATAGTGTGGTGAAACGAGCTCTAGCCGCTATGGGAGATTCCTTCAATGATGAATTTGAAGCTTCTACTAAACAAGATGACTTCTCCCTCTTAGCCATGGATGACTCGGATGATGAAGATGTGTTAGCCCTAATGGCTGAGGCAAAATCAGATAGTGAAGAGGACAACAACGAGGTAAGATTTTTTGAACTTAAATCAAAGTTGAACTCATATTTTCAAAAGAATTTAGTGTCTCTTTCTCTTGTTATTATTGATAAATATAATGCTCTGTCTATTAAAAAGAATAAATCATGAATGACTTTGTCTCTTTTAAGTTTGACAATAGTAAGCTTGAAGAGGACAAAAGAGACCTCATGATAAAAATTAAATAGTGTGAAAAAATTCATAAAGAAAATATTGAAAGAGACAAAATCATCAAAAATCTCACTTTAGAGTCATAGGCACACAGAGAATCTGAATCTAAGTAAAAGTATAGTTAAAACCAAATACGAATTAGAAATAACTCTAAAATGGACCAGTTCCTCAGAAATTGTAGCCTCCTTAGATAAAAATCACTCAAGTCAAAGACAAAGAATATGATACAAAAATGGTATCTCAAAAACTGATTTGATCACTTAAACAAGTCCCATTCTTTACTCTCACTATGGAAAAATGGGTCATTTTAAAAAACATTGCAACTCTAAGCTAAAAGTAATCAAGAGCAACATTTTGCTAGTCACAGATCAGGGACATCCTCTAAACGCTTTTTCAAGTACACAGTAGTTCACCCCAGATCTGGTCCATTAAATAAAATTATAAGAGGGAAGAAAACTGCTCCACTCCCCTCCTGGACTAAAAGCGATCTTTTTCACCCTTTCAGTAATGAAAAGGGACCAAAGCTAGTCTAGGTACCCAAAACTAACCTCTTGCTAGTTGTGCAGGTGAAAGTGAGAAAAAAGTAGGGAACCTGGTACATGGACAATGCGTGTTCCAGGCATATGACAGGAATAGTTGTAAACTTTCTCTCACTCACTAGTCTTAAAGGCAGAAACATTTCCTTTGAATATACAAAGAAGGATGAAATCGTTGGAATTGGCAAGATTGGAAGATACATGTCTCAAGAAATTGACAATATGTACTATATTACGGGGTTAAAACATAATCTATTGAGCATCTCACAAATGTGTGACAAAGGGAACTCAGTCCTATTTAGTTCAGCAGATTGTGTAACACCCCGAGACTTTTCTAGATCAAACTCAGATATTGCAAGAAAAATCCAAAAGAAACCTGAAAAAATGCCTCAGAACGACTGAGACAATAATTCATGGTCAGCTGCAATGACTTGTTGTGTCAGTCGTGGTCAATGCTGCTTGGTCCTTTGAAAACTCATGGGACATAGAATGACCCGTTGTGAGAAAGAACGAGTCGTCCTGTCACTCGTTGGTTCCCTAGCTAAGAACTCCTTTTCCAGGAACCCATGACTCAACCAACGAGTCATCATTTGATACAACAACTTGTGGTGTGAGTCATTGGTTGAGAGTCCCAGAAACCTTCTTCAATGACAATGAGTGGTAGCAACGACTCATTGTACCACATAACGAGTTGTTTTCACCACCCATCGTGTCATGTCAAGGATTTTTATAAATTTTTTAGTGAAGCTAACGACTGGACACAATGATCTGTTGGATCCACCAATGAGTTGTTGTGTTCCCCGTTGTCAGGCCTCCCAGTTTTCTCATCGAATGACCACAAGAGGAACCAACAACCCGTTGGTTTATCTAACGAGTTGTGGTATCTCCTGTTGCCAAATCCAGTGAACCTAGAACCCAGGCAGTAGGACCAACGACTGGTCCCAATGAGTCGTGGTCCCAACCAACAACTCATTGAATGACCCGTTGGTTCTCTGTCGGGCAATTTTTAAAATTTTATTCCAAGGTTATTTTCGTAACTTCCTAGTATTTTTATCTTAAAACCCTATCATTTTGACTAGTTTAGGTGGGATTTAAAGGGGTAGAATGACATTCCCCCTTCATTTTCACTCATTCCCTCAAATCTAAAGCGTAGAAACAATCAGGAAGCACCGAGCAGAGGTAGGGCATTCGTCTACTTTTTCTTAGAATTTCTCAAGGATTTTCTCAGGAATTCTTAACCAGGTATGTGGGAATTCAACAAGGGAATTCTACTTCCCTTGTGTCCCTAAAATCCTTCTCTAAGTCTTCTATCAGTTATAGCCCTGTGGATTTGAAATGTAGAAAGTTTTCAGACAAATTTCTTTAAGATTTCAAGTGGAATATTACTCATGATATTAGCTACTTTATTATTCCTAATTTCTAGAAATTTTGTGAAATTAGCATCTAGTGGAATGATTTAGCCCTAGTTCTCAGTTCAGTAAAAGTAGAATCTTGCGGGTTGAACTGGTTTTCCCTAAGCTTGATTCTATCAGTTTTGGGATTCCAATATTGTTAGTATATGTTGAAATCTCAGTCAGATGCATGTTAATCTAGTATCAGTCAGATTATTAGCATACTCAATATTGTCCAGAAATGCCAATTGATCAGTTTGACTACAATCATTTCTTGATATGTTAGTGGTGCCTCCCAATTATCAGTTTTTAGACTTAGATATCATATTTTAGTTGTTCTTTAGATGGTTATGACACTTCTAGATAAGAAGCTCTGACTAGTCTTAGAACCCCCAGCTTCAGATTTCAGTTTGTTCTTTAGACGGTTACGACGCTTCTAGATAAGTAGCTCTGGCCAGTCTTAGGTCACCAGTTACAGAATTCGGTCTGATAATACTCTCAGGGTACTTCTATATAGATATTCCTAACTTAATCTTGGGCCTCAGTTTCGAGCTATCAGCTTAGTAGTTAGTCTAGGACTATACAGTGGGAGTAGGACTTAGCACTGAGTGGATCGGGTTCCAGCACACCTAGGTTCCTAGAACTACGTTGCCACCATAGGTTATCTTTATTGGCCTTATGGCCCCAGATTGTGATCACCCAGTTCATGCCTTTATACCCTAACAAGGTATATTGGGTTCTACCGATAGGGTGTATACATCATACTACACGTCTAGCTCACGTGGTTATATGTCGGTTATAGCCTCTCCCACTAGTCAGTACATTCTTAGTTTAGCTAAGCTTAGAATCAGTTTTATACAATTAGTTCAGATTAGTATCTCAGATTGAAGGTATGTCTTTGACCATCAGACAAGGTCATTTTAACCATTTCTGTTTATTCAGTTTTAGTATTTTAGTTGGTCATTGCATGTAATTACAGTTTAATTATTTATTCTTTGTGTTATATTTTCTCCTATTTACTCAGTACATTCAAAGTACTGACACATACCTTCTATGTTGTATCGTAGTATGATACAACCGCAGGTTCTCAGTCTCAGCATCATTAGCAGATTTTCTCAAGGAGTTATCAACTGCACTAGTGGTGAGTCCTCATCTTTCAAGGATGATGTTTATTTTTCTTTAGTTATTTTCATACAGTTAGACTTTAGAGTTAGCTAGGGTCTTATCCCAGCAACTCATCAGATATAGATGGCTTTCAGACATAGACTCAAACTTTCAGATTTGTTTTCCAGATGTGTAAATATTTATTAGTCATCTTTTCCTTAAACGGTTTTATTATTTAAGCTTTCGCTATGATCTACTCAAATTACAAGTGTTATGATAGACCATGGGTTGACTCACGGTTACTTGTGACTCTAAGTACCATGTCTCATCCAAGGTATAGACTTGGTTCATGACAACCTTGGTATCACAACACTAGGTTTAGAGTATCCTAGGATGTATGAAAGTTGCGTCAAGTAGAGTCCTTTTTCATGAGTGTGAAGCATGCCACACTTATGACGAAGAGGCTACGAGATGTTATTAGGAAAACTCCCTTTTGTTCATAATCTATATCATGTGTTGAAGTTTAATTCCAGAAACTTTCTCCTAACTCATGCTCTATTTCATTTCAGTGAAACCAAGCCTCCAAGACGCAGTAACGAAAGAAGGGCCGACAATGCTAATCGACCTGTCCCACCAGCTCCAGCAGCCCTTCAGGACGAGCGAGTGTCCTTTGCAAAGCTCAATCTAGCTGATCGCACAGATAGTCACAAACCAGGTGAACCAGCAGACGGTTCTGGTTAACACTAGTGGGTCCGCAGCTGCTACCCGAGTTCGAGACTTCACTCGAATGAACCCTTCAGCCTTTCATGGATTTAAGGTAGGAGAGGATCCACAGGAGTTTGTGGATTAGATTAGGGAGATCACCCGAATTATGGGTGTTAGCTCCTCTAAGAGTGTTGACCTAGCTGCCTACCCGCTGAAAGGGGTATCCCAGATCTAGTACAATTAGTGGAAGGAAAGGAGACCAGCGAGAGCAAAACTGGTGGAGTGGGAGGAGTTCAGAATAGCCTTTCTAGACAGATTCTTCCCTCGGAAGCTTTGGGAGGCTAAGGTGGCAGAATTTATGAATTTAAAATAGGGAAATAGGACGGTGGAATAGTATGCATTGGAGTTCACACGGTTGTCAAAATATGCTCGGGAGATGGTAGCCGAGCCAAGGGCTCGCAACTGAAGTTCGTCAATGGAATATCGAACTTGGTCCTCAAGGAGTGCAGGAATGCAATACTTATCAAAGTTATTGACCTCTTCAGCCTCATCATCATTCACGCTCAACAAATTGAGGTAGAATAGCTAAAAGACTTAAAGCGGGAGAACAAGCAGGCAAAGACTGACCAATTAGATTATGGCCATCAGAGGTCTGTTGGTAGTAGCTGCCCACAACAGTAGTAGAGGGCTCTAGCACCCATTTCAGCCAGCGCCCCTACTTTTCGATCCCACAAGGATTGGAGGGGTGGAGAGTCTAGCTCACAGTTCCAGAGTCATAGCGCCTGCAATCGCTACCCAGCTTGCCCTAAGTGTGGCAAGAACCATCTAGGGGAATGCATTCAGGGCCTAGAAGGTTGCTTCGGGTGTGGACAGCTAGGTCATCGGCTCAGAGAATGCTCGTCAGTAGGACGGGGGAGATCATAATCCACCACTTCAGCAGCTCCAGCAGGGCGACCAGCTCAATAGGCCAACACTTAGGGTACGGATGGTGGCCAGTGCCAAAACCATTTTTATACTTTTTCCTCTCGTCAAGATCAAGAGACCTCACCGGATGTGGTCATGGTATGTTACGTCTTTTCCATCTAGATGTGTATTCCCTACTAGATTCAGGAGCCACATTATCGTTCATGACTCCCTATGTAGCTGTCCAATTTGATATCAGTCTAGAAGTCCTCTCAGAATCATTCTCAATCTCTACCCCAGTTGGTTAGTCAGTTAGAGCTAGCCAGGTGTACAGAAACTGCCCAGTCTCACTCTTGAATAAGGTCATCCCAGCTGATCTCGTAGAGTTAGAAATGGTTGATTTCGACCTCATTCTTGGCATAGATTGGTTACACTCTGGTTATGCCTTAGTCAACTATAGAACTAGAGTCATCAGATTCAGTTTTCTAATGAGCCAATTTTAGAGTGGACGGGCAGTAGTTTAGTTCCTAAGGGTCAGTTTATTTCCTACCTTAAGGATAGAAAGCTTATTTCTAAAGCATGTATTTATTATCTAGTTCGGGTTAAAGATTCCAGCTTTGAGACCCCAACTATCCAGTCAGTTCCAATTGTTAGTGAGATCCCTGACGTGTTTCCCAAAGACCTTCTCAGAGTCCCTCCTGAGTAGTAAATAGACTTCGGCAGAGATCTCCTCCCAGACACTCAGCCCATCTCCACCCTTCCTTACAGAATGGCTTTAGTTGAACATAAGGAGTTGAAGGAGCAGCTAAAAGACCTCCTTGATAAAGGTTTCATCAGGCCCAGCATCTCTTCATGGGTGCTCCAATATTATTCGTGCCTAAGAAAGATGACCCTCAAAATATGTATCAACTACTGTCAGTTGAATAAGGTCACCAGTTAAGAACAGGTATTCCCTACCCAAGATTGCCGACTTGTTCGATCAGCTTCAGGGAGCCAATTGTTTCTCCAAGGAAGATCTCAGGTTGGGGTTCCATCAGTTAAGGGTTAGAGAATGTGACATATCAAAAACAGCTTTAAAAATTGGTATGGTCACTATGAATTCGTGGTTATGTCCTTTGGATGAACTAGTTAATATTATATATAAAGTTATCAGTTTTATCGAATTTAGTACTGAAACTAGTCGTATTTCCCCAGTAATACGATTGCAACTGAGAAGAGCAGTTGAATACGAACTGAAACTCGCCAGTTAATTAGTAATGGGTGAATGAGGTATGTTAAGGTAGTTTCCTTTGGCAAGTTAGTTTCTTTAGTATGATAACTCAGTTTTAATCCCAGTAAGAATACCATAAACATGTATATTGTGATTAGTTGTTGATATTAGTTGAGACCCGTATTCCATGTTAGTTTGGGATGGATTATGCCTGTATAGCCTTCATGACCGACCCCAGGGTTATTAGTTGTGTTAACGCCCGCCAGGGGCGAGATGATGTCGCTCTATGGAGCGACATGTCGTCTGCGAGGGATGAAGATGGGGTCTCAGGTCCTCATACAGTCCATTCCATGGGTGGGATACTATATGCCTTGGTTGGCTCTATACACCCCCGTCGAGCCTGGTGCCCGGGGTGCAGATATCAGAAGTCCACTGGACTTAGACACAGCTACAGTCAGGGGCCGAGCGAGCTCAGTTGCAGACCCAAGGGACTGGTAGGATGGCTATAGCTATTAGTTGACCCAGTGCAACCTTGATAGGGGTATATAGACTAAAGTATACTCATCAGGGCTTATGGGGGCCCCAGGTGGGTTATTCTATGGTGGTTGTACCTTCCGGCTTATGGAGGCTAGGTAAGGTTTTTGTTTGCTTTAGTTATTAATAAATTAGATAGTAAGAAGTTCTATCACTCAGGTATGATCTTTATCCCTTCATTTCAGTTATTCTCAGTTTTATCTCTTTATTTCAGTCATTTATAGTTATCGCCTTACATATTCAGTACATATTGTACTGACGCTCTTTCTGGGGTGCTGCATTACTTGCTTATAGGTACAGATAGACAAGGAGCAGTCCCCTCTTAGCCTCCAGCCAGGATTAGCAGGAGAGTCGGCTCCTTTCTTTTGAAGCTTATAGACAGAAGGTTTACTCTTTTTTGATTGTACAGTTTATGGGTAGGCCGAGGCCTTGTCCCAACCATCATATTCCTCCTAGATGCTTGCAGATTATTTCTATCTTCTTGTGGTTAGCTGTTATTGGTCGTGTGGGGCCTTTTTCAAATTTCAGTTAGCAGCCTTGTCGGTCATAGCTTAGCCTAGCACTGGATTTACTTTAAAGTCATAACTAGACATCACAGTGGTCTTGTCATCCCGCATAGGATTCCCTGTTATTACCTGGTTCTGGTTAGCTGTTTTTATTTACAGGTAGTTATAAGGCCTTATCGGCCAGGGATTGTATTTACAGGCGAGATATAGCCCGTTGTTCTCTTGATTTGGGAAGTAGGCCTGTAGTAGGAGTGCACAGGCCTAGTTAAGTCAGTCCAAGATCCTAGTAGGGCAACAGGTGCCAGTCATTCCTCCCAAGGTGGGGTGTGACAAGAACTATCCAACTCATGAGCTGGCGTTGGCAACAGTGGTGTTTGCATTGAAAATATGGTGGCACTACCTTTATGGGGCTCACATAGATGTTTTCATTGATCACTAGAGACATATGTGTTCAGTTAGAAAGATTTAAATCTTCGTTAGAGAACATGGTTGGAGCTAATCAAGGACTATGACATGAGTGTGTTGTACCACTCGGGCTAGGCCAATATGGTTGTTATTGCCCTAAGCAGGATGTCTATGGGGAGCGTGGCTCATGTTTAAGAGAGTAAAAAAGAACCAACGAAGGATATTCACAGGTTAGCTCGATTGGGAGTGCAGTTGGTTGATACAACTGAGGGAGGAGTAGTGGTGCAGAGTGGATCAGATTCCTCGTTAGCATTTGAAGTTAAGTCAAGGCAGGATGAAGATCCCATACTGCTTAAGCTAAAGGAGGCAGTTCTCAGAAAGGAAGTGGAGGTTTTCTCCAAAGGGGGAGATGGTGAGCTCCATTACCAGGGTAGAATATGTGTACCGGATGTGGGTGACTTGAGACAACAGATACTGGTTGAAGCACATAGTTTGAGATATTATATCCACCCAGGAGCTAATAATATGTACCGTGATCTGCAGGATATCTACTGGTGGGACGACATGAAAAGAGACATAGCGAAATTTGTGACTAAGTGCCCAAACTGCCAGCAGGTTAAGGTGGAACATCAGAGATCGGGAGGTATGACTCAAGATATCAGCATACCCACATGGAAGTGGGAAGAATTAAATGTGGACTTTATTACAGTTCTACCTCATAGTCATCTACACTACAACTCAATTTGGATGATAGTAGACCGGATGACCAAGTTAGCACATTTCCTCCTAGTTAAAACTACAGACTCAGCTGAGGATTATGCTAGGCTTTATATCCGAGAGTTGGTTAGATTGCATGGGGTGCCCTTGTCCATTATTTCAGATAGAGGTACCCAGTTTACCTCGCATTTCTGGACGTCATTTCTGAAAGAACTCGGTACCCAGGTCAAGCTCAACACAACTTTTCACCCCCAGACAGATAAACAAGCTGAGCGTACTATTCAGACCTTGGAAGATATGTTGAGAGCGTGTGTGATTGATTTCAAGGGCAGTTGGGAGGATCAGCTAACTCTCATTGAGTTTGCATACAACAACATCTACCACTCCAGTATCAAGATGGCCCCATTTGAGGCATTATATGGTAGGAAATATTGGTCTCCTATAGGGTGGTTTGAGGTTTGTGAATTGTAACACCCCGGATAACTTGAGCAATAAAATCGTGCTTTTGAGGTAGGATTAAGAGTACCTAATAGGATAATAAGGATGTGTTATGATTTATTTGAGTCACGCTATGGTCTTATTTAATATTGGAAGTCAATCAAGTTGTAGAACAAAATTCGAAAAAAAAAGTTATCGAAAAATTTCCTTCTTGAGATTCCTTGAAATTTAGGTCAAATGTCTCGAGGTTTTTCTCCCAATATATAATGAGTTATGGGGTGTGAAACCTATCAAATTAAATATCTATGAATCTTATTTCCATTGCATCAAACCTTTTGTCAATCCAACTTTGGAATAGAGAGTTATTCGCGTTTTCACGAGACCACGCAAGCAGGCACCTCACAAGGCCTTAAGGCGGAGGAGGATTATTTAATCCCCTTTGGTCGGTTGTTGGCCATCAAAAATTCATTTTCCAGCATATATTTCATATGAAACCTCTCTCAAGTTCTTCCATGATTTCCTTTGGGTTTTGGGGCTAGAAGCCATGGTTCAATATGATTTTTGTGTCAAAAAGTCAGGAATCGCGTGTAGTCCGTTGTTTGGTGTATTTTCCGGGCTGTTAGTGGTTGTTTCGGGGTGTACCTGTTGGTAAGCCTTCTTTATTTTGTCATCCTTAGTTTTTAAGGTTGTTTATAGGTGTTTTAACGCTGATAGGGTGTTGTCTCGGAGTTTCTACTATTGAATTTCTGTGAATCTTGTCGTGTAAGCTTCATTTGTATTGTTTTGTTGTTGAGTTGTGTTGGTTGCATTTTGATGGAATTTTGGGCTGCCTTTAGGTAGTAGGTTCATGATTTTGAAGTCTCAATTTCTTCTAGGCTTGAAGCTAAGGTATGTTAGGCTTGTCCCTCCTTTTGTCGACATTAATTCCATAGCCATTGTCGTCCATGTTAACGTGTGTTGGTTGATTTTTGATTGCTTGTGTTTTTTCTATTATTGAAATCTTGTTCTGCTGTTTATATGGTTATAATGGTGTTTTTAAGTGCTGGTTTGGTTGGTGGCTCGGTCTTGTGCGCGAAGAATCGTAGTCATGGCAAATTGTTAGGCTCGTATCGAGAGGTCGTGTGTGAAGCGTGTGATTCTTGTAGCAAGTTATGGGTTGTTAGTGTGAATAAGATTAGGTGATGATATAGACAAGTGAATGAGGGATTATGGTGGTTAAGGTCGATGATTGTGATGATCTTTTGTTATATTCAAATTAGTGATCGTGTCGACCATGTTGATGGCACATGATGGTCGTGGTGATACTTATGTCCCTTGATGTTAGTGGTAAGTAGAGTGGCTTGGGGTTATTTTTAATTATTGGGGATAGATTAGTCAAGATGGTAACCCTTAGCTCGATTAGTGGCTCGTCGGTGGACGAATCGACATGAAAGAATAGTACTGTGTTGTAATAATTGATTGGTGGGGTTCGAGAGCCGGTTATGGGTTGTTTTAGTAGGTATTATCATTGTTTTTTATTGTGATTGTTGTGATTGTGTGTTTTTTGTATTTAAGGCCTTGTGGCTCATAGATACCTGATGCACGAGAGTTGTTCCGGCTAGGGGTAGAGCCCGAGGTGCCTTGTGGCTTATGGATACCCGATGCACGAGAGTGTTTCCAGCTGAGGGGTTGATCCCAAGGAGTGAAATGACCTACGGGGTTGAGAATGATGTCCTCCGTAGTGTCGAGTTGATACATGATTCGAGAGTGGTCCGACATGTCTGAGCCTTCCTGGGATCACGATTGGTTCTCCTAGATGGATTGAGCTCCGCTAACTGTGCGCAACTGAGAGAGTGTCCGACAGTGCCTAATTGATGATGTTGATTACCTGGTGTTTACTTGTGATTTGTTTGGCATTATATTTTGGTTGTTGCTTTTGTTTTTTTATCTGATAGCAGTGGATGCTAGATGTTGGCTGGTGTTAGATGAGGCCATCGAGAGGTCTAGATGCGATGACAGGTGAGCTGGGTCAGCTAGGTGCAGTTGTATTGTTATTTACTTTTTGGACTTGCTGGACTTATGGGGGCCAGGTAGGTTTTATGTGTTTACTTAAGTTCAATTCTCCTTCTACGATATTTGGTATATGTGTCGACCTCTAATCTTAGTCTTCCAGTTGTTTCTGTCTTTCATGCTTAGTACATTATTGTACTGACACCCTAGTCGGGGCGATGCATTCATGCCTGCAGGTGATGGTGGGCTGTTAGATTAGGTTCTTTGTTGTTGAGTGGAGTTCCAGCTGAGTCGGTGTGCTCCAGTTCTTTCGGAGTTGCCAGATGTTGAGTTATGGGTAGTTCGGGGTCCTGTCCCGAGCAGTTGATTTCTATTATATTTTTAGAGGCTCGTAGACATTAGTTGTGGGTGTGGTGTCATTGTTATAGGCTAGGTGGTTCATGTTGTATAGTTGTTCTTCCATTCTGTGGCCTCGATGGCATATTGTATTTATTTTTTCTTGGTTGTTCAGGTGAGCCAGCTTCCACTATAGTCTATCTTCTCATTCTGATTGTATAGTTGTTGTGTTGGTGAACCTCATTAGTTCTGGCTTTTGTTTTATATTTTGGACGTTGGGTATGCTCATATCAGGGGTGGCACCAGGTGCCAGTCACGTCTCCCTAGGCTTAGGGTGTGACATGAAGCTACCCTGATAGGGCAAGACTCAGTTCATGAAGCTATGCAGAAGATGCAACTTATCAGGGAGAGGTTGAAAACATCGCAAAGCCGATAGAAATCCTATGTTGATGTGAGGAGAAGAGAGTTAGAGTTTGCAGTAGATCATTGGGTTTACTTGAAAATTTCACCCATGAAGGGGGTGATGAGGTTTCGAAAGAAAGGAAAACATAGTCCTAGATATGTAGGACCCTACATAATCCTGAAGCGAATTGGCAGTGAGGCATATGAGTTAGAACTACCTCCAAAGTTAGCATCTGTGCACCCATTCTTCCATATATCACCATTAAAGAAGTGCATGGGTGATCCAACTTCAGTTGTGCCACTAGACAGTGTGGGAATAAAAGATAGTCTCTCTTACGAAGAGGTCCCAGTTCAAATCCTTGACTGTCAGGGTCGTAAGCTGAGAAACAAGAAAGTCGGTTCGGTGAAAGTATTGTGGAGGAACCAACTAGTTGAGGGACCCATATGGGAGGCAGGAGCAGACATGATGGCCAGATACCCTCACTTATTCCCTTCTAGTTAAGTTCCAGCATCAGGTACTAAATCCCTCATCGGTACTGATGTCTCCCAAATTACACCTTGCAATTGAGATATAAAGCGGTCGATGTCAAATATAGAACCCAACAAAGGTTGATATCGATCCCATAGGAAATATGGAAAGAACTTGAGTTAATGTGATTAGTTATTACTATCAGATTACTTATTTCCTAGGGGGAAACAAATAAAATAATAAAATAATTAACAAGAGTAAAGACTAATAGATGTTTAAATCAATTTCAGTTTGTATTCAATCAATAAATTGACTAGGATTGTGTTCCCCATGACTTTATAACCACAAGTCTTTTACACTAATGATCTATTCCGGTGTTTAACATGCAATATTGGTAAGTTAAGTTCACCTGAATGGTTGGTCCCCTATCTAGATGATTATCACCACACAACTTGGTCAATATACGGGTGTATGCTTAATTAACCCTTATCCTTTATATCGGATTAGCTATTCCCGGATAAGTTCAAGCTATTAGATGAGGGTTGATAGCCTCAAATCTTTGCTGTTAATCCCATTTCCCATTCACTACCTCCTTGATCCGGTAAGTAAGAATAAGGCAAGTTCCAAAGTTTGCAACCGTTAAGAAATAATTAAAACGAAGGGAAAAACCATGCATGCATTAAACCCCATTCAAAAATCACTAAGTCATCATGGTTCTACAACCCTAGTTTATGGGTTTATCTACTCATAGTTAAAAGATCACAATCACAAAATATAAAATAAATCATAATTGTAACTTACAAAAATTCGCAGAAGAAAACCAAGTAAATTAAATATAACTCCTAAAACGATGAACAAAACTCCAATGTTGATTGATTCCCACAATCAAGAACAAAATTACAAACTTTGTTTCTTGAACTAAGAAAAATTGTTAACAACACTAGAATCCTCCTAAAAGTTGGTAACAAATAACAGTGTACGAAAAATAAACGTAAAAATTATATTTATAGTTCCAAACAAATCTAATCCTAACCAAACTTGGATTCCAGGTCAGCAGGGGTAACGGGTCAAGTAATGATTCGTTGGGTCTCCAAACGAGTCGTGATCAATGAAAATCATCCGTCCTCAGCAGTAGGCAGAGTCGTGGTAACAGATCACCTAACGACTCGTCGTGTAATGGCATGAGTCGTTAGGCCTCTCTTGGTCTTGGCTCTCCGAAATTTTAGTGCACATGACGGTTCCTGCCAGTGCTCTCCTAATGAGTCATCCTATCATCTGACAACGCGTTACATTTTTCGTTGTCTTCACTAGGTATTTTTCAAAAATCCTCTTCCCAGTCTTCACAACTGGCTTAACGAGTCGTTACCAGACGTAATGAGTCATACCTTCAACCCGTTAAGTGCACTGCTTCTTCAACATTAAAACTTAATCTTATCCCCACGAATCGTGCTATGAGACAACAACTTGTGACGTGCCTAGCAGCCTGCATTTTAGTCCTTTTATGCCTTACTTTTCCTATTTCCTGTTTCGGACCTGTTTTCCAACAACATTCAACACAAATGCATCATATCTACATAAACATACCCAGAATGTGCATAGTTTCTTTGTTTTAAGTGTCGAAAGTGTCGTAAAATCATGATACATCAAGTACTCTACTCAGTCACGTACTCATCAACTCTATTCAGATTTTCGATGTGCATTTTAGTTGCATCAGCTCTGTTAGCATGGTTAAGTCAGTTACTCCTTCAGAACCAGCTCATAGTCTCAGTCTAGGAATTGGAACTCTTTTCCCTAGTTTTCCAGTAGTTTTAGTGTTCCTTCGAGAATGAATGATCCCAAGAGGGAGATATTGTAACACCCCTAAACTTTCCTAGATCAAACTCAAACCTTGCAAGAAAAATCCAGAAAACATTCCTCACACACGACTGAGGCAACGAGTTGTTGTCAGCTTTAATGACTCATTTTGCCAGTCATGCTCAGTCTTGCTTGGTCCTTCGAGAAGCCACGGGACATGGAACGACCCATTGTGAGAAAGAACGAATCTTCCTATCACTCATTGGTTCCCCAGCTCAGAACTCCTTTTCCAAGACCCCACAACTCAACCAAGAATCATCATTTGGTACAACGAGTCATGGTGTGAGTCATTGGTTGAGGTCCCACAAACCCTCTTCAGTAAAAACAAGTGGTAGCAACGACTTGTCAGAATCCTTCTCGTCTTCTACTCCAGTAGGTGACTCAGTTATAGCTAGACGGGTGTATAGAAATTTCCCGATCTTGGTTCTCCATAAGGTCACCACAGCAGATCTGATAGAGTTAGCCATGACCGATTTCAATGTTATTCTACTCCGGTAGGTGATCAGTTATAGCTAGACGGGTGTATGCTCGTTATGCTTCCATTAAATGTAGGACCCGGTCAGTAGAGTTCAGATGTTACACTCCGTAAGTTCTTGACACTTAGTTGGCCTATTCGCATGTTGGTTAAAAATTTTATAATGCCATATGTGCGAGAAAAGGGCCCAGGGAGAGACCAAACAAGCGCCAAGTCGGAGCGTCGCAAGGCAAATGCGACTTATAAATCGCATTCAACAAATGCAACTTAAAGGCCCCAAGTATATAAGGCTACCACTTTGTTTTAAATCATTTTCCCTTCATATAATTTCCAGTAAACGAACAGAAACATAGGGGAACGAAGGGTTTGATTAAATTTCCTTCTGTTTACGTCGTCAAACGCAGTCCAAACTCAAATTAACTTTGAGTAGTGAAATATAAAGCTGCAAGGACCATTCCTGCGGAGTTAGTTTCGCGAAATTCAGCCGGCGAATCGTCGTCACGCCGAGCCAAGGTAAGTGAAATTTCTCCAAACTAGTGTTAATATACTCCCAACATTAAAGTGATTATTTCCCCCTTCTATACTTCCGATAAATAGCGAGTTTTCGACCGTTCTTTGATAAGTCGAAGAATAGGCAGTAGGTATATCTATAAGTATGGTTTCTTTCCAAAATAATAGTAGAATTAATTATATTCTTTCATGAATATGAATACAGTTGAGAGAAATAGCTGAGTACTATCCAAGCTACGCCAGTTAATCAGAAAGTCGGCAGTTTAGATATGTAAAGCCAGTTTCTTTCAGCAAGCTAGTAGTTCTAGTATAGCAAAAATAGTATGAATTTCAGTAGAATGTTTCAGAAGTCGTATATTGTGTTCAGTATGAAATTTAGTAAGCATGTTAGAAATATAATACAGTGTTCAGAATACCAGAACATAAATATTATTATCAGATCCAGTATATTTATTTTACATGTGCCTATTGCTATCTGTGGAGACATGATTGTTCTGTGTTGGGCACCCTTAGAGCTTCCATGACCGCCCCAGGGTTAATAGATGTGTCGACTCGCCCGCCAGAGGGTGAGGATATGACGCTCTACGAAGTGGCATGCCGTTCGCCAACAGACTAAGATGGGATGCAGATTCTCCATAGGAGGATGATCAGCACTATACTACACCCCCTATCGAGCGCTTGCGCTCGGGGTGCAGATTTCAGATTTTAGATTACAGATTTCAGATTTCATATTTCAGGAGTCTTTCGGACTCAGATACAGCTATAGTCAAGAGCCCAACGACCCCAAGTTGCATACCCAGGGGGCCAGCAGGATGCTCATAGTTATTAGGTGGATGGTATGACCTAGGTAGGGGTATATAAATTGTGTGCTGGTTGGTACCTTACGGCTTATGGGGGCTGGTAAGGGTCTTGTATGCCATGTTATGAGGTATGACTCTTACTCTCTTCAGTAAAGTTACGCTCTTTTCAGTCAGTCTTATCCCGTCTCCTATTACTTCAGTATCTATTAGTATTAATGTTTGTTTTCAGTTATTTTCAGTTATTGTTTTGCATACTCAGTACTAGTGGTTCTGACGCTCGTTTTGGGATACTGCATTACTTTCCTGCAGGTACTCAGAGATGAGGAGCAGATCCCTCGTAGTTCCAGCCAGTATACAATGTCTTCAGCTCTTATCATCCGCAGCTTAACAGCTAAAGGTTTACTTCCCTTTTTGTTTATACAGTATGGGTAGGTCGGGGCCCTGTCCCCACCATCTTATTATTCTTAGAGGATTGCGGATTGTATATTTCCTGTGTTTAGTTGTACCGATCATATGGGGCTGTGTGTATGTTTTTAGTTTGCATGTGATGGCCGTGTGGGGCCTTGTTCAGCTGTCAGTTGGTGACCTTGTTGGTCATAGATCAGTTTAGCACTTGATTCTACTTTTCAGTGATAACTAGTCAGCACGGTGGCCTTGTCGGCCCGCATATGTTCCCTTATGTTCAGTTGTTCTAGGTAGTTGTTATATTCCTACATGTGGCTATAGGCCTTGTCGGCCGGAGGCTATATTTACAGCCATTATATAGCCCGTTGTCTTCATAAATCTAGAATTAGAGTCAGCCTGGCACTAGAAGTGCTTAGGCTCAGTAGGCCAACAGTCCAGGTCCTAGGAGGGCACTAGGTGACAGTTATGCCTCCCAAGGTGGGGCGTGACATCAGATTCTCGGGTGAGCTAGTCTTAGAATGGAAGGGTAGTTCATTTGTGCCTGTAGGTTACTACGTTTCCTACCTCAAGGCCAGAAAGATGATTTTTAAGGGTTGCATGTATCATTTGGTTAGGGTCAAGGATGTTGAGTCTGAGAACCCGACTATCCAGTCAGTTCCAGTAGTATGTGAGTATCCAGAGGTCTTTCCGGATGATTTGCCAGGTATTCCTCCCGAGCAAAAGATTGACTTCGGTATTGACCTCCTTCCCAGTACGCAACGTATATCTATTCCTTCCAACAGGATGTCTCTGGCCGAGCTAAAAGAGTTGAAGGATCAGTTAAAGGATTTCCTAGATAAGGATTTCATTAGACTGAGCCAGTCTCCATGGTGTGCACCAGTATTATTTGTTCAGAAGAAAGATGGTTCCCTTTGTATGTGTATTAATTATCGACAATTGAACAAAGTCACTATCAATAATAAGTATCCCTTACCCAGGATCGATGGTTTGTTCGATCAGCTTTAGGGTGCTAAGTGTTTCTCGAAGATAGATCTCAGATATGGGCATCATTAGCTCAGAGTTCGGGAGAGTGATATCCCGAAGATGGCATTCAAAACACGGTATGGTCATTACAAGTTTGTAGTTATGTCTTTTGGACTAACGAATGTTCCTGCAACTTTTATGGACCTGATAAACAGAGTGTTCAAGCCATATTTGGACAATTTCGTGATCGTGTTCATTGATGACGTCTTGGTATGCTCTCGGAGCAAGGAGGAGCATGCCGCTCACTTGAGAGTAGTGCTCCAGACCCTCAAGGACCACCAATTGTATGCAAAGTTTAGCAAGTGTGAGTTTTGGTTAGACTCAGTGGCATTCTTGCGCCATGTGGTGTCCAGCGAAGGCATAAAAGTAGACTCACATAAAATTGAGGCGGTGAAGAACTGGCCTAGACTGGTGAATCCTTCGGATATTAGGAGTTTCTTGGGCTTAGATGGCTACTATTGAAGGTTTGTGGAGGATTTCTCATCCATTGTAGCGCCTTTGACTAAGTTGACTCAGAAGAAGGTGAAGTTTCAAGGGTCGAAAGCTTCTGAGAAAAGCTTCCAAGAGTTGAAGGCTCGACTTACTTTTGCACCAGTATTGACCCTACCTGAGGATAACAATGGTTTCGCGGTATATTGTGATGCTTCCAGAGTTGGAATTAGGTGTGTGTTGATGCAGCATGGGAGGTGATAGCTTATGCCTCTCAACAGTTGAAGGTGCCTGAAAAGAATTACCCAACCCATGATCTTGAATTGGCCGCGGTGGTGTTTGCCTTTGAAGATATGGCGGCATTACTTGTATGGGGTCCACATGGATGTATTTACGGATCATAAGATCTTGCAATATGTGTTCACACAGAAAGATCTAAATCTTCGGCAAAGGAGGTGGTTGGAGTTACTTAAGGATTATGACATGAGTGTCCTTTACCACCCAGGCAAGGCTAATGTGGTTGCGGATGCACTTAGTAGACTCTCAATGGAGAGTGTGTCCCATGTGGATAAGGGGAAGAAGGAATTGGTGAAAGAGGTCCACCGGCTTGCAAGGGTGGGAGTTAGATTGATCGATTCGACCAATGGTGGTGTTGTTGTGCATAACGGGTCAGAATCATCCTTTCTAGTTGATGTAAATCCAGGAGGATGAGGATCCAATATTAAGGAAGCTGAAGGAGGCGGTGCGGAGTCAGAAAGTGGAGGTTTTCTCCCAAAGGGGAGATGACGTGCTATGATACCAAGGTCAACTATGTGTTCCAGACGTTGATAATTTGAGATTTTGGATATTGCATGAGGCACATGGTACCAAATATTCTGTTCATCCAGGATCCACAATAATGTATCGGGATTTACAAGAAATCTATTCGTGGGATGGTATAAAGAAGGATATTGCGGAGTTCATAGCAAAATGTCTGAACTGTCAGCAAGTGAAAGTCGAGCATCAAAGATCTGGAGGTGTACTTCAGGATATTTCCATCCCACTTGAAAGTGGGAAGAAATCAATATGGACTTCATTATAGGTCTATCTCATACTCGTCGGCAATACGACTCCATTTGGGTTGTGGTGGACAGGTTGAGCAAGGCTGTACACTTCCTATCGGTCAAGACCATGGATTCAGCAAACGATTATGCTAAGTTGTATATTCAGGAGTTGGTTCGGCTTCATGGAGTGCCCTTGTCTATTATTTCGGACAAGGTACTCAGTTTACTTCTCAATTCTGGAGTTCTTTTCAAAAAGGGCTCGGAACTCAAGTTAAGCTAAGCACAACTTTTCATCCTCAAATGGACGGCCAAGCTGAATGAACAATTCAGACTCTTGAGGATATGTTGAGGGCTGTATTATGGATTTTAAAGATAGTTGGGATGATCATTTGCCCCTGATCGAGTTTGCTTATAATAATAGTTACCACTCTAGTATCCAAATGGCACCGTTTGAGGCTCTCTACGGGCGAAGGTGCAGATCTCCCATTGGATGGCTCGAGGTTGGTGAGGCAGCTATGGTAGGACTAGATTCGGTTCATGAGGCAATGGTGAAGGTTCAGTTGATAAGGGACTGGTTGAAAACCGCTCAGAGTCGTCAGAAATCGTATGCGGATGTGAGAAGAAGAGAATTGGAGTTTGATTTAGAGGACTAGGTGTTTCTAAAGGTATCTCCCATGAAGGGAGTCATGCATTTCGGAAAGAAAGGTAAACTCATTCCCCGCTATATTGACCCCAACGGGTTGTGAGAAGAGTTGGTAAGGTGGTGTATGAGTTGGATTTGCCTTCAGAATTAGCTTCAGTTCATCCCGTGTTCCATGTATCACTTTTGAAGAAGTGCTTGGGTAATCCAACCTTGGTAGTTCCGGTAGACAGTGTTGGTGTGAAAGACAACCTCAGTTATGAATAAATTTTGGTTGAAATTTTGGATCGACAAATTCAAAGGTTGAGGAACAAAGAGGCAGCTTCAGTTAAGGTTTAATGGAGGAATCAGCACGTTGAAAGAGCTACGTGGGAGGCCAAAACGAACATGATGGCTAGATACCCACATTTATTCCCTACCGGCTCAGTTCCGACTTGAGGTATCAGTTTTTTCCCTAATTCTCTAAGTCGTTTCCATGTTCAGTTCATGTGCGCAAGTCTGAATTATGTTATGATAAATGTATGTGATGCCTGAATTTAGTTCAGCTATGTGGTTCTTTTCGGAGGTAGTCATTCCAGGGAATTTCGATTAAAATAATCAGTATTGGAGCATGATAATTGCTTTGTTTCTATTTTCTGCTTGTTTCTAACATTCGAGGATGAATGTTCCCAAGAGGGAGATATTGTTATACCCCGAGAATTCTTGAAAAGGACCAAGAAGTGAATCGGAGAAAAACTAAAAAAATGTTGCAACAATTGCAAAACGAGTCATTGAACGACTTGTCAGAAGACCCCACGAGTGGTCAAGTGACCCGTGGGAAGGCCTGGAGTGATCAAGGGATCGAAGTCCCCATGAGTGTATCAACGACTCGTGGTCAGCCATCACGAGTCGTCATGTCAATCGTGGGGTGGAGTTGGAATGTTAAAGGAGGACTTATCCAGTGTACTTAACGGATGGGACCCCAAGAGTCGTTGAAAGTCCCAACGACTCGTGAGGAGAGTCGTGAGCAAGCATGTGGATTATTATTGGGAATTAAGGCAGTGTACTTGATGGAAGGTGACCACAAGTCATGGTCTTGAGGCACGAGTCGTTATCTTCCCTGTTATGAGCCCCAACAGATCAGTTGACCAGTGTACTTGACGGGCGACTAGACGAGTCATTGCCCATCCAAACGAATCGTCAGGTCACCCGTTAGAGTCACCTGGCAGTGTTTTCCTGCGAATTTAGTAAGGATCGTTTCGTAATTCCTATGTTCTAAGGGCATATACTACGTCGTTGTAAGCTCATATTAGAGGGTTTTTAGCAGGGAAAACCCTATTTTAAGACATTACTCTCATGCATATTGAAGGTGTGAAGGGAAGGTTCAAGGTGAAATCTCAAGGTTTCCAATTGGAATCTCAGTTGGGCAATTAGAAAGGGTTAGAATTCTTCAATCCCAGGTATGTAAGGCTATGAGTGGGTACTTCCTCCCATACCCATGCCCATTCCCTTCAATTTGTGATTGGTTTGTGATGATCAAGTATGAGTTTTCATTCAATTGCATGATTCTTACATCTCTACTCATGGGTATGATTAAATTGAGTTTATATTGATGATTTATCGAGCTTGGGCGGATTCTAACTTAATTTCTTTTACAAAATTGCTTTTCTATAAATTGAATCTAAAACGTCCATGTGTGGATAGTTCATAATAGAAGTGATTGTGGAAGGATGTGATGCTGATGGAATAGATGATGAGAGGTATATTTCCAACTTTACTCATGATTTTGATGATGTTTTCAAAGAATATTAAATAGACCCAAGTATGATGAAGTTTTGGGTAGTGCCCACTGATGAGTATGAATGATGATTTTTCTTGAATTGACTTTATTACCTCATTTTGGAGTGAAATCTCTCAAATTATAATGTTTTCAGAATGAATTGTATGAGTTCAAGTATGATAAGGTTTTAGGGAAGGCCCTTATATTGATGATGATGAAGTGCTATTTCTAAAGTAGGCTTACCACATGATTTTGGAGTAAGATCTCCCACTATTCTTTGAGCTTGTGGTATGTGTCAAAGTAAAGCTTCTCATATGCATGAATTCATAATTGAGATGTACGTTGTCGTTAAGCTTCATTTCACATGATGTTGAGTCTAAGCATGATTTCATTATAAGCTTTGTCGAAATGACATTGTTGAGCTTCAAATTTGTATGATGTCTAGTATATGCATGATTTCATAATAAGCTTTGTTAATAGACAATGTTGAGCTTCATTTTATATGATGTTGAGTTTATACATGAATTCATGTTGAGCTTCATCACTAGACGATGTTGAGCTTCATATCTATATGATGTAGAGCATTGCATGTTTTGGGAGAAGAGCCTAGCACCGAGCGGGCTAAGGGTTGATAACCCTATGCCCCAGAACTATGTGCCAACGTAGGTTGATTTTATTATATTATTGGGACCTCCCTTGTAAGTTATCCCCAGCCTGGTTGGCCACTTTCCGCTTGATACGATATCATGGTAGCGTCTTTAACCCTGGTCAGGTTTTGGATGGCTCTGCCCACTTGAGTGTAATAGTCGGGACCACGTAAGATCTATCATGGTATGTCGGTTAAGTGATGAGTCTCCCACTATCTATATGATTTGAAGTTGCGTATCCATTATTTATGATGATTATCTTATGCATGCATGTTCAAAAAGCAAGGTTTGACTCATTGTTCAGCTTTTGATATAAATGTTATGATTTAGCTTTGAGTCATTCGAGTCAGTCATGATGTTCTAAAGCCATGCATGATCACGTATAAAATAAGGATGATTTCATAATGAATGTTTGTGATCATCTTCTTATCCTTAAGGATTATTATATAGGTATGACTTGTTTTAAAAGACTTATATTGCTCTAGCGGTTTTACTTACCTTGCATACTCGGTACATTCCACATACTGACCGCATACTTTCTATGTTGCATCGTTTCATGATGCAGGATTCGGTTCTCACGTCCAGCACCGTTCGTAGTCGCTTATCAGAGTCAATACCATTTTGGTTGGTGAGTCGTCATCTTTTGAGGACTAAACTTTAAGTTATCTTGGTTGTACTTTCAGTTTCAGTATTGTGAGCTAGTTGGAGGAGTTGTCCCATCAGCTCATCCAAATTAGAGGCTTATCAAACTTAGACATGTATTCAACTTCAAATGTTTATTCTATCGTTATGTTAAGTTAGACTTCCGCTGAGTTTATAATTATGTTTTCTTCATGTTTATCGAATGAGTTAGTGAATGCTTATGCCATGGGTTGACTTGGGATCTCTCGGGGTCCCTTGTCCCGTATCTACGATCCGGGTCTACGCTCGGGCCGTGACAATTTTCTTGATTTTTTTCAATAAAAAATACGGATAAAATAAACTTATTGCAGGTTTTAGACCAGGAACGTCAATATGTTAATTGGGTTCCATTACCACCAAACCAAACATCAAATTATTTTATCTAAATTCGTTTAATTTATATTTATTAATAGCACATTAGATCATGCATCCCTTTTGGTAGTGCCCCCATCATCTTCAAATTCTGGGTTTGGTTCTGTTTCTAACTAGTGTATCTGGAAATTTCAATGGAGAAGCATTAAGTTAAGTAGCTAGTGATGTGGGTAGAGCATTGTATACAAATAAATTCACAGCTAACAATGAGAAAATATCTTATTCTAGAGTGCTAGTTAAGGTAGATGTGTCTCGACCATTATTGGATTTGATTCAGCTTGTAACTCCAGCAGGGATTTGGCAACAAAAGATTGTATGATTATAAATAAAAATTCTGCAATGAATGCATTATGTATGGGCATGAGACGATTGAATGTTGGTACAGAAGAGAAAGAGGGAGTACTAAGAAACCAGATCCTATGAAGACCGAGGGTAAGAAGAGGACACCAGGTAGTGGTAAAGGTGCTGTTATACAGATCTGGGTTCCGAAAGTGTCTAAACCAGTAGAAGTAACCACTAATGACATAGAGGATAGGCTCATTGCTACCACAATAGGGGAAGTACTTGCTAAAAAATATGATGATACACTCCTAAAACCCCCCCGAAGAGGGGAAGCAAGTTGATACCAGAGGGCTTGAAAGGTGTGGGAATTTGAGAGATGCAGTTGAAGAAAGTATTGGCAACTTCATGCCATCCAAGACCCGATGATTATGGCTACTTGGAACATTAGGGGCCTGAACCAGGTCTATATGCAGAAAGAACTAAATCTCTTTCTGTCTAAATATAAGGTTGATGTGTTTGGATGTCTTGACACAAGAGTTAAAGAAAAAAAGGCACATAAGGTAATCCTAAAGATGGAAAAAGGTTGGAAACTTGTTATGACTACTCTAGAGCTTATAAGGCAAAATTTGGCTCATATGGAAGGGCTCATATCAATATCAATGTTTAGATGTGCATGAACAATTTATTCATTATTTGGTAGAGGACCCTGGTACCCAAAGAACTATATATTTAATGGTGGTGTATGGCAGGAATGAACTCAAATATGGAGAGAGCCTGTGGAATGATCTCCTTCAAGTAGACCTGAAGGAACAATGGCCATGGTTTCTTTGTGGAGATTTTAATAGCGTGTTAAGCTCAGTTGACAGGATTGGCTCATTTGTTACACCAGCTGAAATACAAAGATTCCAAAGAGTCATTGATACTATGCAACTTACTCCTCTTAGAAGCAAGGGATGGCACTATTCTTGGAGTAATAAATAGCAAGGCCAGGCTAGAGTATACAGTAAGATTAATTGGGCACTTAGAGATTTAATTAGATTCAACACCTTGGAGATTTTGAAGATGAATTTCTTAACCCCTCCATAACTGACCATTCTCCCATACTGATAAAGTTTGAACAGCAAGTCAATCTCCACCCAAGACCCTTTAGGTTTTATCCTAATGTTATGGAGCACACTGGTTTCCAACATATATTATTACTATGTTGAACCATCCAGTTGAGATAGATTCAATGGAGGGTATACATAGAAAATTGAGCATGCTTAAGGTGAAGTTGAAAGACCTAAATGGTTACATGAGTTCATATAAACAGAAGCTTTATTTGGCAAGAGAGAAACTGAATATTATTCAAAACCAGATGCAAAGACATATGTTCATACATGACTTATATGATCAGGAAAAGCAGTTGCAGTTAGAGATTGAAAAGTGGAGCACCATAGAAGAGTAAGTACTTATACACAAAGCCAGAGCTACATGGATTGAGTGCGGTGATGCAAACTTTAAGAATTTTCATGCTCAGTGGAAGATTAGTATCAGTCAGAATGCAATAACTTCCATATATACAGAGGCTGGAGATAAACTTACTGACCCTGTCCAAGTTGAATAAGAATTTATCATAGTATTCTCTGGGCTGATGGGGGCCTTTGCCAGTGAATTGCCATGTCTGAACTCTGAAACTCTGACAAAAAGGACTTGCCTGAATGTAATGCAGCAAAAGGAGCTCATCTAAGAGATCAAAGATGCAGAAATTATAGAGGCCATTAAATACATGCCTACTGATAAGGCTCTAGGGGTGGATGGCTTTCCCGTTGAATTCCTTATTAAGAACTGGGACACTGTAAAGACTGATGTGTTGATGGGGGTGAAACAACTCTTTCATACTGGTAATCCTAATCCTATTGCAAACACTATTGCTATTACTTTAATCCCTAAAATGGCATGTCCTACTATAGTTACAGATTACAGACCAATTACTTGTTGTACCACCTTGTACAAGATCATATCAAAAGTGATCACTAGGAGGCTAAAAGTTGTTGTTACTGATCTTGTTGGCGGTTCACAATCTGCTCTTGTGGAGGGTAGGAGTATTATAGATAATATTCTGCTAAGCTATGAAATATTTAAAGGATATACTAGAAAATAAATATCTCCTAGATATGTTCTTAAGGTAGATTTAAGGAAGACTTATGGTACTCTTGAGTGGAGTCTGCTAGATAAACTATTAATAGAATTAAGTTTCCCTACTAAATTTACACGGTGGATTATGTCTTATGTATCCACTGTGTCTTATTCCTTGATGATGGTGGGGGGTTAACAAAACCATTCCATGCTAAGAGGAGTATTAGGCAAGGAAACCTTATGTCCCCTTACCTTTTTGTATTGGATATGGAGTACCTTGGCAGAGAACTAGAGTTGCTCACCACAAATGAAAATTTTAACTTCCATCCCAAATGCAGGAAAGTGGTTAGTATTCACATGTATTTTGCAGATGTCTCATCATGTACTGCAAATATGACTTGACCTCAGTTACTCTTCTAAATGAACCTTTTCAAAGGTTCTCCAAAGTTGCTAGTCTTCATGATAACTCTGTAAAAAGCTCTCTTTATATAGCTGGAATATATACTCATACAAAATAGGATATTCTAAATGCCCCTAGATATACAGAAGGCACCTTACCATGCAGATATCTTGGTATACCTTTTAATTTACAAAAAATTGAGTTTGAATCATTATCTACCTCTGATTGAGAAGATCACAGCTAGAGTAACTTGTTGGTTTGCAAAACTGTTATCTTATGTAGGTAGAGTGCAATTGATAAAATCAGTGTTGTTTGGAGTCCAAACTTATTGGGCACAAATTTTCTTGTTTCCAAAGAAGGTGTTGAAAGCTATTGAGAAGATATACAAAACTTATCTCTGGATAGGCTCAATAGTTGCTTCAAATAAAGCATTGGTTGCCTGGGAGAGTGTGTAAACCTGCAGTTGCTGGTGGGCTGAATATAATCAAACTCAGCATCTGGAATAAGGCAACATTACTAAAACTGCTATGGGATATAGCTAGAAAGAAGGAATGCTTGTGGATTCAATGGATACATAGCTATTATATCAAGTAGCATTAGCTAGAGACATTCTGACTACCTAAGATGCTTCTTGGGTCGTGAGGAAAATTTTGGAAGCTAGGAGATGGATCTTACAAGGGCAGACAAGCTTTGGATCATTGTTAAACATGTTTCCTAGGACTCAGAAAGGAGGCAGATACTTCATTAGCAAGATATACACCACCCTCCTTCCCCTCTTTTATAGAGTTGACTGGAAGTGTTTGTTACTTAAAAATGCTATCCATCCTAGATTTAGATTAATTTTATGGTTAGTTGTGCAAAAGAGACTTGCTACTGTAGAAAGACTTATAAAAATTGGCATTCATGTTTCTGCTGATTATGTATTCTGTGGGGAGACAATGGATACTTTTCAGCACCTTTATTTTGAATGTCATATTATCAAAACTATTTGGCAGAGGTTGAATGTATAGTTGGGATACCAGAGATCAGTGCAGGACTGAACCATAGAATTAGAATGGGTTTGTATGTTTACAAGAAGGAGTGGAATTGCTGAAATATCAAGCTCTGCTTTTACTATGATGGTGGTCCTGATATGGAAAGAAAGAAATCACATCAGATTCCAATATAAAATAGCAGCTAGTGAGCAGATGTTTAGAGAGATAGTTCTACATATTCATACAAGAGGATGCACGAAGGCTCATTAGAGGTTAGCACTACATCAGTTTTATCATTTTCCTTAGATTAGTTCTGTTGATAGCGTACCAATAATGTGTTCTCTTGATTATGTTGATTTTCACATCTTGTCTCGATAATTCTCTTTTCAATTTAGAGGAAAAAAATAATGATTGAAGCTTCAGGGTTCAATACAAAGTGAGTTTTAGTGTCATCTAATAGAAAAAGATTAAGAAGAAATTCTATGATAACAAATGGTGATGATGAGTCCAATAATAATCTTACTGTTTCTCTTCCTGGTGATATTATTCATAAAAGAAATTGTATTCATCACTATATCCTTCCAAACTGTAAGATTTCTTTTATGAATAATATCACCAGGAAGAGAAACAGTAAGATTAATATTAGACTCATCATCACCATTTATTATCATAGAATTTCTTCTAATCTTTTTCTATTAGATGGCACTAAAACTCGCTTTCTTTTGGACCCTGAAGCTTCAATCACTATTTTTTCCTCTAAATTGAAACGAGAAATATTGAGACCAGATGTAAAGAAAATATTAAAGCGAGATACGAAAATATAATGTAAGAAGCCTACGTATTTATAGAGTGAGAATTGTAGAGACGTTTGAATGGAATTAATAAATTACCTTAATGTATATATTATCTTTGGAAAGTAATAACAAAAAAATGAGAATATAATCAAATTTCATTTATAACGCAATATTTTGTTATAGATAGGCAAAGAATTACATTAGGAGCCTTTGCTTTATGGCGTTTTTTTTATTCGGTGTCCAAACTAATCAGATATAATTAAATACAAAATTTCAAAACAATATAAAAGTCAAAACAATTTAATAAAAGTTACTTTTATATATTATTATTAATTCTTTCAAGTTTAAAATTTGAATTAACGAGTAATATTTAAATTCCATTCATTCAAAATTAATCGTAAGGATCTAAAGAATATAAAATTTACGTGATATGACAAATGAATTTAAAAATAAAATAAAATTTTTTGTATGTGACTATAAAAGAAAAAAACTAAATAATTTTGGCATAAATGTTCGTAAAAATCTCTGATAAAACGATTGGTTTAAAATGTAAAAGTACTCATTATTAAATGACAAAATAAGATAAAATATTAATTTTTCTAATATAACTTTGAGTAGTAATGGAGTTTTTGGTGTACATTATTAGACCCTCTAATATAAGAGTTTCATGATTTTGACTATAACCTAGGGCTGACCAACGAGATGGGGCGAAACCGACGGAACAGGATAGGACGGGACAGGGGGTAGGACGGGATTGGGAGGGGGGGGGGTAGGACGATCAGCCGAGATCTCATCCCATCCCACTATAAAACAGGACGGAATGGGATAAATGGGACAAACTGTGCGGAAAATAATTTTTTAAAATTGTTTAATATTAAAATTTAAATTTCTTTTAAATTTTTATAGTCTTATAGTTAGTCTTAGAGACTTTAAATTTTTAAATTTGAATTAATAATTGAAAGCTAAAATAAATTCTAAAATTTGTTAAAGTTCGAAATATGAAGTAATTATTTATTTGAAATTACGAATTGAAGGCTAAAATAAATTCTAAAGTTTCTTAAAGTTTGTTAAAGAAATAAAATTTGAAATTTGAAATATGAACTATGAGGTAATTATTTATTTGAATTTATAAGTTTATTTAAATTTTTGTAAATTAAATTCTACTATATAGTAAGTTTGTATTTTGTAATTTGTATACTTGTAAACTTGTAAATTGTAATTACATTTTTTAAAAATAGATTAAAAAACTTGTATTAAATAATTTAAATATAACACAACAGATAATGAAATTGAAAATTAAGGCTAAAAACCTTTAAATTTATTTAGATAAAATAGTATCATACAAATTTGTATTACAATTTATAAATATTAGTAGAGCTCCTAATATATGTAGCAGTTTTTTTTTGCCTCACAAATTTTATAAACTATGATTTTTTCCCGTAAATTCCAGTTATGATCAATCCAGTGTGTAGTAATACTTAAATAATCAATGACATTGACACTAGGACCTATATAAGATGTAATAGAAAATCTACCATCGAAATAGCTAAATAAATAGCGAAGATAATAACAATGTTTAGCTTGATATTTAAAAATATCACGTTTATCCATGTTTCATGAAAAACCTTTTAAAAAAAGATTATACGTTTCTTGAATATACGGGATGGGAGGAAAACTAAAAGGCAAATCACAAACCGTAACTATTTTAGCGATGTTTTTACGGTCTCTATCTCTATCATATTTCTGTTGTGTAACAGGGCCACTTGGGTTTGAAGGGTCTAACTGGATCTGAATCATGTTGGAACCCCCTTCCGATCCAACAGGAGAAAAACTAAAAGCGCCGGGTTTGGAGGCTTCTTAAGCCACCATATAATTAAGTTGACAACATTATAATGTCTATTTAACCCCCCCCCCCCCCCCCCCGTCCCACCTCCGCTTCCACCGCATCGATGCTTAAATTTTTTTTACACTTACTACAAATAACTAGCATTTTTCACTCATTTTAATGCATAAATTACCAAATAATGAAAGTTTTATGACGTTGAACCTTCATCTTACCCCTAGGAGGCATAAGGGGAAGTTGAGCTCCAGACTGAGGAATATCCTAAGTTGGAGTTTCTATAGCGGGACTAATAGCTGTATCATCTAATTCTTCTTCTTCTACTTCTTCATCTAATTCTTCATCTAATAAATTACCATAACATCTTTCTATAATTTCATTATCTATTGGAGTATCTGAAGTAATATTAATAGGAGTACTACCTACCTAATTGCATAAATTCTTCCATATTAATTCTAACTCTAGGTACTCATTGAGAAGAATCACCAATTTTTTTAGAAGTAGAACTATAACCTATATTTTTTTACCAAAGCCAAGCACAGTTCTAACCTTGAATATAACATCCTTTCCTTTTCAGAATTTATTTTTCCATAATCTATATTATAATTTATGGCTAAATAAATATAACATAAGTAAATTTAAATAAATAAGAGATAAAAAATGCAAAATTTAAAATAAATAACAGAAGAAAGTGTGGAACGAATGTATCAAACATCTGCGTAAAAGCAAACGATTATAACCAATAGTCGGAATTAGAAAATTGATGTAGCAACTATCAACTTAAAATTTGAAATCACCAAAATTGATAGTTAACACCAACCACAGAGTGTCAAATATTAATAAAAAAAAATTAAAAATTAAAATAACTTAGACAATTAGAATTTGAAATTTTTAAATTTTGGAGAATAAAAAATTGAGAATGAGAGAACGTAGAGAGAATAAGAATTGAGAGAGTAGTAGAGAGTATAGAGAGTAGATGATTTGTAAAGAAATTGTTGGAAGGGGGGAGGATATTTAGAGTTATTAAAATTGGACTAAAGTATAATTTTTAAGCCTTAATAGTTTAAAATTAATTTAAGGGGGTGGGGGGTTAGGAGGTTGGTCAGCTGAAAATAGTCATTAGGGGGCTGACCGCAATGACTGATAATCATAGCTATAAAAAAAATTAAATTTGACCGAATTAACCGGGACACACCGGTCCAGTACCAGGACGAAGCTGGTCGGGACAACTGGTGAAAAAATCCATCTCGTTCCATCCCTTATCCCCATTATTATTAGAAGAGTTTCGATGATTGACTATAATTGATAAAGTTTTTGCAACTGACAAAGTGAACCAGATTCATATGCAAGTTCATATGCATATGTGAGTGTCAACCAGATTCATATACATACATATTTGTTATCATAAAGAAGGGGGAATTTGTTATGTGAATATTTTGATGACTGACATAGGTGAACCAGGTTCACTACACAGCTGAAGGTTTTGCAGGTACGAATTTGACTTTGATATGAAAATATCATAAGAAAAGAGATAGCTAACATGCAGAATTAAAAAAAGTTCAACGCGTACAAGAAAACCAAGTCCTTTAGGATTCTTTTCAAAATGCAAGTTGTATTTGACTAGGAAAGAACCAAATACATACAAGAAAATCAAGTCTTTTTAAGATTCTTTTCAAAGGCAAGTTGTATTTGACTAGGAGAGAACCAGATATGGAAAATCTAACTTGAGGGAATTAAGTCCCTCTTTGACTCTTTTTTCTTATTTGGGATAAGAAAAGGTTTGAGGAAACAATTTCCTTTCAGGATTCTTTTTCCTTATTTGAAACAAATCTAACTTTGAAAAAAATCACATTCTTTGATACTATATAATGATCATAAACAACCAAAGAACATTCAACTATCGCATTGATCGTCAAGGAGATTATTCTAAAGCAATAGTCATTCATAGCAAGAAACACTCTCACTGGATCATGTTCCTGTAAACGAAGAATAGGAGCAGAAGACTTATCCTATCTTGATTGAGTTTGTTATTTGTACTTTTAAGTTGTAGTGTTCTTTTCTAGAGTTAGTTGAGTCAAGTTATGTTGGTGTGATTGTGTCATATTTCAGAGACTAGATTTTATAGTCTTTGAATAGGTGATTGCAATTTGAGCAAACTGTAGAGATTAAGGTACTAGAGTTAGTCCCTTTGATTATAGAGTTGTAATCTAAAACTTGCTCATGAGTTGAATAAAATCATATTCGATAGGTTGTGTTTTTTGAGACTCCCTTGAGAAAGGAGATTTTTCATGTAATATATGCGTGTTTTTTACTGTTATAATTCTGCACTTGTGATTTAATTACACCAGGTTCAATATCTTAGTTAGTAGGTGGTGATTTCAGTTGGTATCAAAGCAGAGTTTTTCAATTACAACTTACACTTTGAAAAATCAAATTATGGCAGCACCACCAACAGCTTAGGAGGGACGATCAACCACAAGACCACCCTTGTTCAATGGCCACTACTATTGGTGGTGAAAAAATCGCATGATGGACTTTTTTTATAGGTGAAAATCACAACTTTTAGAATGTCATATTGGATAGACCTACCATTCCCATAAACTGGCTAAGGATGGAAAAACTAAAATTCCAAAGGGCAGATTGGAATTTACAAAAGTAGAGAAACGAGTCGTCGAGATCAACGTAAAAGCGAAAAAGATTTTGGTATGTGAATGTGGTCCTAATAAATACAATCGAATTTCATTATGTACAAGTGCAAAGGAGATTTGGGATGCTCTCCAGACTGCTCACCAAGGAACTAATCAAGTGAAAAAGTCCAAGATTGATATGTTTAATCATCAGTATGAACTGTTCAGGATGAAGAAGGGTGAATCTATTCATGATATGCATGTTAGGTTCTCATTTATTGTGAATGAGATGTATTATCTTAGTGAGACCATTCCCACTAGCAAGGCTATAAGGAAACTTCTGAGTGTACTACCTGAATCTTGGGAAAGCAAAGTAGAGGCTATTTCTGAAACGATAGATCTGGATACACTGACCATGGATGACTTGATTGGGAATCTAAGGACTTATGAACTCAATAAATCTCAAGAAAGAGAGCTGACTAGTTCTCACAAGGAACAGAACCTGGTTCTCAAGTCTACTTTGAGGATGAAAACATGGCTTTTCACAATCAAAGATTTCAACGAATCATTAAGAAAGGCTTTAACACTTAGAAGAAGAATTCATCAAAGTCCATTTACAAAAATCTTAGAGATCTTATCTGCCACAAGTGTGGTGAAACTAGTCACTTCATGAAGGAATGTCCTCTATGAGAGTTAGAACACAAGCGTAACCTAACCGAGAAATCCAAGGAAGGAAAAAAGAATCAGATTCAAATCCCTAATAGAAAACTCACAATGAAAGAAGCAGATAGTGTGGTGAAACGAGCTCTAGCCGCTATGGGAGATTCCTTCAATGATGAATTTGAGGCTGCTACTAAACAAGATGACTTCTCCCTCTTAGCCATGGATGACTCGGATGATGAAGATGTGTTAGCCCTAATGGCTGAGGCAAAATCAGATAGTGAAGAGGACAACAACGAGGTAAGATTTTTTGAACTTAAATCAAAGTTGAACTCATATTTTCAAAAGAATTTAGTGTCTCTTTCTCTTGTTATTATTGATAAATATAACGCTCTGTCTATTAAAAAGAATAAATCATGAATGACTTTGTCTCTTTTAAGTTTGACAATAGTAAGCTTGAAGAGGACAAAAGAGACCTCATGATAAAAATTAAATAGTGTGAAAAAATTCATAAAGAAAATATTGAAAGAGACAAAATCATCAAAAACCTCACTTTAGAGTCATAGGCACACAGAGAATCTGAATCTAAGTAAAAGTATAGTTAAAACCAAATACGAATTAAAAATAACTCTAAAATGGACCAGTTCCTCAGAAATTCTAGCCTCCTTAGATAAAAATCACTCAAGTCAAAGACAAAGAATATGATACAAAAATGGTATCTCAAAAACTTATTTGATCACTTAAACAAGTCCCATTCTTTGCTCTCACTATGGAAAAATGGGTCATTTTAAAAAACATTGCAACTCTAAGCTAAAAGTAATCAAGAGCAACATTTTGCTAGTCACAGATCAGGGACATCCTCTAAACGCTTTTTCAAGTACACAGTAGTTCACCCCAGATCTGGTCCATTAAATAAAATTATGAGAGGGAAGAAAACTGCTCCACTCCCCTCCTGGACTAAAAGTGATCTTTTTCACCCTTTTAGTAATGAAAAGGGACCCAAGCTAGTCTAGGTACCCAAAACTAACCTCTCGCTAGTTGTGCAGGTGAAAGTGAGAAAAAAAGTAGGGAACCTGGTACATGGACAATGCATGTTCCAGACATATGACAGAACTAGTTGTAAACTTTCTCTCACTCCCTAGTCTTAAAGGCAGAAACATTGCCTTTGAATATACAAAGAAGGATGAAATCGTTGGAATTGGCAAGATTGGAAGATACATGTCTCAAGAAATTGACAATATGTACTATGTTACGGGGTTAAAACATAATCTATTGAGCATCTCACAAATGTGTGACAAAGGGAACTCAGTCCTATTTACTTCAGCAGATTGTGTAACACCCTGAGACTTTTCTAGATCAAACTCAGATCTTGCAAGAAAAATCCAAAAGAAACCTGAAAAAATGCCTCAGAACGACTGAGACAACAATTCATGGTCAGCTGCAATGACATGTTGTGTCAGTCGTGGTCAATCCTGCTTGGTCCTTTGAAAACTCATGGGACATAGAATGACCCGTTGTGAGAAAGAACGAGTCATCCTTTCACTCGTTGAGAAAGAATGAGTCATCCTTTGAGGAACAAAGAGGCAGCTTCAGTTAAGGTTTAATGGAGGAATCAGCACGTTGAAAGAGCTACGTGGGAGGCCAAAACGAACATGATGGCTAGATACCCACATTTATTCCCTACCGGCTCAGTTCCGACTTGAGGTATCAGTTTTTTCCCTAATTCTCTAATCAGTTTCCATGTTCAGTTCATGTGCGCAAGTTTGAATTATGTTATGATAAATGTATGTGATGCCTGAATTTAGTTCAGCTATGTGGTTCTTTTCGGAGGTAGTCGTTCCAGGGAATTTCGATTAAAATAATCAGTATTGGAGCATGATAATTGCTTTGTTTCTATTTTCTGCTTGTTTCTAACATTCGAGGATGAATGTTCCCAAGAGGGAGATATTGTTATACCCCGAGAATTCTTGAAAAGGACCAAGAAGTGAATCGGAGCAAAACTAAAAAAATGTTGCAACAGTTGCAAAATGAGTCATTGAACGACTTGTCAGAAGACCCCACGAGTGGTCAAGTGACCCGTGGGAAGGCCTGGAGTGATCAAGGGATCGAATTCCCCATGAGTGTATCAACGACTCGTGGTCAGCCATCACGAGTCGTCATGTCAATCGTGGGGTGGAGTTGGAATGTTAAAGGAGGAATTATCCAGTGTACTTAACGGATGGGACCCCAAGAGTCGTTGACAGTCCCAACGACTCGTGAGGAGAGTCGTGAGCAAGCATGTGGATTATTATTGGGAATTAAGGCAGTGTACTTGACGGAAGGTGACCACGAGTCATGGTCTTGAGGCACGAGTCGTTATCTTCCCCGTTATGAGCCCCAACAGATCAGTTGACCAGTGTACTTGACGGGCGACTAGACGAGTCATTGCCCATCCAAACGAATCGTCAGGTCACCCGTTAGAGTCACCTGGCAGTGTTTTCCTGCGAATTTAGTAAGGATCTTTTCGTAATTCCTATGTTCTAAGGGCGTATACTACGTCGTTGTAAGCTCGTATTAGATGGTTTTTAGCAGGGAAAACCCTATTTTAAGCCATTACTCTCATTCATATTGAAGGTGTGAAGGGAAGGTTCAAGGTGAAATCTCAAGGTTTCCAATTGGAATCTCAGTTGGGCAATTAGAAAGGGTTAGAATTCTTCAATCCCAGGTATGTAAGGCTATGAGTGGGTACTTCCTCCCATACCCATGCCCATTCCCTTCAATTTGTGATTGGTTTGTGATGATCAAGTATGAGTTTTCATTCAATTGCATGATTCTTACATCTCTACTCATGGGTATGATTAAATTGAGTTTATATTGATGATTTATCGAGCTTGGGCGGATTCTAACTTAATTTCTTTTACAAAATTGCTTTTCTATAAATTGAATCTAAAACGTCCATGTGTGGATAGTTCATAATAGAAGTGATTGTGGAAGGATGTGATGATGATGGAATAGATGATGAGAGGTATATTTCCAACCTTACTCATGATTTTGATGATGTTTTCAAAGAATATTAAATAGACCCAAGTATGATGAAGTTTTGGGTAGTGCCCAATGATGAGTATGAATGATGATTTTTCTTGAATTGACTTTATTACCTCATTTTGGAATGAAATCTCTCAAATTATAATGTTTTCAGAATGAATTGTATGAGTTCAAGTATGATAAGGTTTTAGGGAAGGCCCTTATATTGATGATGATGAAGTGCTATTTCTAAAGTAGGCTTACCACATGATTTTGGAGTAAGATCTCCCACTATTCTTTGAGCTTGTGGTATGTGTCAAAGTAAAGCTTCTCATATGCATGAATTCATAATTGAGATGTACGTTGTCGTTAAGCTTCATTTCACATGATGTTGAGTCTAAGCATGATTTCATTATAAGCTTTGTCGAAATGACATTGTTGAGCTTCAAATTTGTATGATGTCTAGTATATGCATGATTTCATAATAAGCTTTGTTAATAGACAATGTTGAGCTTCATTTTATATGATGTTGAGTTTATACATGAATTCATGTTGAGCTTCATCACTAGACGATGTTGAGCTTCATATCTATATGATGTAGAGCATTGCATGTTTTGGGAGAAGAGCCTAGCACCGAGCGGGCTAAGGGTTGATAACCCTATGCCCAGAACTATGCGCCAACGTAGGTTGATTTTATTATATTATTGGGACCTCCTTTGTAAGTTATCCCCAGCCTGAGTGGCCACTTTCTGCTTGATACGATATCATGGTAGCGTCTTTAACCCTGGTCAGGTTTTGGATGGCTCTGCCCACTTGAGTGTAATAGTCGGGACCACGTAAGATCTATCATGGTATGTCGGTTAAGTGACGAGTCTCCCACTATCTATATGATTTGAAGTTGCGTATCCATTATTTATGATGATTATCTTATGCATGCATGTTCAAAAAGCAAGGTTTGACTCATTGTTCAGCTTTTGATATAAATGTTATGATTTAGCTTTGAGTCATTCGAGTCAGTCATGATGTTCTAAAGCCATGCATGATCACGTATAAAATAAGGATGATTTCATAATGAATGTTTGTGATCATCTTCTTATCCTTAAGGATTATTATATAGGTATGACTTGTTTTAAAAGACTTATATTGCTCTAGCGGTTTTACTTACCTTGCATACTCGGTACATTCCACATACTGACCGCATACTTTCTATGTTGCATCGTTTCATGATGCAGGATTCGGTTCTCAGGTCCAGCACCGTTCGTAGTTGCTTATCAGAGTCAATACCATTTTGGTTGGTGAGTCGTCATCTTTTGAGGACTAAACTTTAAGTTATCTTGGTTGTACTTTCAGTTTCAGTATTGTGAGCTAGTTGGAGGAGTTGTCCCATCAGCTCATCCAGATTAGAGGCTTATCAAACTTAGACATGTATTCAGCTTCAAATGTTTATTCTATCGTTATGTTAAGTTAGACTTCCGCTGAGTTTATAAATATGTTTTCTTCATGTTTATCGAATGAGTTAGTGAATGCTTATGCCATGGGTTGAATTGGGATCTCACGGGGTCCCTTGTCCCGTATCTACGATCCGGGTCTACGCTTGGGCCGTGACAATTTTCTTGATTTTTTTCACAAAAAATACGGATAAAATAAACTTATTGCAGGTTTTAGACCAGGAACGTCAATATGTTAATTGAGTTCCATTACCACCAAACCAAACATCAAATTATTTTATCTAAATTCGTTTAATTTATATTTATTAATAGCACATTAGATCATGCATCCCTTTTGGTAGTGCCCCCATCATCTTCAAATTCTGGGTTTGGTTCTGTTTCTAACTAGTGTATCTGGAAATTTCAATGGAGAAGCATTAAGTTAAGTAGCTAGTGATGTGGGTAGAGCATTGTATACAAATAAATTCACAGCTAACAATGAGAAAATATCTTATTCTAGAGTGCTAGTTAAGGTAGATGTGTCTCGACCATTATTGGATTTGATTCAGCTTGTAACTCCAGCAGGGATTTGGCAACAAAAGATTGTATGATTATAAATAAAAATTCTGCAATGAATGCATTATGTATGGGCATGAGACGATTGAATGTTGGTACAGAAGAGAAAGAGGGAGTACTAAGAAACCAGATCCTATGAACACCGAGGGTAAGAAGAGGAGACCAGGTAGTGGTAACGGTGCTGTTATACAGATCTGGGTTCCGAAAGTGTCTAAACCAGTAGAAGTAACCACTAATGACATAGAGGATAGGCTCATTGCTACCACAATAGGGGAAGTACTTGCTAAAAAATATGATGATACACTCCTAAAACCCCCCCGAAGAGGGGAAGCAAGTTGACACCAGAGGGCTTGAAAGGTGTGGGAATTTGAGAGATTCAGTTGAAGAAAGTATTGGCAACTTCATGCCATCCAAGACCCGATGATTATGGCTACTTGGAACATTAGGGGCCTGAACCAGGTCTATATGCAGAAAGAACTAAATCTCTTTCTGTCTAAATATAAGGTTGATGTGTTTGGATGTCTTGACACAAGAGTTAAAGAAAAAAAGGCACATAAGGTAATCCTAAAGATGGAAAAAGGTTGGAAACTTGTTATGACTACTCTAGAGCTTATAAGGCAAAATTTGGCTCATATGGAAGGGCTCATATCAATATCAATGTTTAGATGTGCATGAACAATTTATTCATTGTTTGGTAGAGGACCCTGGTACCCAAAGAACTATATATTTAATGGTGGTGTATGGCAGGAATGAACTCAAATATGGAGAGAGCCTGTGGAATGATCTCCTTCAAGTAGACCTGAAGGAACAATGGCCATGGTTTCTTTGTGGAGATTTTAATAGCGTGTTAAGCTCAGTTGACAGGATTGGCTCATTTGTTACACCAGCTGAAATACAAAGATTCCAAAGAGTCATTGATACTATGCAACTTACTCCTCTTAGAAGCAAGGGATGGCACTATTCTTGGAGTAATAAATAGCAAGGCCAGGCTAGAGTATACAGTAAGATTAATTGGGCACTTAGAGATTTAATTAGATTCAACACCTTGGAGATTTTGAAGATGAATTTCTTAACCCCTCCATAACTGACCATTCTCCCATACTGATAAAGTTTGAACAGCAAGTCAATCTCCACCCAAGACCCTTTAGGTTTTATCCTAATGTTATGGAGCACACTGGTTTCCAACATATATTATTACTATGTTGAACCATCCAGTTGAGATAGATTCAATGGAGGATATACATAGAAAATTGAGCATGCTTAAGGTGAAGTTGAAAGACCTAAATGGTTACATGAGTTCATATAAACAGAAGCTTTATTTGGCAAGAGAGAAACTGAATATTATTCAAAACCAGATGCAAAGACATATGTTCATACATGACTTATATGATCAGGAAAAGCAGTTGCAGTTAGAGATTGAAAAGTGGAGCACCATAGAAGAGTAAGTACTTATACACAAAGCTAGAGCTACATGGATTGAGTGCGGTGATGCAAACTTTAAGAATTTTCATGCTCAGTGGAAGATTAGTATCAGTCAGAATGCAATAACTTCCATATATACAGAGGCTGGAGATAAACTTACTGACCCTGTCCAAGTTGAATAAGAATTTATCATAGTATTCTCTGGGCTGATGGGGGCCTTTGCCAGTGAATTGCCATGTCTGAACTCTGAAACTCTGACAAAAAGGACTTGCCTGAATGTAATGCAGCAAAAGGAGCTCATCTAAGAGATCAAAGATGCAGAAATTATAGAGGCCATTAAATACATGCCTACTGATAAGGCTCTAGGGGTGGATGGCTTTCCCGTTGAATTCCTTATTAAGAACTGGGACACTGTAAAGACTGATGTGTTGATGGGGGTGAAACAACTCTTTCATACTGGTAATCCTAATCCTATTGCAAACACTATTGCTATTACTTTAATCCCTAAAATGGCATGTCCTACTATAGTTACAGATTACAGACCAATTACTTGTTGTACCACCTTGTACAAGATCATATCAAAAGTGATCACTAGGAGGCTAAAAGTTGTTGTTACTGATCTTGTTGGCGGTTCACAATCTGCTCTTGTGGAGGGTAGGAGTATTATAGATAATATTCTGCTAAGCTATGAAATATTTAAAGGATATACTAGAAAATAAATATCTCCTAGATATGTTCTTAAGGTAGATTTAAGGAAGACTTATGGTACTCTTGAGTGGAGTCCTAGATAAACTATTAATAGAATTAAGTTTCCCTACTAAATTTACACGGTGGATTATGTCTTATGTATCCACTGTGTCTTATTCCTTGATGATGGTGGGGGGTTAACAAAACCATTCCATGCTAAGAGGAGTATTAGGCAAGGAAACCTTATGTCCCCTTACCTTTTTGTATTGGATATGGAGTACCTTGGCAGAGAACTAGAGTTGCTCACCACAAATGAAAATTTTAACTTCCATCCCAAATGCAGGAAAGTGGTTAGTATTCACATGTATTTTGCAGATGTCTCATCATGTACTGCAAAGATGACTTGACCTCAGTTACTCTTCTAAATGAACCTTTTCAAAGGTTCTCCAAAGTTGCTAGTCTTCATGATAACTCTGTAAAAAGCTCTCTTTATATAGCTGGAATATATACTCATACAAAATAGGATATTCTAAATGCCCCTAGATATACAGAAGGCACCTTACCATGCAGATATCTTGGTATACCTTTTAATTTACAAAAAATTGAGTTTGAATCATTATCTACCTCTGATTGAGAAGATCACAGCTAGAGTAACTTGTTGGTTTGCAAAACTGTTATCTTATGTAGGTAGAGTGCAATTGATAAAATCAGTGTTGTTTGGAGTCCAAACTTATTGGGCACAAATTTTCTTGTTTCCAAAGAAGGTGTTGAAAGCTATTGAGAAGATATACAAAACTTATCTCTGGATAGGCTCAATAGTTGCTTCAAATAAAGCATTGGTTGCCTGGGAGAGTGTGTAAACCTGCAGTTGCTGGTGGGCTGAATATAATCAAACTCAGCATCTGGAATAAGGCAACATTACTAAAACTGCTATGGGATATAGCTAGAAAGAAGGAATGCTTGTGGATTCAATGGATACATAGCTATTATATCAAGTAGCATTAGCTAGAGACATTCTGACTACCTAAGATGCTTCTTGGGTCGTGAGGAAAATTTTGGAAGCTAGGAGATGGATCTTACAAGGGCAGACAAGCTTTGGATCATTGTTAAACATGTTTCCTAGGACTCAGAAAGGAGGCAGATACTTCATTAGCAAGATATACACCACCCTCCTTCCCCTCTTTTATAGAGTTGACTGGAAGTGTTTGTTACTTCAAAATGCTATCCATCCTAGATTTAGATTAATTTTATGGTTAGTTGTGCAAAAGAGACTTGCTACTGTAGAAAGACTTATAAAAATTGGCATTCATGTTTCTGCTGATTATGTATTCTGTGGGGAGACAATGGATACTTTTCAGCACCTTTATTTTGAATGTCATATTATCAAAACTATTTGGCAGAGGTTGAATGTATAGTTGGGATACCAGAGATCAGTGCAGGACTGAACCATAGAATTAGAATGGGTTTGTATGTTTACAAGAAGGAGTGGAATTGCTGAAATATCAAGCTCTGCTTTTACTATGATGGTGGTCCTGATATGGAAAGAAAGAAATCACATCAGATTCCAATATAAAATAGCAGCTAGTGAGCAGATTTTTAGAGAGATAGTTCTACATATTCATACAAGAGGATGCACGAAGGCTCATTAGAGGTTAGCACTACATCAGTTTTATCATTTTCCTTAGATTAGTTTTGTTGATAGCATACCAATAATGTGTTCTCTTGATTATGTTGATTTTTACATCTTGTCTCGATAATTCTCTTTTCAATTTAGAGGAAAAAAATAATGATTGAAGCTTCAGGGTTCAATACAAAGTGAGTTTTAGTGTCATCTAATAGAAAAAGATTAAGAAGAAATTCTATGATAACAAATGGTGATGATGAGTCCAATAATAATCTTACTGTTTCTCTTCCTGGTGATATTATTCATAAAAGAAATTGTATTCATCACTATATCCTTCCAAACTGTAAGATTTCTTTTATGAATAATATCACCAGGAAGAGAAACAGTAAGATTAATATTAGACTCATCATCACCATTTATTATCATAGAATTTCTTCTAATCTTTTTCTATTAGATGGCACTAAAACTCGCTTTCTTTTGGACCCTGAAGCTTCAATCACTATTTTTTCCTCTAAATTGAAACGAGAAATATTGAGACCAGATGTAAAGAAAATATTAAAGCGAGATACGAAAAGATAATGTAAGAAGCCTACGTATTTATAGAGTGAGAATTGTAGAGACGTTTGAATGGAATTAATAAATTACCTTAATGTATATATTATCTTTGGAAAGTAATAACAAAAAAATGAGAATATAATCAAATTTCATTTATAACGCAATATTTTGTTATAGATAGGCAAAGAATTACATTAGGAGCCTTTGCTTTATGGCGTTTTTTTTTATTCGGTGTCCAAAATAATCAGATATAATTAAATACAAAATTTCAAAACAATATAAAAGTCAAAACAATTTAATAAAAGTTACTTTTATATATTATTATTAATTCTTTCAAGTTTAAAATTTGAATTAACGAGTAATATTTAAATTCCATTCATTCAAAATTAATCGTAAGGATCTAAAGAATATAAAATTTACGTGATATGACAAATGAATTTAAAAATAAAATAAATTTTTTGTATGTGACTATAAAAGAAAAAAACTAAATAATTTTGGCATAAATGTTCGTAAAAATCTCTGATAAAATGATTGGTTTAAAATGTAAAAGTACTCATTATTAAATGACAAAATAAGATAAAATATTAATTTTTCTAATATAACTTTGAGTAGTAATGGAGTTTTTGGTGTACATTATTAGACCCTCTAATATAAGAGTTTCATGATTTTGACTATAACCTAGGGCTGACCAACGAGACGGGGCGAAACCGACGGAACAGGATAGGACGGGACAGGGGGTAGGACGGGATTGGGGGGGGGGGGTCGGACGATCAGCCGAGATCTCATCCCATCCCACTATAAAACAGGACAGAATGGGATAAATGGGACAAACTGTGCGGAAAATAATTTTTTAAAATTGTTTAATATTAAAATTTAAATTTCTTTTAAATTTTTATAGTCTTATAGTTAGTCTTAGAGACTTTAAATTTTTAAATTTGAATTAATAATTGAAAGCTAAAATAAATTCTAAAATTTGTTAAAGTTCGAAATATGAAGTAATTATTTATTTGAAATTACGAATTGAAGGCTAAAATAAATTCTAAAGTTTCTTAAAGTTTGTTAAAGAAATAAAATTTGAAATTTGAAATATGAACTATGAGGTAATTATTTATTTGAATTTATAAGTTTATTTAAATTTTTGTAAATTAAATTCTACTATATAGTAAGTTTGTATTTTGTAATTTGTATACTTGTAAACTTGTAATTACATTTTTTAAAAATAGATTAAAAAACTTGTATTAAATAATTTAAATATAACACAACAGATAATGAAATTGAAAATTAAGGCTAAAAACCTTTAAATTTATTTAGATAAAATAGTATCATACAAATTTGTATTACAATTTATAAATATTAGTAGAGCTCCTAATATATGTAGCAGTTTTTTTTTGCCTCACAAATTTTATAAACTATGATTTTTTCCCGTAAATTCCAGTTATGATCAATCCAGTGTGTAGTAATACTTAAATAATCAATGACATTGACACTAGGACCTATATAAGATGTAATAGAAAATCTACCATCGAAATAGCTAAATAAATAGCGAAGATAATAACAATGTTTAGCTTGATATTTAAAAATATCACGTTTATCCATGTTTCATGAAAAACCTTTTAAAAAAAGATTATACGTTTCTTGAATATACGGGATGGGAGGAAAACTAAAAGGCAAATCACAAACCGTAACTATTTTAGCGATGTTTTTACGGTCTCTATCTCTATCATATTTCTGTTGTGTAACAGGGCCACTTGGGTTTGAAGGGTCTAACTGGATCTGAATCATGTTGGAACCCCCTTCCGATCCAACAGGAGAAAAACTAAAAGCGCCGGGTTTGGAGGCTTCTTAAGCCACCATATAATTAAGTTGACAACATTATAATGTCTATTTAACCCCCCCCCCCCCCCCCCCGTCCCACCTCCGCTTCCACCGCATCGATGCTTAAATTTTTTTTACACTTACTACAAATAACTAGCATTTTTCACTCATTTTAATGCATAAATTACCAAATAATGAAAGTTTTATGACGTTGAACCTTCATCTTACCCCTAGGAGGCATAAGGGGAAGTTGAGCTCCAGACTGAGGAATATCCTAAGTTGGAGTTTCTATAGCGGGACTAATAGCTGTATCATCTAATTCTTCTTCTTCTACTTCTTCATCTAATTCTTCATCTAATAAATTACCATAACATCTTTCTATAATTTCATTATCTATTGGAGTATCTGAAGTAATATTAATAGGAGTACTACCTACCTAATTGCATAAATTCTTCCATATTAATTCTAACTCTAGGTACTCATTGAGAAGAATCACCAATTTTTTTAGAAGTAGAACTATAACCTATATTTTTTTACCAAAGCCAAGCACAGTTCTAACCTTGAATATAACATCCTTTCCTTTTTCAGAATTTATTTTTCCATAATCTATATTATAATTTATGGCTAAATAAATATAACATAAGTAAATTTAAATAAATAAGAGATAAAAAATGCAAAATTTAAAATAAATAACAGAAGAAAGTGTGGAACGAATGTATCAAACATCTGCGTAAAAGCAAACGATTATAACCAATAGTCGGAATTAGAAAATTGATGTAGCAACTATCAACTTAAAATTTGAAATCACCAAAATTGATAGTTAACACCAACCACAGAGTGTCAAATATTAATAAAAAAAAATTAAAAATTAAAATAACTTAGACAATTAGAATTTGAAATTTTTAAATTTTGGAGAATAAAAAATTGAGAATGAGAGAACGTAGAGAGAATAAGAATTGAGAGAGTAGTAGAGAGTATAGAGAGTAGATGATTTGTAAAGAAATTGTTGGAAGGGGGGAGGATATTTAGAGTTATTAAAATTGGACTAAAGTATAATTTTTAAGCCTTAATAGTTTAAAATTAATTTAAGGGGGTGGGGGGTTAGGAGGTTGGTCAGCTGAAAATAGTCATTAGGGGGCTGACCGCAATGACTGATAATCATAGCTATAAAAAAAATTAAATTTGACCGAATTAACCGGGACACACCGGTCCAGTACCAGGACGAAGCTGGTCGGGACAACTGGTGAAAAAATCCATCTCGTTCCATCCCTTATCCCCATTATTATTAGAAGAGTTTCGATGATTGACTATAATTGATAAAGTTTTTGCAACTGACAAAGTGAACCAGATTCATATGCAAGTTCATATGCATATGTGAGTGTCAACCAGATTCATATACATACATATTTGTTATCATAAAGAAGGGGGAATTTGTTATGTGAATATTTTGATGACTGACATAGGTGAACCAGGTTCACTACACAGCTGAAGGTTTTGCAGGTACGAATTTGACTTTGATATGAAAATATCATAAGAAAAGAGATAGCTAACATGCAGAATTAAAAAAAGTTCAACGCGTACAAGAAAACCAAGTCCTTTAGGATTCTTTTCAAAATGCAAGTTGTATTTGACTAGGAAAGAACCAAATACATACAAGAAAATCAAGTCTTTTTAAGATTCTTTTCAAAGGCAAGTTGTATTTGACTAGGAGAGAACCAGATATGGAAAATCTAACTTGAGGGAATTAAGTCCCTCTTTGACTCTTTTTTCTTATTTGGGATAAGAAAAGGTTTGAGGAAACAATTTCCTTTCAGGATTCTTTTTCCTTATTTGAAACAAATCTAACTTTGAAAAAAATCACATTCTTTGATACTATATAATGATCATAAACAACCAAAGAACATTCAACTATCGCATTGATCGTCAAGGAGATTATTCTAAAGCAATAGTCATTCATAGCAAGAAACACTCTCACTGGATCATGTTCCTGTAAACGAAGAATAGGAGCAGAAGACTTATCCTATCTTGATTGAGTTTGTTATTTGTACTTTTAAGTTGTAGTGTTCTTTTCTAGAGTTAGTTGAGTCAAGTTATGTTGGTGTGATTGTGTCATATTTCAGAGACTAGATTTTATAGTCTTTGAATAGGTGATTGCAATTTGAGCAAACTGTAGAGATTAAGGTACTAGAGTTAGTCCCTTTGATTATAGAGTTGTAATCTAAAACTTGCTCATGAGTTGAATAAAATCATATTCGATAGGTTGTGTTTTTTGAGACTCCCTTGAGAAAGGAGATTTTTCATGTAATATATGCGTGTTTTTTACTGTTATAATTCTGCACTTGTGATTTAATTACACCAGGTTCAATATCTTAGTTAGTAGGTGGTGATTTCAGTTGGTATCAAAGCAGAGTTTTTCAATTACAACTTACACTTTGAAAAATCAAATTATGGCAGCACCACCAACAGCTTAGGAGGGACGATCAACCACAAGACCACCCTTGTTCAATGGCCACTACTATTGGTGGTGAAAAAATCGCATGATGGACTTTTTTTATAGGTGAAAATCACAACTTTTAGAATGTCATATTGGATAGACCTACCATTCCCATAAACTGGCTAAGGATGGAAAAACTAAAATTCCAAAGGGCAGATTGGAATTTACAAAAGTAGAGAAACGAGTCGTCGAGATCAACGTAAAAGCGAAAAAGATTTTGGTATGTGAATGTGGTCCTAATAAATACAATCGAATTTCATTATGTACAAGTGCAAAGGAGATTTGGGATGCTCTCCAGACTGCTCACCAAGGAACTAATCAAGTGAAAAAGTCCAAGATTGATATGTTTAATCATCAGTATGAACTGTTCAGGATGAAGAAGGGTGAATCTATTCATGATATGCATGTTAGGTTCTCATTTATTGTGAATGAGATGTATTATCTTAGTGAGACCATTCCCACTAGCAAGGCTATAAGGAAACTTCTGAGTGTACTACCTGAATCTTGGGAAAGCAAAGTAGAGGCTATTTCTGAAACGATAGATCTGGATACACTGACCATGGATGACTTGATTGGGAATCTAAGGACTTATGAACTCAATAAATCTCAAGAAAGAGAGCTGACTAGTTCTCACAAGGAACAGAACCTGGTTCTCAAGTCTACTTTGAGGATGAAAACATGGCTTTTCACAATCAAAGATTTCAACGAATCATTAAGAAAGGCTTTAACACTTAGAAGAAGAATTCATCAAAGTCCATTTACAAAAATCTTAGAGATCTTATCTGCCACAAGTGTGGTGAAACTAGTCACTTCATGAAGGAATGTCCTCTATGAGAGTTAGAACACAAGCGTAACCTAACCGAGAAATCCAAGGAAGGAAAAAAGAATCAGATTCAAATCCCTAATAGAAAACTCACAATGAAAGAAGCAGATAGTGTGGTGAAACGAGCTCTAGCCGCTATGGGAGATTCCTTCAATGATGAATTTGAGGCTGCTACTAAACAAGATGACTTCTCCCTCTTAGCCATGGATGACTCGGATGATGAAGATGTGTTAGCCCTAATGGCTGAGGCAAAATCAGATAGTGAAGAGGACAACAACGAGGTAAGATTTTTTGAACTTAAATCAAAGTTGAACTCATATTTTCAAAAGAATTTAGTGTCTCTTTCTCTTGTTATTATTGATAAATATAACGCTCTGTCTATTAAAAAGAATAAATCATGAATGACTTTGTCTCTTTTAAGTTTGACAATAGTAAGCTTGAAGAGGACAAAAGAGACCTCATGATAAAAATTAAATAGTGTGAAAAAATTCATAAAGAAAATATTGAAAGAGACAAAATCATCAAAAACCTCACTTTAGAGTCATAGGCACACAGAGAATCTGAATCTAAGTAAAAGTATAGTTAAAACCAAATACGAATTAAAAATAACTCTAAAATGGACCAGTTCCTCAGAAATTCTAGCCTCCTTAGATAAAAATCACTCAAGTCAAAGACAAAGAATATGATACAAAAATGGTATCTCAAAAACTGATTTGATCACTTAAACAAGTCCCATTCTTTGCTCTCACTATGGAAAAATGGGTCATTTTAAAAAACATTGCAACTCTAAGCTAAAAGTAATCAAGAGCAACATTTTGCTAGTCACAGATCAGGGACATCCTCTAAACGCTTTTTCAAGTACACAGTAGTTCACCCCAGATCTGGTCCATTAAATAAAATTATGAGAGGGAAGAAAACTGCTCCACTCCCCTCCTGGACTAAAAGTGATCTTTTTCACCCTTTTAGTAATGAAAAGGGACCCAAGCTAGTCTAGGTACCCAAAACTAACCTCTCGCTAGTTGTGCAGGTGAAAGTGAGAAAAAAAGTAGGGAACCTGGTACATGGACAATGCATGTTCCAGACATATGACAGAACTAGTTGTAAACTTTCTCTCACTCCCTAGTCTTAAAGGCAGAAACATTGCCTTTGAATATACAAAGAAGGATGAAATCGTTGGAATTGGCAAGATTGGAAGATACATGTCTCAAGAAATTGACAATATGTACTATGTTACGGGGTTAAAACATAATCTATTGAGCATCTCACAAATGTGTGACAAAGGGAACTCAGTCCTATTTACTTCAGCAGATTGTGTAACACCCTGAGACTTTTCTAGATCAAACTCAGATCTTGCAAGAAAAATCCAAAAGAAACCTGAAAAAATGCCTCAGAACGACTGAGACAACAATTCATGGTCAGCTGCAATGACATGTTGTGTCAGTCGTGGTCAATCCTGCTTGGTCCTTTGAAAACTCATGGGACATAGAATGACCCGTTGTGAGAAAGAACGAGTCATCCTTTCACTCGTTGGTTCCCTAGCTAAGAACTCCTTTTCCAGGACCCCATGACTCAACCAACGAGTCATCATTTGATACAACGACTTGTGGTGTGAGTCATTGGTTGAGAGTCCCAGAAACCTTCTTCAATGACAATGAGTGGTAGAAACGACTCGTTGTACTACACAACGAGTTGTTGTCACCACCCATCGTGTCATGTCAAGTATTTTTATAAATTTTTCAGTGAAGCTAACGACTGGACACAATGATCTGTTGGGTCCACCAATGAGTTGTTGTGTTCCCCGTCATCAGGCCTCCCAGTTTTCTCGTCCAATGACCACAAGAGGAACCAACAACCCATTGGTTCATCTAACGAGTTGTGGTATCTCCTGTTGCCAAATCCAGTGAAACCAGAACCCAGGCAGTAGGACCAACGACTGGTCCCAATGAGTCGTGGTCCCAACCAACAACTTGTTGAATGACCCGTTGGTCCTCTGTCGGGCAATTTTTAAAATTTTATTCCAAGGTTATTTTCATAACTTCCTAGTATTTTTATCTTAAAACCCTATCATTTTGACTAGTTTAGGAGGGATTTAAAGGGGTAGAATGACATTCCCCCTTCATTTTCACTCATTCCCTCAAATCTAAAGCGTAGAAACAATTAGGAAGCACCGAGCAGAGCTAGGGCATTCGTCTACTTTTTCTTAGAATTTCTCAAGGATTTTCTCAGGAATTCTTAACCAGGTATGTGGGAATTCAACAAGGGAATTCTACTTCCCTTGTGTCCCTAAAATCCTTCTCTAAGTCTTCTATCAGTTACAGCCCTGTGGATTTGAAATGTAGAATGTTTTCAGACAAATTTCTTTAAGATTTCAAGTGGAATATTACTCATGATATTAGCTGCTTTATTATTCCTAATTTCTAGAAATTTTGTGAAATTAGCATCTAGTGGAATGATTTAGCCCTAGTTCTCAGTTCAGTAAAAGTAGAATCTGGCGTGTTGAACTAGTTTTCCCTAAGCTTGATTCTATCAGTTTTGGGATTCCAATATTGTTAGTATATGTTGAAATCTCAGTCAGATGCATGTTAATCTAGTATCAGTCAGATTATTAGCATACTCAGTATTGTCCAAAAATGCCAATTGATCAGTTTAACTACAGTCATTTCTTGATATGTTTGTGGTGCCTCCCAATTATCAGTTTTTAGACTTAGATATCATATTTTAGTTGTTCTTTAGATGGTTATGACACTTCTAGATAAGAAGCTCTGACTAGTCTTAAAACCCCCAGCTTCAGATTTCAGTTTGTTCTTTAGACGGTTACGACGCTTCTAGATAAGTAGCTCTGGCCAATCTTAGGTCACCAGTTACAGAATTCGGTCTGATAATACTCTCAGGGTACTTCTATATAGATATTCTTAACTTAATCTTGGGCCTCAGTTTTGAGCTATCAGCTTAGTAGTTAGTCTAGGACTATACAGTGGGAGTAGGACTTAGCACTGAGTGGATCGGGTTCCAGCACACCTAGGTTCCTAGAACTACGTTGCCACCATAGGTTATCTTTATTGGCCTTATGGCCCCAGATTGTGATCACCCAGTTCATGCCTTTATACCCTGGCAAGGTATATTGGGTTCTACCTATAGGGTGTATACATCATACTACACATCTAGCTCACGTGGTTATATGTCGGTTATAGCCTCTCCCACTAGTCAGTACATTCTCAGTTTAGCTAAGCTTAGAATCAATTTTATACAATTAGTTCAGATTAGTATCTCAGATTTAAGGTATGTCTTTGACCATCAGACAAGGTCATTTTAACCATTTGTGTTTATTCAGTTTTAGTATTTTAGTTGGTCATTGCATGTAATTACAGTTTAATTATTTATTCTTTGTGTTATATTTTCTCCTATTTACTCAGTACATTCAAAGTACTGACACATACCTTCTATGTTGTATCATAGTACCGCAGGTTCTCAGTCTCAGCATCATTAGCAGATTTTCTCCAGGAGTTATCAACTGCACTAGTGGTGAGTCCTCATCTTTCAAGGATGATGTTTATTTTTCTTCAGTTATTTTCATACAGTTAGACTTTAGAGTTAGCTAGGGTCTTATCCCAGCAACTCATCAGATATAGATGGCTTTCAGACATAGACTCAAACTTTCAGATTTGTTTTCCAGATGTGTAAATTTTTATTAGTCATCTTTTCCTTAAACGGTTTTATTATTTAAGCTTTCGCTATGATCTACTCAAATTACAAGTGTTATGATAGACCATGGGTTGACTCGGGGTTACTTGTGACTCTAAGTACCGTGTCTCATCCAAGGTGTAGACTTGGGTCATGACAAACTTGTTATCACAACACTAGGTTTAGAGTATCCTAGGATGTATGAAAGTTGCGTCAAGTAGAGTCCTTTTTGTCACGCCCCACCTTGGGGGGTATGACTGGCACCTGGTGCCCTACTAGGCCCTGACCTGCTGAACTGTTAAGCCTGGGCGCATCTGGCGCCTGGCTGGCCAGAAACAAGGTAATTCAGGGGAACCTATGCGGGCCGACAAGGCCAGCATGCTGTCTAGTTATCTATAACTCATGCATAACATACTGAAAAGCTACGTGACCGGCAAGGTCACCACTACAGGCAAACTATGGCCCCACACGGCCATTACAAACGAAAAAAGGAGTAAAGGCAACTATACAACTGCACGGCCCCACACGACTGGCTCATCTGACCACAGGGAATATATACAGACTGCAAGCCTCTAGGAAGGATATTAGAAATGATCGGGATAGGGCCCCGACCTACCCGTACTGTATAACAAAAGAAACTGAGCTACACCTCTAGAAATTCAGTCTCCGGATGACAGGAGCTGAATACTCAACCGCTGATGGGGATCACGTGGTATCGCCTACTCGGCTATGGGTACCTGCAGGCAAGTAATGCAGCGCCCCAGTGGGCGTCAGTACCGCTGGTACTGAGTATGTAAAGAAACTGAAATAATATAACTAAAAACAATATCTGAAAGCAATAATATGACTAATGAAGCTGAAGTAGAAGGAATAACTTGACTATCTGATAATGTAAACCTTATCTACACTCAGTCTTTACTGGAAGGGACAAGAGTCATACCTGGAACATATTGGGCCACTGCTAATCTATTTGTAGCTAAGATAACATGACATAACATTAGATAACATAACATTAGATAACATAACATAACACACACACAAACCTTACCCGGCCTCCATAAGCCGGGAGGTACAACCAGCACAGAATCTATACCCCTACCCCGGTCATCCCATCTCCTATAGTGGCTGTAAGCATCCTGTCGGTCCTAGGGTATGCACTTGGGCTCGCTGAGCCCCTGACTATAACTGCATCTAAGTCCGGAGGACTCCTGAATCTGCACCCGGGCGTATCCGCTCGACTGGGGTGTGTAAGGACTGATCAAGGCACAAATATGGGGAAAATCTGACATCCCATCTTCGTCCCCTGGCGGGATGGCATGCCACTCCGTAGAGTGACGTATCCTCGTCCTCTGGTGGACGAGTCGATACAGCTATTAACCCTGGGCGGTCAGGGATGCTTGGTGATCCAACCCCAAACAATACAATGGTCTCAACTGGTAATACTATCTGAGGATCTCGTATGCTGAGGCTAATAGGGGTAAAGTATCAACTATATTGCATGCTGGCTAATAGTAGTAATCTGTATGTATTTAATACGTGCTGGGGCAGGTAAAGATATATAAATATGAATATGGTCCCCTGCCGGCTATACTGGGCAAATGCTATATAAAATAATGTTTCTACTGAAAGCTCTGCTGTTTACTAAGTTTCTGTATGTACTATATGCTGGACCCACGATAGGAATAAGTACATACTTAATACATGCTGAGGCTGGAAGTACTATATATGTGCGTACGAATATGGTCTTTCTACTGAACTATGCTGAATACTGACTCTCTATAGTAACATGATTTACTAATCCTGACATGCTTTCTGAACTTCATTTTAGTCTGCTGTTCTATTTCTGAAGTGCTTTACGGATATTGCATTACTATACGGGGTTTCAACTGAACACAACCACATCCTGACATGGCATATCACATTACATACTGAGTATACTGGCCAATCTCTACTACTTGCGTTAGAATTTGTATCATACTGATAGGTTTCATATACATTACAACCCAATATTTCTCACATCATACCAATATTCAAAATAACGCAATACTCGACTTCTAAACATTCTACTGGTCCATAATTTATTACGCTATACTGATATTACTTAACTTGCCGAAGGAAACTAACTTTACATACCTTATCTTTGAATATTCGTCCGTCGGACGAGGCTCGACCGGTACTTTAACTATTTGCTCCCAACTGCATTCATAATTCGTCAATCAATACTAAATACAACATTATTTTAAAGAGCGACGTTACTTTCGATTAAATTTATAGCCTAAACTTAGGCTTATCGAAAGACGGTCAAAAACTCGCTATTTTCCAGCAGCCCAGAAGGGAGAATTATTTACTTCTCAGCTAGGAACACATAGACATTAATTTAGAGCAATTCTACTTACTTTAGTTCGGCGGCTCGCCGATTCGTCGGCCATATTTCGTGAAACAAACTCCGTAGAAATGCTCTCTGCTGCTAAATACCTTGGTATATAGGATTAATTTGGGTTTGGGCAGCGTTTGGCAGCGTAATCGGATGAAAATATTTAATTTTCTTCGTCTTCCCTCTGTTTGCTACGTTCTGGAAATTTCACTGATGAAGAAATAATTTTTAAACCGAAGTGGGGCTTATATCTTGGGCCTGAACCTGGGCAACATGTCACGGAGCCATCGTGGAGGCCTCACCTCCGTGACACGCTACCATTGCGGAGGGGCTCTGCCTCGGCTCCTCCCGCGATGGTTCGACAGGTTTCTCGTCTGATCTTTTCCCGGGCCTTTCGCTAGCACGTATGGCTTTCAAATATGCTTACCAACGTGCGAATAGGTCATCTAAGTGCCGGGAATTCTACGGGGTATAACACTTTTTCATGAGTGTGAAGCGTGCCACACTTATGACGAAGAGGCAACGAGACGTTATTAGGAAAACTCCCTTTTGTTCATACTCTATATCACGCGTTGAAGTTTAATTCCAGAAACGTTCTCCTAACTCATGCTCTATTTCATTTCAGTGAAACCAAGCCTCCAAGACGCAGTAACGAAAGAAGGGTCGACAATGCTAATCGACCTGTCCCCCCAGCTCCATCAGCCCTTCAGGACGAGCGAGTGTCCTTTGCAAACCTCAATCCAGCTGCTCGCACAGATAGTCAAGAACCAGATGAACCAGCAGACGGTTCTGGTTAACACTAATGGGTCCGCAGCTGCTACCCGAGTTCGAGACTTCACTCGGATGAACCCTCCAGCCTTTCATGGATTTAAGGTAGGAGAGGATCCACAGGAGTTTGTGGATTAGATTAGGGAGATCACCCGAATTATGGGTGTTAGCTCCTCTGAGAGTGTTGACCTAGCTGCCTACCCGCTGAAAGGGGTATCCCAGATCTAGTACGATTAGTGGAAGGAAAGGAGACCAGCAGGAGCAAAACTGGTGGAGTGGGAGGAGTTCAGAATAGCCTTTCTAGACAGATTCTTCCCCCGGAAGCTTTGGGAGTCTAAGGTGGCAGAATTTATGAATTTAAAATAGGGAAATAGGATGGTGGAAGAGTATGCATTGGAGTTCACGGTTGTCAAAATATGCTCGGGATATGGTAGCCGAGCCAAGGGCTCACAACTGAAGTTCGTCAATGGAATATCGAACTTGGTCCTCAAGGAGTGCAGGAATGCAATGCTTATCAAAGATATTGACCTCTTCAGCCTCATCATCATTCACGCTCAACAAATTGAGGTAGAATAGCTAAAAGACTTAAAGCGGGAGAACAAGCAGGCAAAGACTGACCAATTAGATTATGGCCATCAGAGGTCTGTTGGTAGTAGCTGCCCACAACAGTAGTAGAGGGCTCTAGCACCCATTTCAGCCAGCGCCCCTACTTTTCGATCCCACAAGGATTGGAGGGGTGGAGAGTCTAGCTCACAGTTCCAGAGTCATAGCGCCCGCAATCGCTACCTAGCTTTCCCTATGTGTGGCAAGAACCATCTAGGGGAATGCCTTCAGGGCCTAGAAGGTTGCTTCGGGTGTGGACAGCTAGGTCATCAGCTCAGAGAATGCTCGTCAGTAGGACAGGGGCGATCATAATCCACCACTTCAACAGCTCCAGCAGGGCGACCAGCTCAATAGGCCAACACTTAGGGTACGAATGGTGGCCAGTACCAAAACCATTTTTTATACTTTTTCCTCTCGTCAAGATCAGGAGACCTCACCGGATGTGGTCATGGTATGTTATGTCGTTTCCATCTAGATGTGTATTCCCTACTAGATTCAGGAGCCACATTATTGTTCATGACTCCCTATATAGCTGTCCAGTTTGATATCAATCCAGAAGTCCTCTCAGAATCATTCTCAATCTCTACCCCAGTTGGTTAGTCAGTTAGAGCTAGCCAGGTGTACAGAAACTGCCCAGTCTCACTCTTGAATAAGGTCATCCCAGCTGATCTCGTAGAGTTAGAAATGGTTGATTTCGACCTCATTCTTGGCATAGATTGGTTACACTCTAGTTATGCCTTAGTCAACTACAGAACTAGAGTCATCAGATTCAGTTTCCTAGTGAGCCAATTTTAGAGTGGACGGGCAGTAGTTTAGTTCCTAAGGGTCAGTTTATTTCCTACCTTAAAGATAGAAAGCTTATTTCTAAAGCATGTATTTATTATCTAGTTCGGGTTAAAGATTCCAGCTTTGAGACCCCAACTATCCAGTCAGTTCCAATTGTCAGTGAGATCCCTGACGTGTTTCCCAAAGACCTTCTCAGAGTCCCTCCTGAGTAGTAAGTAGACTTCGGCAGAGATATCCTCCCAGACACTCAGCCCATCTCCACCCTTCCTTACAGAATGGCTTTAGTTGAACATAAGGAGTTGAAGGAGCAGCTAAAAGACCTCCTTGATAAAGGTTTCATCAGGCCCAGCATCTCTCCATGGGTGCTCCAATATTATTCGTGCCTAAGAAAGATGACCCTCAAAATGTGTATCAACTACTGTCAGTTGAATAAGGTCACCAGTTAAGAACAGGTATTCCCTACCCAAGATTGCCGACTTGTTCGATCAGCTTCAGGGAGCCAGTTGTTTCTCCAAGAAAGATCTCAGGTTGGGGTTCCATCAGTTAAGGGTCAGAGAATGTGACATATCAAAAGCAGCTTTAAAAACTTGGTATTGTCACTACGAATTCGTGGTTATGTCCTTTGGACGAACTAATGCCCCCTTAGCTTTCATGGACCTCATGAATAGGGTTTTCAAGCCATATCTAGACATGTTCATCATTGTATTTATTGATGACATTCTGGTATACTCCAAAAGCAAGGAAGAACATGCTAACCATCTGAGGATAGTGCTACAAACACTCAGAGACCGCCAGTTGTTCACTAAGTTTAGCAAATATGAATTTTGGTTGAAGTCTATGACTTTCCTTGGTCACGTGGTCTCAGGTGAGGGTATTCAGGTAGATCCTCAAAAGATAGCAATAGTTAAAGACTGGACAAGACCTACTTCCTCAATCGAACTAAGAAGTTTCTTAATTCTAGCCGGCTATTACCGACATTTTATGGAAGGTTTTTCCTCTATTGAATCTCCTCTAACTAGTTTTACTCAAAGAAAGTGAAATTTTAGTGGTCAGATACATATGAGAAGAGTTTGCAGGAGTTGAAGACTCGACTTACTACAGCTCGAGTATTAACCTTGCCTGAAGAAACAGATGGATTCGTAGTGTATTGTGATGCTTCCAAAGTTGAACTCGATTGTGTTTTGCTGCAGCGGGGTAAGGTGATAGCTTACGCCTCCGGACAACTCAAGGTTCAGGAAAGAACTGTTACACCCCGTGAAATTTAACCAATTATAGGCGTACGCGTGAATTTGAAATAGATAAAGAGAGTACGACGCGTCTAAAGAAGCCTCGAAAGTCGGGTCGAGCAAGGCCAGGCCGTACAGTTCCAGCGCGACGCGCCAGCCGGCAGGGCACCAGCCAGCGTGGCGCGCCAGCAGCTTGGAGCGATGCCAGGCATGGTGTGGCACCAATGCTGCCGTGATGGATAGTGCGAGGCGCCTCCCTAGCGTACAACCCTCCTATATAAAGCCCTCCTTTGTTATTTTGAGTTCATTTTCAAATCAACTCATGGCCATACTTGAGAGAGTACGAAGAAATTAAATAATTTTCATCCATATACACTGCAAAACACCGCCTGAATTCAAATTAACTTCGGGTATTGAAGTTTAAGGCTGCAAGGAGCATTACTACAGAGTTATTTTCATGAAATTCGCAGGGAAAATCGTAACCCCGCCAAGCCAAAGTCGTTGGAATTGCTCCAAACTAATTTCTATATGATCACAGGCTTCAAGTAAGCATTTCTCCCTTATGTACTTTTGAGAAATTAAGAGTTTTTGACCGTGTTCTGTTAAGTTAAAATTAGTTAATATTATATATAAAGTTATCAGTTTTATCGAATTTAGTACTGAAACTAGTCGTATTTCCCCAGTAATACGATTGCAGCTGAGAAGAGCAGTTGAATACGAACTGAAACTCGCCAGTTAATTATTAATGGGTGAATGAGGTATGTTAAGGTTGTTTCCTTTGGCAAGTTAGTTTCTTTAGTATGATAACTCAGTTTAAATCCCAGTAAGAATACCATAAACATGTATATTGTGATTAGTTGTTGATATTAGTTGAGACCCGTATTCCATGTTAGTTTGGGATGGATTATGCCTGTATAGCCTTCATGACCGACCCCAGGGTTATTAGTTGTGTTAACGCCCGCCAGGGGCGAGATGATGTCGCTCTATGGAGCGGTATATCGTCCGCGAGGGACGAAGATGGGGTCCCAGGTCCTCATGCAGTCCATTCCATGGGTAGGATACTATATGCCTTGGTTGGCTCTCTACACCCCCGTCGAGCCTGGTGCCTGGGGTGCAGATATCAGAAGTCCATTGGACTCAGACACAGCTACAGTCAGGGGCCGAGCGGGCTCAGTGCAGACCCAAGGGACTGGTAGGACGGCTATAGCTATTAGTTGACCCAGTGCAACCTTGATAGGGGTATATAGACTGAAGTATACTCATCAGGGCTTATGGGGGCCCCAGGTGGGCTATTCTATGGTGGTTGTACCTTCCGGCTTATGGAGGCCGGGTAAGGTTTTTGTTTGCTTTAGTTATTAATAAATTAGATAGTAAGAATTTCTATCACTCAGGTATGATCTTTATCCCTTCATTTCAGTTATTCTTAGTTTTATCTCTTTATTTCAGTCATTTATAGTTATCGCCTTACATATTCAGTACATATTGTACTGACGCTCTTTCTGGGGTGCTGCATTACTTTCTTATAGGTACGGATAGACAAGGAGCAGTCCCCTCTTAGCCTCCAGCCAGGATTAGCAGGAGAGTCGGCTCCTTTCTTCTGAAGCTTATAGACAGAAGGTTTACTCTTTTTTGATTGTACAGTTTATGAGTAGGTCGAGGCCTTGTCCCAACCATCATATTCCTCCTAGAGGCTTGCAGATTATTTCTATCTTCTTGTGGTTAGCTGTTATTGGTCGTGTGGGGCCTTTTTCAGATTTCAGTTAGCAGCCTTGTCGGTCATAGCTTAGCCTAGCACTGGATTTACTTTAAAGTCATAACTAGACATCACAGTGGTCTTGTCATCCCGCATAGGATTCCCTGTTATTACCTGATTCTGGTTAGCTGTTTTTATTTACAGGTAGTTATAAGGCCTTGTCGGCTGGGGGTTGTATTTACAGGCGAGATATAGCCTATTGTTCTCTTGATTTGGGAAGTAGGCCTGCACTAGGAGTGCACAGGCCTAGTTAAGTCAGTCCAGATCCTAGTAGGGCAACAGGTGCCAGTCATTCCTCCCAAGGTGGGGTGTGACAAGAACTATCCAACTCATGAGCTGGAGTTGGCAACAGTGGTGTTTGCATTGAAAATATGGTGGCACTACCTTTTTGGGGCTCACATAGATGTTTTCACCGATCACTAGAGACATATGTGTTCAGTTAGAAAGATTTAAATCTTCGTCAGAGAACATGGTTGGAGATAATGAAGGACTATGGCATGAGTATGTTGTACCACCCAGGCAAGGCCAATATGGTTGTTGATGCCCTAAGCAGGATGTCTATGGGGAGCGTGGCTCATGTTTAAGAGAGTAAAAAAGAACCAGCGAAGGATATTCACAGGTTAGCTCGGTTGGGAGTGCAGTTGGTTGATACAACTGAGGGAGGAGTAGTGGTGCAGAGTGGATCAGATTCCTCGTTAGTATTTGAAGTTAAGTCAAGGCAGGATGAAGATCCCACACTGCTTAAGCTAAAAGAGGCAGTTCTCAGAAAGGAAGTGGAGGTTTTCTCCAAAGGGGGAGATGGTGAGCTCCATTACCAGGGTAGACTATGTGTACCGGATGTGGGTGACTTGAGACAACAGATACTGGTTGAAGCACAGAGTTTGAGATATTCTATCCACCCAAGAGCTACTAAGATGTACCGTGATCTTCAGGATATCTACTGGTGGGACGACATGAAAAGAGACATAGCAAAATTTGTGACTAAGTTCCCGAACTGCCAACAGGTTAAGGTGGAACATCAGAGATCGGGAGGTATGACTCAAGATATCAGCATACCCACATGGAAGTGGGAAGAATTAAATGTGTACTTTATTACAGTTCTACCTCATAGTCATCGACACTACAACTCAATTTGGGTGATAGTAGACCGGATGACCAAGTTAGCACATTTCCTCCTAGTTAAAACTACAGACTCAGCCGAGGATTATGCTAGGCTTTATATCCGAGAGTTGGTTAGATTGCATGGGGTGCCCTTGTCCATTATTTCAGATAGAGGTACCCAGTTTACCTCGCATTTCTGGACGTCATTTCTGAAAGAACTCGGTACCCAGGTCAACTCAACACAACTTTTCACCCCCAGAAAGATAAACAAGCTGAGCGTACTATTCAGACCTTGGAAGATATGTTGAGAGCGTGTGTGATTGATTTCAAGGGCAGTTGGGATGATCAGCTACCTCTCATTGAGTTTGCATACAACAACATCTACCACTCCAGTATCAAGATGGCCCCGTTTGAGGCATTATATGGTAGGAAATGTTGGTCTCCTATAGGGTGGTTTGAGGTTTGTGAAGTGTAACACCCCGGATAACTTGAGCAATAAAATCGTGCTTTCGAGGTAGGATTAAGAGTACCTAATAGGCAAATAATTAAGTGTTATGATTTATTTGAGTCACTCTATGGTCTTATTTAATATTGAAAGTCAATCAAGTTGTAGAACAAAATTCGAAACAAAAACGTTATCGAAAAATTTCCTTCTTTAGATTCCTTGAAATTTAGGTCAAATGTCTCGAGGCTTTTCTCCCAATATATAATGAGTTAGGGGGTGTGAAACCTATCAAATTAAATATCTATGAGTCTAATTTCCATTGCGTCAAAGCTTTTGTCAATCCAACTTTGGAATAGAGAGATATTCGCGTTTTCGCGAGACCACGCAAGCAGGCACCTCACAAGGCCTTAAGGCGGAGGAGGATTATTTAATCCCCTTTGGTCGGTTGTTGGCCATCAAAAATTCATTTTCCAGCATATATTTCATATAAAACCTCTCTCAAGTTCTTCCATGATTTCCTTTGGGTTTTGGGGCTAGACGCCATGGTTCAATATGATTTTTGTGTCGAAAAGTCAGGAATCGCGTGTAGTCCGTTGTTTGGTGTATTTTCCGGGATGTTGGTGGTTGTTTCGGGGTGAACCTATTAGTAAGCCTTCTTTATTTTGTTATCCTTAGTTTTTAAGGTTGTTTATAGGTGTTTTAACGCTGATAGGGTGTTGTCTCGGAGTTTCTACTATTGAATTTCTGTGAATCTTGTCGTGTAAGCTTCATTTGTCTTGTTTTGTTGTTGAGTTGTGTTGGTTTCATTTTAATGGAATTTTGGGCTGCCTTTAGGTAGTAGGTTCATGATTTTGAAGTCTAAATTTCTTCTAGGCTTGAAGCTAAGGTATGTTAGGCTTGTCCCTCCTTTTGTCGACATTAATTCCATAGCCATTGTAGTCCATGTTAACGTGTGTTGGTTGATTTTTGATTGCTTGTGTTTTTGATATTATTGAAATATTGTTCGGCTGTTTATATGGTTATAATGGTGTTTTTAAGTTCTGGTTTGGTTGGTGGCTCGGTCTTGTACGCGAAGAATCGTAGTCATGGCAAATTGTTAGGCTCGTATCGAGAGGTCATGTGTGAAGCGTGTGATTCTTGTAGCAAGTTATGGGTTGTTAGTGTGAATAAGATTAGGTGATGATATAGACAAGTGAATGAGGGATTATAGTGGTTAAGGTCGATGATTGTGATGATCTTTTGTTATATTCAAATTAGTGATCGTGTCGACCATATCGATGGCACATGATGGTTGTGGTGATACTTGGGCTTATTTGTCCATGTCCATTGATGTTAGTGGTAAGTAGAGTGGCTTGTGGGTTATTTTTAATTATTGGGGATAGATTAGTCAGGATGGTAACCCTTAGCTCGATTAGTGGCTCGTCGGTGGACGAATAGACATGAAAGAATAGTACTGTGTTGTAATAATTGATTGGTGGGGTTCGAGAGCCGGTTATGGGTTGTTTTAGCAGGTATTATCGTTGTTTTTTATTGTGATTGTTGTGATTGTGTGTTTTTTGTATTTGAGGCCTTGTGGCTCATAGATACCTAATGCACGAGAGTTGTTCCGGCTAGGGGTAGAGCCCGAGGTGCCTTGTGGCTTGTGGATACCCGATGCACGAGAGTGTTTCCGGCAGAGGGGTTGAGCCCAAGGAGTGAAATGACCTACGGGGTTGAGAATGATGTCCTCCGTAGTGTCGAGTTGATACATGATTCGAGAGTGGTCCGACATGTCTGAGCCTTCCTGGGATCAAGATTGGTTCTCTTAGATGGATTGAGCTCCGCTAACTGTGCGCAACCGAGAGAGTGTCCGACAGTGCCTAATTGATGATGTTGATTACCTGGTTTTTACTTGTGATATGTTTGGCATTATATTGTGGTTGTTGCTTGTGTTTTTTTTTATCTGATAGCAGTGGATGCTAGATGTTGGCTGGTGTTAGCTGAGGCCATCGAGAGGTCTAGATGTGATGACAGGTGAGCTGGGTTAGCTAGGTACAGTTGTATTGTTATTTACTTTTTGGACTTGCTGGACTTATGGGGGCCAGGTAGGTTTTATGTGTTTACTTAAGTTCAATTCTCCTTCTACGATATTTGGTATATGTGTTGACCTCTAATCTTAGTCTTCCAGTTGTTTCTGTCTTTCATGCTTAGTACATTATTGTACTGACACCCTAGTCGGGGCGATGCATTCATGCCTGCAGGTGATGGTGGGCTGTTAGATTAGGTTCTTTGTTGCTGAGTGGAGTTCCAGCTGAGTCGGTGTGCTCCAGTTCTTTCGGAGTTGCCAGAGGTTGAGTTATGGGTAGTTCGGGGTCCTGTCCCGAGCAGTTGATTTCTATTATATTTTTAGAGGCTCGTAGACATTAGTTGTGGGTGTAGTGTCATTGTTATAGGCTAGGTGGTTCATGTTGTATAGTTGTTCTTCCATTCTGTGGCCTCGACGGCATATTGTATTTATTTTTTCTTGGTTGTTCAGGTGAGCCAGCTTCCGCTATAGTCTATCTTCTCATTCTAATTGTATAGTTGTTGTGTTGTTGAACCTCATTGGTTCTGGATTTTGTTTTATATTTTGGGCGTCGGGTATGCTCATATCAGGGGTGGCACCAGGTGCCAGTCACGTCTCCCTAGGCTTGGGGTGTGACATGAAGCTACCCTAATAGGGCCAGACTCAGTTCATGAAGCTATGCAGAAGATGCAACTTATCAGGGAGAGGTTGAAAACAACGCAAAGCCGATAGAAATCCTATGTTGATGTGAGGAGAAGAGAGTTAGAGTTTGCAGTAGATCATTGGGTTTACTTGAAAATTTCACCCATGAAGGGGGTGATGAGGTTTGGAAAGAAAGGAAAACTCAGTCCTAGATATGTAGGACCCTACATAATCCTGAAGCGAATTGGCAGTGAGGCATATGAGTTAGAACTACCTCCAAAGTTAGCATCTGTGCACCCATTCTTCCATATATCACCATTAAAGAAGTGCATCGGTGATCCAACTTCAGTTGTGCCACTAGACAGTGTGGGAATAAAAGATAGTCTCTCTTACGAAGAGGTCCCAGTTCAAATCCTTGACCGTCAGGGTCGTAAGCTGAGAAACAAGAAAGTCGCTACGGTGAAAGTATTGTGGAGGAACCAACTAGTTGAGGGACCCATATGGGAGGCAGGAGCAGACATGATGGCCAGATACCCTCACTTATTCCCTTCTAGTTAAGTTCCAGCATCAGGTACTAAATTCCTCCTCAGTACTGATGTCTACCAAATTACACCTTGCAATTGAGATATAAAACGGTCGATGTCAAATATAGAACCCAACAAAGGTTGATATCGATCCCATAGGAAATATGGAAAGAACTTGAGTTAATGTGATTAGTTATTACTATCAGATTACTTATTTCCTAGGGGGAAAGAAATAAAATAATAAAATAATAAACAAGAGTAAAGACTAATAGATGTTTAAATCAATTTCAGTTTGTATTCAATCAATAAATTGACTAGGATTGTGTTCCCCATGACTTTATAACCACAAGTCTTTTACACTAATGATCTATTCCGGTGTTTAACATGCAATATTGGTAAGTTAAGTTCACCTGAATGGTTGGTCCCCTATCTAGATGATTATCACTACACAACTTGGTCAATATACGGGTGTATGCTTAATTAACCCTTATCCTTTATATCGGATTAGCTATTCCCGGATAAGTTCAAGCTATTATATGAGGGTTGATAGCCTCAAATCTTCGCTATTAATCCCATTTCCCATTCACTACCTCCTTCATCCGGTAAGTAAGAATAAGGCAAGTTCCAAAGTTTGCAACCGTTAACAAATAATTAAAACGAAGGGAAAAACCATGTATGCATTAAACCCCATTCAAAAATCACTAAGTCATCATGGTTCTACAACCCTAGTTATGGGTTTATCTACTCATAGTTAAAAGATCACAATCACAAAATATAAAATAAATCATAATTGTAACTTACAAAAATTCGCAGAAGAAAACCAAGTAAATTAAATATAACTCCTAAAACGATGAACAAAACTCCAATGTTGATTGATTCCCACAATCAAGAACAAAATTACAAACTTTGTTTCTTGAACTAAGAAAAATTGTTAACAACACTAGAATCCTCCTAAAAGTTGGTAACAAATAACAGTGTACGAAAAATAAACGTAAAAATTATATTTATAGTTCCAAACAAATCTAATCCTAACTAAACTTGGATTCCAGGTCAGCAGGGGTAACGGGTCAAGTAACGACTCGTTGGGTCTCCAAACGAGTCGTGATCAATGAAAATCATTCGTCCTCAGCAGTAGGCCCAGTCGTGGTAACAGATCACCTAATGATTCATCGTGTCAGGGCACGAGTCGTTAGGCCTCTCTTGTTCTTGGCTCTCCGAAATTTTAGTGCACATGACGGTTCCTGCCAGTGCTCTCCTAATGAGTCGTCCTATCATCTGACAACTCGTTACGTCTTTCGTTGTCTTCACTAGGTATTTTTCAAAAATCCTCTTTCCAGTCTTCACAACTGGCTTAACGAGTCGTTACCAGACGTAATGAGTCGTACCTTCAACCCCTTAAGTGTACTGCTTCTTCAACATTAAAACTTAATCTTATCCCCACGAATCGTGCTATGAGACAACAACTTGTGACGTGCCTAGCAGCCTGCATTTTAGTCCTTTTATGCCTTACTTTTCCTATTTCCTGTTTCGGACGTGTTTTCCTACAACATTCAAGAAAAATGCATCATATCTACATAAACATACCCAGAATGTGCATAGTTTCTTGGTTTTAAGTGTCTAAAGTGTCGTAAAATCACGATACATCAAGTACTCTACTCTGTCCCGTACTCATCAACTCTATTGAGATTTTCGATGTGCATTTTAGTTGCATCATCTCTATTAGCATGGTTAAGTCAGTTACTCCTTCAGAACCAGCTCATAGTCTCAGTCTAGGAAATGCAACTCTTTTCCCTAGTTTTCCAGTAGTTTTAGTGTTCCTTCGAGAACGAATGATCCCAAGAGGGAGATATTGTAACACCCCGAAACTTTCCTAGATCAAACTCAAACCTTGCAAGAAAAATCCAGAAAAAATTCCTCACACACGACTGAGACAACGAGTCGTGGTCAGCTTTAATGACTCATTGTGCCAATCATGCTCAGTCCTTCGGGAAGCCACGGTACATGGAACGACCCATTATGAGAAAGAACAAATATTCCTATCACTCATTGGTTCCCCAGCTCAGAACTCCTTTTCCAAGACCCCACAACTCAACAAATGAATCATCATTTGATACAACGAGTCGTGGTGTGAGTCATTGGTTGAGGTCCCAAAAACCCTGTTCAGTGAAAACAAGTGGTAGCGACGACTTGTCAGAATCCTTCTCGTCTTCTACTCCAGTAGGTGACTCAGTTATAGCTAGATGGATGTATAGAAATTTCCCGATCTTGGTTCTCCATAAGGTCACCACAGCAGATCTGATAGAGTTATCCATGACCAATTTCAATGCTATTCTACTCCAGTAGGTGACTCAGTTATAGCTAGACGGGTGTATGCTTGTTATGCTTCTATTAATTGTAGGACCCGGTCAGTAGAGTTCAGATGTTACACTCCGTAAGTTCTTGACACTTAGTTGGCCTATTCCCATGTTGGTTAAGAATTTTATAATGCCATATGTGCGAGAAAAGGGCCCGGGGAGAGACCGGACAAGCGCCAAGTCGGAGCGTCGCAAGGCAAATGCGACTTATAAATCGCATTCGACAAATGCGACTTAAAGGCCCCAAGTATATAAGGCTAACACTTTGTTTTAAATCATTTTCCCTTCATATAATTTCCAGTAAACGAACAGAAACATAGGGGAACGAAGGGTTTGATTAAATTTCCTTCTGTTTACGTCGTCAAACGCAGTCCAAACTCAAATTAACTTCGAGTAGCAAAATATAAAGCTGCAAGGACCATTCCTGTGAAGTTAGTTTCGCATAATTCGGCCGGCGAATCATCGTCACGGCGAGACAAGGTAAGTGGAATTGCTCCAAACTAGTGTTAATATACTCCCAACATTAAAGTGAGTATTTCCCCCTTCTATACTTTCGATAAATAGCGAGTTTTCGACCGTTCTTCGATAAGTCAAAGAATAGGCAGTAGGTATATCTATAAGTATGGTTTCTTTCCAAAATAATAGTAGAATTAATTATATTCTTTCATGAATATGAATACAGTTGAGGGAAATAGCTAAGTATAATCCAAGCTACGCCAGTTAATCAGAAAGTCGGTAGTTTAGATATGTAAAGCCAGTTTCTTTCGGCAAGCTAGTAGTTCTAGTATAGCAAAATAGTATGAATTTCAGTAGAGTGTTTCAGAAGTCGTATATTGTGTTCAGTATGAAATTTAGTAAGCATGTTAGAAATATAATACAGTGTTCAGCATGAAATTCAGTAAAACAGTATAAGTCCCAGCAGAATATTCCAGAAATATTATTATAGATTCAGTATATTTCAGTATCAGATTCAGTACATTTCATTATGAGAATCAGAACAGAATATCAGAACATAAATATTATTATCAGATCCAGTATATATATTACATGTGCCTATTGCTATCTGTGGATACATGATTGTTCTGTGTTGGGCACCCTTAGAGCTTCCTTGACCGCCCCAGGGTTAATAGCTGTGTCGACTCGCCCGCCATAGGGTGAGGATATGACGCTCTACGAAGTGGCATGCCGTCCGCCAGCAGACGAAGATGGGATGCAGATTCCCCATAGCAGGATGATCAGCAATATACCACACCCCCTATCGAGCGCTTGCGCTCGGGGTGCAGATTTCAAATTTTAGATTATAGATTTCAGATTTCATATTTCAGGAGTCTTTCGGACTCAGATACAGCTATAGCCAGGGGCCCAACGACCCCAAGTTGCATACCCAGGGGGCCAGCAGGATGCTCAAAGTTATTAGGTGGATGGTATGACCTGGGTAGGGGTATATAGAATATGTGCTGGTTGGTACCTTACGGCTTATGGGGGCTGGTAAGGGTCTTGTATGCCATGTTATCAGGTATGACTCTTACTCTCTTCAGTAAAGTTATGCTCTTTTCAGTCAGTCTTATCCCGTCTCCTATTACTTCAGTATCTATTAGTATTAATGTTTGCTTTCAGTTATTTTCAGTTATTGCTTTGCATACTCAGTACTAGTGGTTCTGACACTCGTTTTGGGGTGCTGCATTACTTTCCTGCAGGTACTCAGAGATGAGGAGCAGATCCCTCGTAGTTCCAGCCAGTATACAAAGTCTTTAGCTCCTATCATCCGGAGCTTGACAGCTAAAGGTTTACTTCCCTTTTTGTTTATACAGTATGGGTAGGTCGAGGCCCTGTCCCCACCATCTTATTATTCTTAGAGGATTGCGGATTGTATATTTCTTGTGTTTAGTTGTACTGATCATGTGGGACCGTGTGTATGTTTTTAGTTTGCATGTGATGGCCGTGTGAGGCCTTGTTCAGTTGTCAGTTGGTGACCTTGTTGGTCACAGATCAGTTTAGCACTTGATTCTACTTTTCAGTGATAATTAGTCAGCACGGTGGCCTTATCTGCCCACATAGGTTCCATTATGTTCAGTTGTTCTAGGTAGTTGTTATATTCCTACATATGGCTATAGGCCTTGTCGGCCGGAGGCTATATTTACAGTCGTTATATAGCCCGTTGTCTTCATAAATCCAGAATTAGAGTCAGCCTGGCACTAGAAGTGCTTAGGCTCAGTAGGCCAGCAGTCCAGGTCCTAGGAGGGCACTAGGTGACAGTTATGCCATCAAGGTGGGGCGTGACATAAGATTCTCGGGTGAGCCAGTCTTAGAATGGAAGGGTAGTTCATTTGTGCCTGTAGGTTACTTCGTTTCCTACCTCAAGGCCAAAAAGATGATTTTTAAGGGTTGCATGTATCATTTGGTTAGGGTCAAGGATGTTGAGTCTGAGAACCCGACTATCCAGTCAATTCCAATAGTATGTGAGTATCCAGAGGTCTTTCCGGATGATTTACCAGGTATTCCTCCCGAGCAAAAGATTGACTTCAGTATTGACCTCCTTCCCAATACGCAACCTATATCTATTCCTTCCGACAGGATGTCTCTGGCCGAGCTAAAAGAGTTGAATGATCAGTTAAAGGATTTCCTAGATAAGGATTTCATTAGACCGACCCAGTCTCCATGGGGTGCACCAGTATTATTTGTTCAGAAGAAAGATGGTTCCCTTCGTATGTGTATTAATTATCGACAATTGAACAAAGTCACTATCAAGAATAGGTATCCCTTACCCAGGATCGATGATTTGTTCGATCAGCTTCAGGGTGCTAAGTGTTTCTCGAAGATAGATCTCAGATATGGGTATCATTAGCTCAGAGTTTGGGAGAGTGATATCCCGAAGATGGCATTCAAAACACGGTATGGTCATTACAAGTTTGTAGTTATGTCTTTTGGACTAACGAATGTTCCTGCAGCTCTTATGGACCTGATAAACAGAGTGTTCAAGCCATATTTGGACAATTTCGTGATCGTGTTCATTGATAACGTCTTGGTATGCTCTCGGAGCAAGGAGGAGCATGCTGCTCACTTGAGAGTACTGCTCCAAACCCTCAAGCACCACCAATTATATGCAAAGTTTAGCAAGTGTGAGTTTTGGTTAGACTCTGTGGCATTCTTGGGCCATGTGGTGTCCAGCGAAGGCATAAAAGTAGACTCACAGAAAATTGAGGCAGTGAAGAACTGGCCTAGACTCGTGAATCCTTCGGGTATTAGGAGTTTCTTGGGCTTAGCTGGATACTATTGAAGGTTTGTGGAGGATTTCTCATCCATTGTAGCGCCTTTGACTAAGTTGACTCAGAAGAAGGTGAAGTTTCAAGGGTAGGAAGCTTGTGAGAAAAGCTTCCAAGAGTTGAAGGCTCGACTTACTTTGGCACCAGTATTGACCCTACCCGAGGATAACGATGGTTTCACGGTTTATTGTGATGCTTCCAGAGTTGGACTTGGGTGTGTGTTGATGCATCATAGGAGGTGATAGCTTATGCCTCTCAACAGCTGAAGGTGCATGAAAAGAATTACCCAACCCATGATCTTGAATTGGTCGCGGTGGTGTTTGCCTTTGAAGATATGGCGGCATTACTTGTATGGGGTCCACATGGATGTATTTACGGATCATAAGATCTTGCAATATGAGTTCACACAGAAAGATCTAAATCTTCGGCAAAGGAGGTGGTTGGAGTTACTTAAGGATTATGACATGAGTTTCCTTTACCGCCCAGGTAAGGCTAATGTGGTTGCGGATGCGCTTAGTAGACTCTCAATGGAGAGTGTGTCCCATGTGGATAAGGGGAAGAAGGAATTGGTGAAAGAGGTCCACCGGCTTGCAAGGGTGGGAGTTAGATTGATCGATTCGACCAATGGCGGTGTTGCTATGCATAACGGGTCAGAATCATCCTTTCTAGTTGATGTTAAATCCAGGAGGATGAGGATCCAATATTAAGGAAGCTGAAGGAGGCGGTGCGGAGTCAGAAAGTGGAGGGTTTCTCCCGAAGGGGAGATGACGTGCTACTATACCAGGGTCGACTATGTGTTCCGGACGTTGATAATTTTAGATTTTGGATATTGCATGAGGCACATGGTACCAAATATTCTGTTCATCCAGGATCCACAATAATGTATAGGGATTTACAAGAAATCTATTGGTGGGATGGTATAAAGAAGGATATTGCGGAGTTCGTAGCAAAATGTCCAAACTTTCAGCAAGTGAAAGTCGAGCATCAAAAACCTGGTGTACTTCAGGATATTTCCATCCCACTTGAAAGTGGGAAGAAATCAATATGGACTTCATTATAGGTCTATCTCATACTCGTCGGCAATACGACTCCATTTGGGTTGTGGTGGACAGGTTGAGCAAGGTTGTACACTTCCTATCGGTCAAGACCATGGATTCAGCAAACAATTATGCTAAGTTGTATATTCGGGAGTTGGTTCGGCTTCATGGAGTGCCCTTGTCTATTATTTCGGATAAGGTACTCAGTTTACTTCTCAATTCTGGAGTTCTTTTCAAAAAGGGCTCGGAACTCAGGTTAAGATAAGCACAACTTTTCATCATCAAACGGACGGCCAAGCTGAATGAACAATTCAGACTCTTGAGGATATGTTGAGGGCTGTATTATGGATTTTAAAGGTAGTTGGGATGATCATTTGCCCCTTATCGAGTTTGCTTATAATAACAGTTACCACTCTAGTATCCAAATGGCACCGTTTGAGGCTCTCTACGGGCGAAGGTGCAGATCTCCCGTTGGATGGCTCGAGGTTGGTGAGGCAGCTATGGAAGGACTAGATTCGGTTCATGAGGCAATGGTGAAGGTTCAGTTGATAAGGGACTGGTTGAAAACCGCTCAGAGTCGTCAGAAATCGTATGCGGATGTGAGAAGAAGAGAATTGGAGTTTGATGTAGAGGACTAGGTGTTTCTAAAGGTATCTCCCATGAAGGGAGTCATGCATTTCGGAAAGAAAGGTAAACTCATTCCCCGCTATATTGACCCCAACGGGTTGTGAGAAGAGTTGGTAAGGTGGTGTATGAGTTGGATTTGCCTTCAGAATTAGCTTCAGTTCATCCCAATTTCCATGTATCACTTTTGAAGAAGTTCTTGGGTAATCCAACCTTGGTAGTTCCGGTAGACAGTGTTGGTGTGAAAGACAACCTCAGTTATGAAGAAATTTTGGTTGAAATTTTGGATCGACAAATTCAAAGGTTGAGGAACAAAGAGGCAGCTTTAGTTAAGGTTTAATGGAGGAATCAGCACGTTAAAAGAGCTACGTGGGAGGCCAAAACGAACATGATGGCTAGATACCCACATTTATTCCCTACCGGCTCAGTTCCGACTTGAGGTATCAGTTTTTTCCCTAATTCTCTAATCAGTTTCCATGTTCAGTTCATGTGCGCAAGTTTGACATATTTTATGATAAATGTATGTGATGCCTGAATTTAGTTCAGCTATGTGGTTCTTTTTGGAGGTAGTCATTCCAGGGAATTTTGATTAAAATAATCAGTATTGGAGCATGATAATTGCTTTGTTTCTATTTTCTGCTTGTTTGTAACATTCGAGGATGAATGTTCCCAAGAGGGAGATATTGTTATACCCAGAGAATTCTAGAATCGAACCCAGAAGTGAATCGGAGAAAAACTAGAAAAATGTTGCAGCAGTTGCAGAACGAGTCATTGAACGACTTGTCAGAAGACCCCACAAGTGGTCAAGTGACCCGTGGAAAGGCCTGGAGTGACCAAGGGATCGAAGTCCCCATGAGTGAATCAATGACTCGTGGTCAGCCATCACGAGTCGTCATGTCAATCGTGGGGTGGAGTTGGAATGTTAAAGGAGGAATTATCCAGTGTACTTAACGGATGGGACCCCAAGAGTCGTTGACAGTCCCAACGACTCGAGAGGAGAGTCGTGAGCAAGCATGTGGATTATTATTGGGAATTAAGGCAGTGTATTTGACGGAAGGTGACCACGAGTCGTGGTCTTGAGGCACAAGTCGTTATCTTCCCCGTTATGAGCCCCAACAGATCAGTTGACCAGTGTACTTGACGGGCGACTAGACGAGTCATTGCCCATCCAAACAAATCGTCAGTTCACCCGTTAGAGTCACCTGGCAGTGTTTTCCTGCGAATTTAGTAAGGGTCTTTTCGTAATTCCTATGTTCTAAGGGCGTATACTACATCGTTTTAAGCTCGTATTAGAGGGTTTTTAACAGGGAAAAACCTATTTTAAGCCATTACTCTCATGCATATTGAAGGTGTGAAGGGAAGGTTCAAGGTGAAATCTCAAGGTTTCCAATTGGAATCTCCGTTGGGCAATTAGAAAGGGTTAGAATTCTTCAATCCCAGGTATGTAAGGCTATGAGTGGGTACTTCCTCCCATACCCATGCCTATTCCTTATCAATTTGTGATTGGTTTGTGATGATCAAGTATGGGTTTTCATTCAATTGCATGATTCTTACATCTCTACTCATGGGTATGATTAAATTGAGTTTATATTGATGATTTATCGAGCTTGGGCGGATTCTAACTTAATTTCTTTTACAAAATTGCTTTTCTATAAATTGAATCTAAAACGTCCATGTGTGGATAGTTCATAATAGAAGTGATTGTGGAAGGATGTGATGATGATGGAATAGATGATGAGAGGTATATTTCCAACCTTACTCATGATTTTGATGATGTTTTCAAAGAATATTAAATAGACCCAAGTATGATGAAGTTTTGGGTAGTGCCCAATGATGAGTATGAATGATGATTTTTCTTGAATTGACTTTATTACCTCATTTTGGAGTGAAATCTCTCAAATTATAATGTTTTCAGAATGAATTGTATGAGTTCAAGTATGATAAGGTTTTAGGTAAGGCCCTTATATTGATGATGATGAAGTGCTATTTCTAAAGTAGGCTTACCACATGATTTTGGAGTAAGATCTCCCACTATTCTTTGAGCTTGTGGTATGTGTCAAAGTAAAGCTTCTCATATGCATGAATTCATAATTGAGATGTACGTTGTCGTTAAACTTCATTTCACATGATGTTGAGTCTAAGCATGATTTCATTATAAGCTTTGTCGAAATGACATTGTTGAGCTTCAAATTTGTATGATGTCTAGTATATGCATGATTTCATAATAAGCTTTGTTAATAGACAATGTTGAGCTTCTTTTTATACGATGTTGAGTTTATACATGAATTCATGTTGAGCTTCATCACTAGACGATGTTGAGCTTCATATCTATATGATGTAGAGCATTGCATGTTTTGGGAGAAGAGCCTAGCACCGAGCAGGCTAAGGGTTGATAACCCTATGCCCCAGAACTATGCGCCAACGTAGGTTGATTTTATTATATTATTGGGACCTCCCTTGTAAGCTATCCCCAGCCTGAGTGGCCCCTTTCCGCTTGATACGATATCATGGTAGCGTCTTTAACCCTGGTCAGGTTTTGGACGGCTCTGCCCACTTGAGTGTAATAGTCGGGACCACGTAAGATCTATCATGGTATGTCAGTTAAGTGACGAGTCTCCCACTATCTATATGATTTGAAGTTGCGTATCCATTATTTATGATGATTATCTTATGCATGCATGTTCAAAAAGCAAGGTTTGACTCATTGTTCAGCTTTTGATATAAATGTTATGATTTAGCTTTGAGTCATTCGAGTCAGTCATGATGTTCTAAAGCCATGCATGATCACGTATAAAATAAGGATGATTTCATAATGAATGTTTGTGATCATCTTATTATCCTTAAGGATTATTATATAGGTATGACTTGTTTTAAAAGACTTATATTGCTCTAGCGGTTTTACTTATCTTGCATACTCGGTACATTCCACATACTGACCCCATACTTTCTATGCTGCATCGTTTCATGATGCAGGATCCGGTTCTCAGGTCCAGCACCGTTCGTAGTCGCTTATCAGAGTCAATACCTATTTGGTTGGTGAGTCGTCATCTTTTGAGGACTAAACTTTTAGTTATCTTGGTTGTACTTTCAGTTTCAATATTGTGAGCTAGTTGGAGGAGTTGTCCCATCAGCTCATCCAGATTAGAGGCTTATCAAACTTAGACATGTATTCAGCTTCAAATGTTTATTCTATCGTTATGTTAAGTTAGACTTCCGCTGAGTTTATGATTATGTTTTCTTCATGTTTATCGAATGAGTTAGTGAATGCTTATGCCATGGGTTGACTTGGGATCTCTCGGGGTCCTTTGTCCCGTATCTACGATCCAGGTCTACGCTCGGGCCATGACAATTTTCTTGATTTTTTTCACAAAAAATACGGATAAAATAAACTTATTGCAGGTTTCAGACCAGGAACGTCAATATGTTAATTGAGTTCCATTACCACCAAACCAAACATCAAATTATTTTATCTAAATTCGTTTAATTTATATTTATTAATAGCACATTAGATCATGCATCCCTTTTGGTAGTGCCCCCATCATCTTCAAATTCTGGGTTTGGTTCTGTTTCTAACTAGTGTATTTTGAAATTTCAATGGAGAATTATTTTTCTTAAATACCAAATAATTTTAGTTTAATATTAAATTCGATAATGAACGATGAATTTTTAGAGAATTTCATAGTGTATTTCATAGATTGCAGTTCTCAAAAGTTAGGAGTCCCCACCAAACCCTAGTTACTGAAGATTTAAGGTGAAATTGGAATGAGGGGAAATCCATATCATATATTCCACCAATTCTGTAGAATGGATTGGTCGTTGTTAAAATTGTAGAAATGACATCAAATTGCTGATGAAAAGCTGGGAATCAGCATTAATTGGGTATGTAGAGGGTGATTCAACAACAACACACCAGATGGATAACTATTGTGAGTAAGATGTGGAACTTTGTTCCCAAGCCTAGTATCCTGATCCATGATAATGGATACTATCTATATAATTCCAATCTATTAAAGACAAGGAGAAGGTGATGAGTTTGGGCCCGTATTACTATAACAATCGGCCAATAATCGTCAAACAGTGAGAATTGAAGTTTGAATTCACTCAGGATATGCTGACTGTAATTCGGCTATGGGTTTGATTTTCGGGATTGCCTGTGGGGTATTGGTCGGCTGAAGCATTAAGTTAAGTAGCTAGTGATGTGAGTAGAGCATTGTATACAAATAAATTCACAGCTAACAATGAGAAATATCTTATTCTAGAGTGCTAGTTAAGGTAGATGTGTCTCGACCATTATTGGATTTGATTCAGCTTGTAACTCCAGCAGGGATTTGGCAACAAAAGATTGTATGATTATAAATCAAAATTCTGCAATGAATGCATTATATATGGGCATGAGACGATTGAATGTTGGTATAGAAGAGAAAGAGGGAGCACTAAGAAACCAAATCCTATGAAGATCGAGGGTAAGAAGAGGAGACCAGGTAGTGGTAAAGGTGTTGTTATATAGATCTGGGTTCCGAAAGTGTCTAAACCAGTAGAAGTAACCACTAATGACATAGAGGATAGGCTCATTGCTACCACAATAGGGGAAGTACTTGCTAAAAAATATGATGATACACTCCTAAAACCCCCGAAGAGGGGAAGCAAGTTGATACCAGAGGGCTTGAAAGGTGTGGGAATTTGAGAGATGCAGTTGAAGAAAGTATTGGCAACTTCATGCCATCCAAGACCCGATGGTTATGGCTACTTGGAACATTAGGGGCCTGAACCAGGTCCATATACAGAAAGAACTAAATCTCTTTCTGTCTAAATATAAGGTTGATGTGTTTGGATGTCTTGATACAAGAGTTAAAGAAAAAAAGGCACATAAGGTAATCCTAAAGATGGAAAAAGGTTGGAAACTTTTTATGACTACTCTAGAGCTTATAAGGCAAAATTTGGCTCCTATGGAAGGGCTCATATCAATATCCATGTTTAGATGTGCATGAACAATTTATTCATTATTTGGTAGAGGACCCTGGTACCCAAAGAACTATATATTTAATGGTGGTGTATGGTAGGAATGAACTCAAATATGGAGAGAGCCTGTGGAATGATATCCTTTAAGTAGACCTAAAGGAACAATGGCCATGGTTTCTTTGTGGAGATTTTAATAGTGTGTTAAGCTCAGTTGAATGGATTGGCTCATTTGTTACACCAGCTGAAATACAAAGATTCCAAAGAGTCATTGATACTATGCAACTTACTCCTCTTAGAAGCAAGGGATGGCACTATTCTTGGAGTAATAAATAGCAAGGTCAGGCTAGAGTATACAGTAAGATTAATTAGGCATTTAGAGATTTAATTAGATTCAACACCTTGGACATTTTGAAGATGAATTTCTTAACCCCTCCATATCTGACCATTCTCCCATACTGATAAAGTTTGAACAGCAAGTCAATCTCCACCCAAGACCCTTTAGGTTTTATCCTAATGTTATGGAGCACACTGGTTTCCAACATATATTATTACTATGTTGAACCAGCCAGTTGAGATAGATTCAATGGAGGGTATACATAGAAAATTGAGCATGCTTAAGGTGAAGTTGAAAGACCTAAATGGTTACATGAGTTCATATAAGCAGAAGCTTTATTTGGCAAGAGAGAAACTGAATATTATTCAAAACCAGATGCAAAGACATATGTTCAGACATGACTTATATGATCAGGAAAAGCAGTTGCAGTTAGAGATTGAAAAGTGGAGCACCATAGAAGAGTAAGTACTTATACACAAAGCCAGAGCTACATGGATTGAGTGCGGTGATGCAAACTTTAAGAATTTTCATGCTCAGTGGAAGATTATTATCAGTCAGAATGCAATAACTTCCATATATACAGAGGCTGGAGATAAACTTACTGACCCTATCCAAGTTGAACAAGAATTTATCATAGTATTCTCTTGGCTGATGGGGGCCTTTGCCAGTGAATTGCCATGTCTGAACTCTGAAACTCTGACAAAAAGGACTTTCATGAATGTAATGCAGCAAAAGGAGCTCATCTAAGAGATCAAAGATGCAAAAATTATAGAGGCCATTAAAGACATGCCTACGATAAGGCTCTAGGGGTGGATGGCTTTCCCGTTGAATTCCTTATTAAGAACTGGGACACTGTAAAGACTGATGTGTTGATGGGGGTGAAACAACTCTTTCACACTGGTAATCCTAATCCTACTGCGAACACTATTGTTATTACTTTAATCCCTAAAATGGCATATCCTACTATAGTTACAGATTACAGACAAATTACTTGTTGTACCACCTTGTACAAGATCATATCAAAAGTGATCACTAGGAGGCTAAAAGTTGTTGTTACTGATCTTGTTGGCGGTTCACAATCTGCTCTTGTGGAGGGTAGGAGTATTATAGATAATGTTCTGCTAAGCCATGAAATCTTTAAAGGATATACTAGAAAATAAATATCTCCTAGATATGATCTTAAGGTAGATTTAAGGAAGACTTATGGTACTCTTGAGTGGAGTCTGCTAGATAAACTATTAATAGAATTAAGTTTCCCTACTAAATTTACACGGTGGATTATGTCTTATGTATCCACTGTGTCTTATTCCTTGATGATGAATGGGGGGTTAACAAAACCATTCCATGCTAAGAGGAGTATTAGGCAAGGAAACCTTATGTCCCCTTACCTTTTTGTATTGGATATGGAGTACCTTGGCAGAGAACTAGAGTTGCTCACTACAAATGAAAATTTTAACTTCCATCCCAAATGCAGGAAAGTGGTTAGTATTCACATGTATTTTGCAGATGTCTCATCATGTACTGCAGGGATGACTTGACCTCAGTTACTCTTCTAAATGAACCTTTTCAAAGGTTCTCCAAAGTTGCTAGTCTTCATGATAACTCTGTAAAAAGCTCTCTTTATATAGCTGGAATATATACTCATACAAAATAGGATATTCTAAATGTCCCTAGATATACAGAAGGCACCTTACCATGCAGATATCTTGGTATTCCTTTTAATTTACAAAAAATTGAGTTTGAATCATTATCTACCTCTGATTGAGAAGATCACAGCTAGAGTAACTTGTTGGTTTGCAAAACTATTATCTTATGCAGGTAGAGTGCAATTGATAAAATCAGTGTTGTTTGGAGTCCAAACTTATTGGGCACAAATTCTCTTGTTTCCAAAGAAGGTGTTGAAAGCTATTGAGAAGATATACAAAACTTATCTCTGGATAGGCTCAATAGTTGCTTCAAATAAAGCATTGGTTGCCTGGGAGAGTGTGTAAACCTGCAGTTGCTGGTGGGCTGAATACAATCAAACTCAGCATCTGGAATAAGGCAACATTACTAAAACTGCTATGGGATATAGCTAGAAAGAAGGAATGCTTGTGGATTCTATGGATACATAGCTATTATATCAAGTAGCATTAGCTAGAGACATTCTGACTACCTAAGAATGCTTCTTGGGTCGTGAGGAAAATTTTGGAAGCTAGGAGATGGATCTTACAAGGGCAGACAAGCTTTGGATCATTGTTAAACATGTTTCCTATGACTCAGAAAGGAGGCAGATACTTCATTAGCAAGATATACACCACCCTCCTTCCCCTCTTTTATAGAGTTGACTCGAAGTGTTTGTTACTTCAAAATGCTATCCATCCTAGATTTAGATTAATTTTATGGTTAGTTGTGCAAAAGAGACTTGCTACTGTAGAGAGACTTATAAAAATTGGCATTCATGTTTCTGCTGATTATGTATTCTGTGGGGAAACAATGGATACTTTTCAGCACCTTTATTTTGAATGTCATATTATCAAAACTATTTGGCAGAGGTTGAATGTATAGTTGGGATACCAAAGATCAGTGCAAGACTGAACCATAGAATTAGAATGGGTTTGTACGTTTACAAGAAGGAGTGGAATTGCTGAAATATCAAGCTCTGCTTTTACTATGATGGTGGTCCTGATATGGAAAGAAAGAAATCACATCAGATTCCAATATAAAGCAGCAGCTAGTGCGCAGATTTTTAGAGAGATAGTTCTACATATTCATACAAGAGGATGCACGAAGGCTCATTAGAGGTTAGCACTACATCAGTTATATCATTTTCCTTAGATTAGTTCTGTTGATAGCATACCAATAATGTGTTCTCTTGATTATGTTGATTTACACATCTTGTCTCGATATTTCTCTTTTCAATTTAGAGGGAAAAAATAGTGATTGAAGCTTCAGGGTTCAATACAAAGTGAGTTTTAGTGTCATCTAATAGAAAAAGATTAAGAAGAAATTCTATGATAACAAATGGTGATGATGAGTCCAATAATAATCTTACTGTTTCTCTTCCTGGTGATATTATTCATAAAAGAAATTGTATTCATCACTATACCCTTCCAAACTGTAAGATTTCTTTTATGAATAATATCACCAGGAAGAGAAACAATAAGATTAATATTAGACTCATCATCACCATTTATTATCATAGAATTTCTTCTAATCTTTTTCTATTAGATGGCACTAAAACTCGCTTTCTTTTGGACCCTGAAGCTTCAATCACTATTTTTTCCTCTAAATTGAAACGAGAAATATTGAGACCAGATGTAAAGAAAATATTCAAGCAAGATATGAAAATATAATGTAAGAAGCCTACATATTTATAGAATGAGAATTGTAGAGACGTTTGAATGGAATTAATAAATTACCTTAATGTATGTATTATCTTTGGAAAGTAATAACAAAAAAATGAGAATATAATCAAATTTCATTTATAACGCAATATTTTGTTATAGATAGGCAAAGAATTACATTAGGAGCCTTTGCTTTATGGCGTTTTTTTTATTCGGTGTCCAAACAAATCAGATATAATTAAATATAAAATTTCAAAACAATATAAAAGTCAAAACAATTTAATAAAAGTTACTTTTATATATTGTTATTAATTCTTTCAAGTTTAAAACTTGAATTAACGAGTAATATTTAAATTCCATTCATTCAAAATTAATCGTTAGGATCTAAAGAATGTAAAATTTACATGATCTGACAAATGAATTTAAAAATAAAATAAATTTTTTGTATGTGACTATATAAGAAAAAAACTAAATAATTTTGGCATAAATGTTCGTAAAAATCTCTGATAAAACGATTGGTTTAAAATGTAAAAGTACTCATTACTAAATGACAAAATAAGATAAAATGTTAATTTTTCTAATATAACTTTGAATAGTAATGGAGTTTTTGGTGTACATTATTAGACCCTCTAATATAAGAGTTTCATGATTTTGACTATAACCTAGGGCTGACCAACGAGATGGGGCGAAACCGACGGAACAGGATAGGACGGGACAGGGGGTAGGACGGGATTGGGAAGGGGGGGGGGGGGTTGGACGATCAGCCGAGATCTCATCCCATCCCACTATAAAACAGGACGGAATGGGATAAATGGGACAAACTGTGCGGAAAATATTTTTTAAAATTATTTAATATTAAAATTTAAATTTCTTTTAAATTTTTATAGTCTTATAGTTTGAGTCTTAGAGACTTTAAATTTTTAAATTTGAATTAACAATTGAAGCTAAAATAAATTCTAAAATTTGTTAAAGTTCGAAATGTGAAGTAATTATTTATTTGAAATTACGAATTGAAGGCTAAAATAAATTCTAAAGTTTATTAAAGTTTGTTAAAGAAATAAAATTTGAAATTTGAAATATGAACTATGAGGCAATTATTTATTTGAATTTATAAGTTTATGTAAATTTTTGTAAATTAAATTCTACTATATAGTAAGTTTGTATTTTGTAATTTGTATTCTTGTAAACTTATAAATTGTAATTACATTTTTTAAAAATAGATTAAAAGACTTGTATTGAATAATTTAAATATAACACAACAGATAATGAAATTGAAAATTAAGGCTAAAAACCTTTAAATTAATTTAGATAAAATTGTATCATACAAATTTGTATTACAATTTATAAATATTAGTAGAGCTCCTAATATATGTAGCAGTTTTTTTTTGCCTCACAAATTTTATAACCTATGATTTTTTTTCGTAAATTCCAGTTATGATCAATCCAGTGTGTAGTAATACTTAAATAATCAATGACATTGACACTACGACCTATATAAGATGTAATAGAAAATCTACCATCGAAATAGCTAAATAAATAGCGAAGATAATAACAATGTTTAGCTTGATATTTAAAAATATCACGTTTATCCATGTTTCATGAAAAACCTTTTAAAAAAAGATTATACATTTCTTGAATATACGGGATGGGAGGAAAACTAAAAGGCAAATCACAAACCGTAACTATTTTAGGGATGTTTTTACGGTCTCTATCTCTATCATATTTCTGTTGTGTAACAGGGCTACTTGGGTTTGAAGGGTCTAACTGGATCTGAATCATGTTGGAACCCCCTTCCAATCCAATAGGAGAAAAACTAAAAGCGCTGGGTTTGGAGGCTTCTTAAGCCACCATATAATTAAGTTGACAACATTATAATGTCTATTTAACCCCCCCCCCCCCGTCCCACCTCCGCTTCCACCGCATCGATGCTTAAATTTTTTTTACACTTACTACAAATAACTAGCATTTTTTTACTCATTCTAATGCATAAATTACCAAATAATGAAAGTTTTATGACGTTGAACCTTCATCTTACCCCTAGGAGGCATAAGAGGAAGTTGAGCTCCAGACTGAGGAATATCCTAAGTTGGAGTTTCTATAGCGGGACTAATAGTTGTATCATCTAATTCTTCTTCTTCTACTTCTTTATCTAATTCTTCATCTTATAAATTACCATAACATCTTTCTATAATTTCATTATCTATTGGAGTATCTGAAGTAATATTAATAGGAGTACTACTTACCTAATTGCATAAATTCTCCCATATTAATTCTAACTCTAGGTACTGATTGAGAAGAATCACCAATTTTTTTAGAAGTAGAACTAGAACCTATATTTTTTTACCAAAGCCAAGCACAGTTCTAACCTTGAATATAACATCCTTTCCTTTTTCAGAATTTATTTTTCCATAATCTATATTATAATTTATGGCTAAATAAATATAACATAAGTAAATTTAAATAAATAAGAGATAAAAAAATGCAAAATTTAAAATAAATAACAGAATAAAGTATGGAACGAATGTATCAAACATCTGCGTAAAAGCAAACGATTATAACCAATAGTCGGAATTAGAAAATTGATGTAGCAACTATCAACTTAAAATTTGAAATCACCAAAATTGATAGTTAACACCAACCACAAAGTGTCAAATATTAATTAAAAAAATTAAAAATTAAAATAACTTAGACAATTAGAATTTGAAATTTTTAAATTTTTGGAGAATAAAAAATTGAGAATGAGAGAATGTAGAGAGAATAAGAATTGAGAGAGTAGTAGAGAGTATAGAGAGTAGATGATTCGTAAAGAAATTGTTGGAAGGGGGGAGGATATTTAGAGTTATTAAAATTGGACTAAAGTATAATTTTTAAGCCTTAATAGTATAAAATTAATTTAAGGGGGGGGGGGGGGGGGGGGGTTAGGAGGTTGGTCAGCTTAAAATAGTCATTGGGGGGCCGACCCCAATGACTGATAATGATAGCTATAAAAAATTTTAAATTTGACCGAATTAACCGGGACACACCGGTCCGGTACCAGGACGAAGCTGATCGGGACAACTTGTGAAAAAATCCATCTCGTTCCATCCCTTATCCCCATTATTATTAGAAGAGTTTCAATGATTGACTATAATTGATAAAGTTTTTGCAACTGACAAAGTGAACCAGATTCCTATGCAAGTTCATATGCATATGTGGGTGTCAACCAGATTCATATACATACATATTTGTTATCATAAAAAAGGGGGAATTTGTTATGTGAATATTTTGATGGCTGACATAGGTGAACCAGGTTCACTACACAGCTGAAGGTTTTGCAGGTAAGAATTTGACTTTCATATGAAAATATCATAAGAAAAGAGATAGCTAACATGCAAAATTAAAAAAAGTTCAACGCGTACAAGAAAACCAAGTCCTGTAGGATTCTTTCCAAAATGCAAGTTGTATTTGACTAGGAAAGAACCAGATACATACAAGAAAATCAAGTCTTTTTAAGATTCTTTTCAAAGGCAAGTTGTATTTGACTAGGAGAGAACCAGATATGGAAAATCTAACTTGAGGGAATTAAGTCCCTCTTTGACTCTTTTTTCTTATTTGGGATAAGAAAAGGTTTGAGGAAACAATATCCTTTTAGGATTCTTTTTCCTTATTTGAAACAAATCTAACTTTGAAAAAAATCACGTTCTTTGATACTATGTAATGATCATAAATAACCAAAGAACATTCAACTATCGCATTGATCGTCAAGGAGATTATTCTAAAGCAATAGTCATTCATAGCAAGAAACACTCTCACTGGACCATGTTCCTGTAAGCGAAGAATAGGAGCAGAAGACTTATCCTATCTTGATTGAGTTTGTTATTTGTACTTTTAAGTTGTAGTGTTCTCTTTTAGAGTTAGTTGAGTCAAGTTATGTTGGTGTGATTGTGTCATACTTCAGAGACTAGATTTTATAGTCTTTGGATAGGTGATTGCAGTTTGAGCAAACTGTAGAGATTAAGGTACTAGAGTTAGTCCCTTTGATTATAGAGTTGTAATCTAAAACTTGCTCATGAGTTGAATAAAATCATATTCGATAGGTTGTGTTTTTGAGACTCCCTTGAGAAAGGAGATTTTTCATGTAATATATGCGTGTTTTTTACTGTTATAATTCAGCACTTGTGATTTAATTACACCAGGTTCAATATCTTAGTTAGTAGGTGGTGATTTCAGTTGGTATCAAAGCAGAGTTTTTCAATTACGACTTACACTTTGAAAAATCAAATTATGGCAGCACCACCAACAGCTTAGGAGGGACGATCAACCACAAGACCACCCTTGTTCAATGGCCACTACTATTGGTGGTGAAAAAATCACATGATGGACTTTTTTTATAGGTGAAAATCACAACTTTTAGAATGTCATATTGAATGGACCTACCATTCCCATAAAATTGGCTAAGGATGGAAAAACTAAAATTCCAAAGGGCAGATTGGAATTTACAAAAGTAGAGAAACTAGTCGTCGAGATCAACGTAAAAGTGAAAAAGATTTTGGTATGTGAATGTGTTCCTAATAGATACAATCGAATTTCATTATGTACAAGTGCAAAGGAGATTCGGGATGCTCTCCAGACTGCTCACAAGCAACTAATCAAGTGAAAAAGTCCAATTGATATGTTTAATCATCAGTATGAACTGTTCAGGATGAATAAGGGTGAATCTATTCATGATATGCATGTTAGGTTCTCATTTATTGTGAATGAGATGTATTCTCTTAGTGAGACCATTCCCACTAGCAAGGCTATAAGGAAACTTCTGAGTGTACTACCTGAATCTTGGGAAAGCAAAGTAGAGGCTATTTCTGAAATGATAGATCTGGATACACTGACCATGGATGACTTGATTGGGAATCTAAGGACTTATGAACTCAATAAATCTCAATAAAGAGAGCTGACTAGTTCTCACAAGGAACAGAACCTGGTTCTCAAGTCTACTTTGAGGATGAAAACATGGCTTTGCACAATCGAAGATTTCAACGAATCATTAAGAAAGGCTTTAACACTTAGAAGAAGAATTCATCAAAGTCCATTTACAAAAATCTTTGAGATCTTATTTGCTACAAGTGTGGTGAAACTAGTCACTTCATGAAGGAATGTCCTCTATGAGAGTTAGAACACAAGCGTAACATAACCGAGAAATCCAAGGAAGGAAAAAAGAATCAGATTCAAATCCCTAATAGAAAACTCACCATAAAAGAAGCAGATAGTGTGGTGAAACGAGCTCTAGCCGCTATGGGAGATTCCTTCAATGATGAATTTGAAGCTGCTACTAAACAAGATGACTTCTCCCTCTTAGCCATGGATGACTCGGATGATGAAGATGTGTTAGCCCTAATGGCTGAGGCAAAATCAGATAGTGAAGAGGACAACAACGAGGTAAGATTTTTTGAACTTAAATCAAAGTTGAACTCATATTTTCAAAAGAGTTTAGTGTCTCTTTCTCTTGTTATTATTGATAAATATAACGCTCTGTCTATTAAAAAAGAATAAATCATGAATGACTTTGTCTCTTTTAAGTTTGACAATAGTAAGCTTGAAGAGGACAAAAGAGACCTCATGATAAAAATTAAATAGTGTGAAAAAATTCATAAAGAAAATATTGAAAGAGACAAAATCATCAAAAACCTCACTTTAGAGTCATAGGCACACAGAGAATATGAATCTAAGTAAGAGTATAGTTAAAACCAAATACGAATTAGAAATAACTCTAAAATGGACCAGTTCCTAAGAAATTCTAGCCTCCTTAGATAAAAATCACTCAAGTCAAAGACAAAGAATATGATACAAAAATGGTATCTCAAAAACTGATTTGATCACTTAAACAAGTCCCATTCTTTGCTCTCACTATGGAAAAATGGGTCATTTTAAAAAACATTGCAACTCTAAGCTAAAAGTAATCAAGAGCAACATTTTGCTAGTCACAGATCAGGGACATCCTCTAAACGCTTTTTCAAGTACACAGTAGTTCACCCCAGATCTGGTCCCTTAAATAAAATTATGAGAGGGAAGAAAACTGCTCCACTCCCCTCCTGGACTAAAAGAGATCTTTTTCACCCTTTTTGTAATGAAAAGGGACCCAAGCTAGTCTAGGTACCCAAAACTAACCTCTTGCTAGTTGTGCAGGTGAAAGTGAGAAAAACGTAGGGAACCTGGTACATGGACAATGCGTGTTCCAGGCATATGACAGGAATAGTTGTAAACTTTTTCTCACTCACTAGTCTTAAAGGCAGAAACATTACCTTTGAATATACAAAGAAGGATGAAATCGTTGGAATTGGCAAGATTGGAAGATACATGTCTCAAGAAATTGACAATATGTACTATATTACGGGGTTAAAACATAATCTATTGAGCATCTCACAAATGTGTGACAAAGGGAACTAAGTCCTATTTACTTCAGCAGATTGTGTAACACCCCGAGACTTTTCTAGATCAAACTCAGATCTTGCAAGAAAAATCCAAAAGAAACCTGAAAAAATGCCTTAGAATGACTGAGACAACAATTCATGGTCAGCTGCAATGACTTGTTGTGTCGGTCGTGGTCAATCCTGCTTGGTCCTTTGAAAACTCATGGGACATAGAATGACCCGTTGTGAGAAAGAACGAGTCGTCCTGTCACTCGTTGGTTACCTAGCTAAGAACTCCTTTTCCAGGACCCCATGACTCAACCAACAAGTCATCATTTGATACGACTTATGGTCCTGTCACTCGTTGGTTACCAATGAGTTGTTGTGTTCCCCGTCGTCAGGCCTCCCAGTTTTCTCGTCCAGTGACCACGAGAGGAACCAACAACCCGTTGGTTTATCTAACGAGTTGTGGTATCTCCTGTTGCCAAATCCAATGAAACCAAAACCCAGGAAATAGGACCAATGACTGGTCCCAATGAGTCGTGGTCCCAACCAACAACTCGTTGAATGAACTGTTGGTCCTCTGTCGGGCAATTTTTAAAATTTTATTCCAAGGTTATTTTCGTAACTTCCTAGTATTTTTATCTTAAAACCCTATCATTTTGACTAGTTTAGGAGGGATTTAAAGGGGTAGAATGACATTCCCCCTTCATTTTCACTCATTCCCTCAAATCTAAAGCGTAGAAACAATCAGGAAGCACAGAGCAGAGCTAGGGCATTCGTCTACTTTTTCTTAGAATTTCTCAAGGATTTTCTCAGGAATTCTTAACCAGGTATGTGGGAATTCAACAAGGGAATTCTTCTTCCCTTGTGTCCCTAAAATCCTTCTCTAAGTCTTCTATCAGTTACAGCCCTGTGGATTTGAAATGTAGAAAGTTTTCAGACAAATTTCTTTAAGATTTCAAGTGGAATATTACTCATGATATTAGCTACTTTATTATTCCTAATTTCTAGAAATTTTGTGAAATTAGCATCTAGTGGAATGATTTAGCCCTAGTTCTCAGTTCAGTAAAAGTAGAATATTGCGTGTTGAACTAGTTTTCCCTAAGCTTGATTCTATCAGTTTTGGGATTCCAATATTGTTAGTATATGTTGAAATCTCAGTCAGATGCATGTTAATCTAGTATCAGTCAAATTATTAGCATACTCAGTATTGTCCAAAAATGCCAATTGATCAGTTTGACTACAGTCATTTCTTGATATGTTAGTGGTGCCTCCCAATTATCAGTTATTAGACTTAGATATCATATTTTAGTTGTTCTTTAGATGGTTATGACACTTCTAGATAAGAAGCTCTGACTAGTCTTAGAACCCCCAACTTCACATTTCAGTTTGTTCTTTAGACGGTTACGACGCTTCTAGATAAGTAGCTCTGGCCAGTCTTAGGTCACCAGTTACAGAATTCGGTCTGATAATAATCTTAGGGTACTTCTGTATAGATATTCCTAACTTAGTCTTGGGCCTCAGTTTCGAGCTATCAGCTTAGTAGTTAGTCTAGGATTATACAGTGGGAGTAGGACTTAGCACTGAGTGGATCGAGTTCCAGCACACCTAGGTTCCTAGAACTACGTTGCCACCATAGGTTATCTTTATTGGCCTTATGGCCCCAGATTGTGATCACCCAATTCATGCCTTTATAACCTGGCAAGGTATATTGGGTTCTACCGATAGGGTGTATACATCATACTACACGTCTAGCTCACGTGGTTATATGTCGGTTATAGCCTCTCCCACTAGCCAGTACATTCTCAGTCTAGCTAAGCTTAGAATCAGTTTTATACAATTAGTTCAGATTAGTATCTCAAATTTAGGGTATATCTTTGACCATCAGACAAGGTCATTTTAACCATTTCTGTTTATTCAGTTTTAGTATTTTAGTTGGTCATTGCATGTAATTACAGTTTAATTATTTATTCTTTGTGTTATATTTTCTCCTATTTACTCAGTACATTCAAAGTACTGACACATACCTTCTATGTTGTATCATAGTACCGCAGGTTCTCAGTCTCAGCATCATTAGCAGATTTTCTCCAGGAGTTATCAACTGCACTAGTGGTGAGTCCTCATCTTTCAAGGATGATGTTTATTTTTCTTCAGTTATTTTCATACAGTTAGACTTTAGAGTTAGCTAGGGTCTTATCCCAGCAACTCATCAGATATAGATGGCTTTCAGATATATAGACTCAGACTTTCAGATTTGTTTTCCATATGTGTAAATTTTTATTAGTCATCTTTTCCTTAAACGGTTTTATTATTTAAGCTTTCGCTATGATCTACTCAAATTACAAGTGTTATGATAGACCATGGGTTGACTCGGGGTTACTTGTGACTCTAAGTACCGTGTCACATCCAAGGTATAGACTTGGGTCATGACAAACTTGGTATCACAACACTAGGTTTAGAGTATCCTAGGATGTATGAAAGTTGCATCAAGTAGAGTACTTTTTCATGAGTGTGAAGCGTGCCACACTTATGACGAAGAGGCTACGAGACGTTATTAGGAAAACTCCCTTTTGTTCATACTCTATATCATGCGTTGAAGTTTAATTCCAGAAATGTTCTCCTAACTCATGCTCTATTTCATTTCAGTGATATCAAGCCTCCAAGACGCAGTAACGAAAGAAGGGCCGACAATGCTAATCGACCTGTCCCACCAGCTCTAGCAGCCCTTCAGGACGAGCGAGTGTCCTTTGCAAAGCTCAATCCAGCTGCTCACACAGATAGTCACGAACCAGGTGAACCAGCAGATGGTTTTGGTTAACACTAATGGGTCCGCAGTTGCTACCCGAGTTCGAGACTTCACTCGGATGAACCCTCCAGCCTTTCATGGATTTAAGGTAGGAGAGGATCCACAGGCAAATTGTTAGGCTCGTATCGAGAGGTCGTGTGTGAAGCGTGTGATTCTTGTAGCAAGTTATGGGTTGTTAGTGTGAATAAGATTAGGTGATGATATAGACAAGTGAATGAGGGATTGTAGTGGTTAAGGTCGATGATTGTGATGATCTTTTGTTATATTCAAATTAGTGATCGTGTCGACCATGTCGATGGTACATGATGGTCGTGGTGATACTTGGGCTTATTTTTCCATGTCCCTTGATGTTAGTGGTAAGTAGAGTGGCTTGTGGGTTATTTTCAATTATTGGGGATAGATTAGTCAGGATGGTAACCCTTAGCTCGATTAGTGGCTCGTCGGTGGACGAATAGACATGAAAGAATAGTACTGTGTTGTAATAATTGATTGGTGGGGTTCGAGAGCCGGTTATGGGTTGTTTTAGCAGGTATTATCGTTGTTTTTTATTGTGATTGTTGTGATTGTGTTTTTTTTGTATTTGAGGCCTTGTGGATCATAGATACCTGATGCACGAGGGTTGTTCCGGCTAGGGGTAGAGCCCGAGGTGCCTTGTGGCTTGTGGATACCCGATGCACGAGAGTGTTTCCGGCTGAGGGGTTGAGCCCAAGGAGTGAAATGACCTACGGGGTTGAGAATGATGTCCTACGTAGTATCGAGTTGATACATGATTCGAGAGTGGTCCGACATGTCTGAGCCTTCCTAGGATCACGATTGGTTCTCCTAGATGGATTGAGCTCCGCTAACTGTGCGCAACCCAGAGAGTGTCCGACAGTGCCTAATTGATGATGTTGATTACCTGGTGTTTACTTGTGATTTGTTTGGCATTATATTGTGGTTGTTGCTTGTGTTTTTTTTATCTGATAGCAGTGGATGCTAGATGTTGGCTGGTGTTAGCTGAGGCCATCGAGAGGTCTAGATGCGATGACAGGTGAGCTGGGTCAGCTAGGTGCAGTTGTATTGTTATTTACTTTTTGGACTTGCTTGACTTATGGGGGCCAGGTAGGTTTTATGTGTTTACTTAAGTTCAATTCTCCTTCTACGATATTTGGTATATTTGTTGACCTCTAATCTTAGTCTTCCAGTTGTTTCTGTCTTTCATGCTTAGTACATTATTGTATGGACGCCCTAGTCGGGGCGATGCATTCATGCCTGCAGGTGATGGTGGGCTGTTAGATTAGGTTCTTTGTTGCTGAGTGGAGTTCCAGCTGAGTCGGTATGCTCCAGTTCTTTCGGAGTTTCCAGAGGTTGAGTTATAGGTAGTTCGAGGTCCTGTCCCGAGCAGTTGATTTCTACTATATTTTTAGAGGATCGTAGACATTAGTTGTGGGTGTAGTGTCATTGTTATAGGCTAGGTGGTTCATGTTGTATAGTTGTTCTTCCATTCTGTGGCCTCGACGGCATATTGTATTTATTTTTTCTTGGTTGTTTAGGTGAGCCAGCTTCCGCTATAGTCTATCTTCTCATTCTGATTGTATAGTTGTTGTGTTGTTGAACCTAATTGGTTCTGGCTTTTGTTTTATATTTTGGGCGTCGCGTATGCTCATATCAGGGGTGGCACCAGGTGCTAGTCACGTCTCCCTAGGCTTGGGGTGTGACATGACGCTACCCTGATAGGGCAAGACTCAGTTCATGAAGCTATGCAGAAGATGCAACTTATCAGGGAGAGGTTAAAAACAATGCAAAGCCGATAGAAATCCTATGTTGATGTGAGGAGAAGAGAGTTAGAGTTTGCAATAGATCATTGGGTTTACTTGAAAATTTCACCCATGAAGGGGGTGATGAGGTTTGGAAAGAAAGGAAAACTCAGTCCTAGATATGTAGGACCCTACATAATCCTGAAGCGAATTGGCAATGAGGCATATGAGTTAGAACTACCTCCAAAGTTAGCATCTGTGCACCCATTCTTCCATATATCACCATTAAAGAAGTACATGGGTGATCCAACTTCAGCTGTGCCACTAGACAGTGTGGGAATAAAGATAGTCTCTCTTACGAAGAGGTCCCAGTTCAAATCCTTGACCGTCAGGGTCTTAAGCTGAGAAACAAGAAAGTCGCTTCGGTGAAAGTATTGTGGAGGAACCAACTAGTTGAGGGACCCATATGGGAGGCAGGAGCAGACATGATGGCCAGATACCCTCACTTATTCCCTTCTAGTTAAGTTCCAGCATTAGGTACTAAATCCCTCCTCAGTACTGATGTCTCCCAAATTACACCTTGCAATTGAGATATAAAGCGGTTGATGTCAAATATAGAACCCAACAAAGGTTGATATCGATCCCACAGGAAATATGGAAAGAACTTGAGTTAATGTGATTAGCTATTACTATCGGATTACTTATTTCCTAGGGGGAAAGAAATAAAATAATAATAATAAACAAGAGTAAAGACTAATAGATGTTTAAATCAATTTCAGTTTGTATTCAATCAATAAATTGACTAGGATTGTGTTCCCCATGACTTCATAACCACAAGTCTTTTACACTATGATCTATTCCGGTGTTTAACATGCAATATTGGTAAGTTAAGTTCACCTAAATGGTTGGTCCCCTATCTAGATGATTATCACCACACAACTTGGTCCATATATGGGTGTATGCTTAATTAACCCTTATCCTTTATATCGGATTAGCTATTCCCGGACAAGTTCAAGCTATTAGATGAGGGTTGATAGCCTCAAATCTTCACTGTTAATCCCATTTCCCATTCACTACCTCCTTTATCCGTTAAGTAAGAATAAGGCAAGTTCCAAAGTCAAGTAACGATTCGTTGGGTCTCCAAACGCATCGTGATCAATGAAAATCATCCGTGCTCAGCAGTAGGCCCAGTCGTGGTAACAGATCACCTAACGACTCGTCATGTTAGGGCACGAGTCGTTAGGCCTCTCTTGGTCTTGGCTCTCCGAAATTTCAGTGCACGTGACGTTTCCTGCCAGTGCTCTCCTAATGAGTCGTCCTATCATCTGACAACTCGTTACGTCTTTCGTTGTCTTCACTAGGTATTTTTCAAAAATCCTCTTCCCAATCTTCACGACTGGCTTAACGAGTCGTTACCAGACGTAATGAGTCGTACCTTCTACCCGTTAAGTGCACTTCTTCTTCAACATTAAAACTTAATATTATCCCCACGAATTGTTCTATGAGACAACAACTTGTGACGTGCCTAGCAACCTGCATTTTAGTCCTTTTATGCCTTACTTTTCCTATTTCTTGTTTCGGACCTGTTTTCCTACAACATTCAACACAAATGCATCATATCTACATAAACATACCCAGAATGTGCATAGTTTCTTGGTTTTAAGTGTCGAAAGTGTCGTAAAATCATGACACATCAAGTACTCTATTCAGTCCCGTACTCATCAACTCTATTCAGATTTTCGATGTGCATTTTAGTTGCATCAGCTCTGTTAGCATGGTTAAGTCAGTTTGGAGTCTGTTACTCCTTCAGAACCAGCTCATAGTCTCAGTTTAGGAATTGCAACTCTTTTCCCTAGTTTTCCAGTAGTTTTAGTGTTCCTTCGAGAATGAACGATCCCAAGAGGGAGATATTGTAACACCCCAAAACTTTCCTAGATCAAATTCAGACCTTGCAAGAAAAATACAGAAAAAATTCCTCATACACGACTGAGACAACGAGTCGTGGTCAGCTCTATGACTCGTTGTGCCAGTCATGCTCAGTCTTGCTTGGTCCTTCGGGAAGCCACGGGACATAGAACGACCCATTGTGAGAAAGAACGAATCTTCCTATCACTCATTGATTCCCCAGCTCAGAACTCCTTTTCCAAGACCCCACAACTCAACCAATGAATCATCATTTGATATAATGAGTCGTGGTGTAAGTCATTGGTTGAGGTCCCAAAAACCCTCTTCAGTGAAAACAAGTGGTATCAACGACTTGTCAGAATCCTTCTCGTCTTCTACTCCAATAGGTGACTCAGTTATAGCTAGACGGGTGTATAGAAATTTCCCGATCTTGGTTCTCCATAAGGTCACCACAGCAGATCTGATAGAGTTAGCCATGACCAATTTCGATGTTATTCTCGGCATGGATTGGTTGTATGCTTGTTATGCTTCCATTAATTGTAGTACCCAGTCAGTAGAGTTCAGATGTTACACCCCGTAAGTTCTTGACACTTAGTTGGCCTACTCACATGTTGGTTAAAAATTTTATAATGCAATATGTGCGAGAAAAGGGCCCGGGGAGAGACTGGACAAGCGCCAAGTCGGAGCGTTGCAAGGCAAATACGACTTATAAATCGCATTCGACAAATGCGACTTAAAGGCCCCAAGTATATAAGGCTACTACTTTGTTTTAAATCATTTTCCCTTTATATAATTTCCAGTAAACGAACAGAAATAGAGGGGAACAAAGGGTTTGATTAAATTTCCTTCTGTTTACGTCGTCAAACGCAGTCCAAACTCAAATTAACTTCGAGTAACGAAGTATAAAGCTGCAGGGACCATTCCTGCGGAGTTAGTTTCGCAAAATTCGGCCGGCGAATCGTCGTCACGCCGAGCCAAGGTAAGTGGAATTGCATACCCAGGGGGCCAGTAGGATGCTCATAGTTATTAGGTGGATGGTATGACCTGGGTAGGTGTATATAGATTATGTGCTGGTTGGTACCTTACGGCTTATGGGGGCTGGTAAGGGTCTTGTATGCCATGTTATCAGGTATGACTCTTACTCTCTTCAGTAAAGTTACGCTCTTTTTAGTCAGTCTTATCCCGTCTCCTATTACTTCAGTCTCTACCAATATTAATGTTTGCTTTCAGTTATTTTCAGTTATTGCTTTGCATACTCAGTACCAGTGGTTTTGACGCTCGTTTTGGTGTGTTGCATTACTTTCTCGTCGGTACTCAGAGATGAGGAGAAGATCCCTCGTAGTTCCAGCCAGTATACAAAGTCTTCAGCTCCTATCATCCGGAGCTTGACAGCTAAAGGCTTACTTCCCTTTTTGTTTATACAGTATGGGTAGGTCGGGGCTCTGTCCCCACCATCTTATTATTCTTAGAGGATTGCAGATTGTATATTTCCTGTGTTTAGTTGTACCGATCGTGTGGGGCTGTGTGTATGTTTTTAGTTTGCATGTGATGGTTGTGTGGGGCCTTGTTCAGTTGTCACTTGGTGACCTTGTTGGTCACAGATCAGTTTAGCGCTTGATTCTACTTTTCAGTGATAACTAGTCAGCACGGTGGCCTTGTCAGCCCGTATAGGTTCCCTTATGTTCAGTTGTTCTGGGTAGTTGTTATATTCCTACAAGTGGCTATAGGCATTGTCGGTCGTAGGCTATATTTACAACCGTTATATAGCCCGTTGTCTTCATAAATCCAGAATTATAGTCAGCCTGGCACTAGAAGTGCTTAGGCTCAGTAGGCCAGCAGTCCAGGTCCTAGGAGGGCACTAGGTGATAGTTATGCCTCCCAAGGTGGGGCGTGACATCAGATTCTCGGGTGAGCCAGTCTTAGAATGGAAGGGTAGTTCATTTGTGCCTGTAGGTTACTTCATTTCCTACCTCAAGGCTAGAAAGATTATTTTTAAGGGTTGCATGTATCATTTGGTTAGGGTCAAGGATGTTGAGTCTGAGAACCCGACTATCCAGTCAGTTCCAGTAGTATGTGAGTATCCAGAGGTCTTTCCGGATGATTTGCCAGGTATTCCTCCCGAGCGAGAGATTGACTTTGGTATTGACCTCCTTTCCAATACGCAGCCTATATCTATTCCTTCCAACAGGATGTCTCTAGCTGAGCTAAAAGAGTTGAAGGATCAGTTAAAGGATATGCTAGATAAGGATTTCATTAGACCGAGCCAGTCTCCATGGGGTGCACCAATATTATTTGTTCAGAAGAAAGATGGTTCCCTTCGTATGTGTATTAATTATCGACAATTGAACAAAGTCACTGTCAAGAATAGGTATCCCTTACCCAGGATCGATGATTTGTTCGATCAGCTTCAGGGTGCTAAGTGTTTCTCGAAGATTGATCTTAGATATGGGTATCATTAGCTCAGAACTCAGTTTAAGCTAAGCATAACTTTTCATCCTCAAACGGACGGCCAAGCTGAATGAACAATTCAGACTCCTGAGGATATGTTGAGGGCTGTATTATGGATTTTAAAGGTAGTTGGGATGATCATTTTCCCCTGATCGAGTTTGCTTATAATAACAGTGACCACTCTAGTATCCAAATGGCACCATTTGAGGCTCTCTACGGGCAAAGGTGCAGATCTCCCACTGGATGGCTCGAGGTTGGTGAGACAGCTATGGTAGGACTAGATTCAGTTCATGAGGCAATGGTGAAGGTTCAGTTGATAAGGGACTGGTTGAAAACCACTCAGAGTTGTCAAAAATCGTATGCGGATGTGAGAAGAAGAGAATTGGAGTTTGATGTAGAGGACTGGGTATTTCTAAAGGTATCTCCCATGAAGGGAGTCATGCATTTCGGAAAGAAAGGTAAACTCATTCCCCGCTATATTGGCCCCAACGGGTTGTGAGAAGAGTTGGTAAGGTGGTGTATGAGTAGGATTTGCCTTCAGAATTAGCTTCAGTTCATCCCGTGTTCCATGTATCACTTTTGAAGAAGTGCTTGGGTAATCCAACCTTGGTAGTTCCGGTAGACAGTGTTTGTGTGAAAGACAGCCTCAGTTATGAAGAAATTCCGATTGAAATTTTGGATCGACAAATTCAAAGGTTGAGGAACAAAGAGGCAGCTTCAGTTAAGGTTTAATGGAGGAATCAGCACGTTGAAGGAGCTACGTGGGAGGCCGAAACGAACATGATGGCTAGATACCCACATTTATTCCCTACCGGCTCAGTTTCGACTTGAGGTATCAGTTTTTTCCCTAATTCTCTAATCAATTTCCACGTTCAGTTCATGTGCGCAAGTTTTAATTATGTTATGATAAATGTATGTGATGCCTGAATTTAGTTCAGCTATGTGGTTCTTTTCGGAGGTAGTCATTCCGGGGAATTTTGATTAAAATAATCAGTATTGGAGTATGATAATTGCTTTGTTTCTATTTTCTGCTTGTTTCTAACATTCGAGGATGAATGTTCCCAAGAGGGAGATATTGTTATACCCCGAGAATTCTAGAATCGGACCTAGAAATGAATCGGAGAAAAACTAGAAAAATGTTGTAGCAGTTGCAGAACGAGTCATTGAATTACTTGTCAGAAGACCCCACGAGTGGTCAAGTGACCCGTGGGAAGGCCTGGAGTGATCAAGGGATCGAAGTCCCCATGAGTGAATCAATGACTCATGGTCAGCCATCACGAGTCGTCATGTCAATCGTGGGGTGGAGTTGGAATATTAAAGGAGGAATTATCCAATGTACTTAACGCATGGGACCCCAAGAGTCATTGTCAGTCCCAACGACTCGTGAGGGGAGTCGTGAGCAAGCATGTGGATTATTATTGGGAATTAAGGCAGTGTACTTGACAGAAGGTGACCACGAGTCGTGGTCTTGAGGCACGAGTTGTTATCCTCCCCGTTATGAGCCCCAACAGATCAGTTGACCAGTGTACTTGACGGGTGACTAGACGAGTCGTTGCCCGTCCAAACGAATCGCCAGGTCACCCGTTAGAATCACCTGGCAGTGTTTTCCTGCGAATTTAGTAAGGGTCTTTTCGTAATTCCTATGTTTTAAGGGCGTATACTACGTCATTTTAAGCTCGTATTAGAGGGTTTTTAGCAGGAAAAAACCTATTTTAAGCCTTTACTCTCATGCATACAAGTTTGAAGGTGTTAAGGGAAGGTTCAAGGTGAAATCTCAAGGTTTCCAATTGGAATCTCAGTTGGGCAATTAGAAAGGGTTAGAATTCTTCAATCCCATGTATGTAAGGCTATGAGTGGATACTTCCTCCCATACCCATGCCCATTCCCTATCAATTTGTGATTGGTTTGTGATGATCAAGTATGGATTTTCATTCAATTGCATGATTCTTACATCTCTACTCATGGGTATGATTAAATTGAGTTTATATTGATGATTTATCGAGCTTGGGCGGATTCTAACTTAATTTCTTTTACAAAATTGCTTTTCTATAAATTGAATCTAAAACGTCCATGTGTGGATAGTTCATAATAGAAGTGATTATGGAAGGATGTGATGATGATGGAATAGATGATGAGAGGAATATTTCCAACCTTACTCGTGATTTTGATGATGTTTTCAAAGAATATTAAATAGACCCAAGTATGATGAAGTTTTGGGTAGTGCCCAATGATGAGTATGAATAATGATTTTTCTTGAATTGACTTTATTACCTAGTTTTGGAGTGAAATCTCTCAAATTATAATGTTTTCAGAATGAATTGTATGAGTTCAAGTATGATAAGGTTTTAGGTAAGGCCCTTATATTGATGATGATGAAGTGCTATTTCTAAAGTAGGCTTACCACATGATTTTAGAGTAAGATCTCCCACTATTCTTTGAGCTTATGGTATGTGTCAAAGTAAAGCTTCTCATATGCATGAATTCATAATTGAGATGTATGTTGTCGTTAAGCTTCATTTCACATGATGTTGAGTCTAAGCATGATTTCATTATAAGCTTTGTCGAAATGACATTGTTGAGCTTCAAATTTGTATGATGTCTAGTATATGCATGATTTCATAATAAGCTTTGTTAATAGACAATGTTGAGCTTCATTTTATATGATGTTGAGTTTATACATGAATTCATGTTGAGCTTCGTCACTAGACGATGTTGAGCTTCATATCTATATGATGTAGAGCATTGCATGTTTTGGGAGAAGAGCCTAGCACCGAGCGGGCTAAGGGTTGATAACCCTATGCCCCAGAACTATGCACCAACGTAGGTTGATTTTATTATATTATTGGGACCTCCCTTGTAAGCTATCCCCAGCCTGAGTGGACCCTTTCCGCTTGATACGATATCATGGTAGCGTCTTTAACCCTGGTCAGGTTTTGGATGGCTCTGCCCACTTGAGTGTAATAGTCGGACCACGTAAGCTCTATCATGGTATGTCGGTTAAGTGACTAGTCTCCCACTATCTATATGATTTGAAGTTGCGTATCTACTATTCATGATGATTATCTTATGCATGCATGTTCAAAAAGCAAGGTTTGACTCATTGTTCAGCTTTTCATATAAATGTTATGATTTAGCTTTGATCCATTCGAGTCAGTCATGATGTTCTAAAGCCATGCATGATCACGTATAAAATAAGGATGATTTCATAATGAATGTTTGTGATCATCTTCTTATCCTTAAGGATTATTATATAGGTATGACTTGTTTTAAAAGACTTATATTGCTCTAGCGGTTTTACTTACCTTGCATACTCGGTACATTCCACATACTGACCGCATACTTTCTATGTTGCATCGTTTCATGATGCAGGATTCGATTCTCAGGTCCAACCCCATTCGTAGTCGCTTATCAAAGTCAATACCTGTTTGGTTGGTGAGTCGTCATCTTTTGAGGACTAAACATTTAGTTATCTTGGTTGTAATTTCAGTTTCAGTATTGTGAGCTAGTTGGAGGAGTTGTCCCATCAGCTCATCCAGATTAAAGGCTTATCAAACTTAGACATGTATTCAGCTTCAAATGGTTATTCTATCGTTATGCTAAGTTAGATTTCCGCTGAGTTTATAATTATTTTTCTTCATGTTTATCGAATGAGTTAGTGAATGCTTATGCCATGGGTTGACTTGGGATCTCTCGGGGTCCCTTGTCCCGTATCTATGATCCGGGTCAATGCTCGGGTCGTGACAATTTTCTTGATTTTTTTCACAAAAAATACGGATAAAATAAACTTATTGCAGGTTTCAGACCAGGAACGTCAAGATGTTAATTGAGTTTCATTACCACCAAACCAAACATCAAATTATTTTATCTAAATTCGTTTAATTTATATTTATTAATAGCACATTAGATCATACATCCCTTTTGGTAGTGCCCTCATCATCTTCAAATTCTGGGTTTGGTTCTGTTTCTAACTAGTGTATCTTGAAATTTCAATGGAGAATTATTTTTCTTAAATACCAAATACTTTTAGTTTAATATTAAATTCGATAATGAACGATAAAATTTTAGAGAATTTCATAGTGTATTTCATAGATTGCAGTTCTCAGAAGTTAGGAGTCCCCACCAAACCCTAGTTACTAAAGATTTAAGATGAAATTGGAATGAGGGGAAATCCATATCATATATTCCACCAATTCTGTAGAATGGATTGGTCGTTATTACAATTGTAGAAGATGACATCAAATTGCTGATGAAAAGCTAGGAATCAGCATTAATTGGGTATGTAGCGGGTGATTCAACAACAACACACCAGATGGATAACTATTGTGAGTAAGATGTGGAACTTTGTTCCCAAGCCTAGTATCCTGCTCCATGATAATGGATACTATCTATCTAATTCCAATCTATTAAATACAAGGAGAAGGTGATGAGCTTGGGCCCGTATTACTATAACAATCGGCCGATAAACGTCAAACAGTGAGAATTGAATTTTGAATTCACTCAGAATATGCTGACCGTCATTCGGCTATGGGTTTGATTTTTGGGGTTGCCTATGGGGTATTGGTCGGCTGAAGCATTAAGTTAAGTAGCTAGTGATGTGGGTAGAGCATTGTATACAGATAAATTCATAGCTAACAATGAGAAAATATCTTATTCTAGAGTGCTAGTTAAGGTAGATGTGTCTCAATGGAGGGTATACATAGAAAATTGAGCATGCTTAAGGTGAAGTTGAAAGACCTAAATGGTTACATGAGTTCATATAAACAGAAGCTTTATTTGGAAAGAGTGAAACTGAATATTATTCAAAACCAGATGCAAAGACATATGTTCAGACATGACTTATATGATCAAGAAAAGCAGTTGCAGTTAGAGATTGAAAAGTGGAGCACCATAGAAGAGTAAGTACTTATACACAAAGCCAGAGCTACATGGCTTGAGTGCGGTGATGCAAACTTTAAGAATTTTCATGCTCAGTGGAAGATTAGTATCAGTCAGAATGCAATAACTTCCATATATACAGAGGCTGGAGATAAACTTACCGACCCTATCCAAGTTGAACAAGAATTTATCATAGTATTCTCTGGGCTGCTGGGGGCCTTTGCCAGTGAATTGCCATGTCTGATCAAAGATGCAGAAATTATATAGGCCATTAAAGACATGCCTACTGATAAGGCTCTAGGGGTGGATGGCTTTCCCGTTGAATTCCTTATTAAGAACTGGGACACTGTAAAGACTGATGTGTTGACGGGGGTGAAACAACTCTTTCACACTGGTAATCCTAATCCTATTGCGAACACTATTGCTATTACTTTAATCCCTAAAATGGCATGTCCTACTATAGTTACATATTACAGACCAATTACTTGTTGTACCACCTTGTACAAGATCATATCAAAAGTGATCACTAGGAGGCTAAAAGTTATTGTTACTGATCTTTTTGGCTGTTCAAAATCTGCTCTTGTGGGGGGTAGGAGTATTATAGATAATATTCTGCTAAGCCATGAAATCTTTAAAGGATATACTAGGAAATAAATATCTCCTAGATATGTTCTTAAGGTAGATTTAAGGAAGACTTATGGTACTCTTGAGTGGAGTCTACTAGATAAACTATTAATAGAATTAAGTTTCCCTACTAAATTTACACGGTGGATTATATCTTATGTATCCACTGTGTCTTATTCCTTGATGATGAATGGGGGGTTAACAAAACCATTCCATGCTAAGAGGAGTATTAGGCAAGGAAACCTTATGTCCCCTTACCTTTCTGTATTGGATATGGAGTACCTTGGCAGAGAACTAGAGTTGCTCACTACAAATGAAAATTTTAACTTTCATCCCAAATGCAGGAAAGTGGTTAGTATTCACATGTATTTTGCAGATGTCTCATCATGTACTGCAGGGATGACTTGACCTCAGTTACTCTTCTAAATGAACCTTTTTAAAGATTCTCCAAAGTTGCTAGTCTTCATGATAACTCTGTAAAAAGCTCTCTTTATATAGCTGGAATATATACTCATACAAAATAGGGTATTCTAAATGCCCCTAGATATACAGAAGGCACCTTACCATGCAGATATCTTGGTGTGCCTTTTAATTTACAAAACATTGAGTGTGAATCATTATCTACCTCTGATTGAGAAGATCACAGCTAGAGTAACTTGTTGGTTTGCAAAACTGTTACCTTATGCAAGTAGAGTGCAATTGATAAAATCAGTGTCGTTTGGAGTCCAAACTTATTGGGCACAAATTTTCTTGTTTCCAAAGAAGGTGTTGAAAGATATTGAGAAGATATACAAAACTTATCTCTGGATCGGCTCAACAGTTGCTTCCAATAAAGCATTGGTTGCCTGGGAGAGTGTGTAAACCTGCAGTTGCTGGTGGGCTGAATATAATCAAACTCAGCATCTGGAATAAGGCAACATTGCTAAAACTGTTATGGGATATAGCTAGAAAGAAGGAATGTTTGTGGATTCAATGGATACATAGCTATTATATCAAGTAGCATTAGCTAGAGACATTCTGACTACCTAAGAATGCTTCTTGGGTCATGAGGAAAATTTTGGAAGCTAGGAGATGGATCTTACAAGGGCAGACAAGCTTTGGATCAATGTTAAACATGTTTCCTAAGACTCGGAAAGGAGGCAGATACTTCATTAGCAAGATATACACCACCCTCCTTCCCCTCTTTTTTAGAGTTGACTGGAAGTGTTCGTTACTTCAAAATGCTATCCATCCTAGATTTAGATTAATTTTATGGTTAGTTGTGCAAAAGAGACTTGCTACTGTAGAGAGACTTATAAAAATTGGCATTCATGTTTCTGTTGATTATGTATTCTGGGGGGAGACAATGGATACTTTTCAGCACCTTTATTTTGAATGTCATATTATCAAAACTTTTTGGCAGAGGTTGAATGTATAGTTGGGATACCAGAGATCAGTGCAGGACTGAACCATAGAATTAAAATGGGTTTGTATGTTTACAAGAAGGAGTGGAATTGCTGAAATATCAAACTCTGCTTTTACTATGGTGGTGGCCCTGATATGGAAAGAAAGAAATCACATCAGATTCCAACATAAAATAGCAGCTAGTGAGCAGATTTTTAGAGAGATAGTTCTACATATTCATACTAGAGGATGCACGAAGGCTCTCATTAGAGGTTAGCACTACAGCAGTTTTATCATTTTCCTTAGATTAGTTCTGTTGATAGCATACCAATAATGTGTTCTCTTGATTATGTTGATTTTCACATCTTGTCTCGATATTTCTCTTTTCAATTTAGAGGGAAAAAATAGTGATTGAAGCTTCAGGGTTCAATAGAAAGTGAGTTTTAGTGTCATCTAATAGAAAAAGATTAAGAAGAAATTCTATGATAACAAATGGTGATGATGAGTCCAATAATAATCTTACTGTTTCTCTTCCTGGTGATATTATTCATAAAAGAAATTATAATAATATCACCAGGAAGAGAAACAGTAAGATTAATATTAGACTCATCATCACCATTTATTATCATAGAATTTCTTCTAATCTTTTTCTATTAGATGGCACTAAAACTCGCTTTCTTTTGGACCCTAAAGCTTCAATCATTATTTTTTCCTCTAAATTGAAACGAGAAATATTGAGACCAGATGTAAAGAAAATATTAAAGCAAGATATGAAAATATAATGTAAGAAGTCCATGTATTTATAGAGTGAGAATTGTAGAGATGTTTGAATGGACTTAATAAATTACCTTAATGTATATATTATCTTTGGAAAGCAATAACAAAAAAATGAGAATATAATCAAATTTCATTTATGACGCAATATTTTGTTATAGATAGAAAAAATATATTATTAGGAGCCTTTGCTTTATGGTGGTTTTTTTTATTCGGTGTCCAAAAAAATATGATATAATTAAATAATAAATTTCAAAATAATATAAACGTCCAAAATAATTAATAAAAGTTATTGTTACATATTATTATTAATTCTTTAAAGTTTAAAATTTGGATTAACGAGTAGTATTTAAATTTTATTCATTCAAAATTAATCGTAAGGATCTAAAGAATGTAAAATTTATGTGATCTGACAAATGAATTTAAAAATAAAATTAATTTTTGGTATTCTACTATAGAAGAAAAAACTAAATAATTTTGGCATAAAAGTTCATAAATATCTCTGATAAAATGATTGGCTTAAAATGTAAAAGTACTCATTACTAAATGACAAAATAACTAGTAAAATATTAAATTTTTTAATATAACTTTGAGTATTAATGGAGTTTTGGTGTATATTATTAAATCCTCTAATATAAGAGTTTCATGATTTTGACTATAACCTAGGGCTGGTCAATGAGACGGGACGAAACCGACGAGATAGGACAGAACAGGACGCGGGAGGGGGGGGGGGGGGGGGCAGGATGATCGGCCGGGCCGGGATGAACCATTTGTCCCGTCCCATCTCATCTCATCCCACTATAAAATAGGACGGTACGGGATAAATGGGACAAACGGGGCGAAAAATAATTTTATTAAACTATTTATATTTAAATTTAAATTTCTTTTAAATTTTTATAGTCTTATAGTTAGAGTCATAGAGATTTTAAATTTAAATTTGAATTAAGAATTTAAGGTAAAAATAAATTGTAAAATTTATTAAAGTTTAAAATATGAAGTAATTGTTTATTTGAAATTAAGAATTGAAGGATAAAATAAATTCAGAAGTTTAAAAGTTTGTTAAAGAATTAAAGTTTTAAATTTGAAATATGAACTATGAAGTAATTATTTATTTGAATTTATAAGTTTATTTAAATTTTTGTAAATAAATTCTACTATATAGTAAGTTTGTATTTTGTAATTTATATACTTGTAAACTTGTAAATTATAATTAAAGTTTTTTTAAATAGATTAAAAGACTTATATTAAATAATTTAGATATAACACAACAGATAGTGAAATTGAAAATTAAGGCTAAAAGCCTTTAAATTTATTCAGATAAAATAGTATCCTACAAATTTATATTACAATTTACAAATATTTGTAGAGCGCCTAATATATGTAGCAGTTTTCTTTACTCACAGATTTTATAACCTATGATTCTTTTTTGTAAATTCCACTTACAATCGATCCAGTGTGCAGCAACAGTTATATAATCAAAGGCATTGACACTACAACCTATATAAGATGTAATAGAAAATCTCCCATCGAAATAGCAAAGACAATGACAATGTTTAGCTTGAAATTTAAAAATATCACATTTATCCATATTTCATGAAAAACCTTAAAAAAGAATTATACATTTCTTGAATATACATAATAAATCCAGGATGGAAGGAAAAACTCAAAGGCAAATCACAAATTGCAACTATTTTAACGATGTTTTCACAGGTTCTATCTCTATATTTCTATTTTGTAACAGGGCCATTTGGGTTTGAAGGGTCTAACTAGATCTGAATCATGTTAGAACCCCCTCCTGATCCAACAGAAGCAAAAATAGAAGCGTCGGGTTTGGAGGCTGCTTTAGCCACTATATAGTTAAGTTTACAACATTACAATAAATGTTTATGTAACCCCCTCCCCCCCCCCCATCCCACCTCCGCTTCCACCGCATTGATGCTTAAATTTTTTTTACACTTATTACAAATAACTAGTATTATTTTTACTCATTCTGATGCATAAATTGTCAAATAATGAAAGTTGTAGGACGTTGAACCTTCGTCTTACCCTTAGGAGGCATAAGGGGAAGCTGAGCTCCAGACTGAGGAATATCCTAAGTTGGAGCTTCTGTAGCGGGACTAGTAGTTGTATCATCTAATTCTTCTTCTTTTACTTTTTCATCTAATAAATTACCATAACATCTATCTATAATTTCATTATCTATTGGAGTATCTGAAGTAATATTAATAGGAATACTACCTGATTGCATAAATTCTTCCATATTAATTCTAACTCTATGAATTGATTGAGAAGAATCACTAATTTTTTTAGAAGTAGAACTAAAACCTGTACTTTTTAACCAAAGCCAAGCTCAGTTGTAACCTTGGATACAACACTCTTTCCTTTTTCAGAAGTTATTTTTCAGAATCCATATTATAATTTATGATTAAATAAATATAACACAAGTAAATTTAAATAAATAAAAGACAAAAAATGTAAAATTTAAATAAATTAATAGAAGAAAGTATGGAATGAATGTATCAAACATCTGCGTAAAAGCAAAAAGCAAACGATTATAACCAATAGTCGAATCAGAAAATTGATGTAGCAACTAGCAACTTGAAATTTCAATATCACCAAATTTGATAGTTAACACAAACCGCAGAGCGTCAAATATTAATAAAAAGCTAAAAAATAAAATAACTTAGACAATTAGAATTTGAAATTTTGAAATTTTGGAGAATGAAAAATTGAGAATGAGAGAACATAAAGAGAATGAGAATTGAGAGAGTAGTAGAGAGTATTGAGAGTAAATGATTTGTGAAGAAATTGTAGGAGGGGGGAGAGTATTTATAGTTATTAAAGTTGGAATAAAGTATAATTTTTAATCCTTAAAGGTTTAAAATTAATTTAAGGGGGTGGGGGGTTAGAAGGTTGGCCAGTTGAAAATAGCCATTGGGGGGCCAACCCCAATGGCTGGCAACGGTTGATATAAAAAAATTTAAATTTGACCGGACGAATCGGGACACACCGGTCCGGTACCAGGACGAATCAGGCTAGGACAACTGGTAAAAAAATCCATCTAGTTCTGTCCCTCATCCCTATTGTTATTAGATCAATTTTGATGATTGATTGTAATTGATAAAGTTTTTGCAACTGACAAAGTGAATCGGGTTCATATGCATACGTATGTGTCAACCAAATTCATATACATACATATTTTTCATCATTAAAAAGGAAAATTTTCGTTATGAGAAGATTTTGATGACTGACATAGGTGAACCAGGTTCACTATACAGCTGAAGGTTTTGCAGGTACGAATTTCACTTGGATCTGGAAATATCAAATAAGAAAAGAGATAGCTAACACGTGGAATTGAAGAAGTTCAATATGTACAAGCAAACCAAGTCCTTTTAGGATTCTTTCCAAAGGGCAAGTTGTATTTCATTAGGAGAGAACCAGATACATACAAGAAAACCAAGTCTTTTTAGGATTCTTTTCAAAAGGCAAGTTGTATTTGACTAGGAGAGAACCAGATATGGAAAATCTGACTTGAGGAATTAATTCCTTTTGGGACTCTTTTCTCGTATTTGGGATAAGGAAAGGTTTGACGAAACAATTTTCATCTAGGATTCTTTTTTCTTATTTGAGATAAATCTAGGTTTTATAAAAATCACATCCTTTGGTACTATGTAACAATCATAAACAACCAAAGAACATTAAACTATTGCATTGGTCATCAAGGAGATTATTCTGAAGCAATAGTCGTTCATAGCAAGAAACACTTTCACTGGACAATGTTCATCATGTAAGTGAAGAATTGGAGCAGAAGACTTATCATGTCTTGATTGAGTTTGTTATTTTTATTTTTGAGTTGTAACTTTCCCTTCAAGAGTTAGTAGAGTCAAGTTACATTGGTATGATTATATTATACTTTAGAGACTAGAGTTTATAGTCTTTGAATAGGTGATTGCAGTTTAGCAAACTGTAGAGATTGAGGTACTAGAGTTAGTCTCTTTGATTGTAGAGTTGTAATCTAAAACCTGCTCATGAGTTGAATAAAATCCTATTCGATAGGTTGTGTTTTTTGGGACTCCCTTGAGCAAGGAGATTTTTCACGTAACGTCTGCGTGTTATATTATGTTATTATTACGCACTTATAATTTAATTAAACTAGGTTCAATATCTTAGTTAGTCGGTGGTGATTTCAGATGGTATCAAAGCAGAGTTTTCCAATAAAGGCTTACACCTTAAAAAATCGAATTATGGCAGCACCACCAATAGCTCAGGAGGGACAATCAACCACAAGACCATCCTTGTTCAATGTCCACTATTATGGGTGGTGGAAAAATCGCATGATAGACTTTCTTATAGGTGAAGATCACAACTTGTGGAATATCGTATTGGATGGACCTACCTTCCCATAAAACTAGCTAAGGATGGAAAAACTAAAATTCCAAAGTGCAGATTGGAATATACCAAAGAAGAGAAACTAGTTGTCGAGATCAACGCAAAAGCGAAGAAGATTTTGGTATGTGGACTTGGTCCTGACGAACTCAATCGAATTTCATCATGTACAAGTGCAAAGGAGATTTGGCATGCCCTCCAGACTGCTTACAAAGGAAATAATCAAGTGAAAAATTCCAAGATTGATATGCTTAATCGTCAGTATGAACTGTTTAGGATGAAAAAGGGTGAATCTATTCATGATGTGCATGTCAGGTTCTCATCTATTGTGAATGAGATGTATTCTCTTAGTAAGACCATTCCCATTAGCAAGGCTGTAAGGAAACTTCTAAGTGTACTACCGGAATCTTGGGAAAGCAAAGTAGAGGCTATTTCTGAAGTAAGAGATCTAGATACACTGACCATGGATGACTTGATAGGGAATCTAAAGACTTATGAACTCAAGAAATAGATCTGACCATTTCTCACAAGGAACAAAACCTGATTCTCAAGTCTACTATTGAGAATGACAACATGGCTTTGCACAATAGAAGATTTAAGTAAATTATTAAGAAAGGCTTTAACACTCGGAAGAAGAATTCATTAAAGTCCATTGAAAAAAATCTTAGAGATCTTATCTGCCACAAGTGTGGTGAAACTAGTCACTTCATGAAGTAATGTCCTCTATGGGAGTTGGAACACAAGTGTAACCTAATTGATAAATCCAAGGAAGGAAATAAGAATCAGATTCAAATCCCTAAAAGAAAACTCACCACGAAAGAAGCAGATAGTGTGGTGAAGCGATCTCTAACCGCTATGGGAGATTCCTTCAGTGATGAATTTGAAGCTGCTACTAAGCAAGATGACTGATCCCTCTTAGCCATGGATGACTCGGATGATGAAGATGTGTTGTCCCTAATGGATGAGGCAGACTCAAACAGTGAAGAGGACAATAACGAGATAAGCTTCTTTGAACTTAAATCAAAGTTAAACTCATATTATCAAAAGAAGTTAGTGTCTCCTTCTCTTGTTCTTATTGATAAATATAACACTCTGTCTATTAAAAAAGAACAAATCATGAATGACTGTCTATCTTAAGTTTGACAATAGTAAGCTTGAAGAGGACAAAAAAGACCTCATGATAAAAATTGAAGAGTGTGAAAAAAATCATTAAAAAATGTTGAATGAGACAAAATCATCAAAAACCTTACTTTAGATTCAGACACTGCACATAGAGAATCTGAATCTAAGAGTCTGGTTAAAACCAAAGATGAATTAGAAAAAACTCTGAAATGGACCAGGTCCTCAGAAATTCTAGTCTCCTTACATAAAAATCACTCAAGTCAGAGACAAGGAATAGAATACAAAAATGATATCTCAAAAACTTATTTTGAGCACTAAAATAAGTCCCATCCTTTGCTTTCATTATGAAAAATTGGGTCATTTTAAAGAACATTGCAACTCGAAGCTAAAAGCAATCAAGAACAACGTTGATTTAGCTAGTCACAGATCAGGGACATCCTCTAAACGTTTTATCAAATACACAATAGTTCACCCCAGATATGGTCCCCTAAATAAAATCATGAGAGGAAAGAAAATTGTTCCACTCCCCTCCTGGACTAAAAGAGATCTTTTTCACCCCTTTAATAATGAAAGGGACCCAAGCTCGTCTGGTACCCAAAACTAACCTCTAACTAGTTAAGTAGGTGAAAGTGACAGAAAAGCAGGGAACCTGGTACATGAACAGTGCATGTTCTAAGCATATGACTGGAATGGTTGAAAACTTTCTCTCACTCACCAGTCATAAAGGCAGAAACATTTCCTTTGGAAATAGAAAAAAGGGTGAAATCGTAGGGATTGGAAAGGTTGAAAGATACATGTCACGACCCGAGTCTACACCCTGGATGGAACACGATACCTGGAGCCACAAGTGACCCTAATTCAAACCCTGACTATCACACACTGGAATTCTGAGTGACATAAAAATACATACAGCGGAATTTTAAAGAAAAAGTAAAAATACTGGAAAGAAGTAAAACTAGTTTATAATATTCAAAAATATTAGAACAAAACTACGAGTCTGAAAACAAACCAATTTGTGTCTGAAAGCAATTATGACTGATGAATTGCTAAGACAAGCCCCCAGCTAACTCGCAATCTAAATAGAAGCATGAAAATGTAGCTGAAGTAAATAAATCTCCATCCTCGAAGGATGAGGATTCACCAACTAGTAAGGATGAGGTCTTCGATAAGCGATCAGTTAACAAAGCTGAGACTGAGATCCTGTAGTTGTATCATAAAATGATACATCATAAAAATATGCGTCAATACTTTGAAAGTATTGGGTAACTGAGAGGAAAATAACACACAGAAGTATATAATAAGATATGTTGAACTAAGAGATATGCAATGACCAACTAAAGCTACTGAACTGAATAACTAAAATAACTAGGATGGTTTGAAAGACCTTGTCTGATGGTCAAAGCATATTCTAAATCTGAGTCTGATCTGATCTGAACTGAACTGAACTAAACTGTACTGTCCTGAACTGAACTAAACTGAACTGACTGAACTGACTAGCGGGATAGTCTATAACCGACATGTAACCACGTGAGCTAGACGTGGAGTTCGATGTATACACCCCACTGTTAGGACCCAATATACCTGTCCAAGATATAAAGGCATGAACTGGGTGATCACAAAAGTATGGAGCCAATCAGTCCAATAAATATTGTAACCTACGCTGGCAACATAGTTTTGGGAACCTAGGTGCGTTGGAAGCTCGGTCCACACAGTTGCTAAGTCCTACTCCCACTGGAATTTTTAATCTGATCATTAAGCTGACTAGTCAGGGAATTATAACTGAAAGTATCTTGAGAGTCTTATCAGACCAGATTCTGAAATTGGGTTCTAGACTGGTCACAACTGCTCATCTAGAAGCGTCGCAACCGTCTAAGAACAAACTAAAATCTGAACTAGGGTCCTGAGGCTGGTCAGAGATATATGATTAAAGTGTCATGACCGCCTAGTGGACTACTAAACTGGATTCTGAATCTAATTCTGATAACTGTGAGGTGATACTGACACCTCAGGAGTTTCTGAAGTCAAACTTATCAGCTGACATTTTTAACTGAAACTGAGAACTCAAACATTCTTGCTAAAACTGAACTGACTATAACCTAATCGAAATTCAATGCTACTAGAAACATGGGAGTTCCCAACAATAGTAAAATCAAGCTAAAAATTCGATACTCAAACTATAATGTAGATTTCAAGATTTGTCTAGTTCCGTGATTAGGGCTAAGTTTTAACCCCACAAGATTTAACATTATCGTAATCATAAACTGGGGGAATATAACTATAATTAAAATAGTATAATCACCCACGTAATTTATACAAGGAATGACTAGTAGTTTCTTGACATTCAGAATTTTCAGGGCTACAACTAATAGGGAGAAAAAGGAAAAAACTTGGGGACACAAAGGAAGAACTATTCCCTTATTGAATTCCCACATACCTGGAGATGGGAACACCCAAGAAAATTCCTTGAGAAACTTTAGAAGAATCAACACCCTAACTCCTGCTCTGAACCTGCCTGAGAGAACTCTATGCTTAACTGTTGAGAGATGAGGGAAGAAAATGAGAGAAACCGTCGGTTCCCCCCTCTAAACCCCTGACTTAACCCAAAACGATATGGTTTAGGGACTACGTAGGTGAGAAATTATAAAAGTAACCCTGGGATTTAAACACTGAAATCTAGCCAACAGGGACCAATGAGTCTCAAAACGGGTCTTTCGTCGAAACAACGGCCCGTTGGAACTAACCGTTGGTCTTGGGTTTAGAAACTGAACTCACTGAAAATGACCCACGATAGGGTACAACAATCCATTGGAAGGAAGGATGGGTCATTGATACCTTCCGTTTGAACAGGTAGGAAAACTAGGCCTTGAGACAACGAGTCAACACAATGACTCGTTAGTAGAAACCACGAGCCTTTGATTCCTCTCCTCGTCCCAGGGAAGATCCAATAATCCTCTAAACTTGGGATCCAACAGAGACAAGACGGCTCGTTGTTAGAATCAATGGGTCATCCTATGTCTTGTTGTTTCCCCTGGAATGAAAACTGTTGAGCTGACAACAACTCAGACAACGACCTGTTGGAGCTTACCACGATCCATTGTTTGGGCCATTCTGCAATAAAATCTCCTGGTTTTCCCCTGATTTTTCTTGAAAGAGAGTCTGGTCTAGGAAAGTTTCGGGGTGTTACAATATTTCCCCCTTGGGATCGTTCATCCTCGAATGAAGACTAAATTGCAAGAAAACTAGGAAAAGAGCTGAAATTTCTAAACTGGGACTATGAGTTGGTTTCTAAAGGAGTAACTGACAACCGCACTAACAGAGTTGATGCAACTAGGATGCACATAGAAAATCTAAATAGGGTTGATGAGTGTGGAACTAAATAGAATACTTAAGATGATTTCGGTACCTGATGTTGGAACTAAACTAAAAAGGAATAAGTACGGGTGTCTAGACATCATATCTACTTCGGCTTCCCACATAGCTCCTTCTACTTGCTGATTTTTCCATAGGACCTTGACTGAAGCTACCTTCATGTTCCTTAACTTACGAACCTGATGGTCAAGGATCTAAACTGGAATCTCCTCATATGAGAGACTATCCTTTATTTATACACTGTCCAACTAAAGTTGGATCTCTGATGCACTTCTTCAAAAGTGACACATGGAATACAGGGTGTATGGATGCAAACTCTGAAGGTAACTCCAGCTCATAAGCAACCTTGCCAAATCGCCTTAGAATTTTGTAGGGTCCCACATATCTAGGACTGAGTTTTCCCTTCATCCCAAACCTTATCACCCCTTTCATGGGCAAAATTTTCAAATAGACCCAGTCGTCCACAGCAAACTCCAATTCTCTTCTCCTCACATCAGCATAAGATTTTTGATGACGCTGAACTGTATTCAATCTTTCTATGATGAGTTGTACCTTCTGCATAGATTCATGAACCGAGTCTAGCCCGATTATAGCAGCTTCACCCACTTCAAACCACCCAATAGGAAATCTGCACCTCCTACCATACGCCGCGTCAAACAGGGCCATCTGTATACTGGAGTGGTAGCGTTGTTGTATGAAAACTCGATAAAAGGAAAATGGCCATCCCAACTGCCCTTGAAATCGATTGTGTATGCTCTCAACATATCTTCTAGGGTCTGAATAGGCCGCTCATCTTGCCCATCTATCTCGGGTGAAAAGTTGTATTGAGCTTGACCTGGGTGCCGAGTCCCTTCTGAAAAGACTTCCAGAAATGTGAGGAGAACTGAGTACCTCTATCTGAGATAATGGATAGTGGCACCCCTGAAGTCTGACCAATTCCCGAATGTAAATCTTAGCATGGTCCTTAGCTGAATCTGTAGTTTTAACTGGGAGGAAATGTGATGACTTAGTCATCCAATCTACTATTACCCAGATAGAATCATGTTGCCGACGAGTTCTAGGTAGACCCATAATAAAGTCCATATTAACTTCTTCCCACTTCCACGTGGGTATGCTAATATCCTGGATCATACCTCCCGGTCTCTGGTGCTCTACCTTGACTTGCTAGCAGTTGGCACTTAGCTACGAATTCAGCGATGTCTCTCTTCATGTCGTTCCACTAGCAAAAATATCCTGCAAGTCAAGGTATATTTTAATAACACCAGGGTGAATGGAGTATCTCGAGTAGTGTGTTTCATCCAGTATCTACTGTCTCAACTCACCGACATCCGGCACACACAATCTGCCCTGGTAATGTAGCACACCATCTCCCCCTTTGGAGAAAGCCTCAACCTCCTTCCTGAGAACCGCTTCTTTAAGTTTAAGTAGAATGGGATCTTCGTCCTATTTGGACTTAACCTCAACATCCAAAGAGGAATCTGACCCATTTTGCACCACCACTCTACCCTTAGCTGAGTCAACCAACTACACCCCTAACCGGGCTAGTCTATGAATATCCTTCGCCAACTCATTTTTGCCTTTCTCAATATGAGCCATGCTTTCCATTGACACTCTGCTTAGGGCATCATCCACCACATTGGCCTTGCCCGGGTGATACACCACGCTCATGCCATAGTCATTTAGGATCTCTAACCACCTTCTCTGACAAAGATTTAGGTCCTTCTAATTGAATACATACTGGAGGCTCTTATGATCGGTGAAAACATCAATGTGACCCCGTACAGATAGTGTCTCCATATTTTTAGCGCAAATACCACCCTGCTAACTTCAATTCATGAGTGGGATAATTTTTCTCATGAACTTTGAACTGTCTGGAGGAGAAGGCTATTACCTTGCCCTGCTGCATCAGAACACAACCGAGTCCAACTCTGGAAGCATCACAATATACTACAAATCCTTCTGATCCTTCCAATAGGGTCAACACTAGAGCGGTAAAGAGTCTAGTTTTCAATTTTTGAAAGCTCATCTTACACGCATCTGACCATTGGAATTTCACCTTCTTTTAAGTTAGTCTGGTTAGAGGAGATGCTATAGAAGAAAAGCCTTTCACAAAGCATTGGTAATAACCATCTAGACCCAAGAAACTTCTAATTTTGGTTGGAGAGGTGGGTCTAGGCCAGTCTTTCACGGCTGCTATCTTTTGAGGATCAACCTGAATACCCTCACCCGAGACCACATGACCCAGGAAAGTCACGGACTTCAACCAAAATTCGCACTTACTGACCTTGGAGAATAGTTGGAAGTCTTTGAGTGTCTGAAGCACTATTCTCAGGTGATTAGCATGCTCTCCTTCATTTCTGGAGTACACCAGGATGTCGTCGATAAACACAATGACAAACATATCCAGATACTGCTTGAAAACTCTATTTATCAGGTCTATAAAGGCTGCAGGGGTATTTGTTAGGCCAAAGGACATCACTAAAAACTCATAGTGACCATACCGAGTTCTGAAAACTATTTTCGGTATGTCACACTATTTGACTCTTATCTGATGATACCCCGACCTGAGATCTATTTTGGAGAAACAATTGGCTCCCTGAAGTTGGTCGAAAAGATCATCAATTCTGGATAGGGGATACATGTTCTTGATTGTGACCTTGTTCAATTGATGGTAATCGATTCACATTTTGAGGGTAACGCCATTCTTTCGCACGAATAGAACTGGAGAACCCCAAGGAGAGATGTTGGGCCTGATAAAACCTTTATCAAGAAGGTAGCTGCTATTTCAACTCCTTAAGCTCAGCTGGAGTCATTCTATAAGGAGGGATGGAGATGGGTTGAGTATCTAAAATAAGGTCTATATCGAAGTCAATTTCCCGTTCAAGAGGGACTCCAAAGAACACATCAAGGAACTCTCTAACAACAGGACTGACTGGATAGTTGAGGTCTCAGAGTTGGAATCCTTGACCCAAACTAGATGGTAGATACACCCTTGAAAATAAGCTTCTTGGCCGTAAGGTAGGAAATAAACCTACCAATCAGTGCTGAACCCCGACCATTCTAGAGCTGGTTCATTAGGGGATTGAAACCTGACGACCTTAGTTTTGCAGTCAACTGAGGTATATCCAGAATGTAACCAATCCATGCCAAGAACGAGGTCGAAGTCGACCATGTCTAACACTATAAGGTCAGCAGGAATAACTTTATTGTAGACTGATATTGGACAGTTTCTATACACACGGCCGACTCTAACTAACTCGCCAACTGGTATGGAGACTAAGAAGGGTTCTGATAATACCTTCGGGCTAATATCGAACTGGACTATTTCGTAAGGAGTCACGAATTATACTATGTCCCCCGGATCAAGTAGAGAATATATATCTAGGTGGAAAAGACGTAACATAACTGTGACCCATATCTGGTGAATTCTCCTGGTCCTGACGAGATGATTATGCATAAAAATGGTTTTGGCATTGACCACCCTCCATAGCTGGTCAGCCTGCTGGAGCTGCTGAGGTGGTGGATATGATCTCCCTCACCCTTCTGACGGTTACTCCTTAAGTCGATGCCCCAGTTGTCCACAACCAAAACAACCCTCTCGACCCTGAAGACACTCTCTCAGGTGGTTCTTGCCGCAATTGGGGCAAGTTGGATATCTGTTCCCGGCACTGTAGTTTTGATACTGAGAGCCAGAAGCTCCACCCCTCTAGTTCTGGTGGGATTGAAAGTTAGGGGCCCTGGCTAAGCTAGGCGTTGGAGCCCACTGTTGCTGTTGTTGTTGCTATTGCTGTGGGCGATTGCTACCGCCTGACCTCTGGTGGCCATGATCTGACTGGCCAGTCCTAACCCTCTTATTCTTTCTTTCCATGTCATTTCGTTTTTTAGTCTCGACTATTGGGCATAAACAATCAAACTGGAAAGGTCGATCTCTTTGATTAGCATCACGGTCCTGCACTCCTTGAGGACCAGGCTTGACACCCCATTCACAAACTTTAACATGCGATGCCTTGGCTCGGCCACCATCTCTGGAGCATATTTGGACAACCTGGTAAACTCCAGAGTATACTCCTCCACTGTTCTACTCCCCTACCTCAGGTTCATAAACTCCGCTACCTTGGCTTCCCTGAGCTCCCACGGGAAAAATCTATCCAGAAAAGCGATGTTGAACTCCTCTCGCTCCACTAGTCCTGCTTCCGCTATCCGCCCCTCCTTCCACTGCTCATACTAGACCTGGGCTATCCCTTTTAGCTGGTAGATAGCCAGTTCATCACTCTCGGAGGAGCTGACACCCATTATACGGGTAATCTTCCTGATCTCATCAATAAACTCTTAGGGATCTTCTCCCACCTTGGATCCCTGATATGATAGAGGATTTATTCGGGTAAAGTCCCACAACCTAGCAGCTACTTTGGACCCATTGCTATTAACTAGAACCACTTGTTGGTTCACCTGGTTAGTCATGATTTGGGCAAGAAACTGACTGGCCGCCCTGAATTCAGCAGTCGACACTGAATCGTCTTATGGGGCACCAGGGTTGGTGGAGTGGTCCATTGGGAATTTTCGTCCCTTCTTTCATTTCTGCGTCGTGGAGGCATATTTCACTGAAGCGAAGCAACGCATGAGTTAGGAAAATGACTTTTGGAACTGAATTTCAACACACGATAACGAATATGAAATAAAGGGAAGTTTCGTAATGACATCTCATAGTCTCCCCATCATAAGTGTGTGGCGGTTCACACCCATGAATAGAACTCTATTTGATGAGGCTTTTAGACAATCGAGGATACTCTGAACCTAGTGCTCTGATACCATGTTTGTCATGACCCAAGTCTACACCCTAAATGAAGCACGGTACCTGGAGTCACAAGTGACCCCAGGTCAACCCCTGGTCTATCATACACTGGCATTCTGAGTGACATAAAAATACATACAGTGGAAGTTTAAAGCAAAAGTAAAAATACTGGAAAGAAACAAAACTGGTTCATAATATTCGAAAATATTAGAACAATACTACGAGTCTAAAAACAAACCAATCTGAGTCTAAAAGCCACTATGACTGATGAGTTTCTAGGACAAGCCCCCAGCTAACTCCAAATCTAAATAGAAGCATGAAAAATCTAGTTGAAGTAAATAAATCTCCGTCCTCAAAGGATGAGGGGACTCACCAACTAGTAAGACTGAGGTCTTCCATGAGTGATCAACTAACGAAGCTGAGACTGAGATCCTTCAGTAATATCATAAAACAATACAGCATAAAAGTATGCGTCGGTACTTTGGATGTACTGAGTAAGTGAGAAGAAGATAACATACAAAAGTAAATAATAAGAAATGTTGAACTAAACACACAAAAGTAGATATCTAGGGTGGTCTGAAAGACCCTGTCTGATGGCCAAATCATATTCTAAATCTGAATCTGATTTAATTTGAATTGAACTGAATTGAACTGTACTATACCGAACTGAATTAAACTGACTAAACTGACTAGTGGGAGAGTCTATAACTGACATGTATCCACGTCAACTAGACGTAGAGTCCGATGTATACACCCCACTGGTAGGACCCAATATACCTTGCCAGAGTATAAAGGTGTGAACTAGGTGATCACAAAAGTCTAGGGCCAATCAGGCCAATAAATACTGTAACCTACACTGGCAACGTAGTTCTGGAAACCTGGGCGCTGGAACCCCGGTCCGCTCGATGTTAAGTCATGCTCCCACTGGAATTTCTAATACGATCACTAAGCTAATAGCTCGAAACTGAGGTCCAAGACTAGTCATGGATATATAACTGAAAGTACCCTGAGAGTCTTATCGGACCAGATTCGGAAACTGAGTTCTAGACTGGTCACAACTGCTCATCTAGAAGCGTCTTAACCGTCTAAGAACAAACTAAAATCTGAATTGGGGTACTGAGGCTAGCCAGAGCTATATGACTAAAGTTTCATGACCGCCTAGTGGACCACTAAACGGGATTCTGAATCTAATTATGATAACTGGGAGGTGATACTGACACCTCAGGAGTTTTTGATGTCAAACTTATCAGCTGACATTTCTAACTGAAATTGAGAACTCTAACATTATTGCTAAAGCTGAACTGACTAGAATCTAATCGAAATTAAATGTTACTAGCAACATGGGAGTTCCCAACAATAGTAAAATCAAGCTAAAAATTCGATATTCAAACTCTAATGCAAATTTCAAGATTTGTCTAGTTTCGTGATTAGGGCTAAGTTTTCACCCCACAAGATTTAAAATTATCATAATCATAAACTGGGGAAAATAACTATAACTAACATAGTATAATCACCCATGTAATTTAGACAAGGAATGACTAGTAGTTTCTTGACATTCAGAATTTTCAAGGCTACAACTAATAGGGAGAAAAAGGAGAAAACTTGGGGACACAAAGGAAGAACTATTCCCTTGTTGAATTCCCACATACCTGGAGATGGGAACACCCAAGAAAATTCCTTGATAAATATAAGAAGAATCAACACCCTAACTCCTGCTCTGAACCTGCCTGAGAGAACTCTACGCTTAACTGTTGACAGACGAGGGAAGAAAAATGAGAGAAACCGTCAGTTTTCCCCCCTTTAAACCCCTGACTTAACCCAAAACGACATGGTTTAGGGACTAGGTAGGTGAGAAATTACAAAAGTAACCCTGGGATTTAAAAACTGAAATCTGGTCGACAGGGACCAACGAGTCCCAAAACGGGTCATTGGTCGAAACAATGGCCCGTTACCAACTGTTGGTCATGGGTTCAGAAACTGAGCTCATTAGAAATAACCCACGTTAGGGTACAATGACCCGTTGGAAGGACGTTGATACCTTTCGTTTGAACAGGTAGGAAAACTAGGCCTTGAGGCAACGAGTAAACACAATGACTCATTGGTTGGAACCACGAGCCGTTGATTCCTCTCGTTGTCTCAGGGAAGATCCACTAATCCTCTGAACTTGGGATCCAACGGACGACAGGACCGTGCGTTGTTAGAACAACGGGTCCTATGTCTCATTGATTCCCCTTGAGTAAAAACTGCTGAGCTGACAACGACTCAGACAATGGCCCATTGGATCTTACCATGATCCGTTGTATGGTCGTTCTACAATAAAGGTCTGAGCCTGGTCTAAGAAAATTTCGGGATGTTACAATACATGTCTCAAGAAATTGACAATATGTACTATGCTAAGGGGTTAAAATACAATCTATTGAGAATCTTACAAATGTGTGACAAAGGAAACTTAGTCCTATTCACTTTAGCAGATTGTAAGGTTACAAGCTTGAAAATAGGGAACTTGGTTCTCAAAGGATAGAGATACAAAATGTGTGCAACGCGTACAAAACCCTGAACAAGAAAACAAATTGTGTGGAGGAAAGCATGCATGTAATCATTGATGAACAAAAATCAGTGGACAGAGTGAGCATATATGAAGAAATAGAACAAATTGATATGGCATCGACTACCACACTGAGGGGGAACCAGGAACACAGGATAAAAGTACTCAGCATGAACATTTGAATAATTCTAGGATGCTTGATGAACAAGGTACTACACCATATTTGTAACATCATGGAACTACTGAAGAACCAGAACCCACTACTACTCAGAACACTCAGACAGAAGAACTTGGTTCATCTGGTGAAGTAGAATAGCGAGAGTAATAGGCTAGCAATTGGAAGCATAAAAGTTCTCACCATTGGACTCTAGGATACAGACTAGATCCAGATTGAGAAACATGAAGAGCTGAACCAATTCAAGCATAGCATACTATGGTACCTGAACCCTCATCCTGCCAACTGAACAATTATCAGAACTTGATGGACATTCATAATCAAGGAACTGTTAGAAGGAACAAAGCACAACTAGTTGTTCAAGGCTACAATCAGGAAGAAGATTGCCTTCTTTAATGGGTAAATTCAAGAGGAAGTGTACGTAAAGCAACCACCTGGGTTTGAAGAACATGAGCAAGATCATGTGCACAGACTACACAAGGCATCGTGTGGGTTCAAACAAGCACCAAGAGCATGGTATGATAGGCTATCAAGTTTTCTGCTGAATCATAGAGAATAAACAACACATTCTTTCTCAAAAAAGGGGGGAAGAATATATTGATTGTTCTAATAAGGGTACCATCAATCCACCAGGAAAAATTCATCAAGAAATCTCACTTAATGATTTCAAATGAATTCTGTGTTATTTCAAAGGAACAGTGGACCTAGTTCTTTGGTATCCTACCAGCCATATACAGATGTAGACTATGATGAATTCATGGTAGATAGAAAAAACACATCTGGAATGGCATACTTTTCCATCCGCTGTGACAACATCAATGAAATGAGTATGGCGAGGAACCAGGTTCAACACAAAAGAATAAAACACATTGATGTTTGCCATCACTTTTTCAGGGATATGTGGAAAACAAAAATATTTTGATGAATTTTTGTAAGATTGAGGATCAGGTGGCTGACATTTTCATCAAGGGATTGGGAAGAGAACCATACGAAAGAATTTGTGTGAAACTAGGACTAATCAAACTCCATTGACTTGTTTAACATTCTCTCATCCTTTTGACTAGAATTTATTTATTCTTATGCTTATCAAGTCTTATTGAGTCCTAATTGCTAATCCATTCTCGTACCTTTGATTAGGTACACGCCTCCGACAAGCTATAATTAAAATGTTTAGAAATTGATGATGTGCTTACTTTCTAATTGCTGGAAATATGGACAAGACTCAAGGAAAGAATCACAGGAAGATCCAGGTCCCTCTACTGGTCATTATAGTATGTACTTATCTCCTTGCATTTGTGTTTAACTTAGTTGCTGAATCTACAACCACTACTCTACTAAACCTAGTCAATTCTCTAGTGTCTTGTCTCTAAGTACACCACAAATATTGTCAGCATCTTAAAAAAAAGGGCTGCAAAACTTGACCCACTTCTCCATTGATCCATCACAATAGGTCTCTAGCACATAGGTGTAATATCCCTATTTTTATAATACCCCGAAAGTGCCTAAGACTAGACACGGGATTTGGGAATGAGATTAGCAGAAAAGTTGGGAAATTATCACAGGACAACTTGTTGTACGAGTAGTGGGAAGCTCCTATGGACCGTTAGTCCCTGTTGTAGTGAAGGTGTGGTAGGCAAGTCCAGGACCAACGAGCCCATGGAACGACTCATTGTTCAATGTAATGAGTCGTGGTAAGGGGTCGTTATAAGGGTGGTCCTTGTCAAGGTGACTGGCACAAGTCATGGTATGACTCATTGTAGGGGACAACGAGTATTGGTAAGTTTTCGTTGCAGGGACTTCCAAAAGGTGAGTAGTGGTGGTAACAGTTGGAAACAATGAATTGTTGGGACTAGTAATGACTCATCCTGACTAGTCGTGGTTGAAGACCTGAGTTGGAATTTAGCGAGGTAACGGGAGGCAATAACGTGTCATTTTTGGAGTAACAACCCATTCTTTCAAATCGTGGTATCAGGACCTGGGAAGTTAAGAAATGATGAAGGAAGTAGCGGACGGGTACCACGAGTCGTGGCATCAAAGGATGACCCGTGGTGTCAATCGTTGTCACTAGCAGTGCAAAAACATTTAGACTTTTTGTTAAGGGTATTTTCATAATTTTTAATCTCTTAGATCCTAAACTACATCATTTTAAGCTTAGTTAGAAGGATTTTAAGGGTGTTAAACCTATCCTAAGCCTTACCATTTTATACATGCAAGTTTAGAGTTCTACCTTGGATATCAAGCTTGAATAATTCCCCCAATTTCTCTCCAATTTCCTTTGGGCTTTCAAAAGGAAGTGTAAATCATATTTACTCAGATATGTGAGGCTATGAAGGAGAGTTCCTTTCACTCTCATGCTCAAAATTCTTCTTAATTCCATGGATTTCAATTCTAGATTCAAGTTCATGATCTATTGGGTTTATCCCTAATTTTTGTGGAATTCTCTATGATCTATCTATAGGTCAATTTATTTCAAGTATCAAATCATGTTTTATGATCTATGGGCAGATTTTATACTTGTTTCGATTATTAATTTATAGTTTCAATTTTTAATTAAATTATTCCCAATTATGTAAGTTTCATGAAAAGTCAAGTTATGAATATATTATGATCTTGATCTTATTAAGTCTAAATTATGATTTATGATTCATGTTATGATTCTCTTCAAGTACTCTTCATAGATTTATGAATATCAAGCATGTAACTATTTTATAAATATGCATGATTTTCATGATTTATGGATTTATGACTGTTGGACAATTCATAGGCCCTTATTCATGACTAATCATGTATTTTAAAGTGGGATCCATCATGTTATTGTTCTATTTGGCCATGAACTTCGTGAATGATTTCACGGTTACTATACGAGCCCTGATGCACATATTTTTTGGAGCAGTGTCTAGCTACGAGTAGACTCAGTGTTCAGGTAAATCTCGTGGTCTCATAACTATGTGCCACCGTAGGTGTATATATATTTATTATTGGATCCCTGTGATATTACCATACTGCACGTCCCATTGCTTGGCAAGCCGCGGCGGTCCTGACCACTTGGGCGAAACAGTGGGGCATCATGTAAGCTCTATCATAATGGTGTCGGTTAAGATGAGTCCTCCCATTATTACTCATGACTTATGCGTGTTTATGTTTATATTACTTTATCTCAAGTTATGTTTTATAAAATTTTCTCTTATGAATATGATTATGATTTGATTATGAATGGTTTGAAAACGTTGAGCCCTTATGTTTACGTTATGATATTTACTTTATCATCATGTTGTCCCACTCTTATGAACTCTTATGTATTTTAACTATCCATTTTTACTTACCTTGCATACTCAGTATATTCTGACGTACTGACCGCATACTCTATGTTGTATCATTTCATGATACAGGCTCGGACATTCAGGTTCAGTCCCGCTGTTAGCTTGATCCTCAGAGTTTGCATCCCTTAGCAAGAGTTGGTGAGTCCTCATCCTTCGAGGATCCTTTAATCAACTTATGTTCAGTATTTTCAATTTCAGTATTTAGTGAGTTGGTTGAGATTTTGTCCCATCAACTCGTAAATATGTAGAGATGTATCCAACATGGTATGTATTCAGCTTCAAAATTGTGTTATGTAATCAGATGTTCAGATGTTATTATATTCTTAGACTTCCAATATTTCATGTTAGACTTTTGCATTTATTATGTCAAGCTTTAGATGTTATGTCCATGTCATGGGTCGACTTGGAGTCTCTCGGGGTTTCTTATCCTGTGTCTCTATCCGGGCCTATGCTCGTGTCGTGACAATTTTTTCTCTCTCTTTGTCCAAATTCTTCCTTCTCAAGTATCCATGAAAACTCTTTCTACTAGTCCCTCTCTGTTAAATTTTCCCATGGCAGGAGAAGCCTCTCCATCCATTCAAAAGGAACTTCTAATACCAGCGTCTGAGACTACCCCAGGTTCTTTACCAAAACCTGCCCCGTCCACTCTTTCCCTCTTCCCAGAGTTCGTGAGTCTAAAATGATGGATCTCTATACGAATCTTGAGTAAGTAAAAAATGAAAAAGTGGATTTAAGGGTGAATGGAGTAAGTCCCACCTCGACAAAATGTTTAATTAGTGACATCTTGTAAGTACCTAGGGTGAGCTATGCAAAGTATGACATGGAACGAAACTTGGAGGAGTGTGATCTTCTGTGGCATGTACCGGTTCAAAAGAGAAGGGACTTGTAACTCAGATGATTTTCAATCTACATAGCATAACTACACGAGTGGCTGAATTGAAAAGGGAGAATACACAGCTCAAGACTGATCCGTCCACTGCTAATACTAATATTTCTATTATCAAAGATAGAATCCTTAGTGAACAGAGTGTCCACAACAACAGAATTGGCAAGCTTCTCTTTTTGATAGAGAAAACTACCCACTGAATTTTTTTGAGTCTTCCTTTCTCTATTACTTCCTATATGTGGTTGTACTTTTCTTACTAGTTGGATACTATGTGTTGGATTTGGTACATCACTGGCTTGTTTTGTTCTTTCCTTGTGCTCCTAATCTATCTGCTCATTAGATGGATCATATCATCAGTTTTCTCTAACAATTTCTGTTGTTTCGGGCTTATTCTGATAAGTGTTGCCCTAATGGCTATGGTTTAATAATTTTTTACACATGCGTGATACTTGCAGGTTCTTTGTATCAAAGTTTTTCAATAGTGTTAAAAGGGGGAAGATGTGAGCATATTATTTTTGTCATTATCAAAAAGGGGAATTTATTATTAGAAAAGTTTTGATGATTGACTATAATTGATAAAGTTCTTACAACTAACAAAGTGAATCAGGTTCATATGCATACTGGGTGTTAACCAGATTCATATGCATATATATTTGTCATCGTTAAAAAAATAAAATTTGTTATGTAAAGATTGTGATGACTAACATAGGTGAACCACGTTCACTACACAACTGAAGGTTTTGCAGGTACGAATTTGACTTGAATCTGGAAATATCAAATAAGAAAGAAGATAGCTAACACGCGGAATTGAAAAAGTTCAACACATAAAAAAATCAAGTCCTTTTAGGATTTTTTTCAAAAGGCAAGTTGTATTTGACTAGGAGAGAACCAGATACGTACAAGGGAACCAAGTTCTTCTAGGATTCTTTTCAAAATACGCATTGTATTTGACTATGAGAAAAATCAGATATGAAAAATCTGACTTGAGGGAATTAAATACTTTTGGGACTCTTTTTTCTTATTTGGGATAAGAAAAGGTTTGAGGAACCAATGTCCTTTTAGGATTATTTTTTCTTATTTGAAACAAATTTAGGTTTGACAAAAACCACATCCGTTGGTGCTATATAATGATCATAAACAACCAAAGAACATTCAGCTATTGTATTGGCTGTTAAGGAGATTATTCTGAAGCAATCGTCATTCATAGCAAGAAACACTCTCATTGGACCAGGTTCCTGTAAGCGAAGAATTGAGCAGAAGACTTATCCTATCTTGATTGAGTTTGTTATTTGTATTTTTGAGTTGTAACTTTCTCTTCTAGAGTTAGTTGAGTCAAATTACGTTGGTGTGATTGTGTTGTACTTCAGAGACTAGAGTTTATAGTCTTTGAATAGGTGATTGCAGTTTGAGCAAACTGTAGAGATTGAGGTACTAGAGTTAGTCCCTTTGATTGAAGAGTTGTAATCTAAAATCTTCTCATGAGTTCAATAAAATTCTATTCAATAGGTTGTGTGTTTTGGGACTCCCTTGAGCAAGGAGATTTTTCACATTACATTTACGTGTTCTTTACTATTATTATTCTACACTTTTAATTAAATCAGGTTTAATATCTTAGTAAGTAGGTGGTGATTTCACCCCCTATATCCCTAGAGCCAACCGAAACCGGGACTACCAGACCCCGGACCTGGTTGGTACTGAAACGTCACAGCCAATTGGCCAGCCCTACTATAACGTATTATAGTCCACTTAATCTGTCATCTTAATTCAAATAACCTTGAGCAGATTAATTATCTATCTACTAGATAGTGGCAGAGCTACAGTGATGGGTGGGTGATTAGTGGAACATCCATCGTCAGAAAATTATATCATAAATACATGTAAAATATTGTTTAAATTAATTAAATAATCAGGCTTACACACCCTTTACATAGTTAAGAGGGATAGTTCCACGGCTAAGGTTGCTCAAATTTACCAAGGCACCATCGGTTCAAACCCCCATCTTATTCATTTTCTTTTTTTGTTTTTCAAAAAACAGAATAAGACCAAATATTGTGTTGGTGTTGTTCACTAACTCTACGGATGGGCTGCTTCTGCTAGTCAATCTGAATGGAAAAAAACATAAAAATACAACTATAGAGAAATAATAACAAAAAATATTAATAGTTTCATATTTTCAAATATAACAAACAAATATTTATTTAATTTGTGGAATTTATTATTTCTAATTCGTAGATATTTATGTCATGAAAAAAAATAATTATTGTATTTATATATTATTTTTTTATTTTTAACATATGTATATTTAATCTACACCATAATTGATTCCTAACAAAATTTAACAAACCTCTTTTCTTTTTTAACAAGAAAATCAAAAATCATATTTTTTATAATTGTGTGATTTCAAATTTTTCTGCACGGTCGAGCAAAGGTTTCTTTACTGTTGATACTTACTGCCATAACTGTGTGCTTTCAGTTTATTCTGCGCAATCGCGCAACTCATTTGTAATGGGTCAATTAATTTTTTTTGTCCTCTTTTATAAATATTTAGTTATAACCAGTTATGTATACAATTTAGCTACTAATAAATCAATAAATCAAAAATTAACAACTTATCAACATAAACCAACATTATATAAACCCAAAACAATATACCAACGTATCAACATAAGACAAACAAAATTAAAAGAACATATATAAAATAATTTAAAACCTATTTCTAAACATTTATAAATCCAACTGTAAATCAAATAGAAAATGACAGTTAAAAACTTAAAAATCAAAATTTTAACCATAATCTATACCAATATGTAAACAACTGGTCAACTAATAAATCAACAATCAAAATACTGCTTCATAAAAATAGAAATTATTTTTGAAAAAAATAATGTATTATCAATTTCTAACCATTTTGCAAATATTTGAACAACTAATCTTGAAAACAATATTACATTATATAACTCCTCCCCCCTCCAAAAAAAATATTAATGATTAAATGAAAAGATCAGTTTCTAAAAATATTTAATACCAACTTCTAAATAAATTATAAATTCAACCTATAATAAGTTATCACATTTGACAATAAAAAACTCAAAAATAAAATTTAAACAAATATAATATGGTAATATGCAAACAACCATTAAACCATTAAACCAACGAGGATATACGAATTAATAAATACATAATAAAATAAATAATTTTTAGAAAAAAATCAAAATATTTTAGATTTTTAACCAAAATGGCAGTTAACAACTTATAAATCAAAATTTTATCCGTAATCTATACCAAGAATTTCGGTTATATTAAGATGAGTATTGTGGAAGGAAATAAATTAATTTAGGAGAGAGAAGAATCACACGGTTAAATTTAAAAAAACGACTATAGAAAATCATTACTAATAATTTGTAGATATCGGTACTAAGAAAAAAAAAATTAACTAAATAAATAATTTTCATAATTATTTGTGCTACAAATAATGGATAATTATCTATACCAAGAGTTTCGGTTATATTGAGATGAGTATTGTGAAAGGAACAAATGAGAGAGAAGAATTACATGATTAAATTTTAAAAAAATGGATATTGAAAACATATTAGTCTTAATTTGTATATATTTATACTAAGAAAAAAGAAAAAAAAATTAACTGAATAAATAATTTTTATAATTATTTGTGCTATAAATAAGGGATAATTAAAAATTACATGAATAATAGTAATAACTACTATATACCCACGTATTGATATTTTTATAATTTATTGTTATTTAAGCAAATAAGGCAAAATATTAATAAAACATGTAATTAAAAGCCTTATATTAATATTTTATGTAATTTTTTCCAATTTGAACCACATCTTAAGGCCCATATAATTTTATTTATTAATTTGATTATTGAAATATCTTTTCCTCCTTTACATTTTACATTTTTAGAATGATTTTTTTATATAACATTGTTCTTATTAAAGTCTCTTTGATTTATAATTGTAAGGACTTTAAAATATAAATGAGAGCACTAAATTATTGCTATCTATTTTTTTTCATAAAAATATTGATTTATAGGCATAATAAAATTACGTGCAAAGTAAAAAAAATACTTTTTCGTTTGAGAATATTTTGGCTGATTAAGTCTTGTAAATATTTTTCTAATGAGAGGCGGACCCACATGTGTTGGCGTACCCATTAATTTCGAAAAAATTTATGTATATATATGTATATATAGCCTCAAATACAAAAGTTAACTTGGTGCACTGGTTTGATATGTGTTTGAAGTGTTTGCTTGAGTTTGGTGACCCAAGTTTGAATCTCCTTTGCTACACTTTTTTGATTTTTTTCCACAAAAAATACGGATAAAATAAACTTATAGCAAGTTTCAAACCAGGAACGTCAAGATGTTAATTAAGTTCCATGATCATCAAACCATACATCAAATTATTATATCAAAAATTCATTTAATTTATATTTATTAATAGCACATTAAATCATGTATCCCCTTTTGTGGTGCCCCCATCATCTTCAAATTCTGGGTTCGCCTATGTTTCTAACTAGAATATCTTGAAATTTCAATAGAGAATTATTTTTCTTAAATACCAAATTAATTCTAGTTTAATATTAAATTCGATAATGAACGATGAATTTTTAGAGGATTTCGTAGTGTATTTTGTAAGAGTGAAATATCTAGTATTATCTCTAACGAGATAATTATTAAAATATTTCAACATAAGAATTCTCCATGTGCATGACTAGACTAATATATTTAAATTATGCCTTCCCTGAAGAATTTTTTTGGTCAACTTTTATGCTAGTTTGATTTATACAATTGTTAGTTCAAATATTCTTATGATCTAGTTAAAAATGAGTATGTTGTTAGATTTAAATTTTTTGCCTGCATTCATTAATCGATTTTTATCATTTGTCTTTTTAAATTTGAATATTCTAAATGAAAATTCTAGTTGCGCCAATTCGCTGGACACTCCTAGTCACGAGCCACTGCATGAAGTAAAAAGGACTCTGTAGCTGTCAAGAAATACCAAAGCAGTACAATGAGCAACTAGTCATGTCTGGAAATGTAGTTATCCATTTGTCCTGTCTTCTCACTGTTGGCGACTTCTTAAGGAAGCTTCTAACACTCCAAATCAATAAGCAACTAAATATGTGTTGCTCGGACTTGTCGAGATTCATCAATAGAGAAGAATTAAGAGAGGAAGAGAGAGATAACTTCTCTACATTTTATTAATCTAAAAAATCCACTTTACAAAGTGTATATTCTACACTATATATACAATATAGTTACTTAATTATACTAGTTAGTTAACTCAACTTTAACTACACTTAACTAACTTCAGTTACTAACTACCCAACAAACTAACTACCAGCCTAACTAACTGTGATTAATATCTCTTAATCACAACACCCCTCCTCAAGTTGTCGTTGAAATATGTCTTTCAATCCCAACTTGGACAGCAAATAGAGATGTTGACCTTTTCCCAGATTCTTAGTAAGTTAATCTCCCAGCTGCTTTTTTGTGGGAACATGGTGAGTTTTAATCATCCGCTGGGTCAGTTTTTCTCTAACAAAGTGGCAACGATGTCAAAATGCTTATTTTTCTCATGAAAGATGGGGTTGGCTGAAATTTGAATTGCAGCCTTACTATCACAGTATATGTCTACTGGTTGTTTGATGCTCACTCCCAGCTCCTTGTACAGCCCAATTAACCAAGTTATCTCTGATACAGCAGATGCCATACTCTTGAAATCAGCTTCGGCTAAACTTCTAGCCACAGTTTCTTACTTCTTTGACTTCCAGGACACAAGAGCATTACCAAATTTTACTAGATAACCAGTAACTGACCTTCTTGTTTGCAAGCAAGTACCCCGATCTTAGTCACAAAGAACTGTCAATAGCTCTGAGCTCTGAGAAGGCATAAACAGACCTAAGCCTGGTGCTGTTTTGATATATCTGACTACTCTAAGAGCAGCTTCCATGTGGGCTTCCTTAGGTGCGTGCATAAACTGACTTAGAAGTTGTACCACAAATGAAATATCAACTCTGGTCATGGTTAGATATAACAATATACCTACTAACCTTTGATATCTGCCAATATTCTTCAGAGGTGGATCTGCTGCTTCCTTATCCAGATTTCCCTTATGTGCATCATACTCAATAGATGTCAACCTTAGATTAGGATCTAAGGGTGCCTGTACAGGTTTAGCTCCACTTAGACCCATTTCAGAGATTAGTTCCAAGGCATACTTGCGCTGGCTCATAACATACCCTTCCTTGGACCTAGCAAATTCAATTCCAAGAAAAAACTTTAGTTCTCCCAAGCCTTTCATCCTAAACTTAAGCTTCAGGTCGTTTTTGGTTTTATCAATCAATATAGGACAGCTTCCAGTAACTAGAAGGTCATCAAGATACACCAACACTACCAGCATATTTGTTCCTTCTCTTTTAGTAAATAGTTAGTAATCATAGTGACTTTGAACAAATCCCCTAAACTAGAGCTTCAGTCAGTTTGTGATTCCATTGTCTCAGAGCTTGTTTAAGTCCATATAAAGACTTGTGCAACTTGCAGACACTACCAGACTGCCCCTGTCTGCAAAAACCAGGTGGGATAACCATATAGACATCCTTCTCTAAATCACCATGCAAGAACGCATTATGAACATCCATCTGAAAAATAGGACACTTATGAGCAGTAGCAACAGCAAGTACAGACCTGATAATGACCATTTTAGCCACCAGAGAGAATGTCTTAGCATAGTCTAATCCTTCCTTCCAATTGAAGCCTTTTGCAACCAATCTATCTTTGTAACGTCCAACAGCTCCTGAGGCCAAGTATTTCACTTTGAACACTCATTTGCAACCAATGGGTTGTTTACCAAGAGGAAGAGGCACAACACTCCAGGTATGATTTTCTTCAAGAGCAGAGATCTCAGATTGCATAGCTGCAACCCATTTAGGATGAAGGGCAGCTTCAGAAAAGGACTGAGGCTCAAAAACAGCTGAATAAGCTACTAAGGCAGTACCTTGAGCAGCAAATATACCGTGATAAAAGACATGATTAGAGACAGGATAAAGACATCTAGACTGACTTGAGCTAGTAATATAGTTTTTCTGCCAAATTGGAGGTCTAGTAATACAAGAAGATCTCCTCCGGAATGGATGAAGAACAGACTCAATTGGAGAGACAGGTGCAGCAGGAATAGATACAACAGGAGAAACAGGTGCAACAAACTCAATAGGAGGATTAGAGAGATTGTCAGTACCATACTCAGATGAAGAGACAGGATACAAACATATAGGCTGAGAATCAGGGAAAATACCTGGAGACTGAGGAATAGGGAATAAAGTAGAAGAAGAAGAGGAATCAACCATCTGTTTGAAAGGAAAATAGTCTTCCTTAAACAATACATCTCGGCTCATAAAAAACACCTTGTTGTTTATAGCAAACATATTGTATCCCTTTTGAAGAGAATAGTAATAAAAATATACAGCAGATCTAGCTCTGGGAGCAAATTTATCAACTTTCCTTACTTCAATAGCATAAGCTAAGAATCCAAACACTCTAAGATGATCAAGAGGAGGTGGAGACTGATACAAAATTTCATAAGGTGTTCTGCTTTGAAGAACAGCAGAAGGCACCCTATTAATCAGATAAACACTATTCAAGACATACTCCCCACGGAATTTCAATGGGGCACCAGATTGAAAACGCAAGAATCTAGCAGTGTCTAAAATATGTTTGTGCTTTCTCTCTACCACACCATTCTGTTGAGGTGTCTAGACACGAGAACTCTGTTGAAGAATACCTAATGACTGGAGTAAATGAGTCACCTGTGAATTGAAAAACTCGCAACCATTATCAGTTCTCAACACTTTAACCTAAGAACCAAAACACATTTCCAATAATAACCAGAAAATTTCTAAGTGCAACCACTACTTCAGACTTAAAGTTCAGCAGATATATCCAGGTATATCGAGAAAAATCATCAACCAAGGTAAGAAAACATCTCTTACCATCATGTGTAGGAACTCTATAAGGTCCCCATACATCAGCATGTAGAATATGAAAACAAGCAGATGTAGATGTAATACTTAAAGGAAAATACAGTCGAGAGTGTTTAGTCAATGGATATACAGGGCATAAATCAACAGCACTATATTTAGGCAAGTTCTTGAAACAGCTTAATTTTCATAAAGTAGAAATTGGAATATGGCCTAGCCTTCTATGCCACAGAGATACATTTATTCTCACTTGCTTTATTGAATCCACTGAAGTAGATGTAGTATTACAAGAAATGGCATTCACTTGAGCTCCTTGAGTCTTCAAAGGACAGTCAGCATTTACCACATACAGATCATTCTCCACTTTGCCAATCCCCCTCACTTTCCCATTGAAGAGGTCCTGAAAAATACAAAAATCAGGATAAAAGAATGCACCACAATTTAGCTCTCGTGTACATTTTGATACAGAGAGCAAATTGTATTTGAACTCAGGGATATGCAGAACATTGGTGATTTGATTTCCTCTAAGTATATGAGAAGAACCTTTATGGCTAACCCTAGCCAGATGTCCTGTTGGTAAGTGTATTTTCCCTTCCTTTGAGCTATTAAGAGAATTGTAATGTGTAAACAGGTTAAGTCTATTAACCATATGTTTAGAAGCATCGGAGTCAACTATCCATTTCTCTTCATTAGGAATTAGTGTAGAGAAGTTCATCATACCTGTTGCTCTTATGGTTGAATCACATTCATTCTTCCCATTTCCCTGACCTATTAGCTGAAGAATTTGTGAATACTGTTGCTGAGAGAATTATGGAGGCTGTATGGTTGTCACAGAAGCATAAGGAATATTTGGGCTGAGACCACTCTGTCTCTGACTAGACTGACTGATTCCTGCATTGTGTCCTTGTATAGGCCCCTGACTTGAATAACCAACAATTCCTTGATGTCCTACATTAGATCCAAACTCGACAGCATTTCCTGCACAGTTTGTTGAAGATATAGGACTAGGACTAACACTAGATTTTTTTCTTTCCCTTCCAATCAGCTGGATAGCCATGTAATCGATAGCATATATCACGAGTATGACCACTCCAGTGACAGTAATCACAGTACAAACCATTATTGAATGGTTTCTTAGGTCTGTTATCACTTTTTCCTCCCCTGTTCGATATTGAGACTCCAGACTTGAAAGAGTTTGACTTACTAAAATTTCCTCGACCACTAAAGAATGCCATAGCATCACTCGGACCTCCAGTAGCAATTGCATTGTGCATGTCAGTAACTGCATTAGACTTACCAAGGATTCTCTGACTTTCTTCTGCCATTACTAACGAATAGGCCTTAGTCGCTATAGGTGTTGGATCCATCATCATAATCTGACTTCTACACTGATTGTATGACTCATTTAGACCTAAGAGAAATTGCATCAATCGTTGATACTCAACATGAGCAGCATATGTCCTGGACTCTTCACAAGCACACCCAGGACATGGCATAAGTGAATCAAACTCCATCCATAATTCCTTCAGTCTCGAGAAGTAACTGGATACTGACAAAACTCCTTGCGTCAGAGTTACAATTTCCTTATGCAGATAGAAAATTCTAGATCCATCGACCTTATCAAATCTCTCTTTTAAATCATTCCAGACTTGTTATGCATTACTTGCATACACAATCCCACTGAGTAATGCTCTACTAACTGAGATCATAATCCAAGAGAGAACTATTGCATTGCATTTCTCCCATAGATCATAGAGAGATGGATCGAACATCTCATTTTCATGTTTACCTTTTATAAACCCTAGTTTACCTTTTCCTAGTAAGCCAATCTTTCATAGATCTACTCCACAGTGAGTAATTATCAGATCCAGTTAGTTGAACAAAAACTAAAGAGCTACCTGGAGTATCACACGCCTGAAGATAGAGTGGATGATGATGATTAACAATAATTTCTCCTCCAACAGCTGAGTTTGTTGTCTCTGTGGCCATGCCTTCATCAACCGCCATTGATGCTCTGCAGACTCTTCAGAATTAGACTTTCTAATTCAGCGCCAAATATAAAATCCAGCTGCTTCTTAGATCAATTCAACAGTTCAGTTGTCACTGAACTCTCTTCTGCATTGATAAACTGTCTGCAATTTGAGAAATCTTCCCTACATGAATCTTCAATCGCCTACCGTAGCTCTGATACCATGTTGAGATTCATCAATAGAGAAGAATTAAGAGAGGAAGAGAGAGATAACTTCTCTATATTTTATTAATATAAAAAATTCACTTTACAAAGTGTATATTCTACACTATATATACAGTATAGTTACTTAACTATACTAGTTAGTTAACTCAACTTTAACTACACTTAACTAATTTTAGTTACTAACTACCCAACAAACTAACTACCAGCCTAACTAACTGTGATTAATATCTCTTAATCACAACAGGACTAATTTCGGATCAATTTATATTAAGTAATTTCATCATGTTGTTATTAGCCAAATTTTGTTTTTTTTTTTTTTGTTTAGGATCGTTCAAATCATTTTCGCGGGAGATTCGGACACATTATTTCTCATTCTTTGAAAGAAAAACTCATTAACTAAGTCAACTAACTTAACCACCTTAACGAACTTCTATCTTTTACTTCAACAAATAGGAGGGAGATTCATACAAGAATATTTTTTTATCCAATATATACCCTATTCGTTTTATAGGTGTGCATCAGATACAGTTTTGTGGAAGTATCCTATACGAAGACTAGTGTTTTAAATTTTTCTTCAATAATGAACGTGTGCTTTGCATGATTGAGGAAGAAAATTGTAGACACGATTTCATAATAAACTGAAAGCTGAAGAAAAGTTAGCACCGGTGGAAGTTGCATGTGTTAGAAAAATAGGAAAACATAATCGTGACGAAGAAATGACTTTGAAGCGTGAAAAAATCGACTTCTTTTAAAAGATATTGTCTGTTTATAGACTAGGAAAAATACAAGCAAATCCTTTCAAGATACAACAAATTCCATGTTTATACATGTAATTTTTTCTTAGTCATTTCATGAAGGTCGGCCTAATTTTATAGGGTTAGAAAAGTGGTTATTCTGAATATTGAATAGAAACGCATCTTTAGTCATAGTTATCTATTCAAATGTTGTAGAGAATTTATTTTTAGTTTGTCCGGTCCGAACTTGACTGATGGAGTCACAAACTTATATATAGTTAGACTAAAAATTCTTCGATAAAAATTAATTTTAACTATATATAGAGATTTCTCCATAAAATACTGTTACCAACTCCTAATAAAACATTTGTAATAAAGGAATTGCTTGGGCGACAACCAACTCAATATCTAGTGCACGTTTTTGATAGTGTGAAAATGACATTCACTTGGCTTTTGTAAGAAGTATGGTTTGTGGACGTACAATTCTATAATTAAAACTCCATCTTTACCTTGCTCTCCATGCACGTTTCAACAATCTAAAGCAATAATGTCCTCTTAACCAATTCTAATGTAACGTTTAGCTACTAATTGTTTACATTAGCTGGAAAAAGTAGAACTTACATATAAGCTGAAGTTATAATGCAGTATTGACAACAATTTACATTAGAAATAAGTTAGTGAAACATACAGCCCATCAACTACTTCTTCTATATCAAGCTCGTACTGACGGATACTGGATCAAGTATCTTGCACCATTGATTCTTTGTCACAAATTAAGTTCAGACTTGGGATGTGTTTGGTATGGAAAAATATTTTTTTTAGTTTTTTTTTGTTTGGTAACTCGTGATGGACAGTGATGAAGTCAGAAATTTCATTTAAGGTGTTTAAGATTTAATATATCCATATGAAAAAATAATTTTTAATCTATATATTTTGTATAATTTTTCAAAGAATGATGTTCGACCACACTTCATTGCACGTGGCTACATCATTGATGACAAAGCTAAGATTTTATACAAAGGGTCGGGCTTTCACCCATTTAAACCTATGAATCAATATAATTTCTAAATAATATTTTCCATTTTACTAGAACTTTCCATCGTATCAAGGAGATTCAACATTCTACATATATAATTTCTAATACTATTAATAGTATTAACATAATATAAATTTTCAACAAATGAGGATTTAATTGAACCCTTTCCTCCAACCTAGCTAGGTTTGCACTTTCCCCTTGCTCCACACCCACCCTGTCCTCCTTTTTCCTTAATATTTGTCTAAATTATATAAATATTTTTAAGACAATATTTTTTCAAATACCAAAAAAATGAAAAAACTGCTTAGTTTCAAGGAAAAAACCTTTTTCGGAAAAAATATTTTCTTTCGTACCAAAGTCCAAACACGACCTTTACACAAAAATATTTTTTTTTCTCAAAAGAAAAAATAACTTACATATATAACTCGAGCATAAATTACTACTCCCTTTTAAATGTCATGTATACTACAAATAGTTGTTACCAAATACTTGTCAATTTAAAAAATTAAGAGAGAATTAATTATTTTTTTCCAATTTAATCCTTAGCATTAATGATTTTAGAATTAAAAGGCATAGAGGTTAAAGAATCAATAAGGAATATATTAATCAAATTATACTCCTAATTATTTTTTTCTTAAAGATTGTGCAAAATCTTATCGTGACAATTAAATGAAAACAGAAGAAATAAAATATTTTAGTAGGTGTTGCTTAAAATTAATTAAGGGGGTAAATACGTGAGTTAAACACCTGTTAGGTCCACAGTCAATTGAGAGCTTTGCAAAATCAGTACATTAAGTTTCAACTGGTCCTATTAATTAAATTACAGTAGTAGGTTAAAGTAGGTTTGTTCCTTCTTCTTCTTTACTTCCTCCTTTATCTCAATAAATAACCTTTTTTAATCATGCATTTTCCCAACTAATTAACTCACCAAGAAAAAATGAGTAAATGTGTGAGCCATGATCATAACAAGCCCAAGCCCACAAATTTTTCTCCAGTGAGATTTTTGAAGGATATAGGAACTAAGATGGGCAATGCCCTAAATTTCTTTTGGAAATTCAATTGCAGAAAAAGGTATAATTCAGGTAAAGTAATTTCTTCAATAAACTTGGGTAGGTCGAATTATAATTCAGGTAAAGTAATTTCTTCAATAAACTTGGGTAGGTCGAATTCTTATGCAGAAAGATTTGATTCTCAAAGAGCTGAAGCCATTGAGGATTGCATCCACTTCTTCAATTTGAGTTCTTCATCTAATAATTCACTCCACAGATCCAATTCTGTTTCATAACAAAGTAATGTTAAATAATATGTGGAATTTATTTATGTATATATTAATGTAACTAAACCTTTCACATGAATTGATTTTGCATAAATTGTAATTCTATCTATCTATCTATATGTTTATTTATTCCAAGAGTTTCCTGCTAGATTTTTGGTATAATGAATACATAACTAAGATGGACAGAGGTGTATTCAACATTTTTTTAAAAATATAATCGCATTGAATTCATTAGATTTTTAAGATTATGAATTCATACTTACTATGTGTTGTAATTTTATTAATTTTTTATATAAAAATTTATGCTTCATGTGAAAAATACTGAGTTTAAATAAATCTGATATCACAATGATGAATTCACTCCTGAAGATGGAGGACCCATTGTGGAAATATGTCAAATTACAAATAAAATTCTGAGAAAATACATACATACATATAGAGAGAGAGGCAGTTCATGAACAATCTGCCTCTAAGTTTTGTTTTTTTTTTTTTTGGTTACTTTTTTTAAACCTATCAGGTTAAGACATTTGATAATTTTATCCACTAAAATTTTAGGAATTTAATTGATTTATTTGGTTTGAAATAACATGGTTACATGGAAGAGGAACATCTAGGAGATTGATGATGGCTTGGGTTTGGGGTGGGGTGGGGTGGGGGTGAGCATTGGTGGTTAATGAGTCCACTACGTAATTTTGATGGGAAAATTATCTAACCAAAAAAAAGTAACTATTATATTTATAATATATAATTATAATTTTAAAATATTATCAAATTTAGCAATAGTTATCATTATTATTGCACACTCCTCTCTCCCTCATATCTTTCCCTTCTTTCTCTAGTCAATCACCTCAATCAATTTATTGTATATTTTAATATACGGTAATTTTTTATTTTTTTTATGATGATACAAGTGTATCTTATGCTATCCTCTCTAGAGCCAATTACCTCACTCAATTTATTGTAGATCTGAATGTATGGCGATTTTTTTTTATGATATATATTTTATAAAATAAAAGTGATAGATACACTGATACATATATGTTTCTTTGTTAAACCCTCTAAAGTCTAAACGAATATTGCGTCTTAAAATATTTTTGGGTTATATCTGTGCATCCAGACAAATTGAGAAAGTGTGTCCAACAAAATTGAGTAATTTGTTAATCACTCCAAACGAATATTGTATTTGAAAATATTTTTGGATTGTATCTAGAAATCTAGTAATTTTTAAAATTATAGCAAGGTTGTACCTACAGTGTTTCTATTGGCTTGTATCTAGGATCTAGATATGAATTTATAGTGATGGTGTATCTGAAAGTATTTTTGAATTGTATTTGTTATTCAACAAAATTGAGAAAGTGTTGATACAACTACATTGAGTGAATACTACAGTGTATCCAACTAAATTGAGCAAATAAATACAATAATTTATTGTATCACTATTAGAAATAAAGGTTTTTCCTACCGCAACTTAATAAAAAAATTTGGGTTATAAAACATGATTTTTTTCACTAAATCAGCTCACTAGAAAACACATGGTAGAAAGTAATTTTTCACTAAACTAGTGGAAAGCTTTCTAATTTATCTGTGATACAACATGAATTTCAAAGAAGTTGTATCAATGATATATCGTAAATTTCAGAAAGCTATATCATTGACAACATTTCAAAAGGTCGATCAATATTACCCATATTTTTGTTATTGATGATGTTTAGCCAACATTGAGAAAATCTGAAAAAGGACCTAGTTCTCCAACTACTACAGGTATGCACCCGCTTTCTAATTCGTGCATTTGTTAGTACATCAAGTTGAGCATTTGGTGAACCCTCATCTTTATTTTGGGCAAAAAAGTGTCTCTGCTCTAGTAACATCATCATTGTCACATCTCAAATACGCCTGAAAACTTTTATTCTGCCTCCTGTCTACTACACCCCATCGAACCCATAAGTCTGTCTCATTAAGCCATCAACTATCTCTCCGAAATTCTGATTGTTCTATTTCTCATAATCCAAATCACCTCCTACAGCACAACCTCCATCTTCAGTACACCTCATCCCCATCACCGCAGCTGTCATAAAAATTAATGCAAAGTCAAAGGAGGATTAGGTCCGTCATGCAAAAGAAAAGAAATCGCATATTGGTTCCAGTTTAGCTAAGGACCAGGTTTCTTAAGATGTGTTCCCCAAATCTCTTCTTGTCATGAAACACAGTTCCAGAAATGAAAAACAATTAAGATTCATTTGCTTTTGCACTCGAAAAAAGGGTTGTTTGACAGGAGGACTCTGAAAGAATGCAAATTATGTCACTCTTGAACCAGGTCTCAAGACCAAGAAACCTTATCACTCAACTGTTGTAGGGCTTACAGGCTATTAATGAGCAAGTTGCAGCAGTCAATGATGTGATTGCTAAGCTTAAGCTTGTTTTGACTGCCTTTCAAGAAGAGACTATCAAGTTAAAAGAACAGATTGTACACAGCAAATACATTGACAAGTTTTTGTAAATCTAACACCTCTTTCATCCCTGTTTGTCCTTATCCTTTCCTATTTGGCCTTAGATGATTCACCTCATTTTGATTCTTGCTTTTGTACTGATGACTTGCTATGATTTTGGTTAGGGCCTTTTGACTTAATGTGGTACAGTCTTAATAATACTTCTATTATTGCTTCTTGTCTCGTAAGATGGCTAATTCCTCAGATTGATTTGCATATATGACTTCAGTTGTGTGTATGCTAGTGTAGCCCGAGCGGCCATGAGTCTCTTATTTTTGCATTCATTGCATGTTTAAGTTGTTTTCAAACTAATTGTCTTTTTGTTTTCAATGATGTCAAAAGGGAAAGCCATTAGTGGTAAGGTGTACAGAAAAAAATTATTGAAAAATAAGTGTATATGTATTGTATAGTTTTGAAGATTGACAAATGACCAAGTGAACCTAGTTCACTTCTTTCTTTGGGTATGTATGTATTGAAAGGTGAACAAAGTCTCCAAATTGTATGATGAAATATGCAACATAAAAATAAAATAAAATCGTAGAAAATAAGGAAATAAGATCACAATCAGAAATCGAGTCCTAATAAGCTTCAACGAAAAGTCAAAGAACAATAAGAAAAATCAGCGGTGAACCAAGTTCCCTGAATAAAGTGATTCACATCTCACAAAAGAAGTATCATGGTAAAGTGATTATCATATTATAGAGGAACTATTAATACAATGACTTATGGTGAGTAAAGATATTGAAGATCTTTCCAAACGACAAGTTACATTCGGCTAGGAGAGAACCTGTACGGAAAATCTGATTGAGGAAACTAAGTCCTTTTGGGACTCTTTCTCCTTATTTCAAATAAGAAAAGGTTTGAGAAAACCAAGTTCATTAAGATTCTTTTCAAAAGGCAAGTTGCATTCAACTAGGATAGAACTTGGTATGAAAAATCTGGCTTGAGGGAACCAAGTCATTCTGGGACTCTTTATCCTTATTTCGAATAAGGAAAGGTTTGAGGAAACCAAGTCCTTTTTAGGACTCTTTTTATTTATTTCGAATAAATCTAGGTTTGGCAAAATTACATCCCTTGATATATAATGATCATAAATAACCACAGAACATTCAGCTATTGCATTGGCCATTAAGGAGATTACTCTGAAGCAATAGTCGTTCATAGCAAGAAACATTCTCACTGGACCAGGTTGATGCAAGTGAAGAACAGTAGCATAAGACTGATTCTGTCTAAATTGAGTTTGTTATTTATAGTTTTGAGTTGTAACTTTCTCTGCTAGAATTAGTTGAGTCAAGTTACGTTGGTATGATTATGTTGTACTTCATAGACTAGAATTTATAGTTTTTGAGTAGGTGATTGCAGTTTTGAAAAAATTGTAGGTATAGAGGTACTAGAGTTAATCCCTATGATTATCGAGTTGTAATCTAACATCGTTCTTTTGAAGTTTTGTGAAGGTTGTTGGTAATCCTACACATTGTAGATCGTGATTTTTACTCCCTTGACCAAGGAGGTTTCCATGACATATCAATGTGTCCTTACTCTTCCCAGGTTCATAAAACTCAAAATAAGTACTCAAAACTAAGTTGGTTGTACGGTACTATAGTATTTGATACATCATCACATGTCCTATGACTAATAAATGAGCCGCGATGTGGATAATTTCGTTTAATTAAGCTTTCGCCATTCCATAACTTATCCAGCTAGCCAAGGTATAAAATTCCAAATGTGAAGATACAAACTGTCCAAAACTAAGGACTTGTTGTGTCATCTAAGCTACAGATTTTTTCCTTAGAAGTAGTCAGATTTAGCAAAGGGCATTAACTAAAGCTAAAGAAAGAGATGGAAGAAATGCACGGTTTCAAACTTCTATTAGAAATTTCGCAAAAAAGAATGTATACTAATTACAAACTTCATACACAGTTATTAAGATTTGCTTGAGCAGAACTTTTCCAGTTTCACTCAAGAAATGAATATAAGCAATTTGCCAAAGAATAAACTATTTGAATTAAGACGGATACCAATCAAACTAAAGGAATTAAGTATAAGATCAAACTAAAAGAATTAAGCATAACAGACTTTTTATGCTTATAGAGAGGAGACAAAAGTGAATGACATTCAAAATTTTAGCATTTTGGGAGATCCTTTGGAGGGGGCAAAAGTGACTCGTTAGGACCTTTGCCATTATCTACAAGGAATGTCATCTTCAATCCCCATGTTGTGTGAATCTCTAAATGGCAATGCATAAACCAAACTCCTGCAATTTAAATTTAAGTTATATACACCGATAATATCAAAAAATTATACTATCCAGCAATTGAAGATTGTAGCATGATATTACTTCATTTTTTCTGTAGTACCTGGATTGTCAGCGCGGAATCTTATGGCTACCCATCCTCCTGCGGGTACTCCAACTGTATTCCTCTCAACAGGATCGACAAGATTAAAATTCAATGGATCAGTTTTTGGATTAAAATTCCCTAGACCTTTACCCACTGCAAAGAAATTGAAGCCATGTAAATGGATAGGGTGATTTTCAGGGGATATAATTCCAGTATCTTGCAAAACTAATTGAACTGTCGCGTTATAAGGCAACCGATAAACCTTTGTCCCACTCATCGTAGCCAAATTTGTTGGTGGTGTTCCAGTATAGTTGAATTTAAATGGCGGATTTTGAGGAAAATCTGTCGTATAAACTCCTTTGATGCCGAAGAAATGTGCTTGTAAAATGGCTACAGTTGGCATGGTAAACGTGACATTGTTTATACTAGCAACAACTCTGCTTCCATTCCCCTGTTTGCAAGTAGGACAGGGGTTAATTCCTAACCCCACCGTGAAAAACAATGAATGATCCACATTTTTTGGTACTTTAGCAGGGTATTTTTTTGAATTGAGGCTTCGAAGAGAGTCAATAAAATTGTTAGCCACAGGGGTGGCGTTCTTGGGCGGAGTGGTAGTCAGGGTAGTAACTGAATTAGCCAAAGTGCCCGAATAATGTAACGTGGCTGTTGCAGTGACGTTGTCGACTGCAATGGGTGCGTCCATGAAGGGAGATGCAGCAACCATGTACTTTCCTGAACCTTGATCAGCTGTGACAATTACATTTGTGGTTTGGCCTGGAGCAATTATAACTGTGTCTGTTTTGAAGGGTTTTACATAGGTAGCGTCTACTTCAACCACGGTCATTTTGTGACCAGCAATCTTGAAGAACAATTCTTCATTGAGTGCAGCATTGATTATTCGTAACATGTAGGATTTTCCAGGATCAACACTCAATGTGTATCCACCTGCATATTCAAAAATCAAAATTTATTATATTTTCACATGAATTATTTTGATGATTTTAACTTTCACTAGTTATGAAATGATATACAGGTAAAATTATTTTCACTATCGAATCACCTAGTTAGAGTATTACCTTGGGATGGACAATTTGAAATGGCTCCAGGATGACCATTGATTGTATGAGCATCAGAAACATTAGGGGCTAAACCTGACTTAATGGCTTGATTAATCACAGCTTCAGTATCAGATTTCCACCATTCAGCTGCATTATTAGATCATCAAACTAATTAATCTTATGATCACATTTTTATTTTTATTTTTTTGAAAAAGTGATTTTTTTTCTCCAAGGAAAAAAAAAGAAGTGGAGTAAAATTTATGGTCACCTAGAACAACTACAGCTTCATGGTCAGGTTGTGGAAATGGATATGGCACACCAAGCTTAGGCAAGATGACAATGGCGCCATGCATAGTGGCCCTTAGCCATAGAATATGAGCATGCCAAAAGAGTGTACCCCTTTGACCTGTGATGGTGAAGTTGTACACATAATTTTGACCTGGTTGAATTGGACATTGTGTGATATATGCTGGTCCATCTGACCAACCTGTTCTAAGTTGTCTTACACCGTGCCTATCACACACCAAATAAAAAGTTTATGTAAAGAAGCAAAGAGAACCAATTAATTGAAGTGATAATGGAAATTAATTAATCTTGGTATTTCAAGTGAGATGTCTAATTAATTTCTATACATTGAATGTCAGAAATATTTATACAACTACACTGATGATCATCTAAATATTGAAGAAAAATATTCGTATAATAGCCCTCATCTTATATAAAACAACCAAAGATACCTCGGCATTTGAATTTGACTTACCAATGGATAGAGACATTATATTTGACATGATTAACAACATTGACGAGCACAGTGTCACCTTCTCTAGCATAGACAGTTGGTCCTGGGAATTTGCCATTAACAGTGGCGATGGGCTTGCTAGAACACAACCTAGTCGTATTCTTCATCATCACCTGCCAGACCAACGATCTTACGTTAGTTACTAGGAATTGAAATTAAAAAAATCTAATTTGTTCTTTTTGATAGCAATTTCATCGTACTTATGATGTATGGTTTGATAATTTATTTTCACCTTCCATATGGTTTTAATATAGAGGTTAAATTTTATACGTCATCATCAATATAAAATAAAAAATTATACCATCAAGTCATTCAAAAAATGTTTATATGTAAGTCTCTTTAAGATATGAGATTTAAAATCTTAAAAATAAGATGTATCACCTACTAAAATATGTAAACATAATCTGATTGATGTAAATATTATTTACACTAATGATATATATTACTTAAACTCTTAATGTAATGATTTTTTCCAGAGTGTTGGCGCCAACTAACTTTTTTGCTTTTTAAGACCAACCACTTTGCTAATTGGAATTTATCTCTAAACTAATTGTACTTTAAGAAATCTACTTGTTATTGACAACAACTCTAAATCAACATATTTTGTGACCATTAATATTAGTGGAAGGAACACTAGTGTGGCATGCAAATTAAAAGTGATTAAGTTGTTGAAGATTATACTAGCACTTGAAAACATTCATAGATTCAGCAAGTAATTAATTAGTCTCATAAATCAAGATATGAAATAAAAATATTTTGATATCATTTTCAAAAATAAAAATAAAAATTCATGTGCATCAAGAAAATCTACAATTTTGAAGAAATAACATAATTGGTCTCTTTCTGGTGAATAAGAGGGAGCAGTCATATTTTCTACCGCTTTTTAGTTTCTTGAAAATTAACGCAAGTAATTTACTACAACAAGTTAAATAACACCAACATCATAAAGATAACTTTTTATTCTTACATTGAAGTTGTAACGTCGAATTCGGCATTCAACGAAAGCTGGAAAGATGCATGCAAACAAGAAAAAAATACGAAACCAAGATTCCATTTTCGTTTTGTTTGTATCTTTTTTTAACTAATAGAAAGAGAATTGGTTTTCTTTCCAGTTATGATAGATGTCTTTTAGGCTTGTTGTATATATAGGTGACAGGCCCTTTCAAGTTAATTTGATTTGCTGCTGAGTAGTTTTTCTTTAGTTAGGTGATGACATGGATATATTGGGGTCCCTCTTTGGTAATAAAAATAATAACAATAACAATAATAATAATAATAATTAAAAATAAAAACTTTCATTCAATATTTTTTTAGAAAATCACAACAAACTTTCATTAGGTACATAATTCTTCCCCAATTATTTCTTGCATGTTACATAAAGTACAAAATTTGTGGACCACTATATGATTTTGCAAGTTAAGTTATTTCTCAACGCGGACGAAATGTGTGTGTGATAACTATAACTTTATTTTTAATCTAAAATTTCAGGTTTGAGTTTTAGATATAAAGTTATTTTTAATAGAAAGAGTTTTATCTTAGAATGAATTTCAGACTCCAAAACAAATCCTGCGTGAAAAGAAAAAAAAAACGTGTGTGTGAGAAAATTAATTTTGATCTTCATTTTTTCGACATGATCATAATTGAAAATTTTAAAAAATGTACAACTCAATATAAAATATTATTTCACATAGTCATATTTTCATTGTATATTATATTATAATTGTATATTCAAAGATTAAAGTGTTATACATAATGTATCAATCTTATAAATATATGATAATATATATATAAATATAAGCTAAATCATATAAACTAACATATAAGTATTTTTTTTTCCAATAAACATTAAGTATAGTTTTCCCCTATTATAATATCCAAACTAATGACTGTCAAAAGCCATCTATGATTCTTATGTTTCGTCATGTCCCCACATGCAACAAAACTAGATAAGCTCTTCTAGTTAACTTCCACTAACTTAATGTCGCTCTCAAAAAGCTAACAAGAAACAATTTTGAAAGGGAGCCCTTTGGACATAAGAATTTTTTTCTCCTTTTTTCAATTTTTCAAAATCATAGTTTGGTGGATTGATTTTTTGATGAAAAATGAGTCTTTCAAGTTTGAAATGATTGTGAAAATATAATTTCAATTTTTAATATCATTTTCAATTTCAAACTTCAAAAATTCTTTTTTTCTAGTCTCAATCAAATCTATGTCCAAATACCTACTTTGTTTCTTAGTTTAGTGAATGGCCTAATGGTTAAAAAAATATATATGTATTGACTTTTTATAATACTTAAGCAAAGTAAGGATTTTATTTTTTTTTGGATTACCAAAGATAGTTCAGAGATTTTTTATAATACTTTAGATAAAATTGAGTAATTTTATTGCTATACAGATATAATTTAGTGATATTGTGTGACAAAATAAAAATTGAGTGATCATTCATGAAATTATCCTACCTCATGCAATTCCGAGGCATCATGTATGAATTTTTTTTATTTTTCAAAAAATGGTTGTAGAAGTTTCTTTTGATTTTGTGAATGTTGTATTTCATTAAATATTCAGAGGCTAAAGGCATAATACATAAATAGGCATTTAAACTTATTCTCAACTGACAATTAAGCACTCAAACTTTGAGAGTGTACATCTAGGCACCTCAACTTGATCTCAACTAACAACTAAGCACTTAAATCTGTCCCCACTATGTCTTTGTAGGTACACATTGCTAACGTGGCACATGACACGGTGAAACTAAGTTGAGGTGCCTAGATGATCATCTTGTAAGTTGGAATGCTCAATTGATACAGTAAAACTAAGTTGTAGTGTTTAAATATGCATTTTTAAAATTTGAATGTTTAATTATCAGTTGAAACTAAGTTTAGACGTCTATTTATATATTATGCCAAAACTAAAATTGTAGGACTTGATCAGTGAGGAAACTCTCTTTTGATTATATGAACATAGTGAAGACTTTATCTCTAATTTCTACGGTCTTAGTAGTCCAGAAGCAAAAAAAAAAAAGAGACGTTTTATCATAATAAAATGGGTTAAAGTAGATCAAGATCACAAGGAAAGTGGATCGATGCTTCTCCATTAAAAGCAAACATATCAAATAATGGGACTCACTTGTCAGCATGTCCTTTTCTTTAACAAAAATAAGTATTTCTTTGGCCATAATTTTTTATGTATTAGTTATACAAAGTATAATACTAAATAGAATGTATAATTGATGCAAGCTTTAGTTATATATAGATTGAAAAAGTGTATCAAATAAGGTATTAATATAATACACAAAGTTAATGCATTCATTATTTTTTCTAATGCATCCTACCAAACGATAACCAAATGTTTTTGTTAACTTACTCTTAATCAATTGCCTTGAAAATAAAAATATATTTTTTAATAGTTTCTTGATTACGTAGAATTTCATTTATTTAAATAAAGAAACAAATAAAAGGAAAAATAAATACTTTCTAGATTTTTTAAATAGAAAAGATCAAAAATATTTTTAACGTATTAAAAATGATTTTAAAATGCTCTTCTTCTACCTATTGAATCAAATTTGCGCTTTCTTTCATCTATTTGGATTTTAAAATGTCCTTAACATTATATTGAATCCAAATTAATGTAATTAAACTCAAATCTTTTTACAATTCAACTCAAACTCATTTCAAAAGACTCAACACTTCTTCCTCGATCGTCATCAAAAGGATTTTAACTGTGAAAGAATAGCACTAATCTTATCTCTTATCAAAGAATATTTATTATGGTTAAGACTTCAAGAATATGAATGAGTATAAAAAAAATATAATTAACCATAAATAATTAAAAAAAAACATTGGGTGTGTTTGGTTAGAAGGAAAATAATTTCTTATTTTCTCGTGTTTGGTAGATAAAAAATTTTAAAAATATTTTTAAAAAAAAAAAATTTTGTGATAAAAAAATAATTTTTCTAGTGAAAATGAAAAAAATAAATTTGTATTGTTTCCACTCCCTCTCACAACACCCTCCCTAACCCCGTCACAGCCCCCACGTTTCATTTTCCCCCTCACTTCCAAGTCCACTTGTCCCCATCCCCAACCAAAAAAAAAAATTCCTTTCATTAAAATAATTGGATACTTTTAGTCTGAATACGTACTTCTTAAAAAATAATAAGTGTTTTTGCTAACTTATAGCATGTTTGATCAAATTTTTAAAATCAATTTATTTTAAAAAATAATTTTTATTTTTTAAAAAATATTTATTAAAAAATTACTTTTGAAAAAGAGCTAAAGCTTAGGGAATTGATATTCCATTCTCCATTTTGAATGGAAGAGGAGACAGGCCTCGATAGCTCATGTTGTAGCATGGACTCCTGAATTTGGTGACGTAGAATCGATGGTTCTATCCAAGGGTCCAACCAAAATAAGAAATATATTAATTTCTTTATTTGTGTTTGCTTTTCATATTTATCTTGTATACGTTCTTTAGAAAATAATAAGTTAAAATAAATTATTCTTAATTCATTTTTTAATCTCAATTTTGTTACTACTCTTACTTTTATTACATTAATCTTATCACATTTATTAATGTAAGGGTAAAATAATAATTAAAAAGAATCAATTCTCTTTTAGCTTATTTATCAAAAATTATAAGTATTTTATATAATTATTTTTAGTTGACGAAACAGAAGTAGTAGTTAGTAATTTGAAATACAATAATGTAAGAGATGTTCTTTCTGAATTAATTTAAATTATATATATATATATATATTGATAATAGAAGAAAATTTTATATTATTAGGTCATCTTTTACCTATTATAACAGCTAACAGATAATTAATATATTTTATTTTTGAAATTATAAATCTCATAATTTAACAAGCTTACCAATAAATAAACTCCTGCCATTTTACATGATTGGGGCCAGGGAGGAGACGGAGGTTTTGTACTTTGTAAAATTGTCTTCATGTCAAATGAAACATATTTAATTTTGTGAGACCAACAATTTGAATAGTAATTTTCAATTTTTCGCACATCATAATAAACACCTTGTATAGTAAAATAAATAAACCAAATCTGTTTGTCCCCACCCCCACCACCCTCCCCAATGAGGAGTTGTTTCACCAAATTTGAAAGAAAATTATACTCTAGTAATTGTTTAAAAAAGAAAAAATATGAGAGAGAAATTAATGTTTTGTTTTTATATTTTGCTTACAAGGGAGAAGTAATCATAATATCGCATAACTTGTTTAGAGGATAATAGGTAATTAATATACCAACCAATGAGTTAATTGTGGTTGCTAGTTGGTTTCTGTATCATTTATGTTTCCTATTTTGAAGACATATATGACATTGTTTCAAAGCTAAGATTAACCTAATCATCATCCTCTACCGAACCAATTCCACCACTCTTTATTGAGAAAGAAATTCTACTAGCAGATGGTCGATTATTCATGTCAAATATATAGATCAAAGTGTGTACTTCATTTTAAATATTGATATGAAAATTAGAAAAACAAGAAAAGCAAGATGTAATATTTTTTTTCTTTAAGCATTTGGTATTTGAAGCACACTGATGCGACTAATTCTGAACTGCGTTAAGAAGGCACCATATTTGAATGGAACATTGTGTCTTGTGATGAAAAATGGACGAGTTGGGTTAAATATGGATGGGTTAAAAAAAATTAATATAAAATAGGTAATAATTTGATTCACATATATTTCATATGAATAAAAGTGAGTTGGGTAACCAAATGAGTTGGGTAAAAGATGGGTTGCCTCATATTTATATAAGTAAATGATACTCTACTTTAGAATTTAATATTCGGATAAAACTCAAATAATCTGATAATTGGTTTGCAAGAATATTTTACATTACTATTTATCTACATTACGTTCGAAGTCAAAGTATAATTTACCAAGACCCTACTTGAACTTGACCAAGGAACAGACTCTGACCTTAGGAACCAACCTCAGGATCGGGAGTCGACTTTCGGATCAAGATCAAGATTTGGGTCTCGAATCGAGAGTAGGGTCCCACATCGAGATCGGGACCCCAATCGGGTTTAAATTCTGAGTCTCAAGTTTAGGGATGGGGTCTGGAGTTGGGTCCCGAGTCAAGGCTCGTTCTCAGATCGGGTGCATGGTTAGGACATCAGGTTGTGATCCCGAAGTTGAGTCTTGAGTCCAATCCCGAACTTGGGTCAGGGTCGATTCTCAGACTAAGGTTAGGGTCAGGACCCTAGGTTGGAGTCATAGGTTCCAAATTGTGGTCAGTTCTTAGGCAGGGTCCTGGATCAAGACATTGAGTTGGGACCCGAGGGTCGAGTCTCGGGTTCGATCCCATACTAGGGTCGGGGTCGGATCTTAGGTTTGGATCAATGGTTGGGGTTGCAAATTGGGATCAAGATTTGTGTGTTGGGTCCGGTATGGGTTATAGGTCGGGTTCCAAGTTAGATATCGGGTCAAAATCAGGATTTAAATCTCGAATTGAGGTCAAGGACGGATCAAGTCCTAGGTCGAGACCTTGAGTTAGAGTCAAGAGTCCCGGTTTAAGATCGGGGTTCAACGTCCTATGTGGAGGACAGGATCGAAAGTCGAGTATCAGATCGGGTCTCAAGTCGAGGTCTGAAGTCTACTCCTCAATCGGGATTAGAAGTCAGGTCTAGGTTTTAGTTCCTTAGTCAGGGTTTGGGGTTAGGTCCTAAATTAGGTTTCAGGTTGATTCCAAGGTCAAGGTCAAGATTCGGGTCTTGAATTGGAGTCGGAACTCCAAGTTGGGGTTTGGAGTCGATTCTCCATCGGGAGTTTGGTCTTGATCCCAATTAGGAGACAAATCTCGAATCAAGGGTTGGGGTCGAATTAGTATATTTATACCAAATATAAAATACTCTAATTTTTTAAATGAATACATCTCATATTGGTAATAAATTGTTATTAATGAAAATATAGCTATAAAGACCTATTTTTAATCAAAGTATGTCATTTATGTAAAATTTATCTTTAAAAAGTCACTCTCAACCTATTAAAATATGGGTGAGTTGATAAAATATGAGTTCACTTTGTCAGCACTAATTTATGACTCAAAAATTTATGAAATTTTTGTTAGTTGTCTCTTTTTGAAATAATTGTTTAGTAAACAACCCTTTCGATATTCTTTTATGATTTATGATTTTTTTCAGATCACGATCTAAAGATACTTTTTGAGTAAACTAAAAGTTCATGAAAAAATAATAGAAGACGGTCTATAAGTTTGTATGTTACTATAAATGTTAAGCAGTATAATTTTTTTCTATAAGATTAAGCAATATATGAGCAAACATAAAATATGAGACTAACTTTATATAAAATTAATAATCTCCCAAACTCTATGTTTGCGATAACTTTATTTTTATTTTTTCAAAAAAAAAGGAACAATATAATTGGTGGTATTAAAAAAGGACATTACATAAATTAATACGTAAAAGATTTCAGGAAACTACACCTGATGATCTTGAAAATGAATTATCTTAAATTTTTAACTCAGCTTTTATGAGTAATCTTTAAAGTCAAGAGTTATTAAATTTAAAATTTTATTCATGACACTAACAAATCAAAAATTCAAAATTACCCACTTTGAAAATTATTTTTATAAATCAAAGTCAATCCATTTGAGCTTATCAACGCTCCCAACTTCCAAGCACCGATAAACAACGTCTTCTAATCGTATTTTATGAGGTTTGTGCTTGTATCCCTTTATGACATATTTGATCACAACGTGTCACTAAAAGATTCAGTATAATTTGAAAGAAGTGTTAATACTCGCTCTATTTAAATTTACTTGTTCGTAATTGATTTGATATATCTCTTAATAAATAATAAATAAAATAATAGTTTTATTATATTATTTCTAATTATTATAAGTTATCTAATATTGAAAAATAAATTTAAAATGATTAAATCATTAATAACAAGAGTGAAATAAACATAAAATAATAAATTATCTCTTGATTTTTTAAACTGAACAAATAAAAATTGATGGACAGAGTAAAATATTGAGGGTATATTTACGGGCTATTTAGGGCCAGATGTAGAGTTGCCGCCTCAGATCCATTTGAACCAATAATTAGAGTATACTAATAATCTCTCCGTCCATCTTTACTTATTTTGTATTGACTTAGTACATTTCTTAAGAAGCAATAAAAAAAAATGATACTCCCTCCGTTTTAAAATAAGTGGTGCTTTCAGTTTGAGCACGCCCCTTAAGAAAACTCCTCATTCCTAAACACAAAAATATAATTTACCCACTTACTCCTAAAAAATATCTTGAAAAAGATGTAACTCTTTAATATTTTCTTGATTATGTAAAACTCTCTCCACTTAAATAAGGGAAAAATTGGAAAAACATCATTAATGTCTTCTTGATTATGTAAAGCACCACTTATTTTGAAATAAAATCAAAAGGTCAAAACACCACTTATTTTGAAACAGATGGAGTAATTTTACTATATCACTTTTTGAATATAATAAATTCAATATTTTGGGAAATGCATTGGGAGATGACCATAGTTAATAATAAAGGTAAATTAGGAACTAAGTGATAAATTATTTTTGATTTTCTAAATTGAACAAGTTAAAAAAAATTGACATTTATTTTTAATATAGTGGACAAGTAAAAGTGAAGGAGGGATTAACTCTTTTCGATAACTTTTTTCATGTTTTTTTAAATGAATCAATGATAGCTTAGCCTTTATTAGAACAAGATAGATTATTACAATTGTTTATTATCATGAAAGTAGCTAGCCGACTGGTTTACTTTATCTTTGCCTCATATGGGACTGCTGGTTTGATCCCTACATGCAACTATTTTTTTTCTGAAAAATGTGTAACTATCAACCACTCTGCGTCCAATTAAAAAAAAAAGTAACGAAGACACTGTTTAGCTTAAGGTGCGCCCGCTCCGGTTTCTGTTGTGTAAGTACTGGAATGGTACTGTTCTTGATAAAGCTTAATAATATTTAGGGCGCTAGTCCTGGTATTCAGTTTTCTTGTCATAAATAGATATGAATAATCAATATCAGTAGAAATTTGCTCGTTCTGTTTTTGGTTTTTTAACTGCATGCACTTTGGGAACATTATTGAAATGTTCTAACTACTCTTAGATGGCAAGTTGCTCAACGTTATGGCCTTCCTCTATTTTCATAGTGTATTTTTCCAGTAAGGAAAACGGAAAAGATTAAGTTAGAAAATTGAGGCAACAGATACATTTGATACTTGCTGTTCTGAGTTAGCAATCAGTTGAACCTCAGTTATATGTAATTTTGGTTTGTTGAGTAGCCCCAGATCTTGAGTCTGAAAGATCTGGAAATCTTTCTAAATAAAAAGTGCACAAATGCAAATCTTTTGCGCTTTGAGATGCTGGTAATTTAGCAGTAAATGCAACAGTATATGTCAGCTTGGAGCCACATACTCATTCTTATGGAAGAACTCCATCATGCACTATTGTATATATCAAATGATGACCGGAAAGCCATTTGTTACACTAATATATAAATTTGATATGATACTGAAAATTATTTCTAGATTGTTTTGACGTTGTAAACTTCATTTTTGTTCCATTTGAAACATTAACAATGACTGGAAACATGAATCTGTCTAAGCCTTTATTGTCACTGAGTGGAAAAGTTAAGTTCTCGGGGGTAAAACTATCATCCATATGAATCATTGTGAGAATGCTGGAGGGTCTGACTGTCTTATCATCACATTTTATTGTAGTCGATGCTCTCATCATGCATTTGCATTCACAAGAAAGTTTCCTTAAATTATTTTGAATAATCTTTAGCTTTTAATGCATTCATTCCTTGGTGTGGTCACTAACAAGCTGTAACACCCACATAGGAAAAGACAACTATAATCTTGAAAGGCCTTGCTATTATAGCAGCTACCGAAGTCGATGCTAAAAGTCCCTTGTACAGGTTTCCTTTAATAGATGTCATCTTCAACAGGCATATTTATTAGTAGTAATTTTTTCTATGACATTGTCTTATAAAATAAAATCTGCATGAGAACTATTAAAATCTGTGAGGAGTTTAGATTAAGATATATACGAGATGATAGATGGATCTTTGTGATATTGTTTATGGCCTAAAGGTGAGGTGGTGCTGGAAAAGATGGTAATGACTGATGAGTGATAAAGACTGAATGAACATGTTAGGGAGCAATTGCCTGTCCAATTATGTTTGTGTTGGCAGTTATTACGTCTTCCTTCTTCCAGTTAGAGAAGTATTCTGTTCTTTCTGGAAAAGCAGCCTTCAGTTCTTACGTTGTTTGGTAACTGTTGTGCATTTAGTATATTTTATGTAAATGAATAACAATAGATTCTTGATCAAATTGTTGTCTTTCTCCAATTCAAGAGCTTGCATTTCTCAGAGCGTGTGCAGATCTTAGTGTTGGGCTCATGCACAGTGTGTCAACCACGACTAGTAAAAACACAAACAGAGGAAGAAGGAAGCAACATACTGTCAGCAGGGGTTGGATGGAAAAGCAAGAAAGGGAACTTTTTGTTGTCAGCTAATGGAATTCTTGGCATATCATTGCTGCTTCTATTGGTCTTTTCCCCTGCTGATAGCTTTGGAAGAAGAGCTCAACATAATTCTTAACGTTCTTGTACGCTCTTGGCCTTTCCTCATTGATAAGCTTCTCCACTGGTCCAATCCCAGCATCTGGATCTGGCATAATGAAAACAGCAAGGCTGTTTCTTTCTCGTTCTGCATTCGTCACCACCCTGTGAACGGGGCTCTTAAAAATGCCATTGCTCATTATCTGCAAGGAACAACAATTCTGAGAATTTTACATGCTGTACAACATTTTGTTGGAAAATATTAGAGATGGTAACGCTGAAGAAGAATATTTAATCAACAACCCGATCAAGTTGCAACAATTAATGATAAAAGAAGAAAGAGAGTTTTGGTTAGGAAATATCAGTTTGAGGCATGCTATGGAAGGCGCTGATTTCAGAGTAGATTTCCCTTTCTACTGAGTGCAAATAGCAAAGTGACTTCCTACTCGTAAAATACATAACCACTCAAGAAATCTTCTAATGTACACTCAAACAGAAGTTCCGGGAAACTCTTAAATCTCTTGACTGCTTTTGTAGAATTTGAGATGAAGGACAGAGGATGTTTGAAGGAGTTGAAATCATAAAGAGCCAAATAATGTCCAGATTTTCTGCAATGGGATTGACAATTATAGAAAGCAATCATAGCTTTCAGTGAAGAGATGCGTCCTTTTATAACAATTAGATACATCTTTTCAGATGTGTCCTAAAAAGGTTGGATGCGTTTCTTCATAAAAGAATTGCGTCTTACCAAAAGACATTAAATTTTGAATCACTCAAAGTAAATCCAACACATTTGAATCCCTTCAGCATGATTTAGTTTACTCTTACTTACCTCAACTTGATCTCCAACATTAATGAGGAAACCGTATGGGACAACAGGCACTCTGTACCATTGATCATCTTTGAGAACCTGAAGCCCCTCAACTTCTTTATCTTGCAACAGGATGGTAATGGCTGACGCATCAGCATGTGGTTTCACTCCAAGTACAACGTCAGGCCTTGGACATGGAGGATAGAAGTTGAATCTTGCAATCATTGTTCCACGTTCTCCACACTGGTCCAGAAAGCAATTCTCTTCCATGTTCAATGATGTCGCCATGGCCTTTAGGAGGGACTCACTCAACAACTTCAAAGTCTTGATATATTCTTCAAACACTACCCTGCCAAGTAGTAATTGTTAGACCTGTGTGTCTAACTTGTTCATTTCGGAGTAAAAGCAGAGAAGATGTACCTAAAACATTTAGGTTTTTGGGGCCAGAATTGGAGTTTTCTTATATCTTCAGGGAACACATTCAAATACAATCTGTCTGTCCAATCAAGCTTTTGCTTTTCGGAAAGAACTGAATCATTTCCGTATCCTTCAATGTCATCAACTGTTCTGGCATATTTAAGCTTCTCTTCAGCTGGAAGAGCAAAGAACTGTTTGCTAATTTGACGCACTTTGTCAAGAAATGAATCTGCTAATCCGTGATTTATGACCTGAATTTCCAATATTACACCATACGTATATTACTTAAAAGTTAAAACGGATAATTGCAACCAAGAGTGCAGAGAGCATATAGAGTTGTGTTCATATCTGTTCCTTTTAGTACTGTAATATCATCCTCTTGTGATACCCTTTTTCTTTTACTATTCTTAGCTGAGCCAAATAAATTAAATGGGTTTAACTTTTAGGATTTTTAGTATTGAACTTATTGTAATGTTAAAAACATAAATTCATATCAATATTTGTTAAAATTTTAATAGGTTTTACATAATATATATCTATACTCCGTACCAAAAGTTACTGGAACCTGCAGTCGAAAGGCTACATAAGCCCCTCATTGTTAATGTAGTAGATTCTCTTTAACAGTGCTTTCCGCCCGCAAACCAACAAATCCAGTAAACATAATTTGGTTTTCTACATTTTCACTCACAAGTTACTATTTTTTTTTTTTGGGGGGGGGGGGGGGGGGTCCTCTGAAGTTTGACTTATACTTTTCTTTCTGTCAATCACAAACCAAGTACTGAAAAATTTAAAAAAAAGAAAGAGCATTTCCAAGATTAGAAAAGTCAGACCTGGATGCAGCCACAAGAGCTGAGACCTGATTGAAGTTTGTTGAACTCTTTTTGTCTGGCAGCAGCAGGGGATGTTGGTGATATGAGAAGGGTAAGGTCAACTTCTGGCACATCCAGCAGGGGAGAAGAGGTATTGGTTGACTCTTGTGTATGAATATACTTTTCTGGAACTTGATTGCTATTTGCCAGTTCTTGTACTGACCTGAAAACTCTTCCTATAGTCTCAGCCATGGTTTGCGGTAAGAAGCAAAAATCTAGGCTAGTTGCAGATCTTGTTGTTTGTTGTGTATTATCAGTACAGGTGATGTAATTCCCAAGAGAAAATCACATGAAGGAGAGGGGGTGGTTGGACTTGTATTACTAGCTGGACACACAGCCAATTGGTCATAAAATCATTTTTTTTTAATAGGAATACTGCCGTATTTTCTCGGTTTTCTTATTTTTATAATCATATATATGAACCCAGTCAGACTTTATTCTTTTTCTTTCTAATTACATATACTAACTAGTTTATAAGTTTGCCGTGTTCTAACCAATAAACTGATACAAAGTGGTATCAATATCATCTGTTGCGTCTCCGTGCCACTAAATAAAAGCCTCAGATAAGTATATTTTTTTTCCATTTTTCATTGAAAATGTGTTTTGTTACTTTTCACTTTCAGCACCTCCATCTCCACCAGCCCTACTAGAACCAAAAAAAGGAAAAAGGAAAATACACTCTCCAAATTCGAGGCGTCTTATCAAAAACTGAAGGAGATAGGGCCTAATGATTCATGTTTTCGATAAGGCAAAGCTGATGCCGGTGAGGTGAAACTTTTAAGAGCGTCCCTGAAGCTCTTGCAGAAATAAAAGAAACTATTGGTTAGGACAGTAGGAAAAGTACTAAAAATAAATGATGCGGATGTCGTAAGTTTCAGTAAACACAATTATCCAATGTTGGGCGAAATCGACCACAACTCATTCAGGCTTTTGATCTGCAATTAAGTGTTCAATGAGCTTCTTGGAGGAAAGCATAAGTTCCTATCAGAAACTGGGTGTTTTCAACCAAGTCTTGGACCCCAAATTCACACCCCAAAAGGCCAAAGCTAGCACATTCATGGATCGGGGTATTTCCACCCCCTCTCAATCGGTCTAAATACCCTCAATTGGTCCCTCAGCAAAGCTTGACTTTGATCTCATGTCAAATTAGATCTTGGGTCTAACTCAACCATCCAGAATTATCGGTATGAGATTCTTTCCATTCATCAGATACCAAAAGTAGCTTCATCATCCGCAGACAAAAGACTCTTATCCTCAAGAGCTAGCAATTGAAAACCCAGCAGTTTTGCAAGGTGCACTAATTTAGGTGGAACTTTAGGGATTTTTGTGAGTGGATATGAACTCTGCCTAGTGCCCACTTCGGCTAAGGCTATGAAGAGATCCAAAAAGGGAGAAAGATGGGAAAGTCTTTGCTGAGTTTGGTTGGGCAAGAAGGAGAAGTGGTGGGGAAGGGGAAGTGTACAAATATCCTATTTTAAGCGCACTGTTTTAAGACAATTTTAGATTTTTTAAAAAAAAACTAGGAGTATTTATTTAGCCAGTCTATAAAGTAAGCAACTATTTGACAAAATATACCTTAAGTTAAACAAGGAAAAGAGTTGACAATTATGCACTTCAGATTAACCGGTGAATCAAAAACTTCTGTGGTTCTAAAATTTAAAAAAAAAAAAAAAAGACAAAGCTACATGAAGCCAAGTATATTGGCATTCACCAAAGGTGAAAAATATCAGACTTAAAAACCATATTTTGTACTAAGCTAATTTATAATGACCTGGATTTCTATTGGTGTAAGTTGTGGAAGATAAAGTCATTGTCATCCATAAAATGTCCAACAGAATCACTTGACCACTTAGGCGAAGGCAAAGCAACAGCATCTAAAGCACTCACATACTCGAAAAAGGGAACTTGTATTCTATCTCTATATTTCATAGAAACGCAAAGACCACTGAGCTCAAATAAGCTTCTCCAAATGCGACTGCCTGCTTGTAAAACAGAAACAGAAGAAAAATAACCAAGCACTGAGGTGGAATATCATTAGCAAACATAACAAGCATGTAGGAGACTGCACCAAACATATTACTTAAGCACCAAAAAGTATCCAGATGGATTTCCAGTTTCTCGTTTAGAAAAAGCCAGGTTTCAACAGATTTTTCCATCTTAGGAAGTGAAATAGAAACAGAAAATCTCTAAGCATAAATTATGGACAAGTCAGTGAACAGCTTATCCAGTAATCAGAGAGCTAAAGCATGCCCAAAGCCGGAAAAGTGTTCTATGCTGTCTCTGGGGCAGGTTGGGTCAATCCATACTGTACAAGCAACCTGTTCACGGATTCCGGGGAGTGCACTTGGTATTTGACTTTACCATTGATTTGGAATACCTCTGCCAGCTCAAGCTTGTCTGAAGTAAGACTAGTGCTATCCATAGTCTTGCTAAGCACCTTCAGAACAAGCTGAACAGCTTCCTCCCTTGTCATGTCATCCTTGTAGTCCTGCTTCAACATTGACTGTGCTGGTTGATTGTTTGCCCCAATTGCTGCAGCTTTCCAACCACCATAATTGCCGCTTGGATCACTCATGTACAGTTGAAAGCCATAGTTCTTGTCCCAGCCTGCAAAGAGAAAGGAAACACCAAATGGACGAAGCCCACCAAACTGTGTGTAGCCTTGCTTGGTGTCGCACAGAGACTGAACTAGTTGTTCAACAGGCATTGGTTCTTGATAAGCAAAAGTATAGCGTTGAGCTTGAACCCTAGCAGTGTTAATGAGGATGTTGGCATCTGACATTATTCCAGCCACAGCACAGGCAACATGGTCGTCAATCTTGTACATCTTCTCAGTGGATGTCGAGGTCTGGAGAAGCTTTGAAGTGACCTTCTTTTCACCTACCAACACAACACCGTCTTTAGCTAAGATACCTATTGCACTCCCCGCATTTCCAATAGCTTCCATTGCATATTCAACCTGATATAAGCGACCTTCTGGGGAGAAGATAGTTGTGCGACTGTCGTATCTTCTTGACATTGTGAATTCTGCAGCAAATACCAAAAAAGTTCTTAGGGTACAGTCGAGATGTTATTGTGAAATTTATATTGCACATGTAGTATTGAGTTCAAGAAACTTCAAAAATTAACTTTGTGCAACCCAAATTATCCAACAAGAACTTCTTCCTGCAAACAATTGTAAGCACCAAGTCCTCAAGTGGCAGAAGCCACAATGAAACACACATTTGAACAAGATAAATTAGATGCATGAACCAAAGGGAATTTGACTGTGCATTAGATGGTGCCACAAATAAACCACCCACTAAATTAATCGGCAACTCCTAGGCGCACATGCATTTCCTATCAAAAGAAATATTGATAACCTAAACGGCAAAAATCCTTTTGTTTAGACCTTCAACATTAACGATGCTTCTTTTCGGCAGCCAGGTAATGCCATCAGCATTTCTGGATATCGTGCATTACTTTGTCAACTTAATTGAGGCATATAGTTGCCTGATAGTTCTGCAATTGTGGGTAGTCTAACTTTTGTTCAGAAGATAGCAACCAGATTCGTTACATTAAAACATAGTGAAGGCTGTCCACAAAATCCCCTCAAAAAGATATTTTTTTCTTGCTTCAGCTCTTCAAAACAATCTAAAAGGTAGCCATTCCTTGAGGCAGCCTTTCAAGATGCAGTTTTGCTACTTTTGCACAGATCTCACGCCATGGTTTCTCAAAGGAACATTGATCACTGCATATCAAACACAGATTTAGAGCACTGCACTCCAAAAAGGAATATAACCCACAGCTCCTTCTTTTTCCTTCTTTTTTGCTCGAGACCAAAGTTTCCCCACCTTCTATCATTTTTCTCTAAATCATATTTTTCCATTTATTAGCACTTTCCATCTCACTACTCTTTCTTCATCATCAGTACTCATAAGAACCCCGCAAGCCACAGGTTTGCATTCACAAGACTACCATGCCGCCGACATCCATGACAAATACTACAAGCACGGTGTTTTAATGTAGACTCACAATAGTAAGGTGCTTTGTCCCTCACTTTCACCTTCATAATCATTTCCCTATTTTTTGATACTCAAAAGAAATTTAATAAGTTGAGCTTTTGAAACCAGGCTTAGTCTTGTCAGGACACTTACATTGGTCCAACATTTGCGAGAAGTTGATTTACTTGTTGGGAATTTGTACATCAGTAGAACAAACGAAGAACTTCTAAGGTTAGAAAAACTAATCTATAGAATGTTGGAATGAGATAGATCTAAATGGAGCAAAATAATAATGAGGATTCATACTGCCAAGCCAAACCCAACTAGCTTGGGATTGATGCTGAGTTGTTGGTGTTAGTTGTTTGATTCTAGCTTTTGACAAATTAACTTCTTTTATGCTGCATAGTTTCTTGAATTTATCCATTCCCTTTCTCCAGCTTATCATGCATCACCTACTACTATGAAGCATGGACACCAAGTATGTTCTCAAATATTGGTGATAAACACCTAAACGCAATGGATACAAGTCCTGCACCACCAATTGTGTGTCTTAATTTATTTCTATTCTCAAGCATTCTATCCTTCAAATTGGACTACAAAATCCTTCATTGGACTCCAAAAGGACAATAAGCATACCAATAATTCCCACAAATTGCACTCAAGGTGCAGCCTAGTGGTCAATAAAATGGATTGAGAACACGAGGTCTCGGGTTCAAATTTCAGCTGAGGTAAAAACATTAGATGATGTCTTCTCCACTGCCTAATCCTCGTTGAACAGAGTTACGCAGTAACAACCGAGTCGAACTCATCGAAAGCTGAACCAACATCTCTCTAATGATCCTTTTTCCTAACCAGATCCTTAATCAGAAGTTCCATCAATCTCAAAGAAACTATTAGCTTAATCTTTGAAGTTTCAAGTAATTAGATCCAGCATTCTGCACTAAACTATAAGAATAAAGAGTAGATTATGTAACCTAACAACATTCAATAAACAAGTCAAGCATAGCGAAGAGGAGAATATCAGTCACTAAAATTTAGGTTTATGGCAAAGAAAGAAATCTAGAGAACTTACCACTTTATTCCGCCGGAGAAAGAGATGGAGAGAGGTAAAGTGGTCTAACTCCCAACTTGCCCAAGAAGAAACTTCAATAGAATTTGAAGTAAGAAACTAAAAAGTGTTTGGGTCCGCATTCAGAATTCCTTCAATCCGGTAGGAGAAATGTGGGCCTATAAGTTTCAAATCTATTGGTCACAACTCACAAGTGAGGCCGTTCATTGTTCTTTTGGGGTCAATAATATATTAAAATAAAACTTAAATTAATTCAGTTAATTTTAAATTATTTACAACTAGTAAATTTTGTCAGGCTTCGTAGTTATATTGCTAAGGTAAAAAATAGGTTATATACACCTAGTGGGTTTCTTTTTTATTCTTTTATAACATATCGAGTTTTTCCAATTGAAGGAGAAAGATAAATGATAGAACTTTTTTTTTGTTTATTTTTTTCACATAAGGTATTTCGGACTAGTGAATTAAGGATGACAAAAAAGTTTCAAAACTAAAAAAAAAGTGACACCAGTTTTAATTATTGAATAGAGGTGACAATTTTAAAATTAGTGTTAATGACACTAATTTTAAAAATCCTCGAGTTTTATTATTTACACAAAGTCTCTATTTTCCTCCTACCCCTATTCACCCCCTCCCCGCACGCGCCACCCCATCCCCTCCACTCCTCTTCCTCTTCCCCGGCCTCATCCTCCCCTTCTCCCCGCTATCGTCATCTCCCTTTCCTTCACCACCACCACCTCCTCCGTCATTATCGTTATTCCCTTCTTCTCTATTGTTATCACCGTCACCACGACCAACTCCTCCTCCACTTCATTTGTCATCGCTATCGCGCATGGTTAGGATTTCAATTTTGCAATAACAGCTGCAGCAACTGCGGCAACAGATTCAGTAACTGCTGAAAACATATGCAGCAATTGTTGCATGTATTTCAGCAGCTGCTGCATATTTTTCAGCAACTGCTACATCTGTTTTCAGCAACCGCTGAAACAAGTGCGGCAGTTGTTATTTTCTGCAGATTTTTTTCAATGTCTTGCAAAAATATATATTTTCAAGCTCACGACCAAAGCATAAAAAAAACTTGTAGAAATTTTTTAAAAAAGAGAATAAGAATAACACAATAAAAAAGATGAACACAATGACGATGGTGGCGGTAATAGCGGTAGCCGCAACAACAACAACGACATGAATAGAGGAGGAAGAAGAAGAGAGAAATCTGGAGAGAGAAGAGAAAGAGAAAGAAGAAAATGATACGAAAGGATAAAAAGAGAATAGAAAATTTAAATTTTGAAATTAAAAATTTAGGAGGAAAGTTTTTTTAAGTTATCAAAATTCTAATTTACACCCTAAAATTTTTAATCGCTCTAATTATATCTACTTTTTAGTTAATGATAGTTGACTAAGTCAATATCACCATTTTTAATTTCAAGACTTATTTGTTATCTCCCACTCAATTTTCTCAAGTATTTCATTGTTTTGATTATTAGTTATTTGACACAATCACGAAAAAAATAAAAGACAGATATTTTCTCATCCTTCTCTAATTTTCATGTGATACATAAAATTAAAGTAAATAGTTATTTTTATTTTATTCATGTAGTAAATCATATTATGACATACATATAATTAATCCAAGAACATATACAATTTTTTGTAAGGCAGAATCCAATGACATTATATGTTTACTACTTTGTCTCTGTCGTTATCACTTTTACTACTTTTATGGTTGTACTATATTAAAGTTGCGGCTATTTGAGAATTAATTTGGAAAGAAGAAAACTTCTTATCACTGATTAAACAATTTTGGAGCTTGCAGATAATGTTTTATTAATATTTTTAAACTTCTCATCGTTGTGTCATTTCACTACAACATAATGCATATATAACTGTAGAATACTTTGTTGCTAAATATAAAAATTTTCGTGGCTAACACTTTAACCACAATTTTTTTTTTCATAGGCCCATAGCAAGATGTAGCGTAACCTAAAGTTAGCTACAGACTTTACATGGTGTGTGGCTTAGAATTAATACTTATAGCTACTAAATCTTTTTGTATTGTAGCTCATGTGATGACAAAAAGTTCTTGCCACTAAAAATACACCTATAACAAATAATTTTATTCTTTTGCCATGAAAAATAAATTTTATAGCTATCTTCATATTATAGCCATAAAATATTGTATTTGTAGCAGTAATGTTTGCCATGCAAATTCAAATTTTGTAGCTATTTCTATACTTTAGTCCCGTGGTAATACTTGTATTTAGTTATAAACTTAAAAACTCATAGTTATGAATTGAAATATTTGCCACAAAAATTGAAAATGTAGGTATGCTTTTAAAAGTCTAAGTTTAGCTATGAATTCAAATTCTAGTAGCTATAAGTGACACAATAATTGGAGCTAAAATTTTTCTTAAATTGTAATTTGGTAACAAGAACTTTGACTTGTTAGTTATGAAGAACGTTTCCACCACAAATTTATTGCTTTTAACACATATTTTGAAATTTAATAAATATTCATGTACATTATATCAAAAACTAACAACATAGACTTAGAAACAACTTATTCCATTCAAATTGACATCTTAAGTTTTTCAAAAGATAAATTTCAGATACACAATTGTGTAACCAAAACTTATAGCTTTCGCATTACACAACTCTTCTATAACAAAAACAATAAAGTTAGAATTAGGGGGGGGGAGGGAGGGGGGGGGGGGGGAGAAGAAGATAGTGATGGTAATCTTCAAAGATGATATTGAAGTGAAAATTCAAGAGGTGCTTCAATGCATATTCAATAACATGTTTGTCGGATAAATATCTCACACGGAGAAAGTGTTTCTTATGATACGTTGAGTGCCAAGTAATTTACTTGATCAAACAAACAGATTAAACTATATAATTATATTTAATTACATTTAAATTTAATTATTAGATGACTTTTCAAATATATCTTTAATTTTTTTTTTCATCTTAATACCAAATAGGGGCGGAAAGTATTAATGCTGTTGCCAGGGGTTGTCATTAAATGGCAATATTGAAATTTCATATGACTAAATTGTGACCGTTGCTATAAGACTCACATAGAATTCTTTTTCTCAACAATAACAATATTTTCAGCAGCTACTATAAAATTCATTAAAGTGAGATAAAAAATCATATTATTATACAAGTGGGAAGTCCTTAAAGTTAAAAATTGAATTATGATTTTGTCTGTACAAAAGTTTAAATATTATAAAATATTTAATTATTTAATAATTGTATTAAATTATGAATTTTATTAATGCTCCACATCATATAAATCTGAACATACATTATCTTAAATATCCTTACAAGTTATAACTTTTCACAATTCAGCCTTTATTATTTGTTCTTTTCGGCTTCCAGGCGCTATTTTGATATGTTTATATTCTGATCAAAATGTTAACGATAAATAATTATAATTAAATGTGAATAAAGTGAAATATATGAGTCAGTTTTTAGTAAAACATTTGATTTTCTAAAATAGGATCATATAAATATTGTAATACTCTTACAATCAATTCAATTTCTATAAGAATTTATGTATCGATAAGTTATTTAAATCAGAAAAAAGAAACAAAATATGAAGACTCCTTTTGGAATTAACATAAAAAGTAAAATGTGTTAGAATTTCGGATCAACTTAAAATTTAATAATGTTGTAATTACAATCAAACCTCTCTATAACAACATTTCACTATAACGACCTAATTTTCTCCAGAACTAAATTTTCATGTTATTTTTTACTTTTCTATAATAACATTCTACTTATAACAGCAGTGACGTTTATTATAGCGGTACACTGTTTATAAAATTACTCTTCTATAACAGTCATTCTAAAATATTGTGCAATAATATTTTATAAGAAATATATTATGTGTGAGTAAATATTAAAATATTTATGATAATCATCATTAATGTCATGCATATAGTAAATTTCAAGTACAAGTATCTAAAAAGAAAATATTATATTAAAATAGTATCCGCCAATCTTCAAGGGAAAGGATACTCTTTTGCTGAAAGTTTGGACAAAAAACTTCATTGATTCAAGCGTTATATTATCACTAAAAGACTGAAATTTACGAAACAACCTACAATTATAGAATTCTTATGTCAAACTTGAAAATTTTAACCTTTCAATTAAATTTAAATGCACATGTTCCTTCATTCTAATTCTTTACCGGTACAGTATAACAGATTCATTAGTAATGTATTGATATTTTTAATTTTTAATTAATGAAATATAAAAAAACAGTTCAACTTTTAAATTTAACTAGTATTTTGTTTTCATTTATAACATAAAAAGTAAAAAAATATATTTTTGCATACTTTTGTTTATAACAATTAAATGAAATCTAACGTCTAATGTCATTATATATATATAGCAACACCTCACTATAACAACCATGAAATTTTCAGACAAATATAGTCAATATATAGAGATTTAACTGTATTTTATGTAAACTTTTATACTCTATTAATTCATTTGTTATTATGCTTAATTTATTTTTATTATTCAAAATATGTTTTAATAATTTTATATGATAATTTTACATAATATATAAAATTACTGATAAAACATGTGTATCGCATGTATCGAGAGATTAATATACATATATAGGCATACATCGATGGAAAATGAACTAGGTTCAACAATATATATATATAATTTTCTTTAATGGTCATTTGATAATAATTAATAGTTAATGGTAATATTATCTATTTTGGGTGAAGTATTACAAAAAGTGTGCTAAAATTTTATATTATTTTATTATTCATTTGATATCGGGTTCAATTTTTTCCTCAACCTTCTTTGGGATTGTGCCAGAGAATATCTGCTGACGTGTCAAGTAAGCGACCAAAAACTGTTTTGTACTCATCAAGCTCACCAGTTCTACCTTCCAAATAAACTGGACTTCACATTTCCATTTTTAAAATTCATTTCGAGAGATTTTTTTATTTTGTTTTATTTTTATTTTTACAAAAAAGGGCATCTGCTGATCGAAACCCTAACCCAGGGTTTCTTGGGCTTCTTTGGGTAAGTGATAAGGGAAAGAAAGTTGAGGAAGAATGGAAGGAGTGAGCAATGGAGGGATGTTGTACCACGAGGTACAAGAATCTAAGCTTTGCGCTGTGCATTGTGTGAACACCGTTTTACAAGGGCCCTTCTTCTCAGAGTTCGATTTGGCGGCAGTCGCTTCCGATCTCGACCGTACGGAGCGGCAGATGATGGTCCAAGGCAGCGGCGACTTTGTTCCCGAAGAGTCTCATAATGTTTCCCTTGACGGCGATTTCAGCATTCAGGTTCACTCACTTGTCAAGTTTATTCAATTTATAATTGTTTCGAATAACATGGTGGTCTGGGTCAGATTAAGCAGTTTGTATTCACCTCCACAAATCCACTGGTATAGGTATCACTAAATGTACCACCAAAGCCTAGGTAGACTAGAAGGATTTACTGACGTCTGCTGGGTTTCGGACTTTGTTTTCTAAGATTGTTACTTCAGCACTTCACTGCTGGGCCGCTGGCTGCCCACTTGGAGTTTTTTATGCGTTTTATGCTAATTGAATTAGTGGATGATCCTGAATTTTCACCGAGGGGGTTCGGTTGCCCGCCTTTTATTGCCTTTGAAACTTAATTTGAACTTAGAACCTCAAGGTGAATTTTGAACCTCCTAAACCATTCAGTCAAGCTCTATTCTTGTGTTTAGGCATTCAAAATCTATCTATATACATAAAAGATAAAAAAACTATCTTTTATAAATAATGTAATTTTTTGCGTAGTGGGTTTGGATGAACACCCTCGCGCCCCCTAGATACGAGCCTGAATTGAAGTCTTATGGATTTGAGGAAATTTTATGAATGGAAGCCAAATTTATATGTAGTTAATGTTTTTGCCTTTCTGTTGAGCATGTGGAAGTTAAAACTGTATTTTGTTCTGAAAATTGATATGTATGTTGCTTATTTGGTGTTTTGCTTCTTTGTATTTGACTTTGGATGACTAATGGTGCAACTCAAGGAATCGATATTAGTCAGCTTCTATATGATGCTAATTCAAAACTAAGAATGATAAGGAAATTGCGAGAGGTTTTCAGTAGTTTCACGTTGTTATTGTATGAATTTTTCTTTTCATGAATATTTAGCTTTTAATTCTATTTTGAACTAGAGAGAATGCTTCCAGACACATTCCCCAAGACCTTTCTCTCTCCTACTTCCTAGGAGGGAGGAATACCTCTCTCTGGTGGTGTTTCAGTTAGAAGTGCTCGTCCTTTCATTTCTCTTCCCTAAGCTATCACATTCTGTGGTAGTTTCAACTTTTTCTTTCTTTTCCAACCAGTTTGGGTAGTTTACATCCGATGGAAGAAAACATGATTTTTTTCAACTCAGGATTCAAATCATTCGACATCACCAAATGGACAGTTGGCGGAGACATTTGGTACGAATGTGTTACGAGAAGTCGTAACATGATGAGAAGATCAACTATGAGCATGAAGATCATGATATGGATCTGTACTATTCTCAAGGAAGCTTCCAAAGACGGGTAGGATACAATTAGTAGATGGAAAAATAAGGAGAAAGTATTAGAAATCTTCTACACAAGGAAAGCTAAAGAGCACGACAAATACATGAGCATTCTCTTGCTTCATGGAATGGACAAATCAGTTATTATAATTCCAAAAGTAGTTTTTAATGCAGGATGGAATGAGATAGCATTTAAGATAGCAAGGTTCATTAAATGCGCTAACCATCCAATGATTGAAGGACCTCCCATACTATTTAAATAAGAGTACCCTTATGTTAGAGCAATATGTGAGAGTAAATGGCAATCCAATACTCTCTGTGAATCAACAGTTACTTCCAGTAAAGGAGATATCCGCATCACAGACCCCCAAGTAAGGGACACTGGATTATTCAAGAGGTGCATTGTTGGTTCTTCTGGTGAGGGAGAAGCAGAGGGTCCCACTATCAGATATTAGGAGATGGGTTGTGGTCACATGAAAAGCAATGATTGGGGTCAATATCTATGAGATGGTCAACTATATGTTCTTATTTAAGTTCCCAAACAGAAATGTGGCAGACTATATCACTCAGAAGAAGTGGTGGAGAAAATTAAGCTTCAATGGTGGAGCCTCATAGCGGGATGCATACCATCTTCTCTAAACTCTAACACCACATGGACTTGAGCATCGAGCATACCACTTTAGTTCTAGTCTTAGAGGATTTTCATTGAATTTGGGAATATTTGCAGTGGTTGGGTTTCAACGGTAAAAGAGACAAAATTGAAAAATCATCTAAAATGAGCAAGAATACAAACTTCAAGTAATGGCTGAAAATGGCCCAATGAAGTAACGAACTCAAGTTCTTTATTCCTATATGGCTGGAGCAAAAGTTTGATTTAAATGTGTTTCGCTGGAGATGGAGAATTCTTTCAAAGAAATCGAAGGTCCAAAGCTTTCTTCAGACTTATGGGTAAAAGCCTTATTCGAACTAGGAAAGGGACAATGGAGTATGCAAATATCTAATGGGGCACAATTGGCTCACATAGGGTGCTCATAGACTGTTGTAAAAAATTTAAAATGGGACCACATAAGTCACGTGCTAAGGAGATGGAGGTTCTTGTGCTTTTTTCTCAATATTTGGATCACGACAAGAAAACTAATTTTTTTCTTTTAAAAATGGTCTAGTCTTGACGGAGCAGCCCAAGTCCTTTTTAATGACTTAAATGGTCCTCAATATGAAAATACTTTCAATCCTTTAGATGAAGAACCAAAGATCTTCAAGTTTCAAGTTGTTTTACCGGAATTGGAGATTCCGACGCATGAAGAAATAGAAAACTACGAGGGAGTAGCCTTAGAAGTAGGCAACGAAGACATGCAACATTAAAAGGAAACCAAAGAGAATATGGTGATAACTCTCAATGTTAATTGGTCTGTAAACGGGACACAAATACCAAAAGGGTGACACATCACAGTGATCATGCAAGACGAGACAGAAATTGGAGACTAGGTTGTGGAAGATGCAAAACCAATCCAACATGATCTAGGTTTCGTTTTTCAAAAGGAGAGGGCGACAACTACAGGGATGCGAGAAAACATGATTAAATTGGGAAAAATTTTTGGGTTTGATCTCCAAAGGCATGTGGAAGAAGCCCTTGAAGATAGTTGCAGACAAGCAAGTAAGATGGAGACTGAGGTTGTTACCAAGAGGCCTAAATACAAAGGGACATAGGAACTCGAGGGGCTCACTTCTTTTGATGTAAAGTTCAAAAGTGATGGGATAGGGGAAGATAGAAACCTTTTACAATGAAGTTAAAATTGGTGTCATGAGATGTAAGGGGATTTAAAAATGAGGATAAGAATAGAATTGTGAAGAACCTCTTTCTCAAAAAAGAAACAATTGTGAAGAACCTAACTTACAACTAGAATGCATATATCATCCATCTTCAGGAGTCTAAACTGGAAGGGGATGCAAAAGAGATTATCATAGATTTGTGAGGGGGGAGATGGGTAAAATTTGCCCATTTACAAGCTGGTGCCACTAGAGGGGGAATTTTGATGATCAAGAATAGTAGATCATGGAAAGGAAAGACCTTGGAAAATGGATCATATATACTGATGTGCAAGTTTGTGACACTTCTGCAAGATTTTGAGTGCCATATAATTGGAGTATATACTCCAAATTGCAGATATAGAAGGGAACATATGTGGGAGAAAACAAGAGTAGTTAGGGGTCTATTTGATGGGCCTTGGGCTGTTTGTGGAGGTTTTAATATCACAAGATTTCCATTCGAGAAAAGATTAAAAGAAATGGTAGAACCCTAACTATGGAGGAATTTTCAGACTTTATAGATGATATGAATTTGTTGTGTCTTCAACTTGAAGGGGGATGTTTTACTTGATTCAAAGGAGATAATTGCAGCATTGCTTCTAGAATTGATAAAATTCTAATTTCTCAAGTGTGGGATGATAGATTCAGGAATATAAATCAAACACTTGTACAGAGACTGGAATCTGATCATAGTCGTGTCTCATTACAATGTGAACTTTGGGAGCATAATAAATCTTTGTGAACTTTGGGAACATAATAAATCTTACTTCAAATTTGAAAACATGTGGTTGAATACCGAGGGGTTTTTGTAAAAATCAGAGAATGGTGGAATTCTTTTGTCTTCACGGGCAAGCCTGATTACATTTTGACGTGCAAACTCAAAGCTTTAAATGGTAAGCTAAAGAATGGAGTATAACTTGCCATGACAATATGGGAATTCAAAAGACTCAAACTTTTGAGTCAACCGGCTAATGAGATGCTATACAACACAATACAACTCTAACAGAAGAGGAGTATGTTCTAAAGGTTTCTCTCTCGATGGAATATGAAAGAACACATCAAAATTGAAGATATAACTTGGAGACAAAGATCTACGGGTTTTATAGCTAAAAAGGGGAATAGGAACACCAATTTTTTTCATTAAGTGACCAATGCACATATGAGAAGCAACAACATGGACCAACTTGTGTTTCAAGATGAAACTGTAGAAGATCCAGGAAGAATCAAGGGGGAAATTATTGATTTTTATCGAAATCTGTATTTTGAGACTCTAGACGGGAGCCTGTTAAGCAACCTGATCAATCAATTGTCCAATCATCATTGAAGTTGAAAAATCAACCCTACAAGGTGATTTTGATAAACAAGAGGTGTTTTCATGTTTGAAGATGTGTGTCATGGACAAAGCCCTTGGTCCACATGGTTACACAATGATTTTTTTTAAAAATCAAATGTTGGAATCTACCGAATCAAGACATCATGAAAACTTTCACTCCAATGGAGTTATTTTATAAAAGCTACAAATGCAACCTATATTGCTTTGATACGAAAGAAGATATGAGGTAAGTTACGGAGAGACTTTAGACTCATTAGCCTCATAGGGTGTTTGTAAGTTGCTCTCACAAGTGCTAAAAGAGGCTAAAAAGAGTTACAGGAAAATTGGTGGATGTCCAACAAATGACTTTCATTAAAGACAAACAAACAATGGATGCTATCTTAATCAGCAATGAAGCAGTGAATTCCAAAATCAAACAAGGAAAGCCAGGAATACGATGCAAATTGGGCATTGAAAGGGCCTATGATCATGTCAATTGAGATTCTTTTATTGAATATGCTTTCATGTGGTTTTCGGAGGAAAATGGATCAGATATTGCATCTCAACTGTCAAATTTTCATTTCTTATCAATGGTTACCTAAAGGATTTTTCTCGGTTTAGAGAGAATTGAGGAAAGATGACTCTCTGTCTCCTTTCCTTTTATCCTAGTTATGGAGGGTCCGAACAATTTTAAGGTGGCAAGAAGCAATGAATGTTTCAGAGGTATTGAGGTGGCCACAAACTCAAACTTAAATGCCAACATGGAAGTTACACATCTCCCTTATGCAGATGGCACATTAATATTTTGTGATGCTGATGAAGATCAACTAAAGATTCTGAGAACTATCTTGGTGTTGTTTGGAGGAGTCTCTAGTTTACACATTAACCAGAGAAAGAGCCACTTGTTTCCAATCAATAAGGTACCTAATATGGAGGAGTTGACTTTAATTATGGGTGGAGAAGTAGGTTCACTACCTACCACCTGCTTGGTTATGCCTTTAGGTACCAAATTGAAGTCTTTAAATATTTGAAATTCTATGATTGTGTGTATGAAGTCCGGTTTCCCAAAAAGAGAAGAAACTAACTAGGTGGAAATCACAATATTTAGCCTTTCATAGACTTGGTATTGGATATTCTCCCAACTTATATGATGTCCATTTTCCCATACTAGATGAGATTATACAAAGACTTGAGAAGCTTAGGAAGGATTTTCTTTGGCAAGGAAATAAAGACAAAAGTATTTCATTTAGTCAAATGGAGTAATGTTCTTTGAGGAAAGAAGTAAGGGATTAAGCATCATGAACCTAAAGTTGCAAAGCAAGGCTCTTAGACTGAAATGACCGTGGAGGTACTCTTAAGAACCTCAATCCTACCGAGGAAGCATTATTAAAGCAAAATATTGTGAGGAAAACAAATGGATGACCAAGGAGGCGCATACTCCTTATGGAGTCAGCTTGTGGAGATCTATAAGAGTATTTTGGTCATTCATAAAAAACCATACTACTATCAGGGTGAACAATGGTGTAACACATCTTTCTAGGAGGATAAATGGTTGGGCACTAACAGTTTAAAGTACCCTTTCCTGACATTCATGGGCTGATTGTACAACAACAAAAGAATGTAGTTGAGATCTGGACCCCTCAAGGATGGACCATTCAATTTAGGAAAAATTTCAATGACGGGGAAAACTACACTAATTGAGTTCTATAGGTTGCTGGAAGAGTTTAAAGGCAACAGAAGGAGTAGACAAACTAGGGTAGAAAGAAGAAGACAAAGGCTTTTGTAAAGTGAGTTCAACTTACAAATTTTTGAATCAAGGCAATGTACAGGAACAACAATGGCCATGGAAACACATGGAAAATGAAGGTACCTTTTAAAGTTGCATGATTCACTTGGTTGTTGGCAAGGAAAGCTGTTTTAACTCAAGAAAAACTTAAGAGGAGAAAGTTTTTGTCATCCCAAATGTTGTTTATATGGTGAAGAGGTTAAGATAGTCAGTCATTTGTTTCTACAATGTAGTATAATGACCCAACTATGGAGGATATCTTTTAATCTCAAGGACATTGCTTGAGTAATGCCAAATAAGATTACTTGTGTACTATATAGCTGGGAGGGGGCAGGAGTAGGAGCTTCAGACAGAGATAGATGGGGGATTGTTCCAACTTTTATTTGGTGGACAATATGGAAAAAAAGGAATTCTAGGTGTTGACAACAACAATGAAGTTAAATTAGGCTTTTTTGTTTTTGGTGCAGACAAATTTACCTAGAGGATACTAAGTCCATCATAGATATCCTAGGTTCTTGTTAGGTTTTTGGACTAGTTTGTCCCTTTTTGCTATGATGTAAAATGGTTTCGAGTAAAACCTATGTATTGATTTAGTTAAATATACCCAATTGTTACCTTCTCAAAAAAAGAAAAATATTTATCTTTAACAAGAAAGCAGTAGCTTGAATAGTTTAAATCATTCTGAAATCTTGTGTTGAAACTCATAATCCTACTTCATGAAGGGTTTGAACTGTTCAAGCTGAATTTCAGCTTGATTATAGATTGACATCCACATATTCAGACCTTATAACAATATTTCACTATAACAACCACGTTTTTGTGGAATCGGTTTTACAGGTTATGTTGTATCATATGTTCTCTATAACATTTCGCTATAACAATCTAAAAGTATCATGACAGATGCTCTTATAGAGAGGTTTGACTTAATTAGATTTGTAGAATAAGAATTCTTAGTTTATTTGCCCTAGTGGTCCTATAAAGAGGTTTGACTGTATGAGATCTCAGGTTCTAATTCCAACAGAGGTAAAAAATAGTAAATGATTTTTTAATCTACCTGGTACCTGTGCTGGTGAAAGGTAGCAATACCCTGTGAAAGAGACGAGGTTTGCCAAGCTGGCTCGTGCACTAACGTCATTAAAAAAATAATTATTTTTTGGTTTAGTTTGTCCTGCCATGTGTATGCTAAATATGTTTGGTACTAGCATAATTGATTGTGTATAATGTACAAACATGTAATTAGGTGAACTTGATTTGCTAGAACCTCAGTCGAGCTTGATAGGAATAGAACCTAGTCAATCTTGGGTAGCTCCAAATTTGTACTAGTTCACTTACTCTATTGTTGAATAGAAAATCCTCTAAAGTCCTGATGGATGACAGATCTCTCCTTGAGTTGCGTATGATTCACACAAATTTTACTTGTCCGGATTGGAGTGGTAAACTGATAGCGATAATTGCATTTGTGTACTTGATCAGTGAGAACCACAAACTATTTTTCTATATTATATTAAAGATATGGTACTTGGATCCTAGACTTCGTCATTTGAGGGCATACTTTTGTACATTCTAAAGCTAATCTTCTGTTTTTTCATATCCAAAACCTACATGTTTTATAAGTTACCCTTTTCCCAAAAAAGGGTGTAGGATACAATTGCCAATGTATTCTTTCTAGCGGTATTTCTACCATTCGAACTTAATATGCTAATTCTTCTTCTTGAGTTCATGTGTATCCACTTTATTTGTAGATGTGTCATGCAATGTGTTGTAAAGATGTCAATTTAGTAATGTATATATTAATGATATTTGAATTGGGAAGTATGATCTCCCAATGAGGTTGACAACATTTTTAAGATTTATATGGTCGTTATGAGAAGACATGTGTGCTCATTCATTCTTAATTTTTCTTATGTGGAGTCTTTGTCGCTGTTAGGAATTAGGAAATTATTTATATCGCAAGAACCCATTCCTTGTGTATATATGAGATATTTAGAATCCCTATAGTTATGTATATTGGAACAAGAATTATTAGGAATTACTTTCCTTTCCTTTTTAAGATTACTTGCATATTCCCCCCCCCCCCCCCCCTTTTTTTTTTTTTTTGAGATTACTTGTAAACACTATTAGTGTTTTAAAGGGCGCGAGGCAAGGTGAGGCGAGGCATTGGGCGTAAGTCCTCTGGATTTATAATTTTTATTATTTTATAAATTAATATAATAAAAAATAATAATAAAAAAGATAAAATTACATAAAAGTTATAGAAATTCACAAAAATATAAAATAAGTGAAATTGTACATAGAATTGCTTCATCTAAAATCATTAATCAAAATCAAAAAATGACAAAAAAAATTAATCAGAACTGCTTATTTCAAAAGGCTTATTAGACTATTTTAAAAAATTAATAGAAATTTATAAATTAACTTGTAAAAAAAAACGTGAAGAAGGAAACTACGATCAAAAGCATCAAATCAGAGCAAGTAATGAATGATGATGCTTTTTTTTGTTGTAGTTTGTACATTGATCATCTTCTCCCTTTACCCATTGAAAGACGAAGAGAAAGAATAAAAATTAGGGTTACGAATAAAAAATATTTAGATTTTTAAGTTTTTAAATTTAAAATTTAATAACAAGTTGAATTCTATAATTTCTAGTATTAGTTTAAGGACTTTTTTAGCCATTTTAGTTTTAATTTTAATTAGGAGAGGTTTTATGGGCTTACACCCAAAAAAATTCGTCCTACGCTTAAGCATACGCCCAGATTGATGAGGCTTACGCTTCACGATAATTCGCCCCACAGATTACCCAGAGCGTTTTCACTATGCCCCTAGCCGAAGCTCGCTCGGGGAACGCCTTTTAAAACATTGAACATGATATAAACTCCAACATGTTGAGGGAATAATCAAACAATTCATTCTCAAATCTCTTCTTCTTTTACCGCTTGGATTTGTGGTGAAGTTTGTAATATCAACTTATTATTCCCTCCATTTTGATTTGTTTGTCTTTTCTATTTAGTCCGTTTAAAAAAGATTGTCTCTTTCCTTTTCTGGTAACTCTTTGATTCAACTTTCATATGTCATGTTTAAGACCACAATATTAAAGGACATTTTGGTAGATTCTATATATCTTTAACCACAAGATTCAAAAGTCTTCCTTACTTTTTTGAACTTCGTGTCAAGTCAAAACTAGACAAACAAATTGAAAAGGGAGGAGTGTAATTTTCTAAATATGAGAACTTAGCTTAAACCATCAACTAAACTTCCATGACAGTAAAGATTGTGCAACTTCCTTTTATTGTATTTAAGGTTGATTTATATTAGGCTACATTCACTTTAGGCAAAGTAGGCTTTCAGAAACAGTTTGCAATTATAGATTTGAGTAAATGTGTAAACAGATCAATAATCAAAATGGTCCTTAACGTTTGAGCTTTAATTCTATTTGGTCCTTAATATATAAACAAGATGGAAATGGTCCTTAATGTATTCAAAAAGTGATCAGTTTGGTACTGAGCCATGTAATTAAAGACGATCACTACTCTTGCCTCAAAATAAATTGAGGCCCTCGATATGTGAATTGCATGCGAGCTATCAAACTATCAAAATAAAGATACCTCATGTATTGTTCAATCTGTATTTAGAACCAAAATCAAAATTCCTAAACTTGAAAGAGACATTGGAAAACTTTCCATGTAGGGATAGGGGCTTGAAGAAAATTGCAATCTTATGGTAAATATATTCAATGGAGCATGGAAGGAAGCCTAGAATATCTTCGATTGGGCTAATAGGTTTTGTATGGGAAAGATATTGTTGGCCTTAATTTAGGACCAAATTGATCACTTTTTGAAATATATGAAGGACTATTTCCATTATGTTATGCATTAAGGACCAAATTGAACTAATCCCATATATTAAGGACCATTTTGATAATTTTCTCTCTTTTTGTGAAGTATATTTTTATTAACAACGAAAAACTCCTGTATATGGATAGAAGTATACCTAAAATTAGAGAATCTACATAAAGATATAATTCTCTACAAAAGACGTGCAATTTTCTACGCAAGTAGGAACCTTATGGATGCACCAAAAAGGAGATTTCCTTCATATACACAAGATCAAGCTCCTTCCCTTCAAAAGTTTCCTATTTCTTTCCCTCCGTACTACCTTTATAAGTGCTAATAGAGCGACAACCCCGCGACCGATTTATCCTCTTCCGGCCTCTAAAAATCCAACTAAATAGTGCATCATTCACAATACCCGTCATGGTTCACTGAATCCCCGAATCATATTTAAAGTTCCCACCCTGATGTGATGCTACTTGGCAACATAGTAAGATATGATCCATGTCTTCTCCCGAGTGTTTGCACATGAAATATCAATTAACATATGTGATTCTCATCTTCCTTAGGTTTTCAGTCATCAGAATCACACCCTTAACACAAACCAAGCCAAAAATCACCTCTCTTTGGTTTCCAAGATCCTAGGGATCTGAACCGATGGATGAGGAAACCCGACTCTCTAACTAGCAGCTTACAGTAGTACCTCTTTACTGTGACCGCACACTGCTCCCTAACGCCCATTTCCAAGAATCCTAATCCTCTACCTGTGAGGTTTGTTTATAGAGCATTTGAAGCAGATTTGGAAACTCTGTTATCTCCGAGGGCTGAAAGTTCCTTCTTAATTTGAGATTCCAAATTACACTCCCCTCAAGTAATCTCCAAGCTTGTTGATTCTCATCTCCTTTTGGTACGAAATTTTGTAGATATTCAAAAAGTGATCCTCAATGTATTGTCTCTGCACTAACAACGGTAGCCCTTCATCTCCGCAAATTTCGTAAAACAAATGTCTTGTCAATTTTAAAGATGTCGCATATACTGAGGATGTAGGAAAGCATCCAACTTCAATGCACTATCTTGTTTTAAAATGAAATGGATATCAAAATTCCAGCATAATTAGGAAACTTCCGAAAGTATAGTTGGCATATTTCAAAATTACAATCTTTGCAATGAATTTGGGGAATTGGAACAGATCTTTCTACTGGAGAGAAGGCTCCATCTAGGGATGGGTATAAATATCGAAAAATTGGACTGAATCGAACTAATTCGATTCCGGGTTTTTGATTTTCCGGTTCTACTTTTTCCAAAATTTCGTTATACGGTTTTAGGATTTCGGTTTTTGGGTTTAATCGAAATTTTATATATTCTTTTTTTAAACAAATAAAAAATAAAACTATAACTTAATTTCCACAAAATAAAAATACTACACCCAACCCAATCTCAAAGCCTTTAGAGAACTAATTATATAATTGACACAATTGCTTAAGTTTTTCACAAATAACAAGTTTTATAATAGTTCTAGCATGTTAAGAAAATTCTTACGATTACTAATATGTTTTGAAAGAGAGATGAGATATATAATATATTTATTTAACAACAAATTAGGGGCCATAAATTATTGAAATCATTAAAGACCCTTAATTTTTTGTTGGATCAGTTATTAGGTTATTAAGCAGATGAGAAAATTTATTATGAAATGCTTTATAGGTGCTACTAAATATAAATCAACTAATCTCACTAAAAATCTGTAAATAAAAATTTAAAGTATTGCCTAATTATATTTTTTTACTTAAAATTAAGCTTAGTTTGAATTAAACTTTAGAATTCAGAACTTAAAATGATTTATTTTGAATTTTAAAAAATAAAATAACTCATTTTGTAAGCAGAAAAATAGCCCATTAATTGTGCCCATACCGAGAAGACCGAAGCGAGCCGAACTAAATTTGGAAAAAAAATTGAACCGAATTGAATTAGTTCGGGTTGGTGTTCGGTACGCACAAATAAAAAAATCAAAAATCAAAAAACCGAACGGAAAGAACGAATGCATACCCCTGTCTCCATCTGTTCATTGTATGGGCTGGGTTCTAGATCCAAATTACCTATTAGGCATCTTAGGCGTGCAAGTCGTCCTTTGGTTTTATGGTTTTTCTGGATTTAATAGGCATATATATATATATATATATATATATATGTTAAGTAGTTTCCGACATATTTATCGTTACAAGATCGCCATTATTATTGACGATTACAAACAGGTTTCCAAAACAGGCTAACTTATTATATGATAACATATAAACTATTTTTTGACATTACTCCTTCCTTATCTGCTAACTGATGTTTTTTTACTTGGCACAATGGAGCTAACAAAATATCGGCTTGTTCGCATATTGTTAGCTTGGAACCTTGTCTAGCCAAAAAGTTTGTTATTTTGTTTGCTTGACGGAAGCTATATCGTACTGGCGGATTCCCCAACTTCTTCAACAGTAACTTGCAAGAAGCAACAATAGATTCATAGATTGGATGTGCATTTCCCATTTGATCCAATATTTCCATAGAGTCTATTTCAATTTCAATAGGAAAAATTCTTTGGGATATTAGTATTTTAAGCCCCTGTTCAAGTGCTTCAAATTCAGCCATAATGTGGTTGTATGCATTGCTCTCATAGTAGAAGCGCTCTATCCAATCACCATATGAATTTCTGATAATACCCCCAAAACCACTAGTTTTTTTCTAGCTGAGTATGCGCCATTAGTATTTAATTTAAACCTACCCATGAAACAATTATATATATATATTCGGAAACAGCTTCTCTCCTTCAGTAGGATTATGGTCTGCTTACATTCTACTCTCCTCAAACCTCACTTTGTGGGGTTTCACTGGATCATTGTTGTTGTTGCATATATATATATAAATATATATATAAAATTATACTTGAGTCGTGCTGGGCACTATCCTAAGAAACTATTTCAACAGTGTGAAATGTTTTTCCAGAATTAAATAATTCTTCTCTAATTAATTAAATGATACAGATTCAGGAAAATTAATTAATACCAACAAATTTAAAAGGGAGATAAAAGACAGCAAAAAATAACTAAATAAATATATAAAAGATGGTCAAAAAAGAAAATGGCATAATGTGGGGGAGAGAGAAAGGCAAGAAATTATTTGCTTCTTTTTATTTTTGCTTGTTCCCTTTTGCTAATGGATGATAGGCCTATTTATATTTATAGGTGTAAAAAGATGAAAGGCAATATTAGAGCTTTAGAGCTTTAGAGCTTTTGTTGGGAAACTTGGCAAGAAAAATCAAGTGTCATGTAGTAGCTTTGCATGGTTTTTTGACAGCCAAGTGTATAACACTTGTTAAGAATGTTTTTCATCTTTTTACACCTATAAATATAAATAGGCCTATCATCCATTAACAAAAGAGAACAAGCAAAAATAAAAAGAGGTAAATAATTTCTTGCCTTTCTCTCTCCCCCACGTTATGTCATCTTCTCTTTTTCCCATCTTTTATATATTTATTTAGTTATCTTTTGCTGTCTTTTATCTCCCTTTTAAATTTGCTGGTATTTATTTATTTTGCTGATTCCTGTATCCTCTATTGATTAGAGAAGACCTGGGGAAACATTTCAGACGGCTGAAATAATTTCTTGGGACAGTGCCCAACACTAATCTTCGGTTAACAAAGTAAATGTTTTATATGAGATTTCTGTTATGTGGTTAGGCACACATGATAATTCTATAGAAGTGAAAACTAAAGATGAGATCTCTAATCAGGAGACCAGATTCATACTAGGTTGTTGGCTGTAATATCCTTTATTCAAATTCTTACATGACTCAACATAAGGAAGTAATTGATTCAGTGTTATTATTCGAGTAGAAAAGGAGAAGCATTATTTAAATCTGAATTTTTGCACTGGCAGGTTCTACTTTTAAATATGAGCTATTCTCGTTCTTATGTCTAGCAAAATATCACCATATTATGTGACATATTGCATGATCTAAATTTAACCACCCCAATCCCGAATGAAAAAAGAAATCACTATGTATAAGTTAGATGACTACATGACTTAGATGACAATCACTATGTATAAGTTTCTCATTCTGTTAACAAATCCCTTGATGGGTCTTTTCCTCTGATCCCTTTTCTTTTTGCAGATTACTCTGGTTTCTACTTTGGTTAATTTTTCCCTTCAATCCTCACGTTGGAAGTTAATTTGGAAACTCTAAGTTGAGTTAAGGTATTTTAGTTGTGAAAGAATTTTGATTAAAATACCTTGATATGACAGCAGTAAAGCTGTGTGATGTTAGTCTCGGGCAAATGTGGTGTGATGTTAGTCTCCTAATCAGAATTCATTTCTTTCCTACATAAAGAATTATCATGATCACCTACAGTACGTAATAGGAATGTCGAAAACCCTTTTCTGTAGCACGATTATTACCTGGTTGTATATGCCACTAAAGGGACCTTGTGTGGTGGTGGTCTAAATCTGCTTTGTATTTCTGGGTGAAGTTTGTAAGATGTTTTATTATGTGCTTTCTAATGTCTGAACACTTAGCTTAGCAATAACTAAACTTCTATGACTAGAGAAATTGTATTTGACATAATGTGTAGACTGTAAACCTATAAAGTTGTGAAATGTCTTGTCAGTTTTGGTAGGTCATATAAATATTTATTGTGAAGGAACACAGAATCCAATCTTCTATTGCAACGAAATCTTATAAAGAACACAGAATCCAAGTTTAATATGATGACATCGTGTCGATGAATGAAATGGATATCAAAATTCCGGTAAAATAAAGAATCATATGAAATTATCGTGTCAACTATTTCTATTACATTTGGTGCGATAGAAACCGTCTTTATGAAGAGGAAAAGGCTACTACTTCTATAGCATTTGGTGCGATAGAAGCTGAGTCTTTATGAAGAGGAAAAGGCTACATATGTCACTCTTTCCTCGAGCTCGAGTGTTAAGGCTATAATACTTGTTATGCTTGCAAGATTTGTCGTGGTTTTATATTCTCTTCAGGTAACAAGGTCTAATTTTCTTGTGGCCTTTCCGTTTTCTTCCAAGCATAATGAATTCTACAATTTTTAATTAAAGATGATTTTTCAATTTTAGGGTACTAGAATCACACTAGATTATTAACAGCAATTCATGCCAGTATAATGAAATTCTCCTGAACTTGCATCGAAGATGTAAATTGGTTTTATTATTGACATGATTCAATCTTGTATTCGTTCTTTCAATATAGTGATTAATCACCACAGTACACAAAAATATGGCACACTCTAAATGTGACTCAAACCAGAAACGTTTAATGAAATAGGAAGTGAAGAAAATGCCTTGGGATGTTGCTTAATGGTCGAAGAAGTGGAGTACAACCTAGTGAAGTTTGAATCCAAATAGAGGTGAAACTAAGTAAATTCTTGTCATCTGCCTTTGTTTTGGGGAACGGAGTTAGTTGATACATGTGCGGATACGGGGTAGCAGGTATCTGATGGATAACTGATTACAAAGGTAGCTTGATGCCAAGAATGTCGAGATTTGAGCTTTTTCTCTGGTTCCTGTTTTTCTGCAAATGTTGTTTTGCCAAGGACTCTGGTTTCTTCTGTAGTTATGATTTTCTTTTTATCCTCATTTCTAAATAAATTTGATGAACTTTATCTATAATTTAGGGTAACTTGTGGAAGTAGCTTGCTGCTTTTGCTCCTAGGAGCTGGCTGATACCTGGTGGAATAGTTTAGTTGAGATGCACACAAACTGGCCCAGGCACCACTGTGATAAAAAAGTATAAAATAGGAAAGATTGGAAGTAGAAATTGGAAAGATTGGAAGTAGCTTTGTGACTGCAGTAAATGCTATCTGTTATTAGTCTCATAATCGAATAGCACATCCTTTCCTTCCAATATAAATAGTAATCATGTGCATAAAGGCACATGATATATAAACCCTTGTCAACTAATTTAAATATTTGGTAGAGTTCAAATTCATTAATTCAATCAATCAAAAACTTGAGCATAGCAAGCCCCCTTTTTTGTGATAATGGTAGTGCCTAGCAAACCTTTTTTAAATAGATATAGAAGAATGATAATAATTATCAGCATCCCTTGTGGTTCATTTTAGTGTAATAAGAGCATGTTTATGTGGGGAAAGCTTATAAAGAACGTAGTTACCATGGAAAGTGTTTAGAGGCGGGGTGATGCTCGTTTCTGGCACTTAGCCTTGCATCTTGAGAACCACCAATTAATTGTAGTGTTCCAAATTGTATGTCTGTATGCTGTTGGTATTTAAAGTTCTGGTTATCCTTTTTGTAATTTTTCCTTTCTTCAATGTGATGTGCATTCTTGTTTGTTCTCATGTTGTTCATCCTTTCTGGTTAATGATTACCTTTTCAATGGATGTGCTGGTAGTAATGATTTTGAGGTCACCTTTAAATATACTAGCTAGTGAATCCGAGTGAAAAGTTGAAGTACGAACAAAATTATGGTGGAATGGTGGAGATGCATAACTCTAGTTTTCCCTGTAGTATCTAGCTTTAGCCTGAGTTTATGCTCATTTATCTAGCACAAGGTTTTATTTAATGTGTTTCAGTTTGAGAGACAAATAACATGTGAGATAACTAGTTTCCACTATGTAGGAGAGGCACTATGACTGTACGACTTGCATAATCCTGTGACTATGATGCTATTTTTCCAATGATTTTCTTTAAATCACCTTTCTGCTAGGCTCTAGGAGCTAACTTTTGACTTGAAATTTGGTGACAGGTTTTGCAGAAGGCACTGGAGGTGTGGGATCTGCAAATCATTCCACTGGACAGCCCAGTTGCTGAGCCTGCTCAGATTGACCCAGAACTGGAAAATGCGTTTATCTGTCACTTGCAGAATCATTGGTTCTGTATTAGGAAAGTAAATGGAGAGTGGTACAACTTTGACAGTCTTAAGGCTGCTCCTGAGCACCTTTCCAAATTTTACCTTTCAGCATATCTGGACTCCTTGAAAGGCTTTGGCTGGAGCATTTTCCTGGTGAGGGGAAAATTTCCCAAGGAATGTCCAATCTCTTCTTCTGAAGCTTCTAGTGGATATGGACAGTGGCTGTTACCAGAAGATGCAGAGAGGATTACCAAGTCCTGCAGTGCCGCACAGAGAACAGGTAGCAGAAGTGGTCAAAGTCGGTGGCCTTCTGATCCATACCGCCAGTACGATGAACAAGGTATGCTTTTAGATGAAGAAGATGAGGATCTGAAAGCTGCAATTGCTGCCAGCTTGATTGATGCTTCCTCCGCAGTCGGCAACAAACCGGATTCCTTGGAAAATGAAAATAAGGACAATAGTGCAACTAATGCATGACAAGGGAACATCTTTCAGTGTTTTAAGCCGAAAAAACTATGAGCTGTTTTTTTGTTTTTTCAGAATTGCATCCGATACTAGATACTAGTTCATAAATCTGCGGCATAAACAGTGTTGTTTCTTTTTTTGAAAAAAAAAACAGTGATGCTGTTTGTTGGCTGAGAGCAAGAATTTTTATACAATTTGAAAAAAAAATATGAAAAACCGATCTTCCTGGAATTTGTACGTTGTGGTCGTCTTTTGGTACAGTTATTCCATCTTTTTCTTTCTCGTTTTCTTATTTGCTGCTTGTACATTTTGTGGATGTAAATGTTGCTTCATACCATGTGAATTGATTATTAAAATTTGAGTTCTCTATAGATTAAATGCTAACTCTGTATCTGTCGCTAGTTAATCATCAGCCTGATAAGAATGCTTGTTCTATTTTACACAGTTTGTTAGATTTAGAAGAGAGAGTAATCTGTCACTCGGTCATTTTATGTTTTTTGTATGTGAGTTTGTTCGGGGGCTGTGTCTTTCCTTAAATGAAGTCCTTTCTTATACATTCGAAGCCTAAAGGGCCAAATTTTGAAGCCAAACTTTCAAAATGGCCAATAGAATTTCGGACATACCAAAAGAGACAAGTTTTTCACCTCCCCCCGACAAATAAAAACGTTGATGGCCCACACCAAACGGTCATTTAGTCTAAGTTAACGTCCTTCCAACTTGTATATGACTATGCTAATATCGGCGAGAGTAGTTAAATTCAAGAAAATAAGATGGTATTTGAGCTTAAATCTAAAGTGGCCAAGTGTATACTAAGTGTTGAGTTAAAGTAAATGGATAAGATTTGAAAAAGAAAATGAATATGGAAAAGTGAGTCGCCTATGTGCTTTAGCTATTTCACCAACTTGCTTGAGCTATGTGCTTCACCTACTTGGTTAGACGTCCTACTTGGTTGAGCTATTTGCTTGAATGTCCTACTTGCTTGAGTTATTTGCTTGGGCATTTTATTTGCTTGAGCTACTTGTTTCACGTCCTATTTGCTTAACAAGGGTACCCACGTGCTTAAGAAAAATTAGTAATCTACTAGCTTAAGCAGGTAACAAGTAGGTGCATCACTTACTTAAGATAAAAGGCTAAATTAAAGAAAACAAATAGGTATATCACCCACATAGAATTGCATGACCCAAAATTAAGTGAAAGGAAAAAGGATAAAGATAAAGAGATGGGTAGTCTTAGAGCAACCCAAGACCCAATCTACCCAAGCCCATTAAGGGCCACTATATACATGGTATATCTCTCATTTTCTCACTGAGAACAGATATCACAAGTTCCCCCCCTCCCCGCTAAAACAACCCTTTTATCCTCTCTCTTAGTTTTTTTAGGGTTTGTTTAAAAAGTCATAGTGTAATTGAAATTGGTGTAATTACTAAAGTAGTAATTATACAGTATAGTAATTATGATGACCTATTTATTTGTCATGATATAATTACAGTGTAGTTACAAACATACTGTTTGGTTGCATAACTGTAATTACGCAGATAGATTGAAATTTTAAAATAAAAGTTAATTATCAAAATTAATATTTGACAAATATGTGTCTTTATAAATAATATTAAATTAGGTATTTAAGATACATATTGTTTCTAAAAAAATATTTTAATTAATAAATATATATTTTTATCTAATATAATAAAAAATAATTGATACATATTTTAAAATTAATAATATTTTATTTAATTAATTATAAAAACTAAAATTCATATTTTTTAATAACACTATAGAATGCATGTTTGAAAAAAAATATTAATATTAAAAATATAATATCATAAAATTATTTAAATATTTGACAAAAAATTATCTATCAATTCTAACTAAAAGATGAATGGCATGTAATGTGAAATAACAAGTCAATACTACTAAAATAAATAAATTAGAACCGGAAATATAATATAAATCCAATTTTTTTTTTAAAAAAAAGAAGTAAACCTAATACTCTTATGTCAAATTTCAACATAACTTAAAACAAGTTCCAATATAACTTAAATAGATATAATTCAAAAGAAAAAGAAAATAAGTGTATAACACCATTCAACAATGAAATTTTACTTTAATTCAAAAATTAGAATAATATTTTTAAATTAAAAATAAAAAATTTAAAAAAAATAATACGAGCAATTAAATGGAATCACAGGAAGTAAATAGTAAGGAAATGAGAAGAAAGAAAATATAAAATATAAAATATAAATTAAAAGAAAAAACTAAAAAAATAAAAATATAAAAGAAAAATTAGAATGAAGAATAAAGAAAATAAAGTAAAATAAAAAAAATTAAAAAGTAATCTTATAATTACACAATGTATTACCTGCAATTCTCACCTCCTACTTAGGAATTGGAGAGTGTAATTACACTCAATTTCCTGTTGACCATGTAATTACCTGGCCAAACAAACAGGTCAAACTGTATAATTACACCAAATTACATTCAAATCCAATTGCCTAGTGGCATTCCAAAGAAAATTGCCCCCTAATCATTCCCTGAAAAAAATCCTACGCCCCTTCCTCTTCAACTTCAATTAACTCGAATATTTCTACAAGGACAAGAAGGCGAAACAAGTGGTGGAGTGGCAGCCTAGGTATCCTACTCTCTCCAAGAATTTAAAGTAAGTGTTTTAAGTTCAAATTTCTCTTTTCCGCTATCATGTGGTGCTTGTGCTAATTTTTCTATTCGAATTACGGTTGTTTGGAGATTTCTACAAGTGGAATAAATAAGGAAAAATTGAGGGTCTGGACATCAAGGCAAGGCATTGGCCTCATCTCTAATTATAAGTTCGTTCGAGTATTTCTAGATATAAATTTATTGGAACTCACGTGATGGTGATCGAAAATCGTGAGTTCGTGTTTCTCTTATTGAATTGTGAAGTTAGGGGTTGTTATATGTGTTGTGAAGTGGGGAGGGGGGGTGCGACTGCCTATGTGGGGAAGTCATGTGAACTTGTAAGGAGATTTCTATGTGGGGAAGGTTTTTTTACGGTTGTTTGGAGATTTCTACAAGTGGAATAAATAAGGAAAAATTGAGAGTTTGGACATCAAGGCAAGGCGCTGGACTCATCTCTAATTATAAGTTCGTTTGAGCATTTCTAGATATAAGTTTATTGGAACGCACGTGATGGTGATCGAAAACCGTGAGTTCGTGTTTCTCTTATAGAATTGTGAAGTTAGTTGTTGTTAAATATGTTGTGAAGTTGGGGAGGGGTGTACGAGTGCCTATGTAGGAAAGTCATGTGAACTTGTTACAGGGTAGAATTGAAAGGTGTGGTGATGGACCCTTTAATTAAAAGTGTTGCGAGCTTGCTTCTTGTCACATGTTCTTATGTACTATTTTATTTGTTGTGAAGCCCGGGGAGTTCTGGGAGACCTTATCAGGAGGTCGTATGTTGTGTAGACATGATGAGAGGAAAAAGGGTGAAAAGTATCTCCTTGATTAAAGAGTTTATGCGTTTACTATTCGACTATTATTTTGATAAGATAAATTGATTCAAGCTTGTTGGTTAGTTGCTAATATGGGCCTTATTACTTGCCATTTGTTGTAAACTATTGTCACCTTAAGGGAAAGGTCGAAACTTCATATGTTATACAAATTAAAAATTAAGATATGTAATGCTAAAGTTTCTTTCAACGGTAAAGCACGTCCTCATATCACATGTTTTTCATATATGAGTCAATAAGGTCCTAAATTACAAATGTTAAGAATGTTCATATGTTGGATGTTCAATTTGGCCATCTACCTTATTAGCTTACATATTTATGAACTTTTTTCACTTGATATAGTTTACAAAATGTCTAACTATCTTGTCAACTTATATGATCCTTACCCTTTCATTTGATAAGTTATATGTCTTCACTTGATATGTACTAGGCCTCCATTGAAATATCTAATTGTTTTCACTTGGATCTGCCTTGATTGAATTGGTTAAGTCACGCAACTTAAATGAACCATGTGCTAAGTAATAATTACTTGTTATACGCCTTTACGACTCATTTACTACATGCTCTCGTGGACTCACTTATAATACTTTCATGACTCACTTGGTTATGTGTATTATGCCCAATGAGGCTTATTTGTTATTTGACTATAAGGTTGGGAACATTTGCCAATATGACTATTGATCCAACAAAAGGGGGGACGAGTATGTTATATGTGATCCCATGCACCAGATTTGATTGGGTTACCTTTCATTTGCTATGCCCCGTGTGGCAACCCGTCTTTATAGGCAACTTTTCATTTTATATGCCTGATGTGGCAGACATGCCTTTATGGCTTACTTTTCAGGTGTAATGCCAGACGTGTCAGACCCTCATGTGTTATGAAACTTATGGAATACATTCCATGTGCTAATATCACTTTCAGGGTCCACTTGTTCATATGCTCATTTGAACCTATATAGAACATAAGAATCCCAAGTATAATAATGTATTATCTGCCCAAGTCTGTAATGAACAACTTAAAGACATGTATAACGTGATAAGAATGGTTAAACACGGTTTATGAATTCATAAGAGGTTTCTAGTATTCATATGCCTTCACTTGCTCATATTTGTTGTTCTATTTATTTGAGCATCTTACCTGTCACCTGTTATTCGGTCTTCTTTTCATACGAGTACGTGTAGTACATATACTCACATCCCTATTATCGGGGATGCTGCACTTTTTCAAATGTAGGATCATATGTACAAGATAATAGACTCACGCCCCTTGCCTGAGGCAGACAAGTACCTCATATTGTATGATTTAGTTCATCTAAATCAAAACATACGACATAATTTATAAATGGATAGACTAGTGATACAACTGATAAAGTTGCTCATATACAGATGAGGGGACAACTAGCCAACTAATATAAGTGATAAATGAGACATATGACTTTATGTATACAATATCACAGTGTCTAAGAAGCCTCTATTGAATATTGAACCTATACAATTATCATATGGTTGGGATACGGTTCCGACATACCCATACTTATAAATATATGCACAAAAAGACTACCTAACACATTCTAGCTCCAAGTAGAAGTGGAGCTCACCAACTATTCAGATAAATGTACAAGAGATGCCTAGTGAGGATTTTGTTACCCTGTACGTCTAACTTGTATTTTTGAAAAAATACAGTGCCCTTGACGATAGAAATGAGCGCATATATAACATGCACTTGTAAAACAAACATAATAAAATAGTATAAGTAAGGATGATCAACTAACAGGATAATAAATATGAGCAAGTGAAAGCATATGAATACTAGAAACCTCTTATCAAACCATGTCTTTAAGTTCTTCATTATACACTTGGAAGATGGTACATTATTACACTTGGGTTCTTATGTCTTATACATATTCAAGTGAGCAAACGAGCAAATGATAAAATGAACAAATTAGCCTTGAGGATGATATTTGCAAATGAAATCTCTCTTGTAAATTCCGTAATACATGAGGGTATGCTTCGTTAGACATAACATATGAAAGGTAGACCAAAAAAGGGGTGTGCCACATCGGGCATAGCAAATGAAGCTTCAACCATAAAGATGGGTTGCCACTTCGAGCATTGAAAATGAAAGGTAAAACCACCAGATTTTGTGCACGGGGTCACACAATTCAATATCGCACATGAACATACCCATCCCCATCTTATATTGAGTCAATAATGTCATATTAGCAGATTTCTGGCCCTTTTTATTCAAATAGCTCATAAGCCTCATTGGGCATAAAGTACAAATCAAATGAGTCATAAAGATATATGAAAAGTAAGACCACGAGGGCATATAGCAAATGAGCCATTAAGGCGTATAACACGTGAGCAGGTGATCTTACATATGGTTCATTTAGGACACTTGACTTAAACAATTCAATTGGGAAAAATTCAAATGACGAAAGCTGGACACTTCAAATGAATGCATATGTATATATCAAGTTAAGACATATAACTTATAAATTGAAGGGGTAAGGACTATATAAGATGAGACGATACCTAGGCACTTAGTAAAAGATATCAAGTGAAAGGAGTACATGAACATGTGAGATGATGAGATACATGGGTTGATATCGCGAATAACATATGGAAAACCTTTTCACGTGTGTTTTAGGATCTTATTGATACACATAAAAGGAACATGTGATAGGGCGATCATGTATTAGCAGCAGAAGAGGTTTTAACCTTATATATTTTATTCTCAAATTCGTATAATTTATGACATGCAGACCTTTCTTTTAATGTGATAATCTTTACCCACAACACATAAAAAGTAACAAGGCTAATATTAGTAGCTAACTAACAACTTCAAACATTTCAACCCACCCAAATAGTAGTCGGGCAACAAGTCCGTAAGATTTCCAATTCAATAGTGTTTCTGCACGCTTTTTGCCTTGTTATAGCTATTCACATGCAATGACATTCTCATGAGGTCTCCCGACACTCCCCGGGCAGCAAGCTCTCATATCCTTAATTATATGGTGTATCAACACATCGTTTACTTATGCCAAATAATAACTTTACCCGGCCTTATAACATGGACAGCCATAAACCCAAATTTCTTAGCACGTGAAATTACCCATAAACTTCACAATTCAATAAAAGAAACTCAAACACACGACTCTGATCACTGTCCCATGAGTTCTTGATAAAAACACATATAGAATTTCTAATTTAAGCTCATAAGTAAAGTGTCACGCACTAAACCCGAGGAGGTGAGATTGGTTCGGTGCTTCACTTGATCGGACGAACCCTTGCAACTAACCAACAACCAACTAACTGAACAAGCCTGAGCTGATGAGACTCATCGCCACAATACAACATATAATAATAATAAAGGAGATAACTAACCATCAAAGTCTACCAAACTCTATAATGGAAGATGGACCGCAAAACCAAAACATATATATACACACTAAAGGCCGACAAGGCCAAATCTAAACAACAACTGTGCAATAGGGCCAACAATGCCTATAATAGTATAATAATCAATAATGTAAATTTATGAGCCTCTAAGAGTTCAACAGTTGATATATGATCAAGACAGGACCTCGACCTACCCAAATAGTTATATGTACACAAGACAAAACAGTAGGTAACTCCAAACAACATGGAGCTTCCCAATAGCTAGAACTCCACTCAACTACAAGGATCACAGGCTACCTGTCGATCAGCACCTACAAGCATGTATGCAGCGTCCCCAAGCTTGGGGAGTCAGTACAAAAAAGAAAAGAAGTATGCAAGGAAACAGAAAAGATAAGTACAATACAATAAAATTGAAGCAAAAGGCATATCAACAGCTCAACCTCAACCTGCAATCAACAACAACAACTCACACTGCCTTACCTATCCTCAGTCCACGCTTCCTATCAACAATAATAGCCTTAGTCACAACCATCTCACATATTCAATATATAACTAACTAGAATACACAAACAAATAGAATACATTATGATGTAATAGTAAAACACAACAATCAGTAGCCTCGTTTAAAGTTCTCACAACCACATAGGCTATCAAATCTAGTTGAACCATGACGGATGCACTTACGATCTTAAAAGTCCCCACTCAGTCCTGGGCTCGACCTTGCTAGAAATTCTCACAATCATGTAGGTCCTCATTAAGCCCCGAAGGCGACACAAATAACAAGTATTCAATAACAAGTCATATGAACATAAATATGCATATAAAATAACCCGCAACGACTAACAAGATCCATCATCTGAACTCCATAATATGATACTAAATTTTCGTATCCAACCGACCCACCAACGTGCCACCAAACACATATCTGATACTCAATTTCAAACTATAACCCCGACCTCGATTATCAACCCAAACCAAAAAATCATTATAAGAGTAGAAGTATGATCAAAGTACTTCAAAACAGCCATAACGCACGATAATATAACAAGTTGAATTTCAACAAATCATGTCAAAAAGAGGAAAGACAAGCCTTAAAATACCTTATGATCTACGACATGGAATATAGCCAGAACTCTTCTTTGTGAAGCACCGCGATTCTGCCATTGAGCAACAGCTCAACAGACAACACCAAAAAAAGAACTATTTTGACAAAAGAAGATGTACAAGTATGTATACGATAAAATTTGTACGAATATGATTCTCAAAACTTCAAAAAAAGAATATAACGATAATCATAAGTTCACACCTTTAATATATAGATGAAAACCAAGAAGAGAATACACCCACAAAGATGGTTCACCTGAAACAACCACCATACTCGATGAAACAATAGAAACAACACGAGCTACACAGTAGATTCAACAATCTAACTTCGAATGTGGATTTGGATCATGGAACTAAATTTAATCCATCAAGATGCAGTGATATCCTAGAGAGCGCAAGGGTTTCCACCGTCAAAATTTTGCAGAAAATGATTTAGAATGACTTAGGAACGACCTAGTATACAAATATATAGGACGACCTACACCATAAACCTACCGCGACGCGGCTTGTTATGTGGCCCATGTCACAATATGCTATCTGCCTAGGCAATCCGGGCTTTCAGCCAGTCTTCTAATGTTCTGCCTGCGATATCGGCCTCTGTCCTTCCCTTGATATAGAATGTATAGTAACATAATTAGACTTGTTAGTCTGAAATCTAAAGTTAAAATCAATCCAAACATACAGGGTATTGCATAAAAAGGGACGAGAAGGGACAGAACCTTAACTCAAATGATGTGGATTCTTATTCTCTAACTTTTCTTCTTAAAGAAGTGGGCTTCCCTTCATGTTTAACTTGAAAAGATAAGAAATTCACTTGAAAACTAAGCAAGGAAGATGGAGCAGCTTGAGTGACAACGATCTCTACTTTGTTTCCCTTAATTTTCTTGAAATAAACCTTTAAATTCCTTGAAGCTACGAGGAAATGGGAACTAAATTTGTTATTTTAGTGAAAGCATACCTTGAATCCATGGAGATGAAGCGGAGGCCGGATGTTTTGAGAGAAAACCTAAGATTTTTTGTTCTTGATAAAGGTGGGGAGAAATGAGAGAAAAATACCAAACTTTTGGGATATATATAGCCTAAGCGGATAAAAGGGGACCGACAGATGGATCCCATCTTCATATCGTTGGTATATCACCATCTCTTTCTACCCCCTTTCTTTAAATTTGAGGCTCTAATTAGTAAGTGGGTGATGCACCTATTTGTCCTTTAATTTGATCCCTTCTGGGCTTAGACATATTGTATTTTGAGCGGCTCATTCTTTTTTTTCTTTTCATTTAATTTGGATCATCTGTTGTTCTTAGTAAGTGGGTGATGCACCTATTTGTCCTTTAATTTGATCCCTTCTGGGCTTAGACATATTGTATTTTGAGCGGCTCATTCTTTTTTTTCTTTTCATTTAATTTGGATCATCTGTTGTTCTTAAGTAGGTGATGCACCTACTTGTAAATCTTTTGGGGGGATTCGAATTTTTAATATTATTTGTTTCATTAGGACTAATCTCTATTTCTGGAGTTACTTTCTTTTTCTCTTTTGTAATTCTTTCTACTTGATTTTTTATTGTACTTGTTCTATCAGTCAACTCCTTCATTTTAGTTTCTATCGGTGAAGAATTTGGACAATTTCCAGATTCAATTTGACTAAATGATTCTTTAATTATCTGATTACAAATTAGAGAATCTTTGTCATTTAGGCCTTTTGTTTTAAGTAGGTGATACACCTACTTAATTAGTAGGTTATTAATTATTCTTAAGCACACGGGTCACCCTCGTTAATCAAATATGGCGTAAAATAAGTAGCTCTTAACTAGGACGTTAAGTAAGTAGATCAAACAAGAGGGGTGTCCAAGCAAGTGGCTCAACCAAATAGGACATTAAAATAAGTAGCTCAACCAAGTAACATGTCTAAGCAAGTAGGTGAAGCACATAGCTCAAGCACATAGGTGACTCACTTTATTTCATATTCATTTTTTTTTCAAATTTTATCCCCTTCAACTATTACTTTTACTTTTGTACTCTTTGATACTTAGACTTTAGGTTCGAATATAGCCTTATTTTCCTAGTTAAAATAAGTTTTTACATAAATCCAGTCATCCACTGCAAACTCCAATTCTCTTCTCCTCACATCGTCATAAGATTTCTGACGGCTCTGAGCTGTTTTCAATCTTTCTCTAATGAGTTGTACTTTCTGCATGGCTTCATGAACTAATTCTGGCCCAATTAGAGTAACTCTACCAACCTCAAATCACTCGATAGGAGATCTACACCTCCTGCCAAACAAGGCCTCAAACGGGGCCATTTGGATACTAGAATGGTAGCTATTATTCTACGCAAACTCGATGAGAGGCAAGTGATCATCCCAATTGCCCTTGAAATCGATCACGCACACCCTCAACATATCTTCTAGGGTATGAATAGTCCGCTCAGTTTGTCCATTTGTCTGCGGGTGAAATGTCGTGCTGATTGACCTGGGTACCAAGTCCCTTCTGAAAGGACTTCCAGAAGTGAGAGATAAATTGGATATCTCTGTCTGATATAATGGACAAGGGCACCCCATGAAGTCTGACTAACTCTCGGATATAAAGCCCAGCATAGTCCTCAGTTGAATCTGTAGTTTTGACTGGGAGAAAGTGTGTTGACTTAGTCATTCAGTCTACTATCACCCAGATTGAATCATGTTGTTGGTGAGTCCGAGGTAGACCCCTTATAAAATTCATATTTACTTATTCCTACTTCCATATGGGTATGCTGATATCCTGAGTCATACCTCCTGATCTCTGGTATTCTATTTTGACTTGCTGGCAGTTCGGGCACTTAGTTACAAATTCAGCGATGTCTCTCTTCATACCGTTCCACCCGTAAATATTCTGTAAATCATGGTACATTTTAGTAGCACCGGGGTGGATGGAATATCTTGAACTGTGTACTTTAGCCAGTATTTGCTGTCTCGAATCACCCACATCCAGTACGCACAATCTACCCTGGTAATGGAGTACACCATCTCCCCCTTGGGAGAAAGTCTCCACTTCTTTTCTAAGAACCGCCTCCTTCAGTTTAACCAGTACAGGATCTTCATCCTGCCTTGACTTAACTTCAACTACCAACGAGGAATCTGATCCACTCTGTACAACTACTTCACCCGTAGCTGTATGACCAACTGTACTCCTAACCGAGCTAATTTGTGGATATCCTTTGCCGGCTCCTTTTTGCCCCTTCCTCAACATGAGCCACGCTCCCCATAAACACTCTGCTCAGGGCATCAGCCACCATATTGGCTTTTCCCGGGTGATATAGCACGCTCATGTTATAGTTCTTCAGTAGCTCCAACCATCTTCTCTGATACAGATTCAGATCTTTCTGACTGAACACATATGGAAGGTTCTTATGATCGGTGAAAACATCCACGTGAGCCCCGTACAGGTAGTATCTCCATATTTTCAACGCAAACACCACCGCTGCCAACTCCAAGTCATAAGTCGGATAATTCTTTTCACGAACTTTAAGCTTTCTCGAGGCGTAGGCTATCACCTTTCCTCGCTGCATTAGAAAGCAATCAAGTCCAACTCTGGAAGCATCGCAATACATTACAAATCCATCTGACCCTTCCGGTAAAGTCAACACTAGAGCGACAGTGAGTTGAGTTTTTAACTCCTGGAAACTCTTCTCACACGCATATGACCACTGAAATTTCACCTTCTTCTGAGTCACCCTAGTTAGAGGGGATGCTATAGAGGAAAAAGTCTTCCACAAAACGTCGATAGTAACCGGCTAGACCCAAGAAACTTCTAATTTTGGTTGGGGAGATAGGTATGGACCAGCTTTTACCGCTGCTATCTTTTGAGGATCAACCTGAATACTCTCACTTGAGACCACATGACCCAGGAAAGTCACGGACTTCAACCAGAATTCGCATTTGCAAAACTTGTGGAACAAATGGCGGTCTCTAAGTGTCTAAAGAACTATCCTCAGGTGATTAGCATGCTCTTCCTCATTTTTGGAGTATACCAGAATATCGTCAATAGATACAATGACGAACATATTTAGATACTGCTTGAAGACTATATTCATCAGGTCCATAAAAGTTGTGGGTGCATTTTATGAGTTTAAAGTACATGACCACGAACTCGTAGTGACCATACCGAGTCCTGAAAGCTGTTTTCGATATGTCACACTCTCTGACCCTTAGTTGATGGTACCCCGACCTGAGATCGATCTTGGAGAAACAGCTGGTTGAACGAGACATCAATCCTGGGTAGGGGTACCTGTTCTTGACTGTGGCATTGTTCAACTGACGATAATCGATGCACATTCTGAGGGTACCATCTTTCTTTCGCATGAATAGTACTAGAGCACCCTAGGGAGAGATGCTGGGCCTGATAAAAACTTTGTCAAGAAGGTCTTTTAACTGCTTCTTCAACTCCTTAAGCTCAGCTGGAGCCATTCTGTAATGAGGGATGGAGATGGGCTGAGTATCTGGAAGAAGGTCTATACCGAATTCTATTTTCCGCCTAGGAGGGACTCCACGAAGATCTTCGAAAAACACATCAGGGAACTCACTAACAACTGGGACTGACTGGATAGTTGGGTTCTCAGAGCTAGAATCCTTGACTTGAACTAAATGATAAATGCACGCTTTGGAAAAAAGCTTTCTGGCCTTAAGGTAGGAAATAAACCGACCCTTAAGCGTTGAACTATTATCCGTCCACTCTAAAATTGGCTCATTAGGGAATTGAAACCTGACTACCCTAGTTCTGCAGTCGACTGAGGCATAACCGGAGTGTAACCAATACATGCCAAGAATGAGGTCGAAATCAACCATGTCTAACTCTACAAGATCGGCTGGAATGACTTTATTGAAGATTGAGACTGGGCAGTTTCTATACACATGGTTGGCTCTAACTGACTCGCCAACTGGGGTGAAGACTTAGTTCTAAGAGGACCTCTGGATTGATATCAAACTGAAATGCTACATATAGAGTCACGAACGAAAGTGTGGCTCCTAAATCTAGCAGGGCATACATGTCTAGATGAAAAAGGCGTAACATACCCGTGACCATGTTAGGTGAGCTCTTCTAATCCTAATAAGAATACAATGCATAAAAATAGTTTTAGCGTCGGCCGCCATCCGTACTTGAAGTGTTGGCCTGCTGAGCTGGTCGGCCTGTTAGAGCTGCTGAACTAGTGGATTATGACCTCCCCCATCCTACTGATGGACATTCTTTAAGCCGATGACCAAGCTGTCCATAACCAAAATAGCCCTCTCGACCCTGAATACATTCTCCTGGGTGGTTCTTGCCACACTTAGGGCAAGCTGGATAATTGTAGTGGTTGCTCGCGCCATGGCTCTGGGATATTGAGTCAGATGCTCCACCACTCTAATTCTTGCGGGATCGAAAAGTCGAGGCACTGAATGAAGTGGGTGTTGGAGACCTCTGTTGCTGCTGCTGTGGGCGACTACTACTGTCAGATCTTTGATGGTCACAATCTGACTGGCCGGTTCTTGCCCGTTTGTTCTCCCGCTCCAGATCTTTTAATTTTTCTACCTCAATTTGTTAGGCATGAACTATGAGGCTAGAGAGATCAATGTCCTTGATAAGCATTGCTGTCCTGCACTCTTTGAGGAACAAGTTCGACACTCCGTTCATAAATTTCAGCATACAAGCCCTTGGCTCAGCTACCATCTCTTGAGCATATTTAGACAACCTAGTGAACGCCAGTGCATATTCTTCTACTGTTCTGTTGCCCTGCTTCAGGTTCATGAATTCCGCCACCTTTGCCTCCCTAAGCTCCCAAGGGAAGAATCTATACGGGAAGGTTGTAGTGAACTCCTCCCATTCCACTGGCCCTGCTCCCGCTGGTCTTTCCTCCTTCCATTATTCGTACCTGAACTGGGCTACCCCTTTCAGTTGGTAGGCAGCCAAGTCAGCACTCTCTGAGGAACTAACACCTATAATCTGAGTGATCTTTCTAATATCATCCATAAACTCCTGTGGGTCCTCTACCACCTTAGATCCGTGGAAATCTGGAGGGTTCGTCCGAGTAAAGTCCTGAACTCGGACCGCTGCGGACCCATTATTGTTAATTGAAACCACATGATGGTTTACCTGGTTGATAACTATTTGTGCAAGCAACTGGATAGCCACCCTGAACTTTGCGGTGGACACTGAGTCATTCTGAGAGGCTGCTAGAGCTGGTGGGGTAGGTCGGTGAGCGTTACCAGCCCTTCTTCCGTTACCACGTCGCAGAGGCATGATTTTTACTAAAATGAAATAGAGCATGAGTTAGGAGAACGATTTTGGATTTGAATTTCAATGCACGATAAAGAGTATGAACAAAAGGGAGTTTTCCTAATAACATTCCGTAGCCTCCCAGTCATAAGTGTGGCGCGCCTCACACCCATGAAAAGGACTCTACTCGATGCGACTTTCAGACATCCAAGGATACTCTAAACCTAGTGCTTTGATGCTAAGTTTGTCACGCTCCGAGTCTACACCCTGGACAGGACTCAGTACTTGAAGTCACAAGTAACCCCAAGTCAACCCATGGTCTATCATAACACTGGCATTCTGAGTAAACATATATAGCGGAAGATTTAAAATAGAATATAAAACATTTATGAGAATAAAACTAAATCATAAAGTTTAAAAACATCTGAATAAAACTAAAAGTCTGAAACCACGTTTGTGTCTGAAAGCCAACTACAACTGATGAGTTGCTAGGATAAGCCCTCATCTAACTCCAAGTCTAAATAAAAGAAAACATAATTGAATAAAATATCTTCGTCCTCGAAAGATGAGGACTCACCAATAGTGTAGCTGGAGTCTTCTGAGAGTGATCTACTAACGAGGTCAGGACTGAGATCCTACAGCTGTATCATAAAATGATACAGTATAAAAGGTAGGTTTCAGTACTTTGAATGTACTAAGTAGGTGAGAGAAACCATACACAACGAATGAAAATGCTGAACTGAAAAGACATGCAATGACCAACTGAAACTGTTGAAATTGTATAACTGTAATAAACAGAGATAGTCTAAATGACCATGTCTGATGATCAAGGACATGCCCTAAATTTGAGTTACTAAATTGAACTGATATGAAATGACTAATTTGAGACTGAACTAAGCTGACTAGTGGGAGAGTCTATAACTAACATATAATAACATGAGCTAGATGTGTACACCCCATTGGTATATAAAGGCATGAATTGGGTGATCACAAGTCTGGGGCCATGAGGCCAATAAAAATATATCCTATGGTGGAAATGTAGTTCTGGGAACCTGGTGCGCTGAAACCCCGGTCCGCTCGGTGCTAAGTCGTACTCCCACTGGATAGTCATAGACTGACTACTAAGCTGATAGCTCAAATCTGGGGCCCAAGTATAACTCAGAAATACCTATCTGGAAGCACCCTGATAGTCTTATCGGATCGAATTCTATTACTGGGTTCTAAGACTGGTCAGAGCTGCTTATCTGAAAGCATCGTATTCGTCTAAAGAACAAACTGTAATCTGAAGTTGGGGTCATAAGGTTGGTCAGAGCTGCTTCGTCTAAAGTGTCATGACCACCTAAAGAACCACTAAAAACTGATACTGAGTCTAATTCTGATAATTGGGAGGCATTACTGACATCTCGAGAGTTTCTGTAGTCAAACTGATCAGCTAACATTTCTGACTAACACTGAGTATTCTAATATTTTGACTGAAACTGAACTGACATAAATCTGACTGAGTTTTCAATACAAATTAACAATATGGGAACCCCAACACTAATAGAATCAAGCAATCGATAATTGAACAATTATGCAAGACTCTAATATTTCTGCATTTAAGAGCTAGGGCTAGATTTTTGCTTTACAGGGACAAGCATCAACATAGTCACCAACTGGTGGAAAAGTGTCTACAATAAACATAAATAATATTTCACATGAATTAAACGAAGTCTAATATGAAATTTCTTCACATTTGAACTTTTCAGGGCTAGAACTGATGGAGAAGATAAAGAAGAATTTTGGGGACATAAGGAAAGAACTACTCCTTTGTTGAATTCCCACATACCTGACTAAGAATTTCTGGAGAAGATCCCTGAGAAAATTCTGAAAAGACAACGTCTGCCCTAGCTTCTGCTTTGAACTTCTTAACTGTTCTACGCTTAGACTTTGACGAAAGAGTGAAATAAAGGGGAAAAGATCATCTTCCCCTTTAACTCCCTCCTACATGAACCCAAAACGACAGGGTTTAAGCATTAAAAGGGTGAAAAATTACCAACATAACCTGAAAAGAAAGAACTGAAAACTTGCCGACACAGACCAACGGGCCTCAGAACAGTTCGTTGGTTGAAACCACGACACATTGGAACCCACCGTTGGTTCCAGGTCCAGAAACCATACTCACTGGAAAGGGGCCACAGGAGGATACCGCGACGCGTTAGAACAACAGACGGATCGTTGGCACCTCTCGTTATTACAGGTAGGGAAACTGGGCCTTAAGACAACGGTTAACACCATGACTCGTGGTCTACACTGCCAGGGCTTGGGACTAGGCGAGGGGTGGTAGCAATGGCTCGTTGGTCGGAACAACGAGCCAGTGGTTCCTCTCGTTGTCTCGGGGAAGAGTCCGATAGGATTCTGAACTTGGGATCCAACGGGTGACAGGATGGCTCGTTGTTTCAACCAACGGGTCGTCCTATGCCTCGTTGTTTCCCCCGAAGAAAAACTGCTACATTGACAACGACTCAGACAACGTTCCGTTGGAGCTTACCATGGCCCGTTGTCTGGGTCGTTCTGCAATAAAAAAAATTTATTTTTCTTCTGAATTTTCTTGAGATGTCTGAATCTAGTCTAGGAAAGTTTTGGGGTGTTACAGTACACAATTGAGAGATATGAGTTATTACACAAACATCCTCACGAAGTATTAGTTGTTCATTCAGCTAAGCAGTTGATGAACTCAACTTCTCCCTAAAGCTAAGTTATGTATATAATATGGTGTGGCGGGCTCATATCCTGACCTTGTGAAAGTTGTATGAGTTCAAACTATAGTAGAGTCTTTCTTAACATTGTGGTATATACATATGTACTCATTTGTCACATTAAATACATGTTTCAGTTGACGTTTATATGCATATACAACTTTCTTTATCAGTTGTATCACCTATTTATTTATTTATACATTTTGTGATGTGGTTCGAATTAAATGCACAATTATATCATATGGTATAAGGTACTTGTCTGCCTCACCTAGGTTTAGGGCGTGACATTTAGCATATGATCAGTCATATATGATTGAGTACAAACATACATAAAACGATTAAAAAGGTGCCAAATGGGTTGGATTTGTTTTATTTTGACAAATTAATAATTGAGATTTATTCTTTATGATATATGAAACCTATATTTCAAATCTGAGCTTATTTCAAGTGGATTTGGGTGTTGAATTATTAAAACTCGACGAATAAATTTTTTTTTTAGCAAAACAAGTTTAGATATAGATGATTTAAATTTAGGATAATTTTCACATGCACTTCAAACGTGAATTTTCAATCTTAGTCGTGTATGTTTGAATTATTCACAAAATCGAATGAACTTGTAAGAAAATATTATAAAACGGACATAAATTAAATGGTGACCCCAAAAGCAGCTATTTTCACCACTCTAAAAGCCCAATTCAAAGGTACGCGAGAATAATAAGGGATTTTGACGTAAATATACAACAATCAAATAATTGGCATCCGCATAATAAAAAATAAATTACCGAATTATAGACTTAAAATATTGACTCAACTTAGCTAACTAAATATAGAGACTTGCTATATAATTGGGATTTATATAGCAATAAATATTTTTTATCCCTTATTTGTAGGCCTAACCTTCAGTCTCCCCCACCCACCCACCTTCCCCCCTCCCCTCTCTCTCTCTTTCTCGTCCTTTTCTTTTATTATTTTTTTGCGGATCTAAATTCAAATAAATGTATATCAGGTTATCAATGTATACCTGAATCAAATCTTTATAACATATTTTGTCTATATTATAATAAATTTATATTTTTATAATATGAATGTATTACAAATTTTATTATATTTATGTATACATGGACCACATGTATATCATAAATATTACCTACATTAAATTAAACGTGTACATATACTTATTGCATATATCAACATTATTTTTTTATATATATATTGTACAAAATAATAAATCACATGTATATCACAACATTGAATGTATACATTTATTTTTATAATATGTATGTGTATCTAAAATTGATTTACTCAATGTATGCGCTATATTATATACATTCTTATCATTTGTATAAATACATAAAAATAATTGGTGAAAATTCATATAAAGAAATACCAATCCCTCCCATATGTGAACAAACCCTAGAATTATTCTTAGCAATTGGATAATATCAGTGGAGAAAGATACAATTAGAGATAAATTTTAAGAGACTTATATTCAAAACAAATAGATTTTTAGAGAAGAGATGAGAGAGGAGAGAAAATAGAATGGAGAGATATACCAAAATGAAAACTATAAAGGCTAAAAAATAAAGTAAGTTTATGAGTCAGGTAATACACAATAAATAGCTCAAAATGTAAGTTTTGATTATCTAGTGCCAACATTTAAAAAAAAAATTATTTTACGTTAATTCTACATAAGGGTTGATACATCAAGCCATTTATTCGATAATCTATGCCATATTAAATATAGAAAGACCCTTATAAAATGTTTGATTGAATTTTTATTCAAAAATTTTTATAGATAAAATTTTTATTGATTATTTTACTAATTAATTATTATTATCCTAATATTTAGAATTTTAAATTAATTGAAGTTGTAACTATTAATATTTACTTATTAGTAAAATATATAATTCTTAATATTTAGTACTTTAAAGTTAACTAAATTTTTATTTTTTTAAAATCTTTTCGTATTTGAACAAATCGTGCTTGTCGAATGTAATTTATAAATACATAAATCGAGTATGATGAACACGATTTATTTGTTGAATGCTATTCATAAATCGAGTTTGTTGAACGCGATTTATGATTTGTGTTCATAGAGTGGGATTTATAAATCGTTGCTTAGGAATGCGATCTTTAAGTAGTGTTTGCGATATGTATAAATGGTGTTTTTAATGCAATTTATAAATTTTTTTTGTAATGTGATTTATAAGACGTGTTTTTCTAATCTGATTTATAAATCGTATTTGAGGAATGCAATTTACAAATTAAAAGTCCTACTATTTATGATAAAATCTATTATAATTTTGTTAACTTATAGTAATTTTTTCTTCATTATACTAACTAATTATTCATCACAATTTTTTAACTCACGGTAAAAAAATATAAACTAAAGAGTGTGACTTCATTTTGCATAAATATGTTGAATTCCTTCTTCTTCCTTTTTTTAAGGTTATATAATCGAAGAAAGAAAGAAAATATAAAAACACAATATATTTTAAGTTGTTTCAAATAATCGAATTTTCTTGTTATTCACTCTCTTTAGTTAAATCTATATTATTCCTTCCATTTCAATTTATGTGAAGATGTTTGATTAGACACATAAATTAACAGAGAAAAAGAAAAAATTAGAGTTGAAAGCATATCATTAAAGGTAAAATGAAAATTTTAAACTTAAGTTATTATTAAATATTTAAAGTACGAAGCCTCGTAACAAAATGTCCTTCGGCTTTTTGCTCTTTTAAAATGGAGTTTACAGTTCAAATATTAAATTATTTTTTTAATATTTAAAATTTTAAAATTAATTAAATTTTATAAATTAAATCATTCCTTATTTGAAATATATAAAAATTTTAATATTTTGAATTTGAAATATATTGAAAAAATATAGAATTTGAAATATTTAGAATTTTAATATAGAATTTGAAATATATAGAAAATTTTAAAAGAGATTAAGATTTTACTTTTAATAAATAATTATATGTTGAATAAAATTATATTTATAATGCAAAGCAATCTTATGTTTAGGACTTTTGAAAATACTATTAAAAAGGACAGTTCGGTGCACAAAATACTTTGCGTTAACAAGGTCCGAAAAAAGGGTCGCACCCAAAGAGTGTGATATAGACGATACCCTAATTGCAAGCATTAATGATTGTTTTCACTAATTTTGATGATTCTTTCTTAGTTTGGTGACATAACAATTATTTAATGATCAATTCAAATAAATCATGTGTATGTGATGAGCACCAAAATAAGCCAGTAATAAATTACAATACAATTTCACGGGTGCCAATTATTTAAATGTATAACTTACATAATATGTTCTAACATAATCTTCAACTTTGTATTCAATACGTCTCCATAATGATAATATTTGTATTAAACGTTAATCCATTAGTAGTGTATAGTAATACAAATTTTGTAATTGTATAACGTGAAATATACATATAATTCATGTATTTAAGTGCTCAGATAAAAATAAATAACTTTTTTACTTTTCTATCAGATGCTGATTCTATAATGCTTTTGTTCAATGAGGTAAGTTTTAGAACAAACCAAAGGAAGACTAATAGGATTGGATGAATTTCTTAAATATGATTATTTATTAATTTAAATTATATAATTTTTTTAAAAAATTCTTATATTATTATATAAATATATTTTTTAAATATTATTTAAAATATTTTAAATATATTTTTATTAATACAAAGGACAGGCATAAAACGCATATGCTAAGAATAGTAATTCTAAGAAGTTCGAGGTTGAAGTCGGCTGAAAATTTTAATTACGGACTTCTCTTGCAATTAACTTTTCCACTATGCAGGTAGGGTTCGTTCAATATTTGCCAAGTGTGTAAATTCGGAAGGATCCCCTTAAAACGCCGTCGTTACTTCCACTCTCTCTGCTTCTTGAAATCTCTATATAAATATTGCGTGTACCAGCAACTCTTCTCATCGGCGCTAGGGTTTCTCAAGCTTTCTGCAACCCTTCGTCTCCTATATCTGATAAGCTCTCTGCCAATCGTTTCCTTTTTTATTTCTGATGCTGTTTTAATTTTGTGATTTGGTCTATCTCTGTTTTTTCTCCATCTATTTTGCAACGGATCGATGAGGAAACAGAAAATACTGAAATATTCATCATGAGGATATATAATTTCTTTGGTATTTCACTTTTCTGAGGTCTAACCTATCACTTTTCATTCTTGCTTATTATTTGTGTCTATTTCCTTTGTGTTTCGTTGGATTTTCTGATTTTTATTTTTGTTTTGGGATCTAGGATGTGATAAAGAATTTATCCGAGTTCTGAAATTTCCACATTGGAAAAATGTAGATTACTTTTCTCTATAGCTGAGATCCCCTTTCTAAGCTCTAATCCTCACTTGTGTTCCAAATTGAGATTGTTGAGAAACGAAAATCATAACCCAGGCATTTTCAACTTTTAACTAAACAAAGTCGCTTGAACCAATTCATTTTGTTTCTTCTTATTTGAGAGTACTTTTTTGGATCTATGATGAAGTTTTATTACTGCGTTATCTTTCTAGAATTTCCAGTTATGGGATTGAAGAAGATTTTTGTAACTGAGATCCAATCTATTTAAATATTTTGCTTTTGTTATTTCCTTTTTCCTTTATGCGATTTCTTTACATTCCCTTAAAAAGCATCAGTGATGAGTAATCCAACTTGTTATCCTTGCACTTTGATTGTTAAATGAAGAAAATCATGGGGAAAAACAATCTGAGATGCTTTTATTCTTTCCTGCTTTGCTTGCATAAATTTTTTTCACTCATTCATGCTATGAAAAGCTTTATTTCTAGTTTTACTTTGTCATCCTCATCGAAACCTCTGATTTATGCAAATAATTTTAGTATTAATTGGTTTATTTTTCACTTACTTAAATTCACCAATATTGGGTGTGTTTGATACTAAGAAAAAATGTTTTTCCCCGGAAAAATGGCTTATTTATTTATTTTTTAATATTTCTCAAGTAACAAGATCTTAATTGAAAAGGATTTACATGCAATCTAGCAAATTGAAAGATGAAGAAAAAAGGTGATCCATGATAGAGGCATGATAGGTGAGAGAAAGGAATAACAATTTGTTTTTAAAAACAATAAATTAAATTTATACCTTTTCACATATTGGCAAATTTAACCACTTTACCTTGAAAAATGACTAAACTGCATTTAAATGACAACTGTAAATTCGGTATATTTTGGTCCCCAAAGAGAGAAATTGAGCTTATGATATTATTTTTTCATGATATTGGAAAATTTTCATTTTGTTTAATTAGTATACTAACAAAATTGACGAAAAGAAGAGCAATAGCAGAAGAGAGCATGAAAGAAAATGACAGAATCCGAGAGGGTTATAATTGTCATTCTTTGAATGTTGATCAGGCTATACATGTGAAGAAGTAAAAAAAATAAAGCGAAAGGGTGCTTGCTAAATTTTAATTTGCCTCGTCATGCTCTTTTAACATTTCTTGAAGCCCTTCTTACAAAATATTTTGCTTTTCTTTTTTTTTATTTACTTTGCAGTTCTACTTTTCTATTTCTTTTTCTTTCAACTTATTATCCCCACCCTCCAAAAAGAAAAAAATCAAGGTTGTTAAAAAAAGTTTGAATTATTAAATTTAATATTATAATATATATTTAGCACTTAATAATAAAATAAAAAGTATTTGCACAAAATCAATATTAATATGTTGATTGATAAGAATATAGTTGAAAAGAATGAGTTGTATTACTCTATAAAATAATCTGTAAAACTTAATAAAATATAAGAATCTTATATGTGTAAAGAGAAGAAAAGTATATAAATCTAGTTAGGGCTTCAAACTACTAGTTTAACATGCTCTCATTTTTTAAATCAAATCTAATTTGAAATCATTCTAATTTTTTAAGTAAATTTGAACTTTAAAATTTTAAATATTTGAAAGAAAATTTTGATAAATTGAAGAAATAAAAAAACAAGAAGAAATAAAAGAGGAGGAGAAGGAAAAGAGAAATATTTTTTTAAAAAAAATTCATCAATAATAGAATTTGAGATTTAAATTTTATAAAAATATAGTAAATTGAAGAAATAAAGAAGAAGGAAGAAAAGAAAGAAGAGAGCAATAGTTTTTTTAAAAAAAGATGTTATATTTTATATTATTTTTATAAATAAAAATAATAATATTTTATTTAATAATTTAAAGTGTTAACTAATCGTGGGAAGTAAATTTTTAAAAAAGAAACATATGAAAGGTTAATATACTAGCTACTGCAGACCCAATTTCTCATTTAGAGGAATGAAAAAGGTCAAAATCCAACTATTTATTAAATAAAAAAAGGGAGTGAGGAAAAAAAATTACTTTTTAAAAATCTACGAAAATAAGTGTGAATATAAGCAAACGAGGTTTACGGTTTGTTCAACTGATTGTCAAATATGACATGGAAGTTAACTACTTAGGAGGATAACTAATGAACTATTTTTTTCTAGTACTAAAAATATTTGCTCTTAAGGAAAAAGGAAAACATCTAAATTTAGTCCTCAAAGTAGGTATGGCAATTTGGGCGGGTGAGGCAGGGTGGTGCAAAGAAAAATTTAAATAGAGCGAAGTAAGGCAGATTAGAAAAAAATATTATTTTTAAAATTTTTTAATGGGTTAGGATAGGATAGGGTAAGATTCAAATTTTAAAAAAAATTAGAATTATCAGTAATAGTTTATACCCGAAAGGACGTGGCCTTCTTGCACTATCATGTCAATATTTTAAAAAATTGGAGGACTATCATCTTTAGACACGGTCCTAAAAGAAATAAATTTTTCTTATTAAAGTATATTTTTCGTTCTTTTATCATAAAAATTTATACACATTATTTCATTTTATTTGATTTGTCTTAGTTAATATTTAAATATCGAAAAGAATATTTTCTTTAATCGTAATTTTTTAAAATATTTTCTACATATTTTAAATGGTAAACTATTAAGACTTATAGTAGTTTTTATGTAATTTATATATATGTAAATTTTATTTTTTAAAAACTGAAAATTGTATGTTCATATTCATATCAAACATTAGTTATTTTAACCTTCATATTTCGAATCAAGTCAAATAAATTATAACAAAGAGTAAATTTTACTTACCAAATTAGAATAATTTATTTTATAAAGTTGAAGGATGAAAAGTGAGACGTTGTAATAAATTATTTATCCAAGTAACTTTCATTTATAGATAGTAAAGAAGTTTAAAAAATTAATGTAGCTAAATGAAAAAAAAAAAGATAATATAAACGGGGCGGGACAATTTTTTTGAAAATTACTAAATAGGGCAGGACAAGACGGGTTAAAATCTAAATAGGTCAAAGCTTGTCTTGCTCCACCCCTATTGCCATCCCTACCTCAAAGTATCTTAATTTTACTATATTGAGTCTTTCATTAGGTCAAAGTTTGTCTTGCTCCGCCCCTATTGCCATCCCTATCTCAAAGATTAGGTCAAAGTTTGTCTTGCCCCGCCCCTATTGCCATCCCTATCTCAAAGTATCTTAGTTTTACTATATTGAGTCTTTCATACCTTACATTAGTGGATTATTTGGCATTTGTCTATGACTTTAACATAATTACAAGCAAACGGGGATTTATGTGAAAGTGTGAGGTATATGTGCATTCGTTAACTTCAAATTTTTTCATATATATACACATGTATTTACAAAAATAAAAGTCATATATTTTACTATGCACCCTAAATATAAAAGCTCGATTTGATGCACTGGTTTGATGCTCATTTTAAACTAACTTTGCAAGCGAAGTTATCAGGATTTGATTCTCTATTGCTTCATTTTCTTATGAATTTTTTCAAAAGTATGCATATAAAAACACTAGCGAGATTTGAATAGGGAACCTTACTTGTGAATAGAGTGAGGTTCAAGACCATCAAATCATATAGTAAGTTAGTGTTAATTTTTCTCTTTTAATTTATATTTATCCAAATATATTAGATTTTAAGTCTCTTTAACAATATTGGTGTCACACAATGTCCCTTCGATTAACACATTCGTCTTTGATGATGTTTATCGTCTTTAAAGTTTGAATTCGTCTCTAAATTTAAATCGAACTTGGTGAATTACACCATTCAAATTTACCTTTTACCTTTTGATAATTACTTAAAATGACTCTTTATGATATTAAGTTGGAGCTTCATTAAAATTAAACATAAATAGGAGACAAATTTCTAATATTAAATTATGAAATTTCCCAAGATGATAGGAGATATTCTCACTTATTTATAAGATCTACATCAATACATTTATATGTCGGCCCAATTCTTTTGATTGAGCCGGACGTATTAAAATATGGAGAAAATTATATATTATACCATATTTAAGACGTTATTTATATATAATAGTTATAATTTTAAAAATTTTATTTTATTTTATTTAAGATGTCATTTTTTATTTTTTCTTTTGAATTTTTACTTTTTAATAGTGGGTTTTTAATTTACTCAATTAAATAGTGAATTCTTAATTTACTCCATTAAACAGTGGATCTTTACTTTACTCAATTAACTTTCCAATAAACTCACTTTCTTCTTCTTCTTTCTCCAACGTGTTCATTCTCTTCCTATTTTTTCCTCCTTCAATGTTAATCAATTCTGAGACCAGAATCAAATCTCAGAAAATTTTGCTAAATTATCTCACATTCTTCTCTAAATCAAGTAAGTCTTTTATTTATTTTTTTTAAATTTTAAATATATAGTTTTCTGTATTTGAAATATATCAGTTTGAATTTTTTTTTTGAATTTAAATTTGTAAGATTTTTTGAAATATTATATTCGATTTTATTTTTTATTTTTGAAAATCAGTATTTATTTTAGAAAGGATATACAATCACACTGTATGTATTTTTTTAATTGAAACAGGTAAGTACTTCTTTTTTGCAAAATATGTATTATTAACAGGGATATACAGTCAAATACATATCTCTGTATGTATTTTACATATACAGATTATTTTTCAAATACAATATAACTGTGTTTTTTTTATTTTTTTAATCTTAAATATATAGTTTTATGTATTTGAGAATATATCAGTTCGATTTTATTTTTTTTGAATTCAAATCTGTAAGATTTTTTGAAATCTTATGTTTGATTTTATTTTATTTTTGAAAATCAGTATTTATTTTAGAAAGAATATACAATCACACTGTATGTATTTTTTTTAATTGAAACAGGTAAGTATTTTTTTTTGCAAAATATGTATTATTAACAGGAATATACAGTCAAATACATATCTCTGTATGTATTTTACATATACATATTATTTTTCAAATATATATAACTGTGTTTTTTGATGATTTTGTATTCATTAGTGGAAAATATTAAATATAAAAAAAATACATCTTAGTATTAGTACGCATAAATACATATGTATTTTTTGTTAAAGAAATATTATCAAATCTGTAATCTGTAAGATATTTTGAAATATTATATTTTATTTTATTTTTTATTTGGTAAATAAGGATTCTGTCCTTTATTAGAATCTTATTATTAAATAAATCTAATAATGATCACTTGAGTGATTTATAGTAATTGAAACCTAATCCCTAAAATCACTTCAATTTTTAAATTTTGTATTTGTATTTAATTATGTTTACTGACGCTAAATACAAAATATGACACATAAATTATTGTCATTTTATGTAAATAATTAAATTATGCCACTTAACCCTAATTTTTTTCAAATTATTTCATTTTTAAAATTTTCTGTAAAATATATCAGTGAACATCATATTTTAGTTATATTAAAATATTCATTTATTTTTCTAAAACAAATAACGTACGTTGTAGATCTTCAAAATTATAGGTTTCAATGTTACTGAAACTCTAAAGGTGAATTTCAAACTCTATAAATTATTACATTTAAAATATTTCAAACATCTCACTATATATATGTGTGAATAAATCATAAATTATTGTTGAAAATAAATTGAACAAAAATAAATAAATTAGTATTCAGATTGAGCCGCAGATATCTTACTTTCTTTAAGGAGATTGAAACCAACTACGACATAATTTAATACTCTTGATTTGTCCTCTCCCCCTCGAGAATATAACAATCCAATAACATTGTATAAATAAAATAATTTTGAATTAGTTGAAGTGTTCAAAGTTCCACCAAAAGAAGACCTTCCTTCAATATAAAAATTACATTCTTTTTTTTTGTATAGTGAATTAGTTGAAGACTTAGAATTTTTTTTTTAATCTCAACTCTCTTTTTCACCTCACTAACCCAAAATACATTACAATATTTTTCACGCTTCTCATCCAACGTAAGATAAAACCATCACCATTTATATAGGTGTAGCGTTTTTTCCACATGTAAATGTCAAGAATAATTAGTAGTAGATTATGGCATTAGTGGTTGCATAAGTTACACCATAAATAATGACTACTTTCTCCACTTTATGACCACTAATATGTCATATATTTTAATAAAATATAATATAATATTAAAATTATCCAATATTTTCTTACTCATTTTAATATTAAAAGTAATAGAGTTCACCAATTTAGTTGAATGGAAAGTAAGAGAGTTCACTAATTTAGTTGGAGGGAGACTATTGTGCATAATGAAATGAAGGTGTGCTCTGCATGAACCTCCATTTGGAAAAGAGTAATATTTACTCCAAAGTTAGTAGTGATCTCAGATTTAAACTATGAATGATTAAGAGAAATAAAGTATCACTGCTCAAACATAATAATCAAGGTGTTGACATAAGCTTTATTAGCCAACACATTATGATCTTGTGTTTTCTCGATTTTCATGTGTTTTGCCCCATTCTCATAGGAAGCGGCCTACTTCCACATACACATAGGTGAAATCTGTCAAAGGTGCTCTTATACCTCTAACACCCCACTCATAAGAAATACAAATTTTTATTAAGAGATTTTTTTTAAAAAAAATCACAAATCAATATTTATGGTACCACTTGTCAAATATGATCTCACAATAAAATATTTTCTCTCATAAGTCTGAATTTATCGTTTTAATAATGATTTTGTGCTCTGCCAATTATATTGGTGTTATCACAATGAATCAAAATTAAAAAAATTGATTTCTCAAAATAAAGTGATTCATATAATAAATCTCTAAATCAATTCACTTTTCACTAACCGAAACTAAATCAATTAGATAAGTCTCCATAGTAGAGTTAGAAATTATAATTTTTATTTTCAACATATAACACCAAATATTCTCATCTGCATCAAGAAAAACTTTTGAGTATAGTAGGATATTATTTTATAAAATAAGCCACATAATATTATACCAAGTAAATATGTCTGCTTGCTTGTACCTGCTAAGTGCTTACACAATATTAGGCTAAGTACAATCAGTTACATATCTCATATTTCTGATTAGGCTAGCATACTCTATTTTCTTTATCACATCATTTGTATCAAAAAGAGTTGCAAATGCGTACAATCAATAAAATTGTACTTCACAATTTTTTAAACATAATATGACTTGTTAAGGAAATTCTATCATATATTTTATAAAATTTCTTATTCCAAGAATGAAATTGATCTCATCCAAATATTTTATATCAAAATAGCTACTCAACATATTTATTATATTTTCTTTGATGATACCCATGTTAGAACCAAACATCATCAAATCACACAATAACATATGATTTATTCATAGCCTAATATATGCACTTGTAATAATTTTTTAATAAAGCATTCTCAAAGATGTAAAAATCACATTTTTCATGATAAATATTTTTCTAATTTCATTAACCCACACTATTTCGAGAATATTAGGTAATTTTTCCTTTCCTCCCCTTGAGTTGAGTAAGTAAAAAGATACTTTGCCCTTTAATCTATTCCTTTTCATCTCTTGAAGAAATCTTGTGACGTTGAAGCGGCGTGATGTTGAAATTTCCTATCTTAATATCCGCAAATTTTCAAATTGTAACAAGAATTATTCTCCTTAAAATTGTTAGTGAATATACCGTAAATTATTGTTGAAAATAAAATGAACAAAAATGAATAAACTAGCATGCAGACTGAGACGCAGATATCTCGCTCTGTTTAAGGAGATTCAAGCCTACTGCGGCGTAATCTTTATTGATCCAGCAGTAATACTCTTGACTTATCCCCTCTGAAATACGAACGTCCAACAATGTCATATGACTTAAACAACTCTGGATCAGTTAAAGAGTCCAAAACTTCACCAAAAGAACACATTTCTTCAACATAAAAATTACTCTTTTGTATAGTGAATTAGTTGAATATTTAAAATATTTTTCTTTATCTCAATTGTCTCTTTCACTACATTAACCCCAAAATACACTACAATTTTTTTTTCACACTTCTCATCTTCCTCTTCTCATCCAACACAATATAAGACCATCACTATTTATACAAATATAAGATTTCTTCCACAAGTAAATATCAAGAATGTGGATAGATATTTAAGGTGTAATGAGATAATTAGTAGTAGATTACAGCATTAGTGATTACATAAGCTACACCACAAATAATGATCACTTTCTCTATTTTATGACTACTAATATGACAAACACTTTAATAAAATATAATTAAATATTAAAATTATTCAATATATAATATAATTTTTTATCAAAAAAATTCGAATAAACACGTCACTGAGACAACTTGGAGAGACCGACAGAGATCTTGAAAAATGCTCAAATTTTAAATTTAAGGTTGATTTTAAGTCAGTACTTTCCATAACATAGAACTCTGAAAGAGGTGTGCCGTGCAGGCTAGGAGACCGTTCGACCAAGGTCCAATGAAGAATCTTACTCTCGTTTATGTTTTTTTGGGGAGGGGAGGGTTAATACATATTTTCAGTGTAAATAGTTAAAATTTTAAGAATACTTTGAAAAAATATAAAAAATTTATTTATATTAATAATATATAAAATTTAAATATTTGTTAATATTCATGTTGATTATCTATCAGGACGATCAAATTAATTGAAAAAATGCTCAAATAAAAAATTTTAAAGTTCAAAACCTTTATATATTTTTTTATCAGCTTTGTCACACACAAACTTGTTTAGTTGAGTTAGCTTTCTTTTGCGATTGAGAATTTTACATTGAAGCGAGGTGTATTTTATGCACGTCCGAAGAGCAGTGATTGTGGTCCTTATCAATTAAAAAAATAAAATAAAATTGAGTTGGCTGTTATTTGCCAAACTACATTGGATTGAGCTGTGAGCATGTGATACGCACATGGTTTCTGCACATGGGCTCTGTTCTGTTGGTTCTGAGTTGTGAGCCATTTGACTAGTCTTTACTCTTTATAATATGGCCAAATGGAAAGTGGATTGATTATATCAAAATATCAAATGCCGGAGAAAAGGATAGGCTCATTTAAATACACTTTCGGAAATATTATTATAATATTAAAATTAAAATTAAATAAAAAAAAAGTATTTTCAGTAACAACATATAATAGTGCCAAAGGACATGATTTTGAAGCATAATTTTTTTAAATACTCCTCTATTTTTTTTTTACTTATTTGGTTCGAATTTTATACTTTCATTAATAAAATATTAATTCAATAGTCATTTAACTAAATTATTTTTATTAATGAAGTTTTGAAATCTAATTTAATTACTAAAATTCTAGTTGATTTGAAAATTAATTACCTGATAATAAAAGTAAAATTGAAAAAAATATCAATTTATTTTTATTCTATTTGCTTTTTTTTTTAAAAGTTATTGTATAAGTAAAAGAAAACAAAGAAATATAATAAATCTCCAAACTTTAGTGCGTCAGAAGAAGATTGAGAATGTTTTTTATAAAGTAAAATCGACTCCTGATATCAATTTTTTTTTTAGAAAATGCTTGTTAAAATATTTAAATAAAAAATATATAAAATTGAAAATATTATAAAAAAATTTATAAAATCAATTAGTCTGTATTATTAATTTCATGCTTGATATTTTTAGTAAGGTACTACGATCGAAGATATACTTGTCTCTGCCCTTCTGTCAGCAAAAAAATCGAAAAACTTATCTTTTTCTAACTAAAAATTATAATTATTTGTGTTTTAGTAGAATAATTCAATACGGAGAATTCATACTTTTAATAATAATTTTTTTTTTAATAATTGAAGAATTTATTCTTCAGTGTCTACTTCTTTTTAGGTCTTTCTTTTATTTTGACATGAGGGGTTGTTCTGACGGTAAGCACTCTCCACCTTCAATCTTGAGATTGTAAGGTGTGACTTCGAGTTATCAAGAGAACAAAAAAGATGGAAGCTCCTAGGGAGGGCTAAAAAATAAAAAAATAAAAAATTTTAGAAAAAAAGATTGGTATGATATTTTTTTATTCTTTAAAAAGGTTCTAAATGATATTATTTCACTAATTAACATTATTTTGTAAAATCCAAAGTTCTTTTAAATTCATTTAGCTGTTACGTTTTAACTTTAATTAATATGATATTTCTCTGTCAGATTAGTTTTTCACTACTGTTTTCATATAGCCACTAATATAATAAATAAATCAAATTAGCATCTTAAATCCTTATTGATTTACATGTGATAGAGAGTGCTTTTAATAATTTAAAAAATTCATACTAAACTAATGTTAAAACATGAGTACTTTTTCTCTCTTTTTTTCCTAAACTAAAATCTAGTAAAAATGTTTAAATTTCAAAATAAATATTAACTTCCTATTTTAATTCTTTTTTGAAAAAAACTAGCTTAGGACACACAAATACTGTTTGTTTTGTGAAATGATTATTATTTGTTAGTTCTAGGTTCATAATCTTTCTTAAAAAGGAAAATGGTCCAAATTTGTCTCTAAGAACTTCAAAAAAAGGGTCCAAATTTTTGTTCATTAATAATTGAGTTTAAGCTAATGTTTAGTTATAGATTTTGGATTAAATTTTGAAAATTTATCTTAATAATTTATTTTTTTCATAAAATTTAATTAGATTTTTAAAATTTATCTTCAAAATATTTTCAAATTTCAAAAACTAGTTCAGACCGGTTTTTGGGAGAATTTTTCATTCTTACTCACAAAAATTTAAATTTTTTTAAAGTAAAATGCGTGTCCAAACACAACTTCAATAACCCAATTTTTCAAGTTTCAAATTTCAACTTTAAAATCTATGACTAAACGAAAGTTAAATCTACATTTTTGTCATTTGTATATCAATCCTTACTAATTATATAAGTTTTTTAATACATGAGCATTTTCTACAAGGTAAAAAGATTGAATTTGCACTCTAATTTATCCAAAATGATTTAAATTTGCCCATAAATTTTGCAAATAGTACAAATTTATCACTATTTTTCTAAGTCACCACGCTCTTCCCTCTAAATCGACCACCACCATAACAATTAATTTTTCCACACTGAAAGCATAACTAAAGATCACTGTTGCTCCATTATCACTTCTCACTCACATGTTACTCCACACACACGAAAAAAAAAATCACAAAAAATTTAATCATTCAAACTATTTCTCTTACGCCTTCATTTTCATCACTTCCTTAAGTCACTATTTTAATTCACCGGGAGCCAACCCTCAACCACTATAACCCTACTTTTATTGCCTTAATACTCTTAAAAAGGACTTGGAAGCTGAATTATATGGATTTATTTTAGCAAGTGTCAGAAAAAATGAAAAAGTCTCACATGGGTAGTTAATGAGATGAGTGATTTTTTTATAAAAACTTGGGCAATTCTCTTCTCATAAGTTAGTTTTTGGGGTTGAGTTAGGACCAAGATTCATTTCTTCACATGGTATGTCATGGGTGTGAGATGGGGTGTTGAAAAATGAAAAAAGTCTCATATTGAGATGGATGGTCTCCTTATATGGACTCAAACAATCCTTCCCTCGTAAGCTAGCTTTTGAGATTGAGTTAGACCCAAAATCCATTTCTTTACTTGACTTTTGGAATTGAGTTAGGCCCAAGATCCATTTCTTTACTTAATCCCAGAGTAGGACTCATCTCACCCGATATTAGGCCCCCAAATTAAGTTGCCCACGCACCAGATCCAACCTTGAGCGTGAGGTGGGGTGTTAATGAATGGAAAAAGTCCCACATAAGTGGTTAATGAGATATGTGGTCTCTTTATATGGACTTGGACAATTCTCCCCTCATAAACCAGCTTTTGGGGTTGAGTTAGACTCAAAATCCATTTACTTATAAATAAGAGGTTGGTGTGGGATTCTACTATTCTACATTTCTATATGATGGTTTTTGTCGATGAATTTCCGCTAAAAGTGAAAAATCAATTGAATTGTGCGATTAATTATTATTTGAATTTCATATAATTTGGAGTAATTTGAGATTTGAGGGTGGTTACTTAAGCATGAGAGATAAAGACTTGGTAATTGAAGGTTCTAATATTAACGTTTACAATGATATTATCGTTTGTGATCATATTTTTCTGAAGGGCGATTTTGGGCCATTTTAGATAGATTAAAGGACAATGTGACTTTTTTCTTTGTAAAAATGACTCATGTGTCGGAACACTTCTATTATCTTGCTTAATAAAAGTAAATCTAGCACATTCTAGTAATGATATGATTAAATTTAATCCATACTGAAATAGGACAAATTTGAATTATTGTAGCATGAAATTTGCCATATCAAAAAAAAATCTTAGGTTTGGTGAATGTAAATGACCCATTGATAAAAGTTGTGAAGAAAAAATCAACGTCACACTCATTAACCTTTGAGGTGTCCTGGTCGAGCTGGTCCCCTTTTAAGTTTCAAAATTTAAATTTTAAATTTCTTTCTAAATACATCTGAACTCTTCAGGAAAAAATGAATTCATCTGAGCCGTAAACGCACTATCCGTTACTAGGGCACAGCTCATCCGTCCCTTTCATTCAAACCCTAAAAAGCCTTTCAAACCGTGAAAAATCATCAAACTCACTATAAAATACACCCACCACCCACCTCGCTCCCCTGTCCCTACATATATCTCTCTAATCTTTCTGTCTTCTCTGCCGCTTCCCATTTTCTGAGATCTGCACATCTTTTCTACAGATCTCTGCATATTTTCATCAGATCTCAGTTCCAAAATGCGTGAAATCCTTCATATTCAAGGTGGACAATGCGGCAACCAAATCGGTGCCAAGTTCTGGGAAGTTGTTTGTGCCGAACACGGCATTGATTCCACCGGCCGTTACAGTGGTGATTCTGATCTCCAGCTTGAGAGAATCAATGTCTATTACAATGAGGCTACCTGTGGAAGGTTTGTTCCTAGGGCTGTTCTCATGGATCTGGAACCTGGTACCATGGACAGTATCAGATCTGGTCCTTATGGACAGATCTTCCGTCCTGATAACTTCGTTTTTGGACAATCTGGTGCTGGTAACAATTGGGCTAAGGGACATTACACCGAAGGCGCTGAATTGATCGATGCCGTTCTCGATGTTGTCCGTAAGGAAGCCGAAAACTGTGACTGCCTTCAAGGTTTGTGTTTCTACCCTTCCGTTAGGCAATTTCGCGAACATTTGTTTCCGTGTTGCATTAGATCTGTTCATTTCAAGGGATTTATTGACCTTTGTGTTTGATTTTCAGGATTTCAGGTTTGCCATTCATTGGGTGGAGGAACAGGGTCTGGTATGGGAACGCTTCTTATCTCCAAGATCAGAGAAGAATACCCAGATAGAATGATGCTTACCTTCTCCGTTTTCCCTTCACCTAAGGTTTCTGACACCGTCGTTGAGCCTTATAATGCTACCTTGTCCGTGCATCAATTGGTTGAAAATGCCGACGAGTGCATGGTCCTTGACAATGAGGCTCTCTATGACATCTGCTTCAGAACCCTAAAGCTTACCACCCCAAGCTGTAAGAAATCTCAGCATCTTGATTGCACTTTTCTTTGCCTCATCTGTTTGATTGTTGTTACCTATTGTTGACCCCGTTCAATTATTATGTTCCATATTTCTTGTCAGTTTTTGAATTATACATTTTGAAGATCTGAATCATCTGATATGTTTGATTGTTGAAACTTAATGTGGAGCATGTTCCATCATAGTGTTCACTGTTTCTTATCTCCCTTTTTTGAATGGAACAGTTGGGGATCTAAATCATCTGATATCAGCTACGATGTCTGGTGTCACCTGTTGCCTGCGTTTCCCTGGGCAGTTGAACTCTGATCTTAGGAAGTTAGCCGTGAATCTGATTCCATTCCCTAGGCTCCACTTCTTCATGGTTGGTTTTGCACCATTGACTTCACGTGGTTCTCAGCAATACCGGGCTTTGACAGTGCCAGAACTTACACAGCAAATGTGGGATGCCAAGAACATGATGTGCGCAGCTGACCCACGACATGGAAGATACTTGACTGCCTCTGCTATGTTCAGGGGTAAAATGAGCACAAAAGAGGTGGACGAGCAGATGCTCAATGTGCAAAACAAGAACTCTTCCTACTTTGTTGAGTGGATTCCGAACAATGTAAAGTCAACTGTTTGTGACATCCCACCAACCGGGCTTAAGATGGCATCTACCTTCATTGGGAACTCAACATCCATTCAAGAGATGTTTAGGCGTGTGAGCGAGCAGTTCACTGCTATGTTTAGGAGAAAGGCTTTCTTGCATTGGTACACTGGGGAAGGAATGGACGAGATGGAGTTCACCGAGGCAGAAAGTAACATGAATGATCTTGTTTCTGAGTATCAGCAATACCAGGACGCTACTGCTGACGAGGAGGGAGAATATTATGAGGAAGATGAAGAGGAAATCAATGAGGCTTAATTTGGATGATGCCAAACCACAATTTCCAGTTGATGGTCTTTTGGCAATGGCAATGTAATGTGTCTTGATAGCTAGTGCTATCATGTAATTTTTCTGTATTAGCTTCTAAGACAATCTGCAGTATTGTAATAGTAGTAGTACTTAATTCTGGTGGGTTGTGTTCTTATCTTGGTTTTATGACTATTAAGTTTCTATTGCTATATTACATAGCTGTGTATGCCTTTTCTGCGTTCAGTTTTGTTCTATTTCATCTTTTATGTTTATGATGTGCTTTTCATAGGTAGTACCTTGATTTGTTGGTTGTTTATTAAGACTTCTCGATTTGCAGTTACAAAATGATCTTCATAGTTCTCAGTCTACATTTCTAGCCACATCAGTAGTAGAAAGTTTAGGTGCAAGTTGGTTGTGGGATCATAATGAGCCAGCAAGCTGTGGAATCAATTAAATGGAGAATGAAATTGAGCAAGATGTTTTATTTGCTTATTCCAAATACTCTTATCCTGAGATGATAGGGGAGTACAATGGAAATTTAATACTCTGTTAATTTTATTGAACCATCCTCTTTAGCTTCTAACCATAGATTGAAAGTTACAAATTTGAAAATTTGAGTTTTTGAGCTGTGATTTTTGAAATTTGAAATTTAAAATTATGTTTGGACTTAGCATTTTATTACAAAAAGGATTTGAAGTTTTGTGAAATTTGAAATTTAAAATTATGTTTGGACTTAGCATTTTATTACAAAAAGGATTGAAGTTTTGTGAATGAAAGTACTAAAAATCTTAAAATTTGGTCAATCTTTTAGTTTATGTAGGCCAAATACATGAACAACATCTCAAACTTGCCTCATTTTTCAGTTATTTTATTTTAACCCTTTAATTTTATTTTTCATGCGTTGTTTAAACATAAAATACTATTTTTTATATTTTCATTATTTTTATACTCTTCAACTGTGACTTTGCACTTTTTAAAAAGAGATAATTGCATAAATATACACTCTACAATATTATATTGCAATTATATAGCCAAGTATTTAAGTTTTCAATTGCATAACCTTTTTAAAAAGAGATAATTGCGTAAATATACATTTTACAATATTATATTGGTTAAAAAATTCAGTATACGATATTATACAACTGTATACAAAAACTTTATATTTTGTGTTTTTACAATAATATCTAAAAACTCGATATACAATATTATAAACCCAATACACAAACATTGTAAAAATTTTTTAAAAGTGTATTCACATACAACATTATACAATATTATACAAAACCTGATTTCATCTTCTTCCTCAAATCCAAGTACTAGATCCGTCCAGAACACCTCAAAAACAACACCAAATCACTCTAAGTTTAGATTTAGGCTCCTCAATAAATACCCGATCTTTTACAACAATACTCACTCGAAGCAGAGGTTATTTACGAAAATTCAATTTTCAAACTTTTGAAGCTTCGAGCTTTAACAATGAACTATGTAGTTTCTACTTCCTATTCATATTCTCGATCTTAAATCAATGATAATGTGAGATTATATTGATTTTCGTAGTAATATGGGGTTAGGAGAAGAAATTGACGCACCTTTTTGGCTCCTCCAGTGCATGGAGTCGTTATGAACTGATCGTAGACGGAGAGGGAGAAGGAGAGGAAATAGGTGGAGAATCATGGAAACTAATCGCAGAGGGAGGGGGAGAAGGAGAGGAAATAGATAGAGAATCATGGGCTAAGGAATGAAACAATAACTTTCAGTTATATAAAAAGTGGGTTAAATTAAACATGGGCCAATCTTGCTGGCATTTTTGCCCCATAGTGAGTGTAATTATCTTTTTTAAAAATCGACACCCATCCATTAGTTTACAAGAAAAAAAAGCAATGGACATGCGCTAGTTTTTGAAAAAATATATATCAACGGAGTTCTATTAATTTTCTAAAAAAAAAAAATCAACAAACATTCATGGATTTATTTTAAAAAATAATAATTCTTTTTATAGGTTTGCGCATTTTTACAAAAAAATAAGCGATAAAATTATGTCGATTTTCTTACCGTCCATCAGCTTTCTTTCTTCAAAATCACTGACAACCGGCGAAGTCCGTTTAGTATTTTAGTAATGTTTTTATTAATAAATTGGTGTGTCTTTTTAACATGCATTGAAAATGAGTTCTTTTCATTCGTATTAGAACGAGTTTTAAAAATTAGAAAGCGAGTATTTAAGTTAAATTCAGACGACCTGGATGATATGAAAAAAATAAAACGTGTGACATTATTTAATTAAATAATCCATACTTTTTAAAAAATATTTATCAATATATGTTGAATAATTTATATTCGAATAATATTTTTTATAATTAAATATAACATAACAAATAGAATTAACAGGTTAAAATAAAGATAAAATATCAAAATAAAAAATAAGCACAAATTTAAAAGGTCGTGTATTTATTCGACCTTTAATATATTTATATCTTGCTTGCTTATGGTTATGGTGATTTGACATTGACCTCATCTCTAAGATAATTCTTATTACATTCTGTGTGCAATGATTTACCTCAAAGCTTTAGTCTTTAACTAATGAAGTCAATTACACACTTGTAAGAATTATTTATTATGAAAAGTTGTCAAATTTATGATTGTTAATGGTGAAGCTCTACTAATCAAATGTTAGAGGAATCAACGCTTGCTTGTTGACCCAAATGATGACATACTTCATCTAACACTTAGTTCAGTTTAGCCTAGTCAATGTATTTGGTGCACTATTATATATTGTCCAATTATCTCACGAAAATGGATTTCGTGCGTTTAAAATTTAAAATTTATGAATTAGAAGGAGATTAACACCTCAGATCATGAGAAATTATATTTCTTCATATTTCAATTATTTTGTTTTGTTCCAGCAAAAGATTTAATATTAAAATAAAATTATTTATAAATTATCTTTTTTTAATTTCACTTGTAAAATTATGTTGGGTATGTTATTGTTATTATTGTTGTTAATATTTTATTTATTTATTTTAATTTATAATCTCTTAAAATTAAGTTAGATCTAATATTTTCCTCTTATGGTAATCTTCATTGATGGATGACGTATGAATGTAATTCCTCCGTTTATTTTTACGTAGTCATTACCTTAAAAATAGATGTTCGAGATATAATAAAATTATTATTTTTATTTATTACTCCTTAGAAAGTATGTCAAGTTAATGTTGAACAAGTAAAATAGACGGGGTGAATAGAATGAAAATTTCACCGATATTTATGGGCCACTTCTCTGTGATATGTCTAACCCCTGTCCATCCACCTTTAATCAAAGGTTTGGAGTTCGAGTCTTGAATATGAAAATTTTTTTGTAGATACAACGATCATTAGGGGTGTACATAATTCGGTTCGGTGTGGTTTTTCATTAAAAAATTACTAATCAATCATGTCGGTTTATTAAATCTATAAACCAAATCAAACAAACATAAATTGGTTCTTTCGATTTCGATTTTAATCGATTTTTTGGTTTTTTTAAAAACTAAATTTAGTTAAAAAATAAAAAACAACTAAATTGGGTCTTTATATTTATTTTTTTTTAAAAAAAAACTAAATCAAACATAACTAAAATTAACCAAAAATCAAAAAACTATAAATGACCTCTGAGAAAATAAAAACATGAAGAAGTGGAGGTAGTTTAACGGCTTAACTCATAAGAAAAATAGAAAAAAGACACACTAACAAATATGCGAAAGTAATCAGCGCTTGATGAATGAGGGGAGGAGGAGAAATCGATCTATGAAAAGTGAAGATGAAGACTAAAGGTTTTATTTTATCTTGCTAGGTTTTTAGGTTAATATTAGGTCTTTATATTTAGATCATTTACTTACTAGTTAGTGCCTACTAAACAAATATTACAATTTATAAGTTTATAACTTATAAGTTCAAATATGAATATATATCTAATTTCTAAACATTGAAGTTAATAAACTAATTTAAAAAATATCTATAAAATAGATTATAATTAATATTTTTATCTATAAAAGGTTATATATATATATATATATATATAATATCAGTTTGAGTTGAGTTCGGTTTGACTTTTTTATGATTAATACCAAACCAAACCAAGAATGATTGATTTTTTTTCTCCAACGCCAAACCAATCAAACAAAACCACATATCAATTTTTTTTTTCGATTTGACTTGGTTCTTCGGTTCGATTTGACTTAACGATTTAACTTGTACACTCCTAACGATCATCGTAATAAGCCTTAAAACGTGTTATTCAAATTCATCTGGACTTCAGTAGTAATATTGAATACCAAATGAGAAACCTAAAAAAGAAAAAGATAAAAAGAGACTAACCCGTAGGCCCTAAGCCCCTAACGATAGATAATTACTCTTCCGTTGTTACCGCCTTTTTTACTTTTTAAGAATTTCTTCACCAATTCCATTTTATTTTGTTATTTTTTGAAATTGTCCCGCGCTTATTATAAAGTCCTTCACGTTCTCCTGCTCTTTCCCTCCTTATTCACATCTCCAACACATTACTTCACTTTCCCTCCAAAAAATCGTCACCCATTTTCTTCCTTCTTCTCCAAATCCCTGCTCAATTCTAGTAGATGCAGAACTTGAAAATGGGAAGGCAAACCAAACCAAGAAGACCTGAAAACATAGGCAAAGGAAAAGTAACTCCTGTCCAAATTGCTTTCATCGTCGATCGTTACCTATCTGACTGCCATTTCACCGAAACCCGATCCACCTTCCGCTCTGAAGCTTCTCATCTCCTCTCTAAATCGCCCATCAATGAGGTACTCATTTCACATATATTGACAGATCCAAACAGAGGCGTAGAAAAATTTAAGTTTTATGAGTTTTAACTTTTAAAATTTCTTAGCTTTGAATCCATTACATTTAAAAAATTATGTATTTAGACCTACTATTTGTTGTAATTTTTTGACAGACTTTTACATATAAATTTATCTTCCGCATCGAAAACACAGTTTCAGATGAACCCTCAGTTTCTTTCAATTTAGAACCCTTGATATCTAAATTATGGGTTTGCTACTGTTTACATATTAATGAATTGTATTGAGAGCTCTAACTTTTGGGTTGATTATTTTTGGTTTTTATGTTTTGTGATATGAAAGATTTCTAGCACATATCTAGAAATTTCTTTTTTACCCACCATTGTTGAATTATTCATTCAACACCTACCCAAGCCACCATTGTTGAATTATTCATTCAACACCTACCCAAGCCACCATTGTTGAAGAAGAAAGTTTCCCCTTTCACACCTCCATTCATACCACTTCAACCCTCTATAAAAGGAGGGTTAATCTTCATTGTATATTATCCACCAAAGAGTGAATACATCTCTAAGAGAGTAGTTCCTAGTGAGTAGAGTGAGTTTTGAGAGTTTTTTTTTGTGAGTTTGAAAATCTCTTTGTAAATTCTATTCTTGAGTAATAGAGTTTTATTTTTTCTCTCAAATTATTCCTTACAACTCCGTAATGATCCTGTGATAACAAGTGGTATCAGAGCCTCGTCGGAAGTGCTCATCAGAATTGTGTAAGGCTGAAAATTTTTGAGATTTTCAAAAGTGCTCAAAACTTAATTCTGAGTACACCATTGCATTCCTCTCGTCGACACGAGTTCATACATATTTTCGGAACTAAAATCCGACGTCGTATGAAGTCGTAAGAGCTCCCAAAAGAAATTGAGGAGGAAGACGATTTACAGTACTCTACTGCAGTAATTTCTGCAAGATTTTTCAGAAATTACATTTCAGTCCCAAATTCGGTGAATTAATCACTGAAAGGTGATAATGACCACAGAAGAGTCAACATCATCTTCCGGAGCCATGATTATGCTCACTGCCACCAACTACACGCTGTGGAAACCTCGAATGGAAGATTTTCTCAGTTGTAAAGATTTGTTCGACCTTATAGAAATAAAAGGTGTAAATCCTAATCCCGACAAGTTGTCGGAATGGAAGAAATTAAACCGAAAAACTATTGGTCAAATCCGACAATGGATTGACCATAGTGTCTTCCACCATGTTGCACAGGAGACAGACGCATATGCCCTCTGGAAGAAGTTGGAGGATATGTACCAGGCCAAGACCGCTCGGAATAAGGCTTTGTTGATGAGACGCTTAGTCAACATGAAGCTGAAAAGTGGAATTTCAGTTGCCGAGCATACCAGTGAGTTCCAGAGCCTGGTGAACCAGTTATCATGTGTAGAGATGCCGCTTGGTGATGAAGTTCAGGCACTTCTACTTCTCAGTTCTCTCCCCGACAGTTGGGAAACGCTGGTGGTTTCTCTCAGCAACTCGGCCCCAGATGGAAAACTTACCATGTCTATGGTTAAAGATGCCCTGTTCAATGAAGAGGCAAGGAGAAAGGACATGGGCACAGATCAGACCCATGCCCTTATTACAGAAAATCGTGGGAGACAACAAGGGAAACAACGAAGGAGTAGTGGAGGCAAATGGAGAGGCAGGAGCAAGAGCAGGGGTAGATCCACAGATGGTAGAAAACCAGCATTCAAGTGCCATTATTGTGGAATAGAGGGTCATATGAAGAAGAATTGCTATAAATGGCTAGAAGAGCAAGGCCAGAGCAGTTCGCAATCGAAGAATAAGGGTGGAGAAACACTAGTTACTATTCCTGGAGATGTAGCTTTCTGTTCAACACATTATGAGACATGTTTTCACGTGTCAAAAGAGGACACAGAATGGGTGGTAGATACTGCAGCATCTTACCACGTAACTCCTCATAAGGAATACTTCACAACATACAAAGCCGGTGACTTTGGAGCTGTGAAAATGGGAAATTCCAGTTTCTCTGGGATTGTAGGAATTGGTGATGTACAAATAAAGACAAGTTCCGGGAGTACAATTACTCTGAAGGATGTCCGCCATGTGCCTGACCTTCGGCTGAATTTACTTTCAGGTATAGCTCTTGACAAACAGGGCTATGATAATCACTTCAGCAAAGGCACATGGAAGTTATCTAGAGGCGCTATGACAGTCGCTCGAGGTCATATTTGTGGCACGTTGTACAAGACTCATGTGAAGATATGTACAGATAGCCTCAACGTAGCAGAAAAGGAGGCTTCACAGAATTTGTGGCACCAAAGACTCGGCCACATGAGTGAGAAAGGGTTGTCTACCCTAATAAATAAGGAGCTTATCAATGTTGACAAAGATGTTGCACTAGATCCTTGCAATTATTGTCTATTTGGTAAACAACATAGAGTCTCGTTCAAATCCTCTTCAACGAGAAGATCAGAGTTGCTCAGTCTAGTACACTCTGATGTTTGCGGTCCCTTAGAGATTGAATCACTCGGCGGAAACAAATATTTTCTGACATTCATTGATGATGCTTCTCGAAAGGTATGGGTGTATTTCCTGAAGACAAAGGACCAGGTGTTCGAGTACTTCAAATTGTTTCATGTCATGGTAGAGCGTGAAACAGGAAAGAAATTAAAGTGTCTACGGTCAGACAATGGAGGCGAATACTCTTCCAAGGTCTTCGACGTGTATTGCAAAACATATGGTATTCGACACGAGAAAACGGTCCCACGCACCCCTCAACACAATGGTGTAGCTGAAAGAATGAACCGAACAATCATGGAACATGTTCGAAGCATGATCAGTATGGCTAAGCTGCCAAAGCCATTCTGGGGAGAAGCAGTCAGAGTCGCCTGTTACCTGATCAACAGATCACCATCAGTACCACTGAATTTTGAAGTTCTAGAGAAACTGTGGTCTGGGAAGAATCCATCATACTCACACTTGAGAGTATTTGGATGTTTAGCATATGCACATGTATCCAAGGAGCTCAGACAAAAGCTCGATGCAAGGACCACTCCATGCATTTTCATTGGCTATGGAGATGAAGAATTTGGATACAGATTATGGGATCCAAAGGAGAAAAAGGTGATCAGAAGTAGGGACGTGGTGTTCCATGAAAACCAGACAATAGAAGACATTGAAAAACCCACAATGTCTCAGAAGTCAAATGTTGCTGCTCAGATGCCAGAAGTAGTAACAGAATCATTTGTGAGAAATAACGATGAAGTACCAGAAGCAGAAGAAGAGGAAGAAGAGGGTGTTGAGCAGGGGGAGCCACAAACCCCTCCACCAGAAGCTTCAGGTCCATCACAAGGCTCAGATGATGGTGAATATCCTCAGATTGTCAATCCAGAAGTTCGTAGATCTGAACGAGGTCGGATTCCATCCAGAAGATATACAGAATTTGAGTATCTTCTGCTTATCGAAGATAGAGAACCAGAGAGTTTTCATGAAGCTATATCTCATAAGGAAAAAGAAAAATGGCTGCTTGCAATGCAGGATGAAATGGAATCTCTACAGAAAAATCACACTTATGAGATCGTAAAACTTCCAAAAGGAAAGAAGGCACTGAAAAATAAATGGGTGTTCAAGCTAAAGAAAGATGGTAGCGGAAAAGTGGTGAAATACAAAGCAAGGTTGGTAGTCAAAAGATTCCAACAGAAGAAAGGAATCGACTTTGATGAGATTTTTTCACCAGTAGTCACGATGACTTCAATCAGAGTTATACTTGGATTGGTCGCAACTATGAACTTGGAGCTTGAACAAATGGATGTGAAGACAGCTTTTCTTCATGGAGATTTGAAAGAAGAAATCTATATGGAGCAGCCAGAAGGTTTTGAGGTTTCAGGTGATAACCTCGTATGCAAGCTAAAGAAAAGCTTGTATGGTCTGAAGCAGGCACCAAGACAGTGGTACAAGAAGTTTGACTCTTGTATGGTAAGTCAAGGATACAAGAAAACTGTAACAGATGAGTGCGTCTACATTCAAAAATTTTCAGACGGGGATTTTGTTGCTCTTCTACTATACGTAGACGATATTCTAATCGTAGGAAAGGATGCAACAAAGATTTGCCAGCTGAAGAAGGAATTGTCTAAAGTTTTTGACATGAAAGACTTAGGACCAGCTCAACAGATATTGGGAATGCAAATAGCTAGAGACAGGAAAAACCGCAAATTATGGATTTCTCAAGAAAGGTATATTGAACGTGTGCTTGAAAGGTTCAATATGAACAACGCTAAACCAGTCAGCATTCCACTAGCCAATCACTTCAAATTGAGCAAGAGTTCATGTCCCTCATCTAAGGAAGAGATCAGGGAAATGTCATCAGTACCGTACTCTTCAGCAGTTGGAAGTCTGATGTATGCAATGGTGTGTACAAGGCCAGATATTGCTCATGCAGTGGGTACAGTGAGTCGTTTTCTCTCTAATCCCGGGAAGGAGCATTGGGAGGCAGTAAAGTGGATTCTCAGATACCTTAAGGGTACAACTAATATATGTCTTTGTTATGGGGGAGTTTATCCAATTTTGGAAGGCTATACAGATTCAGATATGGCAGGAGATATTGATAGTAGAAAATCTACTTCAGGATTCATCTACAGTTTTGCAGGAGGAGCTGTTTCATGGCAGTCAAGATTACAGAAGTGTGTTGCTTTATCTACAACAGAAGCAGAATATATTGCAGCAGCTGAAGCTGGAAAGGAAATGTTGTGGCTGAAGCGGTTTCTCCAAGAATTTGAAATCAAGCAAAAAGAGTACAAGTTACACTGTGACAGTCAGAGTGCTATAGATTTGAGCAAAAATTCCATGTACCATTCCCGTACAAAGCACATTGATATTCGATATCATTGGATACGCGAGGTGATGGATCGACAACTATTGAGACTAGTAAAGATCCATACGAAGGAGAATCCAGCAGATATGTTGACAAAGGTGGTTACTCGAGAAAAATTGGAGCTGTGCAGAGACATAGCCGGGATGGTTGTTCCAGATATGGCTAGAGGGGGAGAATTGAAAGATTTCTAGCACATATCTAGAAATTTCTTTTTTACCCACCATTGTTGAATTATTCATTCAACACCTACCCAAGCCACCATTGTTGAATTATTCATTCAACACCTACCCAAGCCACCATTGTTGAAGAAGAAAGTTTCCCCTTTCACACCTCCATTCATACCACCTCAACCCTCTATAAAAGGAGGGTTAATCTTCATTGTATATTATCCACCAAAGAGTGAATACATCTCTAAGAGAGTAGTTCCTAGTGAGTGGAGTGAGTTTTGAGAGTTTTTTTTTGTGAGTTTGAAAATCTCTTTGTATATTCTATTCTTGAGTAATAGAGTTTTATTTTTTCTCTCAAATTATTCCTTACAACACCGTAATGATCCTGTGATAACATGATATTCGTACAGGCGCCGAGGAGTTTACTGAGTTTAGGAGCAATGTTGGATGAGTACATATGTTTGAAAGAGCAGAAAGTGTTTCTGGAGCAAGAGAAAGCTCAAGTTCAGAATTTGTTAAGGGGGATGCAAGAAGTCATGAACGGTTACAATGCAAGTGCAAATCTGACGCCATCTCCCCCAATTCATGCTTCTTCAATCCCCAAATCAGGAGCTGTGCTCCAACAAACTAATGGGTCTTCCTCAATTTTAGCAGGTTTCTATTCTGTCTTTTTTAATTTCTATTTTTAACTATCCTCACCAAAGTGTTATATGTGCTTTTTCAGTAGTGTTATATGGGATGTGAGAGTGCTGAATCTCCAATTTTGTTCAGTGGAAAAAAGGAAATTGCCAAAGTTATTCTCGGGGTTTAGTCAACAGCTGTGACTTGTGAGCCAGTAGCTCCAAGATTTGCCTACAATGATAGCATCCAACAAAATAATTATATTTTCCATATTTTAAGTACTAATTTAAAAAATATGACCGATATAAATTTTGTTTACTGTATAATAATAGTATTGAGAATTAATTGTGTGTGTGTGTATATATATATATATATATGTTTTTAAGCACTGTTTTAAAAAAATATGTTAATAGGTTGAAATATTTTTCCAAGATTAAACAAATCTTCTCTAATTAATTAGAAAATACATGAATCAATAAAATTAATTAGTACCACCAAATTAGACCAGAAAAATAAATAGTAGAACTTGAAGGAAAGGAGTAATATGAAAAGAAAGAGGAGGGGTAGGTGCTGATGCTCTCTCAAAGCAATAAGAGCATCTATTTATAGGTTTAAGTGATGTATTGAAGCTTGATAAGTGTAAGATGATATTGATAATGTAGGAGTTACTTGGCTAATTCTTTGGTTGCCGCATTGCTCTCATAAGCCACTTGTTTTGGCTTCTCATGCATAAAGTCATTACATGCCACTTGGTCTTTCTTGTCAAGTGTTTGAAAATATTTTAAAATATTACTACATTCACTTACTATTTAAAAGATTTTTATGAATAAAATAAGAATTAGAAGATAATACTTTTTTGAATAATAAATTTGCATGACCAAAAAACATCAAACTTATTGCATTTTTTGGTCATGCAAATCTAGCAAGTTTTGTCACTTATTCAAAAGAGTCTTATCTTCTAGTCCTTATTCCATTCCTAAAAATCTTTTAAATAGTGGGGGATTGTAGTAATATTTTAAAGATTTTAGAAACACTTGGCAAGAAAGACCAAGTGACATGTGATGACTTTATGCATGAGAAGCCGAAACAAGTGGCTGATGAGAACAATGTGGCAAATAAATAATTAGCCAAGTAACTCCTACATTTGTCAATATCATCCTATACTTATCAAGCTTGAAGACCACACTTAAGCCTATAAATAGATGCTCTCTATTGCTTTGAGAGAGCATCATCACCTACGCCCCTCTTTCTTTTCATATTATTCCTTTGCTTTAAGTTCTACTATTTATATTTCTGGTCTAACTTGCTAGTACTAATTAATTTTGCTGATTCCTCTATCCTCGACTTAATTAGAAAAGACTTGTTTAATCCTGAAAAATATTTCACACTGTTGAAATAATTTCTTAGAACAACCGGAACAGAAATAGTAGGAGAAGTATCGGTAATAATATCAAGATTAATATTACTAGCCATAGTTTCTTAGATTGTTGAGGAACAAGGAAAAATATAAATCATATAAATATTATTTATTATACTATAATAGTTTTGAGAATTAATTAAATATTACTACAATAATATTGTGGTGTTAGGCACTATCCTAAGAAACTATTTCAATAGTGTAAAATGTTTTCCTAGAATTAAATAAGCCTTCTCTAATTATGTAGAGGATTACCAGCAAGTTAAATCAGAAAAATAAATGATAGAACTTGAAGAAAAGGAGTAATATGAAAAAAGAAGAAGGAGGGGCATAGGTGTAATGCTCTCTAAAAGCAATAGAGAACATCTATTTATAGGCTTAAGCTAGGTCTTCAAACTTGATAAGTGTAGTGTTCCGCCCCGCCAGCAAATCCCATAAATTTGCCGCATTTTTCCCCTCAACGAACGAGCCAAGGCCAGGACTTCAGACCAACCTGCCGCCCAAAGCCGCCCGACACTGCCTGCCAGCCCGCCGGCCTTCCAGCCTGCCAAAATGCATGCCTGACACAGACTGCCCGCCTGCCTGCCTGCCAGCCTGACAAGCACGCCTGCCAGCTTGCCAGCCTGCCAGCCTGCCATAGCCGTTGGACAAGCACGCCTGCCAGCCTGCCAGCCTGCGGCCAGCCTGTCCTAGCCGTTGCAACATGGCCGTTGTGACATAGCCGTTTATAGCCGTTTGGCTTGTACTATAGGGACTTCTGTATAGTATAAATAGGCCTCAAGGGGGCAGCACTTAGGCAGTTAGCCAGAATTAGCTAGAACTAGAGAATAACAAGATCAAGCTTTCATCTTGTATATTTTCAATCTAATAGAAAAGGGCTTTTTGGCCACATCTGACTTGTCTTCCTTAGCTCTATTTTCTTACTTGCAACTTGCCATACGATCCTTAGCACGTTTAGTGCATCGGAAGCAACAAAGGACTGAAACTTGAGTGAGCTTTAGCCAACTCAGGTTGTCCGCACGGCCTTCAAAAGATAAGCCCGTGACAAAGTGGTATCAGAGCTGAACAATGGCACACCGCGACGAAGACGTAGCAGCATTCCTAGGAGACAATCAGGGCGTAGAGCCCCAGAGGAAGTCCAAATCCAGCCGGAGGGACAAGAGCCGAGGCAGGGAGCCCTCCGTCGCACCGATCAGCGAAGGACTTACTCAAGAAGAAGCCGAAGGTTCCGGCACTGGCCAACTCGACGAACGAGTCACCCATGTCGAGGCCGGCATGGCGGCCTTAAACCGGCACATTGATGTTATGGAAGGTAACTTTTCTACTCTCGAAAATATAGCCCTTGAGGGGCTAGACGAAGTAAAAGACAACATCCTAGAGCAGGCGGAGGAGCATAGGAAGGGACTGACAAGCCTAGAGCAGAGGCTCATGGAGGCTCTGGCCACGCTGCAAGGGCAAGTTGACACCCTCAGGCAGCAAGTTGAAACGGCCAGAGGCGCAGGAGGCGCCGGACCAGCCCCAGTGCGGGAGACCCGCTTAGACGCTCCGAAGCCCAAAGAGTTCAGAGGTGAACGGAGTGCTCAAGATGTAGAAAACTTCATTTGGCAGGTAGAAAGCTACTTCGAGAACGTCGGTGTCGAGACCGAATCTGCCAAGGTTAGGACAGCTGCAATGTACCTGACTGACACTGCCATGTTATGGTGGCGACGGAAAAAGGCAGATATAGACCGAGGGAAGTGCGTCATTGCAGACTGGGCACAGTTCAAGGAGGAGCTCAAGCGGCAGTTCTATCCGCAGAATGTGGTGTATGAGGCCCGCCGGAAGTTGAGGGACCTCAAGCAAACATCTACGATTCGCGAGTATGTGAAAGAGTTCACAAAACTCATCCTCCAAATTCCGAACTTAACCAGTGAGGACTTGTTGTTCTACTTCTTGGACGGCCTTCAGAATTGGGCCAAGCAAGAACTGCATAGACGCCAAGTCAAGGATTTAGATGAGGCAATCGCAGCGGCCGAGTCTTTGTCCGATTTTCGCTCAGAAAGTAACAGGGCGAAAGAGGACGCCCGGCGGCCGGAGGCTGCCAAAACTGAGCAAGTAGAGAATGACAGAAGTAAGTCTGTCAACCATCGGGGTCGTGACGATAAAAGCGACCGCAACCGATCTCAATTCCGCAAAGATTATGAGGAGCGGAGAAAGGGAGACAACCCACGAGACAAATGCTATCTGTGCGGGGACTCCTCGCACACATTCAGGAACTGCCCAAAGTTGGCAAGACTTGGGGCCATGGTAGCAGCCGAAGAGCAGAACGCTCACACATGCCAGCCCGCCACGGCCAAGACCAGCGGACGGAAGGAGCAGGGAAGCGGAACTGCCCAAGGGAAGGACAACGCGTTAGGCTTATTCAACCACATGGCCCTGTTCAACCACATGGCACTTGCAACCATGTCGGCCAAGCAAGACCGTGTGAGGCCTAGGGAATCACTGTTCATAGATGCCTGGCTGAACGGCAAACCAGCCCGCATTATGGTGGACACTGGAGCCACACACAACTTCATCACTGAGGCCAAGGCTAGGGAGCTGGAACTTGCTTTCATCCCTAGCAAAACGCTTCTGAAGACAGTCAACGCCATCCCTACACAAGTCACAGGTTTTGCCCCTAACACTCCCATTTCATTAGGAGCTTGGCACGGCAAAACCAACTTTGCGGTGGCACCCATGGACGTGTTTGACATCGTACTAGGACTGGACTTCTGGTACGAAATAAACGCCTTCATTTCTCCCCATCTCAACCAGCTGCACATCAGTGACCAAGGAGGCTCCTGCATAGTGCCTCTTCTCCGTGTGGCCCAGAAGGGCATGCGGTTGTCAGCTATGCAACTATGCGAGGGACTTAAGAATGGCGAGCCAAGCTTCCTAGACACTGTCGTGGAGGTACAAGCTAGCCCTGAGGTGGAACCTATCCCGGCATGCGTTCAAACTGTCCTAGCAGAACACAAGGACATCATGCCGGCCGAACTCCCAAAGGAACTGCCTCCCCGTCGGGAGGTGGACCATCAGATTGAGTCTGTCCCGGGAGCAAAGCCACCAACCATGTCCTCCTACCGCATAGCACCTAAGCTGGAGGAACGGAGTAAGCAATTGACTGAGCTTCGAGAGGCAGGGCTTATTCGCCCCTCCAAGGCACCTGTAGGCGCCCCTGTTTTGTTCCAAGAAAAGACGAAACGGGTCAACTGCCTCCTTGAAAGGCATCCGCAGCACTTTGTCAGTGCTAATCAGAGAGATTGGGCAAAGCCGCTTGACAAAGCCCAATTCTCGTACAATCGGCAGAGAAGTTTTGCCGACAGGAAGAGTCGGCCAGTGCACTACCAAACCAGGGGTAAGGTAATGGTCAAGCTCAATACCCGGCAGTTCAAATCCCTGCGAGGCGCCAGCCAGAATCTCATTAGGCGCTATGAGGGGCCGTTCGAAATTGTTGCCAAGGTGGGCCAAATTTCCTACAAACTGAACTTGCCGCCTCATCTGAAAATATATCCAGCCTTCCATAAACCGTATCATGAGGACGAGGAAGACGTGGAACGGGGCCGGACGAGTCGTCAACAGATTTTTATCACTCCGGCAGCCACGGAAAAACAGATCGAGGCTATCCTTGACCACCAACTTATTCGGGGAAAAGGTTGGAACAACTCCAGTGCCCAATTTCTTGTGCACTGGAAAGGACAATCGCCAGGGGAGGCTTCATGGGAAAAATTCCAAGACTTGTGGCAGTTCAAAAATGAAGTCCACAAGTACTTGCCGATGTGTGACGCCGAGGTCGTCGCCAACTCAGGTGGGGGAGAGTGTTCCGCCCCGCCAGCAAATCCCATAAATTTGCCGCATTTTTCCCCTCAACGAACGAGCCAAGGCCAGGACTTCAGACCAACCTGCCGCCTAAAGCCGCCCGACACTGCCTGCCAGCCCGCCGGCCTTCCAGCCTGCCAAAATGCATGCCTGACACAGACTGCCCGCCTGCCTGCCTGCCAGCCTGACAAGCACGCCTGCCAGCTTGCCAGCCTGCCAGCCTGCCATAGCCGTTGGACAAGCACGCCTGCCAGCCTGCCAGCCTGCGGCCAGCCTGTCCTAGCCGTTGCAACATGGCCGTTGTGACATAGCCGTTTATAGCCGTTTGGCTTGTACTATAGGGACTTCTGTATAGTATAAATAGGCCTCAAGGGGGCAGCACTTAGGAAGTTAGCCAGAATTAGCTAGAACTAGAGAATAACAAGATCAAGCTTCCATCTTGTATATTTTCAATCTAATAGAAAAGGGCTTTTTGGCCACATCTGACTTGTCTTCCTTAGCTCTATTTTCTTACTTGCAACTTGCCATACGATCCTTAGCACGTTTAGTGCATCGGAAGCAACAAAGGACTGAAACTTGAGTGAGCTTTAGCCAACTCAGGTTGTCCGCACGGCCTTCAAAAGATAAGCCCGTGACAGTAGGATGATATTGACATATGTAGGGGTTACTTGGCTGATTCTTTGTTTGCCACATTGCTCTCATCAGTCACTTGTTTTGACTTCTCATGCATAAAACCATCACTTACCACTTGGTCTTTCTTGTCAAGTTTCTCAAAATTATTACTACAAATTTGTTGAGCATCAATGTCCCATACAGAAAATACTGTTATTGCTTTTCATAATTTGACATTTGTTTAAGGTTATATTTCAGCATAAATACACTTGGGAAACACTTCGTGTTCCTAATTCCCAACTGTGACATCAGCTGAGTGACATGATACCGAAATAACCTTATAGATATAAATCCATAAGACCTTAGGATATGCCACCTTGAGTCTCAAATTCCCTATTTTGACAACACTGGTGCTAAACCATATAGAGAAAGCCTTATATTTATAAATCCCGAAGACCTTAAGATAATGTCACACATTATCTCTGTATCAACTTCAAAAACAATGTTCTAGGTGCACTTATCATGTTGTTTCCTATTGGTTTTGCGTTAAGCTTGTACATTAGCTACTACCTCATGTCTAGGCTGAAATGTCTATGGTGGTTCTTCATTTATGACTGATGAACCTAAGTTTGATTTTCTTGTTTTGACTCTTTCAGTCAACCAGTGTTTAGTTTCAACACAAAAAACCTATAAAAAGTCTCAAAACTTTGTTTACTGTACACTGATGTGATAGTCAAATTAGTCAATTGCAATAGGCTGTAAAACATTTATCTAATGTCCTACTCACTAAATTTGGCTCCTCAATAAAGTCCAGCACCCTTATTTTATTGTTGTGGAGTGGACATAAATTCACAGATCTTAACCGGACAGGATTGAGTTCGCATTATTCCAATGATACGATAATCATCCATGGTTTTCCCCTGAAAGATACAGTATTCCATGTGGCCTATATTATACTTTAAATGCAAGAATCAGGAAACAATCTTTTCTTAGACCCATTATTTTGGACAACTTCTCTGGTAGTGACGTTAATCATTGTCAAATTTATCAGGTTATTGTTCCGCATACACTAGTCCAGCTCTAATGCCAGCATCAATGCCTTCCAATACAGCTGCTAATACCATGAAATTTTCTGCTCCAAATTCCATCCCGACAACTTCAAAAAGAAAAGAATCTAAGTATGTTTCAGATGCTTCCATAGCTGCCAAGAAATCTCGTATACAGTCACCCACCAATCAGTTGCCATTTGAAGGTAAATTTTATTGAAGTTAGACTTTGTGAATCTCATGTCTTAGTCCTATGGTGATCACTGAGTAGTCAGTACCCTTTTCCTTGCAGGTGCTTGTTCAATGCCACAAGATGATAAGCATAACAACACTTTGAAGAGCTCAGCAATTCAGTCATCAGATCCCATTGATGAACCCAAACAGTCACCAGTCCAAGGATCTAACAATGCCAAGTGTTTGTCCAACCATCCCATTCAGTCCCCTCTAACTAATTACTCTGATGATCCTAAGACACCTCCAATAGAATCTTCATCCCAAACTGAAAAATCTATCTCTCCCGTCGAAATTTGTTCAACAGCAACTTCAAGCAAAGAAGCTACTCCCTCTCATCTAATGTCGACTAACCACATGATAATCTCTTCAGAGACAATTCGAGTGACCCCCACCAAACAAATAGTGTTGAGTTTATCTTTGATGGAAGGTAAACAACTCTACATTACTTCCTCCATTGGAGGAGATGCAAGCTATGAAGAAACAAGGCACAAAAGTGGGTGAAAGGAAGCTGAAAATCTGCTTGCTTCCTCTGCTTTTCTGCATTTATATAGAAAATGAAATGGGGAGTTAGTTACAACTTCCTAACTAACTAGTGGGAATTACATTGCTACCCTTCTAACAAAACTAACTTATAACTAATCACATGTTCAAGACTTGGTTAACCACTTTAACTAAGTAACTAACTTCTAAACTAACTAACAAACTAATGATATATTGTCAACACCCCCCCTCAAGTTGGAAGAGGTATTTCCTGTGACAACTTGTTAAGAAGAATCGAATGTCTTGGACCAGTGAGGGGCTTTGTTAAAATGTCAGCAAGCTGCCCAGTGGTAGATATGTGATGCAGTGTGATGAGTCCATCTTGAAGCTTTTCACGAATGAAATGGCAATCTACTTCGATGTGTTTGGTACGCTCATGAAATACAGGATTCCTTGCAATGTGTATGGCTGCCTGGCTGTCACAAAATATGTGAATAGGCAGTGAGCAAGTGTTTGTCAATTCTGTCATCAATCTTTGTAACCAGACAAGTTCTCCTACCACTGCTCGTATTGCTCTGTATTCTGCCTCTGCTGAAGATAGGGATACTGTTGTTTGCTTCTTGGATTTCCATCCAACAACACTGTCACCCAAGAACACAACATATCCACTTACTGATCTTCTGGAATCTGGACAAGATGCCCAGTCAGAATCACAATGAGCAGTGATAGTGAGATCAGAATTCTGAGATAGAAATGTTCCTTGATCCAGACTCCCTTTGATGTATCTTAGTACATGTATAGCTGCTTGTAAATGTGTATCTCTAGGTGCTTGCATATACTGACTTAAGTGTTGAACACTGTAAGCAATATCAATTCTTGTGTTTGTGAGGAAATTTAGCTTCCCTATAAGCTTCCTGTAATAGCTGGGATCTTCAAGTAACTTGCCTTCATCATTTCTCAGCTTCACACTTGGATCAAGAGGTGAAGCCACTGCAGAGTAAGTAGTGCAATCAAACTCCTTCAACAACTCAGCTGCAAACTTCCTTTGTGAGATGAGTACTCCAGTTGGCTTGTAGATGATCTCCATCCCTAGGAAATAGTGGAGTCTGCCCAGGTCCTTTATCTTGAACTGACCATGAAGGAAAGATTTTAAGGCTTCAATTTCCACCAGGTCAGTTCCAGTGATGATAATGTCATCCACATACACTGCTACAAAAACCATTGAAGTGTCCACCTTTCTGAAGAACAAAGAATAATCACCACTGGAATGGGAATATCCTCTAGAGCATAGAGCTGTTGCCAACTTCTCATACCATTGTCTGCTGGCTTGTTTTAAGCCATACAGAGATTTATTGAGCTTGCAAACTACCCTATCATCATTCACCAGCAAGCCCTGTGGCAATGCCATATACACTTCTTCATGCAAATCTCCATGGAGGAAAGCATTGTTTACATCTAGCTGAAACAGATCCCAGCCCCTTTTAACAGCTAGTCCAACTAGGATCCTTATGGTAGACATTTTAACCACTGGTGAAAAAGTCTCAGTGTAATCTATACCAGCCTGTTGTGTATATCCCTTTACTACCAGCCTTGCTTTGTACCTTTCCACAGTGCCATCAGCTTTGTGTTTGATCTTATACACCCATTTGCAACCTATAGTTTTCTTCCCTGGTGGGAGGACCACTAAATCCCAAGTGTTATTTGTATGAAGTGCTTCAAATTCAAGATCCATTGCTGCTTGCCAAACCTGATGTACAGCTGCCTCCTCATAAGATGAAGGTTCCTTGTCATGTAAATATCCTTCCTGCTGACTACTGGAACATGTGGATGTTGTGTGCAATGAAACAGGTAGTGTGGATGGTGTGAAGGTGCATGATGGTGTGATGTTTGGTTGTAAGTTGGGCAGTGTGTAGGTGTAGTCTTTCAGGTAACTTGGAATAGTGTGGGTTCTACTGGATCTTCTAGGTGTTTGGATCAAGCTTTGAACTAAAGTATGGCTGGGAAAAACAGTATTGTTGTCTGGTGCAGGGCTACTGGATTCAGGTGCAGTGACATGGGCATTACTTTGTGCAACATCATCAAATGGCATTGTCTGATTGATAGGTTTAGTGACTGTATTTGAAGTATTATCATTCAGATCATAACCAGTGCTAGAAGTATTATTAATATAGTTCAAATTTGTAGAATGAAGATTGAGTTTATGCAGAATTGAGCTAGAGTTAGAATCAGGAAAAAATAGGGCAAAAGGGAAAATATGTTCATAGAACAAGACATCTCTGGAAATATGAATTCTATTTGTGTGCAAGTCCAGAACCTTATAACCCTTTGTATTGAAAGGATAGCCTACAAAGATGTGAGGTGTGGCTCTTGGATCAAACTTATCCTTGTGTGGTTTGGTAACAGTAGGAAAACAAAGACAACCAAATGATCTTAGGTGTGAATAGTTGGGTAATTTGTGGTATAACTTTTCAAAAGGAGTGTTTCCATGTATTGAGGTTGATGGTAGTCTGTTGATGAGATAAGTGGCAGTCAAAATACATTCTCCCCAGAACCTCAATGGTATTTTGGAATGATACAGCAGTGATCTGGCTGTTTCAAGTAAATGTTTATGCTTCCTCTCCACAACACCATTTTGTTGTGGTGTGTATGGACATGTTCTTTGATGTACAATTCCTTTACTCTGCATAAAGTCAGTTGTTTCCTTGTTAATGAATTCCAATCCATTGTCTGTTCTCACACTCTTGACTTTGGTATCAAATTGGTTTTCCATCAGTGAGACTAGGCTTTTAATAGCCTGCAGTGCATTGCTCTTACAATTGAGGAGTTGTGTCCAAGTTGATCTACTAAAGTCATCCACCACAGTTAGGAAGTATCTGTGATTTTCATGAGTTGGTGTGTGGTATGGTCCCCATAGGTCAATGTGTAAGAGGTCTAGGATTCTGGTTGAATGAGAAGATGATTTCTGAGGGAAGGGTAGTCTAGTTTGTTTGGCCATAGGGCAGATCATACAGGAAAAAGGTTGTCTGGCTGCAAGTATAGTTGGTATTGAAGCTATCTCTTTCATTTTACTGAAGGATATATGTCCCAGTCTTGTATGCCACAAATAGTTAACATCAGTTCCATGAGATGTACTTGTCATATGAGAATGAATCTTAGAAGGATTTGCAGAAAAATCAAAAGAATCAGAAATGGGACAACTAGTTTTATAACAAACATTTCCATTATTTGAGTGATTGGATCTTACAGATGGTGCATCAATAGATGGAATACAAGTATGCTTATTGTCACAAGGAGGAAAAGAACAACAATCATTACAAGAAGGAAGATATGAACTAGCACTACTGGACAAAGAGTATTTGTTGTCTGAATTGTTGTGACATTTTGGGCAAATGTAGTATAATCCATTGCTGGCTCTACCAATCTCCAGAGGGCTCTTCAGTGAAGGGCCCTGCATGAAACAAAGAGAGCTGTTAAAGCTAATCATGCCTTGAAGTTGTAATGCCAAACAATGGACTGATATTAGGTTGAACTTGAAACTAGGTATTAATAAGACCTTTTGCAAGGTTAATTCTGAACTCAAATATGCTTCTCCAATTTCAGTCACTTTCACCTTATAACCATTTGGCAAAGTTACTAAGAATGGGTAAGAGAGTGTTCTAACTTTGGTTAAGAGAGATCTATTGAAGGTCATATGGTTTGTGGCTCCAGAGTCTATGATCCATGAATCAGCAGATAAGGTGAAACATTTACATGACAAAGCACCAATATCAGTCATAGAGGAATGACAAGCTAAAATACCTGCAAGGCTTGCAACACCATGTCCATTTGTCTGGATTGTGGTTTGTTCTGGCATGCTGGTTTCCTTCTCACTAATGCTTCCTAAGAAACTCATCAGTTTTTCCTGTTGAACCTTTGTCAAGTTAGGCAAGCTAAATTCATGTCCATGGCAGTGAGCTGCATTTCCTTCACTGCTTGCAATATTTACTGCACCAGAATTCCTTCCTTTAGTGAACTTGAAATCCTGAGGGAAACCATGTAGCCTGTAGCATTTGCTTTCAGTATGTCCAGTTCTTTTACAATAATCACAAAACATAATAGCTTTGTCATTACTATTGTAGGAACTTCCAGACCTATGGAAGTTCTTCCCTGCAGTTCTTGGTACATAATTGGTTTTGAAGCCATTTGAACCAGGTCTTGGTTTATAGCTGCTGCTACTACTACTTGCACCATGGTTCCTGCCAGCCTCATTAGTTCCAGTGTTAGCACTAAGAGAAGTAGATTCCAAATGAACTCGACCATGATGCTTAAATTCCCTTTGTTTTTCTTCCTGTACTAGGATGGAAAATGTTTGTGCCATAGTTGGAAGTGGAGTCATCATTAGAATGTTTCCCCTTACCACAGTATACACCTCATTTAGTCCCATTAGGAATTGGATGAGTCTTCTATCCTGTTCAGCTTTAATCAATCTTTGCTTACCTCCACATGTGCATGAACAAACACACTGCACATGAGCATCTAAACTGCTCAATTCCTCCCAGAGCCTTCTGATATTGTTGTAGTAGCTAGTAATGTCCTGGTTTCCCTGAGATTGATCATTGATTTCTTGTTGAAGTTGATAGAGTTTGGCTCCATTTGGCTGATCATATCTATCTTCCAACTCATCCCACAGCTCTTTGGCATTGTTAACATATTGTAAGCTATCACTCAACTCCTTTGAGAGTGAATTTAGAATCCAAGATGTGACCATATCATCACATCTCTCCCATTGAGTGAATGCAGGTGAGTCAAGAGCTGGTTTTATGATTTTCCCATTGATGAAACCTGTCTTGTTCTTCACAGACAAGGCACGAAGGACACCTTTCTTCCAAGCCTTGTAACCAGATCCATTAAAGACAGTGGAGATCAAGCAAGAGTTTGCACTTTCTGAGGGATGCAAATACAGTGCATCATTAATGTCTGGCACATGTGATCGACACTGGCTTGATTCTGGATTTTGATCCATGATTTGAGACAAAATGAGTTACTGAGGTGAGCTGATCAAAAATGCAGAAGAAAAAAAAAACAAAGGAAACAGATCAAACAAATCTGCAGATCTGTGATCTCAGATTGAGAAGAAAAGAATGAACAAGTGACTGAAGTTATTGTGACTTTTCCTCAGTGATCATTGCGTGTGTGTGCTCTGATACCATGTTGAGTTTATCTTTGATGGAAGGTAAACAACTCTACATTACTTACTCCATTGGAGGAGATGCAAGCTATGAAGAAACAAGGCACAAAAGTGGGTGAAAGGAAGCTGAAAATCTGCTTGCTTCCTCTGCTTTTCTGCATTTATATAGAAAATGAAATGGGGAGTTAGTTACAACTTCCTAACTAACTAGTGGGAATTACATTGCTACCCTTCTAACAAAACTAACTTATAACTAATCACATGTTCAAGACTTGGTTAACCACTTTAACTAAGTAACTAACTTCTAAACTAACTAACAAACTAATGATATATTGTCAACCAATAGCATATTATTCCATAGAAAGAAATCACCGTGTTTCGACTTCCTCACCAGTTAAAGCAAACTTGAAGAGGCCTGTGAAGAGAGATCAAGTAAAAGGTAGGCTGGATTTTGATGCCTCTGACATTCCAAGTAGTTCAGAGGTACCACAAGTTCCTGACAGGATTTCAACATCTGATTCTGACAAGGAAGGAGATATTTTTGACTTGGATTTACCTAACTTTGATTTTCTGGGTGCGAATTTTAATCTTTCTGAGCTGCTGTGTGGTTTCGACATTGATGGACAAGGGATTGATTATTCTTGCCAGGACAAACTGGACTTTTCTCCAGATTCCTGTTCAGGGTATAATTTCTTGCTTTTCTGTCCATGAAGAAAGGTTTCTTGTTGCATTCTTCATATAATGCCAGCTTATCTACAGAATCTAAGTTTCCATCTAATGTTTAATGCACAGGTCACCATATGAGTCTGGGAATATCAACATTGATGCAAACCAAATAACATCACAGATTTCATCGACAGTTACGGAAGTCTTTTCAGAGAAAGATACAAATTTACCTGGTAAAAGAGAATTCTTGACTATGCACTTGGATGTAAACTTCTTTCATGTGAAAGTGATGTAAACGGTTTTCTATTTTGTCATTGATTCTTCAGATTCAGATACTGTGAAAACTGTGAAATCGGTTACTAAACGTATCCAACTTTTAAGTCCTGGTAAGTGGTAGTTGCTTCACTTTCAGCTTTACTTCTTATTTTGTACAAAGAGCTAATAGAGGCCATAAGACTAATTGATTCTGTATCATTTACATCTTTGCAGTTAAGAGTAGCAGAAGCTCGAGACATTAGAACTTGTGTGCAAGAAATTGACTAAATTCTTCGACAGAATGAATATGGAGGCTGACATGCTAGAATTCATCCCAGCTGACCTTATTTATGAAACCCAATAGATTTATTTTATGCTTTAAATATTTACTATTCATTCATTTGTAAAATATAAGATGGATTTGAGTAATATAGAAGCCTCTAGGTACATTTTGTCTGTCTGATACACTAAAATGTCTACTTACATAACATGCATCACATCAGATGGCACACCAAATGAGATAGCTCTCAGGCAAGGTACTTTTCCAGCACCTCAATTTCTTCCGGGCTTCCAATAAAAATAGGCGTTCGCTGATGTATCTGCAACAAAGAGATGTAATTAAGGTCCTATGGGCTCACAAAGAAGACACTATTATGATGTTTAAGCTGTTATTCCCCATTACGTTGCCTGTTTATTTTAATCATTAGATTACACCACCTACACCTTAAATTCAATCTTCAACTATAATTATCAATAAAAAATCTTAATTTAGGCTTTCCTTGAATGGAGGTTTTCAAATTTACCTGCTCAGGCATGATTTCCAGTATCCTTTGGGAGCCATCTGTTGCTTTGCCACCTGCTTGTTCTATGATATAGCTCATTGGGGCACACTCATACAAGAGCCTCAAGTTCCCATTCTTGCTGTTCTTGTTCTTAGGATTTCCATAAATACCGCCATACAACAACATTCTGTGGATTTCACCCACGAGACAACCTATGTAGCGGCCTGAATATGGCTTACCATTAGGACCTGGTTTCCTTAAGTGGTCAATATAGTTCTGCAATTTCTCATCCCATAGATCATAATTTCCCTCATTAAAAGAATAGATTCTTCCCGCCTTTGGTATTTTGATATCTTCATGTGTCAAAACAAATTCTCCATATGCAGGGTCTAAAGTAAATGCATATACTCCGTTTCCTACTGAGAGTGTGTAGACCACTGAACTTGAATAAAGACAATACCCTGCTGCTACTAAATTGCTCCCTGGCTGGCAAACACTGACTATGCACTTCTCCCTGGCTTGGTCAATCTGAAAATCCAAAAAGTAATGCTTTTAAATTTCATTTTATGCAGCATTGTACTGAGATGAGTATAAATGGAGTGACATGGACAATGATGATTCATATAGCCGACTCCCAACTTGCTCGGGTTGAGGCATAATATCGTGGTTGTACTAAAGGTTCATGTTAGAATTGCAAGAATTACCGTGGATTCATCATCCATGTCTACAAGGCATTGCTGATCTGGACCATAAATTCCAAAAATTGATCCAGTGGTTAAGGCAATATCTATGTTAGCGGATCCGTCAATGGGGTCAAACACTACAATATAATTTCCAGAATAAGTTTCTTCAACTGCCACAGGTACATCTTCTTCCTCTGATGCAATAATCCCTGTCCTCCCACTTGATCTTAGACAATTGCAGAACAACTACAACACTCAAGACAGCAACTTTACTGATCAGTGCACAAAATTTCACAATAATCTAATTGTTGGGAGGTAGAAAAAGCAACAAACCTCATTGGATATAACATCAAGTTTCTTCTGATCTTCACCTTGGATATTAACAGTGCCTTGAGCTCCAGTTATGTTAACAATGCTGGACCTTTGTAAAAGGGAAGCAATTTGCTTGCAGGCTAGTGATATGCTTGAAAGAACTATGGCTAATTCTGCATCTATATTGCCTGCTTGTTCCTGCTGCAACAGCCAGGTTGTCAAGTTAACCATTTCATATCGGTTTTTCGGTTTCTTGATCTGTGCTGGGGCTGTTTTTGCTCCTTCCAAGCTTGCTGCTTCGCAAATAATTCTTGAATTAGGACTGGAACTGCCATTGATGAGATGTTGTGATCTGTTGATATTGGTGGGAAAGAGATGGAAATTAGGAGAGAGACGAGAAATGGAAGAAGAGCTTGAGAATTTGGTGTTCCAAGTAATTCTTGGAATTGCTTCAGCCATTTCTTTCTTTTCTATTTCTCTCTCTGAATTGACAACTGAGGTTGCCTGCTTATCTTTTTCCTTTTGACAATTGTGTGAACATAATTTGTCACAATAATATCTAAAGGTCCAAAATACTAATGAGCAACTTGCTTAAAGATCAAAAGATATGTGGCTGAAAATTCAAGGGATGAAAATGGGGTCCCTACAAACCCAATAGAAGGATGATTTCACTTTTAATGCAAAGAGAGGATGCAATCTTTGGACTTAAAAAGAGAAACTTTGGAAAATCAAAAGCTCGTTAGAGGAAAGGATAATTGTCAATACCCAAAAAATCATATTTTTGCTCAAAATCTATTTAACTGCCAAGCTTCTTACTATGGTACTGTTGTCATCAAGCTCATTCAGTAGGTCCATTTGAAAGACAAAAAGAAGGATAGTTTCAATTCTAAAGGCGTTTCTCACATTGGATATACAAAGGCATCAACATTGCTTAATAAAGGGCGTCGAGCTGAGCATTGTTTAACATGTGTTGGAGGCTCATATTCCTTAACATGTTAATTAAAGACAAAATTCTGGTAAACTTGTCAAAAAACTGCTTAGCCTATCGAACATACAATTACTATTTGAAGCCCATTTCTCGTAAAACCTTTTTGGGCGTCTCAAAAACTATGCTAGTATATTTTTGAAAAAAAATACAAAAGAAGGCGGTTGTAAATTATCTCAACTTGTTATGATCCCATTGCAAGACATGGAACCGACTTAAGTCCTACATGAGTTTAATGAGCAGCTGATGCGGGGCTTATACATCCTTGGACTCTCCCATCTCAATAGTTAGAGTTTGGAGTGTGGTTCTCCTGGGACTGTGTCAACCTATTCTACTTGTGCTTCTCTCTCAACTGAACTCCTCACCAACACTATTCCAATTCAGTCTATTGAGCCTCGGTCTCTGCCCGAGGCACACTAAAGCTTCTCGATGCTCATAATATTAAGCTAATGTATGCCATATAAGCACCATTTCAAATTGCATAGTGAATTGAATCATTGAAAAGATTTTCAAGAACCTATAATCATTCAAGGCTTTGTGCCTAGACTTGTGAAAATAATTTCTTTCAAGTAATATACAGATTTACAGCTTCATGTGTGTTGTTTTCTTACAAATTAAATTAGTTGAAAAAGTCACCAAGGCAATCTCGAATAGCCCCTTCATTTCACATCTGTATTAAGATAAGTACTTCTCCAATTTTTCAACTTCTTCTGTGCTTCCAATGTACAATGGAACTCTTTGATGTATCTGCAAAAAGAGAGACGGAAGAAAACAAATTACCTAACATATTTTGCTTGTTGACAGCAGATGTAGCAGTCAGTTTGTTCTCACCTCAACTGGTTGAATATCAAGAATTCTTTGCAAACCATCGGATCCTTTGCCACCGGCTTGTTCCACAATAAAGCTCATCGGGGCACACTCATACAAAAGCCTCAACTTCCCGTTCCTGTTCTTCTTGTCTCTCGGGTAGCCATAAATACCACCATATAAAAGAGTCCTATGAAAATCACCAACCAAACTGCCAATGTACCTGGCAGAGTAAGGCTTACCACTAGGACCGGGGTCCTTCAAGTGATCAATGTACTTCTTCAACCTGTCATCCCATAGCCGGTAGTTTCCTTCATTGAACGCGTAGATCCTTCCAGCCTTTGGTATTTGGATGTTTTCTTGAGTCAGAATGAATTCTCCAAACATTGGATCCAAGGTGAAGGAAAAGACTCCATTTCCCAATGTGAGCACGAAGATCACAGAGCTCGAGTACATGCAGTACCCTGCTGCTAGAAGGTTGTTCCCTGGTTGGCACACATTCACTATGCACCTCTGCTCCACATTGTCAAGCTGCAATTGGACATGTTTATTTGATGGTTAACTATTCAGACGAAAAATTCAGGCACCAGAGAGCCACTCAATCTAATACAATGCATAACTAGATAGACAAAAATGATCACAGGTAGTCCGGTCGCTACCATGGTTGTATCATCAAGATCAAGGAGGCAATCGTCATTTGGACTGTATATTCCAAAGATAGAACCTGTAGATACAGCAGCATCAATATTTGATGATCCATCAAGAGGGTCAAACACCACGATATAGTTCCCATAGTAACTCTCCTCCACTGCTACTGGTACATCCTCTTCCTCCGATGCTATAATTCCTGTCCGGCCACTTGCCCTCAGACAATTAGAGAATACCTGATCAAGCCATAAGCATCAACCTTCATTAATCTAGCTCAACATGCCGTACTAGTAATACTCTAAACAATTGTCCTGAATCTTCCTACTTTAACGTCTTACTGCAAAAACCTCGAACCCTTCAAGCAACAAATAAATAAACAAAGACATAAATGTGTTCCTTGACAATTAATCCAGTACTAAATCTTTCAAAAATCTTATGCCAGAAAGGGATAGCTTCATATATTTTCTAGTTCTTTGGGAAAAATACTAAAATATATATGGGCAGAAACTGTAAGCTTGTGCAAAGGTATCAAGAAGGGGATTCAATGTGTAACTAGCTTTGCTAGATTACATATCTAGATTAGTTCTTGTTTAGGGGCCTTAATAGCAAGTTCCCTCTTACACATAATTATTTCTCCCTCTTAAAATAAGCATTCGTCCATCTTTGACATATCAATCTCATCATTAGAAAGTTAGGATTACCACTTTGGTACCAAGAGATAATTCTAAGCCATTCTTTTAAGGGTTAAAGAAATCTGAAACACAAAAGTTGGATATCTATAAGATTTCAAATTCCAAAAAAAAAAAAACATGAAACTTTATCCAATGAAAAATAATTTAATCTAATGTTCGACCTTACTCTAGTAGTTAATCAAAATCACACTTGTAAACAATATAAGGTGATCTTATTGATTTGAAGTTAGTGAATGTCCTAGTTAGATGTACTAACCACAAGAATGAGCTACCTCTGAGGTCTGGTGGGATAGTTGAAATCCCTTTAATCTTAACTAGAGGTCCTGGATTCAAGCCTCGAAATTCAAGAACCTTTACCCTTTAGTGCGCAATTCAACAAGAATCCAGATTAGTCAAGCCTATGAATTTCAGATACTAACTAGTTATAATGACGGAAAAAAGAAGAAGAACTAACAAGAATGATTAATGAACCTCGTTAGAGACAACATCAAGCTTCTTCTGGTCCTCTCCTTGAGCATTGACAGCACCATGAACTCCAGTAAGTTTGGAAATGCCAGCTCTCTGTACCAATGAAGCAATCTGCTTACAAGCCATCGAAATACTCGAAAGAACAATGGTAAGTTCAGCATCAATAACCCCATCTTGTTCTTGTTTCAACAGCCAGCTAGTTAATGTCTGCAGCTTATACACACTCTGTTTCTTGGTTCTTGTAACCTCTGCTGCACTACTCTTCTCCAAGACCATGCACTTCACAGCTCCCCTGTGTCTACACTCTCTTTTTATTATGCTGTTCTTCGTGCACAAAATTGAAGTCTTTTTGTGTTGGAAAAGGGATAGGCGGGAGATGGAATAAGAGCTGGAGAAGCTAAGGTTTGAAGCTGTTGGTGCTGCCATTGGTAATTTTGCTTTACTTTTTGAATTTGCCTTAGTGGGATGTGATCACAAAGTCTTCACACTTACCATTTGTTTTTTCTCATCCTTTGCTACAACAACTACTATCCATTGTTTTATTTCACTACCCACTAAAAACTTACCATCTATAACCAAAACTAAAAGATTCTTATGGTATAATCTCTTCCGTTTTAATTTATTCGTGCGATTTTGACTTGATACAAAATTTAAAATAATAAAGGTGATTTTTGAATTTGGTGAATTTAAATAAAAATATGTAGAATGTACCAAATACTTTTTAATCTTATAATTATAAATATGTCACGTGCAAAGTTAGAATTAAAAAGTTGCAATTTTTTTTTTAAAAAAAGTAAGTTTTTAAAAAAAACTTAAAAAAAAAAATAAGACAAACAAATTAAAAAGAAAAAAAATTAACTTACCTAAAGTGTGCCCAAAAATACTCATGTTAATTTCAATCGTCGTCTATACATATACTTGAGATATTATAATTCATTCATTTATTATATATACTTCAGTATTTAACATAAAACGAAGTTTAAAAAAGAAAAAAAGGAGTTTTTTACATATACTAAAAGCATTATAACAATTTTTAAAACTATAAAAACATCTCATCAAAAGTTAAAAGCATTTTTAAATATAAAAAAATCTCATTCTTCGTAAAATATATTAAAAAGAAAAGAATGTATCATAAATTAGCACATATGTACTAATTTAATATGATTTTGTGGGACATATATGTTGTATTTTCTTGGAGAGGGAATGAAAGTGTAAGGCTGGTAGTTAAGAGGGTCCCACTTATCCATCTTTTTGGAACTTCTCCTTTCATTCGTGGTTAAGCTTTTCAAAATTTCCCACGACATTTAGCCATATACACCAATATGTGTCTGGATGAGATGATAATTTTGTACAAGCCATGTAGTTTAATTCTTACAGAATATTCCTATTGTTCCTCGTTGATCGTCTACGTGCTTCCAACTACTGCTGTTCATATATAATGCTCTGATCACTGTTATCTTCATATTTTTTTGAATGTTCAAATTCTTTTACATAATTAATTAACTTCTCAAAAGATTAAAAAATGTTCAATGTAAGTGATGTTATGGCCGTTATGAACTTCCTTTAATTTGAAGATAAATGATAAAAATAAAAGTTTTGTTGCGTGTATGAAATGTTTAGTGATTCCAATTGTTAGTTTTTGACTAGTGACGTATGGATATTACTACCAGGAAATTACCTCAATATACCACTTGTAAGACTATATTGTCAAAAAATAAAAACAAATCAACATGTTAATTAAGCAAGAATAAGACATTAATGCATGCATGGGATTGACTTGACTCATTAAGAAGTGTCTTCTGTGTAAGATCCCTATTGTTGACTTGTCTCGAGCCCATGAAGACGTTCTTCGAGACAGGACATTACATAAAATTTTTTTTAAAACATGAGTGAAAATATGCGTCAAAGTGAGAGTTGATTCTTGTACTCCTAGATAAATAACTTACCTTTCAACCAAGTGCACTACTAAATTTTTTTGTAGCATGGTTGTCAGAAGTTAATTAGATCAATTCTAGAAAATATAAATATAAAATGTCTAGTTTTGCATTACGATCGAAATAGCAGGGCATCATGCGAAACTAATAATTGCAAACCTTGATGGTGATAAATCAAACGAAAAATAAAACTATATTAAAATAAGCATAATATTTTAATTTAATTTATTCATCAAATGACCTACATATTGAAGAACTAATATAAAAAGTATATAATTATTGAAAAAATAATCTCCTCATAAATAAGACTCTTTAAGCGATTACATTGTGGATGCTATTGTGTTATGTATGAGAAGAAGAGTTCTTCTATTTATAAAAGTCTAAATCTTCTTCTCCAAGAAAAAAAGAATAGCTATAGAACAGTTCTTTTCTATCAAAAAAACCTTTTGGGCCAAGAAAACTTTTTTGAAGTAAAATACGATTGTGGTAAAATTCAAATAAGGTAAAAAATTCAGGACAAATCCTAACATGCAGAAAGATCATGGATTCACGTGCTCTATAACCTAATTGCTAAGTATGCTCCTGATCTAAGGATTGATCTTGTCTAGATGGAGATGTATCTTTCCCGATTCTTCTATTGGGTTCCAATACATCCATGACTGAGATATCACGTGGTTAAACTTCCCGACTTCATAGGATTTCTGACCCACAATTTACCTTATGGTCGGGTCAATTCAAGTGGTGAACGCGACTTCCAAAGAGGTGGGTAAATAAAATAGGAGCAAAACAGAGGGGGCTTTCCCGAAAGGCTAGTGTTTATCTAAAAAATAGGTACAATTGAATTTATTGTGAGTCTTAAGGATACACGACTGATTTATTTTAAAAGATGAAATAAAATAAAAATCAAATAATAAAGTAATGCTAAATGAAGTAGTAACCTGATGGCCTGTAAACCGGATGATATCCTTGATTGCTTTGTTTCATGATGAATCGAGAATTCCTCCTTTGATCAAAGCAGTCCCTTGCTTCTTTCCACCTCTTTTCTTTTAATAACTAAAAAATACTTGATTTGATGCTATGAACATAAAATAAGAAAGATTGTTTCTTTCAACTTAAGGGTGTAGTCTCATGTGTATTTTGATGCTTTTGTCGTTCGTCTCTTTTATAGGGTTTACGAGATTCAAGATTTTAATAACTGACAATCATTGTGCATTAATATGTCTTAAATGAGTAATAAATTACATTGATTTCTAGTAGAGTAACGGGTGAATAACGGATAACACTGACTCTGAAAAGATCTCACAATAGCTGTCAAACTTTCATTTTGTGCTTCCTCCGGTTGCTCTGTTTATAACCAGCTTAATGTTGTTGGGATTGAAATAGCAGAGCGTCAAACGAAAGCTAATAAATGCAAAATCTCAACAGTGATAAATCAAATGACAAAGAAAAAATTATAAAAAGACTTCATAATATGTGTTTGGTCAATTGACGTATATATGAAAATTACAAATATAAAAATATTCTAAAACTATTGAGAAAATAAATCTCCCCCTAAATAAAACACTCTAATGACTACATTATGGATTCTACTGTTTGTGTATGAGAAAAAACATCTTCTATATTTATAGAAGTCTAAAACTTCTCCTCCAAGAAAAAAATAACTATTGTAGCGTCCTTCTCCACGAAAAAAATATTTTCTACCAAGAAATCCTTTTTGAAGTAAAACACAACTGTGTAAATCTAAATAAAGTAAAAAATTCCGAGGCAAACTCTAACACTTAATTCCTCTAGTAAGCTGTCGCTACTTTCTCTAAAATGCTTCATCTTGTATCTTTCATTTGCTTTAATATTGTTAATAAATATGGACCAAGAACAACAGGTTATGTGTTATAAATATATTTTCTATTTATGGTGAATGTCTATTTCTTAAAAGGAAAGTTAGGGTTTGTAACTTTGGGACCAAGTTAGTTTTTTCCCCGATAAATAAAGGGGTTCTCCATTCATTGTAAATAATCCCCTTTAACTCCTCAAGAGGATCCTATCAAGAGAAATAAGAACTTCTCTCCTTTTCTCTTTCTCTACAATATTCTTGTTCTTTCTTTATTATTTCATAACATTATGTACCTTAAAGCAACAAAAGAATTATTGATTTTGCTACTATAGAAATCGCCCTAAGTCTGCTTTGAATCTCTTGAAAATAAAATTTTGATTCTAAAAACTAGATGTCTTTTTTTGTTATATGTATTTGTGTTTTCATGAAGAAAAATAAACGGGAGAAGATAAAGAATCACTACTAAAAATATTGTCAAAATCGAGGGAACAAAAATTGAGGAAAAACTAATCCGGTCCATCGATTTTTATTTTTATTTTTAAAAAAATCCGATGGATAGGGTAGGCTGTCCCTTGATTTTTTTCGCGCAAAAATCCCCGAATTTTTATTTTTAAAAAAATCGAGGGATTGGGTCGATTTTTGAAGTGCAAAATTGCATTTGAAGAGTATAAATAAAAATGAAGAAAAAATTTCATTAAATAGCCTGTATAGTCGAGTGGTAGAATTATCTAATGGCATAGTAAATACTTGAGTTCGATTTCAAGTAGCTACATATATATATATATATATTTATAAAAAATCGATGGACAAACCTACTCCGTCCCTTGCTTATTTTGAATTATTTTAATTAATTTTTTATTTTTTAAAACCGACGGACTGCATCGGGTGTCCCTCTATTTTAACCGATCCTGTCCGTCGGTTTCACAATTTCGATGAGCCAAATTCCGACGGCGATAAGTGCGTCGGTTTGACATTGGTTTTGCTAAAAAAATCAACCTTGTCCATCGGTATTGACCCTCATTTTTGGATAGTTTTTTATAGTGAAATAAAACTAATGATTGTGAGCCAGCAAAAAACTCACGTTTTCCCTTTTATCTTTTTAAGTGCGACAATTTTACTTAAGAAGTGAAGTAACTTCCTAGGTAACCTTTTGGCATTATCTCTTTCAAATGGGTCGGGCGGATCACTCCACATGGGCGACCTATAATTCAATATAATATCCAACATCTTCCACTTCACACATGATTGGCTAGACCCAAGCTAGCACCACAAAAGTAATACACACAATTCATACCGACAAACAGTTTAAGCGACCTGCGAGCGTCAACAACTACAATATTTTGTAACCTTTTGAGATTGTACAGAATCTCAATATATGAATCCAATCACATGCAAAAAGGATCCACTACTAACATAAGGATCATATTACTCACAACACCCTAGACTTCATTCACTATTCCAATAGTTACTTATTCGATCCCTTTTCCTCTAAAGAGGTGATCTTGAGTTCATGTTTAATTTTATATTCATGATTACACTTGTCACCTATATGGTAAGTGTAATTGTCTGTCACTATCCAATTCTATACTTTGGACGAGAAACGATACTTGAAGTCACAAGTAACCTCAAGTCAACCCATGGTCTATCATAACACTGGTAAACTGAGAAATATCATAGTGGAAGCTTTAAAATAATAAAATCATTTATGAAGAAGAACTAAATTATAAAGCTTTAATACAACTGAAAATAAAACTGAAAATCTGAATTTGTGTCTATGTTTGAAAGCCATCTATCTGATAAGTTGCTGGGATAAGACCCCAGCTAACTCTAAGTCTAACTGAAAGAAATATAACTGAAGAGAAATAATCATCGTCCTTGAAAGATGAGGACTCACCACTGGTGCAGCTGAAAACTCCTAGATGAGATCTGCTGACGGTGCTGAGACTGAGAACCTGCAGCTGTATCATAAAATGATTCAACATAAAAGGTATGCATCAGTACTTTGAATGTACTGAGTAAGTAGGAGAAAACATAACACAGAGAATAAAATAAATGAACTGTAATGACATGCAATGACCAACTAAAATATTGAATTTGAATAAACTGAAATATACTGAGATGGTCAAAATGACCCTGTCTGATGGTCAAAGTCTTGCCCTAAATTTGAGATGCTGAAACTGAACTAACTGTACTGAACTGAACTGAGCTAATCCGAGACTGAACTGACTAGTGGTAGAATCTGTAACCTTCATATAACCACGTGAGCTATACGTGGAGTCCGATGTATACACCTCATCGATAGGACCCAATATACCTTGCCAGGGTATAAAGGCATGAACTGGGTGATCACAAGTCTGGGTCCATAAGGCCAATAAAAATAATCTACGGTGGCAACTTAGTTCTGGAAACTTGGGTGCACTGGAACCTTGGTCCGCTCGGTGCTAAGTCCTACTCCCACTGGATAGTTCTAGACTGACTACTGAGCTGATAGCTCAAAACTGGGGCCCCAGACTAAGTCAGGAATACCTATCTGGAAGTACCCTGAGAGTCTTATCAGACTGAATTTTGTAACTGGTGTTCTAAGATTGATCAGAGCTGCTTATCTGGAAGCATCGTAACCTTCTAAACAACAAACCGTAATATGAAGTTGGGGTCCCAAGGCTGGTGAGAGCTTCTTATCTAGAAGCGTCGTGACCACCTAAAGAACCACTAAAATCTGATAACTGAGTCTAATACTGATAACTGGGAGGACCACTGACACCTCAAGAATTTACTGCAATCAAACTGATCAGTTGATATTTCTGGACAACACTGAGTATGCTAAAAATTTGACTGAGACTAGACTAACATGTATCTTACTAAGAATTCAACATAATCTAACAACATGTGAATTCCAAACTGATAGAACCAAGCCACAGGAAAAATTAGTTTAACCCGCAAGATTCTAATTTCTACTGAACTGAGAACTAGGGCTAAATCATTCCACTAGATGACATTTTTCAAAATTTTTTATAAATAGAGAATAATAAAGCAGTTAAAAATCATGAGAAATATTCCACTTGAAATCTTAAAGAAATTAGTCTGACAATTTTCTACATTCGAATCCACAGGGCTGAACTGATAGAGAAAATAAAGAAGATTTTTGGGACACAAGGGAAGAACTATTCCCTTGTTGAATTCTCACATACCTAGATAAGAAATTCCCGAAGAAGAAGCTTGAATTTCTGCAACTGACAAGGAGCTCTAGTTCTTGCTTGAGATGAAAAGTCTGGATTCTAACGTCGTTTTCTGAGAGTCTACATGGGGAATGAGGGGGAAAGCCGTTTAATCCCTCTAAATTTTCTACAATTATACTTAAAACGACGTAGTTTAGAGACTAAATAGGTGAAAATTTATAAAAATATCCCTGGAATAAAAATCTGAAAACTGACTGACAGAGAACCAACGGGTCACTCAATGAGTCATTGGTTGAGACCACGACTCATTGGTACCACTCGTTGGTCCTACTGCCTGGGGGATAGGATCACTTAATCTGGTAACGGGGGATACCACGACTTGTTGGATGGGTCATTAGTTCCTCTCGTGGTCATTGGACAAGGAACCTGGAAGGCTTGACAACGGGTGACACTGTTACACCCTGTAAGTTTCTAATGTTTAGATGACCTATTCGTACGCTGGTTAAGAGTTTTAAAGTATAATACGTACGAGAAAAGGGTCTGGGGAAAGGTCGAACGAGCATGGAGTCGGGACCGCGCAGGAGAAGTCCGCACCAGTTGCCCAAAGGGGCAACATGGCACGACCTAGGATGGGCGCGATAGGCTCCATGGCACGGCCCAGGATTGGCGCGACAGGGTTCGTGCCATGGACCTCTATCCACCGCCTCAAGTATATATATGTTCCCTCCTTAGATTTTGTTTCATTATCATCTTCTATACTCGACCAGTAGAGGTAAGGTACGAAGGAACCAAGTATAATTCATCCGTTTACACCGTGAAACGCTGCCCAAATTCGAATTAACTTCGGGAATGGAAGTTTAAGGCTGCAGGGAGCATTGCTACGGAGTTAGTTTCGCAAAATTCACCCGGCGAATCGTAACCCCACCTGAGCTAAAGTTGTTGGACTTGCTCCAAACTAGTGTTAATACGATCACAGGCTTAAGATTCTCGAGAAATTATGAGTTTTCGACCGTGTTCCGTCAAGATGAAATATAGTTAATATTTATATATAAAGTTATTGTTTTCTTTGAATTTAGTATTGAAGTTAGCCTTGTTCTTCCAATAATACGATTGCAATTGAGAAGCGCAGTTGAATACGAGTTGAAACTTGCCAATTGATCAGCAATTGGTGAACGAGGTATGTTAAGGCAATTTCATTCGGCAAGTTAGTTTTCTTAGCATAATGACTCAGTTTGAAATCTAGTAAGATTACCAGAAGCATGTTTATTATGATTAGTGTTGTTATTAGCTGAGATCAGTATTCCATATTAGTTTGGAGTAGATTATGGCTGTATAGCCTTCATGACCGACCCCAAGGTTATTAGCTGTGTCGACACCCGCCAGGGGTGAGATGACGTCGCTCTACGGAGTGGTATGCCGTCCACCAGGGAGGAAGATGGAGTCCCAGATCCTTATATGCCGTGGTTGTCCTTATATACACCCTATCGAGCCTGGTGCCCCGGGTGCAGATATCAGGAGTCCACCGGACTTAGACACAGTTACAGTCAGGGGCCAAGCGGGCTCAGTTGTAGACCCAGGGGATTTGTAGAACGACTATAGCTATTAGTTGACCCAGTGTGACCTTGGATAGTGGTATACAGATTGAGGTATACTGACCAGGGCTTATGGGGGCCCCAGGTGGGTCATTCTGTGCTGGTTGTACCTTCCGGCTTACGAGGGCCAGGTAAGGTTTACATTTGTTTTAGTTATTGATAATTAGACAATAAAACATTATGTTGTCAGGTATGATCTATATCCCTTCATTTTAGTTACTTTTAGTTCTACTTCTTTACTTCAGTCATTTACAGTTATCGTCTTACATATTCAGTACATATTGTACTGATGCCCTTTCTGGAGCGCTGCATTGCTTGCCTGCAGGTATGTATAGACGAGGAGCAGGTCCCTCGTAGTTTTCAGCCAGCATCATCAGAGCAGTTAGCTCCTTTCTTCCGGAGCTCGTAGATAGAAAGTTTACTTCTTTTTGATTGTACAGTTTTCGGGTAGGCCGGGCCCTGTACCAACCATCATATTATTTTTAGAGGCTTGCAGATTGTTTCTATTTCCCTGTGGTTAGCTGTTATTGGCCATGTGGAGCCTATGTGTGCTTTAGTTTACATGTTGGCCATGTGGGGCCTAGTTTAGCTGACAGATTGGCGGCATTGTCGGCCATAGTTTAGCGTAGCTCTAGATTTACTTTACAGTTATAACTAGACATCATGGTGGTATTGTCGGCCTGCATAGGATTCCCTATTGTTATTGTTTCTGGCTAGCTGGTTTTCTTTTACAGGTGGCTATAAGGCCTTGTTAGCCGAGGGCTGTGTTTACAGTCGAGATATAACACATTGTTTTATTGATTTGAGGAGTAAGCCTGCACCAGCAGTGCTTAGGCTCGGTCAGTAAGTCAATTCGAATACTAGTAAGGCACCAGGTACCAGTCATGCCTCTCAAGGTAGGGCGTGACAGACACAACGACTCGTTGGCGGACCCAATGGGTCGTTGTGTCGAGTTGTTACATTCACTGGAACAAGTCTTGGATTTTCTGAGCTTGACCCCGCAGGTGGTCACAACAACTCGTTGTGGGACACAAAGAGTCATTGTTTCCACTCGTGAGCACTAGAAGGGGTTTCTGGGTTCCCACTTAACGACTCACACCACGAGTCGTTGATTTTGATGACGACTCGTTGGTTGAGTCATGGGGTCCTAGAAGGGGGACTGCTGAACTGGGGACCAATAAGTGACATGAAAACTTGTTATTTCTCACAACGGGTCGTTCCTTATCCCATGGTTTCTCGATTGACCAAGCAGGCTGACCACGACTAACACAACGAGTCGTTGGAGCTGACCACGACTCGTTGTCTCAGTCGTCCTGAGGCAAATTTTTTAATTTTCTTTTGGATTTTTCCTGCAAGTTCTGAGTCTGGTCTAGGAAAGTTTTGAGGTATTACATGGTTGCGCTGTGTATACAAGTTAAATTATTAATTTTAGTTGTCTTTTCTTTCTACTCGAATCTTTCTATTCCAGATCAACTGCTTTTCTAGACATGCACCGCGTTGCCAAATCACTCATGGCCATTAGTGACATGCTAAAATAGCATCATCGATCGTAACTTCAAGAAACAATCAAAGGTCAAAGGATATTTCAATAAAAAAATTAATGTGCCTTTTCGGGGTCTCACATAATAAAGAAGGAGGGAGCCATTCTTACATTAACCCATTGGTCAGTTAGCACATTTGGTATGAAATTGATGCTACAGTATTCTCACCTTATATTGGCGTGTGTGTCTTTTAATCATTCAACACTGTACAGATCTTGGTCTAGACAACTCTAGATGTCTAATCCGAGTTTCTCTCTTTAATGATCATCAAACTTATCAACTTAGCGAAACTCAAATCTGGATTTACAAAACAAGTCATAATATGGTGGTGGACTTCATCTCTTTACGTTCCTCAACGTAAGAGGCGATTGATCATGTAATGGAGCCAATTTCATAACTTTTTTAACATACTTTATTAATAAAATAAATTATCACATGTGTATGAGATATTAACATAAATTCAAACAATCTTATATTGATGAGAATTTTATCACAAACAAGCCATTTTACAATACAAAAATATTATCATATACTACACAAACCTAGAGCCATTACATGTTTCTCAAAGAAGTCTCTAGGTATAGCTTTTGTAAAGGGATCAACTATCATTTCTCGTGTAGGAATGTATTGTAAAATTTATTTCTCCACTTGCTATTATGTTTCTCACATAGTTATACTTGATGTCAATATGTTTGGTCTTGCCATGATACTTAGGATTCTTCCTGTATGCGATACCGCTTGATTGTCATAATATAAAATCATGGACTTTGAGAATTCTTTAGAATATTTAAATACCTAAAGAATCTCTTTAATCAAACAACTTCTTATACTGCAAATGTACAAGTAACAAATTCAGCTTTCATAGTTGAAAGAGCTGTGCAAGTTTGTTTTTTACTTTTTCATAAAATAGCACCATCATTAAGTAAGAAAGCATGGCCGGGAGATCGACTTTCTTTTATTCCAATCACCAGCCCAATCTGTATCTGTATAAGCTCTAAGGAGTGAATAATTTGTAGTTCTTTTTAGGTATCTGAAAATCCTCTTCACTTCTTTCCAATGATCTCTTCCGGAATTAGATTGATACCTGCTAACCAGACCCACAACATAATAAATGTCTGTGAAAGTACACATCATAGCGTATATTAAGCTCCCGATAGTACTAGAATACGGAACACGAGATGTGTCTTTTTTTTTCCAGTCTTTGAACACATTTTAAGGCTTAAAATTTCACCTCTTGCTATCGGAGTATCCATGGGTTTGCAACTATTCATATGAAAGCGTTCTGATTTTTATATATATATTTCTTGAGATAGACTCAAAAACTTCTTGGAACGATCTCTATGGATCTTAACACCCAATAAAATCTGCTTCACCTATGTCTTTCATGTCAAATGACTTTGAAAGCCATGACTTGACAATTTTCACATACTCTAAATTATTATCAGCTAATAAAATATCATTCACGTAAAGGGAAAGAATTGTAAATATTTCATTGGACTTCTTCACATGGATGAAATGGTCTTCATCAATTATGGTGTAATCACCTCCTTGTGAAATCTCAGGTACTACTGCCTTGAAGACTCTTCAGGCCATAAATTGATCTTTTCAATTACAAACTTTCTTTTCTTGGTCTTTAATAACAAAACCTACAGATTGTTCTGTGTAGATTTTCTCATTTAGTTTTCCATTGAGAAAAGTGGTCTTCACATCCATTTGGTTTAATTCTACATCCAAACATGCAACAATAGCCAAAAATATCGAATAAAGGTAAACTTCACAACAGGTGAAATTTTTTTCTCATAAGCTATTTGACCTTCTTGAGTAAAATCTTTTGCCACCAATTGTGCTTTCTGTCTTTCTATTGACTCATCCTAATTGTGTTTAACTTTGAGAATTCATTTGTTCCCAATATTTCTATATTCCAGAGGAAGGTCAACTAAATCCCAAACTATATTGGTTTTCTTTCATCACTTTTGTCCAATCATCTTTTTCATGGCCCGTTAAAGCCTCAGTCACAAAATTTTTTAGGTATCTTTTCTGGTATTCTTACGTAATTGAAGTTTAGATTCCTCAGTAGAATTTTTGAATCCTAAACTCCGACTTGGATCAAGAACCAATCCTTGATCTTTTTGATTGTTAAGCATGTTTATAGATATTGTCTACTAATCTGAATTCAATATTTTGTAAAGAGGCCCACTTTTCTTTATTTCAACCTTTTTGAAAAAATTATTTTCTAAAAATGTGACATCTCGTGATTCAATTCAGTAGTACTTCCATCTTCTAATTCACCAATGAGCACATACTCTTTGGAGTGTTTTGACTATCCTATAAAGATACATTTCTTTCCTTTTGGACTTAGTTTACTTAACTCACCAGAACGATCTTTTATATATGCAGCACAAACGGTCATATATTATTAAAGTTTAATTTATTACCAGTCCATAGATCATAAGGAGTGGAAGATACTGATTTAGAAGACACTTTGTTCAATATGTAGGCTGCAGTCAATAATGCATCTCTCTAGGAGGAGATTGGTAAATATGCTCGTGCCATCATGGACTTTGTCATGTCCAATAATGTTCTACTCCTTCTTTCAGCTACACCACTCTATTGAAGTATATAAGGAATAGTTAATTGTCCAATAATGCCTTTTTCAATACATAATTCTTTAAACGAATTTGACAAATATTGACAGCCTCTATCAATTCTTAAAGTCTTTATACTTTTATCTAATTGATTCTCAACTTCATTCATATATCTTTTAAAATATTCAAGTGCTTCAATTTATGAGAAATCAAATAGACATAATCAAAGCACGTGAAATCGTCAATAAATGTAATGAAATATTAAGCACAAGTTGGACCACAAATATCATAATGGATTAATTGCAGTACAAACTCAACTCTTTTAGCCTCTCCAAATGGTTTATCTGTAATCTTTTCGGCAAAATAATTTTCACACATTGGCATATTAGTTTTGGAGAAAGAACCTAAATGACCTTCCTTTGCCAACCTATTCATTCAGTCTTGCTTGTGTGATCCAATCTCTCATGCCAGGTAATAACATAAACATCATTGTTACTAGAATAATATGTCATTATACAACGGTCAACCTAATAGTCATAGGTTGAAGGATTACAATCTAAAATGATAAAAGAATCATAAAGAAGTCCAAAATAAAAAAAATATTTTCTAGAGTAATTCTGACACCCTTGCGACTAAAATATTAATCGAAACCAATATTTAAAAGAACAGATATATAGACTAAGTTTCATCAAATCTTTGGAGCATATAGGACGTCATACAACATCAAAGATCGGCCACCATACAAGTCCACTTTGCAAGTGCCTATCCCTTTAACTTCAAGTCTTGCTTTTTTCTACATATATCCACCTCGATCCAGGTGAGACTCGATGGAACTCCATAAACGCTTCTCGATCACGACTCACATGGTCGGTAGCTCTTGAGTCTATAATTCACATAGGATAAGATTCAGTTAGTAAAGCAGTGTTAGAAATATATATAGCACTTAGAGATGCGTTTAGAAATGCTATCTTTTTTCATCTTGGTACAATCACGAGATAAATGCCTCGGAACATGGCAGTTGTAGCACTTCATCTTGCTCTTGTCTTTCTTCTTGAAAAACTGTTTTTCCTTCTTGAAATTTGACTTGTTCTTTTTCTTGGCAGGTCCTTCTCCAATTTCCTTACCTTCCTATTATTTTTTCAATTCTTCTTACACTTGAATCCTGAAGAAGTTGTACCACTTAATTCTATCATAAAAGGCATTAGGTACAACTTTAGCAACACCAAGCCATCGTCTTCAAGCTCAACATGACAAGCAATATAGAAAATATTTTGATTCTATCATTGTGGGTTAAATTGACCTTTAAATGTTTTCAACTATTGGAAAGAGACCAGATCACTATCTGAACCTGTTGCTCATCAAAGAAAATATGACTAGCATTTTTGAGTTGAGCAATCATATTTGACATCTCCCTAAGGTGTTGTTTGATGTTCTGATCATGACGCTTCTTGTAAGTATCAAACTTGATAGTCAGTTGTCTAAGACGAGTCACAGATGTACCCCATATGTTCCTCGCAAGTGTGCCCACATGACATAAGCAATAGGATACTCCTCAAATTTATTAATGAGATCATCAACAATAGAACTTATAATAATTTCACGTGCAGTGGAATCTGTCTTTTTTCAAGCTTTGTAAACTTTAAGGTCTCTTCTATATTGTGTAGTGTTACTCTTTTTTGTTGACTGAAAACATGGTTTATACCTTAAAGAGCATTTTCTCTTTCAGGACATACCATATTTTACAACTCTAAATGTTGTAATTGTCACCATTCAGTTTCTCACCTTTTTTAAGTTAACAATTAGGCTTTGATGCCATATCTGTTAATTAAAAGATAATTTATGTAAGCCATTCTCATCAATATTTACTTTGATCAATAAATGCATGAGATATTCATATATTCACTCAAACAAATTAATTTTCATAATAACTTCACATTTAGTATGGGATCGAAATGGTTATTATGTTTTCAATCATCACCCATAATCTAAATATTTAATCAAAAGTAAAATATATTTTTTAGTGAGTATTTTTATGAGATTTTCAATTAAGTCGCAATACATTTAAATGAAATTTTGTAAAGAGAGACAAATAACTCAGCTCATATATTGAAAATAATAAATAAATAACTTTAAGTTACAAGTCAATTAAAGATAAAAATCCTCCTACATGACTTCAAGACAACGACTGTACACCCTAAAATGTTGACTTCACCAAATCTCGTGATAAACATTAGTTAATATTTTACCCCAAGGTTCTCGGAGAGAGTTTGCTAAAATAGCTAAAGCTTCCCAATTATATATTTTAACATAATTTTTTAATTTAATATGTTTCAATTCAAAAAGATGAATGAAGTCAGCGACTGAAATACTAGGGACATATTTAAAGATTTAAACTCTCTAAGTTTTTTCTCTCTTTTCCTTTGAATAGCTCTTTGATTCCACAACAAATTTTGTGTTACTCCGGGATACCATTCCTTATGATTTACGTATTCAAGCAAAAAACTCACATTTTTCTTTTTAGAATTTCGGAACCAAAATAGAACCCAAATATTTTAACAACTATACAAATAAGTCACTTTTTAAAGTTAATACAAAAATTAATTTAAAGAACTTATTATATCGAATTAAATTAGTCTTCTATATAGGGTGGAATAATTTATTTTGCTATATATAGTAGACTAATTTAGTCCGTTATATATAAAACCGTCGTCTTCCCCCAAAATAAACCGTAGGGTCTCCCACTAAAATTTTAGAAATCCTTTTCCTAATTAACCCAGATCCCACTAGCCATTGCCCACCCCACCTCATCCCATGATTTCATTAACCTGTTCTTTTCTACAATTTTCATGTCAGTCCCCCCACCCAATTTTAATAATTCTTTTCTACTTTAATTCAAAGAGCCCGATCCGCCTCCTCTTCGTATAGCCCTTTGATTCCTCAACAAATTTTGTGTCATCCTTGGGACACCATTCCTTATGATTTCACGTCCTCAAAAATATGTCATATGACAATGTGATTCTCTACATTATTCTTTACTCAATTTTTAAAACTTCCTATTCAGCCGAAATAGGAACAAGGAAACAATTAGAATGGATATACCATTCAATGTGACAACTTATGCCACAATAACTTGTACAAGACAAAATATCTGTTTAAGGAACACAAGGACTAAACAAATTATCAAGGTTTAATAAAATAAATATCATATTTCTTATTCATAATATTTAAAAAATCATAACTCACTCATTTTTAATCCATTTTGCATGAATAATATATCCACAGAAAGCTAATAATGATTAGATTCTGAAAAAAATGAGTTTCATGACAAAAATTTGGACGACTAATTTCCAGAAAAAATATATTACAACAGTATTTTTTAAATAAAATTGTCAAATAATTTCAGCTTAACTTCAAAAATTCATATCTCACTCATTTTTAATCTTTTTTAAATAAGTAATATATCAATGAAAAGACCTAAATAGGTAGATTATGAATAAATAAATTTCATGCTAAAAATACAAATGACTAATTTTCAGAAAATATATTACAGCAACAATTTTTTTTTTTATAAAACTGTCAAAAAATTTCAAACATAACTTCAGAAATTCATCTCACTCATTTTAAATTCATTTTAAACGATTAATACATCAATAGAAAGGCCTAAAAAAGTAGATTATAAACAAATAAGTTTCATTCCAAAAGTACGAATGAATAATTTCTAGAGTACATATTACCACAACAGTTTTTTCATATACTGTCAAAAAATTTCAGCCTAACTTCAAAAGATCATATCTTACTCATTTTCAATGCGTTTTAAATGAGTAACATATATCAACGAAAATCCCTTAAAAAATGAAATATTTTCATAAATATACATTCCAATATAAAATATTAGATCTTCATAATCATATTTTTAATTTACACTCGCATAGCCAAAATTTTTTTTTGCAACAACGTTTATATATACGGTATACAACTTTATACAATATTATACAACTTTATATAACATTATACATTCACTATAGACAATATATTAACTTTATATAAAAATGATTTAAAATAAATAATAGTGTATAAAAATATAATTATATAAAATTATACAAACTTATATAAAATTGATATATTATTGACTAATTAATAACTAGTTTATACTTTCTTATGCAAAACTATTTCAAATCAACAAAATAAAAAGACCAAGAAATTAAAGAAATAACACATAATTCTTCATCTTTATTTTTTCCCCATAAATTTAAGGTTACGCAAAATTAAGAAACAACACCAACGAATCACAATTATCAATTTGTTAAAATTTTTAATAAATTCAAAATTCATTTGTAAGTTTTTAAGCTATTAAAATTTCAACAATCAAGTTTTAAATTTTTTAATTTAATTCACCTAACAATTAATATTTAAATTTATAATAATAAAAAATATCAAATGCACACATAATATCTATAAATTTGAATATAAAAATTATGAAGAAAGAAGAAAGAAGAAAAAAGAAGCAACGAAAAAAAAAAGGAAGAAGAAGCAGAAAAAACAATGAAAAGAAGCAATAAAGAAGAAGAAGAAGAAGAAAAATAAAGAAAAAAATAGCAGTCAAGATAGTAACAGAAAAGAAAAATAACTAAAGAAGAATGAAAGAAGCAAAAAAATAAATTAGTGAAGAAACTAGGATAAAAAAATAATAAACTAAAAGATGAGTTAAAATGGGTAATTATTTTATTCTAAATGTTATAGAGTGTAATTTTCTAAAAAGAATATTATGATCAAATTAGTTTCATGCCGAAAATATGGATAATTAATTGTCAAAATATCATAGCAGCAGTTTTTTTTTCCGTAAAACTGTCAAAAAATTTCAGCCTAACCTCAAATATTTTAGCTTTGATACTATTGAATTAAAAATAATGAAATTTTTGGCAAAAAGAGGAAATAAGGTGAACCTATATGACATTACCTACAAGTCTGCTAAGGAAACAAACAACGTTTGAGATATACATACACATATGCATAAGTGTTTTTCTTTTTTAATCGAAACGGGAAAAAACACTTGGCAAACTGATCCCAATATTTAAACTATCTGATTAACAGAGACCAAGGTTCAGTAAAAAATAAATTGTGTGCAATCTCAATAAGGGTGGCAAGGGAACCGGGTCCGGTCCGGTTCTGGTATCGGTAAGACCCGATTCCGGTAGGTTCGATAGAGGGGATACCGGGTAGGGGGACCAGTGTGAAATAGGGTTGAATTGGTACCGGTAAATTCAGCTTCGGTTTGATTCCGATATCGATTAACGGTCAATTTTTAAATATTTTTTTTTTGTGTAGTTACCGTTAGGAGTCGTTTGGCAACGGGCAGTGGGACCCACCAATGGCTCCTAACAACTCCCCCCCAAACACACCCTACCCCTTAACATCCCGTACCCCTTAACACCTCTACACTATAAATATATTCCATATTCATCCTATTTTTCTCACGAAATCTTCAATTCTCTCTATTATTCTCTCAAACTCACAAATTCTCTCTAGTTTGTACTCTCTAAACTTTTAATTTTATATTTTGTGGTATTTGGCTCATTAGAGTTAGAAGATTCTTTTAAAGCTATTTGCAAGCTTCAATTGTCATCTCTCAATTTCGACTTTTTACGTTTGCGTTTCGGTACATTCCTTCCAAATTTAATCTTTTTATTTGTTTACTTATAATTTTTTTGTTGCTATATTTATATTGCTTGTTAATTTGTTATTCGTTTTTTATTTATTTAATATCCCTAATTGCTTCTTTTATATTTTAAAAATGGATAGAGGTAAAAGACCCACAACAAATTAATTTGCTTTCTTATTCTTCCATTGAATTTGGACTTTGCTTATTTGACATGAAAGACCTTTAAACCATGCATGTAGGAAGAATAATGGGTGCTACTAACAGGGGACCTGAAAATAGTTCTAGATCATTACCACCACCGCCTAGATTCAATAATATAGATGAAATGTAGTCAACAACTTTATGATGTTAATTTTACTACTCAATTAAGACCATGATACCATAGATAGAGTTTATACTGATTTTGAAGAAGACTTAGAGAATTTTCAAGCTATAGAAAAAGAGAGTTAGAGGAGACCACTACCCCTGCTAGACCGATGTAGAAAAACACGTAATCGGTCTAGCAGGGGTTTCTTCGCCTGTTGATATTTTTAGCACCGAAGGTTTATACCTACACCACAGCAGAGGGGGGTGCCGATTCAGTAAACAAGTTCAAGGGGCCTGCTAAAAGACATGCCACTCCAGAGTGGTTTGAGTCCCAGTACGCCGGCCCATCTCGTATACAAAACGTAGGTGTGAAGAGAAGAGAGTAAAATTGATTCTTACATATATTTTATAATATGAGGTATTTTACAGTATTTTAATTTTTGCGATAAATAATGGGTGTCACTTTAGGCAATGCTTCTAATGATTTGAAAGCAATTGATTTTCTAAAACATAGACTTTGTCCAATTGATAATGATGTCTTTCATGTTAAATGTGCTGCATATATTTTTAATTTAATTATAAAAGACGGTCTTGATACTTTTGGAGTTAGTTGTCAAAAAGTTAGACTTGCTTGTGCTTGATTTTTTTAAGCGAAAATAAATGCTAGACTTGTTTGAATATAAAAATCATTGTGTAGAATGTCAACTTAAATATAGAAAAGTTCTAAAAAAGTGTCTACTAGATAGAACTCTTTATATGAAACTAGATAGAACTCTTTATATGAAATGCTTGAAGTAGTTTATGTTTATCACATGCCTATACAACTAGTTTATAATGCTCATAATGCGTATACAACTAGTTTATTCAAGACTTTGTGATGATGAGTGGAATCAAGTTTAAGAAATTATTGAAAACTTTTTATACAGTTACAAATGCATTATTTGGTCAATATTATTCCTACAACTTTTTCTGTGTGAGTAAATATTATTGCTATTTCAAGAAAATTTGCAATATTTTAAAAAATTAAAATGTTTAAAGAGCCTATTCAATATATGATTGAAAAATTTTAAAAAATAATTTTTCCATATTCCCCAAATTTGTCTGACTACTACTTTATTCAACCTTTTTTGATAAAGCTCAAGGTGTTGAAAAAATGGTTGAAACTATTTATACAAATTTAAAAATTCAACCAGATGAATTGCCAACTCTTGAGATGTGTAAGAGTAGTATAATACCTAAAACTAGGAACTTATATAATGTATATAGAATAATCGAACAAAATGTTCCACCGACGGGACATGTTAGTTGTAGGCCTAAGATAGAAGATGTTGAGATTTGATGGATGATTATCTTGGTATTGAATCATCTAATAGTAACGACTTTGATTCATATATTTCGCATGCACGAGATAGTATCAGTGATGCAAATGGAGAGCCGTAACTTTTGGCGTGGTGGAAGAACCATAAGGAGCAATATCCAAGGCTTTCAATGGTGGTTCGAGATGTCTTAGCCATTCAAGAGTCTTCAGTAGCTTCAGAGCAAGCTTTCAACGCGGAAAGATTTATTATTAGAGAACACTGATATTTTTTGGCAAAAGACAATTTTAAAATATCGGTGTTATTCAGAGATTGGATAAATGCTGAACGAAGAAAACTATGGACTGTCAAAGTTATCGACCCAAAATGAAGATGAAATAGATGAAGTGTTTGAGACAAATAGAGATGATGGCATGGACGCAGTGGAGGAAAAGGAAGAGTACAAATTCCAGAAAATATTTGAGAGGAAATGATAATTAAGAGATTTTAGATATTAATATAATAATAGAGACCTAATTGAAACAGAACCCTTCCTAGAAGATGGCTGCGTAGGTTGGGTACTCTTTTAGTCTTCTAATATTTTGTAATACATGTACGGTTTTATCTATTTGAATAAATGTATAGGCTATTCGCCTTAATTTTTTTTAATAATTGTCCTTTATTTAATGCAACTCATTTAATAGATACTTAATATTACTTTCTTAAAATTTAATTTATATTTGATTTGCTAAGTTAGTAACTTATTTCATAAATTTATCACTATTTACTATTTTTTAAAACTTTAATAAGGTGCAAAATTAATTAGTTTTAACTTTTGTAAAAAATTAGTTAGTTTTGTAAAAGAGTTAATAAATATTAACTTTAAAATATTTAATAAGTTATTTAAAGTATTTAAAAGCTCATAAGTTATTAATTTTTAAAAAAAGTTATCGAAAAATATCCCAAAAAATGATTAACTTAAATTCTTAATAGATTAATAATTAGACTAATGGACTAATACTTAATAAATTATGAATACTTTTTTTAAAAGAATATATAAAGAAATGAATTAAAAAAAATAATGTGATTGGTTTCAAAACCTGTCTGACCTGATTTAAATCCGATAAAACATAGACCAGACCGGAGAAGGGGGAATACCCGGTAACTCGATACCGATAGAATCGGTTCCCGTCAAAGTTTCAAGTTAATCGGTTCCTGAACCTAGTCTATTTATGAAAAAAATCGGATTGATAGTGTCGGTTTCGGTCCGCTGTCACACTTAAATCTCAAGCCCCACATCCCGAGTTCTAGTCCAATGAGAAAAAAAATTCAAATACACTTTTTTTTTCTGAATTATCGGAGCTGAATGTGAAGACCGATCGTTCACAATATGTACACAAGAAAAAAAAATGACAACCTAGCTCTGATACCATTGTTAGTAAATATGGTGCAAGAACAATGAGTTTTGTACGTTAAAGCAGCGAAAGAATTATTGATCTTGTTACTATAGAAATCATTCCAAATATGCCTTGAATCTCTTGGAAACAAAGTTTGTATTCCACAAACTAGATGTCTTTTTTTTTGTTATGTGCGTTTCTGTTCTCATGGAGAAAAATAAATGGGAGAAGATAAAGAAATAGAAGTATCGATAGTGAGCAAGTAATAAACTCACATTTTTCTTTTTAGAATTCGAAACCAAAATAGACCCAAATATTTTAACACATATAGAAATAAGCCACTTTTTAAATTTAATATAAAAATTGACTTAAGAGACTTACTGTATCGAACTAAATTAGTCTGCTATATAGGGCGGAATAATTTATTCTGCTATATATAGTGGACTAATTTAGTCCGTTATATATAAAACCGTCATCTTCTCCAAAAGAAATCCTACGGTCCCCCACCCAAATTTTAAAATTCTTTTTTCAATTAACCCAAATCCTAGCAGTCATTGCCCACCCAACCCCATCCCACGATTTCATTAATCTATTCTTTTCTAAAGTTGTCATGTCAGTCCGCTCACCTAATTTTAATAATTCTTTCTTACTTTAATTCAGAAAGCTCAATCCACCCCCTCTTCGTATAGTCCTTTGATTCCTCAACAGATTTTGTGTCACCCTTTGTATACCGTTCCTTATGATTTCACGTCCTCAAAAACATATTCTATGACAATGTGATTCTCTACATTATTCTTTACTCAACTTTTAAAATTTTCAATTTGAGTAATTTTAGTTTGTCCCTGTTCAACCATGCCTGAAATAGGAACAAGGAAACAATCAAAATGACTATACCATTCAATATGGCAACTTAAGGCACAATAACTTGTTCAAGACAAAAGATCTATTTAAGGAACATAAAGACTAAACAAATTACTAAGGCTTAAAATAAATCACATTCCTTATTTATAATATTTAAAAAATCAAAACTCACTCATTTTTAATCCGTTTTGCATACATAATATATCAATAGAAAGTTAATAATGAGTAGATTCTGAAAAAACTAGTTTCATGCCAAAAATTTGAACAACTAATTTCGAGCAAAAATATATTACAACAACAGTTTTTTTCATAAAACTGTCAAAAAATTTCAACGCAACTTTGAAAATTCATCTTATTCGTTTTTAATCAATTTTAAATGAGTAATATATCAACAGAAAGCCCTAAATAAATTATGAATAGATTAGTTTCAATTAGAAAGTACAAATGAGTAATTTGCAGAAAACAATTACAATAGCAGTTTTTTTATAAAACTGTCAAAACATTTCAATCTAACTTCAAAAATCATATCTAACTCATTTTTGATGCGTTTTAAATGAGTAACGTATATCAATGAAAAGCCATAAATAAGAAGATTATAAATAAATTAGTTTTACGCCGAAAATACGAATGATTAACTTTAAGAAAATATATCACAACAATAATTTTTTTCGGTAAAACTATAAAAAAAATTTAGGCTAACCTCAAATGTTTCAGCTCTGATACCATTGAATTAAAAAAAAATGGAATGCTAGGCAAAAGAGAGGAAATAAGATGAACTCATATGACATTACCTACAAGTCTACGAAGGAAACAAATAACGTTTGAGATATACATACACATATGCGTAGGTATTTTTTTTAATTGAAACGAAAAAAAACACTGGGAACTTACTACAGTATATAAACCGTCTGATTAACAGAAGTCAAAGTTCAGAAAAAAATAAATTGTATGCAATCTCAAGCCCACATCCTCGGGTTACAGTCCAACTAGGGAAAGGAATACAATGAAAGAGAGTTCAGATACATATTTTTCTAAAATTTAAACTATCATAGTTAATTGTGAATACATCATTCACAATATGCGCACAAGAAAAGAAATGACAATCTAGCTCTGATACAAATTTCGGAACCAAAATAAGCCATAATAAGTTAATAAATACAAAAATAGGCCCTTTTTTAATTAGTTACCAAAATAAACTTAAAGGACTAATTTAGTCCATTAGACTTTTTCTTTAAATGCCAAACGCAGATACTGTCAAAGCCCATATAACGGACTAAAGACTAATTTAGTCCGATATATAGTCAAAAGCAGCCTAATTTGTACCCCTTTTGCAGACTTTGTCAGCTATTTTCGTAAAATTTTACAGTTGATGTGACGCATCATTATAGCGGATCAATTTAATGCACTATGTAGTTTTGTTTCATCTAGTCTTGGCCCTCCTCCGAGCTCCTTCAATATCTAATTTAAGGCAAACAACATGTGGAACACAGGTTAATAGTGAATATAATGAAATTCATCTCCTACAAGTACCACCATCATGGGATGTATTTTCACCTCAAGATGGTCTGGCATTGCGATCTCGCAAGGGACAATTGCATTTATCATGACTTTTTTGTTTGCACATAGAACATTTGTGAGAGAATGTACTTATTGAAACGTCCATTTCATTAGGTATGCAGATTTTGGCATTGACGCGTACTTTTCATAAAAACCTTATGTTTGCTATTGTAGCAAAGGGAGTTGTAGGCTAGTACACCTCATCATCGAGCGGATTTAACTGTCTGGAGTATGCTTTTTTATAGTTATGCACACTGTGTTCTTGTGCAATATAATCCCACGCTCGATACTCAATGCTCACAAAATCCCCGATGGCATGAGAACATGGAATATGATATGATTGCCATTTACCACATTGACATGTTCCTTGGGACGTGTTTACAATATGTATGTTACCACCACAGCCATGGTGCATGTTGGTTTTCACCTTAAATATGTTGTCTCTTTGCTGATGATAATTGATGAGGGTGTGGCGATCTGTCTTTAAACAGTTAGCCTCAAAGCGCTTGAATGGATTTGATAGTTTTTGATAGGAAACCTGATAATTTTAAACCATAATAATTAGCAAACCAACCCTCATATTGATTAATAAATTTAAATGATCCATGAGTAAAATAGTATCTTGGTGTTTTTTCGATATCAGTAACGAGAACAAAAGCAATCATATTGAGGTCCAAATTGAAATGTCCTTCACGGAAAGTGCCCATATCACGCATGTGTGTTTCAATATATTTTTCTATTTTTCATATGTTATCACGTGTAGACTTAAAAGTAATGAGCTTATGTCTACAAATTTGTTTGCACGTCTACAAATAACTCGTCACGAAGTCTTTATTGACTAAATAACTGAGAATTTCCTTGCCTCCATGAAATGTATAAGCTTAACTATCCTTTACAACTGTTTTTTGGAGGTGAAAAATATGACTTTTGAAAGATACATAGGACCATTTATAAGATCTTGTGGTTCATGCCACGTACCTTGCCACAAGATTCATGCCACGTACCTTGCCAATTATATTCATCGCCATGCGTATTGACGAACATATGTGGACCATCTTGAAGATGGTCAAGAAACGGAATTTCATGAGAATGATATAAAGGCATATGCACTGTTGGTGTCATTGGTAATGACTATTGAATCGATTGTGGAAAAGCTTCTTCACAATGAAACGGGCTCATGGAAATGGGTCTTTGTGACGGAGTAGATATCATGGAATCATCATCACTAGATGATGCTTCAAATGAGACTTCATCAACCAAAACCTCTACATTAGATACTTCATCACTATCACTCTCTATAGTTGTGCCATGATTCGGATGGTCAACATCAGATATTCAAGGAAACAACGGGCTCATCTCGAGTGATATTATCCCTATATATTTAAAAAAGTAAAAATATTTAATACATTTAGTAAAAATACTTAAATTAATATTCGTATAACAGTCGTGCCGATAATAGTCAATTGCAGTAAAACTAGACAAGAGATGAACATTTGAGGATGTTCCAGCATTTTCCATCCATCCTAAGTGTGAGGGTTGACCCAAACTTAGAGCGTTGTTCATCTCATGCAAGGGTAAACCCCTATATAAATATACAATAATCATAAATCATATAAATCAACACATGATAGTGAAAATAGTATTATTAATATTTATTAATAGAGATAACACAAATAAATAGACATTACCTGAAACTCTCATTAGTAGTTTGGTTCAAATCAAAATCATGTCTTAATGATTCCATTGACATATTGCTTGTAAGAATATTTTGGTAATCAGTCATGTGAGAAAAATCACTAGATTGAGATACAGGGACTTTATCAAGACTAGTATGATTTTCTACACAATGATACAGATTAGCTTGTGAAGAAGAACGTCGATGACTAGTCCTAGGCTCCTTCCTAACATAAAGTTGAAACATATTTAGTTTGATTCGATGTATATACTCAATTAGAGCCCTCAGAAAATCAGACAATGATGCGTCATCATGAATATTTCACTCCCCATAATTTACTTGTCCATGTGATAAAAATAAGTTTGGATATTGTCTGATTAAAATCAATTTATAATCAACACTTTTCATACTCTTCTTTTTTTAGATTGAAGAACTTAATATTGCATTTGGCGGACAATTATAATGTATAGAATTTTCGTCATGAATAATTTTACCATCTCAATAAATTGAAATTCTAACTTTATCTTCAGAAGATATTTTTTCCGAGATGGATGAAGATATGAGAGGTGAGTTTAGCTATGAATAAATATATGAATGTGGCATATTTGATCATTATATAGAGATTTAAGGAGCTGGGGGAGGGGGTAGGGGGGGACCAAAGATTAGATGGAACAAAAATATATAGCGCACTAAATTAGTTCGCTATAATGATATGTCACATCAACTACAAAAATTTATAAAAAAAGGCGACAAAGTCTGCAAAAAAGGGTACAAATTAGACTGCTTTTGACTGTCTATAGGACTAAATTAGTCCGTCATATATATTAATCTATTATATATATCAGACTAATTTAGTCCGTTATGTGGGCTTTGATGGCATCTGCAATTGGCGTTAAAAAAAAACATAATGGACTAAATTAGTCCGTTAAGCTTATTTTGGTAACTAATTAAAAAAAGGGCCTATTTCTGAATTTGTTAACTTATTATGGTTTATTTTGATTCCAGATTTCTCTGATACCATTGTTAATAAATATGGAGCAAGAACAACGGGTTATGTACCTTAAAGCAGCGAAAGAATTGTTGATCTTGCTACTATAGAAATCGCCCCAGATCTGCTTTGAATCTCTTGGGAACAAAGTTTGGATATCTCACTTTTTCTTATTTAGAATCTGAAATCAAAATAGACCCTAAAAATTTAACAAATACAAAAATAAGTTATTTTATAAATTTGATACAAAAATGGGCTTAATGGACTAAATAAGTATGTTATATTCTTTTTCTTTTAACGTCAAAATTTGACGGTGTTAAGGGCCATATATCAAACTTAATTAGCCGCTATATAAGGTGGAATTAAATTCGGCTATATATTGCGGACTAATTTAGTCAGTTATATATAAACTTTCATCTTTCTCAAAAGAAACCCTATGGTTCCCCCAACCCAATTTTTTTAAAAAAAATTTCCCCATTAACCCAGATCCCAGCAGTCGTTGCCCACCCCAACCCACCCCACAATTCCATTGACATGTTCTTCTGCACAGATTCCAAGTCGGTCCCTCCACCTAATTTTAATAATTCTTTTTACTTTAATTCAGAGAACCTAGCTCGCCACTCCCCCTCTCCTCGCCAAATCATGATTTTTAATTTTTTTTACTCGAATCCAGACGGTCCCATGACTCCAAATTCGTATTAACAATTGTACTGTGTAAATTTCTTGATGAAATCAAGATTGAAGCTCAATGAACAAGTTTCTAGTATCTAAAGTTTCTAAAGTTCAACATTTGAGGTATTTATATATTAAATTATCTTATTGATTGATTGTTATAAATTAGATTGGTTTTAAATTATATTGTTGTTTCGTTATTTCGTTGTTTCAAATTTAATTTTTTTTTAAAATTGTCTATATTACATCATACTATATTATAAGAGGTAGAACTTGAGAGTTGGGAGTTGAATATTCTTGAATTAGATTGTGTATGTTACTATTAGATAAAATATTCTTAGTAGCCAATTGAATTTTTTTTGAATTGTGTATATTGCATAATACTATCTTAGTAGATGTTACTCCGTCTTTGTCTGCCTTGATTTGATTTTCAACATTTGCTGGCGAAGAGGACAAAACATAGGCGTCATTACTATATGTTAGCTTGGAACCTTATCTGACCAAAAAGTCTGCAACTTTGTTTCCCTGTCGAAAGTTATGCCGCAGTGAAGGATTCCCCAGTTTCCTCAAATGTAGCCTGCATGATTCCACAATTGTTGAAAAAACAGGGTGAGATATTCTTAGTAGCCAATTGAATATTTAACCAATTCTAAAATATAGAATTTTATTCGCACATTCATAGGTTATATAACCTGCTCAATTGCTCATGCTCAGCGTTGTGTTACTAAACCTAAAATCTTTATTATCTTTTCCCTAAATATAGTTACTTCATGCAAATAATTACGAATAGAATTAAATAGATACCACACTTAATTCAAAAACTACATTTAAATGAAAACAACTCAGTAATTTTTGTATGTATACTAATATTTAAATTAAAATTGTGAACGGTATATTTGTGGCAAGTAGTAAAATTCTAACCTAACAATACACCCAATTATAAGAACAAAAATTTGACAATTAAATTAGTGATATCATATTAGCTATACTCCCTGTTAGCAGAAAAATTAAAAGGAAAGACGTGTTATTTTTGCTCTTTTGGTGAAGGTGATGCAAATTTTATGGTAGAACGATGGAGAGTGAGTGTCTGAGTAGTGGTAGAAGACAATCCTATAATGTCAAGCCAAATTTTATATTAAAGGCAGTTAGAATTTAGAAACATAACTAACTTGCATATTTGAACTATAGACCAATATTCTAAGAATTAAAGGAGTTTATTAGTAGTTTAGTACTGTAATTCTAGATGACTATAGCTTATCTTATAAAAGTGCATTAATTGGTCCATGCTAAAAATATTTTTTGAACATTTTTTTTTCTTGGTTATGTAAGAGTAGAGGAAAAACAAGATATAAAATTACAAGGTCAAAAATTGAACCTTCTTATTTTCACGATGATGATTGATTGGAACCGGTGAGAATAAAAACAATATAAGCCTCAGCCCAAGGGCTTAAAAACTTCATTCTTTTTTGCCTAGGCCTACTAATGCACTGTGTAATTGAAAAAGAACAAATGACTCTGTAAAATTGAGTCACGATAATATTCTTTAATGTAATATTATTTTAAATATAATTATGTATAAAATATAAAAATACATTTTAATAAAAATAAAAAAAAATATTGAATTGAAAAAAAAGATAATATCACACTCTTTATTTTTTATTCTATATCTCTGATTTTCGAAAATCTATTAATTATATATGACATTTTGTTGTTGTTGTTGAACTTATCCATTGAGTTAAATTCATATCATTATGTACTGTAAAAAATAATTATTATTAATTTACTCAATTTAAGATTCATGTGTTCAGCAAAAATAATAACTAATTTATTTTGGCCTTAAAAGTAAAAACATAAGTTTAATTTTTATATTAATAGTATAAAGATTTTGTATTATCAAATTACTTAAAAATAAACTACACTCAATAATTATCTAACTATATACATATAAATTGGGAAAGCTAGAAAAGTGTGTATGTATACGAAGAACATATCACAAAATTAAGAAATGAATAATATTCATGTAATTTCATTATTTATATATTATTTAGAAATTAGGCTTCGTAAAGATACGTTTTAGTAGAATTTGAAATTAGCAATTATTATTTAGGTAATAGTTATTATTATTAGTTCAAATTACTGCGTAGTAATTTGTTTTTGATAATTAGATTAGAAGTATATGTTAGTTATTTGTTAAGAGATTAATAATTAGTAATTAGTGATTGGAAATTTAATTTTTAAATTAATAAATAGTAATTTATAAATAAAAATTATTAAATGTATTTAGGGTTTAGTAATTATCAATTACTAACTATTAATTAGAAATTAGAAATTGCAAATGAGAAGATTTTACTATATATATATATATATATATATATATATATATATATATATATATATATATATATATCAACTAGAATCAATGAAAATGAAATTGAAGAGACGTTTACACTAATGAAATTAGGTGTTGAATTAGTCCTTATAAATATCATGGAGTGTGTTGTGAATCCAAGGCCTGTAGATGGTACACTTTTTAGTTTACAGAGCTCCCATAGTTATGAGTTGATATGGCGTGGTAGCATAACTTTGGTGCTTGTATGAGGCCTGTACTTTTGGACGATACTTGAAATTTAGTTCATCCACATACCCGCCTCATGAGCGTGTCAGAGCACCTATCTAGGGCTGAGTTATATCAAATTATTCAAGTAGGTAGGATACAGTATGATCGTTCCCTTCTGACGGTCAGAATTGAGCAATGAATACTGGAGACTCATTGCTTCCATCTACCCTTCGATGAGGTTATGATTACGTTGCAGGATGTGCAGGTTATGTTTGGTCTCCATATAGGTGGTCATGCAGGATGCTGGATAGCGCTCTTTACCTTGGCATAGTTTGCTACACATAGACTCACTGGTTGACAGTCTTTGGTAGGAAACTTGACAAGTTAAAACCATAATAATTAGCAAACCACCCGTATATTAATTATTAAATTAAAGTGATCAATGAATAAAATAGTACCTTGGTATTTTTATTATATCAGTAAAGAGAACAGAAACAATCATGTTGAGGTCAAAGTTGAAATGTCCTTCACGACAGGTATCCATATCACACGTGTGTATTTCAATATATTTTCCTATTTTTCACATGTTATCACGTGTAGACTTAATACCAGTGAGCTTAAATCCCAACCTTGGCCTGCACGTCTACGACCAACTCGCACCGAAGTCTTTGTCGACTTAATAACTGAGAATATCCTCGCCTCCTAAAAATGTATAAGCTTAACTGCCCTTTGCAATTGTTTCTTGAAGGTGAACAACATGCCATTTGAAAGATATATGAGACCATTTATAAGATCCCGTGGCACACGCACCTTGCCTATTTATATTCATCATCATGCGTATCAACAAACACATCTGGACCATCTGGAAGATGGTCAAGAAATAGAATGAGAATGATATAGAGGCATATGCACTATCATCTGTTATGGAAAAGCTTTTTCACCATAAAACGAGCTTATGGACATGAAGCCCTCCAAATATTAGGCAACAAAGCGTTATCATGGATATTCCACTCCTCATAGTTTACTTGTCCATGTGACAAAAAATGAGATTGGATATTTTCTGATTAGAATCAATTTATAATCAACACTTTTCACACTTATCTTTTTATAGATTGAAGAATGAAATCTTTCGTAGCTAATACTAAATGGATACTTAATGTTGCATTTGGACGGACAATTATAATGTATGAATTTTTGGTCATGAATAATTTAACCATCCTAATAAATTGACACTCTAACTTTATCTTCAGAAGATATTTTTTGAGAGATGAATGAAGATGTGGAAGATGAATAAAGAGATGAATGAAGAAGGTGAGAGATGAATTTAGCTATGAATGAAGATATGGTGAAGGTGGCATGTTTAGTCTTTAAATAGAGATTGAAGGAGTTTGGGGGGGAGGGGAGGCAAAGATTAGATGGAATAAAAATACATAACAATACTAATTTTGTCCGCTATAATGATACGTCACATCAACTATAAAAGTGTATTAAAAAGAGGTGACAAAGTCTACAAAAAAAAAAAGAAGAAGTATAAATACATACAAATTCTAGCAAATTTAACTATATAGAGGATAAATTTAGTCCACTATACATAGCGTACTAATTTGTCCGTTATAATAATACGTCACATCAACTACAAAAATATATAAAAAAGAGGTGACAAAGTCTGCAAAAACAAAAGTACAAATACATAAAAATTCTAGTTGTACTTAACTGTACAATAGACTAATTTAGTCCACTATATATAGCAAACTAATTTAGTCCGATATATGGCTTTTCACACCATCAAGTTTTACGTTAAAAAAATATATAATCAATCCGTTAAGCCCATTTTTGTATCAAATTTAAAAAGTGACTTATTTTTGTATTTATTAAAATTTTTGGGATCTAGTTGATTCCAAGTTCTCCTTTTTATCTTTTTAGTGCGACAGATACAAATTTACTTAGGTAACCTCCTTTTGGCATTATCTTTTTCAATCGGGTACGATTGGGTCAGTCCACGTGAGCGACCCATAATTTAAATTAAATTTCCAACAAATACTTCCACACAGAATGTGCATGTGCTTTCTCCTTACTCATGTGTTTACTTTTTTGACACTTATCTTCATCTTAACTCATCTATGTGTTCAGTTTATTTTTATTTTATACAACTAAAAAGCTTAACATATAAAAATATAGTAAATGTGCAAGCACGATATAGGTGAATCGAAATTCACTTATTAAAACAAATGATCAAGAAAGAATGATTTTGTGTTCGAAAATTGGTTCATCTTACCCACTGTCCATTCTCTTCAATTTTTAGTCCCAAGTACAAGTAGTAGGTGACTTTTAGGTGATTTTTCATCTAGACATGAGACATAGTGGACAAGCTGCCTTGTTATTTGATTACGTGAACAAATAGACCGAATATTATCGGCCTCTCACCTATGTATGACTCGCTAAACTAGTTGACCTTTGAAGTTTTTCATACACTTATATATACTTAATTAAGAAAATGAAATTTCTTAATTTTTTCCAAAAAAAAATTGACCTTCTTAAATTTATTAAGGGTAAGAATGATGATTTTTTACGTGTAAAAATGAAGATTTCTTATAAAAAGATCATGAAATTATTTTTAAGTAAAGGACTATAAAATCATTTCTTTAGGTATAAGTTACTAAGTTATCCATACTTGTTAGATGCTTCTTGAGAATTGAGTACTACTAAAAAGTAGTAGTTCTTTAATATAAGGGTATAATTGAAAACAAAAGTTATTTTTGTCTTGAATTCCAACAATAATATTTAGTTTGGGACAATTGTTTTTGCTAAAATGATATTTATTTTCGGATGAAGACAAAGGAGATCTCTTGACTTTTTATAATTTGAATTAAAAAAAAATGTCTTTTCAGATCTCTTATATGTAAAAATTGATGATCTTTTGTAGTGTGAAATTGAAGATCTCTCGTAAAAATGCCACAAAACTAAAAAAAAAAATTATAAAGGATTAGGAAACAATTTTTTCCGAGGGTCAAAACATAATTTGTTTTTTCTTTAGTGGGTTTGCTAATAAATTTATAGTTTTCGAATAAAAAACAATGGCTTCAGTTGAATTCCAATTTAGTAATCATAACCTGTCACTGCTTAAGATTAATGATGGTTAAGGAAACTAAAAACATAAATTGTGTCAACTAATTGTTGAAAACTTAGCTCAAAAATACTGTTAGCCTATTAAATACATCATGTTTGATATTGACAGCTGCATGCTTGCACATCAATGTAGGAGAAGAAAGTCCACTTAAGACTTTTAAGTTCCTATAAATAGCAAACTTAAACTTAAATTAGGAAATATCACAATTTATTGAAGCCTTAAAGGGAAAATGCAATGATAAAGTAATTTCGTGGCTTCATAATCTTTTCTCTCTATGTATAAAGTATAATAATTTGTAAATAAATTCCGAGGAAATTTCCAATTTTGCACATACATTCAAAAACGTAAAGTAATATAATTCTCTCTTATATAACTTTTAATTGCAAATTTTAGAGTTTGAAACTTCAATTAGCAAACATAAAACACGTAATAATAGGAACATCTTCCTGATTATGAAACATCAACCAAGGGCTAATTATATTCCTCTTGAGAATGTATTGTTCGAAGGTTATGGTTCATATCTTTTTCCGCCTTTTCCTCGTTTTTGGAAAATATATAAGTTGGGGTCATGTCTAAACCTCACAATCCATTTTGGGTGGACGAATTAATAATATTTTCTTCGTTCATCTTTACTTGTCCACTATATTAAAAATAGTTATTTACTTTTACTTGTCTAATATGAAAAATCAAAATATAATTTATCACTTAATTTTTAATTTACATTTATATTTATTTTTCAGTACATTGCCTAAAGTATTAAAGATATTATATTCAATGGGTGATATAGTAAAATTATCATTCTATTTATTGTTTCTAATTAAAGGGGCGTGCCAAATTAAAATAGAATAAATAAAGATGGACATAGCGAGTAATAATTTTTAAAATTACTAGCTAAAAAAGTTGAATACGATAATGTCAACTTGTTATCAAGGTGATAAAAAAAGATGACAAATAACGTTATATTTTTAGAATTGTTATTAAAGACAGTAAATATTTACTTGAAATCATAAGACGAATATCAAACACATTCAAAAAAGTGCGCAAATAAATGTGTCGGACTTTCTGGCTAATGAAAGTCATACAACACGTATTTAGGCGTCAACTACAATTTAGAAGGCAAGAAGTAAACTTAATACTAAATAAATAAATAATCAACGAAACAATATTTCTTTTAATTAATAATAAGGATTTAAATAAAATTAAATAAAAAAACGCGTGGGCTCCACTAAGTTCTACAAAAGACTCTCTTCGTGCACACCAATTTCAGAGAATTCGTCAAAATTTAGCGGGGAATATTATAGGTTGAAAATTAATAAAAGAAGATCAATAGTATCCACAAAAATAATTAAAAAATAAAAGAAAAGAAAACCAACTAAGAAGGTGACAAAAAATTCAAAGTACATAGCGCATTTTCCTCCTCTTTCTCCTCCCTAACTTGCCTATATAAATTCAAGAAACCCCTTCATTCATCTTCATCTCAAGAACCCATAGTTCTTAAATCTATTCTTTCCCTTGAGTTCATCATCAACTAAACAACCCAATAAAATATCTCAACACCCCCCCCCCCCCCCCAAAAAAAAATAATTAAAAAAACAAAGGAAAAGAATAGAAATGGCTGCCTCTATCATGAGATCCTCTTTTATTCTTTTCTTTGTTAGCACCCTTTTCCTTCAAGGCACTTTAGGTATGTATTTTATATAATTGCATCATCTAATTCTTTTTTAAATTTCTTTGAATATGTAGCTTGCATGTTTTTATTTGCAATATCCAAAGTAGTTTTAATTTTATTCCGCAATGAAGGTAGAATCATATCGATCTGAAGGATTTCAATTGGATCTCCATCTTCTGAAAATTACATTGTGCCAATAGAGTTAAAACTAATTGTTTGTACCATATACAAATGGTTTAATAACAAAGATGGATCAAGAATTGTTTCAATTGACATATATGATCTTGCAGTTGTTTAAACCTCCATTCTTAAAATTTCTGACTACGTCATTGTAATGTAATGAGTAAATGTATCGTGAAATAGGAGAAGATTTTTTTTGGTCATTTGGTTAATTAGTTGGTGTGTTTAATGAATGATCTCCAGGGAGTTTCATCTGTGAGGATTTGCCAACAAACGTGTGTGGCTTCGCGATTGCGTCATCTGGGAAGAGGTGTTTGTTGGAGAACTCAGCAGGGAGAGATGGGAAGGTTGATTACCAATGCAAGACATCTGAGGTTGTTGTTGCAAACATGAAGGAGCACATTGAGACAGATGAATGTGTTGATGCTTGTGGTGTCGACAGAAACTCTGTTGGGATTTCTTCTGATGCTCTGCTTGATTCTCAATTCACCTCCAAACTTTGCTCCCCTGCTTGTTACCATCATTGTGCCAACATTATTGACCTTTACTTCAACTTGGCTGCTGGAGAGGGTAAACCGCATTTTTCAATCTTTATTATAACACAGGCCACCGCGCAATTTGAGTTATTTTTATAACTTTTATTGTATTTTGCAATTGTACAGGTGTGTATTTGCCTGATTTATGCGACAAGCAGAGGACCAACCCACACCGTGCCATGATTGAGCTATCGAGCAATGGCGCTGCCCTCGAAGATGCAACTGATGCTCCAGCTCCGTCCCCTGTTTCTTTCTAATTTATTCCTACACACATTTGAAAATTTGTACTACTACAACATACGCACATACTGCAAACACTTTTTTTTTTCTTTAAAAACATGTATTGTTATTGTTGTGTTTTTATACAGTGAAAGAGGGATGTAGGGGGAATTTGGGTTTATTTCTAATTCCCTTGGATTTGCTCCGAGAGATTCTTTTTACATCAAAAAGTTGAATGAATATTCTTCTATTGGGATTGCATCTGTTGTCTCTTGTCTTACTTTTACTTTCTTTTTCTTTTCCAATTGTTTCATGTTTTTTGTTTTGACAAAATGAAAGGAATTACGTAGTGTACTATCACAAATTTGGCACAATCCGAATTTGAAATCCTGCAAAATGAAGTTTACCCTTCCTAAGTATATCAAAAACAACATATAACACCATTTACAAGGTCAAATCTGAAGATAATTCCAATGGTAAAAACTTACCCGTATCGAATGTTTACGTCAAACCAATGAATGCATGACATGTGTTGGAAGATGTACAACCATCATTTAACCATAGTTAATTAATGTATACTTTTTTGTTTATTAAATCACTCAACTATGATAAGTTATATTGATTTGATGTAAACACCTGATGCGAATAAGTATTTACCAATTTGAGCAAAAAACCTACAAGTTACAAGCTACTATAGCATAAAGGAAATGACACCCTACAAATACTAGTTTATTGACCAATATAGCACGCCTAACACATTTAAAAGTCACAATATTATACTTTTCCAGAATGCAACAAAGACATATTATTTGTTCATTTACAGTAGCATCATATCAAAACATAGTGCAAGAAGCATTCGTGCAGCAACACTGAAGTACAATTGTATAACATGAAAGACACTTAAAAGAGTCGTTGGTAGGATGTACAAAAAATTGTTGAATAGGATGAATAGTAATATTCACATTAATAATACAGACATTAGTAACGTTTGCATTAGTTATGTTGAAATTAATTTTATTGCACCTTTTGGTATGATGTATTAAAAATAACATGCATTGTATAATTTCTTTTTTATAAAAATTATTTATAAAAATACTCTCCACAAATAAGATAAAAAAGACGTAGAAAAATTTTGAGGGACATTAGAAGTCTTTAATCATGCTAATGCATGCATTAGAAATTATTGCATTACTAATATCGTAATTTTTCATGTATTGCGATAATATATTTATTGCAACAATTTTAATTTTTTAATGAATCAGACATGCAGATTAAGTATAACAACTAGTTGTTAGAAAATCAGTACAATAAATGAGAATATTGAAATAATTATTATCATATTGTAATAATAAAAGTTGAATTTTAATTTAGGTGAGATTTAAGTAGTGGCAGTGGGTTGAGCCGGTTCAAAGAGTTCTTTAAATAATACCATCATTTTTTAATTTAATATAATTAAAATAGCATGATATATCACAACTAAATTTTTAATATTTTGCATAAAAAAAATCATTATAAGAAATTTTGTTATTATTCCTTAAAAATGACTAAATTAAGGATGTTTGTAAAGGTTTCGATGGATACAATTGAAGATCTCCCATTACAATGATTAAAATGTTAAAATTGAAAAACGACAAATATATGTCGTAAATATGCCGACCGCCGCAGTAAAAGAATTTATTTATTTTTTATTTTACTTCAGGAGGAACTGTTTTTTAAAATATTCCAATTTAAGAACTTTTCGACTACTTTCATCAATATTTTTTCAACTGCGGCGGTCGGATGAATGATATAAAGATATCGATTTTCTCTAAAGATTTCACCAATTGTATCGGTCAAAATGAAACTGACAGAAATTTACTTGAATTTTTTCAAAAATACTTATCGAAAAGATAATCTGAATGTACAGAAAAGTAAAAAAATATAAGAAAATCATTTTAATACTCCGACTATGGCGATGGAAAAGGTAGTTTAGAATTTCGATTGTTTTTCATCGGTCGAGAACTACAATAGGAAAAGATAGTGGAAATTTGTCGAGTTTAAATCATGTGAACGCATGAAACAAGTTATAGTTAAAAGGAAAAGAGTCCATGTTTGCCCATGAAATTTGCAAAAATAGTTGTCCGTAGCTTCTATTAAAAATCGTTAAAAATAACCTTTTTGCTAGTTATTTCTAATGGATCTCCGTTATCGGAGTACAAGTGGCACTCAACATTAAAGTAGAAAAAGAAGCATTTTGGACTAAAATTATTTTTGAATTATAGGTCTAATCTAAAGTACATTCTCGTGTTATTTTTAATAAATAAAAAACATTTCTATATTATTTAAAAAAGTAGCATGATTCATCCTTTTGTTAATTTCTATTAGAAACTAACAACATCAACAAACAAATGTGCCATGCACGTGATTTTTTCATATAATTTTTTAAATATGTCCCTCCCTAGTCTTGATTATCTTCCACCTTCAGCAAAACAAGAGAATTCAAAGATATTGCTTCTGTTCATTCTAAAATAATCTAAACCTTTTGGGAATAGAAACTATACGCACAAACATCTTCTACATCATTACCAACTCAAATAGAAAATATTTTTGATGAAATATATTGTCCTTCATTGTCATTGCTCCTCATAAGATAAGGTAAAAGTTCATAAGCTTTTCTCTAATTCTTCTAGTTCTTATAGTGCTTAATTAGTCAATTTATGATTTCGTGTTCTTTGTCATTGTGGGTTTGATATCGCACTTAATTTTTCAATCATAAGAAAACTATCTGAATACTAAATAGATTAAAAGAAACTACTAGTTTTTTAAGTCTCCTGTTTGGCCGATGGTAGAAGACAATCAAGATTAGATGGAATATATTTGAAAATTTTTGGAAGAAAGTCACATGTCTGATACATTTATTTGTTGGTATCATTAGTTTTGTAACTGAAATTAGTATAAGCATGAATATTGTCACTTTTTAAATAATACAAAAATACTTTTTTTAAGATAACACAAAAACGTACTTTAAATTTAAGCTATAATTAATTAAAAAATGATTTTAGTTCAAAACTCAAAAAAAGAACATCAGCTCTAGCTGGTTGTATCATTCTTTGAGATATCCATCCTTGAAATAATAAAAGCAAATTTTGTCAAAGAAGACTTGAGTACACTATGAGAATACTCAATAAAGATCATTAACAATCTAATGAAGTACCCAAAAAAAAAAATATGAAATCATCATGAATTGCATTATTCCATAAATTTCATTGACGCTCCCATGAAGTACCGAAACAAATATAAAATCATCATGAAGCATTCTTAATCAACATAAGATGATCTCCATGATCTTTCCTTAAACAATCATCAATGACCATGCGCTCACAAGTAATCAAATGGAGTGCAGTCTAAACATTCATCACATAAATCAACTAAAGCAGTACTAAATACATAAATATCACACATGGCCCCAATATCTTTTTCTAGGTCCCTCAAGGCTAGTGAGCATTTTAAATATCTAAGTGTCAAAATATGGTTCTACCTTCAGTTATGTCACCTCAAGGCTTTTGGAGATTTTTGAAGTAACATTCTGCATTGGCCCAACCCTTTCTTTTGGGCCACCACTAGATATTGGGCGACATTGCATTCAAGTTTTCCCTTCAAAGCTTTTCAACCGGCTGTCCCTATTTTGAGGTGGTCTTTAATTTTTATTTCTTAAATTAATGGCCTTTAATTTTTACTCTTGCAGCTCATTTAATGAAAATTTTATGTCGAAAATATCTTTAATTAAGACTTAATTTTACTAGGCAACCTTTCTAGAGAATATTTGCTCGACGATATAAATTAAGTATTGTTTAATTCGCCAGACATACCTTTATCCTTAATTTATGTTTTTTTAAAACGTTCAGCAGGCACAGGCTAGCCCTAGAAGACACAATTAATGTTGTTGAACTTATGTCCAAGGCACAAATTCATAATTCATGCTGCTGAATTTATGCGTCAGGCACATACTTCTAAAATTTATGCCCCAGACACAAATTCATGCGTCAGACACAAATTCATTCATGCTGTTGAATTTATGTCTCAGACACAAATTCATGTTGCTAAACTTATGCCCTAGACACAAATTAACTCTGCTGAACTTATGCCTCGGACATAAATTCATCCACACTTCTAAATTTATGCCCCAAATACAAATTCATGCTCCTGAATTTATGTCAAACTTATGCCCCTGATGCATAAACTTTGAAAATTTATGTCATGATGAGGCATAACTTGTGCCAAAACTTATGTCTTGCAAATTTTTGTTTTGACTGTTAGAAATATTATTGATTACTTTTTATCACTTAAAATATTGAAAAACAAAATTTAAAGATCATAAATTTGAGGGGTAAAAATTAAATATCATTTTAAAATAATGACATTTAAACGAATGACCCCATTGCATTCTCACATTGGCCCGACCCTTCCTTTTGGGTCACCTAAGAAATTAGCATATCAATTCAATCAAGAGGCATCAACAAGTAGCCATACATCATTAACATAATCATCATGATAACATAAAGGGGCCATACAACTATACAAGGCATGAAACATTTTAAAGACTTTTAAGTAAATATTTTACATTTAAACTCGGGAGTCACTTAACATTAAACAATTCAAAGCTCCGAAAGTGTCCAAGCACATCATTTCAACATTTACGTCGTAAGTTGCATGACATGTTGATTCCAGCACTTGACGAGCAAATTATGCTACGCCGGGATGAGGTGGATTAAAAGCACTAAATTATGCTATGCGGAATTAAGGTGAGGCAGATTAAAAATTTCGCGAATTTATGCTGATTTACTCCGCAACTGAACTATTTATCATCTCGAGGAACCACATTATCATCTTTTGATAGAAAAACAATAACTTTTTATATAAAATTTTAATTGACGATCAGTTTAAAGTGTAGCTAAACATTGAAAGTTAATTTTATCAAATTCATCACACATACATTGAAAAGTTAATTTGGTCAAATTCGCCATACGTACACTGAAAGGTTGTACTATTTCGGAATTAGCCACTTAATTTAATCTCAAGCCCCTTGCATAGATTTCAACTTTCCTTGGTCCTAATTGGGCTCCCTTTAAATTTAAATCTCTTTCCTGTCCTTGCCTATATAACATATCATACCACATTTCCATTATTTCAATACCTAATCCCATTCGTCTAATCATGCAATTTAAGAATGACTTAAACTTTGTTGGAATTATTCTTTTGTCTTCTGATTTTGACAATGTAAAGAACTTTATTCTTGTGGGTTTCTTTTTATTTATTCTTTCTCGTCTTATGTGAAGGATAAAATGCCTCATATTAATTGTGTAAAGAATTTTTCTCCTCATAAGAGTTATTAGTAAAAAGGAGTGGTCTTGCAAATGAGAATTTAGCTTGCAACGCAAAACGAATTGATTTGTCTCTGGCCCTGCTGGCGAGATATACTTGAGATCTAATTAAATTTGGTTTTCCTACGACAACATATGTAACGACATTGTCAGAATTCAAACTCTTGTAACATCTCAATTTATTTCCCCTCCCTTTATTTGTTGATTTGAACTCTTTTAATGGACAACTTAATGACTCATTAAGTCCTCTTTAATGATAGGATTAATGACTCATTAAATCCTCTTAATGATCGAATTAATGGCTCATTAAGTTCTCTTTGACCCTCTTCAAATTTTCGGCCTATATAAGTTACACCATCACTGAGCTTTTTGATATATCGAAAATCCCCTTTTCTCTACTCATTTTATTCTTTGGATAATTTTGTTTGTGCAAATTTCAAACTTTCAATCATTAATTTAAGTGTTTATGAGTATAGTCAAACGTCGGGGAGCGACTGGTCTAACAATTAGCACCTAGACCGGCTAAAATTTCTTTCAAGAGATATTTTTTTTTTTAATAAATTTTTATACTGTTTTATTTTTGTTCAGTGTCATCAATATTGCACTATTTTTGCTAACAAAGTTTAAACACATCCCAAATTTTCCGGGGCGCTCCATCACAATATTGTCCTGTGTTTTGACAATTGACATAGTTGATGACCTTTAGAAGATGGCCATTTTTGCATGTTTTATTTTCTTAATAAACTAAGGAGGTTAACCAATAAACATGCGATATAATTTACAGAATTTTCAAGTCGAACTATGGAGTGCAATACTTATATAGAGACTATAATGCAAAAATTATTCATGCAGTAAGTAATAATTAATACTACAAAACATCATGGTGTACAATAAATAATAGAGAAATTATTATATCATGTATAATGATACATGAATATTACGAGGGGATTGTGTAAACTTTACAAACATGTTTTGGAATACTTTTATCCATACATGTTATTACACATATTCTTTTTTCATAATTTATCCTACGTAAAGTAATGCATAATCACATACGGAAATTTTATATATGCATGCAGGGGTATGTTTACTAAAGATGGCCAATCAATATAATTTGCATTGTTCTAAGTAATCGGATCCAAGACATAGAAGACTTTCTTACAACTTGAGAATTATAATATTGGCCAAACAATTTAGAGATCATACCGCAATCTCCTCCTCTTCACCTCCCTATATAAATTCAATAAACCCTCCATTCTTCCTTTAACATATAGCCAAAAGATTACTTAAAAAGAAAAAAAAAAGAAAAAAACAAAAAGCAAAAACAAAAACAAAAAGATTACTATAAATTTTTTTTTAGAAAATCTTAGAGAACAAAGAGTAAAAGATATAGAAAATGGCCGTCTCAATTAAATACTCCTCCATTGTTTTCTTTGCTAGCGCCCTTTTGCTTCAAGGCGCTTTGGGTACGTATTATACTGTATATCTAATATTCTTCCCACACAAAAGAATTCACATAATGTATTTCGATTGTATTATAAATACCACAAAAAGAAAAAAGAAATAAAATCACATCATGATATATTGTTTCCAGAATTATGGATTGTGACATGCATGCATGTTAACCTGATTAAAACCCTATGCATGTAGTTAATTAAATTCATTTCTCAACTGGGATCTCTGAGGGGAGAGGAATAAGTTGGCCTTTGCTAATAACTTGATGTATTATTTCCATTCAACCCTTTGAGCAAAATATGATTCTGCTATTTGCGGGATTATTAATGTCAAAAACAGTTGCATCAATAATACACGTGTTATGAATTTTACTTGTGATCTTATTATTTAAAAGGTTAAACTATCAGAGATAGAACATTTAATTATTTGATTATACTATGCACCAATGCACCTCTCACGTGTAGGTCTAATTTATTTTTTATTTACCAAATACGTGTAAATATTTTTTATACTTGATCAGTGGTGATATTTGAATCCAAAACCTCTTGATATATATGTTTGTTCAGAGGCGGAACCACTCTTCTTTTTCAAGGGTGTCAATTGACCCCCATTCGCTTGAAAACTATACCGAATAAGTAGATAATTTTGTGTGTATATGTGTGTGTGTCTATATATATATATATATATAGAATTTTTTTGACTTTTTTAAATGTTTGTTTTTTATATTTTCATTTTTCTTGGTGAAAATTCCTGACACCTGAACATGCATGTTGAATTGTGTGACCGTAACATTTATTAATATATGTGTGTTGATTAATCATCTCAGGAGATTTCGTGTGTGAGGAATTGCCAACAAACGTGTGTGGCTTCGCGATCTCAACATCGGGGAAGAGGTGTCTATTGGAAAACTCGGCAGAGAAAGATGGGAAAGTGGAGAACCAATGCAAGACATCTGACGTTGTTGTGGAAAGAATGAAAGATCATATCGAGACAGATGAATGTGTTAATGTTTGTGGTGTTGATAGAAACTCTATTGGAATTTCTTCTGATTCTTTGCTCGAACCTCGATTTGCTGCCAAGCTTTGTTCCCCTGCTTGTTATGAACACTGTGCTAACATTATTGATCTTTACTACAATTTGGCTGCTGGAGAAGGTAACAACATTGTCCTCATAATTTCCGTTATTATTCTTCATCCTTTCTCTGTTTCAAAAAGAATGAAGAGGTCAGGATTGGAAAATGAGAATAATTTTTTAATTTTCGATATCAATTCGTTACATTAATTTTAAAAATAAAGTTGACAAAATTAAAAACTATATCGGAAGTACCACGTATGTACTACAAGAAATTGTGCGCACCTTTTTATAATTATAAGCATTTCAAAACTTATAAAAAAAGATTGTGGTCAACAAAAATATTAATGTTTGACTTCACAAATAGTAATAGTTATTTGCAACATTTTAAATACTCGACTAATTCGTGCCTTGGAAATTGAATCATTTTTTATATCTAAAATGAGACTTCTCGACATGAATTTGAATTCATCATCAGGATTTTGGGTATCGTTTCTCAAGTCATCTTTGATATCCAAAGTGAGACTTCTAAGTATGAATCTAAAATAATCGGGCCCCTCGTATTTGTATCTATGAAAATGGAGCCGTCTTTGATATCTAAAGCCTGACTTCTGAATTACTCAAGCTTCAAAGCGAGTACTGGATACCGAGTGAGAATTTTTTTTTTAAAAAAAGGTAAAAATATTGTATTTAGTGTCAAATAGAGTGAAACAGAAAGGACAACTTAATTTTTAGTAATTCTTTTTACAAATAAATTCTAGAGAAGTGTTTGTTTAGGTATAACAAATTCAAATACACTTTCATCAGGTAGAAATGCTAAAAATGGATTTTGGATCGAGATTCGAGAAGTTGATGATAATCTTTTTTTTGAAAACCGTAATATATATTTTATATCAGTTTTAAGATCGAGCAATCCATATAATATATTTGTAGTCAGAAATTTTATTCAGGGGTGTTAATTGACACCCTTGAACAAAGATGGCTTCACCACCGCTGATTATATGCAAAGATTTTCTCACTACTAGATAAATTTAACTTGTACATGTGAAAGCAAGCTAGTTATCATTTTTACAAGATTATTATTAATTAATACATATCGTCGTAAAATTTAAACTTGTCCTATTTTTATAATTTTAAAATAATGCTTTTTTAAATTTATATATGTTGTAAATGTGCAGGAGTGTATTTACCGGATATATGCGACCAGCAGAAGAACGGCGCACACCGTGCTGTGATTGAGCTATCAAGCATTGGAGCTGCTGCTGAAGATGTTGCTAATGCCCCTGCTCCTTATTCCCCCGATGTTTAATTTCTCCTAATTTTCTAAATTATTAATAGATTCGGAATAGTCTTTTTATTTTTATATAAAAAAAGATAAGACTGTGTACACACCATCTTTTCAGATTTCACTTAGTTTGTAGGATAGACTGAATATGATGTTGTTGTTGTAATAGTATGTGATCACGGGCAAAATAGCATGCCCGAGATATGCTTTATACCTTAATGTAGTCTTGTTTATCTAAGTTATTTTACATACTTTCATGTGATTTTATATAAATGTGAATATATGTGCTAACCAACATGATTAGTCCTTGTTTTGTAGGTTTCAAGGATTTTGAGGAACTAATTCACAAGTTGGTGAAAGGAAGGAATGGAGTGGGAGCAAGTGGCGAAAGTCGGCAAGGAGCATGCCTTAGCAAGGCTGGCCGCGCCAGGCAGCGTGCCACGCTGTGCGTGTGCTGCGCCCAGCGCCGTGCCACGCCCTTGCCAAGCGCACGAGAGAAGGCAGCAAACGGCAGCAGTAGGCAGAGTACCAGCGCGCCAGCGCCGTGCCACGCTAGGCCAGCTGCGCGCCAGCAGCATGCCAACGCGCTGCATGAGCAGCGTGTCACGTTGGCCAGCGCGGTGACCCTCGGCAGCTTGGTTTTCGGAGGCACTTTCCAGAGAGCTTTCGCATTGCCTCCGTGTCACGGAGGCAGTGCTCCGCGATACACTCCGTGACACGGAGCCGTTCCATTTCAGGCTAAATTATGCACGTTTTTCATTTACTATAAATAGGACCCTTAGCTCTTAAAATCATTTTGGTCACGATTTTATTCTGAAAAACCACCTAGGAGTGAAGGGAGAAGTGGGAGAAATCATCTAGGGTTTATCAAATTCCCTTCTCATCTACCAAATTCATGTAAGTATGTTAGTTTAGTATTAGTTAATTGTAGTTTTACGAACATGAATTGCAAGAACCCTTCCTCTAGGGTTGAAGCCATGAATTATGATTGTGCTTTTATGAAATTGTTTTGGAATTAAGTTATTGATTGTTGTTTTCGTCTTGCATTCTGGATTGTTGGTTGTTTTTATGATTGATCACCATGAAAGCATATTTGTTAGCTTGAGTAATAGCTTGAGAAAGCATTACCTAGGTCAGGACATGAGAATGTAAGGAGCATGTTTGTATCTCGAGAGAGATTTTGTGTCAGGATAGAATATACCTAACACCGTGCTTGGTTGACACAAGGGGGTTATGAAAGACCAACTTGGGATGTCACATCACCACTCGAAGAAGTAGTTGTGAGGCTAAGTTGAGTTAAATGGTTAGACGCACGAAAGTACCTAATCGTTTCCCCGTAAACCACAACATAATTGATTGCCTGCGACTAGAAATTAAACTCCTCACTCACAATGATGCAGTGAGGCTAGATTGCCGTGTTTAGAGGCTCGAAAGACCATAAGCATGCAATTCTAATTATGTGAAATAACAATTGATAGTTCCATGCTTAACCCATTTCAAATCGTAGTATCGCATGATTAATTGGTTTTAACTCTATGTTGCTCCTAGAGTAATTTCAGAATACTTCGTTGACCCAAACTTAGACTTAATTAATCTTGATAGAAAATGTCTATAACCAACACTTGAGGTATTTAAGATCACACTAGAAATGGATAGTTAGAGGAATGGGTCCAGTCCCTGTGGGTTCGACAATCCGGTTCTTAAAAAGAGCCACTATATTACTTGCACGACCCGTACACTTGCGGACGCGCGAATCGGGCACGTCAAGTTTTTGGCGCCGTTGCCGAGGACTAGGCGAGATTTTGATAATTTATCTATTTTTGTGTGATTTTTGAATTTCCTAAAGTGTTGAAAAACTTGGTCTTAGTGTGTTTATTTGCAGGTGACAGGTTGTCCTGCCGAGCTGGCTAGAAATAGAGGGCTTGTAGAACCGGTTCTTGAACCTGAACGTCAAATCCATTTGCGAAGGAGAGTAGCTCTAGAGTAAAAGCTGAAGAGACTTCAAGATAAGGTACAACAACAATCACCCGCAGGACAAGTACAATTGTCATCAGAAGCAATGGCAGCAAGACCAGTTCGCGAAGTGGCAATCCCACTAGCGACGAATGTGACCTCTAGCATCCGGAAACCGGAACCTGGAGGGCACTTTGAGCTTAAACAGAACATGGTGCAGCTGTTACATTCTAGTGGTCAATTCACTGGGATGGCACATGAGGACCCGCAGCAGCACCTACAGAGCTTTTTAGAGATTAGTGACACGTTTGTCCCCACCGGCGTGTCCACAGATTATGTCCGAATGACCCTCTTCCCATTTTCACTGTTGGGAGAGGCAAAAAAGTGGCTGAAGGCTGAGCCACCGAACTCCATAACTTCGTGGAATGACTTGGCTAAGAAGTTCCTTATCAGATTCTTCCCTTCAGGCAAAACTGTAAGGTTGAGAAGTGAAATACTCAGTTTCAAGCAGAGGCCTGATGAGAACTTATATATGGCTTGGGAAAGATTCAAGTCATTGTTGAGAGACTGCCCCCATCACCAGCAATCAAATGAAGTGCTGGCTCATACCTTTGTAGAAAGTCTAGACCCACACACAAAAATATTACTAGACTCTGCATCGGGTGGGCAAGCCTTGGATAAGATGTATGATAAGTTGTACACTTTGTTGAACAGAATTGCACAAGGAAATCCAGAGTGGCACAGTGAGTCATCGAGAGGGGCAGGAAACAGATCGGGGTTGATAGAAGTAGATGGTTTGAATGCCTTGGCAGCACAGTTAGCTTCGTTCCAGCATCAAATGATGACTCGGTTCAATAAACTGAGTATGAACCAATGCCAGGGCAAGGTTAATGCAGTTCAGCAAGCTCCGAGTTGGTGTGAAATTTGTGGTAATAATGGGCACTATGCAGAATCTTGTGGAGCCAATCCGGAGTCAGTCAATTTTGTTAGTAATGTGCAACGCAACAATCAGAATTTTGAAACCAGTTACAACAGAAATTGGCAGGGCCACCCGAATTGTTTTTGGGGTGGTAACCAAAAGCAAAATTATATGCAACCTCAACAGCAGCAGTATCAGCAGAATAGGCAGAATGATGGGCGATTGAGTAGCAACATTGAGGAAACATTGCAGAAAATCATGGAGACCCAGGCTCAGTTAGTGGAAAATCAGGCGAGGATGGCAACAGACTTAATGAATCAGCAAGTAGCCACCCGAAATCTTGAAAAACAAGTGGGTCGGATAGCAGCTGCTCAAAACATGAGATCACAAGGGGGATTACCTAGCGACACAGATCCTAACCCCCGGCAGATCAATGCCATCAGTCTGAGAAGCGGTAAGCAATTAGCTGATGCAGTGCCAAAAGAGCTGAAAAAGGGGGTGCAGCCGGAGTTGGTTAGACCAGAACCATCCATCAACATGGGAGATAATCAGAGTGTTGGACAACAAAATGCACAACTTTCATTGCAACCAGCACAAAGACCACCACCACCATTCCCTCAGAAATTCAAAAAGAGCAAGGAGGAGGAATGCTTCAAAAAGTTCTTTGAGAGCTTCAAAGAACTTCACATAAATTTGCCTCTTCTTGATGTTTTGCAGGGAATGCCCAAGTATGCTAAATACTTGAAGGACGTGATGGCGAACAAAGTGAGATTGGTGGACGTCCAGACGGTAGCACTAACTGAGGAGTGCAGTCATAGGGTATTGAGCCAAATGCCAAAGAAGCTCAAAGACCCAGGGAGTTTTACCCTCCCCATACAAATTGGTAAAGCTGAGGTGCTACGAGCTTTGTGTGACTTAGGGGTAGCAGTCAATCTAATGCCCCTATCCTTATTCAACACCCTGGGGTTGGGAAAACCGAGGCCAACAAGGTTGATGCTGCAGCTGACTGACAAGTCGCGAGTAACACCTGATGGAATAATAGAGGACCTTCTCATCAAAGTAGGTAAGTTCATTATACCTGCTGATTTTATTGTCTTGGATTTTCAGGTTGATGACCAGGTACCCCTGATCTTGGGACGGCCATTCTTGGTCACTGGAGGAGCGGTGATTGATTTGAAAGCAGGGACCCTGAAAATGAGGGTTGAGGATGAAGAAGAAATCTTCCGCGTTTACCAAGAAATGAACCCATCTGCACACTATAGAAACCTTTGTCGGGTTAGTGTGTTGGCAGAGGATAAGTGTGGGGTGGAGGAATCCACAGGTGCAGGGCCAAAGGCAATTACAAGTGTTCAGCCCGAGTCTGATAGAGGACTTCAAATTGAGAAGAAGTTGGAGAAAGAGAGGAACAGAGTGGAGGTTGTTTCCTCTAAACAGCAAAAGAAAAGGAGATGGTTCTCGAAAGAGAACCCAGGTATGAGGATGTCCTGAAAAGGATAGTCCACGTCGGGCCACGACGTAAAATAAGGCGCTACTTGGGAGGCAACCCAAGGGTACCACAGGTACCATTTTAATTTCTCGCATTTGTGTTGATTTTATTTATTTTTCATCTTGTGTTGTTTTTGGTGGAAAGTTAAGCACATATTAAGGGGAAGTCTGAGTACCCGTGGAGGAGGAAGCTAAAAAGCATGGATGATAAAAAGTGCGGGGTCGACTCACACTTGTGCAAAACTGAAGAAAAGCATGCTATTTGCTAGGCTAAAGGCCTCAGGGAGTATTTCTCACCCTTCTTAAATTTTAATTTGATGCTATGAGGACATAGCATTTTTTAAGTGTGGAGTGAGGGAAATTTCAAGGGAAATGAAAATTTCAAAAATTTTTGTGCTTAACAAGTTTGTGGTGAATGTAATGCTAATGCTTGAACAAATTTGAAAAATTTGAAAAATTTGAAAATTTTTGTGAAGTAAGCATGACTTCATCACCCGTTGGTTTTTCTTTTCGGTTCTTTTCCGACGGGGGGTCTTTGAATCGAAGAATAAAAATTTTATTTTCTTTCCTTTGTCTGTATATACTGTTTTTAGTCATAGTTAGGGACTGTTTCCGACGATGGATGGATGACGACCGTCTTGAGGAAAAATTAGTCTGTAGGTGATGGGTTTTTGAAACCAGAACTAGTTGATGGCTTGATGTTCTTGTTATGTGCTAGGCATGATTGCAAGATGCAAGTATGTTCAGTGTGAAGCATGCAATTGTATAACTTTGTTTGAGACACTTAAGCTCTTGAATTTGACTCAATATGATTGAAGCTTAATTCTGAATTCTTGTGATTAGCTGAGTAAGAGTCTGATGAATATGTCTTGATTTGAGCATGTGCCATGAGTGTAAGGTTTTTGAGTATTCTGTGCTATTGTGGAATGTCTAGAACTTTCCTGGTGTGTTTATAAAACGAAATGAAGGATGTGAAGTGTAGGAGATGATTTAGGCAATTTTTTCGAATGAACCAATTCTTATCCCTCATTTTACCTACCTTGGAAAGAGTAATCCTTGTTAGCCCCATTGAGCCTTGAGCCTATTCTTGGATAGCTGCAACATAAGCTTAACCCTTTTTCTTTTATTAGCCTTGTGTTTGATCCAAATCTCCTAAGCGCTTGAGTGAAAAAAACCCGAAGGAGTAAGGGAATGAGAAGAATGAAAAGAAAGGAAAAGTAGCAAGTTGTAGAAGTGAGAAAAGGACAAAGGTGCACTTGTGTGAAAATGGTTGATTATTAATAAGGAGCAAGAAAACAAATTAATGAAAAATTACTTATAGAACTCCTTACTAATAAGTTAAAAGTGCCTAAAGAAATGGGGGAACATAAGAGGAACAAGAAAGATGAAAGGAGAAAAAGGTAAAGTAAGGGAAGGAAAGTTCGTAAGGAGGGCGTAATGTATTAAAAGCGCTTAGGAAAGATAGTCACTATTACTGGCCATAATAGTACCTACCTGTCCCTTAGCCTACAGTACAACCCATTAAGTCCTACTTGATCTTACATTCACACATCCTTAAATTAGTGGAATAAAACACTAAGGGCAAGCTTATGGGTCATTACATGATGCATGTGAATTCTTTGTGAGAGTGAGTGTAATTCTCTTTATTTACCCACACATGTTATGATGTACAAATGATTTTTGCGTGTGATTAGGTAACTCTATTTCGGTGAGGGGCACATGTTGAATGAAGGATATAATTCATGTGGGATTTCTTAATTAGTTGAATTGCACGAGTTTGCTAAGATTGAGAGTCGATTCTTGAGGTTAAGAAGTCTTAGCATCGTTGTATTTTATCTCGGTGATTAAATTGTGTATGCTCTATCGTTAGCTTGTTATCTTACGTAATCATTATAGTCGTAGCTTGAATTATCTTGCCAAATTAGTTATGTGGGAGTCTCCATATGTATGATATGTAAAAGGTTGTTCGAGGACGAACAAGGCTTTAAAGTGTGGGGTTGTGATCACGGGCAAAATAGCATGCCCGAGATACGCTTTATACCTTAATGTAGTCTTGTTTATCTAAGTTATTTTACATACTTTCATGTGATTTTATATAAATGTGAATATATGTGCTAACCAACATGATTAGTCCTTGTTTTGTAGGTTTCAAGGATTTTGAGGAACTAATTCACAAGTTGGTGGGAAGGAATGGAGTGGGAGCAAGTGGCGAAAGTCGGCAAGGAGCATACCTTGGCAAGGCTGGCCGCGCCAGGCAGCGTGCCACGCTGTGCGTGTGCCGCGCCCAGCGCCGTGCCACGCCCTTGCCAAGCGCACGAGAGAAGGCAGCAAACGGCAGCAGTAGGCAGAGTACCAGCGCGCCAGCGCCGTGCCACGCTAGGCCAGCTGCGCGACAGCAGCATGCCAACGCGCTGCATGAGCAGCGTGTCACGTTGGCCAGCGCGGTGACCCTCGGCAGCTTGGTTTCCGGAGGCACTTTCCAGAGAGCTTTCGCGTTGCCTCCGTGTCACGGAGGCAGTGCTCCGCGATACACTCCGTGACACAGAGCCGTTCCATTTCAGGCTAAATTATGCACGTTTTCCATTTACTATAAATAGGACCCTTAGCTCTTAAAATCATTTTGGTCACGATTTTATTCTGAAAAACCACCTAGGAGTGAAGGGAGAAGTGGGAGAAATCATCTAGGGTTTATCAAATTCCCTTCTCATCTACCAAATTCATGTAAGTATGTTAGTTTAGTATTAGTTAATTGTAGTTTTACGAACATGAATGGCAAGAACCCTTCCTCTAGGGTTGAAGCCATGAATTATGATTGTGCTTTTATGAAATTGTTTTGGAATTAAGTTATTGATTGTTGTTTTCGTCTTGCATTCTGGATTGTTGGTTATTTTTATGATTGATCACCATGAAAGCATATTTGTTAGCTTGAGTAATAGCTTGAGAAAGTATTACCTAGGTCAGGACATGAGAATGTAAGGAGCATGTTTGTATCTCGAGAGAGATTTTGTGTCAGGATAGAAATATACCTAACACCGTGCTTGGTTGACACACGGGGGTTATGAAAGACCAACTTGGGATGTCACATCACCACTCGAAGAAGTAGTTGTGAGGCTAAGTTGAGTTAAATGGTTAGACGCACGAAAGTACCTAATCGTTTCCCCGTAAACCACAACATAATTGATTGCCTGCGACTAGAAATTAAACTCCTCACTCACAATGATGCAGTGAGGCTAGATTGCCGTGTTTAGACGCTCGAAAGACCATAAACATGCTATTCTAATTATGTGAAATAACAATTGATAGTTCCATGCTTAACCCATTTCAAATCGTAGTATCGCATGATTAATTGGTTTTAACTCTATGTTGCTCCTAGAGTAATTTCAGAATACTTCGTTGACCCAAACTTAGACTTAATTAATCTTGATCGAAAATGTCTATAACCAACACTTGAGGTATTTAAGATCACACTAGAAATGGATAGTTAGAGGAATGGGTCCAGTCCCTGTGGGTTCGACAATCCGGTTCTTAAAAAGAGCCACTATATTACTTGCACGACCCGTACACTTGCGGACGCGCGAATCGGGCACGTCAAGTATGTACTAAGCTTAATAAAATCAAAATCCTTGTGTCTTAAAATTTCAATGTGCTAGCTACACAAACAGGTATTATTATTGTTGTTGTTGAAAGTAAGGTGAAAAGACACACATATTTGCATTATTGTGCTATTACAAAACTTTATGCTGAAATTAATTAATTGTTTCAAATTTACAAACAAACGACCAATATTATCTATAAGTTTGATAAAAAAAAAGTATTCAACAAGCACCTAAGACAAGATTACATATTAAATAGAATTTTAGTTGCACTAATCTCCTCTTCTATTTTTTTTTCTTCTCTCTCACTATATAGATATGGTAAAATATTACTGAAAGAAATTTTAACTGATTCAAAGACATAATTAAAACAGTATAAAAAAGTCAGTGTCTAAAGAGATTTATTTTCTAAAATAATAAGCAAAAGGTGAAAACTTCGGGAACACTTGTTAAACAATTTTTAGAATAAAAATACAATAATATTATTAAGAAGCAAAAATATCTTGCTAGGTTTAAAAAAAATTACTATTAAATAATAAAACATGAAGTGCTCAATGGTTACCAATTAATTTTCATTGTCATCACCCACCAACTTCAATAATAGAGTTATAAAAGAAAAATAACCAGAAAAAAGCAGCATTAATTTACCTAGTTAAATTTAATCTGTTTACACCAACCATTCCCTCTGTAATTATGTTCACCATGATCACAAAAATGGAAAACCACAGAATCCTTCATTTTTTTTTCTTCCTAAAAGCACCAAAAAATGAAGTCACAAGTCTTTCCCAAGTCACAAATATTCTTTTTATTCACTAGCTAAACCTTATTCAATCCAAGCTGAAATAAGAATATATAGTCACATGTTCAAATAGGAAGCTGATCACATATACTATTTGATCTATAAATATTAATGTACAATAAATTGAAACTTTTTAAACATGATAAGCTTATTCAAGAAGAACATATTTCTTGCTTTAATTAGGTGCACTAATTTATTTTTAACATTTTTTTTTTCATTATTCAGAGAACTGGGAAAGAAGAAGGGAAAAAAAATTGGGGAATCGAACTTTGCACCAATAGTATATATGTCCATTGGATTGGATCTCACATTCAGTCAAACTCCATTTTAGTAAGAATGTGAATGTACTTAAAAGTCAGATTTTGGTAAGAGTTACTTGTCAGTTTCAGAAAATTGACTCTCGTGGTTAGTTTCACATTTCCTATTTTTTAAAAATATTACTGTTATGGGACTTTCTAAAAAATGTATAACACCATTGAGATTTTCGACTTCTCAAGCGAAGCTGGAGTATAGTTTTGTGGATTTGAGATCTTTAACTTTAAGATCAAAGTTAGAGTATATCTTATAATTTTGATCGAATCTGATAATTTTAATCAAAATATTATATATGTCTTTAGAAATTTATTAAATAAATACGAATTATGTAATTTAGAATCTAAAAATTTAAAAGAACTATAATTCATAATTCAAAATTTTAAAATTTTAAATTTGTTTCTGTCCAACTTAGCTCTCAAAATCAATTTACTTAGCCCTTTATCAACTTATGCAGGAGAGCGGAAGATAACGAGCCGAAAATAACAAAAGGGAGAAGTGTGAAATTTGTGTAATATTAGCTCACATTTTAGTATGAACTAAACATGAAAATGAAATTTGATCATTGACCTCTCTATTTTTCAGAGTTTAATTTTTATGCATCAGTAGTATAAAGACACACACACATATATATATATATATATAACTAAATTAGTTATTAAATAATTACAAATAAATTTCTTAATCAATATTTTTTCATTCATTTTAAATTTTTTTTAGTCCATTTCATAAAGAATAGCTCTTTTTTTTATTTATAACTATCTAACTCTAACTTTCTTGGTGATATGTTTAAAATCACAAGATATATATTCTACGTATCTTTAATTTAAAATTATTATATTTAAATTTTTTTAATTATTTTTTCTAATTTTATATCAAATTAAAATCGAACAAATAAATTCGAACTACTGTTATCTCATATCTCATAAAATATCCTAAGTATATAACTTAAATCCTACGTATTTTTAACTCCACCAACTACTGGTACTGTATAATCACATCACACCTCACTATCCCCTCTGTGACCCTGGAAGGTAGGCCCCCTGTCTCACAGCTATTAGAACAGAACCATGAGCCTTTCACTTTTACGTTATTGTTCTTTTCCCCCCTCTTTTCAGCATTTTCTTGTTCTCTTTTGGTCCTAAATTTAAGATATTTGAGTTAATATATCACCAAATTCATCACCCACTTTGTTAACTTCTTCATGCACTGTACCATAAAAATCAAATCTTTGAAGTTGCAAGACTACTAAAGTCTTCAACTTTTTCAAGGGGATTAATGCTTTTTCTATTTCTTTCGTTTTTGAGAAGGGATTTTCTGTTTCTGGGTCATTGAAATGGCAAGAGTAGAGCTGCCCCAGGTGGATTTAGAGTGCCCCGGCCACAGTCACCGGAGCTCCGTCAGTGTCAGTTTCTCCGACGCCGACAAGGGTTCTTGTTGTTCTCAGTTTTATCCCACTGTTGATGGGTCTAATCAAGATGATTACAGCTACACACGTGCCAGTGAGTCTGCTGGTTCAGTTGATATAGAAAATGGTAATGATGAAAGTAAGGTGCATTTGGGGGAAATTGAAAGAGATTGTAGAATTTGCCACCTGAGTTTGGTGAGTTCTGAACCTGAGACTGGGGTTGCCATTGAATTGGGATGTTCCTGTAAAGATGATTTGGCTGCTGCACATAAGCATTGTGCTGAAACATGGTTCAAAATCAAGGGAAATAAGTAAGTAGGCCAAAACTTGAATTTTTCTTTTTTATTTGGATTTTCGTACTTTATTTTAGTTTTATGGTTTGTGAATTTTGAACTTCTGATGCCTATATGATCAATGTGGAACAGCAATTTTACCATAAACAAAGGATCGTTTGATTTACTGGCCTTTTTCAGATAATTTCTCTGCTTATAAGGTGTGATGATTGACATCTCAACATGATGTCCTTTTTTTGGCTCATGTTATGTCCAAGATTCTTTCACTTTAATATTTGCAATGATATTATTTGGTGATTCTTGTGTTGGAAGTGTGCTTTTGTTGTCAGTAAATGATCTGTAATGTTGGATGTGTGTGCTTTTGATAACCAGTGAATGTTCTGTTAGAATAATGTTCTTTTTTCTTCTGTTAGTGTAGCATAGAGATTTGTTCTGTCATGTCTGTTCTTGTTGAGAAAGAGATCTCATGATATATTTAATGGGAAAAGAGACAAAAGTCAATTAAAGAAGCTGGATGGAATAAAATGAAAAGCAAAAGACTAAAGCAAGGACAGATATAATTTAGATTTGTAAGTACTGTGTTGATTCTTCCTACTATAGACTTTTATAAGCTTTTGCTCTTTAGTTTCTATTTTTTAACTGAAATTTGAGATATACATTTATTTATCAAAATGGAGAATGTCCTTAAGGAAGAAAGTGTTTATTTTCATTTTTCGCATTGAAGGATTATACTTTTCTGTCCTCGCATGCTACTTATTTAATCTTCTTCTGTTGTTATATATTCTCTGACAGCGGCATTCTCAAATATGCATACTCAAGATTTTTGTGTGATTTTGATGTTGAAACTATTATCTCTGAGCTGGTTGATCTATTCAAACAAATTCATCTGAAATAAATTTACTTCTCGATGCTGTGTTGTTTGGTTTTTATTGTACCAGTCTGTGATCTCATGACTTGTAAGAATGCAACATAATTTTCTACTTGAGCAACCAAAAATTGTAAATCAAATGGAAGATTCAAAAGTTTGGAAACTGGAATTTCTATCAAAAATTAATAAGAAAAGAGTGTTGACATTCTATGTCATGGAGGATAAGGGAACTAGCATTGGTAGAGATTGAATCTTAGGGAGAAAGGAGAATATTTGATCGACGTAGGTTTCTCCATGTCTTAAAAGATTAATGACCATAAATGGACTCAAAGGATTACTAGGATTACTAGCAAATATTAAGATGCATCTTTCAGGCTTATTTGATGCTGGCTGCGTTTCCTCAAATTCATATTTCACTTCGACAGATGCTTGAGTTTAAGTAACAAGATTAGATGAAAATATGGAACCATAATTTAAATCCAAAAAAACAAAATATCTGTCACTGAATAACTATAAATGTGTCATGTGAATTTGGACAAGGAACTGCATATACTGTTTTGGATATCTATAGTATTGATAAATGGGTAACAGTTTTAGCTTTGCTTCCATACCTTGCATGTACGATGTTGATTTATATGCAATTCATTTAGCTCTCAAGAAAGTAACAAACTGCTGTAAAAAGTTAGTATCTCTTGTGTGTGCTTGTATGCGTGTGTATGGGGAGGGTGGAGGGGGAGGGATCGGATATCATTTGTGTCTCTGTTATAACACAAAAACTAAATGGTTCGAATATGAAGTTATTTCACATTGCACCTAATTTTGTTCATGTTAATATGACGATCAGTACTTTACTGCAAAAATTCTATCTCCAATTTGGAACAGCTGAATCATTTTTGGATAATTAACACCTAGTTAGCTTTTCCAGTAAAATATGCTACTTTTGAATAGGAGAATAAGGCTCAAAAGCATCTCTCCTAATCCTGGCATTGCAACAAAAAGAGGAAAAAGTAAGGATTCCGAGATAATCTGCTGTTTTCCTTTAATCTTTCCCTCAATTTTGTCTTTTTTGATATGATCTAGATGCAGTTACATAATGGAGTTGTGAATGTAGAAGCAACAAATTCTAGTAGCAATATGGAAGTGCCCCACATCCTAGTTTCTCAACTCTAACTTTTACGATTAGAGGTGAATCTAGAATTTCTAGAACATGGGTGCACCACTGAAAAATGAATGAAAATGTATTACATGGGAATTGATCCCTAATCCTCTGGTTAAATAATTCAACATTCAACCAAGTGCACCATTTAGCCTTCTTATAGCATGGGTATCGGCAGATAATATTATATCAATTTTAGAAAATATTTGCATAACATACCTAGTTTTAGGGAGAGACCACGAATTCATGTGTCCCATATTTTAGCCTATAAATTTTCCCCTGCTTATGATGATGATTTAACAAGGAAGAGAAACGTCTTCCAACCAAAAGCTTAGTATTTAATGACACTTTTGTGCAACTCAGTGCTCAATTTGAACCTGTGCTTCCATATTGTTGACAGTTTTGAGTCAATGCTGGAAATCCTTTTTGCACTGGTAATTTTTTGTAATCATCTTTGGTTTAGCCATAACCATCTGAAGTTATTTTCCCAGGACTTGTGAAATATGCAATTCAATTGCACGCAATGTTGTTGGGCCAACTGACATTGAATCAGCACAAGAAATAAATGAAACAAATGCCTTGGCTACAAATGCAGCCTCTGCACAAGTATCTGCCACTTTAGAGAGTCGGACTTGTTTGAATGGTCATCGATTCTTGAATTTCATTTTAGCTTGTATGGTATTTGCTTTTGTCATCTCTTGGCTCTTCCACTTTAACATCCCCTCATAGTATAGTAAAGAGCTCATATGCCATGTGTAGAGGCCCTGTGAAGTTGAAGACCTGAGATGTTAAAAAGAAATATTTACACCTTTTTCTGGGACTAGCTTTTGCAGTGCACCTACTTACCTACAAGGCCAGAAGAGAAAATCTCAAGACTTCTCATAAATGGGATTTCTGATAGAGGTTGAGTCATCTTCCACTAAGAAAACCTAGAGAAGGGTCCAACACTTCAAAGATAAGTCCCATTTTCAATGTTGTAAATGTTCTACTTTCAAAATGTCCTTTTTTAATGTGGAGGTTGACAAGTTCTAAATGCCATTGCATGATATGATAGTTAGATTTGGAACTGTAGCTGTCAAAATGCATTTGACGCGTGCAACCAAAGGATAAATATTGGAGCATTCTTTTTTATATAATGAAGTTGCTCAAAGAATTTGGACATTTTTTCTCTGATCAACTAGACATCCAATGTAACAGACTGTCACTCGTAAGCGTTTACCAATAAATGGTGTAAATGTGAGACTAGAAATAAGCTACTTTAGCTAATTTTGAAGGTAATCACTCATAACAATTCCTACATTATCAATTGCCACATACCAATCCACATTATTATTCGTCGCGTAAACAATATCTACATTATAATCCCAACATAACTAGTATGTGAAACAAACTATCCCAAAATGTAGTTTCACAATACAAGGCATATATGGGCTATCATGTGTCTATAGAATAAGAGCATCGCAGCAACCAAACGCTGCTAGAAAAGCAGTAAGTTTCATGTGCTGTTAGGTGCAGTCTCCATCTTTTTAAGTAAAACCTTCCAGCAAAGAAGTAATTGGCCATCCATATAGGATTTAAATATGGGATAAAGGCATTCAATTGGATGTACTGATCCCATGCCACTGTTGCATGAACATTACATGCTCTTTACATCCCATGTTACATCAACTGTAAGATCAAGGATCTATGCCAGTCCTTTTAGCTCGTCATCAATCATTTGTGTTAAGTTGGTACTCAGAATATAACTTACCTAGCACCTGCTACTTTCTACCAGCACAAGTACTGATAACTTTGTCCGCCAACACTAAGATGGACAGAATTCACTGAGAGTTGAAAGATGAGAAGGATTCACTAGTCTTATGTCTACTGGAATTCAAACATTTCTCAGTGTTGTCACCCCAACTAATCGATGGCTAGACAAACATTATGAAAAATTTAGGTGCCAGATGTTCGCGAGTACACAACGACAAAGATAATTTATTGACTGAAAAATGGGAATGCCATTATACATTTGACGCCATTAATTTCTAACCATAGGGAACATGGAGACATTAACATAATCAGACCTTTGATTTTGTATCCTACACTATAGACCAGAAATATTGGACATGGAGGACGTCAAGGATCATTTGCCAAACCAACCTTGTAAGTTGTAATGATATTGAACAGAAGTGCCTTTTACCAGAGTCGGTTAGCTGCACTCCATGTATCACCTATACACTATTCATCACTGCTTAAACGCACACGGTGCTCCCGTCTTCAATGATCCTTTCATTAATTTGGGTTCTACATATCTATACACAATCCAGAACGCTTCTCTATACCTACTCTGCAAGATCTCCAGAATTTCCATTCAGAAGTTTGTGATTCTCTTCCTTAGTCTTACTATCTTTGCTCACTGGTAGATACAATGCTGCACTAGTGCGGTCAGGCAGTTCTGGAAGAAAGAACTCAGTGGTTTAGCAAATTTTTTATCATTTCCTTTTAAGCAAAGAGAGAAGGCAGGTGGAGGAAGTATCCAGAACTAAATTCACTCAAAGAGAAGATTAGGATGCTAACCTGGCAACTTCTTTTCAATGAAGAACACTACTAGATTAACAGTGTACCTGTTACAAAGTAATAGGGCTCAATCAAGTCAGTCTATTATTTGCAAACAAACATTCCAACAGAAGCTGAAAGTTCCACTCACCATGCCACAACAACGTCCACCGTGTAATGTTTGCGGGATGCAACGATCAAGAAGCTCTGAGCAATAACAGCTAACCAAGCACACAGTTTTATAAACCTGCAGAATCAAATTGAGGGATCACTAACAACTTCTGGATGTGGTAAAAACACTTAATTCAAGCCTTCTTTATTTTTAGGGCATCCATTAAATTACAGAAAGAGAAACAACAACAACAACTATACCTCAGTCCCAAATAAGTTGGGGAAATTACAGAAAATCAAAAAAAAAGAAAAAATGTAAGTGAAGGAAAGGAACAAAGACCCAGCAATTCAAAACATATAAATCCTGTACCCGATGAAGCTATTTCAGTACTATGGCACACAAGAAAAAAGGCACCATGGTCAGGTTGAAGAAAAAGAAGAAATGAAGCAAACAGGAAAGAGGTTCTCTGATGTTGATACAATTCAGAATTACCTACCTTATCCAGAATTCACCAATAGAATGTTTGCATTCACTGGAAACAGAACTCTAATCTGAATATCAGACTGTCCTACCAAAAAGAATACTCCCACCACTTCAATTTGTTTGTCTGGTTTTGACTTCGCACATAGTTTAAGAAAGTAAAATAAACTTTTGAATCTTATGGTTTTGAACTAAAGATGTATAGAATGTACGAAAATGCCCATTTAATATGGTGGTCTTAAACATGTCATATGGAAAGTAACAAGTAAAGAGTTGCCAAAAAAGAAAAGAGACATTCTTTTTTAAACTGACTAAAAAGAAAAGTAAAACAAATAAATTGAAATGGAGGGAGTATTATAGAATAAACAACTGCTATATACTACCTTTGTGTCCCATATTTATGATATGTCCTCACAAAGACTAGAGAGAATATCATATGAGATGAAAATATCAGATCACCACAACCGTAAAGCACGCCCCGAGGAACTGCACATTCATAAACATCAGCCTAAGCACATTGTAATGAGAACAACTGAATAAACACAGTGAGGAAAGGCAAAATATATCTCACAATTAATTAATAGAACTTCTAAAACACTATTCGGAGGAGGCAATGTGGCAAGCTTTGAACCCTGCAATATTAGAAGATAGGCAGGTAACATAACACGCCGCTCATAGACAGCAGAAAAGTGCAAACTGGCACATCAATTATTAACCAAATGAGATAAGTCTTTACCTCACGGCAGTGATAATTTGGACCAGGAAGCTGTGTAGAGTAGAATGTGATGATCCGAAGGAACTGACAAGCCTGAAATGAACAATTATTCAACAGCTTAGCAGATCATATTGGATACAATGACTTCTCTCTCAATGTTCTCTTATTTGTGGGTAACCCTAAGGATAAATAATGAAGCATTCAGGAAGAGAAATAAAGTTATGTTTGCCCACATTTAAGCTGAATATAGAAATGATGAGATCCCATTGAGAATTTTCTTCTTTTTTTCTTCCTTAAGTTGAAACTTGTTGAGACTTGCACAGATAAAACAACACAAGAATGACGTTCAAGAGAACTGGTCACTTACAGCTAAGAAAGCCAAGACCCTGCACCATATCAGAACTGTATAGATCTTTTTGATCTTGAAAATGAAAGGATGGGATGTCCACTGCAGAAAAACATGAGCAAGAGTTAGAACAAGAAGATACAATAATCAAAACCTAAATGGTAAATAAACTGAAAATCCCAACCAATTAAATCTCCAAAAATCAGTTGTTATGAAAACATTCCACAGCCAGATTCAGCATTAGTTGGTGACTGAAAATTACCAAATACAACTCACCAAGACAAAAGACAGAAAGAGTATGGTGAATACAGTTTCACTTATGTAACCTTTGGCTTGACCAAGCTCCTGGAGTTTTCATTTTAAAAACAAAGAAGAAAAAGGAAGAATATGAGTGAGCATCTCCTCAGAGAGTGGAGATAAAGAGAACGAACGACCAATAAAACCAACCGGAAGAAGAAAGAAGCCGACATCCTGAAGAGTAGGTCCAGGCCGATGTATGTAGTGAACCCCTCGAGCAGCAAGTCCATGTATGTACTGAAAAAAGATGAGACATTTTATAACTAGGTAGATCTAATATCACTAAGGTCATGAAGAAAAACAATTATGGAACAACTACAAGGGAAATGATGTATCAAATAAGACAATGACGAATAGTAGCCAACATCAGCAAAATATGTAAAAAAAGAAAATAAATAACAAATTGCATCATTCAATAAGAGGTGAAAGAGAATGCAAAATTTGATTGCTCAAACTTCCGCTACCCCCCCCCCCCCCCCCGGCTCTAGACATAGAAAAAGAAAACAGAAAGTAGTGAAGAAAGAAACTATGGACTTTAGGGAAACATTCAAAGTGAAGAGACTGAAGAACCAAGATTCAAATTTTTAAAAATAATAAGAGTAAACCTGAATTTATAGTTCTTTAAAGCAGATAAGCCATTATTTTTGCAAATAAGTTAAAGAGGATGATTAATTTACAAATCATATTGAAAAGCTAATCAAGTCAAATACTTTGATCAAAGACTATAAGCATCTTCAACTAAAACCAACCCACGCCACTAAACAAAATAGTCCCTCCGTTCCAGTTTAAGTGGCATTATTTCTTTATTAGTTAGTTCCAGAAAGAATGACATATTTCTATATTTAGATTCATCTATCAATAAATTTCTCATTTTATCCAACTTCTATACTCAGCACAAATATTATGGCACGTCTAACCATACAAGTTTAAAAAGTCTCACATTTTTCACTTAAAAACTCTATGCCGAATCAAACTATATCACATGGACCAAAAGGGAGGTAATAATTCTTTTTCGTGTCACAGACCTATATACAACAAAAACTACTATGCCAAAAAGCCTCTATCTCAAACTAGTCGAGATCAGTTACATGAATCATCTATATTCATTCCATGCCCCAGACCCAGATGGTACAAGAAAATTGGGAAATAATGTCATAAACAAGCAACATATATATAAAATAGAGGTTGATCAGTATAAACCTGAAATATCAAACCACCAAGAATATACTTCCAGTTGTCGGCAAGAAGATTGATTTCTATTGCAGTCTCCCTACAAATTCTCTTCCATAACTGCTATCAATAACAACAACAATACAAAAAAGAATCACAAAAATTAAGAATTTCCTCAAGCAATAATAGCAAGAAAGCAAAAAAGGGAGTTCTAAACTTGTAGAAATGAAGTTAAAAAAAACGAACCTTTAAAGCCTCACGACCAATGTAAAACGAAAACGACATCGTTGGTACTCGAGTGTGACCCACTAATTCATCTTCAAAGGTAAACACAAAAGTTATACCTTGTAATTTCTTCTCACAAAAAATTGAATTTGAACAACCTAATTAAAGTTGAATCTGATAGCTAAACTTAGTCTCGAGTTTTTGTTTTCTTTTCTGGGCAGATTGAATTTCCTTATATGTGTATATAGAAAGTGGTGTTTCAGTGTGTGCTTCAAAGTGTGTGATGTGATTTATATATTTATATGGAGAATCTCCTTTGATTAGTCTGCTAAAACGCGAGTTCCACACGGAGCGACAGTTGACAAAAACAAGAGAAGAGGGGGGAATTTTCAAAATAACGAAAAGAACTGTCAAAAGGCAAAAATGAATAATTGTTATATTCCATTTATTAAGTTATATACACGAAGAATGCAAAGAATTTACTTTATTAAGTTAATAATAATTTAAGGCGAAATCTATTGGTGGCCTCTTAAAGTTGACATCAACTTTAACTTATATATCTTAAATGAACTTTGTCCATTTTAAACAACTCATAGGGATCCGTTGTGTCATTTTGACAATCATAAAAAAAAACAAGGAGAATGTAATACACTCGTGATGATGTGGCAAAACAACTAATTAAATTATTCCATGTGGCATTTAAAGTTAAAAAAAATTATTTCTATAGCCTCCCACCCTCCCTTCCCTCTCCTCCTGAGATCATCATCGCCATTGATAATCTATCTTAACCCACCACAGACATGATGGTCTCCAAAAGTCTTTTGCAGCTTTCAAGTAAACCAAATCAATGACTTTCTTAACCCACTATCTTCCACCATTTCTCTAAGCTTAAATTTTTCAATGGAGGTCGAATTTTTCAATTCAAATTTATTGTCAAGTCAATTTTTAAATTTTTTTTACTTCATTGTATTATTTTTAGATCTACCATCTGCTTCTCCACATTTAAATCGTCATCGTTCTCCTATCCTCCTCCTTCCTTTTTCTGCACTACTTCTCCATTATTGTTCTTTTCTCATCCTTCATTTTCTTATTCTTCTTCTGCAAATAAAAAAAAAACCTACAATTATCCATTTGCAAAATTAATCCCAAAAGTCCATTTCGGCATCAACCCATACTCCCCACAATTTCCTTCTTCCCCCAAAACCTCCTATTTCTTTTCAACTGCAAAAATTGTCACCCCCTTAATCCTTCATCGGTGATTTTGCCGAAAAAGCCAACACCATTTTTTTAATTAGATAATCCACGGCGGAAGAGAAAGACGTGACTACAGTGGGTGAAAAAGGCTCATCATGTCATCCTCCAAAGTATCGTCGTCCTCCAAAGTACATCTATAGCAGCATAGGCGACAAATGAAGACGGAGATGGGGGTGGGGATGGAGGAAGTGTTGGAAGAAGAGAGAAGGAAGAAGAATTTAACTTAACTTAGACACCAACTTAAAGTTGGCACTAAGAAATTTTTCTTAAATGAAAATATTGCATTAATTTATATTTGGATCCAAAGAAATTTGAAGAAAAAAGAGATGAATAAGAAGTGAGAAAAAAATGATCTTTAAAGAATTTAGGGCTAAATTAAAGTGTTAGAAATGAAAAAGAAGGTATAAATTAATGTGGGTGGGTCAATATTACCGGTGGGGGCCCAAGTTGGAGGCCACATCAACTGAAAAAGGCCCTACACGCGCCTGAGATGGGTGAAAAACACGCATCATGCCAATTATGTAAAAAGTGTCAAAATGACATAGCGGGGTCCTACATGAGGTGTCTATGAACAAGTTTTAATTAAGGTATCTAAGTTAAAATTAATGTCAACTTTAAGGGGTCACCAATGAATTCCGCCAATAATTTAACATATAGTAGCAGATTATTCATTTTATCTTTTTAGTTACTATATCATGTTTGTTAAATTTATCTATCATAACCAAATTTCTCGATACTTGTTCAAGCAAACACTAAACCCCTCTATTCATTCTACTCCTATTGAAAAAAAGGTACTATTTTTGTCAATCTTGCAGAAAAGCCCAATGACCATCGTTGGGAAATTATTCTTCAAAAACAGACCACCTATGGAAGATCTCTAAACTCAATTTATTAGCCAATTCCACTTTAAACTTGTTTGTTGAAATTGCTTATATCGACTCGAAACATATCTACATAGACTTCAACAAGGAGACAGATTTCAAGCATATATACTTTAAATCTTATTATATTTTTGGAGGATTGCACAATGAAAGTGTTGATATGGATTTCGAATTTTAAGTCGGATGAGAAAATCACCATTGTACTTGTTTGGGTTCTTTAATACAAGTTGTCATGACATCTCTTTAGATGGGACATTTTGCAAAGGTTGACTGTTGATATTAGTACTGTCATTGACCCTGATCAAGCCACATATTCAAAATCAAAGGGCAATGTGGCTCAGAAAAAGGTTGAAATCAATTTGCTAAACTCAAAACTTGACAAAATTTGGTTGGACTTTAACAGAATTGGAGGAGGACAAGATGACATATGGTTAGAAGTAGAATACGAAAATGTTTCAGACTTGCAAATTTTATAAATTACAAGGTAATGTTGAAACCATTTGTAGAAATAAGTTAGCTCAGAATAAGTAGGAAGCCAATACTCATAAAGGACAAAGAAAATCAAATGAAGGTGATTAGGACCAGAATAATGACTTTACTCCTGTGAAAAGAAAAATATACACGGGTAACAACAATCACAATCTCAAGAGAGGACTGATGATAGCAGAAATACCTCAAGAAATAGAGAGAACGTTTCATAACAAGGCAGGAATAATATTTAGGACTAAAACCAATATGAATCATGATACCATGAAAGAAAACAAACCACAACAAAGTAAGTCAATTCAAAAGAAGAATAAGAAGCAAGTTATCCTCACAAGGAAGAATCAACACCATAAAAATCAAGACTATTGGGGTAATATGAGAAACTACATTAATTACATAAATGATAATTGTTGGGATAGCGGAACAACAATAAACACACACACACAAATTAACTGCGAGAAAATAGAGAAAAACGAAACACAAAGCGACACACAAGAATTTACGTGGTTCGGTCTCGCGACCTAGTCCACAGCTGCAACTGAGAGGAATTTTATTGCTCTCTCTTGTGGTGTATAGATTACAAGTACAAGCTTTCTATTTATAGAAATAGATTCGGGCTATTAAGAATTCTAACAGTCATAAGTCGGAATTCTAACAGTCATAAGTCGGAATTCTAACAGTCATAAGTTGGAATTCTAACAGTCATAAGTCGGCTTAATCATGTCTCCACAAGCCCAACAATCTCCCACTTGGAGGCATGATAATCTTCAACTGCCATCCACTGTGAGCACTTGTACGTCTAGTAATCTCTTCCTCATCTTCCTGGTTGCAGCGGCCTTCTCATCAGTTAACCTGAAGGCCCGTTGAAGCTTCCCCAAGCTCCAACATCAGTCACGGCTAAAACTGCCCCTGACTCGTCCTCTGTCCCTATTGACTCCCACTTGCACAAACTGCCGAATCCTGGGATACTCTGAGAACAAACGACACTCTCCATAGTTAGCAGGTAATCATCCGGAGAGACTTTGACAGCTGGAACACTGGTTCTCTTAACCCACTGTCTGGTGACTCTAGCTGAAGCTTTAACTGGCTAACTGCCGGTGCTCCCACTGCCACGAAAATCCCTGACTGGTTTACCTGAACCTTTCCAAGCACGTTCAACCTGAATCTGACCTATGGCTCTGGGTTTATTTCCTTCAAAACGAACCTTCTTCTGCCCACGAGACTCTGTGAACCGGATTTTGTTTCTCTTTTGATCTGGGACAGTCACTCCCTTAGACGGTAAATAGATCATATACAACGAACTTCATTTCTTTCCTCGAGCTATGACCAAGTTCCCCTTTATCACCTTCAACTGCTCGTTTCCGAACTTAACATCGTGTCCCTCATCATCCAACTGCCCAACAGAAATCAACCGTTTCTTCAAGCTTAGAATCACTCGGACATCCTTTAGAGTCCACGGACCGACTGAAGTTTTTAGAATCATGTCACCCATGCCCGTTACATTAAGAACTTTATTGTTCGCTAGTCTAACCTTTTCAAAATCCCCTTCTTTCAAATTCTGCAATGCTCCACTGCTGTGGGTAGCATGAAATGAAGCACCAGAATCCATGAGCCAGGAATCCACACTGCTCTCCACGCTACATATCAAGAGATCATTATGAGTGTTGTCTACTGCAATGTTAACTTGTTTATTATTCGGGCATTGATTCTTGAAATGCCCCACCTCCTGGCACGTCCAACACGTTACACCTGAGCGATCCTGAGTCTTCGACTGACTCCTCTTTCTGTTCCTGCTCCCACTACCTCTGCTATTTCTCCTGCCTCTGCTGACATTTAGCAAATCACTCGATGATTCCCCAGAACTCCTTCTTCTGACATCCTCGCCTAGAATGAGATCATGAATCTTTTCAAAAGTGAATCCATCGGGTCCTACTGAACTAGTAACTGTTGTAACCGTTACGGACCAACTGTCAAGTAATGACGATAGCAGTAGTAAGTCTTGAACTTCATCATCGAACTTAATGCCCACTGACGTAAGTCTAGCTAAGATCGAATTCATTGTATTGATGTGCTCGGTAACTGAACCGCCTTCCTTCATTTTTATGTTCACCAATTCTCTAATCAGAAAGACCTTGTTTGCTGCAGATGGCTTCTCGTACATGTTAGACAGCGCTTCCATGACACCTTTCGCTGTCTTCTCCTTCAGAATGTTAAACGCAATATTCTTGGTCAACGAGAGTCGGATAACCGCCATGGCTTTCCGATCCAAACCTACCCACTCTGCATCAGACATCTTTTCCGGCTTGTCACCCAATATCATGTCTAACTCCTTCTGAACCAGCAAATCCTCAATTTGCATTTTCACCAACTGAAATCTGCACCAAAAAACTTTTCTATTAGATATTTCCCATCTTCTGCCATCTCAAACGACTAGATGAGGTACCCGGTACAACTGATCTCAGGTCTTGGTAATTTCAAAAGAAAAATTGACAAAGTCAATACGCACCAACAAAGTTAACTCGGACCACCACCAACAAGAGACCAATTGGAAAAACTTTTCTACCAATTTTTTTTTTCTCCGGTGAAACAATAATTTTCCGGTGAAGCAGTATCTGCCGGTGTCTTTTCCGGCGACTGCTTCTCAATCTGCTCGTCGGTGGCTACTGCCTCTCTGGTCGGCGACTGCTACTCTTCTCCGGTAGCAGATTTGCTCGTCGGTGGCTGCTGTCTCTCTGGTCGGTGACTGCTACTCTTCTCCGGTAGCAGATCTACTGCCCTTTTTTTTTTTCTCCGAAAAAATGTTTTTTGGTGACTCTCGCTAATTTTTCGTGTGTTATAACCTTGCTCTGATACCAATTGTTGGGACAGCGGAACAATAATAAACACACACACACAAATTAACTGTGAGAAAATAGAGAAAAACAAAACACAAAGCGACACACAAGAATTTACGTGGTTCGGTATGGCGACCTAGTCCACTGCTGCAACTGGGAGGAATTTTATTGCTCTCTCTTGTGGTGTATAGATTACAAGTACAAGCTATCTATTTATAGAAATAGATTCGGGCTATTAAGAATTCTAACGGTCATAAGTCGGAACTCTAACGGTCATAAGTCGGAATTCTAACAGTCATAAGTTGGAATTCTAATAGTCATAAGTCGGCTTAATCATATTTCCACAAGCCCAACAATAATAACAAGGTTAAGAAGGATATACACTATTAGAAATAGAGATTTTTTTTCATTGCAAATCAGTAGGAAATTTTGTGTTATAAAATATGATTTTTTCCCACCCATTTCCCACCGAACTAATTCACCAGGAATACGCTTGGCAGGAAACAGATTCTCGTCGAAGTAGTGGGAAACTTCATAATTTTTTCATGTGAAAACTCTAATTTTTTTCCATCGATATGAGTGGAAATAACCACTTAAAATTTTTTTGTGTAAATTTTCAATTTGAAAATAGTGATTTTTTAGTAGTGAGATGGTTCAATGATAAAAGAAGAGCAAGGACGAGGGCTGGATAATAAGAGGAAGCAACAACATTCCATTCAGAATAGTAAGCAACATGTTTTGAGCCCTCTCAGCAAGTTCAGAATGACAGTGTCCAAGTGCATTTTGAACAAACTTCAATGAACAATTCTAATGATCACAATATTATGGCAAGGGGAAAAATGAAGATGAAAAGCTAATAGTAAATTTATTGTCCATAACAATGAGCAGAATGAGAACATTAAATAACAAATTTCTCAACCCACTAGTGAACAATTGCAACTTAACCAAATACTTCAAGAAAAATCTGATAATAATGCACATAGGGAAGTGTTAAAATACAATGATCTCCAATTTACATTCAAAATTTTGTAAAATAATGTTAAAGTTTTGATGATTAACAAACTATAAACAGGTGACATTCATATGCTAAAGAAGAAAGATAGAAGTATCAAGAATCATATCCGGATCTCCAAATAGAAGAGACACACAAAGAAAAACAGCGAAAGAAACTCATTAGAGCGCATGTTTCTTTGAGCATGGAAGGAGACTGCTAAAGAGAGAAGATTAAGACTCTTTAAGCATGTTTCTTTGATCACGTTTCACGTGTGCACCAGATTTCCAAGAATTGTAACTCTATAAGAAATTAGAAAACTGTATAAGAAAAGTTACCATAACCTTGCACATGAAATTAGTACCAAAGAAGGAGATAAAGAAGCCCCATAAGGGTCAATAAGAGAAAGACCAGGTCAAATTAGGATTACATTTTTTTGACAAATCTTGAACCAAACTAGGATTGGAGAACTGAAAGGCGACGATTACTCTTATATAAACAACACGTCAACCAAATTTTGGAGTTTGACCACACCCAAAGACGAAGTCCTTAGAGTGTTTCCAGTTCTATATGAAGAGTCTAAAAAAAGAAGTTGTTATTGCAACAAAAAACCTGTTCTTATCAAATTTTATCCATATAGTTCTTTAGTTTATGATACATAGTCTCTTGGAGTTTCTCCAAGACAGAATCTTGATTCTTTTTTATTATAGTAGGTGTTTTCTTAAGTTGTAAAGGGTGAAAGAAGGAGTGTAAAGTGGGTAGAGAAGACGCAATTGTTGGAAATAATTCTGCTACTGGGGCATTTATAAACCTCAAATTATAATGGAGAAACTAGATCATGATTTTAGACTTCTAAAGGAGGGAGTTTTCCATGTTAAAAACTTGTGTTAATTTACTTTTCACAATTTATCGTCTTGCATAGTTACTCAAAGAACTTGATTCTTTGAGTGCTTAGGATGCAATTAAACTAACAAGTGGTACGGTCAGATTATTTTTTTTTTTGGTAATAAAATGTGAATATATTACCAGAACTAACAAATGAAGAAACCTACATCACAAGTGCCAAGTGCTCAACATACAACTTGAAAACACCATTCCTATCATCTATTCATTAACTTTTGTATCCATCCAATAATCTTTCTATTCTTCTTTGCCATTTTCATCTCTTCTAGCCTTGTCTTAAGCTCCTTCTTGATCTGTGAAATGACAAAATCCGGTTGCACTTCAGTTTCCCTAAAAAATTTCCAATTCCTTGTTGTCCATGTGTGGTAAATTACTGCTCCCCAAGCTGCAGCAACAACTTCCTTCTTTCTTTGACACCACTGCCTTCTTCTCAACCATTCCAGCCATCGATAAACTTGTAGTTTAGGTAAATATATACCCAACCAGTTAGCTATACCAACTAGTATTCCAATCAACCAGTGACAAGTAGTGAACAAATGTTGGTGAGTTTCCAACTGCCCTGCTAAGCATAGACAGCAGTTCCCATTCTCCACCACATAATGCATTTTTAACATTCTATCTTTAGTTAATAGTCTATTCTGATACACAAGCCACAAGATAAATCTATGTTTAGGTATGGCAACACTACTCCACACCAGATCAGCCCCTTTAAATTTCTGTATATTGCCCAGGAGAGCAATATATCCACTGGATATCGAATACCTCCCTGAAGCAGTTAGAATATATTTGTTTCCATCATACCATTCAACCATTTTCTCTTTAATTGAATGTAATTTCCTCCAGTACCAGCTAGAATCCAAAGAAGGAAAACACAACCAGATATTACTTTCCTTTTTCATATACAATTCATTAACCCATTTCACCCTTAATATATCTTCCTTCTTAGTCAATTGCCATAACAGCTTACCTACTGTTGCTATGTTCCATTTCACACAACTCTTTATATTTAACCCACCAAACTTCTTAGGAATACATACTTTATCCCATGCTACTAATGCAGCTTTCTTCTGCACTTCAGACCCTCCCCATAAAAACTCCCTACATTTCCTATCCACCTCCTTAAGAATGCTCTGTGGCAAGATGAAGACACAACCCCAAAAATTATGAATTGAGAATAGGACAGCATTAATTACCTGCAATCTCCCTGCATATGAAAGTTGTCTGGAATATGCTTGACTTATTCTTTCTATTATTCTTCCAACCAGTTGTTGACATTCCATTCTCCCCCTTTTTTTAGCTGATAGGGGCAGTCCCAAATACCTCATAGGTAATGTACCTATATTAAATCCTGTGTTGGTGATGATATTCTCCTGTTCCTCTTCAGTAATTCCAGCAAGGAAAATGTGAGATTTATCCATGTTTGCATTAAGGCCAGATGTTGCACTGAATTGTTGTAACACTGTCATCACTTTATTTATTGAAGTCAGCTTCCCTTGGCAAAACACCATAAGATCATCTGCAAATATCAAATGAGTAAGTTTGTTAGTCTTACACATTGGATGAAATTCAAATCCTGGATCATCACTCATCTGGTTAAGACTCCTTGTAAGATACTCCATGACTATTACAAATAGCAATGGAGACATTGGATCTCCCTGTCTCAATCCTCTTTTACCTGCAAAATACCCATGCCCCTCACCATTAATTTTTACTGTAAATTTTGTAGAGGTTACACAAGTCATAATCAGTTTAGTGAATGATCTCGGAAATCCAAATCCATTGAGAGCATCCTCCAAAAAATCCCATCGAACCATATCATAAGCTTTCCTCAAATCAATTTTCATCATGCACCTAGGAGTAGTTTTCCTGTTATAATGTCTCAACAGGTCATGACATATCAATACATTATGTACTAATTATCTGCCTTCTACAAATGCTGCCTGATTTTCACTCACCAGCAGGGGTAGGATCTTCTTCAATCTTTGGCAAATCACTTTTGAAATGCATTTATACAACACATTGCAACATGAAATTAGCCTAAACTGACTAGCACATTGAGGAATATCAACCTTTGGAATAAGTGTTATTACTGTTGCATTAAGTTGCTGAAGCAGTTTCCCATTTTCAAAGAACTCCAACACTGCATATGTAACATCTGCCCCCACTATAGACCATGCATCTCTGAAAAAACCACTACCATATCCATCAAGACCAGGGCTCTTATACTTCCCAATACTAAACATAGCATTCTTTACCTCCCTTTCTGTATAGGAACTGAGTAATTGTAATTGTAATTCCACAGGTAAAGTATATCCTACCTGAATTACTTCTCTATCTACTTTACCTCTATATCTACCTGTTGTGCCCAATAACTCTGTATAAAAATCAACCAGAACTGCAGCAATTTTCTCCTTACTTGTTTGCATTATTCCACACTTGTCATTTAGTTGAAATATAGCCTCCCGCAGCTTCCTGTATTTAATCATTGAGAAGAAATACTTAGTGTTATCATCCCCAAGCTTTATCCAAGTAGCTTTACTCCTCTGTTGTAAGAACATCTCAGCAAGGTAAGATGATCTTCTAAACTTTTCATATTTCATTTTCTCAATTTCTTGTAAGCTTACATCATTAGGTTGCAAATGTAACGACTGTTGAGCTTTTAATAATTCCTCTCTATCTTCATCAGCTTCAGTTATAATGTTCCTGAAAAACTGACCATTGAGCTGTCTAAGTTTATTCTTCAAAATTTTCAACTTCTTCACTACTTGCCACATCTTACAACCATCTATCTGCTGATTCCATACCTCTTCCACAACCCCTAAAAATTTGGGATGTGTAGCCCAGACATTGCAATATTTAAAAGATGATCTTCTTCTATTCAAATCAGTAACAGGGGCAACCTTAACAGGGCTATGATCACTTATGTTCTCCATCATAAACTGGGCAGTACAGTCAGGCATTTGCATTATCCATTCTGTGTTAATAAAAACCCAGTCAATTTTTGAGAACACTCTATCTTCACCTTGTCTATCATTCCAAGTATATTTATTACCACATTTAGGCAATTCCATCAGCCCACTAGATTCAACACAGGTCTGAAAATCCATAATCTCTGCTCTACTGACACGCATACCCCCTATTCTGTCGTCAGCATTTAAAACAGAATTAAAATCTCCCATAACTATCCATGGCTGATTTATAGCTGAGCTGACAGCAAGCAAATATTCCCATAATGGCTTCCTCTCCAATCTTGTATTGAATGCATACACAATTGTGACGACAAACCTCTTCTTACACAACAAATCATATGCTTCACAAGTTATGGCTTGTGAAATGGAACTCAACATTCTGACCTGAAAACTATCAGGTCTCCATCCCACCAAAATCCTACCATTAGGATGATGATTTATGTTACTTTCAACATCCCAACCCATAAACATCTTCTGAATAATCTTCCCCATATTATTTACTTTGATCCTAGTTTCCACCAACCCTACCAAACCTATCCTTTCTTTCTGACATAGGAGCATGACCTCCTTTTGTTTGTTAGGGGCATTCAAACCCCTAACATTCCAACAAAGAATATTATCCATACCCGGGTGGGGTAGTATTCCCCCTTACCTTCAGTGGACTTTTACCCAAATTCCCTCCTGTTTCAGCCTCAAGCTTTTCCAAAACTTGAAAAGAATTATTCTGCACTACACTCTTCACTTGCTGTTTTCCTTGCCCAGAAGATATTCTCCATGTTCCCATAATAGATGTACCACTCTTATTACCTTTATTCAAATCATCTCTTTGTTTAACATCTGATTTTTCCATTTGAATTTGAGTATGCAGTTCAGAAGCTACATTTTCCTGAACTTCATTACTATTTCCTGATTGGCTTCCTGGATGTTTGATCACCTGCTTTTGCTTGCCCACATCATTTCCCTTCTTCTTCCTACATACTGCTTCTTCATGTCCATACTTCCCACATTGTAAGCATATTACTGGCTTCCAATCATATTGTACCTGTTGTTCAATCACATTTCCTTTCTCATTCACAAATGTGACTTTCTCAGGAAGACTAGCATTTGTATTAACCTCCACTAGCAGTCTCGCAAAGTTCAGTCCCTGCTTACTCTCAGTATTTTGATCCACCATGATTGGTTTACCAATTAAACTACCAATCTTACTTAACCCCTTAGGACTCCAATACTTAAAATCAAGCCCTGGTAATTTGATCCAAATCGGAACTATGTATAATTCTTCTCTAGTAAACTCCATTTCAGGTGTCCAAGCCTTTACAATGAAAGGCTTATTATCAAAATGATAAATTCCCCCCTGCAGTGCTTCATTTTTCCCCACTGCCGTATCAAATCTTACCAGTATAATCCCATTCTTCATCATTGAGATTTTATTTATACCATATTTACCCCACAGTCTTTGAACATACCCTTTCATCACAGCGAAAGGGGGATACGCCCCCAACACATAACAGACTACAACATTCTTCCAAAATTCAATTTCAGTGTTTATATCTTCTAAATTAATAGCACAAATGGAAGATTCACCATGTTTAGCTGGCTCGACGAATTCCAATTTAAACCCAGCATTGCTCATCTTTGTAATGTCGAATTTATCCCAGACTGAAGCCTTCAACTGTTGCTTCTCAACTTCATCAGCCCATGACATCTTACTCCGAACACTAACCTCAAAACAATTGGTAGGAGTTTGGTCGCCATTATCATCACCATGTATTTCTGCACTTACAACTGAACCATCTACAACTGGAGTCATCTGCATGTGGAGCGATGATGCCTGCAAATCCATTTTACTCCCCTTACTCATATCTGAACCTTCTAGATCAATTCGACTCTTTAGTGTAGCTGGATTACTTGCCACAGTGGTTTCCTTCATGATTTTCCCAATTTTTCTACCTTGCAAACTACTTGAATAACCCCCAACCTTCATCCCTTCTGCTTCCTTCCCCAAACTCGGTCTCTCTACTTTGCCAGCAACCTCTTTCTTCTTCTGCTGAGCTACCATAGCTGCTGATTCCAAGGCTTTCTGTGAAGGAACCCTGTTTCTCCTCCCCATGGACGGCGAACAGTGACGCCGGGAGAAGCAGAGCTTCTAGAGAGAGAAAGCTACGGTCAGATTTTTTAATACAGGCTAGCACGTTGAAATACTAATAATGGTTATACCTCCTGATGCTCAAGAAGGCCTATCTATCACAAGATTGCCTACTTCAATCACAATTACTATGGGTGGTGGAAAGAAAGAATGTAAGATTATTTCATAGGTGAAGACAATGAATTGTGGGACATCGTCTTGGAAGTTCTTAAAGTTTTTTATGCAACTAATGACAAAGAGAAGAAGACATTGTCCAAGAAAAGAGACAAATATAATAATGAAGACATCAAAGCCATTTAGAAGAATGCCAAAGCAAAGAAGTTTCTTGTTTATAACATAGGTCCTGATGTAGCCAGCATATTCTCTTCATGTACGGCTGTCAAAGAAATTTGAGACACTCTCCAAATCAGGTATGAAATGACTTCAAGAATCCAGACTAAAAAAAAGGAGATCTATGACGAGTCTATTCTAAAACAGGAGGAGTCAAATTCAGAATAAGAAAGGGAGATCATAGCAAATTCGAATCTTGAGCCAAGGTTAAATGAGGATCGTGATAGTAAATATTTCAAGTCTCGAAGACATAATAATAGATACCAAGAAATTGTGACACGGATCATTCCCAAAGTTTTTCAAGAAGCCCGTACTGATAGAGACAAACTGATAAAAGACTACACAACTTTGAATTTGAAGTACAAGAAACTGACAAGAAACGCTAAGGACCTAAGAAGAAATGTCCTTATATTGAAGAAATGGAAGACAAAAGTCAAAGTTGGAGAAGTCTCAAATACACCTATCAAAGGAAGAATCAACAACTATGAATCCAAACAAAGCTGAAAACTTTTAAATAAGTTGAAAGGAGCTTTGGATGGATCAGACCCTCAAGAAGGAAAACTTCTCTGCAAAAGAGGCATAACAATGACAGACACAAGTCTATGACTAAAAGAAGAACAAAAGAACCTAGTTCTGCACAAGATCATCTCAGTCCAGACCAGAAGGAGCCCAAATTCATAAAGGTTCTTGCGATTCCTCTCTGAAAATAATATGAAAGGACTGAGGTAGGAAAAAAATAAGAACATGTGAAGAGGTCTCAACACATGACATAAAAAGAAGTATTATTCCCTTCTACCAAAAGCCCACGAAGAGGGATTTGGTGGGAAAGAACTTGAAAATTCCACTCCCAGAAGAAAGAGAGAAGTAGAGACCAGAGCAGAACAATAAAACAAAAGTCAATATCTACCAATTGAAATGTATAGATTGGTCGCCCCATTTAATTAGTACCCGCTTTGTATTTTATTTTACACAAATATCCGGTATTAGATAACTTCAGGCAAAAGAGCATGCTTCTTTTTGGCTTTTTCTGCTTCTGCATGCGTACTCATATGGCTGAAACTTTAACTAATTTTACTGAATGTTTCAGTTATATATGATTGGCACAGATATAGAAGGCAAAATTAAAAAGATGTTAAATGAGTTGGTTAGATCTGTTGTTTTGATAATTGATCCATAAAACTTATGTTTTAAACTTGATCTTATTTGGAGTAGAATTGGATGTTTAAATTTTAAGAATATTTTTTTTTGGCCCAAAAATTTCAGATGCACATCAGTGAAACTTTAGCCAATTTTATCATGTATTCCAATCATGTATGACCGAATACAAACATACATGAAAATTTTAAAAGGGTTCTAAATGAGTTTGTTAGATTTGTTGTTGTTTTGATGAATCGATGATTTAGATTTTCTTCATGATAGATGAGACTTTCATTTCACATTTCAGTTTATTTGCAACAGATTTGAATGTTAAAATTCGAACAACAAAATTACTATTTTTCGACAAAGAAAATTCAGACGTACATGACTGAAATTTTAGTCAATTTTAACATGTGTAACTCAACCATACATGAAAAAAATTAAAAGAGTACTAAATGAATTTGTTAATCTTTATTCTCGTCCGACTAATTAGTTTTTCAAAAGATCTATCAGACTGTGGAGTGAATGATTTGATCAATAAATATTCCATTCTTTCTTCAACGTAGAATCGAGTCACAATAATTCTTCTACTTTTTATAGAAAAAATACGTATTCGGGTCGTCATTAATCATTTGATATAGTATTCAATACGTATGTATATACGTTTATCCGTCACTTCATTCTTTTTCTTTCTGAAGTTTCGATGTAAAGATTCCTCTACCAACGCATTTAACTCCATTTGTTAGAATAGCATGATTTATTATTGTTTTGACAAATTGATGATTGATGTTTATTCTTTATTATATATGAATCTTCTGTTTCAAATTCAAGCTTATTTGGAGTAGTTTTGAGCGTTGAATCCAAAGAACATTTTTTTTCTTATTGGCAAAACAAGTTCAGACACACATAGCTGAGATTTAAACAAATTCTTGCATGCACTTAAGTCATATGACTAAACTCATATACAAATTTTCAATCTTAGTCGTGTATAATGAATTATTTTCAAAGCGGCTAAACTTGTACGGAAAATTACAAAGAGCAAAAATGGGTATTTGTGCAATTTGCGCAATAAAAATCCAAGACCTGTTCACTTAAAGTCCACCTAAAGTTCTTCTTTAAGCCCAAGTACTAGCCCATTTAAGGAGTCCAAATTAAACTAAACATAATATTCTTGTAAGCCCAACTACTATTTCCTTTGTTGTGTTCCATTTCCGTGACCCTTCCCGGAGATATAAAGTCAAATCATTTCCTTATCACAGGGACACTGTAAAAAGATAGAGCTCCGTCCCTTCCCAGTCCTCTTCGACAAAAAAATTGTCAGGTAACTTAAATCTCCGTCATAAAATCTTCTTGTAGTTTCTCTATTGGATATGGCTCCGGTAACTGATAATTCATTGCCTCTGTTGCCAATTACAGAGTTGAGCAGTTTATGACTTGAATTGTATCAACAAATGGAGGTGGCTTCGAATTTCCAAACATTGTCCTTTGGACCTCGAATCAGTCGACCCCACTTCGGAAATATAGTGAGTTTTTATTTTCGGAATAATCTTTTTGTTCCTTCATGTTGCAATAAATTTCTCGCCTGATACGGCTCATTTAGATTTCTGAGTTGTTGGGGTTGTTTATGAGGGTTTTGCAGTGCTAAGGAAAATTGTTGGGATGTTATTTTGACAAGCTGAGCAATTTTATTGTTTTAGATTCCTTTCTTCTCAACATTGTTCAGGAGTACTTCATGTGATGATCTGTTGCAAAAGAATAAGTATGCTCAGTTTATTGTCAAGTATTAATCAGAAGCTCAGCTTCTTTAACCAGCAAAAACTGTGTTTTTTGCACACTGATTTTAGTGATTGTTCAAGCCTTTTCTTTTCTTCCATTTCCCACAGTGTTGAATTTTGATGGGGAATTTTCTTTGAGGGATCTTACTTCCCTCTTATCTTATGGACTTAGTCGTTTATACTCATAGTTTAGTGAATACCTTATGAAAGAGTGGGCTGATGGTTTTGGTCTTATTGAAGGATATAGATTAATTAATGTTAATAAAACAAACCAGTTATCTCATTTGGAAATAATATTTTTCCATTTTATGAAATAAACCTTCCAAGAGGTATGTACTTTTGATGTTCATATGTCGCGCATACACCTTGTCTCTCAGGCTCTTCACAAAAATCCTATTTGCACTTAAGGCCATGGATAACCTTGATAATGAAAAGGCAAACTCTGTGGCAATTGCAGAAAGCCTGTTTTTCGGAGAATTGCAAAAGCTCAAGTGTCAGTTTCCCAAACTCATCATTGACCTTTTGATTGATTAAGGTTTTTTTTTTTTTTGTTAGTTTCCCAAACTCATCGTTGACCTTTTGATTGATTAAGGGTTCTTTTTTTTTTCTTTTTCGGGTCAGTTGAATATTTGATTGGTTAATACTTACTTCATTCAAACAACAAATGACATACTTTCAAATTAGTCCTCAGTTCTTTCAGATTGCTGCTCCCTTTCCCTTCTTTTTCTGTCACTTCTTTCCTCCTTTTGTCTCATCCTTTTTCTGGTTTCCTCTTCTTCTTATGCTGAATCATTGGCCAGTAGACACTGCCATGGATTCTCCTCTTGGAGCTCTCTTTGTTTTACTCAGTTTAAAAAACATTTGATGACATTACTAAGTTTACAAGAACATGGTTACCAAATCAAAATAAGAACTGTTGCTGAAAAAAATAGCGATTGCTGAAATTTGCTAAGATTTGAACGAATGATTCAGAGCTTGGTTTGTTAATGATTGATGGTTGCGCATCAAGTCATGATAGGGGTAAATGCGGAGGTTGTTGAGGTGTAATATTCAGAAAATTAATGAATTGAGGTGAAAACAGGTTGGCATGATAAAGATAGTGGGGGTGAAGGTATGAATGTGGTGCAAAGTTGCTTTGTCAAAGGAAAGCTATTGGTCCTAAAGTGAATTTTCCCCGGGGGATTTGGTCTAGTGGTAGGAGCACTAGTGCGATCTTTGGATTAAACATAATTCACGGGTTAGAACCCTGCTGCAGATAAAAATCTGATATAAGTGGAGAAGGGTAGAGGACCAGGCACACTATCTACTGAGTTCAAACCGTGCACCACTCGCCTTCGAAGATTTTTCGGTTATAAAGCAAGATCCAAAAGTGAATTTCTTTCATTTTTTGATAAAGTAATAATTTCCCTAGAGTGAAGGTTAAGGGTCGAGAGTAGAGCCATATAATCTTTTGTCTAGTGGAATTGTTCTTGTAGGTCCTTTGCTTTCAGTAATCTAAAGTTTTGTTACTAAATATCTTTAAGTCTGAGATTTGTGTTTTATGGTTTCATCTACTTCTGCCTGGTAATGATGATGTTTCGCTTCCTGTTGCTCATCTGCTGCTGCCACTTTTGCTATTTTTGCTGTCTTTCTTTCTACCCTTGGAATTTTTAATACACTTAAACCCTAAGACTTTCTTTCACCATTCTGCTGATTATGAGCTCTTAAGCTCTCAATTCATCAGCTATAGTAAATTACAATCAGTTTAGCCACCAAATGTGTTCCCTGGACTGCTGCACCAGAGTTAGTGAACATGAAAGTATGGTGTGGGCAAAGAGAGAAAGTTTAGCAGTTGCCTTGGTACAATAGTATAAGGAATTGTAATTGAAATTCACAAAAATGGAGGAAATGTCTACGGTTGTGCAGTTATCAGTAGTCTAAATCTTCTTCTATTACTATTATTAGTTTTATGGTGGTGTTATACTATTAAGAGAAACTGTTACTGGTGAACCAGAGTGTTTGCAGAATTTGATATGATTCTTTTTTGACAAGTAATGATATTATATAAACAGAGCAACAGCACTAAGATAGTGCGTTAATTACAAAGTGCACAAGGCCTCAATCATATCTAACATGGGATCTAAATCGTTTACAATGGAAATTTGATATGAAAGTTTGTTCATCTTCAACTTTCATTGTAGGGACGCATTGAATTCAGAGGATGCATAGCTTCATCTCGTTCCAATATCAATGGTGTTCAGATTGATCACTGCTTTCCTTCTCCTCTTCAAATGCAATTCAATGCAGTTTCAACTGGCAGAATTAAAATAGGGTCTGGATATTTGCCTGGAGATGGTGCTTTTGATTCAAGAAGTGGAACTTTCAGTAAGTTCTTCTTGCTTAGCTTGAAGATTTTAAAAGAGTATGACATACCTCTCAAAGGAAAGTTGTTAAAAATTATTGAGGAATGTATCAAGGGTCTTTTTGGTTGGAGGGATTAGGAAAAATAACCAAACATAAAAGTTCACATAAAATATTAAAATGTTTGGTTGAGAGGATTAGGAAAAATAATTTCCGAATAACTAAAATGCTTGGTTGGTTGTACAAGAAAAGATAAATCCTGCATAACTTATGCAGCGTTTGGTTGGCGGTATCAAGTAATAGTCACATGAATGTTATGCAGGAATTTCTGTGTTATTTGATGCAAGTAGAATATGGAACAATTAAAAAAGTGTATTAGCAAGACGAAGGAAGGTCTTGAAAATAACAAATGCCGTTGAAGTAGGTATCCCTACATAACATACCCTCTATTATCATCACTCCATAACAATCTTTGTATTGTTACATGCCATAGAATAATCCCTTCAATTATTACTCACCACATAAAGAATCCTACATTATATCTCCTCATAATTAGCATGTGATCGAAACAACCCAGAATATGCAGTATAGCCCTTTATAGAGAATTTGAAAGCCTGCTGATATAGCTGTTTCGAAATTCTGAACTTGCACGAGTTCCAATTCACACAACTTTCTGTTGCTCTCTTTAGCTTTAGAAGATCATATTAGGATTATTTGGCAACTTTATCTGTCTATTCTTTTAATGAATTGGTTATGTGAGAACTTTTGGTTTTGAATGTTTGATTTAAATCATTTTAATTAATCTTTGTTTCAGTGGGGACATGTGAATGGTGTGAATACATGTTGTTTCTCCTTTTCTGCACTTCTAATCTACGACCTAAACAGACAAGAGAGGAAAAACTCAGTGTGATGTTGCAAATGCAGAGTAGTTACAGAATTTGTTAACTTATGGTTTTCACCTGAAAAATAATCAGTGTTAAGTTTTATCTCTTGTCAAATGATGCTTTTGATATCTTCCATGAATATGAAGACAACACTAATGTGGAGGAACATTTGCAATTTAAACATGGGAAACTTTGATATCGAATGCAAGGCGTTTCTAGGAAAAATAACTCATCTTTCGAATTAGATCAATATCAAGAGCACTTAGTTGCGATCTTCTTGATATTTCTTGACCTTTCTCGAGCTTTATATGTAGTTGAGAGATGACAATTATGAGAAGAAAAAGTCTAGCTTCCACTTGCTTCTGTTTTCTCTGTAGCATTTAGAGGTTACGATCTATATCTAGCATTAGGAACTCTTTGTCATGTAAACAAGCAACCTATTCTATTGAAAAAGCAATAAGTTAGCTAAACATTCTGTTTTGGCAATGCAAGTATTTGAGCATTTGTTCTTCTTATTGTACTATTACCCCTTTATAGTTATTTCTAGTGCACGTTTTCTGTCATTTTTAATGGCCAGTGTCTTAGGCAGGCCTTGAAAATTCTGTTACGTTCAGCATGTCTTGCATCTGCCAAGTGTGTTGCATCTGTTCAATTTTCTTTCCTTTTCTTCATTTAAGTTTTGGGTTACTTCAGATTTCCTCTCTCCTAAGCTGTAAATCATCTAATTATGTATTTATTCAGAACAGCACCTTTTAGGCAAGGCCCCCATTCACATTCACGGAGACCATGCCAGGTCATGAGTGAGGATTCTGAAGGAACTTTGAGTGGTGAAAAAATCTTGCTAAATGAGGAAAGCTTGGCACGGGATCTAAAGACTGCTATTAAAGAGGAGAACTACGCCCAAGCAGCAAAAATTAGGGATAGCCTCCGGCTACTCCAAGAGGACAGTAAGGCCTCTGCACTAGCAGCAAACGCCCGCTTTTACAATTCTTTCAGAAACGGAGACCTAGCAGCAATGCAAGCCCTCTGGTCAAAAGGTGAGAATGTTTGCGTCGTGCACCCTGGTGTTAGTGGCATAACAGGCTATGATCTCGTAATGGGAAGCTGGGAATTCGTCTGGGCAGAATATGATTTTCCTCTTGATATCGAGATCAGGGATGTTCAAGTTCATGTTAGAGGTGATATGGGGTATGTTACATGCATTGAGATGGTCAAAACCAAAGGCAGCAGCTGGGGAAAACAATTTGCTACAAATGTTTTCGAGAAGGTTGATGGGCAGTGGTTTATGTGTATTCATCATGCATCGTATATCGACTTGTAAAATGTGATACAGTAAAGCTCTTGTGGAGGTTATGGATATTGAATGAGTATATTAGGCACAGAAATTTTGTAGCTTTTCTTCTACTATAGTTGTTGTGACCTATTATTAATGAATTATAAGAGTAACTTGGTAATGAGAAGAAGTAATGGGTGTATGTATTATGGTCTCTTTGTTGTGTCTCAGAATTTGAGCTGTGTTATCGAATCAGGTTTTGATTAATGCAGATTGGTTTACTCATTTTTAGCTTGTAGAATTCGATTTTTCGATTTAATCTTCAAATTACCATGAGTAACCTTGGGGATTTGTTTTCCTAATCTATTGAAGCAGAAATAATAGTAACTAACTTCAAACTATACAATCATTGAAACTCTCTATAACACTATTTCTTTCAACTCTTTTTCACTTGATGGACGTCTTGAAAATGGAACATATATTTATATATTAGACATATTCATTAAAAACATGAGGCTATATTTATTCCTCGCTTGCTAGCACCCCCATTTTTTCAGTTTTTCTTAAAAAAATTTGTAATTAACTGCCTCATTTGGATAAGGATTGACGTAAATGACTTTTTCTTTTTTCCTCATAAACTAATCAAAATGAAACATGATTGATAGAATCATTAAAAGTAAATAGAGACAAACTATGTAAATGGGGACAATCAATTACATGTGAGAGGCATAAGTGCAATTTGATTTTGTGGTGTATCTGTTTTTACTGGGTAAAACCTAACTTGAAAGTTGGTTTTTCAAGTTTGAAAAATTGATTAAATCTTTTTTTCCCTAAAAAAAACTTAACATTCTTTCAAGCGAATGTATATCCAAACATAACTTCACACTTCAAATAATATTTTTTAAAACTTAAATACATATTCTTTTTTTCTAATATAATCCAATCATGTCTAAATGCCTACTTAATTACTAATATTGGTAAAAAAAAAAAAAAAAGACATCTTTCATCAACTTCTTATTTATCCGTTAAAAATTTACATCAAATCAATATAACTTACAATGAATAAGTGATTCAATAAAGTAAAATACATGTTAACTAATCATAATTAAGTAGAAAAGATTATATTTAAACACATGGCATGCGTATATTAATTTTTTTTTAATATAAACACCTCGATAAGAGTAACTATTTATCTTAGAGATTTAGAGTCACGAAGAAAAAGAATATTTCATTTTAAACCATAATTTTCAATCATCTTTTTTTCTTTTTTTAAATTCGTGGTCAATCAAATACCGCTACATAAATAGAATTGACAGTATATGTTGATCGTGAAGATCACATTTTCAATTCCATGAACAAAAGAGGAGTGATTGAGATGTTACACGGTAATATGGTATCTACAAAAGGTTACGTAATAGGCAGGTAAGTTCCTTTTTTCATGTTTATTTCTCCATTAATTTGCATCTAAGAATAAAGTTGGTTCATGCATTAATCAATGAGAAAGCTTCGATTATACGAATATCATAAAAAGATTTGCTAGCTAGATGTCACATTAATCCAAAGCATTTGTTCTCTTTCATTTTTCCCCTACATTTGTGACTTATTTAATTTTATATAATTATATATTGGGAGTGCAAAATTATGGAGTACAGTCAAATCTCATTATACTGGTAGAGTTTGTCTAAAAAATTATTGTTGTTATAATGAGATGTTATTATATATGTATATTGACATTTGATGTTTAGATCTCTTATAAATAAAAGTATGCAAAAATCTTGTTTACTAGTTTTGTTTACCGAGAAAGAATGTATTTGTTAACCAATTTAACCCAAAAAATAGAAAGAGTGTGAATGTAATAAATTTAAAAAAAAAACAAATATCAGTAGTCTTTCCTCATGAAGTTACGACCATAACCGGTGGACACTATTTTAATATAATTTTTTCCTTTGAGATATTCGTATTTGAAATTTACTATGTGCGTGGTATTAATGGTAATTACTATAAATATTTTAATATTTATTTTTATGTATATTTATATTTGTCACAAAATATTATTGCATATTGTTTGAGTATGACTGTTATACGGGGGTAATTTTACAAAGAATTTACCGCTATATTGAACGTCATTGTTGTTATAGGTAGTACGTTATTACAATTGTCTAATTTTGAAAAAAGTTAGACAGTTACAATGAAATGCTATTATAATAAATAATTGTTATAACGAGATTTGACTATATTACATTATCAATGTAATTTAACACTATTATAAAATATTTATTATTTTTTATCTAAGTTTACTGAAAAATATTTATCATGTTGAAATTTTGTCTGCAATTATTATATATATAATTTAATTAAATAAATATTTTTTACATCGTCCATACATATTCTCTATTTTCCTTCTTTTTTAACTTCTCAAATACATATTAAAAAAGATTCCATTTCTCAAATCTCTTCCCTATAAATATATACCCCATGGCATAACACTCTGATCAACAAGCAACTCATCATATCACATTTCATTTTCTCCCTATAAGACTTTCTTGTTTCTTTTTTATCGAACAAGACTTGCAAAAAATGTCTTTAATGCCTCTATTTAACGGCCGCAAAAATCATGCACGTCGTGTACAAAATCCTCCGCCAGCTACAATAAGTACGCATCAATTTCAAATAAATCAGGATCGATCGGATTTTTATGATCCACCAAAAAAAATAATGCATCAATTTAAAACAAATCGAGGTGATCAGGATCTTTATTATCCACCAATAACAATTTTTGCTCATCAATCCCAAACAAGTCGGGGTCTGCAGGACCCATACAATCCCTCCCATGAATTTTATCTTGAAACCCCTCGATCTCTCATAGCACCAGCACCATCATTTCCACATGAACCCCTATCTCTAGCTCAAATTGAGTATAAAGCAACCCCAGAAGCACATGTATTTAGAGCTAATTTGCATGGATATAAGAAAGAAGAAGTGAAGGTACAAGTGGAAGATGATAGGGTCCTAAAGATTACTGGGGAGAAAAAGATAATACAAAAAGATTATGACAATTGGCACCATTTTCATAGAAAAATTGGCAAGTTTTCAAGTGCTTTTAACTTGCCTGATGATTCTAGAGTTGATAAAGTGAAATCATCAATGGAGAATGGAGTGCTTATTGTCACTGTTCCTAAGAAGGGACCAGCCAAGAAATCACACGTTAGAACAGTTCGTATATTCTAATATATATATATATTTCGTATCGAAAAATGTTACAGTTGAATCGTTGAATAGTGGGTAAATTCCCAGCTTTTATTAATATAGATGATGTGAAATAAGGAGGGAAAAAAATAAAGGGAAGTGTAAGGTCTTCAGTAGTTAATAATGGAGTTGATTAAGTATGCTTGTGTAATATTAGTACGTAGCTACTCATAAATAAATAAAGGGTATTTTTTGAAAAAATGACATGATGTGGCTGTCATAAATTTAATTAAATGGCCTATTCTTTTTTTCTTTTCCTAAATACATTTTAGATTCTAAATAATGACAAGTTATTAAGTGTCAATGAATTTTTAAAAACTGACATAACCGATCGAATAGATTGTTATGTCTCTTTTTAATGAAATAGTAGGTTTTTATATAAATTTATGAATATATCGAATAATTAGGTAGGTTTTTAGTTTTATAAAAATAAATTGAGAAAAATATTGAATTATACGGAATAATTTTATGTATAAACTATATTTATATATGAAGTTTAAAAATACTAAAATGTTAAATTTTTCATTCTGGGTCCATAGGAACGGAAACGACTACAAACAATTATATTTAACACTCGATGTTTCAACTCCAAAACCTATTATGCAATTCATATTAAAACTAAATTAGTTCAAGCATCTTGAGTAGTAATTAGTAATAAGCTATAAGGTATTCCAACAATCTTCGGTAGTAAGCTACAATTAAGGTATTAGATATCTTTCCTCTCGTATGATTTAAACTTCTCGTATTGAATACTTAATTTTAGTAGACTCAATTCTTGAGTCCATTCTTGATTAATTTCTTTTCGCTTGTGTCATGTAATCTTTTGTATTTGCTTAACATTGTTTTACATTAATATAAAATAATGGAATAAATCTCTATTCTTGTCATTCTTTCATGTTCCCAGATTCATCATTGTTTAAACAATAAAAATATTTAGATAATTTTTTTCAAAATCCTACAAAAATATGTATGCTGTCATATTCTAACTTCTACTGGTAACTCTTACATGACATTTAAAAAATATTAAAAATTAATCGAATCATATTGATACTACAGACAAACGGAGATAATAAGATAGTTTCAAAAAGTCAAATTTTAATTATACAAAATAAAATATGGATTGTTACAATTTTTATTGATTGTATCATATAAAGCATCCTAGGTTAGAACACGTAAAGTCATGTTGCTTGGTCACGTAAGCCACCAGCAGCAAGTTGCTAAATCATTGTGATACTTATCAGAAAATCAATCATATCAATATTTCTCTATCTTTTGACAAACAATTGATTGAACTAAGTTCTCAAAGATTTATACTTTTTATTTTTCATATAATGTTATGATTTCTACTTTCTAACATATATCAAGATGATGCCTTTTTTTTTTTCAAAAAAAAAAAAAATTGATTTTATTTCTTTTTCAATGTTAGAAATTACTCATATCTGCTTTGGAACTCACGTTCACATGTGATACAAAATAACTTTGATTCTCCTCCTAATTAGGACAGATCAAGCAAATGAAAGTACACTAAGAAAAAGTGTACTCGATGTTTGGGTAAAATAAAAAGATATATATGAAAAGTATATTAATAAAAAAAGATATAACGTGTGTGTGTATATATATATATATATATATATTGTATGAAAAGTATAGATATGAAGTGTATATAAAAATATACGGATAAAAATGTATATAATGTGTATATATTGTATGAAAGTGAATATGAAGTGTATTTAAAAAATGAATTGATAAAAATATATATAATGTGTATATATATAGTAAGAAAAGTGAATATGAAGTGCATATGAAAAGTTTACTGATAAAAATATATAATGGGTACCCGTGTGTGTGTATATATATATATATGAAGTGTATAATAAATGTATAATATACATTCCTGACTGGTATATTTTACATTTTTAAAAAAGAAAAAGAAAAAAAGAAGAGAAAAAAATAAAAACAAAAATATTTTAACAAGTTAAATGTCAATTCAAATTGTATGACCAAAATATCAAATATTTTAGTCTAGAGACCATTTGTGTACTTGGCCCTATATATTTTTTTCCATATTTTTTTTCTTTTGTCCAAAATTTATTTAGTTGTTTAGGCTTTCTTCTAAATTTAGAATCTATATTAATTATAGAATATTTAATTTTCTTCTAATTTAGTATCTTTTAAAAAAATAACATACATATATATTATTTCCTTTAGTTTTTTATAAAGAGTGATGTAATTTGTTAATTTTAGGACAAAATACAATATAACGAATCAATGCAATGAGTTTTTTGGGTTTGAAAAAGTGTGAATTTTTAAGAATAAGAATCATATAATATGTTGGGAATCTCTTAGATGGGCTGATATTGATACTGACATGCACTAACACTGACACTGAGAGATAAAAGCTAGAGGAGCGAATATGTTCTTTCTTTCTTCAATTTTTTCTCCCATTTCTTTGATTCCATAATATATAGTAGTATTTTCATCGATTTTCATGGATATGTAAATTTTAATTTGCTGAAAAAACAATAATTTTGATCTATTCTTAACTCTGTCCCGGACTTATCTTTTAACCCTTGCGAGGCCTTATTTTTTAACTTATAAGGACCCATTTTTAATCCAACAGGAATTCAATAATATTTTTAACCCTCACTTTCAACACACCAAACTCTAATTCATACCTATTTTGTCAATGTATCTTTGAACGCCTCATAAATCTTCATTGATGAAATTAATCACAATTGGTCCGTATTTTACACAAATTGAATACACTAATTTGAGATTGAGGGGAAATTGTTAAAATTTACTTTTCTTCTGCTTTATGATTTACATTAATAGTAAAATATTTATCTTCTTTTTAAATCTAGAAATATTCTAGAACATTTAATTTTCTCTTAAGTTTAGGATCTATATTATTATATTTAATTTCCTTTTAGTTTAGTATTTATAAGCCGAGGATCTTTTAGAAACAACCTCTCTATCCATGGGATAGTAATAAGGTTTACCTACATTCTACCCTTCCTAAACCCTACTCGGTAGGATTTGTTGTTGTTGTTTAGAATTTATAGAAAAAAAATTTTTATTTTATTTTACTTCATTTCTTTTAATTCTCTATAAATAATAATAATATATTCTTTTGTTTTTAATGAAAAAAATAATATAATGAATCAATACAATAAACTTTTTCTTTCGTTTCTTAAATTTTATGACAATATAATATTCTCTAGTACAAAAAATAGATTGACGCTAGCGTTGGAATAAAGTGTGGGACAAGTTAAGAAACTAAAGATATTCCATAAATCTAACAATACTAGTGTGTCCATGGCATGAAGTGAAACTCAAATATTCTAATAAGAAGATTCTTTAAAAAATTTAATAAATACCACATTTACGATTTAAACAAATATTTTTTGTGTTACGTTCCATATTGTACTAAAAGTTTCTTAAGAAATGTTTGGGTTATTGAATAAATTAAGTAAGGTGGAATATGAAAATTTAATGTAGTAGAAATAAATATAATTTTTTTAAAGTGTAAGGATAATTATTATCTTAAAGTTGGATGAAAAGAGATAATGTTGAAGACATAAGAATTTTAACGCCGTTGTGATAAATATGACTTATTTTAGAGTACAAGACAAATATATCCTTAAAGTTAGATGAAAAGAATAAATATGTTGAAAAGGTATAATGAGAGATAAATACATCCTTTTTGTTATAAACATATTTGTATTATAGTGAATGTCTATAAAGGTATTTGTATTGTACTAGGTATATGTGTTTATATCATTTTGAAAGTCTATCTTTTGGAGAAAAGTTAGGGGAAATTATCCCTATAAATAGAGGGGTTCTCCTTCATTGTATTTGATCCCCATCAAGAGAAATAAGAACTTCTCCCCTGCTCTCTTTCTCTATAATATTCTTGTTCTTTCTTTATTATTTAATAACACGTTATCAGCACGAGTCTCTGCCTTGAGCACTCACTTTGAAAGATCTGAGGTAAGAAAAATCAAAGTTTTCTTAGAAAGATGAAGGTTAGTATTTCTTGATATTTATGTATTTACTAATAACAATATCGATTTTGTATATGAACTTGAGGACGACTTATTGATTCACTTGGCAACTCATGCCTCATAATTGTTCCAGAAGAACAATATTGTGAAAAATATATTTGTTCTAGAAGAACAATATTGCGAAAAATATATTTGTTCCAGAAGAACAATATTGTGAAAAATATATTTGTTCCAGAAGAACAATATTGTGAAAAATATATTTGTTCCAGAAGAACAATATTGCGAAAATATATTTGTTCCAGCAGAACAATATTGTGAAAATATGTAAGAGAAATCATCTATGTTATATGCATACCTCGATTTGCTCCTGAAGTAGCAATATCTTAAAAGAGGTTTTAAGCTATCATACCTTATGTGGTTAATGCATATTTAGATGATCATGTTCCATTCCTGAAGAATGAGAAATTGAGAACTTTTGATAATTGTTACAATTATAGATCTAATACAGATCTAGCCCCTGAAGTGAATGTGACAATACTTAGTAAAATCTTGAAATTTACTCCCGAAGTAGTAAATCTGAAATTTACTAAATAATACATGTCATGGTAAACCTGAAGTTTACTAGTATGGATAAATCTCAAAGCAAGTTATCCAATTATGAAGACATTTGTTTGATTGATTCTGGTACCACACATACGATATTCAAAGATGAGAAATATTTTTCTCACTTAAATATGGGCAAGATAAATGTTACTACGATATCTGGTAGTACCAATTTGATTGAAGGCTTTGGGAAAGCCATTATAATCTTGCCTAAGGGAACTAAACTCATCCTAAATAATGCCATGTTTTCTCCTAAGTCTCGGAGAAATTTGTTGAGTTTTAAAGATATCCGTGAAAATGGTTATCATATCAACACAATGGATGAGATGAATCTTGAATATCTTGGTATCACCAAGAATGTCTCTGGGAAGACATATGTTATAGAAAAGTTCTCTGCTTTATCCTCTGGCTTGTATTGGACAAAGATTAGTGCAATTGAGGCACATTCTATAGTAAACCAGAAGTTTACTAATTCCAATACTTTTGTACTTTGGCATGATCGTCTGGGACATCCTGGATCTATAATGATGAGACGAATTATAGAAAATTGAAATGGACATCCATTAAAGAACTTGAAGATTCTTTCAAATGGTGAATTTTCTTGTAGTGCTTGTTATCAAGGCAAGTTAATTGTGAGACCATCACCAACAAAGGTTGAGATTGAGTCCCCTGCATTCTTGGAACGCATACATGGGGATATCTGTGGACCTATCCACCCACCTAGTGGGTCGTTTAGATACTTCATGGTCCTAATAGATGCTTCCTCTAGATGGTCTCATGTGTGCCTATCGTCATCTCGCAACCTGGCGTTTGCAAAATTATTGGCACAAATAATACGATTACGGGCACAATTTCTTGATAATCAAATTAAGTCCATTCGCCTTGATAATGCTGCAGAGTTTTCATCCCAAGCATTTAATGATTATTGCTTATCAATTGGGATAAAAGTTGAACATCCTGTAGCTCATGTTCACACTCAAAATGGCCTTGCCGAGTCACTAATTAAACGTCTGCAATTGATAGCAAGGCCATTGCTAATGAAAACTAGGCTTCCCACTTCGGTTTGGGGTCATGCCATTCTGCATGCTGCAACACTTGTTCGTCTCAGGCCGACAAATAATCATAACTTTTCTCCGTTATAATTGGTCTTGGGTCAAGAACCTAACATTTCTCATCTGAGAATTTTTGGATGTGCCGTATATGTGCCTGTAGCACCACCACATCGCCCAAAAATGGGTCCCCAAAGAAGGTTAGGAATTTATGTTGGGTTTGAATCGCCCTCCATTATTCGGTACCTTAAACCATTAACTGGAGATATATTTACTGCTTGATTTGCAGATTATCGGTTTGATGAGACAATTTTCCCAAAATTAGGGGGAGAAAATTGTGAAATCAAAAGAGAAATTTTGTGGAAAAATCCATCACTATCTCATCTTGATCCACGTGCTTCTATTTGTGAGCAAGAAGTACAAAAGATTATTCATCTGCAGAAAATTGTAAATCAAATGCCAGACACATTTACAGATATTAAAAGAATTACTAAATCACATATTCCTGCAGAGAATGTCCCAATTCGAATTGATGTCCCTGAAGGACCATCTACTAGTGTCATAGCCAATGAGTCCAAAGCACGCCTAAAGCGTGGTAGACCATTGGGTTCTAAGGATCAAAATCCTAGAAAAAGAAAATTAAATGGTCAAGATGACACTACGAAAGGACCACATATGGAAGTTCAAGACTTGAGCAATTTTGATATCCATGAAGAAATCAATGAGCCTGAGGATTATGTCTTTGCATATAATGTTGTAACAAAAATCATGCAAGATAGTGAGGATCTTGAACCTCAATCTGTCACAGAATGTCGACAAAGAAATGATTGGCCAAAATGGCAAGAAGCAATTCAATCAGAATTGAATTCACTTGTCAAGCGTGAAGTTTTTGGACCTATAGCTCAAACACCTAATGGTATTAAGCCTGTTGGCTATAAATGGGTCTTTGTGCGAAAAAGAAATGAGTAAAATGAAGTACAAAGGTACAAAGCACGCCTTGTTGCACAAGGATTTTCACAAAGGCCTGGTGTCGACTATGAAGAGACATACTCACCAGTTATGGATGCAATAACATTGCGTTATCTTATTAGTTTCACTGTCCATGAAAGGCTTGAAATGCATTTGATGGATGTAGTTACAGCTTATCTTTATGGATCACTTGATAATGAGGTATACATGAAAATCCCTGAAGGATTTAAAATGCCTGAATCATATCATTCAAAGTCTCGGGAAATGTATTCAATTAGATTGCAAAGATCATTATATGGTTTGAAGCAATCTAGACGCATGTGGTATAACCGTCTTAGCGAATATTTATCTAAGGAAGGTTATATAAATGATGAAATTTGCCCATGTGTTTTTATAAAGAAAACGACATCGGAGTTTGTCATACTTGCTGTTTATGTAGATGACATAAACCTTATTGGAACTCCAATAGAGCTTCGAAAGGCAATTGATTATTTGAAGAAGGAATTTGAGATGAAAGACCTTGGAAAGACAAAATTATGTCTTGGTCTGCAAATTGAGCATTTAAAAAATGGTGTCTTTATTCATCAATCTGCCTATACAGAAAAGGTGTTGAAAAGATTTTATATGGATGGCGCACATCCATTAAGTACTCCGATGGTTGTTCGATCACTTGATGTGAATAAGGATCCATTCCGACCTCAAGAAAGGAATGAAGAAATTCTTAGTCCTGAAGTACCATATCTTAGTGCAATTGGTGCACTAATGTATCTTGCTAACACTACAAGGCCTGATATAGCCTTTTCGGTTAATTTGTTAGCAAGGTATAGTTCTGCTCCTACTAGGAGGCATTGGAATGGGATCAAACACATAATGTGGTATCTAAAAGGGACTACCGATATGGGTTTATTTTATTCTAATAATTGCAGTCCCGATCTTATTGGCTATGCTGATGCTGGGTATTTATCTGACCCCCACAAAGCTCGATCTCAAACTGGCTATGTGTTCATATGTGGAGGTACTGCAATATCTTGGAGATCTACAAAGCAGTCTCTTGTAGCTACTTCATCAAATCATGCTGAGATAATAGCTATTCATGAAGCAAGCCGAGAATGTGTGTGGTTGAGGTCCATGATACATCTCATTAGAGAAAAATGTGGTTTGAACTGTGACAAAGTACCCACAATTTTGTATGAAGATAATGCTGCATGCATAGCACAACTAAAGGTAGGATTCATAAAAGGAGATAGAACGAAGCACATCTCGCCAAAGTTTTTCTACACACATGAGCTCCAAAAGAATGGTGATATCAATGTGCAACAGATTCGTTCAAGTGATAATGTGGTTGATTTATTCACCAAATCTCTACCAACTGCAACTTTCAAGAAGATGATGCACAAGATCGGAATGCAAAGATTCAAGGATGTTCTCATTAGGGGGAGTTAATACACGATGTACTCTTTTTCCCTTACGAGGTTTTGTCCCACTGGGTTTTCCTTGTATGGTTTTTAATGAGGCAGCCAAAATGCGTATTATTAGATATGTGTACTCTTTTTTTCCTTCACTAGATTTTTTCCCACTGGGTTTTTTTTCTAGTAAGGTTTTAATGAGGCACATTATCTATCAAATAGACATTCAAGGGGGAGTGTTATAAACATATTTGTATTATAGTGAATGTCTATAAAGGTATTTGTATTGTACTAGGTATATGTGTTTATATCATTTTGAAAGTCTATCTTTTGGAGAAAAGTTAGGGGAAATTATACCTATAAATAGAGGGGTTCTCTTTCATTGTATTTGATCCCCATCAAGAGAAATAAGAACTTCTCCCCTTCTCTCTTTCTCTATAATATTCTTGTTCTTTCTTTATTATTTCATAACACTTTTTCGATTTATATTATACCAAAAAACTTATTTTTATCATTTTTTTTAGTATAATATTATATTCTGACAAAGATAATTCAATTAGATTCTCTTTGAGCCATATCTATGTCCGGCCTCTAGCTAGCTTGTACTTTCTCTGAAATTATCTATTGTGATTTTTAAAAAGAATTATTTTAATTTATTTATTATTTTAAAAGTTTAAAATATTTTTTTTAATTCTTAGTAATAGTAATTGTTGTTGAACATTATAAATATTTTAATTAAAAAATAATAACACATAAATAAAATAAATATTTAATTGAAAAATTAAATTTTAATACATAAATGAAAATAATATAATCATATAGTCGGCCATAGACCTTAAAAAATAAAAACAATTTATTGTCATGAAATTAAAAAATTATTTCTATATTCATATATTCTCCATCTGCTTCAACATTTATACGTGGCAACATTATTATTTGAGGACTCAAAAATATTTTTCTTTGACCACACTTCACTTAATTATTTCTTTCAAAAATATAAAGTTTAATATAAAATATTATTTTACATAATTTATATTTTTATATCATATTCGTATAACTTTTTTTCGTAATTGTACTTATACCATATTATACAACTTTATATAACATTATATATTTACTGTACACAATATATAAAACTTTATATAAAAATGTATAATATTATATAAAAGGTGCTTATACACTCTTTTACACTATTAGACAAATTTACATAACTTATAGAGAAAATAGTGTTTGATCTCCTATGAACTTCAACTATGAAACTCCATTTAAAATGGGTCAAATTTTTTTCAAGCTTCAAATTTTAACCATAACTTCGAAATGATACCACCAATGAATCACAATCATCAATTTGTTAACATTTTCAACAAATTCAAAATTCATTTGTGAGTTTTCAAACTTTTAAGAATTTTGATAATGGAGTTTTAAATTTTTCAATTTAATTCACCTAACAATTAATGTTTGACTTTGTAATGATAAATATGAGAATTACTCTCAATTTATATCTAAGTATCAAGGTATGAAATTCATAATCACATTAAATACATTAGAAATCAATAATGTAATATTAGTATTACGTACATCTACACATATTCTTTTAGAAAAAATATTAAATTTACACATAATATTTACAGAGTTGATTTATAAAAATTATGAAAGGAGAGGAGAAAAAAAAAGCAACAGCAAAGAAGAAAGAAGAAGCAGAGAAAAAAAAAAAAGATGAAGCAGAAAAAGAAGAAAAAAGTATGAAGAAGCAGCAAAGAAAGAAGAAAGAAGAAGAAGAAGAAGAATGAAGAAGCAGAAGAATGAAGAAGTAGAAGAATGAAGAAAAAAAGCAACAGAGAAAGAGAAAAATAACGAAGAAGAAAAACCAAATATAATTGTTAAAAAAGAAATTAATGAAAAAAATTATAGATGGTAATAAACTATAATATAAATTAAATTGAATAATTATTTTACCATAATTGTCAAAATAATTTTTACTCTTTTTTTTTTTGGATAAAGATTTTATATTTTTTTCCCTTTATCGTACCAATTTTCCTATTTTCTAAGTAAAAGGCTTAACTGACCTCCCTTAAAAGTCACAAGTAGCTGCTCAGACTTCATTTGTTTTCATTAAAATTAAAATGTCTGAATTTGAATACATATTAGAATGATTAAGATGTTATCTCTAGATCTGGATACTGAATGATTACGATCATTTGTTTTTCAACATCTGAATGTACACACTTTAATTATTTATAAACAGATTAAATATACAATTCAAATAAAAAATAATTAAATTATAAAAAATGTTAATTTAATAAAATAAATTTATTATTTTATTAAAAATAAAATATTATATTTGCTAGTGATGATGGAGATGGTTTATAGTGGTGGTGGTGTCACGACCCGAATTGGGACCCCAGATCGAGACACGGGACCTAGATATACAAACGGCTCCAAGTCGACGCATGAAATGAACATGATAACTAAAGAACATATATCTAACGGAATTTGATAATTGAAACATGAATAAGCGGAAGTCTAAATAACGTAACAATATAATACAGAGTCAATAATTGACAAAGTTGATAGTCTATATAATATCTAATAATCCTCTACTACTGTCTGATGGCTGATGGGACAATATCCCCAACTAGCTCGTTAAATTCTGAAAAATGAAATAACATAGCCAATTACTAAGCTGAAGGTCCCCGGAAAATGAGGACTCGCCACAGTGGGAACTGAACTAAGCAGTGGGAAGCTGGACTAATGGCGGAACTGGATCTAATCGTCCGGACCTGTATCATGAAATAATACAGCATAGAGTCTACGGTCAGTACTTGGAATATACTGAGTATGCAAGGTAAGAAAACATGCTGAGTAACTATTAACTGAAATCATACATATAAACATAAATCATAAGATCGTGAGAGTGAGGACTGCAAGCTGAAATCTGAATCTGAACCATGTATAATCAATCATAAGCTAAATATTATATCTGAATAGAATGATCCAAAGCTAAAATAGAAATCATATGACTTGTCATAGCTGAAATTATAAGTAAAATCTTGTAATTTGATCTTTGGGCCAAACCTGCTGTAAAACATAATATCATAAGTAATAAACATGAACAACTCAAATCATGAGGAACAATGGAAGACTCATCATAACCGACAAGCACCACGTATGTGCTCATAATAATCTCACGTCTTGCCTACCCGGAGGATAGTCATCCTAAGCCTTGCCAGGGCAAAGGATAAGTAAGGTGTGATATCACAGTGTGCCCTTAGGTAGGGGGAAACACTTTCTTGAGAGGTTCCAGAATTTATCCCTACGTTGGCACGTAGTTTATGAGACCGGGAAACCTTGGAACCTCTAACCTACTTGGTGCTAGATAGTATTCCCAAAACATGTATAATGATCATATAATCATATTCTCAAAACATAGCTTGAGTCTGAATATTGAGAGTCTTAATTCCAAAACATATCATAAGTTGTAGTGGTAGTCTGGACTCCAAAACATATGATAAGCTGATATTATTAAAATATATTTAATATGAATGGGCTTGCCCAGATGTTAAAATCATACATACTTGATATAGACTTCATAAGAAAAATCATGGATTCATATATGGGTAATTTGTAAACATTCATTCATACTAGATATCTCATCATACTTGAAATCATGAATCATAAACTTGACCTTTTATAAAACTTGCATAGTAGGGTATAATTTTCTAAAATTTGAAATCATGAATTTACAATCAAAATAGGTATAATATCTGCCATGAATCTTCAAACATACATTAAAACATGAAGGAAATTGACCCATAAATAAATCATAGAGAATTTTATAAAATTGGGTTAAAACCCCATAAGATCACCAAATCGAATTAAGACTTAAATTCATGATATTGAGGAGAAATTTGGGCATGAGAGTGAAAGAAAACTCTCATTCATAGCCCTACATACCTGGATAAACTAAATCTCAACTTGACTTTGAAAGCCCAAGAGGTTTTGAGAAGAATTTAAGGAATTTCAAGCTTGATCTTCAATGGGAAACTTCTAAACTTGCATGCATGGGAGTTCAATGAATCAGAATTGGTTAAATTCCCTAAATACATGTCTTTCAGAGCTTAAAACAACAAAGTTTAGGGCTTAGGAGCTTAAGAATTACAAAAATGCTCTTACTGATTTTTGCAGAAAAAGTCACACTACTAGGTACTACGACTCACACCACGGGTCATTCTTAGATACCACGACTCATGGTATCGCTCTTTACTTCCGTCCAATTTTTCTCAGTTCTTAGGCCTTCAGGATAGGTCACTACTAAACTCAATGACCCATTGTATCCTCTCGTCGTAACCACTGACTCCATAAGTATAGCTTCTGGAATCTCCACCACGGGTCAAACAATGAATTGTACCATCAAACGACGGGTCGTTAGATCCATCCATTGTCACTGCTTCCAATTTTTCTGCCCTCTTTCCACGAGTGCAAGAGATGACTCATTGTTCCCCACAATGAGTCATACCATGACCTGTACCTTCCAGCCCTAATACTCTTGAACCCACTAACGACTCCATACCATGACCTTCTACACCAACCAATAAGTCGTACCTTGACTCGTTGTTACAAGGACTCTTCCTGCAGATTCTGACCACGAGCAGTCCCACGACACGTTACTCCTCGCCACGACTCGCACAACGAGTCATATTGTGAAATTTTCACAGTTTTTCGGCTGATCATATTTTAAATTTCGAGTCTATTCTCATAAACTTTTGGGGTATTACAGATGGTAATAATTGATGTTAGTGGCTAGTAATGGTAGTGGTTATAGTTACTAGTAATGGTGATGCCGATAGTTGTGATGATGGAGGTGGTTGGTGTAGTAGTGAATGGCGTGATGGTGGCGATTGGTGGTGGTGGTTATGATGGTAATGTTAATTAATATTAGTTGTTGGCGGTGTCGATATGGTGGTTGAAGATGTGTTGGTAGTATAGTTGGTAGTGATGCTAGTTGTGATGGTGGAGGTGGTTGGTAGTGATAGATAGGTATGGTAGAGCTGGTGGTGGTGGCGGCGGCAATGGATATAACTATAATAATGGAGATGGTATGTATGGTAGTGACTGACAGTAGTGGTAGTTGATGATGATAATGGTGGTTGACAATGGTGGCAGAGGTATTGGTAGTAGTGGCTGGTGGTCGGCGACGGTAATGGTGGTAGTGATGGTTGTGATGACATAGGTGGTTACTGGTGATGGATGGTGGTTTTGGACGTAATGTTAGTTAAATTAATCCACGCAAACATACCTCTTAATGATATTAAGACTCTGTTTCAGATCTTAATGATTAAGACTTATTTAGACCAAATAAGTGTTTAAATCTTAAGGATAATAAACACATTTAATGGTCTAAGATCTGAACCATTTAGATTCAAACATCCATTAAGTGCAAACAAATGAGGCCTTAGTGATATTGTAATTGCTCTACTCCCATTTTCTCTTTCCCACCCTTACGGGACCAACAAGAAAAGATAAGAAACAGCATTAGTTTTATTAAAAACAACCTACTTTAATAGATTAAATTACATTTAAATTGTAAAAATATATTTATATTTTCAATTTATATAAATTAAAATCGAGTTAAATTAGAAGCAAGTTGAACAAAGAGAAAATTACCTAGTATAGAAAACATATGCTATGCATTTATCATTAATAGATATAATTTAAAAAAATATATTTTATAAAAAATAATTACAATTTATAGTATTTCTCTCCATTCTCTTTAAATCTCTCTCGCCTCTCTCCTCTTTCTCCCTCTCTCTCTCGCTCGCCACCTTCCTCTTTCTCCTCTCTCTCTCCCTTGCCTCTCTCCTTTTTCCATCTCGCTCTCTTTCTCTCTTTCTCTATCTCTCTCTTTTTATTTTTTTCCTTTCTCTCTCTGCCTCTTTCTTTCTCGATCGGTATCTCTCCTCTTTTTTTTTCTTCTCTTTTATTATAGATTGTAATTTATAATTTTTTTTGGTGATGATACAAATGTATCTCATAAATAAAAGCGATAGACAAGAGAAGGTTGCTTGGATGGAAACACCCTCGACCTCCAACCCTGAAGTTGTGGATTCGAGTCACTAAGGGAGCAAAAAGGCTGGGAGTTCCTAGGGAGGGGTAAAAAATTTTTTTTTTTAAAAAACCTACAAATAAATTGTATCGAAAAGTATTTGTATTAGTGTATCCAATAATTTTGAGAAAGTGTGTGTAAGATATAAGAACGAATAAATACAAGTGATACAAGAGCGAATGAATACAATCTCTTGTAATTTTAGTTGTTTGCATCTTTTATATACTTGTAGACTGGCAACCTAAATGCGCATATATATGATCAATAACAAGTAGAATGAATGAATAGAAGTGATACAAGAGCGAATGAATACAAGTGATACAAGAGTAAATGAATACAAGCTTAATTACAGCTTTTGATTGTTTCGTATCTTCATATATATGTAAACTGTATTCATCAATACAGTCTGTATTAATCGATACAATAAGTATTCATCGATTTGGTATCTTTGTATACATGTAGACTTTATTTGTTGATATAACCTAAATGCGCACATGAATATAAGTAGAATGAATAAATAGAACTGATACAAGAGCGAATAAATACAAGTTCAATTAGAGCTTTGCCATTTTGTATCTTTGTATACAAGTGTATTATTCATTGATACGGTCTATATTAATCTATATAACAAGTATTCATCGATACAACTAATGCATATATGAATATAGTTAATTGATATCCTTTAAAGAATATATAAAATATAAAGAAAAAGATGCAATTAAAGTACAACATACAAAGAGGGAGAGAAGGAGAGAGAGAAATAGAGAAATAGAGGAAGAGAAAGAGAGGCAGAGAGAAAAAAAAGCAAGAGCGAGAGAGAGACATAGAAACAAAGAGAGAGGAAAAATAGAGAAAGAGCGACAGAAAGAAAGGGGGAGGATGGCGAGAGAAATTCTAGAGAGAGAGGAAAGAGTTTTTTTTTACCCTAAAAATTATTGCTATAAATTATAATTATATAAACTATAGTTACTAATGATAATTAATTTTCAAATGGATGTTATTTATAAAATTTTCCCCTAAATAAATTTGAAATTTCATAGGAGGAGGAATAATTTTATATCTAAGTGACTTATCTTTAATTCCTTATTTCTGTGATCTATTCCTTGGACAAATAGAAGTGTTATCGATTGGCATGTTACTCACCCCACAACTTACGTAGGTAGCCTCTTTTACATGTAATTCTCTATTTGCATCCGAGAATAAAGGTGGTTCATTGCATATAAAATATCAACCAATGAGAAAGCTCCAAGTGTACGAATGTCAGAAAAAGATTTGCTAGCTTGATATCACAATCCTATAGAATTTGTTCCCTTTCATTTGTATCCTTGATTGTGATTTGTACTTTATACATTCATAAAATAATAGTATAAAAATTATTTTAGTAGTATTAGTGTAGTTTAATTTATTTATAACATATACATATATTATTATCATATTTATAAAATTATTAATTGATGTTTATTGTGTAAATAATTATCTATAATTATTTAAAATGTTCTTACATTATAATTGCAAACTCGATATTTTCAATCTTTTAACATTCTCAAATACATGTTAATAGAAGATTCCATTTTTTGAAACTCACCCTATAAATACATACTCCACAATCTAACACTCTGATCGATCAACAAGCAACTCTTTGTATCACATTTTATTTTCTTCCTAAAAATTTTTACTTATTTTATTTCCTTTTTTCTTCAAAACAAGACAACTAAAATGCCAGTAATTGCTCTATTTAACGGTCGCAAAAATCATGTGCCCCGTGTACAAAATCCACCACCATTGCCAGCAACAACAATTACGCATCAATTCCAAACAGATCAAGATCCACATGTTTCACGAGCAACAAAAATTACGCATCAATCTCAAACTAATCAGGGTCAGCAAGATCCTTATGATCCCTCTCGTGAATTTTATTTTCAAAATCCTCGATCTCTCATAGCTCCAGCACTGTCATTCGCACACGAACCTCCATCTCTAGCACAAATTGAGTACAAAGCAACCCCAGAGGCACATGTATTTAGAGTTAATTTGCATGGGTACAAGAAAGAAGAAGTGAAGGTACAAGTGGAGGATGATAGGGTCCTAAAGATTACTGGGGAGAAAAAAATAGTACGCAAAGAATATGATAATTGGCACCATTTTCAGAAAAGAAATGGGAATTTTTTTACTGCTTTTAACTTGCCTGAGGATGCTAGGTCTGATAAAGTGAAATCTTCAATGGAAAATGGAGTGCTTATTGTCACTGTTCCTAAGAAGGGAGTCAAGAAATCTAGAACATTTTCTTTCTTCAGATAATGGGTTGAATCTTTTTTTGACTGTATATTTTTATATTTCGTGTTTAGAAAAAAAATAATGAATTTAGTTGAATCATTGAACAAAGGATTCATCAGCATCAAGCGATGTGAGTATTTTAATGGATTAAGCATGCTTGTGTAATTGTAGTAGCTACTCATAATAAAGGGTATGTTTTTAATAATTATTCTTCTATTACTAAAATTATTGTTATTAATATTTTTAATTTTAATTTTTTTTTCACTTATATATATTTTGTATTATGATGGTATATATGAAATGAGGTTAAATAAAGTTGGAATTCATATGATTGATATAATTTATTTGAGATTGAGACGTAATTATTCTTGTGTTTGTTCGTTCAAATTCTGTGGTTCTAAAACTCTTTCGAATTTTAAAATTATCTCAACTCACTCCAACATCATAGAGAAAGACTATCATGCAAAATATTACTATTTTTATGCTTTAATAATTTTAGATAATTAAAAACCAAATATCTGAATGAAACTATGTGTGTGTTTGGTAAGAAGAAATGTTAAAAAATATATATCTGAATGAAACTATGTGTGTGTTTGTTAAGAAGAAATGTTTTCGATGAAAAGTTTTTCTCCTAGAAAATATATTTTAAAAAATAAATGAGTTTTTTTATTTATTTTTTTGTTTATAATAAGTACGTAAAAGATATATTTGACAAAGAATATTTATTATTAGAAATAGAAATTTTTACCGCCGTGAATTAATAAAATATTTGTGTTATAAAATATGATTTTTCCATCGAACCAGCTCATTGAGAAAACGTGCATGGTAGGAAACAGATTCTCACTGAAATAGTGGGAAGCTTCTTAATTTTTTCATGTGCAAACACTATTATTTTTTCTTTTCTCATCGATTCAATTAAAATATCCGTGGAAATAACCATTTAACATTTTCCTGTGGGAAATTTTAATAGGAAAATAGTGAGTTTTTAATAGTGATTTATATGTAATCTAGAAAATTACTATGAGAATGGATGGGTTAGGGAGTGGGGGTACGGGGTGGCGTGGGAATGTTGGGATTAGGGTGTTCACGATTTAGTGAAAAATCAAACCAAACTGCAAACCAAACCAAGCCAAGCCAATTAAAAAAAATCGACATTTGCTTTGGATTTGTTTGGTTTGGTTTTAAATTTTAAAACCCGATAATATTTGGTTTGGTTTTGCTTTTACTAAAAAAAACATAAGAAATAACTAAAACACATCGATAAATTTTATACATAAATTTTATAATTATTTGAATATATGTTATTGGTTTTTCATAAATAATTATAAATATTTTATACCTTTTAATCATTAATTTGGTTTTAGTATACAGTATTTCACATGCACTACAACACTTTTAAATTCTATTACTTAAAAAATATGTTCAAATCCAACACTCTAAGTCTAATTGTTTATATGTGGTGTGACATATTGCCGATTTTTTTAATTTCTCTTGCTAAGACATCCATCTACTCTTCAATCGTTTGCCTCTTTGATTTTGAAGGTTTGTCCATTCTATTTAAAGTTGTATATTATTTCTGTATTGATATTAGACATGTAAAGTGGAAGAACCTCTATACTTATGCAACTTAAACATGCTAAAACTTTGGAATAATATTGAAACTAACAGAAGACTCAGATACATTCATCTCGTGATAGTAGAGATAAATTTGTTGATTCTTAATGTTCACTTAAAAAAATTATCTCATGTCTCTGTTGTTTTACTATTAATAATTTATCATTAGCTAGTTATAAACCGAAAAACCAAAACAAACCGACAAGAACCAAACCGATCGTTATTGATTTTATTTGGTTTGCTTTGGTTTTAGAAATTTAAAAACCGACTATATTGATTTGATTTTGGTTTTAATCAAAAATCGATCCAAATCGAACCATGAATACCCCTAGTTGGGATAGTCAAATTTTGGGGGTTAGGGCATTGAGTGGGCGTGAAGGAGATATTAATGAATATGGAATGTTACTTATAAAACTTATTTTTCCTACTTTAAAAAAAAGGACATTTTCTCATTTTTAAGAAACTTATTTTTTTAAAAAATTATTTTTAAAAATATTTTAATCAATTAACTATAAATAATTAAAAAATATTTTTTAAAAAATATCTTACTCGATACTAAACACACTCATAGATATTTATAATATTATCTTTAGGTATCTATGAACAAAATTATTCGTAACACACACAACTTCTTCTTCTGTTTTCTTACCATCAGTTTGCACTAAACTCTCGTTTTCCATTATCTCAAACTATTTTTTCAAAGTAAAGAACCTTTCACTTGTATCAATAGTTTTTCAAATTCCGAAAGTAATATGTTTATCAGTAAATATATGGAAGCAACTTCTGCCGGCTGTTGAACCTGATCCAGATTTGAAGTATTATTATTACGGAAAAGTTACGCGACGTGGCAAACATTTAGAGTACATATCAGTAGTTTTTAAAAAAATTATTAAATGTAACTACATTTTAGATTTTATAGAAAATATATAATACACATACACACTGATACGATATATGTTGATACAACTCTTTCGTGCGTTTTCAATAAATACTTACCACCTAAATGCAACTAGCTCGTTCGCAGAGACAGTTGATATCCGCCTAATACAACCCTTTTACCTGATACAATAACTATAGCTATGTTTCGTAAATACACAAACTATAGCTACGTGTCACAATTACACTCTAAATTATAACTATTTATCTTCTATTTTGCCGGAAAAATTGTTGATTGTTCCGTACGAATTTACAATGAAAAAACTCCTGTTCGTTGTAAAATTATTGAAGGAAAGATAGGTCATAAATTTGAAAAATTTGCTTCTACACGAAAATAAAGACCTTCAATAGATTTTTTTACCCGGAGATCTAACTGAATACCTTGAAAAACTTTCATCTTTTTGTTCAGAACAACAGAAACAAAAAGAGCAGAGTGGAGTGAAGAAATTTTCTCTATTATTGACCCTGCCAAAGATAGGTCATCTACGTACCTTGAGTCACCGAGAAACAAAAGCACGGGCCTTGAATCATTTATGATTTAACAATGGGCTCGGGTCTACAAAGCTTCTAGTCTTACTCACAATATCAAACCAAGCCCAAAAGTTACAAGTGGACTTTAGTTTTAGAATGAGAAAGAGCGATGAGATATCCACACGAAAATGACATATTGAATTTAATATCAAAAGAGAAACCAGGGGAAGAAACGTTGATATGAAAGGGATATTAATATTTTCAGCCAACCAGCTTAAAAATTTTCATCCATCTAGTCATAATAGTTTGTAGTCATCGCAGTTAGTAGGGTACTTAAGAATTTTAAGCAATGTCAAGATTTTGAAAAGTGAACAAATTAATAAAAGGCCAATTTCATATATATATATAGTACTCAATATTATAAAATATATCAGGACTTTTTAGTTTACAAAATATAATATCAGTTTTTTAAAAATAAATTCGCTTAATCCATGGTGAAATTCGAGATTGAATCTGAAATTTTATTTAAAAGCACATCAAATCTAAACCAAATCATCTTACAGTTGAAATAAATATATAAACTCCCTAAGAATTTTGTAAATCCAGACAATTTTCACAAGAATTAGATCTTACCTCATTTGATTCTTCAATGGCCATGAAACATATGTTAGTTGTTTGTTCTTGTTCTTCATCAGATGTGTCCTCATCGCTCTATGCTCCCATTGATTTGGAATTTTTGTGCTTCCAGAAGTTTCTTTTCTTCAATCTGGACAATTTGATTTTGTATGTCCAGGTTTCCACAATAGTAGCATCTCTCATCATTTTTTTTTATCATTATTTCTGAGTTGAGGTCCCTGTCTTCTCTATCTTAGAATATGTCTTACTCCACGGTTTAGCCAAGCGAGTCCTTTGTTGTTTTCGTCATTTGGTTTTGCCTCATCTTCAGTTGAGACTGCATTGAAAGATACAGTTTCTTCTTCTCCACTTTTGAATATCTATTAATATGGTTTTGCTCATGCCATGAGATTTCCTCATAGTTCATCGTAAGTTAGATTTTTTAAGTCTCCGTCTTTCAAGATTGTTGCCTTGGTTTCCCAAGCTTTTGATAAACTTCGGAGAAGTGCTTTTACTTGTAAACCATTTGGTTAGGTCATGCCAAGTGACTTGAGTTCTCACACTATTTTGCTGAACCCAGAGACATGGATTCAACATTTTTTTAATCGATCATTTCAAACAACTCATATTCGTTCACTAAGGCATTGATCCTCGCTTCTTTTACTGTTGCAATACCTCCATAGGTAACTTCGAGTTTTTCCCAAATTCTTTAAGTAGTATCATAGGTAGATATTAATCGTACTCCGATTTGCTTACTGCACAATAGAATAGACTAATAGCTAATCTAGCGTTAGTTTGTATTACCTCTTGTTGCTCCTCGGTGACATCAAAAGTTTTCAAATCCACTTTATTTGTTGTTGAGATTTCGGGAATAGGTTTTGGTCCTTTCTTGATTATGACCCATCCTTAAGAATTATTTGCTTGGACAAAGATTTTAAATCTTACTTTTCAGTGAGAGTAGTGTTGTCCATTGAAGTAAAGAGGTCGATTTGAGGAATGTCAATCTTGTAATATAGCACCAGAGATTTGATAAGTTGTTATTTGATCTTTAGCTTACATGCGGTTAAGCAACTAGGAGTGAGACCTACTCTGATTTAATTTTTCGTAAAGAAAGAGAAGGTTAGTCGACTATTGAATGCTCCAAGTCGACTATGATTCTACAGAAAGGTTAATAGTAATTTATGGCAGTAGTAATAAATTTAAACAGAAGAAGTAAAGATACATAGTTTTTATACTAGTTCGGATCACTGGAGTGATGTCTGGTCCAGTTCTCTTGGGTTACAAAGGTTCTCTTAGAACTCAGATGGAAGTGTGTTTACAAGAAGAGATTCTTGAACGACTTGTGGAACTGATTTGAATTCAGTCCCAAGTGATGAAGACCACAGTCTCTACTTGTATATCGACTTAACTATTCTTTCTTTTGTTCTCACCAATGACTATTACAAATTAAAGTAATTTTGTAAGATGTAGAATTGTCACGCTTGATCAAGTAAAAATAAGTTGCACACATTCTTCTGATTCTTCTAGGCTTTTTGTAATGACTTTGAGGGTTCTTGAAAAGGTAAGAGATCAATTCATTTAATCTCGATCTGATTACTCTGGGGTAACCCAAGAAATTTTCTCAATCATAATTAATGAAATATATGATTAAGATTTTGATGATATCCATCTTGTGGGGAGGTTTTGATTTTCTTTGCGAAAGATGCATCAGCTGATTTTAGTTTCCTTTCAAGGAGTCATTGGTAGATGAATCTGATTTGGTGATCTTGATAAATCTGATAATATTCTTCCTGTAAGGATGATCTAACTTTTCTTCTCTAATGTCCTTGATAGAACACTCTGAGTTGACTTTTCTTTTCTGGTAGTTGATAATTTTGGCAATATGCTTCTTGACAAGATTTCCTTGTATGCGGATTGTTTCCTTGTGTGGAGACTTGATCTGATTTTTCAATTTTGATGTAGATGTGATCCGTGAATGTTCTGCTTCATTGATTCCTTACCTTGACAGTGCGAGTATTTCAGGGATTCCTACAATACTTAAATTTGATAAGTTTAATCATTAAAATATTTAATGGAGTTAATATACCACTAAATCTTGTTTAACAATAATTAGCGATAGAATTATTATAACATTCTGTTAGCTCGACCTACGAAAGATCTAGCAACAAAATTTATAGTTAATTTCAGTTATTTTTAGCTATTGAAATGACTGGACAGCTTTCCATGGTGAAGTTAGATATTTTGCTAAAGGTATTCAAAATTTTAATATATATCTATATGCATAATATTATTTTTTATACGCATAATATAATTTTTTTGACGAAAAATATTAGAGTTACCATCCATAAGTCAAATGTAGCTGCACCACTGGCATTCTTACCAAGTAGGGCTCACGCATTCAATTTTTGCTTATTTTCAATTTCTTCCTTCGATGCTCTTTGTATTTTATAAAATTAACCTCATGGCAAAGTTGGGAAAGAATCAGTATTCACCAACTACAAAAAAATTAATTATGATTGACCATTTTATGTTTAGCTGATAACATACATCTTTACATTTAGCAAAATAAATTGACCAGTTTAAATACTTTTACTATGCATGATGTATGACTAATTCATTATGAACTTCAATAGAGAGCTTAAAGGGTCTGAAAAAGCGGCAGAGAAGTAATTAAACAAATATACAAAACATGAAAATCACATCATAGATAGTGAGTGTATAATTATTAAGTGCATGGACGTGGTCATCTTTTTGCTGAACAATGTCAACCGGTACTGCTTGACAAAATAAAACCAAGCAAATTACGTGCATCTGTGTAAATATAATGGGATCAATGCGAAATGTACACAATGAAAAATTATATATAGGAGTCTATTATATCACGAAACCTTCCAATAGAGTACTCGAAAGAGATCTAGCTATAACAATCAACTTTCCCTAATTGATGGTGAGAATCAGGGGCGGATCTATATATATGGGAAGGGGTGTTACGACACCCAAATGTTTCAATTGAAATTTTATATATATATATGTATATCTGTATAATATATATAATAAATATTAAACTTGTCATCCACAATACAAAGTTAGCTCTTGATGCCAGTGGTAAAAGGTCAAATTATCAACCTTTGATTGTGAGTTTAATTTTCATTGGCACATTTTTTTATTTTTACGCTGCATTTTTTGGTTTCTTTTGCCAAAAGATGTCCACATGAGATTTGAACCCTCAGTGCATATAGCTATCTGATACCTAAGTTAGGTCATGGGCTCTACACAGTCTTAATGCATATTAATATGTTTAACATTCTAACTATCTGATATCTAAGTTATAAAAGTTCTTAACTTGATTTTTGCTGAAATTTTTTTCCTTTTAATTTTTGCTATTTTTTTCTTTCTTTTTATTTTAAGCATAAAATATTACTCTCTACGACTCAATTTATGTGACATTTTTTCTTTTTAGTCTATCCCAGAAAAAATAATTACTTTTCTATAATTAGAAACAACTTAACTTTAAAATTATCTTTTTATTCTTAATAAAATATTTTATAACCACATAAATGTCTAAGTTTTATTTTAGACACAACTTTAAATGTCTTTCTTCCTTTCTTAAATTTTGAGTCTAATGACTTTGTCACATAATTGGGATTTTTTCTCCTTTCTTTTTGTCAAAAATTCAAAAACTCAACGGTGAGTTTCTCTTACTCTTTGTTCTATTATCTAAATCATTTGGATAAAATTCATATAACAAAATGTTTAAGCGATGATAATTTAAATCTTAGTGAAAATTATATTGAAATCTGCTTTTGATTACTTTGGTCTTTTTAGATTTTCTACTAGTGCGAGTCGATACTTAACCATAAGACTTCGTCTTTGTTACTGAAATTATGTATGTGAAATTCTTTAGCTTCTTTATATTTAATTTGTTACATATAGAGCGAAGTATTCATAAATATAAATAATTATGCACCATTGAGTACTTCAAAAATATGAAAGTTTGTCGAGTTTATTTATAAATGAATATCGTGTGTGTGTATATAAATATACGTACGTACATACGTATGTACATACATACATACTATTATTGTTAGAAAGTTTTTTGTTCGCCGCGTTATCATATTTTTTTGTTGTTTGATCTATTTGTCTTTATAAATAAAAAAGAAGAATAATTGAACCGAAGTTGTCCCAACTTACTATTTACAAGAAGGAAAACAAGTTAAATATTTGATCGGCTTGATCAACACATCTATGTTCAAAATGATATGGCACCCAGAATCTTCAAGTTCTGAATCCGCCTCTAATGAGAATCGTGACTAGCATCATTTTGTATCAAATAACATAGATCTATTATCATAATTTAATTTATAAAGGGATTCAAATCAAGAAGTAAGTTTTGAGGCTTTGTTTTTCAGCCTCAATTGCTATTGTCCTCGTTTTAAAATAATACGATATCGACATATTATATAAAATTATAAATGTCTACCCCCTCCTACGACCCACAATTTACCAAAAAATTCACATTTGAACCGCAACCACGCTAGACCGAGCAGACCCTTTTTTCGAATGAACCGGTTTTTCTTTCAATTCAACAAGTTGAAACCATAGAAGCTAGACCGGACTCCATAACCTCACTGATCTCCTTCTTCCACCGCATCGCCAAAACTTTGCGGTGACTATTCGAACACATATAAAGTTTTGCGTTTGATGGCCTTAGTAAAGAAGTCTTCACTGATGATCGAGATATTTGGATCTAATTCAATTTTAAGAGTTAGCTCAAGAGTTGAAAATCGAAGAATTTCACAGGTCAAAAGGATGAGTTGCCTCTTTATATAGCTTGAGCAATCCTTACCTCTTGAACTAGTTTGAGGCTGAGTTAGACCTAAAATCTAATCTATTTTTTTTTATCATGGTATTAGAGCAAAATTCATTCCAACTTAATTTTCATTTCTCGATGTTGGGCCCCGATATAAAAATTATATTATCTACACTCCAGAATGTAAAGTATCCCACATCGAAGGTCAAAAAAATGATAATTTTTTATATGATTTGAACAATCCTCACCTTTTAAACTCATTTTTTAAATTCTTGAATTAGCTATCTAAAATTCATTTTTTTATCAAAGTTATCTATTGTATATTAGAAAAAACACATATATTCTTAAAGGACCGATGTGGACGTTTCACATGTCGAACTAAACATGAATCAAGTTACATCCTTCCTAGTCATAATAAAAGCATAATTCAGAGATAAATTTGATGAATGTGCCCACTGTGTTGGTCAATGGCCACCAACTCAACTTGCAAACAAAAAGCCAAAATGAATTGAAGGTGCTTCCGCTTAGAATTTGACGGTTCACAGCTCCCCCACCACACAAATTAAGCAAATACGAACCATTCCACCGCCATGCAACATCTCGTACACGTCAATGTTTTTCCGTAGATAGCGCCGGTCCATCTACATGACTTGGGACTTATGGCTGTTCATCTCCTACTTAGATGTTTACCCCCCACCCCCTCTTGTTTTTTACTAATTTTTTAATTATTAAGTCATTTCAATCAAAATGTATATTTAAATATTATGATATTGCATTAGATTTGAACTAAATAGTTAGATGCTTGTAATTTTCGCAATATTTAAACAGGATGGATCTAAAAGTTCGATTAGATTAATGTAAATCTAATAGCTTTTGCTCAAAATTAACACATACATACCTGACTGTGAACGCTATTATTATTATTATTATTATTATTATTATTATTATTATTATTATTATTATTATTATTATAGGATTACTTGAGAACGTTGAAAAAAATAATAAGCTTTAAATCCTAAATAAACCTCTGAATTTAACTCTAAAAAAAGTTATCTATTAAAGATTAATAATATTCTTTTTAAAAAAAATTATACGGTGATTAATAATGATAGTGATGATGACAAATAATGATAGTTATAGGTAGCAGCTCATGGTGATTTTAGCTAAAGGTGGTGAGTTGTGGCAACTAAGGGTGACAAAAGACGGCTTGGCTTGAATTTGGGCTGGTCAAAATGAATTTAATTAGTAAATGGACGGGTTAATAACTCATTCAAAAGTTACTTGAATTGAAATTAGTTGAGATAACATGGAATAAAAAGCGAGTCATAACTCAATCTGCTCAAGTCTTATTAAGTTTTAATTATTTCAATTAGAACGGTCAAAATTATTGATGTGCATACATATAACTTCCCCCAATTCAAAAGAGGTCGGCTATAACATAATCGACAAATTTAAAATATATTCTACAAGTAAAGTGAGTTCGAGTAGAGATTGATTGTGCTCAAAGGCTATAAATTAATTTATAAGTCTACTAGATAGATAAATATCTCTTTAATCTCAGAGACCCACCGAAATAAGAAAGTCAAGATCTTCCATAAAATATATTCGTGCTCCCTCGTCACAATTTTTAGGTAGAAAAGAAAGAAGAAAAAAAAAGGAAATAAGAACAATGGGCGAAGAAAAAGTCCGAAGATTGTTAGGAACTTGTTAAATGGGCAAACAAACACCAAAAACAAAAATGAAGTTCACGGGGCAACACATCATGGTCAAAGTGGCATGTGCTATGCTGATAGGCGAACAAGATCTTTAGCACCTTACTTCTCTTCCCATATACAGATTTATCAGAAAGGCATTAAAGATGAAATATGATAGACACAAAACACTATAGATGTTTGTACAGAGTAAAGAACATAATTAATGGTATAATTATTGATCAATTTCCCTGCCTGCCATACCAGGTCATGGAAGGGTTAAATAACATTTTCCTGCAGAACACCCAGAGACACTGGCAACAAAAAGTGTAGAAAGTAGGTTGTAATTCCAACCAAAACATGACCCAACCTTCTTTCTCCTTTTCACCACTTAAAACTAAACAACTTTTATTCTTTCATACTAGTGATTCTTTAACACTATCCAAAAGAGAAAAAAAAACCTGGATTCTTTTGCTGCTAAACATTCATCATCATATAATTTCTTGTTAACTATCTAATCCTATACTTCCCAAATCTCCACTATCCAGAACTAGCAACAAAATCTCCTCGGCTTCTAAAACTTCATAACATTCTGTGATCTCATTCTCCGAATATCATTTATTGGGTCAGTAAGTCCAATCCTGCGGAAGAAGTAGCTCTTGTGACATGGTTGCTGGTTGTGAGTAGGCATTTCCCGTTCTCAAATTACGTCTCCGTTGCTCCACCGCTATATTATTTGGATATTTCGAACCACTGGATGGAGTTAAGCCGCTTCCGCCTTGATAACATCTGGCTTGAACCTGATTCTGATGCCTAACATCCATAGCTTCTAAGTTCAAGTTCAGGGCCTGGACCACTCTGTCTGGCAGTAAAACTGTCGAACACCCTGCTCATTTCAAAATAAAAATATTGCACACAAATCAGCATAACAGAACAAAGCAAACACAAAAAGTGTCACACATCAGTGAAGAAAATCAAAATCTATACGAAAAAGGAAACGAAATCTGGGTCAAACAGATTAGCTGGTACTAATTTGAATCTTTCTTTGCTGTTCACACCCACCCAAAACACACAGACCAATTGAAAAGCATCCATATGACTAGACCCTGACACTAAACAACAGTCCAAAACTAGGGTCATCTTCCACCATCAGCGCCAAGAGACCATTAACAAACATAAAAAAATAATTAAGACTAAATCTTCTCCATTAAGAAAAAGTTTTAAAAAATTCAAGCCTACATCCATAGAGTCAACCAATTGGTAATAAACATAACCATTTCACTAATCAATGACATAATTTAATTAATATCTATTGATGACGACACCATAACAGGGGAAAAAAGGGTATACCTTGTTTCTTTCGAGTTTCTGTTTGGGTCCCCATTCTTCTGGGCAAGAAAACACCAGTTCCAGCACACTCCCTTTTAGGACCTGGATTTCCTAGAAAAACAGCGTGCATGCCTGAGCCAGGCTGCTGCTGCAGAGACTTAGACTGTTGCAACGTAGGCCAACCAGAAATTGAAGAATTCATAGGCCTAGCAACTCCATTTTGGCCTCTGCTCTGAGCCAATTGCTGCTGGTTCTGGTTCACAGGATATTGCATAAATCCACTTTTACCCGACCCTAACACTCCTTGCCCTTGCTTCATTATCTGTTGTTGTTTCAATCGCTGAAACTACATTCATAGATAAGCAAACATATAAGTTAAAAGGAAAAAAAGAAGAATAGAAAAGGTGGACTGTAGCAAATATCAAAGCTTACTTGAGCTACTTCCAACTGCTGGTAAGTAAGCGAGGGCTGATTTGAGTTCAGTGACTCGAGATTCTGATTAGAGTATTTTGGGGCTACAGGGACTGCACATGTTTTCTCGGCAGTAACCCATAATCCAGTTTTGTTCTGATAAAGTCCGGCAGCGTCTTCCATCATCCTAATCCTTGCGACTTCGCCGGTAGCCGCATAAAATTGATCAAAAGCCCCATCGATCTGGCTCACCGAGGGCGGGGAAGAGGCCAGCGAAGGGCAGTTTGGGCTTCCACGGCTTGAGCCCTGCTTGCACCCGCATAACGTCGACTGAGGCGAACCTGATAAACTCCAACCCTAGAAAAAGCAGAAAAACTCAAAAAATTAATCAACCAAAAACACACCTTAAAATTATGCACAAAAAAGATAAAGAACCCAGAATCAAAAGGTACCTTTGTGTGTCCATAGCCGAAACCAGAGTCCTGAAGTGTAGATTGAGCCATTTTGTGAGTTAACCCAGTGATATACTCTTCCTCATCACTCTCTGTATCCACTGACTCGATCACAGACTCAACGGGCGAACTCAGATCCGAGTGAGGTCCAAACGGGTTAAACCCGTGTCCAAAATCACGTCCAAGGTACTTTCCGCCGTCGTTCCTCTCTCCTCCTATAGAGTTAATCTTGAAGTCCATGAGAAGGTCATCGTCAGTAAGAAACTGTGAAGGAAGCCAAAACTCACAATCATCCAACTTCTTCTCCATCTCAAGAATAAAAACAAAGATTCTGAAAAAGGAATTTAATGAAGAGCAAAGAATCACAGAAGTTGGATGGGTTTATTAAAGAGCTATTAAGTGATCCAAGGTTGCTGCTTCTTTAAGATATAATAATTATAGCCACAACACCCCTTGTGCTTTTCTGTTCTTTCCACTGTGTAAAAAAAGGGCCCAGTGGGAGAGGGAGTACCAGTAACAAATTGTGTAAGAGAAAAACAGTGGATGCAAAAAAGAATCTAAGGGATTTTGAGGAGAGACCAATTGGACTATGGAGGCAGCAAGTTTAAATAATGAGCTGCTGAGAGGGAGAGAGAGGGATATGGTGGGGTTGGAACAAAGGTATTTGAATAGCCAATTTATATCCACTTGCAGTGTCAGTAAGTGCCAACTAGCAAATCTTCTGCTATTAAATGCGGCCCTATTGCAATATTTGTGATAATGTGTATGTATTGAGTAGGCACCAAATTGATAATGAATTTTTTTTTAAAAAAGTTTTCACACCCGGGGGGTCAAATTTAAATTATTTAATTTGATAGTTTATATATATGTATATATTACTAGTAGTACAAAGATTAATGATCCCTCCGTTGGCGTTGATAGTAGGTGTTACGTATTACATTTTACATTTATGAACTTCAGTTCAATGTGTATAAAAAGGGAAAAGATTTCAAACATAGTTTATTTTAGTTCACACCTATTGTTGGTTAGCTTGTCCATATTAATTGAGAAAATTAATTATTTGTCTATTGTATAATTTTGGTCAAATTTTCGTCTCATAAGATGTGAGAATATTGCAATAAAGATTTATTATATATAATATTCATATGTTAAATAATAAATATGTAATCTTAATTATTGAGTATTTAAGTTCAAATAAAAATATATTAAACAAAAACATATGGCGCACAATTATTAGTCCTACGAGTTTAGGAGAAATAGACTCTTGTGATGTTTGTGTATGGCCAAGTAGGCATCAAATGCTAGAGATCGTACACGGAGATGTAGAAAAGGACTATTAACTTGTGTTTATATATTTTATTTTCTGCCGATTTTGATCTAGTCCTATAGTGCCAAAAAAAAGTAAAAAATCTAACATAGGGTGGGGTGTTTTCGGTACGAACATGGGGTGAGGGATGGGTGGGAGTGGGATGGAGGTCGGGGGTGGAAGTGGGTCGGGAAGGGAGTGGGAACAAGATCGATAGTTGTGAGTGCAGGGAGGAGATAATGTAATTTTTACAATTTTTATTACGGAAGTCATTTTTTTTATTTTCAAAAAAATTATATTTTAAAAAAAATATTTTCTAAGTTTTGGTACAAGTTATGCCTCGTGACATAAAATCACATAACTTATGCATCGAGGGTATAAATTTAGTAGCATGACATAAGTTCAGCGGCATGAATTTGTGTTTGGGCATAAGTTCGGGAAGCATAAATTTGTGTTTGGAGCATAAGTTCAGCGGCATGAATGAATTTGTGTCTGTGGCATAAATTCAGCAGCATGAATTATGAATTTGTGACTTGAATCGTAAATTCAGTTGCATTAACTTGTGTCTTCTACGGTTAACTTGTGTCTATCGAATTTTTTTAAAAAAAAATATTAAGGATAAAGGTATATCATACGAATTAAATAAAACTTAATTTATGTGTTCGGACAAATATTTTCTAAAAACATTTGTCTAGCGAAATTAAGTCATAATTAAGGATATTTTGGATATAAATTTTTTATTAGATGAGATGTAAGGACAAAAATTAAAGGTCTTTAATTTGACGGACAAAAATTATAGATCACCCCAAAATAGGGACAGCTCGTATAAAAACTTGTAATTTTTTTTTATAGGATTCATTTTCAAATTAAGACATAGTGCCACGATCAAATTTTATTTGACAGGCACCCATCACGCTATTGATCCAAGCGTACTGAATTATATGTGTTATGAAATAATAAAATAATATAAGGTAACAAAAAATATAACTAAAGAAATCGGTAAGAAAGATTTAGCGTCTGTTTAGATGGACTTATAGCCAATGATTTCTAACTTATGACTTTTGAATGATTTTTGTTGATTTGACTTAAAAATAAATGTTTAAACGCATTCTTTATTTTACTCAAATACTATAAGGGTCCGTTTGGTTACGGTTAGAATTATGCATGTATTAGTAATACATGAATTAGTTATGAGGGAATCTATGTATTATTTTATCTCAGAGATTAGTTATGCAGATTTTAGTTATTCATGTATTAGTTATGTAGGTATTAGTTATGCAAGTATTAGTTATATAGATATTATTTATGTAGGGTTAAATTGTGTAGAAATTACAATACATGGATTATTGATTATTGAATTTTTAATTTGTTGTAAATTAATATATATGATTTACAAATAAATAGTATAAATTATATTATATAGCGTTTCATCGGTTGAATATATATATATATATATATATATATATATATATATATATATATATATATATATATATATATATATATATATATATATATTTAATATTTATATATATAGCCACCGTCTGTTTAAAAAAAAATTAGCCCAACTTGATGGTAGAATATATATTCTTTTGTATAATTGAATAGATATATTTTAATTATATATAAAATATTTCAATTACAAAAACAAAGTACATCGAAAAAAATGCATAACTAATTTTTGGATAAAAGTTATAATTTTAAATAAAGTACCGAATTAGAAAAATTTTAAAAGTAAATTGATAGGGGCAAATATGTAATTTTATTATTTTAATCCATGTATAACTAATACTCATATAACTTATTCCACCTTCTACCCCGCATAAAATGATACATAGATTTCCTCACAAGTTATGTGCGTATTAATTATATAGAATTACTAAAATACAACCAAACACAGTATAAAGTTAATACATGAATAACTTTTATACAACATTTGACTAAACATTGTATAAAATATATACATGAATAGCTTTTTTCCTATTAGTTTGGGTCTTATCCAGTAATCAAATGGCGCAATGGCTAAAGCTCTGCCAGTTTCTTGTAGACTGAACTCTCTTCTGTGTAATTGAAAAAATCAATATTGATTGGATCCATTGATATGCGTTTTTTCTTTCATATGCTTAAACGATTGCCGTGAGCAAATGTATAGGAATAATTGGATTTCACTTAGTTACAAGCAAGAAATAAAAATGAAGAAATCGCTCAACGGATAAAAGTTACTCTAGGGATAACAGACTAATCTTCCCCAAGAGCTCACATCAACAGGAAAAACGACCCCTAAAAGTATTTAAAAGTTATTTTGGCCTAAAATAAGCTAATTTAATCAGGCATTTAGTTTTTTTTTCAACTTTTCGTCGTACTAAGACCTCATTTATTTACATTTAGTGAAAATGTAAATTTGAACGATTTAAATCTTCAACTATTAAATTCATTTATTTTTATTAAGATTTAAATATTTTTAATCCGAACAAATCTTAATCACGGCAGATACATTTACACTTTTGGTCTGCACGATCAGTTGCTACCACCATTAACTCTATTCAATGGTTGACTTTCAACGTCACTGTTGTATTAATTTTCTGTTTAAAAAAATAAAGGAGGAAAAGACTTGTTACCAATCTACAAAGTGACATCAATAAGGGAGCAAAATAATGATTTCAAACATAATAATGAAAATTCTAAGAATTAAGAATCAATGTCTGTTACAGTAGTAATTGTAGATATTAGAAAAAGATAATTCTTTTTAAGATATTAAATAGTTTTTCCAGTATGCTCATCATGAAAATCGAACTCTGAATTTGGTTTTGATATCACAGTTAAAATCAAGTATTTAATATCGTGATAAAAATTACAACTAATTGATAACAAGCTCATTAAACAAATGTTATGTTTGAGCATGAATTCAATCCACATCATCCCCGACCCATCACCTGGGCCCATAGGAGTATTTTAATTTGCTTTTCTTGTTTGACCAAAAGAAAGAAAGACAGTCTCAAATCTCTGTGTTATTGTATAGTACATGTGCAGCAGGCTATATATGCTGAAGCATTGGCTAGCTTGTACTTTTGTTAAAGCAATCAAACGTATGGGAATTCACTGTTTCAATTATGGTTTTATAGCCAAACACTTTGCAGCCATTTCTTCTCTTTTTTCCGTCTAAACAGCCTCTTATAGTTGCTGCACAACACCAAAGCTACTTCACGTCTCAAATCTTTTATTAGCCATGACAAATAATGCTGCTTAATAGTGACCTAACATGTTATAGAATTTTTAGCCGATTGTCCCTTTTTGGGACAGTTATTTAGTAAATAATTTTCTTTTCTGACTTGTGAATTTTTTAAACCGTGCGAATTTAATAGTCAATTTTTAATAAACTGAAAATTTTATGAGAAAGTGTTACGTGTTATATCAAATTTTGTAGACGTTAGTCTAATGATTTATTAGTCTCAAGGATTATAACATTGAAATTTTATAAGATTCTACAAGACGAGTCCAGTTTGTGTTAGAGTTCTTGTAGGCTACTCTAACTCACATATATAAAAGGTAACATATATATTCCTCAAGAGGTATCTCGAAATCTCATAAATTCTGAGATATTTATAAGGAAATTAAGGTATCAAATAATGTCTTTGTCAAATTTGTAGAAGGACCAAATCATTCTACGTTCGAGATATAGTTATTAACAACCCTTGAATTACAGATAATCAAGAGAATACATATATTTATAATTACAATCTTGATAAATAAATTTTTTTTCTTTCTTTTTGCAGTTTATTTTTCATACGTAGAAAATTTGTCGTAAACAAATTGCTTTCTATGTAGTGCCAATTTGTTGCATCAAAAGTGATGGAGAAAAACACATTGCAATCATAAATAAAATATATATTTTATTAATAAATATTTATGAGTATAGTTGTATTTCTTTCTTGATTCTTCTCTCTAAATGTTCTCTGTGAAATCACATGAGTTTATGAAATTGCGAGATATCGTCTCTTCAAGAGAATATGCACTACAAAAAAAAAAAGATTTTTCCCAACGTGAATCAATGGGAAATTTATGTTATAAGACATGATTTTCCCACTCATTTCCCACCGAATTTGTTCAATGGGGGAACGCATGGTGGGAAACAGTTTCCCACTGAAATAATGGGAAATTCCTTTTCATGTGAAAACACTATTTTTTTTTACCACCGATAATTAATAGTAATAATCACTTAACATTTTTCGATAGAAAAATAATATTAAATAGTGATGTTATCCTTTATATAGACCTACACTAGAATTTAGAAAAAAATAGTCTTCAAATGTTCTAAAAAATAATTTTGACTCATCTGGTAGTGTCCTACAAAAATTTCGTTGCCTACTGGTGCAACTTCAAATGTGGATTAAATCTAAATGGTGAGAATATTTGTGTAACTCAGCATGCTATAAGATAAACGGGTTTTGCAATATTTATCATATATTCTGTCTTTGGTTATGTGGCTTCCAAACAATTCCCTTGCGGGTTTGCTAATTGGTTTCTTAAATAATCGAGATTAGTATGTTTTTTTACTTCTTCATATGAGTCATATTCTCTTACCATATAGACCACAAATAATGTAATTAGTATCTAGGGACAGGTTTGTCTCCCTAAATTTGGTTTAAAGTTAAAGCCAGTGGGATCATTTGTATGACTAATTGTTGTAATTAGTATCAATTAAATTTTTTTCTTTCATAACATGACAAGTTTTGGAATAATTACTTCTTCTTTTTTTTTTTTTAAATTTTTATTGGTAACAGCCGCTAAGGCCTGAACTTCAAATATTATTCATTAGACGATAACAATAAAAAGGTATAAACAAATAATATAATTATAAAAAAGTTTGATTATTATACTATATAATTATAAACAAAAAGGCAATGGGTTATCTGCCGGATTTGCGGCTGCAATATTGGATCTGCCACTGCTGAAGTCAACTTATCAATTATCATATGTGGTGTTTGGTGTGGTAAAAAGGAAAAAGAAAGATGAAAATTTAAAAACACATATGGGTTAATGATTAATTTGATAAGTAAAGCATGTTTAGGTTTTTATGATCCAAGACTGAGTGGTGGGGATGACTGGTTAGATTCCAGATGTAATCAGTATTTGAGATAATTTTATTTTTTATTATTATTTTTTTATTTACGATGGAGAAATCAAATTCTCACGAATGAGACTAAATTCAGAGCTAAATTAAAAAATGATGGCGTCTAATATTTATTTTCCCCTCTTCTTTTTTCTTCTCCTTTTCTTCTTTATTAGTGATGCTACTTTCATGCATGAGTGTGAAATTGGATCATTTGAGGTAGTTGTAAGTAAATTGATATTCATCGTCAAAGATTTTCAATTTAATTTTTAAAAATAAAATTAATCTTTAATAAAAATATTTTATAAAATCAATTTTTCTGTTCTTTCTCATAGTTCACTTCCACAACTTGTTAATTTTGAAATATCTTTTATATTTGATTAGGCAAGGTTGCCCCCACCCCACCCCACCCCACCTCCCCACCACTATTTATTACCTTTTCTTATAAGTGTGACAATATGTTTTTTTATCAAGCAATTTTTTTTTAAAAAAAAAATCTTAAGAATATATTCACACGAGGTTCTGTTGTAGTACTATATAGTATGTTCTCCAACTTGCATCAACTTGGTTATTACGATATTAATTACTTGCTATTATATATAGTGGATTCTTGACCCCATTTGCATAAAAAGAATGCTTCATTTCTTATAGGTTTTCAAATTCTTGCAGATATGTATGCGCTAATGGAATGGTGAGGAGGTGTTTATATTAAATAAATAAATATCGTGAAAATATATATTGATAAATTATAATTAAGTAATAAAAATATGTGCATGAATATATATTATATATCTATATATTTTAATATAAATATTTAATACGAATAAATTTTTACGTGAATGAAATATTACTTGCTACTAGTTGCTAATTATACGCCATTAGCTGGCTCACATGTGACATGACGGAATAGAAGTCCTATTGACCTGCATATATATTGACCCGCAACTGGTTGATTAGACATGCTAGGTTTGGAATCAAACATGGGTGTGTTTGGTATGACGGAATTTGGAAAGACAAAGGGAAGGGGTAAAAAATTAAGAAGAGGAAAAACAAAACAGAAATGAATTTGAGATAAATAGTTTTTAAATTAATTTTGAGATAAATTTAGTTTATATTTGATTTGAATAAAATTTTAAAATAATTTATTATCTCAAAATTATAGTGTTAGTTTTATTTCATACTGAGAATGCAATAATAATTTTAAAAATAATTAATTTTAAAATAATTTATCTTAAAATAATTTGAACTGACTTATAAGAGTGTATCGGGAAAAACATGAACTAAAAAAATATTAGGTGATTTTATTTCAGGCATGACTAACCAAGGAATGAGTCTTCCTTTGATTGTAAATTTATTATAGAAATCCTTTATTCTTTTCTCCTTTAATTTCTTCCAAGTCCAAATATGAACCTAGCTTAATATATCTTGATTCAGAGGCAAATTTAAAATTTTTAGAACATGAATGTATTACGAAAAAAAACATATCACGGTGGATTGAATTTTCAAGGTAAATAAATTTAAATTTTAACTAAGTGCATCATATAATTTTCTTGTAGCATGGGTGTCAGAATATTATTTATTATATAAATTTAAAAAGATATATACATAAAATATCTAATTTTACGAAGAAACCACAATTTCATGTATTCCATTACATGAGTGCACCATTAAAAAATGAAAGGCAAAACATAAATAATTATACCTAGTATTTAAAATAAATAACTCAATATTCAATGGAGTATATTATTTAGCCTTCTTATAACATGTGCCGACAGATAATATTATATCTCTTCTTATTTGTTACGAGGGGCAAAACAGGGCGAGAAGTCGAAAAGGATCGAAAACAGTGGATCAAGTCTACCGTGCGTGACATAGAAGAGTGGTCATGTTCCACTATTAACGTACCACCTCTACCTCAAAACAAAATAGAGAGACAAATTACGGTTTCTTTAAATTTGTTGTTCAGTTTTGATAACAAGCAAGAAAAATCAAGTGATAAGATCGATTAATTAACAAGTAAGAAGGAAGTTATAAAAGAAAAAAAATGGGGAGGGGGAGGACAATAGGGGTGGCAGTGGATTTTTCAAAGAGCAGCAAGGAAGCTCTGAAATGGACAGTTGAAAACTTGGCTGAAAAAGGTGACACCGTTTACCTCATCCACATCAAGACTCACACTCTCAGTGAGTCCCGCGACCAGCTCTGGGCAAAAACTGGTTCTCGTAAGTCACTGACCCCGGCCTCGACCCCCATCAGTGTAATTTAATCTGTTATATACGTATATTCGTACCTAAGGAGAGTTCAATTATATATGTCTTTCTTTATTAGAAAATTGTATAAATTTATGGTTCCACCACCAGTTAAACAATGTCGCATACTTATTATTTTTTGTAACTAGTTTCATATTATGTGCGTGTAGTTATTTTTAGCGACTTTCTGTTTATATCTTTTAAGTGACTTGATGGAGTAATGAATCTTTACATTGTTAATATATATAAAATTAAATCATTTTTCCTATTTATTTTTGGGAATGTTAAAAATTTGGCTAACCCACCAATATAATTATAACTGCTAGTTATATATAGATAGCTATACAACGTAAAATCCCATTTGTTTTTGGATAAGTTTTTTTTTAACTAGCTTTACTATGTGGGTTTTATTTTTTATTTTTAAAAAAATTGCTAGCTCTGATTCCATGGGTGGAGTTTAGGGAGCCAGATGCGATGAAGTACTATGATATCAAGAATACTGATGTCCAAGTTGTTGATTTGCTTGATACAGCTGCTAAGCAGAAAGAGGTAAAATTTTCATCTAATTAATTAATTACTACTATATGATTTTCTAGTATTGATTAATTTGTTGTACAGATAAACATTGTGGCAAAAGTGTACTGGGGAGATGCAAGAGAGAAAGTGTGTGACTCTATTGAAGATCTCAAGTTGGATTCTTTGGTCATGGGCAGCAGAGGCCTAAGTACTATCCAGAGGTACTTATTTTTCATTATTCTTATCACTATTGAAAACATAGAAATTAGTCGTTAATCTTATTTAGTGATAAATTTATCAAAAAGAGATTGTTAAAATAGATTAATGAATTAACGACATCATTCTGTAAGTAGTGCATTAACATACGTTTGGATATGTTTTTTTTTTTGAAACAGGATAATGTTGGGAAGTGTAACAAACTATGTATTGAACAATGCAGCATGTCCTGTGACTATAGTAAAGGATCCTGATTTCCACAAGCATTGATCACAACTAACATAGAATAACAATGTTTATTTCTCTTGGAGTAGTATAATTATTCTTTTTTTACATTATCAGGATAATTTAAGTGTTGGTTATAGCAAGGTTATTAATTCTATTTTCTAAGTCAACATATTATACATAATATCCCTTCATTCCAGGAAAAAATGTTACTGTGTATTTGTCTTGGATTAGGACTTTTCAGGGAAATCACTCGGAAGTTTTAAATTCTACGCATAGATAGTTTATAGACGCAGTACTCGAGTTGCCCGTATTGCACATGAAATGCCAAGATATATATATATATATTAGAGTAGAGTTTAAGTAATATTTACCGGCAAATAATATAAACACTACTAAAAAATTATTGTTTTCTCATGAAAATTTTCACTAAAAAATGTTATGTGGTTATTCCCATTGATTATTAGTGTGGAAAAAAAAAATAATAGTATTTTCACTTGGAAAAATCATGAAGCTTCTCACTATTTTAGTGAGAATCTATTTCCTACCGTGCATTTTCCTAGTCAATTAGTTTAATGAAAAATGAGTAAAAAAATCATGTTTTCTAACACAAATTTTTTATTAATTTGCAATGAAAACAATCTCTATTTTTAATAATAAAAAAAATTTTATACTATCAAATCATATTTACCTAAATTGTTTAATGAGACTTGTAAATATAGGAAGGGTAATTGAAAAGAACTATGTCATTAAATTGTAGTACCTCCCAACAAGGCAGCAATTCCTTAAAGGAAAAGTCACAATATATGAATAATAAAGACTCATATTAACAAAATATATCAGTATTTTTTATTATTTATATAAGTTAGTATTTAATTACAAAAAATATTAGATTAGAAAAAATTATTTTTTTACCATTCGTGGATAGTGTAACGTTTTTTTTTGCACTTTTTAAGAAAGATATCGATTATCACGTAGATAACGCCCTTTATTTATTTTTCTTTAAATGAAAACAATATATAATTTGATTTTTAACATTTGTGCTAGTGGTTTATTTTATTTTTTTGAATGAAAACAGTATATAATTTGATTTATTTATATTTGTGATAGTTATTTATTTTTTTTGAATGAAAACAGTATATACTTTGATTTATTTACATGCATGATAATTGTTTATTTTTCTTTGAATGAAAAAAACACTATATAATTTAGTTTTTTACATTTGTGATAGTTGTTTGTTTTTCTTTGAATGAAAACAGTATATACTTTGATTTATTTACATGCGTGATAGTTGTTTGTTTTTCTTTGAATGAAAAAAACACTATATAATTTAGTTTTTTACATTTGTGATAGTTGTTTGTTTTTCTTTGAATGAAAACAGTATATACTTTGATTTATTTACATGCGTGATAGTTGTTTGTTTTTCTTTGAATGAAAAAAACACTATATAATTTAGTTTTTTACATTTGTGATAGTTGTTTATTTTTCTTTGAATGAAAACAGTATATTATTTATTTTTTACATTTGTAATAGCATAGAATTACTTTTGAAGTGTTTAAAAATAGAATTTGAGAGATAATCCGTTTATATGATAAACGTGGATAGAAACAGTTTAAGAAAAATATAAGAAGAGATAAGTTGAAACGCTACTAAAATAATTTAAGGGATAAAAATTTTTACGATATTTTTCTTTTTCCCATGTGTTATTAGGTTTTCTTGAAAACTTTAAAATACTGATATATTTTATAATATTGTCTCTTATATTACATATTTATGTTTTTTCTCCGCTCCTTAAAACTGACAACAGCTTTTGTCAGGGCTTAACCATTCTGGGTTCAAAGGACACAAAGCCCAACACTTCTATGTCCAGGCCTATTATAGAAGTGGCCCAAACACAATTATCTTAGAATTAATAGTGCTAAGTGGTCACTTTAACGAGTCCGGCACACAAAAACGAACAAAATCTTCTAAATTTTCAAAACGGATAATGAATTTTGTATATTATCAAAATAGACACATCGTTGTTTTTCCAACGAAGTTCTATTAATATATTTTTGAAAAAGATTTAGTGAATCTCGTTGGCTGTCATACGAGGTTCCATTAAATTTTTATTTCTTTTTACTTTTAAGATGTAAAAGAAATGAAGAAAAAAAGAAGTTGTGAAGAACCTCGTTGGACAACCAACGAGGTTCAATAATTCTTTTTAAAACTTTTGTTAATTACAAAAAATGAAAATAAATAAATAAATTTCTTAAAGAACCTCATTGGCTGCCCAACGAGGTTCCATTAAACTTTACGTCTAGTTGTTGATAGTTGCAAAGGGCTATAATGTGATTATATTCTCATATGGTCATACCTAATTCATCATCTTTGACATGCACATTCAAGTATATTTTAGGTCATAATTAATTGCTAATTTATCCAATTAGTTCTAAACTTTGTTGTGTTTAATATCTTATATAATGCTTGACAATATTGTCATGTGTTAAAGAATGAAAAAAAAAAATTCACATCGATAATTAATTAGATGAGTGGTCTCCTTATGGATTTGGACAATTCTCTCCTTACAAACTAGCTTTGAGATTGAGTTGGGTCGAAAATTCATTTATTTATCTGCCGTATTCTGAGATTTAAAACTATATTATTCATAATAGTTTTATAAAATTTGGAACATCTGAAAATTTTCTCTTCACTTAAAAATGTAATTATATCCATATAAAAATGTTTCACCTATGATACAATATAAATCATCATCCTAAGGGCAGGTGCTTGACGGTGTCAAACCTATTGTGTGATGGGTAGGTGATTATTTATTTTTTTTATTTTTAATAGTTGAATATGACTAGAAAAAATAAATTAAAGTGGGTTACATGAAATAGGTGGGACTCCTTTGCCTATATTGAATTGGAGAGTCACAACAAAATTAAAGTTTTTGATGAGTTAATTGATTGAGTTTGGCTTTGTACAGTAAATCCTGTAAAGAATTTGTTATCTAATCAACAAGTAGATGTAAACTTCAATTGGACAGCCAGGAAGATTTTTTAAGAAATTTATTATTATTTTTATTTTTTATAATTGAAAAAAATAATATATATATATATATATTATTGAAACCTCGTTGGCTGTCCAACGAAGTTCTTCACAATTTTTTTTCATCTTATTTTATATGTTAAAAGAAAAAAAAATTAATGGAAATCTCGTTGGACAAATGAGGTTCACTAAAATTTTTTTATAACAAATATATTAATAGAACCTCGTTGGCCAAGCAATGAGGTATCCGTTTTGATAACATATAAAATTTATTATCCGTTTTAAAATTGTAGAAAAGGATTTTGTCCGTTTTGATGTCGGACTCCACTTTAACCATATATGCTTATTTGAGGGTTCTTTGCGTTCTGCACTCCAATATTATTATTTTTAATAACTCACAAGTCACACCCTTTCTTCGCTGTGATTTAGCAGTGTATTCTATAAAACTTGACCTCTTTTTCATTTTGGCGTCATATGTTTTTTTCTTTCTTAAGTTCTACTTTTCTATTTTGTCCTCACGAATAACTCAAGAAAAAAGAGAACAAATATTAGGGGTGCAAAATACAAAGAACTCAGTCATTTTACACCCCTTCAATAAATATGTTAGAATAAAAAGAAAACGTTTTAGGAGGGTGGGTTGGTCCCCTTTGCAACATACAAGTATGTACGCACCTAATTCTTATAACTTTAGATAATAATTTGATTAATATAATTTTATTAATTTTTTTAAAAAATATAAATAATAATTTTTTTATATTTTAGAATGACTTTAAGTACTAAGGGTAGAATTGAAAAAATATGATTAATTATCTCTAAAATTTTAAAAGTAGCAAATATTTTAATACAGTTATTTTTAATACATCTAACAATTAAAATGAAATGGAGGAATTAAATAGAAATGGAGCGGTGTCTTGTTTTCCCTTACTTTAAAAGTGTAAAAGCATAGTAGGTAAAATTGTTCTCACTTTACTAAAAGGTCCACAATAAGGAATACCTCTTATAAAGTTTGAAGTCAAGACATATGCCACATCCACAACCTATGAGATGAGTTTTTCTCTCCCTTTTCCTTCTTTTCTTTTCATAACTTTTCCTTTTTTTCTTATCTTTCTATTAGTCCCATAGCTCAATAGGTGACACAACTAATTCTTGACGTACCAATAAGAGTTATTAATTATTTTGTATTAGCTGGGATCACAAGTCGTGGAATTACTTATTTTTATAAATACAAGGTAAAGTTATCTATATTATATAATTTTATTCCAACTCTATAATTAATTTTATCTCAAACTCTATATATATATATATCTGTTAAAGATTTTCTAAATAAGTCCAACCAATAGATTCTGGACGCACAGTACATTAAATGAAGTGTGGCTAAATTCTGATGAATTACATTGAATAATATCAACGTGGTCTTTTCTTTTTAAACCTCAAACATAACAAGAGATTAGTGCATCGAATTTTCAATTTTTTTTTTTATTCTTTTAAGTTGGAACAACCGAAATAATGATCGAACATCGTATTAAATGACAAAGAACAACTTTATACCTTACAAGGAGAAGCTACATGAAAATAAAGTGAAAACCTTATTGGTGATGATTTAAAGTGTTAGATGCGTTGGGAGATATACTATGATGATTAGTGGCCCAAAGAAATAAATAGCAAATTAAATATTCAGCTCCCAAAGTTATACTACACACTATTATTTTCAATAATGACTAATTTATAGTCCCACTTATTCCTTTGTGAAAGTAAGGTCATTTTCCTAGCTCTCCCTCCATATCACCTACTATCTTTTTTCCCCCAAAGGAAGTAAAAGGTTCAATTATCTTTTATTTACTAGGGTACCCATTCTTTCAGTTATTTCAAGTTCTACATTAATTGCGATAACATATTTTATATAATCTCATAAATAAAATTTAAGTAAAATTAAATATACGTAAATTTTATTTCTATTTCTGTGAGATAAAAAAATTATTTTTAATAAATTTTTTGTATAATAATATATTATCATAACATGTTAAAATGAAGAAAATAACGAAAACAAAGTGGCCAATTCTACCATATACTATTTGCCTCATATATATTTCTGTCGCCAATGTCTGTGACGAAAGAAAGAGATACATAATTGAATAACGAAAGAGGATAAAAAGGACTAATATAAGCAAAGAGAAGAGAAATACGTATAAAAAGAACGCATATTTTCAATGTTGAAGTATGAACGAAATCCGGATTCAAATTTTTAAGTTTATAAGTTTTCATAATATTATAAAATTAATATAAAATAATAGTTGAGTACGCGATTAATTATCTATAAATATTTTATGAAATTTCTTAGTACAAATATATAATATGAACAAAAGTTATTAGTTCATGTGCATCAATATATTAAGAGTTAGATTCACTCCTGAATTGAGGTAAGTTGAAAATTTAGATAGCCAACTAATTTAATGACTAAGTATGCGTTTGGATATTTAATTTTATATCATAATTTGAAATTGTGACTTTAAATCAACGTTTGGAAATGCAATTTAAAATCATGATTCATATCCCAAATTCTTCAAAAAATGCGTGATTTGGAATTTCATATCATGATTTTCTTTTAAATGTAAAATTTGACCCATAAATTTATATTTTATGAAAAAAAATACTCATTATTTTAAATTTTGTATTTAAAAAAAAAGAAGGAATACGTTGAATTGGGACAGAAAACCATCACAAGCCAGCAAATAAGTAAAACGAGTTCTCATTCACGGATAACTAAGCTTTAACAAGGGAGACTCATGTTCGGCGTGAAGAGATTGTTCCTATCAGATAAAAAGATTATATTAAAGAATAACTAGTTATTTTTTTTTTTAAAAACTAATATGGGTCTAGCCTGTCTTAATTATATAAACAGCCCAAAATCGGCCCAACCTTTACAATATGTTATCCGGACAAGTCCCGGATTTCTTACAAGAAAACAAAAATCTCCTAAAGGGTTTCCTAAACATGCCGCCTCCTTTCAACAATACCTAGTTCACTCTCCATGACCTATGGGTGATAAATCGGCCGCCATTGATACTGAAAACAACAACTCATAAAGGTGAACAACTCGCATCTCTTCCTTCTTCCTTTTTTTTGTTGTAATCCCTTCTCTTCTTGCAGGTAGATGTCTGGTAGTCAAAGGCATCGGTCACATACCTTGTTGAAGACTCCACTAAAGCTCAAATGGGGAAATCTAAGTCGTCCTATTTCCTTCAGAGGTCTGTGTTCTTTGGGTATGAGCACTGACATGTAGATCTGACCTAGTTGCCCTCTTTGCTGGAAAGAACCCTTTTTGATTTGCTCTTCTAGACTAGATTAGGAAGATTTCATAGAATCCTTGTAACAAAATACAAGACTCAATGTATATAGTCTATAATGTGACTGTGGGATGAATGTGAATGCAACCCGACTTTCTTATTTTCCGTGTTTTAATCCTCAAGTATGGGATTTGTGATTTCTCTGTATTGAAGATCCTCTTGCATGTTATTGGTAGCTCAATAAAACATATAAATATGTGCTTGCCTTCATTTTTCAGAGCATAATTAGCCAATGAATCTGCTAAATAGTTCCCCTCTCTGAATATATGCTTTATCTCTGTATTTAGCTGATTCAACATATCCCATATGCTGTCCATCTTATCAGCTACTTCCCAAGGTATTTTTTATACCTTTAACAACATATCTTTAAGATTAAGGGAATCTGTCTCTAACATTATGTTGTAGTTTAGGGAAATACAACATCTCAAGGCACACCACAACACCATAACTTCTGCTTGCATATTTGTTGCTTCCCCAATAGCCATAGCCTCTGTATGTATTAGGTTCCCATCAGAATTTCTAATGCAAAAAACATAAGAACTTTCCCTAGGGTTGCCCATGCAAGCACCATCCGTGTTGCATTTGACCCATTGTGTTGGTGGAAACTCCAATAAACAATTCGAGAGTAAATTCTTGACTTATAAGCTTGAAGGCGATACAAATATTTATTTATAAAAAGAACACGGTGTTATGCAATTTATCAATGCGGCACCTTAGTATATTTCAATATCTTGTTTATGAACTTTGGTTTGCTTATTTTTGATAAAATTGTACAAGAATTGAAATTTTTTTTGATAGTTTTCACAACTTGTAGGATTTCCATGTTTATGAAAACAGAAAAATAGCTTAAGCAATCTAAATTGCATGTCCAAACAAAACTTCAACTTCATATTAATTTAATTTCATATTGCATGTCCAAACGGGCCCTAAAATTTCCGATCTTATAATCCCTTTCCTATTGATAAGGTGAAAACGAGATAGCCAATCAACATTATGACTAAGATTATATTCCCGATCTTGTAATTCCCTTTCTAGTTTCCTTCATCCCTAAGATATCATTAAAAAGTTACCAAAAAAAGAATATGGGGTAATAACGTGGGTAAATTATGAGAGTATTATGGTTTAGACGTTACATGAGTTACGAGACATAATGAGGTATAATATGAGAGAATAAAGACATAGTGTTTATGGAAAAAAATCACGACTACATTCATCACAATAAATATAAAAAAGAAAACATTATTAAAATATTATAATATAATATTTTATAATATTAAAAATTCACAAATTTTGACCTTAAATAATTACTCTTTCAAGGATATCAATAAACCAGTCCCCATACCAATGAACCGCACACTTACATTCCAAAGTACGTAGTTAAGTTGGCCAAGTGCAATCATCTATGTCCACTCTATTTGGGCTTAATATCCCATTCGAGTTCTTAGTAAAATTCTTCATTTTGGTAAGATAAATGAGGGGTTATTAAGTTTAAGTGTTGTCTAAATATAATATGTATCCCTATCTTGACCTAATATATGTAATATATAATATATAATTATATATAAGTGTAACATCAATAACTAAATTGTAATATCAACTAATTGCTATTGTAATATCCTATATATGTTTTTCTTTCATTGTATCTTAATCCTAGATATATAAGTTTGCATTGTTACCGGATATTGTAGGTTTTTTAAAATAATTAAATGTAATGTTACGTCTTACTCATTCATCCATAAAATATTCAATCACTATCCTTATTATAAAATTAAAAAATAAAAAATAAAAAAGAAGAAGAAAAAGGTCAAACCCGAATGCAAAAACTGACGAATAACTTTGATCTTTTATCTAAACTCAATGTAAAATTGACGGACTCGATAATGTCAAAATTGACTAGGTTGGTTTAAGAAAACCTACGAACTACCTCGATTAAATTTGGGAGACATTTGTTGATTTTTTTAAATTAAAAATTGATACAATTTTTTTTTTTAAAAAAAATATCGGGTTCTTTAATAATTTATTTTCATTGTTTTCAATTGTGAAAAGATATAAAAATTCCTTTAAATTTATCTACTAAATTTTAATTTTACGGATATTTTTTTGCCACTTATTCTAACTTGATGTAAAGTTAATTCCCTCTTCTCAAAACAAACTTAGATTAGTATACAAAGGTGTTACACACACGTCTGACACATGTATAATACCTTTTTTTTTTTAAAAAAAAATTATTATTATTTTATTTTTTCCATTCTGCTTTCTTCTTCTTTTTTCTTTTCCTACATTTTCCCACATCTCCATAACTATAAGCTTCACATTTAAGACATAATTTTTTAAAATTATTTATTACTATTATTATTTTAAATTTTCTTTTCTTCTTTCTTCTTTCCCTACTTCCCTCATATCCACGGATAAGCTTCATATTTAGGACATAATTTTTTTAAAATTATTTATTACTATTATTATTTTAATTTTATCTGTTGGTTTTTTTCCGTTGATTTTAAACTTTTCTTTAGTAGCTAGAGATAATATCATACACAATTAAGTTTACCTAAAAGCCACGGCTATATATAATATAATAATTTAAAAAAAGACGAAAGGTAACATTATCTTGACGGGTCAAAAAGTGCATTAAACATGTCAAAAATATTTAGATAGTGAATAAATAATATGAAGGAGCTAAAAGTCGATTGACAAAAGCATCAATATTATTATTATTACTATATAAAAATAAAATAAAAGAAACGCCCTGGGGTTGGGGGAGTTAGCTAGGAGAGAGCGGACCACTTACCAAACTTGATATGACTGCAAAATACAAGCTTGTGCCTTTGTGGACCAGCCACCCAATTTTGTACTTATTTGTTTGCAAGTGTTAAATATGGGAACCCTTTAATTTCTGATCTGCTAGCTGGACCAAAAAAAAAAAAAAACCATCCTTCTTGGTCCTTTTCCAACTTAACCTTAGTGCTGGCTGGTGGGTTGGGTGAATGTGATGATGCCCTTAAATTTGCCTGCACTGCACTGCACTGCATGTGTATTTCTGTTTTGTTCTCATCTTTGTTTAGCTTATTACATGTGATGGTAAATGGATGACTTGGATTGGATTTAAATCGAGTAAAATTGGATTGAGCTAAAATGAATGAATTTTAATTCATCCATATGGATATTAGTAAAAGATATGGATTGGATAAGATATAGATTGAGAAAAGGGTTAAAAACCCACTTTAATCTTCTAAAATTTAAATTTTTTTAAACATTTAACAGAGTTAATTAAAATCAATTTTAATAATAAAATTTTTACTTTAAGGGTGTGTTTGGTACACAAAAATATTTTTAATTTTTTTAATATTTGATTGGCTTAAAAAATAGTAATGCTAACAAAAGAAATGATTTCAATATTAGGAATGACAATGATATTAGATATCTATTCTTTAATTTTATAGTTTAATTTACATAGTGAAAACACATAACTTAATTTTTTTAAATGTTTAGTTATGTAATTAATTCTTATTAGACATATTTTATCTGGCATGATATAGTACTTCTGGAGTATTATCATTTTCATTTTGACTTATTAACTATCAGTATTCATTTATGCGATTTTATTATGCTTTTTGTTGAATATTTTAATATAATGTCATTATTCATATCATATTTTGTGTTATTTTCTTAATTATAAAACACCTTAGATAGTTGTATGTTACTAGGATTAAAGAAATATTTCAAGTATAAGTTATATATTTTGTATGAAGATTTTATTGGAATTTTTTTTTAAAAAAAAATCTGAAAAATTCGAAAAAATCAAAGTAGAAAAATCCAGTTTTTATTTGTTTGATTTGATTTATTTATTAAAAAATCCAATACAAGTAATTTATTTTAATATTTAAAAATTCGAATTAACCCAAACTATATATTCGCCTGATATTAAGATTGACTATTCTAAATAAAGTGTCTACTAAAGTAAAATTGGTGAGGTGGGACATTCATCATGATCCTAAATTTATGTTTAGCAAGGAGGCTAATGAATCTATCACTCACCTCTTTTTCCAATATTGTTTCACTAGTGGAACTTAGGGGAAATTACTTCAATGACAAGGCATAACCAGATGCAATCAGAATTGGGAAGCTGAAGTAACTTGGGCTGTGAGATTTGCAAATGACACATTTAAGGTGCATCAGTATATAGAATGACTTTGGTTGCTGCAATCTACTCAATATTATGCTTGCAACTTGAAATTAAAACCTCAATATATTTTAAACTTTCCAAACAATTATGTCAACTTCTAATCTTGCGGTCAGGGGTTATAAAATCTATATAAACATAAAAATTAAAAAAAAAAAATTTGCTTATAAATATAGTATAATTTTCTATCAAGGGAGTTCAAGTGAATACTCTCCCGACCTCTTGTATCTGCCCCTGTTCGTGGACTAAATGTGTTTTCTAAACTTGCAAGATAATAGAACTTTTATCCCCTAAAGGTTAGGTGCTTTTAATGGTTTTGGTGGTTGTGCTGATCGAGTAATTTTGACACTCAAGTGGGATATTCCAATTTTGAGTGTTCTTTTCCTTCTTGTGCTGTACTATTCCCTTGGTAATAAATAAATCGTTGATTTATTAAAAGAAAATAATAATAAATTTTAAATTAAAAATACGTAGAATATATCAAAATGTCCTTTATCGTAATTTTAAAATGTCATGTAAAAAAAAATTAAAAATTACAAAAAATTATAATTTTTTTAAACAGACTAAATAAAAAATAATAATAATAATAATAATAATACCCGCCAACATTACTGCATATGCAATTTTCCGAGAAAGGAATCTCAATTGATAACCTTTGAACAAAGGTGGCTCAGTCATTATCGTAACATATATAATTGTAATTTTTTTATATTCTTAATTAATGATTTGATGAGTTTAAGTTTTTTACCTTTTCGTTAAATTTATTCGACGCAAATTCAGATTAACGAAGCTAGTGGGCTTTGAATTTTGAATGGTGTTAAAAAAAAATCCAACGCTTCGAAGTAACTTATGGTAATCTTTTGTTCTTACATCACAATGAGAAATAAGTATTCATTTAATTTCTTCGAAACAATCTTTCCAGAAGTGGAAATTAAATTACACCAAACGTGAAACTGCTATATATCTTCTCCTCTTAACCTTTTGCTTGGCGCAGTTGACTACTTTAATGGCGGAACTATAATTTTCATTAAAAATTTTAAAAATATAAAATAAATATAGACACAAATAAGCTAAAAAGATTCAATATTAACTATATATAAAATCAACTAAAAAAAATCTTTTATATATAATATAATTCTTCGACAAAAAAATATTCAAAATGTACTTCTCCCTAGCTCCGCCTCTTTACTCGACTAACTAGATGAATTTAGAAAATGATAAATTCCTATATTTAAAAAATACCAGTTCTTTTTAAGCCAAAAGCCAATTTTCACATATTTAACTAAGAAAAGATAATTTCACCATATCGTGCCCAAATTTTATTTTTTGAAAGGTATAGATGGATAGTGAACTTTAATTTATTGGTAGATCCGTTCTTTACACGACTCCCATGACACAGTCATCTTAAAAAATCAAAACGAAATTGAAAGTTGAAAAATTGTACTATTAGGCCACTGAAGTAAGCAATTATTATGTAAGAGCCCTTCTTTAAGCAAAGCCGATCAAAGCAACAAACTGACGGTGACACAATAAGAGCTGAATCTATTCTATATTTTATACATCAATATCAATAATAATATATTCGACCTAATAATTAAATAAGTGAAGTATGAAAATAAATAATATTTTTTTTTACATATATTTTTCAACTATAATTTTTACATTTTAAAAATCAACAGGTGTTCGTTAGTTATCGCAAGAATAAAGAAAATTAATGAACGTCCCCTTAGTTTTCGTAAAAATAAAATAAAAAATTGACGAACGTCCGTCTATTTTTTTTAAAAATTAATAATTCTTTTTTATAGTTTCTGCGCATTTTTGCAGAAAAAATAACTGACAAAAGTACATTAACGTAAAGATGACTTGGATGATAAAAAAGAATACATGATATTATTTAATTGAATATTTCATAACTTTTTAAAAATATTAATCAAGACGCATTGAATAATTTATATTGAACAATATTTTTTGTATTTAAATAGAACATCAGAAATAGAATTTGAGGGTTAAATTGAAACAAATAAAAATGAAGGCAAGTTTAAAGAGTTATGTATGTGTTTAGCCTTCTTATTTCTATTTTATAAAATAAAAAAATTATTTTTTATACTCTCGACTCAAATAAAACATATTAACTCTATATAAATATTAAATAATTAAGCCTCAAGACAACTTCGTTTATGTACATCGACTAGATGGTCATTTGCATTTGTTTTACTTTATATTTAGGTTTCAAGTAACATTTTAAAGATTTATTGTTGTTAGACTATTTTTACGATTATCACTAATAAATTAAAATTCTCATAATTTATTTTTTAAAAAAAGATTAAGTATGCTATTAAATAAAGCGAAATTGAGTGAATATCCTCATCGTTAATATTTACAAAAAAAAAATTATCACTCAATACTTGATCTAAATTTATTTTTATTTTAATAACATCTACTAATTAATCTAATTAGATAATTAATAAGCAAAAAAGAGTCCAACTATACTCTTACGGTACCCAAAATTAATCAAATATAACCTTTCTTAATAGTTTAACATTTTTTTTACGTTATCTCACCAAATAAAGATTTCACTAAATAGTCCCAAAAAAAAGAAAAGTTTATAAGCTTAGGTAGTGAACTATATGGGTCGATCCGTCGTTTACACGATACCCATGACCATATCATATACACCAAACTTTTATTATTACTTTAAATATAGTATTTTTAAAACCAACTTGAAAATATGAAAAATATTGTACTCACTATTAGGCTAGTGAAGTAAGCAATAATTATGTTTAAGAGCCCTTGTTTAAGCAAAGCCCAACAAAAGCAAACATAGTGACAGTGACAATGTGTGTGAGAAGTGGAGGCTCCTCATTTAAGCAATGCAAATGCCCATAGCCCACCAAAAAACTTCTTGCGCTGTTTCTTTGTCTGCTTTTGTAGCCTCACTGCCATCATTGTTTCCCTCTCCATTACTCATTATCTGACCTTCCTTTGCTTCACAACACTTATATTTTTGCATTTAATCATTGCCCACCTTCACTCTTCTAATCAAGATTCTCCACTTTTTTTTTTTTTTAATTTTCTTTTTTCTTTTTCTTTTAACCCCCATTTCTTGATTTCTTTGTCTTTTTCATTTTTACCCCATTTCAGAAGCAGACATGGTTGGAGTTGAAAACTTATGGATAGACCTGTGTCACACCAGGACAAAAAAAGAGAGGTTCCTCTGGAGTTTCTACCACAGCTCAAGCATTTTATTCCACTAGACCCTTGTACAAGGTCAAAGAACAAGACACATTTCTCTGCATTGAAGTTTAAGGTTTCAAAATCCCTCAAGAATCTGTATCAAAAAGCTAAAGAGTCAAACCGGTTTGGCAGTAAAAGGTTTGAATTTGATGGCATTGTGATGACCAACTCTGTTTATTGTGCTTCTCCTGGTTTTCTTGATGATAAAATGGAGGTTTTTTCTGACAAGACTGATGGAACAGAAGGAATAATAGAGGGTTGTGGGGAAAATTCTGGAAAAATTGAGTCTTTGGTGCGTTCGAATGAAAAGATTGGCAGAGAGAGCAGTTCAAGTTCTGGTTTCTCGGTGTCAGAGGAAACTGTGAATGAAGAACATAGTGGGTCTGAGGATTCATGTTCTCCATCTTCAATTGCTTGGCATATTCAGCAGGACGAGGTGCAGCATTGTGCAAATTCTGATGTTACTGAAGAAGTAGAGAAACCCTTTGTGGATAAAAGGAAGTTGGAGAAACAAGGGTCTTGTTTGTCTGGTAAGATTTTGTATGTTCCTGTTGACTAATTTTGTATTCTGTTTTGCATAAAGTCTGGTCAATAAAAAACTGTATTGTGGTTGAACTTGTGGGGATTCTTTAGAGATTGAAATGATGAAGGAAAGATTCTCAAAATTGCTGCTGGGAGAAGACATGTCTGGTTGTGGAAATGGGGTTTGCACAGCACTAGCAATTTCTAATGCTATCACTAATCTATGTGGTAAGTTATTTTGTTGTGTATTGGATTCTGTTTCCTTGTATGGATTCAGTATATAGTGAATTTTGATTTTTCATATTACTAAAGTATATATTCTTTTCTTTCATTCCTCGTTTTCTTCCCATTAGCTACTCTTTTTGGGCAAATTTGGAGATTAGAACCTTTACCTCCAGAGAAAAAGTTAATGTGGCGGAGAGAAATGGAATGGCTTCTCTGTGTTAGTGATCACATTGTAGAACTCATACCCTGTTGGCAGACATTTCCTGATGGCAGCAAGCTTGAGGTAACTGTGGTTTCTTTGGAGTTATTCCTCTACTTCAAGCTATCTACCACTAAAGAAAATTCTGCTCCTTGGATCTATGTTTGCATCTTGAGAGCTGGACTCATGTTTTATATCAAACATTTATCATATGTTTAAAACTTGGAAACTCTCTTGCCTTTTTCCCTGTGGTTTGCAAACAAGACTGGAGAAAACAAAATGGGAAAAATCAGTTTATTGAGGTAGAATAGGAAAAACAAATTGTTCGTTGCATATGTTAAAACTTATTCATTCTTCTGTTTTAGGTCATGACCTCCAGGCCACGGTCAGACCTTTACATCAACCTCCCAGCACTCCGTAAACTGGATAATATGCTCCTTGTAAGATTGCCATTCCTTTTTCCTTGGGCATTCAGCCTTTATTGTTCAATGTTGAGTGCTATAATCTAAAGTTTTCTCCTCTTTCACAGGAGATATTAGACAGTTTCCAGAGCACAGAGTTCTGGTATGTTGACCAAGGAATCTTAGCCCCAGAATCCGATGGGTCATCCTCTTTCAGAAATCCCCTTCCTCGTCAAGAGGAGAAATGGTGGCTTCCAGTTCCTAGAGTTCCCCCTGGTGGTCTCAGTGAAAATGCTAGAAGGCAGTTGCAGCACAGACGTGATTGCACAAACCAAATCCTGAAAGCTGCAATGGCGATTAATAGCAACAGCTTAGCTGAAATGGAGATTCCTGAATCATATTTGGATGGCCTTCCTAAGGTACAGAGCTCCCCTGGAGATACTAACTCATGTTTTATACTAAAATAGACCTGGAGATTACTCATTTTGCCGATGTTTTATTTTTAATCTTGCAGAATGGAAAAGCTAGCTTAGGTGATCTCATCCACCGATATATAACTTCGGACCAATTTTCACCTGAATGTTTGCTCGACTGCCTTGATTTGTCTTCTGAGCATCAAGCATTTGAGATAGCAAACCGAGTGGAGGCTTCAATTTATGTGTGGCGCAGAAGAGCTCACTCGAAACCTTTCCGTAGTACGTACAGGTCCAATTCAAAATCCTCATGGGAAATGGTTAAGGATTTGATGGTTGATGGTGATAAGAGGGAGCTACTTGCTGATAGAGCTGAAAGCCTTTTTCTTTGCTTAAAGCAAAGGTTTCCTGGTCTTCCCCAGACAACCCTAGACATGAGCAAAATTCAATATAACAAGGTTTGATATGAAATCCCACTAATCAGTTGTTTCTTCTCTAAGTAAAAAACTTTTTCTTCTCATGACCAATCATGATTACTAACATAGTACTACCAAAGTATTTCTTAGTTGTGTCAAATTTGGAATTTATTGTTTCTTGATCCTTAGGATGTTGGCAAATCTATTTTGGAGAGCTACTCAAGAGTTCTTGAAAGCCTGGCATTCAATATTATTGCACGCATTGATGACCTTTTTTATGCGGATGATTTGAATAAGCACTCAGATCAATTTGTGGCGATCTCCAAAGTCGGTATCATTGCTCATAAGAGCATGGGGACTCCTCTCTCAGTACCTGTCAATGGCACTCCATACAAAACAGCTTTTACCACACCAAGCTTCTCTCCTTCCCAACATATCAGTCCTGCAACGGGAGAAAGATCAAAAATCTTTGAAGGGAGCAAGCTTTCTAATCGAGGCTTTGGTGTGAAAAAGGTTTTGACTGATTATCTGACAATCGATTCAAAAGGAAAGGACTTCAGCCGCAGTGATTTCAAACAATCAGATTCATTTTCAAGCACAAGTCAAGAAGTTTCAGCAACAGCGTCAACACGTTCTTCAGAATGTTCAAGAGAAATTGTCAGCCCATTGACACAAGACTCACCTGGGAAAGAATAAGATCAAGCACTTAGCTATATGAATAAAGTCCTGTATATTTGGCTTCTCAAGAGAGCTCCTTTGAAAATGCTACGTAGAACCGTGTATTTGAGTGTGAAATAGGTTTTTAGCATATACTACTTCATTCATCAAGTATGTTATTGGTCATAAACTTGACACTCTCTCTTCCTTTAGCCAATGTCTGATGGTAATGTTACATTGGATTGTACAGAAGAATGATGTATTATACTCCTGTACCATGTATAATTATCAGCCAGTTTTGATTTCTCCAAGTAATAATACAAGTACTAAATATTATATATATACCAAGAATTTGTCCCTAAAACAAAAAAAGAAAAGATCTGAATCTGTTAAAGTTAACATTGATCAGACTAGATCTGCAATTATTTTATGAAGACAGGAAAAAAGAAGTGCCAAAAGAAAAAAGAGTGGCAGAAAAAGATCTGATGGGGCATTCCGAGAATTGAACTCGGGACCTCTCGCACCCTAAGCGAGAATCATACCACTAGACCAAATGCCCTCTCTGTTGTCACCTGAAACTCTCTAAATTTTATATACGTTTTCTTGAAAAACATTGCTCTTTTTTTACCTTTGGTTTCCCCTGGCATCTGATACCTGTTTTGGGGCTCGACAGATTCGAATACACGCGGTAAAGTCCTACTTTGAGGATAACATGCTCTCTACCAAATGCTGTTTCATTTTTTGAGCTTGAATTCAAAATCTCTTATTAAAAACAAAGAGATACTTATTATTTCAATACAATCTTTAACGATTAAAATACTCCTTCGACAATACAGGTCAATTTTCAAGAAACAGAAAAAGGAAACAAATGTACTGAAACTGATTTATGCAATATTGTAGAAAATTATTCCAAGTGAAATCCAGACTATACAGAACATTTTGCATATAATAGAATGTGACTGTTGTTGAGTTTTCCAATAACATTGCTCTTTAATTTGAAAACTTATATAATTCATATCGAGAGTTCAACAATATTATTAAATATACTTTGACGATTTAATTATATAATATTCAAGTTTAGGGTTCTTAAAGGTTACTTAGCGTCTTGTCTAAAGGTCCCTTTTAGAATAGCTCTTTCCAATTAAAAAAGAAATGTTTACACTTTTTCTATGAAGGGGCTTATTTTGAAATCACTCTCATATGAACTTTGACTTTCGCTCGGGGGCGTTTTGGTAGCTCGATTGAAAATGAGTTATACGGGTATTTTAAATTTTTATATAAGGAATATTACATTTGGTAGCTCGTTAGAAGATAAGTTATTTATATATAAAATTTAATATGGTAGTTATTTTATAATTTAAAAGACCGCATCACTAATACATGTATAAGTTATGAGAGAAATTATGTATTATCTTATATATGATAGAAGGTGAATAACTTATACATGAAGAACTAATATATGAATATTTAAACCCTGCATAATTTATTCCTACATAAAATAATACATCTATTTCCTCATAACCAATTCATACATTGCTAATACCCGTAAAACTCAACCAGCTACTAAACGACCCCTTACTGTAATAAACTTGTAAGTTGTTATATATTTAGGGAAAATGGTCAAAAAAATATCCCTCTACTTTTGTTTATTAGCTAACTTTGCCCCTAGTTATACTATAGGGTCAAAGATGTCTCTGCCGTTAACAAAGTATGCAAAAATGCCTCTATTTTGAATGGAATCCCTCAAATCAAACAAAAATATCCAATATTTACTATAATCCACTGCTCTCTTTTAACCTGACCCAGCCTACTAAACTAAATAACAATATCAAATTGAACTCCAATTTCTAAACATCCTAACCTATTTTTTTCTTTTCAATTAATGTTTCCTATGAACAAACTCATTTTCCTAACCCAGTTGTCATTTTCTTTTAACCGATAACCCAGTAATTTTCAAATACTTGTATCTTGAATGATTACGAAGGTTAACAACAGAATTGATTCAAGACAAATATAAAACATTAATTATTGGTGGGCATTTTATGACTAGAAACTATATTAAATGAATGACACTACTACGTACAATATCAAGCTATTTTATAATTTGTATATCGAAAATATTGAAAGATTTATTTGCATAGTCATGTTTTATTAGATTTTCTTTAAAAAATCGATAGCCAACTTGATTTTATGTTTTCTTTGTGATATATTAATAACTAATTATTAAAAAGAAAGTTGGTGTCTGTGAAAATGCAGATCATAGACCTATGGCTTGAAAGAAAAATCTAATAGAAGAAAAAGAAACTGTGCAGCTAGAACTAAATGTGGTGTCGGGGGAGGCGGGAATGAGTTTATTTATAGCAAGAATTAATTAAAAATAAAAAATAGGTTAGTGTATTTATAATTAGGATTTAATTTAAAATGAATTATTTAGTTTAGTAGGTCGGGTCGGATTAAAAGAGGGTAGTGAGTTATTTGGACAAATTGGATATTTTTGTTTGATTTTGGAGATTTCAACCAAAATAGGGGTATTTTTGCATACTTTGTTAATATCAGGGGCATATTTAACTCTATAATATAACTAAGGGCAAAGTCATCTAATAAACAAAAATATAGAGATATTTTTTACCCTTTTCCCATATATTTATCAATGTATGCTAAAGGGTTGTTTGATTTATGAGATAAATATAATAATTTTTAAATAAAATTTAAAACTACTTTTATTTCATATTTTAAAGTATTAGCTAATCACGAGAGAATTTTAATATTAAAATTGTGAAATTAACTAATTTATATTTAAAAAAATTAATTTTATAAATATTTTACCCCAGGAGGTATTCTATCATTGTACCAAAAGACCCCTAAAAGTATTCATTTTGAAATAAAAGTTGCAAAATTCCAAAGTTGACTTTTCTTTGCTTACTTTTTTCGAATTCTTAAATTTTGTCCTAGGAAAGATGTGTATAATGGATCTTTGCTATTTGTCTCCATCTCTTTAATCTTCCTGTCTTTCTTTCTTTCTTCTTTTTAGAAAAAAAAAATTAAAAAATTTAAAAATAAAAATAAGATCAAATGCATAAAAAATAGTCAGATCATTGTGACTAGTTCTTGTAAAGTACATTACATTATTTACCTACATACTTAATGCCATTTTACTAAATATAAAACAGGGCTGACAGTGACAGAGGTGATCTATTTATTATTAATTTTAATTTTAATAATTTTTTTTTATATAAATATAAGTCATGCGTAAAAAGTATTAAATTGAAATTATTTTGATATTTCCATTGAGAGCTAATGATACAGATTTCAATAGAATTTACTTTAATTCAAATGTTATATTCAATATTAAAAAGTTATTTAATATATATAAAAATTATAAATATAAAACTCAATAGTTTTAAAGAATTAGAATTTAAAGATTTTGAATTCAGTAGTGTTTATAATCTAATAAAATCTCATAACTATTAATGGGTTGTTGAACCCGTTTCTTTCCTTAAACTAATAGTTGTGAGTAGGGTTGGATATAATTTGGGCTAAATCGAAATTAAAATTTTGATATTTAATTTGAACCATTTAAAAGCTCACGCCTAGTTATGAGAATTTATATTAAGTATTGTGTATGTATTAATGTATCTTGGCGGGTGATGAAACAATGGGCATAATTGTGGTCGGTAATGATGGTTTGCCCAAGGGAATTCATAGTTTAACTTAAGGTTGTGACTTCTCTGAAATAGTGGATTTAATATTTATAATACCTTTTTAGAAATTTTCTCATATCTCTATGAGTCTATGGCATAAGCCCAACAAATAAAGGGTAAAGATTCAAGGTTAAAACCCTATTTTATATGTTAGATTATAGTTGCACTTTCTGAAGGGGGGAAATCTAAGTTATTTAATTTATATAAGTCTTAGAAACCAACAAGTCGTTGTAGTATAGTGGTAAGTATTCCCGCCTGTCACGCGGGTGACCCGGGTTCGATCCCCGGCAACGGCGCTATTTTTCATGGTTTTTTGGGTCTCTCTTTTAAACAAAAGACGATCAGAAACTCAACAACCAGAGAACTGAGAGGAAAACCGTTGTGGTACAGCGTTGAACCAGTTTAGATGGAGAATCTCAAGAATGTTGATGTATATCTTTACTAAGTTATTCCACATTTAACAACCAGGACATTTGGTCTAGTGGTATGATTCTCGCTTAGGGTGTAAATTTCTGGCTTTATCACTAGAAGGATGTAAAAGTTTTGATTCCATATGAACGACCAACCAAAAGTGAGGGTGAAGTAGTTCAAGATCCTTATATTTTTGTTGATTTTATACAACAAGAAATGCAAAATCAGATTCAGTAATGGTATTTTTACAATTTTTTACCAAAAGGGGAGTTGTACAGCAGTAGATATGTACTACTAAAATACAATGAAATCATGCAGCTGGTGCACTAGGCTTACTATGTTTCCTTCTGGTTGCTCTGATGTAACAGACTATTGCCACCAAGAATGTGGTGGCTAAGCCCCCAAGAATAACTCCCCCTCCACAAATTGACTTGTCAATTGAATGATGATGCTTCTTCTCAATCTGAATATCCTGTGCTTGAGCAATCCCATTTTGTTCATCTGAGGAACCAACCTCCTTAGCCTTCTTTTCTTCTTCTTGATGTAGGCTCAGACCTGGTGCAGGTGCAGCATCAGTACAAGACTTAACTAATTTATTCTGGTACTTTCCAAGTTTTCGAAACGAAGGCCACGGGCTAGCAGCAGGGGAATTTGGAAAAGTTTTTGCAGTATCAGCCATGGTTAGATATATAAGAGCATTTGTCAAGATCAAGCAAAGAAGAAAGAATCTAGCCATGGTGATCAATTTCTTGGTAACTTGGAGATGATATTCAAGTCTTGAGGCAATGCATTTTAGAACAGAGCCTTTGCAACCATATATATATAGAGCCACATAGAGATTGAGGATCTAACAACCATGTTGTTTGATGGAAAGTTCCCTTTGTCTTGATTCAAAAAAAGTTTGATGAATAATTTAGTGCTTGTTTCTTATGGAATTGTCTGCAGAGCAGGGGAAATCAACCAAGATGCACGTGTGGAGCAAGCTATAGAATATTTGCATTACACATCTGTGACTTAAATGAAGGGAACATGATGTTTACACTATTGACCTCCTAGAGTTGTGGCAGTTTAGAAACTCGAGCCCCCGCCACCTTACAGCTGTGGCAACAGTTGCAAGAAAAAAAATTCTATTAGAGAATGGACACTTATAATAATATAGCAAAAACCAATGAGAACATAATTCGAAAAATCAAAAATATCCAGCTCCGTGCAGTCGGTTCTTGAAATATTTGGTGATGCAATTCGACAGAAATTAGGTGATTATCCTGTTTAAACTTGGTGCTGAAGATTAATGATTCCCTATGGTTTGATGCTGGAATAGGAATTTAGAAGTTCAATTTTTATCTTAGAAAGCAGAGACAACAAATTTTATCTTTGTTTATTGATTTTAACTACTAGACTGCCTCTGAAATGGGAAACAAGTAAGAAGTTGGAAATAAAGTATAACAATCCCGTGTCAGTATGCTGGTCTTTCTACATAATTGCATTCGATTTAAACAGAGATCATATTTGCTGGCAAAGCCACAGCCAGCTTTATGATTCTGAACTAGTCAAAAACCAGATGCCTTTATTAGTTGCACGTGCACAGTGGTGATTCTTGGACCATTCCCCCCATGCGTGGACATTTTCAAGAAGCTACTGGGAAAGGCCAAATGGCAGCTCTTCAAATACCAAGTACAAAATTCTCGCTTATAATATACTTTTGGATTCGTTGATGACTTCCTGCAATATCCCATATTTTCTTAAATTTGGCATAGCTTTGATTCATCTTATGCTGGAATATTAACAATTTTCCGACCTCAATAATACTATTTCGCGCGCCAGCATAATGGAGAACTTGCATATTTTACATCAAGAGTGAAAGTACGCAAATTTTCAACCAAATACTGTAAAGCCGGTGTGGCCTCAACATGATTCTTTTCTAAAACCACTACACCCTAAAAATAGAAAACAGTACATGATACATGAAAACCGAGTCTTAATGTAAACTTGATTTTAATTTCTCGAGCATACTAGGTTTTGTCTTGGCATACTCAGAGAGGAAACAAAGAAAAAGAATAACTGCACTTTCAGTCAAAGCCTCCATATTGAATCCACTATAGAAATCATGAGGCCCCTCATGCTGAAAAGGCTCAAAATTTTAGATAAGAAGCTTCTCAATAGCATCCTGCATCACAAAAAAGGAGAAATCCATTTCAGTATTAAGCCCAAGGGAAGAAGGATCCAAGTAAAATTCTAGAACTAACAAAAAAGAAATCCTTCAGGATATATTACCTTCAGTTGTTGTATTTGTGATTTCAACTGGCTTCCCTCGTTGCTTGTTACAGAACAAGAAATCACAGGTCGGGTAACACCGCATGCTCGACCAAGAGCTTGCTTTGAAGGAACAAAAACATAGGGGACATTCTGAAATTGAGAGATTAACGAGGATAAGAAAATGTTAGCAATTAGCAGTAATTCTTCAATTATAGCACAAAAATTGAATGTCATCTCAAGGCAATTCTATTTGTCAGAAGTGTAAATTAGCATAAGAACTAGGAGGAATTGCAGTGTAGAGTAAGCATAGTCCATAAACAGAGCAAAATAAGGAAGGCTAACTTAAAATGCACTCGATGTTAACTAATGCTGATGACTTGAAGACTACACAGTGTGTTCTAAAAATAACTTGTCACTGCCAAAAGAACCAAGAAAATCAGGAGACAAAAAAAGGAAGGAAGAGGATTGGGGGCACCCATAAGCAAAAGGCAGTCATTTCCCCACCCATTAGATTGAGATAATGGCATCCCTCCAAGTTGTTGAATAGGTTTATTATAACTACCTTTGCTGTTATGTTGCAAAGCTTTTGCCCTGTACGTTGACCTAATTTCATACTAAAGCCTTAGTTAATCTTGAGTATTAGATTTAAATGTGACAGACAAGACAACTCTATGATCTGGAATTTACTCAAATGATATAATTAATTTCGGTTAATCCATGTAAATTCATTTCCTGTTTAATCTTAACCATATTTGAGTCAGGTCTGTCATTAAAAGCAGCAAACAGTTATAAACTATTCATTGTTTTATGTAAATCTGACTACCTCCAAAAAAAAACTGACAGCTTGGGATAAAGTTTATCAGATGACTGGAAATAAATTCAGTCTCACCCAGAGTATATCATGATTTTAAGAGCACTGAAGATGAACAGATACAAAATCTTCAGCAATAGATAGGCATGAATTTCAACAGTGAGTGACTTGAGACCAAAATTGTTTCCTTTTACTCTATCTGTATGTTTCTCTTGAAAATGTTGCGAAGGGTTATTGGATGATTGAAGGGGAGGCAACAGAGAGATTTTGTAGAATTAAACTATATGCAAACAATGTTAGTAAGTTAATTATTCTGAGAGGGGAATTCAGGAACAGAAAGATGACTCAAAAGGGTAAAGGCATTCCAATATCACCAATCTCAGCATTTCACCACTGGTTAAGACAAATATCAGAGGTATCACCATAATATGACTGACCATGAAAGCAATGTCTTCCAAACATTTCAAAAGGAAGAATCATAAACTTGCATAACTCCCTTTTCTTCCAGCAGGAAAAGTATCTACTTTCACATATATAAGATCCTAGAACTTTTTCCTTATGAAAATTTAGTAAGCTTGACTATATGACAATTGAAGTTCAGGCTCTAAGCATCTTTAAGAAGCTACCTCGAGTAATTCTTCAAATGGACCATCAAGGAATTTAATTTGAATTTGTAATCTAGCTTCAAGATTTGAACACATGGAATGAGGAGAAATATAAGGATTTTCTTACACATGCTTGGTCTTCTTGCTTTAGTTTGTTGTCCAGGCCAAATAAGGGGATTAAATGTCAGGAACCAGAACCCAAGAAAAAGCATGAAGACTCGTTTTTAATACAAACTTTTCCACAGTTGGAAACCACTTCTCCAGCAAAGAACTTTTGTTTCTAACGGGAGAGGGGGGGGGGGGGGGGCAGGCTGGTTTGTGGACGGGCATGAAGCATTTTTATGCTAAATAGGAAGCACATATCTAACTGATAAACAAGACTAGGATCCAGCTTAAATTTTCCAGCATTGCTAAGCTCAAATATACAATATTACCCTATAGTCCCCAGTAAATGCTATATTCCCTCGCACAGAAACCATAGAGCTAAACATCACACCTAAATCGGTTCGGTTTAATAACAATAACTGCCCTTCAGTCAAGACATCAAGTTATAGGAGTACTAAAGCAATCAAACCAATCTTGGCCTTTCCTTAATAAATAAGCAACCAAAGCAATTTTATGCATGATTTTGACAGTCTAAACTCAGTATTATATAACCAGTCAAAAGAGGTTGAAAAGACAAACAAAGAAAAACTACCTTATCTTCAGCAAGGAGTGGGAGGTGAAGAAGGATTTCAAGGGGCTCTGTATCAGCTGCCATGACAACAAATTCCGCAATTCCTCTGTTTAGTGTCTTAGTGGCTGAAACAAAAGCAAATTTCTGTTACATCAATAAGAAATTCATACACTTAAAAATGATGTAAAAATTGATTTTTTTTTCCAAATAGCAAACCTTCATTAGCACCCTTCTTAAGCTGCTTATAGTTAGCAGCTTGTTGAACCAAGTCCATTATCGTTGTGGTAAGCTGTGCATCCGCAAGTGGGTATGCTTTTGGGTTCACAGTTTCTGTAGTCTATAATTAAACATTTAAAAAAAAAAAGACATCATCTTTTTTGTTAGAAAACATAATAACCAAGCAAAATGAAGGTCAACAACACATACACACACATAGAGAGAGAGAGAGAGAGAGTACCATGGTGGCAGAGTGTTGAGAATGTGAGAGAGAGCAGCAATTAGGGTTTATGGAAGCCTAACAGGAAAAGGCTAGGGTTTTAAGGGAACGAAAACATCCTGAATCCGTTTTATTTGGTGGCAGCCTTGATACGGCAATTACTATAATTTTTATTTTTAGTCCTTAATGATAGTTCACTGCACATATTTAACCTTGAAGTAGTGAAGATGTGTGTTTTTGTCCATTTTATATTTGGAGCATGTTACATTTAAATTATTTATTAACGTATTACCCTCAAATATAAAACATAAACAACAATATTAATTTAATATAAATTTTGGTAATTGTATAATTTAACAATTAAAATTTTATTTTATTTACGAGGATTAGCAAGTAGAAAGATTAAAAAATGTGTATATTAAGTGAAATTACATGTTTAATCATATATTATAATAATCAAAATTAAGAATTCTTTATTTTTTATGGGATAAAAGTGCAAATTCTCCCTATTTTTAATGCGTAGTAAAACAATTACAGAAGCAAAAAAAGACGACGCGCTTGTGAATTGGAAACAAAAGGGAACTGCACCAGCCGGGAATCGAACCCGGGTCTGTACCGTGGCAGGGTACTATTCTACCACTAGACCACTGGTGCTACATTATCGCTTCTCCCATACAATTCATATAACGGAATAAATAACGAATCAAAGTGTTGCTTTTCAGGAATTTTCGGCAGTACTTCATTAGAAAATTCCTAATTTCTTTCATTTCCATTTCGTTTTTTTTTTTGGCATCTAAGTTTATTATTGTCAAATTTAAGTCTTCAATTTGCAGTGTGTTTATTGCAAGTTGTAATTATTCTCCTTATTATGTTTATTTTCTTGTAGGGAATTTCAATAATTTTGTCTTTTAAGAAAATAATAATTTAAACCCTTGTTTAAATTTTTTCTCTTTGATGGGTGTCCCTACCGAGAATAATAGTGTAGATTATTTGAAAAAGAAAAAAAAAACTTTGTGCTTAATCTATACTAAATTAGGAGAAGTGATCATGGCGTAATTTTATTTTACCAATCTCCTATTGAGCCTTGCCACACTTACCATTAAATGGAACTATCAAGATAGAGCATAATTAATTAAAGGACTCAACTAATTTGCAATTAAAGTATGGTGGTTTTTGTAAGAGTTATTACTCATAAACCAAACAGCAAAAAGCAATTGCTAGAACTTCACTTTTTTTTCGTTAATCCCTTGTAGAATTGGATTGCGATCTAACAGGTCAAAAAATCATTAACCATGCTCTATTTAAAGATGAAAACACATTTTCCAATTTAACAAAACAGTCAATTGGATCAAATTATTAACTCAATCTGTGGTCCTATTTCCAAGAATGTGCAAATTAAGGCAGCGATAGCTCTAGCTAATTGGCAATGTGCCATGATGTGACATGAGATATTAACAAATAGAAATTGTAAAAATATCAAGCCTAGAGACCTTTGCAGTACAAAAAAAAAAAAAAGAGAGTAGAAATTGAGCAACTAACGGCATAAAAGCGAAAGATAAAAATGGTTAAAAGGGAAACGAATCATTTTCTTCACATGGCGGCCAATGGACAGTAAAAGCATTAAGGCCCATTCTCATCTTTACTCCATGAAATAGAGTCCATTCCTTTTAACTCACATCCTCTTTTTGGCCAAACACTGCATAACATAACCACATGCTTCTCCTCTATCGAGTTCTTACAACTGCATAAAGTAAAATTGCCTACACTTTCTACTTTGTCTATTTCCCCCATACATATGTGTGTGTGAATATATTGGACATTAGAGCAAAAGACATAAAAATTGTCAAGGAATGTTAGAGAACATCAGGTTATCAACTACACATATTACATTAACTGTTAATTAAGTCCATCCTTTTCAAGAAACATGAAAAGTAAGATGTTTAGTTCCAATATAGTTGGTGGGACGAGTGACTTGATCTTCCGATATTGGGTAATTTATACTTTATGAAAAATTAGAAAAAATATGTAGTTTTGACATATGGCTCTGTTTTCAGTGAGTCTACACACTTCAACAGCATACGATATCATTTTGTCCCGTTATATCACTTTAATAATTTTTATAGTTCTTAAACTAATCCACCTCTTCCCCTTCTTCTTCTTGTCCTTTTCTCATGCAACTCTGTATTTAGACTTTGGCTCTCTCTCTCCCACTCTCAACTCCTACTCACTGGGCCTCTAATGACGAATTCGAAACTTCTATTCCTCTTCTTTTTCTTCCTTATCCACTTTGTCACCATTCCCTCACGTGCCGACCTTCCCGGCACGTGGGAACTCCTCGTCGCCGATGCCGGAATTGCCTCCATGCACACCGCCGTCACCCACTTCAATACCGTCGTCCTCCTCGACCGCACCGACATCGGCCCTTCCCGGAAAAGACTCCCTCCCCACCATTGCCGCAACGATCCCAACGACCCCGTTTTGAAAAAAGACTGCTATGCTCACTCTGTTCTTCTTGATTTGAAAACAAACTCAATTCGCCCCCTCATGATCCTCACCGACACTTGGTGTTCCTCCGGCCAATTTCTCCCCGACGGCACGCTTCTTCATACCGGCGGTGACCTTGATGGGTTCCGCAAATTCAGAAAGTTCACGCCTTGTGAATCTTCTAGTTCTGTCTGTGATTGGGAAGAACTTCAGGATATTCAACTTTCACAAGGCAGATGGTATGCCACTAATCAAATACTACCGAACGGTGAAATCATAATTGTCGGCGGCCGTGCTGCTAGTAGCGTGGAGTTTTTTCCGCCGAGAAAAGGAGGAGCTATTGAATTCCCTTTCTTGACTGAAGCTGCGGATAGGCAATATGATAATCTTTATCCATACGTTCACTTGCTACCCAATGGACATCTCTTCATTTTCGCCAACAATAAAGCTGTCATGTATGATTTTACAGCAAATAAAGTAATAAAAGATTATCCAACACTCGACGGTGGCCCAAGAAATTACCCATCAGCAGGATCGTCAGCTATGCTGGCGCTTACAGAGGATTATTCCTCTGCCACGATTGTAATTTGTGGAGGAGCTCAATTTGGGGCGTATTTACAGAGGAGCACGGATACACCTGCACATGGGAGCTGCGGTAGAATTGAAGCAACCGGAGAAAACCCCGTTTGGGAAATGGAAGATATGCCTTTTGCGAGAATCATGGGTGATATGGTGATGCTTCCAACTGGAGAAATCCTAATCATTAATGGAGCTCAAGCAGGGACTCAAGGTTTTGAAATGGCATCAAATCCATGTTTGAACCCTGTTTTGTACAGACCAAATGAACCCTTAGGACTTCGATTCATGACTTTGAATCCAGGTACAGTACCAAGAATGTATCATTCAACAGCCAATTTGCTGCCAGACGGTCGGATTTTGCTCGCCGGGAGCAACCCACACTTCTTCTACAAGTTCGCCACCGAATTTCCGACGGAGTTACGGATCGAAGCATTTTCTCCGGAGTATTTATCAGCGGACAGAGCAAATCTTCGACCAGTTCTGGTAGAATCACCGGAAAAGCTCAAATATGGTGAGGATTTTGGGGTTGCGGTGACGGTGGAGCTGCCGGTGGTTGGGATTGTGGAGGTGAATTTAGCGAGTGCTCCATTTTCAACCCACTCGTTCTCACAAGGGCAAAGGCTTGTGAAATTGAAAGTAACGAGTGCAATTCCTGATGATGCCGGAAACTATCGGATAGGTTGTACAGCACCACCGGACGGGAGGGTGGCGCCGCCGGGGTATTACATGGTATTTGCAGTAAACCAAGGAGTCCCAAGTGTGGCACGATGGGTCCAGCTTGTGGTTTGAAACTTTTTCTACTATTTTATTTTTATTATTATTTATTTTTTTTCTCTTTAATTTTATTTAGTTTTGGGTACAAATATAAGAGGTCTCCTAAAATATTTTAGATTCTGTAAAGTCTGAATGAGACTGCAGGGTCTATTATTTCATCCTTTCAAATAAGTTGGAAATACAATGTAAAGCACAAGTATCTTTATATAATTTTATGTTAATTTTTTCCCTTTTATTTTTCCATATTGCTTTCTACTAGTAAGTTGCTTTCCAAGTTTTCTTCTTTTATTAAAAGCCTGATTGAATTAAAAATTTCAAATCTTGGAATTTTATCTAACCAGAATTTAGCCCTATCAGAAAATTTAAAAACAATATTTAGAAAAGTGACCAGAAATATTAAGAGAGAGAGAATTGAACTTCTTTATATTTGTTTCAAATGTATATAACATGACGACTTATAATGCCTTTATTATTATATCCATAGATTAGTTAACACAACAAAATATCACCAAAACTATTGAAGGTTAGGATAAAATAGTAAGTATCGTTCTATTATTAATTAATAGAAAATGCTTTGAATTCAAATTAATTAGATTAGATCCCAAATTGAGTGTCATTAGTTATATTGGAAAAAAAGTAGTTGAAGTTATGATTGTATAAAAGAAGTGAAAGTAATGTAAATGGACACCCATACTGATTCTTTCCTCTTATATTTTGATTTTTGAGTTGTAATCCATTTGCTACAACGGCTACTTACTGTTTCATCGTCAATGATTATTTGCATTCCATTTGTTCAATGGACTTGAAGTAGTAACACTCCGTAAAAGCTACCTACTCTCTTCGTTTTAATTTATTTATTGTTATAAACATATTTGTATTGTAGTGAATATCTATAAAGGTATTTGTATTGTACTGGATATATGTGTTTATATCATTGTGAAAGTCTATCTTTTGGAGAAAAGTTAGGAGAAATTATCTCTATAAATAGAGGGGTTCTCCTTCATTGTATTTAATCCCATCAAGAGAAATAAAAATTTCTCTCTTTCTCTCTTCCTCTATACAATATTCTTATTCTTTCTTTATTATTTTATAACACGTTATCAGCACGAGTCTCTACCTTGAGCACTCACTTTGAAAGATCTGAGGTAAGAAAAATCAAAGTTTTCTTAGAAAGATGAAGAAGAACAATATTGTGAAAAATATATTTGTTCCAGAAGAACAATATTGTGAAAAATATATTTGTTCCAGAAGAACAATATTGTGAAAATATTTTTGTTCCAGCAGAACAATATTGTGAAAATATGTAACAGAAATCATCTATGTTATATGCATACCTCGATTTGCTCCCGAAGTAGCAATATCTTAAAAGAGGTTAAGCTATCATACCTTATGTGGTTAAGGCATATTTAGATGATCATGTTCCATTCCTGAAGAATGAGAAATTGAGAACTTTGATAAATGTTACAAATATAGATCTAATACAGATCTAGTCCCTGAAGGGAAATCAAAGCATCAAAAATCCATATGGATGCAATGGGTCTTGGAGACACCATTAAAAGTGAAAACAAAGCATCAAATCAAGATCGTGCTAAGGCTATGATATTCTTGCGTCATCATCTTGACGAAATTCTTAGAACTGAATATCTCACGATTAAGGATCCACTTGTTTTGTGGAATAGCTTAAAAGAAAGGTATGACCACCTGAAGATGGTCATCCACCCAAAGGCACGATATGATTGGATTCATCAAGACTATACGTCTGTTCATGAGTATAGCTCATCAACATTCAAAATTGTTTCAAAATTGAAACTATATGGAGAAACTATTTTGATATGATTGAATATGTGGTAGTATACAAAATTAATTGAGAGCTCCGGAAGAGCTAATGTATTACTACTTGAAGGAATGAAATTGTTGTATTAAGTCTCAAAAGGAAACTTATAAGTTTCAATGACATTGAAAAAAAAATGAGACTATAAATTATGGGAAGATCTAATATCTTCATTCTACTACAATTGAAGCGGGTTATAAATATTTATGTAAAAGATTACCCGACGGTTTTTTTATTTGTAGTACATAAATATGGGTATGATGATGAAATCACATATGAAAGTAAATCAGAAGTTTACTGAAATAAGTTGGCATACCGGTTGGCCATCCCGGTTCAAATGTGATACAAAAATAATTGAGAATTCACGTGGCTATATGTTGAAGAAATAAAAGATTCTTCAAGAATTCTCTTGTGTTGCTTGTTCTCATCATAGAATGATCTTGATCAGCTAAGATTGAAATTATATTCCCTGAAATTTTGGAACTTATAAAAGGGTGAATATAGGCTCATTCACCTACCATGTGAACCGTTTGCTAACAGATGCATCTATGGAATGGTCACATGTGTTTTGATATCACTTGCAATTGATTTTTGTAAGGTTGTTGCTCGAATTATTATACTAAGAGCATAGTTCCAAATTATAAAATCATGTTGATAATGCTGATTCATATCTATGTTGGTTTAGCGACAATTGTATGCCTCCAGTTATAGCTAAATCATTGATTATGAGAATAAAACTTCCAAATAAAATTTGGTATGAGATATGTTTATTTAACATATAGCAACACTTGAATGCATCAAGCCAACAAGGTTCCCCTATCACAATTGGTCCAGGGTCAGGAACCAAATAATTCCATCTAAAATTTGAATGTGCGATATATGATTGAATTGCCCCACCACAACGCACAAAGATGGGTCCCCAAATGAGCTTGGGGAGTAAATGTTAGTTTTTCTAACATTAGGGGGAGAAATGATTAGCAACTGAAAATTGAGTGTGGGATGAATTATCTAGATCCTCGGGAAAAAAAAAAGTTGCAAATGCTCCAATGGAAAGTCCTTGAAGGATAGAGTCTATGAGACGCCTGAAGCGTGATAGACCAAACGGTTCCAAATATAGAACTTCTTGAAAAAGAAGAGGAGCAAGTGATTAAGATGGTCATAATGATGAGGCAAGTGCTTTAAGAAAGCACCACGACATAACACTTCATAAAACCTTGGCAAAGGTTCAGGTACCTGAAAGTGACGAAAAATGAAGAGATCTCAATAAGTTATGTCGCATTGGAACTGATCGTCGACGATATTTTTGATACAATATAGTGCGCAATATTGTAAAAGATTGTGAGGATCTGAATTCTACATCTATTAAAGCATGCTGATGTAGAAATAATTATCAAGTGAAATGATGCGTATTGGTAAGCATAAAGCTTATTGGACCTGTAGTCCAGACACTAAAAGATGTCATGCATTTAAATATTAATGAATGCTATCACTTGATAAAATTTATATGAAAATCATGAAGGATTCAAAATGTCTGAAGCATTTACAAGTTTCTTTAAACTTGTTCATAATTCTTATATGAGGAAATCCTTGGTCCTGAAGTACCATATCTTACTGTGATTGATGCACTAATATATCTTGCTAATACTATAAGGCATAACATTCGGTTAATTTGTTAGCAAGTCTGGATCTTGTTGATTATGCTAATGCAGGGTATCTATCTGACCTACACAAAGCTCGATCTCAAACTGGCTACGTGTTCATATGTGGAGGTACTGCCATATCTTGGAGATCTATAAAGCAGTCTATGGTAGCTGCTTCATCAAATCATGCTGATATAATAGATATTCATGAAGCAAGCCGAGAATGTGTGTGGTTGAGGTCCATGATACATCTCATTAGAGAAAAATGTGGTTTGAACTGTGACAAAGTACCCACAATTTTGTATGAAGATAATGCTGCATGCATAGCACAACTAAAGGGAGGATTCATAAAAGGAGATAGAACGAAGCACATCTCGCCAAAGTTTTTCTACACACATGAGCTCCAAAAGAATGGTGATATCAATGTGCAACAGATTCGTTCAAGTGATAATGTGGCTGATTTATTCACCAAATCTCTACCAACTGCAACTTTCAAGAAGATGGTGCACAAGATCGGGATGCAAAGATTCAAGGATGTTCTCATTAGGGGGAGTTAATACGCGTTGTACTCTTTTTCCCTTGCGAGGTTTTTTCCCACTGGGTTTTCCTTGTAAGGTTTTTAACGAGGCAGCCAAAATGTGTATTATTAGATATGTGTACTCTTTTTCCTTCACTAGATTTTTTTCCACTGGGTTTTTTCTAGTAAGGTTTTAACGAGGCACATTATCTATCAAATAGACATTCAAGGGGGAGTGTTATAAACATATTTGTATTGTAGTGAATGTCTATAAAGGTATTTGTATTGTACTGGATATATGTGTTTATATCATTGTGAAAGTCTATCTTTTGGAGAAAAGTTAGGAGAAATTATCCCTATAAATAGAGGGGTTCTCCTTCATTGTATTTAATCTCATCAAGAGATATAAAAACTTCTCTCTTTCTCTCTTCCTCTATACAATATTCTTGTTCTTTCTTTATTATTTCATAACATTTATATATTTTTTTAAAATTATTTATATAATTTTTTATATAAAATTTAAAAAATAATAAATATTTATAAATCTTATAATTCTAAATTAAAAATATATTAAAATATTCTTTGATCTCGTGGTCTATGAAATTTTCCGTTGCTTCCCTAACAAGTAACAATACTTGAGGACACTAGATAATGGGATTTTAACATTTTTGATCGTGAATTATTACCATAATATCAATAAATTAGTAGTACAAACAAAGAGCATCCAGCCTCGCTGCCACATTCATTGAAGGGTGCAGGGAGCAACTATACTCAGGAAAGAGAAATAAGCATTTATAGCTACACCATTAGAAAAAAAATTACTCACCTAGTCATTGTCGGTATATACTTCGTATATAATAAATATATAATAATTAATGTATACACATGATTATACATTAAATACGGACTAAAATTTGAAGGAAAAAAATACTACAATTAAATTTTTGTTTTGAGTTTTGTTGGATTGATGCGTAGTGTAAAAATATAGATTTTGAGTTAAGATTTTGCCGCTATTTTAATCATCAAGACGTGTACAAAATTTTAGGGTGTTAGTGGTACTGTTTTAGAACTTTGTAACACGTCTAAATATGCTAGCAGAGTGCTTCTTTAGTTAGAATGTGAAGGTGTTTTGTACTTTCTCTGTGGAATTCATACTCCCCTTATCGAAACTTAAGAGTTAAATGGTTGAAGGCTCCCGAAAATTGGGTGAACATCAACATTGATGAAAGCAGAAATATATATCTATGGAATAACTGGAATTGAAGGAATTTGCAGAGGTCAGTAAGGAAAATTCTCATGACGTTTGCTTGCTATATTGGTGTTGATACAAGTAACATGGCTGAAGCCAATGCTGCACTATATGGCTTGGAATAGTGTTGTAATTGTTGGGATCTATACAGTTTTGATAATCGACAAAATAATGATGAAACACAGGTAATTCAAGCTGTTTCAAAAGTACATTATCCAGAGGAGCTGAGTTTGAAACATGATAAATACGAAATAAAGACAAGTGTATAAGAATCACGTAATGAATGATAAAGCTATTCATGTTCACGTTCAGGTTCGGGTTCAGGATTTTCGGGTTCGGTTCGATTCGGATTTTGGGGTCAGAGTTCAGGGTTCAGGGTTCAGGTTCACGTTCAGGGCATACAAACTCAAGGAAATAAACATGTGCTAAATTGAAGTGTTAGAGTTCGACTACAACACTATTGAAGCAAAGAGTTTATCTCGAAGAAAGAGTCTCATTTGAAGTAGAACTTTTAGTCAAGAAAAGTTTGGGGGTGATGAGCAGTTTGAAGAAAAGAAGAACTCGTTGAAGAGTCGTGGTTAAATAAAAATAGCATTACTTAGAGTAACGACACACTTTTTAGAGAGAAAAAGGCAGTTGACAAATTGAGTTGTTGAGCGAGATCAAAAGAGTGAAGAAACATATTGAAAAACCAAATTCTAGTACAAAGTCAAGCTAAAAATTTAGCATTCTTGTATTAGGAGTGGTCATTAAATTGTTATATTGATGTTATCTTAGTTCAGTGTGTTATAAACTGAATTAGGATTACTTAGTCTTAAGTTGGGTTAACTCAAAGGCTTTGGGAACACATACCTTAGGAGGTTTGTGAGTTGTAGGAATTAGAGTTTATATATAATTCCTTAAGTTACAAGAGTTTGTAATCTGTTGTTGAAAGACTCATTGTGTTTAGTGAAGTTGGGATAAATTCTGTAGAGGTATAGGTCGTGGTTTTTTTCACCTTTTGTGAGCCGGATATTTTTCACGTAAAAACATTGTATTCTTTACTTATTGTTTTTGCTACTTTGTTGAAACATGTTAGGCAAACTATTTCACCTGTAGGCTATAAGCTAAGTTAAGTAACTAACACCTTGGTCGTGTAGAATATCACTAACAATGGGCATAACAATGTTATTCCGTAATGTGACTCAAAGATTATATATTGTTGAAAAATATTAAAGGTAACTATAATATTTCTTGGCAAATGAAGTAGGCGTTTAGACATGCGATTTCATCACGTGATCTAAAATTATGAGATGAAATCCCAAATTCTCAAAAAAGCTTGATTTTGGATTCAAATCATGAGATGGACTTTTTCAAATATAAAATTTAACCCACAAATTTATATTTTATAAAAAAAAAAAACTTATTTTATATTTACCAACCATTTATTTTAGATTTAAATAAAATTTATTGTTCGTATTATTATTCTTGCCAACCTTTGTTAACCATTTATTGGATATAAGTTTGCCAACTATGTGGAAGGAATAGTAAACTACAAGTATAGGTGGCAAATGAGCGGGTTGGGCTGAATTTGAGCGGGTCAAAATGGGTTGAGTTAATAAATAGGTGGGTTATTCACCCACTCAAAAGTTACTTGGGCTGAAATGGGCTAAAATGCGGGTCATAACCCAACCCACCCAACTATAATTAAATTTTAATTATTTTATTTGTTCTTTTACAGTCTTTTGATAACTTAGAAAATTAATATTTTTTTATTATGACTAAATATAACATATTAAATAAAATAAAATATTATTTTAAAAATATTTTGATAAGATTTCTAATGAATCAATTTAGGTCAGATATTAGCCAAACTTTGATGAACTAAAATTAGTTGGGCTGAAATGAGCTGAGCTAAATAAATGAGCGGGTCAATTATCAACAAAATTGAATAAGTTGGGTAGCTTATGATCTAATGGGCTGATTTTGCCACCTTTAACTACAAGTCATGTTCAATTGTAATTTTTATTGAATTAAAGTTTGATCAATAAATATTGTATTATTTTAGAATGACTTTCGGATGCACTGTATTATATTTTTTTATGAACTTTTACTTATTTGGTAATTAAGATTGTATAAGAAATTGAAAATTTTTAATATAGTTTTCGTTTATGTTCATGAGAAAAAAATACAACTTAAAAATTCTAAACTGCATGTCCAAACAAAAATTTAATTTCATCTCATATGATTTCATATTATAATTTTATCTCGCGTGATCAAACGGAGCTGAAAAATATCATTACCCATATTTAAACTATTGCAAGAGTTATTAATGATGAGGTTCAACATTATTATAGAAAAACCACTCAAATCGTAGATATCTTAGCAAAATGTAGTACTACAGATAAGGAGCTGATCATTTTCAGGGGAAGAATAATTTTTTTTTAAAAAACATGCATTCAGTTAGATAAAAAAAAGAATCAAACATTAACAGAGAGAATAAGATGCCATGTCATGAGTAAAATATATAGAATGTACATCTAATATAATTTGCCATTTGCTAAGGGCCAAAACCAAATAATACACATTAGCCAATATAATTTGGAGGTTAGGATGGAATAATAGAAAATGAAAGCCTTTTTGGCTTTTTTCTCATGATAGTGGTGCCCATCCTGTCCTAGTAGGAAATTGAATATCATGAGAGTGGCCATTATCAACAACCTTTTCAATAAGAAAGAATCTTTTGATGCCTACTTTTTATTTATTTAAAAAAAAAAGAGAGAAAAAGATCAATTGGAAAGCATCTTTTTCACGCAATGTATTAACTTCACTTTATCGTACACAACTGGACTTAAAACCAATAATTGCTTTTGTAATACAACTCTCTTCCCTTTTCTTTTCTTATCCAAAACATTAATACTGTACTTATAAAATTAAAATATTTTGACCACGCCGTATTTAATTTTGTAGGGCCGGTGAACTAAAGGTGACAAAAAAGTTTTAAAACAAAAAAAAGTGACATAAATCTTAATTATTGAGTAAAGGTGACAATTTTAAAATTAGTGTTAATAAGACTAATTTTAAAAACTCTCAAAGTTTTGTTATTTACACAAAACTCATATCTCCCCCTACCCCTATTCACCCCTGCCTGCCCACGCCAATCCACCCTTCCTCTCCCCCCTCCCCCCGTCATCATTACCTCCCTTTCCTCCACCGCCACCTCCTCCTATTATCGCTACCCTTCCTTCTCTATCGTCGCCACCACCACCTCCGCCAGCTCCGCCTTCGCTTCATTTGCCGTCGCCGTCGTCGCATAATTAGGATTTTGATTTTGCAACAACAGATGCAGCAACTGCTGCAACAGATTCAGCAACTGCTAAAAACATATGCAACAGGTGCTAAAATAGATACAACAACTGCTAAAACATATTCAACAGTTGCATTATTTTTAGCAGTTGCTGCATTATTTACAGTTGCTACATATTTTTCGGCAACCGCTGCAGTACTGCAGCAGTTGCTGTTTTCTGCAGAAATTTTTCAATGGGTTAAGAAAATATATATTTTCAAGCTATGATTCAGAGTAAAAACACAAAAAACTCGTAGAAATAAGAGAAAAAAGGAGAATAAGAATAACACAATAAAAAAATAAACACAACGCCAATGGTGGTGGCGATAGCGATAGCGGCAGCAACAACAATGACATAAACGGAGGAGGAAGAAGAAAAAGAAGAGAAGAAGAAGAGAGAAATCTGGAGAGAGAGGAGAAAGAGAAAGAAGAAAATGATATGAAAATATAAAAAGAGGGGGGAAATTTAAATTTTAAAATTGAAAATTTAGGAGGGAATTTTTTTTAAAGTTATCAAAATTCTAATTTACACCCAAAAGCTTTTAATCACTCTAATTATATCTATTTTTTAGTTAATAACAGTTGACGAAGCTAATGTCACCATTTTTAATTTCAAGACTTATTTGTTACCTGTCATTCAATTTTCTGATTTTTTATATGAGACTTGCAACGTATGAAAGAATATATACATATATAAAATTTTGAAAAGAGTAGGTCCAATTGGACGATTAAACTCAAAACACGTTCACCTTTAAAGTCTTATTTGTTTTTATTAAGATTAAAACATTTGAATATGAATGCATATTTAAATTATTAAGATCTTGTCTTTAGATTTGAGTAATGAATAATTAAAATTGTTTGTTTTTCCCATCTGAATAAGCATAATTTCTTTATTTGTAAACATAATTATACACTAAAAAGAATAATTTAGTAAAATAAAGTTGCTATTTGCATAGAAAATAAAACTTTTATGTTAAGTAATATGGTGGAGATGGCTTGTAATGGTTGGTGTTAGTGGCTAGTAATGGTGGTGGTGACATTTGTGATTATGGAGGTGGTTGGTGTTGTAGGGACTGGTATGATGGTGAAGTTGATTGATATTAGCAGTTGATGGAGACTGAAGAATGTGTGGTGGTCGATGATATATTAATAGTAGTTAGTGGCGGTGCTAGTTGTGATGGTGGAGGTGGTTGGTTGTAGAGATTGATCCTTGTGGTGGCGGAGGTAGCGATGATGATGGTAGCAGTGGATATAGTTATAATGATAAATGTGGTAGGTGTGGTAGCAACTGATAGTAGTGGTTGACAGCAATGGCGGTTGTCACTGGTGATTGTGATGGCAACGGTGGTTGGTGATGGTGGTTGGTGGTTGACGATGGTAATAGTGGTGGACTGATGTTCATAAATAGAGTGGTAGTGAAAATAATTCATGCAAAATATCTTTTAATGATATTAAAATTTTGCTCGATATCTTAGTAATCAAGACCTATTCAAATTAATTAAGTTGCTTAAATCTTAATTAAAAAAATATACTTAATAACCTAAGGTTCTAACCATTTAAACTCATACCTTAATTAAGTTAAAAATAAATGAGGTTTTATCGGAACGAGTTTTGTGATGAAAAATTTATAAATATTTAGTAGATAATAGTAATTTCAATATTGTATAATGTTTCTCTCCTAAATGATTAACGATTATCATTTCTAAATGCAAAAGTTTAATTGGTAGATTTATACTATATAATAAGTGAAAGCCCTAGGTACGAGCAAGGGCATTTACGTCAATTACGCCACCCACCAAACTGTCAACCGCAGCACCTCTATCCAAACCCTACCCATTTTTCCTCTCAAACTCACCTCAGCCGCCCTTCCCTCTCCCTCTCCCTCTCACCCGCCCACCACCACCAGTCGCCTCCACTCTCTCCCCATCCTCTTCCCCTTTTCTCCATTTTTTCCGACCATCTACCGGCCGCCTTATCTCTTCTCTCTTCCTCTATCATTTTTTCCGGCGACAAACACTGCCGGCAGCCTCCCTCTCTCCATCTCCTTCATCTATCATCTCACCATTTGTTCGGCCACCATGGCCGGAGAAAACAACACCACCAGTCGCCTCCACTCTCTCCCCATCCTCTTTCCCTTTTCTCCATTTTTTCCGACCATCTTTTCTCTTTCGAGACATTAAAATGTGTGCTAATGAGGTTTCTGCTTTTTTTTTTTTTAATGGGGGCAGGATTATGTTGGTGAAGATGTTAATGCTGATAATTTTTTCAATGTTATCCTTGCAAATAAAAGTGGTATCACCGGAGGTAGTGGAAAAGTTTTGAACAATGGTCCAAATGACCATATCTTCATCTACCATACTGATCATGGTGGCCTTGGAATTGTTTGTAAGCGCTTCGTCATTACATTATTTTTCTCTTTATTCTTTAGTTTTATGTTTCCACAGTATAGTTTTATGTTTCCACAGTATAGTGACGAGGTAATAGAGATCAATTTAGAATTTAAATTTAGTAGATTCAATTTTTCATATAGTTGTTAGGTCTGATCTTTGTACTTTGAAATGATGAGTTTATAATTTAATATTTATAAAAATTTAGTGAATTTTCAATATATATTTGATCCATAAAAAAAAGTACTAATCAACACCTCGACCAACTACCCGAAAAACTCCATAACCTCCACCTCCGTCGCACCCTCTCCTCTATCTTCCTCTGCCTCTGCTCGCCGGAAAAAACTAACTCCTAGCCCTTGGATTCGGACAGATCTGTGATCTGTCCGTAAATTTTTACTCATTTATTTATTTTTATTATTGTTTATTTTTATTTATTTTTCTTTGTTTTATTTATGTTTAATTGACGCTATGTTTTGCCGAACGTAGCTTGGTGCATTATGTAAGGACTTCTTCTTAAGATAAGGCAAGGGAGGAAGCCTCGGCCATAAATGTCGTCACATCCAGCCACCTGGTTTTGCTATGACTTTTTTTGATTAAATAATCATAAAGTCCTTATACATTAGGTTGTTATACGAATATAGCAATTTACAGGTCTAATTGGTTATTATTACTGGACATTTGTCTGTGCTTTCTTTTAGTCTTTTAAATTTGAAAACAGTGTTTACATGGATAGCATTTGCCGATGTTATTAAAGAAAAGCAAGGAGGAATTTGTCTTGAAGGCAAGTCAATACTATTATTTTCTTTATTTTATTTCGATATCATTTTGTATCTAATACTCCCACAGTTTCAATTTGTTTGTCTTAGTTTGACATGATACGAAGTTCAAAAAAATAAAGAAGTGAATTTTGTGGTAAATTAAAGATGTCTGTAATGTATCAAAATATTTTTTGTGGTCTTAAATATGTAAGGTAGGATATTGGGAGTAAAGATTTACTAAAAATAGAAACAGATTGAAATTAGAGGGAGGAGTAGTTTAATAAATACCAATATTATTCGTAGAAAGAATGATATTTCTGCATAGCTGTACTTTCTTAAGCGTGTCTAAATGTATAAAGTGGAACAAAAAAGTGACTGCATGCGTTTTGTGGTAAAGATATAAAATATTGACAACAAATATAGTTGTTTATTGTCTTTATTTTCAGGGGCTCTAAATTACGGTTAGGAACACCATTAACCTAAAAAGGTTAATTATCAATCAATGCATACACTACTACTACTATGTTCGTGATTCATAAAAATGCCATTAATATATATTAAGTGTACTACATTATTTTTATGTCATTAATATATATTAAGTGTTTTTGTGTCATTGTTAAATTACAGTTACAAGAACCGTCAATATAAAAAGGTAAGTTATGTTATTTGAGTTAATGCAATCAATGCATACACTACGTTTGTGATTCACAAAAACTCCATTATTTTTTACGTCATTGGTATGGACTTAAGCGTTTTTGTGTCATAGTTAAGTTATTTAGGCTTTTCGCATCGATAATACCATGATATAATATATGTTATTTGTGTTTTGTTTTTTTTGTACACTTTGAATGACGAATATTAATGATTTTCATTGTCTATTTGGAATCTAGTGTTAGATTTTAAAAAATAGTGAAACAATATCCTTTTGAGAAGTTGTAACTAATAGAGCTTTAGCATTATTAAGGTAGAGTATCAATATTCTGAAAACGGAAGTTCTGTAATGAAACTAAGACGACATGAGAAAAATAGAACTTCCTCTCTTTGAACATAAGAGACTCATTTCCCCTCTTGAAAGAGGTTTTATAGTATAATTTCTTATTCTTGATATAGTTCTTCTCTTTGATTGTGTGCATAATTGTCTAGATTTCTGCCTTTTCCCACTTTTGGTAATTGATTTAGTTAAATGACTTCTTCAGATATGAAGGATCTTGAAATTAAAATGCTAAAGTAAATATTCACTTTTTTTAATCTACTTGAGTGCAATCTCTTACAACTGAAATGGATGGTCGTATAAGTGATTACTATCCCGTCCTAAATTTACGACGGACACTACACCCCACTTTGTTTCTTGGACCATATGAACGTACTTATCCATCAGTTTTACAAGTATATGAGACATAGTAATTTGTAGCAGGCTCCAGTAGAATTTGTTGTTTATTCATTTTTTCTGGTAACTAAGAAATGGAGGTAACAGGAAGTTAGTAATTCTAGAAGTTGGAATAGGTTTAGTTTAGCAATTTTTAGTTTTGCTTGTGTTTCAAGGGTAAATTATTTATTGATCTAGATCTTTTCTTTTTCTATATTTACTTTGTGTAATTTTTGGAATAATCTACTAGATGATTATATTTGTCCAAATTACAGCCTTATACCTTGATACATCATTTGAAGTAGGGAAAAATTATTGTAGTATCATTTATGAATTGAAATGTTTGCTGGTCTTCTTTATATTTTTGACAAAAATTCTTATATTCAAATTGTTATTTTTGTGATTTGGGTATATCCGTCAAATAGAACAAATGCAAGAGTTGGCATTTGTTTTTGCTATTGAATTTTGTGGTATTAACATCCGTGTAAGATATTGTAGTACTATTATGGTTCAACTTTATCATGATAGATTAATTTGAGGGGAACGAGTTTCTTATCGCTTTGAGATTATGCCATCCAATTTCTATATGAATTCATTTTCTACTTCGTCTGAACCAAGTGGGTAGCCTTCATCTTATTCTATTTTTTTGAACTTTTAACTTTTCGTTTATTCTTTTAAGTTATAATAAATGTGATCTATTGTGAGCTATATATAATTCTGCTTGATAAACAATGGGGTATTTTTAAAGTTGCTTGTGATTTTGCTAGAAAAATATCGAGGATTGATATGGGCTCTAAAAGCACACGTGTTATAGCAAATGCCGATCTTTCTTTGTCATCAAATGCAAGCACATCTTTCTCCCTTTTTTTAAGAAATATCTTTTGATCAGACAATTTTTGCTAAGATTACTAGACAAAAAATTTCATATGAACCCGTGACGATATGAAGCTGGTACTTAGTATAAGGTTTCATGACATCAATGTTATAATTGGAGGATGAAATGTCTAAAAATGCTTCATTATCCCAATATGAATTACCTCTCAAATCCTATTTTATTTTATAATATTGAGTCGCTGATAACCGAATACTAACAATTTAGTGCTTTTTTTTTCAAAACCATTGATCCTTTAAAATAATTGATTTAATAATGAAGAAAATATGACATCGGACACCCGTGCGTAGCACGGACATTTCATCTAGTATAATAATAATGGAAAGTCCTTCCTTACAACAAACAAGAAAAAAATAATCACATTTTCGTTGGGTTAAAAGGGAAAGAGTTTATTAAGCGTAGATTCTAAGTGAAAAAATAGTTGGAAATTATTTAATTTAATAAAAAGGTAGTGATGCGAAGATCGTTTGTCATGATCAGTTAAAGAAAATATATATGATGATGCTTCCTGTTGGGAATATGGAATCATAATTAAATAACTAATTAAGCATAAATTGGTATATTTTAAAAGAAAAAATTGATAATTCTTTTTTTTTATAATCGTGATGTTCGGGCCAATTTGCGTGCATCTTGATCAGCAAGAAGTACCAGATTACTTTTTCTACCAATGCTAGAACAGATATGAAGAAATCACCTAGTGTTGTTTTATTTTTATTGAGGTTCGAACATGAGACCTCAGTGAAAAAGCGATAATATTTTATTATTCTAAATCTGTTATGAAATATATTATTTACGTGGATGTTCACTAAATAAACTTTTTTTTATCACTCTTTACGCATTCATTGTATTCCCATAATCTCTTACACCTTCATAATTTTCCTCACATTCTCGAGGGTTAATATCATAATTATAAAAATCTTCAATTTTCTCTATGTAACTCTATAAATATACATATTGAGAATCATATTAGGCATAATTAAAAACAGTTGAAACATATCGAAAAAATTTTCTCGCTCTCTATATTTTTTGTCTATTTTCTTCTTTTGTATTGGTACTTTTAATTTAGTTTTTATTACAAAATTCGATTTAAATCGTATTAACCAATCATTTTTTCATGTTAAAAAAGTTATTTTTTCATGTGGGTCCCTTTTACCATCTAGACCTATAATCTGACATTGATGGCCTAAATAGGAATGGCAATAGGGCGAGATGGGTTTTAAGCTATGCGGGTTCGAGTGGATTTTAAGTTATGTGTGTGTGGGGCAGATTGAAATAACTTTTTATAAAACTAATGGGTGGCAGGACGGATTGTTGGTTTATGCGAATCTATGCAGGTTTAATATTAATCCTCTTCAAAAATGACTTTTGTTCTTGATACAATAGAACTCTTATTTCAAATATATGTTTCATTTCATTATCATTCTCTAAGAATTTATTTATCTAATTTTCTCCCGACTAAATTGTCATTTCTTTTTCTCTTATAATTTGACATTAAGGGTGTGCTCGGTTGATTAAATATTTTGAAAATATTTTCTTTAGAAAAATAAGTTTCTCAAAAATAAGAAAAATGACTTTCTTAATAAAAGTAGAGAAAACAAGTTACATTGTCTCCTATCCACCCTCACAACATCCACCCCATGTAATCCTCGTAGTTTTGTAAAAAAAATTTTACTTGCATACAGTATACACACACACAAAAAAATTATTTTCCTAAAATGTTTTCCATTTTCCTTCTTACCAAATACATCCTTAGATTTAAAAGTGTGGAGAGTAAGTTTAAACTATTTAGCAATAAAAATATTATGTTAGTAAAAATTATGTATTGTCGATTTTCTTCTTCTTTTTTTTTTACAATATAAATAAAAAAAAAGTATCTTAAAATAAATTAGCAAATTATGTGCGGATTTATACGGGGCAAGGCGAATTAAAAATATCAATTTATATTATGGGAAGTAATCTATTGTGTACATCTCAGTATCTAACTCAAGAATGTTATAGGTGTTTCTGATGGCATTCAAAGAGAAGTCAACTTTCTTCTTCCTCGCTATGCATACAAAATCTTTATGCTCAGGGCAGTTTGCATAGAATTCTCGCACCATTGTTAAGTTTACATCATCGGGTTCTTCTAAGAAAATCATCAAGTTCCGACGCATAATATCCAGATAAATATCCGAAAAGGTGCTTTCCAATGAGTGTACATCCACGCCCTTTTTCAAAATAGGCTTCTTGGAAGATCTTTTGCGAAAATGCTCCGATGCTTTCCATGAAACAAATTTATTCTCATCTAAAGGTAGTGGGTTATCTGGAGTTTTGCCTTTTTGAGCTCGCGAACTTTGGCCCTTGGACGTGGTTGCTTTATTGCTCCGATTGGTACTTGGCTGCTTTCTTTTCCTAGATTCCATTTAATATGATTATTCCTGGAAAAAAAAATTTAAGATTAAATTAGTGCTCAAGACAATTATAATCCAGAAGAGACAAGTGAATTCCCTTGGCATTATAATTAAATATGTCAATTATTGTTTTTAATCAAACAAATAATGTGCATTCTATTTGCTATTCAATCTTCAACTATTTAGTATGCTCATAAATTCAATAAAGAATACCATATAACAAATTTCATCCCTTGTAATATATAATTAATATTGCACCATTGAAAACGAACCACAAGTTTCATACATTTTCATTCATATAATCATGTACTTGTAGATAATTAGGAAATAATAAAATCTGGCCATTAAGGCACTTTATCAAACAAATAATGTGCATTATATTTGCAATTACATCTTTACCAATCTAGCATGATCATAAATTCACCAAAGAATACCATAGCACAAACTTCATGTCTTCTAATATATAATTAATATTGCACCATTGTAATCATATAAAAATTATTGAAATTGAACCAAAAGTTTTGCACATTTTCATTCATATAATCATGTACATGTATATAATTAGAAAATAATAAAATATGCCCATTAAGGCAATTTGTCAAACAAATAATGTGCATTATATTTGCTATTACATCTTCGTCAATTTAGTATGCTCATAAATTCAACAAAGAATACCATAGAACATATTTCATCACTTCTAATACATAATTAATATTACAACCTTGTAATCATAAGAAATCATTGAAATTGAACCTCAAATTCACTCTTTTACCATCATATAACCATGTATTCAAAGATGAGTAGTGAATATACTACAATTAACTTTTTTGTAATGAAATACATACCTTAGATAAGAAAATGATGAATTAAAAACAAGACAATTAGCAATGAAATAAGAATTTAGCTTTGTTTTTGAAAAAGAGAGAGAAGTGAGAATAGGGTGGAAAAGAAAAGAGAAGTAGAACTATTTAATAGTTTGCCCTTTAGTGGGAAATCAATTAAAAACTCTAGAACCACTTATATATATATATAAATATATATATATATGTGTGTGTTTTAATGTACGTTTTCTGTTATATATATATGTGTGTGTTTTTTAATGTACGTTTTCTGTTATATATATGTGTGTTCTTTAATGTACGTTTTCTGTGCGATTTTGCATATACGTACGCGATCGCGCATATAATTTCAGCAAAAAAAAAACCCTTACTGTGATTAGTGCGCGATTTCACAAAAAGAATGCGCGCTCACACAATTTATCATATAATACATTTTATTCTCAATTTTACTTCCACATAATTATTTATCTAAAGATTATAATTTATCCTTGTTTAAAACATTAATTTTATATGTGCGAATTTTTTGCGTGTTCTTGCATATAAATGTGCGTTCGCGCACATGGTTATATTAATTACAACACCCACTGTTAATACTGCGCATTTTCTATATTAAATACGCGGTCGCGCGATTGTGCTAACAACTCTGCAATTTGTAAAATTTAGTTTTTTCAATTATAATTCAACAAAATCACATATCTATCTTTGTAATATATATAATAATTAATTTTTTTTATTCAACTCAAATTGGTATTTAATAATACATGAAATTATTATTGTTTATGTATCTGCTAAATAAATGAACAAATAATATTGATGATTGTAAAATAAACTGCATATAAACTATAGTGTTGAATCATTATGCAATATATCAATTTGTGATGTATATGAATTAAATAAAACTAAAATTAATATCTATATTTTTTTTTGCATACTTCAGCTATTAAAACAAAAAATTAATAATGCAAGGTAATCTGAAAACCTGAATATCAAATTAACTAGTAATTTGTTATCTACAATAAATAAATATGTATACATGTAGAAAAATGATTGATATACCTTTGCCAATATAATCTTTTGTTAACAAATTTTTTTTAAAGAAACTTATAAATTTGTTTACACCATTAAGTCAACCATGGTAAACTAAATGTAGGCCAGATAAATAATTCATCTGCACATTATTTTTTCTTTGGAGTTGGTAATTTGTTTTTGCAGGCACTGGTTCCTTTGTCATACGCGGGCCACGGTATCTGTTTGTGACATTTTCTGTCACCTTGCTCTCGCTAATGAAACCAGACTCTTGTTTTTTCTTCCATACTCTCATAATAATGTTCCATATCGCCTTCTATATAAATTGAGGTCAAACCTCACATTTTTAAGTTCCAATATTCCTTGACTAACATATTCGGCAAATGCACAAGTGAAAAGGCCGCAATCACTACTTAAACAAATTACGACTAAAAATTATGAGTGAACTACATTTGTATAAAAGAATGAATTCTAAATTTGAAATGGTATAGTATATACTTGGAATCTGGTTCTTGTTGTTGTATATCTTCTTGCAATACACATGCCAAAGGATCTGCGGCAGCTGACTCAATGTGTGCCGGAACTTTCTTCCAGTCAATATCAAATCTTTTTCCATAGTATCCGGTACTTATGAAAAATAATGGAATCATTATTATAAAGTTTCTACAATTTTGTCTACTTTTTCATCGTGAAAAGTACCACCGGTAAGAGAGTTGTGCACATAAAAGCACCTACTCTTTATGGAGAATATCACCATAACCCAATGAAAAGCATCATGAACATTGACCGGTATGCACACAAAATCAACTTTGTCCCATGGAGTATTTGCAAGCAATTTGAAACCTTTTATGTATTGAGCCACATGATGATTTTCAGTTATCAATCTACTGTCACAATCATTATTCTTTCATTGTTCGTAGATTTGTTGAACCCACGTAGTAAAAAACAGTAGGTCGTTGTGTATTTTGTTCCATTGTTTGACCCATATTTTGCCTTTTTTCGTAAGTAGTACATAATAACATCAATTTATTGAATTAACAATAAATAAATCTAAATTAAAATACTATAAATCTATTAAAATCTTGAAATAAAAAGATAAGAGTTGATATTATAAAAAAATGCACACTTGATGAAAAATATTTCGCATATGAAGCCTCTAATCTATATTATATTTCCTTAATAATATAGAAAATCAATGCCAACTAATAGGAATATTTTCCAACAATAACAAATTACATTTTGAATTGTTCTAAAGCATAGAATAAACATATATTAGAAAGAGTACATACCAAATTATAAACTACTTCAAACCATTCATAATTATATTGGTAGAATTCTTTAAAAACATGCAAACATATATTTTTATACGTCATACCAATTTATATATATATTTCCACGTTAAGAATTCATTTTGTAATACTTTAATAACTCATCTAAATATATATTGAATAAAATGCATACCAACTTATAATCATATTTCCAATCAATAAAAAATGTTTTTGAAATTATCAAAAAGAACATCTAAGCATATAAAAGCTAAAAATCATACCAACTTACTTACTATCAGCAAGTTTAATAATCAAAAGAAATTATCATGCATCGATAAATAAATAACATAGTCAATATCGTTAAATCATGTATTATAAAAAATGTAAATGTACCGAGTTTCCCCAATGTTCTCGTTCATCAACCATAGTGTAAAATCAGTCCATTTTGTCTATCTTGTCAACACCAAAATCAAAAGCCGGATCAATCATATTCGTTTTCTTCGAGTACGCTGAGTTCCTATAAAATAAATAGTAGTTAGTGATTTTTCAATTTGCGTAAATGCCTTCATAATAATTAATTTATTTTAGTAATCACCTCACGCGTCTCCTTGACACATAGGTGTGGACTCAATCTGTAAACTCGTTCGACAAATGGGTGTTTTGTTACAAAAAACACTGGCAACTTTCCTGATGTACTTCTGGATTCACTTAAAACAGTATATGGAGATTGTACATATTTACCAGGATTCCATGTTCTTGCTTTCTGTATGGGTGTCACTATTTCATTGTATCTATTTTCAATAGCTACAATTTGAGTGTTATTAAAAGGGGGCAACTCAAAATCATCAAGAGTCGAAATTTTAGATGAAGATGCTCCTTTTTCTCTTGATATACATAATTCATCTAAAAAAATAATACATATATATAATTAAATAAATAACATTATGCACAAATATTTCTTAATAATGTTACATATAGAAATAACATAGTATCAACTTATAAACATATTTTCACCCAATATAAAATCAAAATGGTTTATACTAAATGAGATGGTAAATATATTTTAAATATAATGCACACCAACTTATAAACTTAATTTCAACAAAACAAGAATCAATTTTTAGTACTGTAAAGAAGCATATTAACTAACATATGTTAAAGAAAATGGATACCAACTTATAAACATACTTACAGCCAACATCTAAATATATACTTACTCGAAAGCATACCAACATCTAAACTTATTCTCAACCAATAAGATATATAAATTGTTATTCATATCAGAAGGTACATCAATCAAAACACATACCAATCTGAGAATCAGTAAATGGAGGCAACTCAAAATCATCCAATGTAGGAATCTTGGTTGATGAAGCTTCCTTTTCAATAGACTTACCTAAAAAACCTACCATATGAATAAATTATATTAATGTATAAATTAAATTAATGATATAATAAATAATTTTTTTTTTTACAAAATGTTAACAACACATCTAAAGTTTTTTAATAAATAAAATAAAATAGAATGATAATCTATAGTTTTATCAAAACAGGAGGGCATACTTGATGTTGTTGGGCCAATTGTTTCTTGAGCATACTGGCAATTGTTTTCATGTTCATCAGCTTTCTTATAGGTATAACCAACATCAATATCATAGTGAACGTCCGGTTCAATACTGCAATTTATTGATTTTTCAATACAAACTGTTGTGGTATTCAAAAATTGTAAAATTATTCAGTGTATAATTTAATTAAACTGATACTATATAAGAATTTGTAAAAAATTGCGATAGAACAAATATATAACAAATGTATGTGATCAAAATATTTTATGCAAAAATAATACCAAATAAACATCATCTTTCTCATTATCCAAGTGAATTGTGCGTTTCATTCTTGAGGGCCTAATTTCATCCAGAATCAGCTTGAATTGTCTGTCCATATAAGCCTTGATATCGTTATGTTGATCGTTCACATTATAAAAAGTAATATTTTAAAATAATAGGTTAATTTATATAATTAAATTAATAACTCTAATTGTTTGTAGATTTAAAAAAATATAGAGTTGGTACCTTCTTCTGCAAGACTATCAGATCATTACGGACCTACAAAAAAATTATATGACATAAACTTAAATTCATATTAAATATTATTAATATATTAGAAATAATTAAAAGATTAAGTTCAACAAACTCACTTCAGCAATTTGACAATTTAAATCACAATATAACTTCTTATCAACTGCCTCTCTTTGTTCACTTAATTCTGGAAAATTAGCTTCTGAAAGATCTCCCAACTTAATATCCCTCAATTCTTCATCGGACAATATCAACATATTTAATCTAACATGAAATTGGTAAATTCAATTGATTAATGTTAATGTTAGTAAAACAAAAATAATGAATATATCACACGCAAAAAAAATTATGCGAATTTAATACATTTGATATAATTACCTAATTTTCATATTTTCTGAACATACCCCTCTTAAGAAAGTTGTTAACCAAATCGGATGATATTCTCCAATTGAATAAACGTGGTTTATTATTGCCAATTCGACTTGCAACAGATGGATCAAGTCTTGTAAAGCCAAAGGAAATCCACCAAAAATGAAATAACTTGGATTATCTTTCAACTTGTGACTGACCAATTCAATTAGTTGGCGGAAACAATAATCTCCCCAAGGGTAGTATATGCACTCACCGGTCTCAACCAAATCAAAATGTAATTTAGGATTCACAGTTTTATTTGGTGCACTTGATAGCAAAAAGGTGTCGATGAAATACAACATTGATATCTTAAACACATCTTCAATATTTGTAGTTTTAGCATTCTCAAAAAGAGTAATCAACTGGGATTTAAGTACTTTTCTTTTTCCTGAAAAGTACATGTCGATTAGACTGTTGGAGGATTCAGGATCAGATACAAAATCACTAGGCGGCCAACATTTCAAACCAGTTATTATTGCAAATTCTCTAATGCCGAAATTTAATTATGTACCATTTATCTTGACAATGAACATGTCATCCCTATCATTGTCTGTCTCCACATACAACAAATCGCGGAGAAGTTGTGGTTGCACCTTCATTTTGGGTAAGTTGAAAAAATAACCAAAAGGAGATTCTTTAAACAGTTGAATCTGATCTGCTTTGAGTCTTTGATTTAATTGATCAAAAATCTTGACATTTGTGTAACAGCACCAATGGTCTGTTTTTTGGCAGGTTGAACAAAAATAAAACTAGAATTGCCACTGGATAACAAATATGTGTGTATGTGTATAGAAATATTAAATGACATTTTGATACCATTTTCTAAAGATTAATTATACGCAAACAATTTGGAGCTTGAAAAGGAATGCAAATAAAATATAAAATCAATTTCTATATATTAATTAAACCATATTTGTAAATCTTAACTATTGAATTTAAAACATAACACTATGTGATTTCAGTGCACGATTTCACCTCCATATGCGCGATCACGCACGTAAACTCTTAAATCAAAATAACATACTGTAAAGATTGCGTGATTTAAACAATAACTGCGCGAACGCGCAGCTAGTTAAATTTTAAAAATTAATACCACTTTCTAAAGATTAACTATACAGAAACAATTTGGACCTCGAGAAACAATTCAAATAAAATATAAAATCAAATTCTATGTATTACTTAAACCATACTATGTAAATCTTAACTAAAAAATTTAAAACATAATGTTATGTGATTTTATCTGCGCGATTTCACCTCCATATGTGCGAACATGCACATAAACTCTTAATTCAAAATTACATATTGTAATCCAATATGTGTAACAACTTGTGAACCAATATATCAACCAAAAAAATACGATCATTTTTATATATTAATTAAACCATATTATGTAAATCTTAACTATTGAATTTAAAACATAACGCTATGTGATTTTAGTGCACGATTTCACCTCCACATGCACGATCACGCACATAAACTCTTAAATCAAAATAACATATTATAAAGATTGCACGATTTAAACAATAACTGCGCGAACGCGCAGCTAGTTAAATTTTAAAAATTAATACCACTTTCAATTTGGACCTCGAGAAACAATTCAAATAAAATATAAAATCAAATTATATATATTACTTAAACCATACTACGTAAATCTTAACTAAAAAATTTAAAACATAATGTTATGTGATTTTATCAGCGCGATTTATGCGCGATTTCACCTCCATATGCGCGATCACGCACATAAACTCTTAATTTAAAATTACATACTGTAATCCAATGTGTGTAATAACTTGTGAACCAATATATCAACCAAAAAATACGATATTTACAAATACAAAATAAAAGAAGAATCTTCACAGAAAAATAATTTAAGGATTTTACCTTTAGTCTTTTATTTATTGCATGGTCAATTTCATCTTGTGAACCAATATATCAACCAAAAAAATACGATATTCATAAATACAAAATAAAAGAAGAATCTTCACAGAAAAATAATTAAAGGATTTTACCTTTAGACTTGTATTTATTGCATGGTCGATTTCATCTTCAAAATCAGAATCTTAGTTGGCTTTTGTTGGTCTGCTGCTCGAAATTTCTTTAGCTTTCCTCTTTAAATCTTTATTTTTGAAATTTTTTGACCTATCTAAAATAATGGGTTTTCTCCCCTTACTTTCAACGATTTTGGGGCTAGACGAGGTTTTTTTGGGTACAAGAAATATTGACTTTCTTGTCCTTCAAAATCTTTTTTACCGGAGTTTGAGTATATGCACTTAACTCAATAGTAGGTTATGATAATACTTTATTGTTTCTATCAATCGGCATTGTTTGATTGCGAATAGGAGTTTTTACTTTTGATTGGGATTTCATTGTATATGAAGCTTTAAAGAAAACTAGTGTTAGAAGAAGAAAAAAGTTACGGTTTAAAAGTGGGATAAGTAATGGAGAAGGAAACAAACGCTGTTTAAAAGAGAGAAAAGAATTCCTGTGAAAATTATTTTTTCACTAATTATTTATGCTAAAAAAAAGGGATAATTAAGTATTATATGGATATTAATGATAACTATCATATATATTAATATTGATATTTTTATAATTTATTTGGTATTTATATAAATAAGATGAAATATTGATAAAAGTTATAATTAAAATATTAATTTTAATATTTCATGTAATTTTTTAAAATCTTTACAAATTTATCTCAAAACTACACTACACCCACCCAATGCCATCGCTAGGTCATCACAGAACCTTGCAGCTACCCTTTTAAAGGGCCCAAATCTTTTTGTCTTTGTTTTTTCTTAGCCAAACCAAGTGTTTTTAAAAATAAAAAATCCTTTCCTTTTAAAAACTATAGCCATTACAACGTATTTTTTTAAGGTAAAACTGAGCATTTGTTTTTAATAATTTAAACTTTTACAAATAAACAAATAATCAGGCAACTCAATATCTAAGAGAGCAGAGTGATTCTAAATTCAAGCGTCGTTGCGACTGTTTTTGTTAAACAAAACATACGAGTGGTGTATTAAGAAAATAAAACAAATATTATGATTCATGAATTTGTGTTTGGATATAAATTTATGAGTATAAATTTGTGTTTATGAGTATTAATTTAGTAGCATGATTTAAGAATTTGCGTCTGATGCATATATTTAGCAGCATTAACTTGTGTCTGAGGCATATATTCAGCATCATTAACTTATGCCTTATAGGCTAATTTATGCCTAGAGATTTTTTTAAATTTTTTTTATTAAGAGTAAAGAGATGCATTGCAAATTAAATAAAATTTAATTTATGCCTTCAGAGCATATATTCTGTAAAAAAAATTTCCTAGCGAAATTAAGTTACAATTAATGATATTTTGGACATAAAATTCTCATTAAATGAGCTATAAAGATAAAAATTAAAGACTACTAATTTTAGAAATAAAAAATTAAGGAAAAATTACATATCATAGCACATTTAAAACCTATTTACATATAATGACCATAGTTTTAAAAAATTACTCATAATGACTTTATTTTATTTAATGAGTCATTTTTTATTCTTTTACTTTGTATTTTTACTTTTTTAACATGTTCCTTAATTTACTACAGTAACTCCTACCCAACCCATTTCTTATCCTCTCTCTCTATCGTCTTCATCTCCTACCCCATACTTTCCTCCTTTAATTGCCCATAAATCTCGCAAGACCGCCGCAATTGTTAAATAATCTTGTTAAATCAAGTAAGTTTTTTTTTTTAGTTCTTAATATATCTTTTTCTTCTTTAATTCGCTAAAATATTTGTTTCTTTTTGAATTCAAATCTTTATGATATTTTTAAATCTCAAGTTGATTTATTTTTTGATTTTGAAAATCATATTTGTACATTTTATAATTTATGTATTATATGTATTTAGATATTTAATTTTGTAACTGTGTATACTTTTAAATTTTAGGGTTTTGTATTTTGAGTATTCAAAGCTTCATCAATGGCGGAAAACACAACACTCAAGTGATTAACAAGAGGTATATATTCACAAAACATATAAATGTATTTAATTGTATTTATGAAATAAAACGGAATCATATACATTTAAATATTTTAGATATATATTTAATGGACTTGTTATGTATTTATCTTTACAAACTATTTATTTTAGCAGGAATATATATTAGTTCTATTTTTCATACATTCAAATACATATACATTTAAATATTTTAAATATGTATTTGTTGGAATGGTTATGTATTTACCTTTACAAAATATTTATTTTAACAGGAATATATATTAGTTCTATTTTCATACATTCAAATATATAATGTTGTATGTATTTTGTTTGTATCTTATGATACAAATTATTCATTTATTATTTACTTTTTTTTGTTGTGCTATTTTGTAACAGGAAATAAACTATTTTGTTATTTTTTTTTATTTCACAAGTTGTTATGGTAAATAAGAATTTTGTCCTTTATTATAATCTTATTATTAATGGAACAAAATAATTATCTGATTTATGGTAACTGAATTTTTATTTGAGACATAATCTCTTGAATCACTCAAATTTCAGATTTTGTATTTGTATTTTGTTACGTTTTACCTATGTTAAATACAACACATGACACATAAAATATTATCATTTTATATAAATAAGTAAATGTTGCTACTTAAATTTTTTTTTTTTCAAATTATTGCCCATTTATGAAATTTTTTCCAAAAAATAGGAGCAATACGTGCAAAAACTTGTTATGACATTACTAAATAGCCCACATTTTGTTGGGCTGCCTCTGTAATAAAATTCTTGGCCCATTTTCTTATTTGACGACAATACAACCTCACAGTATGGGCCGTTAAGCAAATATGGTACACAGGCCTAAGTACAGTATAATACTCTCCATTCTCCAACTTGAGCTAAGAATCTATTATCGAATTGACGACAGTGACGAATCTAACCATGAATTCGTGAATGAACTTAATTAAAAATTCATCGGAAAGAATCTATCAAAAATTTCTGTTGGAATTTCGTGCTTTTTTTTATAATCATGTATACATTTTAAAAAAAAGTTAGCTATTCTCTCAAATTCAAAACTCACAACATATAAATGCAACATCTCTGCATCTTTAAGGTTGTGTCAATAATCCGACTGGGCTAGTATCTAGTATCTTTTTTAGTTTTCTGGTTTGCTGTCTGCAAAATGGTCAAAATTCAAAACCTTTCAAGTTTAATTTCAACCCAAAATAGTACAAAGACTAGTTCCAGCTTCCATACTAACAATGATATATTAAAAAGGGCATAATATTTTAATATAGAAATTAATGATCAATTGATTTATATATAAGAAAATTAATACGGAATATAAAAGAAAGTTGGAGAAGTTAAATTATTATTTAAGGGGTTATCTTAGGTGACCAACCGGGGTCATGGAGCCTGCCTCCTCTTTGCTTGCACCCTCCGTAACAGAAGTACGTACAAATTTTGATGATCCTTACTTCCTCTGTTAATAAGAACAGAATGAGGAGAGATTTTATTTTTGGACAACTGAAAAGGTGGCTCGACCTACAGGGAAAAGGGTGCGCAGAAATTCTCTGTAATGACATTATTGCAGATCAATTGAAAAAAATGTAGCGCCTTTGTTTTGACCTCAAGGATAATTGATAAAATTTGCTCATTTAAATTTTACCTAATTTCACGCTTCTTTTCAAAAGGCGTGCATGCAAATAAAAAATATTTCCTGAATAAGCTTCACGAGCGGATGTTTTAGTAACATAGAATAGACATCTGGCGATAAGCTTGTGATTATCTGGAAAAGCATAATATGATTACACACACTCACTTGTCAAAAATAGTAATATGCACGATATGATTACACACACCCTCATATATACATACACACAAACTCGTCAAAAATAGTAATGTTAGGTTACAACTTCAAATTATGAGTATTTTAACAATTATAAATTTTAAATTTACTACCGATGGAAATTTTAGTTATTAATGTAATTTAGAAAACCTAACATCTTACTTAAATTATGACATAGTGTTGATCATATTTTCCAACTGTAATCTAATGAGCTTAACTTGTTTATGATACTGTATTGGAGTCAAGTCTGAGCTCAAATAACCTTGAAAGTTGAAACATAGAGAATCTTAATCATTGATTAGCCCAAAAATTCAAGTTAGTGAATAAGTGGTTCATAAAGTCTTGTTCACATGATGTGGACCTCAATGTAAAGGTTGTTAGCTCAGTATATATCACGTGAATTCAAATTCATTAAAGGGAAATTATTTGTTAAATTTTCCTGTGTATTATTCAAAATGGAGTAATTTTTCATTCATTTGGACTTTTTCCTAATATTAGTACTTCTATCGTTACAAAAAAAAATCTCGTTTTTGTTCTCAAAGAATTTGGGCATTTTGAGTTCATCCACTCCATTAACTAACGACAAGAAATACGAATGGACAAAAAGTAAAAGAGAAGAGAAAATTGAACAATTTCAAATAATATAAGGACACATTTGAACGTTTTAATTTCATTTAATAATTTACAATTTAAACTTAAATATGGCTTTTTATCTATGAAAATAATATTTTGATCTTTATTTTACTCTTTTCTTCCACTACTACTAATACTAAATTCTACGTAAGCCAAAGTAAATATGTTAAACTTCACGTCCAATCATCAAATATCGTTTTTTTAATTGAACAAAGAGAACTTCTGTTTTCTAAAAAAAATATATATTTGAGTTCCCATTAGCTATATGGATGTTGTAAGGGTAACTCTAGAGAGGCTGCTCTAGGAGGTGTCCTTAGGGACATGAATGGTAACTTGATAATCACCTTCCACTCGTATTTTGGCATCATGCCGACAAAATTTATGTTGAATGTTTAGTTGTGCTTAAAGGTTTCCTATGGTGTAAAAACAATGGAAGGCATGATTTGATTGTTGAGTCAGATTCCATGATGATCATTCAAAGATCAATGACTATTTTACTGTGCCTAATCAATTTAGGGAGGCTATTCTCAAGATCAGAGTTTTGATGGATCAATGCAATATCCAAGCTCAACATTATTTCAGAAAGACTAACTTCGTAGTTGTTCATTTTGCTAACTAATTGTTGGGTCTCATTGACGGAGTTGATAAGTTCTTTACACAAACTATTTTTCTATTAAGAAAGGTTAAAGCTTTATTGAAGAATGATTAAAAATGGATATGTACAATTCAGAATCAAGACAAAAAAAGGGTATTGCATGTTGGGATGAGGAAACACCACAACTAAAGTTTGATATGATAATAAATAATGAAAATACATTGGACACGATATTTTACGTGGAAAACCCTCAAATAATTAGAGGGGAAAAACCACGGGGTAGAAGGATTCACTATATAAATATGGGAGTACACTACTCTCAATTACAAAGAGAAAACACTTGTAAAAGGAATAACTCACTAAAGAGGACACTCAAGACTACAATATTTGTCTTGCTGTATAACTCTCTTTATGTTCTTACTCTTTTGGATTGTAATTTTTGTGGGGATTTGTGGATCTATGTATATCAAGTAATGAAAGCAAAATGTTCTATTTATAATAAAACTAAACCGTGTAGAAGGGTGTGAAGCAGAGATCAATTTGGACAAGGTTTGTCCTCTTTTTCCTTTTCCTTTTCCTTGTCTGACTAACTTTGTATTCTTTCCACATGTTTCCTTCTTTCTACCTAACTTTGTTGACATTCTCCCATTTGAAGATTTAATTGAGAATCAATTATGTCTTCACACTATCCTTTCTACCTAATCACTGCAATGTTACGTTTCTGCTAGGCCAATAGAAGATCGGCACCATATAAACTTGTTACTGTTGATCGGCTTCGTAAACATATCTGCTAGGTTGTCATTAGTGTGAATTTTCTGAATATCCACACTGCCTTCTTCCACCTTCTCACGAACAAAGTGATACTGAACTCGTATGTGCTTTGTCCTTGAATGAAATGCTGGATTCTTTGCAAGATGCAAAGCACTCTGACTGTCACAAAACAGAGCAACATTCTCTTGATTGTGCCCGAGCTCCTCCAGTAACATCTGCATCCATATTGCCTCTTTGCTAGCTTGTGTAGCTGCTACATATTTTGCTTCTGTCGTAGATGTAGCCACGATAGACTGCAGTTTTGAAACCCAGCTTACAGCTCCTCCAGCAAGAGTAAACACATAACCTGTGGTGGACTTGCTTTTATCAAGATCACCTGCATAATCTGAATCAACATAACCTTTAATAGTAAAGTCTGATCCTCCATAACACATTGCAACATCTGAGGTACCCTTGATATATCTCAGGATCCTCTTAACAACATTCCAATGCTCTCTACCAGGATTAGCCATGTATCGACTAACCACTCCCACTGCTTGTGCAATGTCTGGTCTTATACATACCATGGCGAACATTAAACTTCCCACTGCTGATGCATACGGTACTCGAGACATCTCCATCCTCTCTGCTTCATTGCTAGGATTCATACTTGAGGATAACTTGGAATTAATAGGAAGTGGGGTAGAAATTGACTTACAATCTTGCATCTTGAAGCGTCGCAAGATTTTCTTCAAGTAGTTCTCTTGAGAAAGCCAAATCTTCCTATTATTTCTGTCTCGGTGAATTTGCATCCCTAGAATCTTGTTTGCTGGTCCCAAGTCCTTCATTTCAAACTCACTAGCCAACTGTGCCTTTAAATTTATGAGACGATCTTTGTTGGGGCATGCTACCAACATGCCGTCAACATACAACAACAAAATAATGAGGACATAATTTGCTTACGGAGCGACATAAAGCCTATACAGGACTTTCTTGAGGTCAATAGAGTCACACTGAAGACTAATCTTTTATAAACTTCCAGATATCCTAAGATGGCATTGCTGACCCCAGAGGAGCCTCAGATTGTTGTCATACTTTTATTTGGGTGTTGTATGCCCAGGGTACAACTACAGGAGCCAAGATGGCTCTAGATACATATAAAGGCATATATTATCTAAGGAAGTTATATATAGAGATACAATTTGCCTAATGTTACACCCCATAAGTTTCTAGCGTTTAGTCGGCCTATTCATATGTTAGTTGAGAGTTTTAGAGTGTCATACGTACGAGGAAAGGGCCCGGGGAAAGGCCGAACAAGTGCCAAGTGGGGATTTCGCGAGAGGAGGCCGAACCAAGCTGCCCAGAGGGGCAAAGTGGCACAAAGATGCTCCTCCGTGTTAGCCAACGTGGCATGGAGTAGAATCAGCGCGTTGGGCAACGTGCCATGTTGCCTTGTCTACTGCCTCAAGTATATATAGGCCTCACCCTTAGATTTCATGTTATTTACTTATATAACTTCGACTAGCAGAGGTAAGGACGCAGGAAAACATTTGATTTTCATCTGATTACGCCGCTAAACGTCGTCCAAATCTAAATTAACTCCGGTAGTGAAGTATAAGGCTATAGAGAGCAATGCTGCGGAGTTATTTTCGTAAAATATGCCCGACATATCGTCGTCCCGCCGAGCCAGAATTGGTGGAATTGCTTCAAACTAGTGTCAATATGATCACAGGCTTAAAGTAAGTATTTCTCCCTTCTAGATTCCCGAGAAATTACGAGTTTTTGATCATTTTTCGATAAGTTGAAGTGTAGTCAATATATATTTATATATATAAGTTATTGTTTTCTTCGAATTCAGTAACGAAGTTGGCCCTATTCTTCCATTAATATGATTACAGTTGAGAAGGACAGTTGAACACGAGCTGATACTCATCAGTTAGTCAGAAAACGTCGAACGAGGTATGTAAGGCTTAACTCTCGGCAAGTATCCTTGTCGTACAGTGTTACGACTTATGTTCTCGAATAGAAATAATGATCTTAGATGCTGCAGAAAGTTGCTACCATTAGATTGTAATTCGATATGTTGTAAATAGTTGATATTGATATACATATATAAATATCAGATATGTTGCGAGTAGCTGCTAATAGGGGTTACAGTTACATAAATTCTGGTTAGCTGCTCAAAAACATATACAGATCATACTGCAGGACCCCTTGCTAAAAGGAAGCAGGTTAAATGTGATTCGCGCAGGAACGCTATGGAAACTCTTTTAGTTCGTAGTTTATTGTGACGGTAGACTTATATGTTTTTTGCCAGGCCTAGACTTCAGAAGCTCGTAAGAGTTATTGGCCCGAATCAGTTGGTTAAACGGTATGGGAGCAGTTAGGCGGTCTAACGACCAGTTGGCGCCTGTATTGGCAGGAAAGCATCCTTAGAGGTCATTGACGTTATCGCACGTTCCAAAACCAGAAATAGAGACAGAATAGGTATATTCTAAAGTTAGCGACACCAGGGTTGTCTAGTATATTGAGTGATCGTTTGCCATCCCTTTAGCTTTATCAGTGATTGTCAGTCTTATTCGACCTAATAGTTATCACGTAGGATGCCCAGCAAGCCATCCCAGTCGTCCGAGTCAGATAAACCCGTGGGTACCCTAAGGAGGGGTCCACATCAGTAGTCAGTGACGAGCTAGCACCCTTGCCAGTTCTTGTAAGGTATTCAGGTACAGAGTGCCGGGAGAGGGCCAGTCTTATAGAATTACCTATAAGATTGGGAATTGCCTAGAACAGTAATACAGATCCGAGTGGATCCAGATAAGGCTTAAGGAGTCAGTAGTACTCTGCTAGTACAGTGTTAGCCACAAGTTAAGCAGATCGGTAAGCTCCCTATGAAGGACCAGGGTGCCGATCACATAGAAGCAAGTTCGACCGAGCCCAGCCCTATAGTTGTTTAATTAGAAGAATAAAGTAGTTAGCTATCCGCAACCCCACAGTTATTCATGAGTTATAGATGTCCGAGTAGGACATTCAGAGTATTGTTAGGTCACTTCATACCTCGCTCTATTCAGCCCAGACTATTAGAGATCATGATCACTATCAGGATCCTCTGATCAAATACGGGCGCGTGGCGTGCCTGCAGACAGCTATACAGATTATCCCAGAAGCGAGTAGCGTTAGCGTTAGGCCTAGAAGGCAAGATACGATCTCTTTATGCAGATAGATTGATGTGTCGGTATAACACCTGGGTTGGGGTTGCCCTCAGTTAGAAGCCTTCCATGACCGCCCCAGGGTTAATAGCTGCGTCGACTCGCCCGCCAGGGGCGAGGACACGTCAATCTACGGAGCGGCATGCCATCCGCAAGGGACGAAGATGGGGATCCAGATCCTCATATTGCCGTGGTTGGCCTTATACACACCCCCGCCGAGTGTTTAAACCCGGGGTGTAGAGATCAGGAGTCCTCCGGACTCAGACACAACTACAGTTCAGGGTCCAAGCGGACCCAGTTGTAGACCCAGGTGACCAGTAGGTTGGATACAGTACTAGTAGAGTTGTAGACACCTGAGTAGGGGTATATAGATTGAGATGTGCTTGCCAGGACTTATGGGGGCCTGAATGAGTTATTCTGTGCTGATTATACCTCCCGGCTTATGGGGGCCAGGTGGGATTCTTGTATGAATTCTTGTCTGCTAGCGGTAGTGTATAAATGTGTAAGTAGGCAGTCTTAGCTTATGTACATATAGTGTCAGTTAGATGCAGATTACAAATCAGCAAGCGTACATGTTAATCTTTCGGCTCTTCTTTTTATTTACTTCTAGTCCTATTCAGCTTATCTATTGCCTTACATACTCGGTACATATTGTACTGACGCCCTTCCGGGGGCGCTGCATTACTTGCCTGCAGGTACAAATAGACGAGGAACAGGTCCCTCGTAGTTCCAGTCAGCCGTATAGAACTGTCAGCTCCCTTCTTCTAGGGCTGATGTGATAGAGGTTTATTCCTTTTGTTTGTACAGTATGAGTTCCCGACTATCTTATTACTCCTAGAGGCTTGCAGATTGTGTTACTTCCCTGTGGTTAGATGATATCGGCTGTGTGGGGCCCATATGTGTTTTAGTCTACGTGTGTTGGCCGTGTGGGGCCCTGTTTAGCTGTTGATTGGCTGCCTTGTCGGCCCACATAGAACTCCCTATGATTTTTTTTGTCTTTAGTTAGCTGTTTATTTTCACAGGGGATATAGGCCTTGTCGGCCGTGGGTTGTATTTACAGCCGCTATATAGCCCGTTGTTTTCTTGATTCCAGAGTTAGAGTCAGCCCTGCACCAGAGGTGCTTAGGCTCAGTCAGCTTAGCAGTTCAGGTCTTAGTAGGGCACCCGGTGCCAGTCATTCCTTCCAAGGTGGGGCGTGACACCTAAATAGGCTACGTACAAATACATGTTGTTTGTCTAAGAAGGGCTAGTTACAGAATGCCTGTGGGGCTACAGTGTTACCAATAGGGATATATAGATTAATATATATCCGCTAAAGCTTATGAGGGCTCATATAGGCTCTTGTTTATTTGTTGTTTGTTGTTTGTTTAGTTTACATCATAGACTATTGAGATCTTGCAGGTTATCTTCTGACTCTTATAGCTAATTACTTTCAATTTCTTCTATTTGCTTCAATTTTAGTTTTATTACCGTAATACATACTCAGTACATTATTATACTGATGCCTCAAGCCTGGAGGCACTGCACTCTTTCCTGTAGGTTCTGACAGACAGACACAAGGACCTCCTCAGTAGAGTAGTTTAGCTCCCTTCTTTCGGAGTTTTCGTATTTATAGTTCTCTTGTCCTTTGTTGTACAGTTTATGGGCAGGTTTGGGCCCTGTTCCGGCCAAGTGTCTACTCTTTAAAAGCTTGCAGACTATGGGATTGTATAAGTGAATTTGGTTGGCCAAGCTGGCCCTATCTTTTATTTCGACAGTCTTGATGACTTGTATATATATTATCGTTTGCTTTCAGCTTACTTGAGCTTGGACACCATAGTGATCTTGTCGGCCCGCATAAGAATTTGTTCATATTAGACAACATGGTGGTTTCATCGGTCCGCATAGAAATTTATGAATATTAGACAACATGACGATTTCATCGGCCCATATAGGATTATATTGCTATTATGAATTGCTGGGTCAGCTGATTATTTGCACATGTGTTTGTATTGCAGCCTTGCCGGCCAAGAGCTTTTTTAAGTCAAGATATAGTTGTTTGATTTCTTGTTTTGTGTGCTGCTGGTATGCACCAGATGTGTATATGTCAGCTAGGTCAACTCAGGGTCTAGTGTAGCAATCAAGTGTCAATTACGCCTCCCAAGGAGGGGCGTGGCAAAACATTCGCCTCAATAAGCCATAAAACCCTAGCATTTTCCAATTGATGCGTATCAATTTGTATAATAAAAGAAAATGACATATTTTGTATGGTTAAATTGACTGTCTAATGATGCTTAAAAATCCTACCCAACTTTTTCTAAAAAAAAATTAAATAAAAAATATCTAATAAAAATATTTTATTATGCCTTCAAATACTTAATTAAAATAAATTATAATTTAAATATCTAAATAAAATTTAACAATAAGTTTAAACTGAGGAAAGAAAGTATTATAACGAATACAAGGGTGTAGTTGGAGGTATGCGTGGTGGCATTACGTAAATAGTAGCGAAAGAAAGGAAGGAAAGTAACAGTAGAAACAATGCTATTTTTGGTGAAAGTAGAAGGACGAGTGACAGTAGACAGAAACAAGCGTTCGGCAAACACGGGGGTTATTTACTGCCAAAGGGCCATTAATATCATCCCATTTTCCTCTTCTACAACAAGCAAAAGATCTCTCTTTCTCTTTCTTTCTTTACCTAAGCTCAGCAGTCAGCATTTGCTTTTCATACGTAGAGACAGGAATAAGAGACGTGAACATCACACTGTGTGACCAGAAACTGAATGTAGTAGTCCCTCTTCTATTTTAATTAATTTATTTGATTTTAATGCTTAAGACAGGGGTGGACACAAATATTGAAGAATTAAAATATCAAATCGAATTAATTTGATTTTTTAATTTTTTTCGAAAAGTTTAATTTTTCTGTTCGGTGTTTGGTATGAGAGTCATCGAAGAATCAAAATTTTATTAATTATATTTGAGGTTTGGACCTTCGTTTCACATTTTCCATTTAACCCAAAAATAGTCAAACGCCCAAGTCCCAACATTTAAGTTTAATCTAAAAGTTTGTCTCATCACTAAACTTATAATCTTATACGGTGTACTGCTTGTCCCGAAAATCAAGAAATATTAATTGTTAGGTGTTAGGCAATAGTTAGTTCCTAAGTTTCAATTATATTTTACTTATAATATTTTAAATTAATGTGCTAAGTAATTGATTGTTGTAGAAGTTATACAAAATAACATTGTTGAACACATTTGTTTCATGCCAAATATTTTGATAATTTTGTTATCATTTTGTTTCTCACTTGCACCGAAAAATTATTTTAAAAACACCGAACTAAATCAAACCGAACAAAATTAGTTTGGTTCGTGTACGGAGCATATTTTTTAAAATTGAAAATCGACGAACCGAACAAAACTTTATTAAAATTGAATCGAAGAACCGAATGTCCACCCCTAACGTAAGATAGTGTCGGAGTAAAAAATATTTTATTATTAAAAATGAATGACATCTAATTTTTGATATAAGTATATGTGATTTGATGTTTAGTGGGATAATTAATAGGAGATAATGAAAACATTTCATAATGATTATAAGAGAATAGTAACTACTTTCTCTGTTTTATAGCCACTAATTAATATGTCATGTATTTTAATATTTTAATAATAAAATATTTTTCGCTCCAACACATAGTAAAAAGAAACTTTTGAATCTTATATTTTTAAATTAGAGATATGTATAATGTATCAAAATATCTTTTAATCTTTTGATTTTAAATATGTCATATGAAAAGTTAGAATTAAAAAATTGTTCGAGAAATTTTTTTTTAAAGAGAGTACTTAATAGTCGAGTTACGTACGTATGTAGAAATTATGGGGACTAATATTGTGAGGTTATTTAGAGATTTTTAGTTCCTATATATGTGTTTTTGTATTACAATTACAATTTAGATCCTCCTAATATTTAGTTAGTATAAATATGGAATTTTAATCCTTTTAACACTAACGGTGTTAAGAAACTCTAACGGATTTCTGATTCTTTTATATTTTTATTTTTCAATTGATATCGAAAAAAAAAACAGTAAAGTGGAAAGTCTGCCATGTTTTGCTAAAGCATCAGCCACAGTGTTGCTCTCTCTGTACACGTCGTAGAAGATGGACATGCAAGCAGCTAAAATATGTGAATAAAATTTGAATTTTTCAATCTTGATTTTTTTCGAATTTTTTTAATTTTGCCAGATTTTAAAAGTTTTTTGATTGCTTTTTGGTTAAAATCTTCAAATAAAATATATAATTTGTATTTAGAAATATAATTTTAATTTTAGTAACTTATAACTATATAATTCTAATATTAAAAGTGATGATATTGTACTAAAATATTTAACAGAAAAAAAATTACATAAAATAAATATTGCTGACTAATAAGACATAATGAAAATAATCATCTCTAAAAATACTAAGTCATGCCCGAACTTAGTACGACTAATAAGTATTACTTATATAACTAAACATTAAAGAAAAAATTTATGTATTTTCACTGTATAAATTAACTAATATGAAATTAAAAAATAAATATCTAATATAACTGTTTTTCTAGTATTGAAATCATTTTGTTTATGAGCATTAGTATTGATTTGATTTTGATTTTGACTTTATTTGAGTTAACAATAATATGGTGAGCTATAAATTTTATTGAAATATTTAGAATTTTAAAGTTCAAGTTGCAATAATATGTTGAAAAATAAAAACTATGAAAAAATTTAAGAAGTATTATAAATTACATAAAAATTTTATATATATATATTATTGAATTGATTAAATTTAATTTGATTTGTGTTTTACTTAAAACCAAAATAACTCAATTATAATTAATTTCTTTCAATTCCAACTCAAATTAAATTAATTTTCTTTTCAATTTAATTAAAATTATCAATTTATTATGATTCTCAAACTCTTTCTTCTATACTGAGAATCATCAAAATAAGCAAGAATACTATTTCGATCAGTATTACTGCAAGAACTATGATGGGTATCTCTTTATATCCACAAGAAACTGTTTCGGCGTTGTTTTGTTGGAGAAGGAAGTGAGAAAAACCTCAACATGCTAAAGATCGAAAGAAGATCTCCTTTCGTTTTAAATTTATTTGTTATAATTTAATTAAATATAAAATTTATTTTATAATTGATTGAATATAGAATTTAACAAAGAACTTTTTTTAATTTTATAACTATTAATTAAAGATATGTATAATATATTTTTTATTTTAATTTATATGATATAATTCGAATTTGAGGGCCAAATTTTTTTATTTTGATTGTGCATTCGGATATACAATTTCTTAAATTTTGAAAAATAATTAACATATTTAGAAATTATATAAAAAAATATACATCACAAGAATTAATAAAATAAAATATTTAGGAGGCATATGAATAAATCATGATCAAAGATTTTCTTGTTTGATTCTCGAAATTCAAACTATGTTATATAAATTGAGACAGAAAGGTTATCAAAATATCTTTTAATCTTGTGATCTTAAACCTATCACGTGAAAAATTAAAATTAAAGAATTGTTAAGTTAAATTTTTTTAAAAATATATTCCATTGAGTAAAGTGGGTTGAAAAAAAATAAAAATACGACTAGATAATTTTTAAAAAAAAATCTATCTAAGCTTTGATTCTACAAAATACACACACATATAGGTAAAAAAAATACTAGCAAATACATGCAAGCTAAACCAAATACTGTAATTATAAACAATGAATTAAATTATATATCTAGAGGCTCTAGAAACAATTAATTAAGTTTTTCAAAAGTACTTTTTAAATTTATGGACCAAACACAAACTGCTTCTCACAAAAAAGTATTTTTTTAAAATAAATTAATTTGAAAAATTTGGCCAAACAAGCTATAAGATATGGGAAAAAAAAAAAAGAAAGGAGGACACTTTTGGAAAAACACTTCTCAATAATAAAACAGGCTATTATTCCTTCAAAGACGTGTTCACATCCTTTCCTCCAAGTTCTATTCTGTGCAAAATCGTTGGAGGAAGTTTCCCTTGCAAATTTAGTTATTGTGCATTTTTAAATTGTACCTGTGTTTGACAGATTACATTAGCTGACAACAATACTCACAACTTCCATTTTTTCATTTTGATATTTTACTTGATATATTTAAAATTATAAAATTAGTATTTTCAATTTTAATTTGTTAAAAACTTCTAAAAGAATTTATTTTTTTTATATATAAAAAGACTTGCAAGAAACTGCACTAAAATAAAAGGTGGCCTGAATTGTCGCGGAGTGAGTGAGTCAGTGACTAATAAACAGAAATAGAGTCACGGGAATTTTATACTCTGCCTTTACTTAAAACAGTTAACAATTACTATGCATGCACTTTACCTTTGTGATTTTTACTGTTAATTTTTGGACCCTCAAATAGCTTTGATTACCTGCATATGCGGTAAGTATTTCCATCTCTAATTTTAGATTGTAAATTTGAGTCATCGTGAAAGCTTTTTTAGAAAAAAAGTAAAAAACAACATAACAATAAATGTTCGCTGTAAATATGTTTTGCCGTAATATTCCGTTTAAATTTTATCTAATTTTTTTTTAATTATATCAATATTATCTCAATTATGCAAATAAGCTTTGGTGTTTGCATGCATGACACTATCACTTTCGTGTGTGTTTGTATATATAAATGTTATTGATCATAGCATCAAATTTCAGGAGCCTGTTTGGAAAGCCACCTGATAATTGAATTTGAGTGTAATTGAATGCAATTATATAATTTGGCATATTTGTTTGACAAGATAATTACATGGTCAACAGGGAATTGGGTGTAATTGAGAGGGTGTAATTATACTCTCTAATTTCTAGGGTGGAGGTGAGAATTGCAGGTAATTACATGGTGTATTTACAAGGTTACTTTTTAATTTATTCATTTTTGTTATTATTTTAATTTATTTTCTTTATTTCTTCATTTTAATTTCTACTTTATTTTTATTATTTTAATTTTTTATTTTATATTTCCTTTCTTCTTATTTTCCAACCTTTAATTCTTGTGATTCTATATAATTACTTGTATTTTTTATTTTTAATTTAATTTTTTTTATTTTAGAAAAATACATTATTATTCTAATTTTTGAATTAACATAGAATTTTATTATTTAATTATGTTATAGACTTATTTTCATTTTCTTTTGAATTATATCTACTTAAGTTATATTGAAACTTATTTTAAGTTATATTGAAATTTAACACAAGAGTATTATGTTTACTTTATTTTTTTGAATTTATATTATATTATCGGTTCTCTTTTGTTTATTTTAGTAGTATTGACTTGTTATTTCACATTGCATGCCATTCATTTTTTAGTTAAAATTGATAGATTATTATTTGTCAAATATTTGAATAATTTGATGATATTATATTTATAATATTAATATTTTTTTTTCAAACATGCATTCTATGATTTTCTTAAAAAAATATGAATTTTAGTTTTTATAATTAATTAAATTAAAATATTTCAATTTAAAAATACATATTTTTTTTTAATAATATTAGTTAAAAATATATATTTATTAATGATTATATTTTTTAGAGATGATATGTATCTTAAATACCTAATTTAATATCATTTATAAAGACATATATTTGTCAAATATTAATTTTTGATAAATAACTTTTATTTTTAAAAATTAATCTAACTATTATTTTCTAAATCATATTAGTTAAAATATATATTTATTAATTATTATATTTTTTAGAGATAATATGTATCTTAAATACCTAATTTAATATCATTTATAAAGACATATATTTGTCAAATATTATTTTTTATTAATTTACTTTTATTTTTTAAAAATTAATCTAACTATTATTTTTTTTAATCATATTAGTTAAAAATATATATTTATTAATTGTTATATTTTTTTAGAGATAATATACATCTTAAATACCTAATTTAATATCATTTATAAAGACATATATTTGTCAAATATTAATTTTTGATAATTAACTTTTATTTTTAAAAATTAATCTAACTGCGTAATTACACTTGTGCAACCAAACAGTATACTTGTAATTGCACTATAATTACATCATGGCAAACAAACAAATTATCGTAATTAATATACTGTGCAATTACTAGGTTGTTTAATTACTACTCTAGTAATTACACCAATTTCAATTACACAATGTCTTTCCAAACAGATCCTAAGCGGGAGCTATCGACTCATTAAAATTTTTCCATGGGAATATACTTCCTCCGTCCAGTGTTTTAAAAGGCGGAAGTTTAAGACTATGCGTTTTACGTAGCATAAAAATAGGTATAAGTCTCGAAATATAAAGCGTAAGTTTTAGGATTTACAATGCGCATATCTCATGTATTTTCAATTTTATAATTTTATTACTATATAAATCATCAACAACATAGAAAAAGATATTATAATTTTGAGAATGTAACAATACAAATAGTGATAATCGTTGAGATAATTTTTAAAAGTCCAAATACATACGCAACCTCTTTAAACTTGTCATTATTTTTCATTTTGACACTTCACCTTAGTCTTGTTCAATTTTAACTAGAGCTGTCAAATTGGGACAACCCAGCCCAAGCTTTGCGGGCCAAGATATTTATGGGTTAGGATAGACCAGCCCTTTATTTTAAATGGCCTTAACTGACCCCAGCCCTAAAAGGGCCGCGGGTTGGGGCGGGCTAACCCTTTGTTTTTTTATATTTTCTTTTTTGAGAAAATTTCTTTGCAATACACATTAAAACTTATAGTTATGACAATTTATTAACATTTTTAACATATGATTATATGCAAGTACATAATTTTGCGATAATTTATAAGATATTCAACACCAACACATCATGGGCCCACCTCAACCCAGCTTCGTTCAAGTCTCAAGGGCGAGCAGGCTGACTTGGGCTACGCTTATAAGCTTCAGTTTAAATGGGCTTTAAAAATCTTAACCCAATCATACCCTAATAACGGGTTGGGTTGGGCTAACCTCAAGGGCTAAACTCATTTTGACGGCTCTAATTTTAACTTTCTAACTCTATTTTTTTTATGTGTTTTATTTAAACACAAAAAATATTATTCAATATAAATTATTCAACTTGTATTGATAAATATTTTTAAAAAGGTAAGAAATATTCAATTAAATAATGTCACATATATATATTTTTTATGTCATCCAAATTTAAATCAAATAGCCCGCTTTCTAATCTTTAACTCACTCTAACACGGGAAAAAAACACATCTTCAACACGGGAAAAAAAACTCCGGTTTATTGCTAATAACACTACTAAGAAAATATTAAAATTTAATAGACTTTCGTTGGCTATTTTTTCCCAAAATACGTAGAAATGATAAAAGTTTTATTATTTTTAAAAAAAAATCGATGAACATCCGTTGAATTTTATCTTTTTTTACCAAATAAACGGACGTTCGTCGATTTTTAAAGTGTAAGTTACAGTCGAAGAGTATAAATAAAAATAATGAAACCTAAAAATTAGTATATTGTGTTTAAATGAAACATAGAAAATAGAGTTGGAAGGTTAAAATGGAAGAAGAGTGAGATTGATTGCCAAATGAAAAATAAGAACAAGTTTGAGGGGTTATACATGTGTTTGGCCTTTTTAAAATAAAATCATCATCCACTTCATCATCGGTCTCCACATCTACTAGTTTTTCTTACCCTTAACTAATATCTGCACGGATTATTATTTATATATTTTTAAAAAGGAGAAAGATTAAAACAATAACCTTTTTCCAAAAGTATTTTTAAAAAAAGCACTTCTGAGTAAAAGACTACTTTTTTGAAAATTACTTTTAGAATTTTTTTTTTCAAAATAAGTTAATTTTAAAAGTTTGGTCATACAGGCTAAAAATATATGTTATTCCATAAGTGCATTTTGGATAAAACTACTTTTTTTAAACTTATGAAAAACAGCTTCTCCAGAAATACTTATTTTTAAAAAAATTAAACACTTTTTTGAAAAAAAAATTATAAGTATTTTTAACCTCTAAAAAATATAGCCAAACAAGCTATAATTTTGAAAATTATTTTTTCTTAAAATTACTTTTCATAAAATACGTTTAGCGAAAAACAATTTATGTTTGCAATTAATTTTAAAAAGTGCCGTTGAACATATTTTCTCGAAAATTATTCTTTTAGCTTCTGCTATTTTCAAAAATAATTTTTTTTTCTAAAAATTTTCACCAAATATTTCACTTTTGTAAGATAAATATTTTTTTTTAAAAATATATTTTTAATTTTTTAAAATTTTGATCAAACTTGCTATTACATACGAGTTTTAGATAATGCCAGATAAAAAGTTTTAGGTAATCAATTATTGGAAACTGTTGACGTCCATTGTGATCAAATATTTCCTTTACTTGTTTCAACCACTAAATTTGTCAAAATTAATGTGCGCCATACGCATCACAAAACATGCAACCCTACCAAAAAACAAACATAAAGAAATTAAAAAACACACATAACAATTTTGTTTTAAATCGCTTTGTCACAAACATATATTAGTAAAATTTTGAGTATGAAATTGTCTATGTCACAAAATAAAAAATTACGTATTTATTTTCATTGAAATTGCTACTACACAAATTTATAGTTGGTGAGAATCTATCGACAAAACTAAAAATTAAAATAAGAGAATTGAAGAAAACACATGTCATTTTAGGATTTATAAATGGATTTATTCGTTAAATAATTGAGATTTACCTACTTTGTAGTTTGTATAAGCTGTATATGTTATAATTATAAGGTATAACTTTTTGACGAAAGAATTTTAATTGAATGTCCTGCATTATACCCTCCTAGGTTGCTGCGTCTCCAGGTGAGGTTGCAATATTTTCAATGAGCCGCAAAACCAATTGACTCATTACAATTATTTAAGGATTGTTTGGTTGAGTTGTTATGCATGTATTAATATTATAAAAATTAATTATATATTGGAATTATTTATGTATATATATTTTTTTATTTTTTTATTTATTAGAATAAAATTTATATATTTTTTTAAAAAATAATAGAAATTATAATTCGACTAATATAATTATATTAATTGATAGATATTTTTTGAAAATATACGATAATCATTCTTTTTACATTCTAAAGCGACTTAATTACTAAGGGTAGAATTGAAAAAAAATAAATAATTATACTTTGAATTTTAAAACTAACAGTTATTTTAAAATAACTATTTTTAATTTATCTGACAACTAAAAAAAAAAAAGCATTAAATCTTACACACATATATATATTTCTATCTTACACACACATACATATATATTTCTTATATTAAGCAAATTAGCATCATAAAAATTTTGAGAAAGGGGGTGCGGCTGCCCCTAAAATTATCTGGGGTTTAACCTAAGCCAATAATCCGCAGGCAGGAAATAGGTCGTCTAGTCTTGCACATTCCCATGTGGTAAGTTTAAGTTAAAGGGAGGACGCCACACTTCCATTTTATTTCTTATTCAGTGTGATATCTATTTTGAATTTGATTAACTTAAATTTTATATTTAAAAATAAAATAATTTTATATTAAAAATTTAAATTTTAATTTTTTAATAAAAATAATTTTTTTTTATTACTTTATTATAATTTTTGAAGGTCCCACACTTCCATTTATTGATCAGTGGAACCCTGTTAAACTGTAAAGAAAGCGACTTTTGTAGTTTGTAAAAGAAAGAGAAAACATGTTAGTGTCTCAACCTGGCCTCCATTTCTCTCTCTCTCTCTCCATCTCTTTACCCTAGAAGTAAAGTTATATACAGTATGATTCATATGGTAGATGCTCCGTCATTTTAATTTATGTGATATAAAATTTTTAAAAATAATTTTTTTTTAAAAATTATGATATAAATAAATCTTAAAAATTTATATAATTTTTTATAAATTTTTAAAATATAATATTTAATTATGTCATGTCGTATAAATTAAGACGGAGAACGAAAGTAATTTTCTCTTTCTTATACTCAAGCCAAACGATCCCTGACTGAATTAACAGGAAGTTCCCCTCTCATTTCTCTGTGTTAAGAAGTGAAAGACATGATGAGGTAGCTAGAGAGAGTCATAATAATAGCCTTTCATTTCATCATCCCATCACCACTCACATCTCTCTCTTCACTACTGTTCCTCACTTCTCTCTCTGTCTATCAGAAATACAGTTCACTGTGTGCTTCTTCTCTTTCCCCTATAGCTTAGTGATCTGCAGGAGTTGTCCATGGCAGCTGATGGATTTGAAGCATACCATGTCCCACAACAAAGCCGAAGAGATAGGCTTCGAGGAGTCTCTGCCGATGCTGCTCTTCCTCCTAATTTCCTCCTCCCAGCTTTTTACAATAATAGTAACGATCCATTACTCCTTCCTTCAGATTTGCTTCTTCTTTCCCATAATAATAATAATAAAGAAAAATCCCTTCATTTGATGGATCCACAAATATCCTCTTTTCATGAAATTAACAACAACCCTTTTCTCTACAACACTCGGTTTCTTGATGACGTGGTATATAAACAAGAACAAGTATCATCAGCTCATGACCCCAATATTATTACTAACAATAATAATTGTAATTATGTTACCACGGGCCAAGGTTTGTCTTTATCTTTATCATCTAATCATCATAATCAAAACATCAGCTGTAATAGCAGCACTACTACTGTTCCGCTGGAGCTGAATTTACAAAGATATGACTCATCAATACTCGCAACTGTGGCCGCGGCCAATGAGTTGTCGTCGAAGAGCAGCAGCAGTACTACTATTCTTGGACCTTTTACTGGGTATGCTTCAATTCTCAAGGGATCAAGATTCTTGAAGCCTGCACAACAGTTGATGGAAGAAATTTGTGACGGGGGTAATAAGGGGATTTATGCTGACAAATTATTACCAGCTGATGATGATGATGATTCTTTAGCACTGATGGATCCTTCAACAGAATCACAAAATGATGATGGAAGTGAGCACACGAGGAACAACTCCAACTTAATTTCAATGCTTCACGAGGTAATTTTTTTTTTTTAATTTAATTTTTTTTGTCTTGACATTTAAGAATCATTGAGTTATTTTTCACGCTTATTTTACAATTAGTATGATTTAATCTGTATACTCATTATATTTTGAAGTAATATCTGGAAATTATTCAAATAAGTGTTTGTTTTATAATTTAGGTCAATTATTAAAACTTAAAACTTGAAAAATGAGAATTTAATGTTTGTAAAACTGGTTCTTAAGGAATATATCAAAGTCCATTTAATTCAACTTATTTTTTTCCGTTAAGTGACTTCCAAAATACTTTTTTCCAACTCTAAATGTTTATTTTTATAAAATCCAACCAAGTTATGTTCAAGTTCGTGTGTATTTTTTTTTCCTTCCTAAATAAACAGTATCTTTACTTACTCCTATTAGAGATTAAACTTTTACCCCATACATTTCTTTCACTACATGGTTAATTTGCAGGTTTGTTTAAATTTTTCAGAAATCAGAGATTAAACTCTCAAAGTGTATATATGCATAAATTAAATTCTTTTGACACTTAAGTTGTATTATTAGGTATATAGATGCCTGTGCTTTTTAGACATAGAAGTTCGATCACTAATTAAATCATCTTTTTGGAAAAAAAAAGGTGATTGATTGAAGGGAATATATGCACGAAGATTGATGTCTTATAGTGAAACTTAGTTTGGCCTTATTGTAGGATGAAGAGATAATTAGCAGAATCAATAAGAGAAAACATATTTACCAATTGGACAAATTATTTAAGACCCTCTTTCCTCTTATATTCTTTTAAAATACAATATTAGAAAAGACTAAACATATACAGTTCTTAAAATCTTTTGTAAACTACATTGTTTAAGTTTGATGGGAGCAGAAAAAAAAATTATTGTTGCTTGAATGTATTTTTACAAATACCCAGACTTTCTTCGGTTCTTTGGCTCGTGTTGACAACAATTGTTGTATTTCCATCGTAACATTGAAAATCAATCACTTGTTTTGAGTTTTTATAAATATCTTCTCATTGAGTTCAAGAAGTTAACAACAATAATAACATATTCAATCTATTCTCATAGATGAAATCTAAGAATGGTAGAATGTATGTATATATGTACCTTATTCCTATTTCATGAAAATAGAGAAACTGTTTTTGAAAAATCCTCAAGAGGTTACACGAGAGTTAATGTTACTACTTAATAAAAAGTGTTATAAATTGCGCACCTCATGGTGATCTTTCTAATTCATATATAGATCTAGGTACTATGATCTTTCTAATTCATATATAGATCTAGGTTAATTAAATTATCTTAAACTTTGGTAAATTGAAGTGTGTTAGCTAGGTATTTTCTTAATTATCTAATATAGAGAACCTTGTTATATGTTCTTCAAAATAGATGAAGTTAAGCTGAAAATGTTTAATTCTCCACCTGATACACTTGTAACATGTTGGTTGGATCATTTGATTATAATTGCTACCAAGTAACCAAATGCATTTCACTTTTTATAGAAAATTCATACCCCCATTTAACAATAAATAGTATTTCTCTAAGTATTTGGATGTTTTCGTTTTATTTCATTATATAATTAATGATTTTCTTTCACATATTTTCAAATTTTCTTTTTTTTTCTTGTGAAATTTATGTCTAACACGACTTTAACTTTCCAATATTCTTCATTTTAATCTCAACTTTAAATTCCTTTTCTTTTATTTTCTTAAAAGCTCACTCAAATATTATATATCCAAACTACTTAGGTTAGTTAACGCTCTTGTAGGCCTTGTACCTAATAAGTCTGTAATGTTTTAGGCAGCACCAATTCCAAAACTAGTCTTCTAATTGGACTGTTACCTACATGATCACCTAAGGGTAGGCACTTAAAGGCCAAAAGAACTTAAGTCTAATAGTACAAAACTACTTTTATTTTTTCTTTTTCACCCCGTTGAACAACTTTCTCCATAGTTGTATTTTCTATTGCATAACTCTTTTAATTTGTTGCTTTGGAGCTAGAGTCTTTCAAACATAAATTTTTTATTTTTTAATGCGATAGAAATAAAATCTATGCACACTTTATTCTTTTCAGATTTCACTTATGAGATTACACGATCTTGTTATTGTCGTTGTACATACCATTGAACAACTTGTAGAATTAAATTGCCTGTTTTCTTTTTATCCGAAGGGTTTCAGAAAGCCATTGAAGCCAATGAAATCACGAAATCTTTCATTGATTTTGAATACACTTTATATTTATCTTATAACTATATATATAACTATATATATAACTATATATATATATATATATATATATATATATATATATATGTATTATATTAAGGAAATCTCTCACTCTCATTGTCATTGCATATTAATTCTTTAACAAATTAATCATTTTGGGTGATGTGTTTCAGGTATACAGAAGGTATAGGCAATACTATGAACAGCTACAAGGAGTAGTGTCATCATTTGAATCAGTTCCTGGACTTGGGAATGCAGCCCCATTTGCAAACCTATCTTTAAAAGCATTATCCAAACACTTTAGATGCCTTAAAAATGCCATCAGTGACCAACTACACTACAAAATCAAATCTCATAATAGTCATAGTCAAATAAATTGTGATGTTTCTACAACTAGAATATCAGTTGGGAAAGGCAGCCTTTATAATAATAATAATTGCCAAAGAGCAGCAATACAGAATGCTGGATTTGTTCATCAGCCTGTTTGGAGACCACAAAGAGGCCTGCCGGAGCGGGCTGTAACTGTTCTTAGGGCTTGGTTGTTTGACCATTTCTTGCACCCGTAAGTACTTCTGCTACTACTACTACTTCATCATCTGATTTAAGATTTGAAATTTATTATATGTTCATTTCGGTGAATTTCTCAAAAAGTATATATCACATCTGAGGACCCGTACTTCTCATCTTATGACATTCTTTTACTTTCTTTTGATACGTTTTAAAAAGTATACTCCTTGTTATATTTGAAAACTCCTTTTAACTTAACCTTTTCATTTTACTATTATCATAATATGCGAATTATCATAGGATGTTTAAAGCGACAATTTGACATAAGCATTTTCTTTCTTTCCTATGTTTAGCAAATATCGTTATATATTCCCTTTATTTTACTGTTTGTGATATAGGTTGAACACGCACAACCTTTAAAGGAGTGAAGATATTTTAAACTTGTGAAAAAACATGTCCCCATAGAATTTGAGTGACAATCTTTTTTTTTTTTTTGGAAACTTGTTGCTTTTTAAATATGTCAAAAAGTTTGTGTCGTTAAGATAGTTTCTTGTTAAGGGTTTTGAAACACATAATAAGAAAATAATGTCACAAGAAGTACCAATATAGACCGGAGATGCATGTCGAAAAACATATAATCTAGATTATGTTATTTGAAAGGTGATCTGGAATGAACGTTAATGAAGTACTTGTCTGTATAAATAATACTCATTAGTGTTGATGCGGTTGCAGTTATCCCACGGACTCTGACAAAGTAATGTTGGCTAAACAGACTGGTCTTTCAAGGAATCAGGTAACTGTGCACATTTTTCAAATCCACGCTCTCTGCCGTCATTTCAATTTACTTGGATTAATTTCATACTTAGTTCTGTTTAAAAAAGAATGATTCCTTTTTAAATATGAAAACAATTTAACTTTACCTTTGATGAAAATTTTTTATAACAACACAAATGTTATGACATATTAAGTCTGTAAGACCACAAGTTCTTAAGATCATCAACTTCGCATTAATTGAAACGGAGGAAGTATTGTACATTATCTCATTCAATGTATTTCACTAATGTATAAGGTCTCTAACTGGTTCATCAATGCAAGAGTTAGACTATGGAAGCCTATGGTAGAAGAAATACACATGCTTGAAACTAAGCAAGCGCACAAATCTGCTTCACTAAGGATGCCGCAGGGACAAAACAACAACAACAACAATCCGATGGAACATTTTGCCACGAGTAATAATTCAGATCAAAATCCATCAACATCAGCAGCACAGCGAACACAAAACAATAATAATAATAATAATGATGATGGAGCAGATCAAATGAATTTATCGTACGACAATATTTCGCCTGGATCTGGTGTTGGAGTCGATCAAGTGAGTGCGTCATCAGGTGGAAATGGTGGGGTGTCATTAACGCTGGGACTTCATCATCATCATCAGAACAATAATGGAATTGGAATTGGGGGTTTATCATCAGAACCGTTGTTTCCAAGAAATGCAGCGAGACGTTTTGGTATTGATTCAAATATTAATGAGGGATTCATGTTTGGTGGTGGTGGATTTGAAGCACAAAATCTCCAGTTAGGAAGAGATCATAATAATATTATTATTGGAGCCCAATTGTTGCACCATGATTTTGTAGGTTGAACATTATTTTCTGTATTCATTTTGTAGCCTTATATATTGACAGATACGAATCAAGGATTTATATATATATATATATCTATTCATTGGGTTCAAAATGATAGAGGATTATTTATATATTAATGCACATGCATGGTCTTTTTAAGATATGTATTTTGAATTGAGCTTAAAATAATGAATTGAGTTAAACTCAAAATTCGCTTTAATGTTTATGTTTAGAGAAAATAACAAAACTAATTCCTCTTATGTTCGGGGATAGTTTTAAATCGTTTAATTTTGCAAAAAGCGAGCATTTTTATTTTTTATTTTCTAAAAAATAATTTAACAAACTGTGTTTACTAGATTTGATAGGACTACTGAAAAAAAAAATTCAGCAGGAAGTCACATTTGGAGGTCCAACTTTTGCTATTTTTTGTTTTTTTTCTCCAGTCTAGTGCAAACCTGGACTGTTGGTTTTTGTAATGCTAAACTTTTAAGATTTCTCGTGATTTTCATGATATTTCTAATTAAATTTTGTTTTCAGTGTGTTTGAATTCAATCATTAATTCAAAATTAAATAATATTTATTTTTAATAGAATATAAAGAATTTCCCTTAAATGTAACTAATAAAATTTGTTAAAATATTTTAGCGGAAACAAAAATTGCTTATTTTTAACAAATATAAAGAATCAAAACTAAGCAGCCATATATAAGAACTACTTGAAACCTATATCATTTTCTCTATGTTATTACATTATCATTTAAAGTCTCGGCTGTTTTTACTTGTCTATTAGAGATAATTAAACATGGTACCATAGATATTAAATGTCATATTGAAGTTAAATTTTTTAATATTATGATATTTCGTATGATATTTGATATGTGTTTTTAAAAAATTTGATATTTTACATTTATAGAAAAATAGTGAAATATTGATCAAATCATAGAAAAATATATAGTTACATATATAAATTATGTATATTATTATTGTACTAGTAAATATATAAAATATTATTAGTATAAAATTAATTATTTATGAGTCATTTGCATAAATATCTTTATTTTATGGTGACATTTTATTTTCTCCTTTAGTTTGTAGTCTTTAATTTTTGTTTTTCAGTATTTTAAGTAATTAAAAGTGGTTAAAAATATCCTTAATAACCCAAAAAAAAATAACAAGACAAGAATAAAATCCTAAGGCATAAATTTTTACCCATTTTATGCCTTAAGGTATAAATTCACACAGATTGTGCTTCAAGGCATAAATTAAGTATCATGAACTTGTGCATGCCTTGGCCTAAAATTGTGCCCCTAGACACAAGTTCAATAACATGAATATATGCCTTAGAGTACAAGTTCAATAAGCAGAAGTTCAGTGCTTACTGAATTTGTGTCTTGGGCAGAAATTCAGAAGTTCAGTAGTATGAACTTCGGTCTATTGAATTTGAGTCTTAGGGCAGAAGTTTAGTAGCATGAACTTCTGCCTTCTAGGTCTAACTTATGTCTTGTGAATTTTTTTTGCCTTGCGAATTTTGTTCATCTTGCAACTTTTTTTAAAAAAATATTAGGAGTATTTTTATCTCTTTTTTATTACTTAAACCATTGAAGGACAAAAATTAAAGACCGTCAATTTGAGGGGAAAAAATTAAAGACCATCGCAAAATAGAAGCAGTCGTCATAAAAACTTGATTAATCGGATGTTTGAATTTTGATTACTTTATCTTGGCTGAAATGTTATTTTTATGTAATTGATTAATGATGGGAATTGCATGCCTATACATTCTTTTAAATATTTCTGCATGTGAAAAATTTTAATATGATATAATTGAGACGTATCTTAAAAAATCAAAGTCATAATTCTCTATTATATAAGTGTATATATGTAATTCAAAATTGGACAAACTATGATTATTAATTTACCGTAACTAAAAATATAAAAATATGAAATTATACCAAATTACTTTGATAGAATAGTAATATAATATTTTAGAAAATAAAAAATAAAAATTATTAAACTAAAATTTTTAATAGTGCGCCGTATCATATCATCGCCAACCTGCTGTCCACCCCTTTTGAAGGTGTCAAATTTCTTCTTCTTAAACCAATTATTATTGGGAATTTTGTCCAATAGGCCCTCTTTTGTATTACTGGCAAATAATAATTGCGAAGTGATTGAAAAGTGGGAGCAATATGTGTAAATTGTAATCATTCCATTATATCCTTCGTAATAATATCATTAATGTAATAAAAAATTTACAAATATTTTTAACGTATACAGAATAAATCATAAATTTTTTAAATTTTTTGAATTAAAAATATTTTTAACTTTTATTTTTAATTCAAAAATTCCCTCCTTCCATCTTTGGATCTAAAAATACCCTCAACCTTAAAATTTTAATATTTAAAATATGAAATTTTATTTTCATTATTTTTTATTTTAGGAATTAATAAAACTGCTATAATTTACATATATAATCAAAAACATAAAATTTCAAAAGAATTTTTTTATTAAAGACATATTATAACGAGTGCCTTTGAAATTCCATTATTATAATCCTAGACTTTTTTTCTTATTTGCGAGCAAAAGATAGAGAAATTATCATTAATAAATGTGAATTGATTGAATATATCATTTTTTACCTTTGCATTAGTCCAAGCGATTAAATGTTAGATGGAGCTTCATATAAATTTTAAAATTTTTTCTGTAATTTCTCATTCATTTGTAAACATTAGAATCCAACCAAAAAAAAAAGATAAATCTTGGAATTATAACAATTGATTTTTTTTTGTAATTCCTCCTTCATCTGCAAATATTAGAATTCGATAAAAAGAAAAAAAGAAAGATAAATCTAGAAATTATGACAATGGAAATTTAAAGGTACTTGTTATAATATTCTTTTATTATTATTATTTTTAATTTTTCTTTGAATTTTATATTTTTGATTATAAGCGTAAATTCTATCTGTTTTACCAATTTTGAAAATAAATTTTCAAACCTCTAAATATTGAACCTTTTAAGATTGAGATATTTTTAGATCAAAAGGTGAAATATTCTTGAACCAAAAATTAAGATTAAAAATATTTTAGACTAAAAAATAAAATAAGAAAGTGTGATAAAACTCAATGATTTATTGTGGATCAACACCAATCAAACCATTGACAGTGACACCCAATATGTATCCCATTCACTAATAATGGAAGTTTACTATTCTTTATTTGTTTTATAGTGAGGGTGACGGTAAGCGCCTATAAGTTCTTACTTCCTCCGTCCATCTTTAATTATTTAATATATTAATAATAATAATTTATTTTTATTTATTTAATTTAAAAATAAGACATAATTTATTATTTAATTTCTAGTTTACTCTTATAGTTATTTATCAATACATTTTTTAAAATATTAAATTTATTATATTCAAATAATGATATAGAAAAATCATCATTCTATTATTATTTTTTAAAGAACATGTCAAATCAAAATAGAACAAATAAAAATGGACGGAGAGAGTAACGGAATGCAAAGGTTGGTCATAATATTGTATTTTGAACTCATCCCTTGTGAGAGCTCGAGCCCCTCCGTTTCAATTTAAATGTTCTACTTTTTCTCTTGATCTGTTTCAAATTTTTTTTTTATATATTTAAAAAAAAATTAATTTCAATATTCTATATGATAAGTTTAAAATCATAAGATTAATAGAATTATGTTATAAAATAATAAGACTAAGAACAAGAAGAATAAATGAGAGAAATTCTTATTTTTCTTGAGAGAGGAAATACAATGAGGGAGAATTCCTTTATTTATAGGGGAAGACTAATTCCAACTTAGACATTCAGTATAATATAAATACACATCAAAAGCTTACTGATTGCAATCTTATCCAATTGCAAGTTTACCCAGTTGCAAGCTTTCCAATGAATATCTGTAACATAATATATTTATAACAACCCCCCCTCCTCGAACGTTCATTAATAGACAATGTGACTCGTTAAAAGCTTACTAGAAAAAAAACTCAGTGAAAAAAATTCTAGTGAAGAAAAAAAAGAGTACAAATATATAATATACATTCTAATTGCCTCATTAATTATCTTACAAGGAAAATTAAATGGGACAAAACCTCGTAAGAAAAAAAGAGTACAATGTTGTTACACCCCCTAAGTTTCTAACGTTTAGTCGGCCTATTCGTATATTGGTTGAGAGTTTTAGAGTGTCACACGTACGAGGAAAGGGCCCGGGAAAAAGCCAAACGGATGCCAAGTCGGGACTTCACGAGAGGAGGCCGAACCAAGTTGCCCAGAGGGGGAAAGTGGCATGGAGCAGCCCCCTCCACGTTGCCTGGCGTGGCACGCCCGTAAATTGGCGCGACCGGCAGAGTGCCACGTTGCCTTGTTTGCCGCCTCAAGTATATAAAGGCCCTGAACTTAGATGTTATTTCATTTCTCATGTATTCTCGGCCAGAACAGGTAGGAACGAAGGAGAACTATTGAAAATCATCCGATTACGCCGCTAAACGCCATCCAAATCTAAATTAACTCCGGGTTGTGAAGTATAAGGCTGCAGAGAGCATCTCTGCGAAGTTATTTTCGTAAAATACGCCCGGCGAATCGTCGTCCCGCCTAGCCTAAGTTGGTGGAATTATTTCAAACTAGTGTCAATAAGATCACGTGCCTAAAGTAAGTATTTCTCCCTTCTAGATTCACGAGAAATTACGAGTTTTTGATCGTCTTTCGATAAGTTGAAGTATAGTCAGTATATATATATAAGTTATCGTTTTCTTCAAATATATTAATAAAGTAGCCCTATTCTTCCGTTAATATGATTACAATTGAGAAGGGCAGTTGAACACGAGCCGAAATTCACCAGTTAATCGATAAACAACAAACGAGGTATGTTAAGGCATTTTCTTTCGGCAAGTTAGTTTCTTCAGCATAGTAGTCCAGTATGAATCCCAGTAAAGCATATTAGGAGTATGTTATCATGTCTAGTTGTTGTTGTCAGTTTAGGCTCGTAATTTGTATTGCTTTGGGCTGGATTACACCTGTATAGCTTTCGTGACCACCCCAGGGTTAATAGCTGTGTCGCCGCCCGCTAGGGGCGAGATTACTCGCTCTACGGAGCGGCATATGCCGTCCGTAAGGGACGAAGATGGGGATCTAGATTCTTGGTTGGCCTTATACACACCCCGTCGAGCGCTTACCCCCGGGGTGTAGATATCAGGAAGACACAACTATAGTTAGGGGCCGAGCGGGCCCAGTTGCAGACCCAGGGGATTGGCAAGGCGCTTATAGCTGGTAGTTGACTTAGTATGACCTGGATAGTAGTATATAGATTAAGGTGTACTCAGTAGGGCTAATGGGGGCCCAGGTGGGTTATTCTGTGCTGATTGTACCTTCCGGCTTATTGGGGCCAGGTAAGGTTTATGTTTGCGTTAGTTACTGGTAGTTAGATAGTAAGACGCCTCGTTTGTCAGGTATGACCTCTACCTTCCTTATTACAGTTATGTTTACCCTTGATTTCACTACTTCAGTCATCTTTAGTCCATTTTCTTTACTTCAGTTATTGTCAGTTTTACTTCCTACTTTCAGTCATTTAAAGTTACTGCCTTACATATTTAGTACCTGTGGTACTGACGACCTCTTCTAGGGCGCTGCATTACTTTCCTGCAGGTGCAGATAGACGAGGAACAGGTCCCTCGTAGTTCCAGTCAGCCGATCAGAGCCGTCAGTTCCCTTCTTTCGGAGCTTGTGTGCTAGAGGTTTACTACTTTTGATTGTACAGTATGGGGTCCCGACCATCTTATTACTCCTAGAGGCTTGCAGATTGTGTTACTTCCCTGTGGTTAGATGATATCGGCCATGTGGGGCCCATATATGTTTTAAATTATGTGTGATGGCCATGTGGGGCCCTGTTTAGCTGTTGATTGGCGGCCTTGTCGGTCATAGATTAGTTTAGCATCTGATTTTACTTTTCAGTTATAACTAGATATCATGGTGACCTTGTCGGCCCGCATAGGACTCCCTATGATTGTTTGTCTCTGGTTAGCTGTTTATTTTTACAGGTGGCTATAGGCCTTGTCGGCCGAGGGTTGTATTTACAGCAGCTATATAGCCCGTTGTTTTCTTGATTCTAGAGTTAGAGTCAGCCTTGCACCAGAGGTGCTTAGGCTCAGTCAGCTCAATAGTTCAGTTCCTAGTAGGGCACCAAGTCCCAGTCATGCCTCCCAAGGTGGGGCATGACAAATGCGTATTAACTCTCTCTAATGAGAACATCCTTGAATCTTTACATTCCGATCGTGCATCTTCTTGAAAGTTACAGTTGGTAGAGATTTGATGAATAAATCAGTCACATTGTCATTTGAATGAATCTGTTGCATGTTGATGTCGTCATTCTTCTGGAGCTCATGTGTGTAGAAATTTTTTAGCAAAATGTGTTTCGTTCTATCTCCTTATATGAATCCTTCCTTTTAGTTATGCTACGCGTGCTACCTTATCTTCATATAAAATGGGGTACTTTGTCACATTTCAAATCACATTTTTCTCTAATGAGATTTATCATTGACCTCAGTCATACACATTCTCGGCTTGCTTCATGAATAGCTATTATCTTAGCATGATTTAATAAAGTGGCCGCGAGAGACTGCTTTGTAGATCTCCAACATATTTGTCACACCCCACCTTTGGGGGGTACGACTGGCACCTAGTGCCCTACTGGGACCTGAACTGCTGAATTGCTAAGCCTGGGCACATCTGGTGCCTGGTTGGCTCTAACTCATATTTCTGGACACAAAGGGCTATATAACGGCTGTAAACACAACCCCCGGCCCATTGGCCTATAGCCTCCTGTACCTGTAATAACAGCTGACCAGAACATGCAACTATAGGGAAACCTATGTGGGCCGACAAGGCCACCATACTGTCTAGTTATCTGCAACTCAGCAATGAAATACTAGAAAGCTACGTGACCGGCAAGGTCACCACTACCGTCAAACTTATGGCCCCACACGGCCAACATAAAGAAGCAAAAGTACTAACAGCTAACAATTGCACGGCCCCACACGACCGGCTCAACTGACCACAGGGAAATATACAGACTGCAAGCCTCTAGGAATAGCAATAGAAATGATCGGGACAGGGCCCCGACCTACCCGTACTGTACAACAAAAGAAAACAAAATACACCTCTGGAATTCAGACTCCGGATGACAGGAGCTGAATACTCAATAGCTGGCTGGAATCACGAGGGATCGCCTCCTCGTATATGAGTACCTGCAGGCAAGTAATGCAGTGCTCCTCTGGGCGTCAGTACCACTGGTACTGAGTATGCAAAGCAACTGAAGTAATACAACTGAAAACAACTGAATATAGATAGCATAACTAGCATTTCTGTATAGCAGGAGATAGCTGAATCTGAAGAAGCTGATATAAACTGACTCAAGCTTTCTGTACTGATAAGGCAGAGGCGTACCTGTAGACGCGACGGCCTGCTGTCTAGTAGCTAGTATATAATGTATAGAGCATATAAATAGATATACAAGTAGCAAACAAGAGCCAATACCAACCCCCATAAGCCGGATGACGCCAAGCAAGCAAATAATCTATATACCCCTACCCGGGTCAAAACCAACCAAAAATAAGTCACACCACTCATCTGATAACTGTGAGCTCCTCCTACCGGCCCCCTTGGGTACGTAGCTCAGGCCTTGGCCTCTGACAATAAACTGTGTCTGAGTCCGAAGACTCCTGCCTCTGGGCGCAAGTGCACACGGGGTGTGTAATAAAAACTGCCCCTGGGTGCAAGCACGCAACAGGTTAATTTTATAAAAAAATCTGTACCTGAGTCTGCCCCCGGCCACAAGCGCACACAGAGTGTTCTGCCCCTGTAAACAGGGTGGACTGGCTCTGCGCAGAGTAAACTGAACTACCCCTGCAAGCAGGGTGGTCTGGACCGTATTATCATGGTGGTCGGCCATTATCGTCCTCTGGGCGGACGACATCGCCCAGCTGGTGGCGGTATCTGAATCTGGTATCGACACAGCTATAACCCAGGGGCGGTGGGGATGCTAAAAGGGTGCCCACATGCCACAACAAGTCTCAACAAACAAATAACACATAGAAATAGCAAGCATGTATAACTGAAAAGACTATCTGGAATCTAACTTCTTATTCTGATCTGTTTCTATACTGAACTGATTCTTTACTGATTATACTGATTCTGAAATCTCTGTTTAACTGTATGGCTAATCTGTAGCCAAGATACTGTCTGTCTATCTGATCTTTCTTTACTGACTTTTATTATGAAAATCTGTTCCTTTTTATTCTACAACATGCTTGCCATTCACATAATAGGCTATACTGAATCTGAAATACTAACTTGCCCTTGGGCACATGCTTTTCTAACTTTCAGACTGAATACGATATAACAACGCAAACTAGGTTTACTGAACTTTGCACAATACTTAACATTCAACTCCGGGAATTCTACTACGGAGTTTATTGAACTATACAAGGCTAAAGCTACTAACTTGCCGAAGAAACTGACTTTACATACCTTATCCTTGAATTATTCGTCCATCGGACGAGGCTCGGCCGGTACTTTAACTGTCCTCTCCCAACTGCATTCATAAATATGTCAATCAATACTAAATACAACTTTATTTCAAAAGGCAACGTCACTTTCGATATAGTTTATAGCCTAAACTTAGGCTTATCGAAAAACGGCCAGAAACTCGCTATTTTTCAGAAGTCCAAAAGGGAGAAATATTCACTTCACAACTAGAAACACATAGACACTAGTTTAGAGCAATTCCACTTACCTTAGCTCGGTGGCTCGATGATTCGTCGGTCGTATTTTACGAAACTGAATCCGTAGGAATGCTCTCTGCTGCTAAATACCTCTGTATCTAGAGTTAATTTGAGTTTGGGCAGCGTTTGGCAGCGTAATCGAACGATAATTTATATTCCCTCTTCGGCTTCCTCTGTTTTGCTGCGCTTTCTGGAAATTATATGAATGATTAATGAATTTCAACCGAAGTGGGGCTTATATACTTGGGCCTGAACCTGGGCAACGTGTCACGGAGCCATCGCGGAGGCCTCACCTCTGTGACACGCTGCCATCGCGGCGGGGCTCTGCCTCGGCTCCTCCCGCGATGGTTCGACGGGTTTCTCGTCCGGTCTTTTTCCCCGGGCCTTTCTCTAGCACGTATGACCTTCAAATATGCTTAACCAACGTGCAAATAGGTCATCTAGGTGCCGGGAATTCTACGGGGTATAACAATATTATAGTACCTTGACATATGAACACTAGCCAGTTTAAAATCGAACTTTGTGTGGGTTAGATAAATACGCTACATCAGCATAACCAACAAGATTGATACTGCAATTGTTATCAAAATAAGCCCATATCAGTAGTACCTTTTAGATACTGCAATATGTGTTTGATCCCACTCCAATGCCTCCTAGTAGGAGTATAACTATACCTTATTAACAAATTAATCGAAAAGACTATATCAGGTCTTGTAGTGTTAGCAAGATATATTAGTGCACCAATTGCACTAAGATATGGTACTTCAGGACCAAGAATTTTCTCGTTCTTTACTTGAAGTCAGAATAGATACTTATTCACATCAAGTGATCGAACAACCATTGGAGTACTTAATAGATGGCTCCATCCATATAAAATCTTTTAAACATCTTTTCTGTATAGGAAGATTAATGATCAAAGTTACCGTTTGTCAAATGCTTAATTTGCAAACCAAGACATAATTTTTTCTTTCTAAGATCTTTCATCTCAAATTCCTTTTTTAAGTAATCATTTGTCCTTTGAAGCTCTATTGGAGTTCCAATAAGGTTTATGTCATCAACATAAATATCAAGCATGACAAACTCCGATGTTGTTTTTTCTTTATAAAAATACATGGGCAAATGTCATCATTTATATAACCTTCCTTTGATAAATACTAACTAAGATGGTTATTCCACATGTGTCCTGATTGCTTCAAACGATCTATACCATCTAATTGAATACATTTTTCGAGACATTGAATGATATGCTTCAGTCATCTTAAATCCTTCAGAAATTTCATGTATATCTCATTATCAAGTGATCTATACGAATAGGTCGTAACCACATCCATCAAATACATTTCAAGCCTTTCATGGACGATGAAACTAATAAGATAACGCAACGTTATTACATCCGTAACTTCATAATCAATACCAGGCCTTTGTGAAAATTCCTTATACCTTTGTATTTCATTTTTCTCGTTTCTTTTTCACATAAGGACCTCTTTATAGCCAACAGGTTTAATATCATTAGGTGTTTGAGTTATAGGTCCAAAAACTTCACGTTTGACAAGTGCATTCAACTCTGATTGAATTATTTCTTGCCATTTTGGCCAATCATTCTTTGTCGATAAACTGTGACAGATTAAGGTTAAGGATCCTCACTATCTTGGATGATTTTTTTTAGCAATATTATATGCAAAGATATAATCCACCACTATTTGCGATTGATTAATTCCAGCATCACTTGAATTTATAGATAGTTTCTCATTTTCTTGAGTCTCAGACTCATTGATTCATTTATGGATATGAAAATTGCTCAAGTCTTGAACTTCCATATGTGGTTCTTTCATAGTGTCATCTGTCGCGCCCCATTTTCCCCTCGCGGAAAAGCGGGACCCAACATGTGACGTCTCTTAAGGGTTGAAAATTCAAGAGTCGCCACCTAACAAATTTAAGGTGCGTTAGGGCACCGTTCTAAGCTTTTATTTCCTAAGTTACCAGAGTTCGGGTAAGGGCTTTAATTACCTCGAAAGGAAGGTGTTAGGCACCTTTCGAGGTCCACAAATGTGGTTCTCGACCGTACTCATTAAATGGGGGTATTAACTAAATGACAAAATAAAGTCGGTGAGTTATTAAGCATAAATAAAATACTAACATAAATACTAAATTAGCAAATTAAGAAGTTAACCCTAAAAGTGGGATCAGGTTTTGACAAGGCTAAAAATGGGCCCAATGCGATATTACTCCCTTCGATTCTATTTTTAAAATCAAGATAGTTTGAAGAGAATAACATATATATATATATATATATATATATATATATATATATATATATATAACTTGAGTGAAAAATGCATTTTAAGAAAATCATGTATATGTATATATTATATAATTTTAACAAAATTTCTTTTTAATGAAAATATATCAATGTTTCAACATAATAAAAGAAATTTTAAAATCTTTGAAAGCTTCTTTAAAAAATGAAATTAGAAAAGATGGAGTAATAGATTGCTTTGTATTTACAAAGCTGATATGCGCTTCATACAAGAAGTCAGCTATTAGCCTGTCTGTTGCATCATCTCCCGTCTACCCGCCTAATTATTTTAATTGTTATTAAGCCTAAATAGTCTAAGTGGAAAAGACTAACACCTTAATATGTGTCTACCCGTCCCAATCCTAACGTCCAAGAGGCAATTAAACTTACTATTTTTGGGAGTTTGGGTTCTAAAAATCTTAGGCTTTGAAAAAGGTGATTAACATCAAGCAAGTGGTGAAATTCAAATAAACAATTAACACCAAGGAGTTTTCAAATAGGCCTCTTCATAACCTATGAGGGATTTCTAAAGAGATGAAGTGAATCCTACAAATATAATTTCTAGTGTAAATATAATAACTTTATTTTAATATTGACCTATGAGTAACTTCTGACTAATACTTTAAGATGGTGGATGCAACAATACTTATTTATTCTAAAAGTCATATTACCTAAATATTTCTTTCAAGAACAGACTATGACTAATCAGATTTCAGCGTTTTTTACAAGTAGCACAAACAGATTTTATTAGTCATTCACACAGGACTTAATAATGAAATAATTCAAGATTAAACACAGAAAAATATTTCTTTCAAGATATTTCTTTCAAGCAGATTCATCAAATTACCGAATAATATTAGGAGATGTATTACCTAGGCAGTCATCTTTTAAATTAATTAACTATATAGTTCTTACAAACGTTAGCCGTTTATTTTACTCAGCATGAATTCTAATATCACAGAGGTTACACATTAAAACGATTTTCCAGGAGCAAGTATTTTGAGGATTCGATTGTAAGACATTTTCAAGTTGTATTAGTTTGGGATCCTACAGACATGATTTCTATTGCCGCTTATATTATTAAAATCCTATGAACATGCTTTCTAGGTGAAGCTAAAAAAATAAAGAAATAAATAAAACATACCAATTCCCATCCCCGTAGACCCCTTCCACTAATATCAACATTAGTACAATTATTACAAATTGAATAAATAAAAAAAAAAAATAAATAAATAAATGATGAAATATACATAAAAAATACATAATATTAAATATTTAATGACTCTCAAGGCTTTCTTGTCCCTGCAAATTCTCCCAAGGATCCCATAATTAACAAAAACCTGTTTCAAAGGTTGAACAAATACTAGAACATAGACAAATATGGATATTGATAGCAGTGTATATGGGTGTGTATATATATATATAAAAGATGTCATTGCAATAAAAATAGAGTTCACAAATTGATAATGCTCATATAGACATAACATCTAGTAAACAATAAATCAAATAAAATTATATATGTCACAGCATGAATCATAAAAAAATCAGACTAATGAGAAATTTCAAAGTCAGATTCACTAACCAGTCGAGAAGCTTTAATATTTAGTAGTGAAAATTGATATATTTTTTCTTTCAAAGCAAGAAAGGTATTAAATTTTAACCAAGAAGATACTATTTTTACTAGAGAGAAAGAGTGAAACCCCCACCCCCTTATGAAGAGGGGAAAACCTGTTTATATAGGTAGAGGAAGATAATCAATGAGAGAGTAAAAGGAAAGAGGAAAATATTCTGAAATCAATCAAGAAAATTATTTTCCTAATTAGAATTCCCCCATCTATTTTAGCATATGGAACCATAAATATAATGTACTAAGTCAGTTAAGGCAAGGGAATAATTATTCACACCATATTCCATTAATTACTTTCAATCAGGTCCAAGATACCAGAACTTACCATAAATAGTGATTAATGAAAGCTGTCTACCAAGTTAAGGGAAGGGAAGAAATTAACAAAATCAATCTAAAGGAGATTTCCCTTTAGTTAACTAAATCAGATTAGGATTTAAAAGAATTAACTCGATTTTACCATATTTAAATAAAGACTAAACCGATTAAGGAAAGAAAACAATTAGTCGCATAGACCTTTTAAAATAGAACCAAATAAATAAAATTTTAATAACATTATTTAATTGTTATAACCAATTAGAGGTAAAGAAAGGATTATTAATTTATCATAAATTTGAATAAACAACAACCTCGATTAAGCTAAAACACACAGGTGGAAGGAAGCACATATCACAAAAATAATTAATTAAAATTTAACGCATAGAGATTAGAGTTGACACATGATTCTGGAATTCGATTTACCAAATGAAGTCCCTGGTTATCACTAGCAATATATGAGGACTACCAAAGCTTTACCATAAATGGACAAGTAACCAGCTTGTTTTCAAATCATACTATCAAGAATGAACGAATTTAATCTTGACTACGGAGTAAAGGTTTGATCATCAATGGCAGCATATTAAACAAAGTTATAAAAAAAATCATACGTTCCCTACCAATAAATAACTAAGAAAATTCAAAGAATCAAACATAAACTAATCATCTACTAATATGAATCTCTAAGAATCTGTCCAGGAAATAAAATCAAACCAAGTGCACTTTAAGAGGAGGATGAAATCGGAGGAAAGAGTTATGGTTGTTTCTGGTTCACTCGGTGGTCGGTGGTTCTGGTCGGAATAAATGGAGGTGTTGGAGGGGTTTCTCGGAGATCTGGTCGGTGGTTGTTGGTGGGTTTTGGTGACGACGATATTCATCAGCGATGACGAAGAAAAGAGGCGGGTGAGGGGTGTTGTTTTTCCGGCGAGAAGAGGCCGGCCGGAGAGGAGAAAGAGAGAAAAGGGAGAGGCGGCAGTTTTATGGTACGCCGAAAATAATGGTGGCTTTCGGCAATATGAGGAAGAGGGCGGCGGCTTAGGATATTTTTCGGTGAAGGTGTAGCCGGACAGAGATGAAAGAGAGGAGAAAGTGGTGGCGACAAAAGAAGAAAAACGGAGAAGAAGGGAGAGAGGCGGCGTGGGTCTTGGCTGTTGGTAGTGGGTATTTTCCGGCGAGGTCGGTTGTAGGGATTGCCGGCGTTAATGGAGGTTTGACTGCCGGTTGGTGCAGTGGTCGGAGAAGATAGAGAGGGAGAGGGATGCGACGGCCTAAAGGGTTGTCGGTTTCACCGGAGAAGAAACAGAGGCGGTGGTTCGATGATTTTTCCGGCAGGCAGTGAGAGGGAAATAGGAGAGGAGGCGGCGGCTGGTAAAAGGTGAAGAGGGGAGAATGAGAAATCTGATAGGGTTTGGGGTGTATGGGTAATAGAAATAGGAAAGAAATAGGTTTTAATTATCAACCGTTGGATCAAATCAAATGAATGGCTAAGATCAATTTTAAGGAAAATGGGTCAGTTTATGGGTTATCCATGGGTCACAGGCGGGTCGGTCAATTGGTAGATTTAATTAGGAATTGAATTTAAATAATAGCCAAAATTGATCAAAAGTGGCTAAATTTGGCTTAAATTGAATAGAAAGTGGCCAGATGTTAAACAATATTGAATGAATTGAATAGAAAGTGGCTAGAATTTAAATGAATTGAATGAAATTGAATTTAGCTGCTATTAAATTAATAAATATACTACACTTTTTAAATAATTTAATAAATAGATAATAAAAATAGTTTAAATTATAAGAAAATCATATAAATATTATTATTAATAAATAAATTCTAAATTTAAGTATACTTGTGTAAATATCATATAACTAAATTATTATATTTATAAATAATTTAATGACTAAAATATAAAATTAAGTTATCAAATATTATAGAAATCATATTATTAACAGAGATAATTTATAAATTAGAGTAATATTATTAGTCAAATAAATTTGTAAAACTTAGTAAAATTAGGTAAATAATTTATTAAGTAAAGAATATATTTCAAAATAAGGGCGCATATTAAAACGAAATACCTTATACACGGCGTAATTATTTAATATCAAAACTTAAAATTAATATGAATCATATATATATGTAACTTGAAATAATTTTCACAACATGATAATAAAATTATTTTATAAATACAAAAGTAAGCCGGATATTTGCGTAAAATAAATAAACAAATATATACATATATAAGAAGCATATTTAGCGTAGGTCGGTCAAAATTAGGTGTCAACATCATCTTCACCGTTTATTTTTCTTTTTTATAGGATTTCAATCTTTAGAACCCAATGGTGTACCACACTTTAGGCATGCTCTGGACTTATTAGCTATGACGCTAGTAGATGGTCCTATAGGGACATCAATTCGAATTGGGACATTCTCTAAAGGAATATGTGATTTAGTAATCCTTTTCAAATCTGTAAATGTGTTTGACATTTGATTTGCAATTTTCTGCAGGTGAATATTCTTTTGTATTTCTTGCTCACAAATAAAAGCACGTGGATCAAGGTAAGACAATTATGAATTTTTTTCACAAAAAATTTCTTTTGATTTCACTATTTTCTCTCCCTAATTTTGAAAAATTGTCTCATCAAACCGACAATCTGCAAATCGAACAGTGAACGTATCTCCAGTTAATGGTTCAAGGTAGTGAATTATGGAGGGTGATTCAAACCCAACATAAATTTCTAATCTTCTTTGGGGACCCATCTTCGTTCGATGTGGTGTCCTACAGGCACACATACAGCACATCCCAAAATTCTCAAATGAGATATATTAGGCTCTTGGCCCAAAATCAATTGCAATGAAAAAAAATTATGATAATTTGTTGGTCTGTGACGGCAAGTGTTGCAGCATGCAGAATCTCGTGCCCCAAACAGAAGTGGGCAACTAGTTTTTATAAGCAATGGTCCTGCTATCAACTGCAGACCTTTAATTAATAACTCGCGAAGGTCATTTCGAATGTGAACATGAGCTACAGGATATTCAACTTTTATCTTAATTGATAAGCAATAATCATTAAATACTTGGGATGAAAACTCTACAGCATTATCAAGGCGAATGGACTTAATTGGATTATTAGAAATCTGTGCTCGTAATCATATTATTTGTGTCAATATTCTTTTTGATAACCGTTGTGTCCGGGCCAGCTTGCGCCCACTTCGACTAATTCGAACGGATACGTGGCATCTCCCACCAGCAACAGGTACCAGATAACTCTATCTACTAAGGCTAGGACAAATGAGAAGAATTCACCTAGTGTTTTTTGTCTATTATGAGGTTTAAACCCGAAACCTCATAGTTCACACCCACGTCATTGACCATTAGGGTAGACCATTGGGTGCACTTGTGCCAATAATTTTGCAAACCTAAATTGCGAGATGACAATATATAAGACCATATGAAAGAAGCATAAAGTATCTAAACGACCCACAGAGTGGGTGGATAGTTCCACCAGGTGATGATGTGGAGACAATGAATTTATCATACAATAATTTTTCACTTCATTCGCGTACCTTTGCTGATTAAAACAACTCAAACACATCCTGCCATGTTTTTTTCTAGAAACTAGAGTAAAATTATAGAAGACGCATGAAAATAAATCAACTTTCACTAATACATTGTCATCCTTATCAGTATTATCATCATCATTATCTACTTCTTTCACTCCAAAACAGGAAGAGTACATTAATGGTCAATCCTGCAAACATGATTAATTACTTCACTTAGAAAATTTTATATTTCATAACCTTTTCGTCGTGCTTCCTCTTCTTGTTTTCTTCTTTCTCTCCCTTCCGAGCTTGTTGGAGTGCCCATTGCCAAGATCTAGTGAAATTCCCCTGCCTCCCCTCTTCGGGTCATCGTCATCCCTCATCATTGCAAATTTGTAATGAGAAACTGACCTCCGGGTTAAGATGAAATTCCAGATCCAAAAACTCCACAGGGTTAACATTGCTGCTGTGGAAATCAGGTTTATTCAATCTAGGTAACTCAAAGCTCTCATCCCCTTTGCAGAAACGTGGAAGCTTCTCTGGCACGAAGAGCTGCAATTCACGAAAATTTGGGAGGATATAATCCTATTAGTTGGATTGCCAAGCTCTGTATTCTCCTTCAAGAACATTGAAGTCATATGCCCACATTTACAAATTTCAAGTAAACGGAGTTAGCAATAGGTTTTGAGCAACAATTGAAGTCTTGGACAATTTAACAGTTTCCGAAAAGCAGTCCTCCCCCCAAGTTGTACTCAAATACAAGTACAATTTTCGGTCCTTGGCCATTCTGATACCAAGCTTCAGTCATGGCTTACCATGAATCCCTTATCCTTAGATGCAATAGGCATTACTACATCACGTACCACCTCGTGCATTTTGACATCTCCTTCTTTATCAGACTCTACTAACTAGCAAGAAACAGTCTTTGAGTATCTCAACTGATGCATGTACTCTATTCCTAGCTTCTTCCAAATTATTAATATCTCTAAATATGCATATCTAATTAATCTTCACGGGGAGTATCATCATCTTCTTTAAACAAAGTATATATAGAGACGAAAGAGGTACCTGGTTTCATTGCTCAACTCCAGAGGCTGATACACAAGTATTCCCAGGATATCTTGTCCATGCTTCTTCATGGGACAGGATTTGCACAGTGAATATGGGATTTGCTTCCATCGCTGCACAAACATCTGGGCTTTACATCCCAAATGAGCACTTAGTGATGGATTCCTACTTCCTCCAAATCGAGCCTTGCCCAAACATCATCTAGAATTATAAATATCCTCTTGACATCCATCATCCTATTGTGCAGTCAGCTAGCTCTTACACTCAAACTATCCTGTTCGAATTTAAGACCCAATCTTTCTGCAATTCAAGTTGAGTCTTTCCAAGGTTAAGTTGCTGGCTAACAACAGCCACGACCACTTAATCAAAATGCCAATGTTGTCTTGCCAACACCACCCATGACACATATTCCTACCATTCGAACATTTTCATCCTTTAAGGAGCTCATTATGTTTTTGTTGAGATGTTTTCTGGTTTCACACTCGTTCATGGGCATGGAATGGGACTCCAATGGAGAAACAGCATAGGAAAGATTCACATAACTTTTTCCTTCATCTTAGAGTTGTTCCACAGTCTGCATCTTCTCCTGCCTCTGTCAAGAAAATAACACCTGTGTCCATCTTCATTGCATTCACTTTGTTCAACAATGACTTGTATGTTTCTCTATGGCTATGTTCATCCGTTCTTGCATCCCGCTTCTCATATCCTCTAGATTCTTAACTTGGATATCCAATCTATCGCCCAATTGGCTGAATGAGATACTCAAAAATTAGACTTACAAACGTAGAAGCAACTTCCATCGCCAATCTTGCTCTTGAATTTAAACTAACGTGCAAATTGAACAGAAGATTTTTTGCTGCCAGTCAAAAGTGAATGGAGATTCCTTTTTTTTTTCCCTACCAACGATAAGATTCAAAGCTTTCTTATGATTATGTTATAGACAGAGGTTTACAACCATGATCATAGATGGGGCCATATTAGAGTAAAATTAAATTCTTTTCAAATATGGAAAGATGTTCTTCTTTTTAGAATTTTTTATATAAATATCATTTTTAAATAATTATAATTATAAAAATTATAATTTCTTTAATAAAATTACACACATACAAACTATTTAAAATTTTATCTTTTTAATTATATTTTATATAACTTTTACTTTCCTAAAATATCTATTCTACTTAAATATAATACAAAAATTATATGCCTAATATAACAATTTAAATACATAAAATAATATAAAATATTTTCTTTTTCATCTCTTTTTTTTGGGCAGAAATTTAAAAAATTCTCCAAAAATCCCAAGAATCTCCTTTATCTTCTCCATATTTATTTTTCCAAAAATTCCAATAATCCTTCTCTCTTCTCCATTTTTATTTTTCCAAAAATTCCTCTATCTTCTCTATATTTGTTCTTTTCAAAAAATTCAAAAATCTCTCTTTCTTCTCCATTTTTATTTGATTTCCCAAAAATCCCTCTATTCTCCATTTTTTATAAATCAGTTGTGACTTATTAAAATTTATTTTTATTTTCTTGAAATATTTTAAGATCCCTGAATAAAGGGTGAATTCATTTAAACGTTCATCAAAGATATTTTTGTATTAATAAAATTGTGCATAATATAAATAATTAGATGCACATATATGTTTTAATTATATTATATTAATATACATATGCATAATATAATATAGAGCATATGGTGTCTAATATATATTATATTCATAATCTTTATATCTGATAGACTAAAGTAAAAGGAAAATTTATGGATGATGAATATGAGGATAATACGAATAACTTTTTTTTTAAAGAAAAATATATAATAATACATATTTAGTATACGTACGATGTTAAATTTTTAGAATAAAAATTTATTAATACAAAGTGTACATAATATAAAAAATAGATGCACATATATGCTTCAATTATATAGTATAATTGTCACACCCCGCCTTGGGGGGTGTGACTGGCACCTGATGCCCTACTAGGACCTGACCTGCTGGACTGTTAAGCCTGGGCACATCTGGTGCCTGGCTGGCTCTGACTCACATTTATGGAAAACAAAGGGCTATATAACGGCTGTAAACACAGCCCCCGGCCCATTGACCTATAGCCTTCTGTACCTGTACTAACAGCTGACCAGAAACATCTCAATTCAGGGGAACCTATGCGGGCCGACAAGGCCACCATGCTGTCTAGTTATCTGCAACTCAATCATAAAGTATTAAAAAGCTACGTGACCGGCAAGGTCACCACTACTGACAACTATGGCCCCACACGACCATCACAATAGAAAGAAGGAATACTAACAGCTATACAACTACACGGCCTCTCACGACCGGCTCATCTGACCACAGGGAATAAATATACAGACTGCAAGCCTCTAAGAAGAATAATAGAAACGATCGGGACAGGGCCCCGACCTACCCGTACTGTACCGCAAAAAGGAACTGAACTACACCTCTAGAAATTCAGTCTCCGGATGACAGGAGCAGAATACTCGACCGCTGATGGGGATCACGTAGTATCGCCTGCTCGTCTATGGGTACCTGCAGGCAAGTAATGCAGCGCCCCACTGGGCGTCAGTACCGCTGGTACTGAGTATGTAAAGCAATAACTGAAAAAGATATCTGAAACCAATAGCATAACTGACGAAACTGAAGTAGGAAGAGCTAGATTAACTATCTGATGGTGTAGATCGTACCTGTTCTTAATCATACTGAAGGGAGTAGGAATCATACCTGGAGACACATCATTCTACTACTAATCTGCTCGTATCTAATGTAATATGGCATAACATACATAACATAACATGGCATACACAACCTTACCCGACCCCCATAAGCCGGGAGGTACAATCAACACAGAATCTATACCTCTACCCCGGTCATCCCATCTCCTATACTGGCTGTAAGCATCCCGCCGGTCCCCTGGGTATGCACTTGGGCTCGCTGAGCCCCTGACTATAACTGCATTTGAGTCCGGAGGACTCCTGAATCTGCACCCGGGCGTATCCGCTCGACTGGGGTGTGTAAGGGCCGATCAAGGCACAAATATGGGGAAAACTGGCATCCCATCTTCGTCCCCTGTGGGACGGCATGCCACTCCGTGGAGCGACGTATCCTCGTCCTCTAGCGGACGAGTCGATACAGCTATTAACCCTGGGCGGTCATGGATGCTAGGTAGTCCAACCCCAAACAATACAACGGTCTCAACTAGTAATACTGTCTGTATATCTCACATACTGAGGCTAATAGGGGTAAGGTATCGTATATATTACATGCTGAGCTAATGATAGTAAGCTGTACGTATTTAATACGTGCTGAGGCAGGTAAATATATATAAATATGAATATAGTCTCCTGTCGGGCTGTACTGGGGCAAATGCTATACGAGATAGTGTTTCTGCTGAAAACTATACTATCTATTGAGTTTCTGTATCAACATGATCTCCTATTTCTAACATGCTTTCTAAACTCTATTCTAGTCTGTTATTCTATTTCTGAAATGCTTTACGGATACTGTACTACTTCACGGGGTTCCAACTGAACACAACAATATCTTAACATGGCATATCGCATCACATACTGAGTATACTGGGCAATCTCTAACACTTGCGTTAGAATCTATATCATACTGATAGGTCTCGTACACGTTACAACCCAATGCTTCTCATATTGTACCAATATTCATAATAACGCAATACTCGACTTCTGAACATTCTACCGGTCTGTAAATTACTATACTGTCTCCATGTTACTCAACTTGCCGAGGAAACTAACTTTACATACCTTATCTTTGAATTATTCGTCCGTTGGACGAGGCTCGGCCGGTACTTCAACTATGTTCTCCCAACTGCATTCATAAATACGTCAATTAATACTAAATACAACTTTATTGTAACGAGCAACGTCACTTTCGATATAGTTTATAGCCTAAACTTAGGCTTATCGAAAGACGGTCGAAAACTCGCTATTTTTCAGCGACCCAGAAGGGAGAAATATTTACTTCTCAGCTAGGAACACATAGACACTAATTTAGAGCAATTCCACTTACCTTAGTTCGGTGGCTCGCCGACTCGTCGGCCGTATTTCACGAAACTAAATCCGTAGAAATGCTCTCTGCTGCTAAATACTTGGATATCTAGGATTAATTTGAGTTTGGGCAGCGTTTGGCAGCGTAATCGGACGAAAATATATAATTTCCTTCGTTCCTTTCTTTTCCCCCTGCGTTGCCTCTGTTTCTATGGAAATTTTTAAGGATTTTATCATTTAAAACCGAAGTGGGGTTTTATATACTTGGGCCTAGACAAGGCCAACGTGTCACGGAGCCATCGCGGAGGCCTCTCCTCCGTGACACGCTGTCATCGCGGAGGGGCTCTGCCTCGGCTCCTTCCGCGATGGTTCGACGGGCTTCTCGTCCGATCTTTTCCCGGGCCTTTCTCCAGCACGTATGGCCTTCAAATATGCTTAACCAACGTGCGAATAGGTCGTCTAGGTGCCGGGAATTCTACGGGGTATAACAATAATATATTGATACACATATGCATAATATAATATATAGTCAAATATATATATATATATATTCATAATCTTTATATGTGAAAGAATAAAGTAAAAGAAAAATTTGTGGATGATGAATATGTGGATAATATGAATAATATTTTTTTAGAGTTATATAATAATACATATTAAAATTTTACCATATTTAATCTACTTAAATTATGGAAGAAATTATTACTTATGTCATTTATAGAAAATTACCATATTTACAATATTAATCCATTTTATCATGTATAAAATATATATTGTATATTATGTAATTTAAAAAGTAGTTATAATTTTTATAATTATAATTTTAAAAAATTATATTTACCTAACCTCCCCCATCTTTTTAAACATTTACCAGTAATCTGTATCCCCACCAGTAACTTTGCAAGAGCGAGGTCCCACTGTTATCCTAACTTCCTATGATAAATCAACCATTCCTCCACTCAGCCAGATTTAATTAACTCAATTGTATGGCACACGAGTTCTTGCGGCAGCTGGATTTTGGTGTGGTGTGTGCGCGTGCTCGCATGCACGTATTCCTCGCGAAACCTTGAATCTCATATGTGCTCAAGTCATGTTATAGTGGATGCTATAAATATCATATGGAAAAAAGAAGAGGCTCATGAAATAACAGAGACAAATAGAGCTTTTGCACATTTCTCGTGAATCCATGAGGCTAAGTCTCAGCATAGCGAGTTGAAAAAGATCTCTAATCCAAAGAGATGGCGCTCTGCCTGTTGTATTGGACAACATTCGTCTTAAAAAACAACTCTATTGATTAAAATACAACAGTACTTGAATAATAGCTTTCCATGGATAATGCGACCAAGGTATTGTTGTAAACGTTAGGTACAGTTGTAAAAAGAATGCTGCATTTGAACTCAGAGCAAGAGTACTTATTGCACCCCACTCCACCTAGCCCAATCCACAAACTGCATTCCGGCATAGACATTGTTGGCAAACCGCACACCAACTGTAAATGCCATTGCAATAGGCGGAAACTGCCTTCCTACCGGGGATGATTCCACTACACGCTCTAATCCAGTTACAATCTGCAACCGGGTATTTGAAGAAATTCCAAGGAAAACACCTAAAAATGAGTATAACATATCAGTAAACAAAACACAAGGAGGGGGTCGACCTGAATGTCCTCTGTTGGAATGACTAACTACTCATATTTGGGATTGAGAGATAATGATGCACCAGGAAAGCTCGAACGAGCATGACCTAATAAACCCATGGAGAATAATATATCTAACAGGGTAATGATAAGATAGTAAACAGAATTTAATATCTGAAAGTTCAAGCAAAAATTATATTTCAATCGAAATTTTCAGCATGTTCTACTGGCTGTAGGATAAAGTTGATTTGTCAATCTTCTAAGCAGACAACATGAGATTATAGTTTCTTAATTGCTTTTTTATCACTGAGTTGTGATTGCCAACCAAAATACAAGTGAAAAAATTAAGCTTTCATCCAGACAATTGCAGGTTGGAACAAGGCCTCACACTATCTCAGAGTGAATAACAAAGACACAGCTACCGATAACGCTGCATTTACAAGTACTATTTTTATTTCATGCAATCTCATTGCTGACTTAAATCTTTGTTTGAACAGATTAAATATACCATACAGGAAATCATTAAAGACAGAATCAATGGTCTATGTTGTCCAGCATTTGAATGGAATTACAATCATCAAAAGTGAAGTCAATAGAATTTCAGGGGATTGAATGCTTGGATATGGAAAAACAAATAGATAAGATATCAAGAAATGTAAAGAATGTATGCCATGTCATTTAGCTAGTTGATCAGGGTTACGAAAATTATATGCTTTTCATGAAGTTAATTAGCAAATGCAGGATCAAAAGCACTGAAGAAGGACATACCCCAAAGCAGAGCACTCTTTAATAAAGGTGGAACAGGAACATCATCCTCTGATTTCTTGACATTCCTGATAAAGAAGCATCTAAGTGAGAAAGGATTTACTCATGCACAAGTTAAATGTGAAGTAAGAAGTCTGCGTGACCAACAAACAGCCTGTGATGATGGATCTTATGCAGGCTCTATCCAAGCACAGCTCACAATAGAAACTTCATACTGACATCTATTTCTCATACTGCAAAAAATAAAAATATATGGAGCAGGAAAGTGCAGCACACAAAGGGGAAGAGAACGGATTAATGAACAAAGTTTTGATGAGTTAATATTTCTAGAAAACTTTAAGGCCTTTTTTGTATTTAAGGTTCTAATAACTGATAAGAGTCCCACGACCAAACAGACCACCATGACCCGGGAGACCTTTTCATTTATTATTCTTTTGGGATGAGTAGCCGATCAGTTAAAGATTTGTTAATTATAGATGAATGAATGCACTATAAATATTCTTTTTACCGTTTAATGCACTATACATGATTTAATTTTTTTTATCAGTAAAACATCATATTGAATATGTAAAAGTGGCATAAGCTGGGATAAAAACTATGAAACTGTATGAGTGAGGAGTTGATACAAGAAGTCTAGAGCTTCAAAATAATGAATAAGGAGAAGGCATGAGAGACCTTATCAGAAGCAGGTATTTTTAGCTTATTTTGGACCTGTTAAACAATAGCTGACGAAAGAGGCACGGAATAAGGAGCGCACTAGAGAAAGAATGGCAAGTACTTACTCCATTTATGCAAAGCACAAAGTCTGCTCCCCCCCCCCCCCCCCCCCCCCAAAAAAAAAAAAACCCTTTCGGCGACAGTATAACCAAACAAAAAGCCTAAACAGCAAGCTATAAACATTAAAAAAAAGCTATTCTGTATTCAAGATGTCTGATAGAATAGAAACTAAATGACCTCCAGAAAAATAGTGAATGAGATTACAGCTAAATTTTCTAGTATATGTTTTTTAATATTACATGAAAGTGAAGCTTTTACTTCCGCTCAAGAAAATATTTAATGGTGCTGAGAAATAAGGGTATCTGACATTTTGATATGATGCAAATTTGAAGAGGACCAAATCCAAGTGACATGGATCCTGAACTGTCAATTGGACCTATTAAATATGAACGTAAAAGTTCTAATAAATTTGATTTTGATTACATGAGCAACAAGTTAACAATAGGCCTTTTCACTATCAAGTTCTCTTTTCTTCGAAGGAAAACCCCCCCACTCTTTCAAGTCCCAACATTCTTCAGTGCATAGCCATATTAACTTGTCTGGTGGCTATAGCTAAAGGGAAATACATACTAAAAGGTCAAAGAAGGAACGGGCATAAGAGTATATACCACCTTTCTGTATAACCTATTCACATTAGTGAAGCAGTTGGATGCACAAGAAAAATGCCTGTTTGTGAGACCTTAGTCAAGATATATAGGTGAGTTGAAACAACCTATTGAGCAGAGAAGAACATGAGGCCGGTAACCCTCTCTAAGTAAATGTAAGATTCTTAGCTCTATAGATGACTCCATCTAAAGTACAATAGGAACAGCCGTACTACTCCGTCTCTTACTGAAAGTTTCCGGCATCATTGTAATTTTGGAGATCCCATTTTTTATTGTCAAACTTTGAGGCTCTCTACTTTTCCAAACTTCTTAGAAGGCTAACTTCATTGGCCCCATGCCTTGCGGCTTGAGCATCCTTAGATTTGCTAGGTAGCAAGCAATAACAGACTAGGCCTTAGTCCTCCATGAAAATACAGATAAGATGATACACGAATTTACTGCCCTTATGTTGCAACAGGATAACAATTAGACCTATTGCATATATCATCATTGGCTTTAGCAGGTTCCCTTCCATCCTGCATGGGATTTATGATCATTTAGTTACAGACACATTTGCAAAAAGATGCCTGTGAAGTAAAATATATAAACCGTATCTCCTTAATCTTGAACTCCAGCTTTCTGTCATGACACAACCAGATTAGACTTTCATATGTTCCTTTTCCCCCTCTCAGAACAACTCAGTTTGCTTGAAGGTTCTACGGCCCTATCAGCTACTTCCCTTGTGGATGCAGACTCTCTAGTCTCAGGAAAATCATGCATGGGTCCCCTTTGCCAATTGAACACTCATAATCCCTCCCAGATACCTCCCTACTTAAAGATCTTTTCATCTTCTGGTGTCAGCTATTGATCTTAGCTTGGCTCACAATCACTTAGCTGTCAAACCAAAAGGTTGATCAAACCAACCTCCTTAAACATTTGCAAAAAGATCTTGTCCAAGAACAACCTCTTACCACAGCATTCTTCAATGATATATATGGATACTCTTATCTTCTTCCAAATTTGTTATTACAAAATTCTGTGTGACCCTGATCATTTATCATCTCTCGCCTTAATCGAGTTTAGACACTACTGCCTCCTAATCACACCTTAATGCATATGTTACATGGAGTCCTTTACTAATACTTACTCAAAATGGATGTGTGTAGTCTCCAGTATCGGTAAGTGGAGTAACTTTTTTGCTAATTTTTATTGTATTTAAAAATCCGAATGAAACTTCCATACTCATGTCAGACTTGATCAACATGGACAATCCAAGCCAAATGAAGGTTTTGTGCAACATAGCTTAAAGGTACTATCAGTACCTCTGAATTCCAATGATTACTTTTTTTTATAATAGAGAAATCCCCAGGGTCAGTGGCGCACGGTCCAAAATTAAATAAAAATGGGCTTGCCCCTATGTTTTTTCATAAGTCATACTAGAAGTAGAATTCTTATTTCAATCAAGTTGACATAATCAGTTTGAATCTCTAAATGAAGAATTTGGGTTTATGGATCAATTACTTTTCAGTATTGGACGCTCAATTCAAGATCCAAAAAGGAGTTCAGATATATTAATGGCAATACTCACTAAGTCTGCATACCTAGTTTTGGGACAGCGCAGCGAATATGTAAATTAACTCAAAAGTTAATCAATAATTAATTGACAAGCCACCTAAAAAAATATAATAATAATAATAATAAGAATAACAATACACAGGACAGGAACATACCTCTTGGCAGTCATTATTAGATTCGCAATCCCTTGGCCAATGATACCACATCCAAACCCAACAAATCCATATAGGACGCCCTTAAGATGATAAGAATGATTTTAAGTTACACAGTAGAATGCATTTACGTGAAATAGTTGTTTAGGAAAAAGGAGAATGATGAAATATCCACAGATATTTTAATTCATATATATCGTATACAAGTTTGTTAAAAGGTAAAATACATGATATATTATTATAATAGTTATCATTTTAATTATTATAATTAATACGTATTATATAAGTAAATATGACACAGAGAAATGATGAGAATTATTATGCAATATTTACCTTATAAAAATAAGCAGCAATTCTCTGGTTTAATGAAAATCTACATCCTGGCCTTTCAGCTTCAAGTACACTGTAGAAAATACATATGTGAACCGAACATATTCTATTTATAGCTCAGATTAAATTGACAATATCAGAAAGGCAGCACATAAATGAAAAACCTGCTTGGAAGCGCTCCATAGGACCTCTGCAGGCGACCAATAAACCCTCGAGATACAGAAGGTTGCCCAATTCGAGCATATGGTGCTAGCAAACCAACTAAAGCTACATTAACAGCAACGCCAACCATCATATCTGCAGCATACAATTCAAATTCTGCCCAAAAATCTTTGCCCCTCTTTTGAACTTCCGCAAAAGTAGCACAAGTGGTATCTATGACTATCTACATCATAAAACCAAGTACAACCCACGAATTCAATTTAACTTTTATATCAACAGTGCTCATAAGAGTGAAATTAATTATTTTGTGAACATTTAAATGTAAAGAGGCACAACTGTAAAGGTGCTTTTCAGGTTCCACAGGAAAATGACCAAGCTGGATGCATAATGCAAGCATGCTAAACCAATTATTACTACTATATTCTTCAAACAGTATGATATGCAAATGAGTTTTTTAGATGCAGTTTCACAATCTATTTGCAGAATGGTTATAATAAAGCCTCTCACAAACCTCAGTTGCCACTTTGAAAAGAAATGATGGATCAGCCAACATTCGGTTTCGAAGCATCGAGCAAGACTTCATTGCAGGTCCTATAGGCCACATAGACCCCTAACAAACACACAAACATGAACTTCCAATTAGAAAGCAATTAAAACACACATCTTGGCAAAACCATTTTGTAAAACAGCTTAATCATTTTCACTACATTAGCTTTTCACCTGCAATTCCAAATATCTAAGCAGAAGGACTTTTCTGATCCCAATACTCTTTGCAGCCTCTAACATATCGGCCGGAAGAGAGGCCCCACGAGTCTCTGCCTCTCTCATCACATCCTCAAACTTCAGTAGTGGCCCAAATTCCTCTTCCTCCTCCTCATTTTCCCCATTGTCACCACCCCCACCAGGGAATTTCCCATTTCCACCATCTAAATTTCCTCCACCACCATTATCAGTATGGGGTAAATAACTATTCTCCAGAGCACTAACATCTTTCCCTACACAACAATTGTTCTCTTTCAATACTGTAATTGCCTTTTCACTAGATTGGATGTCACCCTCTTGATTCAAAGAGCTCTTAACTAAAAATCTTGGCTTCTTCTTACACATCAAACACCCATTTCTGCTTATACTCTCAAAATTTTGGATCTTGACAAATACCAAGTTCGAGTCTTTTTCAGAATTTATGATAAAAATTTCATTTTGCAAACCTGGACACTGAGTTAGCCTAATAACCGACATTTTAGCTCAAATCAATGCAAGAAAAGTCGAAAAACTTTCTGGGATTTTCCCAAATAAGAGATCAATAAAGCATGAACACCATTCTAAACGGCTTAAATGTAGCAAAATAGAAAAGGAAAAAAAAGTGTGTCGTCAAATTTCGAGCAAAGTTTTTAAGTCAAAATTTTGCCAAGTTAGGAAGACTAGTGTGCTAATATTGCTTTAAAATCATGAGAATAATTAACAAAAGAGTAGGTAGGAAGAAGGTGATAAATGAGGATTTTCTAAAGAGTTTAAATGTTAATGCCCCACAATTACAAGATTTTACCAACTCTGTGGAGGCGGCGGCACGTTTGGCGATTAACATGTGAAGCGTCGCAGGTGTTGACTGTTGAGGACCCAGGAGTTTCTGCTGGGTAAGAGTGAAGGGCCTACATGACATTTGTTTATTATACTTTAACTATGTCTTATTTCAATTAAACACATATTCCTCGTACCAAATGAGTTATTAGTGTTAAAATTTTATATAAAACAAAATAATCCTTTAAAATATTTTATCTATTACATTATGTATTGTATTAATAATTTTTATTATTATTTATCACATAAATTTTTTTGAGTCTTATAGTATCCGTATAATTATTTGGTAAATCATGAGGTGGAGTTTTTTCTTTTCTTTGTTCTTTTTGTTTGGTGTTTTCTTGCATGATGTAAATAATGTCACGCTTTAAAATAAAATGAAATATGATACGGCACCTGATATTTTGTAATTGCACCAAGTGAACCAACTTAATACAGTAAATATAATCTTCATGTCCATTTATCACAATGCATATATTAAATTATAACAATATTAATTGGTTACAACGAGATAAAAAATTATTCAAGGGTGTGGCCTAACGACTAATGATGTGTGTGAGAACTTTGAGATCTCAGGTTCAAATCTCAACAGAGATAAAAAATATTAGATATTTTCTTTTCATATATATCCTAGTATTAGAATACATGTAGAATACTCGATATGCATCATAGACAAACCACTTTCATGATGAGACAAGAGTTATTCAAATTCAAATGAAATCAATAAGTTCAAGTAAGCATTTCAAGTTTAAAAGAAATCAATAACTCAAGGTAAGTATCTTGAATCAAGCATTCTGTGTAAGCACAAGATCGTTCGTTCGCATAGTTGTATTCTTAAAAGTGTTGATGATCATTATTCAACTCACAATCTCGATATCCGCATTTCAAGTATTTCATATTATCGGTATATCATTCGCAGCAACTAAAGTACTCTTCACAATAATGATGATGTAATATATCGAGATACTATCCGCGGTGATTGAAATACTCTCTCTACTTACTAATTAAGCTAGTAATGCATCAATAATGCAGGAAGTCTTATTTACTCCCAATCAAATAGACAAAATATATTTTATTATTTTTTAAAATCATGACTAATAATTGATACTCATTTCTTTGTAATCCACCCCCCCCCCCTTTAAAAAATAAAATAGACAACACAAAATTATCACAACACATTTTAATTCAAATCATGACATCTTAGTCGAACTTTCTTTTCCTTCAATTAACTGGTTCATATCAAATAAGAAGAAAGATGTGCAATGATATTAATGATCTTCCACTGCCATTAATACTAGATCTCATCAAGAAAAATGCAGGTGATTTAATTTTCTTTTCTTAATACTAGTGTTTGTGGCAAATATAATCTTTTAACAATCCCGAACGAACAATAATGATTTTTTAAAGCATTGGATTTCATACATCTAAAATATCTGGTCAGCTTTCAACGTATGAGTCTGGGTGGTGTAGTTGGTTATCACGCTAGTCTCACACACTAGAGGTCCCCGGTTCGAACCCGGGCTCAGACATCAATTCTTTTGTACAACTCTTCTACTCAGCTATTGTTGAACTTTATTTATATAATAACAATACTACTAACTACTTTTATACTATCAGATACTTTGTAAAAATTAGTCATATATAATTTCGAGTAGCTTTTTCTACTTAGAAAATGAATCAGGTAATCTGCTACAAATCTACAATTACAACATGTAAATCGAGTGTGTTAGTAGTTTCTTGCACACATTAGTATATGTGAGTTAAATTCATTTTTTATATGTTATTAGAGATTTTTTTTTCTTTTGATGTTGGGATCTAACAAGATTTGCATCGAGCATGCACTCTCACGTAATACTTAAACATCAAGGTTTTGCACAAATTATTTCTATTTTAGGTGGTTATTAATTTTTATTTTTAAAATTGACTGTCTTTAGTTTTTCTCGTGCTTTCTTATTTAATAAAAATTTATTAGTCAACGTATCCTTAATTATAACTTAATTTCACCAGATAAATTTTTTTAAAGATAATATTTGCCTAGAGATATAAGTTAAGTGTTATCTAAATCGCAAGACAAACATTTACTCTTAATATTAAAAAAGAAATCGTCACGCGCAGGTTAGCCTATAATTAAGCACAAGTTCATGCTACAGAACTTATGTCTCAAGGCACAAGTTATGCTAAGGGCCTAAGGCATAAGTTGAGTGCATGAATTTGTTAAGCCATAATATTCTAAAATTGAACTTGTGCCTTGTTGAATTTAACGCAAAAGTTCATGTTGCTGAACTTCTGCCCCAAGATGCATATTAAATTCATTTATTGAATTTTTACCCTGAGACATAAGTTCATGTTACTGAATTTTTGCCCTGAGACATAACCTCTGTGAACTTAATTATGCTATGAGGTATCAATTGCATCAAAACCTTTGTGAACTTATGTTGACATAACTCGTGCCAAAACCTTTACGAACTTATGCTCTGACATAACTTGTGCTAAAATCTATGCCTTATGATTTTTTTTTTCTTTTGATGCTCGCAGTATTTTCAATTACTTTTTTGTTACTTAAAGTACCGAAAACAAAAATTTAAAAGTGTAAATTTAAGGAGTCAAAATTAAAAATCATTCAAGACAAAGACATTTGTGCGGATGGCTATATAAACATTAGTAGTTTATTATCACCCCATGATGGCCCTTTTAACAAATTAAAGAATAAAATCAGACAGAAAATCACCAATTTTTTTGCACTTTAAGAGCACTTGCATAAATTAATCATAATTTAATGTAATGCATCGATCGAATTATATGATACAATGTGCGCGCGCACTTTTCTTGCAAGCATATGATCCGAACACAAAAAAAGGTATAGCTAGACGATCTATGGGAACCAAAGAAATTAAGAAAAGGGTGATGGCAAAAAAGAAAAAAATTCTTTCATAAAGTATGGATTACAAATTAACGAAAGGTGGGAACATTGTTATCATATTCTTTTTCCAAATAGAATATGACTGTAGTCGGTAAGACGCAAAATTTTAAAAAATAAAATTTTAAAATTTTCGACTTTAAACACATCATGAGATTAAGGGTAAAATTAAAAATTTAGGTTGAATTTATTTTTATTTATGAAAATCCTTTTTTTTTTCAAAAAATATTTTCGTACTAAACACGCCCCCTTCAAGTTAAACTATTTCGATCAAATGATTCTTTTCTCCATATTCCTCTCCAACTAGGTACTAATTTACTTTTTCTCTAGAAAAGGCTAGCTGATATATTACTCATTTGGGTACAGTTTACTTCCAGGGGAAATCATATGTTTAATTGTCGATCTCACGAAAGAGGCCTATATATTTAACAAGAGGAGATGATCTCCAAATTAAAATGGATACCAAGAAGTGGGGTGAGAACATAGCAATGGCGACAGGATTCATGTTTCTCATAGGACTCTTGTGTTGCTGCCTTAGCTACAAGAAGATATGCTCTCATGGACATTCTAACAAAACCAAAACCTCCACCAGTGCCTACACTTGCGATGGCGGCTTTTGAGGTGTGTCAATGTCAGCAGTAATCAATAAACATTCCATTGTTTCGAGAACATCTACCTAGTTGCTTCTCTAAATTCTTTTTTAATTACATAAAGGAAGTTAAGGAGATTATAAGATGAAGAAATCGAGATCTCACCAACAAAGTGAAAGTTCAGATTGCCGATTAGTTGGTTCTTGAATTGGGAAAAGGAGAAGAAAGAAGAGAGTAAGATTTAATCTCGCACCATTTTAGGTAGAAGTACAAGATTGAGATATAAATATATATATCCATTAAATTTCAATTTGAATATATGTTTACTGATTAAGGTCAGCTGGCATGATGTGTTTTTTTCTTTCCATGGATGTATGATGTATCAGTTTCCATATACTTTACTTTGTCTCACAGCAGCTAGAAATGGCAAGTTAGTATTTGATCTTCCCAACTAAAGGAGGGTAGCAGTGTATTGTCATTGTGGCATGTGGTTTTGGGAAAAGTCATCCAAATGATATTTACTCTTTAAAGTGTATGAATTTAAAAACTAAAAAAATAAAAAAGAAATGTTACGTGAAAATAACCTAAATGACATCAAAATTAGTTATACTGATAATATATGAGTAATATAACTTAAATTCGAATTCTGTACCATCTTCTAATTATTCCCTGTCTATTTCAATTTTGTTGAAGCAATTTAATTGAATGCAGAGTTCAAAAAACTTTTTAAAATTATGATTTTGAAATATTATTATAATATTAACTATGTGAAAAGCTAAAAATATAAGAAGAAGAATGTGCAATTAAACTTGCGTTTGATTATATATTTTAAGAGTAGATTTTATTTTATTTTTAAATATTTATTTTATCAGTTTTTGAGGTTTATTCTCATAAAGTTGTAATTTTTTTTCAAATAAAATATATCTTTAAATATTTTAAAAATTATAATTTCAAAAATTTAAACTTTCATGTTTCCAACTTCAAAATTTACGGACAGTAATCAAAAGGAAGTTTAAAAGCGAAGTTAAGTAGTCCTAATAAAGCAAGGCCCACGTCGGACTGTCTCCCGCAGACTGCAGCAATATCAAAATGAGTAGTACAAAGCTTCGCCATTACTGTCCATTCTTGTCTGAGTACTATAATTATCAAAGCAAAAAACCAAGTAAAAATTTGTGTTTTTCAAGAAATTGGGTTTTGATTTTTAGCTCAGAAATTGTATTATCCCTTCTTTAGTTGCATTTTTTTTAGCTCAACGGTTTGCTTGGGTGCATACAGTCTATCATCTTCTATTCATCAAATCAGACATAGATGTAAAGATCTATACACAAGCAATCTGGTAAATGGGGTTGTTGAATTTGGGGAAAATACAGGGATCTAGGGTTTTCGAAAGGGCCTTTTTGGTTTTCTTGGGGAAAAGGGCCATGTGGAGCTTAAAGGTCTGACATTTGACAAGTGTTTTGTTAGGAAGAAGTAGGTATTAGAAGGATGAAGCATTTGGTGGGAAGTCCAGGAACTGTGAGTGGGTTGCTATTGAGGTTTGGCCAATGTTTATTTGCAGCTGGGTCAATTGGTGTCATGGTTTCTGCTTCTGGCTTCTCTAATTACACTGCTTTCTGGTATGCCTTTCTCTTTATTGCTTTCTAAACCAACTTTCATGTATTCTATAGCTATTTTTGTTGTTGTTTTTACAATGGCAATATGGGCTAATTGGCTCCTTGTTGTGCTTCTCTTGTGTATATCTGTGTTGCTTTATCACATAATTCTATGAATCTAACCAAGGATATGAGTTTTTCTATGGCTCTGCAAAAATTTTTCTTATGCACCTTATACATGATATCAATTGGGATAACCATAAAGGCTTTAAGGAGATTTGTGTAAATCAATCATTGATAAATCCTATCCGAACTAACCTCTCTATATAGATATAGGAGCCCTTACAAAATGATAACTACTAAGTACCTATCTTTAATAGTCATCTAATTATATAAAGACAATCTAATCTAAAAGATAGAGACTAGTAACAAGTGGATAATGTGTTCCAATAACAACAACCGGTTGCTTGTTCACCATTTGCTTTGAACATCTTTTTTTACAGCTAAGCTACTTAAGTTCTGGAACTAATAAACCAGGGTTATCAAAAAGGAAAAGTTGTGGAACTAATTAGTACAGCAGTCAAGTTTCCATGAAGCAGTTTAAGACAGTCCCATTCATTTCCATATAAGAAAGCTGAAAACAGAAAGAATTCAATAAACATTCAGATATATAATAATTGTAACATTCATAGGCAGATTTAGGATTTCTTGAACAGCACTTGAGCAAAAAAAAAATATTAAGTGGGAATTGATCCTTGTTCCTTTGTGTAAATAACTAAGCTTTCCACCAAGTGCACCATTTAGCTTTTATGGCGCATGAGTGCCAACAGCTGATATTAGATCAGTTTTAAAAATCATGTACATAAAATATCTAAATTTGCGGAGAGACCATGGGTTCACGTGCCCTATAATTAAGGCTATAAAATTTGCCCCCGGTAACATTTGTGTGCTCGAGCGTCTAGCTTAGGAACTTTTTTACATGCATCTAATATAACTTATTTTTTCAAAGATGAACTATCCAATTTCTTTCATTTTTCCTGATAAGTAAGACGGGACCTATCTACAGTAAAACTGCTAGATAAAGGGAGGCCGGGTTATTAACTTTCATCTCTTCTATACATTGAAGTTAAACATGTGAAAGCATGCGTCTAATGGACCTTGCAGGCTTGTACTTAGCCAAAAAGGGGAGGGTGAAGGTGTGAATTTTCTTTGCATTTGAATAACACTCAATGAAAGCCCTTCATATGTGAACCAAGGATTGGTCCCTAACTCTTAATTTTACATAATATCTATATGGTTTTAGAGTTAATCCATGATAATCAGTTGCATGTTCACTTTTTACTTTTCTCGGCAAGATACCTGAAGAACAAAGGCGCTCTTACCTGTTAAGTGTTCTGTTTCTCTCTAATATGCACATTTTCCTTGTTTCTGTTGAAAAGGTCTGCGCTTCTTATGTACATGCACAATAATGTTTAAATCTTTCTTTGCATTAATGTATGCCAAAATCAGCCAGTGGACCTCTTGATATAGCGCAAATCACTGTCTCCATTCAGTATACAAATTTGTGTCAGTTCATAATTATGCATGTTTTATACAATACCTGATGTATCTTGCAGCTATTTGATTGCATCAATGGCGCTTCAGGTATTGTGGAGCTTTGGGCTTGCATGTCTGGACATGTATGCTTTAAGGATAAAACGAGACCTTCAAAATCCAGTCTTAGTGAGCCTATTTGTTGTTGGAGACTGGGTACGTATTGCTTTGCTTCCTTTTCTTGCTTATGTGATGTAGTTGGTTATGTATAACTGAAACAGTTTCACCTTTTTGTCTACTCTATTCTTCTCATTCTTCCTTTGTCACTCTTGTTTTGTCCCTAAAAGAGTTGACATTTTCTTGTTTCCTTTTCTTCATAATTTTTACCAAGAACTGATCAGATGATCTGATTCCCCTCACTGGAAGCAATGACTGCTTTTCTTTGCTTCTTGTCCTTGGTCATTTAAAGACGTTCAAGTAAGTACAGTTTTATTTGCTTACGAGTAACAACAAATATTTCAGGTAGTGTCATTGACCCAAATCCAGTTGGAATGTTTTTAGATGCAATAAATCATTCTCTCCTGCAGTTTAGAGCTGTACAAGTACTATGCTTTTTGTAGTCATTGTGATCATCACGATACATTCACCTCAACTGTGACAAGCATCCCTCTGTCACTTGCAATGGATATATGTCCTGACATTCTCTATACAGGATATTAATGTTCCAGTGATCATGTGCTTTTTCCTAGGCTGAAACTTCTCTTATCTACATGACTTGAAAATGGTAGCTTGGTCTTGCCTTTGTGCGGCTTGCACCTTCAAAGTGGATCCTCCTTTATGCATTCTCTGACCATAATATTGTCCTATCAATATCATTTCAGATCTTTTTTTCTTTTTTCCTTTCATGGTGCATATATCTTGTCCTAGGAATCGTATCTTCTATTTGCTTACAATTCTGCTGTATCCCCTCTCCACTAAAAGTGTCTTATGTTTGCTTGATTGGCATATGGGTGAATGCCCACGTAATTGGCTTGTCTGAATTTGGACTATATTCATGTTCACTGGTTTGATTTCAATTACAGGTTACTGCAACCCTATCACTTGCTGCTGCGTGCTCGTCAGCAGGGATTGCTGTTTTGTATTCAAAAGATTTGAACTTCTGCAGTACTCCACCTCATCTTCCATGCGGTCGATTTGAGCTCTCTGTGGTGTTGGCGTTCTTAACCTGGTTTCTTATCGCCATTTCTTCTCATGTGATGTTTTGGATTCTAGCCGCTGTCTAATGATGTGAGCAGTTCTCTCTGCTGAGATGATTGCTTGTGAAATGATCTCCAAAGCCAGTCACATCTAAATCTAAATACCACAAACTTGTAATCGTATCTCCCTTGGCAGTCCATGTGAGTTTCTTCTGTACCGATGGAGTTGCTTGGAGTTTGGCGGTTGCCTGTTGTGCTCATCAAGTTCAATTTTGATTTGAGTGTAAATTGTAACCTCCTAATTGTACTCGAGCCTACTGCCAATTACGTTTAAATCTAATGTGAATTCTGAGTCTTTTTGTGAACAGTACTTGGCCCTGGACATTTTGAAATCAGATTTTCACTGTCTAGCTGCTGCGTAGCTATGGGATGCCATTTCAAGTTGTACAATTGCATATTACTAACAAGCTTCAGTTTTTCTGTCCGTTGTGCACCTGATAGTCATCTAGTTGATGTGGCTTTATGAAGTAATCACAAAATGGAAACTCCCTTTTCACAGACTCTCACATCCCTCTCAGATTGATTGATTTTTCCAGAGTCATGTCAACTATAATCTGTTTAGGTCTAATCAAACCTAACGAGAAAGTTACCTTGTAATGTTTATAACTACATTCTGTCAGTAGCAGTAATCATGGGGGGCACATCACACTACTAGAAAAACAAAGCTTCATAAACTCGAACCGGTATATTTTTCACTTAATAAGTGAAGGGAAGAGAGTAGTGCGGCTTATCCAACTTTATAAGACTGATCACTACATAGTGGTCTCCAGGTCAGCTAGCATTTTTTCGAAGAATTCTGCACCTATGATGGCATATGGTTTGGCAGGCCTTCCTACATAAATTAGCAGCAAAAATATTTTCCAGGGGCAATTGAACTCTAATTTTGCAGATATAAGTTACTATAGATGGTCATACCAGTAGGAAAAAGGGGAGAAAAAGATTTGACTACTTGATCCTTTGGACACCTTGTTGCCTTTCTGTAATAGTAGTTTTAGTAAATGCAAGTAAGTTTTTGCTCATTCTCTTTTCAGTTATCTGGTTATTGTAGACTCAAATAATGAAGCTTCCTTCCCTAACTATATGTTCCAGTTTGCTCATAAGTTAGGCAATTTGATAGTCCTTTTTTATTTATTAATTAACTTTATTTTTGGTTGGTTCAAGCTTCCTTCACTAACCCAGCTTAATTCTCTTGTTTTCATTAATGTAGATATATCAATATATGAGAATGCTTGAACAACGGCCCATTAGCTCAGTTGGTTAGAGCGTCGTGCTAATAACGCGAAGGTCGCAGGTTCGAGACCTGCATGGGCCAATATGTTTCCAAATCTCTGCTTTTTTGTTTGATTGATTCTTCTGCCGAATTTGTTCCTCACCTTAAAAGGAAATGCCAGCAAGTGACATCTGCTTCTTTTTATTTATTCATTTTTTGGTTACGCAGAAGCTTCTTCTTTTTCTTAATTACGGAAAATTAAAATTCAATTGAGATTTACTTATGTTCAATTTCCTTGGAATTAGTGAGTTCATTCACTTGTAAAATCCAGCTTACTTGTTCATTTTGTGTAAGAATTAAATAATTTTACATAAAATACTAGTAGTTAAATTTAGAGTTTTAAAATATCATTAATAAAGTTAATTTAATAAAATATATTTAAAATAATATTTTCATAAGAGATGTATCAAATAAAATTAAACGGAGGAAGTAGATAATCACATAATTACAGTTTTTTGTTACAATAATGTGACCTAATTTTGCTTTCACTTAAAAGTCAAAAATGTAACTTCGGGTGACATTTCTTTCTTCTTAATTTGTATCTATCTTTTCATTATCAAGAAGCTTTTAATTTTCTTGTTAATTCTAGGAATATCAATTTAATTAATTAAAATTACTTTTGTTCATTCACTTGTAAAAGGTCAGAAGTCGAAGCTTCTTATCTTTCGTCTTTCTTTTTCTTTCACTGACTATTGTGTTTCATCATTATCCTATAAGAAACTTTCTACAGTCAAACAATATGAAAAAAATCAAATGAATCATCACAAAAATAAACAGTACTTATACATGAGTTATGACAATATGTTATACATGAGTTATGACAATATATCCTGCACACATCATATTATATTTATTCATACTATTTTAAAAGTAGAAAGTCTTTGGATACAAAGTTTGCTTATCATAATATCTAATTAAAATTAAATATTTATATTTTTTAAAATTAAATTAAATATATAATATGAATATATAAAATATCAAATATATATATATATATATTATATTATATTATATTGATTGTTGTTATCTAATAATCGTTCTTGAATCTTTAAAGAACTTAATATAGCATTTATGTAAAACTTTTAACATTTTTAAAGTTATAAATCCTCCGTTTCATTTTAATTAGTAGGTATACTAAAAATAATTATTTCAAAATATTTGCTAGTTTCAAAATTCAAAAGATAGTTGATCATGTTTTTCAATTTTTATCTTTAGTACTTAAAGTTATTCTAAGATGTGAAAAGAATTATTATGGTATGTTTTCAAAAAATTAATTAGGTTATATAGTCAAATTACCATACTTATTAATTTTTTTTCCTTAATGAGTATGCAAATCTTCCTAGCAATTAAAATGGACCAGAGGAAGTACTTTTTAAGTTGGTTCAAATTCCTATAACTTTGATATATTTATGTTATTTTAATTACGTTCAAATTATTTGAATGACATTTGTTTGTCGGTTATATCTTCCATTTATAAAAGATAATTCTTTATTTTCTAATTAATTTAAAAATTAATCATATTCTATCTTAGTTATTCAATTTCATTAAATATTATAAATTGATAAAATTATTTAATTTCTTATGAGTTATAACTACTTTTTTGTTTTCCACGTCATCTTCAAATCTATTAATCTTCTTAGATCTTATCTAAAGTTTCATCATATTAGAAAAACCCAAAACTCTTTTATAGTAAACCAAGCAAGTTCTTCTGCAAAAGAGAGGATTGATCAATCAAAAATATCCCCGACTTCAGAGTTTAGAGTTTGTTATAGGTTTCTTTAACTCTTTTTTCCCCTTCTTTTCTCACTTAAGTCATTTTTTCGTTTGATGTGTTCGTAACCTCTTTTTATGAATTGTTCGTTTGTAAGAATTTATTTGCTGCAACTAATCATTATTCTGATTATATATTTTGGTTATAATTTTTTTTATGTATTCGCTATCACTAATAAATATTGATTTTTGTTTGACTTTTGGCGCTTTCTCTTCTTTTTTCTATCCGCTCGTACTAATAATTTGTTATATTTTTCTTATTTTCATAAGTTTATACTTTTTTCTACCTATGTGGTTGGATTTTGAGGCTCTTCACGACTCACCACAATGACGAGGAAGATAGTAGTTTAGTTCTTAGTTTCTCTATATTTTTATAACTGTAACTAGCTAAATTATGTCAGTTAATAATATTTGTGTAGAAAGGATGAAGTTAGGAATGCAAAAAAAAGATGGACAAGGGTTATGTAGTAAAATATTCGCATATAAAATAGTAAATGCATTGTATTCATATATTTGTTAATGTGTGAAGATGGACAAAGAACAGTAAAGTATGTATCATTTGACCCATCAAAGAAAGAACAAGAATATTGTAGAGAAAGAGAGAAAGAGAGAAATTCTTATTTCTTTTGATTGGATGAAATACAATGAAGGAGAACCCATCTATTTATAGGGACAATTCCTCCTAACTTTTCTCCAAAAGATAGACTTTCACTATAATATAAACACATGTATCCACTACAATACAAATATCTTTATAGACATTCACTATAATACAAATATGTTTATAACACTCCTCCTTGAATGTCTATTTGATAGATAATGTGCCTCGTTAAAACCTTACTAGAAAAAATCCAAAGGGAAAAAATCTAATGAAGGAAAAAGAGTACACATATCTAATAATACGCATTTTGGCTGCCTCATTAAAAACCTTATAAGGAAAACCCAGTGGGACAAAACCTTGTAAGGGAAAAAGAGTACAGCGCGTATTAACTCCCTCTAATTAGAACATCCTTGAATCTTTGCATCCAGATCTTGTGCATCATCTTCTTAAAAGTTGCAGTTAGTAGAGATTTGGTGAATAAATCATCCACATTATCACTTGAACGAATATGTTGCACGTTAATATCACCATTCTTTTGGAGCTCATGTGTGTAGAAGAACTTTGGCAAGATATGCTTCTTCTATCTCCTTTTATGAATCCTCCTTTAGTTGTGCTATGCATGCTGCATTATCTTCATATAAAATTGTGGGTAATTTGTCATATTTCAAATCACATTTTTCTCTAATGAGATGTATCATGGACCTCAACCACACACATTCTGGGTTTGCTTCATGAATAGCTATTATCTCAACATGATTTGATGAAGTAGTTATGAGAGACTGCTTTGTAGATATCCAAGATATGGTAGTACCTCCACATATGAACACGTAGCCAGTTTGAGATCGAGCTTTGTGTGGTTCAGATAAATACCCAGCATCAGCATAACCAACAAGATCGGGACTGCAATTGTTAGAACAATATAAGCTCATATAGGTAGTCCCTTTTAGATACCGCATTATGTGTTTGATCCCATTCCAATGTCTCCTAGTAGGAGCAGACTATATCTTTAGGACCAAGAATTTCCTCGTTCTTTTAAATCCTTCAAGGATTTTCATATATCCTTCAGTTTCTCTACATGAAAATAATTTCATTATGCGCATATCAAGTTTTTCATATATTGTCAGACTTATGAGGAACCTCAAAATAATTGCATCTACCACAAGAGGACCTCTCTATATAATAATGTCAGAATTTACAAAAAATCTTTATGCCACAAGAATCCATTTATATCCACTGCATTACACTTGAAGTGCGTATTTTTAATTGGCCAATCATTTATCTGTTCATACTTTTTGACAAATTTGAATTCTACATCCTCGTCAATATCTATAATATTGAGCACTACATTATATCAAAGGTATCGTCGATGATCATTTTGATATCAGTTCCAATGCGACATAACTTGTTGAGATCTTCATTTTTCGTCATTTTCAGGTACCTGAACCTTTGCCAAGGTTTTATGAAGTGTTATGTCGTGGTGCTTTCTTAAAGCACTTGCCTCATCATTATGACCATCTTAATCATTTGCTCCTCTCCTTCTTCAAGGAGTTTTATATTTGAAACCGTTTAGTCTATCACGCTTCAGGCGTCTCATAGACCCTGTCCTTCAAAGACCTTTCATTGAAGCATTTGCAACTGAATTATAAAATAGAGTTAACAAATATATCTGGCAATTGATTTGCAATATTTTGCAAGTGAATTGTCTATTGAACTTTAAGTTCACTTTTTTTCCCCCAGGATCTAGATAATTCATCCCACACTCAATTTTTAGTTGCTAATCACTTCTCCCCCTAATGTTAGAAAAACTAACATTTACCCTCCAAGCTCATTTGGGGACCCATCTTTGTGCGTTGTGGTGGAGCAATTGAATCATATATCGCACATTCAAATTTTTAGATGGAATTATTTGGTTCCTGACCCTGAACCAATTGTGATAGGGGAACCTCGTTGACTTGATGCATTCAAGTGTTGCTATATGTTAAATAAACATATCTCTTACCAAATTTTATTTGGGAGTTTTTATTCTCATAACCAATGATTTAGCTATAATTGGAGGCATACAATTTTTGCTAAACCAACATAGATATGAATCAGCATTATCAACATGATTTTATAATTTGGAACTATGCTCTTAATTTAATAACTCGAGCAACAAACTTACAAAAATCAATTGCAAGTTGATATCAAAACACATGTGACCATACCATAGATGCATTTATTAGCAAATGGTTCACATGGTAGGTGGATGGGCCCATATTCACCCTTTTATAAGTTTCAAAATTTCAAGGAATATAATTTCAATCTTAGCTGATCAAGATCATTCTATCACGAGAACAAGCAACATAAGAGAATTTTGAAGAATCTTTTATTTCCTCAACATATAGTCATGTGAATTATCAGTTATTTTTGCATCACATTTGAACCGGGATGGCCAACCAATTATGCCAATTTATTTCAGTACATTTCTAGTTTACTTTCATATGTGATTTCATCATCATACCCATATTTACGTACTACAAATAAAAAAAACGGCGGGTAACCTTTTACATAAATATTTATAACCCGCTTCAATTGTAGTAGCATGAAGATATTAGATCTTCCCATAATTTATAGTCTCAAATTTATTTTTCAATGTCCTTGAAACTTATAAGTTTCCTTTGAGACTTACTACAATAATTTCATTCCTTCAGGTAGTAATACATTAGCTCTTCCGGAGTTCTAATTAATTTTGTGTACTACCACATATTCAATCATATCAACATCATTAATAGTTTCTCCACATAGTTTTAATTTAGAAACAATTTTGAATGTTGATGAGCTATACTCATGAACAGACTTATAGTCTTGATGAATCCAATCATATCGTGCCTTTGGTGGATGACCATCTTCAGGTGGTCACACCTTTCTTTTAGGCTATTCCACAAAACAAGTGGATCCTTAATCGTGAGATATTCAATTTTAAGAATTTCGTCAAGATGATGATGCAAGAATATCATAGCTTAACACGATCTTAATTTGATGCTTTGTTTTCACTTTTAATGGTGTCTCCAAGACCCATTGCATCCAAATGGATTTCAGCATCCAACACCCATGAAAGGTAGTTCTTGCCCGAACTTTGAAGGGCAACGAAATCAAGTTTCGTAATGTTAGCTATATTAAAAGAAAGTAAAAAAATAATACCTTGGCCTTCAAATTTTGAGACAGTAGAGTCGTAGATCAACAATATCACCAAAGGAATATCACTCCTGTGGTTAAGTAATACATCTTTCGAAAAAGAAATTTTAATTTTTCTTACCTCAGATCTTTCAAAATGAGTGTTCAAGGCAGAGACTCGTGCTGATAACGTGTTATGAAATAATAAAGAAAGAACAAGAGTATTGTAGAGAAAGAGAGAAGGAGAGAAGTTCTTATTTCTTTTGATTGGATGAAATACAATGAAGGAGAATCCATCTATTTATAGGGACAATTCCTCCTAACTTTTCTCCAAAAGATAGACTTTCACTATAATATAAACACATGTATCCACTACAATACAAATACTTTTATATACATTCACTATAATACAAATATGTTTATAATAGTTTTAGAGTAATTTGATCATAATGTTTTGGCTAATTTTCCTAAAAACTAATTTATTTATTTATTTATTTATTTATTACCATACACGAATAATTATATATATATATATATATGAAATTATTAGAATATGATTGAGAAATAATATAGAGTAAATCGAACATTTTTGTCTTGATATTTTTTTTAAATCTATTATGATTCATGTATGTGTATCTAAAATATTTCTCCTTTAATAACAATATTTAAAAATCGTTATATTATTTATCACTATAAAAATAGTCTAAAAACTTTAACTGAATTAGCAATTTATTTATTTCCATTTAAAACAAATTTCAAATTCCCTACAACTATTAACATAGCGAGTGTTTTGTGAATTAGAGGAAGAGAATCATGTTAGACAAAGAAACACCATTTTAAGTTTGAATCGAATGAAGTTTCCTTGATTTATCCTCGTGAAGATGTTATACTATTCGCAAGAATAATAATATCATTATAAAAGACAATTTTGCAAAGTAGTTGAATTTTGTATTTCAAAGACTAATAAGTGTGATCACGTTAAACACTTTGATGAATTATTATTTATTTCGAAGAAGCTTAAAGATATTTTTTCAAGTTGTCATAGTATTGATATTTCATGTGGTCATATTCGGTTTCTTTTTAAAAAAAAAATATTTGATGTGTTATAAATCAAGCCATTATGTTACTTTAACTTTTCCTCTTAAAATACGTATGTGTGTGTGTTTTTGTGTGGGTATATATATATATATATATATATATATATATATATATATATATATATATAATATATATATATATATAAAGTATATGAGGATTTTTATTTAATAGATTAAATACATTTTTAATAGTGAATTATGTAATTTTTAAGATTTTATACTCATTCACACTAGGCACATACTTTTTTACGCGTGCCCCTGTGTATTGATACATAATAAAAACAGGAACATCCTTATTTTGTGAAAGAAAACTATCCATGTTCATATCTAAACAAAATTTGTCCAATCCACTCATGTGCTAATCTCACAAATGGACTATAACACACTTTGCTAATCCAATTTATATTATTTGGTTATTATAATTGACTCAAATAGTGAAGGAAGCTTCACTAACTCAACTTTTATTTACATCAAAACTTATATTGTAGATACCTGAGAAATTTCCCTTTGTAATTATAACTTAGTAAACATACGAGATGGTTTCAACAACTGCCCATTAGCTCAGTTGGTTAGAGCGTCGTGCTAATAACGCGAAGGTCGCAGGTTCAAGACCTACATGGGCCATTCACTGTTTAATAATTTTTTTCCTTCTGATTCAGCTGCTGAATTTATTCTGGGTAATATCAGCAAACTCACAGAGATAAGTTTTAAACTCGTTGGAATTTATGAGTTCATTCACTTGTAAAAGTCAGAATTAGAAACTTCTAGTGTTTTTTTTTTCTTTTGACTTCTGTGTTTCATCATTATATTATAAGAATTTTTATGACAAAAATCAAATGAACCATTAGAAGAATAAACAGTAGTTATTATGACAATATGTAATGAGCACATACACTACATAACGTAACCAAACCAATATATGTATATACACCTTGAAATTACACATATAGGAAAGCAAAAGTCTGAGTTCCCTTTTGGTTATGCTCAAACTTAACAAAAGAAACCATCAAAGTAAGTAAAAGTCTGAGGTCCCTTTGGTTAGTCCTCAAACTTATAAACTAAAAACCATCAAAGGAAAGATGAAGAAGATAAGGAGGAAAAATAAAAGAGGAAAAAGAAGCAACTTGTCTTGTTACAATCATTTATAATAACAACAATTATCGTACGTCTTAGTCCTGAACAAGTCTGATTTTTCCCTTTGCTACGTACCATCATATTTTGCTATTGATTTTCCTTTAGCAAAAGTTCAAGTTGAAGATCATATCATCACTTCACAGCACGAGAAGAAATCCGATGGCACCTAGCGGCCGGTGACTGAACTCCACCGGACACCATTCTTTTGGTGACAGTAGATGCAGAAGATGACGATGATGAAGTCGTCGAGAAAATAGAATCAGCATGTCCAAAAATCTGTAAATCGGACGTTTCAAAACGACCCGAATCGCCTGGAAGTCTCATATAAGAAGCAGAAGGCGATTCGGGCATCCATGTTGCCCTTCCATTTTTGTACTCCACTATTGCTTTGTACACAAATGGTATCAACCCTTCCATTCTTTCAACTTAGAAGATAATTTTTGGAGTGTTGAAGTTTTGGAAGGGGGAATATGTGTATATATAGTAAGGTGTGGTTTATTGGATAGGATAGTCCAGCTGTAAATGCTAAGGAAAAAAATTATATATAAAGAAGCTTCTAAGCAATAACATGAAAGCTCCATTTAAACAACATTACTTTTACATTTCACCAAATCCCAATTTATTATTTCTCTTAATCTTACTTAGCACATTTTTAGTAATTAAAAATATTGCTTTTGGTAGGTAATTTCATTTAAAATCCAATAGTCAATGGATCCTAAATAAACAAATATCCCATTGTTTATTTTATCATGCTTAAATTAGTATCCATGGTTTTTACATGATACTACTATACTATGTGTGGTAGTTCGGATTTTGCCGGCTTAAATTAATTTATATTATGAATTTATTCAAATCAAGTAATTTTGATTTCCATTGATTTATATATAATTACTTCTAGATAAGTATGAAAATTTCTGTTCTCTTAATTTACGTGTTATAATTCTGATTTCGAGAGTCAAACTTTTAATTTGATCGTAAATTCAAGATATAAATTTTTTATATTTTTTGAATTAAAATCTACATGTTTGAAAACTACATAAAAATATTATAAACCACAATAATAATATAAAAATATTTCACTACGAAAAAATTACTATTTTTTCATTGAAAATTTTCACCGAAAAATATTAAGTTGCTATTTCTACTGATATCGGTGGGAAAAAAATAATAGTGTTTGCTGAAAAAATTATGAAGTTTCCGCTTCTTGAATAAGGATCTGTTTCCCACCATGTATTTTCTCAGTAAATTGATTCGGTGGGAAATGGATGGAAAGATCATGTTTTATAACATATATTTTTCACTAATTAATTTGCGATGAAAAAAATCTCATTTCTAATAGTGTTTAGTGTATAAAAGCTCAAACATCATTACATAAATAAAGTTTTAAAACCTTAAATTGAATGAATCACGATAAATTAATTATTGAATTTAAAAATTCATAATATTTAAATTCTAAATTCTTAGATAATGGATATATATCAGGTTAGCAGTGCATATGCGCCACATGACTAGTGTGACAATATATAATAGTAATACTATTTTAATGGTTAGTTAATATGTAGTTTTTCATTATTTGGTGACAATACCATATCATCTTTTAACATATGGTGATTCTTTTAGAAGCTTTCAAAAGTGATTGCATGCTATTAATTAACAGCTGAACTACACCTTTCATGCCAGATTTTTTTTTTTTTCTCATTTTATTTCCGTCTAGGGTTTTTTAGACTGGCTGCCTATGCTCCAATAACAACAAAAGCACCAAAAGTGGAACAAAAAGAATTATTCAAAACTTGAAAAAAAAAAAAAAAGAAGACTGGAGATAAATGGTTATATAAAAAAAAAGGTTTGTTTCGTCCATTGTGCTAGGCACATTTGGGGATCTTGAACAGCTGGCTTGAAAAGTTCAGCTGGCAAATAATGGCTCCTTTAAAATTAAGAAAAAAGAAAAAGAAAAAAAAAGAGCACTACGTTAAACCAACTTCTTAATCTAATCACTGGTTAGTTTATACAAGATTAAACAATTGAAGGGAAGGAGATAAATGTTATTTCCTGTATCGCATTTTGTGTGACATGTTTTTCTATTTAATTTATTTTTAAAAAAATAATATTTTTATCTTTTTTGGAAATTTTTAATCTTTGCATTCTAATTTCACGTCCGTTAACAACGTAACCTGGTGGGACTCACTTGATACAAGAACGCATTCTTTTATAAGAAGACAGAAAGTAAAAAAAACACATAAAACTCTCATCACCACTCGTTTAAAATGATAAAAGTAAAAAAAAAAACTTGTGAAATTCACCTGCTATAAATGTTGCACTTTTTTTAAATAAAGGAATCCAGTGACGGAGGCAGGATTTTCACCAAGGGAATTCGTAATAGATTATGTTTGGGGGGTTCAATATGCAACATATACACATATATATCATATTTCACCTTATATATATAGTGTACTGTTTCAACGAGAGAGATTCGAATGTACTCCTTTCGCCCCCGGCTCCGCCTCCGATGGAATCACAATTAAACTAATTCTTCTTATACTGTTGTGTTCTTTAATGTTAAGCCTCATGTTATGTTATACGCACTCTACATATCCAGTTTTGAGAATATATGGATATTGTATTAGAGTGCCTCCTATTTGTTGAGTGTATAAATTGCACTTCGTTTTGTTCCTTATATTATTTAGTGCAACTTTTACTTGATAAATTAATTTTTAAAGTTTAAAGTTGAATTAGATCAATTATAATTATCGTGTGTGTTATCGACTTAAAGCTTATCCTTATTATACTGTAATTGGAAGAAAAACTTTCAAGTTACATAGCAATTGAAAGAAAATAATAATAAGGGAAAATTTTATTTCTTTCTGTTTTGATTTCGTGTTACCTTATTCTAGCAATTCTTTTGTCTTACTATTATGTGCAATTTTGGAAGAGTTCCCACTGGAAGTGAAAGTCTAGGTAATTGATTTTAATAATAATAATTAAAAAAAAAAGTCTATAGTGTACCCAAAATAATAAAAAGAAAAAAAAGATGAGAAGTCTCTTTCGTTTATAATTAGAACTAATTTTTTTTTTCTCAACTATCGTTCTTTGAGAATAACAAGCCACCAACTAATTTGCTGATTTCACAATAATATTTGCTAATTAGAAATGAAAATTTCGTCCTAATTAAGAACTTTTTTTTTTATCAAACATTTGTGTATTCAATCAATGTTTAGAAAAAAAAAACTCATACAATTTTTTAGTTCACAACTTCTATAATATAAGTTTATTGCTAGTAGATTGAAGTAGAAAGCTACCAACGTGTAATGAAAAATATTCAATTTTAATAACATGGCCGTAGCTTATATATTAATATTACTAGTACAATTTTATTAAATTAAATACTTACATATGACGACTTTCTGTTAAGACATCTAATTTAATTTTGTTACTTGTTAGACTATAATTAAGATAGACTCCACTTGAGGTGAAGTCATAACTTGCATCACTAATTAATCAAGTAGTCCACTAATTATATTATCTTAAGTCATTTACTTTCTTTTTTTTCTGATTAAAAAAAGAGTTAGCTTCAAAGTATGAATCAAGGTGTCTTACTCCTAAGGCCACTATAAAAATAAAACTGCGTGCGCCTTTGTGTTTGGGGTTAGGTAAAGAAAGAGGATTTAGCTCTTTTCACATAGTGCCTCAACTCATAATTCCAGCACCAAAAAAAAAAGAGGAGGAGGAGGAGGTCAAAAGTCATAAGATCACCTTATTGAATAGGGTGTTAAATGAGGAGGTGTAACTAAATTTTGAATGATTAAAATGAATTGAGTTAATAAGTAACAGGATTATTGATACGTCTAAATTTAAATGAATTGGGAAAATTATGTTTCCTTATTAATTTTATCATTCTTATATTTTGAATTGAAATCATCATCTTTCTGCACATGATATAAATAGATTCTGAAATATAAAATCATTAGCTGGATATCACTAATTATTTTTACCATATATTGAGGTATAAAGCATATTTATACTTCTTTTGTCTCATTATATGTGAAGATGTTACTATTTGAAGAGTTAAATAATTTTAATTATTTTTTAAAAATTAAAATTAATAAGCTATTACACACTTCGTTTCAAAATAGTTGTCACGTTTGCTTTGCAAAAATTAATTTAATTAATTTGCAAAGTTAAATTAGATTAGCTTAATTTGTTATTTTAAAATTAAAATTCAGATACTCAAAAATTATACGAAAAGATTATAAATTGTAATCTTTCTCATATCAATATGATTAAAAAATATGTTTTAACATATTAATCAAAATTTATATCGTTTGACTTCTAAAAAGAAAAATATGATAAGTATTTTAAAACAAAGAAAGAAGCTATGTTCGGTTAATTAGTGATGTGTAATGAGCTCGTAATTCCATTAAGGGTCTGTTTGGAAAGTCACTATGTAATTGGAATTGGTGTAATTACTACCCTAGTAATTACACAACCTAGTAATTACACAGTATAGTAATTACGATGACTTGTTTGTTTGCCATAATGTAATTACAGTGATTACAAGTGTACTGTTTGGTTGCACAAATGTAATTACACAGTTAAATTAATTTTTAAAAATAAAAGTTAATTATCAAAAATTAATATTTGACAAATATATGTCTTTATAAATGATATCAAATTAGGTATTTAAGATATATATTATCTCTAAAATAATATAATAATTAATAAATATATAATTTTAACTAATATGATTAAAAAAATAATAGTTAGATTAATTTTTAAAAATAAAAATTAATTATCAAAAATTAATATTTGACAAATATATATCTTTATAAATGATTAAATTAGGTATTAAGATACATATTATCTCTAAAAAATATAATAATTAATAAATATATATATATATATATATTTAACTAATATGATTAAAAAATAATAGATACATATTTTTAAATTAAAATATTTTAATTTAATTAATTATAAAAACTAAAATTCATATTTTTTAAGAACATCATAGAATACATGTTTTAAAAAAATATTAATATTATAAACATAATGTCGTAAAATTATTTAAATATTTGACAAATAATAATCTATCAATTCTAATTAAAAAATGAATGGCATACAATAAGAAATAACAAGTCAAATACTACTAAAATAAATAAATTAGAACCCAAAATATAAAATAAAATTTTTTAAAAATAAACATAATACTCTTGTGTCAAATTTCAACATAATTTAAAATAAGTTCCACTATAACTTAAGTAGATATAATTCAAAATAAAATGAAAATAAGTCTATAACATAATTAAATAATAAAATTCTATGTTAATTCAAAAATTAGAATACCAATATTTTTTTAAAAAAAATAAAAAATAAAAAATACGAGCAATTACATAGAATCACAAGAAGTAAAGGTTGGGAAATGGAAGAAAGGAAATAAAAGATAAATAAAAATATAAAATAAAAAAATATTTTAAAAATAAAAAATAAAAATAATAAAAATAAACTAGAAATTAAAATGAAGAAATAAAGAAAATAAATTAAAATAATAACAAAAATAAATAAATAAAAAAGTAAACTTGTAATTACACCATGTAACTACCTGCAATTTCACCTTCCCCCTAGGAATTGAAAAATGTAATTACACCCAATTACACTCAAATCCAATTACCAGGTGACTTTCCAAACAAGCTTTAAGGAAAGTTCCTATAGATTGCAACGTTGAAGAAATTGAGTTATTAACTTTGTGGATAAGATGGTAAGTTTCCTTGTAAGGAAATTCCCTTGAGATCTTTACGTTTGATATTTACTTACAAGGGGATTTATGAAGAAATATATATGGAACTATCACAAGGATTCAAAAGTCGGGGGGGGGGGGGGGGGGGGAGGGGGGGGGAGTGTTAGCAAACACAAATATGCAAACTTTCAAAATTCTTGTACAAAATCAAGCAAGCACCAAGACAGTGGAATGTTAAGTTAACTGAGGCTCTCATTATCAATGGTTTTAAACAAAGTCAGTATGACCATTCTCTATTCACTAAACGCTGAAATGGTCATAGTGTTGGTTTATGTGGATGATATGCTCATAACTAGTGAGAATTTGGAACAGATCTTGAAGACTAAGAGTGCTCTATAGAAAGCATTCAAAATGAAAGATTTAGGCGAACTAAGATACTTTCTAGGCATTGAGTTTGCGAGGTCAAACAAGGCATAGTAATGCACCAAAGGAAGTATGCTCTTGAACTTATTTCTGAGATAGGTTTATGTGCAGCTAAACCTGCAAATACTCCCATGGATACAACTACAAAGCTCACAACTAGATAGTATGATCAACTCAACAAGGAAGCAGACACAAGTGATGAAGTATTCACTGATGTAAGAGTATATCAGAGACTTATTGGAAAGCTGTTGTATCTTACTATTACTAGGCCTGACCTCTCCTATAGTGTATAAACTCTCAGCCAATTTATGCAACAACCAAGGATATCATGTATGAATGCATCTTTAAGGATTGTTAGGTATGTGAAGAATCAACCAGGACAAGAAATACTACTAACAAGCAACAGAAAGGATGTTCTAGCAGCCTTTTGTGATGCAGACTGGGCATCATGTGCAGTGACAAGGAAGTCTGTAATAGGTTTTGCCATAAAACTAGGTGATTCTTTGATATCATGGAAATCAAAGAAACAACCTCCAGAAGCTGAGTACAGAAGCTTAGCCACCACAATAGCTGAATTGACTTGGTTAACTGGACTGATCAAGAATTTGGGAATTCAACTTTAATTGCCAATCAATATCTACAGTGATAGCAAATCAGCTATGCAGATAGCTGCTAATCCTGTATTTCATGAGAGGACCAAACATATAGAAATAGATTACCACTTTGTGAGAGAAAAGATACGACAAGGGCCGATACACTTACAATACATTCCAACAATTGATCAACCAACAGATGTTTTGACCAAAAGTCTGAACAAGGTGCAGCATGAACATTTCTTGTCCAAACTTGGTGTTCTTAACATCTTTATATCATCAAGTTTGAGGGGGAGTGTTGAGATAAAGAAATGAAGGTGGTTAGTCAAGTAGTTAGAAGTTAGTTAAAGGCAGTTGGTTAGTTAGTTAACTACCTAGAGTCAAGCCAGCCACAATCATGATCCAATGATGCAACATATACTCGCTCTATATATAGAGGAGATAAAGGAGATGAACACACAAGATCACAATATAGAAATACATTTCAAGATTAAGTCTTGATTCCTCTCTGTTAGCACCCTTTTTTCTACTGTTATTGCTTCTTCTTTCTTGCTATAAACAACTACTATATTCAACTTTGTTCATGATCTTTATGAATGGAATCTTCAAGAATTCATCACTTCTTACTTTTATCAACTAAGAAATGGGTGAAACTATACTATATATCCTTAACTAATTAATTAAAAAAAGTTGAAAAGGAAAAAGAAATACTCCCTTCATCTCCCTGTATACAATTTGTATTTGATGTATATTCTATCTATACTGAATTTATTATTATCTGTATTTTGAATAATTTCTTTAAAAAAATTATTTAGTATGTAAAACAAGTATATGGAAAAAATAAAAAAATATTTCGAACCCACAAGTTACTTATATGTTCGTAAGGAATTATAACTGCTCATTATTGTAAAGGAATTTGATTACTTCCTCCTAGGATAGTGCGGAAAACTGTTTTTGTAATAGTGATAATGCAAATTACGGAATTCCGATGAACTCAAATGGCGGACAAAATCACACGTGACACTTATTTTTTTCTTTAAAAATGATGCAGAGAATGTAAAAAAAGAGGAAATAGATTTGTTGTTTTCGTCGGTTGAAAAGCTGAGCCGAAATATCAAAATTTTTAGTTGCGATAAGGTATCAATAGGTAAGGGTGTACAAAAAAAAATCGACAAACTGTACCTAATAATCCAAGTCAAACCTAAAAAAAGCCCGACTAGTGGTTTGGTATTAAAAAGAATCCGACCATAATTGATTTGATTTCATTTTAACTAAAAAAAGTCAAACTGAATCAAACCAACCCGACAGTATATGTATTTAATTTTTATAAATAGTTCATGTAATTTATAAATACTTTTTTATTTTTTTTCATAATTTTTGTCTTTTAACATATATTATTCAAGTTTGGACTTAGAATTTTGAATGATTCAATAAGTTTTATACCTTATAGATGCATGTTATTAACTCAAATAACGTCCAAATCAAAATCAAATCAATATTAATACTAACAAAAGAAATGATTTCTACACTTAAATGACAATAATATTTATATGTATTCTTTAATTTTGTAGGTTACTTTCCATTGTGAAAGCATATAACGTAACTTTTTTAAATATTTAGTTATGTAATTAATACATAGGCTAAACACATACACAACCCCTTAAACTTGCCCCTATTTTTCGTTTTGGCACTTCATCTCAGCATTGTTCCATTTGGACCCTCCCAACTCTATTTTTTATATTTCACTTAATCACAAAAAAAATTTAATCAGTATAAACTATTCAAGGCGTGTTGATTAAATTTTTTAAAAAGGTACAAAATATTCAATTGAATACCGTCACTTTTTTTTTCATATCATCTGGAATTAATTCAAATAGTCCGCTTCCTAAATTTTTAACTCGCTCTAATACGGGTAAAAAAATTTATCTTCAACACGAGAAGAAAAGGACTCTGATTCATTGCTTATAACACTACTCAAAATATTAAAATTTAACATATTCCATCGGATTGTCAATATTTTTTTAAAAAAGAATATTGACGGCTTTAGTCGGTTATTTTTTAGCAAAATGCACAGAAACTATTTTTAAAAAATTATAATTTTTTAAAGAAAATCGACAAACATCCTTCGATTTTTATTGTTTTTATTATGAAAACTAACGGACGTCCGTCGAAGTATAAATTACAGTTGAAGAGTATAAATAAAAATAATGAAAACATAAAAAAATTAGTATCTTGTGTTTAGATGGATTATGAAAAATAGAGTTGGAGGTTAAAATGGATCGAGGTTGGGATAGAGTGCCAAAATGAAGAATAAGGGCAAGTTTGAGGGGTTGTGTATGTGTTTGACCTAATACTTATTAGTCGTACGTAGTTTAACATGACTTAGTACTTTTAGAGTATGATTATTTTCATTATTTCTTTGCTTTGTTTATGCGATTTCATTTTTTTTTTTTTTGGTTGAATGTTTTAGTACAATATCATCACTCATCTCATATTTTGTGTTATTTTCTTAATTAGAAAACACCTTAGATAGTTATATAGTACAAGAATTAAAGAAATATTTCAAGTATACGCTATATGTTTTATATGAAGACTTTATTGAAAAAAAAATCTGAAAAAATCGAAAAACCCGAAAAATATAAAAAATTTCGAGATTAAAAAACTCGACTTTTATTGTTTTATTTTGATTTAATAAATTTGAAAACTCGATATAATTAATTTAATTTAATATTTAAAAAATTCAAACTAACCAAAATTATGTATAACCCTTATCAATAGGTATAGATGTACTTATTTGTTGAAGACAATGACTGTTCAGAAAATAAAATATCCTTCAAAAAAGAATTATTAAGTGAAATAAAAAAAATCAAGTCCAGCTCTTTTCGGAGCCATCAGTGAACTTCTCCCGTGCGAGCTAGCACCCTTCGAACAAACTAAAAGCCTATTTGGATTGATTTATTTTAAATATTTTTAAATTAAAATAGCTTTTAAGTAATTTTAGTATATTTAAATAAATATTAAAAAAAATTAAACACTTATTTTTAAGATAAAAAATAAAAATAAATCATAAATTCTCTTTTAACTGCCTTTTAACATATATTCCATAAATAAAAAGCTATCTAAACAGGCTCTAAGCCGACAAAACTAACTAGAAAACTACAGCCATTGTGCTGGGTTATACACTACCGTTGTTACCAATGGGCTGTTGACTGAGCCCAATTGCTGAATTGGTTTGGGCTTGGCCTGCATGATGGAGGATGAAGTGAAATTTCCCCGACATTCTCTAACTTGCTCAAGAGATGATGATGACGAACAACATCTTTTTTGGAATCAGGAAAAGGATATATAACAAGAAGTTAAAAATTAAATTTAGATTTTATATAAATATGTATGTAAACGATATGTATTTTTGTGCTCATTACTTAATTTAATGCAAACATCGGTGGCAGATAACAACTACTCATTATATCAATGGGCTTGCCCGCCCTGTCAATGCGACGTAGTGTAGGACCCTGCTTTAGCTGGGCTTTGTACAACTTAATAGCCTTCAGGTCCGAGGCCCATAGTTAATGGGCCACAGAAAGATTCTTCAATATACCCTTCATTATATGTTGACAATTCAAAGAATTTTTATCCTATCAAAAGCATAGATCGGTATCTTCCATAAGTAAATAAATAACTTATTCAAAATCACTTAAATAAATAATTTAAACTCTAATATTTATTTATACAAATAAAAATAAAATATAATAATAATTATATAAATATATTTTAATGCATGAGATATAAAAAAATTAATAAAATAAGATAAATTTAAAAATTATTTATTTATAATGTAAATTAATTTTAAATTATAATTTATGAAATATTCTATTAATGACAATCAAGTTTTATTTATTTATATAGACTATAGAAGATAAAAAAGAGGAGAAATATAAGTACACACACATGCTTGCACATACATATATACACATTTGATGCATATAATATTTTTATAACAATAATAAAATATACTAAATAGCATTAGTTTTATAACAAATTCATAGAAGTATTGTTCTACATATAATATTAGTGAATTTAAATAAGAAACTATAAATATGTGGGTTAAAAAATAAATATTATATATAATATAAATAGATATTACATAAATGAAGGATCGAAAATATTAAGGGTAAAACATAAATTTTAAAAAGTCAATTAGAAAAAAGAAGAAATAATATTATTATTTAAAGTTGAAATTTTTTTTTAATTTTTAAGACAAAGTTAGAAGGTGAAAATGATTTTAACCCTATAAAAATAATCTTTTTAACTTTTAGATAAACAAGTCTCCCAAATTTATTAGTATTATTTTTTGCTATGATGATTGTAGCAACATGTATTATATAAGGAGACTTTGTTGGTTCCTATCTTTTTCAAACTTTATATGGTCCCCAAAATTAAAGTTGGTTTTATTTCAAACTTTTGTAAAACAGAAACATGGAATACTGTCAAGTTTTTTCCTGGACTATGAAAAGGAAAACACTTTCATGAGTTATTAGGGTTTGATCGATCATTTTTTAGGTAATTTTATTCCTTAAAAATACATGTAAAATATATTAAATTTTCATCGCAAAAATTAAATATAAATTTTTTTTGTATTCAATTTCTAACCAAATTTAATGTTGTCATCACCAGAACACGCATGTGGGATACTTCATTTCTGATATATTATATAATTTTTCACTCAATATTCGATATTCATTTCGAAACTTTAATTAATTCGCATTTGCACCATGTTAGGCTTATTAAAGATGGGAATTAACACTCTTAATCAAGATTATTTTATTTTAATTTTAATATTTAAATTCAAATCTTTTAATTAAAAATAAAGAGATCTTCTCCGTCCCACCATAATATTTAGTAGTTCTATTTTATAAGTAGATGTAGTGCGGCCAGCTCAGCTCATGGACGGCCTAACAATGAGTATAACTATTTATGATGCTTGTCTTCTATCGAGGAAACAATATTCAATCAAGAAAGTATTTTAATAATTATAAGATGATCTTCAAATTAGGGTGGCAATTGAAGTTGTTGAATTTGCGTTTGGACATGTTAACAAATAGGAAATATAAATAAACTATGACATAATTAATTAAACAGGCTGAGTCTATAATGATCTGCAGGCCATTTGTATTATTGTTTTTGAGTCTAATTTTTATATATTGCTTTTATTATTTTATTTAAAAGATTCTTCAATACTATATGTTATTCTTTATTACCCTTTATTAAGTTTTTAGTTCAGCAAATTATATTTCTATCTTTTTTTATGTTCTTCAAAAATTAATTTCACCAGCTGTAGCATCGCTTCAGTAAAAATTTTTACGAAAAGAAGTCTTAGTTCATGTAATGTAAAACATAACAAGCGATCTCTAATATCTCTCCCGAAATAAGTTTGAAGAAGTAAACTTTTGTCCCACCATGAGCCACGAATTACCCCACAATTAAACTAAAAGTATGTATATTCCAATTTTATTCTTCGTGTAAGTAGCTGCAAAAGACTCAATTTTATTACATATATAGTAACAAAGAAAGAACACGACATGCTACTTCTTTAATTAATTAATAAGTAATAACTAATCATATTAGTAATAAATGCTTCTGAATTAGCCATTTCCCGTGTAATTGAAATCATAAGGAACAATAGAAGCACAATAATCAACAGCCTGGTTCATAGTTGAAGAAGACGGAAGCGAAGAACCATTTATCATACTCAATTCCTCAGCTCTCATGTTGACTTTCTTCCTTAATTCTTCCAATGCAGCAACGAAGACTTCAAGTTCTTCAATCCCCTTATCATCAATGGGTTCATTCCACCAGAATCCTCCATTCTTATTGCCATTCACCATCTTCGATTCATCAATAATCTCCTTCTTCTTCTTCTTCTCCCCCTCCAATTCTCTACAGATCTGAGAATAGTATTCGTTGTGCTGTTGCACAATGTTGAACTCATGATCTGGGGCGGATGCCGCTGTTGATGATGATTTCCCGGTGAGATAACGGTCGATGACGGCGTCGGCGCTGGGGTGACCGAAGGCGAATAAACGTTGTCGTTTCATAGACTGAACAATAATAGCGATTTCAGCACCGCTTAAGATGCAGAGTTCACTGGCTTTTTTGAAAAGTCCCAAACGGCGTTTGCTGAAGGTAACGTGCCTACTGTTTTGGTTGGCTATTGGCTTGATCGCAATTTTCCTCCGCCCTTGAGTTTTCTTAATGGTAATGGAGGAGGAGTTGACGGCGTTAGTGTCACTGGTATTATCAAGATTCATGATTCGAGGAAAAAAAAAAACTATTAGCTTCGTAAATTGGGGCCTTCCTTGTTGATTTATACAATTTTTAGAGAGACTATATAAGGTGTAAACTAAAAGTTTTTTAGAATCGGAAAAGATTTTGTTTACTCGTTTTAGTTAGTTGTAGACTTTGTTTACTCGTTTTAGTTAATTGTGAGAAGGAATTGGGCTACAAATTTAAAAAATATTATTATTATAGGATTTATAATTAGAAACCTTTTCCTAAATAGGAAATAAAAGATTTATTGAAAAATTTCCTATAATTAATTGGGAAAGAATCTCCTATGGGAAAAAGGAATAAGTCAGATTTTCTTGTAAGCATATTCTTTTTTTAAAACTTTTATTAGACAATTTGAGGTGAGTTGTCCGTTCCATCACCAGTTATCCAAGCATGCAACCTTTAATTCGAAGAGCATTGATAAATAAAATACAACTTTCAGAAATTATGAAATATTAATTTTTATTTTCACGTATGTGACATGTTTGTTTTTAATTGGTTTAAAAAAATATTATTTTTTTATAAGTAGAAATAATATTTAATTCTAATTTTTTTTATCACATGAAGATGTAGAGAGGATGTTTTAAAAAAAAAGTTTTTTATTCTTGATGAAATAATTTATAATCACACAAATGATTAACTATAAATTTTAATTCTTTTTAAAATTTTATATCAAATCAAATAATTCTACATAAATTGAGATGGAGAGAATAATTCTTATTTCGAAATTAGAAACCTTTGATATTTTTTTTTCTTAATATAATTTTTTTATTCAAAAGAATGAAGCATGCCCCCATAGTTTAAGTTTCAAGCCATCGTCATTTGGGAGGGCTAAGCCAAACCATGTAAAAGAGCATGTGTGCTGCTGGCCTTGTTATCCAAAATTGAAGTGTTTCTGTCTCTACATATTAGGACATGGATCTTCATATACTCAAATATTTGTACTTTTTCCCCAAAATCAATACTTTTTACTTTGTGTCGTTTGTTCCTTTAATTTTCCTTTGAATATTGCTGCACCTGTTATTTGTTGTGCAGTCTTTCTTTTTTCTTTGGGGTTTGTGCATACCTGTGTCCCACGCTAAAAATTACCCTCATTTCTTATTTATGTTAAATTAATAAATACATAATATATATTTACATATAATAATTTAATATTTAATTATAATTATTTAACACACGATAATTTCATTTTAAAATTTTTAATACACAAAAGAGAATTAAACACAGAAATTCATATAGGGTAAAATATTTGGGTGGAGTTAAATAATATAGGGTAAAAAGTAAAATAGGATTATGTAATATTAAGTAAGGACATAACTAGAAAGAGAAATTGGGTAACAATTGGATTACACTAAATCAGTGATTTTATAAAGTGAAACTTTTCATATTTTAAATAACAATCAAAACAAACATGGTATTCTTGGAACCAGTTTGACCATGTGAGATGAAATCATGATTTGAAATCATATGAGATGAAGTTGAAGTTTTGTTTGGACGTGCAATTTGGAATTCTAAAGTTATACTTTTTTCTCATGAACATAAAAATCCTCATTAAGTTGTGAAAATTATCAAAAAATTTCAATTCTTATACAATCTTACCAAAAGTTCATAACAAAGTATAATACACTATCACAAAACCATTTTAAAAATATACAGTATTTATTGATTGAACTTTAGTTCAATAAAAAGTAAAATTGAACATGAGTTGTAGTGTACTAGTCATTAATATAATCCTCTCACATAGTATAGACAATCTCCTCATGTTGAGCATATATTTCTCGATTAGATGATCGAGATGAACCAATATTGTTATTTTTAACTGTTTGTTGGTATATATAAAATGGTGGATTTTTTTAAACAAAATTAATATAAACTTATGAATCAAATTTTCTATTTTAAAAAAGCTATGTCGTGATTTGAAATTCCAAATCAAGATTTTTTGAGAATTTTAAGATTTCAAATCATAAGATGAAATCGCATGTCCAAAATACTTTTATGCCATGATTTCAAATCAAGAGATAAAATCGCATATTCAAATGCATACTTAGTAACTATACCATACTATATATAGCAAGGGTAACCACCATCCAAACAAAAGTGCAAGGGACTTCATGGATTCTTCGAGGCACACTTTAAAAGACAACCTTAAGGCACTTGAGCAAGACAAATTTTAACTAGTAACATGATTTAAGATAGTTTAATAAAACCTCTTCCTAACATTATTCTTCGAGTAAGTAGCTGCAAAAGACTCAATTTTATTACAAATATGGTAACAAAGAAAGAACACGACATGCTACTTCTTTAATTAATTAATAATTAATAACTAATCATATTAGTAATAAATGCTTCTGAATTAGCCATTTCCCGTGTAATTGAAATCATAAGGAACAATAGAAGCACAATAATCAACAGTCTGGTTCATAGTTGAAGAAGACAGAAGCGAAGAACCACTTATTATACTCAATTCCTCAGCTCTCATGTTCACTTTCTTCCTTAATTCTTCCAATGCAGCAACAAAGACTTCAAGTTCTTCAATCCCCTTATCATCAATGGGTTCATTCCACCAGAATCCTCCATTCTTATTGCCATTCACCATCTTCGATTCATCAATAATCTTCTTCTTCTTCTTCTTCTCCCCCTCCAATTCTCTACAGATCTGAGAATAGTATTCGTTGTTCTGTTGCACAAAGTTGAACTCATGATCTGGGGCGGATGCCGCTGTTGATGATGATTTGCCGGCAAGATAACGGTCGATGACGGCGTCGGTGCTGGGGTGACCGAAGGCGAATAAACGTTGTCGTTTCATAGACTAAACAATAATAGCGATTTCAGCACCGCTTAAGATGCAAAGTTCACTGGCTTTTTTGAAAAGTCCCAAATGGCGTTTGCTGAAGGTAATGTGCCTACTGTTTTGGTTGGCTATTGGCTTGATCGCAATTTTCCTCCGCCCTTGAGTTTTCTTAACGGTAATGGCGGAGTGTTAGGATTCAGAATGACAAAACTTGACAATAAATGAGGCAAAAGAGAAAAGCACAAAAGAAAATATGAACACCAAAATTTACGTGGTTCACCAAATGTTGGCTACGTCCACAGGCAAAACTAGAGAATCTTACTATTAAGAAATTTTACAATACTCGGAGAGAAATTTACACCACTAAGAAGAAGTGTTTTTGTGATGTTTTTTGGTGTGTTTAGAATGAATGAAGTGAGGGGTATTTATAGTGTTGAGTGTAGGGACTAAAATGCAAATTTACCCAACTAAAAGGACTAATTGGGCAATTTGCCCAGCCACCCTATTTGACCATTTCATTTTATTCTCCCACTTGAAGATATGATGATAATCATGTCTTCACACAATAACGTCTCTCTAATTTTGCCATCCATGCTAGCTTACGTTTTTGCGAGGCCAAAGGAGGATCTACACCACAGGAACTTGTCTGTTGTAACTGGCTTGGTCAGGATATCTGCTAGGTTGTCTTTAGGGTGAATTTTCTGCATATATACTTTTTCGCTCTCCACCACTTCTAGTACAAAGTGATATTATACGTCTATGTGCTTCGTTCGGGCATGGAAGGCTGGATTTCTTGTAATGTACAAGGCACTCTGACTGTCCCAATACACCAATATCACTCCTTGTTTGTGCCCAAGTTCCTCCATAAGCCTTTGTATCCACATCGCCTCCTTACAAGCTTGTGTAGCTGCCATGTACTCAACTTCTATTGTAGACAGTGCTACCATAGTCTGTAACTTGGAAATCTAGCTCACAGCTCCTCCAGCAAGTGTAAACACATATCCTGTCGTGGATTCGCTTGTCTTGATCACCTGCAAAATTTAAATCGACATATCCCCTGACCGTAAAATCTGATCCCCCAAAACACAAAGTTGCATGTGAGGTCCCTTTAATGTACCTCAGAATCCTTTTCACCGTACTCTAATGTTCTTTGCCCGGATTTGCCATTTATCTACTGATAACTCCTACTGCTTGTGCAATGTCTGGTCTTGTGCAAATATTGGCATACATGAGGCTCCCTACTGCTAATGCATACGGCATTCGAGACATTTCTTCCCTTTCCGCTTCAGTGCTAGGACTCTTTGCTGCGGATAACTTGAAATTAAAAAGAAGTGGGGTAGAGATTGACTTACAGTCTTGCATGTTGAAACGCCGCAAGACCTTCTTTAAATAATTATCTTGTGAAAGCCAAATCTTCCTTTCATTTTGGTCTCAATGAATATGCATCCCTAGAATCTTGTTTGTTGGTCCCAAATCTTTCATATCGAATTCCCTAGCTAACTGTGCCTTTAATTCTTGGACTCGATCTTTGTTGGGGCCTGTTACCAGCATGTCGTCCACGTACAACAACAAGATAATGAAATCATTATCTCCTTCAAATCTTTTGTAATACGTACAATAGTATGAACTGAGTCTGTTGTACTCCAGGCTTTATAATGAAAGAATCAAATCTCTTGTACTAGCATCTTGGCGCCTACTTGAAACCGTACAGAGATTTGTTCAACCTGCAAACCAAGTTCTCCTTGTCTTTTTTGATAAAGCCTTTCGGTTGGAGCATATAAATTTCTTCTTCAAGTTCTCCATGAAGAAATGCAGTTTTGACATCCAATTGCTCCAGGTGTAAATCAAATGCAGCACACAAGACCAAAACGATTTTATTATAGTTGTAAGTCTAACCACACGAGAAAATATTTCATTGAAATCAATGCCTTCTTTCTGGGCATATCCTTTTACCACCAGTCGAGCACGATATCGTTCCACTTGATCATTGTTATTGCGTTTGATCTTGTACACCCATCTGTTCCCAATAGCTTTTCTTCCAGATGGTAGTGGAAATAGATCCCACGTCTTGTTCTTATGTAGAGCCATCACCTCCTCTTGCATTGCTTTCATCCACTGGGATGCTTCTGGCCCTTTAGTTGCCTCCATGAATGTTGAAGGTTCATCATCCTTAGTTAGAAGACAATATGAAACATTACTCTCACTAACATAATCTGAGAGATAAGCTGGCCGTCTTTTCTCGCGAACTAGCCTCTAAACTTGAGTTTCCTCTGTCTCGTTTGGATCATCATTGCTCTGCTCCGGTGCTGCCTCAGAAGAATCTTTCTCCTCGTTGTTACAATCCACTTGAATTTCAGTGGATTCTACATTCTCCTTTCCGGTGCTATCATTTTCTACTCCTTGCAACTAATCTTCTGCAAATATTACGTCTCTGCTGATGATAACCTTGTGGTCAGTAGGATCCCACAGGCGATACCCCTTTACTCCATCAGCATACCCTAAGAAAATACATTTCCTAGATCTTGGATCTAGTTTTGTAACTTCTTGGGTGTTAAACATCACAAACGCGGGACATCCGAACGTATGAAGGTGTGAATAGTTTGCTAGCTCTCCGATCCACATCTCTATTGGTGTCTTCAACTCAACAGTCGTTGACGGTGACCGATTCACAACATAACATGCGGTTTTCACTGCTTCTGCCCAAAATGATTTGGCCAAACCAGCATTTCTTAACATGGCTCTGGTTCGATCCAGAAGAGTCATGTTCATCCGCTCTGCTACGCCATTTTGTTGAGGAGTGTAAGGCACTGTGAATTGCCTTTTGATACCTTCCTCTTTACAAAAGTCTCGAACTCATCACTTGTGTATTCTCCTCCATTGTCAGTCCGTAAGCACTTGATTTTCTTTTCGGTCTCCAGTTCTACTTGAGCCTTGAATACTTTGAAAGTTGAAAATACATCCGTCTTCCTTCTGATTGGATACACCCAGCATCTCCGGGAGTAATCATCAATGAATAACACAAATTATTCTGCTCCTCCTTTGGACTTAACTGGTGCTTTCTACACATCAGAGTGGATAAGATCCAGTATCGATTTGCTTCTAGAACTGGATTTGTTGAATTTCAATTTGTGCTGCTTGCTAGTAACACAATGCTCATAGAAGGGTAAAGTTACCTTCATGAGACCACAGAGCAGCCCTTGCTCACCGAGAATCTTCAAACCTCGTTCTGTCATATGACCAAGTTTCCGGTGCCATAGCATTGTTGATTTTTCTGCTTTGGACATCACAACTGCTGCTTCTGCATGTTGAGAAATGTCTCCTTTGAGCATGTACAGACTGGATGCAACTTTATCTGCCTTTATCACCACAAGTGCACCTTTGATGACCTTCAAGATCCCATTTTCAGTGCGGGTCTTGCATCTAAGGCCATCTAGTTGTCCCAAAGACAACAAATTCTTCTTGAGTCCTCTGACGTGTCGTACATCTTGAATAGTGCGTACTATACCGTCAAACATTTTTATTTTGACAGTACCAACTCCAGCAATCTCCAAGGCATGGTCGTTACCCATGTACACGGATCCTCCAGGGATAGATTCATATTGGTGGAACCATTCCCTCCGGGGTGTCATGTGCCATGTTGCTCCCGCGTCTAGGAACTAAACATCAGAGTACAGCTTTCTGTGTTTTGCTTGGGTTGATACTTCATCGTACAGTACTTCTTCGTCATCTGAAGCATTTGCTACACAACTTTGAGCTTTTGATTGCTCATGCTCTCCACTCTTTTTCCTGTCCCAACAGTCCCTCGTCAAATGACCTTTCTTGCCACAACCATAGCACTTGGCATTTTTTCTTCTTCTTGACTTCGATCTACCGTTGTTGTGACTCCCACTGGGGACACGTTCCATCGATCTTCCTCTCGTTATTGACAAAGCCTCCACTTGTTGTGAACTCGCGTGTTGGTCTTCTTTGTTTTTGCGCCTGCTTTCTTCTTCAGGATAGAAGCGGCAACATCATCAAAGGTCAGGTAGTCCATCGCGAGGTTGTTTGTTAAGTTGTAACGAGCTGGTCGTATGAATTCGGTAAACTCTGAAGTAAAAGCTTTGAACGTTCAGGTCCTTGTATTGTGTGACCCAACGTTGTCAGTTGAGAGAACATAGTGTTGAGCGTATTGATGTGGTATGTCACTGTTGTTGACTCCGCCATTTTAAGGGTATATAATCTTCTCTTTAAGAAGATTTTGTTGTGTAGTGACTTTGCCTCGTACAATTTGATTAATGTGTCCCAAATTTCTTTGGCTGTTTTTTTCTCCCCCACACTGGATAATACACCATCAGCAAGTGCCAAGTGTAGATCTGCTACTGCATTTTCATCCACCTCGTTCCACTTGTCATTCGGTATATTCGTTGGCTTGTCTCCAATTGCTGCAAGACAATTATTTTTTCTCAAAATTGCCTTCATCTTCAACTTCCATAGAGCAAAATTGCTCCCGTTGAATTCTTCGATGTTGTATTTGGTCGCCATAGTCTGAATCTGCCACCCGAACGAATTTTCAATTGCTATTTTATTCGGACAATATTTCTGCTCGCCGATAGCTTAAGCTAATCTTATTGGCATAATAACCACAAAGCAATAATTTGGCGGTATAACCATCCGTTCAGAATATTAGCTTAGGAGGTAGCACCTTCCATAAAAAAATTTAAAAAGCGGTAGAACCTGCCATAATAAATAACAATCTTTAACCAACAGCTCTGATACCAATGTTAGGATTCAGAATGACATAACTTGACAATAAATGAGGCAAAAGAGAAAAGCACAAAAGAAAATATGAACACCTAAATTTACGTGGTTCACCAAATGTTGGCTATGTCTAGGGGCAAAACTAGAGAATATCACTATTAAGAAATTTTACAATACTTAGAGAGAAATTTACATCACTAAGAAGAAGTATTTTTGTGATGTTTTTTGGTGTGTTTAGAATGAATGAAGTGAGGGGTATTTATAGTGTTGAGTGTAGGGACTAAAATGCAAATTTACCCAACTAAAAGGACTAATTTAGCAATTTGCCCAGCCACCCTATTTGACCAGCCAATTAAAATGACTAATTGGGCAATTTGCCCAGCCACCCTATTTGACCATTTCATTTCACGGAGGAGTTGACGGTATTAGTGTCGCTGGTATTATCAAGATTCATGGTTGGAGGAAAAAAAACTATTGGCTTCGTAAATTGGGGCCTTCCTTGTTGATTTATACAATTTATAGAGAGACTATATAAAGTGTAAACTTAAAATTTTTTAGAATTGGAAAAGATTTTGTTTACTCGTTTTACTTAGTTGTAGACTTGTAATTGTGAGAAGGAATTGGGCTACAAATTTGGAAAGTATTATTATTATAGGATTAATAATTAGGAATTGCTTTTCCTAAATAGGAAATAAAAGATTTATCGGGGAATTTCCTATAATTTTTGTTACTAATTGGGAAAGAATCTCCGATAGGAAAAAGGGATAAGAAAATATAAGCGTGGCAAGTCTCAGATTTTCTTGTAAGCATATTCTTTTTTTAAAACTTTTATTAGACAAAAAAATAAATTTAAATATGTTGCTTAAACTTTTGGCTCTTCATTAAAAGACATCGCAATAAAAAAAATAGTCATTTACTATTTTTATACAATTATTATTTTTAATTATTTTCACCATCTTATTTTATCATATTAGATTTTTTTTGTGGAATAACTTTATTTATGGTGTAAACCTAAAAAAAGTTAAAAAAAATTAATCACCTGACTTGTTTTCCTTTATGATAGTCATTAATAATGCAATAGTCACTTTTCCAATGTTATTTTTCTAAACAATTTTGTTTCGTTTTAACATGCAACACAATATTCGATAGAACAATCTGTGATAATTTTTGTAGAAATCATCAACTAATCTAACATCAATATATGCGTAATATTTTACTCCTAGATGAGAGTATGTTCTCATAGTGCATCATGTATTTGTATGTAGGGGCAGCATATGATGCTGTATCACAGTACCTTGTCATTATATGTCAAAGATCATCTTTCCATTGGAGGTCTCTTGGCTCTAAAAGGAATATTACCTCAATTTTTTCATTTTTTTCATAAATTTCTGCAGCTTCATTAACTTCATCATTTATGATTCCACCATATGAAGGTGGAGCATCTCCTTGTGGTTGCTGGGATTGTATAAAATCCAAGAACTGTCGGTATAATGGGTTTTCAGCACTTACTCCTGATATTTCAGTCGAAGTGCTTGCAATATTGGAGGCTATTAGCGTTTGGTTTCTAATTTGGGCTAAAATATTATCTCTGCCCATTGATGTACCTCCTCGTCCTCTTCCCCTTCCTCTATTTGAGGAAGAAAATCCTTGTAGCCGCATAATCTGTATTAAGAAAATAAACAACTATTAGCTAATATATTCACTGTTAAGAAAATCGGGAAGACTATTATCTGTACCCTTTTAATAATGTATATCAAAATCAGGGGCTAATAAAGCTTTCCACCTTGCAAACACCTGTTTAGAAACATCATGTTTAACATCTTTATTAAATATAAATTTTGCGGCTTGGCAATCAATTTTGATAATAAATTTCTGATTGTATAAATTATTTTGAAATTTCAAAACACATTTTACTATAGCTAAAATTTCTTTAGCCACAGTAGCATAATTCTTTTGACTATTAGTCCATTTTCCATAATAAAATTGACCAAGATATTCTTGCTTTGCACTGGGGGAAATTTGTTTTAAAATTCCTCCATAGCCAATATCAGAAGCATTTGTCTCAACAATTTTTTTCCAATTTGGGTTAGCTAAAGTGAGACATGGTAGGTTATTAACCTTAGCTTTTATACGCTTGACTGCCTCTATATGATTTTCAGTCCAGGCTTTGGGATTTTTCTTAAGACGATCATATAATATCGCAGTATCATTTGCTAAATCCTTTATAAAAGGAGAAATATAATTCAAGCTTCCCAAAATCTTTGAAGCTGAGTCTTATCAGTGATTATATCAGGAAATTTAGATGCAAATTCAATGCTTCTAAATAGGAATAATTTTTTCTTTTTCAATATTATGACCCAAAAATTTGACATTTGTTTGAAAAATATGCATTTTTGGTCTAGATATAACCAAACCATTTTGAATAATGATTTTCTTAAATAAATCAAGATGTTTAAATTGCATCTCTAAAGTTTTAGAAAATACTAGAATATCATCTATATAAACAATTATAAAATTGCTAAAAGGATTGAAAATATCATTCATGATTTTTTGAAATTCTGATGGGGCATTTTTTAAACCAAATGGCATAACATTTCATTTATATTGCCCCATGAGAACATTAAAAGCTGTTTTATAACAATTTTTTTGCAGAAATTTGTATTTGCAGTATTCTGACTTTAAATCAAATTTTGAAAACATGATAGAATATTACAATCTATTCAATAAATTATTTTTATTAGAAATTGGATATCTGATCTATTTTAAAACTTTATTTAGGGGTTTATAATTTATTACCAATCTTGGAACCCTTCTTTCATGTTCTGCTGGTTTATTAACATAGAAAGCAGTACAAGACCATTGAGATTTTGAGGGTCTTATTAAACCCTTTTGTAAGAGAGTATCAATTTCATTTTTGCATAAATTCAGATATTCTGAATTCATTTGGCAAGGTCTTGCCTTAGTAGGAATATGATCCTCCGAAAAGTTGTCCTCATATGGAAGACTTACCACATATTTTTTCCTTTCCCAAAATATATTCGGGTGGTCACCACAAATTTGAAGCGAAAACTGATTTTTTAAAATCTCAATTTTTTATTTGATTTTAGAATTTTGAAGAGTTTCTTCTATTGTAATACTGCAAATTTCATTTTTTAAAAAATCAATTTATTTTATTTTAGAAGAAATCATATCTTTAATATTATTAACATACTTCGAAAACGATTGAGAAATAAAATCAATTCTTAATTCTTCTTTCTCAAAAATACCGGTTATTCCGGTTTCATCCCATCTGGTAATCGGATAAATATGCCAGAAAAAAGGCATACCTAATATTACCTCAATTGAGATTTTTTTTACAAGTACAAAAGACTCAGGAAGACAAATATTATTTGTACAAATATAGGCTTTTGGTAATTTATAATTAATATCCATTTTTTGTCCACTAGCATTGCGGAGACTGTGAGTAGTTTTATGAAAATATCTTGAAGATATTAATCTTTATTGTATACAATTTAAATCAGCTCCGCTATCTATTAAAGCAATAAATTCTTTTTTCAAATTGTAATCAATAAAAATAGTAATTTTTGCAATGGACTTATGAGTTGTAATTAACTCAATAGTTCCCAAAAAAAAAAAATCTGCTGGAGAAATATTATGAAAATCATTCGAAATAATAAGAAAGTTTTCAATTAAAACTTGTTTTTCAGGGTGTTTATTAACTTTTGTTGCTTCTTCTATTAAAGAAATTCTTTTATCAAGAACCATATTATGATCCTTAAGAGAAGAAATCTCTTTTTTGAGATTTTCAATTTCTTCTTTCAAATCTTGAATTGTAATAGGGGTAATACCCTTCTGAAATCTTTCTTTGAGTTGTCTTATTACTTCTCTCATGGTATAACCTTTACTCGTAAAAGTAATTTCTTTTGAAGTACTACTGGTTGAGACTTGGGTATTTCCGACCTTGTCAATAATTTGAGATCTTAAATTAGGTTTATCAATGGATTTAAGGATTTCCACCAAATTATCACTTGTCAGGACGTTTATATTCAAATCCTTAAACTGAGAGTATAACTGTAAAATTCATCCTTGTCTCTATCTTCACAAGATTGTCTAATCTGGCATGGTAGATATTCTTCTTCTGATGAACTTATATAATCTTCATCATGAAGAACTCTCAAATCTTCACTCGTTGAAGACCCTTCATTATCTGAATGTTCAGACCCAGAATTTTCTAGTGAAGAGTTCAATAGAATCTTACATAAAAAATCCTTAATATTATCTTCTAGGTCAAGACTCTTAATCTTATCTCTGACCTTGCAATCTTTAGCATAATGGACAATTCATTCACATTTATAACAAACATCTGGTTTCTTACTTTTTTAGAAGTTTGACTCCTTATAATTCTTTTTTCTTCTTTCATGCTTTTCTAAGCGTTTTTCCTTTCTTCCAGGTCTATAAGACCTTCTCCTGTATTTCTCTTCTTTTTCTTTGCTTCCTTTTTGTCTATGAGACATTTTGGAACTTCTTGGCATGTCAATTGCGAATTGTTCACAAAATTCTCCCAATTGTCGTTTCTCATTGAGATGATACCTTTTTACCTGTTGGTTCAATTTTATCTCATTGAACACTTATTAAACACTTATTAATTTCCCATAAGTAAATGCTTCATAATTTATGCTGGCTCCATCTCCTCTAAGGGCTTTCCTAACCCTTTCTGCAAATAAGGTACGGAGTCCATCTATAAACTTGGATTTCCAATGAGGGCTATTACACTCAGGGAGTTCCATTACTCTTGATAAAAATATATCCTTATACCATCTGAAAGATGTTAAAGTTTTATACCTAAGATTTTGGAGCGTAGTCCTAATGATCTCACTATTATCTGACCATCTTCCTGAAAAGTGTTCTATAATGGTAAGAATAAGGGAATACACTATATTGGGTTCTGTTGTATCTCCTTCCCTTTTGACTGCATTTAGAATTGTCATTCTTTGGGCTTCAGTGAGATAATTATCCCACCATCCTTTTAATTGCTCAGTAAAACCTGCTATAATCATGTTAGCAGTTTTGCTCTCGGTATTACCGTTCGCTTTACAGACAGTACTGAACATTAATATTCTATGCATCAGGGTATAAATCTGTCTGTCAGTATAACCATCAATATTCCATTCATATATCTCATTTCCACTATAACTGTTAGAGATATATGTTTCCTATTCTTCTAGTAGAATGTCTTGAGGGGTTGGCCTAGGATAATGGTACATCCTTTGTACTGGCTTTCTAACATGCTTCTCTGAGATTTTATTAATCTCATCTGTTGGAATATTATCCCACTTTTTGGTAGAACTGTCTTCTTCAATATTTAAAGGATGGAGATTCAACCCTTTAAACTTCTTTTCTAATAAAGTCTCCAGATTTGCTATATTACCATATCTGAAATCCCTTATCTCTGGAGGAGGTTGAATACTAGGTGTAGCTTTGGGTATTACCTCTTTTTCTTCAGCTACTCTCTCCTTTTTTGTTTCAGTATATAAACTGTCAATCTTTTCATAAAGAGAAAAAATATGTTCTCCTAAAATACTTGCATAAACATTTGCATAATTATTCTGCCTAATCAAAGTCTGAACATGTTTGGCAGTAATCAAGGCAGTATCATTATCAATCAAGTCCACAAAAGCTGTAAAATGAACAACTTTATCTCTTTTTTCAATTTGAAAAGATTGTTGCGGAGACAAAATTAATTTGGTAATCGTACCATTTGAAAGCTTATAACCATGCTCTAACATTATTAAATAATCATAAATATACTTAGTCATAAATCATGGGACAAAAGCTATTACTTTGTTAACTTTTGAAAGATCATTATAAAAATCTTCCTGGAAAAACTTTTATTGGTTTTTATCAAAACTCTTAAAAAATCATTTTTGAAAAGGTTCTCATTTGGGTTGAAAAAATTCTTGTTGGATCTTTTTCCTTATTGGAGATCCTAGTGAAAAATCAAGTTTAGTCTTTTGATCCATATAAACCATTTGGAAAATCTATATCATAAGGAGTTGGCTCCATATCAGGAGTCACAATATGATTTACAATTTTGATATTATTAACATGATCATTTTTCTTTTTCAAATCAAATCTGTCTGATCCAAAAGTATCCTCTTCTCTGACTCGAGAAGTTGATGCTCTAGATGGCAGATCTACAATATAATCGACTGAAGAGATATGAAAAGAGAGCCAGATCTAGGCATATAAGAATTAGATCTAATCATTTTGGAGGATGTATCATTAGTAGAATTCAGAAGCATATTATCATTAAAACAAATTTTAACAAAAGTTAGTTATAACCTTTGACCTACTAAAGTTAGTTTCAATCAAAATAGTTTCATTTTTGAAATCCATTATTTTACACATAGGATTCAAAGTATATAAAGGTTTGTAATAAATACGATAACAGATACATATAACTTCTGTACTAGGCATATAATCATAACCATGCAACTTGATACTTAATATTAAAGTATTCAAAGAATTCTCATCATTCAAAGAAATCTGTAAATTGGGATAAGCATTAAAATAAACAGGGTCATAAGCCAAACTGGTCTAAACAATCCTTATAAGAGACTTTTTTCAGTTTTTGTTTCTACCATCTCGGAGAACTGCTATGAAACTCTCTGGTAAACCTCTTAAAGTAAGGGGCTTAAAAGCAACTTGTATTAAACCAATATGCATAAATCTATAATTTTCTCTATAAGGGGCAAAATCACTTTCATTTAATAAACGAAAGGTTCCATAATCAGAATCAACAATAATAGTTTCTTCAGTTGTTTTAACAATCTGTTTGAAATCAAGTTTTTCAAAAGTACCCATTTGATATATTAATCTGGATTGAATCTTTAGAATCGTCCATTTATTAAGGAGATCAAAATTTTGAGGTATATCATACTCATCTTTTCTAATGTATTTTATGATATCCATCAAAGAAAAAGATGTGTTGGACTAACATCACCTATGATCATCAAATAACATGGATCTGATACCATATCGGGGCAGGATCACTTCAGTGAGACTGTAGGAACTTTTACAGTTTGGAGGTCCTTTTACAAAACACTATAGCTCAGACTCAGACAAAGCCTAAACTCATCCCACAACACCTTCCACGCGGCTAACACGGGCTAACAAGGACTACCATGCAAAGCACAGTCCTTATCATAGTCGAAGCTACAGTAATTCAACCTCAAACCCGACCTCAGAATCACCGGAACAAAACTTTCTCAATTATGAAATCATCTCCACGTTACAGATGTCTAGTATGTTATTAGTCCAACACAAATGTTTAGCCAATCATCTAGGCTAACAGAATTATAAAAAGTTTATAAAATTAATCAAAAGAAAAATTTAATACCTTGATCGAAGTCTTCAAGCCCAGAAATATAGAGAGAAATTTATAGAATTTTATAAAAGATGGAAGATTTACAAAGAGAGAATACAGAGTAATGTTGGCTAAAGTCTATGTTCTTAGTACAAAAATGATCCTTATATAGACGAATTAAGAAGAAAAGTCTAAAAAAATAAAACATCATTGCTTACATCAAAATTAAATTATTAGACCGACATAGGGTCCTACTACTTTATGAAAGCTGAAAAAGAATCTCAATTATTAAATCAACATATGGCCCCATAACTTTTATAAAAGCTGATAAATATCTAACTTTATAAAAGTTAATTGTCTTCTAGTCTTTTGTTTTTATTCCTTCGTCTTTTCTCCTTTTGCTGTGGCAGAAGATTCTTCTGTCTGATTTTTTAATTGTTGGAGAAATTGCTCTATGTCCATCTCATCAGTGATATATGTCTTCTTGTTGTAATTTAATCAGTTTGGGTGAAATATTCACCCACTCGAAATATAATCCTCTATATTCTTCAGGAAGAATATTAACAGTTGGACCATATAAACTCCACCACTTCTCAAATCAATTTGGCACTTGATATTTAAAATTATTGGGACAAATTTTTATAAACCATGAATGCTTTCTTTTCTTTTTTGCTTTAGGTGATATTTGAAACCTACTTGCACCTATTAATGTGAATTTGCGTTGGATAAGTACTAAAAGAATAAAGCACCTACTAGGAATATTTTTTATATATTGAACTCTAACCCTTTGATTTAGATCGAGTCATCCTATCAGATCTCTTCTATTAATATGCATATGTAAGTATTTGTTCCTAGTGATATTTGAGATAATAGCTTTTGGTGTTGTTTAATAATCGACGGCGCCAGAGTTAAGATTTGAATTTATAAATTTTAAATTTTATTATATATAATTTATTAAGAATTTAATAAATATTTATATATATTAAATAAATTTTTAAATATAAATATGATTACTATTTTAGTATTTTTCATTTCTTGGGTTTGAGTAAAGATAAACCAAACACTCCACATTCCACTTTTGTGGCTTTGTGCTACGTAATTTAACTCATCCAAGAAAGGTTCATGGGAGCTTTTGCTTTAATATTGTGTTATTTATTAATACTATTTCATTATACATCGCATTATTCGTTTTTATGTTAAAATATTTTTTTACAATAATAACATATCTGTTTAGTATCACAATGGGTTTAATAGGATGGTGCTATATATTTTTGTGAAAATAGAGAAGTTATTTCTGATAAACGGTTGACTCAAGTAAAACGTATCAGAAACAAGTATGAAAAGATAATACAGTAGTGAAAAAATTATGCTAAAAATAAAGGAGAAGAAAAGTACAATGATAACAACAAATAATACAGTAACCGAAGCAATTGTAAACAACAAGTAATACTGATAAGGAGAATAAGATAATGCTCGACTGCTTACTAACTTTCTACCTCAATCATCGACATTCCTATTCTCCATCTGTGAGCGAAAAAAAAGATAATATTCGTTAGAGTAAATTTTATGCCATAATTATTATTTTTTAATTATGGTTTGAATATAACATTTATATGTATTAAATGCAATTTTTAATAGAAATATAAAATTTAAGCTAAAGCTATTAGGTTTAGTTGAACTCGCAGTTAATGGGCGACTCCCTTACGCAATGAGACATTATAACATTTTGTGCATAACTAAAGCTAGACATTTAGAGAATATATGATATATATTACGGAGGTTCAACATGGGATAAACCAACAATAAAGAATTAAAGACAAGTCTCATACATAATGGCAAAGCTAAAGGGAGCCAAGGCGTTGAATTTAATCCTTTTCGTGGAATTTCATATTGTGCAAATAAAATGAAAATAATTTTCATTAATTATATATGAACTATTGAATTTCAAAAAATTTCTAACGTAACAATAAAAGGGTTAAAAATGAGGATTAGGAATATTACCGGTTTCAAAATGCTGGTTTTGACTGCGAATGGAGAGACCGTGTTAACGCGAATTCCATCACCAGCCCATTCGCAGGCCAAAAATTTCGTAAGCTGGTTGATTGCACCTATTCAAAAAAAAAAAATAATAATAATAATCAATAATTTTGAAATCAAGAACTGTTTTATTAATTATGAAAAAAATATTAAATTTCATCACCAATACATAGATATACTTCAATACATCTTTCACCAATACACAATAAAAATGTAAGTTCAATTTTCACAATTCTCTTGTAATTTTTTTATTTTTTTTTACCTTTAGAAGCTCCATAGACAGAAAGAGCAGGGAATGCAACAGAACCAGCAAGGGAAGAAATGAACACAATGCTAGCATTTCCACATGCTTTCAAGAGAGGGTAGGCAATTTGGGTCATGTGGAAAGGGGACTCCACATTGGTTCCCATAATCTTTGCATAATCTTCTCCACTTATATCCGCTGCTCGCTTTATCATACTTATAGCTGCATTATTCACCTACAATAATATCACTATATATTGTAATTAACATATATATAGTTAAACCTTTCTAGAACGGCGTTGTTTGTCCAATATTTTACTGTTATAACAAAATGTTATTATATAGAATAAAAGTTTTTTAAATATTTATTTTTAAGATAAAAGAACAAAAATAAGTCATAAATTTCCTTTTAACTGCCTTTTAACTCATATGCCATAAATAAAAAGCTACCCAAACAGGCTCTAAGCCGACAAAACTAACTAGAAAACTACAGCCATTGTGCTGGGTTATACACTACCGTTGTTACCAATGGGCTGTTGACTGAGCCCAATTGCTGAATTAGTTTGGGCTTGGCCTGCATGATGGAGGATGAGTGAAATTTCCCCGACATTCTCTAACTTGCTCAAGAGATGATGATGACGAACAACATCTTTTTTGGAATCAGGAAAAGGTTATATAACAAGAAGTTAAAAATTAAATTTAGATTCTATATAAATATGTATGTAAACGATATGTATTTTTGTGCTCATTACTTAATTTAATGCAAACATCGGATGCAGGTAACAACTACTCATTATATCAATGGGCTTGCCCGCCCTGTCAATGCGACTTAGTGTAGGACCCTGCTTTAGCTGGGCTTTGTACAACTTAATTGCCTTCAGGTCCGAGGCCCATAGTTAATGGGCCACAGAAAGATTCTTCCATATACCCTTCATTATTTGTCGACAATTCAAAGAATTTTTATCCTATCAAAAGCATAGATCGGTATCTTCCGTAAGTAAATAAATAACTTATTCAAAATCACTTAAATAAATAATTTAAACTCTAATATTTATTTATACAAATAAAAATAAAATGTAATAATAATTATATAAATATATTTTAATGCATGATATATAAAAAAATTAATAAAATAAAGATAAATTTAAAAATTATTTATTTATAATGTAAATTAATTTTAAATTATAATTTATGAAATATTCTATTAATGACAATCAAGTTTTATTTATTTATATAGACTATAGAAGATAAAAAAGAGGAGAAATATAAGTACACACACACGCTTGCACATACATATATACACATTTGATGCATATAATATTTTTATAACAATAATAAAATATAGTAAATAGCAATAGTTTTATAACAAATTCATAGAAGTATTGTTCTACATATAATATTAGTGAATTTAAATAAGAAACTATAAATATGTAGGTTAAAAAATAAATATTATATATAATATAAATAGATATTGCATAAATGAAGGATCCAAAATAATAAGGGTAAAACATATATTTTAAAAAGTCAATTAGAACAAAGAAGAAATAATATTTATTATTTAAAATTGAAAAAAAAAATTAATTTTTAAGACAAAATTAGAAGGTGAAAATAATTTTAACCCTATAAAAAATAATCTTTTTAACTTTTAGATAAACAAGTCTCCCAAATTTATTAGTATTATTTTTTGCTATGATGATTGTAGCAACATGTATTATATAAGGAGACTTTGTTGGTTCCTATCTTTTTCAAACTTTATATGGTCCCCAAAATTAAAGTTGGTTTTATTTCAAACTTTTGTAAAACAGAAACATGGAATACTGTCAAGTTTTTTCCTGGACTATGAAAAGGAAAACACTTTCATGAGTTATTAGGGTTTGATCGATCATTTTTTAGGTAATTTTATTCCTTAAAAATACATGTAAAATATATTTAATTTCATCGCAAAAATTAAATATAATCTGTTTTCTTGTCTTTTTTTCCATTTCTATTTATATTCTATAGACCTATCAAATGGGTCGACCGACTTCTATTCAGGTTCGTTATTCAATTTACTTCTTAATTCTTGAGTATGGTTTAAAAGTACCCTAAAGACTGGAACAGTGTTAGGGCTCAAGGGAAAAAAGAGACTTTTTTATTATATTTTATTTTTAGTTTTAATTAAATGAAATCGAGAAATTTTATTTTTTAAGTCATATAACAAATATTATTTATGTGATATAGTTTATTATTTGATATGTAAATTTTTGGGTCTCATAAATTTAATTTAAAATAAATTATACTATTCCTAATTAGGATGCCTATATTAAAAGGAAATTTAAAAGTAAAAAAAAATAATTTTAGATGGTGTACATTTTTTAAATATATATGACTTTTTTTTTCTAGTTTTGATATTCTAAATCACGTAAAGGTGCATGAACAATTTTAAATTTCTCATTATCACATGCTATAAGAACTATATTAGTTTCATGTGATCATAACTAATTGTATACTTTTTGCATTATATTAAAGTTTGTTATTAATTTATATAGCAAATTAGACATTTTAAAAATAGTATAATTTTAAAATGACATTAAAAAATTATTAAAAGTTTATCGAATTATACAAATATTGAAGAGAAACCAAGACTATTGAGTTGATTTTAAAAATTCTAAGTTTAATTAATTATATATAATAAACTAATCAAAAAATTAATAAAATATAATTTTAAAAAAAATAACCAGCCGAACCGTAACATTATAAATTAAAAAATAAAGTTCTATTATGAATTAAAAATAAAGTTCTATTATGATTTAAGAAATCAAGTTTTTCTTTTTTTACTCTTAATTGATTGCATTTCAAGAAGTTAAAATATATAAATATAAAAATTGTTTGTACTTTTAAATTAGACTTAAATATTAAAATAAAAAATTATCAATTATAAAATATGAAAGATAAGTTCCCAGTTATTAAAAAGTGCCGCTGCTATGCCCTTTTTTATTTTTTATTTTTTTAATATGAAATTTCTTTTTCCTCCTTTTAAGTCTTTTTTTAATATAGAAATTCTAATCAGGAATAGCATAGACTTTTATCATATTTTTCTTTTTATAATTTATTTTAAATTAAATTTGTGAAATTTAAAAATTCACATATCAAATAGTACATTACCGTACATAAGTAATATTAACTACATAACTCAGAAAATAAAATTTATCAATGAAATCCACTTTCACTCAATTTAACGGACGATATTTTGTATTGCATGTGATGTTTCAGAATAACAAATTTATTATAATCACAATTTCTCATTTTTATTTTGATACTCGCTTAGACTGCGTCAAACATAACAGCAAATTGTTTCTAACAAATAATTTTTGATATTAAAAATATGGGCATGGCTAATATAAATAATACTTTGGAAATAATAAGATATGATAATAATGACATATCCACTAACTGAATTGAGGTAACTTTAAAAGCGACTGCTGAGCACACTACGAGTATTCAATTTCTAACCAAATTTAATGTTGTCATCACCAGAACATGCATGTGGGATCCTTCATTTCTGATATATTATATATTTTTCTTCAATTCAATATTTGATATTCATTTTGAAGTTTTAATTAATTCGTATTTACATCATGTTAAGTTTATTAAAGAGGGGAATTAGCACTCTTAATCAAGATTATTTATTTTAATTTTAATATTTAAATTTAAAATTTTTAATTAAAAATGAAATTGTTTTTTACGTTCCATCATAATATTTCGTAGCTCTATTTTATAAGTAGATGTAGTGCGGCCAGCTCATGGACGGAATTTATGATGCTTGTCTTCTATCAAGGAAACAATATTCAATCAAGAAAGTATTTTAATAATTATAAGATGATCTTCAAATTAGGGTGGCAATTGGAGTGGTTGAATTTGTGTTTGGACATGTTAACAAATAGGAAATATAAATAAACTATGACATAATTAATTAAACAGGCTGAGTCTATAATGAGCAGGCTATTTGTATTATTGTTTTTGAGTTTAATTTTTATATATTGCTTTTATTATTTTATTTAAAAGATTCTTCAATACTATATGTTATTCTTTCTTACCCTTTATTAAGTTTTTAGTTCAGCAAATTATATTTCGATCTTTTTTTATGTTCTTTAAAAATTAATTTTACTAGCTGTTTAGCATTCACTTTAGTAAAAAATTTTACGAAAAGAAGTCTTAGTTGATGTAATATAAAACATAACAAGCGATCTCTACTATCTCTCGAAATAAGTTTGAGGTAAATTTTTGCCCCACCATGAGCCACGAGTTAACCCACAATTAAACTAAAAGTATATATATTCCAATTTGAGGGCATAAATATTTTTTAATTTGAAACACGTGAAAGTTAATGCTTCAAATTAAAAATTGGTCTATTATTGCTACATAAAACCTCTTTGGTGATATATTGTATGCTTATTCTTTGATTAGACGGTTGGTGTGCGATATTAAGAAACGACGACGGTATAATTTATTTAAATATTATATTTATTAAAATAATATAATATAATATAATATAATATATTATAAAACAGTAATATTTAACGTAACAATCATCTAAACAAGATGTAAAGCAGGAATGCTCACTGTCAAAAAATTTTCGATTTTAGCCGAAAATCTCTGATTAAAAGACAGAAGAAATCCGATACATTCTAATCATAAACGTAACTTTGTGGTAGAAAAATACGTCCACTTGCTCCTGCGCTAATGTAATATATGTATATATATATTATGGAATCATCTGATTTAAAGTTTAGTATGTTAACTTATAAATATTTTTATTTATTTATTTATAGGTTTTCAACACATTAAGTCATAGGTTGAACCCACTTGATGTTACGAAAAAAAAACAAAAGAAGTGGCCTTTAAATTTTTCTTAGCAATTTGAGGTGAGTTGTCCATTCCATCACCAGTTATCCATGCATGCAACCTTTAATTCGAAGAGCATTGATAAATAAAATACAACTTTCAGAGCTCATGTAATATTAATTTTTATTTTAACGTTTTAATTTATGTGATATGTTTCTTTTTAATTTGTTCAAAAAAATATTATCTTTTTATGATTAGAAATAATATTTAATTTTAATTTTTTTTACCCTTACAATAACAATATATTTAGTGTTATCCTATAGGTGGGGTTCGAGAAGAGCAGAGGGTATGCAAATCTTACCCTTACCACATGAAGATGAAGAGAGGATGTTTTCAAAAAAACTCTTTTATTCTCGATGAAATAATTTATAGTCACACAAATGATCAACTCCAAATTTTAATTTTTTTTAAAATTTTATATGAAATCAAATAATTCTATACAAATTGAGACGGGGAGAATATTTCTTATTCCTAAATTAGGAACCTTGATGTTTTTTTTTTAATACAATTTTTTTATTCAAAAGAATGAAGCATGCCACCATAGTTTAAGTTTCAACCCATCATCATTTGGGAGGGCTAAGCCAAACCATGTAAAAAAGGATGTTTGCTGGCCTTGTTATCCAAAATTGAAGTGTTTCTGTCTCTACATATTAGGACATGGATCTTCATATACTCAAATATTTGTACCTTTTCTGTACTTTTTCCCTAAAATCGATACTTTTTACTTTGTGTCGTTTGTTCCTTTAATTTTCCTTTGAATATTGCTGCACCTGTTATTTGTTGTGCAGTCTTTCTTTTTTCTCTGGGGTTTGTGCATACCTGTGTCCCACGCTAAAAATTACCCGCATTTCTTATTTATGTTAAATTAATAAATACATAATATATATTTACATATAATCACTTAATATTTAATTATAATTATCTAAAATATATTATTATTTTATTAAATTACTTAATACTTATAAATTCGTGTAAGCGGGTTTGTATTTACTACTATGTCTCATCTTGCGTGGTACACTTATTAATAGTGTAAAATAAAATGATGTGTTTTTCTTTTTTCGCTTTAGGTGATATTTGAAACTTACTTGCACTTATTAATGTGAATTTGCGTTGGATAAGTACTAAAAGAATAAAGCACCTACTAGGAATATTTGTTATATTTTAAACTCTAACCCTTTGATTTAGATCCAGTCACCCTATCAGATCTCTTCTATTAATATACATATGTAAGTATTTGTTCCTAGTGATATTTGAGATAATAGCTTTTGGTGTTGTTTAATTATCAACGGCGCCAGAATTAGGATTTAAATTTATGAATTTTAAATTTTATTATATATAATTTATTAAATTCTTAATAAATATTTATATAATATTAAATAAATTGTTAAATATAAATATGATTACTGAGTTTTGCCACATTCTATAAGCAAAGCTTCAACTCCGTCCCTTATTACTGACGACGTGCCGGCCGACAAAGTCATAGAGATTAGAGTCTGGCGATTTTGGCAAATGAAGATGGATTTTGCCTCTCTCTCTATATATATATTTGGAGATTTGTTTCACTTTCTTGGGAAGGAGATAATGCGCTATTTGTCCACAAGTTTTTCACTTAACAATTCTGACTATTTTAGTATTTTTCATTTCTTGGGTTTGAGTAAAGACAAACCAAACACTCCACATTCCACTTTTGTGGCTTTGTGCTGCGTAATTTCACTCATCCAAGAAAGGTTCATGGAGCTTTTGCTTTAATATTGTGTTATTTATTAATACTACTTCATTATACATCGCATTATTCGTTTTTATGTTAAAATATTTTTTTACAATAATAGCATATCTGTTAAGTATCACAATGGGTTTAAATGAAGTTATTTTTGATAAATTTAAGTAAAACATATCAGAAATAAGTATGAAAAGATAATACATTAGTGAAGAAATTATGCTAAAAATAAAGGAGAAGGAAAGTACAACAATAACAACAAATAATACAGTAATCGAAGCAATTGAAAACAACAAGTAATACTGACAAGGAAAATAAGATAATGCTCGACTGCCTACTAACTTTCTACCTTAATCATCGACGTTCATATTCTCCATCTGTGAGCGAAAAGAAAGATAATATTCCTTAGAGTAAATTTTTTAAAAACTTTAAAGAAAATTTATAGGTTCTATATTCAGTATAGTTTTGAATTGTCTTAATTCAATAATTTAATAAATCGATGTTTGAATTCACACGAAATATTAGATAGACGTTTGGACATAAATTGATCGATGTTTGAAGTTTCGGAAGACGGTCACATCTATCTCAAGCATGTTCAAGACCAGTATTCACGTCAAATCCAACAACGAAATTGACAAATGGAAATTAAAGTGACAATTAATGGTAATTTTTGATTATCTTCTACGTAATCATAGTACTTAATTGGTTGATTATCACAATATCCGTCGAAGAAAATGACACATATACAATAGTCTTAGTGATGAAATTGACACTAAGGTTTAATTAGACCAGTACTCTCAAGCGTTTAATGATTGGTTTCTTTGACAGCCTACATTAATTAGTCTCAACAAATTATTGCTCTCTTTGACTTTACAAGAAATTTGTAGTTAAAAAAAAAACCAACAAAACTTATTTTTCTGTTACTGTTACTGCCAATTAACAAGCATACAAATCTTATATCGCAAAAATGAAATTAAAGGTCCACCATTAGCTTACAAGAACATTGTTTGATAATTTTTTTTTAAAAAAGAAAAAAGGAAAAAGAATTGCCAACCCATGTTGTATTTTTGTTTCTATTTTGGGTATGTAATTAGGATTGAAATTTGAAGCTACCAGCTGAAAATCCACCATCAACAAGAATGATCTGACCAGTAATATGTGAAGCAGCAGGAAGACAAAGGAATGCCACCATTGGTGATATCTCATCAGGTTCTGCTATTGGTTTCAGTGGCGTTCTACACATCAATTCGGAAAAATTCCCCAACAGTGACGGGTCAATATCCTCCTGTCGATAAAAGTTACACTTTGTTAAAATAATATATGTTTATTGATATAGCTTAGAGATACAACAAGTGGTGAAACTAAAATTTTTAGTTTATGAATTTTATGCCATAATTATTTTTTTTATTATGATTTGAATATAACATTTATATGTATCAAATGCAATTCTTAATAGAAATATATAAGCTAAAGCTATTAGGTTCAGTTGAAGTCACAGTTAAAAGGGCCGACATCCCTTATCCAATGAGACATTATAACATTTTGTGCATAACTAAAGCTAGACATTTAGAGAATATATGACATATATTACGGAGGTTCAACATGGGATAAACCAACAATAAAGAATTAAAGACAAGTCTCATACATAATGGCAAAGCTAAAGGGAGACAAGGCGTTGAATTAAATCCTTTTCGTGGAATTTTATATTGTGCAAATAAAATGAAAATAATTTTCATTAATTATATATGAACTATTGAATTTCGAAAAAATTCTAGCATAACGATAAAAGGGTTAAAAATGAGGATTAGAAATATTACCGGTTTCAAAATGCTGGTTTTGACTGCGAATGGAGAGACCGTGTTAACGCGAATTCCATCACCAGCCCATTCGCAGGCCAAAAATTTTGTAAGCTGGTTGATTGCACCTATTCAAAATAAATAAATAAATAAATAGTCAACAATTTTGAAATCAAGAACTGTTTTATTAATTATGAAAAAAATATTAAATTTCATCATCAATACATAGATATAGTTTAATACATCTTTCACCAATACACAATAAAAATGTAAGTTCAATTTTCACAATTCTCTTGTAATTTTTATTTCTTTTTACCTTTAGAAGCTCCATAGACAGAAAGAGCAGGGAGTGCAACAGAACCAGCAAGGGAAGAAATGAACACAATGCTAGCATTTCCACATGCTTTCAAGAGAGGGTAGGCAATTTGGGTCATGTGGAAAGGGGACTCCACATTGGTTCCCATAATCTTTGAATAATCTTCTCCACTTATATCCGCTGCTCGCTTTATCATACTTATAGCTGCATTATTCACCTACAATAATATCACTATATATTGTAATTAACATATATATAGTTAAACCGTTCTTGGACGATGTTGTTCGATATTTGACTGTTATAACAAAATATTATTATATAGAACATATATTAAAACATAACAAGAATAATTCCAAATGTATTTGGCTGTCAATAGCTAATGAAATTTTATTAGAAAAGATGATTGTAATAAAAAGATCTGACAATACTCCATCTGGTCCGTATTACTTTTCTTTCAAAGCTCTTGTCCAGCACTCGTTAAGAAAGATTTCAATAACCCTAATCATAAGAATAATTATCTAAGCGACCGTTATTTATCCTCAAAAGGTTTACTTAATTAACACTCCATCAGTTGAAACAGCAATAAACTCGTACTGATATTATTTTTAAAGACGTAAAAAAGGTTCCAAAAATTGCCATAACGAGTAATGTTTGAGAAAATAATAGTGCTTGACTTTGTATTGAAGTCACAGTGTTTTGGAGAATATAATGCAGTGGCCCTATATGTCAGTAAGTAGTTCTGAGAGATGGGAATTAGCTATAAATCAGAGAAAGTGACATTGAGAAATATAAAGTTTCCAGTATGACAATTTTTGTCTTGTTGTCATTTATGTTGTTGGAATTTTGTCACCTAAATTTGGCCATCCAGTCCTATTCTTATATCACTTTACATCTTGGCTGTCTCCAATGACGACGGTGTTTACGTATATATGTCTACAAAATTCAGCATACAAGTTTTACGTCCTTTTAATAGCTTTTATCTCATTTAATATTACATGTTACTAGCACTATTTACGGAAATTATAAAGATTAAAATTATTCTTTACATATTTAATACATGCTTTTTAATTCTCAAAGTAGAGATTTATAAAAGATGTGTCAATTAATATGATGTTATTATTATTCGCATAATTAAGTACTACGTTAATTTAGTCCTTTTAAATCTTAAAATAAATTATATATAATACTTTCACAGACATATGTTGAATGATTACAGGTTTCTCCTCAACGAAATGGACCGTCCTCTAATTCGTCACAATTGTCGGGAGACTAACATAACATGGTGACGGATTCTTTAACAAACTATGGGAAGACATGTCCATCACATAGTTCAGCTGAGAATGATGTTGGATTTTGGAACAACCATCATTTTCATGTTTTATTTGCTTCCCCAAAATTATTACGGGTTTGAGGCAACAAGATCAGTCCCTTTAGGCTTTATGAACTAAAACTTTTTAATTTCTGCTATAATTTAAGTTCCTTTTACTTAGCCCCCCCAACCCCCGAAAAAAAGGAATCATGAAAACATATGTAGATATAGGAGGATAGATGTGATTCCTCCCCTCATAACTATGAATCTCAAGTTTGACTTTTAGGAATGCAGAAAATTTTGATAGACCGATGGTTTCGGATTTATACCAAAAGGAGAATAATTTTTTTTGTTTGGAAAATATAGAGTGAATTAAATCGAACAAAAAGTTTGGCTCTAGTAACTCAAATTCCATGAGACTAGACACAGAGTTGATTGAATTTTTTTTCTCCTCTGATATATTTTAGTTGAAAAAGAAATAATATTTTTGTCAGAAAACTTACCAGTATATTGAGCTTGCCCTCAAAAACAGAGGAAACAGTCTGAATGAGCTCTTCTCTCTGTTCTTTAGCAAACAAATCACAAACAGAGCCAGTCACCTTAAATCCTTTGGCCTTCCATTCTAGAATCTTCTCATCAAGCTCTTTCTTGTTTCTTGAACATGTATGGACAGCTGCTCCAAATCCAGCTAATTCCTCCACTATTGCACACCTAAATTTTCCCCCACGAAAACACGGAGAAACAGATGTAAACATCTAATTTTTGACCCTCGACTTTGCAAGAAGAGCGAGTAATTAAACTTAACTTACCCGATACCTCTGGTTCCACCAGTAACTAGAGCTGTCATCCCATGAAGGGACCATTTCTGGAGTCTGCTGTTACTGCTACTCTGTTCTTGCCCTGTTGCCATGCCTATAGTAAATCTCTATAATTTTCTCAAGAATTCAAATGAATTACTTTTATGTTAGTGAACGTAAATTTCAAGATCCCAACACTTAAATGTTTTCTTGTTGCAGCCTGCAGGAATGGAATGGTACAAGGAGGGCTTTGTTATTTATAAACTATAAGTTATCCCCCATCCTAAGATTTAATTGAACTGAAGATATCAGAAGACAAAGTCAATGCAAATTGAGAGACGGCTAGAAATGATGGAGGGGATTTTAATGGAGATCAACGGTTGCCGAATGTGCTATCTTATTATTATTGTTATTATTCTTTTTTTTTTTAAATAATTATTTTCTCCTAGTTTCCTAGATACTTACAATAACTAAGCAAGCAAGAAGGTGTTGAGTGGTTGGATTATGGACCAATGATTAATTCATAATAAATATCATTTCATCCATTTTTAATTGTTAAGGTTTGATTTGACATATTCATTAAAAATAATTAATAAAATAATAAGTGCTATAAATATATTGTAAGATGGATGTTGATTTGTATATACAGTTAATTGGATAAGTTTGCAATCAGATAAGCATATAGTTGGATATATTTGTAATTAAATAACCTTATAATTAAATAAGCTTGCAAATAATTTCTATTTTTCTATAAATAAGAAGTTAATTTAATTCATTTGTACCTCAGTTTAAAGAAAACTAAAATGTCTCTCTCCTCCAAATTCTTTGGCCATATATCTTGTTGTCTTGGCATTTCAGTATTATTTTTTATAATATGTTATCATCACAAGTCTTTGCCTTGAGCACTCTCGATAAGATTTGAGGTCAGAAAAATAAAAAGAAGAAAATTCAAAAGATGTATTACTTAGCTCGAGGAATGATATTCCTTTGGTGATATTGTTTCTCTCAATATTTGCAAAATAAGAATGAGGTAAATATGATTGAATGACGATAAAATATCGGTATTTGTTGTTATATAGCATCAATTTTATGTATGGATCTGAAGAACAACTAATTAATTCACTTGCAACTCATGCCTTATATTTGTTCCAAAAGAACAATGTTGTGAAATTAATATGGGTAAGAAATATGTATATGAAAGGTTACCTAATTTGTATTACAAATATAAGCATAATTAAATTACATGCTACAACAAACCACAAGTTTATTGATGTGAAATTCATAACATACTTAATCTGAAGTTTACTAAAATAAATAACATAGTTCATGGTAAACTTGAAGTTTACTAGTAGAAATAATTTTATCAGTTGATATGACTATTTTTATCATCCTAATTTAAATATGATGTGTTAATTGAATACTAGAATACATTGAAGAACTGAACGATTCTTTAAGAATTTTTTTGTATTATTTGTTCTCATGACGAGTTGATTATATCAGTTAATGTTGGGTCTGAATCTCCTAAATTCTGAAAAATATAAAAGGTGAATATGAGACCATTCACATATCACGTGATATCTTAAATAGATACATCTATAAGATGGTCAATGTGTATTTATCATCGACCTGCAATTTCACATTCACAAAGTTGCTTGCTCAATATTAATTGCGTTAAGAACATAATTTTGGGATTGTGTAATCAACAGAGCCGTATGTAGCCTTAGAGTTGTGGATTCAATTGAACCCATAACTTTCAACATGAGGATAAATTTATGTATAAAAAATTATTAAACTTGAAATTAATAATAGATATGAATCCACAATTTTAAAAATATAATGGGTTGAATGCTAAAATCTTACTATTGAACCCATAAAGTTTAAATTCTAGATCCGCCTCACGTAATCAAGACAATTCATCTTCATAATGCTGATTTATATCCAAATTGGTTTGACATTGAATGCCTCCGTTATATAGCCGAACCATTGCATATGAAAATAAAGTTTCATGTATTGATTTGGGATAATATATATTGCATATAATAACACTTGTATGCAACTGACCAATAAATTAAAATTAATTAGTTGAGGGTCAGAAATCAAAATTTTTTCATCTTTAACTTTTTTTATATACGGTATATAATTAATGGATATACCATGACCGCTTATTGATGAAGTTCCAGCTGCTGGTGTTGAGAACTATCTAGCTCCGTTCACTTTCCTTTTTGAGGTTTATGTTGTTGCTTTGTTTTTGTTTATTTTTGTTTTGTTTTTAGAAAAAAAAAAGTGCTTCCAACGTCGACAACTCAATTAATACGCACATCACATGCTTTTACTCGACTATTTTCACAAAATGGGGCTATTTTATCCCCCTGCCAGAGCTTGAGGTGAAAGTTAAAGGGGCTGCGTAGTGATAGAAAAAGCGTCAAATGATTTTGATATAGTTTTCGCATTGACGGAGCAAAAAGCTTAAATGAAAGGTTGAAGCAATGAGAAATTAAATAAGTATCTGCAAACTATCTAGCCTATCGACTGTTCTATTGCTGAACTAATTGAACATTTAGTCGAAACGGTATAATTAAAAAAATTATTTTTGTATTTATTCTTGATCTCTATGGAGTTCCACCACGGATCCGAATTGAAATACAACGGAACGGAAGGTAATTTCAAATAATAATAAAAAATATAAGTGTTTATAATGTGACATTCCGACTTAATAATCATTAGTTTGGACTTCATATATATATATATATATTTGTTGAGTGATAATCAGTCAAAGAGTAAACCGAGAGATGAGCCACGTCACAAGAAGGAATAAAAATCATTATGAAAAATAAACCATTTAGGAAGATGAGTTGGTGGAGTCCGTCAGGTAACTTCAGCTTGGGACCTTGTCCATTTATAACCACCATCCAAGCCATTTTCAAGCCTAATTTGTGAGTACTTCAAGATTGACAAATTCATATAAATCCTATACATGTCCATATCCAAAATTAGTGAAATTTTGCGAGTACTAATTCTAAACAAGGGGAGCTGTAATCTATCCGTATTTATACAACCTCTAATGTCATTACGCAATTTGTGAAACCTGGTGTAGTGTATTATACCATTACATTGGAGACTCAAGTTTAGCAAGCTCAATTACCTGAATTTTCCACACGTCCAAATTGCTTGAGATTGTCTCTGATGCTGCTAATAATATCCCATAGGCTCCCAGGTGGAGTAGTCTTGTTCTTGATTCAGTCAACAACTAGTTTGGAATCACATTCCATCTCAATCTTCTTGATCCTTTCCTCGATACACCACTCAATGCCAATCTTGAGAGTCAACTCATGTAGTGGATTGGTATCCTTGGTTATCCATCATTGAATCACTTGTTGCTAAGAGAATTACTATTTTGAATGATACAAAGTATTGATTAAAGTGAGACCACACTTTCTTAAAAAATAAGTGTTCTTCATTTTCCTGGGCATTGAATTGGGTTAGTACGACAAGAGCAAATGGAAGGAACACTAACACCAATCCTTCCCAAATTCAAATCAATAGCCTCTTTCTTTATTCTTAAAAACTCTCCATAAGAAGAAATCTTAAAAAGGGAGGTTTTTGTTCCAAATCATTAATTTGTTGAACAAGGACGGATTGTGATAGTTTCTTATACAGTTCCAAGCACATTTACAAGTAAAATTACCATTAGCATTTGGAGTTCATATAGGAGTATCCTTAAGATTAGTAGATTTAATGTTAATTTTGATAATAGTAGAAACAACATCAGGAGGTAAAATTTGTAACAATTTGTGAATATTCCATATCTTACTTGGCTTGCATATGTGTTTGGTATTACACAAAATGCTGTTTGATTATTATTAATTTTTAGTACTCAAAATTTTTGACAAGACACTCTTCAGTTTGCTATAAATATTAACAATCTAGAAAATATTTTTCATGCTCTAGCCAAACGTCAAAAAATATTTGAAAGAAAACAAAACATATTTCGATAAACATTTTTCTAAATGACTTTTGTCATGCCAAACACACTCATATCTAGTTATCTACAAGAAAACACATGGCGACCCAACCTCTGGACGGGGCACCAACAGTATTTCTTTCAGCAGGGTCAACAAAGTTGAAATTAGCGGGGTATGTACTTGCTAGAGCTATAATTTCCAAAGCCTTGACAATTAACCACAAAATAAATTGAAACCATGGAAGTGAAGTGGTTCATGACTTTCAAGTTCAGCAATAATACTTGTGTGAGTTGTGTCTTGCTTAACTAATTCCAACTAGTGGTATTAAATATAAAGTAACATCACAATTTTTGTGCCTGTGGTAACAACTATTTAGCAAGATTCCCCTTTCCTCTACTGTATAAATATATAGCATGCACAAATACACTTAGATATATTCAAGACAAGACAGAGCCAATATCAAACATGAGTTATTTCATTAACAATAACCTTTTTTAATTTCTGCTCATTCATCTTTGCTTGCTCTTTAGTGACAAACTCTATGTTGACCCACAGATCGACTTAGGTTTGTTTTTTCCACGTTATCTATTAATGCACATCATAGACGCACTTCCAAATAATTCTCCACCTTTGACCCTTCGTTGCCAATCTAACACTATTAAAAAATTACATTTTCCCACCGAAAAATATTAAGTGGTTATTTTCACTGATATCGGTGGGAAAAGAAAAAATATTATAGTGTTTTCACATGGAAAAATCATGAAGTTTTCAACAACTTCAGTGAGAATCTATTTTCCACCATGTGTTTTCCATTCAGTGGGAAATGGATGGAAAAATTATATTTTATAACATAAATTTTACACTGATTTGCGGTGAAAAAAATCTCTATTTCTAATAGTGTAAACACGACGATCTGGGATATTACCCTCAATGACGTCACTGAAGAGTTCAGATTTAAGTTTCAGGAACATATTTTTCGTGGCACACTATTCTTCTGTCATTTTTGTTTGTTTTAATTTTCATTGACAATTGTAACACAAACATCCTTACTGTTAATGTAATTCAAGACTCTAATTAATTAATCTGCTCTTCTTTTTCTCCATTTGATACTTACGTACAACTCCTTGAATAAAAACATTATAGAAACATAATTAAAAGTGCATACTGGATCATGTATTTTGTTAATCTAAAAAATTTGAAACAAAGGTGAGATACTAATAGCTCCATGAAATGGAATGGAGAGATAAATAACGGAGTACATAAATTCCTTTCACAGCTATATATAACACTCACTTATTGAAATAGATGTTTTGTTACCACGAGTATTTCTTTTCAAATTCAGCATCTTGACGGCCTCCAAAATAAAATCCATCCTCTTGTACCTTCCAATAGCATTCAGACAGAAACGCGCCAAGGGATCCACAACCCCCGGATATATTGTCATTGAAAACATCGAAAACTTTGTCTCTTCCATTCCAATAAAAATGACAAAAATACAGCGTACCCCCGAAAAATTGCCCCTTAAACTTAAACTTAAACTCTTGAGACACATTGATAGTCTGATTTCCTAGATCGTGATGTTTGTCTTGACAACGTAAGGTCAAAGGAGGAGCACCATTTGGGAGGGCATCAACAATGTGCATTAGATAACCAGGAGAAAACAAACCAAGTTTTGGGGTCAATTCTGAACTTGTCACTAGAGCAAGGTTAAGTGCAAAGATGAATAACAAGAAAAGGTTAATATTGTTCTTGAAATAAGTACTCATTTTTTGATACTTCAAATGATTCTATCTTATCTTGAAGCTATTTGTGCTATGTATTTATATTTAGACATGAGAAGAAAGGTCAAATTTTGCTAATCAACTTCCTTAAATTTTGTTAACATAAACGACATATTTGGCTTTAATTTCAATTTTTTCTAAGAAAAGAAATTAATGGTGATATTCTATAGGTGACTGTTTTCCATAAGTAGGAAATTAATTGCACCAAATGAAAAAAAAAATAGGAAAACAATTTATTAAATATCATACGAGGATAATGATATATCTAATAAGGAAAAATATTTATTAAATGCCTATGAGGATTATGATAATATCTAACCAAATGAAAAAAAAAATTAGGAAAACAATTTGGGCAATGATATATCTAGATAACTATTCAAGTGAGAGTAATGGTGTATCTAAGAATTAATTGCACCAAACGAAAAAAAATTAGGAAAACAAAAAATATATATATATAAAAGGAGATTAGGATCAATGCTGACGTGACATGCTTTTAAAGCTTTTTTTTTGTTTTTTTAAATTTTTTTCATTTTTTAAATTTATAAACACCAAATGTTTTTTCCCCTTCCCTATTAATGTTTCTTTTAGCAATTATTATGCATTTATTGCAATTTTTATTATGAAACAATTACTTCACCAATAAAATGCATTGAGAATTTGCAAAGATAGAAATATGAAAAAGAACCAAATTTTTTTGATAACTCATGTTCCAATGGGGCTTCTCCAATTGCAAACAGAATATCAGAATTGCTCTTTTGAAGACTGGAGCTTTTGGAGAGGGTACGAAGGAAAATTGAGATATTCTTAGGGAGTGACTTGAATTCCTCAAGAGAATCAACACAACTTTTAAAATTATGTGTTTTGATACTCATTGTGTGGCAAAAAAAAATATTTTTGCTATCGGATGATCGGAGAACTTTTCCCGATTGCTTCATTTCATCATCAAGAGAATCTACAATGCCAAGGTCTACTTTAATGCAACCCCAGGTCTTGTGAGCCCCCTCACTGGTTGATGACCTAAAGGGGTTGCCAAAAAAAGAGAGGTGCAAGAATTATAACAATTTAGTTAGACTTTGCTATTTTAGAGTATTGTGGAGAGATGAGAAGACATCTTCAACTTTAAAATATTTTTTGATTTCTCTTCTCTAACATCATAATCTTCTTTTGAGCTTTTTGTATTTATTTAATTTAGTTATAACTTATATGCAAGGACCGGGAAGAAATAAAGGTCAATGAATTGATAATAAGAAGTTGTAAGCAATCCTTCTCTCTCTCTCTGTTTTTTTTGGTATGTTTGATAATAACAGTAATTATACTTATTGGTTATAGATTTTCACTAAGCAAGGAACATATAATATATTGAATTGTACTCTTGTTTATTCTTACACATATTTTTTGTTCAATCTTTCAGGGCTTGGAGCATGGAGGGAAAGATAGGAAAGTAAAGACTTTTGATAAAATTGAATTCTGAATTTAGGTGAGGTAACTAAAATCATAATTCAAAAGTTGTAAAAGTAATATCTTTTAAATTTTTTTTTTCAAATATAGATAACTAGATATGTTGGGTCAAGAAAGTGAAGTGGAGAAACAACATATTTTAGAATTGAGAGCCAGACAATAAAAAATAAATTATTCTACAATTTTTGATAAAAACTTAAAGGTTGCTATATTGATTAAAAGTAATTTTAATTGATAAAATTTACTAACAATTTAGATTAAGAAATTTTATAATTTCTTTTAAATATAGTACAAAAGCAGATTTACAGTTCCTAATTAAAAGTAATATTTAATTGTTTCTACGATTCCTTCTTCTCTTTGTTTATTTATATTAATTTCTCCCTATCAATTTATATGATATCTTTTTTATTATTTTTATATTAATTTATTTATGTTATAATTGGGCTGCTAATTTTTAGATTGTTATTTAGTAAATAAATTTCTAAAATTTTGTTATAATGTATGAATATTTTAGATTACTATGTATAATTTTTTATTATTTACAAAGAATGATACAAATTAAATAGTATATATATAAATAAGATAGATCTGAAAAAAATATGCGAAATTATATAGAAATATTAAAGTTGTTCGTTGATATACTTTATCAGCATGTGATCTCTGCATACTAAAAAATGTGAGAGATAAAGAAGATAACCATAAATAAAATTATTTATAAAGTTATTTCATGGTGTATAATTTATCATGTAAATTATGAAAAATATACGAAAAAATTAATTTTTAAAATTTTATAAAATTAATAGAAGGAGAAAGACAAAATAACTTAATTATTTTAAAGAAGAATAATATGAAGGGATTAAATAAATAAAAGTAAGAAAATAAAAATAAATAAATAAACATGGAATAGGATTAGATAAAGAAAATTATTTAAATGAAAAAATAGAAAGAGAGAGAGAGTAAATAATCAAGAAAATTAATAGAAAAAAAATTCAAAAATGTCAAGAAGGTAGCGAATATACAATCAAATAAGAATATTTTTATTTTAATTTTGATTTTTTATATTAAAAATTTAAAATTGTTAAGTAATTTTTATTTTTTTATTAGAAATCTTAAGAAAATATTAAAATGAGCGGATTAAAATTTTGCGTGTTTGTCATATTATTGACATATGATTCTTGTGATATCTGTGATAGGAAAATCAAAATTAAGAGGGATCATTTATTTGATATGATTCTTTTTTTCTTATTTCTTATCAATCATAAAAATATAATTAGAATAATAAATTGATCGATGAGTAAAAATTAATTTTATGATTAAAATTATAAATAATTATTATTTAATTATATTTTAATTTTACTTAAATGACCGCACGAAACGCGGAAAAATTTCCTAATTTATTATATATGGCACGAGGGTAATGAATAATGATATATCTAATCAGGAAAAGGTATTTATTAAATACCAAATGAGGGTCATAGTATAATCTAAGAATTAACTGCACTAAATGTTTCTTGGTTGGCCCAAATACCTCTCAATCTATATATACTAGAATTAGGATTATAGCCAAGTACTTTATATATATGTTTTCCGCCTCAAATGTCTCGCTTTATTTTATACTAGATGAAGTGCCCGTGCTACGCACGGGTACCAGGCACCATATTTTTTATTATTAAATTAACTATTTCAAAAGAATAATTTGAGCATTCATAATCTTACCCATATCATTTTTCATCCTGCCTGCAGACCCACCAAACAAGACACATGGTATATGATGTAATTCAATGACTTTAACGTACACTTGTGTTGCACCTTGTTCTCAAGGATAATAGATCTGAAATACCAATCTAACGTGACTCATTATGAAAAGTCTTGTGTTATATGTAAGGATCCCTTCGGGGACATAGAATTAAAAGAAAATCTAAGGAAAAGTAGATAACCCATAACCTCTGGCTCAAAACAAGTAGAGGCCTGAACAAGTTTTTGATTTGATTATCAGAGTAAGGACCCTCGGAGAATAGGAACAATGTTTTGTGAACAGGGGAGTAACAGAAAGCACTCTACAGACCTCCTATCCCTCCCGTATAATTTTTCATTATGTGGATTGAAGCATCTTCCACATTTATCTTCAGATATCAGAATAAAATGCTTCCAACCAGTTTCTCCATTACATCACGGCAATGAGAAGAGGAAGGCAGAAAGAAACCCCCTAGCTGCAAGCATAACAATACCGCAAACAGTAAACCACATTTTCAATGGCAGATGCTCTAGGAAAGCTCCCATTTATTTTCAAGAATATACTAAAGAACAAGTTTGCACCTCATCCATGTTCATCAGTGGTATAATCAAGCGCAATTCTAAATAAGAGAGATTAACCACAATAAAGCCCCAAAAAGAAATCCAGAAAACACAATATTTGGAAGGAAAAAGAGAGGAGGAAACAAGATAATTCTGTTGAATTTACTAAGGAAACTAACAAATCTCGCCATCTTACAAAGGAAATATGCAAAGCAAGAAAAAGAGTGTGATTATTAAACATTACTTCAAATTTTCATTATTCCACACTTGTTCCCTCTGCCGCAATTCATTCTTCTTAGACTGTAATTCTTTTTCTTTCTTTTTTAGGTCCTGTAATTCAAATTAAGTTCAGTTAAAAACCATCATAGATATTGATGTCAAATAAGATAAAGATAACAGATATGCAATGTGCTTTCAAACATTCAGAAAGTTCTAGCTACCGCAGCACTATCAAGAGGAATATCAATTGATGCATTGCGATCATAGAAATCAGCTGGTTCTGGCGGAAGGGATGAAAGTCACTTCCAGACTGAAAAGTTGATTAAAGGAAAACGATTAAGATAATGCATCAAGAGGATTTGGCAAAACATGTTATCCACATAATAACTACTTCAAACACTTAACAGAAGAAGCAAATACAACTACTAATCCTTCTTTCTTCCTTTATACTTTACCTACACACCTACCCACCCCCACCCCCACCCCCACCCCAAAAAAAGGTCAGTCAGAGAATATAAAGTGATTAAGCATAAGCCAATGCCTAGTTCAGATACAACTGCAATTTGTAAAGGTAGAAATACTGATCTCTTTAACAAATAAGGAAAATTGATTTCATGACCTGATGTAAACAGACTGAGATAGACAGATAGGATAGAGAAAAGTATATCCAACTTACTGTGGTATAAAATGCACCTCCACTAAATTTTGGTTGCCCTGAAGATTTCCCTCTGCCTCCACCATCCTACAACAAATTTCAGAAGATAATTGAGACCATGACACGAAAAGGATTACATTATCCGACATTCGGCCACATAGACATCATAATTTTGGTTCACTGCGAAAATATCTAAAATCCTGTGATGTGTTATGTGACATGACTCTGTGATATCATTCACTATACTTATGTAGCTTTGAACAGAAAATCCTATGTTGAAAACACATGAAGGATTAGAGGGTTCTCATATTCAAATATGATTTTGGTTCTCCAGAATGCCTCCAGCGTTTTTCAGTATGAAGCCAAAAAAAAATAAACTTATCACTTCTGCTGCTATAATTTTTATGCCAATCATTTATATTAGATTGCACATATCCAAAAAAGTTAAGTCAGAGAACGGATCCACATATAATCCTGGAGTTCCTTATCCACCACCACTGGAAACACTATTACGAAATGCATAATGGAACACATTCAAAATGAAAACAAGAACCATTGTCCTTTAGACACCAAGTCTTAAACTGTTCAAACATGATTATAACATCCATAATCGTATATTTCAATTAGCATATAACAATCCATAATCATATATTTGAATATAAGGAAAGAAGATTTTGAGAGAAGAAGGTCTCGGTCCGCTGAGAATATTGACCTTGAATTTCAAGAAAGTAGAAGATCTTCTTCAGCATCACAGCTCAAAACTCAAGGTAGCTAAGCTTGTGGATGGATATTTTCAAGAAATTGCCAGTGACTCAAATGTGTTTCTGTAAAAATTTATATCCATTGCTGAAGCAATTCTAGAGTTTGCCAGGCTTGACCATGATGATCTTTACAAAGCCATTGACATCTATCTCAAGGTAATATTGCAGATAACATCTTCAGCTATACTGTTGGGATTTCTGTATTTAATTAAAGAAACCAAAAATATTACATCAATTGTAGAAAGAATCCTTTGCACATGTCCTAAATGTTAAAAATTAGAATGTGGGGTATTAGCATGATAGCAAATAACCAACTCCTTGACGTCTGAATATTCCCAAGTCAATGTTCTGTTAGAATTAGAAGCTCTAATTCTGATTTATAGAGTCATGCATGTTCAGGCTGCATCACCGAGACCATTAAAAAATAAAATAACTTTGAAGAAACCACACAGGATGAATTCGTTATTATAATGAGAAAATGATTTAAGTTATATACACTGACTAACAGTGCGAAGAGTTTTACATGGTTAACGTAGTTTAACCAATGTTAGAAGCTTATCAAATACTTATATAATTATCTTATAGCTGACCTGATTTTATATATATACTTTTTTAAGCCGTCGGCTCCATTCGATTTCCAAAAAGGATTACTAATCCTTAACTTTGTGAAGAAGCCTGGTTGTGATCAATGACTGATTTAGTGCAAATAACTTAAATTGTAATGAAAATGCAGGGGCATCCACACCTGAACAAGAGTGAAAGAAAGCACCTGTTCAGGATGTTATACTGCAAGAAACTATCAATGGAAGTTTGCATGCATGCTGCACAAAATGAATTGCTTCCACTAAGGGGAGTCGTTCAAGTTCCCTTTTTCGAGCAAGCTCGAGCAGCCATGTCCGGTGGCCAAGTGACAGAATTACCTAGCAACATCAAGGCACATCATCGGTAGCAAGGGAAAAGAACTGATAATTTTTACCTTTATCTTAAAGGTAACATATACTCTGTTATTCACTATTGTGGCCTGAAGAATATATACATTTACCTTTTATTAGTTTCCGGAGAACAATTTGTAGCCTTCAGAATAGAGAAATCCTTATGCTTTAGTATTGGTGCAAACTGTAAACTAAGCTAATAAAAGTACAAAATTCTTACAATTAGAAGGGGAAAATTATGTCTTGAACTTATTTTGTTGGAGAATGAAATTGAAGAAAGAGCTCATTGAGATGGATTTTACCATCAGTTTATGTGCGACAAGTTAGATATGAAGCTTGTTCCTTGAATTTTGGCACATTAATTATTACTTATTAAATTTTCTTATACTTGCAAAGAACCAATCATAGCTCAGATTTTCTTCACCACTACTCTTCTATGAACAATTAAGAAGTATTTATATCTGCTGCCTCTTGAGATATTCTGATAGATCTTACCTTATGTCTAATTCCCTAATATTCTTCAATCGCGTTTTAATCCCCTTTAAACCTAACACAAAGAATAGTGGGACACATCTCTATGTATATTCCTATAAGACAATTAAAGCACTTATTTCTGAGTTTGCTAGTCATAGGAGAACTCATGCATATCATTGTAACCCTTCTATTTCGGTTAACCCGTCTAACTTTTCTTAGCAGGCTGTATTTTTATTATAACACTTCTCGGCAACTATCTTTGTAAGATTTTCTTTTATCAAAAAAGAAAAAGCAAGAGAGTATGCAAATGAACTTATTAGGAATATATCATGTAATCTCGTGTCTTCAATTTTATTCTTTTGTATAATTGGTATATTTATTCATACGTAAACAAAAGTTTGTGCGAATGACAAGCTTACCCAGGAATTATGTTTTTAGGTTCAGGGGAAGAGAAAGAACATGACTGAAACGAACGGCTAGTATGTAGAACAAAAAAACTGAAGAAACTTACCATTAACAGTCAATAGTATTTTCCTCCTTTCTCTGCCGGATCAAAAACCTGAGTTTGAAGAGCCTGTGAAATTCAAAATGGTCGACCATTAAAATCAATAATGTCATATATTGAAATTGGACAACGTTAACTGCTTTTTCGTTGGAAAGATTAAACCATAGTTAAAATCAAAAGGAAAAGCTATTTACGTATTTGTTTTCTACTCCAAATAAAGATTTGATAAGAATTATTATTTTTTACCTCTCAAGTTCCTTTGGTCTATTGAATATTTATTTCCTACCTGGGACAAAGATTTTAACCATATAAAAAGTAATCAGTAAAGGCAACAATATATGCAAGAGTAAAATTCGAATTTTTAGATTTTAACCATATAAAAAGTAATCAGTAAAGGCAACAATATATGCAGGAGTAAAATCTGAAAAAATTTATTGACCTGTACCGAGGAGGTAAATTTTATTTTTCTAAATTACCAAATTCCAGCACATACAACACATAGAGCTGCGAATAAAAATTAGATAAATTTGAAAAGATATCAGCGAACTGCTTCTGAATTTACTGATAAAATTTAAGATGTCGCAAAAATCATTTCCGAAACATATGAACCATATTATGTCTCAGGTCCAACAAAGCAATTTCAAGAGAGACACACAAATACATAAAAAAGGAGCAATAACAAAATCTCACGGACAAACTAAACAAAACTAACAAAAAGTAAAAGCCCACCATAGCAAAAATCAGTTACAGCTGACCTAAAAAAAAGCGGAAAAAGCAAGAAGGACGAAGCAAGCAACAAGGGCGAAGCAAGCAAAAAGAAGAATAACGGACTGGGGCAAAGGAAAAGGCAACAGAGGGTTTCCTCTAATCTTTAATCTATGTGGGAAGCTCACCAGGTGGTAATTACAAGCAGATATCTGCTTGAGGTAAGTAAAATATCAAAATAGCCATAAAATATGTTGAGTATTCTGAAAATACCCTTCGTAGTACACTAAAGCTCTTGGAAAACCCCCCAGAAAATGTTATTCATAAAGTAGCAGGAATAACCCCAAAAAATTCGTGGATTAAATTGCCAGGAAGCACCACGGAAAATATAGTCACCCGAAATAGGAAGAAGCTGTAAAATCCCAACGCAGCGAGAAAACCTAAAAAATCCATATTCAGAAAGCAGAAGGGATAACCCCATAAAATTTCTGGAATAAATCGGCAAGAAGAAGCACTGAAAATATGCTCACCTAAAATATGAAGAAGCTGCAAAATCTATGGAACAATAAAGCTAAGATGACGAACAACAGGAGATGCTTCGAGGTAAGAGGAAGAACGGAGGGAGATGTTTGGAAGTGTGAACGTCGGTGGATGAGGATGAAGACCAAGACCTGTTCACAAGAAATGAAAAATGAAAAATGAAATTAAAGAATTAAAAGCAAAATATCAAAATACCCCTAAAAAGTAATATTATTTCAAAAGTAACCTTCGTCGTGTATGAAAGTTTCACTTATTATATAGTAGAAATATATATATATATATATATATATATATATATATTATAAATAATATCAAACGGATTACAGACTTTGAACATCAAAAGTTTTCCTTCAACTAATTAGGAGCCCCTAATTATAATGGAAGAAAAAATTTATCTACTTTGATAATTTAGTCTCTAAAGTTGCTAACAGAATATAGGACTGGTAAGGTAAAATGGTATCTCATGGAGGTAGAGCCATTCTGATTAAATCAGTTCTTTTCTCTATCCCCTTGCATGTTCTTTCTGTGATTCAACTTCCTAAAATTACTATGAAGCAAATTGAGCAGTTTATGGCTAACTTTTTCTGGAGTGATGAGAATGGTAAAAATAAATGCACTAGATTGCTTGGAAGAAGATTTTCTTTCCAACTTTGGAGAGAGATATAGGTTTTAGATCCATTCAAGATATTAGTTATGCTTTTGGTGCTAAAATCTGGTGAAATTTTAGAACTAAAGATTCTCTTTTGAAAGATTTTGTAAAAAAAAATATTGTCCAAGAGCTCATCCTGTTTACAAAAAATGGGCTCTTGGACAATCTCATATTTGAAAAGGACTACTTGATTCAAGGGATCTTTGTGAAAAGCATATTGTTTGGAAAGTTGCTAAAGATAACATTTCATTCTGGTGAGACAATTGGCTTGGTTGTGGACCAATTGGCCATTTCCTTCCTAACACTTATCACTCTAAAAATACTAAAGTTTCTGAATTCATCACTAATGGGACTTGGAATTTTGACAAATTGCATACTACTCTTCCAAGTTATATTGTATGTCAGATTGCTAATATTAACATCATGGACTACAGTAAGGATCTTTCTATTTGAAACCCAAACATGAGTGGTCTTTTCACCACTAAATCTGCTTGGCAAGTTTTGAGAGAGAGTAAAAGCTCCACTCTCACAGCCATTAAAATATGGCAAAAAAAGATTCCTTACAAAATTAATTTTTTATGCTCAGGTTAATGTCCAATAAGCTCCCTACTAATGAAGCTCTACAAAGATACAAATCCATGGACCTTCCAAATGCATTTGTTGTAAAGCAGCAAATATTGAAAATGTTGACCATCTATTCAAAAAAGGAGAGCTTGCAACTACAACTTGGGAGTACTTCTCCGAATGTTGTGGCTTTACTAATAGATAAGGCAGAATAAGAGACACTACTATTACATGGTGGTTGAGTAGCACAAAGAACAAAGTCCACTCAGTAATCATTGATTGCTTACCTCTTTTTATCTGTTGGAAGATTTGAAAAGCCAGATATAGCCATAAATATGAAGACATCAAGAGTCATCCTACAAACATTATCAATAAAGTCATTCGCCAGATCAGAATGTTAATTTCTTGCAAATTCCCACAAGTCCAATTGAAGCAACACTAGAGCAACTTTATTCATCATATAGAACATCTCAAGCCCAAGATTGATATCAAATGTCTTAGGTGGAGCAAACCTATTCTGCAGAGATATAAAATAAATACTGATGGGTGCAGCAAAGGAAATTCAAAGAGTGCAGGTGGAGGAGGTGTTCTTAGAGATGAAAAAGGGAAGCTAATCATGGCATACACTGACTATTATGGACAATGCACTAACAATGTAGCAGAATCTAGAGCCATACTTTATGGAATTCGAGGTGTATCACAAATGGATACAAAAATATTGATATTGAATAAGATTCGATGGTCAAAATAGTGTCAACTGCCACATTATTCATCTCATAAGCCAGATCAACACTTTGAAGAAAAGGGCAACTATAACTTCCATCATTGCTACAAGGAAGTAAACAAAGTGGCGGATTTTGTGACCAATTTAGGAGAAACAAGAAAGCTAAAATCCCTCTTCACTTAGAAATCAACCTTACCTAAACAGGTCAAAAATCGATTGAAGAATAATGTTGAAGAAAGACCCTACTTCAAAATTAGAGTGCAGAAGAACTCTTTTGATAATTATTAACTTTAGTTGATCTTTTTGGTTTACTTTTGTAACTATGAACCCTAGAGAATTACGAAGGATTACATCTCATCCCATGTATTTGTGCATTGGGACTCTTTTGTTTAAGGATGATTTGTTCATCCTTCTAATCTCTCAAGAATGGTTGGACAAAAAGCCAAAGCATTGTCTATGTATTTTTGCAATGTCAATACATAGATTAGCAATGCCTATTCCCCCCGATGGTGGTTTCTTAAAAAAAATGGACTACATTAAAGAAATTAGGAAAATTATTTATTTTCTCTATTTCATGTCTGATTTTAACTTCACATTAAATTTAACGACGTAAAGAAAACTTTTGAATCTTGTAGCCTTTAATTAAAGATGTGTCGAATGTATCAAATATTATTTAATCTTGTGATTTTAGACATATCCTGTGAAAAATTAAAATTAAAAAATTTTCAAAAAAAAAAGATATTTTTTAAAAACAATTTTAAAAAAAAGGTAAAACAAACAAAATGAAAAAGAAAAAAAATATTAAATTTCAATTTGGCACATGTTTTAAATTTTAAACTTGAGAAAATGGTTCAAAACACACTCTAATTTTGCCTGAAACTGCTGTTATATAATCCAACTTTGCGGATTCACCCTTGAAAAGTAACACCCAGATTTGTGTTAAATTGTGAAAAACACGCGCTGACATGTGTCATTTTTTAATTTAATTTATTTATTTATTTTCTTTTGTCCTTTCTTCTTATTCTTTTTTATTTTTAAAATATCTTTTCTCCTTCTTTGCTCTGACTTTTCCTTCAGATGTGTTCATTTCATTTCTTTCATGACTTTTTTTCTCTCTTTTTTCTTCTACTTTATCTTTTATCATTTTTTTTAAATTCTTTCTTGTAAAGTCAAATAAATAGAAACATTTTTGAGATAATCAGGTAAAAAGAAAGAAGCATCAGTGGTGGCCGAAATTTTTTTTCGGCAAAGACTTCAATTTTATATTGTAGCATCTATTTTCAACAGTTGTTATGGTTGGAGAAGTTAGTTTTTTAATTGAGTTATTTACTTTAGTAACCGGAGTTTTTTAGAGATTTTCATTACTATTTAGGTTATTTTTTAGTGATGGATTTTTGAAATGAAAATTCATGTCATGCCAAGACTTTAATGGTGTAGGGGATATTGAAAAATGGGTGAATTTCGTGGTGATGAATTGGATAGTTAGAGATGGCTAAAAAGATAATGGCTTTTGATAGTGTTTAGGGAGATGGTGGTGGAGGAGGTGTTGGTGGCTCTAATATGATGAGAGAGAGAGAGAGATAAAAGAAAAAAAGAAAAAGGAAAAGAAAAATAGAAAAGAAGATATATTTTTTTAAAATAAAATAGGGATATAACTCGTTTACTCTCTCAAGGAAAGTGTATTACACTTTCGCCGCCACATAAATATATAAAAGTGCGTATATTCCATTTTAAAATAGTTCGAAAGGTCATAGGACCCCCCGTAAAATTAAAGTGTGTAACAGCAATTTCGAATAAAATTAAAATGTATTTTGAATCCTTTTCCCGTTAAACTTCAAACTAGGTTGTTAGTTTTAAAAAGTGGTCAAATTCTAAATACAAGCCCATAAATGGTCTATTTGTGCAAATCAACCTCTTTTTTCCTATTTTTGAGCTCAAAATATTTTCTTCCAAAATAGATACACCCCATTTATTATAGGGATAATTGCATAAATATATATTTTACAATATTTTTTATATAGCAAGTTTTTAAGTTTTTAGTCGTATAGTTCATTATTTTTTAAAGTATTAGTTTAAAATTTTGATATACAATATTATATACCCAGTATATAATATTATACAAATTTTTTATTTTATTTTTATAACAATGTCTAAAAATTCGATATACAATATTATATACCCTATAAAAATAATATTATTAAAATTTTAAGAAGTGTTTTTACACTCATATACGTTATTATACAATATTATACACTATTATATAAAATATTAACTTCGTTTTCTTCCTTGAATCCAAACACTAGATTCATCTAAAACACCTCAAAAACTACACCAAATCATCTCCCTAAATTTAAATTTTAGTCTCCTCAATATATACCAGATCTTTTACAACAACCCACTTGAAACGAAGTTTATTTACAAAAATTCAATTTTCAAACTTTGAAACTTAACAATACCAACAGAAAAGAAAGGAAAAGAAAAAATGAAAATGCAGAGGAAGAAAATCGAGAATAGGGAAAGAGATTCGTATTTTTAGATTGTTAGGCTAAGGGATGAAAAAAAAAATTTCATTTTATATAGACATTAAATTAATTTAGATATAATATTAAAATATGAGATAAATTTAATAACATTATTATGTACATAATATACAATATAATTTTCTGTTTATTATATTCGATGTATTCTCTATCTTGTACAATCAAAACCAAAGCTAAAATACAGTGTATTGATATTGCAAAGATGTAAAACAATTATAATGCTATTGTGTGATTGGATAAATACAATATAAATAATATTTTTGAGTATATTTATGAATGTGATAAGTATACCAGCAATTTATAGTATAAATTAATACTATATTAAAATTGTGAAGGTCTTTAAAAATGTTGATTGAATTTTTTGCCTTTATTAAAAGACATCACAATAGATAAAATTATAATTTACTACTTTTATATAATTATTATCTGAAATTATTATTTTTAATTATTTTCATCACTTTATTTTATCATATTAAATTTTCTATTTATGACATAGCTCTATTTTATATGTAAATCTAAAAAAATATAAAAACTTCCATCAAGTTTTTTTCTTTTCATAATCACGAATTTGTTTTGACTTTATTTTATTATATTAAGTTTTTTATTTATGGCATAACTCTATTTATACTATATATAAAAAAATAAAAAATAAAAAATAAAAAGAATAAGAAGAAGAACTTTCTCGAAATTCTTTTACTCTTTTTGAATTGGAAACTTTCTTTTCATTCTTTTTTTCCTTTTTTGAAGGTAAGAATTTTACAAATTTCTTTTTTTTTTTTGTCCCTTTTTCATAGGCGTAAATTTTTATTTTTTTTCTTTTTGGTTAAAAAATATTTTTTTTGATAGTAATGTCTTAATATTTTTATATGTTTAAATTTTTTTTAATTTATAAATTACTCCACTGTTATAAAAAAATATATAATTATGTAATTTAATTCATCAACATCTTTGATTTAATCTCCAGCCTTGCATGTTTTCATATTAATCTATCTTTTCTTCTTCGTGTTATGAATTTTTTTAATGTTGTAGATTTGAGAAACACAATAGTAATTGTTATGCCAGCTTGTTTGTATATAATTTAACTTTAGTTGTCTCCTTTAGTTGATTCTAATATTGATACTATATTATCCCTTTTATTCAGTCTTATATTGATATTATATGATATAGATTTTGTATTATTTAACTGACATTTTTGATATACTGATACATTCACAAGTTTCATCTATTTAGGTAAAGTAATCTCTTCATCTCATAAAATATATTTTTTTAATAAAATTATAAAATATTATAATTATGACTCTTGTGCACAATTTATTTTAGATAATATTGCAATGACATCTGAAAAGAATTTCGTGAACAAAATTTTATCAATTAACAATTTAAGGTGGTATGATTCTCATTGGATAATAAAAGTTTTAGTAATTGGAGATGGATTAGTAAAAGAGTATAAAAAGTGAACAAAAGAAGGCATACAAATGACTATAACATTAGAAAGAGGTATGTAATAACTCTTTCTCGTATTATACTTTATATTATATTTTACATATATGTTTGAGTTCTTATCTATTGTTATTATATACATACATACATACATACATACATATATATATATATGTTTTCTTTCTAAATTTTTATATTGTTGCACACACATCTTTTAAATATTTTATGCTATTTTTATAAATTTATTCTTATTAATATGAAGAACATGCACGATGTGCGTATACTTAGACTAGTATATAAAAATTATGCGGGTGTTAAATAAACAAAATATGGATATATATGAAATATATGTCAAAATATGTACACTATATAACCGTACTTCCATTAAAATATACATGGCATATAGTAATATATTAAAAATTGAGTGAATCCTATGTGAACCTCAAGTTCAAACAATACTTGAGTTTTTCAAAAGAGAACATCGAGAAGAGAATAATGCCAAGGTGGTAGATCTGAATGAAAAAATATTATTTATAGACATAATCTTTCTTAAACATGCACAAGTTTAAATAGGTGATCAAAATCGAGTATAGTTCTTCGGGTTGATTAGTTAGCCAAGTCTTTATAACACACACACACCAAATGTTATAAATAACAAGGGGGTCCATAGTGCCATGTGATCAAATTTAAGGAAGTTAAACACGTTATATATTTCTTAGCGACCAACCTGTTTATATATATATATATATTAATTTATAGGTACGCGTCTTGCGCGTATCCTTTGTATTAATAGGAATAAGTTTATAAAATAACATAAATAATATTCAAAAGATGTGACAAGAATTTAAAAAGAAAATTATGAATTTCAAATTGATAAATAATTTATGTTTAAAAGTTTGATCCAGTCTAATAGTTATTTTTTCTGCTTTTTCTAATACTTGTTTTAATGAACAAAAAAATCATAAAAATACCATTTGATTGAAAGATAAAAAAATTGTTCGTTTTTACATGAGCATTTAAATGCATGCCTAATATGTATATATAAATATTAATATTTTCTAAATATATCAACAAGAAAGAATTTAATACATAAAATTTAGTTAATTTTAAAAATCCTAAATATTAAAAAAATAATTAAATAACTATTTTTTCAAGTGTGAACTCTATTTTTGAAAGGGTAAAAGGTGAATTATATTTTGCTACGAGTCTTCGTACTTTAAATATTTAATAATAACTTAATTTTAAACTTTCATTTTACCCCTTATGAGATGATTTTGGCTCAATTTTATTCCCTTTTTCTCTTAATCTACATATTTAGTCAAACACTTTACATAAAATGAAGTTCACATAAATTGAAACAGAAAAAATAGTGTAGATTTAATTAGAGAGTGAATAACAAAAGTACTTGATTAATTGAAACAACTTAGAGTATGTTATATTTGTATAATTTTTTTGAATTATATAATTATTTTTTTTAAAAGAAGAAGAAGAGAATGAAATTTACGTATTAATACATAACAAAAATTATACTTTTTAATTTATTTTCTTCGTATTGAAATATTGTGATGGATAATTAATTAGTTTAATAAATAATGGATTGCTATATAAGTTAATAGGATTGTAATTGAAAGTCTGAAATGTTCGGACTTTTAATATAGTTCAAATAAAGAAAGATTTGAGAAGCAAAATTTTAGTCAGATTTAAAATACTAAATATTAGAAATTTTATCTTTTACAAATTAGCAAAGATTTATAATAATTAAATAACAACTAATTGAGAAAATTAGTAAATGACAATTTTATTAATTGTAGAATCTTTTAATCAAAGGCAAAAAGTTCAATCAATATTTATAAGAACCTTCGTGCTTATATCTACAAAGAATATTTTATTAAGTATATATAAGTAAAATATTATGCATATATTAAATATTAGATAAGTAGATGAAATTAAAGAAATTATCAAAGATTGTTCCATCGGAAGGTTGTATTGCATCTTGAAATGAAATAAAATTCTTTGAAAAAGTAACAGTAAAAAAGTGACTATTGTATTTTTGAACTATATTGTTGTCATTGAACCCAACATAAATATCGTTGTTTACTGATATAAAATTAGGATTAACACTATTAATGCATTCATTTATAATGTAATAAATCTTGTCTTTTTGTAAATATTTTTTCCACTTTTCAATACATAGTTATTGAAAAGTATAGCATGAACTTTTGTACCCTGCAAAATTTTTTTTTTTATAGTCAATATATATATATATATATATAATATATAATAAAAATAAATAATAACTCAAACATATATGTAAAAATATAAAATATAAATATAGAATATAATACGTCGTCAACTAATGTTACAGTCATTCATGTGCCTTCCTTTGTTCACTTTTTATACTCTTTTACTAATCCAACTCTAATTACTAAGACTTTTATTATCAATGAGAATTATATCATCTTAAGTTATTAATTGATATAATTTGTTCATGAAATTCTTTTCAGATTCTATTGTAATATTATCTAAAATAAATTGTACACAAGAGTAATACTATAATAATTTATAATTTTATTAAAAAATTTATTTTATGAGATGAAGAGATTACTTTACCTGAATAGATGAAACTTGTAAATGTATGAATAATTGAAAATGTCAATTATAAATACCAAAAATGTAAATCACATAATATTAATATAAGACTCGATTAAAGGAGATAACATAATATCAATATTAGACTCAATTAAGAGACAATCTAAGTTAACTTATTTTGAATACAAACAACTTCAGCTGGTATAACAATTATTATTGTGTTTTCAAATCTATAACATAAAAAAAATTTATAACATCAAAAGAAAAAGGAGATAGATTAACACGAAAACATACAAAGTTGGAGACTGAATCAAATTGATGTAGTAGAATTGATGAATTAAATTATGCAATTATAAATCTTTTTATAGAAGTGGAAAAATTTATAAATTCAAAATTTAAAAGTATAAAAATATTATGACACTATTATTAAAAAGAAAAAAAAATTATCACAAAAAGGAATTTTTTTTTGGTGCATATGAGAAAGGAAAAAAATCAAAAAAAGAAAGAAAAAAACTTCTATAAAATTTTCCCATCATCGAAAAGGAAAAAAAAGTTCAATAAAAATGGGAAGACAACTTTCGTGAAGGACTTCTCTTTTCCTTTTATTTATTATTATTTAAAAAAATTTACACTATAAATAGAGTTATGCCACAAATAAAAAATCTAATATAATAAATAAGGTAAAAAAATTCACGATTATCAAAAAAAAAACTCGGTGAATTTTTAATTTTTTTTTATATTTACACCATAAATAGAGTTATGTCATAAATAGAAAACCTAATATGATAAAATATAGTGATGAATAATTCAAAATAATAATTTTAAATAATAATTGTATAAAAATAGCAAATGACTATTTTATCTATTGCGATATCTTTTAGTGAAAGGCAAAAAATTTAATCAACATTTTTAAAGACATTCACACTTTTAATGTAGCATAGATATCTATATACACACACGAAATGTTATAAATATTAACCATGGTACCTGAAATAACAAGGTTGTCTATAGTGCCAGTGGTTAAATATCAAGTTTTACTCCTCAAGAATGCAAGTTTGAATCCCTGTTGCTACACTTTAATTACGTCCCTATCCTTGCTACTTTTCTTTTTAAAACAATCTTAGTATAAGTAGATTCTGTGTTATGGTGCGTAACTTACGCCAACATAATAATTAATTGCGACACTCTCTAATTTAATCTTTGTGACCAAAAAAGAAAAACAATTGTTTGATTTTATTAACTTTTTTCCCCTCATAGGACTTGATAATATACTTGACGAAAGAAAAACACAGGACAAGTGAAAAATTAAACGAACAAGTCTTTATTTACTCTCTACGTTTTAATTTATTTGTCTGTTGTTGACTTAATAAAAAGTTTAAAAAAATAAAAAAGACTTATGAATCTTGTGTTTTTAAACTAAAGATATGTAAAATGTATCAAAATTTCTTTTAATTTTGTGGTCTTAAACATTTCGTGTGAAAATTTAAAACTAAATAGTTGCCAAAAAATATATTCTTTTTTAAACGGATTAAAAAGAAAAAGAACAAACAAATAGAAATGGAGAGAGTATTTTTTTTGAATTTGTAGCATTTTTCTTTCTTTTTATTTTTAAGCATAAAATATCAGTAAATAGTTTTCACCTTCCAACAAACCCTTTCTCTTCTCCCAAATCTATCTTTTCGCCAAAATTCTAATAATCTTTTCTTATTGCCCCGACTTCTCTTTCCTTGTTGTTTTTTATCACTAATTTTATATGTTATTTTTATTTTTATTCAAATGGTTTAAAAAATATTTAAAAGTATGTTGAGTCTTGGTTCATGCTGATTTAAAAAATAAATCTTCTTTATATTATAAAGTTATGCTTGTAAGATTGTGTCGATATACTGAGCTGAGCACGAATTTTTTATATATACTATTTGAAATAATATTTGTCTATTTTCTATATTAACTAAAAAGAAAAATATCCGAATCACAACTCAAAATTGATTAAATATTTATTTTATTTAAATCATGTAAATTATAATATGTCAACTTTACAGTAGAGCGGCACGTATAATCTCTAAATTTTGGATCCGCTTCTGTATATCCTGGAAATTCAAAAAATAATAAACAGTCTCTAGAAGTTCAACTAAAGTTGAGTTCAGGACTTATTGAAATCACCTGATTGAGCATTTTGTTGAAGGAACTAAGAGTGAAGGTACTTGTGACTTTGTTTTGTGATAGCAAGACTGCTATATAAATAGCAGGACATTCAATTTTTCATAAAAGAACCAAACGTATTGACATAGATTGTCATTTTGTTAGAAAAAAAAAATTCAAGAAGACCTCGTACATGCTCAACATATTGTAACAAAGCAACAACTGAAAAACTTGCTGACTAAAGCGACAAAATGAGCATCTTGTTGGCAAGTTGGAGCTGAAAAACATGTTTTTCTCCATCAGCTTGAAGGGGAGTGTAGATAAATGTGGAGTTAGTTATGAGCCCGTTATCCCCTAAGTAGTTCACCTAGTTGTCATCTAACTAATCAGTTAATTGTAATTAAGAGTCAGTTACAATTAGTTAGTTTGTTAGTATAGGTGGTGGTCAGTTACCTAATCCTAGAGATAGTCAGTTAGTAATGTATATATACACTGTTACATTGATGCAAAGATACAGTGAAGATATTTCTTCTCTTCCTTGAGACTCTCTTATAGCTTGTCCTCTTCATTCTTCTACTCTTCTTCATGGATGAGGTCTCGTAACATTTAATCACATGGTATTGTCAACTCACTGCATCAATCTTTCTTCTTCCGTAATCATTCAAAATCACCACTAAGTTCATCATATGTACCATCACCACCAATCAGGGGTGAATGTACGCGTTAGGGATGTAGTTGATATGCCCTAAATCAATCTCACACGTGATGATTTAAACATATTTTGTGAACTTTATTTCGTATAATATATGATATCTTATATTCTTTTTCATAATAATTATTAAATTGTTTAATTAATATGATAGGATCCTCAATTAAGCTTTGTTTTTTGACATTATGATGGAGATCATGACAATGAGAGAGTTACCTCTCTTATAACTTGATCTAAAATTATTCTTGATCGTAAGATTACTAATTACAATATTAGTGATCCGGTTGGATCAATATGTATATATTGGTCAATACGTAAATGATGCATATAGAGATATGATCATTGAACAGATTCATTAGATAATTCTTAATGGTTAGAATTACCATAAACTGTCATTGGGATATCATCTTGAAGAATGTGATGTAAGATTTTTCTTTGACTTGAGATCATTATAAGAATTAACAAGCTATTTATTATACTTTGATACCGGACACCCATTTCCCTGCGGAAATGGTTGAAGTATGATTAAATGCTTGTAGAATTAATGATTGATCAAGATGGAATCTGTCAACTCTTAGTAATGAGTTTAAGCTCTATGTTGTCATGAATTATGAACGACTGATTAAGACCTTGGCCGAGGCAATTGAATGAAAGAAGAAGGGAGTTTCTTAGGTCATTCAATAGTCGATTATAATTTGACATGTACACATGATAGTTGATCACCTATTGGGGTTTGAGAGTTAGATCATTTTCTTGGGTGATCTTGAGCTATAAGGACAGAAGAAAATACTACATTATTCTACAATAGGTTTTTGAGAGTAAATTGTATACTTCACGTTATTCGATATTAAAGAGTGTTGCTAGACATCACCCTTGATTAGTATATTGATATGATCAATTTACTACAGGCTTAGTAATGAATTTATGGGTCGTACCCTAACGAATGTTTCTATCTTTTTTAATGAATTAATTATTTTATATAATAATTAAGTTAGAGAATTTAATTATTTAAATAAATATATCATTAATCCAAATAGAATATTATTATATTCTTTGCTGTCACGGAAAAAAAATATATATCTTTGGATTATATCTTTGGATTGAAATATATATATAGATATATGATATATATTTGATATTTGTTTATAAAATTTATATATCAGTTAAATCTTATATCCAATTTAGAATCGGATATAATAATAGTTCATGTAGGACTTGGGCTTGGCTTAATACGTTTGCTGCCTTCCACAGTCGTGCATAAGTCATAATTGGGTTTCAGATTTTATCGAAATTCTTCTAAAGATTTAATTATGGAATTAAATTTTTGCCCCAAGTAAATTATTATTTTAATTAAATAATTTTTTTTAAAAATAATATTATATAAAGGGTGATAGAAAAGATCTATGACATATAATCTTTCGTGAGAAAAATATTTTGTTGAAAGTGTTTGAGTGTTATATCAAATCAAGAGAAAAAATATTATTCAGAAGAAAATTATTTTCTTGTTATATTTATCGTGAGAGAAAAATTTCAACACAATATTTATAATTCAATTTGTTCACGAGTTCCGTTAATAGCAAAGATTGATCTTGATATGAATATGCATAGAGTTTTTATACTATCCAAGAAATTGTGAACTATAACTTTTTTATCAAATTCATCTTAAAACATATTCTTTTAAATTTAGATAAATTTATATAAAAATTATCTTTTATTTTTCGCTGGGGTTATGAACACCCTGCAATACTATGCGTTTTGACTCTATATACAGACAATTGGTAATATTCCGTCAAAATCAAAACAATAAGCTCCCAAAGGAAAAAGGAAATTCTAGTGGTTGCTGTGGATACGAAGGCGGGCGGTGAAGCTCAGCCAACCACAGAGTTCGCTATCAAACCCCATGTTGTGCAGCTTATCTTTTGTTTCATTTTTTTTTCTTTTTAAAAGCTTTACTTTTTCCTTATCCTTTTTAATTCAACTGATACTTTTCTTTTCTTTTCTTTTCTTTCTGAGATAATTCCTCTTTCCTCTGTTATTTGTTATGTAGACTTTTGAGATTGAATGCCAAAATATAAACATAATGTAAATTCTTTTGTTGAGAACCTCATGTAGTACTTCATTTGCGTGATAAAATAAAATCTCGATTTTTGTTCAACTTCGGATAAGTCTTCTACTGAACTTTGATCTTGGAGTGTAAAGATGCATCCAATCATATAGCACCTTGACAACATAAACGTGGAAAAATTTAAACTTAGACTGTATTATGTCCTCGGATTGAGGGATCAATGTGACTGATAAATTTAGAATAGGCTAATTTGAAATCAGGTGGGCCCAGTCGCAGGGCCGCCACTGCAGCAGAAGAACCTTCGCTATAGCGGGTGACATGGATCAGGACTTCGTAATTCTATTCAGGTTTAGATTTAAATCCCGTTTTCATAAGGATTTGTAGATAAAACGCCCAAAAACGAAGGTCTGGCTCTTCTAATAAGGAAAAAGGTAAAGTGGCTAGAGAAGACAAGGATTCCCCTATCCTCCCCGACAATCCTCTGCGAGCACCCAGGATTCAAGGCAAGGACGTAGCCCTGCGATTTTCTTGACAACAGGTTGATGCCAGGTAGGCTATGACTTACCTTGTGTTAGACTATGATTAGCAAGTCGTATACGTGCATATTATTGATGTACAATTGATGAGAATAGAGAGATCATAAACTTGATGTTGTAATGAAAAGATTGGTAATGACGTAACGACTAAAATTGGAGTGTAAATTTCTAAGTACGAGAGTACGTGAATGAGTGAAACCTGGTTGATACTTAATAATGAGATCTTGATGTATTGAATTAATGTGTGATATAATTTTCTTGTTTTGTTACTCTTGATGTGATGTCGTTGTTAAAATACCTTGAGATGAGGCCTTGGATAGTATGTTCTGATGGCATGTGTTGAAGTTGGATGAACAAGCAATCAAGTAGGAAGATTTACTTCCATTAATGAACAAAATTAGCTCTTGGAATGAGCTTGTGAAAGATACAAAAAAATCTGGAAAGAAGAAAAAATGATCAAGTTAACTAACTAATCTCCTAAACCTTACTTTTATAACCTATTCCTATAACTAACTTTGTGTAATTGACTAAACTAACCTCCTAACTAATTCTTAACCACTTCTCAACTAACTATAACTAACTAACCACTTCTCAACTAACTATAACTAACTAACTAACTTCTTGAATCTCAACACCCCCCCCTCAAGTTGGAGGTTGCGACAATTTGCCAAAAAGTTCTTAATGACTTGTGCCAGGCAAAGCTTTAGTTAGAATGTCTGCCAGTTGTCCATTAGTAGGGATGTGATGAAGTGTAATGAGGCTTTCTTGAAGCTTGTTGCGTACAAAGTGGCAATCTACTTCTATGTACTTGGTGCGCTCATGAAATACTGGATTTTTGGCAATATGAATAGCCGCTTGGCTGTCACAAAATACATCAATTGGCAGGGAACAATTTCCAGTTAACTCGACTAGTAATCTGTTTAGCCACACCAGTTCTCCAACTACCACTCTGATGGCCCTGTATTCTGCTTCTGCTGAGGATAATGAAACAGTTGATTGTTTCTTGGATTTCTAAGCAATTGGACTGTCTCCTAAGAATACTATGTATCCACTGATTGATCTCCTGGAATCTGGGCAAGCTGCCCAGTCTGAGTCACAATAGCCAGTGACACTGTTGCCAGGTCTGTTGGACAGGAATATGCCATGTCCTGAGCTACCTTTTAGGTATCTAAGTACATGTATGGCTGCCTTTAGGTGTGTGTCTCTAGGAGTTTGTAAGAATTGACTCAAATGCTGAACACTATAGGCTAAATCAATCCTTGTATGTGTGAGAAAGTTCAGCTTGCCTATCAATTTCCTGTAATAAGATGGATCTTTAAGTAATTGCCTTCTGCAGCTTTCAACTTGACACTGGAATCCAAAGGTTATGCTACTGCACTGTAGGTAGAACAATCAAATTCTTTCACTAGTTGAGTGGCAAATTTCTTTTATGATATAAGTACTCCACTGCTTTTGTAGCTAATCTCCAGCCCCAAGAAATAATGTAGTCTGCCCAGGTCTTTGATCTTAAACTGATCATGCAAGAAAGACTTCAGAGATTCTATCTCTGCTTGATCAGTCCCTGTTACAATGATATCATCTACATATACTGCTACTAAAATCAGTGAGTCTGCAGATTTTTTGAAAAATAAAGAGTAGTCACCATTGGAATGTGAATATCCTTTGGAAGATAATGAGGTTGCAAGCTTTTCATACCACTGTCTTCTAGCCTGTTTCAATCCATATAGGGACTTGTTTAGCTTGCAAACCACCTTCCTATCAGTCACCATTAGTCCCTGAGGTACCTCCATGTAAACTTCTTCATATAAGTCTCCATGAAGAAATGCATTATTAACATCTAACTGGTGCAAAATCAAACCATTCTTGACTGCCAAACCAATCAAGGTTCTTATGGTGTTCATCTTTACAACAGGTGAGAAAGTTTCATTATAGTCAATCCCAGCTTGTTGAGTATACCCTTTCACAACAAGCCTGGCTTTATACCTCTCTACACTGCCATCTGCCTTATGCTTGATCTTGTATACCCATTTACATCCAATAGCTTTCTTCCCAGGTGGAAGAACTACCAATCCCAAGTATTATTAGTGTGTAAAGCTTGGAACTCAAGGTCCATTGCAGCTTGCCACTCAGGGTGTAAAACAGCTTCATCATATGAAAAAGGTTCATGCTCATGTAACTGTGACTGTCGATGAATATCAGGGACATAAGATGCAAGAGAAGTAAGTTGTGTAGTGGAACTAGCAGAAGGTGGTTGTAATGTAGGCAGTGTGTAAGTGTAGTCTTTAAGATAAGATGGTATGGTGTGTGGTCTACTTGTTCTTCTGAGGTTATGGCTAATTTGTTGGTTGGTGTTGCAGTTGGAATGAGAAGAAGTATATCTCTGAGATGTAACAGTGTGTATTGTAGGTGAGAGGTCTGGTGAATGAGGTGTATGTGCAGGTATTGGATTAGAAGGATGGCTAGTAGAGTTAGTACTGCGAGTGAATGAGTTGTGGACAGTATCATCATCATCCAGTCTATGCTTATTACTAGAGGTGTTATTAGTACAGTTCAACATGTCAGAAGTAGGACTAAGCTTTTTCAAGACAGAACTAAAATCAGAATTAGGAAATGCCAGAACAAAAGGATATATAGACTCATAGAACAGGACATCTCTGCAAATGTGAATTCTTTTGGTACTCAAGTCTAAGACTTTGTAACCCTTTATGTTGAAAGGATATCCTACAAACACATGAGAGGTGGATCTTGGTTCAAACTTGTCTTTGTGAGGTCTAACATTTGTGGGAAAACAAAGACAACCAAAGGATTTTAAGTGGGAATAAGTGGGCTATTTCTGGTATAGTTTCTCAAAAGGAGTAACACCATGTGTAGATGCCAAAGGTAATCTGTTTATCAAGTAAGTGGCAGTCAAAACACATTCTCCCCAATATCTTAGTGGAATCTTAGAATGATATAATAGTGATCTTGCAGTTTCAAGGAGATGTTTGTGTTTTCTCTCCACAACTCCATTTTGTTGTGGTGTATAAGGGCAGGTTCTTTGATGTGATATCCCTTTGGATTGTAGGTAGTCAGATGTTTCTTTGTTGATAAACTCCAGTCCATTATCAGTTCTAACACTTTTCACATTTGTGTTGAGTTGATTTTTCAGTAATGAAAACAGACTCTTAATAGCTGAGAGTGCATTACTCTTACAGCTAAGTAGTTGAGTCCAAGTGGATCTGCTGAAATCATCCACAACGGTGAGGAAGTATCTGTGATTTGCATGTGTTGGTGTGTGATAAGGTCCCCAAACATCAATGTGGAGTAGTTCAAGTACATTTGTAGACTGAGAACTTGTCTTTGAAGGAAAGGGTAGTCTTGTTTGTTTGGCCATTGGACAAATGGTGCATGAGAAAGGTTATTTAGGAGCAAAAGTAACTGGTATAGCAGTAATATCCTTCATTTTACTAAAATGTATGTGTCCTAGTCTAGTGTGCCACGAGTAATCCACATTTGCATGAACATGAGAAAGAACAGAATGATCAGTAGATAATAAAGGTTTAGAAGATGAAAAATCACTCATACAACAAGCTGTTTTATTAATTGAATCAATGGATCTTACAATTAACATAGAAGCTTCATTGTTTACAGTTGGTAAAGAAGGAAAAGACAGACAACTAGGTAAAAAATTTGATACTGTACTTTGAAGACTTGAAGGAGTTGAAGAATTATGGCATTTTTTGCACATGTAGTATAGTCCATTTCTTGCTCTACCAATTTCCAGAGGGCTCTTCAGTGAAGGGCCCTGCATAAGACAAGCAAGAGTGTTAAAACTAACTACACCTCCAAGCTGTGAGGCTAAGCAGTGAACTGAAACTAGGTTGAACTTGAAACTAGGTACCAATAACACCTTTTGTAATATTACGATTGGACTTAAATGAACCTCTCCAACCTCAGTGACTTTAACTTTGTAACCATTAGGTAATGTGACTAAGAAGGGATAGGGTAGTGTTCTGGTTTTGACTAAGATATTCCTATTGAATGTCATGTGATGTGTGGCTCCTGAATCTATAATTCATGAGTCAGCAAATAGAGTTATACAATTACAAGACAGGTTACCAATTTCAGTTATGGAGGAATGACAAGCTATTATACCTGCAAGGCTTGCTGCTGCTGAACCATTGAACATATTGTCTCCATGAGTTGATATGTCATCCTCCTGCACATGTGCATTACCTAAGAACTTCATTAACTTGGCACATTGATCCCTTGTCAAACTAATTTCACAGCTACTGTTCTTGTCACCAATCTTAGTTCCTACTGCTTCAGTGTTATGGAACATGTCTGTTGCTGCAGTTGCTACTGTGCCTGAGTGTCTTCCTTTGGTGAACTTAAAATCTTGTGGAAATCCATATAGCCTGTAACATTTATCCTCAGTGTCCTGTCCTTTTGCAGTAATCACAAAATGATCCAGACTTGCTACCAAACCTAGAGGCATTCTTCCCATTACTTCTCTGAGTATAATTTGTTCTGAAACCACCAGCATTGTGTTTTAGTTGTTGTGTCCTGTAACTGCTGCTGTTACCACTGCTAGTCCCTGCATTAAAGTTGGCCACATTGTTGTTTCCTGCATTTGTAGCAATCAATGAAGTAGACTACAAGTGGATTTTGGTGTTTGGCTTAACCTCTCTTTGTTTCTCTTCCTGTACTAATATAGAGAAGGCCTGAGCCATGGTTGGTAGAGGGTTCATCATTAAGATGTCTCCTCTAACTACTGTGTAAACATCATTTAATCCCATCAGAAATTGTATAAGCTTCCTATCTTGTTCAGCTTTGTGCATTTTGATTTTGCCACCACAGTTGCATACACACATACACTGCACATGAGCATCTAAAATGCTCATTTCTTCCCAAAGTTTCCTCATAGTTGTGTAGTATCCAGTAATGTCCATGTTCCCTTGAGTTTGATTAATGATCTCCTGCTGTAGTTGATACAATTTTGCACCATTTGTTTGGTCGTACCTTTCCTATAGTTCATCCAATAGTTACTTGGCATTGTTTACATATTGTAGACTGTCACTTAAGTCCTTTGACAGAGAATTTAGAATCCAGCAAGTTACTATATCATCACACCTTTCCCATTGGGCAAAACTTGGTGAGTTTGCTGCTGGCTTATTGATCTTTACATTTATGAATCCAGTTTTGTTTTTCACAGACAATGCTCTTAGGACACTTCTTCTCCAGGTTCTATAACCAGATCCATCGAATGGAGTAGGGACTATGGCTGATCCAGCACTTTCTGAGGGATGCACATACAGTGCATTGTTGATGTCTGTTGTTTCAGATCGATTGTTTTCCACGTGGTTTTCCATGTTCAGAGATGATTAAGGTAGGAAGATGCAGAAAGGTGAGTAGAATGAAAAATGTGAACTGATTTTTCTAATCGAGACAGAGAGCTGGATTTGATGAATTAGAGAATGCAGGAGAATGAAAACTGGGATCAAAAACAACACTCAAACAGGTTGAGTGCAGATCAGAATTTGATGGAGTTCCAAGTCGAAAATGTGATAAATCTTCACCTTAAGTTCTAGATCTCAAATAGGAGAAGCAGCAGATCGAGAGAATTTCAATCAAACAGATCAAAAACAGATCGAAAATGCAGAGGTAAAATGCAGAGGTGAAGAGGACCTTATCTGCGAAAATGGAGATGAAGCAGCTGGATCAAACAATTGATTTCAGTGATGATTTTCATCCAGTTGTTTTGGTAATTTTAACCTTGCTCTGATTGCATGTGTTGAAGTTGGATGAACAAGCAATCAAGTAGGAAGATTTACTTCCATTAATGAACAAAATTAGCTCTTGGAATGAGCTTGTGAAAGATACAAAAAAATCTGGAAAGAAGAAAAAATGATCAAGTTAACTAACTAATCTCCTAAACCTTACTTTTATAACCTATTCCTATAACTAACTTTGTGTAATTGACTAAACTAACCTCCTAACTAATTCTTAACCACTTCTCAACTAACTATAACTAACTAACCACTTCTCAACTAACTATAACTAACTAACTAACTTCTTGAATCACAACAACATGTGTATATAGTTGCTCTTACTTGAACAATTGGAAGGGAAATCTTGGTGATAGAATCTTGAGAAAATAGTCATATTAGTATGAACCATGGGAAGGGGTGAGAAAAACAGCTCTAGTTCTTTATTTATGAGCTTTAGGATGCATCTTAAATGTATGAGCAAACGTAAGGCTAGTAGTATAAAGTGACTAGCTTAAGAGGAATTCGGGGTAAGGGATGAAAGAAAATTTGTAAAAAAGATCGTAGGGACAGAGTTGAGTAAATAAATTTAGATTGAGTTGACTTAAAGATTGAAGCATTAATGAAACTTCCTTAAGAATGAAGATGTTGAGGGGATAATGATGGGCCTGAGAAAGGGACTGAGAATGTGACAAGTACGAGCAAAAACTTGATCAATGTTGAAATAACCCGTTACGTGATAGATGACGCGAGACTTGGCTAATTAATCAATAACTATAAAGATAGTAGGTTATGATTTATATGGAGTTAGACCTTAAATAATAATGTGTATATATGGGAAGTGACGGCATGTTTAGGTGGTCATCAGACCCCATTCTTTGTTAATATTATGGTGTATTTCATATGAATTATAAAATGTACTTGAGATAAATGGTTGTTGATAATGTGTTATGAAATTTAATACCGTGAGACATGTATGTGCCTTTTCCTACTTGCCAAGTAAATGGTTAAACATTGATAAATGTATCCAATGCTAATGAGAATACTTGATGCCTCTGAAAAGTCATACAAAATGATTGAGTGATATTGTGGGTTAGTTGCGAATGGAAGAGGATAACATGATTTATTCTGAGATAAGGGGTTCGAGTCTGAGGAGTGCATCCGGACGAGCGAATTATGCGTGAATGAGTACTTGGATATGAGTGGCTCGTGCCTGGATGAGCATCCAGGCGAGCAGTATAGTATGAGTCGACATGTATGATAAGATGCTCATATGGATGGGTGTACAGGTAAAAGTACACAGACATGTATGATACAAGGAGTTCATACGACTGGGTGTACAGTACATGGATTTCTAGAGTCCTCTGCAGGTCATGTCTGAAAAGGCAGAAATAAGACCCTCTGGCATGTGTGTACAATAATGTGATGGGGACGTGTGCCCGACACTTCACCAATGATATGATTGTGAAACAGAGATCAATATAGGTATGTTATGATATACATACGGCTGTGAGACAGAGATCAGTACAGGTATGTTATGATATACACACGATTGTGTGATAGAGTTCATGACAGGTATGACATCGATATGTGTACTGATATTGATTGGATGAAATTAATATTGACAGGTCTACTTATCAGGTATTTAGTGTGCATATAATTTGTTGCATAATGAATCCTTAATTATATTGTAAGCTTGATGTTTGATGAATTTATTGTGCATGAGTTAATGGTTGCATTCATAATTGTTAGGTAAATGTGATTTGTGTATGTTGCTGAGTTGATTCTAACTGTGAGAATGTCTCATGGAAAAGGAGAATAAAACGAATAATTATGATGAGATGAAAAAGGGGTGAAGTGTAGATTGCTACCGTTTTGTGTGATGTTAGATCCTGCGAAATTGATGAGGTGTTGAAGGAAGTAAGCTGCCAGCGAAGTCGAGTTACTGCCTGGAGCAGTACTATTGCAGCGATAAAGTGCCCGCCGTGGCGAGACCGCAGCAGCGGTCAAGTTACCGCTACAGCGAGATCTAAACATTTTGCAGGCCAACCTTTGAGGCTAAGCTGGGTAGAGAATGTGAATGTATTGTTAAATAGTTGGGCTAACTGAAGAGCAAAGAAATGGTTTGATAAATTGTAGAGTAGTTGTTTAAAAACCAAATTATTGATTGCTTATCAACATTATGTTGTTCCCCGAACTAATTGTAATTGACCGATGATGCCTACCAATACGTGTGGTGTACTGATACTACCTTGCTACACCTTTTAGGTGTAGGTTGTGGTATGTTTGAAGTTTCTTGATTGACGAGGCGATACTTGGCATCAACTCTCGCATTTCACCCGCCGGTGAACCTGTGTCTTTTATTTGTCAGTATTTCATATAGAGTTCTTGTACATGTCTAGGCTAGATCTTGAGAGAGTCAAGGTTTTTGGGAAATATTTTATTGATACTTCTAAGACATTGTGATTTATGTAAATTCATGATTATGGTAAATACGTTATTTCGTGTTCAAAAGGGATTCTCCTATCGAGCTAGAGTCGATGTAGATGCCTACACGACTCGCCCATTTGGGTCGTGTCATGGAATTATAAACTTAGCGTAATATTAGTGATGTTGTTCATCATTACTCCCTTCATCCCGTATTATTTTTTTCATATTATTAAAAATATTTATCCCAAAATACTTATCAAAAATTAAGATAGAATTATTATTTTCTATTTTGTCCTTAAATTATTATTATTTTTAAAATTATAAATATTATGAAGTTTTAAAAACAATTTATCCGTTCTTAATTTTGATATTGATGCCACTTCTGACCAAATGATTTTAAGAAAAAATATTGATGGATAAATCACATAAATAAAATGTGTTAAAAAGAGTTAAAAGAGTAAATTAATATATAGCTTCTTAAAGAACGTGTAAAGGAAAAAGTGAACAAGTAATATGAAACGAAAAAAATAACAAAGTATAAAGATACCAAGGGCAAACATGAATTTAGTGATCTTTTTTTAGCGATGATATTTATTGTTCGTGTCAAGAATTGATCTCCACAATCAATTTTCAAATAGCTATACGTTTATATTTTATGATTATAGCAACTTTACACTAAAAAAAAGTTAAAAGTACATTTAGTTTTAAATTTCTGAATCCGCCATGCGATCAAATTTATACTTCATCGTAACTGAATAATTGAACCATAACATGAGAGTCATAATAATTAGCAACGTTAGTATTTACTTATTGCAATTAAAATCGTCAAAATTCATTTTTGAAACTGCAATGTTAACTAAGCATAATTAAAAGTAGTAACGAAGCAGAAGAATAAGCTTTAAAAAAAAAAAAAAAGAAACTCCTCTTTATGATTTGTTTGGTCAAACTTCTTGTTAAACATATTTCTTTAAAAAGCATTCTTTTACCTTTTAAAAAAGATGTGATTTATTCAAAGTTAAAGTGTTTGATCAAATTGTTAAGAGAATAAAGATGTGATTTATTCAAAAATAAAAATTATTTTTTGAAAAGCTAAAAAAAGTATATAACTTTTCCCCAGAAGTAATTTTTTAGAAAGCATTTTGAAAAGAATACGGAAACGCTTTATAAAAATTTAATCAAAAGCTGATTATTACTCAAAATATTTTTTAAATTAATTAGTCAAACATAAATTATATCTCACAAAAATATATTTTTCAAAAATACTTTTTAAAATAAATTTGATTTTTAAAATCTGACTAAAAATGTTATTAATCAATCAACATATCAATCAAGACGCTAAATATCTATTGAGATTCATCATATAAACTTCTTTCACAAGCATATGTAATCATAGCAGAATGAAAAATCTCAAGATCCATAAATCATTTCCAATCAAAATTTGCCTGTACTTTAATTTTTAGACACATTCTGATACAGAGTTATCTTATGATGCCCCCTATCCCATAACTCTCTCTTATACACCATGCAAAACTTTAATGAAGAATTCTCATTTCTTTAAACATAAAAATTAACAAAACTTGGTAGATAATTTATGTTTGATGATGTTGGTATATATGGTGAAGGTGTTGATAATTTTGATTGGGTGGTAGAAGAGAAATTAAAAAATTGTACGATGAGTTGACATGTCATGTATCAAAAATGAATAAAGTTATCGGATAAAGGATAAATTTATTTCACTTTTATGACTTTAGAAATATATATGAATTGATAACATAACAAGAAACAATATTAAATTTTTAATAATAAAAAGAAAATAATATGATACTTTTTCTTTTTTAAAATATATAAACTCGTAAAATCGCCACCACTTTCAATTTATCTAACATAAATTGACATTAGACACAACTACAACTCCAACATGAAAGTTTATGGGTCCCGAATGCATGTCCATAAGACACATTACGACAAGTAAATGCGTCTATTTGATCATTAACAAGAGATAATAACAAGAAAAGACCACGGTGGATCTTGAAATATTCATAATTAGTTTTTATTTTTAAAATTTTAACCAGCTTTGAAAGCTTTTACTTGAGCTGACAAAATTAGTTTATAAAAATATGACCCGTTTAAATCCATTTAAGTTTGAATGAGTTATTGATTTGCTTATTTATTAATTCAATCCATCTTAAATTAAACTATTTCAACTCATCTAAAAATTGAACTAATATGCTCAATTGAACTGATATTTAGTCAAATTGACCATAAAAACTTTGTCAAAATATTTTTGAAAAGACTGCATTTTGTTTAGTACATATAGTTGATAAGTTGGTAATTTTTGCCAATTCATGCTACTTTTTAATGAAAAATTCATGTCCCATTTGTAAGATTAATAGACTTATAATGATTTGAATGATATAATATTAGGTGTTGAAAGCTTTAACGAATAGTCTAATTTTAGAAGTGATCGTTCAATCAGAACATAACTAGGAAATTAACAAATTCGCACACTCTTGGACACCTTGACATACGCGTGCTCCTCGTGGGATAGAATCCAACCTTTGTTGGGTTTGATACTATTATGACCGTACTACATTTCAACTTGAGGTATAGGATTGGACGTAATCAATAATTATAATAAAGAAAAATATTAAGTACTTAAGAAGTTATAAAAGAACAACAAAGAAATTAAAACTTACTAAGAGTTGAACGAGTTGATTTATGACTCGTTTTTTGGTCTATTTTAGGTCAAGTAATTTTTCGAGCAATCATTTATTACCTTAACTTATCTTTGACCCTCTCATCCTGCTCAACCTGTTCATTAGACACCCCTAGTTCCAATAAATATAGCAACATGAGCTTAGAATTAAACAAATGACCATATTCCATGTTGAGCCCTTGTAAGTCAGTATACACTGTGTATATGAATATATGTCTTTGTTGCATTTACTTGTGTGAGTTGATGTAGAAGTAGATGCACTACAATTTTATGACAACCGATAATTTTTCCACATAAGTTGTTGGTACTTGCTGGGAATTGAAATAGAAGCCATCCTCTTATACCATTCATAGGTAAAAGTACGAAACGGATTTATCGTTGAAAACGTTGATTTCTTATGTATCTAGAGTTCCAATAACAATGTATCGTTAAAAATTTAATGCTATGTAAATTGAAATTGGACCTCTTTGTTTGCATAGAGCACTCTTAGAATGGTTAGGGAACCTAATTAAATAATTTAACAAAAAACGTGTGAAAATAAGGATATGATTTAAATATAAGTTGCATATGATATGAGGGTAACTTTACAGATTCTCCTAGGGAAGATAAATTACAATTATATCGGAATTTTCGGCACTCTTATCCATCTATTTTTGAGATTTTTTTATTACTATATATTTTTTAGATTGTTCCGAGTAATAAATCCTCTTTTATTTACGTGCAAGCTTCATAGATAGGGTTATTCATCTCATTTTAATTATATAACGGGCAGGTTTGGATTGAATTTGGATACGTTAAAAATAAATTGATCTTAAATAAATGAGTTATTGATTTGCTAATAAGTTATTTCGACTAAATAGATTGTGATAAAAATATAAATTGTTATTTAAATCATTATTCTTGTTAAGTTTTAATTTCTCAATTTGTTCTTTTATAATTTTTAAGTAATTATTGAAATTTTTCTTTATTATGGCTATATATAATATATCAAATAAAAAAAATATTTTGACAAGATTTTTATATTTAATTACATGGTTTGCCGCTCAAATGGACTGATCTTTAATTTTCCCCTTCAAATGAGTTGGTCTTTAATTTTTACTTTTAGCAATCACACTTATGCCTAGCAGGACATAACTTATGAAATATTATGATGTGGTGGAAAAATATAAATTTATGCCCCAAAAACAATTTATTTACCTCGAGGAACAAAAATTAAAGACCAAAAAAAAATAGAGGCAAGTAAATTGAACTACACATCAATTCAAATTTTTTAAAAATAAATTAAATTAATAAATAAATAAATTATTAAATTAAATAAATAATATTTTCATGTACTAATTTTATCGACTTATATATGACACTTCGATTTGTTATTATGTTTCCATTTTATCCTATCAATCCGGTTATCGTGCATCAGGGGATTGATGTGATTTTAGTTTCTTTTTAAAGAATTTTTTTAAAAGCGCTCTCCTTAAATCCATGTAGCCTTTCAGTGTTATAAATTCATCCAGGTTGGTTTTTTTGGGGGGAGGAGGGGGGGAGGGGTTGACGTTTCGATTTTAGTCAGTTTTCCTTTAAAAGAAGTTAAATTAATTAAATTGATTTTTAATTATTGAAATTAAATTAAATTAAGCAAGAGTTTCTTTGGATTAGCAAATTAAAAATAGTCGACATATATTAAATATTAAAAATCTTTTAGGTGCTAAAGTTAATTTTATAAATAAATTATTACATATCTAAATAAAAGCTCTGAAATTAACAAAAAATTAATATGTTTGATAAAAAATATTGATAAACTCTTTTTTAATTAAACTGATCAAAATGTTTTCCAAATTATTTCAAGAAAATATATAAATTTAAAAGTATTTTTATATAAAAAAGACAAATAACGTAAAAAAAAATAGAAGCATAATTAAATAAAAAGAGTGTTTTGAAGATTATGTGAATATTAGGAATAAAATTGTAAATATAAATAAATCAGAAACTACTTATACTCAAATATCCTCAAATAACCTGTTTGATCAAATTTTTAAAAGGTAAAGAATATTTATCTTTTTTAAAAAGTGCTTATTGTAAAATAAAAAAAAGTATTTGATTAAACTTTTGAAACAAATAAGTGTTTTTAGGGATAGCGGAAGCTGTTTTTGATAAGCTAAAAGAAGTAGCTTCTTCTTAAAAACACTTATTTGAAAAACACTTTTGAAAAAAATACACTTAGAAATACTTTAAAATTTTTTATCAAACACTAATTGTTGCTTAAAAATACTTTTTAAATTTATTGGGCAGACGCAAACTGTTTCTCACCAAAAGTACTTTTTCAATAAGTATTTCCCAAAAAAATACTTTTCAAAATAAATTAATTTTAAAAATTTTAATCAAACAGGCTATAAATCAATTCCTTCATTGGTTTGACTTTCATTTTTTGTGATATTTTATCTCTTTTAATTTTTTTAATAAAAGATATATATGACATACACTATCAAGCATATATTTCAGCAATTATATTTTAAAACTAACAAGCGAATAACTATTTAACCCAAAAAAAATAAAAACAAAACAAAACTATACATCTAAATAAATTATATATGTAGCTTCAACTAATAATTGGTATGCTTTATTAAAGAATTTAGTCATTAATAAGAAACTTAATAATAAAAATATGCTATTTTGTGAAATTTTTTTAAAAAAATTATCATTTAACAATATTTCTTGATGATAATTGAAATAAATATTGATGAATAAAACTATTAATTAAATGAACTTGATTGAACTGTTTATCAACGTAAAATCATCTTTTTTTTTTAATTAATAATTGTGCAAGTTTTAGTAAAATTTATCTTAGATAATTAGTTTTTCAATCACTTATTAATATTTGATCATTATTTGAAATTTAATTTTGAAATAAAAATTTCAAAACACAATAGTATCCTAATAAAAATACCTCTAATTAAAATACATATAACTATAGCACACGATGTTAGAGTTTGAAACTTTGACAAGTGAAAGCCTACACATGTATTACGATTTAAAATTTTATTTAAACTTCAAACCTCATGAACTATTTATCAAATTCAAACATTTATTAATTTAAACTTTAGAAATTGACTTCAAAATTTTACAATTTATGTGTGAAAATTTATTTGAATTTTAAACACCATCAACAATTTATATAGTTCTAGCAATATTTATAAGTTGAAATTCAAAAAATAATTCATTGAGTTCAACCTCATAATTATTCAAACCCCAGTTAAAAAAAACATTTAGAGTTCTTCCATGTTTTAACAAGGGATATTTTTGTCAAAGTCTTAATTATCAGGGTCAAAAAATGCTTATTTGCCAATTTCTTCCCATGTTTTATCTCTTTATCCTAAATTTTGTTCCTTTTTTTAGGAAGTATATTAAGAAGAAACCAAAATTTCCATATTTTCTAGACTTTCTTATAACTGAGAAATAACAGCCTCAGCTTCTCCTTATCCACCAAGGAGGAAACCAACAACATTCAGAAACTGAAAATTACATCTATGGAGGAAAAAAGATCTTAAACTCTAACCTCATATTAAGGTGATTGCCACTCAAATTTTGTTGTTACTCAATCTAGTCACTCAGCCAAGCAAGAAAAAAAAATTAAAATTGAAAAAAAAAAAAAAAAAAGGAATTAAAGCCCATGCCAAAAATAACAAGTCACCTTCAAATCTCCCCCTAGCTAGATAACCAATCCTCAATTTGTGGCCATTGGGAAAAGGTAAGCCAAATCCACATAATTTTTCTTACACTTATTTCCCATACTCTCTTCACAACTAGTACTATTATAAAGCCCATCTCTTCCCATACTTTTTTTTCATCAACTAATTTTTGAATTTTTAAGGCAGATCAAGAAAGCTTTATCTTTTAGCTTTTTGTTCAATCAAGAATGGCTGCCTCAGTGTCAACCATTGGAGCTGCCAACAAAGCACCGGTACTGTGTTATTTTTTTCTCATCAATCTCTACACATGTCAATTTGTTTACTCAATTATCATGTCTTTTAGTTCTATATAGTTCAAGATTCCAGTCTCTTTTTTGGGTTAAGTCATTTATCTTGAGTAATTCTATCTAACTGTTAGTAGTAGCTATAAACTTGTGTCTTTTGTTATCCTGCTTCAGGCAGTATTCTGTCAAATTATATGTGATAAGAGAAGAATTGGGTGTGAATTCAGCAGCTGAGGTTAATTCTTTTGGGGGTAATAACTAAAATTAAGATCTTTTTGTGAGTTCTTTGATGGGGATACTGAATTTTATGGAGAACTGGCCCAAAAAGAAAAAAGAACTTGATGGATGGATTATTTTGGGGCTGTTTGTGTTTTTTGATTGAAACTTGGCATACCATAGGAGGATCTAATTGGGCTATGGTTTCAGATTGAACCAGAATTTGTTACTAGAAGCCATGTGTTGTTTACCTTGTTCAAGATTTTACTATTTCCTCTGTTTTATTGACATTCTGTTTCAAAAAGAACACGCTTTTTTATATTTGAAAATTCATCAACTTCAAACTTCTCATTTTATCCTCAATAAGATACTCTTGTAGCCATAAAAATGTCATGACATACTTAGAATAACAAGTTTTAAAGGTACTTTTAGTATGTGCCAAAAATCTTCCCCTTCTTTCTTAAACATTCATCCAGTCAAATACTGTTATGTAAAATGAAACGGAGAGAATATGTTTCTTGGATTTCACTGAGGAAACATTGTTGGTGCAGTTGAGTTTGAACAACTCAGTTGCTGGAACTTCAGTTCCAAGCACAGCCTTCTTTGGAAAAACCTTGAAGAAAGTGTATGCAAAAGGTATTTCCAACCCCAAGGTTTCAAACAGGAGCTTGAGGATTGTAGCTGAAGAAAAGGAAATAGACGAGAAGAAACAGACCGATGGGGACAGATGGAAGGGTCTTGTTATGGATGCGTCCGATGATCAACAGGACATTGCAAGGGGTAAGGGTATGGTTGACACTCTTTTCCAAGCTCCTACTGGTACTGGTACTCACCACGCCATTATGAATTCCTACGAATACCTCAGCCAAGGTCTTAAACAGTAAGTTACTCTATTCTGGAAAGACATTGCTTTCTGGTTCTTGAAGTTTCGATTTAATGAAATTTTTCACCTGATTTGTGTAGGTACGACTTAGACAACAAGTTGGACGGATTCTACATCGCCCCTGCTTTCATGGACAAGCTTGTTGTTCACATCACCAAGAACTTCTTGAAATTGCCCAACATCAAGGTCTGTTAAGCAAATACTTGTCTGAATACCATGGCTAACATACCAGTCTTTTGTGGTTAAAAAAAAAAATTGAATTTTGTGTATGTTTCTTATAGGTTCCACTCATCTTGGGTGTCTGGGGAGGCAAAGGTCAAGGTAAATCATTCCAATGTGAACTTGTCTTCAGAAAGATGGGAATCAAGTGAGTATTTCCTATATCGACGTTTAATGCTTATCAGATATTTTTAAGCAATCAAGTCCAATGGGCTCTTACTCACTATGCTTGTAATGGTAAAAACTCGCAGCCCCATTATGATGAGTGCTGGAGAATTGGAAAGTGGAAATGCAGGAGAGCCTGCAAAATTGATTAGGCAAAGGTACAGAGAGGCAGCTGAAATCATCAGGAAAGGAAACATGTGTTGCCTCTTCATCAACGATCTCGATGCAGGAGCTGGTAGAATGGGCGGAACCACCCAATACACTGTCAACAACCAGATGGTGAATGCCACCCTCATGAACATTGCTGACAACCCAACAAATGTCCAGCTCCCCGGTATGTACAACAAGCAAGAGAATGCCAGAGTCCCCATTATTGTCACTGGTAACGACTTCTCCACATTGTATGCTCCTCTTATCCGTGATGGTCGTATGGAGAAGTTCTACTGGGCACCAACCAGGGAGGATAGAATTGGTGTTTGCAAGGGTATCTTCAGAACTGACAACGTGCCCGATGAAGCTGTCATAAAGATTGTCGATACCTTCCCTGGACAATCTATTGGTACAGACACTCAAGAATTCAAAATGAAATTGTCTGCAAGTATATTTTAGCCTGTTGATGATAAACTGATGTGTATCTTTTTGTTCTGATAACAGATTTCTTTGGTGCTCTGAGGGCACGAGTATACGACGATGAGGTGAGGAAATGGGTTTCAGGCACTGGAATTGAAGCTGTTGGGGAAAGGCTTTTGAACTCTAGGGATGGACCACCAACTTTTGAGCAACCAAAAATGACCGTTGAGAAGCTCCTCGAGTATGGTAACATGCTTGTTCAAGAGCAAGAGAATGTGAAGAGAGTCCAGTTGGCTGAAACCTATCTTAAAGAGGCAGCACTCGGAGATGCTAATGCCGATGCCATCAACACTGGAACTTTCTAAGAACCTTCATCAATCTCAAAGTCCAAACAAGAGGTTGGATTTTCTATTTCAAAATTAGCTTTAATAATAACATTGAAGAACAGAGAAAATCTCTAAAATGTTTCATCATTGTATGGATGCAGGTGTCGCTGAAATCTCTAATGATTCAAATTCCAGGAATGATGATGTATTTTGTTTCTTCAACTTTTTTTATTTATTTTTGAGGCACTTTGTGAGGGTAGCTATACAATGTGACTAGAACTGTTTAATATTATGTAAATCAGTTGTGTTCCAGTGTTAAGGGAATACAAACTCCAAATAATCTTGTTTTCAGTTTTTGTCATTTTTCTGTAATCAAGTTCTTGATTTGGAATTTCAATATTTGCTTTGTAAATGACTCCCTCTGTACTCAAATGGCTATGATCTGCAAAGTTAAACCAATATCTATGTTGCTCACACTCGAGTATTGATGTAGATCTAGAGGTCAGATAATAACTATTTCTTGAAACAGAACCTCTGCATATCATCTCTTACATGGGAGTGCAGTCATCTGGGAATCATTAACGTAAGGTTCTTGGTTCAGATGACCCATCGAATTGAAATCGACTATATATCTCTTGATCATCTTTTAAATTTAAAAAGCTATAAGTCAATGAAATTTGTTGAAATAACCAATATTAGGAAGAATCTAGAAATTTTACAATGTGGTGAATCGTGAATTTGTGATCAATATTAGATACATTCTTTTATTATATGAACTTATCTAGGAGTTCGTATAGTAAACTCTAATTTCTGAAATCCATTCCATACTCTAAAAAAGGTTTAATATTCATATTTGCCCATCAAATAAGCTATAATAACTAATCAACCCAATTTAAAGAAATGAATGTGCAGATAATTTATGTCAGTGGTGATGATACATCTGGTGAAGGTGTTCATGATGATGATAACTAGTGATGGAAGAAAAAGGGTTGATGTGATGAGTTGGCATGTCATTTTGGCTAAAACAAATAAGGTTAATGCAATAAAATTAAATTTGAGCCACTTTAATAATGTTAAGGACTTATATGGATTGATAGTATAACATTAAGGTGTCGTTTGGTTATATTAGGCTAATAGTTATTCATGTATTTATTTTATATATTGTTTGGTTTCAAAATAGGATAAAAAGTCATTCATGTATTAATTTTATACAATGTTTGGTTGATAAATTTCAAATTTTGTATAAAAGCTATTAATATATTAATTTTATATGATGTTTGGTTGTATTTTAATAATTCTACATATGAGAAAATTTGTGTATAATTTTATGTGCGGTAGAAGGTGGAATAACTTATGTGGGTATTAGTTGTACATGGATTAAAATTATAAGATTAAACATTTATCTCTATCAATTTTCTTTTAAAGTCTTTTTTACATAAAGAAAAGGAAAATAAAAATTAATGAAGCAACTAAAAAAAAATAATTTGATACTTGATTTATCTGTAAAGCTACATTATTTCAATACAGTAATTAATATAGTCATCAGTCATAAACTCAATAATAATTAAAATTAATATTAAATGAAGACGTATTTATTAATGTGTTAATATCATATGAAGGTATTTATTAATGTGAAAAGATATATCAAAATACAGTATTTTGTATATATTTATACCTTCATTTTTTTTGTTTTGAAAAATATATTCAATTATACAACAAAATTTATATTATTTATTTATTTATAAACAATATATATTAATTTATAATAAATTAACTATACAATAATTAATAATCTATGTATTGTAATCTCTACATAACTAAACCCTACATAAATAATATCTAGATAACCAATACTTGCATAACTAATACCTACATTTACATGAATAACTAAAATCTGCACAACTAATCCCTACATAAAATAATACATTGATTTCCTCATAACTAAATCATGTATTACTAATACCTGCATAACTCTAACTCGTAACCAAACGGCCCCTAAGGGTATATATATGTACGGATAATATATCTTCTTCCATTTCAAAATAAATAAATTTTTGAGATATGACACACCCTTAAGAAAGTTAATTAAAGACATTAATTAAAGGATAATTTGTAAATATCACCATTTGTTTTTCCCAAACTTTTTTTCAAACTAGAGAAAAATCTATTAAAGAGGAGTAATTTTGGAAGAAATAATTTATACATCTTTGTACTTTAAAAAATTCATTCATTTTGGGCCATAAAAAAATTATCAAAACTAAATTCATTTATATTGGGATGGAGGGAGCATAATATCTAGAGTATATATGAACCAATCGTATAACAGAGAGCAATATCAAATCTTTTTCAATAATAAAGGGACATATATGATGTCACGTTCCAATCTGAATGAGGCGATCCATGCTCTACATGAATATATTAACCTGATATACATATTGAACCATATAATATAATTCTACTAAAAGGCATGTAAAATATACAACTGACAAATTTCAACAAGGAATTATAAATTCATAAGGGCCCCTGAGCCTGAAGGACTGACATACACAACTAAAATACCCACAAAGGTTTATGAAGCATCTACTAGAATTTGACAATTAAAGCTTGTCAGGACAGGACCTCGACCTACCCATACTGTATATATGTGTTAGTAAAGTATCCAGACTCAACTTGCTCTAGGTAGAAATGGAGCACCTCAATCAATAGTTGGCTGCCTACGCAAATGTTTCACAAGGTGGTATGCTACCCTATACGTCTAAATCTATATTGTTAAATGCAACGTCGCCAGTAAAAAGGACGTCAATATATTTCGCATATACTGGTATGTAAAGTAGACTGAATAATAGATAATAACAGTAAAGCTCATAAAAGAGAGATATGAAACTTAATCTACTGGAGGCATCTGAAAATTTTAAACTTAGTTCTATATACTTAACTTACTTTGGACCTTTGCACTTAATATGATTTTATAGCTTCTAAGAATATAACAACATGCTTAATTTTTAAGTAATACTACAATTAACATAGTTATTATAGCTAAAATTTTATTCTCTGAAAATACCTTTTTGTAGCCGCTTGAAATCTGCAACTTTAATATATACATTATTGTAAAGTACATATCTTGATTTTTGAATATAGATATACTTTTACTAAGGAGATCTTTTGTTGTAATCTGTTATAGACACTTCTGCGACCTAGTAATATAAACATCTGAATCTCACAATGGTCTTCAAGAAACTTACCTTTTTTTTTCAACCAATACTTTCAGGAACTAGAATAGCATACGGACCATATAAACATATAATTAGGAAAATAATAAAATAAAACTTGACGTAAAGAAGCACTTGGCTGGCAAGGCCGCAACTTACCTACGCACATAATCAGCCGACCCAACAATTCATAACAACAATAGAATCCTATACGAGCCGACCGGGCCACTATGCTATTTAATATTATAAATTCCTATGCGGTCCGACAAGATCACCATGGCATCTAAGATCAAATTAGCTAAAATAACAATATATATCCACAAGTCATCGAGGCTGGCAACTGATTATCTAGACAAGTGTGTTGCGACCTTACCGGCTAAGGGTTATTTTTCAAGTTTGATTTGCTTATTTTCTTGATTATACATTTATATGGTCCTTATGCCATTCTAGTTCCTGGAAATATTGGTTGAACAAAGAAGGTAATGTTAGTACCAATTGACCAACTTAAGAAGTCAGCTTAGGGTCCACTATGATACCAAGTACCAATTACACCTTTTAAGGAGGGGCATGACAAACTTGGTATCACTTACTGAACTTATAACATACAAGACTCATAACTCTGTGAATAACTATCAAGCGGACTCGAGGAAAATAGATCCTTATTCTAAGTTTTCATGAATCTAAAAATATTAACTTATGTTGGATCCTTGTGCTTTACTTATTTCTATTGTTACACCTTGTAAGTCATTATTTTGTAACTTATTCTAAGTCGTATAGCTTAGATCATGTGGATCTATATTCTTAGTTTATTCTGAACTTTATACTCACTTATTTTTGTTGTCATTGAGAATAGTATTTAATAATACTAAGGCCACTTCTGAGGGCTTTGTGATAAAACACAATATCAAGTGCAATATGGCCACTTTTAGAGGTCTAACGATATATTCTGGTCATATTGCACATCGTGACTTTACACGATATCATAAGCGTTGTGGCCACTCCGGGGGCCTCACGACTATACACAATAAATAGTATGCTGGAGCCACTCTGAAGGCCTAAATACATACAATATGTAATGTAACAGAGTCATAAGAAGCATATGACACGTAAGTTGAAATTGACAATTTTGGAGATTTTATAATAACTTCAGGAATACCTCAACCTAGTTCATTATGCTTATTACACTGGAAACTACTTCATGTGAGCTATTAGGACAATGATGAGAGACCAAAAGTACATATTTTTAGTCATTATTTATCTTGTATTTTAGTATTTTTGTTATCTTTTTGAGTATTAATTGTATGAACTATACTTATGTTCCTATATTTTGCTATGTAGGTGTGTTCATAGAGCTTTGGATGCTAAACATATGAAAAAGGAACAAGAAACAATCAAATACGATCAAGGAAGAAATGACGTTGCAAAGCGTCGCAAAGAAGCGAAAATTGGTGAAATGGACCAGCAGTTGCGCCACCTCCTCCAAAGAAAGGTTGGTTCAATCCACCGTGTCTTGATCACAAAAGAGGTGGCGCAAGGTTGCTGTCTGACAGAAATTTTTTTGGCCTATTGCACCATCCCTTGCGTCACAAGGGTGTGGCGCGAGTACCCAGACTTTCTAATCCATTTTGGATTCGAATATTAAAAGTTCAAGACATTTTAGGATCTATAAATATAGGCTTTGTCTATATTTATCAGGGATTGGATGAAATTTAGACTGAGAGTAAGGGTAAAAAGAGTTTTTCTCCCGGATTAATTCTTCTCCTTATTTTCTATTGATTCTTTTTTTTGTAAACTCATGAGTTCTCATGCATCTTCATATGAGGATTATGATTAACTAAACTTTATAATTCTAGGATTTTCGACATATACATCAAGGTTGAATGTTGATGATTATTTATATTTATTAAGCTTTTCGCTATTAAGTTGTTTATTTATTCTTAGGTTGAATTATTTGGTTATTTGATGAAATATTAAGCACTATATACGACCGTTAATTGAACTTAAAAAAAAATGCAAGGAAAATTATAAAGAATAGAGCTTGTTTGTAAACCTTATAGGGAAAGAGGAATGATTCGCTAATGTAGATAGAAAAATACCCATTAGCGTTGTCTAGTTGATATAGATAAAATCTTACATGCACTTCACTATTATCCAATGATCATAGAAACATAGGCGTTAGGGATAGTTGAGTAGTTTTGGAATTATTGGCAAGATAGTCAACTAAGTGATGTAAACCTGCAACTAGTAATTTAGAAAAGTAAATAGAAATAACGGTTGATACTCAATTGGATTGTAGAATTGCCAAGACCCGGGATCTTTTACATCATCTAAAAGTCAACCAACCATTTAAGCACTTTCTTAAATATTTAATTTGTTTATTGTAGTAGTATAAACAACTTTTCAAGAATTAGTTCTTTACTTTCAAATAGTTGGAACAAGTTTAAATTGGACAAATAATCTTAAAAGTCTCCGAATCAACCAATCATATAAGCATTTTATTAAATATTTAATTTATTTCGATAGTAGTATAAATAACTTTCCCAAAATTATCTTTTCTTACTTTCAAATAATTGAAATAAGTTTAAATTGGACGAACAATTTTGCAAGTCTCCGTGGGTATAATATCTGAAATTCACCATTCTATACTACTTGATGACCGCGTGCACTTGTGCATGCGTGTGAATGCACCAGACCACTCTGAGGGCATTGTACAGACAAGCAATTGAGTCAAATAACGCAAAAATTACACATTAGAAAATTTTGGGACATCTTAACTTATCTTATCTTCTATAGCTCCTTAAATTTGATTTATTTATTCTTATCATATTAGGAACTAATTCATTTATATACTGATATATCCATCTCCAAATAGAAGAAATACTAACAAGCTCAACTTAATAGGAGAGATGCCAACTAGGCATACCTGTACACATGAAGCGTGTAACCTTCGGGCAAACGATATGTTATTACCATTAGATTGTTAAATTTTAACAAGTTTTGATAGCTACTTGTGATCAATATAGGCTACAGGGCTTTGGGATAATCGCTTAATGTATAACACATGATTCTGCCACCTTGGGGTGACGGGATACTCACCTGACTTCTAACACAATATCAAGTATACTTTAGCCATTCTGGAGGCCTAATGACTATACTATGCAAATAATGTAAATGAGTCAAACAACGCATACAACAAGTAAATAAATTATAAGCATTCTAATTTACCTTCTTTAACACTTATGTATATTTGGTTATTTTAAATTTTAAGCTGAAATATTACCTCACTATCTCGAATTAAAATATTTCCATCAACGTTAACATAATCATATACGTAATGAGAGGTGCAGGGCATTACATATGACCCTTTGCCTTTTAATATGTAAGTTTAATTAGAGTTTCAAAAAGTAAAACTCTCCGTCATAAATTAGCGGTATTTTCAATAGGGATTTTTAATTTAATCTTTTGATTAGAGTAAGGATCGCTAGACAAATGTACGCCTGTCATGAGCACCAGTTTATTTATAATCACAATGTCATAAAAGTTGATAACTTACCCAATTTGTTCAAGTTTGAACTGATAATTAACCCCCTCATTTATTAGCTGAGCCCTTTTCAGCCAAACTCATTTCAATTCATTAAAGTTTGGGCTAATATCTAGCCCAAATTGATTCATGAGAAATCATGTCAAAATATTTTCAAAAAGATATTTTATTTCATTTGTGAAAAATATTAATTTTTTAAATTATCAAAAGATTATACACGAATGAATAAACAATCTATATATACTTAATTAGAGTTGGATGAATTAGGTTATGACCGGCATTTTAGCCTGTTTCAGCTCAAATAACATCTGAACGGACCAATAGTCCACCCATTTATTAAATCATTCCATTTTGCCCCACCCAAATTCAATTCAACCCACCCTTTTGACACCTCTAGTTTATATCATTAAAAGTATGTCTCACTTATTGTTGCTCAAAAGTTGAGGAAGTCATTTTTCCATTCATTGATTTCAGATTGTAATAACACTATTATTTATGACAATTTTAAAACAAATTCGATCTATTTTAAATTAATTTCACATTTTATTGAATTTCCATCTCAATTTTAATAAGCTCAGGCTCTTTCTCAACGTCAGAAAGAATATGTTGGCATAAGAATATATGGGGGAGCCACAAATTCATTAATTTTGTATTAAGAAAAGAGAAATTAAACTAATAAGGAAAACCCAATAATGATCATTGAATATTTTATAGGAAAAAAGTCAAAATATTCTTAAATTATGTAAAATTAAATAAAAATATTCTTCGTTAATAGTGTGGTCCAAAAATATTTTCATTGTTAATGTTTTGATTCAAAAATGTCTTTGTTTTTAATAGTTTGGTCCAAAATGGTCTACTGTTACTTTTGGATCAAAAATATTTTTTTCTAATAAATATATATTTTTATAAAAACACATTTTTCAAATAAAATATTATTTTTAAAGAATCATTTTCTTATTTTTTTCTTTTAAAATTTCTTTAACTAATAAAAAAGTGAGAAGTAATCTTTTTCTTAATCTCGTTTTATCAATTAAAATAGAATAACTATATGTACTTTTTAAACTGATAATATAGGTCATATGTATAAATCATAGTAACTTCATCACTAATTTTTATTTAAATAACATTAAAAAATTTAATAAAATAAAAAATATTTTTATTTCTTAATTTTTATCGAATTAAAGTAGAATAAGCATTTGCTAATATATTTCTTGATTTTAAAGGTGAAATTTAAAAAATAAGTCAACAATAACTTTATGGGGCGATATTTTAAAGATATTTTTTGATTTGAAGCAATATAGTAAATTTTTCATTTTTTTTTTTGAAATTTTCGTGTTTTATGACATTATGGTTGTTATATCTTAATTCTAAAATCAAAGATTATATTAGCAAAGCAAATATTTATCTTTCTTTAATTCAGAAAAGATAAAGAAATAAAAATATTTTCTATTTTATCAAAAAAATATATCGTTACCTAAATAAAAAAAATGAAGAATTATTGTGATTTATATACATGAAAATTAATAATAGGTTACAATATTTTATTAAAAAATAATATATTTATAAAATATATATTTATTGAGAAAAGGATATTTTTGATTTAAAATATTAATGATAGAAATATTTTAAATTAAATAATTAACTGAGACGTTCTTATTCAATTTCATATAATTTAAAAATTCGTTTTACCCTTTTTCCTATTTTATATTGATACACAAATTATATGCCATAACTAAAATGTCAAAAACGAAGTAATAAGTGAGAGAAAATGAATGTGTCCGAATTATTGGTGATTTCATTTTTTTTTTCCTTATACAAAACATAATTAATAATAAATTGCATAACTTGTATCAGTTATAGGATCATTTCTATGCCTAAATTAAAAGATAGTACATTCTAATTACAGTAAAACTTTTTTACAGTGGCAACGTTTATCTGAAAATTTCATAGCTGTTATAGTGAAATGTTGTTATATATATATATATAATGATATTTGCTTTTTAGATTTTATTTAGCTGTTATAAATAAAAGTATATAAAAATATTTTTTTTATACTTTTTATGTTATAAATGAAAAAAAATACTTGTTAATTAAGTTTAAAAGCTCAATTGCTTTTCATATTTTATTAATTAAAAATTAAAAATTTCAGTATATTACTAATAAATTCATAAATAGTTGTCGCATACTGATAAAGAATTAAAATGGAGGAATATATGCATTTAAACTTAATTGAATGGTCACTTACAAAAAAGGAATTGAATAATTTTGTAATCAGTTTAATATCATCTGCTTTGTTTAATAAGTTTGTGTACCAAAAAGAATGAATGTTTTGTTAACCAATTTAACCAAAAATACAGAAAGAGAGTGAACACAAGAAAAGGCAAATGTTAGTAGCCTTTCCTCGTAAAGTTACAACCATAACTGGTGGATACTTTTTAATATAATATTTAACTTTTAGATATTCATACTTGAAATTTACTATGTGCATGACATTAATGATGATTATCATTAATATTTTAATATTTATTTACTCATAATATATTTCTTACAAAATATTATTACATAATATTTGAGAATGACTGTTATAGAGGGGTAAGTTTACAAATAGTGTACCGCTATAATTAATGTCACTGCTATTATAGGTAGAATATTATTATAGAGAGATCAAAAATAACATGAAAAATCGATTCCGAAGAAAATCAGGCCGTTATAGTGAAATGTTGTTATAACAAATGACTGTTATAGAGAAGTGTGACTATACTACTTTGTTTCTAAAGGTAAATATAATTATTCGTTACACAAATACCATTTTTAAAAATCATAATTACAAAAATTATAACTTCTTTAATAAAATTACATAAATATAAACTATTTAAAAATTTATCTTTTCAATTGCATTTTGTACAACTTTTACTTTCCTAAAATATCTATTCTAATTAAATATAAAAAGAATTATATACCTAGTATAACAATTTAAATACCCAAAATAATATAAAATACTCTCTTTTCATTATCTTTCTTTTTTTTTTTGGCAGAAATTTTAAAAATCCTCTAAAAATCCCTCTATCTTGTCCATATTTATTTTTTCAAAAATTTCTATAATCCCACTCTCTTTTTTCATTTTTTATTTTTTCAAAAATTTCTCTATCTTCTCCATTTTTGTTTTTTCAAAATCCCTCTTTCTTCATCTTCATCTCCATCCGAATTTGCCATGAAGGCAAACATTGAGTCAAAGGGTGAGTCATCATCCTCCACAACCATCATAGAAGCATCTTTCACAGCATCCTCCTTATCATATTCATCTGAGGAGTTCCCCCAAGCAGCTAGAGCTTGCTTGACTATCTTGTCGGCTGCAGCTCTTCTTCTGAACTTGTCAGGTACTCGGTCCTTCTTTTGGGCCTTTTCGGCAGTGGTTCTCAGATACTCCTTGTAATCCATCTTATGCATCAGACAGTCCTTGATAAAGTGACCTGGTTTGCCGCATTTGTGACACAAATCATTGTAACCAGGTCCCTTGTTCAAGCTTGTCCTCCTAGGAAGGCTGCCACTGCGCCTAATCATTTTCTGAAATCTTCTTGTTAGGTAGGCCATATCTTCATCTTCTTCACTGGAGCTTGCTTGAGCTCCTTTAAGAGCTAATCCCTTGTCCTTCTTCAGCTCACTCCTGCTCTGGTCCTGCTGCCTCTTGAGCTAATAGGTTTTCAAATTGCCTATGAGTTCATCCATCGTGAGGACTTCCATATTTCTAGCTTCAGTGATCGCATCAACTTTGCTCTCCCAAGACTTGGGGAGGACACTGAGTACCTTCCTGATCAGCCTGCTTGGCTTGATCACTTCTTCCAAACAATAGAGCTCATTAGTGATGGACGTGAGTCTGGTATGCATCTCTTGAATGGATTCACCTTCCCTCATGGAGAACATTTCGTATTGGGTGGTAAGCATATCCACTTTGGACTGCTTGACCTGACTGGTCCCTTCATGAGCGGTTCTGAGACAGCCCCATATTTCCTTTGCAGTCTCACAAGCAGAGATTCGATTGTATTCATCCGGACCAATACCGCAAACAAGAAGCTTCTTCGCCTTGAAATTCTTTTCTATGAGTTTTCTGTCATGATCATCAAACTCCTTTCGGGTTTTGGGAATAGAGATGGTAGTCTCTCCTTCCTTTACGATTTTCATTGGCACATAAGGTCCATCCAGTACCACATCCCACAGCTCACAATCTTCAGCCATGATGAAGTCATGCATTCTTGTTTTCCACCATCCGTAATATTGGCCATTAAACCTGGGAGGTCTGGTAGTAGACTGTCCTTCTTCTAAATTTGGTGGTGCTGCCATATTTTACAGGAGTCTTTCTAGGTGTTAACCTTTTAGAAAGCACCTGCTCTGATACCAATTGTTGAGTTATATGGGTCGACCACCTTACTCAGGACCAGGTCCCTCTATCAGGTTACACAGAGGCAGAGACACAAGCACACGAAAATACAACAGTAAGAAGAAGACACACGAAGTTTTACGTGGAAAACTTCCTTGCTCACTGGAAGTAAAAAAACCACGACCTACCTCGTAGGATTTCTCAAACTCCACTACTAGATCTGAGCAACAAAAGTTACAAAACCTAGTACACAACTAAGAGGTTAACCTCCTAACCTCCCACTTGTAATACCTTTATTACAAGACTTCAATATTCTCTACTTCAGCTAAAACTCAACTGAAATATAAGGCTAACTCTAGCCAAAATGTCTACTAGCTCTAGCAGACCAAAACGAGAAAAACAACTCTTGAAAAACAAGAAAATAAAACTTGTACAAAAGACAAGGTTTCTGTTTTTGCAGTGCACTTCTTCTCCTTCAATTGCAGCCTCAAAAACTTGAGTTCTTTTCTTCGATTCTAGCTCAGGAACAAAGAAACAATGGCTGCCTTTTTCAAAGAGAAGAATAAGCCTATTTTCAGATCTATATTTTTCTGAATGATTTCTCTCAATAGAAAGAGTTGTTGGGTTCTATCCTTTATATCTTTCCAGCTTGCTTTTATCCACATGGGTAGAAGGAGAGTGTATTGATGATACCCACTAGCCACATGGGTAAAAGGAGAGAGTAGTAATGATACCCACTAGAAAGCTCTCTTTTTGGTCAAGCACATGTGACCAACTTGGCCTAGGATGCTGCTATGATTCCATGCTGCGCTGCTGCGCACTTCTGCTCTCACCAACTGACAGCCAAAAAGCAAACTTTCCAACTGTAAAGTCTTTTCCCGTCCAGCTCAAAAGTGAGTCACACCAGCACAAGGGATCAGGTCCCTGTATGAGGTTGACATCATCAAAACCAGCAATCTAACACGATGAATTTCATGGAAACATTAATAGTGATTTTCCTTATCTCTCTTATAACTTCTCCGTCGGTGATTTTCCTTATTTCTCTTATAACTTCTTCGTCGGGAGATTTGATCGAAAATATTTGTCGAAGTCTAGTAACTTTAAATTATGCACTAACTCTCTTAGAGCGAATTCTAAATGTTCTTTTGCTGATAAAAAAGATTTGATACGTATTCTGGTTTAACAATATTTAACAAAGGCGATAAGTATTTACAATGAAGTCATAAGTCTACTCGAACAAATAAAAGAACCTGTTCTCAAGAAATGTCTTTAAATTTGTAAGGAAAATTATGATGATGCGATAGATGACGCTACAACATCAATTAAATATTTCAATGAAAAAGAATTTTTTAGAGCGAGAGTTGTTGTTGCTGATGTTGTAATTACTCCGGTCACTTGTGAAGAATCATTTACTGAACCACCAGTTAGGAAATCCCCAATAAAATTAGAAAGTGATGATTTGATTAATTTTGTTGATTTAACATTGAGTTTGGTAAATCAATTCAGAAATTTGTAAGTTGTTCTTTTTTAGTAAAGTAACATTATTAGTTACTCTCATTTATTATACGAAAAAAGATTAAAAATACCCCTAACGTAAGGAAAATGGCTCATAAATAACCTTCTTTCACCTATTGATCTAAAAATAACTTCAACCTATTCATTTTACTCAAAAATTACCCCTCAAACTAACACCCCAAACTTGAAATTTCTTTTTTAATTTTAAAAAGTCATATGACTTATTATGATTGGCCATATATATTATTTAATTTAAGAAATAAATTCACCCATTTTAAATTCAAATCCACGGACCTGACCCGCTTTTTTAAACCTAAACCCAGCCACTTTGTATCTGCTGACACCCAATTTCCTCATGCTCTCACTTCTTAGTCCGAGTGCAATAACTTTGATTCACAGAGAAAATCACAAAGTAAAGATTTGAAAGAGTGTACAAAACTTTCTCTTGATGAACTGCAATTTTTAAGTTTCTCTCTTGATTCTTAAAATAAAAATTCTCACCCTTAACATTTTTGTGAGACATAAAATATTAGCAGGACATGAGAGAGATTACAACAAGCTTGAATGCGATCATATTCACAAGTATGAATTTTTTGTACAGAAAAGTAATTGTCATTGGGATATTAAGGATGAAAATCACAAGCACAAAACTCATAACTTTTTTAAATAAAAAGATCCGGTGAAAATTATAAAGGGAAATGGAGTAAATGGAATTCAAGTATTTAAGATGAGTACGTGAAAATGGAAATCAACAACCATACAACTGTGTCTAGGGAGTAGAGAGAAGAGTCGGGTCGGGTCCATGATTTTGGATTTAAGGGGGATGAATTTATTTCTATAATTAAATAATATATGTGGTCAATCATAATTAGTCATATGACTTTTTAAAATTGAAATTCTTTTTAGGTTTGGGGTGTTAGTTTGTGAGGTATTCTTGAACCAAAAGAATAAGTTGAAGATATTTTTAGATCAATAAATAAATGGAGGGTATATGTGAGTCATTTTTCATACGTTAAGGCTATTTTAGCCCTTGCCATTTATTATATGATATTATCATGACTATATAATAATTTATGATAAATTTTTCTTTATGAGTTATTTATTTTATTCCCCTTTACATCCATATTCATTCCTTATGTTAGTTATAAACTTATAATTAATATTTGTATACGTGTGATGCAAGATTGATTTTAAAGAATATATTTTAATCATAACAAATTATAATTTGATTTGTTTGTCCATAGTAAATTATGTTTCTTTAAGATATTCTAAACTGTCATCTTGTTGTTACATTGATCACTAATATAAGATGTGGCGTGGTTCGATTGGGTTCGGATTTAAATTGATCAAAATTATAATTAATTATAAATTTTTAAATAAATTTTTTATTGTTTTCGTTCCTTTTATTATTTATTTTTTAATTTCTAACATTTTTTTGTGAATAATTTAATTTAAATTTCACAAGAAAAATTTTAGTGTCTGTTCGAACAGACAATACCTTGTCTAAACAGGTATTTTCACACCTGATCATCCCAAAATATTTGGCCGTAAATTATGAGGCTTCGCGTCAGTTTTACACTGAAAAATGAATTCGAATAACTCTTCCCTCTCTTCATTGCATTTGGTACTATTTAAAATCAAAAAAATAAAAATGTAACATGTGATTCTCTCTGCCAAGTTCATTTAAATCCTGTAAATTGAAGTACCACTTTACAGTATATATTTTTATTCTATTCTAAGAAAAATTAATCAATAAACCCTGCGTAACAATGAAAAAATTAAATTTCTTAAGAACACGTAAGAAAATTATGAACTTGGGAAATTTTTTTCTACTTCATTTAGTTTCTATTTAATATAGTATAGATTAAATTTAAATATTCCTGACAAGAATTTCTTTTTTTTATTTTATATTTTTTATATTGAAATTTTCTGGAGCTTACACTCGGGAATGTGATAGTGATCAAATCAAAATTTATTCTTTGCTTCTCCATAGATTTTTGTGCATTTATGGTAGATTTAGTAAGAAGATGAGTGCAAATTTTCTTTTTGATCATTAAAGCAATAAACTCACATTAGTCGTTGAATTAAAGAAAGCAAAAACAATTATGTGTGAGGCGAATGAAATATTTAAGAAGGATTAAATATACTCTTATGTGGCTTTTATTTTAATTGAAAAATTAGAAGAAAAACAATTTTAAATTAATTTTCATTTTTATTGGTGAAAAAGAGTATATCTAAGTCATTTACGTGATGACATAGGCATAAATAAGTCATGTTTTAAATGAAGAATATTTTTTTCTCTAAATTATATAGTACACAGATATATTGGACTTCTGTAATTATATATTCTTTTATAATTTATACTTTGTTTTATAATTTTTAATAATTTGCACCCTGATCTTTTTGCTTCGTTACAAAATCATATATTTTATGACGTATAATGTAATACCAAATTGGAGTAGTCTCTAAGTAATAAAACTTCTAAAAACGTAATAATAATAGCTATTGTTTCTTTATTGTAAATACTTCTAATAAAATAATGTTTAATTTTCTTTTAAGTTTTATTGCTTTATGAATTATTTATTCTGGATCTTTTTAAAATTCCTTGTGGGGCATATAAATTATATAAACAATTTAAGTAACTAAAAGAAAGTTTAAGGTTCTACTATAAAAGTGTAAATATTTTTAGGAATATTGATTGAAATTTTTGTCTTTCATTTGAAGATTCTATAGTATATAAAATTATTATTTATTGTTTTTTTAAAATTATTATTTAATTTGCCATTGTAAATCCTAAAATTTTTCTTCCACAAATTTTTCCATAAAAAAAATATCTACCCTAATTGTTTTTACCTAAAATTTAAAATTAGCCTTCCATAAGTTTTTTTTTTAAATATTAAAATTACCCTTAAAATTTTACCTTAAATTTAATGTCGTCTAAATTTTTCTAGAAAAAAAAATGCCTACCCTATATTCTTTTACCTAAAATTTAAAAATTTTCTTCTATAAATGTTCCTTAAGAAAAAATAAAAATCACCCTATGAAATTTTACCTCAAATTTTAAATTGCCGTAAAAATTTTCCTTTTAGAAAAAAAAAAAAGAATTGCTACCTTAAGATTAAAATATTGTCTTTCCCGTAATTTTCCCTGGAAAAATAGCCTAAAATTGGTCGTATTTGCCTAAAACTTTTCCTTACTGTTTTTCTCAAAAAAAATTCCACTTTTAGTATTTCTTTTATAATTGCATAATTTTATTCATAAATTTTATCTCAAAGTCTTCTTCATTGGATACCACAACTTTATATGTTTTCAAATTTTCTTTTGTCTTAAAATTAATCTTGTCTTCTTTGTTTTGTGTTGTCGATTTGAAGAATACAATAGTGATTGCTACGCCAACTCAAGTTGCTTATGTTCAAAATAATTTAGCTTAGATTGTCTTTTTTAGTTGATTCTAATGTTGTCTCTTTTAATTGAGTCTAATATTGATATTAGACTCATTAACAACTTAAGACGATACTATTTTCATTGAATATTAAAATTTTAGTAATTAGAGCTCAATTAGTAAAGGAGTAGAAAAGAAGAACAAAAGATGACACTCGAATGACTAAGACATTAGTTGAGGAAGAGATAATAATTTATTTTTTAAAAATATTTTTTTTACATATATGTTTGAATTTTTACCTATTCTTTATTATATTTTGCATAGTATATTTTTTATACTTTTATATGTATCTTTTTTAAACCATAAGTTTAACTTTCTACAGGATACAAAAAGTCATGACATACTTTTCCATAACCTATCTATATTATATGAAAAACATGAAGGTCCTAGAAATGTTAGTTGAACTTTTTAGCTTTCATCAAAAGACTCTACAATATACAAAATTATCATTTATTATCTTTCTTAAATAATTGTCATTTAATTATTATTCAAATATTTAGGTTAAGTATAGTCATTTATCAATTTGAATTCATAATTTTTTTCTAAATTCTTAATTGTTACACAAACACGTTTTTTAAATATTATTTATGCTATTTTTAAAAGTTTATTCTTATTAATATGAGGGACACGCACGAAGCGCGTACCCTTCAACTAGTATTATTATATAAGTGGGAAGTCCCTAAGTTGAAAGTTAGATTAGCATTTTGCCCCTCCACTAAATTAAAATTTAATTAATACATAATTAAATATTAATTTGATCATATCATATTTATATGGTTATTACTATGTAAGTAGCACGTCAAAAAATGAAAAGTTAAAATAAATAAATAATAATAAATAAATATAATTAATAATAATAATGATATTAAATAAATATAAATAAATAAATAATAATAAATAATGATAATGATAATAAATAAATACAAATAATAAATTATAATAAATAAATATAAATAATAAAAATAATGATAAATAATAATAATTAATAACTAACTAACTAAATAAATTATTATTATTATTATAATTATTATTCTAATCAAAAATGAAAAGTCTTTATCTTAAAAGTTGGATTACCATATTTTTCCTGTAGTAAATTAAAAAATAATAAAGTATCTAATTAAATAGTACTAGTATATCATGAAAAAAATATATATATATATATATAAAGTCTTTCATAGAACTGAGTAAATGAAGTAGATTGTTTCACCTGCCAATAATTATTGTAGGTTACACTTTATATTTTTTTAATTATTATTTTGTATACTATCTTTTAACTTTCCAATTATTTCATCTTTTAAACTTCTACTGGTTACAATAATATTTATACATAATCTCTAATGAAGATTTGTACCATTAAGTAGACTCAATATAAAAAATATATGTTTTTATGTCATGATCATATTCTATACTTTTTAATAGGTAATATAAAGTTGTTGCATTCTTTTTTCTTCTTTTTGATAGTTTTTCGAATATTTTATGATTTACCTTCTTGTTTTGTTGTTGTTGTTGGCATTTTGGGTTTATATGAAATATTCATAAACTTGATAGAAGCAGTGTCAAACTTGCAGATTGAATTTACTCTTGGCTTGTGGCTTATATTTATGCCTATCATGGTAACTTGTATTTTATGTAATTCTTATACTTTTCTGCATAAATGTTGAAATTTTTTTTGTTTTCAGTTTATTTAGGCGTTCTTGTCAAGCTTTATACTTAATCTTCATCAAAGCATGATTAGCAAATTAAGGTAACCAAAATATTAGTCCAATCATTTTGATTTTACATTTATCGTAATTTTAAATTTAATTATTTAATGTAAATATATACATACGAAACATGTATCTAGAAATTAGTTATTACTAATATATGTAGACGTCTGGTGTTAGTAATCAGATTTGTTAGCTTAAGCTTGAATTGGTAAATTCATAATTTAGGTGTCTTGTCAGTTTATATCTTTAAATATATATTTTTAAAATGTCTACATATTAATATTTGTAGGTTGGTTATTAGGCACAAAATTTGAATAATGACTAATATAAAAGAATGTTTATTCATTTTTGAAAGTATGCACAAAAATTGGATTAAGTTAACAGTCTATTTTAATTCAAACTTATCTCAATTCAAGTAAATTTTAAACAGGATTGAGCAATAACCTATTTATATCTTTTTATAGATAGATTGTTGAATTTCCTCTTTATTTTTTCTATCCTATATATATAAAATATATCTGGTTATAATATACAATTATACATTAAAAAATACATAAATATAATATATATATATATATATATATATATATATATATATATATATATATATATATATATATATATATATATATATATATATACTATATATATTTATCTGCTATTTTTAATTTAAGCAGTTTAGTGGGACTATTTAGGTTTATTTTTTCTTAATAAATTATTTTCTTCTATGTACCGAGGGTATAAAGTATATTTACATAATTAGGTTATTTATTAAATAATTACAAATATCATATTATTATATAAGCGGACGCCCTCAAGTTAAAAGTTGGAATACCATTTTGACATTCAATCTAAAACTATTTCAATAATACTTTATGTACTAAAAAGTAAATATACATTACAATAAATATTATTAGATTATTAAATTAAATAAGAAATCTAGAATTGCTATAATAGAGATTAATATTTTTATATAATTTACGTTATTTCACTTTATTCAAATTTAATTATAATTATTTATCATCATCTTCATCAGAATGTAAAAACAAAAACTCAAAGCCATAGTATCATGGTTATTTCTTTCATTTAATATTTTTTTATTAATTTTTTTAAAGATTTATATCTATTTTTTCAAAAATATTTTGAAATACTATTTGGTTGAAGGGTAAAAATATCATTTAATATTTGATGGGTATTTCAGCCATTTATTTTTTATTTCATGACTTTTCACTTTTATAATTTAATAACTGTATTGAAATATGAATATGACAACTCATTATTTAACTTCTCTTTTTTCTAAAAAAAATTAGTCAAATATATTTTAGTTTAGTCAGTTACCATTCACTTATATATATATATATATATATATATATATATATATATATATATATATATATATATATATATATATATATATATATAATGTATATAATGATATTTTTTTTATTGTTTGGTACAAAAAAATATCATAAGAGTATTTTTTAAATGTAGGGAAAATAATCGTTCAATATTTGATGGACTAATATGTGGGACTTCCCACTTTTAGTATAATGTTATATGATATGATTCAAATATTATTATTTAAATAGATATTTAATTCCATAAATAATAAAATATTATTATTTAATTAAATATTTAAATATGACATGATTTAAATATTACTATATAAATAAATATTTAATTTAGTTTTGATTCAATGAATGATAAAATATTATCATTTTGTTTGATATTTAATTTGGTTTTGATCAATGAATAGTAAAAATATTATTATTTAGTTAGATAGTTTACTATAATTTTAATTTATTGTAAGGGCAAAATGGTAACCCAACTTTTAAGATATGATATATAGCTTCAACAAGAGTTAAAGCGAATATTATTTTTTTCATTTCTAAATTTATATTAATGACCATGCATTTGATAAAATATTTTCAAATAAATGATAATTATATAAGCAACTAATATAATTTATTTGAGTAAAATAAAAACGAAATTTTTTTAGCTGTCTAGAAATGAGCTGTAAAAAATGTCATTTCCACCATTATTATCTCCGACATTCATTTTTATATATGTTTTGTAATTTAAATTTAAAAAACGATCATACTAAAAAAAAAGTTAAAGAAAATAGAAGAATCGGTTATTTTCCGTGCAGAAATTATAAATTTTTATATATTAAAATGAAAAATAACGGATTCCATTGATTATTTATTTATTTATTCCACTCAATTATGTCTAAACATTCTTTCGTTAATAAGAACTTCACAATATGAATATATATTCCGCTGTCATTTTCACTCAATTTTCGGAAGCGTCAACTTTTTCTCCAATTTTTGTATCAAAGTTGTGCCACGTGATTGTGACTATCAATCAACAAACCTTTTTGAGACATGATGACATTAATTCACCTATATATAGATTCAAAATAATAATGCTACACTTTTGCTAATATATAGTATATACTTATCCTTTAGAAAACAGCAATACTTATTAGGAAACATATAGTGATTCATTCAGAATTTGCACTGTACTTGGACATTTGCTCTTCAATTAATGTACATATTGTACCCATTATTTCGTTATCAATAAATCAATTCCCAGATGAGTGTAAATTTTGAAACGTGCAAGTAAAGAGTTTTACATTACTATTATATTAAGGCTATGGAATAAATTAACAAATCGTGTAGATATCAGGGATTCATCAAAAAGCAATGAGCTCACATTAGGAAGACATGAAACCCACATTAATACACAGCTCAATTAAATTAATAGAAAATTCGTATAAAATTTGAGAAAATAAAATATCTTGTGTTTTGACAATTCGAATAAAGAAAAATAGTCTTTTCAGTATTTTTATGTGTAAAAATAATGATATCTCGTGTAAAAATGAGAATAACTTGTAAAAAGTATTTATAAAAAATTAGAAAACTAATTGAACAATTATGCAGGAGTCTTAACTTTTCTGCCTCCACCTCTGAGTTGCAGCTATATATAGTCAATATTGGCAGTGATAATTTCTACCATCTGAATTTTGCTGTTCCTTAATTCCACTGACTCAAAGTTTCAGCTCTTTTCAGTCACCACCAAACTGTTGCAATGGCTACCTCGGATACTTCTTGCGGTACCCTCCCATAATATGAGCTTTCTTTCTACCTCTAGACTGTATGCTGCAGCTGTAATTACGTTTCATTTTTCATGCAATGGATTTGAACTGATTTCATTTTTATTGTTCAATGCAGGGAAACTATTGTCTCCGATCAGCAATATAATGTCGTTGCTCGTCGCTATAACTATTTTATCAACAATATGTTTACGTTGTAAAAGTCAGCTGACACAAACACCTAATGTGGTTGTTTCTCAAGATGGAACCGGAGATTTCAGGACAATAGCCGGAGCAATACTGGCAGCACCTAATCATAGCATTGACGCATACTATATCAAGATTAAACAAGGCATATACCGAGAATATATTCAAATTAATAAAAAGAAGACCAATATTGTCCTTATCGGAGAAGGAATGGATTCTACCATAATAACGGGCAATAGAAGCTTCATTGATGGCAACAAAACCTATGACTCTGCAACAGTTAGTAAGTCTATTATATTGAGCATTACTCCTGTCATAATGTACATGGATATGGATATTTTCACTGATTTATTATTCTTATTTAATTTGTAGGGGTCTTCGGCAATGGCTTCGCAGCTCAAGATATCACATTTAGGAATGATGCTGGACCGATAAAGCATCAGGCAGTTGCGTTAATGGTAAAAGCAGATTTTGCTTCCTTCTACAAATGTCGTTTTGATGGGTATCAAGACACCCTATATACAAAATGGAAGCATCAATTCTACCGGGACTGCGAAATCTATGGCACTGTAGATTTTATTTTCGGTGACGCGACGGCCCTATTCCAAAATTGCATGGTTGAAGTACGCACTCCATTGGGCGGACAATATAATACAATCACGGCACAACAGAGAGGGGCCGAAAACTCTCCAACTGGAATAGTGCTTCAAAATTGCACTATAAAGGCGAACCAAGATATGAAAAATATCACCACATATTTTGGTCGACCGTGGGGTATATTCTCAAGGACGGTGATAATGGAAAGCTATATCGGCAATTTGATAAATCCTAAAGGATGGATTGAGTGGATCACAAATAAATCCGATATTCGTCACCCGTATTATCTGGAATACAAGAATAGAGGACCAGGTGCCATTACAGAAGGACGTGTGACATGGGCATTCGTCACTACGAATCCGAATATTGCGTCAAATTTCACTGTCAGGCATTTCATAAATGGTGACAAGTGGATTCCTGCGGCTATTCCACATTACTTAGATTTTTCCTAAAAGGACTGTGTTCCTACTAGTTTTGTCAGATTAGAAAAAAAGTTAGTAACGTATATGTACATATCTTGTTTTTTCCAAATGAATATAATTATGAAACTGTCTTCTAAGCAATTTATGGTTACTATGGAAACTGTATTTTGTTTCCACCAATTTATAATTACGTAATTTCTGTAACTCTTATCTTTATCTTTTAAATATTTAGTTATATTATTATTTCTCATACACTTGTTCTTTGGCTTTATCCCTATAAGTGTGTGTGTATATATTTACAGACATAATTCTCTTTCATTTAAGTGTATATACAATTTATCTCTTTTCCTTAAGAAAGAATTTCATTACTTTTGTAATTTTTCCTATTTTAGAAGGTCATAAATGTGGCAGCAAAAATTGAAGAGTGTTACTTTTTTACTTTTATATTTATTATATATAATAGAAAGAACAAAGAGGTAAAAAAAAAAGGTAATCCATAAGAATAAAAAAAATGCATTGCAGAGCATACATTAGTGAATTTATTAATGAATAAAGCATATATAAGCCAATTACTTAGCTTATATTCCAAGTCCTCTAAGGAACCACCAAAGACATAAATTTCTGTATTACATGCAAATAATATTAATATTTAATCATATTATTATTTCATAAGAAGGTACATAAATCTATTGCTAAAAATAAATGAAAATATATAAAGAGAGAATAATGTTGCAATGCTCATTAATCTAAATAACTTTCAAGTACTATTATGAAAAGAAATTGGGAAAAGTGAGAATAAATTAAAAGAAACAATGATTTAAAAAAAAAAAAAGATGTTGCAGTGTACATTAAAACAAAGAATTAAAGGAAGATTAATTTGTTCTTCTCCTCATAGTGATCATAGAGTGTAGTTTGTTCTTTCATTACTATCATCAAGAAGACATACTTGAATATTATGTATAGAACCAAAATCTAAATAGTAAATTTTAGTTTTTTTTATTTCTTTTCTTTTCACTTTCACTTTGATTGATCACTTACATGTTCTTTATGCGCAATTCGAAATTAATCTACCAAATACATTTTCTTTTATCTTGATTTTTGACGTATTATTTCCTTCGTCTCAATTTATGTGGTATCATTTGACTTATTACAAAATATTTTTTTTTTAAAAAAAAAACTGTTAAAATTTGTGGTCTATAATATATTTTTGACCATTTGTAAGCTATAAATCATTTTATTAAGGATAAATAAAAATTTTAAAGATAATTGTTTCTAATTATAAAAAGGTGACATTCTTTATGAAACGAATTAAAAAGAAAAGTGTGTCACATAAATTGATACAAATAATTTACCACATGATCTATCTAAATATGTGATGACTTTATTCAAATCTTGGGTAGCCTTTAAAGAGTAATTTTGAAGCACGGTTATTGTTGTGTTGTGATTGCATTATATTGTTTGGACAATAAAATGTGTATTAGGGATGGACGTTCGATTCTTTAGTTCAGTTCTTTTAGACTTTAATTTGAATTTTTTATTTTTCGGATTATCAATAATGTGTACTTAATATCATATCAAATTAATTTGATTCGATTCAATTTTTCTAAAATTTAATTCAGTTTAATCTGATTTTTTTTAAATTTATTTTTTTAATATTTATTTAAATAAAATAACTAAAGTATACTATAAATTTTAAAAAACAATTACTGTCCAATGCCGACTACTAAAAAGAACAATTTGAGCAGCAGACACTAGGCTTGATTGGATGCTAGGGTACTGAAAATTGAAATGTTAAATTGTTAATGAAAATATTGAATAATAAATAGTTAATTTGAGAATGGGCCTAGGTTGAAATTTACCCGATTAGGCTTACTGAAATGAATGGATTGAAATTGAACATTGAACTATTTATGACTTGAAGTTTGAAATTTAAATAAGGAAAAATCATAGTATAAATATAAAAATATTTATAAATTAGGGTTTCAGTTTTAAATAATTATAAGATATAACTTTATTTCATTTAATGTATTTATTTATTTTTTACCGATTCACAGTAAATGCGCCATTGTTCACGCTTTTAATCAATCAACCCATCTTCTCACTCTTTCTTCCCCCAATTTTCTCCCATTTATATAGATTTTTCGACAAAAAATTCAATTCAAATTTTCATGATTCTTGCGGTTTCAACTACAAATCAAGAATCCCTTTAATCCAAGTAACTTGCATTTATAGTTTGAAGTTGTTATTAGTATATTTTAAAATCTATATTCACTATGATGGAGCATAGATCTTGAAGTACTATGCATTTGTTTTGATGATTTGACAAACCTGACGAGGAACCTGATAAATGACTAGGTTCCTTGGTCTCGAACTCAACCTTCACAGCTGTAAAGCCACTACCATAACTGTGAAGCTACTAGCATAGCAGCAGTAGAACTACTGCAGTTCTTGCTTTTGTCCAACGTTCCAAGAAGCTCATATCTCCCAAAGTCCTCTCACATATATTGAGCATCACAAGATGCATACTTGATGGAACCAGATACATTGTTGTTCCCTATTCTCAGAGTCAACCTTTACAGCTGTAAAAGCTGTTTTACAGCTACCAAAAACAGCTATCACTACCACTATAGCAGAGCCATAGTGCAGTAGCAGACTGTTGTTGTCGCACGTCTTGTCCAATGGTCAAAGACTTCATTTCTTTCTCTCGTCCTCTCATATACATTCAACAAGACAAGATGAATAAGTGACTTGGCAAAATAAAAATATTGAGCATCTTCTACGTCTTCAAAGCAGCCTCTCCATTCCACAAGAAAAAGCTTCAACAACTTGTAGAACGCGTTCCTTATCAACGAGTTATATCTTATGTTCTAGGTTGTTGAGTCTTTGTTTTTTTGCTCTCTTTACATTGTAAATCTACTCTTCATTTGAGAAGCTTTTGTAGGTTATTTCTATTTCATATTTGTACTATTGTGGTAAGCTAGAGTCAGCCTTGGTTGTCTTTGTAATAGAGTTATTACAAAGTACTTACAGTAGAGTTACTGTAAGGGGAAGAGATTAAGAGTTTAATTCCTAAGTTGCAATAGGTTGTAATCTGAACATTGCCCGGTTGTTAGTAGAGTTTGAAAAATCCTACTAGGGTAGGTTATGGTTTTACTCTCTTAGGAAAAAGAGGTTTCTACGTAAATATCGTGTGTTATTTACCTTCTGTTCTTAACTGTCAAACTAGGTGAGCAACCTGGTTCTCTATACGATTCGGTGGACTCACCCAAACTATCACACTATATTCCGTCACAAGTATTGACTTGGTGTATTTTAGTTTCAGAATTTTATTGTGTATTTCTCAAATCTTCAATGATTGAAAATACACCATCTAAAAGGGAATTAAATAGATCTAGAAATAACATAAAGCACAAGATTTTTTGTTTGATCAGCGAAATGGGTCCATCGATATTGTATAACTCTCTTTTTATTTTCCTATAGTCAGCAGTTAAATTGCATGATACAACAAATATAGTGCATTCTTCCATGGCATATCAGACACCATCTTTTTTTCTTTCTCTCGATCTCTCCTCTCTATTTCTTGTGTTATTCTTTTTGCATTTTCTGTATCACAACTATAAATGATACAATCCATACAAGAGTGAATGAATACACATAATACAAGTGCAAATTAAGTCAAGCTAAATTAGAGGGAATAGATACAATCAAAATACACGTATATCCATACAAAAATACATACATATATGTATGTATATATGTATGTATGCATATATGTATGTATAAATATCATTGATACTATCAATATAATATGTCATAAAGTAACTGATACAAATACAATTAATAAGTATCCGTGTATATATTGACTCAATGCATAAGATGTATCAAATTTTAATTTCGGTAAAAAATATTCATAAAATAATATATTTTTAAAAAAATTTATATATATTAGTATGAAAATACAAATATAAATATGAATTATAACTATTTTTCAAAGTCCAATTATATATGAAATATTGATAATTAATGACAAATTGATTTAAAGATAAGTGCAAACACAAATATTAATCCAGCTATTTTCAGAGTCCAAATAAATATGAATATTTGTATTTTAAGAGTGGCATGATTCATGGTAATTGTCTTATTAGAAAAAATATAATTTTTAAAATCTTCAAACAGAATAAATGTTGTATTTTTTTTGATAATTTTAAATAATAAAAATACAACGGATGACACATTAAATATTGCCATAAATTACAAATAATAATAATGTTGTTTTATAAGCCTATTTTCTATCAAACTGTAGCCATTTTTGTAAATTTCTCTTTAAATAAGGGCGAGTTAGATAAATACAATAAAGGGTGAAAATCATTTTTTGCCTCCCAACTTTGCTTTAAAAATCAAACTCCCCCCTCAACTTTAAACAATAGACATCCTCTCCCTTTATCATAATTGACTTTCTAAAATATCTATTTACCCCTTTTATTTTCAATGCGCCATTTATGTAATATCTTTTTATATTATATATTATATTTATTTTTTTACCTGGATATCTATAGTTTCTTATTTAAATTCACTGACATTATAAGTAGAACAATACTTCTATGAATTTGTCACAAAATTTAATACTATTTAATAATTTTTTTTTATTATTATTAAAATATTATATGCATTAAATGTGTGTATATATATATGCACGCATATGTGTGTATTTATGTTTCTCATCTTTCTTATCCTGTATTATCTATATAAATAAATAAAATTTAATTATTATTAATAGAATATTTCATAAGTCATAATTTTAAATTAATTTACATTATAAATAAATAATCTTTAAATTTGTCTTTATTTTATTGACTTTTTTTGTATTTCATGTATTAAAATATATTTATAAAATTATTATAATATTTTATTTTCACTTGTATAAATAAATATTATAGTTTTAATTATTATTAATAAAATTATTTTTACTCTGCTAATTTACTTCATTATAGAACATCATTAATTTATATACTAAATTAGTATTTTTATTTTATTTTATCTCAAAAATTAATATTTATTTCTGTATTTAAAAAATTGTCACATAGATTAAAAATTAGATATTATAATTTTAAAGAAATAAAAGTTTCTTTTTTAACATAATTTTAGAAATTTCATTTCTCCCATCGTTTTTATTTTGCTCACTATTTTTCTTCCATTATGTTTCTCTCAACTTCACGCCCTTCTTTCCCAGCTTAACTTCGGCAGTTCATATAAGGTTCAAATCTAATTCCCATCCACGAAATAATGCTGTAACATTTCGAGTTGGATCAATATAGATTTCTCCTTTTAGTGACTCCACACAACCTCTTTCAGCGCCATTACTATTAGTGGCAATACCATCACAATCGGAAACAATAGTACAGAAGAGTTAGGACGACTAAGGACAATTTTATCAATTAATAAAACATCCAACTTAAAACAACTGTACATCATGAGAGAGAGTATTGAATTTTTTTAAAAAATTCAATCAAGTTTTAGAAAATTCTAATAGCTTTCATGTGTTGGAAGAATAAAAAGAATCATGTGTACGTCTAAAAATGTGGGGGCCATTTTTTATTTTCAAAAAGTTTTAAGAGAAGGTTTTTTTTTAAAAAAAATAAAAATACCATATACACTTTCTTTTATTTTCTTAAGTTAGTATAATATCTAATCCAGTTGCTCTATTTTACTATTTCTTTGCTTTAATAACACATTTTCTATTTCTTAATGTTTACTAAAATATTTAATATAAAAAGTTATTATTCTAATTTTAAAATACAATTTATTATTTATCGTACCTTTATTTTTATTCTAATAAATATAAAAATAAAATGTGAGGTAAAAAATAGTATATTAAAATGAGATTAAATAATAAATAAGAATAATTTAATTTAACTATTATATTTAGTATTTTCTTAAGCTTAAAAAGTTACATGATAAATAGAATTAATCGGATGAAATACTTAAAATTAAAGTAAACTAAAAGTGTTCATTATATCTTAAAATAATAGTTCTTAATTTAAACAAAAGATCAAGTTTATCATTTTGGTTCATTGTAAGCATTTGAAATTAATATAAATATTTAAAATAATTTAAGTTTGATTTAATTTTGAAGTTATCGAAATAAATTTTAATAAAAGAATAAGTATTTCTATGTCCAATTTACATGTATATTGATAATAATATATCTTAATACTTTTAAATTAATTAGATTAAATTTAATTAATTATAATAGATTGCTTACTTTATTTTAAGTTATCAATTAATATTTAATATTTTTATTATTTTTTTCTAAACAAGAATGTGAAAAAGAAATTCTTTTGAAGCAAGTTATCTCTTTTAAATATATTAGTAAATCCCATAAAACATATTACATTTGAGAAACTTGAGTTTTTTCAACCTTTATATTCGTATCAAAAATTAATAAAATAAAACTTTGAATACAGATACAAACTATTGCATTGATCATACTTTGAACATATAACTTATTAGCAATTAGAGAAGCAACTAAATATTGATTTGCTTGTAAATTCTTATTTCTTTGATAAATAAAATTACTTAATTACCAAAAAAGTAAAAAAATTTAAGCGGATTAATATTTGAAAAAAGATGACAAAACTAACAAATGCATAATTATAATATGAAAAATTACATAACCAATTATTATTGATAATGACAACTTTTAAAAATAAAGGCTTACGATTTTTATATAATTTTATTAAATCTAACAAATAAATTATTTTTGAATTATAATAAATTTATTCCATTATGTGATAGTATAATGCAAATTAAATATTAGATCATGAGCGTTTTATAACTTTAAAAATAAATATTCTTTAATTGATACTAATAATTTTTGAAAATTATTTTTGAGTTAAATTATTTTATTATGATAAATTTTTAGTTGGAACAAATAAATTATTGTTTAAAATGCTATATAATACTTTTGTGAATAACTATTTAATATTTTTTAAAATATGGATAAAATAATAGTAAAGATATATGCTTTCTCTGAAAAATTAATTTAAAATTTATAATCAATTATAATGGGCCCGTGAACGGGTCTTAAATTATGGAAAAATTACATATCATAACGCATTTAAGAAACTATTTACATATAATGGTCATTATTTAAAAAAATTACACATAATTACTTTATTTCATTTAATGTGTCATTTTTTATTTTTTACTTTGTATTTTTTACTTTTTAACCTTGTTCCTTAATTTACTGAAGTAACTTCCCACCCAACCCATTTCTTCTCTTCTCTCTCCACCGTCTTAATCTTCTTCTCCTTTTTTTTCTCCTTTAACCGTCATAAAATCTCGCAAATTCCGTTGCCATTGTTACACAATCTTTGCTAAATCAAGTAAGTCCATTCTCGATTTTTTTTTTAAAAAAAATATTTTTTTATTTTATTTATATTTTTCTTTCTTTACGTTGAATGATCATTCTGAGCATTTTTGGCATATCTAAAATTATAAGATTAAAGAGTATTTTGATACATTTCACATATTATTAATTTAAGATCATAAGATTTAACTTTTTAAATTTTTTTTTAATTTGTGACAAATCAAAATCAGACAAATAAATTAAAACGTAGAGTAATAACTTACCACTTGATTGCTCTACATCATTAAAAGTATCTCTCGCTTACTGTGCTCAAAAATGAGAAAAATCATTTTTTGATGGATTTAGGATTTTAATAACTATTTATTTATAATAAATAAAAAATAATAATAATTTTATAAATATATTTCAATACATTAGATATAAAAAAGTTAATAAAATAAAAAAATTTAAAAATTATTTATTTATACTGTAAATTAATTTTAAATTATAATTTACCAAATATTTCATTAACAATAATCAAATTTTATTTATTTATATAGACAATAGAGAATAAGAAAGAGGAGAAGCATAAATAGACACACATGTATGCACATACTTATATACATTTAATGCTAATAATAATAATAATAATAATAATAATAATAATAATAATAATAATAATAATAATAATAATAATAATAATAATAATAATAATAAATAGCATTAGATTTTGTGAAAAATTCATAGAATTATTATTCTAATTATAATGTTAGTGATAAATAAGAAACTATAAATATCCAGATTAAAAATATATATTGTATATAATATAAAAATGTATTACATAAATGGAGGATTGAAAATAACAAAGGTAAAATAGATATTTTAAAAATTCAATTCTCATAAAAGGGAGAGAATGTCCATTATTTAAAGTTGAGAAAAAAATTTAATTTTTAAAATAAAATTGGGAGATTAAAATAATTTTCACCCTATAAAAATATATAGTGGAGCAACAAATTCATTAATTTTGTATTAAGAGAAGAGAAATTAAACTAGTAAGGAAACAAACGAGTACAATTTCCCATTTTAAAACAATGAATATCGATTCCATCTCTTTTGGCTTAAAGTGACAGTAAATGAATATGAGTGTTCGAAATATTGGCGATTCCTTTTTATTTTTTTTCTTTCACAAAACATATTTGATAATAAATTACATAATTTGTACTTTTTTTTTCACAATTATATTGTATCAATTACTCATCAGATTAAGAGAAAATAAATTATTTGAAAACTATATTTGGAGTGAATTAATACATATATTTGTTTGCCTAAATTAAAAGATAGTACATAATAAACACAATCTCAATTATAAGGTAAGACACGATTACCACAATCTCAATACAATAATATCTACATAACTTTTTATGGAAAAGAAATAAATATTAATATTGTATGCTAGCACTATAAGAACTACTCTGCATCTTTACTCGAGCTACAAGTGAAGATGAATTTCATGAAAATATTAATAGTGATTTTCTTTTTATCTTTTTTAACTTTTTCATCGGGAGATTTAATTGAAGATGTTTGTCGAACATCTAGTGATTTTAAATTATGCATCAACTCTCTTAGAGCGGATCCTAAAAGCTCTTCCGCTGATAAAAAAGGTCTGGTACGCATTCTGCTTCAACAGTGTTTAACAAAGATAAAAAGTATTTACAATGAAGTCGTTAGTCTACTAGAGCAAACAACAGAACCTGTTCTCAAGCAAAGCCTTCAAATTTGTAAGGAAGAGTATGATGACACGATAGATTCTGCTGAAACGTCAATTAAAGATCTCGATGCAAATGATTTTTCTGGGGCGCTGAATTTTGCTGGTGCCATTGAGGGTGGCCCATTCACTTGTGAAGAATCATTTACTGAACCACCGGTTAGGAAATCTCCAATAACATCAAAAAGTGATGATTTGATTAAATTTCTTGATGTAATATTGAGTTTGTTAAAGCAATTCAAAAATTTATAAGGCTTTCTCTTTTAATAAAGTAATGTTATTACTACTCTCATTTATAAAATATTCTCATGACTATATAATGATTTATGCAAAAGTTTAGTTTTCGAGTTATTTTTATATTAATTATATTTAGTATTTGTATACATGCGATTGATATTAAAGAATAATAATTATAGAAAATTATTTGTTTGAGCAGAGTAAAATATATTTTTTAACAAATTTTTAATTGTATGTCATTGTTACATTAATCTATTAAAGGTGTAGCTTGGCTTGGCCGCGACTTTGAATTTGAATTGAATTTAGATTTGGTTAGATGTGATTGATTGATAAACTATTTATTGGATAAGAATCATTTTTCATTTTCGTTATTTCCTTTATTTATTTTCCAATTTCTAATTTTCTTTTCTTGCAATAATGATCACTGAACTTCTTACATTAATTATATGCCATAACTAAAATATCAAAAAATAAGTATTAAGTGACAGAAAATAAATATGAGTGTCCGGCTATTAGTGATTCCTTTTATTTTCCTCTTTCCCAAAACACAATTGATAATAAATTACATTATTTGCATTTCTTTTTTCATAATTATATTGTTTCAGTTACTCGTTAGATTAAAAAATAAATTGATTGCATTTCTTTTTTCATAATTATATTGTGTCAGTTACTCGTTAGATTAAAAAATAAATTGATTGAAAATCATATTTAAAGAATGAATATTGATTACCACAATCCCAATACAATAATATCTGCATAATCTTTCATGGAAAAGAAATAAATGTGAATATTATGTGTTAGCTATAAGAACCACCCTGAATCTTGACTGAAAATATAAGTGAACAAGAATTTCATAAAAATATTAATAGTGCTTTTCTTTATCGATTTGGTAACTATTTCGTTGGGAGATTTGGTCGAAAATATTTGTCGAACGTCTCGTGACTTTAAACTATCCATCAGCTTTCTTAGAGCTGATCCTAAAAGCTTTTCTACTGATAAAAAAGGTCTAATATGTATTTTACTTCAATAAATATTAACAAAGATAAAAAATATTTCTAATGAAGTTGTAAGTCTATTAGAGCAAACAACAGAACTTTTTCTCAAGGAATGCCTTCAAATTTGTAAGGAAAATTATGATGACTCAATAGAGGCTGCTATAGCATCAATTAAAGATTTTAATGCAAATAACTTTTTTGAAGCAAAGTTTAACTCTGGGGCTATTGAGGGTGGTTCGGTCACTTGTGAAGAACCATTTATTGAACTACGTATCGATTAGGAAATCCCAATAACATAAAAAAGTGACATTTTGTTTAATTTTGTTGATTTAACTTTAAGTTTACTATATCAATTTAAAAAGTTGGAATGTGTTCTCTTTTAGTAAAATAACGTTATAAGTGGAGCATCCACAATCAAGATCACAATTTTTTTACCCCGGAGGAATTACCACAAAGTGTAAAAAGCCCGTACAGAATGGATCAGTTAAAGATACCCTCGATAAGACTCAAGCACAAGAAGCTTAATTTTTGGTGACTTTATACTTTTGTGAAGCCTAGTAAATTATCAATTGCTTTAGACTAATTCTACGAAATCTATATAGTAGAATAGAAATATATTGCAATTTTTAGAACGGAGGCAGAAATCCTCCTTTTTGTAACTTACTGGTGCTAATTTTGGGGATTAATATAAACACCCAGGGCCTACTGGGAAATTGATTTAAAAAAAAAGTAAAATAACGTTATTACCAATCTCATTTATAAAATGTTCTCTAGACTACATAATGTTTTATGCTTAAGTTTATTTTTACGAGTTATAATTTATTCTTTTTCCCTTTACTTTCATATTTGTCCTTTATATTAATTATAAATATTCAAACTTTCATATTAGTATTTGCGTGATTAATATTAAAGAATATTATTAATAGAAAATTATAATCAAATTATGTCACTTTTCATAAGTTTAATATTTGATGCTTTTATTTTGTTAGACAGCTCTTTATCTTACTCTTTTTTTATTTTTAATAAGTGAATTTGATTGTGTTTCGTGTTATTATTAAATAAAAGTAACTTAATTGTATATTAATCTCATAATTATTATTGAAAAAAAATTATTTTTATTAATTCTATATATATTAAATATAAAATTTGATGACATAAATTCTTCTTGTAAAGTCTTTTTTCGTGTTAATTTATTTTGTAAAAAGAACTGTTGATACTTATGTCAAAAGGAAATTTAGTTAGAACAGGGGCTGCTCTCTCGCACTTCCCAATCTACTTTCAAGCATACCAATTTTAGCATAATTTGAATTCGAAAGGGATCACAGGTGGAACGGAAGAGACTAGATGATTCGACCAAGTAGGGCTAACTCAATGGAATTCATAACCCTTTTAATCCTCTCCTTTTTTTCTTGGTTAGGCAGTAGTGTTCTCACTTCCAGGAAGAGCCACATCAGGAAGGATGGCTACTGAAAGCAGAATTTAATAAAAGAAATAAAGCATGATAGCATAATGGATTAGAGCTATGATCAACTGGCTAAACCCGTGTAAACAAAAACTCTTTCAGATTAGGGATGATAATCGCAATGGCGAGGGTATGTTATCTACCATAAGTACGGACTCACAAAAGACTATAAACGACTTTTCAAGGAAATACAAAAGAAAATATGAACCTAAGCCAAGAGTCCACTTCAGATTCATAATATCTTCCACCCTCTAAAATAAAGATTTAGTCACTGCGAATAAAAATATACTTTGTTTACTAGTTTAAATCAATTCACTAAGCTAGTTAAAAGCCTTATTACGCAATTCCACCAGTGTAATACATTCAATATTTTCAATATTAAACGCTTTTTGCAAGCTAGAGCAAGACTTCTCTGTGGGACCCCTCCCCCGATAAAAGGAGATCTGTCTAGTCAAATAGGCTTCTAATAAGAAATTAACTCATTAATTACTTATACAATGACTTTTTTTTTTCATAGCATCAATATTACCTTTATATCTCCATTGTCTAGTTGAGATTCCCTAAAGGAAAGGGATCAAATCTGTAGTTGTAGTTTCTATAAGTCAATCCAATCTCGCTTCCATTCATCATTTATTTTGAGAAAAGATTCTTGAATAACAAGCTAAGAATAGTTGTATAAGTCCTTGACCGTTTATGTATGCTCCGAGGAGAATCAAATAAAGGAACAAGCACGGATAGCGCTAGCAGAAACCTAGGATAGCATTCCTTTGGCGATTGGCAGGTTCAATGGCAACGAGAAGGGGATTCACTAACTCGTTATTTAGTACGAATCGGGGAAATGACAGAATCCATAAAGATTATTCAATATGCTCATTTTCATTTTAGGCAAATAGGGTGCAGCGTGAGTATCCTTTTTTTTTTTTTTTTTTAAACTTTTGTTGCAATAGACTTAGACAACACACCGTGTTTACATAAAAAAAGGTTCACAAAGAGAAGAGAGACTAGACTAGTCATTGCACTAGTAGCGTCTACGAGCCTCCCACTTCGGTACCATCTCCTTTTTACCAGCCGAGCTACCCTGTCAACCCTTTGCGGTGCTTGCTTCCTAGCTAGAACTCACACATCGCAAACATTATAAATAAGAACTAAGCATAGTTTGACTCCCTAGCGCATAGAGCAAGAGCAAGCTACTTCACTCGAGAAGAAAAAAGTTTGAGTGAGCGATCCGGCCTATAGCCCTTCAATGATTAACCTTAGCGTTTTATAGATGTATGTATAATTTTCTAGTTAGATCCCTTTACAGCAGATTCTCCAGAATTGGAACCAGGTCCCTCTTCTGGGTTGCCTTCTGCATCATCTTCCTTCTCTGCCTCCTCTTCTCTGATGTGTTTTGTTGCTTCATCATAAGTGGTCTGGTCTCCATTATGCAGGGAATTCTTTGTGATGTCGGGTTTTTCAGATGAATCATGATTGACATCATCTCTTTGGAACAGCCACAGTTCCTCAAATTCATCCTTACCCAGTGCTTCTGTGCTCTTCAGCTTCCCATTTTCATCAAATACGACATGGATGCTTTCTTCAACACACTGAGTCCGTTTATTATAGACTCGGTATACTTTGCTATTTAATGAGTATCCTAGAAAAATTTCTTCATCACTTTTGGGATCAAATTTTCCTAGATGGTCCTTGCCGTTGTTTAGCACAAAACACTTGCATCCAAAGACTCTGAGGTAGTTCAGCATCGGCTTCCTTTTATTCAGCAGCTCATAGGGAGTTTTTCCAAGTAATGGCCGAATTAGACACCAATTGACCACATAGCAGGCCGTGTTGACCGCTTCTGCCCAGAATGACATTGCCACACCTCCATCTATGAGCAACGTTCTAGCAATATCGGCAAGAGTTCGATTCTTCCTTTCAACTACTCCATTATGTTGTGGAGTCCTAGGAGCAGAAAAGTTGCGACTGATTCCTTTGGCAGCACAGAAAGCTTCAAATTTGGCATTTTCAAATTCAGTTCCATGATCAGACCTGATCCCTGCAATGTTGCAGTTCAGCTTCACCCGAATTTGGTTTGCAAATGACTCAAAGGTGGGGAATGTTTCATCTTTAGTGCGAAGAAACATCACCCAGGTATATCTTGAATAGTCATCAACAATTACAAGGATCAGCTTCTTTCCTCCACGACTTGCAACCTTTACAGGTCCACACAGATCCATGTGTAGTAGCTCCAGGGGTCTGGAGGTGCTCACTTCCTTTTTGTTCTTGAATGAAGACCTGGTGTGTTTCCCTTGAACACAAGAATCACAGATCTGATTCTGAGCAAATTTCACCTTTGGGAGTCCTCGAACCAGGTCCCTGGATACTAGCTTGTTGATAAGAACAGAACTTACATGTCCCAACCTTCTGTGCCACAAGGTAGCTTCATCCTCCACCACGCTTAAGCAGTTAAGCCCATCTCTAGCAGCTGAATCAAGATCAGCAACATACATGCTCTTACATCTGTTTGCGGTCAAAACAACTCTTCGTGATTGAAGATATGTTACTGTACACTGGTCTGAAATGAATTTGACTTCATTTCCTTTGTCGCAGATTTGTGAGACGCTCAGGAGGCTGTACTTCAGTCCATTTACATAGAAGACATTTTCTATGGCATGGGCAAGTGTCTTTCCAATCTTCCCAACACCAAGAATGTGTCCCTTTTTGCCATCCCCAAAGGATACTGAGCCTCCCTGATATGCCTTGAGTGAGAGAAAATTATCAACATTTCCAGTCATGTGCTTTGAGCAGCCGCTATCCATATACCATTTCCGACTGCTTTCTCTCACTCCCTCCTGCACATATAAATTATATTAGACTTGGGAACCCATTTCAGCTTGAGTTCCCAGTACCGAGATAGAGGATAAATCAATTTTCTTTTGGACCACTCAGGCAGCCTGTTCTGAGACATTTTGGAACCAGGTCCCCTTGTGGTCCCTAATTCTCCTTTACTAATCACCGTCTTTCTTAAGGCTGCTTGCCTAGATACACAGTTAGACTTGAGGTGCCCATTCCTTCCACAGTGTGTGCACAGCAAATTATCAGGATTAGATCCATATTTACTGTGAGGATTATAAGGAGGACTACTTTTCTGATAACCTAACCTTTCACCGGAGTTAGATCTTTGTACGGTTAATTTTTGTAAGATCTGTGAAGAAGCCTTCCATTTAAGCGATTTCTCAAGCTCAGCATTCAGTTGGATCACATTTTTCTCAAGCTCAGTGTTTCTTTTCATTATTACAGTGAGCTCATCTTGTGACCTTTTCAGTTCAGCTTCGAATTCTTTTTGAGCATTTTTCATATCACTAGTCCCTCCCTTTTTAATAAAGGCATTTTGCTCATTGACTAGCTCTTGACATTTCTCTTCTAGTTCTGCCAAACTTGAGATTAAGTTCCCTTTTTCTAGCTCGAGTTTATCTATACATTGATTCAGATTTTCCTTTTCTTTGGTAAGATCATAGAAAGAGTCAATTAACACACAAGCTAGCGATCTCAATTCTTTCCCATTATAGTCTTTTAGATTCTTTTTAATGTCAAGGAAAGTTACCTCTTCATCTTCATCTCCATCCGAATTTGCTATGAAGGCAAACATTGAGTCAAAGGGTGAGTCATCATCCTCCACAACCATCATAGAAGCATCTTTCACAGCATCCTCCTTATCATATTCATCTGAGGAGTTCCCCCAAGCAACTAGAGCTTGCTTGACTATCTTGTCGGCTGTAGCTCTTCTTCTGAACTTGTCAGGTACTCGGTCCTTCTTTTGGGCCTTTCCGGCAGTGGTTCTCAGATACTCCTTGTAATCCATCTTATGCATCGGACAGTCCTTGATAAAGTGACCTGGTTTGCCGCATTTGTGACACAAATCATTGTAACCAGGTCCCTTGTTCAAGCTTGTCCTCCTAGGAAGGCTGCCACTGCGCCTAATTATTTTCTGAAATCTTCTTGTTAGGTAGGCCATATCTTCATCTTCTTCACTGGAGTTTGCTTGAGCTACTTTAAGAGCTAATCCCTTGTCCTTATTCAGCTCACTCCTGCTCTGGTCCTGCTGCCTCTTGAGCTCACAGGTTTTCAAATTGCCTATGAGTTCATCCATCGTGAGGACTTCCAGATTTCTAGCTTCAGTGATCGCATCAACTTTGCTCTCCCAAGACTTGGGGAGGACACTGAGTGCCTTCCTAACCAGCCTGCTTGGCTTGATCACTTCTTCCAAACAATACAGCTCGTTAGTGATGGACGTGAGTCTGGTATGCATCTCTTGAATGGATTCACCTTCCCTCATGGAGAACATTTCGTATTGGGTGGTAAGCATATCCACTTTGGACTGCTTGACCTGACTGGTCCCTTCATGAGCGGTTCTGAGACAACCCCATATTTCCTTTGCAGTCTCACAAGCAGAGATTCGATTGTATTCATCCGGACCAATACCGCAAACAAGAAGCTTCTTCGCCTTGAAATTCTTTTCTATGAGTTTTCTGTCATGATCATCAAACTCCTTTCGGGTTTTGGGAATAGAGATGGTAGTCTCTCCTTCCTTTACGGTTTTCATTGGCACATAAGGTCCATCCAGTACCACATCCCACAGCTCACAATCTTCAGCCATGATGAAGTCATGCATTCTTGTTTTCCACCATCCGTAATATTGGCCATTAAACCTGGGAGGTCTGGTAGTAGACTGTCCTTCTTCTAAATTTGGTGGTGCTGCCATATTTTACAGGAGTCTTTCTAGGTGTTAACCTTTTAGAAAGCACCTGCTCTGATACCAATTGTTGAGTTATATGGGTCGACCACCTTACTCAGGACCAGGTCCCTCTATCAGGTTACACAGAGGCAGAGACACAAGCACACGAAAATACAACAGTAAGAAGAAGACACACGAAGTTTTACGTGGAAAACTTCCTTGCTCACTGGAAGTAAAAAAACCACGACCTACCTCGTAGGGTTTCTCAAACTCCACTACTAGATCTGAGCAACAAAAGTTACAAAACCTAGTACACAACTAAGAGGTTAACCTCCTAACCTCCCACTTGTAATACCTCTATTACAAGACTTCAATATTCTCTACTTCAGCTAAAACTCAACTTAAATACAAGGCTAACTCTAGCCAAAATGTCTACTAGCTCTAGCAGACCAAAACGAGAAAAACAACTCTTGAAAAACAAGAAAATAAAACTTGTACAAAAGACAAGGTTTCTGTTTTTGCAGTGCACTTCTTTTCCTTCAATGGCAGCCTCAAAAACTTGAGTTCTTTTCTTCGATTCTAGCTTAGGAACAAAGAAACAATGACTGCCTTTTTCAGAGAGAAGAATAAGCCTATTTTCAGATCTATATTTTTCTGAATGATTTCTCTCAATAGAAAGAGTTGTTGGGTTCTATCCTTTATATCTTTCCAGCTTGCTTTTATCCACATGGGTAAAAGGAGAGAGTATTGATGATACCCACTAGCCACATGGGTAAAAGGAGAGAGTAGTAATGATACCCACTAGAAAGCTCTCTTTTTGGTCAAGCACATGTGACCAACTTGGCCTAGGATGCTGCTATGATTCCATGCTGCGCTGCTGCGCACTTCTGCTCTCACCAACTGACAGCCAAAAAGCAAACTTTCCAACTGTAAAGTCTTTTCCCGTCCAGCTCAAAGGTGAGTCACACCAGCACAAGGGATCAGGTCCCTGTATGAGGTTGACATCATCAAAACTAGCAATCTAACACGATGAATTTCATGGAAACATTAATAGTGATTTTCCTTATCTCTCTTATAACTTCTCCGTCGGTGATTTTCCTTATTTCTCTTATAACTTCTTCTTCGGGAGATTTGATCGAAAATATTTGTCGAAGTCTAGTAACTTTAAATTATGCACTAACTCTCTTAGAGCGAATTCTAAAAGTTCTTTTGCTGATAAAAAAGATTTGATACGTATTCTACTTTAACAATATTTAACAAAGGCGATAAGTATTTACAATGAAGTCATAAGTCTACTCGAACAAATAAAACAACCTGTTCTCAAGAAATGTCTTTAAATTTGTAAGGACAATTATGATGATGCGATAGATGACGCTACAACATCAATTAAATATTTCAATGAAAAAGAATTTTTTAGAGTGAGAGTTGTTGTTGTTGATGTTGTAATTACTCCGGTCACTTGTGAAGAATCATTTACTAAACCACCAGTTAGGAAATCCCCAATAAAATTAGAAAGTGATGATTTGATTAATTTTGTTGATTTAACATTGAGTTTGGTAAATCAATTCAGAAATTTGTAAGTTGTTCTTTTTTAGTAAAGTAACATTATTAGTTACTCTCATTTATTATACGAAAAAAGATTTAAAATACCCCTAACGTAAGGAAAATGGCTCATAAATAACCTTCTTTCACCTATTGATCTAAAAATAACTTCAACCTATTCATTTTACTCAAAAATTACCCCTCAAACTAACACCCCAAACTTGAAATTTCTTTTTTAATTTAAAAAAGTCATATGACTTATTATGATTGGCCATATATATTATTTAATTTAAGAAATACATTCACCCATTTTAAATTCAAATCCACGGACCTGACCCGCTTTTTTAAACCTAAACCCACCCACTTTGTATCTGCTGACACCCAATTTCCTCATGCTCTCACTTCTTAGTCCGAGTGCAATAACTTTGATTCACAGAGAAAATCACAAAGTAAAGATTTGAAAGAGTGTACAAAAATTTCTCTTGATGAACTGCAATTTTCAAGTTTCTCTCTTGATTCTTAAAATAAAAATTCTCATCCTTAACATTTTTGTGAGACATAAAATATTAGCAGGACATGAGAGAGATTACAACAAGCTTGAATGCGATCATATTCACAAGTATGAATTTTTTGTACAGAAAAGTAATTGTCATTGGGATATTAAGGATGAAAATCACAAGCACAAAACTCATAACTTTTTTAAATAAAAAGATCCGGTGAAAATTATAAAGGGAAATGGAGTAAATGGAATTCAAGTATTTAAGATGAGTACGTGAAAATGGAAATCAACAACCATACAACTGTGTCTAGGGAGTAGAGAGAAGAGTCAGGTCGGGTCCATGATTTTGGATTTAAGGGGGATGAATTTATTTCTATAATTAAATAATATATGTGGTCAATCATAATTAGCCATATGACTTTTTAAAATTGAAATTCTTTTTAGGTTTGGGGTGTTAGTTTGTGAGGTATTCTTGAACCAAAAGAATAAGTTGAAGATATTTTTAGATCAATAAATAAATGGAGGGTATATGTGAGTCATTTTTCATACGTTAAGGCTATTTTAGCCCTTGCCGTTTATTATATGATATTATCATGACTATATAATAATTTATGATAAATTTTTCTTTATGAGTTATTTATTTTATTCCCCTTTACATCCATATTCATTCCTTATGTTAGTTATAAACTTATAATTAATATTTGTATACGTGTGATGCAAGATTGATTTTAAAGAATATATTTTAATCATAACAAATTATAATTTGATTTGTTTGTCCATAGTAAATTATGTTTCTTTAAGATATTCTAAACTGTCATCTTGTTGTTACATTGATCACTAATATAAGATGTGGCGTGGTTCGATTGGGTTCGGATTTAAATTGATCAAAATTATAATTAATTATAAATTTTTAAATAAATTTTTTTATTGTTTTCGTTCCTTTTATTATTTATTTTTTAATTTCTAACAATTTTTTGTGAATAATTTAATTTAAATTTCACAAGAAAAATTTTAGTGTCTGTTCGAACAGACAATACCTTGTCTAAACAGGTATTTTCACACCTGATCATTCCAAAATATTTGGCCATAAATTATGAGGCTTCGCGTCAGTTTTACACTGAAAAATGAATTCGAATAACTCTCCCCTCTCTTCATTGCATTTGGTACTATTTAAAATCAAAAAAATAAAAACGTAACATGTGATTCTCTCTGCCAAGTTCATTCAAATCCTGTAAATTGAAGTACCATTTTACAATATATATTTTTATTCTATTCTGAGAGAAATTAATCAATAAACCCTGCGTAACAATGAAAAAATTAAATTTCTTAAGAACACGTAAGAAAATTATGAACTTCGGAAATTTTTTTCTACTTCATTTAGTTTCTATTTAATATAGTATAGATTAAATTTAAATATTCCTGACAAGAATTTCTTTTTTTTATTTTATATTTTTTATATTGAAATTTTCTGGAGCTTACACTTGGGAATGTGATAGTGATTTGCCTCTCTTATTCTATATTAATAGATAAGTGATCAAATTAAAATTTATTCTTTGCTTCTCCATAGATTTTTGTGCATTTATGGTAGATTTAGTAAGAAGATGAGTGCAAATTTTCTTTTTGATCATTAAAGCAATAAACTCACATTAGTCGTTGAATTAAAGAAAGCAAAAACAATTATGTGTGAGGCGAATGAAATATTTAAGAAGGATTAAATATACTCTTATGTGGCTTTTATTTTAATTGAAAAATTAGAAGAAAAACAATTTTAAATTAATTTTCATTTTTATTGGTGAAAAAGAGTATATCTAAGTCATTTACGTGATGACATAGGCATAAATAAGTCATGTTTTAAATGAAGAATATTTTTTTCTCTAAATTATATAGTACACAGATATATTGGACTTCTGTAATTATATATTCTTTTATAATTTATACTTTGTTTTATAATTTTTAATAATTTGCACCCTGATCTTTTTGCTTCGTTACAAAATCATATATTTTATGACGTATAATGTAATACCAAATTGGAGTAGTCTCTAAGTAATAAAACTTCTAAAAACGTAATAATAATAGCTATTGTTTCTTTATTGTAAATACTTCTAATAAAATAATGTTTAATTTTCTTTTAAGTTTTATTGCTTTATGAATTATTTATTCTGGATCTTTTTAAAATTCCTTGTGGGGCATATAAATTATATAAACAATTTAAGTAACTAAAAGAAAGTTTAAGGTTCTACTATAAAAGTGTAAATATTTTTAGGAATATTGATTGAAATTTTTGTCTTTCATTTGAAGATTCTATAGTATATAAAATTATTATTTATTGTTTTTTTAAAATTATTATTTAATTTGCCATTGTAAATCCTAAAATTTTTCTTCCACAAATTTTTCCATAAAAAAAATATCTACCCTAATTGTTTTTACCTAAAATTTAAAATTAGCCTTCCATAAGTTTTTTTTTTAAATATTAAAATTACCCTTAAAATTTTACCTTAAATTTAATGTCGTCTAAATTTTTCTAGAAAAAAAAATGCCTACCCTATATTCTTTTACCTAAAATTTAAAAATTTTCTTCTATAAATGTTCCTTAAGAAAAAATAAAAATCACCCTATGAAATTTTACCTCAAATTTTAAATTGCCGTAAAAATTTTCCTTTTAGAAAAAAAAAAAAGAATTGCTACCTTAAGATTAAAATATTGTCTTTCCCGTAATTTTCCCTGGAAAAATAGCCTAAAATTGGTCGTATTTGCCTAAAACTTTTCCTTACTGTTTTTCTCAAAAAAAATTCCACTTTTAGTATTTCTTTTATAATTGCATAATTTTATTCATAAATTTTATCTCAAAGTCTTCTTCATTGGATACCACAACTTTATATGTTTTCAAATTTTCTTTTGTCTTAAAATTAATCTTGTCTTCTTTGTTTTGTGTTGTCGATTTGAAGAATACAATAGTGATTGCTACGCCAACTCAAGTTGCTTATGTTCAAAATAATTTAGCTTAGATTGTCTTTTTTAGTTGATTCTAATGTTGTCTCTTTTAATTGAGTCTAATATTGATATTAGACTCATTAACAACTTAAGACGATACTATTTTCATTGAATATTAAAATTTTAGTAATTAGAGCTCAATTAGTAAAGGAGTAGAAAAGAAGAACAAAAGATGACACTCGAATGACTAAGACATTAGTTGAGGAAGAGATAATAATTTATTTTTTAAAAATATTTTTTTTACATATATGTTTGAATTTTTACCTATTCTTTATTATATTTTGCATAGTATATTTTTTATACTTTTATATGTATCTTTTTTAAACCATAAGTTTAACTTTCTACAGGATACAAAAAGTCATGACATACTTTTCCATAACCTATCTATATTATATGAAAAACATGAAGGTCCTAGAAATGTTAGTTGAACTTTTTAGCTTTCATCAAAAGACTCTACAATATACAAAATTATCATTTATTATCTTTCTTAAATAATTGTCATTTAATTATTATTCAAATATTTAGGTTAAGTATAGTCATTTATCAATTTGAATTCATAATTTTTTTCTAAATTCTTAATTGTTACACAAACACGTTTTTTAAATATTATTTATGCTATTTTTAAAAGTTTATTCTTATTAATATGAGGGACACGCACGAAGCGCGTACCCTTCAACTAGTATTATTATATAAGTGGGAAGTCCCTAAGTTGAAAGTTAGATTAGCATTTTGCCCCTCCACTAAATTAAAATTTAATTAATACATAATTAAATATTAATTTGATCATATCATATTTATATGGTTATTACTATGTAAGTAGCACGTCAAAAAATGAAAAGTTAAAATAAATAAATAATAATAAATAAATATAATTAATAATAATAATGATATTAAATAAATATAAATAAATAAATAATAATAAATAATGATAATGATAATAAATAAATACAAATAATAAATTATAATAAATAAATATAAATAATAAAAATAATGATAAATAATAATAATTAATAACTAACTAACTAAATAAATTATTATTATTATTATAATTATTATTCTAATCAAAAATGAAAAGTCTTTATCTTAAAAGTTGGATTACCATATTTTTCCTGTAGTAAATTAAAAAATAATAAAGTATCTAATTAAATAGTACTAGTATATCATGAAAAAAATATATATATATATATATAAAGTCTTTCATAGAACTGAGTAAATGAAGTAGATTGTTTCACCTGCCAATAATTATTGTAGGTTACACTTTATATTTTTTTAATTATTATTTTGTATACTATCTTTTAACTTTCCAATTATTTCATCTTTTAAACTTCTACTGGTTACAATAATATTTATACATAATCTCTAATGAAGATTTGTACTATTAAGTAGACTCAATATAAAAAATATATGTTTTTATGTCATGATCATATTCTATACTTTTTAATAGGTAATATAAAGTTGTTGCATTCTTTTTTCTTCTTTTTGATAGTTTTTCGAATATTTTATGATTTACCTTCTTGTTTTGTTGTTGTTGTTGGCATTTTGGGTTTATATGAAATATTCATAAACTTGATAGAAGCAGTGTCAAACTTGCAGATTGAATTTACTCTTGGCTTGTGGCTTATATTTATGCCTATCATGGTAACTTGTATTTTATGTAATTCTTATACTTTTCTGCATAAATGTTGAAATTTTTTTTGTTTTCAGTTTATTTAGGCGTTCTTGTCACGCTTTATACTTAATCTTCATCAAAGCATGATTAGCAAATTAAGGTAACCAAAATATTAGTCCAATCATTTTGATTTTACATTTATCGTAATTTTAAATTTAATTATTTAATGTAAATATATACATACGAAACATGTATCTAGAAATTAGTTATTACTAATATATGTAGACGTCTGGTGTTAGTAATCAGATTTGTTAGCTTAAGCTTGAATTGGTAAATTCATAATTTAGGTGTCTTGTCAGTTTATATCTTTAAATATATATTTTTAAAATGTCTACATATTAATATTTGTAGGTTGGTTATTAGGCACAAAATTTGAATAATGACTAATATAAAAGAATGTTTATTCATTTTTGAAAGTATGCACAAAAATTGGATTAAGTTAACAGTCTATTTTAATTCAAACTTATCTCAATTCAAGTAAATTTTAAACAGGATTGAGCAATAACCTATTTATATCTTTTTATAGATAGATTGTTGAATTTCCTCTTTATTTTTTCTATCCTATATATATAAAATATATCTGGTTATAATATACAATTATACATTAAAAAATACATAAATATAATATATATATATATATATATATATATATATACTATATATATTTATCTGCTATTTTTAATTTAAGCAGTTTAGTGGGACTATTTAGGTTTATTTTTTCTTAATAAATTATTTTCTTCTATGTACCGAGGGTATAAAGTATATTTACATAATTAGGTTATTTATTAAATAATTACAAATATCATATTATTATATAAGCGGACGCCCTCAAGTTAAAAGTTGGAATACCATTTTGACATTCAATCTAAAACTATTTCAATAATACTTTATGTACTAAAAAGTAAATATACATTACAATAAATATTATTAGATTATTAAATTAAATAAGAAATCTAGAATTGCTATAATAGAGATTAATATTTTTATATAATTTACGTTATTTCACTTTATTCAAATTTAATTATAATTATTTATCATCATCTTCATCAGAATGTAAAAACAAAAACTCAAAGCCATAGTATCATGGTTATTTCTTTCATTTAATATTTTTTTATTAATTTTTTTAAAGATTTATATCTATTTTTTCAAAAATATTTTGAAATACTATTTGGTTGAAGGGTAAAAATATCATTTAATATTTGATGGGTATTTCAGCCATTTATTTTTTATTTCATGACTTTTCACTTTTATAATTTAATAACTGTATTGAAATATGAATATGACAACTCATTATTTAACTTCTCTTTTTTCTAAAAAAAATTAGTCAAATATATTTTAGTTAGTCAGTTACCATTCACTTATATATATATATATATATATATAATGTATATAATGATATTTTTTTTATTGTTTGGTACAAAAAAATATCATAAGAGTATTTTTTAAATGTAGGGAAAATAATCGTTCAATATTTGATGGACTAATATGTGGGACTTCCCACTTTTAGTATAATGTTATATGATATGATTCAAATATTATTATTTAAATAGATATTTAATTCCATAAATAATAAAATATTATTATTTAATTAAATATTTAAATATGACATGATTTAAATATTACTATATAAATAAATATTTAATTTAGTTTTGATTCAATGAATGATAAAATATTATCATTTTGTTTGATATTTAATTTGGTTTTGATCAATGAATAGTAAAAATATTATTATTTAGTTAGATAGTTTACTATAATTTTAATTTATTGTAAGGGCAAAATGGTAACCCAACTTTTAAGATATGATATATAGCTTCAACAAGAGTTAAAGCGAATATTATTTTTTTCATTTCTAAATTTATATTAATGACCATGCATTTGATAAAATATTTTCAAATAAATGATAATTATATAAGCAACTAATATAATTTATTTGAGTAAAATAAAAACGAAATTTTTTTAGCTGTCTAGAAATGAGCTGTAAAAAATGTCATTTCCACCATTATTATCTCCGACATTCATTTTTATATATGTTTTGTAATTTAAATTTAAAAAACGATCATACTAAAAAAAAAGTTAAAGAAAATAGAAGAATCGGTTATTTTCCGTGCAGAAATTATAAATTTTTATATATTAAAATGAAAAATAACGGATTCCATTGATTATTTATTTATTTATTCCACTCAATTATGTCTAAACATTCTTTCGTTAATAAGAACTTCACAATATGAATATATATTCCGCTGTCATTTTCACTCAATTTTCGGAAGCGTCAACTTTTTCTCCAATTTTTGTATCAAAGTTGTGCCACGTGATTGTGACTATCAATCAACAAACCTTTTTGAGACATGATGACATTAATTCACCTATATATAGATTCAAAATAATAATGCTACACTTTTGCTAATATATAGTATATACTTATCCTTTAGAAAACAGCAATACTTATTAGGAAACATATAGTGATTCATTCAGAATTTGCACTGTACTTGGACATTTGCTCTTCAATTAATGTACATATTGTACCCATTATTTCGTTATCAATAAATCAATTCCCAGATGAGTGTAAATTTTGAAACGTGCAAGTAAAGAGTTTTACATTACTATTATATTAAGGCTATGGAATAAATTAACAAATCGTGTAGATATCAGGGATTCATCAAAAAGCAATGAGCTCACATTAGGAAGACATGAAACCCACATTAATACACAGCTCAATTAAATTAATAGAAAATTCGTATAAAATTTGAGAAAATAAAATATCTTGTGTTTTGACAATTCGAATAAAGAAAAATAGTCTTTTCAGTATTTTTATGTGTAAAAATAATGATATCTCGTGTAAAAATGAGAATAACTTGTAAAAAGTATTTATAAAAAATTAGAAAACTAATTGAACAATTATGCAGGAGTCTTAACTTTTCTGCCTCCACCTCTGAGTTGCAGCTATATATAGTCAATATTGGCAGTGATAATTTCTACCATCTGAATTTTGCTGTTCCTTAATTCCACTGACTCAAAGTTTCAGCTCTTTTCAGTCACCACCAAACTGTTGCAATGGCTACCTCGGATACTTCTTGCGGTACCCTCCCATAATATGAGCTTTCTTTCTACCTCTAGACTGTATGCTGCAGCTGTAATTACGTTTCATTTTTCATGCAATGGATTTGAACTGATTTCATTTTTATTGTTCAATGCAGGGAAACTATTGTCTCCGATCAGCAATATAATGTCGTTGCTCGTCGCTATAACTATTTTATCAACAATATGTTTACGTTGTAAAAGTCAGCTGACACAAACACCTAATGTGGTTGTTTCTCAAGATGGAACCGGAGATTTCAGGACAATAGCCGGAGCAATACTGGCAGCACCTAATCATAGCATTGACGCATACTATATCAAGATTAAACAAGGCATATACCGAGAATATATTCAAATTAATAAAAAGAAGACCAATATTGTCCTTATCGGAGAAGGAATGGATTCTACCATAATAACGGGCAATAGAAGCTTCATTGATGGCAACAAAACCTATGACTCTGCAACAGTTAGTAAGTCTATTATATTGAGCATTACTCCTGTCATAATGTACATGGATATGGATATTTTCACTGATTTATTATTCTTATTTAATTTGTAGGGGTCTTCGGCAATGGCTTCGCAGCTCAAGATATCACATTTAGGAATGATGCTGGACCGATAAAGCATCAGGCAGTTGCGTTAATGGTAAAAGCAGATTTTGCTTCCTTCTACAAATGTCGTTTTGATGGGTATCAAGACACCCTATATACAAAATGGAAGCATCAATTCTACCGGGACTGCGAAATCTATGGCACTGTAGATTTTATTTTCGGTGACGCGACGGCCCTATTCCAAAATTGCATGGTTGAAGTACGCACTCCATTGGGCGGACAATATAATACAATCACGGCACAACAGAGAGGGGCCGAAAACTCTCCAACTGGAATAGTGCTTCAAAATTGCACTATAAAGGCGAACCAAGATATGAAAAATATCACCACATATTTTGGTCGACCGTGGGGTATATTCTCAAGGACGGTGATAATGGAAAGCTATATCGGCAATTTGATAAATCCTAAAGGATGGATTGAGTGGATCACAAATAAATCCGATATTCGTCACCCGTATTATCTGGAATACAAGAATAGAGGACCAGGTGCCATTACAGAAGGACGTGTGACATGGGCATTCGTCACTACGAATCCGAATATTGCGTCAAATTTCACTGTCAGGCATTTCATAAATGGTGACAAGTGGATTCCTGCGGCTATTCCACATTACTTAGATTTTTCCTAAAAGGACTGTGTTCCTACTAGTTTTGTCAGATTAGAAAAAAAGTTAGTAACGTATATGTACATATCTTGTTTTTTCCAAATGAATATAATTATGAAACTGTCTTCTAAGCAATTTATGGTTACTATGGAAACTGTATTTTGTTTCCACCAATTTATAATTACGTAATTTCTGTAACTCTTATCTTTATCTTTTAAATATTTAGTTATATTATTATTTCTCATACACTTGTTCTTTGGCTTTATCCCTATAAGTGTGTGTGTATATATTTACAGACATAATTCTCTTTCATTTAAGTGTATATACAATTTATCTCTTTTCCTTAAGAAAGAATTTCATTACTTTTGTAATTTTTCCTATTTTAGAAGGTCATAAATGTGGCAGCAAAAATTGAAGAGTGTTACTTTTTTACTTTTATATTTATTATATATAATAGAAAGAACAAAGAGGTAAAAAAAAAAGGTAATCCATAAGAATAAAAAAAATGCATTGCAGAGCATACATTAGTGAATTTATTAATGAATAAAGCATATATAAGCCAATTACTTAGCTTATATTCCAAGTCCTCTAAGGAACCACCAAAGACATAAATTTCTGTATTACATGCAAATAATATTAATATTTAATCATATTATTATTTCATAAGAAGGTACATAAATCTATTGCTAAAAATAAATGAAAATATATAAAGAGAGAATAATGTTGCAATGCTCATTAATCTAAATAACTTTCAAGTACTATTATGAAAAGAAATTGGGAAAAGTGAGAATAAATTAAAAGAAACAATGATTTAAAAAAAAAAAAAGATGTTGCAGTGTACATTAAAACAAAGAATTAAAGGAAGATTAATTTGTTCTTCTCCTCATAGTGATCATAGAGTGTAGTTTGTTCTTTCATTACTATCATCAAGAAGACATACTTGAATATTATGTATAGAACCAAAATCTAAATAGTGTTTCTAATTATAAAAAGGTGACATTCTTTATAAGACGAACTAAAAAGAAAAGTGTGTCACATAAATTGAGACAAATAATTTACCACATAATCTACCTAAATATGTGATGACTTTATTCAAATCTTGGGTAGCCTTTAAAGAGTAATTTTGAAGCATGATTATTGTTGTGTTGTGATTGCATTATATTGTTTGGATAATAAAATGTGTATTAGGGATGGACGTTCGATTCTTTAGTTCAGTTCTTTTAGACTTCAATTTGAATTTTTTAATTTTCGAATTATCAATAACATGTACCTAATATCATACCAAATTAATTTGATTCGATTCAATTTTCTAAAATTTAATTCAGTTTAATCTGATTTTTTAAAATTTAATTTTTTAATATTTATTTAAATAAAATAACTAAAGTATACTATAAATTTTAAATAACAATTACTGTCCAATGCCGACTACTAAAAAGAACAATTAGAATGGGCCAAAGGCTCCGCATAAAATGAGCAGCAGACATGAGGCTTGATAGGATGCTAGGGTACTGAAAATTTAAATGTTAAATTGTTAATGAAAATATTGAATAATAAATAGTTAATTTGAGAATGGGCCTAGGTTGAAATTTACCCGATCAGGCTTACTGAAATGAATGGATTGAAATTGAACATTGAACTATTTATGACGTGAAGCTTGAAATTTAAATAAGGAAAAATCATAGCATAAATATAAAAATATTTATAAATTATTATTATAATTTTAAATAATTATAAGATATAACTTTATTTCATTTAATTGGTCATTTAATGTATTTGTTTATTTTTTACCGATCTACAGTAAATGCGCCATTGTTCACGCTTTTAATCAATCAACCCATCTTCTCACTCTTTCTTCCCCCAATTCTCTCCCATTTATACAGATTTTTCGACAAAAAATTCAATCAAATCTTCATGATTCTTGCGGTTTCAACTACAAATCAAGAATCCCTTTAATCCAAGTAACTTGCATTTATAGTTTGAAGTCGTTATTAGTATATTTTAAGATCTATATTCACTATGATGGAGCATAGATCTTGAAGTACTATGCATTTGTTTTGATGATTTGATAAACCTGACGAGAAACCTGATGAATGACTAGGTTCCTTGGTCTCGAACTCAACCTTCACAGCTGTAAAGCCACTACCACAACTATGAAGCTACTAGCATAGCAACAGTAGAACTACTGCTGTCCTTGCTCTTTGTCCAACGTTCCAAGAAGCTCATATCTCCCAAAGTCCTCTCACATATATTGAGCATCACAAGATGCATACCTGATGGAACCAGATACGAGAAATCTTGTGAGGGACCAAATACATTGTTGTTCCCTATTCTCAGAGTCAATCTTTACAGCTGTAAAAGTTGTTTTACATCTACCACTACCACTGTAGCAGAGCCATAGTGCAGTAGCAGACTGTTGTTGTCGTACGTCTTGTCCAATGGTCAAAGACTTCATTTCTTTCTCTCGTCCTCTCATATACATTCAACAAGACAAGATGAAAAAGTGAGTTGGCAAAATAAAAATATTGAGCATCTTCTACGTCTGCAAAGCAGCCTCTTCATTCCACAAAAAAAGAGCTTCAATAACTTGTAGAACGCGTTTCTTATCAACGAGTTATGTCTTATGTTCTAGGTTGTTGAGTCTTTGTTTTTTTGCTCTCTTTACATTGTAAATCTACTCTTCATTTGAAAAGCTTTTGTAGGTTATTTCTATTTCATATTTGTACTATTGTGGTAGGCTAGAGTTAGCCTTGGTTGTCTTTGTAATAAAGTTATTACGAAGGACTTACAATAGAGTTACTGTAAGGGGAAGAGATTAAGAGTTTAATTCCTAAGTTGCAATAGGTTGTAATCTGAACATTGCCCGGTTGTTAGTAGAGTTTGAAAAATCCTACTAGGGTAGGTTGTGGTTTTACTCTCTTAGTAAAAAAGGTTTCTACGTAAACATCGTATGTTATTTACCTTATGTTCTTAATTGTCGAACTAGGTGAGCAACCTGGTTCTCTGTACGATTCGGTGGATTCACCCAAACTATCACACTATATTCCGTCACAAGTATTGACTTTGTGTATTCTAGTTTTAGAATTTTATTGTGTATTTCTCAAATCTTCAATGATTGAAATACACCATCGAAAAGGGAATTAAATAGATCTAGAAATAACATAAAGCACAAGATTTTTTGTTTGATCAGCGAAATGGGTCCACCGATATTGTATAACTCTCTTTTTTTTTCTTTTTTTTTCCTATAGTCAGCAGTTAAATTACATGATACAACAAATACAGTACATTCTTCCATGGCAGATCAGACACCATCTTTTTTTCTTTCTCTCGATCTCTCCTCTCTATTTCTTGTGTTATTCTTTTTGCATTTTCTGTATCACAACTATGAATGATACAATCGATACAAGAGTGAATGAATACACATAATACAAATGCAAATTAATTCAGGCTAAATTAGAGGGAATAGATATAATCGAAATGCACGTATATACATACAAAAATACATATATATATGTATGTAATATGTATGTCTATATATATGTATGTATAAATATCATTGATACTATCAAAATAATATGTCATAAAGTAACTGATACAAATACCATTAATGAGTATCCGTGTATATATTGACTCAATGCATAAGATGTATCAAATTTTAATTTCAGTAAAAAATATTCATAAAATAATATATTTTTTAAAAAAATTATATGTATTAGTATGAAAATACAAATATAAATATGAATTATAACTATTTTTCAGAGTCCAATTATATATGAAATATTGATAATTAATGACAAATTGATTTAAAGATAAGTGAAATACAAATATTAATCCAGCTATTTTCAGAGTCCAAATAAATATGAATATTTGTATTTTAAGAGTAGCATGATTCATGGTAATTGTCTTGTTAGAAAAAATAAAATTTTTAAAATCTTCCAACAGAATAAATGTTGTATTTTTATTTGATAATTTTAAATAATAAAAATACAACGGATGACACATTAAATATTGCCATAAATTATAAATAATAATAAGGTTGCTTTATAAGCCTATTTTCTATCAAACTGTAGCCATTTTTGTAAATTTCTCTTTAAATAAGGGCGAGTTAGATAAATACAAGAAAGGGTGAAAATCATTTTTGCCTCCCAACTTTGCTTTAAAAATCAAACTCCCCCCTCAACTTTAAACAATAGACATTCTCTTCCTTTATCCTAATTGACTTTCTAAAATATCTATTTACCCCTTTTATTTTCAATGCGCCATTTATGTAATATCTTTTTATATTATATATTATATTTATTTTTTTTACCTGGATATCTATAGTTTCTTATTTAAATTCACTAACATTATAAGTAGAACAATACTTTTATGAATTTATCACAAATGTAATGCTATTTAATAATATTTTTATTATTGCTATTAAAATATTATATGCATTAAATGTGTGTGTATATATATATATATATATGCACGCATATGTGTCTATTTATGTTTATCATCTTTCCTATCCTGTATTATCTATATAAATAAATAAAATTTAATTGTTATTAATAGGATATTTCATAAATCATAATTTTAAATCAATTTACATTATAAATAAATAATCTTTAAATTTGTCTTTATTTTATTGACTTTTTTTATTTCATGTATTAAAATATATTTATAAAATTATTATTATATTTTATTTTCACTTGTATTAATAAATATTATAGTTTTAATTATTATTAATAAAATTATTTTTATTCTGCTAATTTACTTCATTATAGAATATCATTAATTTATATACTAAATTAGTATTTTTATTTTATTTTGTCTCAAAAATTAATATTTATTTCTGTATTTAAAAAATTGTTACATATATTAAAAAATAGATATTATGATTTTAAAAAAATAAAAGTTTCTTTTTTAACATAATTTTAGAAATTTCATTTCTCTCATTTTTTTATTTTGCTCACCATTTTTCTTCCATTATGTTTCTCTCAACTTCACGCCCTTCTTTCCCAACTTAACTTCGGCAGTTCATATAATGTTCAAATCCAATTCCATCCACGAAATAATGTCGTAAAATTTCGAGTGGGATCAATATAGATTTCTCCTTTTAGTGACTCCACACAACCTCTTTCAGCGCCATTACTATTAGTGGCAATACCATCACAATCGAAAACAATAGTGCAGAAGAGTTAGGACGACTAAGGACAATTTTGTCAATTAACAAAACATCCAACTTAAAACAACTGTACATCATGAGAGAGAGTATTGAATTTTAAAAAAAAGTCAATCAAGTTTCAGAAAATTCTAATAGCTTCCATGTGTTGGAAGAATAAAAAGAATCATGTGTACATCTAAAAATGTGGGAGCCATTTTTTATTTTCAAAAAGTTTTAAGAGAAGGCTTTTTTTGCTTTTTTTTTTTTTTAAAAAAGAATTTAAAAATACCATATACACTCTCTTTTATTTTCTTAAGTTAGTGTAATATCTAATCTAGTTACTCTATTTTACTATTTCTTTGCTTTAATAACACATTTCCTATTTCGTAATGTTTACTAAAATATTTAATATAAAAAGTTATTATCCTAATTTTAAAATATAATTTATTATTTATTGTACCTTTATTTTTATTCTAATAAATATAAAAATAAAGTAGTGAGGTAAAAAAATAGTATATTAAAATGAGATCAAATAATAAATAAGAATACTTTAATTTAACTATTATATTTAGTATTTTTTAAGCTTAAAAAATTACATGATAAATAGAATTAATCGGATAAAATACTTAAAATTAAAGTAAACTAGAAGTGTTCATTATATCTTAAAATAATAGTTCTTAATTTAAACAAAAGATCAAGTTTATCATTTTGGTTCATTGTAAGCATTTGAAATTAATATAAATATTTAAAATAATTTAAGTTTGATTTAATTTTGAAATTATCGAGATATATTTTAATAAAAGAATAAGTATTTCTAAGTCCAATTTATATATATATTGATAATAAAATATCTTAATACTTTTAAATTAATCAGATTAAATTTAATTAATTATAATAGATTGCTTACTTTATTTTAAGTTATCAATGAATGTTTAATATTTTTATTTTTTTTCTAAACAAGAATGTGAAAAAAATTTCTGTTGAAGCAAGTTATCTCTTTTAAATATATTAGTAAAGCCCATAAAACATATTACATTTGAGAAATTGAGTTTTTCCAACCTTTATATTCGTACCAAAAATTAATAAAATAAAATTTTGAATACAGATACAAACTATTGCATTCATCATACTTTGAACATATAACTTATTAGCAATTAGAGAAGCAAATAAATATTGATTTGCTTGTAAATGCTTATTTCTTTGATAAATAAAATTACTTACTTATCAAAAAAGTAAATAAATTTAAGCGGTTAATATTTGAAAAAAGATGGCAAAACTAACAAATGCATAATTATAATATGAAAAATTACATAACCAATTATTATTAATAATGACAATTTTTAAAAATAAAGGCTTACGATTTTTATATAATTTTATTAAATCTAACAAATAAATTATTTTTAAATTATAATAAATTTATTCCATTATGTGATAGTATAATGAAAATTAAATATTAGATCATGAGCGTTTTATAACTTTAAAGATAAATATTCTTTAATTGATACTACTAATTTTTGAAAAATATTTTTGAGTTAAATTATTTTATTTTAATATTTTATTATGCTAAATTTTTAGTTGAAACAAATAAATTATTGGTTAAAATGCTATATAATACTTTTGTAAATAACTATTTAATATTTTTTAAAATATGGATAAAATAATAGTAAAAATATATGTTTTTTCTAAAATTAATTTAAAATTTATAATCAATTATAATGGGCCCATGAACGGGTCTTAAATTATGGAAAAATTATATATCATAACGCATTTAAGAAACTATTTAATATAATGGCCATAGTTTTAAAAAATTATACATAATGACTTTATTTCATTTAATTTGTCATTTTTTATTTTTTACTTTGTATTTTTACTTTTTAACCTTGTTCCTTAATTTACTGAAGTAACTTCTCAGCCCAACCCATTTCTTGTCTTCTCTCTCCACCATCTTAATCTTCTTCTCCTTTTTTTTCTCCTTTAACCGTCATCAAATCTCGCAAATTCCGTTGCCATTGTTACACAATCTTTGCTAAATCAAGTAAGTCCATTCTCGATTTTATTTTTTTTATTCTAAATATATATTTTTCTACATTTTAAAATAAATCTTTCTTTAATCCGTGCAAAAGAAAATTTTTAAAATTCAAATCTGTAAGATATTTTGAAATCTCATGTTTATTTATTTTTTGTTTTTGAAAATCATATTTGTATACTTTATAATTATATATTATATGTGTTTAGATATTTATATTTATAACCGTGTATATTGTTTAAATTTTAGGGTTTTGTATTTTGAGTATTCAAAGCCTCAAATACAACACCCATGTATTTTTTTTAAATTTTTGAATTTTGTATTTTGAGTATTCAAAGAATATATAACACTGCATATATTTTTTAATTGAAATAGGTATGTATTATTTTTTTACAAAATATTTATTTCAGCGGGAATATACATTCAAATACACAACACTATATGTATTTTATATATACATATTATTTTCAAATACATATAACTGTGTTGTATTTGATGGTTATGTATTCTTTGTATCCAACATAGCCATTATCTTTGTTCCATCTCTCTGAATACTTTATCAGTACCGGTATATTCGCCATCAATATCTATTAATAATGAAAAAGAAGAAAGAAAAAAATACATAAACGAACAAATTCGTTCTGATATAATTTAGTATGTTATTTAAATCATCAACATATTAGAGAAAATTTATACATGAAACAAATTTGAATGCAAACCTCCAGAGAACTGAACGATAAATTCCACGTAATTTTTCTGGAGTACACGTAAATGATTTTTTAAAAAAAAAATTCACAAGTTGTTATGGTAAATAAGGATTTTGTCCTTTATTAGAATCCTGTTATTAATGAAACTTAAGAATTATCACTTGAGTGATTTATAGTAACTAAATTTTTATTTGGAACTTAATACCTAAAATCACTCAAATTTTCAGATTTTATATTTATATTTGGTTAGGTTTACCAACGCTAAATACAATACATGAAATATAAAATATTGTCATTTTATATAAATAAATAAATTGTGCCACTTAAATCTATTTTCTTCCAAATTATTTTCATTTATAAATTTTTCTCTTAAATTATCTAGTTAATTAAAAAAAGGCTAATTGTATATTAATTTGATTAAGGAGTTGAGTATTAATGTGGGTTTAATCTTATTTTTTTCCTATATTTATAATTGAGCTCATTACTTTTTAAACCCCTGTTATTTACATGATTTGTTACTTTTTAAAGGTTGGCTTTAGGCCAATTAATTTCATTAAATCACTCTAGTTAAATGACCATTTTGACCATTTTGCATATTTATGCAATATACTTGAATTACGTTGAAAGATTATTCTGATCATTTTTAGCATATCTAAAATTATAAAATTAAAGAGTATTTTGATATATTTTACATATTATTAATTTAAAATCATAAAATTTAACCTTTTTAAAAAAAAAATTATTTTATGACAAATCAAAATCAGACAAATAAATTAGAATGTAGAGTAATAACTTACCACTTGGTTGCTCTACATCATTTAAAGTATCTCTCACTTACTTTGCTCAAAAGTGAGAAAAATTATTTTTTTATCCAGTGATTTAGGATTTTAATAACTATTTATTTATAATAAATAAAAGATAATAATAATTTTGTAAATATATTTCAATACATTAGATATAAAAAAGTTAATAAAATAAAAAAATTTATAAATTATTTATTTATACTGTAAATTAATTTTAAATTATAATTTACAAAATATTCATTAACAATAATCAAATTTTATTTATTTATATAGACAATAGAGAATAAAAAAGAGGAGAAATATAAATACACACATGTATGCACATACTTATATAATAATAATAATAATAATAATAATAATAATAATAATAATAATAATAATAATAATAATAATAATAATAATAATAATAATAATAATAATAATAAATAGCATTAGATTTTGCAAACAATTCATAGAATTATTGTTCTAATTATAATGTTAGTGAATTTAAATAAGAAACTATAAATACCTAGGTTAAAAAATATATATTATATATAATATAAAATGTATTACATAAATGGAGGATTGAAAATAACAAGGGTAAAATAGATATTTTAAAAAATGAATTCTTATAAAAGGGGGAGAATGTCTATTATTTAAAGTTGAGAAGAAAATTTAATTTTTAAAATAAAGTTGAGGGATTAAAACGATATTCACCCTATAAAAATATATATTGGAGCAACAAATTCATTAATTTTGTATTAAGAGAAGAGAAATTAAACTAATAAGGAAAGTACAATTTCAAATTTTAAAACAATGACTACGAAATATTGATTCCATCTCTTTTGGCTTAAAGTGACAGTAAATGAACATGAGTGTTCGAAATATTGGCGATTCCTTTATATTTTTCTTTCACAAAACATATTTGATAATAAATTACATAATTTGCATTTTTTTCCACAATTATATTGTATCAATTACTCATCAGATTAAGAGAAAATAAATTAATTGAAAACTATATTTGGAGTGAATTAATATAGATATTTGTTTGCCTAAATTAAAAGATAGTACATAATAAACACAATCTCAATTATAAGGTACGACACGATTACCACAATCTCAATACAATAATATCTACATAATTTTTATGGAAAAGAAATAAATGTTAATATTGTATGCTAGCACTATAAGAACCACTCTGCATCTTCACTCAAAAGCAATAAGTAAAGATGAATTTCATGAAAATATTAATAGTGATTTTCTTTTTATTTTTTGTAACTTTTTCGTCGGGAGATTTAATCGAAGATGTTTGTCGAACATCTAGTGATTTTAAACTATGCATCAACTCTCTTAGAGCGGATCCTAAAAGCTCTTCCGCTGATAAAAAAGGTCTGGTACGTATTCTGCTTCAACAGTGTTTAACAAAGATAAAAAGTATTTACAATGAAGTCGTTAGTCTACTAGAGCAAACAACAGAACCTATTCTCAAGCAATGCCTTCGAATTTGTAAGGAAGAGTATGGTGACACGATAGATACTGCTGAAACATCAATTAAAGATCTCGATGCAAATGACTTTTCTGGGGCGATGAATTCTGCTGGTGCCATTGAGGGTGGCCCATTCACTTGTGAAGAATCATTTACTGAACCACCGGTTAGGAAATCTCCAATAACATCTAAAAGTGATGATTTGGTTAAATTTCTTGATGTAATATTGAGTTTGTTAAAGCAATTCAAAAATTTATAAGGCATTCTCCTTTAATAAAGTAATGTTATTACTACTCTCATTTATAAAATATTCTCATGACTACATAATGATTTATGCAAAAGTTTAGTTTCCGAGTTATTTTTATGTTAATTATATTTAGTATTTGTATACGTGCAATTGATTTTAGTATTTATATGTTTATAGGAAAAAAAAAAAAGAGAAGCTAAATTAGTAAGGAACAACCAATAATGATCACTGAACTTTTTACATTAGTTATATGCCATAACTAAAATATCAAAAAATAAGTATAAAGTGACAGAAAATAAATATGAGTGTCCGACTATTAGTGATACCTTTTATTTTCCTCTTTCACAAAAACACAATTGATAATAAATTACATTTTTTGCATTTCTTTTTTCATAATTATATTATGTCGGTTACTCGTTAGATTTAAAAAAAATTGATTGAAAATCATATTTAGAGAATGAATATAGATTATTTGTTTGCCTACATTAAAAAATAATAAATAATAATTACTAGTTTATTTTAAAAAGGTAAGATATGATTACCACAATCTCGATATAATAATATCTGCATTATCTTCATGGAAAAGAAATAAATATGAATATTGTGTGTTAGCTATAAGAACCACCCTGAATCTTGACTGAAAATATAGGTGAACAAGAATTTCATGAGAATATTAATAGCGATTTTCTTTATCGATTTTGTAACTATTTCATTGGGAGGTTTGATCGAAAATTCTCGTGACTTTAAATTATGCATTAGTTCTCTTAGTGCTTATCCTAAAAGCTTTTCCACTGATATAAAAGGTCTGATATGTATTCTACTTCAACAAATATTTGACAAAGATAAAAAATATTTCTAATGAAGTCGTAAGTCTATTAGAGAAAACAACAGAACTTTTTCTCAAGGAATGCCTTAAATTTGTAAGGAAAATTATGATGCCTCAATAGATGCTGCTATAACATCAATTAAAGATTTTGATGCAAATAACTTTTTTGAAGCAAAGTCTAACTCTGGGGCTATTGAGGGTGGTTTGGTCACTTGTGAAGAATCATTTATTGAACTACATACCGATTAGGAAATCCCAATAACATAAAAAAGTGACCTTTTTTTTTTAATTTTGTTGATTTAATTTTAAGTTTACTATATCAATTTAAAAAGTCGTAATGTATTCTCTTTTAGTAAAATAATGTTATAAGTGGAGCATTCACAATCAAGATCACAATTTTTTTACCTTGGAGGAATTACCACAAAGTGCAAAAGGTCCGTACAGAATGGATCAGTTAAAGATACCTTCGATAAGACTCCAGCACAAAAAGCTTAATTTTTGGTGACTTTATACTTTTGTGAATCCTGGTAAATTATCAATTGCTTTAGACTAATTCTACGAAATCTATATAGTAGAATAGAAATGTATTGCAATTTTTAGAACGAAGGCAGAGATTCTCCTCTTTATAACTGACTGATGCTAATTTTGGAGATTAATACAAAAACCCAGGGCCTACTGAGAAATCGATTAAAAAAAAGAGTAAAATAACGTTATTACCAATCTCATTTATAAGATGTTCTCATTACTACATAATGTTTTATGCTTAAGTTTATCTTTACGAGTTATAATTTGTTCTTTTTCCCTTTACTTTCGTATTTATCCTTTATATTAATTATAAATATTCAAACTTTCATATTAGTATTTGCGTGACTAATATTAAAGAATATTATTAATAGAAAATTATATTCAAATCATATCACTTTTCATAAGTTTAATATTTGATGCTTTTATTTTGTTAGACAGCTCTTTATCTTACTCTTTTTTTTATTTTTAATAAGTGAATTTGATTATATTTTGTGTTATTATTGAAATAAAAGTAATATATAATTGCATATTAATCTCATAATTATTATTGAAAAAAATTATTTTTATTAATTATATATATATATATATATATAAAATAAATATTAAATATAAACTTTGATGACATATATTCTTCTTGTAAAGTCTTTTTTCGTGTTATTTTATTTTGTAAAAAGAACTGTTAATACTTATGTCAAAAGGAAATTTAGTTAGAACAGGGGCTGCTCTCTCGCACTTCCGAATCTACGTTCAAGCACACCAACTTTAGCAAAATTTGAATTCGAAAGGGATCACAGGCGTAACGGAAGAGACTGGCTGATTCGACCAAGTAGGGCTAACTCAATGGAATTCATAACCCTTTCAATCTTCTCCTTATTTTCTTGGCTGGGCAGTAGTGTTCTCACTTCCGGGAAGAGCCACATCAGGAAGGATGGCTACTGAAAGCAGAATTTAATAAAAGCAATAAAGCATGATAGCAGAATGGATTAGAGCTACGATCAACTGGGTAGACCCGTGTAAACAAAAACTCTTTCAGATTAGGGATGATAATCGCAATGGCGAGGGTATGTTATCTACCATAAGTACGGACTCACAAAAGACTGTAAACGACTTTTCAAGGAAATACAAAAGAAAATATGAACCTAAATCAAGAGCCCACTTCAGATTCATAACATCTTCCACCCTCTAAAATAAAGATTTAGTCACTGCGAATAAAAATATACTCTGTTTACTAGTTTAAATCGATTCACTGAGCTAGTTAAAAGCCTTATTACGCAATTCCACCAGTGTGTAATACATCCAATATTTTCAATATTAAACGTTTTTAGCAAGCTAGAGCAAGACTTCTTTGTGGGACCCCTCCCCCGATAAAAGGAGATCTGTCTAGTCAAATAGGCTTCTAATAAGAAATTAACTCATTCATCACTTATATAATGACTTTCTTTTTCATAGCATCAACATAACCTTTATATCTCGCTTGTCTAGTTGAGATTCCCTAAGGGAAAGGGATCAAATCTGTAGTTGTAGTTTCTATAAGTCAATCTAATCTCACTTCCATTCATCATTCAATTTGAGGAAAGATAACAGGCTAAGAATAGTTGTATAAGTCCTTGATTGTTTATGTATGCTCCGAGTAGAATCAAAGAAAGGAACAAGCACGGATAGCACTAGCATAAACCTAGGATAGCATTCCTTTGGCGATTGACAGGTTCAATGGCAACGAGAAGGGGATTCACTAACTTTTTATTTAGTACGAATCGGGGAAATGACAGAATCCATAAAGATTATTCAATATGCTCATTTTCATTTTAGGCAAATAGGGTGCAGCGTGAGTATCCTTTTTTCTTTCTTTAAACTTTTGTTGCAATAGACTTAGACAACACACTGGGTTTACATAAAAAAAGGTTCACGAAGAGAAGAGAGACTAGACTAGTCATTGCACTAGTAGCGTCCACAAGCCTCCCACTTCGGTATCATCTCCTTTTTACCAGCCGAGCTACCCCGTCAACCCTTTGCGGCGCTTACTTCCTAGCTAGAACGCACACAACGCAAACATCATAAATAAGAACTAAGCATAGTTTGACTCCCTAGCGCATAGAGCAAGAGCAAGCTACTTCACTCGAGAAGAAAAAAGGTTTGAGTGAACGATCCGGCCTATAGCCCTTCAATGATTAACCTTATAATTTTATAGATGTATGCATAATTTTCCATATCTAGCTTAATCGTAATTCAAGAAGAACGTGAGGAGCGGGACTGTGACTAATGTCTTGGTCTTTGATGATTTGATTGATATATCTGGATGGTTTTCGGACAATGATTGTGATGAATACTCAATGATCTAATCATATTGTTTGAATGATATTTATATTGATTGATTTGTGAATATTATTCCTAAACTGCAAGTGAAATTATGACAATCGATGTGAACTGATGATTGTTTGGGAGCATGATGAATTGTGTTGAGGACAGATGGGTGATACACCCTTACTTTGGGCATGAGAGGCTCATATCCTAGATGAGAATTCATACAAGTGGTTGAGTGTGAATGAGCAGGTGTATAGATATTTGGATATGAGCGGCTCATGCTAGAGGTAAGCATCCAGGCGAGCAATTGTAATATGAATGGCTCGTGTCCGAGATGAGCATTCAGATGAGTAGATGAATGGAAGTGCGTACTATGCCGGTACAACACATGAAATTTTTAGAGTCTCCTATAGATCATGACTGAAAGGGCAGAAATAAGATCCTCTGACATGTGTGTACAGATATGTGACAGACGTACATATATATATATGTGATACGTGATATACTGACATGATTCGGAGCTGATGTGAGAAATGCAAACGTGAGTTTATTTTGATATGGTACAGATATGATACCAGATGATATAAATATAGTGCAGATGTGTATAGAGTAAGATAAAAGAGGTGCAGTTATATGCATGTATCTGTATCCCCGTGTGGACATGACTCCATTAGTATGATAGCTCATCCTATATTTGATGATTTAATCATGTTACTTGATGATTGTTGATAAATGTATGTTGATGTGGTTACATGTCATCCGTGGGGAATTGCCTAATTTGACTATATCTAATATAGTTGTGTAAGTTGATTTCGATTATTAATGTCTCGTGTTGGGTTTATCCGGACTGTGTGCGTGGTTTATTGAAAGTTAATGATGGCTAAATAAAAGATAACCAGCATAGGTATAATGTCATAGAGTGGTTGAATGAATAGGAAATAACTGGAATGAGTTTAATTAATAAAAAATGAAACAGGTCACGGGTAAGAGGATTGTAGTCTTAAAAAGAGGAGTTGAAGATGAGAAGTGCCAGTGATGTCGATATACTATGTAAGCAGGTTGCACCCGGCGAGTATCCCTGGCCACGGAGTTGCGGTAGCAGGCAAGGCACTGCTGCAACGAGACAACGGTACCAGTGTAGCTATTGGGGAGTGACGAATTGACTATTGAATTTATAGTACATATAAAAAAGTAAGAAATAATTGATGAATTGATTGTGGAAACCATAGTGCACTCGTATAGGTATAGACGTATAAACGCATACTTAATTAATGGACTAATTAAGAGTTGGACATATCCTATATGTATGTTATTGTGAATAGTAAAGGTTAATCAATTTCATATCAATTATATACTATTGGATGAACTAATCCTAGTGGACCGATGATGCCCACCGGTACGTGTGCTGTACTCATACTACCTTGCTACACCTTTTTGGTGTAGGTTATGACAGGTGATTTGCAGTTTCATGGTTGACGTGGCGATACTCAGCATCAGCTTACGCAGGCGAAGTTGTGTCATTTATTTTGTCAGTATTTCAAGTAGAGCTCTTGTACCTGTCCAGACTAGATCGTGGAAGTGCTATGGTTTCTTGCCGGATTTTATTATAAATTTAAATATTGGTTGATTTATGTACAAGTAATGAGAAATTTTAAGCATTTTTATTGGTCATTCAGAAAAGGATTTTCCTATCGATTTAGTCAATATAGGTGCCCTCACGATCCGTCTATTCAGATTGTGTCAAGAATCTACCCAAAAGTGCACAAGCAAAGTATCACTTGCAATAATATTGGATCCCCCAAGTGGGTATTCATCTTGAGGCTAGAACTTCATGGAAGACTGTACACTCGTGATAGATTGTTTATATGAGGCATAGTTGCTGATCAAAGTTGCCCGCTATATTCTGCTAGCGGGCAACATAACATATATTTTTTTTATGTATTATTGTAATATATATATATATATATATATATATATATATATATATATATATATATTATCTTATGATATAATATCACTTTCATGAAATAAAAATACAAAGAAAAAAAATAATGCAATTTGCTAAAAGAAAAAAGAGGTATTTCAGGTAAATAATTTGATAAAAGTGTGTATTTGATGAAATTAGTTAGGAAAAGTGCAAATTGGGATAATTAATTTTTTTTATGGGGCATTTTGTATAGTTTGGGTAATTTTGGAAGAAAATAATTTATACATCTTTGGACTTAAAAAATTTATTCATTTTGAATCATAAAAAAAGCTAGAAATTTATTTATATTGAAATGGAGGAGTATTATATTAAGGGTATATATATAAACTGATAATATAACGCAAGACAATATCAAACCTTTTTCAATATTTAAGGGACAAATAAGACCCTTTTTCTTTTAATATATAAGCTTAATTAGCGGTTCAAAAAGCAAAACTCTCCATCATAGCTTAGCGGTATTTTAGATAGGGGTCTTTAATTTAGTCTTTTGATTAGAGTAAGAATCGCTAGAGAATGTATACCCTGCTATGGTTACAAGTTTATTTATAATCACAATGTTATAAATATTAAAGATGTGATTGATTGATCAACTATCTATCGGATAAAAATCATTTTTCATCTTCGTTATTTCCTTTATTTATTTTGCAATTTCTAATATTTTTTTCTTGCATAATTTTGTATTAAGAAAAGTGAAATTTAACTAATAAGGAAAGTCATGTACCAAAAAGTGTTTCCATCTCTTTTGGCTTAAATATTAAAGAAAAGAGGTTGGCGATTATATGCACTGAATTTTATAGGAAAAAAAAAAGAGAAATTAAATTAGTAAGGAACAACCTATAATGATCACTGAACTTTTTACATTAATCATATGCCATAACTAAAATATCAAAAAATAAGTATTAAGTGACAGAAAAAATTTGTTCTGATATAATTTAGTATGTATTTAAATCATCAATATATTAGAAAAAATCTATACATAAAAAATTTTTAAATACAAATTTTCAGAGAACTGAACGACAAATTCCACGCAATTTTTCTGGAGTACACATAAATGAATTTTTCAAAAAAAAATTTCATAAGTTGTTGTGGTAAATAAGGATTTTGTCCTTTATTAGAACCCTATTATTAATTAAACATAATAATTATCACTTGAGTGATTTATGGTAACTAAATTTTTATTTGAAACTTAATCTCTAAAATCACTCAAATTTTCAGATTTTGTATTTATATTTGGTTAGGTTTACCCATGCTAAATACAATACATGAAACATAAAATATTGTCATTTTATGTAAATAAATAAATTGTACCACTTAAATCTAATTTCTTCCAAATTATTGTCATTTATGAAATTTTCTCTTAAATTATCTAGTTAATTAAAAAAAAAAGGCTAAGTGTATATTAATTTGATTAAGGAGTTGAGTATTAATGTGGGTTTAATCTTAATTTTTTCCTATATTTATAATTGAGCTCATTACTTTTAAACCCTGTTGTTTACATGATTTGTTAATTTACCCAATAAACTTGAGATAGATACTTAAAGGTTGGCTTTAGGCCAATTAATTTCATTAAAATCACTCCAGTAGAATGACCATTTTGCATATTTATACAATATACTTAGAATTATGTTGAAAGATCATTCTGATCATTTTTGGCATATCTAAAATTATATAATTAAAGAGTATTTTGATATATTTCACATATTATTAATTTAAGATCATAAAATTTAATTTTTTAAAATTTTTATAATAACTTACCACTTGGTTGCTCTACATCATTAAAAGTATCTCTCACTTACTGTGCTCAAAAGTGAGAAAAATCATTTTTTTATCCAGTGATTTAGGATTTTAATAACTATTTATTTATAATAAATAAAAGATAATAATAATTTTATAAATATATTTTAATACATGTGATACAAAAAAATTAATAAAATAAAAAAATTTAAAAATTATTTATTTATATTGTAAATTAATTTTAAATTATAATTTACAAAATATTCTATTAATAATATTTTATTTATTTATATATACAATAGAGAATAAGAAAGAGTATGATACATAAATGCACACACATGTATGCACATACTTATATATTTAATGCTAATAATAATAATAATAATAATAATAATAATAATAATAATAATAATAATAATAATAATAATAATAATAATAAATAGCATTAGATTTTATGACAAATTCATAGAATTATTGTTCTAATTATAATGTTAGTGAATTTAAATAAGAAACTATGAATATCTAGTCTAAAAAATAAATATTATATATAATATAAAAATGTATTACATAAATGGAGGATTGAATAACAAGAATAAAATAGAGATTTTAAAAAATCAATTCTCATAAAGGGGGAAAAATATTTATTATTTAAAATTGAGAAGAAAATTTAATTTTTAAAACAAAGTTGGGAGTGAAAACGATTTTCACCCTATAAAAATATATAGTGGAGCAACAAATTCATTAATTTTGTATTAAGAGAAGAGAAATTAAGGAAAGTCATGTACAAAAAAAATACAATTTCTCATTTTAAAACAGTGACTACGAAATATTGATTCCATCGCTTTTGGCTTAAATTGACAGTAAATGAATATGAGTGTTCGAAATATTGGCGATTCCTTTATTTTTTTCTTTCACAAAACATAATTGATAATAAATTACATAACTTGCACTTTTTTTCACAATTATACTGTATCAATCACTCGTCAGATTAAGATAAAATAAATTAATTGAAAACTATATTTGGAGTGAACTAATACAGATTATTTGTTTGCCTAAATTAAAAGATAGTACATAATAAACACAATCTCAATTATAAGGTAAGACACGATTACCACAACCTCAATACAATAATATCTACATATTTTTTTATGGAAAAGAAATAAATGTGAATATTGTATGCTAGCACTATAAGAACCGCTCTGCATCTTCACTCAAAAGCTATCAGTGAAGATGAATTTCACGAAAATATTAATAGTGATTTTCTTTTTATCTTTTGTAACTTTTTCGTCGGGAGATTTAGTCGAAGATGTTTGTCGAACATCTAGTGATTTTAAACTATGCATCAACTCTCTTAGAGCGGATCCTAAAAGCTCTTCCGCTGATAAAAAAGGTCTGGTACGTATTTTGCTTCAACAGTGTTCAACAAAGATAAAAAATATTTACAATGAAGTCGTTAGTCTACTAGAGCAAACAACAGAACCTGTTCTCAAGCAATGCCTTCGAATTTGTAAGGAAGAGTATGATGACATGATAGATGCTGCTGAAACATCAATTAAAGATCTTGATGCAAATGATTTTTTTGGGGCGCTGAATTTTGCTAGTGCCATTGAGAGTGGCCCATTTACTTGTGAAGAATCATTTACTGAACCACCAGTTAGAAAATCTCCAATAACATCAAAAAGTGACGATTTGCTTAAATTTCTTGGTGTAATACTGAGTTTGTTAAAGCAATTCAAAAATTTATAAGGTGTTCTCTTTTAATAAAGTAATGTTATTACTACTCTCATTTATAAGATGTTCTCATGACTACATAATGATTTATGTAAAAGTTTTGTTTCCGAGTTATTTTTATGTTAATTATATTTAGTATTTGTATACGTGCAATTGATATTAAAGAATAATAATTTTAGTAAATTATAATCTGATTTGCTTGAGCAGAGTAAAATATATTTTTTAACAAATTTGTAATTGTATGTCATTGTTACATTAATCTATTAAAGGTGTCTAAGGTGTAGCTTGGCTTGGTGACTTTGAATTTTAATTGAATTTAGATTTGGTTAGATGTGATTGATTGATAAACTATTTGTTGGTTAAGAATCATTTTTCATTTTCGTTATTTCCTTTATTTATTTTCCAATTTTTAATATTTTTTTCTTGCATAATTTTGTATTTAGAAAAGTGAAATTTAACTAATATTAAAGAAAAAAAGATTGGCGATTATATGCACTGAATTTTATAGGAAAAAAAGAGAAATTAAATTAGTAAGGAACAACCAATAATGATCACTGAACTTTTTACATTAATTATATGCCATAACTAAAATATCAAAAAATAAGTATTAAGTGACAGAAAATAAATATGAGTGTCCGACTATTAGTGATTCCTTTTATTTTCCTCTTTCACAAAACACAATAGATGATAAATTACATTATTTGCATTTATTTTTTCATAATTATATTATATCAGTTACTCGTGAGATTTAAAAAAAATTTGATTGGAAATCATATTTAGAGAATGAATATAGATTATTTGTTCGTCTACATTAAAAAATAATACATAATAATTACAAGTTTGTTTTGAAAAGGTAAGATATAATTACCACAATCTCAATACAATAATATCTGCATAACCTTTCATGGAAAACAAATAAATGTGAATATTGTATGTTAGCTATAAGAACCACCCTGAATCTTGACCGAAAATATATTGAACAAGAATTTCATGAAAATATTAATAGCGATTTTCTTTATCTATTTTGTAACTATTTCGTCGGGAGATTTGATCGAAAATATTTGTCAAACGTCTCGTGACTTTAAGCTATGCATCAACTCTTTTAGAGTTGATCCTAAAAGCTCTTCTGCTGATAAAAAAGATCTGATATGTATTTTACTTCAACAAATATTTGACAAAGATAAAAAATATTTCTAATGAAGTTGTAAATCTATTAGAGCAAACAACAAAACTTTTTCTCAAGGAATGCCTTCAAATTTGTAACAAAAATTATGATGACTCGATAGATGATGCTATAGCAGCGATTAAAGATTTTGATGCAAATAACTTTTTTGAAGCAAAGTCTAACTCTGGGCTATTGAGGGTGGTCCGGTCACTTGTAAAGAATTATTTATTGAACTACGTACCAATTAGGAAATCCCAATAACATAAAAAAGTGATATTTTGTTGATTTAACTTTAAGTTTACTAAATCAATTTTAAAAGTTGTAATGTGTTCTCTTTTAGTAAAAGAACGTTATAAGTGGAGCATCCACGGTCAAGATCACAATTTCTTTATCCGGGAAGAATTATCACAAAGTGCGAAAGGCCCGTACAGAATGGATCAGTCAAAAATACCCTAGATAAGACTCCAGCACAAGAAACTTAAATTTTGGTGACTTTATATTTTTGTGAAGCCCGGTAAATGATCAATTGCTTTAGACTAATTCTACGAAATCTATATAGGATAAAAATATATTGTAGTTTTTAGAATGGGGACAGAAGTCCTCCTTTTTATAACTGACTGGTACTAATTTTGAGAATTAATACAAATAACGTTATTACCAATCTCATTTATAAGATGTTCTCATGACTACATAATGTTTTATGCTTAAGTTTATTTTTACGAGTTATAATTTGTTCCTTTTCCCTTTACTTTCACATTTATCCTTTATATTAATTATAAATATTCAAACTTTCATATTAGTATTTGCGTGATTAATATCAAAGAATATTATTAATAGAAAATTATAATCAAATATAATCAAATTGTATCACTTTTCATAAGTTTAATATTTGATGCTTTTATTTTGTTAGATAGCTCTTTATCTTGCTCTTTTTTTATTTTTAATTAGTGAATTTGATTGTGTTTCGTGTTACTATTAAAATAAAAGTAATATATAATTGCATATTAATCTCATAATTATTATTGAAAAAAAATTATTTTTTTATTAATTAAACATATATAAAAAATAAAAATGTAAAATATAAAATTTGATGATATAAATTCTTCTTGTAGAGTCTCTTTCGTGTTATTTTATTTTGTAAAAACAACTGTTGATACTTATGTCAAAAGGAAATTTAGTTAGAACAGGGGCTGCTCTCTCGCACTTCTCAATCTACGTTCAAGCATACCAATTCTAGCAGAATTTGAATTCGAAAGGGATCACAGGCGGAACGAAAGAGACTGGCCGAGTCGACCAAGTAGGGATAACTTAATGGAATTCATAAACCTTTCAATCTTCTCCTTATTTCCTTGGCTGGGCAGCAGTGTTCTCACTTCTGGGAAGAGCCACATCAGGAAGGATGGCTACTGAAAGCAGAATTTAATAAAAGCAATAAAGCATGATAGCAGAATGGATTAGAGCAATGATCAACTGGCTAAACCCGTGTAAATAAAAACTCTTTCAAATTAGGGATGATAGTCGCAATGGCGAGGGTATGTTACCTACCATAAGTACGGACTCACAAAAGACTAAACGACTTTTAAAGTAAATACAAAAGAAATTATGAACCTAAGCCAAGAGCCCACTTCAGATTCATAACATCTTCCACCCTCTAAAATAAAGATTTAGTCACTGCCAATAAAAATATACTCCGTTTACTAGTTTAAATCGATTCACTAAGCTAGTTAAAAGCCTTATTATGCAATTCCACCAGTGTGTAATACATCCAATATTTTCAATATTAAACGCTTTTGGTAAGCTAGAGCAAGACTTCTCTGAGGGACCCCTCCCTCGATAAAAGGAGATCTGTCTAGTCAAATAGGCTTTTAATAAGAAATTAGCTCATTCATTACTTATGCAATGACTTTCTTTTTCGTAGCATCAACATTACCTTTATATCTCCCTTGTCTAGTTGAGATTCCCTAAGGGAAAGGGATCAAATCTGTAGTTGTAGTTTCTATAAGTCAATCCAATCTCGCTTTCATTCATCATCCATTTTGAGGAAAGAGTCTTGAATAACAGGCTAAGAATAGTCTTATAAGTCCTTGACTGTTTATGTATGCTCCGAGGAGAATCAAATAAAGGAACAAGCACAGATAGCACTAGCAAAAACCTGGGATAGCATTTCTTTGGCGATTGGCAGGTTCAATGGCAACGAGAAGGGGATTCACTAGCTCGTTATTTAGTACGAATCGGGGAAATGACAGAATCCATAAAGATTATGCAATATGCTCATTTTCATTTTAGGCAAATAGGGTGCAGCGTGAGTATCCTTTTTTTTTTAACTTTTGTTGCGGTGCACTTAGACAACACACCAGGTTTACATAAAAAACGGTTCACGAAGAGAAGAGAGACTAGACTAGTCATTGCACTAGTAGCGTCTACGAGCCTCCCACTTCGGTACCATCTCCTTTTTACCAGCCAAGCTACCCTTCCAACCCTTTGCAGCAATTGCTTCCTAGATAGAACTCACACAAAGCAAACATCATAAATAAGAACTAAGCATAGTTTGACTCCCTAGCGCACAGAGCAAGAGTAAGCTACTTCACTCGAGAAGAAAAAAAATTGAGTAAGCAATCTGGCCTCTAGCCCTTCAATGGTTAACCTTTGAGTTTTATAGATGTATGTCTAATTTTCCATATCTAGCTTAATCGTAATTCAAGAAGAACGTGAGAAGCGGGATTGTGACTAATGTCTTGGTCTTTGATGATTTGATTGATATATTTGGATGGTCTTTAGACAATGATTGTGATGAATACTCAATGATCTAATCATGTTGTTTGAATGATATTTATATTGATTGAATTGTGAATATTATTCCTAAACTGCAAGTGAAATTGTGACAATCGATGTGAACTAATGATTGTTTTGGAGCATGATGAATTGTGTTGAGGACAGATGGGTGATACACCCTTACTTTGGGCATGAGAGGCTCATATCCTAGGTGAGAATTCAGACGAGTGGTTGAGTGTGAATGAGCAGGTGTATAGATATTTGGATATGAGTGACTCATGCTAGAGGTAAACATCCAAGCAAGCAATTGTGATATAAATGGATCGTGTCCGAGATGAGCATTCAGATGAGTAAATGAATGGAAGCGCGTACTATGCCGGTACAACACATGTAATTTTTAGAGTCCCTTATAGATCATGACTGAAAGGGCAGAAATAAGATCCTCCAACATGTGTATAAAGATATGTGACAGACGTACATATATACATATGTGATACGTGATATGCCGACATGATTCGGACCTGATGAGAAATACAAACGTGAGTTTATTTTGATATGGTACAGATATGATACCAGATGATATGAATATAGTGCAGATGTATATAGAGTGAGATAAAAGAGGTGCAGATATACGCATGTATCTGTATCCCTGTGTGGACATGACTCCATCAGTATGATAACTCATCCTATATTTGATGATTTGATCATGTTACTTGATGATTGTTGATAAATGTATGTTGATGTGGTTACATGTCATCCGTGGGCAATTGCCTGACTTGACTATATCTAATATAGTTGAGTAAGTTGATTTCGATTATTAATGTCTCGTGTTGGGCTGATTCTGACTGTGTGTGTGGTTTATTGAAAGTTAATGATGGCTAAATAAAAGATAACCAATGTAGGTATAATTTCATAGAGTGGTTGAATGAATAGGAAATAACTGGAATGAGTTCAATTAATAAAAATTGAAACAGGTAACGGGTAAGAGGATCGTAGTCTTAAAAAGGGGAGTTGAAGATGAGAAGTGCCAGTGATGTCGATATACTATGTAAGCAGGTTGCACTGTAGCGGCAAGTATCCATGGCCACGGAGTTTCCGTAGCGGGCAAGGAACTGCTGCAACGAGACAACGGTACCAGTGTAGCTATTAGGGAGTGACAAATTGACTATTGAATTTATAGTACATATAAAAAAGTAAGAAAGAATTGATGAATTGATTGTGGAACCATAGTGCACTCGTATAGGTATAGATGTATAAATGTATACTTAATTTATGTACTAATTAAGAGTTGGACATAGCCTATATGTATGTTATTGTGAATAGTAAAGATTAATCAGTTTCATGTTAATTATATACTATTGAATGAACTAATCCTAGTCGACTGATGATGCCCACCGGTATGTGTGGTCTCATACTACCTTGCTACACCTTTTTGGTGTAGGTTATGACAGGTGATTTGCAGTTTCATGGTTGACGTGACGATACTCAGCATCAACTTTCGCAGGCGAAGTTGTGTCATTTATTTTGTCAGTATTTCAAGTAGAGATCTTGTACCTGTCCAGACTAGATCATGGAAGTGCCATGGTTTCTTGCCGAATTTTATTATAAATTTAAATATTGGTTGGTTTATGTTTGCGCTCCAGCGCACACACAAGCACGCGGTCGTACAAGTAATACAGTGACTCCTTTTAAGAGTCGGATGTCGAACCCACAGGGACTGGACCAATTCAGCAAATTATGAAGTTCAAATATAAGATTAACCTTCACAAGTGTTGATTATAGAAGTTTTTGGTAAATTATAATTGAGTTTTGGGGTGGTCACAAAATAATCTGGAAACAATATAAGAAGCAACTAGAGCTAAGGCCGGATAATCATGCAATGCCACACTTTGCGATGGTTTAAGTATGATATTATCAATTATTATCTCACATAGTTAGAATATGCGATGTTCATGGTCTTTCGAGCCTCTAAACACGACAAACTAGCCTCACAACTACACCGTTGAGCGGGGATGTGACATCCTAGTTCGTGGGCAATTCAACTACATGGATGTGGTTTACGGGGTTTGTGCTCTTGATTAGGGAATTTCGTACCTCTAATCATTTAACCTAACTTAGCTTTGCAACTACTTCTACGAGTGGTGGAGTGATAATTCTAAGTCGGTGTCATGCTATCATCCCGTTTTCTCAACCAAGCAAGGCAATTTAGGTATAATTTCTATCCTAATTGCGAATCATATCGTAAGATAAAAACTTCCTCCCTGTATTCCTATGTTCTTGCCTAGGGTTGCTCTTTCAAGCTTTTACCTAAGCTTAACATGTATGTTTTCATGGTGATCAAACACAAAAACAATAATAACAAAGAATGTAAGACAAAACAACAATTAACAACTCAAACCAAAACGAATTCATGCAATTACAATCATATCATGTGGCCTCAACCCTAGAGGAAGGGTTTTAGCCACTCATATTCGTACAATAACTTAAAAACATCGTTAAAGTAGAGTACTTAAAAGAATAGGTAGAAGAGAATGTAAAATTGGTGAACTCTAGGTGAGTTCTTCACTTCTCTCTTCTCTCCTCTATGGTTTTCAGAAAATATTTCGTGACAAATGATTTTAGAAGCTAAGGGTTTACTTTATAGTAAATAGGGAATTTACAAATTTTGGCCGGTCATGGAATGGCTCCGTGGCACGGAGCTAAACACACCAATTTGCCTCTGTTCCATGGAGGTAATGCGTAGGCTCACTGGAAATGGCATTAAAATGATGATTGGTTGAGGCATGACGCGATGGCCAACGTGGCACGGTGCTGCCCTTGCGCGATGGCCTGCATGACACGGCTTTGGCGTGCAGCAGTGCCTAGCGTGGCACGGCGCTGGAGCGCAGGCGCCCTGGAATTGCTGCCTCATCTCGCGCATGGCCTTGGCGTGGCACGGCGCTGGGCGCGGCACATGCACAGTGTGGCATGCTGCCTGGCGCGGCTAGCCTTGCCATGGCACTTTCTTGCCAACTTTTGCAATTCGCTTCCAACTCCATTTCTTCACTTCACCCATCATTATTTAGTCCTTCAAATGCATTTTACACCTACAAAACAAGGACTAATCATGTTGGTTAGTGCATACCCAAATTTACATAAAATCACATAAGAATGTTAGTGTATAATTTAGACAAACATGACTAAATCAAGTTATAAAATAGCACTTGGGCACTTAATTGTGCCCAAGATCAATTTATGTACAAGTAATGAAAAATTTTAAGTATTTTTATTGGTCATTCAGAAAGGAATTTTCTATCGAGTTAGAGTCAATGTAGATGTCCGCATAATCCGTCTATTCGGGCCGTATCAAGAACCTACCCAAAAGTGCACAGGAAAAGTATCACTTGCAATAATCTTGGATCCCCCAAGTGGGTATTCATCTTGAGGCTAGAACTTCATGGAAGACTGTACACTCATGATAGATTGTTTAAATGGGGCATAATTGCTGATCAAAGTTGCCCGCTATGTTCTGCTAGCGGGCAACATAACATATATTTTTTTATGTATTATTATAATATTTATATTATCTTATGATATAATATCACTTTCATGAAATAAATACAAAGAAAAACGTTAATGTAATTTGCTAAAAGAAAAAAGAGGTATTTCGGATAAATAATTTGACAAAAGTGTGTATTTGATGAAATTAGTTAGAAAATGAGCAAATCGGGATAATTAATTTTTTTCTATGGGGCATTTTGTATAGTTTGGGTAATTTTGGAAAAGAATAATTTTACACTTTGGACTTAAAAAATTTATTCATTTTGAATCATAAAAAAAGCTAGAAATTTATTTATATTGAAATGGAGGAGTATTACATTAAGGGTATATATATAAACCGATAATATAACGCAAGATACTATCTAACCTTTTTCAATATTTAAGGTACAAATAAGACCCTTTTTCTTTTAATATATAAGCTTAATTAGCGGTTCAAAAAGCAAAACTCTCCGTCACAGCTTAACGATATTTTAGACAGGGATCTTTAATTTAGTCATTTGATTAGAGTAAGGATCGCTAGAGAATGTATGCCCTGCTATGGTTACAAGTTTATTTATAATCACAATGTTGTAAATGTTATTTCATCCGTTTTAATTTATTTGTTTTAGTCTTTTTTTTGCCCATTTAAAAAATAATGTCTCTTTCTTTTTTTGAAAACTTTCTAATTTTGACTTTTCACGTGATATATCTAGATCACATGATTAAAAGATATTTTAGTACATCACACATATCGTTAATTTAAAATCACAAAATTTAAAAATATTTTTATAGTAAAAATGAAAAGAAGAGAAATTAAATTAGTAAGGAATAACCATTAATGATCACTGAACTTTTTACATTAGTTATACGCCATAACTAAAATATTAAAAAAAAATATTAAGTGACAGAAAATAAATATGAGTGTCCGACTATTAGTGATTCCTTTTATTTTCCTCTTTCACAAAACACAATTGATAAGAAATTACATTTTTTGCATTTCTTTTTTCATAATTATATTGTATCAGTTACTCGTTAGATTAAAAAAAAATAATTGAAAATCATATTTAGAAAATGAATATATATTATTTGTTCGCCTACATTAAAAAATAATACATAATAATTACTAGTTTATTTAAAAAGGGTAAGATATGATTACCACAATCTAAATCCAATAATATCTGCATAATCTTTCATGGAGAAGAAATAAATGTGAATATTATGTGTTAGCTAGAAGAACCACCCTGAATCTTGACTGAAAATATAAGTGAACAAGAATTTCATTAAAATATTAATAGCGATTTTCTTTATCGATTTTGTAACTATTTCGTTGAGAGATTTGATCGAAAATATTTGTCGAACGTCTCGTGACTTTAAATTATGCATCAACTCTCTTAGAGCTGATCCTAAAAGCTCTTCCTGCTGATAAAAAACGTTTGATATGTATTTTACTTCAATAAATATTTGACAAAGATAAAAAGAAATATTTCTAATGAAGTTGTAAGTCTATTAGAGCAAACAATAGAACTTTTTCTCGAGGAATGCCTTCAAATTTGTAAGGAAAATTATGATGACTCGATAGATGTCACTATAACATCAATTAAAGATTTGATGCAAATAACTTTTTTGAAGCAAAATCTAACGCTGGGGCTATTGAGAGTTGTTCGATCACTTGTAAAGAATCATTTATTGAACTTTGTATATACTAATAATATAGTATATACTTATCCTTTAGAGATAAATCGCTGCTGATTAGTGACTCACTCAGAATTTGTACTTTGTTTGGACATTTGCTCTTCAGTTAAGTACCCATTTCTTCGTTATCAATAAATCAATTCCCAGATGAGTGTAAAATTTGAAACGTGCAAGTAAAGAGTTTTACATTACTATTATATTAAGGTTATGGAATAAATTAATAAATGAAAAAAATTAACAAATGCATAATTATAATATGAAAAATTACTTAATCAATTAATATTAATAATAACAAATTTTAAAAATAAAGGCTTACGATTGTTATATAATTCTACATTTAAAAATAAATTATTTTTGAATTATAATAAACTTATTTCATTATATAATAGTATAGTGCAAATTAAATATTAGATCATGAGCGTTTTATAACTTTAAAAATAAATATTCTTTAATTGATACTAATAATTTTTGGAAAATATTTTTGAGTTAAATTATTTTATTTTAATATTTTATTTATGCTAAATTTTTAGTTGGAACAAATAAATTATTGGTCAAAATGCTATATAATACTTTTGTGAATAACTATTTAATATTTTTTTTAAATATGGATAAAATAATAGTAAAAATATATGTTTTCTCTAAAATTAATTTAAAATTTATAATCAATTATAATGGGCCATGAACGGGTCTTAAATTATCTAGTTAATTAAAAAATGGAGTAATTGTATATTAATTTGATTAAGGAGTTGAATATTAATGTGGGTTTAATCTTAATCTTTTCCTATATTTATAATTGAGCTCATTACTTTAATTTAAAACCCCTGTAAACTTGAGATAGATACTTAAAGGTTAGCTTTAGGCCAATTAATTTCATTAAGTCACTCCAGTAGAATGACCATTTTGACCATTTTGGCATATTTATGCAATATACTTAGAATTATGTTGAATGATTATTTTGATCATTGGCAGATCTAAAATTATAAAATTAAAGAGTATTTTGATATATTTCACATATTTTTAATTTAAAATTATAAGATTTAATTTTTAAAATATTTTTTAAATTTGTGACAAGTTAAAATTAGACAAATAAATTAAAATATAAAGTAACAACTTACCACTTGGTTGTTCTACATCATTAAAAGTGTCTCTCACTTACTGTCCTCAAAAGTGAGGTAAATCATATAAAAATAAAAATAAATAACATTAAATTTTGTGAAAAATTTATAGTATTATTGTTCTACTTATAGTGTTAGTGAATTTAAATAAGAAACTATAAGTATCTAGGTTTAAAAATAAATATTACATATACTATAAAAATATATTACATAAATGGAGGATTGAAAATAACAAGATTAAAATAGAGATTTTAAAAAATCAATTCTCATAAAGGGAGGAGAATATCTATTATTAAAGTTGAAGAAGGAATTTGATTTTTAAAGCAAAGTTAAAAGGTGAAAACGATTTTCGCCCTATAAAAATATATAGTGGAGCAACAAATTTATTAATTTTGTATTAAGAGAAGAGAAATTAAACTAATATGGAAAGTCTTGTACAAAAAAGTACAATTTCCCTTTTAAAACGATGGACTACGAAATATTGATTCCATCGCTTTTGGCTTAAATTGACACTAAATGAATATAAATATTGGCGATTCCTTCATTTTTTTTCTTTCACAAAACATAATTGATAATAAATTATATAATTTGCATTTTTTTCCCACAATTATATTGTATCAATTATTCATCAGATTAAGAGAAAATAAATTAATTGAAAACTATATTTGGAGTGGATTAATACAGATTATTTGTTTGCTTAAATTAAAAGATAGTAGATAATAAACACAATCTCAATTATAAGGTAAGACACGATTATCACAATCTCAGTACAATAATATCTACATAATTTTTTATGGAAAAGAAATAAATGTGAAGATTGTATGCTAGCACTATAAGAACCACTCTGCATCTTCACTAAAAAGCTATAAGTGAAGATGAATTTCATGAAAATATTAATAGTGATTTTCCTTTTATCTTTTGTAACTTTTTCGTCGGGAGATTTAATTGAAGATGTTTGTCGAACATCTAGTGATTTTAAACTATGCATCAACTCTCTTAGAGCGGATCCTAAAAGCTCTTCCGCTGATAAAAAGGGTCTGGTACGTATTCTGCTTCAACAGTGTTTAACAAAGATAAAAAATATTTACAATGAAGTCGTTAGTCTACTAGAGCAAACAACAGAACCTGTTCTCAAGCAATGCCTTCGAATTTGTAAGGAAGAGTATGATGACATGATAGATGCCGCTGAAACATCAATTAAAGATCTCGATGCAAATGACTTTTCTGGAGCGTTGAGTTTTGCTAGTTCCATTGAGGGTGGCCCATTTACTTGTGAAGAATCATTTACTGAACCACCGGCTAGAAAATCTCCAATAACATCAAAAAGTGACGATTTGCTTAAATTTCTCCATATAATATTGAGTTTGTTAAATCAATTCAAAAATTTATAAGACGTTCTCTTTTAATGAAGTAATGTTATTACTACTCTCATTTATAAAATGTTCTCATGACTACATAATGATTGATGCAAAAGTTTAGTTTCTCAGTTATTTGTTTTTTTCTCTTTATTTTCATATTTATTTTTTATGTTAATTATAACTACTATTCGTTTATGTGCAACTGACATTAAAGAATAATAATTATGAAAAATTATAATCTGATTTGTTTGAGTTGAGTAAAATATGTTTCTTTTAAGAATTTCTTATTTGTATCTTATTGTTACCTTAATCTATTAAGCTTTCTAAGTTATGGCTTGACTCGGCTTTAACTTTGAATTTGAATTTGAATTTAAATTTAGTCAAAGATGTGATTGATTGATAAACTTTTAGGGCAAAAATTATTAGTAAATTTTGTTATTTCCCTTATTTATTTTCTAATTTCTAATTCTTTTTCTCGCATAATTTGGTATTAAGAAAAGAAAAATTAAATTAATAGGAAAGTCATGTACGAAATATTGTTTTCATCTCTTTTTTTGGCTTAAATATTAAATAAAAAAATGTTGGCAATTATTGATAAACTAGTCAGGATGATTCGAGCAATGCCCAGGTCCAATATGAACAATACTTATATTATTTACTAATATATTGTGTAAATAGATAAACTTATTTGTTACTTTACTTTTAAATTGTTGTTTTCAATAATAGATAAGTGTCATAAAATTCATATGAGAGAGAGAAAATTAAATGATATTTTTTCCGTTTCGATTTGTTTGTTTGATTTTGACTTGGTACGAAATATTAAAAAATAAAGAACTCTAAAATTTTGTGATCTTAAACTAAAGATATATCGAGTGTACCAAAATGATCTTTAGTCTTATGGCTCAAATATGTCATGCGAAAAGTCGAAATTAAATACCCTTAAATTCGAAGAGTTACTATGTCTTAAAAGTACTAAATAATGCCCCATATTTTTTTAATATTTTTTAAATTTTTAAAGAACACACCAAAAAATATACGAAATTATCAAAATATTATTACAGTGATAAACAGGCACGTTGATGGAGATACCACAAATTTTGGAAATTACTCTATTTTAAAATATGTGAAATTACTATGTAATGCCCTACATTTTTTTAGATAGTAAAAAAAAAGTAATGCCCATAAATTTTGATAATTACTATATTTTAAAATGTGTGAAATTATTAAGTAATGCCCTAATTTTTTTTAATATCTTTTTATTTTTGAAGAACACACCAAAAACATACGAAATAACCTAAATATTGTTATTATGATAATGAAGATGTGCCTGCTTATGCTGGTGAAATATCCAAAAAGTCCTTGGTAGCCTAGGCAAGCATGTTGACGGTCTCCTGCTTGCTTGGGCAATTGCTGCTTATTAGTAAGTAATTAGTCAGGATAATTTGGGCATTATCTGTGTCCAATGCAAATAACGTTATATTGTTATTATACATTATGTAGCGGATAAACTTATTTATTTTTTGACTTTTAAATTTTATGAAAGATGGAGAAAATTAAATGATACTCTCTCTATTTCAATTTGTTTGTCTAATTTTGACTTGAAACGAAATTTTAAGAAGTAAAGAAGACTTTTGAATTTTGTAATCTTAAACTAAAGATATGTAGAATGTACCAAAATGTATTAGTCTTATGGTTTAAAACATGTCATAGAGTTGTTAAAGAAGGAAAACGTTTTTTTCTTAAATGGACCAAAAAGCTAAAACAGTAATTTCAAATTATTTGTTATTTTGAAGTTTAAAATAAAAGTAATTATTTTTATTTAATCTAACCATAATAGTTATTATTATTGAAGATAACAAACACTTTAATTATAAGTACAATGCCCCACATGAATAAATGCATAAAAAAATACTTACAAATTTAAAAAATTACTATGTATTAATATATTAAATTACCAAATTACCCCATCAATGTACCTACATGAAGTGTAAACTAATAAGGAACAACCAATAATGGTAGGTGAATTTTTTATGTTAATGCACAAATTATATGCATAACTAAAATATCAAAAAAAAAAAAACTAACAAGTGACGGAAAATGAATATGAATGTCCGAAATATTGGCAATTCCTCCTTCGTTTTTTTTTTTTACCTTTCACAAAACATAATTGATAATAAATTATATAATTTGTACTTCCTTTCCAAAATTATATTTTATCAGTTACTTATTATATTAAGAAAAAAATTGATTTAACACCATATTTGGAGTGAATTAATATAAGATTATTTGTTTGCCTAAATTAAAAAATAATTCATAATAATTACTAGTTTGTTTCATAAAGGTAAAATATGATTTTCACGATTGCAATACAATAATATCTACATAATTTTTTATGAAAAAGAAATAAATGTGAATATTATATGCTAGCATTATAAGAATCACTCTGCGTCTTGAATTAAAAAAATATAAGTGTAGACAAATTTTACGAACATATTAAAAGTGGTTTTTTTAATTTCTTTTGTAACTTTTTTGTAGGGAGATTTGATAGAAGATATTTGTAGAACGTCAAGTGACTTTAAAGTATGCATTAGTTTTCTTAGAGAGGACTCTGAAAGCTCTTCTGCTGATAAAAAAAGATTTGGTACATATTCTCCTCTAATAGTGTTTAACAAAGATAAAAAAATATTTATAATGAACTCGTAAGTCTGCTAGACCAAACAAAAAAATATCAAGGAATGTCTTCAAATTTGTGTTGAAAATTATGATCTGTTGATAGATGTTGCTACAGAATCAATTAAAGATTTTAATATATATGACTTTTCTGGGATGAAGGATAATCCTATTGCTATTGTGAGTGGTCTGATCACTTGGGAAGATTCATTTACTGAACCAGCAGTTAGGAGATTGTTACGATCCAAATGACCGTGATTGGCACCCAGATTAACCCCTGGTGAGCGAACCAACAAACCCCAACTATTTCCCCTACACTTAGAAAGAATATAACACCTTTGAAAATAAATGAACAAAACATCGAAATAACTTAAGAGAATCGAACACCAACTCTTACAAGATATCTCCAAAATCTGATTATCGTTGCACTTTAAACGTCTATACACATGTTAAAAATTAATCTAAACTAAAAATAAATAAAACTGCAAATGCCCAGATGATAGACATCTTCGGAGAAGGAGTAGAATAGCACATCCTGCATCGGTTATCTTTCAAATAGTCTGTTGTTTCTCTAAAGGTGAGGCCGAGCTGAACTTCTAGAATCGGATTCTGCACTCAGAAAAGAAGCGCAGAATTAGCGTCAGTATGAAACACAATACTGGTAGGCATCATCGGTCGACCTTACATAATAACATACATACATATAGACAACAATGTGCAATTAGTCCAGAACATCATTCATACATAATAATACCTATTTCAGGAATTAAATTTACTCAGGTACTAATCGGCCTGCTCACTGAATTGGGCCATGGATGCAACGGTCACTTGACCACTGTCACGATCTCGCCGTGGCGGAATGAGTCCTGCTGCAGCTGTACTGCCTTGGCAGTAGCTCGACTTAGCTGCACATTCAATATTTCACCAACTCTTTACAACCTATACACCATTATAATCATCCACGTGTGCCATAACCATCAATAAACGATCATGTAACTACATAACGTATAAAATGAGTCATTGTCAAAGATTGCACAGCTCAATCACTAATTCTCTTTGAAACATTGCATCCATCAAGTCATTGCAAGCCTCAACAATTTAGACGGCAAGCACATGACCACAAGTTCAGTTCATTTAAATACACATAGTCAGTCCAATTCTCACCATTCTTACAATACTTCAATGTTAACATATTAAATGGTGACATGTTGGGCATACACCTCCGTCACTTCACCATGAACACTTGGTCACTGAACATTGATGCACACATATGCCAGAGACTCTTATTTCTGTCTTTCCAGTCATGACCTGCAAGAGACTCTAGAAATTCATGTACTGTATCGGTGTGGTACCCGCTCCCACTCATATGCTCTTCCTGATGATTCTTTCAGACATGAGGCACTCAGTCAATCTTGCTCGCTTGGATGCTCCATTCGGGTACGATCCACTCATCTCAGAATATTCATATCATCCACATTCATTCTCATATAACATAGATTATCATTAGTCCATTGTTATGACTTTTAGGAGGTCTCATTCTACCCCCATTAACTTAACCCTTTTTAAACGGTTCAATCATTCACAACAAGTACAAAGGATATGAACAATATATACACTTTATTCCACATTACATAGGTAACCACATCACATTAGAATCACTCAATCAAGGAATTCAACACGGAAGATTAGAACACTTAAGATCCAGAGACAGCATACATATTATAGTTCCACATATATGCATACCACTATGAAAAGTCTAACTCCTTCTAAATCATAACCTACTTCAGTTTGGAGGTTTCGAACGATAATTACTCTACTAGAAGATCGATTTCGTAAACAATGAGATCATTAAATGGCAATTCACTAAAATTTCATCATTGTGAGATCGTCAATATTGTACCAAGTGCCTTGCCTTTCCTCAATGTTTTCGAACACTCAAATTCTAAAACAAGAGATTAAAACAATTCAATAGTCTACTACCAAAACGAGAGTTTTGGAAATTCAAACCTACTCTGTTCTACCCATTATCACAACCACCTTATTTCCCATGGCTTAATCTTAACCATTACTCCCTCAAACCTTCTTTAAGGCAATTTTATGGTTAAAGTCTCAATTCCACCTAGTTCTAGGTCTCAATTTCCACATGAATCATGTTCTATAAGAACTACGCATTAGGAAATGATCATTACTCCCTTTTTAAACTTAGAATCAACACCCATTAGTTTCCTCATGATTCAATCCTAGTTTTACCAATCTAGGGTTCTTTTGCTAGCAAAATCACCATTAGGGGTCCCATTTGTTTCGTAGGTGTTAAGTAATCAACCATAGATAGAGTAAATCGAGTTTCTTACCTTGAGAAGGGAAATTGACTACTCTACGAAAAAATCGCCTCTAGCTCTTAGGAATTTGTGCTTGAAAATAATGGGGTATAATCCCCTGAAATTTCACTTAAAACCCACTTTCTGATTTTTGTCGTCCGCTGCAACGGACCCTCTACGGCGGTCAGGACAGCGCTACGACAGATCCAACAGTTATTATCCAAATCCATTATAGCGGGACTCCGACCGTCACGACGGTATCGATATAGCTAAAATCCCACTGCTGCAGGGATCCCCTATAACCATGTCGCTCCCAAATCCCGCTCTCAATCCGTCTTCAACATCAAAATCTTCACTATCTCACTTAATAACACCTTTCTATCCATCACCTAGGCCGGTTAAGGCGTTCCAAGCTTATTTCCCTCTTAATGACGTACGGATCATTACGGAAATCTTCAATAACATCAAAAAGTGAAGATTTGCTTAATTGTGTTGGTTTGATATTGAGTTTGCTGAATCAATTCTGAAATTTATAAGGCGTTTTCTTTTAGTAAAATAACACTATTACTACTCATATCTATAAGATGTTGTCGTGACTACATAATGGATTATGCTAAAGTTTACTTTATGAGTTATTTGTTCTTTTTCTCCTTTATCTCCATATTCATTCTTTATATTAATTATAAACTTATAACTAATATTTATATTCATGCGATTGATATTAAAGAAAACTAATCATAGCAAATCATAATCTGATTTGTTTAAGCACAGTAAATTATATTTATTAATAAATTAACTGTATCTTATTGTTACATTAATCATTAATATCGTCCAAAATATGTTAAACCACATTTTATTAATTTATCAATGATCATTACTGAAAAATAATTAATTTCTTATTAAAAATTTTCATTCAAAAATTTTAAATAGTTATTCTCACAGATATTTTGATTAAATCGGTGAAAAAAAATAATATTATTTTCACATAAGAAAAATATGAAACTTCCCCTTATCTCAATGAGAATCTATTTTCCACCATTATTTTCCTAGTGAGATGATTCGGTGAGAAATAACTGAAAAAATAATATTTATAGCACAATTTTTTTATTGATTCACGATAGTATTAGTAGCAGCATGATGCACGGATAGTATTTAAAAAAAATTATTTTTAAAAAAATTATATATATAAACTAACTTAGATTTGAAAAATTAACAAATGAATAAATGGTCGTAAAAAAAAATTCGCTTGATCAACAGGTAAGCCAATAAAGACTAATGAAATAAATTGTCAATGTCTCTTTTAGCTTATGATTTCGTGAAATATCCATAAAAGTTAGTCAATTATAAAGCATTACTTAAGTAAAATTAAATAAAAAAGCACAATAACTATAAATTTAACATAATTATTAAATTTAATACTTAAAAATTTAAATAACTAAAAGACGTCAAAATAATGATAAAATGATAAAAACATGAACGCCAAAGTCAATCAAAACCCAATGGGTATACTGCTATTTAAGCATTCAATGTTACTATTCAATTCTCTTTGTATGAACGGCCAATGCCAAGAATCAAACTTTTTCATACCGTAAAGGGCAGTTGGAGTTACATGGGCGCAAGATAATTATTTGAGGATGACTTATTTTTTTGAATTATTTTTATATTTCATTCTAAATTATTTTAGATATGATCACTAAGATAAATACTTTCTCATGGACAATTCAATCATATATTAAAAAAAATAAAAAGGTGAAAAATAATACAAACAATCATATTTTTCTTTGAAGCAGATTTATTTCAATTCACGTATCAAAGAAGCCTTTTTTTCTCTTTTTTCTTTTCACATAAAAAAATCATCTTCAAGTACTACAGAACTATGTGCTTTTACTACCACTCTTGCTTTCTTTTTATGTGAGTTTGGCACACATGTGACAATTGATTTTTTGACTTGTCACCGAATTAACAAAGTCATTAGGCTCCCCTTTTTATACTTTCGGTAATAAAGTCATCAGACACCTTTTTATGGGAATTGCATAATCATTATAGGGATATTGCTAGATCCTTTCAAGTATGAAATGATTTATTTTACAACTTCACCCAAAAAAGTAAATGAAATATTCTTTATCATATGTGAAAAAAATACAACTTCACATTAAGAAAAATAATGACATTGAAATTTATATATTAATTCTAATCATGTTTGCAAGCTTAATCATGATTTTGTAGCTCCACATTTATAAAAATGTTGATCTTACCACCTTATTTTGCGTAATTGCACTTCTCTATGACTAACAATCTCTTCTATGATATGTCGTACATTTAAAAATGATCATGATCAATTTGTTAAAATTGATCAATGTAAATAAAAAGCGAATTTGATAATTACCAAATATGTCATTCTCATCAACATCAAGTTGGTTAATCAAGTGCTCATAAGGCCATAGAATGAAGATATGAATACTGAATTATGAATCATTTATTTCATTCACATTTGTTTTATAAATAAACGTTAGCCTCACTTGTATTTATTGGTCTTATATTTCGCGTTATTTGGAACAACAACAAAAACTCTCATTGTATACAATCTCAACTCATTTATTTTTGCTCTGAACATGCAGATAACATACCTACCTATAGTTGCGTTGATACAATCCCTTTCCCTCCCCCACTCTTAAAAAAATAATATATATATATATATCATTTATTGTGATTTTGAATATTAAAAATATTCTTTAAAAAATCAGTTTATATATGTATCATGTGTATATATATTGTCATATTTTTCGCGTCAAAATAAGTATTTTTTTAAGTACGTATTTTAGATTATTAATTTTAGGTCGATTATAATTTAAATTCTAATTGACCCATTTTCGCAAATAAGTATTTTATTTTATTTAAGTTCGGAAACTTTATTAAATTAATCGATTAATGTTGCATCTTGATCTTTATTTATATTTTAAGAATGAGATGATTTTACTATTTTTAATTAATTTTTAATTTTTACAAATTAATGCTATTTTATTTTAAAAAGTGGCTAAAACTGAAAAGAAATGACTTTATTTTAAATTACAATTCTAGCCACAAATTAAGCTAAAATCTGCACATTTTCTCAATTCTTGCAAACAAAAATCAGTCAATCCACGTGTGCCATGTAAGCAAGCACATAGACTGTGTTTCTTTCATTTAATCTTAACCCTTAATTTTAATCTCATGACTCTTAATTTTTTCCTTCTTTATATATATATATATATATATATATATAAAATTAATTAATTAATCATCAAAATTTTTAATATTATTATTATACATTTATTATTTTATTTATTTTTATCTCTTATTAATTCTTAACCGTTTGATCGAAAGATCAGATGGTCCAGATTTATTTATCTGACTCACCTACCCAAATACCCGATTCGTCCGCCTAAACTACCCAAAATCCAGGGATGCCAAATGAGGCGGGCGGAGCAGTTATAGGGTATAACCGCATAAACTCGCGAAGACTTCAATCCACCCCGACCCGTATAGCAATTTATTTTTATTTTTAACCCGCTCCGCCAGCTCCACATAAGCCTGCCCGTCATAAACCCTCCCGCATAATTATTTATTAACTTTTTTTTTTAATTAAGTTTGATATTATTGACAGTTAGCATAAAATTCTCGAAGAAAAAAATATTAATGTATTACCTGGTATCTTTGTTGCATTTCTTTGTACTCGTGAGTATATATATGATATAAGATATTAATAATAAAATTATTTTGCAGTTCTTTCTTGAAATGGTAAAAGTCATCTCCAACAAATGTTATAAGAAACAAAAAGAAGCAAATAGATGTACTATCTGAATTTAAAAAATATCAGTAATCTTTGTATATTTATTTATCACATGATTAAAAAAAAGAAATTGCACATTTTTATCTAGAAAAGAAAATAAATGTGTTATCTGGTTTGACAGATAACTTATATTAGCACTAATTAAAGTAATTAAATTTAGGAATAAATAATTTAATAGGGGGACAAAAGTAAGTTAGGAAAGAAGCATGGCTGTTGAATTATAAACCAGAAACTAAACAGAACAAATCAAACATCAAACATCAAACAAAACAACAAATCTCACATTAACAATTAGTTTTTCTTTCAAAACTGTCGATTTCAAAGCGTGGAAAGAGGAAACCCGCAACCCACATTAATATTTTCAAAAAAAATTTCAACCTATCCCGCCCGCACTCGCATAGACCCAAACCCACCCCGCCCCACATTCACCCGGTTCGATTGCCATCCCTACTAGAATTCCCCCTAATCCTCCATTCAGAACAACGCCCAACAGACCCGATATTCTCTTCCTCTCTCTCCCAACGCAGACCACTGCCACTGCCAGACACCCACCATCGCCGACCGCCTAAACCGCCGCAGACCTCTCTCTTCCTCCACCCTCACCACGACAGACCGCGGGCTAACCCCTAATACTTCGCCCAAAACAGACCCTCCCCCCTGCGCGAACAACCTCTGTCAGACCCGCACCCCCATTCCCCAAAATTAGCCGGATTTTCCGCTTACGCTATTTGTCACAGTTGAAGCAGGTAAGTGTCAACTCTTTCAAATCTCCTCTTTCCATCTCACTCCATCTATCCTATCAAGGATTCAAATTTTGAATTCTCTAATTTTGGAACTTTATTTGTTGAGTCCCTCAATCTCTCCTATAAAATGGGGCAGTAGCAAACGAAAAAGAGGAAAGGGAACAGGCAGTAGATTCATTTGAAGAGAACAGGCAGTAAATTTATTTGAAGAGAAATAGGCAGTGAGGAAAAAAAAAGGCACAGACACACGCACGACACAACAAACACACCGAGAAACCAAAAAAAATCCACACGCACACACACGGAAACAGGACAGAGAGACGAGAGAAAGATTTGATCTCTTAATTTGTCTCATATTCTATATTTTTTTAATCCTAACATCGCACTGCCTCACTTTTTTTTTAACTCATCGTATTCGCATTCGGAGTTGCTGGCCTAAGATTCGACAACTCTTACTTTCATCACCGCACAACATCCGGTAATGCTCCTTTTTGCTATCTATTTTTACTGTCTTCCAATTAGTTCGGATAGTTTTACGCGTGGGGAGGAGCTGGTTGTTTTGGTCTGATGAATTGGAGTACAAAGCATGTGAAACATAAATGTTTCTACTCGTTCAATTTATCTGCATTGTATTATATGTTTGGAGAGTTTTAGCAACCTTGATTTAGTTCGAAATAATTTTTTTAAAGTTTAAAGCTTTAATTGTTGGTTGGCTGTCCATTTGAATTCATTGCGGAGGTTGTCTGAATATGATTATAACTGTATAGTTATGTTCCTAATTTATTGTACGTTTATAAGCTGTTTTCTAGCTTTCACCTAGCATGAAAAAGGTCAAAGATTACAACTTTGGAGTAGGATTTAATGCTTTTTTTTAGTTTATTAAATGTTGTTTGAAAGTTCTAGTATGATGATGGGCAACCGTCGAGTAAGATAATTGAATGTTTGGGGTCTAACTTAATTCTTTAAGACTTTGTTTATGATAAAATGTCTTAAACTAGAGAACTTCTTATATGGTTATGAAAGACACCTTCTAATCTAACTAGTTTAAGGAATGGTGTTGAGTTCCCTTTTTTTAGAATGTAGCATGATTAGTTGCTATTGCTCATTTTTGAAAAACTAGTCATGTACATTTTTTAAACGTTTTGTTTATGTTAATTACTCAATCATGATTCTAACTAATATGCTCAAAATGATATAAGAAATATTATTATTTTTTCCTATTTGAAGACTTGTTTTGTGTTAAAGTCTATTGTTCTTCCTTTTTATCTTCTTAAGTGTGACAAAGCATGAGTTCTTATTTGAAATAGTGAAGTGTTGGCATAAAAGAGTTAATTAACATCAATGTGATTTAGTTAAATATTTGCTTCTCCTATCTTGATCATAATTGTTTGCTTTGAATGTCAAAAACATTGCCTTTTGAATGTGTTGAAACATAATGAAGTTTCTAAATGATAAGAATGAAGGATGTGAAATGAAACTTTGAAACTATTTCTCTTTCTTGTTTGAAGATTTGATTTGAGGAAGTGTTCTTTTAGATTTTCAAGTGTTTATATATGTTTAGATTTTAACTAATAGTAACTAGTATTTAGAGAAGTAGTTAATACAATGCTAATGATCCTTGCAAGTAAACCATCTCTCTTTTCCTTAAATTCGTTTTGAGTTTACTTTCTTGATCATGTGTGCAAGGATGGATGTGGGATGACGTGAATTTAAATTTCTTTTTAGGATCAATGTGTATTATTATGTATCTTCATTACTTCCAATTCTGCAAGTCGAATAGCCCTCTTAATTGGCTAATTATTTGAATGTGTTGAAATGATCCTTTAGTCAAAATGATAATAAGGGATGAGAGTTATTTCATTTATTTTCTTTTTTAAGATTGTGGTCTCTCTATTCCATGTCTTTGTTGCAAGTTTTGGGGTTTCAATAATTATACCTTCAAATTAATTTATTTTCTAATTGCAAGCCCTTCTCTCCTTAAATAAATGTGACTTATTTTAAAAAGTGAAAGGGATATTTTGTTTATTTGGGGCTTGAGTTTTAAACTTATCTATACTATGTCTGCTATCTTGACTTGATTATAATTGATTATAATAAACATATATTTTCATTGATAATTTAATGATGTTGCTATCTTCCTCATGTATTTTTTTAAAATTAAAATTAACTCTCTAATCCTTTATATTTTTCTCTTTTTTATGATGTCAACCGGAGTTGAGAGTTCTCATTCAAAACTCAATCTTGTCCAACATTGTGGGCTCACAGCTAATAGGATTCCTGCATTTCTCCGACTCAAATATCAAGAATGAGGCTCTTGAAAGCGCTCAACAATTCTTATGCTTCGTTCTTATGATCCTTTTCTTTCATATATTATTCTTGCTATTATTTGCTAACTTTTGCGTGTTTTGTGTATAAACCAACAATTTATTTAGTATTAACCGTCTATCGTAGAATTTATTTTATTTTCACAAGCTCATGCCAAATATAATTTTATTATTTTTATTTATTATGTTGTTGTCTAAAAGAACTTTAGGAAAGGAGCGTAAAAAATGATATTTTCTTTTTAAAAAGTTTAATATTATTTCATCTTTTTCTGTGTAATGTTATAAAAGAAATATAAGCTTCTCTTTTCAAGCAAATTAAGAATAAAAGAAGCAACAAATTATTTTCCTATTAAGGTCCATGAATTAAGTTCAAACACCAAGCTCAAGTAGCTAAAATCTGTTAATAATTGCTAAAGTGGGCTGCTGACCCAGTTATTTTTAATAGAAAAAACTATATAATTAAGCAAAATTTACTATTTATTTATAATATATAACAACACTTTTAAAAAATTACAAAAATTAGCAAAATAATTACAAAAATAGCAAGTTACTATATGTATTAATTTTTCTACCTTCTCTCTCCAATTCATTACCAGAATTACTCTCCAATTCAATGCCCGTTTCTCCCTCTTCCAAAATTTTCAATATCTTTGTCAATTTTCTCTCTCTCTCTGCCATGACGATTTGGATGCAGAGAATTGCAGATATCTGGAGAAAGAAAAAAATGATTCGAACTTTTTGGTGAAAAAAATATAGAAAATTGTAGATCTGAATTATTGTCCTTCTTATTTTCCAGAGCTGCTTGTTTTTTTATTCCTTTTGGCCTGATTTTTAATTGAAGTTTTGTGATAATTATGTGCTTCAATATATTATACAGATCTTTGTTAAGACACTTACCGGAAAGTCCACCACTCTTAAGATCGAGAGTTTAGACACCATTGAAAATGTCAAAGCTTAGATTCTAGGAGAAATCAAAGCAGAAGATTTTATTAGTAAAAATATTGCCGGATTTCTCAAGCTTTTTTTTTTTGTGTGTGTTTCAATGACAATTGATAAACTGCAATTTTTCAAGTTTTTTTTTTGTCTTTGTATATCAACGATGGAACTGGTACATGTATCAGTATCAGATTATATATATATATATATATATATATATATATAACTCCAACGTTGTTATGTACCAATATATTGCTTTGTGTATCAATTTAGAAATGCTTGTCAATTTTTTATTTTGTTGTCATTTATCAGTATTATCTTGAATAAATTACAAATTGAAAATTACCCATTCATATTCATCAATGTATGACAACTGCATCATTTTTTATAAAACATTAATGTTATAGAATTTTGTATACTATAGATTCTTTGATTGTGTATATATTTTTTTTTTAAATTTTTTTTACTATTTAAACTGATGATACTGTGTTTATGTATGATATTTGTATATGTATCAATTTTTTTTGATGCTTATTAATATGTATCAATTTTTCTAGTGAAACATATAATTTTCATTTAGATAAATGAGCTTTTGATACATGTATAATCACAAATTTGAAAAATTTTCCCATATCTGTAACGATGATACACCAAAGAAAAAAAATTTCTCCAAAATCAGCGATTTCAGATTTAGAAATTACACAAATGTGGAATTTTTGTGTAAAATTTTAAATAAGAAAAAAAAAATCCAAGATCATAAAAAGAGTAATTTACTCCCATTAAATATACAACTTCCTTTAAAAAAAATAAACAACATCAATTAAGGAATGATTGCAGGGTTTGAAATTTAGATACAATATTAATGGTTATAGTAAGTTGTATCAGAAAATAGAAAAATATATTATTTTTTATAATTTTAATAAATCATGATATTCTATGTAATTATTTTACTATGAACTGCTATTTATGAAAATTTCTCTTTTTAATAACCTAGTTGCAGAAGATCAGGCCCAAGATCTAGCCCACTTTAACATTTTTTTTCAAAAAACTCAAGTATGAGGTATATAATTATGACATATATATTATTTTACAAACATGTTATGCATATATATTATTTTACAAATATACTTTGCATAATGTTATATTATAATTTCTTGATACACTATTATTTACACATGCATATTTATTTTTGTACAACATATTTACTATTTTACCTATCCATATGTTTATTAGCATCTATTTATGCATACTTATTTTTGCATGTCATATACTATCCATGATTATTTTTTATCTACTAATTTTCCTCATATATAACTTATCTCCACATACATATATATGCTATGTATAATATTATATACACTTATACATATAAATATTTATAAATTATTTATAACTCACATATAATTACACGCACACACATACACACACACATATTTCACCCCATATATATATGTTATTTTATACGCTCTATATGCTACATGTATATTATTTCATAGCTACTTTATACATATTACTTTTCACACTAAATATTTTATACATTATGAGTATATCATTTTTGTATACTTATGTATATTATTAAAACACTACATATCTCGATTATCCTTTAACTACAAATTAGTTTTAAATTATTTTATCACATTTTTCTCATTTTATTCAAACAACTACTTATCAACATATACACGCGCTATATATCACTACCGTATATTATATGTATATCAATTGTATATTTTGTATACCTCATTTTAAATCTTCTTTTTAAAGTTTCTCAAATTATTCTTAAATCATTTTTAAGCCATTCTTCATCACTATTTTTCTAACACCTTTTTAACCGACACCAATGAGAGTAACGATCCCCTAGCACATTTTAGACTAAATTTAAGGATTATCTTCGAATAGGTTCTGAGGGGTGTCTAACACCTTCCTCTTGTAGTAAATAAAACTCTCACCCAGATTTTCAATGATTTTGCGCAAACTAAAACAGAGTTAATTATTTATTATTTTTTATTTTTCTACAAATAATTTTTTTAATGTTTTCCTAAAAAATTAGGTGGCGACTCTGAACCCTTTTTTAATCAGTAAAAGAGTCGAAAGTTGCAAACATATTTTGACTAGTTCAAAATAGGGCACGACAAATATTTTATGTCTTTTACTTTTACTATTTGAGCTGTTTGTTGGTTGATTATTTGTTGTGACAGTCGAAGGACCTAGTTCCTTTACTAGTGGTGGACTTATACAAGCCATCATGTGCCTTATTTAATCTTGATGTCGTATTGCTCAACACTATTGCCTTTTTGATAAATTTGATGCAATATTTGAATAACTAGTGATGGATGCCCATGTCATCAATCCCATTGTAACAATAGCCAATCCTTAATTCTTGTGCTCTAGATAATATGGAGATTAAAGAATTAATTTATAAATTCAATCTATCCTCTAAGGGTTTACAAAGTTGTTAGTATAACTTCTTATTATCATTATCCTAGAGAATTTACCCCATGATTGACCTAAATATGTGGGGATATTGTTTAAATCTCGGGTAGCTTTAAAGTGCAATTTTGAAGCACTATTTCAGCTGGAGTGTTCTCAAGCTCTCTCTAATATGTTGTGACTGTGTTATATTGTCTGGGCAATGGAATGCATACTTTAATTAAGCAGCTTTGGAATGGGTTGTTCCGTCATCGCAAATAAAATCTATCGTGTCATAGATTTAACAGTCCCGATAGAATACTGATTTTGGGCATATTTACATGCTCAAATACTATTTTATACCCATGTTGTACCTTAATTTAAGAATAATCTCATGTATTTTGTGTAATTTGTGGCCATGGACTAACAAATATGATTAGCTCTCTTTGTAGGTTGAAAAAATTGCAAATGTATGGAGCTCAATGTGAATATAATGGTCCTAATATTGAAGATAAATGTTAAGGGATGGAGTATGGATGATGAGACAAGCTAAAAGGGACATTTGGAGTCAACTCCGTGCCACGGAGAAGCATTGGGGCGTTCAACAACGTGCCATGAAGCAAAAAATTAATTTATATAATCAGGGGCTACTAAACAGTGAACCTCCGCGTTTGCTCCATGGCACGGAGGAAAATCTCTATGATAGCCTCTGTGCCATGGAGCTGTTCCACCACAGGCCAAATTTTGTATTTTTTCAGCTTACTATAAATTAAACCCTTAGCTTCTAAAATTATTTGTCACGAAATATTTTATGAAAATCATAGAGGAGCGAAGGAAAAAGTGAAGAACTCATCTAGGGTTCACTAATTTTACATTCTCTTTTACCTATTCTTGTAAGTACTCTACTTTAACGATGTTTTTAAGTTATTGTACGAACATGAGTGGCTAAAACCCTTCTCCTAGGGTTGAGGCTACGTGATATGATTGTAATGCATGATTCGTTTTGGTTTGAGTTGTTAATTGTTGTTTTGTCTTACATTCTTTATTATGGTTGTTTTTATGCTTGATCACCATGAAAACATACATGTTAAGTTAGGTAAAAGCTTGAAAGAGTAACCCTAAGCAAGAACATAGGAATGTAGGGAGCAAGTTCTTATCTTTCAATATAATGCGCAGTTAGGATAAATAATATACCTAAATTGCCTTGTCTGGTTGATAAAACGGGATGATAGCAAGACACCTGCTTAGAATTGTCACTCCACCACTTGTAGAAGTAGTTGTGAAGCTAAGTTAGGTTAAATGATTAGAGGTACGAAAGTCCCAAATCAAGAGCACAAACCCCGTAAACCACATCCATGTAGTTGAATTGCCCACAAACTAGGATGTCACATTCCCCGCTCAACGATGTAGTTGCGAGGCTAGTTTATCGTGTTTAGAAGCTCGAGAGACCATGAACATCGCATTTTCAACTATGTGAGACAATAATTTATAATTTCATACGTGAACCATTACAAAATGTAGCATTGCATGATTATCCGGCCTTAGCTCTAGTTGCTTCTTATATTGTTTCCAGATTGTTTATGAACATCCCAAAACTTAATTATAATTTACCGAAAACTTCTATAATCAACACTTGTGAAGGTTAATCTTACATTTGAACTTAATGTCATTGGTTGACGTTTTTTGGTCAACCATCATTGCTAAATATGATGTCTTGGGTTGTGATTCCATTCCCAACGACCCTTACAAATTAAATAAAAGCAATAAATATAATAAATTTACCCATTATTGCAGTGTCATACATTTTGTTGCTATCATTGAAGCTTCTATTGGTTGTTATTATTATAGTATCTATTCCGTCTTTGATAAGGACTATTTTAGTCTTCTTTTTATTAGCTTGAATGTATTTCTAATCACATGTTCCTTTTTTAATTTAGATGTAGCATTTTCCAACACTAAGATCCGCTGCTAGCTAGTATTGCTCTAACTATTGTCCTGAAATCTTTGATCCATATAAAGCAACAACCGCGACATGTGTTTTTGTTAATTGACTTTCACAACATAAAAATATAGCGATAAAATAGTTATAGCAATAAACAATGACATGATATTATTGCTGCGAGGAGAACATAATTTCTCTATATTTAACAATTAAAAATCTTATCAGTTCAAGTAAATAACAAATTTATGAACAAGAATATTAATTAACTTTTGTATAATTCTACACTCAATACTATATTGTTTAACTAAATACAGTAAGTTGATTAAACAAAAAAATAAATAGACCTAACTCGCCTTTGAAATTATCACTGTTGAAATGACTATAGCTACTGTGAAGAACAAAAGAAAAGAAAAACGATTGAAAGATTTTGACAGTTGAAGCTTATTCTGTATTGTTGAAAAAGATAAATTAAAAGGGATGGAGTACTTCTCTATTAATTCAATTAAGGAGTTATATATTGGGATTTAATTTCTTCCTAAATTTATAATTGAGTTTATTGCTTTTTCAACTCTTGATGTCTATATAATTTGTTAATTTACTTCATAATTTTTCATCATATTACACAAAAATGCACGTGTGACGCACGGAATGCACGTGTGACGTACGAGATGCACGTATGACGCATACAAATACTAATTTTATTTAATATATTTAAGATATATACTAGAGGGTTATCTTTAGGCCACTAATTTCATCAAGGGTAAAAAGAAAATTATAAAGTTAAATTATTTCAAATTATAGAAAGACGATATTCTTTTTGGGACGGACTAAGAGTAAAAATGTGCCACATAAATTGGGACAGAGAATTTACCCTATGGTCGACCTGAATATGTGATGACATTGTTCAAATCTTAGGTAGCTTTTAAAATGTAATTTTAAGCACGATTACAGTTAGGGTGTCCTCAAGCTCTCTTTGTTGTGTTGTGATTGTGTTATATTTTTCAGGCAAGAGAATGTGTATATCAATTATGCGATTTTGAAACAGGATTGTTCTGTCACCGCAAATAAAATCTATCGTGCCATAGATTTCACAATCCCAATAGAAATGACATTTTCTTTTCGTATATAGGTTGTCCTGATACCCGTCAAAATGACATTTACTTTTAATGCCACCTTCTGATTCTTTTTTGGTCCAACATCATTCCAAAAGGTGATGTCTTGGGCTGCGAAGCCAATCGCAAGGATCCCAATAAATTCAATAAGAATAATGAATAATAAATCAAAATCAATGAAATCCATATATATGTATAGACTTACCCACTGTTGTAGTGGCGTACATTTTATTTCCGTTGTCAAAACTTCTATTGCTTGTTATTATTGCAGTATTCATTCCTTCTGCGATTAGGACTATGTTACTTTATTTTTATTTCTTGAATGTATTTCCGACATGTGTCTTTTTTAATCTTGATGTAGTATTGTTCAACACTATTGCATCTTCGATAAATTTGATAAAATATTCGGATCGGATGTCCATGTCATACGTCCCACTGTAACATCACTTGATCCTTAGTTCTTGTACTCTAGATAATATAGGCGAACAAATAATTTATTTGTAAATTTAATTCATCTTCTAGGATTTATCAAGTTGTCGGTGTAACTTTTCATTATCACTTTCTAGAGAATTTACTCCATGATTGACCAAAATATGTGGGGATATTTTTCAAATTTTAGGTAGGCTTTAAAGTGCCATTTTAAAGCACTATTCTAGCTAGAGCGTTCTCAAGCTCTCTTTTCTATGTTGTGCCTACGTTATATTGCCTGAGCAATTGCATATGTATTCTATTAAGCAGTTGGGTTGTCCGGCCATAGCAAATAAAGTCTATCATGTCATAGATTTCACAATTCTGATAGAATTAATAATTTTTTTTTGTATATAGGGTATCTTGATACTTGTTGAATTGACATTTATAAAAAATAATTTGAATCTGCTTCAATTCTTAATGCCACTGCTTGATATTTTCCGATCCAGGATCATTTAAAAGGTGACATCTTAGATTGTGAAACCATTCCCAAGGACCCCTACAAATTAAACAGGAACAACGAGTAACTAATCAATATACAAACAAACAAACAAACAAACAAACATACATACATATATATATATATATGCAATGATAGAAGTAATATCTAATATAATAAAGTTACACATTATTGCAGTGTCATAGGTTTTGTTGCCGTCATTGAAGCTTTTATTGCCCGTTATTATTATAGTATTCATTCCTTCTGTAATGAGAACTATGTTAGTCTTTTTTCTAAAATTAATTTGATGTATTTATGACATGTGTCTTGTTTAATTTTGATGTAGTATTGCTAAACACATGATCTGGTGCTGCTAGTATTGCTCTAACTATTGTCCTGAAATCTCAAGATCCCATCTAGAGAAACAACCGCATTAGGTATTTTTGTCAGCTAACTTTCTCAACATAAAAATATGATTGATAAAATAGTTATAGCAACAAACAATGATAATATATTATTTCTACGAATAGACAATAATTTTTATATATTCAACAATTTTAAATTGATCAATTCAAGTAACAAACAGATTTATGAATAAGAATATCGAATTTTTGTATAATATGATACACAATACTATATTCTTGAACTAAATACAGTTAGTTAATTAAACACAAAAAATGTATAGACCTAATTGGCTTTTGAAATATCATAGTTGCTCCTCTGCTTGAAATGACTATAGATGTTGTGAAAGAAAAAAAAAGGAAAAAGATAGAAAGATTTTGGCAGTTGAAGACTATTATCATGTATTGTTGAAAAAGATTAATTAAGAAGGATGGAGTACTTGTCTATTAATTTAATTAAGAAGTTGTGTATTGTGGATTTTATTTCTCCCTATATTTATAATTGAGTTTATTGTTTTTTGAACCCCTGAGTCTATACGATTTGTTAATTACTTTTCTCTTTTTACACAAGATGCACGTGTGACGCACAAAATGTACATATGATGCACGAGATGCACGTGCAATACATGCAGATACTAATTTTATTCAATATATTTGAGATATTTATTTAAGTGTACGCTTTAGGCCACTAATTTCATTAAGGATAATCAGTGAAATTTTAAAGTTAAATTATTTTTAATTATAGAAAGGTGACATTTGTTTTGGGACAAATAAAAAAAAAAGTTTGACACACAAATTGGGACAGTGAATTTACCCCATGGTTGACTTAAATACGTGATGACATTGTTCAAATTTTGGGTAGGGTTTAAAGTACAATTTTGAAGCACGATTTCAGTGGAGTATCCTCAAGCTCTCTTTGTTGTGTTGTGATTGTGTTACATTGTCCGGGTAATGAAATGTGTACTTCAATTATGCAATTTTAAAACGGGGAGGTCCCGTCACCACAAATTAAATCTATCGTGCCATAAATTTCACAATCCCGAAAGAATTGATATTTTTTTTGCCGGTATATAGATTGTTGTGATACCCATCAAAATGATATCTACTCTTAATACCACTTCCTGATGCTTTTTTGATCCAACATCATTTCTAAAAAGTGATGTCTTGGGTTGTGAAGTCAAGCCCAACGACCCCAGCAAATTAAATAAGAACAAAAAATAATTAGAAAAATTAATAAAATTCATATATATATGTATAGACTTACAACTTTTGCAGTGTCATATGTTTTGTTGCCATTGCTGAAGCTTCAGTTGCCCGTTATTATTGTAGTATTCATTTCTTCTCTGACGAAGATTATGTTAATCTTGTTTTTATTAGATTGAATGTATTTCTGATATGTGCGGGTTTAATTTTGATGTAGTATTGCTCAGCACTATGTACTAATATTGCTCTAGCTATTGTTTTGAAATCTCCGGACCCATCTAGAGCACAACCACCTTAGGTGTTTTTGCCCGTCGACTTTCACAACGTAAAAATATGATTGATAAATTAGTTATTGCAACAAACGACATTATATTATTTGTGCGCAGACATTAATCTTTTTGCATTTAATAATTAAAAATTTTATTAGTATAAGTAACAAACAGATTTATGGAAAAAAATATTAATCAATTTTTGTATAACATGACGCACAGTACTATATTGTTGAATTAAATACAGTTAGTTCATTAAAAAAATGAAAAGATCTAACTCGCCTTTGAAATTATCGGAGTGGAAATGACTATCGCTATTGTGAATAATAAAAGAAAAGGGAAATGATTAAAAGATTTTGTAGTTAAAGTTTATTATGTATTGTTGATAAAGATTAATTAAGAGGGATGAAGTACTTGTCTATTAATTTAATTAAGGAGTTGTGTATTGTGGGTTTAATTTCTCCCTATATTTATAATTGTGTTAATTACTTTTCAACCCTTGATGTCTGCATAATTTGCTAATTTACTTTATAAAATTTTCATTTTTTTACACAAGATGCACCTATGATGCACGAGATATACGTGTGATGCACATAATGTACCTGTGATGCACGTGATGCACATGCGACACATAAAAATACTAATTTTATTCAATATACTCGAGATTTTTGTGTAGGGCCACTAATTTCATTAAACTGCCCTGATTGTTTGATTGTTCGTTAGAGTTATGCAGGAATTAGTAATATAAGAATTAGTTATGTAGGTATTAGTAATTTGGGAATTAGTTTTACAGGTATTAATAATGCGAGTATTAATTATGCAAGATTTAATTATTTATATATTAGTTATTTCATCTTTTACGTGGGATAAAAAAAAGATTTTGAATGTTCAAGCTTAATTTCTCCATATATTTATAGAATACTAGTTATCAACATGTGCGTTGCACGCGTATTTTCAAGTAATTTGTATAAATATTCTTAAAATTATATAAATATTAAAGTATTTGAGTTCTAATCGGTGCCTAGATGCACTACAAAAAACTACTCAAAAAATGACGGATGGGTATCGACAGACAACGTCAGTCAAAAAAATCGTGGGAATACTGACTCTTCCGTCGGTTTATCTCATTTTTAATTCTTTTGTAATTATTTTATTTTTATACCCACACTGTCCGCGGTTTATCCCTTGTTATTTTTTGTAATTTTTTTCGCAAAATAGATAATCGACATGGTCTATATATATTAAAAAAATTAAAATATATTTTAAGTGGCCGATGGACAAGGTTGTTTTTTTATACAATAATTATTTATATAAAGATAATAATTTAGAAATTATTATTTGTAATTTAATTCAAAAAATCGACGGACAGTACCGATTTGTCCGTCGATTTTTTAATTAAATGAGTTGACCCGATCTTGAGCCAAAAAATTGATGGACCAATCGACACTGTCCGTCGGTTTGTTCGTTATAATCGGCCCAGATCCCCTTTCTTTCCCATTTCTCTCTCAAAATACCAGCGACTCATGACCACCCTAAACCTCACCGGCGTTTTCCCTAGCCCCCTTTTCGGCACACCCATCCCCCCGCCCTGCTGTTCGACCCACTGCCATTAGCAAGGTTAGGGTTTTTTATTTTTTTAATTAAATTTTTATTATTAAATTTTAGGTTAAATTGTTAGATTTCATTGTTATTGTTATTGTTAAATTATTATATTGTTAATGTCATTGTTAAAATTGTTAGATTTCATTGCTAAATTGTTAGATTTCATTATTAAATTGTTAGATTTTATTGTTAGATTTTAGGTTAAATTGTTAGATTCATTGTTATTGTTATTGTTAAATTATTATATTATTAATGTTATTATTTAGAATTGTTAGATTTCGTTGCTAAATTGTTAGAATTGTTAGATTTTATTGTTAGTGTTATTTTAAGAAATATTAATTAGGTTTAGTTGAAACTTTATTAGATTTTATTGTTAAATTATTAGAATTTAGATTAATATAAAGCAAAAGATAACATGAACTATCAGAAACTAGCATAAAAAGGCTTAACATCCCCAGATGTTGAGGGAGGTTATTGACCCTCAATGGACGATCCCATATCCCCAGGGGTCTCTGAGGTAGAAAGGATAGAAGAAGTTTCGATAGAAGATTCTAGAGGAGTTTCAAGGTGGTCTTCTTCTTCAACCTCATCATCATTGCCTTCGCTCGCCTCAAGGATATCCTCCAAAAGATTTTTGTTAAAAGAGGAGGATAGGTCCTCTGAATCAAGTTTCAAAAGCGCAGCCCCCGTGAGCTCTACTAAAGAGCAGGTTTTGAGGATCTGCGTGCCAACATCAATGGATCCGTCTGGACATCTTTCAAAGTCTTTAGCCTCATGACCCAAGTGTCATGAACAATCTGCAATTTTTGCTGATCTCGGAGATAAGCAACTTTTGCCTTCTATTCTTTGAGGTGTTTGTTCAATTTCCAATTTGCATCAGTCAAATATAGCATTCTCTCGGAGTAGGAAAGATCGATTTCTTGTTCCTACTTCACCTGCTTCAATTGATACTCATTCTTTTATTTTAGATAGGTTATCCTAGATTCTTGGGAAGCAAGAAACTCCGCTGAAACTCAGAGTTTATCCTCGAGCAAAGACTCTCTCCAAGCAACAGTCTAAATGGCATCCTTTCCTCTTTTTAGCTCTATGACCTCCAACTCTTCGCATTCAGTAGTTAGCTTCCTCTTTTTCTAGAACGACCATTGGAGGGATTCAGAGATAAGAACGTTTATTTGAAAAGATTAAGGTAAAGGTAACATAAAAACATAGAAAATCTAAGAAAAGTCCATACCCTAGGACTAGCCTGAGCCGCTTCGTTTAAGAGACACTTGAAAGAAACCTTATCCATCTTCATCTAGTCTTTAGCTGTAACCAAGGGGCGAAGACAACTAGACATCGTAATTGGCCGAGATAACATGTGTGTATCCTCATAAACATAATGAAGATGGATCTCTTCTTCCCCGACTTCTTCATCGAAGCTGGAAAGACACTTACCAATTCAGGTTCAGAAGATAAGGACTTAGAAGAGTGGCTGGATTTGTCACCCGAAGATAGGAAAGGGGCAGTTGAAGAAAGAGCAGAAGTTTTCAAAAATATTATCGAAGGGGGACTTGGACATATTCTTCTAACTAGAAAAACCGAAAACTTGAGACATCGATAATGAGAGTTTATCATCTCTATAACATCGACCTCTAGAAACAGATGGATGTCACCCCTGAAGACTAGGATAGGGGATCAGGTTTTTTTCCTCTGAAGTTGAGGAGAGTCTTCATTAGTTATCTCTTCATCTGAATTCGTGGGTAATCGGATGAACCATCCCTAGGAGCCAAAACCAGCACATCTTTGCCCTTATCAGCAAACAAAGGTTGGGCAAGATTTTGCATCTTTGAAGGGGGAACATCCAAAACGGAAGCCTCTTCAATTATAAATTTTTCAGATCGCCACCTCACTTCAAAGCTCGAAAAATGTCTATTGTGGCCTCCTCAATAGTAACCTACACCTCATGAGATAAAGCCTCATAGGAACCTTTTGAGAGACCTACAACCGCAAAGGAAAATAGTTAGAAGGTCAATTCAGATTCGCAATAAAACCAAATATGATGGTGTAAGGTACCTACCCTATTTTTTTTCTTTCTATCCTTTTTCACTACAAATGAATTTCCATGTCCTTTTTAAAGAAGTCGATGTGTCCAAAATTTTGTGTAACCATTCTCTAATCAGCATATCCATTTTGAAGGGGTCCACTCGGGAGAACGACACTTACAGGACAAGTTCCATGATTTCGGGATCTCAACATCCGAAAGCATGTACTCCATAGCCAATGAGCACAAATCTCTCCATCTAACCCAGCAATAATTTTCATCTATAATAGAGAGAAATGCTTTCTTTTTTATTGTCTAGGATCAGAATCCCCTTCCCCCCCGCGAAAGAAATAGAAAGAGTAAAGAATAAGGAGATGACTAAGTGAGAAACATAGGTCTGCTTCATTTGTAAGGTAACAAAGACAAGCTACAACTCTCCATATGGAGGGAATAACCTATGCCAAACAAATCTTGTAAGTTAAAGATGAAGGATGACAGTATCAATGGCCGGATGACCCAACCCTAGAGTAAAAAAGTAGGTATACACGAAAGAATAATTGGGTCAAGAGAAGTTCACACTCTCAATGGACTTGGGGATGCAAATTTGAATTTTTTTCTGTCGGCCAGTGGCAATCAGCCCTAACCACCATAAAGTAGGCCTCTGTAATAGAGTAAACATAATCACTATCCAATTGGTCCTGATAACCGACTTATCTAATAGAAGTTGCTCAGGATTTAACTGGTACGATATACTATTAATCATGCGGTTTTAGTATAGTATTATGTTTCAGTTTTGTAATACTTTTATTTTATTCATTGGATTGATAAAGTCTTGTTTTAAATAGATTAATTTTGCACGTGTGTCATTTACTTATATAGTAGATGATTTGGTGTATAGAGTTTAGCTTATACACAGAAGATTAAATCATCAGTTCTTACAAGTATAAAGTTTATGTATGTTCACAATCTAAGATGAAAATTAGATGAATTCATTGGTATGATTGTAGAACAGGATTAAATGTAATTTATCTTAATTTTGGGAACGATATTATTTCAACTTCTTGTGCTAGTACATTTTGAATGTATTGAACGGACCAAGTAGAGAAAAATATTTTGTCTAACTTAGTAAAATAAATTTTCTCGCTCATTAAATGTATTTATACTCTTCATCTTGATATAATTATTATGATCAACGTCATTTGCTTGTTGTTTTGATCTATCAAAGGTTCCCGATAGGTTGGATGATGACAAATGATATTTGTGAAATAATAGTTAGTTGATGGAATCCATGTCTCAACCTTGAGAATGATGATACCCCTTTATGTTGCTTATAAGGTTTCATGTGAAAACCCTGCAGGTGGATTCTGTATCCGTCACATGAAATAAGTGAAGCGTTTGAATAAAGGATTAAATTGATCAATAAATTAAATAGTTAGAAATTTAATTCGATTCGTTGATATCTGTAATCTTAACATGGGGAGTGATTTTGAAATTATACCGAGGAGAGAAATTATAGATATTTAGTGGAATAATCTGTGATTTATTATGGTAGGTTAATATATTCATTATTTCAAATTAATACCATAATTGAAAGCCTCACTATTTAAATCTGCGGTCCATGTTATGTCTCATTAATTAAAGAACTTGGAAAAGGAAGAAACCCGTTTTCTTAAAGTAGTAAAATCCTACAAAATTTTGGACAAGTTCATAAAAGGTAAGTAGTACACGTTTAGGTTTTACACTCTTAAAAACGTGTGAATGTACAAGAAAAGAAGGAATCCTATATATTTTGGGATTAGAGTTTTATACTCTAAAAACGTGATTATAAATAGAGCTTTTCCTTCTTGAAAGCTACTCCTTTTTCTGAAAAGCAGTACTTGCCGACACAAGTATTCCCCACTCGGAGATTATTGAGGACATAGTAGAAGATTGTAGACTTGGAGAGCGAGTTGGACGCGTTGTCTGAAAGCTTCAAGAGGTTCATATTTCATAATATAACTCGTCATTCTTATCTAGTGATTTATATAAGATTGTTGATCCAATTTTATGCTTGCTTCCACTGCATATGTTCTAACAATTGGCATCATGAGACGACTTACATCTACCTAGATAATTTGAAAAATTCATGAAAAAGATGTTTTTGTGTATTGTCTTTTTGGCATGAATGCATGAATGCATGAATCGTATCATAGATGAGAACGAGTCTTTTAATTATTTTTGTGTTTGAAAAACGATGTTATAAATAATTTATGATATGTTTTGTGAAATGATTTTTTTTAAAGATGTCGGGTTGCGCGAGGCACTGCCGAGTCGCGCGCATGCCCTTGCCGAGGCGCGCATGACTGCCGGTTTTGGTCGGTATTGGAGTTTTTCAAACTTTGACGAACTCCGATTAACCTGAAATTTGGTAGGTTTCATCGAAAATGACCCACTGAGAAATACCCACTGCTATGCTATGACTAATGTTATTTTTTGGCTATTCGGTTTCGCTTTGATGGAATTTTGGGCATTTTTCTATTTTCTAAAAAATTAAAAATTGAGAAAAAACTAGTTTGTTACAATCAGTGTTGTTAGGGTTCAATCCTTATGGTCTCCATTGGTACGTAACAGTAATTTAATGAGTTTACATGTTGACATTGGTCTTCTTTCTCCATCAGATAGATTCATTATGGGATTACTGTGTTTGCTTGTCTCCTGTTGTTGAAAATTTGTATTAGCTCTTCAACTGAGTTACTTGTTGGTTCAATGGAACAAAGATTTACATTATTGGATATTTACCTGTCTTAAATATGCAGTTTACTCTCCAACTGAGTTAGTTCTTTTTTGATTTATGGGGTAAACATCTGTCATAACTCATATAGTTTGCATGAATGGTTAAGTTTCCCTATCGAATCTAGCTATTCAATATGCATGGTTGTATGTGTTATGTGTTTACATGAATTTAAATATTCTTGTGGCATACTTAATGATCTATTTGATATTTTTTTTCTACCTCCCAGATTAATAATGACTTCGTTCAATCCTCTCGCCTCTATTTTAAAACAAAACAAGTTAGAGGGCCCGAATTATGTTGACTAGAAAAGAAATCTGGATATTCTCCTAACTGCTGGAGAGTATAATTTTGTGTTGGCTGAGGAATGCCTTGAAAAATCTGAGAATTCCAACATGGACCAAATCAAAGCCTATGAAAAATGGGTTAAGGCTGATGAGATGACGCGATGTTATATTCTTGCCTCAATATCTAATGTTTTGCAACATCAACATAAGTCTATGGAATCTGCTTATGATATGCTTGAAAGTCTCAGAGAGATGTTTGGTGAGCATAATCGCGTTGTAAAGCAGACAGCCATAAAAGCCCTTTTAAACACAAAAATGGTTGAAGGATCATCCGTAAGGGATCGTGTTCTTAAAATGATTGGTCTTCTTAATGAACTGGAAATCCTTAGAGCTAAAATTGATAAGGAATCTCAAGTTGAGATGATCCTATAGACTTTGCCTGACAGTTTTCAACAATTCCGCTTGAACTATAACATGAACAAAATGGATTTGTCTCTGGCAAAATTGTTGAATGAGCTGCAGGCGGCTGAGTCCATTGTCAAACAACAAGCTCCTGTTATGGCATTGAATGTTGAGAGAGTTCCTTCTTCTTCTAAGCCGAAAGGCGGACAGAAAAAGAAGAGACCTCGCAAGGCATCTGGAGTTGCAAATGGTGGTGTGGCTAAATCGAAAGGCAAGTGCTATCATTGCAAGAATCCCAGAAATCACAAGAAGCAATGTTCTAAATACCTGGCTAAATTAAACAAGCAAGGTAATTCTTTTTACTTAAATGTCGTTGAAACTTGTTTAGCGGTTGTTTCTATGATGCTATGGGTTGTAGATTTGGGAGCCACTAATCATGTCAACACTTCTTTGCAGGGGTTTCGGGAAATGCGACTGCTAAGTGAGAATGAAGTTTGCTGTTTTCAAGCTAATGGAGAACCAACACCAGCTTTAGCTTTAGGAGATATTAGTATTTCTTTTAGTAGTTCTAGAGTTTTAGATTTAAAAGATGTTCTATATGTACCTTCTATTAGAAGGAATTTGCTTTCAGTTTCAAAATTGATATATGTTGGTTATAATATATATTTTGGTAATAATTTTGTTGTTATCAAATTTAACAAGCATTTTATCTATATTGCTGCTGGAGTACATGATCTATTTTTGCTTGAAATACCTCCTAATTTGCTGCAACCAAAGGAACTAAATAACATTAATCTGTCCAATAAAAGAAAACGTGTTTCTGAATTGAGTCAAACTTACTTATGGTACTCACGTGTAGGTCATATAAATCTAAATAAAATTTCAAGGTTGGTCTCTGGTGGACTTTTGAGTTCATTGAAAGTGAAGGCACTGCCAATCTGTGAATCCCGTTTAGAAGGAAAAATTACTAAGAGACCTTTTCCTTCTAAAGGAAATAGAGCTAAAGATAAGTTGGAATTAATTCACGCTGATTTGTGTGGTCCTATGAATGTACAAGCAAGAAGTGGTTTTGAATATTTTGTGACCTTCACAGATGACTACTCTAAATATGGATATGTTTATCTGTTGCATCATAAATCTGAATGCTTTGACAAGTTCAAAGAATTTAAGGCAGAAACGGAAAAGTGACATGATAAACATATTAAATCATTATGATCTGATCGTGGTGGTGAATACCTTTCTGCTAAATTCATTAAATACTTATCAGATTGTGGAATTACATCTCAATTATTTGCTCCAGGAACACCACAACAAAGTGGTATGGCGAAGAGAAGAAACAGAACTCTTTTGGAAATGGTAAGATCAATGTTGAGTTATTCAGATTTGTCTTCTTCTTTTTGGGGATATGCATTTGAAACGAAAAACTACCTGTTGAACTTGGTTCGTTCCAAATCAGTACCTTTAACTCCAATAGAATTGTGGACTGGACGAAAGCCTAGTCTAAGACACATTCGAGTATGGGGTTGATCAACCGACGTGCTAAAGGGAAAAACTGATAAGTTGGAATCAAGGACAGAATTATGTTCCTTCGTTGGATATACAAAAGGGATAAAGGTGTTTTGTTTTATTGTCCTAAATAAAAGAAGGTCATGATTACAATAAATGCCAAGTTACTAGAAGAGGACTATTTAATAAACCATGTTCCGAGAAGTAAACTCGCTTTACAGAAATTGAATAATGGAATAATAAATGATATATCCCAAGAACAAATTCCACAAGTAAGTATTGACATACCACTCCATTATCATAGTGGGAGAGATGTCAATAGGCAAGGGGAGGCGCAAGTGCAAATGTCGGACATCTCGCTACCTTAAGATAGTGGGAGCAATAGTGACCAACCTGCACTTGTCGAGCAGCCTGTGCTTGGGGAAGAATTTTGTGATAATCAGGATTTATTTCCTGAAATTGATTTTGTGGTTACACCGTAAGATCAGATTAATGATCTTGTAGTGATTCGTTGTAGTGGAAGAGTTATTAGAAAATCCATTCGGTTTGCGCTTTGGGAGAATCTTATGATAGAATCCCTGAAGAGCCTAATACAGAACCCCTTAGTTACATCGAAGCACTACAAGATATAGATGCTGAAAAATGGATAGTCGCTATGAAATCTGAAATGGAGTCTGTGTACTCCAATCAAGTTTGGAATCTTGTAGAACCACTTGTAGAAGTAAAACCCATTGGTTGTGAATGGATCTATAAGCAAAATATGGGTCGATGGAGAAGTTCATACTTTTAAAGTTAGGTTTGCTGCAAAAGGATTTGCTCAAAAGAAGAAATTGGTTATGAGGAAACCTTTTCGCCTTTAGCCATGCTTAAATCCATCAGAATCTTGTCCATTGCTGCTCATTATGATTATGATATCTGGAAGATGGATATCAAGACGACTTTTCTTAATGGAAGTCTTGATGAGTGCATATATATGGCACAACCATAGGGTTTTGTGGAAAGTGGCAATGAACACATGCTGTGTAAGCTGAAAAGATCCATTTATAGGTTGAAACAGGCATCTAGGGCATAGAACACTTGTTTTGACAATTCGATTAAGACTTTTGATTTTGCTCAATGTGAGAATGAGTCATGCATATATAAAAAGTGTGAGGGAGATAAAGTAGCATTTTTTATTCTTTACGTGGATGACATTTTGCTTATAGGAAATAATATGAGCATGTTGAAATCGGTCAAAGAGTGGTTGTCCTCGCGTTTTGATATGAAAGACTTGGGTGAAACGTCTCATATATTTGGGATCAAGCTCATGCGAGATCGCTAGCAAAGGATATTAGGCTTGTCTCAAGCACTTTATATTGATACGATTCTTACCAGGTTTAACATGCAAAATTCCAAAAAGAGATTTCTTCCTTTTAGGCATGAAATTTCTCTATTGAAGGATCAACCTCCAAAAACAACTGGTGAGATAGAGAGGATGAGGCTGATCCCTTATGCTTCTGTTGTTGGGAGTCTCATGTATGCTATGATATGTACTAAAACTAACATTTGCTTTGTTGTTGGCATGGTTAGTAGATATCAGTCTGATCCTGGGAATGAACACTGGACTGCATAAGCATATAATCAAGTATTTGAAAAGGACTAGGGATTATATGCTGGTTTTTCACTCGGGAGATCTGGTACCCGTAGGCTACACAGATTCAGATTTTCAATCTGATAGAGATTCTAGAAAATCTACCTCAGGATATGTGTTTACTTTAGGAGGTGGAGCCATAAGTTGGAGGAGTATCAAGCAATCATGTGTTGTTGATTTCACCATAAAAGCCGAGTATGTAGCTGCCTCTGAGGCGGCTAAGGAGGTTGTTTGGCTTCGGAACTTCCTAAAAGAGCTTGGAGTGATTCCTTCGATTGAAGCACCAATTACACTTTATTGTGATAATAGTGGTGCGGTTGCAAACTCAAAGGAACCATGAAGTCACAAAATAAGCAAGCATATTGAGAGAAAATATTACTTAATTTGGGACATAACTCAGAGAGGAGATGTAAAGGTTTTGAAGATTGCATTTCAGAATAATTTGGCGGACCCGTTTATAAAGAGCTTGTCACAAAAGCCTTTTTATAAGAATGTAGAAGGAATGGGCGTTAAAGTTGTAGATGCATGGTTATGAGTCTAAGTGGGAGATTGTTAGGATATACTATTAACCATGCGGTTTTAGTATAGTGTTATGTTTCAGTTTTGTAAGACTTTTATTTTATTCATTGGATTAATAAAGTCGTATTTTAAATAGATTATTTATATAGTAGATGATTTTGTGTATTGTGTTTAGCTTATACACAAAAGACTAAATCATCAGTTTTTATAAGTATAAAGTTTATATATGTTCACAATCTAAGATGAAAATTGGACGAATTCATCGGTATGATTGTAGCATAGGATTAAATGTAATTTATCTTGATTATGGGAATGGTATTATTTCAACTTCTTGTGCTAGTACATTTTGAATGTATTGAAGAGAAAAATATTTTGTCTGACTTAGTAAAATAAATTCTCTAGATCATTAAATGTACTTATACTCTTAGTCTTGATATAATTATTATGATCAATGTCATTTGCTTGTTATTTTGATCTATCAAAGGGTGAGACTCTTTCGCGAGTTAAAATATTCCCGATAGGTTGAATGATGACAAATGATATTTGTGAAATAATAGTTAGTTGATGGAATCCATGTCTCGACCTTGAGATTGATGATACCCCTTTATGATTGCTTATAAGGTTTCATGTGAAAACCCTGCAGGTGGATTCTGTATCCGTCACATGAAATAAGTGAAGCGTTTGAATAAAGGATTAAATTGATCAATAAATTAAATAGTTAGAAATTTAATTTGATAGGTTGGTATCTGTAATCTTAACATGGGGAGTTAAATAAGAATTTAATGATTGATTTTAAAATTATACTGAGGAGAGAAATTAGGGATATTTAGTGGAATAATCTGTGATTTATTATGGTAGGTTAATTCATTCATTATTTTGAATTAATACCATAATTGGAAGCCTCACTAATTAAATCTGCGGTCCCTGCTATGCCTCATTAATTAAAGAACTTGAAAAAGGAAGAAACCTGTTTTCTTGAAGTAGTAAAATCCTACAAGATTTTGGACAACTTCATAAAAGGTAAGTAGTACACGTTTGGGTTTTACACCCTTAAAAACGTGTGAATGTACAAGAAAAGAAGGAATCCTATACGTTTGGGGATTAGGGTTTTAATCCCTAAAAACGTGATTATAAATAGGGTCTTTTCCTTCTTGAAAGCTACACCTTTTTCTGAAAAGCAGTACTTGCCGACACAAGTATTCCCCACTTGGAGATTATTGAGGACATAATAGAAGACTGCAAACCTGGAGAGCGAGTTGGACGCATTGTATGAAAGATTCAAGAGGTTAGTATTTCGTAATCCAACTCGTCGTTGTTATCTAGTGATTCATGTAAGATTGTTGATCCAATTTTATGTTTACTTCCACTGCGCATGTTCTAACATTAACATCGTTCTAAAAGTTTCAAGATTTTAAAACTATCATATCAATAATGGGTTCTGAGGGAAGGGCATCGAGTTTTCTATTTTTCCTTAGTCCCCCACCAGGTAAAGAAGAAGGAGCAAGTTGTCTTTCAGAAGAAAACATTGCGAAGATTTGAAGAAGTGTCTTGAGAAAAGATTTGAGGTTTTGAAGATAATTTTGGAAAGTGGATGAAGATTCACAGACTAAAGCAAGAACTTTATAAGATAATTCTGAAAAGTGGATGAAGATCAGAAGACTTAAGCAAGGAGTTTTTGAGTTAATTTCGAAAAGTGGATGAATATTTAAAGATCGAGAGAAATGCAATTTGGAAGTGTTTTCTTGAGAGAAGATGATCAAGCATAAAGGGAAAAAGAGATAATCACTGCCATATTTATAAGTGAGGGAGCAATCATGACCTTGAGAAGAAAATTGATCTGAAACATCAAAGTGATGACACATGGTAGGAAGTGTTCGGTAACTATCAGGCTTCCGAAGATAATGATGCAATGAATTGACTGAAGAGGGAATAAATGAGGCTTCAATGGCCAGATCCAGAAACACCCATTGGGAATCAAGGAAAGGAAATCAGAGACAATCATAGAGAGACTACGGATGCAACATCAACGACTTGGGAGCAGGAAAGTACAAAAAGGACAACGTTATGTGGCCAAATTGTACAAGAGAACCTGCGACTAAATGAGAGAATAATAGCTGACAGTTGTAACTACCTAGTATTAGAGTCGTGATTACCACTAGTATATGATAGTTCTTGTTAGCCATTTGATTGGTCATAGTACGATTGAGGGAAACTACAAATAGTTGCTCTCCTCATCTGTAAAGCACATGAATGAACAATGAAATATATTACCGATATTCTAATGCTATCATCTGCTCTAATTTATTTGCTTTCCACGTTCCAAGTGCCTTTTGGTTGTTTAGTTCTGGATAATTGAAGTTTTGAAGACTATTATTATCCCACCTGAATAACTCCGGAAGACATTACTTTGATATATATTTACTTGCCTTATAACCTATCATATATTAATTATGTTTAACGATACTGCTAATATCTATTAATCTGAATTTGTGAGTTGATCAATATCGCGTGTTTGTGACTTCACTATAAATTTAACTTACCAATTTACTTGGTAAACAACTCTGTGTTTACATCTTTTAACTTAACCGAAGAGAGTTTTAGTTTAAATTGTAGTCCAGAAAAAAAATTATAGTATAAATTGTGGTAAAGATATTTTTAGAAAAGAAAAATGGCCAAGAAGATGAATAAAATAAGGAGAAAATCTTATGATACTAATAGGTCAAGAGTAGCCCCAAAGGAACTCACACCCAAACAAACAGTAAGCAGAGAAAAACTGGATCTATTGGGACCCAACTTATCCTTTGATTCTGATGAGGATTCCTTATCCATATTTTCTCACATGTGGCAGCAACAGCAATTCCATCTCTCATTTCTCCGTGGATAACACATGATTTATACTAATTAATACTCCATATCTTATCATCTTACATCCAAGAAAAACAGATCAAAACAACATGGCCTCCTCCTCCATTGCTTGTGTGCAATTCTCAACCAAGAAATCCCCTGCAATTCCATCAAATTTTCTTGGTACAAAGGTTTCATCTTGTGCTGCTCAGAAAATAAAGAAACAGAGATCCTTGAAAGTGGTAGCTGCAGTTGGAGATGTGTCTGCTGACGGAACAACATACTTGGTTGCTGGCGCTGCTGCTGTCGCGTTGCTTGGAACTGCTTTCCCTATACTCTTTTCCCGCAAGGACCTGTACTATTCTTTCCTCCATTTTGCTTTAACTTTCCCTTTTAGTAACCTTTTTTTCATGTTTAACCATCTGCACTGTCCTAACTAATTCAGATTCGCACGAATTCAAAACCTCGATCCCTGTGGCAGAGCTAAGAGGAGAAAAGGAGATTCTTCATTGGGAAATGCAAAAGCAATTTTTTTTAGTATTTTATATAAATTCTTGAATAATATAAAGAAAAAAAGACTAGTAAACTTGAAAAGAGCTTCAAATTTAATCGCTAGCGTTTGATTGTAGATTCAAAACTCATATGTGACATTCTATTCTATTTTTTATTTAAAATCCTCTTGTATATATTTTTGGCTTCCTGATCCTAGATATTCCACAATCTATACTTTTTGTTTTTTTTTTTTTCAAATTTTAAATTGAGTCTTCTTAATGATGTTTAAAGTAAATGGAGAGTAAAAATGAAGTTGTTTTGAATTTGGTTGTTGAATAGGTGTCCAGAATGTGATGGAGCAGGATTTGTGAGGAAAGGAGGAGCAACTTTGAGAGCAAATGCAGCTAGAAAGGATCAAGTTCAGATTGTCTGTGCAAACTGCAATGGTCTTGGCAAACTCAACCAAGTTGACAAGTAAAGAGCAACACATTACATAATAATATTAAAATACTAGTATTTACTTTGTACCTGTGGAGCCTTTTTTTTTTTTTTTTGGGTAAGTAACTATGGGACTTGTAACTCATGTATACAGGAATTTCTCTTTCTTTACATTTTTGCAAGTTCTAATTAATATATTTTAACTTACTCAAATTTCATCCAATTTCTCTTGTTTAGAAACTCCAATTAGTTCCTATCTAAACTTAACATAATATTCTAATCCAATTGAAAGCTTTAACTATTATATGTGGTATATATCATATACAATGCACTATCTGTGGTCCGCTCATCATTCTTTTGGAGAAAAATGTGAAAAGAATTTTTTCTTTTATTGCAAAATCAGTGTTCACGTCAATTCAATAAAATACATATCACATATCTTTTCGAATTTGCCCTTATTACTATATAATGGTTAACTACAACATATTATCATCTCAATTTATCACAAAACTATGTAAATCATCGGAATTTGTTGTAAAATCAGATTTATATAATAAAATGCTCCTCAACTGTTTAATGCTACAAACTTCATTTATCCTGTCTTTAAATTGATATATATTTTTTATATCTTATCTAAGAGTTTAACCTATTAAACACTAGATCTGTGGTCAAATGTATGCAGTGTTGAACACATTTTTTATAGTCACTAAAACACTCCAAAAGAATGTGACTTGTGAGATTCAATCTCAAATCAGCCAATTACTTTCAGCCAGCTACCTCACACAATCCATCCTAACCCACCATCAACACAATTTTTTCGTAAGGTGAAGTGGTTGCAAGCCATCCTAACATAAGGAGAGAGAAGAGCAAGGGAAAGGATCTTGTGGCAGAGATGGCGTGGCAAAGAGAGAGGGAGAAAACGAAAAGATAAATATGTGGTGGAGACGGTGGCAAGGAGAGAGAAGAGGAAAGGGAAAGGTGGATCAACGTGGAGATGGTTGAAGGGAGAGAGAGAAGAGGAAGCGGAAGGGAAATGATATGGTGGTAACAATGGCAAGGAGAGAGAATAATTAAGGAAGAAAAATGAGGGGAAAAAAAAGAGCAATTTTTCACATATGTCTCTGATCGATAGGTCATACTCTTAGATTTGATGTATAAATAATTTTTGGCAAGTTTGAGGAACAAGCTATATATTTGGCCTAATACAAAAGCTTTTTTTTTTTTTTTTTGCTTCAAAAGATAATACTAAATTTTGCTTCACAGAGAATATAATGGTAAAATGCAGACTCTAAAGCCAGTAAAACCTTTCAAAGAGATGGAGGATCTAATATTTCATGCTTATACTTCCTACGGACTTCCATGACCCTTATATAATTGCTATACATATTTATCGGCTTTATGAAATAGTTTGAGATAACATTATCAGAATATTAATTTTTTTACATGTGCATTATACGTGTATGTCGAGTCTGATAATTGCTTTCCGATATGTATGCTTACTCCTTTTCCTAGTTGCTAGGACGTAGACCTTAGAGGATCACTATGTTGTTACATACACAATATTATAAGTTAATGTCAATATTATTAGACCAAAGCTTTGATAAAAAAATTATAAATGAGTAATAAAATATATGTTTCTTTGAAAAATTAATGTGAATCGTCATATGGTAACTTATTTATTAGAGTTAGAATGTTTATGTGTCATGTTAAACCTACAAAGATAAATAATAAAAGTTTAAATATGAAGAGATAGAAATGTGTTTTTAGTAGTATTATGTTATACTTTAGTGGCCGTAATAATTTGTAGTTGCACACAATTAACTTAGTTGCTATATCACCTTTTCTCACTTAGTCAAAATTCATTTTTTTATAGTTTACCATTATGTGGTTGTTGTATATATATTATTAATATTGTGTTAACAATAGAACTCGATCCAGCAAAGTAATTTATGAACAACAATGATCCTTCTATATATCGAATGTTAAATTTGATTATTTCCTTGTTTTAAAATACTTCATCAGCACGATTTAAATATGATATAAGCAATGTAACTACGATTATAAATATTTTATGTCTTAGAAGTTTTTATTTTATATTAAGAAATTATTATTTTTATTTCCCATCACATATACATATCAAAATTTGTTATTGAATAAAAGCATTTTTAATATAAGTTATACCGAAAGTTGATTAACATATGTGTTTCTTGTACAATAACTATTTGTGATAGAAAAACTTAATAGTGATATTATTTACTTTTCAATATTAATGCAATATATTTTTTCATTATTCGTAATGTTATTCATAACGATAATTTTACTTCAAATATAATAGAACATGCACACGCATGCATTACACACATAAATTTATAAAAGTAAAACATAAAAAAAGAAGTTATATGTATATACATAGGGAATCTTTGTTTTCATATAATGTACAAATAACTTTATTTGTATGGAATATTGGCTTTGCAGCAATATTGACATTTTTATCAAGTACATCTAATATTGTAATTAATTTTTGATTTTCTCCTGTTAAATTTTTTATGTGATGATGTTACTAATCATGATACAAGTATAATCTTATGGATAACAAATTAATTAATTTTGTTAGATTTACTTTTTCTTTTTTGTACGTGTTTGTCATAATTTTATCTAACCGTTTATGCAAATTAAAAAATATCCTGCATCATATTATAAAATTACAAATAAAAAATTCACATATTTTTTTTGATTTATCCTACTTGTCACAAGCATATGTATTTTACAAATTATCACAAACCCAAGTTATTAATTTGTCTAAATTTAGATCTGTTCTTCAATATAACAGAACGTCTTTTTTACTTAAGACTAAAATAAAGGACTATTTTAGAACACTAGGAATATTTCATTCTGACTTAAAAGATAAGAAACTTCAGAGTTATAGAATCAATCAATGGAAAAACTGGTTAAGATGGCATTATCAATACGATTTATCTCAGATTAGATGGTCTAGATTAATGCCAAAAAAATGGCGAACTAGGGTTAATCAAAGTTGTATGGCTCAAAATAAAAATCGAAATTTAAACAAATGTAATTCATATGAAAACGACCAATTAATTCATTACAAAAAAGAAAATGATTCTGAACTCTATTCATTATCAAACCAAAAAGATAATTTTCAAAAATGTTATAGATATGATCTTTTATCATATAAATCGATTACAATAGTTGATATATAAAATTATAAAAATAGTGATCGTTTAACTAAACACATAATAAAATAAAATTGACTCATTCCTATGATATGAAATTAGATAACCTGTCGATTTTTTGGAAGAATTGACAGAAGAGTTAAGAAACTTTTTATATTATTTTATATAACTGACGGGAAAAACTATTTCTTTTATATCGCTATTTAGTTAATGAAGAGAAACTATTAAAAAATATATATATTTTTTCACTAAAGCCAACGGTTGAATAGATTTTGAGAAAGAGACTAGTTATTTATTAAAAGGAAACAAGTATTTAGAAAGGACATTTCAAATCAGAAAGTATCTTATTCTTTGATGTTTTGGATGCGTATAGGAAGATGCCTTAAAAGGGTAAATCTATACTAGAAAAGTCATTAGTTTAAAATTGAATTACTAATATATTCATAAAAATTGACAGATTATCTTGTCTTTCTTAAAAGCATTTTATTAGGTAAATGATAATTTCAACCACTCTAAAATTGAAAATGAGAAGGACTCTTTTATCTTTCATTAACTATTGAGTTTTAATTGTTAGCTTCTTTTATCTTTCATTTTCAAGAGTATTTATGTGCAGCCTTTTACATGTTTCGTATTTCTTATAAATTTCACGGTGAAATGTCATTTTATTCACTTTATATGAAGTAGCATTTTATCTCTTTTTTTTATTTGTGTGTGTGTGTAATGTTTGAGCTTTATCCATTGATTTATATCCTAGAAGATTGCTGATCACTCCAAGAAATAATGGAATCCAGGTGCAAGGTATATTGTTTTGTTAAGACTCTGATACGAATTATTTGAACCAAAATTTTAGAAACGAAGTCCATCGCCTCTTTACCAAGATCTATGATATCAAATAATAGTGTACCTGAATCCATGAGTGTAATAGATTCTCTTCTTGCAGTTATCGGTCTTCCAAAAAAAAAATGCAAATCGGTCTCTCTTTCAAACGATGGAATATCAAAAAAAAAAACTTTACATCTAATTTGAGATCCATAACCCTATATTTATAATAGCACAAATATTGCATTTCTAATTTAGCTTATCATCAAGCTAGAAATTATAACCGAATATTTACACATAATACCTCATATTTGATGAGGTGTGTTTTAAACCTTTAAGTACTTTAAACTTAGAAGATTACTATCAGTGTGGATCACCCTTTTAATAATAGCAGCCAACATTTAATTATTTTTAATATAATATATTTGCAAGTCTATAAAAGATTCAAAAATGCAATGCTTTCGGATGCTCATGTCGGAGATTCTCCGAAGTTGGCTTACCTTCGAATACTTCATTCAATTCGTCTTTTAATAATATTTTAATTTCACGTGTATTCATTTTACACGGCATGTGTTCATAATATATAATTTTCTCCTATACAACATTATTTCTCACGTTTCATTATTTTTAGTTGGTTATTATGTCGTCTTGGTGTGAATATTACCTTTTTAAACATAAAATTGGATGAGTTATGATTAATACTGAATAATTCAAATATGATAGAAATGCCAGTTTCATATTTCTAAAGGAGGAGATGATCATTGAAATATGGTATAAGCTAAAGAAAATAATTTGCAGCTGAGTATTTTCAATCTTATTAGGAACTCTGCATTGCTGCATTATATCTGAAAAAGATAATTTTATTTACTCAGTAACACTTCATCTTAATATGACAAGATCCAATCTTAATTTATTTTAAAATGATGCGTTTGATAATTTTAAGCTTTTATATAGTGAAGTCAATGGTAAAAAAAAATGACACCAAAAGTATACTAAAAGAAAGATCAAGAAAAATAAATACAACATATAAGTTTTAAAAATATCCTCTCAATATAATAAATAAATACAAATAAATAAATAAAATTTTTAATATATATTTCTTGCTTTTCTATGATAGTCAATCCTCTGAAAGGTTCAATCATCAACTTGATAATTTTCAACCTAATTTATGATAAAATCTCATGTGATGACCACATTGCAAGTTGTTATTTATTATAACATTCAGTCATGGAAATTGCCCGCACATTATTGAAAATTCTTATGAAAAATATTTGATCACGAAAGTTGTAAGAAGTTTTTGAAAGCATGAGGCTTATTAAAAGCATTGTTCTTAAAGATATTTCACCTGATGCAGGTGTATCCCCCAATATTCAACAAGTTTTTCTACTATAAAATTAAGAACATGAAAATAAACAAAGATTCATAATGATAGAAAACTCAACAGAAGTAAGAAGAATATATTTCTACTCTTGATCTCTCCCACAAGAAAAAGATGTGTGTAAAGATGATGAAGGAGACTAATGAGATTATAATGGGTAAATAAATATTTTCATAATTCTGATAACGGCCAGTAGCAGTCAGAAACAAAGGATCATTGATATGATTATAATAACACATTGATGGTTGAATGTAGAAGTTTCTTTCACACTAATATCTGGACATAATCATAGTCAATCATGACACTTCTCTTTTGGCATACATTCGCATTCTTTCTAATACACGATCTACGTACAACTTTCTTTAAATCAGTCGATTGATGATGCCAATTGGGTTGGTAGACTCACTTCTTTTCATTTGATCTGTTAATTCTAAAGTAGACTCTTGCGAGCCCAAAGAATAAATCTCTTACTTTCTTGTTCATTATTTTATATAATTGTCATGTATATGAATGTGAATACTTGGTGTGAGAGAAATTTTTTTTACCAGTGGTGATCTTTAAAGCCTATTTAGTTTGGTAAGGCTATACTAAAAGTTGTGTGCAAAGACTTTAAATGGAAAGATGTCAAATGTAATATCTAATGGTCCTAAGTTAGGCCAAATAAGTGAGAATTGTGAAGAAGTAAAATGTTTGTATTAAATAAACTAATTTGAAGATATTAAAATCTCTTTTTATTCACTTATAAAGCAATTAAATACGATAAATAATTATTTTTATTAATATTCTTGTTATAGTGAATGATAAATACTTTGTAAAATTAACTCACGCATCCCACTTTTGTTTTGGCACTTTTTGATAAAGTAAAATACCAAGAAACATATTATATCATTCAAATATGAAAAGAGCACATTTATTGTCTCATTATATTCCAAGTGAAAGAAAAATAAAACATAAAATCATTTTTTTTATGAGAAAATCTAAAAATAAGAAAGTCGTTCTCATATTAAGTAAATTCTTATTTTTAAAGTTTCATATTATACTTTAGCAATATTTAAAGCATGCTCGGGATAGTTAATTATAGAGAAATATGTAGAAACCAACAAGATCACCTTAGTAATTAAGCATAAACACAATATATGTGGTAATATGCACAAAATAATAGTCCATGAATCACCGATGTAGCACTGACTCTATATTTCACAACTCAATATATACACACCTTATTTTATTCTAATTTTTTTTTTCAAGAAAAAACGGCCTCCAATATGATATGTTTCTGATATGTTATTAACTAATTCACACATTACCTCATTGTTTCTCTATATTTTTATAAACTTAAAGATTTTTCAACTTTCTTTAGATGAATCCGCTGATACTCGATCCCTTTCTTTTGATCTATTAATTTCTAAAGTACGTTCTAGCGAGTCCAAAGAATAAATTTTTTTCTAATAAAAGAAAACACCAAACTCTCTTAATAATTTTATAAAATTTATATGTATATAAATACGAATACGTAGCGTGAGATAAAAAATCTTATTAGTGGTTATCTTCAAAGCTTAGTTTGGTAAAGCTATACTAGGAGTTGCGTGTGAAGGCCTTAAATCAAGAGAAGTAAAAGTAATTTCTAAAGGTCCTAAGTTAGGTCATATAAGTGAGAATTTAAAGAATTAAAATACTTATATTAAGTAAACTAATTTAAAGGTGTTAAAATCTCTTTTACATTGAATTATTAGCCACTAAATAAGGATAAATAATTGTTTTTATTAATATTCTTGTTATATTTGTAAAATGAACTCATACACCCTACTTTCCTAGTCATAAAATTTGATGAGTTGAAATATTTGAATAATTCAACTATATGGTAGCAATGTCAGCTTTCATATTTCTAAAGGAGGGGATGAACATTGAAAATGATGTAGGAGTTAAAGGAGATAAATTGCACTTGGCCATTCCCAATCATATTAGAATCCCTGCTTTATATCTATGTAAAAAAATTATTTACTTAGAAACACTTCATCTTAATATAAAAAGATTCAATTTTAATTAAATTTTGAATGATACGTTTGGAAAAAGCAAAATCAACGTAGCAAAGACAAAATGCGACATCAAAAATATATTTTAAAAAATTAATAAAAACGAATACAACAAATAACTTTTAAAAAAATAACTCTTTTAAAATAATGAATAAACATAAAATTAAAAAATAATATACATTTCGTAGTTTATATGATAGTCAATTCTCTAAAAGGTCCCAACTCTTCAACTTTGATCATTTTCAATCAAACTTGTGATAAAATTTTATGTGAGGGCAATATTACAAGTTGTTATTTGTAGTAACATTTAGCGATGGAAATCTCCCCAATATATCTAAGTTTTATTTTTTTATATTTTTATATTTTTGGTTGATGAGGTTGGGGAGTAAGCTATAAAAGGGGGTATTCTAAGACTCCTTGAACACACACACACATACAAAAAAAAGGCACCATCTTTCAATTATCTTTTTAGATAAATCATCGGCATGTCTTCAAAATTGCCTCTTGTCTGTCTCATTATTCTGTTTTTCATCACCACCGGTCGTGTCGCCCATGGCCAATTATCAATTCCTCCTCCCCGGCCTATAGCTGGTATACGAGTAGCAGGATTGGTGGTTTGCTCCGCAACAGGAAATCTCCCAGGACAAGGAATCCCAGGAGTAAGTGTCGGTATTTCTTGTGATGGGGGTAACACAACCCTTGTTCGATTGGTCACAAATACTCGGGGCTTCTTTGATGGTTTAATTAGTTTGAGCTCATTGCCAGTCATAATACGAAATATTTTATTGAACAGTAGTTCATCTCCTTGTGCTGCAAGGATTAATCTTCCCATTGCAGCTGCTAATTGTACTATACTTCCTTCCTCAGGAATCCTTCAAGCTCCTATCATGTTTACTGGAAACCTCATTATGAGTACGAATGGTCTAGTTGCAACCACATTAACTGGTTTATTTCGACTAACTAGGCTGATAGCATAGTCAAGCTTAGTTATTTGTATTTCTCCACTCCTTAATAATGTCTTTTTGAATTAATAAATATTGTGACCTAAATAAATGCACCTTATTCCTCATATGGAGTAGAAAAAAAGGTGATGTCTTTATGTTAAGTATTATCTAATAAATGGTGAGTGGATAAGTACTTTTTTTAATTTCATTTGATATATAGTAAAACAAGAATCACATGTGTACATCATTCTTCTTCTTCTTTTGTCATATTTAATTTGTGGTTTTAAATTTTCAACTTCCCTACTTTTACTAGATTATTATATATTCAAAAGCATAGAAGAACTCTTATAAAACAACCTGTGGGCACACTAGAGAGTCATACACAATTCTTTTCCTATTCAATCTCTAAATCAATCTATTAAAACGAGATAATCTACGATTTGATCTTAGATGTCACTCCTAACTCTTCTAATTCGACATCCAAATAGCTCCTTAGCCCCCGTTTTGGCCCCTTCATGATATCATATACATGGCCCGTTAATAAATTCACTTTATTCCTTCGTATGGAGACTATACACAAACATGTATGTATTTTTTTTATTTCTGATAAAGTTTAGATAATAACTACTTTTTTTAATTTCATTTGATAGTGATTCAGGGACTTAGGTTTTGGTATGGGCCTTTTTGCTACTTCTCATTTCTTATATATATGCACATATACACCTCTTACTATAGGTAATATTATTTTGATGTTAAGAAAAATATTATAAATGTAAATAAATTAAAATAGTCCATATATAGAACTAAATTAGGTATGAAAAACAAAAAAAAAAGTTAAATATAGAAATCTATTAAGAGTATTTAATTAATATTTACGATAATATTTTTCATAATATTAGGGTATTAAAATAGTATTAGACTATTATGCCAATAATATTATATTTAACAAAATTGAATATAATTAGTGATTAGTTGATTGTTTATTTGAATTTTCGCCTTGTCGATAAGAGTTTGATTCTTCATTTTGTAATTTTCCCGCCTCCCTCCCATTTTTCCTTCCTTACCCCTATGTAATTCATTCTTTTTTAAAAAAGGAAGGATTTTTGTAACTCAATTGGCTGTATACTGAACGTTCACCTTGTTAGTGAGAGTTCAATTTTTAACCTTATAATATCCTCCCCAATGTAATAAAAATAAAAATTTTAAAAATAATATAATTGGTGATCAATATAAATACAAGCACACAATTATTTTAATCTATTATAGCCAAATATTCAAATTTAAATACAATTGCATGCTTATTTAAAGGATAATTGCACAAAAATAGAACCCCCAACATTACATTGCACCTAAGTAGCAAATGCTTTTTTTAGTTTTTAATGGCTCAACCCATTAATTTTTTATAGCAGTGTTTAAAAATTCAATATACAATCATACACCCTGTATATGACATTATACAAAACTTTATTTTTTTATAACAATATTTAGAAACCCGATACATAATATTACACACCAATTATATAATATTATATAATCTTATGAGAGGTGTTTCTACATTCATATACACGGTTAAATAATATTATACACTATTACACAAAAATTAATTTGGTCTTCTTCCTTGTGCATCTTTTAAAATTCAACTCAAATCTACTTTAAATTTAAGTTTTGAACTCCCCTTGATGTTTAGAATTAATTATATTAACATCCAATAAAAATAACTAACAAACTAGAAAAATCAAGCTAAAATATAACTTAAATCTAATTTAAAATGGGAAGCGACAAAGTGTGTGTGAGAATGAAGAGAAACAAATGAAAAATAGAAAGAAGAAAAAACAGAAGATTTTAAATAAAATAGTAGAAAAGGGAAAAAAAAGGTGGGTGGGCTGAAGGGGGAAACAAATGAGATGAGAAAGAATGAAAAAAGAAAGAATCCAAAGAAGAAAAAGACGAAGAAGCAAGAAAGATTTGTTGGATAGAAGAAGAAATGAGCATAGGAGATACGAATTGACAGGAAAACCAAGTAAAAGTGAAACTCTCTAACTTCTTAATGTTTCAAGCTTTCATGGCTAGTATTATGTCATAATTAAGATGTTGTTTTCGATTCGTAAAAATGCCATCAGATTTTTAATATTTTGACATGACTTTGATATTTCACTTTACTATTTAGCAATATTATCACGCTCCGAGCCTATACCCTGAACGTAACACTGTATTTGAAGCCACAAGTGAACTCAAGTCAACCCCTGGTCTATCATTCACTAGTATTCTGAGTAATATGCACAACGAAAATTTAAAATAATACATAATAGCATTTATGAGAAATTAAAGACTGAACATAGAGATTTAAATATCTGAAAATCTAAAATCAAGTCTGGTCTGAAAGCCATCTAACTGAGGAGTTGTTGGGGCAAGCCCCCAGCAAAATCTAAGTCTAGCTTAAAACAATAAAGAAACTGAAATAAATAAAATGTGCCCTCGAAATATGAGGACTCACACTACTGGTGCCGATAGAAAGACCCGAACGTAATCGGCTAATGGTGCTGGGTCAGAACCTGCAGCTGTATCATGAAACGATACAGCATAAAAGTATGTGTAAGTACTTTGAATGTACTGAGTAAGTGAGATAAACATGAATAATATTGTCACGCCCCCGAACTAGGGTAGGGCGCAACTGCCACTCGATTCATGATCGATCGATAAGTCGGCTATATAGCATCTATAAATGTAACACTAAGGCTGACCAAGTTACCTGTCACAACCAACCAAGATAAATAATGGGCTAATAATGCCTTGACAATTATAAATATGCAACTTGGAAAGCCGACAAGGCTACAATAAAGCTAAGCAAAGCAATGAAAAACCAATACGACTACACAACTCACACTACTATACAAACTAGTCCACATCATCCTCTACAGAGAAAACAAACTGAAATGCACGGGATAGGGCCCCGGCCTACCCATGCTGTACACAAAACTAAAAATAGTCCAAACTAGGAAATGGCTCCTAGAAAAGAGGAGCATACCACTATTCTGCTGAAATCTGGCTCCTACTACATCCGATGATCTGAGCCTCGGCCTGTACCTGCAGCACGATTGCAGGATGGGTCCCAAGATGAAGGGACGTCAGTACGAATAAAATTTACTGGTACGTAAGGCTGAAAACTGTAAACATGTAAGATAAAAATGATAACTAGGCCAGAAATAAGGAGTAGTAATAACCCAAAATCCTGAAAATAGAAACCTGACAACAACTCATTATTGAAGTGTAAAATGCAACCATCTAATGCACAACAAAGACTATAACTGAAATGCTAGCAGAAAGCCAACCATAAAATCTATATACAATTCGTCCAACCAGTATACCACACCAGGGTAAAAATAAAAATGTCTCCAGTTGGTGTATCATACCGGGATAAAATCCGTCTAGCCGGTGTACCACACTGGGGTAAAATAACAAGACCTCCAACCGGTCTACCACACCGAGGTAAAATCAATAAATCTTAGACAAAATCATAAATGGAGTCGATATGACTTATACTGGACCAACTTAATACGTACAGCATAGAAATGACGAATACTAAACATGTGGCCTGCATAGGCCTAATTCGTAATGCATAACTGGAACTGAGTACATATAACATGTGAAGCTCAAAAATAGAACTTAAATGCATGTATTAAAAACTTGTATAAATCATAAGGAACTACGGATGACCTAAGAGTTTCAACAAAATTTATAGATCGTGTTCAAGGGACATTAGAGCTCAGAAACTCTCTTGCTTGTCGTTCAGCTTAAGGGAAAGGGATTATGAAATCTCCTCTTGGCCTGACACATTTCATAACATAAACATAAGATAAAGGACAACCATAACCAGGAAATCCTAATTCGATAAGCTCGTTTACCCTCAATAGCTTGCGACGTCTTTACGTGGCTTAAAATTGTTTACACGTCCTCATCTTGGCTCTTTCACCAATTTCAGTTAGAAACCAGACCTTTAAACACATTTAACATAACATATATATACACATGACATACAGTAAGGACCAGCTAACAATGCCCACGCTGAGGGGTCTCCAATTCAATGTACAACTACGACAACAATCAACACAATATCACACTTTAGATGTCTCATTTTGACTTGGCATAATCTTAACATTTATCCTCAATAAAACATGGGACTTTAAAGATTAAATGAAGCTTAACATACTGCCAATAATATTATATCTAACAAAATTGAATATAATTAGTGATTAGTTGATTGATTATTTGAATTTTCGCCTTGTCGATAAGAGTTTGATTCTCCATTTTGTAATTTTCCTGCCTCCCTCCAATTTTTCCTTCGTTACCCCTATGTAATTCATTCTTTTTTTAAAAAGGAAGGATTTTAGTAACTCAATTGGTTAGCTACTGAACGTTCATCTTGTTAGTGGGAGTTCAATTTTTCACCTTGTAATATCCTCCCCGATGTAATAAAAATAAAAATTTTAAAAATAATATAATTGGTGATCAATATAAATACAAGCACAGAATTATTTTAATCTGTTATAGCCAAATATTCAAATTTAAATACAATTGCATGCTTATTTAAAGGATAATTGCACAAAAATAGAACCCCCACCACCCTGTATATGACATTATACAAAACTTTATTTTTTTATAACAATATTTAGAAACTCGATATATAATATTACACACCAATTATATAATGTTAAATAAACTTATGAGAGGTGTTTATACATCCATATACACGGTTAAATAATATTATACACTATTACACAAAAATTAATTTGGTCTTCTTCCTTGTGCATCTTTTAAAATTCAACTCAAATCTACTTTAAATTTAAGTTTTGAACTCCCCTTGATGTTTAGAATTAATTGTATTAACATCCAATAAAAATAACTAACAAACTAGAAAAATCAAGCTGAAATATAACTTAAATCTAATTTAAAATGAGAAGCGACAAAGTGTGTGTGAGAGTGAAGAGAAACAAATGAAAAATAGAAAGAAAAAAAAACAGAAGATTTTAAATAAAATAGTAGAAAAGGAAAAAAAAGGTGGGTGGGGTGAAGGAGGGAACAAATGAGATGAGAAAGAATGAAAAAAAAGAAGCTAAAGAAGAAAAAGATGAAGAAGCAAGAAAGATTTGTTGGATAGAAGAAGAAATGAGCATAGGAGATACAAATTGGCAGGAAAACTAAGTAAAAGTGAAACTCTCTAACTTCTTAATGTTTCAAGCTTCCATGGCTAGTATTATGTCATAACTAAGATGTTGTTTTCGATTCGTAAGAATGCCATCAGATTCTTAATATTTTGACATGACTTTGATATTTCGCTTTACTATTTAGCAATATTGTCACGCCCCGAGCCTATACCCTGAACGTAACACGGTACTTGAATCCACAAGTGACCCCAAGTATACCCCTGGTCTATCATTCACTAGTATTCTGAGTAAATATGCATAGCAAAAATTTAAAATAATACATAACAACATTTATAATAAATTAAAGACTGAACATAGAGATTTAAATATCTGAAAATCTAAAATCAAGTCTGGTCTGAAAGCCATCTAACTGAGGAGTTGTTTGGGGAAAACCCCCAGCAAAATCTAAGTCTAGCTTAAGACAATAAAGAAACTGAAATGAATAAAATGTGCCCTCGGAATATGAGGACTCACACTTCTACTGCTGATAGAGAGACCCGAACGTATCGGCTCATGGTGCTGGGTATGAGAACCTGCGGCTGTATCATGAAATGATACAACATAAAAATATGTGTCAGTACTTTGAATGTATTGAGTAAGTGAGAGAAACATGAATAATATGATAGAACTAATAACTGAACGATACGACATGAAATGGCCAACTAAAATACTGAAAACTGATACAATTGGTGTAAACTGATATGGTCAAAAGTGACCCTAGCTGATGGTCATAAACATGTCCTAAGTCTGAATTACTGAATCTGAGATACTTCACTAAACTGATCTGAACTGAAAAATCGGAAAGTAAACTGAACTGACTAGTGGGAGAGGCTATAGCCGACATATAACCACGTGAGGTAGATGTGGAGTCCGATGTATACACCCCACCAGTAGGACTCAGTATACCTTACAAGGGTATAAAGGCATGGATTGTGAGAATGACTATCAGAGGGGGCCGTTAGGACAAGTAAATAAAACTTACAGTGGCAACATAGTTTTGAAACCTGGGTGCGCTGGAACCCCGGCCCTTTCGGTGCTAAGTCCTACTCCCACTGGATAATCCTATTACTACTACTGACAAGCGGATAGCTCGGTATTGGGGTCCAAGACTATAACTGACCCAAGGATACTGTCTGAGAGTTCCCTGAGCGTTTTATAGGATCAGATTTGAAAACTGAGTTCTAAGACTGGTCGGAGCTGCTTATCTAGAAGTGTTGTAACCGTCTAAAGAACAAACTGGGGTCCTGGGGCTGGCCAGAGCTATATAACTGGAATGTCATGACCGCCTAATGGACCAAATAATATAAATTCTGAGTCTGATTCTGTTAACTGGGTGACACCACTGACACCTTGGGAACGGACTGGAGTCAGATTGATCAGCTGACATTTCTTACTAACACTGTATATTCTAGTACTTTGACTGAAGCTGAACTAGCAATTCTGAGAAAATACAAAGTATATAGGCTTTCTGACTAAATCTGAATATCATACAAGTAACTAAGTTTTTAACACGTACAAGTATTAGAGAAGCCCCTAACTCTAAAAGATGCAAACAATTTTCAAGAATTCAAAGCTTAAGAAGGATTCTAATTTCTGACTTTTCAAAGTTAGGGATGAATTTCTAAATTGATGGAACAACCATCATTTTGATTATAAGCTGGTGGAAAATAGCTACAATTAACATAGGATGGGATTCCACATGAAATAATTCAAGAATAATAGCAATAATTTCGAATTCACAATCTCTGTGCTATGACTGGAAGTGAACAGGGAGAGCTTTGGGGGACGCAATGGGAGAACAATCTCCTTACCGAATTCCCACATACCTGTAGAAGAAACTCTGATGAAAATCTCTGAGAAAAACTGAAAAGATTGTCGTTTGCCCTAGCTTCTACTCTGAACTCAGGATTCAATGGACCACAGGACGGCTCGTTGTTAGGTTCAACGGGTCATCCCATGTCCCGTTGTTTCCCACTTGAAGAAGCCTTCTGCAACCCATGACCCTATACAACGGTTTGTTGGTTCCACCAAAGGTCCGTTGTGTGGGTCATCTGACACAGAAAATTTTTCTGATTTTTCTATGATTTTTCATGCAACATATGAATTTGGTCTAGAAAAGTTTCGGAGTGTTACAAATATGATTCAGCAGCGTAATATTTCGAAAATATACATGACTTGTGTCTTATACTTTACAGTACAATTAACATTTTGGTATACTCAGTAATATCCGTACTATCACTATTTGCAGCTATCAAGTCCTTTAGGCTCTCAGGACACTTCCAGATAAGTAGTTCTGACTTAGCCTAGGACCTTAGTTTCGAGCTAATCAAATCAGTTAGGTATATTTAGGATTTCAGCTGGAAGTTGTACTTAGAACTGAGTGGGCCAGGGTTTAGCGCACCCAAGTTTCTAGAACTACATGCCACCGTAGGAATTTAACCTAAATGGATTTTACAGTTAGTGATCACATAGTCCAGTCACTGCATCCTGGCAAGGTGCGGTGGGCCCTATCGATAGGGAGTAAACATCGAACTCCATGTCTAGCTCACGTGGTTATATATCGGTTAACAGGCACTCCCACAGTACAGTACAATCATAATTCACAGACCAATCTCACATATTTCAGATGTGCTTATAACTTAATTTCAGACTATCAGTTCTTATAATATTTTCTATAGTATTCAGACTCTTTCAGTATTTATCATTCAGGTATGGTTGGGATATGTCATATTAGTCCAGTTTATGTATTATCAGTACTTTTCTGTTTTATTTGATATCTCGCATAATCAGTATATTTCAAGTATTGACACATATTTTTTATGATATATCGTTTTATGATATAAGCTCAAGTACCCAACCTCAGCATCGCAGTTAGCTTCCCGACGATATTCAGCAGTGTTCTATTGGTGAGTCCTCATCTTCCTAGGGTCAGGGATGTTCTTTCTGTTTTAGTAATGTTAGCTCAGTTTTCATACTTAGAGTTAGCTGGGAGCGTGTCCCAACAACTCATCAGTTAATAGAGGCTTTCAGACAATGTGGTATTAATTTTAGCTTATACGTTCTTCATTACATTCAGTGTTTGCCAGACTTTATCTTTTCTCATGAAATAGTTTCCGCTCAATTTTCTAAATGAATGTATATTATAAGTATTATGCTATTCCATAGGTTTGTTTGGAGTCACTTGTGACTCTAAGTATCATGTCACACCCATGGTGTAGACTCAGGTCGTGACATATTATTAGGTACAAGCCACAATTCGTAAATTCATAACTAAAATTTCGTAGCTATGAGCCCGTTTGACTTAACTAATTTATAGTTGCTGATAAACATTAAGTGTTGATAAGTATTTTTAAGTGTTGAAGCTGATTTAATAAATAACCAATTACATATTTGCATAAAAGTGTTAAAACTAATAATAAACAGTTGAAGTGTTTGGTAAATGAGTGTTGATAAGCATTTTTTGTGTTAAATTTACTCAGATATCCTTCAAGTTCTTTATACCAACAATAACGTAATTTTAATAAGATTTTAAATTTCAGTTTAATTTTAGTATAAGGTATTTGGTATCTCAATTATTTTTAATACAAAATTAAGTAGATAAAATTATTTTTATAAATATAAACTAATTTATATAAGCTAAAATATAACTATAAGATAAAACATAATAAGTAATAATTTGACTAATATTTTAAGAAAAAACATACTTGAATAGCACACAAATTTGTATAGAAAAAATAAATACTTAATGATTTTTTTTGCTTTAATTAAATTAAAACATTCAACTATCATAAATATTCTCAGTGATCAAATTACAAGTTGTCATCCAAATGTTAGAGAGTTACATATTTTCTATTTCACTTTTTTCTAAACGTTCATATTTTGTGTTATCAATAATATTTTTTTTTTCATTTTGCTTATCTCTTGAAATTAATAATAAATATCTTAAAATATGGAGAAGCAGGAGAGGGTTTCATGCATTACAAAACTCACAAACCAACAATATTAATGTCAAGTTAAAGAAGGGTTCCATGCTTAGCCATAGAATTTGAAGAACTACTAAAAAATATTAGAGAGAAATTTGTTACCCCAAACTAATGTCATAACGAACTGCATAATTGTTGTTAACATTGAAGAGGTGGAAACTCGTTGCATATGTGTTTAAATTTCAAGGTGAGTGCAAGTTGGCTTAGATACTACAGTTTATTTTTTTTAAAAAAACATTGAAGAGATGGAGTAAATTTTAGGTTTGAAAGGACAAATGTGGAAGTGAAATAATGGAGAGTGTTCGAAATTTTATTTAAAAAAAGAAGAAGATATTTTGGTAATTACATAAAAATATTAAAGATAAAATTGTAGATGATTTGGTCAAACCAAATGTACTTATAAGTTGTAAAATCATAAGTTGGGGATGACTAACTTATGACTTATTTTAAGTTAGAAGCACTTTCAGTATTTATCAAACGTGTAGACAAGTCAAAAAGTTCTTATAAACTAATTTGACCAGTTTATAAACTTAGCCAAACACCCTCTATATATGCAATATGTTGTAGTGTGAACATGAGACCTTTTAAATCTCTTAATTTTAATTTCGACTTGGAATATTTGGTTAGTAGTTTAAATTATGCAAGTGAAACATCAAAAAATTGATAACGTTATATATGTGTAAAAGTCACAATTAATATTCCTCTACTAAATTAGATGAGAGGATTATAATTTCAAATTAGTATGGGTACTTGTACATCCAATTATGATCTATATATATCAAAATTTCAAATGTTGGTAACTATAAGTACAACTAACTGCTATGCATTTTTTCTTTTTTGGATATATATCATAAAACTAACAATGAATTACTAGCTTCTACTATAAGAAAAATATATGTGGATTGAATCATTATACAACTTATATAAAATTATTATTTTTATTCAACAATAATTTTTTGATATACACGGTTATAAAAAGGAAGAGGCTATTTATAGAAAATGTTATTTTCATTCAACAACAACTTCTTGAGATGTATATATTAAGATTTTTTATCTCAGTAATTGGTAAGTAACCCCTCCTGTCTCAAAATACTTGTCATATTTCACTTCATAAGAGTCAAATTTTCTTCTTTAAAGTCGTTGCCTCTTTAGATAAGTATTTTATAGTCAATATTCAGAAAATCCAACCCATCCCAAAAGGAAAAAAATGTTCCAAGTCTCCTTTGTTACTTGATGATGCAAAAACAAGATGTTTTCAGTTTCTCACAGAAGGCACTTATTGCCCAACACTCTCCCCCTTCCCTTTTTTGAGATCGTCTTGAATAGGTAACGCTAGATGTGGCATGCACCACTAGTGGGAGGACAATGTTAAGGCTCTAGATGTGGCTTATATCTTTTGACAACTACAATGAGTGGAGAGACTTAGCATTGAAATAATCCCTGTTCTCCCTATTGAGGCATCCAAGTCCTCCTCGGTATAGGACTCGTCATCTTGTTTAATTAGGGATAGTTTGGTAGAGTGTAAGAATAACACTGAATAAAATATACTAGTAATGCTGGTATTAGTTATGTTGAGATTATTCCTTATGTATTGTTTGATTTAGTGTGTTAATAAATAATATTCATTGCATAATTTCTAAAAAAAATTATTTGTTTAATTTATTTTAAAATGATGCGTTTTGATAATTTTAAGCTTTTATATAGTGAAGTCAATGGTCAAAAAAAATGACACCAAAAGTATACTAAAAGAAAGATCAAGAAAAATAAATACAACATATAAGTTTTAAAAAATTCCTCTCAATATAATAAATAAATACAATAAAATAAATAAAAATTTTAATATATATATTTCTTGCTTTTCTATGATAGTCAATTCTCTGAAAGGTCCAATCATCAAGTTGATAATTTTCAACCTAATTTATGATAAAATCTCATGTGAGATTTATTGTAACATTTAGTCATGGAAATTGCCCGCACATTATTGAAAATTCTTATGAAAAATATTTGATCACGAAAGTTGTAAGAAGTTTTTGAAAGCATGAGGCTTATCAAAGTCCTTAAAGATATTTCAACTGATACAGGTGTATCCCCCAATATTCAACAAGTTTTTCTACTATAAAATTAAGAACATGAAAATAAACAAAGATTCATAATGATAGAAAACTCAACAGAAGAAAGAAGAATATATTTCTACTCTTGATCTCTCCCACAAGAAAAAGATGTGTGTAAAGATGATGAAGGAGACTAATGAGATTATAATGGGTAAATAAATATTTTCATAATTCTGATAACGGCTAATAACAGTCAGAAACAAAGGATCATTGATATGATTATAATGACACATTGGTGGTTGAATGTAGAAGTTTTTTTCACACTAATATCTGGACATAATCATAGTCAATCATAACACTTCTCTTTTGGCATACATTCGCATTCTAATACACAATCTACGTACAACTTTCTTTAAATCAGTCGATTGATGATGCCTATTGGGTTGGTAGACTCACTTCTTTTCATTTGATCTGTTAATTCTAAAGTAGACTCTTGCGAGTCCAAAGAATAAATCTCTTACTTTCTTGTTCATTATTTTATATAATTGTCATGTATATGAATGTGAATATTTGGTGTGAGAGAAATTTTTTTACCAGTGGTGATCTTTAAAGCCTATTTAGTTTGGTAAGGCTATACTAAAAGTTGTGTGCAAAGACTTTAAATGGAAAGATGTCAAATGTAATATCTAATGGTCCTAAGTTAGGCCAAATAAGTGAGAATTGTGAAGAAGTAAAATGTTTGTATTAAACTAATTTGAAGATATTAAAATCTCTTTTTATTCACTTATAAAGCAATTAAATAAGATAAATAATTATTTTTATTAATATTCTTGTTATAGTGAATGATAAATACTTTGTAAAATTAACTCACGCATCCCACTTTTGTTTTGGTACTTTTTGATAAAGTAAAATACCAAGAAACATATTATATCATTCAAATATGAAAAGAGCACATTTATTGTCTCATTATATTCCAAGTGAAAGAAAAATAAAACATAAAATCATTTTTTTTATGAGAAAATCTAAAAATAAAAAAGTCGTTCTCATATTAAGTAAATTCTTATTTTTAAAGTTTCATATTATACTTTAGCAATATTTAAAGCATGCTCGGGATAGTTAATTATAGAGAAATATGTAGAACCAACAAGATCACCTTAGTAATTAAGCATAAACACAATATATGTGGTAATATGCACAAAATAATAGTCCGTGAATCACCGATGTAGCACTGACTCTATATTTCACAACTCAATATATACACACCTTATTTTATTCTAATTTTTTTTTTCAAGAAAAAACGGCCTCCAATATGATATGTTTCTGATATGTTATTAACTAATTCACACATTACCTCATTGTTTCTCTATATTTTTATAAACTTAAAGATTTTTCAACTTTCTTTAGATGAATCCGCTGATACTCGATCCCTTTCTTTTGATCTATTAATTTCTAAAGTACGTTCTAGCGAGTCCAAAGAATAAATTTCTTTCTAATAAAAGAAAACACCAAACTCTCTTAATAATTTTATAAAATTTATATGTATATAAATACGAATACGTAGCGTGAGATAAAAAATCTTATTAGTGGTTATCTTCAAAGCTTAGTTTGGTAAAGCTATACTAGGAGTTGCGTGTGAAGGCCTTAAATCAAGAGAAGTAAAAGTAATTTCTAAAGGTCCTAAGTTAGGTCATATAAGTGAGAATTTAAAGAATTAAAATACTTATATTAAGTAAACTAATTTAAAGGTGTTAAAATCTCTTTTACATTGAATTATTAGCCATTAAATAAGGATAAATAATTGTTTTTATTAATATTCTTGTTATATTTGTAAAATGAACTCATACACCCTACTTTCCTAGTCATAAAATTTGATGAGTTGAAATATTTGAATAATTCAACTATATGGTAGCAATGTCAGCTTTCATATTTCTAAAGGAGGGGATGAACATTGAAAATGATGTAGGAGTTAAAGGAGATAAATTGCACTTGGCCATTCCCAATCATATTAGAATCCCTGCTTTATATCTATGTAAAAAAATTATTTACTTAGAAACACTTCATCCTAATATAAAAAGATTCAATTTTAATTTAATTTTGAATGATACGTTTGGAAAAAGCAAAATCAACGTAGCAAAGACAAAATGCGACATCAAAAATATATTTTAAAAAATTAATAAAAACGAATACAACAAATAACTTTTAAAAAAATAACTCTTTTAAAATAATGAATAAACATAAAATTAAAAAATAATATACATTTCGTAGTTTATATGATAGTCAATTCTCTAAAAGGTCCCAACTCTTCAACTTTGATCATTTTCAATCAAACTTGTGATAAAATTTTATGTGAGGGCAATATTACAAGTTGTTATTTGTAGTAACATTTAGCGATGGAAATCTCCCCAATATATCTAAGTTTTATTTTTTTATATTTTTATATTTTTGGTTGATGAGGTTGGGGAGTAAGCTATAAAAGGGGGTATTCTAAGACTCCTTGAACACACACACACATACAAAAAAAAGGCACCATCTTTCAATTATCTTTTTAGATAAATCATCGGCATGTCTTCAAAATTGCCTCTTGTCTGTCTCATTATTCTGTTTTTCATCACCACCGGTCGTGTCGCCCATGGCCAATTATCAATTCCTCCTCCCCGGCCTATAGCTGGTATACGAGTAGCAGGATTGGTGGTTTGCTCCGCAACAGGAAATCTCCCAGGACAAGGAATCCCAGGAGTAAGTGTCGGTATTTCTTGTGATGGGGGTAACACAACCCTTGTTCGATTGGTCACAAATACTCGGGGCTTCTTTGATGGTTTAATTAGTTTGAGCTCATTGCCAGTCATAATACGAAATATTTTATTGAACAGTAGTTCATCTCCTTGTGCTGCAAGGATTAATCTTCCCATTGCAGCTGCTAATTGTACTATACTTCCTTCCTCAGGAATCCTTCAAGCTCCTATCATGTTTACTGGAAACCTCATTATGAGTACGAATGGTCTAGTTGCAACCACATTAACTGGTTTATTTCGACTAACTAGGCTGATAGCATAGTCAAGCTTAGTTATTTGTATTTCTCCACTCCTTAATAATGTCTTTTTGAATTAATAAATATTGTGACCTAAATAAATGCACCTTATTCCTCATATGGAGTAGAAAAAAAGGTGATGTCTTTATGTTAAGTATTATCTAATAAATGGTGAGTGGATAAGTACTTTTTTTAATTTCATTTGATATATAGTAAAACAAGAATCACATGTGTACATCATTCTTCTTCTTCTTTTGTCATATTTAATTTGTGGTTTTAAATTTTCAACTTCCCTACTTTTACTAGATTATTATATATTCAAAAGCATAGAAGAACTCTTATAAAACAACCTGTGGGCACACTAGAGAGTCATACACAATTCTTTTCCTATTCAATCTCTAAATCAATCTATTAAAACGAGATAATCTACGATTTGATCTTAGATGTCACTCCTAACTCTTCTAATTCGACATCCAAATAGCTCCTTAGCCCCCGTTTTGGCCCCTTCATGATATCATATACATGGCCCGTTAATAAATTCACTTTATTCCTTCGTATGGAGACTATACACAAACATGTATGTATTTTTTTTATTTCTGATAAAGTTTAGATAATAACTACTTTTTTTAATTTCATTTGATAGTGATTCAGGGACTTAGGTTTTGGTATGGGCCTTTTTGCTACTTTTCATTTCTTATATATATGCACATATACACCTCTTACTATAGGTAATATTATTTTGATGTTAAGAAAAATATTATAAATGTAAATAAATTAAAATAGTCCATATATAGAACTAAATTAGGTATGAAAAACAAAAAAAAAAGTTAAATATAGAAATCTATTAAGAGTATTTAATTAATATTTACGATAATATTTTTCATAATATTAGGGTATTAAAATAGTATTAGACTATTATGCCAATAATATTATATTTAACAAAATTGAATATAATTAGTGATTAGTTGATTGTTTATTTGAATTTTCGCCTTGTCGATAAGAGTTTGATTCTTCATTTTGTAATTTTCCCGCCTCCCTCCCATTTTTCCTTCCTTACCCCTATGTAATTCATTCTTTTTTAAAAAAGGAAGGATTTTTGTAACTCAATTGGCTGTATATTGAACGTTCACCTTGTTAGTGAGAGTTCAACTTTTCACCTTGTAATATCCTCCCCAATGTAATAAAAATAAAAATTTTAAAAATAATATAATTGGTGATCAATATAAATACAAGCACACAATTATTTTAATCTATTATAGCCAAATATTCAAATTTAAATACAATTGCATGCTTATTTAAAGGATAATTGCACAAAAATAGAACCCCCAACATTACATTGCACCTAAGTAGCAAATGCTTTTTTTAGTTTTTAATGGCTCAACCCATTAATTTTTTATAGCAGTGTTTAAAAATTCAATATACAATCATACACCCTGTATATGACATTATACAAAACTTTATTTTTTTATAACAATATTTAGAAACCCGATACATAATATTACACACCAATTATATAATATTATATAATCTTATGAGAGGTGTTTCTACATTCATATACACGGTTAAATAATATTATACACTATTACACAAAAATTAATTTGGTCTTCTTCCTTGTGCATCTTTTAAAATTCAACTCAAATCTACTTTAAATTTAAGTTTTGAACTCCCCTTGATGTTTAGAATTAATTATATTAACATCCAATAAAAATAACTAACAAACTAGAAAAATCAAGCTAAAATATAACTTAAATCTAATTTAAAATGGGAAGCGACAAAGTGTGTGTGAGAATGAAGAGAAACAAATGAAAAATAGAAAGAAGAAAAAACAGAAGATTTTAAATAAAATAGTAGAAAAGGGGAAAAAAAGGTGGGTGGGCTGAAGGGGGAAACAAATGAGATGAGAAAGAATGAAAAAAGAAAGAATCCAAAGAAGAAAAAGACGAAGAAGCAAGAAAGATTTGTTGGATAGAAGAAGAAATGAGCATAGGAGATACGAATTGACAGGAAAACCAAGTAAAAGTGAAACTCTCTAACTTCTTAATGTTTCAAGCTTTCATGGCTAGTATTATGTCATAATTAAGATGTTGTTTTCGATTCGTAAAAATGCCATCAGATTTTTAATATTTTGACATGACTTTGATATTTCACTTTACTATTTAGCAATATTATCACGCTCCGAGCCTATACCCTGAACGTAACACGGTATTTGAAGCCACAAGTGAACTCAAGTCAACCCCTGGTCTATCATTCACTAGTATTCTGAGTAATATGCACAACGAAAATTTAAAATAATACATAATAGCATTTATGAGAAATTAAAGACTGAACATAGAGATTTAAATATCTGAAAATCTAAAATCAAGTCTGGTCTGAAAGCCATCTAACTGAGGAGTTGTTGGGGCAAGCCCCCAGCAAAATCTAAGTCTAGCTTAAAACAATAAAGAAACTGAAATAAATAAAATGTGCCCTCGAAATATGAGGACTCACACTACTGGTGCCGATAGAAAGACCCGAACGTAATCGGCTAATGGTGCTGGGTCAGAACCTGCAGCTGTATCATGAAACGATACAGCATAAAAGTATGTGTAAGTACTTTGAATGTACTGAGTAAGTGAGATAAACATGAATAATATTGTCACGCCCCCGAACTAGGGTAGGGCGCAACTGCCACTCGATTCATGATCGATCGATAAGTCGGCTATATAGCATCTATAAATGTAACACTAAGGCTGACCAAGTTACCTGTCACAACCAACCAAGATAAATAATGGGCTAATAATGCCTTGACAATTATAAATATGCAACTTGGAAAGCCGGCAAGGCTACAATAAAGCTAAGCAAAGCAATGAAAAACCAATACGACTACACAACTCACACTACTATACAAACTAGTCCACATCATCCTCTACAGAGAAAACAAACTGAAATGCACGGGATAGGGCCCCGGCCTACCCATGCTGTACACAAAACTAAAAATAGTCCAAACTAGGAAATGGCTCCTAGAAAAGAGGAGCATACCACTATTCTGCTGAAATCTGGCTCCTACTACATCCGATGATCTGAGCCTCGGCCTGTACTTGCAGCACGATTGCAGGATGGGTCCCAAGATGAAGGGACGTCAGTACGAATAAAATTTACTGGTATGTAAGGCTGAAAACTGTAAACATGTAAGATAAAAATGATAACTAGGCCAGAAATAAGGAGTAGTAATAACCCAAAATCCTGAAAATAGAAACCTGACAACAACTCATTATTGAAGTGTAAAATGCAACCATCTAATGCACAACAAAGACTATAACTGAAATGCTAGCAGAAAGCCGACCATAAAATCTATATACAATTCGTCCAACCAGTATACCACACCAGGGTAAAAATAAAAATGTTTCCAGTTGGTGTATCATACCGGGATAAAATCCGTCTAGCCGGTGTACCACACTGGGGTAAAATAACAAGACCTCCAACCGGTCTACCACACCGAGGTAAAATCAATAAATCTTAGACAAAATCATAAATGGAGTCGATATGACTTATACTGGACCAACTTAATACGTACAGCATAGAAATGACGAATACTAAACATGTGGCCTGCATAGGCCTCATTCGTAATGCATAACTGGAACTGAGTACATATAACATGTGAAGCTCAAAAATAGAACTTAAATGCATGTATTAAAAACTTGTATAAATCATAAGGAACTACGGATGACCTAAGAGTTTCAACAAAATTTATAGATCGTGTTCAAGGGACATTAGAGCTCAGAAACTCTCTTGCTTGTCGTTCAGCTTAAGGGAAAGGGATTATGAAATCTCCTCTTGGCCTGACACATTTCATAACATAAACATAAGATAAAGGACAACCATAACCAGGAAATCCTAATTCGATAAGCTCGTTTACCCTCAATAGCTTGCGACGTCTTTACGTGGCTTAAAATTATTTACACGTCCTCATCTTGGCTCTTTCACCAATTTCAGTTAGCAACCAGACCTTTAAACACATTTAACATAACATATATATACACATGACATACAGTAAGGACCAGCTAACAATGCCCACGCGAGGGGTCTCCAATTCAATGTACAACTACGACAACAATCAACACAATATCACACTTTAGATGTCTCACTTTGACTTGGCATAATCTTAACATTTATCCTCAATAAAACATGGGACTTTAAAGATTAAATGAAGCTTAACATACTGCCAATAATATTATATCTAACAAAATTGAATATAATTAGTGATTAGTTGATTGATTATTTGAATTTTCGCCTTGTCGATAAGAGTTTGATTCTCCATTTTGTAATTTTTCTGCCTCCCTCCAATTTTTCCTTCGTTACCCCTATGTAATTCATTCTTTTTTTAAAAAGGAAGGATTTTAGTAACTCAATTGGTTAGCTACTGAACGTTCATCTTGTTAGTGAGAGTTCAATTTTTCACCTTGTAATATCCTCCCCGATGTAATAAAAATAAAAATTTTAAAAATAATATAATTGGTGATCAATATAAATACAAGCACAGAATTATTTTAATCTGTTATAGCCAAATATTCAAATTTAAATACAATTGCATGCTTATTTAAAGGATAATTGCACAAAAATAGAACCCCCAACATTACATTGCACCTAAGTAGCAAATACTTTTTTTTAGTTTTTAATGGCTCAACCCATTAATTTTTTATAGCAGTGTTTAAAAATTCAATATACAATCATACACCCTGTATATGACATTATACAAAACTTTATTTTTTTATAACAATATTTAGAAACTCGATATATAATATTACACACCAATTATATAATGTTAAATAAACTTATGAGAGGTGTTTATACATCCATATACACGGTTAAATAATATTATACACTATTACACAAAAATTAATTTGGTCTTCTTCCTTGTGCATCTTTTAAAATTCAACTCAAATCTACTTTAAATTTAAGTTTCGAACTCCCCTTGATGTTTAGAATTAATTGTATTAACATCCAATAAAAATAACTAACAAACTAGAAAAATCAAGCTGAAATATAACTTAAATCTAATTTAAAATGAGAAGCGACAAAGTGTGTGTGAGAGTGAAGAGAAACAAATGAAAAATAGAAAGAAAAAAAAACCAGAAGATTTTAAATAAAATAGTAGAAAAGGAAAAAAAAGGTGGGTGGGGTGAAGGAGGGAACAAATGAGATGAGAAAGAATGAAAAAAAAAGAAGCTAAAGAAGAAAAAGACGAAGAAGCAAGAAAGATTTGTTGGATAGAAGAAGAAATGAGCATAGGAGATACAAATTGGCAGGAAAACTAAGTAAAAGTGAAACTCTCTAACTTCTTAATGTTTCAAGCTTCCATGGCTAGTATTATGTCATAACTAAGATGTTGTTTTCGATTCGTAAGAATGCCATCAGATTCTTAATATTTTGACATGACTTTGATATTTCGCTTTACTATTTAGCAATATTGTCACGCCCCGAGCCTATACCCTGAACGTAACACGGTACATGAATCCACAAGTGACCCCAAGTATACCCCTGGTCTATCATTCACTAGTATTCTGAGTAAATATGCATAGCAAAAATTTAAAATAATACATAACAACATTTATAATAAATTAAAGACTGAACATAGAGATTTAAATATCTGAAAATCTAAAATCAAGTCTGGTCTGAAAGCCATCTAACTGAGGAGTTGTTTGGGGAAAACCCCCAGCAAAATCTAAGTCTAGCTTAAGACAATAAAGAAACTGAAATGAATAAAATGTGCCCTCGGAATATGAGGACTCACACTTCTACTGCTGATAGAGAGACCCGAACGTATCGGCTCATGGTGCTGGGTATGAGAACCTGCGGCTGTATCATGAAATGATACAACATAAAAATATGTGTCAGTACTTTGAATGTATTGAGTAAATGAGACAAACATGAATAATATGATAGAACTAATAACTGAACGATACGACATGAAATGACCAACTAAAATACTGAAAACTGATACAATTGGTGTAAACTGATATGGTCAAAAGTGACCCTAGCTGATGGTCATAAACATGTCCTAAGTCTGAATTACTGAATCTGAGATACTGCACTAAACTGATCTGAACTGAAAAATCGGAAAGTAAACTGAACTGACTAGTGGGAGAGGCTATAGCCGACATATAACCACGTGAGGTAGATGTGGAGTCCGATGTATACACCCCACCAGTAGGACTCAATATACCTTACAAGGGTATAAAGGCATGGATTGTGAGAATGACTATGAGAGGGGGCCGTTAGGCCAAGTAAATAAAACTTACAGTGGCAACATAGTTTTGAAACCTGGGTGCGCTGGAACCCCGGCCCTTTCGGTGCTAAGTCCTACTCCCACTGGATAATCCTATTACTACTACTGACAAGCGGATAGCTCGGTATTGGGGTCCAAGACTATAACTGACCCAAGGATACTGTCTGAGAGTTCCCTGAGCGTTTTATAGGATCAGATTTGAAAACTGAGTTCTAAGACTGGTCGGAGCTACTTATCTGGAAGTGTTGTAACCGTCTAAAGAACAAACTGGGGTCCTGGGGCTGGCCAGAGCTATATAACTGGAATGTCATGACCGCCTAATGGACCAAATAATATAAATTCTGAGTCTGATTCTGTTAACTGGGTGACACCACTGACACCTTGGGAACGGACTGGAGTCAGATTGATCAGCTGGCATTTCTTACTAACACTGTATATTCTAGTACTTTGACTGAAGCTGAACTAGCAATTCTGAGAAAATACAAAGTATATAGGCTTTCTGACTAAATCTGAATATCATACAAGTAACTGAGTTTTTAACACGTACAAGTATTAGAGAAGCCCCTAACTCTAAAAGATGCAAACAATTTTCAAGAATTCAAAGCTTAAGAAGGATTCTAATTTCTGACTTTTCAAAGTTAGGGATGAATTTCTAAATTGATGGAACAACCATCATTTTGATTATAAGCTGGTGGAAAATAGCTACAATTAACATAGGATGGGATTCCACATGAAATAATTCAAGAATAATAGCAATAATTTCGAATTCACAATCTCTGTGCTATGACTGGAAGTGAACAGGGAGAGCTTTGGGGGATGCAATGGGAGAACAATCTCCTTACCGAATTCCCACATACCTGTAGAAGAAACTCTGATGAAAATCTCTGAGAAAAACTGAAAAGATTGTCGTTTGCCCTAGCTTCTACTCTGAACTCAGGATTCAATGGACCACAGGACGGCTCGTTGTTAGGTTCAACGGGTCATCCCATGTCCCGTTGTTTCCCACTTGAAGAAGCCTTCTGCAACCCATGACCCTATACAACGGTCTGTTGGTTCCACCAAAGGTCCGTTGTGTGGGTCATCTGACACAGAAAATTTTTCTGATTTTTCTATGATTTTTCATGCAACATATGAATTTGGTCTAGAAAAGTTTCGGAGTGTTACAAATATGATTCAGCAGCGTAATATTTCGAAAATATACATGACTTGTGTCTTATACTTTACAGTACAATTAACATTTTGGTATACTCAGTAATATCCGTACTATCACTATTTGCAGCTATCAAGTCCTTTAGGCTCTCAGGACACTTCCAGATAAGTAGTTCTGACTTAGCCTAGGACCTTAGTTTCGAGCTAATCAAATCAGTTAGGTATATTTAGGATTTCAGCTGGAAGTTGTACTTAGAACTGAGTGGGCCAGGGTTTAGCGCACCCAAGTTTCTAGAACTACATGCCACCGTAGGAATTTAACCTAAATGAATTTTACAGTTAGTGATCACATAGTCCAGTCACTGCATCCTGGCAAGGTGCGGTGGGCCCTATCGATAGGGAGTAAACATCGAACTCCATGTCTAGATCACGTGGTTATATATCGGTTAACAGGCACTCCCACAGTACAGTACAATCATAATTCACAGAACAATCTCACATATTTCAGATGTGCTTATAACTTAATTTCAGACTATCAGTTCTTATAATATTTTCTATAGTATTCAGACTCTTTCAGTATTTATCATTCAGGTATGGTTGGGATATGTCATATTAGTCCAGTTTATGTATTATCAGTACTTTTCTGTTTTATTTGATATCTCGCATAATCAGTATATTTCAAGTATTGACACATATTTTTTATGATATATCGTTTTATGATATAAGCTCAAGTACCCAACCTCAGCATCGCAGTTAGCTTCCCGACGATATTCAGCAGTGTTCTATTGGTGAGTCATCATCTTCCTAGGGTCAGGGATGTTCTTTCTGTTTTAGTAATGTTAGCTCAGTTTTCATACTTAGAGTTAGCTGGGAGCGTGTCCCAACAACTCATCAGTTAATAGAGGCTTTCAGACAATGTGGTATTAATTTTAGCTTATACGTTCTTCATTACATTCAGTGTTTGCCAGACTTTATCTTTTCTCATGAAATAGTTTCCGCTCAATTTTCTAAATGAATGTATATTATAAGTATTATGCTATTCCATAGGTTTGTTTGGAGTCACTTGTGACTCTAAGTATCATGTCACATCCATGGTGTAGACTCAGGTCGTGATATATTATTAGGTACAAGCCACAATTCGTAAATTCATAACTAAAATTTCGTAGCTATGAACCCGTTTGACTTAACTAATTTATAGTTGCTGATAAACATTAAGTGTTGATAAGTATTTTTAAGTGTTGAAGCTGATTTAATAAATAACCAATTACATATTTGCATAAAAGTGTTAAAACTAATAATAAACAGTTGAAGTGTTTGGTAAATGAGTGTTGATAAGCATTTTTTGTGTTAAATTTACTCAGATATCCTTTAAGTTCTTTATACCAACAATAACGTAATTTTAATAAGATTTTAAATTTCAGTTTAATTTTAGTATAAGGTATTTGGTATCTCAATTATTTTTAATACAAAATTAAGTAGATAAAATTATTTTTATAAATATAAACTAATTTATATAAGCTAAAATATAACTATAAGATAAAACATAATAAGTAATAATTTGACTAATATTTTAAGAAAAAACATACTTGAATAGCACACAAATTTGTATAGAAAAAATAAATACTTAATGATTTTTTTTTCTTTAATTAAATTAAAACATTCAACTATCATAAATATTCTCAGTGATCAAATTACAAGTTGTCATCCAAATGTTAGAGAGTTACATATTTTCTATTTCACTTTTTTCTAAACGTTCATATTTTGTGTTATCAATAATATATTTTTTTTCAATTTGCTTATCTCTTGAAATTAATAATAAATATCTTAAAATATGGAGAAGCAGGAGAGGGTTTCATGCATTACAAAACTCACAAACCAACAATATTAATGTCAAGTTAAAGAAGGGTTCCATGCTTAGCCATAGAATTTGAAGAACTACTAAAAAATATTAGAGAGAAATTTGTTACCCAAACTAATGTCATAACGAACTGCATAATTGTTGTTAACATTGAAGAGGTGGAAACTCGTTGCATATGTGTTTAAATTTCAAGGTGAGTGCAAGTTGGCTTAGATACTACAGTTTATTTTTTAAAAAAAAATATTGAAGAGATGGAGTAAATTTTAGGTTTGAAAGGACAAATGTGGAAGTGAAATAATGGAGAGTGTTCGAAATTTTATTTAAAAAAAAAGAAGATATTTTGGTAATTACATAAAAATATTAAAGATAAAATTGTAGATGATTTGGTCAAACCAAATGTACTTATAAGTTGTAAAATCATAAGTTGGGGATGACTAACTTATGACTTATTTTAAGTTAGAAGCACTTTCAGTATTTATCAAACGTGTAGACAAGTCAAAAAGTGCTTATAAACTAATTTGACCAGTTTATAAACTTAGCCAAACACCCTCTATATATGCAATATGTTGTAGTGTGAACATGAGACCTTTTAAATCTCTTAATTTTAATTTCGACTTGGAATATTTGGTTAGTAGTTTAAATTATGCAAGTGAAACATCAAAAAATTGATAACGTTATATATGTGTAAAAGTCACAATTAATATTCCTCTACTAAATTAGATGAGAGGATTATAATTTCAAATTAGTATGGGTACTTGTACATCCAATTATGATCTATATATATCAAAATTTCAAATGTTGGTAACTATAAGTACAACTAACTGCTATGCATTTTTTCTTTTTTGGATATATATCATAAAACTAACAATGAATTACTAGCTTCTACTATAAGAAAAATATATGTGGATTGAATCATTATACAACTTATATAAAATTATTATTTTTATTCAACAATAATTTTTTGATATACACGGTTATAAAAAGGAAGAGGCTATTTATAGAAAATGTTATTTTCATTCAACAACAACTTCTTGAGATGTATATATTAAGATTTTTTATCTCAGTAATTGGTAAGTAACCCCTCCTGTCTCAAAATACTTGTCATATTTCACTTCATAAGAGTCAAATTTTCTTCTTTAAAGTCGTTGCCTCTTTAGATAAGTATTTTATAGTCAATATTCAGAAAATCCAACCCATCCCAAAAGGAAAAAAATGTTCCAAGTCTCCTTTGTTACTTGATGATGCAAAAACAAGATGTTTTCAGTTTCTCACAGAAGGCACTTATTGCCCAACACTCTCCCCCTTCCCTTTTTTGAGATCGTCTTGAATAGGTAACGCTAGATGTGGCATGCACCACTAGTGGGAGGACAATGTTAAGGCTCTAGATGTGGCTTATATCTTTTGACAACTACAATGAGTGGAGAGACTTAGCATTGAAATAATCCCTGTTCTCCCTATTGAGGCATCCAAGTCCTCCTCGGTATAGGACTCGTCATCTTGTTTAATTAGGGATAGTTTGGTAGAGTGTAAGAATAACACTGAATAAAATATACTAGTAATGCTGGTATTAGTTATGTTGAGATTATTCCTTATGTATTGTTTGATTTAGTGTGTTAATAAATAATATTCATTGCATAATTTCTAAAAAAAATTATTTGTTTAATTTATTTTAAAATGATGCGTTTTGATAATTTTAAGCTTTTATATAGTGAAGTCAATGGTCAAAAAAAATGACACCAAAAGTATACTAAAAGAAAGATCAAGAAAAATAAATACAACATATAAGTTTTAAAAAATTCCTCTCAATATAATAAATAAATACAATAAAATAAATAAAAATTTTAATATATATATTTCTTGCTTTTCTATGATAGTCAATTCTCTGAAAGGTCCAATCATCAAGTTGATAATTTTCAACCTAATTTATGATAAAATCTCATGTGAGATTTATTGTAACATTTAGTCATGGAAATTGCCCGCACATTATTGAAAATTCTTATGAAAAATATTTGATCACGAAAGTTGTAAGAAGTTTTTGAAAGCATGAGGCTTATCAAAGTCCTTAAAGATATTTCAACTGATACAGGTGTATCCCCCAATATTCAACAAGTTTTTCTACTATAAAATTAAGAACATGAAAATAAACAAAGATTCATAATGATAGAAAACTCAACAGAAGAAAGAAGAATATATTTCTACTCTTGATCTCTCCCACAAGAAAAAGATGTGTGTAAAGATGATGAAGGAGACTAATGAGATTATAATGGGTAAATAAATATTTTCATAATTCTGATAACGGCTAATAACAGTCAGAAACAAAGGATCATTGATATGATTATAATGACACATTGGTGGTTGAATGTAGAAGTTTTTTTCACACTAATATCTGGACATAATCATAGTCAATCATGACACTTCTCTTTTGGCATACATTCGCATTCTAATACACAATCTACGTACAACTTTCTTTAAATCAGTCGATTGATGATGCCTATTGGGTTGGTAGACTCACTTCTTTTCATTTGATCTGTTAATTCTAAAGTAGACTCTTGCGAGTCCAAAGAATAAATCTCTTACTTTCTTGTTCATTATTTTATATAATTGTCATGTATATGAATGTGAATATTTGGTGTGAGAGAAATTTTTTTACCAGTGGTGATCTTTAAAGCCTATTTAGTTTGGTAAGGCTATACTAAAAGTTGTGTGCAAAGACTTTAAATGGAAAGATGTCAAATGTAATATCTAATGGTCCTAAGTTAGGCCAAATAAGTGAGAATTGTGAAGAAGTAAAATGTTTGTATTAAACTAATTTGAAGATATTAAAATCTCTTTTTATTCACTTATAAAGCAATTAAATAAGATAAATAATTATTTTTATTAATATTCTTGTTATAGTGAATGATAAATACTTTGTAAAATTAACTCACGCATCCCACTTTTGTTTTGGTACTTTTTGATAAAGTAAAATACCAAGAAACATATTATATCATTCAAATATGAAAAGAGCACATTTATTGTCTCATTATATTCCAAGTGAAAGAAAAATAAAACATAAAATCATTTTTTTTATGAGAAAATCTAAAAATAAAAAAGTCGTTCTCATATTAAGTAAATTCTTATTTTTAAAGTTTCATATTATACTTTAGCAATATTTAAAGCATGCTCGGGATAGTTAATTATAGAGAAATATGTAGAACCAACAAGATCACCTTAGTAATTAAGCATAAACACAATATATGTGGTAATATGCACAAAATAATAGTCCGTGAATCACCGATGTAGCACTGACTCTATATTTCACAACTCAATATATACACACCTTATTTTATTCTAATTTTTTTTTTCAAGAAAAAACGGCCTCCAATATGATATGTTTCTGATATGTTATTAACTAATTCACACATTACCTCATTGTTTCTCTATATTTTTATAAACTTAAAGATTTTTCAACTTTCTTTAGATGAATCCGCTGATACTCGATCCCTTTCTTTTGATCTATTAATTTCTAAAGTACGTTCTAGCGAGTCCAAAGAATAAATTTTTTTCTAATAAAAGAAAACACCAAACTCTCTTAATAATTTTATAAAATTTATATGTATATAAATACGAATACGTAGCGTGAGATAAAAAATCTTATTAGTGGTTATCTTCAAAGCTTAGTTTGGTAAAGCTATACTAGGAGTTGCGTGTGAAGGCCTTAAATCAAGAGAAGTAAAAGTAATTTCTAAAGGTCCTAAGTTAGGTCATATAAGTGAGAATTTAAAGAATTAAAATACTTATATTAAGTAAACTAATTTAAAGGTGTTAAAATCTCTTTTACATTGAATTATTAGCCACTAAATAAGGATAAATAATTGTTTTTATTAATATTCTTGTTATATTTGTAAAATGAACTCATACACCCTACTTTCCTAGTCATAAAATTTGATGAGTTGAAATATTTGAATAATTCAACTATATGGTAGCAATGTCAGCTTTCATATTTCTAAAGGAGGGGATGAACATTGAAAATGATGTAGGAGTTAAAGGAGATAAATTGCACTTGGCCATTCCCAATCATATTAGAATCCCTGCTTTATATCTATGTAAAAAAATTATTTACTTAGAAACACTTCATCTTAATATAAAAAGATTCAATTTTAATTAAATTTTGAATGATACGTTTGGAAAAAGCAAAATCAACGTAGCAAAGACAAAATGCGACATCAAAAATATATTTTAAAAAATTAATAAAAACGAATACAACAAATAACTTTTAAAAAAATAACTCTTTTAAAATAATGAATAAACATAAAATTAAAAAATAATATACATTTCGTAGTTTATATGATAGTCAATTCTCTAAAAGGTCCCAACTCTTCAACTTTGATCATTTTCAATCAAACTTGTGATAAAATTTTATGTGAGGGCAATATTACAAGTTGTTATTTGTAGTAACATTTAGCGATGGAAATCTCCCCAATATATCTAAGTTTTATTTTTTTATATTTTTATATTTTTGGTTGATGAGGTTGGGGAGTAAGCTATAAAAGGGGGTATTCTAAGACTCCTTGAACACACACACACATACAAAAAAAAGGCACCATCTTTCAATTATCTTTTTAGATAAATCATCGGCATGTCTTCAAAATTGCCTCTTGTCTGTCTCATTATTCTGTTTTTCATCACCACCGGTCGTGTCGCCCAGGGCCAATTATCAATTCCTCCTCCCCGGCCTATAGCTGGTATACGAGTAGCAGGATTGGTGGTTTGCTCCGCAACAGGAAATCTCCCAGGACAAGGAATCCCAGGAGTAAGTGTCGGTATTTCTTGTGATGGGGGTAACACAACCCTTGTTCGATTGGTCACAAATACTCGGGGCTTCTTTGATGGTTTAATTAGTTTGAGCTCATTGCCAGTCATAATACGAAATATTTTATTGAACAGTAGTTCATCTCCTTGTGCTGCAAGGATTAATCTTCCCATTGCAGCTGCTAATTGTACTATACTTCCTTCCTCAGGAATCCTTCAAGCTCCTATCATGTTTACTGGAAACCTCATTATGAGTACGAATGGTCTAGTTGCAACCACATTAACTGGTTTATTTCGACTAACTAGGCTGATAGCATAGTCAAGCTTAGTTATTTGTATTTCTCCACTCCTTAATAATGTCTTTCTGAATTAATAAATATTGTGACCTAAATAAATGCACCTTATTCCTCATATGGAGTAGAAAAAAAAGGTGATGTCTTTATGTTGTTAAGTATTATCTAATAAATGGTGAGTGGATAAGTACTTTTTTTAATTTCATTTGATATATAGTAAAACAAGAATCACATGTGTACATCATTCTTATTCTTCTTTTGTCATATTTAATTTGTGGTTTTAAATTTTCAACTTCCCTACTTTTACTAGATTATTATATATTCAAAAGCATAGAAGAACTCTTATAAAACAATCTGTGGGCGCACTAGAGAGTCATACACAATTCTTTTCCTATTCAATCTCTAAATCAATTTATTAAAACGAGATAATCTACGATTTGATCTTAGATGTCACTCCTAACTCTTCTAATTCGACATCCAAATAGCTCCTTAGCCCCCGTTTTGGCCCCTTCATGATATCATATACATGGCCCGTTAATAAATTCACTTTATTCCTTCGTATGGAGACTATACACAAACATGTATGTATTTTTTTTATTTCTGATAAAGTTTAGACAATAACTACTTTTTTTTAATTTTGATTTGATAGTGATTCAGGGACTTAGATTTTGGTATGGGCCTTTTTGCTACTTTTCATTTCCTTATATATATGCACATATACACTTCTTACTATAGGTAATATTATTTTGATGTTAAGAAAAATATTATAAATGTAAATAAATTAAAATAGTCCATATATAGAACTAAATTAGGTATGAAAAACAAAAAAAAAAGTTAAATATAGAAATCTATTAAGTAGTATTTAATTATATTTACGATAATATTTTTCATAATATTGGGGTATTCAAATAGTATTAGACTATTATGCCAATAATATTATATTTAACAAAATTGAATATAATTAGTGATTAGTTGATTGTTTATTTGAATTTTCGCCTTGTCGATAAGAGTTCGATTCTTCATTTTGTAATTTTCCCGCGTACCTCCCATTTTTCCTTCCTTACCCCTATGTAATTCATTCTTTTTTAAAAAAGGAAGGATTTTTGTAACTCAATTGGTTGGATACTGAACGTTCACCTTGTTATTGAGAGTTCAATTTTTCACCTTGTAATATCCTCACGATGTAATAAAAATAAAAATTTTAAAAATAATATAATTGGTGATCAATATAAATACAAGCACACAATTATTTTAATCTGTTATAGCCAAATATTCAAATTTAAATACAATTGCATGCTTATTTAAAGGATAATTGCGCAAAAATAGAACCCCCAACATTACATTGCACCTAAGTAGCAAATACTTTTTTTAGTTTTTAATGGCTCAACCCATTAATTTTTTATAGCAGTGTTTAAAAGTTCAATATACAATCATACACCCTGTATATGACATTATACAAAACTTTATTTTTTTATAACAATATTTAGAAACCCGATACATAATATTACACACCAATTATATAATATTATATAAACTTATGAGAGGTGTTTATACATTCATATACACGGTTAAATAATATTATACACTATTACACAAAAATTTATTTGGTCTTCTTCCCTGTGCATCTTTTGAAATTCAACTCAAATCTACTTTAAATTTAAGTTTTAAACTCCCCTTGATATTTAGAATTAATTATATTAACATCCAAAAAAAATAACTAACAAACTAGAAAAATCTGTTGGGACAACGGAATAACAACAATAAACACACACACACAAATTAACTGCGAGAAAATAGAGAAAAACGGAACACAAACGACACACAAGAATTTACGTGGTTCGGTCTCACGACCTAGTCCACAACTGCAACTAGGAGGAATTTTATTGCTCTCTCTTGTGGTGTTTAGATTACAAGTACAAGCTATCTATTTATAGAAATAGATTAGGGTTATTAGGGTTTCTAACGGGCCTAATTAATCAGGCCTCCACAAGCCCAACAATCTCCCACTTGGAGGCATGATAATCTTCAACTGCCATCCACTGTGAGCACTTGTACGTCTAGTAATCTCCTCCTCATCTTCATGGTTGCAGCGGCCTTTTCATCAGTTAACCTGAAGGCCCGTTGAAGCTTCCCCAAGCTCCAACATCAGTCACGGCTAAAACTGCCCCTGACTCATCCTCTGTCCCTACCGACTCCCACTTGCATGAACTGCCGAATCCTGGGATACTCTGAGAACAAACAACACTCTCCATAGTTAGCAGGTAATCATCCGGAGAGACTTTGACAGCTGGAACACTGGTTCTCTTAACCCACTGTCTGGTAACTCTGGCTGAAGTTTTAACTGGCTGACTGCCGATGCTCCCACTGCCACGAGAACTCCTGACTGGTTTACCTAAATCTTTCCAAGCACGTTCAACCTGAATTTGCCCTGTGGCTCTGGGTTTATCTCCTACAAAACGAACCTTCTTATGCCCACGAGACTCTGTGAACCGGATTTTGTTTCTCTTCTGATCTGGGACAGTCACTCCCTCAGATGGTAAATAGACCATATACAGCGAACTCCATTTCTTTCCTCGAGTTATGACCAAGTTCCCCTTCATCACCTTCCACTGCCCGTTTCCGAACTTAACATCGTGTCCCTCATCATCCAACTGCCCAACAGAAATTAACCGTTTCTTCAATCTTGGAATCACTCGGACATCCTTTAAAGTCCACGAACCGACTGAAGTTTTCAGAATTATGTCACCCATGCCCGTTACATCAAGAACTTTATTGTTTGCTAGTCTTACCTTTCCAAAATCCCCTTCTTTCAGATTCTGCAATGCTTCACTGCTGTGGGTAGCATGAAATGAAGCACCAGAATCCATGACCCAGGAATCCACACTGCTCTCCACGCTACATATCAAGAGATCATTATGAGCATAGTCTCCTGCAATGTTAACTTGTTTATTATTCGGGCATTGATTCCTGAAATGCCCACCTCCTTGCACGTCCAACACGTTACATCTGAGCGATCCTGAGTCTTCGACTGACTCCTTCTTCTGTTCCTGCTCCCACTACCTCTACTATTTCTCCTTCCTATGCTGACATTTAGCAATTCACTCGATGATTCCCCAGAACTCCTTCTTCTAACATCCTCGCCTAGAATGAGATCACGAATCTTCTCAAAAGTGAATCCATCGGGTCCCGCTGAACTGGTAACTGTTGTAACCGTTCCGGACCAACTGTCAGGTAATGACGATAGCAATAGTAAGGCTTGAACTTCATCATCGAACTTAATGCCCACTGACGTAAGTCTGGCTAAGATTGAATTCATTGTATTTATGTGCTCGGTAACTAAACTGCCTTCCTTCATTTTTGTGTTCACCAATTCTCTAATCAGAAAGACCTTGTTTGCTGCAGATGGCTTCTCGTACATGTTAGACAGTGCTTCCATGACACCTTTCGCTGTCTTCTCCTTCAGAATGTTAAACGCAACATTCTTGGTCAACGAGAGTCGGATAACCGCCATGGCTTTTCAATCCAAACCTGCCCACTCTGCATCAGACATCTTTTCTGGCTTGTCACCCAATACCATGTCTAACTCCTTTTGAACCAGCAAATCCTCAATTTGCAATTTCCACCGACTGAAATCTGCACCATCAAACTTTTCAACTCGATACTTCCCATCTTCTGCCATCTCAAACGACTAGATGAGGTACCCGGTACAGCTGATCTCAGATCTTGGTAACTTCGTCAGAAATTCAATGACAAAACCAATACGCACCAACAAAGTAACTCGGACCAACAACAACAAAAAAACCAATTGAAAAACTTTCTGCCGGTGAACAGTACCTGCCAGCGACTGCGAGTTTCTCTTTATCCGGTGCTGCGCGCTCGAGGCTGTTCAGATCTGCTGCTCGTGACGGCGATGGTGCGACTGAACGGCTGAACGGAGACCTGCACGACTGGTTTCTATTTTTTTTTCTTGCTCGATCCGAAAAAAAACTGGTTTTTTTTTTTGGTCGGACTGGTTCGCAACTGGCAGCAGCGACGGCTGCTTGATCTGGGTTGCGCTGCTGCTGCTCTCTCCCTTTCTCCAAAAAAAAAATTTTTTTGGGTCTTCTCGCTAATTTTTTTCGTGTGTATAACCTCGCTCTGATACCAATTGTTGGGACAACGAAATAACAACAATAAACACACACACACAAATTAACTGCGAGAAAATAGATAAAAACGAAACACAAACGACACACAAGAATTTACATGGTTCGGTCTCACGACCTAGTCCACAACTGCAACTAGGAGGAATTTTATTGCTCTCTCTCTTGTGGTGTTTAGATTACAAGTACAAGCTATCTATTTATAAAAATAAATTAGGGTTATTAGGGTTTCTAACGGGTCTAATTAATCAGGCCTCCACAAGCCCGACAAAATCAAGCTGAAATATAACTTAAATCTATTTAAAATGGGAAGCGATAAAGTGTGTGTGAGAATGAAGAGAAACAAATGAAAAATAGAAAGAAGAAAAAACAGAAGATTTTAAATAAAATAGTAGAAAAGGGAAAAAAAAGGTGGGTGGGCTGAAGGGGGAACAAATGAGATGAGAAAGAATGAAAAAAGAAAGAATCCAAAGAAGAAAAAGACGAAGAAGCAAGAAAGATTTGTTGGATAGACGAAGAAGCAAGAAAGAATTGTTGCATATAAGAAGAAATGAGCATAGGAGATACGAATTGATAGGAAAACCAAGTAAAAGTGAAACTCTCTAACTTCTTATTGCTTCAAGCTTTCATGGCTAGTATTATGTCATAATTAAGATGTTGTTTTCGATTCGTAAAAATGCCATCAGATTTTTAATATTTTGACATGACTTTGATATTTAACTTTACTATTTAGCAATATTATCACGCCCCGAGCTTATACCCTGAACGTAACACGGTATTTGAAGTCACAAGTGAACCCAAGTCAACCCCTGGTCTATCATTCACTAGTATTCTGAGTAAATATGTACAACGAAAATTTAAAATAATACATAATAGCATTTATAAGAAATTAAAGACTGAACATAGAGATTAAATATCTGAAAATCTAAAATCAAGTCTGGTATGAAAGCCATCTAACTGAGGAGTTGTTGCGATTTTAATTATCGAATATCAAAATTGTCAAATACCATACTATACCCACCCCCAAATATATACGCAAAGACAATTTTAGTTGCATTTTGACTTTGGATATGACTAAAGTTGAACCATTTCAACTAATACGCTTTTATTGAAGACAAAAATGCCTAAAATTACACAGTACGTTTTTCAGAATTATTTCTCTTAAATTTTCCTATAGCAACTACAGAGACCTCAAATTTGTATATCTTCCCCTTTCAAATTGTATTATTCCAAAAACTTTTCCTCAGTTCCTGAAAAGCAGGAACGGAACTTCAGCAAGTTATGCTAGAAGGACCATAAATCAATATATGCCACTCATGACTTTATGTAAACATAGGCTGCACTAAATGGAGGCAGAGCCAGTGGGACCAGCAAATAGAGCTGCAGACACTGACATTTAAATGCATTCAAGACCAGGAATAGCCTTTTAATTATTGGCTTTCTCGTTCTTTCTGCCTCATCCTTGAACCTGACGGACAGTTTACAATGCGGAGGACGGATCTCCATCATGACTCTGATCCGCTCGCTAATCTTTCACTATCATGTTCGCCAAACTCATATTTCTTGTACACTTCAAGTAAGAGCTCCCTGCATGGCACCACAGCACCAAGCTTTATGCAAGCAAGGAAAGCTCCAGATAGCTTACGGTGAAGACTGTAAGCCTCCTCAGGTGGCGGTGTCAGTCTGTGCCTCAGCATTGTAGCCCCGAGATTTGATATGCTTTGAGTAATATTGTTAGCTCGAAAATCATAAGCCTCCAGGCTTTGAGAATGGCAACCCCACAACAAAACCTGCCTGAACATGTGTCTCCATCATTATTTCAGATTCCTCTCCTGTGAGGAAACCAAGCCTCTGAGACAACTTTATTATTGCTTTCCGGTCATTGTTTGCGCAAGCAAAAACCTGGTTTTGATGATAGATCAGTATCTCAGAGTAAAGAATAATGGAATATAAAAGTGTGCTCATCTAGGTCTAAAGACTCAACGTTAAGTTGTTAACCATGCATTACAACCTAAAGCTAAAATGGAAGTGGATCATAAATTTGCAGTTTGCCAGAGATGATTATGCTTTTACTAGAGGAAGGTACTGGTAACTTATGACAATAAAAGAATGCTTCATATATAATCTTTTAAGAAACTTGGCAAAAATATGCAAATAAACAATAGTTGAGATTAGAGATAAGACCACTACAACTCAAGTACCAGTTTTTATGCAGATTCGGTAGTTCCAACGTGGGGCAAAAACATATCACTAGTCATAGGGCTGAACTATATAAATATTTAAAGCTTTACTTTGAGCTAAGTCTAGTGGACGTAACTACAACTTGTAAATAGATGAAATAAATTCCAGAGCAATTCAAGTAAGCAAGGACATCTTACCATTCTCAGATAATCATCCACAACTTTTGGGATAGTCGCGAGCTGCTCCAAAGTCAATGAGATTGATTACTTTTTCAGACTCATCATAGAGGAAATTGCTCCAGTTAGGATCCGTCTGCTTCAAACAAGTTAACATTAGGGGGAAGAAAAAGGATCGCTTTTTTCATGAATTTTGTTATGCTTGCAGGTTTTTCCCTTTTCCGTTGTTTCTTCTTCTTTTCTGATGCGGTGGAGATTATATATATATATATATATATATATATATATATATATATGAAAATTTGTTTAATCAACACTTAAAGACATGCAAATTTGCTCTTCGGTGTAGTTTGCATATTCCCATACCACCACATAGTTTATTAACAAAGAGCGCCCAGCAAAATCTAAGTCTAGCTTAAAACAATAAAGAAACTGAAATAAATAAAATGTGCCCTCAGAATATGAGGACACACACTACTGGTGCCGATAGAGAGACCCGAACGTAATCGGCTAATGGTGCTGGGTCAGAACCTGCAGCTGTATCATGAAACGATACAGTATAAAAGTATGTGTAAGTACTTTGAATGTACTGAGTAAGTGAGATAAACATGAAAATATTGTCACGCCCCCGAACTAGGGTAGGGCGCAACTGGCACTCGATTTATGATCGATCGATAAGTCGGCTATATAGCATCTATAAATGTAACACTAAGGCTGACCAAGTTACCTGTCACAACCAACCAAGATAAATAATGGGCTAAAAATGCCTTGACAATTTTAAATATGCAACCTGGAAAGCCGGCAAGGCTACAATAAAGCTAAGCAAAGCAATGAAAAACCAATACGACTACACAACCCACACTACTATACAAACTAGTCCACATCATCCTCTACAGAGAAAACAAACTGAAATGCACGGGATAGGGCCCCGGCCTACCCATGCTGTACACAAAACTAAAAATAGTCCAAACTAGGAAATGACTCCTAGAAAAGAGGAGCATACCACTATTCTGTTGAAATCTGGCTCCTACTACGTCCGATGATCTGAGCCTCGGCCTGTACCTGTAGCACGATTGCAAGAAGGGTCCCAAGATGAAGGGACGTCAGTACGAATAAAATTTACTGGTATGTAAGGCTAAAAACGGTAAACATGTAAGATAAAAATGATAACTAGGCCAGAAATAAGGAGTAGTAATAACCCAAAATACTGAAAATAGAAACCTGACAATAACTCATTATTGAAGTGTAAAATGCAACCATCTAATGCACAACAAAGACTATAACTTAAATGCTAGTAGAAAGCCGACCATAAAATCTATATACAATTCATCCAACTAGTATACCACACCGGGGTAAAAATAAAAATGTCTCCAGCTGGTGTATCATACCGGGATAAAATTCGTCCAGCCGGTGTACCACACTGGGGTAAAATAACAAGACCTCCAATCGGTCTACCACATCGAAGTAAATCAATAAATCTTAGACAAAATCATAAATGGAGCCGATATGACTTATACTGGACCAGCTTAATACGTACAACATAGAAATGACGAATACTAAACATGTAGCCTGCATAGGCCTCATTCGTAATGCATAACTGGAACTGAGTACATATAACATGTAAAGCTCAAAAATAGAACTTAAATGCATGTATTAAAAACTTGTATAAATCATAAGGAACTACGGATGACCTAAGAGTTTCAACAAAATTTATAGATCGTGTTCAAGGGACATTAGAGCTCAGAAACTCTCTTGCTTATCGTTCAGCTTAAGGGAAAGGGATTATGATATCTCCTCTTGGCCTGACACATTTCATAACATAAACATAAGATAAAGGACAACCATAACCAGGAAATCCTAATTCGATAAGCTCGTTTACTCTCAATAGCTTGCGACGTCTTTACGTGGCTTAAAATTGTTTACACGTCCTCATCTTGGCTCTTTCACCAATTTCAGTTAGGAGCCAGACCTTTAAACACATTTAACATAACATATATATACACATGACATACAGTAAGGACCAGCTAACAATGCACTACGACAACAATCAACACAATATCACACTTTAGATGTCTCACTTTGGCTAGGCATAATCTTAACATTTATCCTCAATAAAACATGGAACTTTAAAGATTAAATGAAGCTTAACATACTGCCTATGATATTATATTTAACAAAATTGAATATAATTAGTGATTAGTTGATTGATTATTTGAATTTTTGCCTTGTCGATAAGAGTTTAATTCTCCATTTTGTAATTTTCCTGCCTCCCTCCCATTTTTCCTTCCTTACCCCTATGTAACTCATTCTTTTTTTAAAAAGGAAGGATTTTAGTAACTCAATTGGTTGGCTACTGAACGTTCACCTTGTTATTGAGAGTTCAATTTTTCACCTTGTAATATCCTCCTCGATGTAATAAAAATAAAAATTTTAAAAATAATATAATTGGTGATCAATATAAATACAAGCACACAATTATTTTAATCTATTATAGCCAAATATTCAAATTTAAATACAATTGCATGCTTATTTAAAGGATAATTGCACAAAAATAGAACCCCCAACATTACATTGCACCTAAGTAGCAAATACTTTTTTTTAGTTTTTAATGGCTTAACCCATTAATTTCTTATAGCAGTGTTTAAAAATTCAATATACAATCATACACCCTGTATATGACATTATACAAAACTTTATTTTTTTATAACAATATTTAGAAACTCGATATATAATATTACACATCAATTATATAATATTGTATAAACTTATGAGAGGTGTTTATACATCTGTATACAAGGTTAAATAATATTATGCACTATTACACAAAAATTAACTTGGTCTTCTTCCTTGTGCATCTTTTAAAATTCAACTCAAATCGACTTTAAATTTAAGTTTTGAACTCCCCTTGATGTTTAGAATTAATTGTATTAACATTCAATAAAAATAACTAACAAACTAGAAAAATCAAGCTGAAATATAACTTAAATCTAATTTAAAATGAGAAGCGACAAAGTGTGTGTGAGAGTGAAGAGAAACAAATGAAAAATAGAAAGAAAAAAAACATAAGATTTTAAATAAAATAGTAGAAAAGGGAAAAAAGGTGGGGGTGAAGGGGGGAACAAATGAGATGAGAAAGAATGAAAAAAAAAAGAAGCTAAAGAAGAAAAAGACGAAGAAGCAAGAAAGATTTGTTGGATAGAAGAAGAAATGAGCATAGGAGATACGAATTGGCAGGAAAACTAAGTAAAAGTGAAACTCTCTAACTTCTTAATGTTTCAAGCTTCCATAACTAGTATTATGTCATAACTAAGATGTTGTTTTCGATTCGTAAGAATGCCATCAGATTCTTAATATTTTGACATGACTTTGATATTTCACTTTACTATTTAGCAATATTGTCATGCCCCGAGCCTATACCCTGAACGTAACACGGTACTTGAAGCCACAAGTGATCCCAAGTCAACCCCTGGTCTATCATTCACTAGTATTCTGAGTAAATATGCATAGCGAAAATTTAAAATAATACATAACAACATTTATAATAAATTAAAGACTGAACATAGAGATTTAAATATTTGAAAATCTAAAATCAAGTCTGATCAGAAAGCCATCTAACTGAGGAGTTGTTTGGGGAAAACCCCCAGCAAAATCTAAGTCTAGCTTAAGACAATAAAGAAACTGAAATGAATAAAATGTGCCCTCGGAATATGAGGCAGTCACAATAGCAACAACAACACACGGCAACATCAACAACATTTAGCCATTTTTTCAACTAGTTTTCACTAACTTTTGAGGGAGAAACAAGAGAAAAATTTTACCTTAGTTTTTCTGTAATTCTACCCCTCAATATGAATTATAATTCCAGCAAAAGAAACAGCTAAAAAGCCTAAGGAAAACGATCAAAACTCAGCTAACAAACAGTCCATCGGTAGCTCACTTAGCTGCCAATTTTCATATTTTCTCTTTGCAATTTGAGAGGTTTAAAAGGGGAAAAATCCCTACCTTTTCTCCTGATTTCAACACCTACCAAAAGATGGATATATAGGCAGTCCAAATAGATTTTGACACGCAGAAAAACTTCTTCAAAACCTTTCTAATACGAGCTCCAAAACTACCCCTAACATACTTGGCAAGGTAATCTCAACTTATCTTGTGATTTTCTTGAACTTTGGTTGATGTTCCTCCTTGATTTTCTTTGTCCTAGCTGCTGGAATTGATTGAGAAATGGAATCCATAGTAAGATGGTCGATTTAAATTTAGCTGAAAATGTTTTCTACAAGTGAAAAAGTAGATTTTAAGTAAATAGGACGGTGGTGGAGCTAGGGCATCAGGCCCGCGTTACCACTCGCGATGCTTCGGTAAAATGCCCATAACTTTTTATTTTGAATCCGATTGACAAGCGGTTTGATTTTTTGAAAACTACACTCAAAGACCTTTAATTTGATAGGTCGTGGGGCTTCTAATTCATTATATATTGGGAGACATGATCGTTTAAAATTGACCCTTACTTATGAACTTCACATGCTCTTTATTTTTTTTATCATACATATTTCCCTTGTCATCTACGACTAATATACAACCCATACTTTCCTTATTCTAGCATAAAAACATCAAATAATCACAAAAATTCTCCAGAGTATTATATTCCCGCCGCCCCCCCCCCCCCCCCCCAGGAGCATTCGTCCCCGAATGAAAATTAATTTCACTTAATATGCATCAAAATAGATACTCAGTAACTTAAGTATCAAACACATACCTTAACATCACATTGACGGCGTAAATAGGTGAGGATATTTATTATTTATTTCCTCCTCAGCCTCCCAAGTCACTTCCTTGATGTTATTACTTCGCCATAATACTTTAACCGAGGTGACTTCTTTTGGTTCGAAGTTTCCTGACTTCCCGGTCAAGAATAGAAACTGAAACCTCGGTGTAGGTCATCTCCTCAGAAATTCGGACATCATCGATAGGCATAACACGAGTTAGGTCTCCTATACACTTCCGCAACATTGATACATGAAATACTGGGTGGACTGCCGCTAACTCTGGTGGCAACTCCAACTCATAGGCCACTTTTCCTATCCTGCGGACAACTTTGTAGGGCCCAACATATCTAGGACTCAGCTTGCCTTTTCAGCCAAATCGCATAACGCTTTTCATAGGTGACACTTTTAGGAAGACCCAATCATTAACAAAAAACTCTAACGCTCAACGGTGTACATCTGCATAAGACTTCTGCCTGCTCTGGGATGTTTGAAGTTGATCTCTAATAAGTTTTACCTTGTCAATAGCTTGCTGCACTAAGTCAGGCCCCAAAAACTCTGCCTCAGGGAGTTCAAACCAGCCCACTGGTGACTTGCATTTTCCCCCATATAAAGCTTTATATGGAGTCATCTGAATACTTTCCTGGTAGTTGTTATTATAGGCCAACTCAAAAGGAAACATGATCATCCCAGCTCCCGCCAAAATCTAAAACACATGCATGCAACATATCTTCAAGCGTTTGAATGGTGCGTTCAGCCTGTCCATCTGTCTAAGGATGAAATGCGGTATCGAGGCTTACCTGAGTGCCCAAGCCTTTCTAGAAAGACTTCCAGAAGTTTGTTGTGAACTGAACACCTCTTTCAGAAATAATGGACAAGGGGACGTCATGTAGGCGAACTATCTCTCGTATATAAAGCCTAGAATAATCCTCTACATCATATGTGGTCTTAACTGGAAAGAAGTGAGCTGATTTAGTTAAAATCTATCAACTATTACCCATATAGAATCATGCTTCCTGCTCGTTCTAGGCAATCCTGTAATAAAATCCATATTAATCACCTCCCACTTCCAGGCTGGAATTTCTATATCCTGCACCAAACCTCCAGGCCTTTGGTGCCTAACCTTCACCTGTTGATAATTGGGACACTGAGTCACAAGACCAGTGATGTCCTTTTTCATGTCATTCCACCAATATAGCTGCCTCAGGTCACGATACATCTTTGTGGAACCTGGGTGTACTGAATATCGAGAATAATGAGCTTCATTCATAATGTTTTCCTGTAGTTTACCCACATTAGGTACACATAGACGGCCCTGGTATCTAAGAACTCCATCGAGTCCACAATCAAATAAGATTTGATTCTGTTGTGGTATACTGTCTCTCAGTAAGACTAACTCTGCATCATCATACTATCGTTGCTTAACTTCCACTACCAAGGAGGATTCTGCTGTATTTTTGACAATAACACCCCCATCTTCGGCATCCAGTAACCGAATCTGTAAGTCAGCCAACTGCCATAGAGCCTTCATCATTTCAATCCTGTCAACCTGAATATGACTCAAGCTACCCATAGACTTGCGACTTAGCACATCAGCTACAACATTTGCCTAGCCCGGATGATACAGAATGCTAACATCATAATCTTTCAACAATTCTAACCACCTTCTCCAGCCTAAATTCAACTCCTTCTGATGAAACAAATACTGGAGGCTCTTATGATCTGTGAAGATATAAACATGTACCTCGTATAAGTAGTGGCGCCAAATCTTCAATGCAAATACCACTGCGATCAACTCAAGATCATGGGTAGGATAATTTTGCTTATGCTTCCTCAACTGTCTAGAGGAATAAGCAATGACCTTGTCGTGTTGAGTAGGATAATTTTTCTCACGCTTCCTCAACTGTCCAGAGGCATAAGCAATGAGATTGCCGTGTTGCATCAGAACACAACCTAGCCCAACTCTTGAAGCATCACAATATACCACCTAACCCTCGACATCCTCTGGAAGAGTAAGGACGGGTGCTGAAGTCAGCCTATCCTTCAATTCCTGAAAACTTCGCTCACATGCCTCTGTCCACTGAAACTTAGCTGCTTTATGAGTCAACTTTGTCAATGGTGCAGCGATAGTAGAGAAACTTCCACAAATCGACGATAATAACCTGCTAACCCCAGAAAGTTGCGAACCTCTGTAGGATTCAAGGGTCTGGGCCAAGTCTTTACTGCTTCTATCTTCAAACTATCCACTCTTATACCTTCAGTTGTAATTACATGACCAAGGAAAGCTACAGATGTTAGCCAAAACTCACATTTAGAAAATTTAGCATATAACTTGTGCTATTGTAGATTCTGTAATACTGCTTTTAAATGACCTACATGCTCGGCCTTGGATCGCGAGTAAATCAGAATATCATCAATGAAGACGATCACAAATACATCAAGAAAAGGCCTAAACGCCCGATTCATCAGGTCCATAAAAGATATTGGGGCATTTGTAAGCCCAAATGACATCACTAATAACTCATAATGGTCATATCTAGTCCTGAAGGCAGTCTTGGGGATATCAACTTCCCTAACCCGTAACTGATGGTACCCAGATCTCAAATCAATCTTTGAGAAGCATCTGGAACCCTGTAACTGATCAAACAGGTCATCAATCCTAGGAAGTGGGTACTTATTCTTAATCGTAACCTTATTTAGCTGCCTATAGTCGATACACATTCTTAACGACCCGTCTTTATTTCGCACAAAGAGCACTGGTGCACCCCAAGGCGATACACTAGGTCGAATGAATCCCTTCTCGAGTAGATCTCTCAACTGCTCCTTTAAGTCCCTTAGCTCTGCTGGAGCCATTCTGTAAGGAGAGATCGATATAGGCTGAGTACCTAGAAGTAGATCAATAGCAAAATCTATCTCCCTTTCAGGAGGAATCTCCCTAGCTAATGGTCATAAACATGTGCTAAGTCTGAAATACTGAATCTGAGATACTGCTCTAAACTAATCTGAACTAAAAAAATCAGATAGTAAACTGAACTGACTAGTGGGAGAGGCTATAACCGACATATAACCACGTGAGCTAGATGTGGAGTCCGATGTATACACCCCACCAGTAGGACCCAATATACTTTACAAGGGTGTAAAGGCATGAATTGTGAGAATCACTGTCAAAGGGGGCCGTTAGGCCAAGTAAATAAAACTTACAGCGGCAACGTAGTTTTGGAACCTGGGTGGCGCTGGAACCCCGACCCTTTCGGTGCTAAGTCCTACTCCTCCTGGATAATCCTATTACTACTACTGACGAGCGGATAGCTTGATATTGGGGCCCAAGATAATAACTGACCCAAGGATACTGTCTGAGAGTTCTATGAGCATCTTATAGGACCAGATTTGGAAACTGATTTCTAAGATTGGTCAGAGCTACTTATCTGAAAGCGTCGTAACCGTCTAAAAAACAAACTGATAACTGAACTGGGGTCCTGGGGCTGGCCAGAGCTATATAATTGGATTGTCATGACCGCCTAATGGACCAAATAAAATAAATTCTGAGTCCGATTCTGTTAACTGAAGGCAGCACTGACACCTTGGAACAGACAGGAGTCAGACTGATCAGCTAACATTTCTTACAACCACTGAATATTCTAGTACTTTGACTAAAGATGAACTAGCAATTCTAAGAAAATACAAGTATATAGGATTTCTGAATGAATCTGAATATCATACAAGTAACTGAGCTTTTAACACGTACAAGTATTAGAGAAGCCCCTAACTCTAAAAGATGCAAACAATTTTCAAGAATTCAAAGCTTAAGAAGGATTCTAATTTCTGACTTTTCAAAAGTTAGGGCTGAATTTCTAAATTGATGGAACAACCATCATTTTGATTACAAGATGGTGGAAAATAGCTACAATTAACATAGGATGGGATTCCACATGAAATAATTCAAGAACAATAGCAATAATTTCGAATTCACAATCTCAGTGCTATGACTGAAAGTGAACAGGGAGAGCTTTGGGGGACGCAAGCAGAGAACAATCTCCTTACCGAATTCCCACATACCTGTAGAAGAAACTCTAGTAAAAATCTCTGAGAAAAACTAAAAAGATCGTCGTTTACCCTAACTTTTGCTCTGAACTCGGGATTCAATGGACAACAGGACCACTCATTGTTAGGTTCAATGGGTCGTCCTATGTCCCATTGTTTCACACTTGAAGAAGCCTACTGCAACCCATGACCCTATAAAACGGTCCGTTGGTTCCACCAAAGGTCCATTGTGTGGGTCGTCTGAGACAGGAATTTTTTTTGGTTTTTCTATGATTTTTCATGCAACGTCTGAATTTGGTCTAGAAAAGTTCTGAGTGTTACAAATATGATTGAGCAGCGTAATCTTTCGAAAATACACATGACTTATGTTTTATACTTTACAGTACAATTAACATTTTTGTAAACTCAGTAATATCCGTACTATCAGTATTTGCAGCTATCAAGTCCTTTAGGCTCTCAGGACACTTCCAAATAAGTAGTTTTGACTTAGCCTAGGACCTCAGTTTCGAGCTAATCAAATCAGTTAGGTATATTTTGAATTTTAGCTGGAAGTTGTACTTAGAACTGAGTGGGTCAGGGTTTAGCGGACCCAAGTTTCTAGAACTACATGCCACCGTAGGAATTTAACCTAAATGGATTTTACGATTAGTGATCACGTATTCTAGTCACTACATCCTAGCCAGGTGCGGTGGGCCCTATCGATGGGGAGAAAAATTAAACTCCATGTTTAGCTCACGTGGTTATATATCGGTTAACAGGCACTCCACCAGTATAGTACAGTCATAATTCACAGATCAATCTCACAGATTTCAGATGTGCTTATAACTTAATTTGTGATTATCAGTTCTTATAATATTTTCTATAGTCTCTTTCAGTATTTATCGTTCAGGTATGGTTGGGATATGTCATATTAGTCTCGTTTATGTATTATCAGTATTTTTCTATTTTATTTGATATATCGCATAATCAGTACATTTAAAGTATTGACACATATTTTTTATGATATATCGTTTTATGATATAAGCTCAAGTACCCAACCTCAGCATCACAGTTAGCTTCCCGACGATATTCAACAGTGTTCTATTGGTGAGTCCTTATCTTCCCAGGGTCAGGGATGTTCTTTCTGTTTTAGTAATGTTAGCTCAGTTTCCATACTTAAAGTTAGCTGGGAGCGTGTCTCAACAACTCATCAGTTAATAGAGGCTTTATAAAAAATTTATTCACTTAGCAACACTTCATCCTAATATAAAAAGATTCAATTTTTGTTTAATTTTGAATGATACGTTTGAAAATTTTTACATAGCAAAATCAACGCAGCAAAGACAAAATGCGACACCAAAAATATATTTAAAAAAACGAATACAACAAATAACTTTTAAAAAAATAACTCTTTTAAAATAATGAATAAACATAAAATTAAAAAATAACATATATTTCGTAGTTTATATGATAGTCAATTCTATGATAATCAATTCTCTAAAAGGTCCCAACTCTTCAACTTTGATCATTTTCAACCAAACTTAGTGATAAAATTTTATGTGAGGGCAATATTACAAGTTGTTATTTGTAGTAACATTTAGCGAAGGAAATCGCCCTAATATATCTAAGTTTTATTTTTTTATATTTTTATATTTTTTGTTGATGAGGTTGGGGAGTAAACCGCTATAAAAGGGGGTATTCCAAGCCTCTTTGAACACACACACACACATACAAAAAAAAGATACCATCTTTCAATTATCTTTTTAGAAAAATCATGAGCATGTCTTCAAAATTGCCTCTTGTCTGTCTCATTATTCTGTTTTTCATCACCATCGGCCGTGTCGCCCATGGCCAATTATCAATTCCTCCTCTCCGGCCTATAGCTGGTATGCGAGTAGCAGGATTGGTGGTTTGCTTCGCAACAGGAAATCTCCCAGGACAAGGAATCCCAGGAGTAAGTGTCGGTATTTCTTGTGATGGGGGTAACACAACCCTTGTTCGGTTGGTCACAAATACTCGGGGCTTCTTTGATGGTTTAATTAGTTTTAGCTCATTGCCAGTCACAATACGAAATATTTTATTCAACAGTAATTCATCTCCTTGTGCTGCAAGGATTAATCTTCCCATTGCAGGTGCTAATTGTACTGTACTTCCTTCCTCAGGAATCCTTCAAGCTCCTATCATGTTTACTGAAAACCTCATTATGAGTACGAATGGTCTAGTTGCAACCACATTAACTGGTTTATTTCGACTAACTAGGCTGATAGCATAGTCAAGCTTAGTTATTTGTATTTCTCCACTCCTTAATAATGTCTTTTTGAATTAACAAATATTGTGACCTAAATAAATGCATCTTATTCCTCCTATGGAGTAGAAAAAAAGGTGATGTCTTTATGTTAAGTATTATCTAATAAATGGTGAGTGGATAAGTACTTTTTTAAATTTCATCTGATATATAGTAAAACAAGAATCATATGTGTACGTCATTCTTCTTCTTCTTTTGTCATATTTAATTTGTGGTTTTAAATTTTTAATTTTCCTACTTTTACTAGATTATTATTAATTCAAAAACATAGAAGAACTCTTATAAAACAACGTGTGGGCGTACTAGAGAGTCATACACAATTCTTTTTCTATTCAACCTCTAAATCAATCTATTAAAACAAGATAATTTACATTTAATCTCAAATATCACTCCTAAACTCTTCTAATTCGACATCCAAATAGCTCCTTAGCCCCCCGTTTTGGCCCCTTCATGATATCATATACATGTGCTCTTAATAAATTAATTTCTTTCATTCATGCGGAGACTATACACAAATATGTATGTATTTTTTTTATTTATGATAAATTTTAGATAATACCTACTTTTTTTAATTTCATTTGATGGTGATTCAGGGACTTAGGTTTTGGTGTTGACCTTTTTGCTACTTTTCATTTCCTTATATATATATAAAACTTTTTGCTATAGACAATATTATTTTGATGTTATAAGAAAAATATTATAAATGTAAAATAAGTTAAATCAGTCCATATATAGAACTAAATTAGGTATGAAAAACAAAAAAAGTAAATATAGAAAAATATCGAGTAGCATTTAATTATATTTATGATAATATTTTTCATAATATTGGGATATTAAAATTAAATAGTATTAGACTATTATGTCAATATTTTTTATATTTAACTAAATTGAATATAAGTAGTGATTAGTTGATTGATTATTTGAATTTTTGCCTTGTTGATAAGAGTTCGATTTCCTATTTTGTAATTTCTGCCTCCCTCCCATTTTCCGTCCCTTACCCCTATGTAATTCTTTTTTTTTTCAAAGAATAATTTTAGTAACTCAATTGTTTGGATACTGAACTTTCACCTTATTGGTGAGGATTTAATTCTCTACTTTGTAATATTCTTCCCCGATATAACACAAATAATATAATTGGTGATCAAATAAGAGTTCGATTTCCTATTTTGTAATTTCTGCCTCCCTCCCATTTTCCGTCCCTTACCCCTATGTAATTCTTTTTTTTTTCAAAGAATAATTTTAGTAACTCAATTGTTTGGATACTGAACTTTCACCTTATTGGTGAGGATTTAATTCTCTACTTTGTAATATTCTTCCCCGATATAACACAAATAATATAATTGGTGATCAATAAAAATACAAGCAGAATTTTTTTTTATATGTTATAGTTTAATATTTAAATTTAAATATAATTGCATACTTATTTAAGGGATAATCACACAAAAATACAACTCGGGCAACATTATATTGCACCTAAGTAGCAAACTTTTCTAGTTTTTAATGGCTCAACCCACTAATTTCTTATAGCAGTGTTTAAAAAATTCAATATACCATCATGCACTCGATATATGACATTATACAAATTAAAACTTCATATTTTTTTATAATAATATTTAAAAACTCGATATACAATATTATACACCAGTTATATAACATTATACAAACTTATAAGAGGTGTTCATGCATCCATATACACTATTAAATAATATTATGCACTATCACACAAAAATTGATTTTGTCTTCTTCCTTGTGCATCTTTTAAAATTTAACTCGAATCTATTTTAAATTTAAGTTTTGAACTCCCCTTGATGTTTAGAATTAATTTTATCAATCTTCAATCAAAATAACTAAAAAAAACTCGAAAAATCAAACTGAAATATAACTCAAATCTAATTCAAAATGAAAAATAATAAAGTGTGTGTGAGAGAGAAGAGAAACAAATGAAAAATAGAAAGAAAAAAAAAGATTTTAAATAATATTAGAAACGGAAAAAAAAGGTAGGGTGGGGTGGGGTGGGGTGGGGGAAGGGGGAACAAATGAGATGAGAAAAAATGGGGAAAAAAAAAAAGAAGAAGAAGCCAAAGAAGAAAAAGACGAAGAAGCAAGAAAGATTTGTTGGGAAGAAGAAAAAATGAGCATAGGAGATACGGATTGGCATGAAAATTAAGTAGAAAGTGAAAAAGTAATTTATTTTGAGATAAGAGAAAAAGTGAGATCAATTTGAGTAAACAATGAAGACCTTAGATAAATTATGTTAGACAAATTATGGTAACTAATGTTGTAAACTATAGTTGTGGGTAATTATTTCTTTACCTAATTATATTTAAAATTTATAAGTAACTTTTTTTAATTTGATATATGATACACTAGTTAGTCTTATTATACACTAATTTAGCTGTAATATTTAATTTAAAATAATTTATTATAATTAGAAGGTTATTATTGCTATAATAAGTTTATACTCCTGACAAATATTAATGCTTAGCTACTAGAATTTATTATAGCAATACAATTGTGGCTAATCATTTAACTACTACCACAATTTTTAATTACTTGAAGTAAAAATATTTATTTAGCTATAAATTTTTATTTCAAATAATTCATTATGGCAAAAAAGTTATTATTGCTACAGTAACATTTATACGTGGCAACAACTAATGATTAGTTACAAAATTTTATCATAGCAATAAATTTGTGGCTAGTAAGTTAGCTGTTGCCACGATTTTTTATAACTTGAAATAAAATTATTTATTTAGCTATCAAATTTTATTTTCAATAATTTATTGTGGCAAAAAGAGTATTATTGATACGTTAACTTTTATCACATGGCAACAACATATGATTAGCCATGAAATTTCATCTTAACAATAGGTTTATAGCTACTTAGATAATTATTGCAACGATTATTAGTAATTATAGAAAAAAATGAGAAATTAGCTTTGCCAATTTAATTTCCGTAGCTAAAAAAATTTACAAATTTGTAAACAACCACGAAATTTAAATTTTTCTGGTTGTTATGTAACACCCAGATCCCAATGTGGCTTCTTGTAGAAAAAGATCGGATGTTGCAAACCTGGTGCATGGGTGACGGAAGAAGTGAGGGCACGTCACCCGTCTAATAGTGGAGTTGACGGTCGTTAGTCAAATGACGGACCGTCACCTGTCCCGTCAAGGGCTGGCTCCTCCAGCTGATGGGTGACGGAGGTTTCGATGGACCGTCAAGTGAGTGACAGTTCGTTATAGTGACCATCATTGAGGCCAAATCATAAAGCCCTTTTGTTAAAGTGGTGACGGAGGACCGACGGACCGTCAAGTGAGTGACAGTCCGTCACAATGGCCGTCACTTGGGCAAAATCTTAGGGCCCTTCTGTTTAAGGGCGACGGTGGAGACGACGAACCGCTAGACCGGCGATGGCCTATCACTTAGGCCGTCAAACTCGCAGTGATCTAGAAATTTCAAATTTTCTATATTTTATCCAGGGGTATTTTCATATATTCCACTCTTCTGAGTGCTAAACTACGTCGTTTCGAACATATTTTCAAAGAATTTAGAGGGGTTAAACGGTTCTCCTCCCTCATTCCCCATTTAGACTTTCAGAATATCAATCGCAGATTTCAGAGCTTTCCTCTCAAGCCAAGAACTAGGTATCCTACTTCATCTCAGAATTTAAAGCTTCTTCTATGGAGTTCCTTTTCCAGGTACGTGGGACTTCAACAAGGGTTTCCTTTCACCCTTATATCCCAAGCTTTTCAGTAACTTTAGCCTTGAAATTTTAGAAATCATGACCTAGGGTTCCTTTCTAGCTGTTGAAACTTCCTAGCTTCTCAATGTTTCAATCTTCCATGACTAGTATTATGTCATAACTAAGATGTTGTTTTTGATTGGTAAAAATGCCATCAGATTTTTACTATTTTGATATGACTTTGATATTTCACATTACTATTTAGCAATATGATTGAGTTGTCTAATCTTTCAAAAATATACATGATTTATGTCTTATGCTTTACAGTATAATTAACATTTTGATATACTCAGTAATATTCGTACTATCGGTATTATTAATATTTGCAGTTATCAAGTCCTTTAGGCTCTCATGACACTTTCTAATATCAGTTTCAAGTCAATCAAATCAGTTAGGTATATTTAGGATTTCAGTTAAGAGTTGTACTTAGCACTGAGTGGGCCGAGGTTCAGCGCACCCGAGTTTCCAGAACTATGTGCCACTATAGAAATTTAACTGAATAGTTTTTACAATTAGTGATCACACAGTCCAGTCACTGTACCCTGACAAGATACGGTGGGCCCTATCGATGGGGAGTAATCATTGAACTCCACGTCTAGCTCACGTGATTATATATCAGTTAACAGGCACTCCCACAGTACAATACATTCATAGTTTATAGACCAGTTTTATAGATTTCAGATGTGCTTATAACTTAATTTTAGACTATCAGTTCTTATAGTATTTTCTATGATATTCAGATATGATTCAGGTATGGTTGAGATATGTCATATCAGTCCAGTTATGTATTATCAACACTTTTTTATTTTATTTGATATTTTGCATACTCAGTTTATATCAAGTACTAACACGTACTTTCTATGCTATAAGGTTTATGATATAAGCTCAGGTACCCAGCCTTAGCATCGCAGTTAACTTCCGGTGATATTCAACAGTGTTCTATTGGTGAGTCCTCATCTTCCGAGGGCCAAGGATGTTCTTTCTGTTTCAGTAATATTAGCTCAGTTTCCAGACTTAGAGTTAACTGGGGGCCTGTCCCAACAACTCATCAGTTAGTAGGGGCTTTTAGACAGTGTGGTATTAGTTTCAGTTTATATGTCCTTCGGTATTATTTGCAAACATCTAGTATTTGCTGGACTTTATCTTTTCTCATGAAATAGTTTTTGCTCAGTTTTCTAAATAAATGTATATCATAAGTAGGGGTGGGCATAAAAACCGAAAAACCGAACCGAACCAAACTAATTCGGTTTTTCGGTTTTTTGGTTCGGTTTCGATTTTTTTTTAAATCGGTTGGTTTTTCGGTTTTTCGGTTTAACCGAAATTTTACATACTTTTTTTTAAAATTATAACTTAATTTCAAAAAAATAAAAATACTACACCCAACCCAAATCTCAAAGCCCATTTAGAGAATTATTTATATAATTGATACAATTGCTTAAGTTTTTTTACAAATAACAAGTTTTATAATAGTTTTAGCATGTTAAGAAAATTCTTACTATTATTAATATGCTTTGAAAGAAAAATAAAATATATAATATTTATTTAACAAGAAATTAGGGACCATAAATTATTAAAATCTTAAAAGACCCTTAACTTTTTATTGGTTTTGTTATAAGGATATTAAGCATATGAGAAAATTTATAATCAAAAATTCAAATGTTATGTATGTACTACTAAATGTAAATCAATTGATCCCACTATTTTCTTTATTTAAAAAGTTAAAATTAAGCTTAGTTGAATTAAACTTTAGAATTCAAACTTAAAATAATTTATTTTGAATTTAAAAAGATAAAACAACTCATTTTTAATTTAAAAAGTAGCTCATTTTGTAAGTTAAAAAATAGCTCATTAATTAGGCCCATAACCGAAAAAATTGAATTAGAAAAACCAAAAAAATCAAACCGAATTTGAAAAAAATCGAACCGAACCGAATTAGTTTGGTTCGGTGTTCGGTACACTACATGAAAAATCGAAAACCAAAAAAATCGAACCGAAATTTAAAAAAATTGAACCGAAAAACCGAATGCCCACCCCTAATCATAAGTATTATTCTATGCCATGGGTTTGCTTGGGGTCACTTGTGACTCTAAGTATCGTGGCGTGTCCAAGGTGTAGACTCGAATCGTGACATATTATTAGGTACTAGCCACAATTCGTAAATCCATAGCTAAGATTTTGTAGCTATAAGTCCGTTTGGCTTAGCTGATTTAAAATATCTGATAAGCATTAAATATTGATAAGTATTTTAAGTGTTGAAGCTAATTTAATAAATAAGCAGTTACGTGTTTGGACAAAAGTGCTAAAACTAATAATAAACAATTGAAGTGTTTGGTAAAGAAGTGCTGATAAGCATTTTTTGTGTTAAATTTACTTAAATATCCTTCAAGTTATTTGTATTAACAACGACGCGATTTTAATAAGATTTTAAAGTTTAGTTTAATTTCAATATAAGGTATTTTGTGTCTCAATTATTTTTAATATAAAGTTGGTTAGATAAAATTATTTTTATAAATATAAATTAATTTATATAAACTAAAATATAACCATAAGATATAATATAATAAGTAATAATTTGACTAATATTTTTAGTAAAAACATACTTAAATAGCACATAAAATTAATATAGAAAAAATAAATATTTAACGATTTTTCATCTTTAATTAAATTAAAATATTCAACTATCATAAATATTCTCAGCGATCAAATTACGAGTTGTCAACCAAATGTTAGAGAGTTACATATTATCTATTTTACTTTTTTTTTTTCTGAATTTTCATATTTTGTGTTTACCAATAATTTATTTTTCAATTTACTTATCTCTTGAAATCAATAATAAATATCTTAGAATATAGAGAAGTAGGAGAGACTTTCATGCTTTACAAACTCACAAACCAACAATATTGATATCAAGTTAAAGAAGAGTTACATGCTTAGCTGTAGAACTTGAAAAACTACTAAAAATATTAGAGAGAAATTTGTTACGCCAAAATAATATCATAAAGAACTGCATAATTGTTGTTAACATTGAAGTGGTGGAAACCCGTTGCATATGTGTTTAAATTTTGAGGTGCTGTAAGTTGGCCCAGACACCACAGTTTCAAAGAAAAATTGAAGAGGTTGAGTAAATTTTAAGTTTGAAAGAACATAAGTGGAAGTGAAATAATAGAGAGTGTTAGAAATTTTATTTTAAAAAAAAGATATTTTGAAAATTACACAAAAATACGAAGGATAAAAGTGTAAATGATTTGAACAAATTAAAAGTGTTTATAAATTGTAAAATTATAAGTTGGGGGTGACCAACTTATGACTTATAACTTATATTGACTTATAAGCATTTTTAATATTTATCAAACGCATAGATAAGTCAAAAAGTGCTTATAAGCTAATTTCACCAGCTTATAAGCTTAGCCAAATATCTTCTATATATGCAATATGTCGTTGTGTGAACATGAGACCTTTTAAATCTTTTAATTTTTGGTTTCGATTTGAAATATTTGATTATTAGTTTAAGTTTTGCAAGTGAAACATTAAAAAGTTGATAATGTTATATATATATATATATATATATATATATAAATCACAGTTAATATTCTTCTACTAAATTTAGATGAAAGGATTTATAATATTAAATTTGTAATGGGTACTTATACGTCCAATTATGATCCATTTACGTCGAAATTTCAAATGTTGGTAGCTATAATTATCTTTATTACAACTAACTGCTATGTATTTATATATATATATTTATATATATATATATATAAAACTAACAATGAATTGCTGGTAGCTATTATAAGGAAAATATATGTAGATTGAATTATATACAATTTATATAAAATGCTATTTTTATTTAATAATAATTTCTTGATATATGTACAGTTATAAAAAAAAGGAGACATATTTATACAAAATGCTATTTTCATTCAACAACTTCTTGATCTGTATACATCAAGATTTCTTATGACAGTAATTGGGAAGTATTCCCTTCATCTCAAAATACTTGTCATATTTCACTTCATGAGAGTCAAATTACATGAACTTCAACTAATATTTTAACATGATCTTTTAGCATACTAATATGAGAAGAATATCAACTTGTACTTCACTTTTCGAATAGTTTTTAAATATCTAAATTTGATTTTAAATTGAGTTAATCTAATCTAATTTAGTTTCGAAGAATTAACTCTAAAGAAATAAAACGTGATAAGTATTTTAAAACTAAAGGAGTAAATCTATTGCAACTAACTACTATGCAGTTGTTTTCTCCCCTACAAATTTTGTGTAGCTCATCACATCCATATTATAATATTATTTAAATTATTTTAAAATCTTTATATTAATTAAGACTAAATCCTCAACTAACTTACATTGTAATCTTCAAACAAAAAAAAAATTATCCTTTCAACGCAATTCACTTTTTGATACACTTTTCGATTTAAAATAATGATATTTTAGCCTTTAAAAATTTATTCAAAATAATTGATGTTGATATTTAATTTCTTTTTAATATCTGTCCTTTAACATTATACTCTATGCAATGATAATTATGTTAACCAAAAAGGAAACAAAATCATAATTAAAAATATTTTAATCAATTTTTTTAATTTTGAAGAATAAATGAAAATTTTAATATATGTGTCCAAGTATAAAATATTAATTAGTTTTGATCGGAGGTAGTTGTCGAGAGGAGGTTATGTATACTAACTAATCATTTTAACTATAATTGCTCAAAAAAAGAAAAAAATGTGTGTGTTTTTTGGGGGTACAACTATTGTCTTGAAAGTTAAAATATAGTTGTTTTTTTAGATGTGGAAAAAGGTTAAAAATAAAGACGAACCAAACACCTAAAATTAGTAAGTCAGAGGGCGTGGGGGTACCCATACAACTAAACACCGCTCCAACTTTGCCTTTAGATCCAACCCGTAAATTCCATTTCCCATTCCCCCTCCAATCTCGCCGGAGAAGCCGTGTCTGTATTCCTCTTCTTTCAGCCACCACTCCGGCAAGTGAAAGCGGAGATGAAAGCGACACGTGGCTGCAGATTCTCCTTCCACGTCACCGTTGTCGCCGCGGCAATTGCATACATTTACTTCTCTACTGTCTTTGTGTTCATTGATCAGTGGTTGGGACTTTGGTCGTCTCCTGGTATGCTTAACGCGGTCCTGTTTTCCGTCGTCGCTCTCTTCTGCATTTTTAGTTACGCGCTTGCAATCTACACCGACCCCGGTCGGGTTCCTAGCTCCTTCGTACCCGACGTGGAAGACCCGCAGAACACGGTTCAAGAGATCAAGAGAAAGGTTTTGTTCCTTTTCCCCCCTTTTTACTTTACTTATATTTTTGTATATATACGTATATTCTACTTGCATTATGCTTGTATATCTTGATTCTGGCGGAGCTAGCATATAAGTCGAGTATTGGAACGGGACGAATCTAAATAGAGTGGAGTGGCGATAAAGGATCATAATGCTGAGCCATACTAGTCTGAGATTAACGCTTAGTAATTGTTGATTATATAGGTCGACATAAGGTGGAGGTAAAGGAAATAAAGTAAAATTCCTTTTGAGCTTTCTGTTTGGCCTCGTGGATGGGAATATTAAGTTTATGTTACTGTTTCTGCTTTCTGTTTTAGGGTTCTTTTGTTTTTCGTCATAGTATTAAGTCCAATATTCGGAACTTGATCTGTTACATTATAGGATGTAGAGACTAGAGTGTGTGAACTAGTTAATACCACATTGAACTTGTGACCTAGTTAATACCACATTGAACTAGTATCAAGTTGTGGCTTATGCGCTTGCAGAAATGGAGATTTTGGTTTTATATTAGCGTGGTACACCATTTACAAAATATGACATTAACATTTGTAGCAGATGGGGGGAGAAATTCTTCCTAGGTTATTATAATGATATGACCATGTGGAGTTTATAATACCACATATGTCACCAAGCATGACAAGTCATGATTGGATAAGGTGGACTGGCAGACTGTTGATTCTTCAGTATTTGTTAATTGTATACAGTGATTTCGTCTCTGTCAGCTGGAAAACAACCACTGGGGATTATTCTTTTGTATTTCTGGATTTCGGGTGTCAGAATCCACTCTAACTGTGCTCTGATTTAGGGCAGATTGTTAACATTTATTTCAAACATAACCAAAAGGCACCAAATTTGTGCTACATGAACTTTACAAAATACGTTCCCAAAGTGGCAATATTTGTTATGGTTTCAAAATCATTTCCTTTTAACTACACCAAAAAACAAGTTGTTCTACTACTGAGCCTTAAGCTGAAGCACCTTCTTTTTCTTTTTCTTCATTGTTACCATGTGATGCACAGGGAAGCTTTGTCCCAAAATTTTCTTCTTCTAAGTCTTTGCCTCTTTAGATAAGTATTTCATAGGCAATATCGAGAAAATAAATGTTCCAAGCTTTTATTACTCACAAAAAAAAAAAATGTTCCGAGCTTTCTTTGTTACTTGATGATAAAAAAGAAGATGTTTCCAGTTTCTCACCGAAGTCACCTATTGCCCAACACTCTCCACCTTCCCTTTTTTTGAGATCGTCTTGAATAGGTAACACTAATTGTGGCTTACACCACCAGTAGGAGGACAATGTTAAGGTTCTATTGCTTTAAATTGAAACTGCTTCTTGTTACCCATCTTTTGACAACTATAATGAGTAGAGAGACTTCGCAGCGAAACAACCTCTTTTCTCCTTATCGAGGCATTCAAGTCCTCCTCGTTGTTGGACTCATTTCCTTGTTCGATTAGGATTTTATTTCCTATGTATATACAATTAACCTATTTTTGAATGTATATATATATGTATCCTAAAACTACCATAGATTCAATAAGAAGCAACATTTATATTTTTCAGTCTTCTCCTTACAAAAACTACTTGTTTTGGAAGACACAATCGGTACCTTTTCTTTGCGGCCAAAATCTTCATGGCTTCATTGACGAGACAAAAATGTCTCTCTTCGCTTCTCTTTATTGAAGTCTCAGACACATCTAAGCTGAATCCAGATTATACGAATTGGATACAACAAGGTTAACTTGCACCCAAAGGTGTGGCCTAGTGGTCCAATGAATTGGGTTGAGAATCATGAGATCTCAGATTCAAATCCAGAGAGAAAAACACTATGTGATTTTTTTCCATTAATCTTATGCTTGGTGGACAAAGTTACATGGTACCTGTTGCGGGTAGGGGTGACAGATATCTCGTGGAATTAGTCGAGGTGCGCAAAAGCTTGTCTTAACACCTTTTTTTTTTTGAATCTGGTAACTTTGTATATATCATAACTAAAAACACCATAAAGCCTTTACACCTTAGTTATTAAAAACAAGACCAGCTTGAGTCTTCTGATTTTGTCTCTCTCCGAAGAAACTCACCCAATCGCTATCAAGTGAATATGTCTAAGGCTGTGTGGGTGCCTTAGAAGCGGCTCTGTCATCTCTGTCAAACACTCAAATTTTAAATCTGCATATGCAATTGTAAAATTTAAAACAAGATAACCTTACGATTATTCAATTTCCTCACAAGTCTAAGCTTCTTTCCGACGAACTTGTGGTTGTTTGTCAACCGCTAAACATAACAGATTTTAATATTTATGTCGCGTGCAACCTAATTTTAAAGACATCACGACAGACTTTGTTTGCTTGTCCTGAACCTGTCTCCTATTCGGAGCTTCTCTCTCCTGCTAAATCATGAATTTATACGTGGATTTTCTGTATCGTCTCTTTATTAGCACCTTGCTAGTTGACCCTATTTCTTCTCCCCCAGCAAATTTGGTCCAGTGATTTCCCTCATCAAATCACTCACATGGTCACAATTCTCAGCATGGTCGTGGAGGTTGTGGCTCTTTTAGAGGTTGCGGTGGATTTGGCTTCTATTCCCGCAACAACAACTATTCAGGAACATCAAATTCAAGCCATGGACAGCCATGGAATTTTAGCAATGATGGTAGACCATGGTGCCAAATCTGTAACGGTACCAATCCCTTGCGTCGACATGCTTCCAACAATATAATCATACCATAAATTCGTTAGCTCATCTGACACATCAGGCGCCTGTACCATTCACTAAAAATTGGTATGCTGATTCTGGTGCCACACACCATATTGCACAGACTTCTCCAGCTTTCATCATATAGAGGAATACCAAGGTATGGATCAACTCCAAGGTCAGTAATGCACAAGGGTTGTCGATTCATAACAGTAGTAATGCTTCCCTCTGCACTCCTTCCAGACGTTGTCTCTATCTTAATAATATTCTTCATGTACCCGTCTATTTCAAAGCCCTTTCTTTCTGTCCAACGATTTACCCATGATAATAACATCTTTTTTAATTCATCATAATTATTTTTATGTTAAGGATTGGGACTCCAAGACTCACCTTCTTTCAAGTCTGAGTAAAGATGGTCTCTACATTCTGCCAATCAAGTCTCGACACTCTTCCAGCTCTTCAGCCCTTCTCTGCTGCAAAAATTCCATCCTCCCGCTGGCATCTTCGACTCGGCCATCCTGATCAATGAGTGCTTCGCCAAGTGTTATCTAATTATAGACTTCTACTTCTAGTTCAAAATTAGACAATTTAAGTCGCACCGATCATCTCTTCCTCTTCGTATTAATAAAAAGCTTCATTACAAACTATTTTTGTCGATGTTTGGGTCCTTCTCCATTTTTATCTTCTCAAGCACATAGATTTCTTCTTGTATTTTGTGGATGGTTTTTCTGATTATACTTGGTGCTATCCGATGTACTGCAGATCCGAGATTTTTACAATGTTTCCTCAGTTTCAAGCTTTAGTTATTGAACGTCAATTTTCATACTAAACTGCAATATGTCCAAACTGATTGGGGTGGTGAATTTAGACCTTTATCATTGCTTTGCACCAAAAGGGCAAGTCGAGCATAAGCATAACTACATAGTTAAAACCGATCTCAGTTTAATGGCACATAGTTCCACCCCTTCCAAGTTTTGACATTTTGCTTTCGAAATTGTTGTTTATTTATTATTTGACTTCCCACACCTGTAAATCATGGAAAATCACCCTTTGAAGTAGTTTTCAACACCCATTTGGGCTATCACTTCTTTCGGGTCTTCGGTGGCCTTTGCTTTCCCTATCTTCGTCCTTATAATCGCCACAAGATGGATTTTCATAGTTATCCTTATGTCTTCCTCGATTATAGTCCCTCACACCATGGCTATCGATGTCTTGATCAATCCTCCAGAAAAATTTACATTGCAAGACACATCCGATTTGATGAAGATGTTTTCCCGTTTGCCCGAGCTTCCATTCTCGGATGTCCACCCCAATCCTCCCACTCTCAAACTCCCCGGATATCATATCCCGTGGTTATTCCATCAATGCCCAAATTTCTACTCCCCCGTCACTGCCAACTTCGAGTCCTAACTAGCCTCGCTCTCCTCTATCAAATCTTCCGTCTCCCACTTCTACGAATTACATAACGAGTTCATCTACCTTGGATACGTTCTCTCAGCCATTAAAATCCTAACAAAATGTCCTTTTAGTAGTTGATGTCTCAAGCTATTTTCTAGCTGCGTCCCAATCTGCATTGTCTGTCGCTTCCAGTCTCGATCTCGCGCCTATAACCAACACAACCTCCGCAAAGAACGCATCATATGCAGCTCCGACCAAAGAAACCACCCTCCTATACTGCCTATGTATCCACACTATCGCTCCCATCTTGTCTTCTCAATGAACCAACCTGCTTTACGGAAACATCAAATATTGGGAATGGCATGATGCCATGTTCGCTGAAATGACAGCTCTACTTAAGAATTGCTCTTGGTCATTGGTCCCCTCTTAATCTTCTATGAATATCCTTGGCTGCAAATGGGTCTTTCCTATCAAAAGAAATTCAGTTGGGGCCGTTGAACACTATAAAGCTCATCTAGTTGCAAAGGGCTTTCATCAGTTTGAGGTCTACGACTATCATGAAACATTCAGCCCCATTGTCAAGCCTGCCGCCATTCACATAATTTAACATTGGCTAGTTCTCATGGTTGGCCGTTGCGTCAACTCAACGTCAAAAATGTCTTCCTACACGATGACCTACAAGAAGAAGATTACATGGCGCAACCGCCCGGTTTTGCTCATCCTTCATTCCCCACTCTTGTGTGTAAGCTTAATAAGTCGCTTTATGGCCTCAAACAAGCGCCTCGGGCATGGGACACTAAGCTACTACAGTTTCTCCTTGCTGCTGGCTTCATCCCTTCGAAGACTGATGTATCTTTATTCATTTACTCTCACAATGATATTGTTGCATATTTGCTCGTGTATGTCAATGATCTTGTGCTTACAAAGAATAACTCTTCCTTTCTTGAATCCTTTGTCGACCATCTGGCAGTTACTTTCCATTCAAGAACTCAGGCGTTTGCACTCCTTTCTTGGGGTACAGGTTTGTCATGCTGCTACCGGCATATGGCTTCTCAACACCAATACATTCATAATATTTTGTCCAAGGCAGGTATGCTTAACTGCAAGCCGCGCAGTTCTCCCATGGCGACGAATGCGAAACTGTATAAAGGTGATAGCTCACCCTTTGAAAATCCAAGTTTATAACGGCAGATTGTTGGGGCGCTCCAATATCTTAAGTTAACTTGACCGGTTATCTCCTTTATGGTCAACAAAGTGTCAATATATGCATAGTCTATCACTAAATCATTGGCTCGCAGTTAAGCGTATCCTACTCTATCTTTAACACTCCATGTCCTTTTCGTTCTTCATCTCCCAAGCTCCGGACATCCCCTTACAGGCCTTGACTGACTCTGATTGGACTGGCAGTTGCTGATCGTAAGTTGACTGGTGGTATGCGATTTATCTTGGCTCGTCACTGATGTCTTGGGCCTCCAGAAAGAAGCGCACTATCGCTCAGTCATCTACTGTATCAGAGTAAAAAGCTTTAGCAGATGTTGCTGCCAAGTTAACATGGACACAATCACTTCTCTTCGAACTTGGGGTCTCACCCCCTTAGGCTCCCATTTTATAATGTGACAATATTGGTGCTGCTTATTTATTATTCAACCCCGTCTTTCATTCTCGCATGAAACATGTTGAAATTGACTTTCGCTTTGTCTGGGATAAGGCTGCGCAACATGATCTAATGGTTCAATTCCTATCCTCTAAAAATCAAGTGTCTGACATATTTACTAAGCCTCTTCCATCGGCTCAGTTTCTGTTCTTACAAGACAAACTCAAGGTGTGGGAGCCACCTTGGTATCAAGGCATCCAGGTCGTCCTCAGTTTAGGACTCATCTCCTTGTTCGATTAGGATTTTATTCCTATGTATGTTCAGTTAACCTATTTCTGAATGTGTATATATGTATCCTAAAACTACCGTAGATTCAATAAGAAGCAGCATTTATATTTTTCAGTCTTCTCCTTCATGTTGCTTTGCTGTGAACTGATACTCTCCTACTCTTTCTTTTTTTTCTAAACTGTAACAAGTTAATACAAAAGGCACCCAGGCAGCACAAAACCATCATTACAGAGAGACCAAAAGCCCTGCTAAGCAAAAATAGAATTTACATACAAGCTATCAAATCTATGAGGGAATCTACCTCCTCTACTCTACTTTCTTTACACCAAAAGTGAAACGACAAGATACAATTCATCTTGAGTTTCTGTGTCGAGGTCAGCTTGTCTTAAAAAATTTCTGGCATTCCTCTCTTTTCACACTGACCACCATATGCATGGTGGCACCATTCTCCACCACCCCTTCTGCTTTACTACTCCCCTATTACAGTTCCATAAGTGTAGCAACTCAGCAGTAGTTGCTGGCATCACCCAATAAAAACCCACCATGCTGATAAACAGCTGCCACAGCTGAGAAGCAATAGGACAGTGAAGGAACAGATGGCTATAGGTTTCCACAGCTAAACCACACAGAGGGCATCGAGAACACAGCTGAACTCCCCTTCTTTTAAGATTTTTCTTGAGTTAGGCAAGCTTGTCTTGCCATCTTGCCACTAACCAAGAGAAACAAATCACTTTGAAAGGGGCCTTTTCTCCCCTACTCATAACAGTGAGACTGTAATCTGGCCGCAAAATTCATACTCTTTTATCATTGAGAGAAGTTGACTGCAACTTCTCTTACATTCCAAGTATGCCCTTGTTCAGAAGGTTCCCTGCTCAATCTTCATCCCAATAAGAAGGGGGAGGGGGGGGGGGGGGTCTCATTCTGCTTAATTACTAACTCTGGCAGCAAGCACATCTAAATTGCTTAGAAAGATTTATTTCGATGTATGCTTCTTGTGCAATACTGCAAGAGTGACAAGAATTTAATTCTTCTACCTTCACCAGTTTTTAGATTATGTGTTTTCAAAGCCCCTGTTGGTTTCCACAGGCTCAACCTCTTAGAATTTTCCACAATTCTTGACTTGCATTGACCTTCTTCTACTCCATTACTCGTTGCTGCAACAGATCTGCTCAGTCTATCTTCCTTATCGACCTTATTGATGAACTTCATAACTACTTTCCCAGCCTGCTAATGTTGTGGCTCCGCCTTTAAAAAAATGATACCAGAATGTCTCACTATTTCCTCCCCATTGCAAATCATATTTTGTTTTATCTGGTTTTTGGCTTTTTCATGTACTAGTTTCAATCTTGGTTCCAAACTTAAGGTTGAGAGATCAGTCTCCCAACATATTAAGGATTATTGAAGCAGGAACAACGTTTACCTGGCAATGATTTGTACTAGCAACTGATTCAACTGGAAGGCAAGTTGAATGAATAATCCAGAAGATAATAAACAAAAGTACTGGCAGAAGTACTAATTTAGAAGTGTGTCAAAATTAGTATTATAAGTATGAACATTTTAAATCTATTTGATTAATCATCAAATACTTTTCTTATGTAATTGCCAGTGTACCATCAGTCCTTCCATTGGTTTACCTCTAAGTCCTTTTCCTTTTAATCATGGAACTGTAATTTTCTTGTTTAGGAGAATACAAGAATGAAAATGGCCTGGCCCTACTAATTTTAAAGTGAAAACCACTTGTTCTTTTCATGAAAGTAAAGATGCCAGTTTTACTGTACATAGAGTATTACCATAGCATTATGGTAGGATTGTTAAATATCCAATATGCTATTTCATTTATAGCATATTCATTCTTTTAGTGTTACTATGCATTATGGTATTTGAATAGTCAATTGAATTTGACTTCTTGAAAGTACTTAAATGATAAACCAATATTAGGAGGAATTGTGTCTATTAATCAGGACGGCCCAAAACAGGAGTATCATATTAATTGGGATTGAAGTAGTATTGTATAAGATAAGAATTTATAACAGAATAGAACAAAAAGGGGCGGGGCGGGGTCATCTTCCACGTTCTCCTTTCAATACCTTTAAAGCCCTCCTAGTTCTCTTTTTCCAGATTAACCCCCTTAAGCATAGGGGTTGTGCTCCTGGGGAGTTTCTTTTTCATCTCTTGAAGCTGCTAAGAATTTGGGCCCTCCAACGGCATTTAAACATCCAGTGTGCATCCCAGTTTAAGCCTGAACAATAATCTGATACATGTGGTTTTATCATGATTCAAGAAGCACTTGATAATTTTAGTATTTAATTGAAAATCATCTTTGACAGTACGTTGTTAGAAAAGTGATTAATTGATGCCCTAATAAATTATAGTTTCTCATAATCAGTCTTCCATTTTGACTGAAGCTTTTAGGACCTCATCTTTTCTTACTACCTTCCTCCATTAACATCTGATAAACAATCATTTTTAACGTCCCTTGTTAATAATATTATTTGAAGAAACTTTTCATCATTTTTGTACGTTCTATAGTTTACTGCTAAATTGAATATCTTTTTTTAACTAATTCTAATTCTGCTCGAATGTTTTCTATGAGACAAAAATTGGAATAAACTCATTAAAAGCTCTGAAGTAATATTGCAAATTGAGTTTGTAGTTCTTGGATGTGATTTCTTTCTATTGAATTATTCTGCAGGGTGGGGATTTGAGATACTGCCAGAAGTGTTCCCTTTATAAGCCTCCACGTGCCCATCATTGCCGTGTATGCAATAGATGTGTACTGCGAATGGTATACCTCTATGTTTTATTTTATGTATTTCTTGATATCCTGGATAATGTATTAAATGTTTTGCCTCTTGAATGTAAGGATCATCATTGCGTGTGGATGAATAATTGCGTGGGCCATGCAAACTACAAGATCTTCTTCATCTTCGTTTTATACACTGTCATTGCCTGCATATATTCCCTGGTAAGAAGACATTTTGATGCCTTTCAGAGGCTGTATATGATCTTGGTATGCTATGAGCAGTGTTTTGGACGGCGAGAGGCGACAAAAGGCGACAAGGGTCTGCCTTGCCACGAGGCGAGGCGCGCGGCGAGGCGCTCGCCTTTTTGAAGTGAGGCGCCAATTATATCAAAAAATTAAAATATTTAATTGAATATATAAATAATCAAAATCTCAATAGCAATAACATATATTAGCAAATATTTCAATTCAAAAACTAAAAATAGAGAGTAAATACTAAAAGTCGAGAATTTGAATGACTCCAGTCTCAAAGTCTCAAACAATCCTAAAGTCATAAAATAAGCAATATTTAAACTCTAAAATAGGCAGTGGCAGAGCGCAGAGGGCAGACAGACACCTAGACACAAATTTTGTTGTGTAGAATAGTGAACTCAAGAAAACAGAGTCTGGAGAAGCCGAGAAGGTGAGTGAGAAGGAGGAGGAGAAAAAAGAACTGAATTCTGAAGCAGAACTGAAGAAGAAGAAGAAGAAGAAGAAGAAGAAGAAGAAGAAGAAGAAGAAGAACTGAAGCAGCGTACCTGGTCGGCTGGTCTGGATAAGGCGAAGGCGAGAAGAAGAAGTAGAAGTCGCTGCCTTTCTCGCCTTGGAGTCGCCAAGTACGGAAGGCACCGCTGGGTAAGTGAAAAGTGAAATTAAAACCCTAAAAAAGATTTTTTAACTGTTTAAAGCCCTAAGTTTTTTAAAAAATTAAAAAGGCGATGCCTTTCTCGCCTCGTCGCCATTAGAGTGCCTTTTGGATTTTGCCTCGCCGCAATGGAAGATGGCGATAGTAGCTCGCCTCGCCTCGCCTCGCCATGTCGCCAAAGGCGAAAGCGAGCGCCTTTTATAACACTGGCTATGAGTGCAATCTATTGTTTCCAAATGTATTCTTTCTTACTTTTTACTTATATTCTGAGTTGGTGCTTGTGATGAAATTTGGTTGATCAACATAATGTAAAAGATTTAGACATTTTTGCCTTGCTCGCACCCCTTCAACACTTTCTACATTTGCTTCTTCAGGTTCTGCTTGTTGGTAGCATAACTGTTGATTCTCCAAAGGATGAACAGCAAAGTGAAGGTTCTTACAGAACTGTATATGTAAATTCTCATGAACTAGTTTTGTTCTTATTACTGTTTAGTTCATCCATTTTGCTCAGATGTTGTTCCTATTAGCAGATTATTTCAGGGCTTTTACTGGTCCCACTAAGCTTGGCGCTGAGTGTTTTTCTGGGTTGGCATGTGCACCTGATTTTGCAAAACAAGACAACCATTGAGGTCTTTTTACCTGAATATGCTAGTTTTTATTCAATTCTTTTCAGTGGTGTGTTAAGTTTTCAAGTTATAACTAATTAGTGCGTAATAGTACCAAGAAGGTGTCAGAGCTATGTGGCTGGCTGAAAAGGGAGGTCATGTATATTCACATCCATATGATCTTGGTGCATATGAGAATTTAATATCAGTAAGAGATCATTCTTCTTTCTCCACATGCTGCTCCTTTTTCCATGATATCTTTAACGTCCACTTCCTTATCCATAATTCATTTTCATCCTTGATTTTCCAACTCATTTGGTTTAATCATTTTAACTGGTTTGCCTGGGAATGCAGGTTCTAGGCCCAAACGCATTTTGCTGGGCGTGCCCCACAACAAGACATATAGGTTCTGGCCTTCGCTATCGGACACCATTTGAGGGCTCCTCAACATCAAGATGAACATGTTACTGAAACATCCTGTGACAAGATGTCCAAGGTTTTAGTTGCCAAAGAAGCAGAGGAAGTCTGGCTCTGCCTTAGGAGTAGCAAGATTAACAGTTTTGTCTGCTCGCCGTCTGCCAAGATTAACAACACGGAGGCGATTTTCCATCTTTGTTTTCTGTCATTTCAGAGACACTACGAAAAGGTAATGAGAGATATTGAAGCGGCTGTCAATAGGAGAGTTGATAGTGTTCCCATTGTTCATAGTTGGGTTATAAAGCTAGCATACACCATGTAAAATAGAAATTCCCTTCTTTAAGTTACAGTAAAGAATTCGCATGTAGCTCGAATAGCTGTAATTATGTTCCCAACTTCTGTCTTCCTCCTTCCAGCATAATTGATGTTCCCTTTTTCTTGAAACAAATCATAGCAACTTAGGTAAACGTTAAATCAAAGCTTTTCTTTTTCTACTTGTCAAGGGTTAAACCGATTTGGGGTCAGGGGTTGTTTAAGATTTTTTCTTAATCATCTGGTATTTGATTCACTGACTCAATTAATTTAGATTCATGCGAAGTCGGTCTACTAAGGAGTTTTCTACTGAAATATTTTATTTATTTTTATTATTCAAACTCGATACCTTTAATTAAGAATAAAGTAATAATCATATATTATGTGTTTAAATTATTCCTTCTCTCTTTTTGCTGCTTAACTATTGTTGGTGACTGCGAAACATTGCTTGGTTGTATCACATGCATATGCTTACGATGTTTGAAGCCAAGAAAGTTAACTGGCTACTAACAGATAACGAAAATTGAGCAAACTCAGGGAATACTTAAAGGGTCATTGGCAATTTCGTTACTATTTTATATTAATTTTTAATTTTTATTTTTTTATAATAAATAATTTTTTTATTAGATATAAATTTATATTTTTATATCATAATATATTTACAGGTTATGTTCGAAAATAACTTTAATTTCAAAAGAAGTTATGCTTAACTAAATATAAGTTGAATTGTTAAAGAATAAAAATTAAATATCAATTCATTTAAAAAAAAAATTAAAATTAATTTATTTAATGGTAAATCGTATAATTTTTGTTATTGCGGATACTTAACGGTGAAGATGCTACTAAATATCGCCAAAAATTATGTCGTGATCATTACTATATATTTTTTTTAAATTAAAATTTTTGAGTTTAAAATCATTTTTAATAGAAAACCTTTAGTGTTAAAAGTGTGATTTAATAATCAGTACTATTAATCTGACTTGCCTGATGAATACAAAACATCAAATATCAGGTGAAAAAACCAAAAAGATGCTACTAGGTGACAAAGGATAAGAGGGGCCCATCTCCCGCAATCCCTCGTGAACTCCATGCTCCTTTCCTAGTCAGCTAGCAAAGCAAATTTGCCCACACCCCTTTATTACGCCGTTCGAAACACGCCCACAGTTTGTCTTTTCTTGCCTTTTTTCAATTCCATTGATCGGAGAGAAAAAAGAATTAGCCAAACATATATACAATTTTTTAAATTTATCATTTTATTTTATTTTTTAAAAATATTATTTAATATAAATTATTCAACATATATTAATGAATATCATTTTTATAAAATATAAAATATTTAATTAAATATCACTAATTTATATTTTTCATATCATCCAAGTTAATTTGAATTTAACTTAAATATTTACTTTTTAATTTTTAACTCGCTTCAACATTAATAAAAATAGTCTATCTTTCGTATGAATAAGAGAAAAACTTCGATTCATTACTAATAACATTATAAAAAAATACTAAGATTCAACAAGTTTCATCGAATTATTAATAATTTTACTGATGAATTTTAAGAAACCGAAATACTTTTGTCGGTTAACTTTTCCGCAGAAATGCACAGAAATCATAAAAAATAAAATTATTATTTTTTATTAAAAAATCGATGGAAGTTTTGCTGATAAATTTTTAAGAGAAAAAGACCAAAATAGTCCCTTAAGTTTGACGATTGGATTAAAATGGTCCTTTAAATATCAAGTGGAGCACTTATAGTCCTTCAAGTATATAAACGTGGTACACTTTTAGTCCTCACTAACTTTTTCTGTCTAAGACTAACAGAGGGACACTAACTCGACCGTTTAGAAACAAACCAAAATGCAGAGAAAAGTTTGCTAAGGGTACAAACGTTTAAGTAAGATTCAAAAATTTGAGATTTGCATTCTATCATGCTAAAGAAGAAATATTAGCCTGCCACAGATTGTCAACAAGTTCACAACCAACACCATTTCATCAATAGACCCATATCTTACTTCCCCCGTTTTATATTAGATGTCATGTTTCACTTTTCGAGAATCAAATTATATAAATCTTGATTAAAATTTTAAAATATATTTTTTCGTGGAATTAACGTGAAAAAAGTTATAATATATAGTACTTATCGTATAGCTTTTAAATAATACCTAAATTTTAAATATAAATATTTAATTAATTTAATTCAATTTAAAGTTAATTTAATTCAATTTAATATAAAAAATTCATAATAAAATTGACTTTCAAAAAGAAAAATATGACAACTTATTTGAGAGGGAGGAAGTAATATTTTAAATAAAGAAGCCGGAGGTGATTACCATATTAAACTGGGAAGGCATATTTACTTGAATGCTGGTCCGAGTGTTGGGTTTGAGAGGGTAAGAATTGGGTTGGGGCCGTTGGACATGATAGATATCAAATTATTATGTTGAAATTAAAATTTTTTATATTGCGGTTTTAATATTATGGTATGATATTTTTAAAAAAATTGGTATGCGGTATGGTAATCGATATTTATAAAAAGAATATTGAAATATCGAATACCGCACTAAAATATATAGTTATATTACAATTCATATATATTATCATAATATTAACAAATCTATAAATTAGTATTATTACAAAACTAATTGTTTAGAAATTAGAACTTTGACTATCATATCTTAATTGAAATGTCCTTTTGTTTTATTGATTAACGAAGGGAATTGCTTGTACTTTCATTTGAATATTTCTATATATTTAAGGTGTTAGTATGATATAATTAAGATGTTTCTTGAAAAAATATAATCATAATCATATATTTTATGATTATATGTAAGTCGAAGTCGAACAAATTAGTTACCGATTACTGTTTTGAAAAATATCAAAATCAAACCATACTGAATGAATTTGATATGATAATAATATAATATTTTTTTAAAGATCGAAAATATAAATCAAATCACCGAACAAAATTTTTTAATTCTGTACCATGCTTACCCCCAACCGAGGCGGCATTTTTGGTGTTTCTGTAAGCTGTTGGATCTAATAGTTAATCTCCCTCCGTTAGTCTTTTGAAGGAAAAAGTTAATGAGGACCAAAAGTGCACCACTGTTACAGACTTGAAGGACTATTAATCCATCACTTGATATTTAAGGGATCATTTTAATTCGGAGGTCAAACTTAAAGGACTCTTTTGGCCTTTTTCTCTATTTTTTAACAAAACCTAACAAATATCAATTTTTAAAGTGTAAAATTACACTTAAAAAAATAAATAAAAATAATAAAAATATAAAAAAACAATTAAATTGTATTTAAATAACGTAAAAGTAACGCTGAAATCAAGTATTAAAGGATCAAAATAAAATATAGGCAAAATCGATCATTAAAATAAAAAATAGAAATAAATTTAAGAAAATATATATGCGTTATGGCCAAAAAATTCCTTTTTAAGGCCAGCAGAATGCGAATTTAAGATACTCCAGAGACCTCTCTCCCCATTTCGATTCATTATGCTGACCGCCTTTATGATTTAAGATATTATATTTATATTATTTATTTTAATCTTTCTAATTTTTTTAATTAATGTAATAAAATACAGATTTGACAAATATGTCCTTTTCTTTTCTCTTTTTTCAGATGAAAATACACTTATAAATATAGTTCTCAATCTGTTCAAGCAAAACTATTTTGTTTCAACTAAATGATGAACCTCCTAAATATTCTTTTCAATATATGTTACAAGTTTAAAAGCTTCATAAAAAACATACAGAATGAAACCTCTCATTATATATATATATATTATATATGATAAACTCCTAAAAGCATATTCGAGAATTTCAGAGTTAAAGATTTGATAAAATTATCTCAACTCCACGGTGCAACTAAAATATAAATAAAAACATTATTACACACACAAACAAAAAATTAACAAAAATAAGTATAATATTGTAAATCAAGAAATTAATGTGATGAAGTAAAACCTGATGAAATGATCTATGAAATTATATATATATATAAAATTAAATTACTTAAATAAAGTGAAACCTCTTTTAAAAGAAATACTTCCTGCGTTCTTTTTTATTTGTTAAGATAAAATTTATATATTTATTAATAAAAAAATATTTTATCTAACCAAGTCATAAAAATAAATTAGATATAAAATAGTTAAAATGAGTTAGAAATAAATCAAAAAGAGAATACAAGATGCATGATTGAATCATGGCTACAATTTAATTAATATAATTTTATTAATTAATAAATAATTTTTTTTAAAAATAATTATTTTTTTAATATTTTAAAATAACTTAAGTAATAATAAATATAAAATTTTAAAAATTAATTAATTATTTTTTAAATTTTAAAATTAATAATTATTTTTAATATACCTATCGACTAAAATAAACAGAAAAAATTGAAAAAACAAAGAAAATAGTGATGAATGCACGTGCCTCAAGACTCGAGTGGAGAAATTTCATAAATTTGGTACGAGAGAGATAATTGTACTGTCCCGATTCAGAAATAAAAAAATATATACATAATTGATTTTTTTAAATAGAGATGTGTAACCTTATTTTCTTTTTAATCAGTTAAAAATAATAATAATAATTTTTTTTAAAAGATTAATATATAATTTAATTTAAATTTTTTATTTTAATATAAATATTTATAATTTATTTTAAAGTATATTTTTTTAAAAAAAATTTAAATTTTATGCTCAATTAAATAACTTCGTATAAATTAAAATAGTGGGAGTATAATTTAGGTATATTTAAATGATAGATAAGTTCATGCACTTACCTAATTTGATGCAGTTATAGTGGATAATAATAATAATTTTCTTACGTTATGATATTATAGTCGTGGGTACTGTCTGTCCCCCTCACCCTCTCATCTTACTATTTTCTTCTTCCTTCAGAGGTTTCCAATGGTATATAATAATCCGTACACTTAAAATTCCTTCATTTTTCGTCTAGTCTTCTTTCGAGCTGCAAAATATGGAGGACGAAGATATGCATATCTGTCCTCACATCAACAGGTTTGGTTTCAATCTGGATCTCCTGTTTCTTCTTCTTCTTCCTATTTGCGGTGACTACTTTGTTAGTAATTGACTGCTACTTGGGTTTTTTGGTAAAGTTGTTTGTTTTCTTTTTTCATCAGGTTAGTTAACTAGCTGACGTACAAGTATTTCTTGATGGATCTCCTTTTTTTTACCCCCTTTCTTTAGAGTTTGTTGCTCTGTTTTTTATTTGAAGTACTGTAAAAGGCACTTTTAAGATTTGAGTCACAGGGTTAGCTGGAAAAGTATGGATCATCAGATATTTTCTACTAATTATTTGATATTTATGTGTTTGTATGTTTCAGATTTTTGGTTTGATCTGCATTTAGCTGAGATCCAAGACTATATAGTATGCCTTATTCTTCTGATTTTCGCCTTAGTTATCACAAATCGATGAGTGAAAGATGTGCATTTTGAAAACCCTTAAATTCAATAGTTAAACATAGGAGTGATTTTCATGCTAAGTATTTGTAATTGGGTATTTTCCTGTTGGCGAAATTGGAGGAATTTAGTTTTACTGCACTCCAAGTATTCTGTCTTGATCCCACTCAACTTGAACCCTTTAGACTCCAGAAATTGTCTCCAAACCTCCAGCTTAGCATTAACTCCGCCGGAGTCTCGTCAATCAGAACTATGTCCAAATAACATACTTCATGGCACCTCACCTGAATTTGCCGTGTCACTTCATTCAGCAGCAAGGAAAATAAAAACAGGTCAAGGGCTGATCACTAGTGCAACCCTATCAAAACCCTGAATGAACTCATATTTGTTGTCTGAAGAAGTCATGCTTGTTGCGGGGCAGAGATTTCATAAGAACATCAGCAATCTGGTCATTTTTGCCACAAAAATTCCAGTGAGATTATTCCACCAACAACTAGATCGCGGATGAAGTGATAGCAGGTGTCTATGTGCTTCTTTCTACTGTGAAAAGCAGGATTTTTTACCATAGCAATTGTTGCGTCACTTTACTTGTATTGTCAAATCTTATAGGTATACTTCGGTAGATTATGTTGCTTGATTGCAGGTTATCTTTTTCCTTTTCTTGTTTAACCATCTGGTATCTGTAACCTAGTAGTCCGACTAATCCAGACTTAAGCTGCATAGGGATGATTTAAGAGGGAAGCACTAGCAGGAATTTTTCCATTTCCTTGACTTGACCCGAGATCTTTGGTTAAGGGTGGGGGAGTTTGAATTCAGGTTATCAACACATTATGAAGTCATTCCGTGGTATTACTTCAACATCATATGCGCATCTCATGTGGAGAAGAAAGGAGATGCACATATTAGCAAGAGACTTACCAAGATAGCTCATTCGAGTGAAGAAATAAAAGGATATGATTTTCAACTGTGACCGCAACAATCTTACAATCTTCTAGAATCAGCTTAGCATGCTTTCGCATCTTTAGTGCCTCAAATACCAAATATACTGAAAGTGTAGAAATTGAAGAAACTTGTACCAATAAAGAAGTGGAAAAAGTGAGAAAAAGTTAATACAAAAATCACGTCCTTCTTTTCCTTCTCTTCCAAGTCTTAATGTGAGAAACAGATCCACCAACAGTAGCCTCAATACAGTTTTGGATCTTTAGTTGTTGAACTCATTGAGTTCGAACGGAGTATACTCAGTAATACAAAGAAGAACAAGAGAGTGCAGTTATGGACGTCGCAATGGGATGTGTATAGTAGCTCTTCCGAAACTTAGTTTCAGCCTGTGTCGGTTCCGCTTAGTTTGTCAGTAGAGTTCCTTTTTTCTTTATCAAATGCTTGAAGATAACTGTTATGATTTGAGAGGTAGCTTCTGATGTAGATTTTCTACCTATTCCTAAAACAAGTGGTTACTGGTTAGCGTAAGCTGCATTATTGTTAAAGATGAACTAATGAGATCTAAGTTTCTGTACGCTTGCATGTAGCTGTCAAATTTTTATTTCTTTCCATGAAATCTTCTTTTCAAACTTCAACTAAGTAAGAGAAGGTAGTCTGCATGTTTGTCTTGATTGGTATTTACAATTTTCTTTTGTCCCTTTGAAAGGATCATCGTTAAACTATGATTTCATTTTTAAAATCATCCTATACTGGACCAAATCTATGTGTCACGCCCTCATACTGTTTTTTCTTATTGTACCAGTGTTGATATGAGCAAGTTACTGCCTACCAGCCTTGCTTACTTTAACAAGAAAAGAAAGTTCCAAGCTGAACAATTGGGAATGCCTATACCAAAACATATGTGCTCATATCAGAGCTCTGCTGAATGTAGTTCTTCACCTACTGGCACAGAGGCTAAAGAGTCTTTGGCAAGCATGATTATAGTAGAAAATGCTGCAAGTGGCCAAGATGATGGTTCAGAACTAGGATCTGAGAATGGCAGCAATAGCTTTTCTGGAGATGCTGACTCTGTCACGTCTCATGAGGCTAAAATTGATCCTGGATGTCTGAAATCATATTCGTCCGATCAGGCTTCAACTTCATCTTTTAATTTGGGTGGAAACTGGTCCAAAAGTGCCCTTTATTCTCTGGAGAGCAGATCAGTAACAAAATTAATGCCAGATAGGCCGGAGCAACCCCCTGCTGGCAGAGGATGGGGTACTCTACATCATGGTTCTGGGTGCCACCCATCAATGGATTATGAAGAGCATTTGTTGGGATTTGGGAATCATGGAGATTGCACTTGCGTGGAATGCAGTACTGAGGGCATTGAGCTGTCAACAGAAAAGGAACTTGAAAATTTGCTAAACTCCAATGTGAATCCAAACAATTATGTCCTTTCGTCTGGAAGATGGACTGTTAACCAAGGTATAACTTAGCTTCCACTTTCTCTTTTCTTCTTCTCATGAGAGTATGAGGCAAATAGAGGTTCTTAAATATTTGGTCTTTCAACCGTCCAAATTCTAGTTATCTCATCATTTTCACCTTTCGTAGTCAGCAGATAGTGTGTTCAGTCAAAAATAGAAAACTCATTGCATTTGTCCATTTGTTCAGTCAAAACTGTTAGTTGCGTGCCTCTCATCTGTCCATTTGTATGTTTGTACGGCGGACGTGGTTATTTGGCTGGCTTAGATGATACATATTTCTCTATTGATGCAGATTCACAGCCAAGTTCCACAAAATTAACCATTGATAAAGAGTTTGAGCAGTACTTTTCCATGCTTATGCTGTAACAGAAACCATTCAGTTCCAACGGCTGGCTAATAATTGGTTTCAATGGCTTGTTTATATGGTTATTATTTGCTATGTTGTATGCAGCCCTTGTAGCAACAGAAACAAATATGTGTATTTGGTAATATAACTACCTTGAATGGTTATTGTACAGAGGCTTTTACTTGCATAATTCATGTTTAGTAGTGTATATTTTTTAAATCAATTCTCTTCCTCAGAAATGTGACTAGATTTTCTTGAAGAATACTGCTTCCGCTGCTCGAAAACTCTTCCTGCTTTCTGTTTAACTGCTTTTGATCCGGCACGGATGTCGTACTTTTCTGTATGCACTCTAGATTAATAAGAATTTCGATTAATTTGTTTCTCCTTTGCCTTGTCGACTCGAGGGGCAAAGATTAAACATCTCAAGGACATTTGTGCGAATGACCCCGTTCAAACTAGAGCTGCCATTATGGGTTATCCAATCTATTTAGGTTAGTCCACCCACGCTTTTAATGGCCCTTACGATACAAGTTTTTGTATGGACTGTGCTTATTTTGGGGATGGTTTTTAATTTTTGACCTTCAAATTGATGGTCTTTAATATATTTTATGTCCAAAATATCTTTAATTATAACTTAATTTCGCTAGCATACTTTTTTAGAATGTTTGTCCGCATAAATTAAGTGTTATTTAATTCATAAGGTATACATTTACCCTTAATAGTAGTAAAAAATAAAAATAATTGTCAGGCAAGGTTTAGTCCTAGAATGTATAAGTTACTGTTGCTGAACTTCTGTTCCTAGGCAGTCAGGCACAAGTTTATGCTATTGAACTTTTATGTCAAAGCGTGAAAAATCAGATCTACCAAAATGTCTAACAGTTGTTTTAAACTCCAAACTCGCGAGTTTAAAGTGTTCAAAATTTGGTTTAAATAAAATTAATAATAAATATTTTAAATAAAGAGGTGTCTTATAAATTTTAAAAAAAAAAATAAGGATGTTATTGCATTCTTTTATTACCATCAATTTTATTTAAAGTCAACTTTTTCTGATTTTCTTCTATTAATAGAGTATCTTTGAGTCCGGCACCGACAAAATTCTTTTAGAAAATTTCAAAACGGCAATTGCTTTCAGGGTTAATCAAAACAGATATCTCGTTGCTAAGGTAACGAAATTCTAATAAAAAGAATTTAAAAATAAATTTATTGAACCTCGTTAGACAGCCAATGAGGTTCCATTTAATTTTTTTTTACTTTAAACATGCAAAAAAAATGAATAAGAAAATATATATTTGAAGGAATCTCGTTGGATAGCCAACGAGGTTCCATTCATTCTTTTTAGCATGTGGTACGAATTTTTTTTAAAAAAGTTTCTTTTAGAAAAAAACTAGTAGAAAACAGTAAACAATACATGTGAACTCTGCACTATTTCTGCTATGTTGACCAGAATTTTTTTTTTAATTTCTTATCACATGCTAAAAAGGTAAAAATAAAAAATAAAAGAAAATTAATGGAACCTCATTGGTTGTTCAAATGAGATTCCTTCAAATATATATTTTTTTTATTCATTTTCTTTTGCATGTTCAAATTATAAATAAAAATTAAATGGAACCTCGTTGGCTGTCCAACGAGGTTCAATAATTTTATTTTTTAAAAAAGAAAATTAATAAAACTTCGTTGTCTCAGTAACGCGGTGTCCGTTTTGGTTAATCCAAAAAGCGACTTTCCATTTTGAAAATTTCGAAAAGAATTTTGTTTGTTTCGATACCGGACTCGAGTATCTTTATTTACAATATTCTCCAAAGTCTCTCTCATAACATATTTACTTAAATTAAAACTTATCGACAACAAGATAGTATTTTCATAATCTAAAAAAATTATACCTATCACAATAAAAAAATCGTAAAAACTTACAAATTGGTAAAGGATTAAAATGATTTTCTAAACTAAATTAAATCAGTAATAACCAAAATTTGATAAATATATCTCATATTTGATTTATTTAACTTTAATAATTAAAAAATCGACTAAAAAATCTGAAAAATGGGTGAAAGAAAGAAAGAGAAGAAAACAAAGCGCGTGAAAAAATATGAAAGACAAAACACAGAATGTGCTCTCACTCATATCTCTAAGCTCCGTCTTTCATTTCACAAGCGGGGAAAACAAAGATGGATACTCTCGTGGTCTCAAATTACTTATCATGTTTATTACAAATATTTATTATTTTAAAAATTAAGATAATCTTTTTATTTTTAATAATAGTAATTATTTTTAAAAATTATAAATATTTTAATAATGATATTTTAATAACAATATAAATAAAATAAATATTTAATAATTTGTAATTATATTTTAAAATATAAATAATAAAAAAATAATTAAATACCACTTGTAACTAATGTTGTCTTATAAACAAAAAAAAAAAACAATAAGTATTATGAGACGGGGTTTCGTGTTACGCAAAGCAAAAACAAATTATCAGCAAACGCTTAAGCTGACCATTTTAACAGCCAAAAACAGACGGAATTTCGGTTCTCATGCTCGAAGTTTCTAGCCATGCACCCAATTTCAAAAAGGGAACGTCAATAAATAAATAAATAAATACATTTAACAATCTTGCTAAGGGCCTAGCATTCTTTTCTAAACATGCAATAATCCTAATTAATCTAAACAACAACTCTAGGACTGCCTTAAATTCTACAGAACAAGTTATTAAGGAAAATATGAAATAGGCTAGCTAGTTGGATAAGTAACGGCATCAAAAAGAGAATCAAGATCAGCTGGCCGAAAGTAACCATTTTTAGGCAGCTCCCTCTTTCGACATTCCGCTTTTTTCTTGGGCGCAGGCGGACACTCTGATGGCGCTTGTAATCGACATTCTTGGTTCCTCGGGGTCGTACATTCTTCTTCCTCATCCATATTTCTAATTTCTTTATCAGTACTACTTTCCATATACGGCAACAACAATTTATGCAATTGCACTTGGAATTTTAGAAATATTCAGCTCTAGTATTTATGCTTTTCAAGATTGTTTATAAGTTTTGGAAAAAAAAAAACTAATTTAGTCTAGTGGATTGGGGAAAAAAACAGAGAACGTGGGGTGTGTGGAAGAATGTTGATCTGATAAAATGGGAGAGCACCGACTTGTCTGTGAAGTGCTTGTTTAGACGTGGTCCACGTTAGACCGTGTCTTCAATACGGTTTCCAAATAGGCGGCTCCTTACTTGTTTCCGTCAGACATTCTGCGGAGAAATTAGGAGACTAGTTTATTTCCATCTGATTTGACTATATTTCTTTTCTTCAATACAATTTATATACTTCCGTTCATTTTTTACTTATCCGACTTAAAAAATTAACACAGATTTTATTATTTAATTCTTAATCTATTCTTATAGCTATTTTCAAGAGTTAATTTAGCAAGTTTCGAGGGATGTCATGTAACACTATTTTATTAAATTTTTTTATTAAATATATATATATATATAATAAAAAAGCAAAAAATAAATACAGAAAATATATTGTATAAAGTGACATTTTTAAATATAAATGGTTAGATGTATCAAACTTTTAGTTGAGGTTGTGAGTTTTAATCTCCATAAATTTTTTTAAAAGATGACACTGTTGATGAAAAATCATGCGTACGCCATGGTTATTTCCCAATATATTTCTCAAAGTATTAATATTTATTATATTTAAAGGGTGATAAATTAAAATTATCATTCTATTTATTACTACTTAGGCGGTGTGCAAGTCAATACTGCACTAGTAAAGATAGACGGAGAGAGTACATTCTTCTTGATTCAATTTATTTGACTTAATTCTGAATATGACGGTCAAACTAATTAATATTTAGTATAAATTTGGACATAAAATTTTTAATCTTTTTCAACTAAAATTTATATATCTAAAATTATATAAAAAGGTATTATAAGTCACAATAATTAATAATTTAAAATATTTAAAATTTATTTGAAAAAATTGTGATCAAAGAAAATATAGTTTGACTCTTCAAATAATAACTAAGACAAATAAATTTAAAAAAAATGCAAAGAAATTCATGATATAGCAAGTTAACAATCGTATTTTGTTAGTTAATAATAATAATTTCACATGAACAGTTATTTAGTTATCTTCTAGGTGATTTAAAAATTGTGCAATTTTTTTTTGTTTACCACAAAATAGATAACTTCAAAAACATTTGTTGCAAACAATATACAATCTATATACATATAAGTTGAAATCTTGTTAATGAGGGCCTCAGGCAGCAGGGTCATAACTTCATATTTGTGATACTTTAGTTGAACACTGTTTTTCTTTATCAACAATTATATAATGTTAATTTCCATCCTGAAATTGATGATTTTATTGTGGCGCTGGTGACAGCTTTTAAACGATATATTGATTTCATAGCGATTCTTTTTTCTTTTTACCTCTTAATCCATGCAATAATAGGAGTAAGGATGGACATAAATCATTAAAAAATTGAATCATCAAACTAAACTAAATCGGAATTTATAGTATTAGATCAAACTTTGAAAGTTCGATATTTGCTATCTATTTTTAATTATGAATTATGAAAACTAACAACAAAAATGATTTATCTAATGTAATTTCTTAAGTGAAGTCTGAGAAGTATAGTGTATATGCAGATCATACTTTTACCATTAAAAAATAAAGAGACTATTTTCAAATAACGAAATTAAATTATCGAAATCATAACTTTAAAAATATTAAACAAATACTGAACGTCCACCCCTGTATAGGAGTTCGGTAAGATCATTCTTCCTCTACATTTTAATGGTTGTGGTATTTAAGTACATAACTTAGAAGAATTTAGTGTCAGGGGCCGGAGAATTGTTTTTCATAGGATGCTGCTAGGCTTTTGGAGACAATAATTGACGCCTTTTTGTTGGATTCATATTTGTCTGTTTGTCTTTTGCAAACAAAACTTGACACCTATGGGCTTTAATAATAGCTGATAGAAAGAAAATGAACTAAATACATTCAGTTGCCATTCAATTCTCTAGTACATACATTAGATATGTTCAATGATTTTTCTTTTATACTCTCCTTTTTTTTAAAAAAATAATTAATTCTCTTATTTATTCTTTAATTTCAATTTATTACTATATTTTATTAATCAAAATTAATCTTTCTATATATTATTTATTGAATAATCGTAAAAGATGGAAACTACTTCCCCCCTCTCAAATTATTTTTTACACGTCTTTTTAAAAAATATTAATTAGAAGGAGATTTAATTATTTTGCCCTCATTTATATCTTTAGATATAATCTCCTTTTATTGAGTGAATATCTCAAAAGATCATTTAAGTATGTGAAAATAATTAGCAAAGTCACTGAACTTAATTTTATATCAATAAAGTCACTCAATTTACGATTTTTTTTTTTACAAAATCACTCTATATGATTTGTCATTAAAAAAAATTCCCACTTGATAAAATAAATTAATCTTTTAGTACATATATATATATAAGACCCATAAATAATAAAATGTTAAAAGATTCAATATCAAAGACCCAACCCACCTACAAGTAATAGATCAAAATATCAAATTCAATTTTCATAACAATAAATATCGCAAGAAATCAATCATGCAGTAGATTTTAAGCAAATAATTTAATTTTTTTTTTTAAATTAGCACTTGATGTTATAATAAATTAAATTATGCATCAAATATTGCTATCAAATAGAGCTTGAGTTTTTATTTTTTAAAAATAATAATTTAGTTAAACATATTATTTATTTTGAAATAAAAATAATATAAATAAAACTTTGAAGTCTTGGATAGACCAGTCAATGTCCCTTCTTTTTTTTTTTTTGGGTAACGTAGATAATATAATTAATAAAAACTAGCTATTAATACAATATTTAATTGTTTACCATTACTAACCAAAGAGGGTAAGGCAAAAGACGGGGTTCATGATAGAGAGCTTCAAGTTTTCGAAATAATTTATGGCAAAGCATGCGAATTAATTACGCCGGATTTTAGGTTATTAATCAAATACTAATTTTAGTCTACGTATTTTGCGCGTGTCTTTTATATTAATAAAATAAAAATTTTAAAAATAATATTTAAAAAATGTGTTCGTATAGTAATATGAAAATTTATTAAGAAAATTATAAATTTTAAGTTAATAAATGGTTATATTTAACAGTTTGATCCAATCCAGTAGTTCTTTCCTCAATTTGTTCTAATACTTGTTTCAATAAACAAAACATCATAAAAATAACATTTGATTGAAAGGTGAAATATCCTTTAATTTTTCATGAGCACTTAAATGCATTAATTAGATGTATTTTCATGTTAATTATTACAAAAAAAATGTATTACTACACTATTAATATATTAAAATTTAATATAAATATTAGCATTACAAAAACGCATTGTAACAGTAATACAAAATCGTATAGTAGAATAGAACATATAGTATTAGTTATTCGTTTAAACAATTAGCACTTGCGAAATCGTATCGTGAGTTACTACTGACTTATTTTAATTTGGCACTAATAAATTGATATCATATCACAAACGCATTTTTTTAATTGTAATTGATTATTCAAATTAAAAAAAACTCATTAAAATTAGTGAAAGTAAAACTCTATTTTTAAAAAGGTAAAAAAGTGAATGATAATTTTGTATGAGGCGTCGTACTTTAAATATTTAGTTATATAATTTTAAAATTTTTATTTTACCCATTATGAGATGATTTCAGCTCAAATTTTTCTCTAAGTCTTAATCTATGTGTCTAATCTAACACCTTCACATAAATTGAAATGGAAAAAATAGTGTAGATTTAACTAAAGAGTATGAATAATAAGATCACTTGATTAATTGAAACAACTTAAAGTATGTTGTGTTCCTATATATTTTTTTAACTGTACAATTTTTTAAAAAAAATAAAAAAAGAAGAAGAAAAAAGATGAAATTTAACGTATTAATGCATAATAAAATTACATTTTTTAATTTATTTTCTCTTGCAGTGAGTTGAAAAATTAGACGGATAGTTAGTTAGTTTAATAAATAAAGGATTAACATAAGTTAATAAAGTTATAATTAATTTTAAATTTTTAAATGTTAGGACTTTTAATATAGTTCAAATAAGGAAAGATTTAAGAAGAAAAATTTTAGTCAATTTTAAAATACTAAATATTAGGAGTTCTTACTTTTTATTAATAAGTAAAGATTTAATGCCTATAACTTTAATTAATTTCAAACTCCTAAACATTAGAATAATAATTTAATAATTATTATTTAAGAAAAATAGTCAATGACAATTTTGTCTATAGCAAATTTTTTTAATAAAGAGCAAAAAGTTCAATCAACATTACCAAGAGCCTTCACACTTGAATATCTTAGAATTCACAAAGATGCCAAGTATATCTACAAAGAATTTTTGTTTAAGTAAATAAGAAAAATATTGTACGTATATTGAATGTTAGATTAGTTGATGAAATCTAAAGTTATTCAACTAATCTAAAAAAATTACCAGAGATTGTTCCATTAGAAGATTGTATTGCATCTTCAAACGAAACAAAATTGCTTGAAAAAGTAACTGTAGAAAAGTAACTATTGCATTCCCGAACTATAGTGTTGTCATTGAATCCAGCCCCAATCTCCTTGTTCTGATATAAAATTAGGAGTGATACTATTAATGCGTCCGTTTCTAATGTAATGGATCTTATCTTATCGTAAATATTTGTTCCACTTTACAGTATAATTATTGAAAAGTATATGCTATAGCATGAATTTTCATGCTCTACAAAAAAATTAAATTCTAATGGTCAAAAAACATATATATATATAAGAACTCAAACATAAATTTTAAAATATAAAAATATAAATATAGAATATAATATGAAAAAGAATTATTATCTCTCCGTCAATTAATGTTATAATCATTCGAGTGCCTCATTTATTCCCTTTTTATACTCTTTTAATAATCCAACTCCAATTACTAAGACTTTTATTATTCAATGAGAATTATATCGCCTTAAGTTATTAACTGGCACAATTTCTTTCACGAAATCCTTTTCAGATTCCATAGCAAGACTATCTAAAACAAATTATGTACAAGAGTTATAATTTATTATTTTATATGAAAAATCAGTTTATGATATGGAGAGATTAATTTACCTGAATAGATGAAACTTGTGAATGTATGAGTAGATAGAGAATGTCAGACAAATAACACAAAATTTAAATCACATAATATCAACATAAGACTCAATTAAAAGAGATAACATAGTATCAATGTTTGACTCAACTAAAAGAGAGAATCTAAATTAAATTATTTCGAATATAAACAATTTGAATTGGCATAACAATTATTATTGTCTTTTTCAAATGCACAATATAAAAAAAATTCACAACATAAGAAAAAGATAGATTAGCATGAAAACACACAAGGGTTGGAAATTGAATAAAAAATATTGATACAGAAGAGTTGATGAATTAAATTTGCAATTACAAACCTTTTTATAAAATTAGAAGAATTTATAAATTTAAAAATATAAAAATATTAAGATATTACTATAAAAAAGGAAAAAGAAAAATTCGTTACCATGAGAAAGGAAAAAAATTATCAAAAGAAAAAATTTTCTATAAATATTTCGTACCATTAAAAAGGGGAACAAAAAAATTTCTAAATAAAAAATGCAAAAAAATTCCGGTGGATGGTTGTTTGTTTGTTTGTTTGTTTGTTTTTAATTAGTATTTTTATTTAAAGATTTACACTATAAATAGAGTTATGTCACAAAAAGAAAATCTAATATAATAAAGTATGGTATAAAAAAATTTTGACTATCAAAAAAGAAAAAAATTGATGGAATTTTTTTATTTTCTTTTAGATTTAGATCATAAATAGAGTTATGCCAAACAAATAAAAAATTTAATATGATAAAATAAGGTGATGGAATAATTAAAAATAATAATTTTTAATAATAATTGTGTAAAAATAGTAAATGATAATTTTATCCATTGTGCAATCTTTTAATGAAGGACAAAAAGTTCAATCAACATTTCTAAGGATCTTCACACTTTTAATACAATGCAGATTATATTTATTGTGTTAAATTTTATATATAGTAAAAAAATCACTAATATATAATATAACAAATGCAAAATTTATATTTATTATAAAGGTAATATTAGAATAATGAGGTGACAACTTTCTTTAGCGAGAATTCATATTTATCTTTTTTCTAATTTTTTTCTCCTTTTTTAATCTTTTTAATTCTTTTTAATTAATTTTTTACAATATATAAGGTTCATGAATAAGGTATAAATCTACACTTTATTCCTCATAATTATTTCATTGAAAGTCATTTTTTTTCTATTTTTTCAATCAATCAATTACTATATTTAAAGCCCATAAATAAAAATTTAAGTCTGTATTTTTTCTACCTAATTAAATTACTGAAGTCATTTGCATTCCCTAATTAAATTATTAGTATCCGTCTTTTTTTGGTAATCAATACAACAAAAGTTATGTTGTATAAGTTGGAAAGAAGGTTGAAGCAATCATCCATGTTCAATTTCTTCATTTGATTAATTTTTTTATATATGATAGATCTTATTATGTTCTTTTGTTCTTCCAGTAATTTGAAATGGTGATATTATTTTATTTCTGTTAAGATTCTTTTGTTCTATTAGTTTGATTTATTTTATTATGTATCTTTTTGTTGAATTATTTTGCTATTGTAAGTTTTAAATTATTGCGTTCATTTTTCTTTTTACTGCTTTGATAAATATAGAGGACTTGAAAGAACTAGTGGATTTGATATAGAGATAAAATTCTAAGAACTATGATTCAATTATATGTACTTTGATTTCTTTAATTCTTTATCGAAATTAATATTATGCACGTTTTCTTTTTTCAGTTTTGTTAGAATCTTTTAGCGGTTGTTATGATATTTCAGGCTTATAACTTGAAATTGTTTGTATTATATGTATTTTTTTTTTGGTATTGAAAAATTATGTCTTAGACATGATTGACTTTTTTGATTTATTCTTTTTTTATTAGTAATTTTTACTTCAGATTTGACAAATGAGTCTAAGCACTGAAATTGCTAAAATCTTTTTCCTTCTTTTTTTTTTATTTGGCTTGACATAATATTTATATTGGGAGTGAAATCTTAAGCTATATTATATAAGTTGGAAAGAAGGTTGACGCAATCATCTATATTCAGTTTCTTCATTTGTTTTTATATATGATTGATCTTTATACTATGTTCTTCTAGCAATTTGAAATGGTTTATATTATTTGATTTCTGTTGAGATTCTTTTGTTAAAATTAGTTTGATTTGTTTTATTATGTATCTTTCTGTTGAATTATTTTACAATTGCGAATTTTAAATTACTGCGTTTATTTTTTTTTTCTGCTCCGACAAATATGGAGGACTTAAAAGATCTGGTGGATTTGATATGCTGATAAAATTCTGAGAACTATTTAATTATATATGCTTCGATTTCTTTAATTCTTTATCGAAATTAATATTGTACACTTCTTTTCCTGTTTTGTTAGAAAATTAATTCTGACAATTCCTGTAACCCTCCTTGTTCTTCCAGTTGTCCTATTCTCGATCTTTGTAACCATTTTTGTCATAATAGTTATCTTTCTGATAGTTCCGATCTTGATTTCCTTGACCCTGGGCCCGAAAACCCTCTATATTATTCAGATACTTGGCTTCTTCTTCAGAGTCTGGGTCATGCTCTTCCTGTCTGGCAGCCTTACCTTGTGAACCCACATCATTTACCTTTTCAACACCACCTACAAGTAGGTTTTATAATCAACTCCATTTGGATTTCATGTGAGCCATGTCTTGGCCTCGATCTTCCTCCTTCCTATGCTGCTCAACAATTAACCCTACTGAATATGTGTTACCAGAGACTTCAAAGTCTCTAGTACGCCTTGCCTTATTGGTCTTGGTGACTTTGTCCAGTATAACTGTTGCTTCAGTATAAATTTGTGACATGAAAGACTCTTCAGTCACCGAATCAACTATTGGCTTAGTTGCAGAGTTTAAGGACCTGTAGAAGTTTTTAATCAGATGCTCATCTGCTAATTTATGATTGGGGCATTGCTTGAGCTTCTTGTTGAATTGTAGTCATGCTTCATGCAATGCCTCATTGGGTTGCTGCCTGAAATTATTAATCTCATTCCTCAATTCAAAGAATGCAACTTTCAATTCTCTCCAGTTCGTGATCGAGTCATGTGACAACTCATTCAATCATATTGTTGTTTCCCCAAGCAAAGACAACGAAAACGACCTCATCCATATGGCCTTCTAGCTAACTCCTAGCAACTCAAATGACTTACAGATACCCACAAAGTTCATTAAGTGCAAATTAGGATCATCACCAGCTGCTCCTTTAAATGGGTCCTTCAAGTTCAAAAGCTGGATCATAGTACTTGTGATATTGAATTTAGCTCCTGGAGGGACGATGGTTTCAGTAGCACCAACCCCATCCAAGTCAGCACCATCTTCCTCTTCATAATCAAACGAAATAGCTTGTCGACTCTGTCTCTTAGCTCTCTGGGGATGACGGTGATTTCCAAGGGCTATGCTCTCAATATTCTATTCATTCAGCTCCTCCTAACAATATCATCATCTTCATTTTTAGGTGCATTCTGATTGTTTCCCCTAGCTTGAGCATTGGCAAGTTGTTGCAACCTTGCTGCTTCACGCTCTTGTGCATTCATGACTCTCCCAAGAGTTCTCTCAAGTTCGAGATTATAAGGAGTTAATGGTTCGCCTCGACTTTCGGGTACTTGGCATGCACTGACCTGTACCTTGTATAAACAAAAACAACAAATAAAAGTAAAATTAGGAAATAAGACTAAGAGTCAAATAAACACACTTAACTTAATATAAGATCGTATTCCCCGGCAATAGTGCCAAAATTTTATATGCCCAAATTACACCTCTAATTTAAAAAGTATAACGTGGTCGTTATAAAGTATAGAACCCAATAAGATTGGTATTGAATCCCACAGGAAATAAGATGAAAACTAAGTCTTATGTAATTATTTACTTTCAGTTAGTTATTTTTCATAAAAATGGGGATTTAGAAAAAATTGTTTGTGTTTCACTATTAACCAAAAGAAAGAGACACCAGCTATAATTGAGTAATATTAAATCCAAGAAGAGATGAAATTAGGGTTGTGATCACCATGGTTTCTTAACGACATTTGGTGATTAACTACAGTAGATTCGTTTACTGCTATGTATGCAGGTTATCGATTCAAATAATCCATCAAAACATTTCTCAACCTATTTAGATTGAAATCACTCTTATATTCTCAAACTAAGAGTGATGAACAAAGAACTTCAATAGTTACCCTAAGTTGATTAATCTTATTACAACATTAATCATTAGACAAGGGTTAGAAACCTCGAATCTTTATTATTACTCCTTTTTCTAGGTTTTATCCCTCTTACTCAAACAAGTTAAACCTAGGGCTTATTTTAATGTTTGCAACCATTAGAATTCATTCAACATGAAATAAGAAACAATGCATACGTTTACACTACAAATTTACAACGTTAATTACCCTAACCGTGTTAATATACCGTGGATCACACAAACCCTAGCGATGAAATTTAGCCACACATGATGGTTGGAATCATACAAGAAGAAGTTATATTCATAAGAAAAGATTCAACTTACAAAAATAATATGAAACCTTGATTGTAATTCCCAGAATACAACACAATCTCTTCAAGAACTTTGAAAGTAACGTGCTAAGACGGTGTTTTCTCTCCAAAAGTCTGATACTGAAAATAGACCTACTGCTATTTATAGTAGGATAATTTAAAATTACATTTCAAAATTGAAATCTCATTTTTTGTCTGACGCTCAAGTTGACATCCCGTCGACAAGGTGATGGTCCGTCGCTCTTATCCAGTGGCTATCATATTCTACGCAATAGTGACGCCAAACTTTATGGCCCGTCATCTAGTTGACGGTCCGTCACTTTGGTCATCCAAACTCCCTCTTCTTGTTCAGTTGTTGCTTGCTTGACGGTAGCATTGACACTCCGTCACCAGGTTGACGAGTCGTCAATTTCCAATGCATATCATGATAATCTACTTAAGCTTGACAATGGAAATGATGGATCATCACAAGGTTGATGGATCGTCAGAATGATCGTCACTTTAACCTTCTAAGCCCTTTTCATACCATTTCAGCCTGAGAATATTTTCTTGTATATTCAATACAAACACAATCAAATTTAACAAAAGCTGCTCAAGAACTTGCATTTATTCGTAGTTAAAAGCATCAAATACATCGTCAAATGCCGGTGCATCAATAAAATAATCATGAATTAAATGCAATTTAAGTAAAAATATGAATAAATATAACTTGACTAGTCGGCATTCGGAGGTGTCCTTGATGAAAATGATTTCAAAGTAGCTTTGTGTAGAATAATACAATATTTTAATAGAAAAATAAGTAAGTATATTAATGCTTTGCTAGTAGCGTATGAATCGATGGTTAATCAGAGAATTGGGGTGCCCTTCAACATGAAGGTTTAGCTCCTTTTATAGGGGTGAATCCTCAGGGTTTAATGGCCAAGAACCAATCTCCCTCAATTTACGTTCAGTGATAAATAAATGACATTTAAGTATAAGGGAGTAATGACTAGCATTATCTCTGGAATGGATTTATAACGAGTCTGTCTGATTTTTCTCCTGGTGCTACATCTCTGACCATAATCATTTCCTTCGAAACTTAATTGCATATTTATCATTCCACATATCTTTAGCTAACTTGACCACCCGTTTTTGCCCTATACAAAAACACTATTAGATTACCTTCCTCAGGTATTACACCTTATAAATCAAAATTCAAATTCAAGACTTAAAGGTAGAGATTGAAATCGTCCCACCTTCACTGGAAAATCAAATTTCGGCAATCCTTCTTTCCTCTATACTGTTGTCTATCTCAGTTATAAACTATCTTGTTGAGAAGCTCTCTGAATTATGGGTGGTATGTATGTGTTGTGAATTTGATAATTGAAAAAATATTATACCATGAACGTGAAATATATAACCATGGATATGGAGGAACAAAATAGGGAAAGAAGGAAAGAGAACTGAAAAGCTAAAATAATAATAAAAAATAAATAAATAAAATTTAAAAAAATTAAAAAATGGTGTTATGCACGTTCAAGCGTGTATACTCTAATCCTATATACTAGTCTGGGTTTGTATCTTTTTCATTAGCGAAATCTCTTTCTACCGGAAATTTAAGAAGTTTTTTGTACGCCAAACAAAAATAAATAAATAATAAAAGGTTAGAATAATTTGAATCGATAGGGACAAGGGTATTTATTTCACTTCAAACCATAATAGTGATACATAATGCATGTAAAATTAAAATGCTAAACTAAGTTAAACTTCTTTTTATGTATTTTCTCATTCATTAATCCACATACAATTGGTAAATATAATTATGTTAGGTAGTTAAATAAGAACCTTCCTAATAGTGGTAATTAGGTTTATAATAATTTTAAGTAAAAGTTTCAATATATGACATTATTTAGTAAAATTGGGTTCAATTAGATTTCGGTATCAGATTCAAATAGTGAAATAGCTAAGAATTTTGATACACATGTGAAGTCAGCTGCACCCTGCATCTCACGTCTCATATCTCGTCTCAATTGGATTTCGGTTAGCCCTAGCAGGAGTAAATTCTGAATAGAATTGGAGAGCCAGTTTTGAGTGCGTCATCAAAGATGAAGAAGGCTCTTCTAGACGTAGCTCCTTCACCTCTACGCACCTGCTCCTCCCTTTCCCCATTTTCACGCTTTCTTTACTCTAGGAGTATTAGTTACAAGAATAATGCTACTCATAATTACCTACTTTCTCCTTCTCTTCCTGTTCCATCTAAGTCCTTTTTGTCAACCGTTCCTCGTCTTCCTCTTCTCGCCATGGCTTCTACAACCCAAACCCCTTCTCAGGTGGACTACTTTCCATTCGGGATTCAGTTTTTTTTTTTTTATCAATTTTTAAAGATTGTGTTGATCAATTTTCTCCTGGGTTTCTTCAAGATTCGATTGTGGTGGTGATCAAAATTAATTTGGGTTTTTTCTATTTGTTTTTGTTCAGAATGTATCATCTGGTGATGAAGTTAATATCTTTCAGTTGATTCAAGCTCATCAGGTGTCAATATTTTCTTTTAACGGTGTTTATTTTTAGGGATAGATGAATTCATCTATGGGTCAGTTGAATGTTTTGTGATGCTGAAATGTTGCAGGAAAAGGCTGCTAGGCTATCTCCTATAGAAGAAGTTAGAACAGTTCTTGATTATAGCGTCCGTGGTGCGCTTTCTACTTTCTCTCAGGTTCACCCTTTTTGTCACATACTTGTTGGTTATGGATTAGCATCTCAAGGAAGATTTATTTTTTGGGGGGAGTGAAAAATGGTTTTACTTGCATTTCTTGTTAAAAGGGCTGGATGATCAACTTTATATCTTAGCCCCCCGCTAAAAAAGATCATCTTTATATCTTCTCTTCTCTTAGTGTACATATCGTCTTAATTAAATTGTCTATTGGAAAATGATAAGTAACTAATATTACATAGACTAACAAATAAAGGAGTAACTAATAGTACATAATACATATGCACAAGGGAAGAGAGAACCTAGTACAATATATAGTATATCATCTTCTCAAACAATAAAAAAGATATGCCTATAGTGTATCATAGATCTCGTTTGTGATTCCGACACATTATCTTGAATAAGAGTGACATGCTTCAGCCAGATTGTTTCATTTAATTGATGAAATCTTGGCTCTATTGAGTGCATAATCGGTACACTTGAAGGAAGAACTGTTTTTAATTACTATATGTATTTAGGGGCTAGGACTGAGATTTATAGAGCAGATATCCCTCTTAGTAGTACTATATACAGATTGTGGTCATTCTTAATATGAGCTGCTTTTCCTCTAGATATGGCGATTTATTTGATGATGCCAATTACATGATTACAACCTATGGAAATGTCTGATTTCCTTTATTTAGAACTTTTCATATCAATAAGATTCTTAAACTATCACCTACAAGTAGGGGTTAATACTCCATCGGAAATCACATTATATCAAAGGAGAGCATAAGACGTCTGTTTTGCAGTTTTGCCTGCATGTAGTGACTTGAAGTGGGAGAGAAGAAATATTCAGACGTAGAATCTCACTCCAGCATGTAGCATTTTTCGGCTTTATCAAAAATGACAAAAAAGTAGCTTCTTGAGTTCTGGATTATATGGAAAGATTTATTCAAAACCGACCTAGTTCTATTAAAAAATTTATGATACCAAAATGATGAATTTTGAACTTATGAAAGAAACGCCCCCTGTGTTTCCTGACATCTATAGTTCTTATACATATACTTTCATCTCTTTGGGTTTTAGATAAAATGAAAGGATTATTCAAGTTGACCAATTTTATGAAAGAAACATCCCCTGTGCTACCTGACAGTCGATAATTTGTCATACATACACTTTCTTGTACTATGTAGAGTAAGTAAATGAACTATGAACAGGTATCTGGAACCTACATGTTGCTTACAATTTGATAGCCACAACTGTGATTCAAAGGGAGTTCTTAACAGAAGTGTTGGTGCCCATCTAGGGCGCAATACATCATCTTCCTTTCTATCAAACTGTTTTAGGCATGAAACATGAATATATTTGGGCAATAATCTGAATGTTTTTCTTTATCTGTCATCTGAATGCTATGTACTTGTTGCTTCATAGCTTCACAGTTAACAGTAGATTCTTTATTGCAAGACGTCCTTGTTCCCACAATGTTTTTTATCATTGCAGAAGTATGAGGGCTATCCTTCAGGTTCCATGGTTGATTTTGCATGCGATGCCTATGGATCTCCAATATTAGCCGTTAGCGACTTGGCTGTTCACACCAAGGTTCACTTTATCATCTCTGGTGGTTAATATTGTGCTTAAGTTTCTGCATTTACCAAATTGAATTGATAGAAACTTCAGTTCTACAAATCTCCAGTGTCCTTATTTTCGGGTTTGTGTAAGTTTGTATTTCAATTCAAAGGCTATTCAAGATATTGTTGAATTTGTTAAAAGAAAACAAAAGTGCTTACATCAGTGTTCACCTTTTTATGTCAATATAGCTCTGAATATCCTGAAAATATTGTCTCTGTGGTATTCTTATTGTATTTTCTATTTCTCATAAAAATATTTTTGCCCCTTTCCATTCTCATTTTCATAACTTAGGTTTTGATACGAAACCTGGTGATTAGTGCAGGACCTCTTAGCTACTTCTAGATGCTCATTGCTTGTTGCAAGAGATCCTGAAGATAGGACTGACTTAGTAATTACGGTGTATGGTGATGCTGTTCCTGTAAGTTGTCACTTTGAGAGAAATTTCTTTCCATAATCTCTCTCTCACTTCATTTGACAGAAAATTTATGTCAGTTTTTTTTCTTCTTCTGATGGATGTCATAGGTACCGGAAACAGAGAAGGAAGGTATTCGAGCCACATATTTGGCTAGGCATCCTAAGGCATTTTGGGTAATGTTTTTCGCCTCTTTCTTTTTAGTGGCATCATGCATTTCACAATAGATATCCTTTCTTCTGTCCATCACATGTAATTACCTAACCTTTGTGAAGGTTGACTTCGGTGACTTCCAATTCATGCGCATTGAACCCAAAATTGTACGTTACGTATCAGGCGTTGCAACTGCTATATTGGGATCTGGAGGTTCGTGTTGACTACTGGATTTGCCTCCTTGTTATTATAATTGTCTCTCCCCTACTCCACATAACACTTTGCCATTTCCCCCTTCCCCACAATTGATAATTGATTTTGGGCCTCTTATTTCGCCCTTACACCATACAGGATGAATAAGAGCAGGTAAAGCATAAATCTGACTTATTGCTGCAAAATTGTCAAATCCCATTGACGATTTCAGGGTTCCACCTGCGTAGTATTCGAGAAAATGAGAGATGGTGACCAATTGTGAACTGATAGATGTGTCATTTCTTTTGTTGCGCTCAGATGCAATATTTGTAGTTTTTTCTTGTACTAAATGTCTCTTTTGTGTCCTTACAGAATTTAGCATAGAGGAGTTTAGAACAGCAAAAATAGATCCAATATACCAATTTTCGAAGCCAATCACGGTATAGAAGTGCTGTTGCTCATTGTGTATGTTATGCTTTCTTCTTTTGTAAATAGGAGTAATTTTCTTATTCCTTTTACTTTTTCTAATCAGTCACATATGAACAAAGATCATGCTGAGGATACCAAGCTGATTGTTCAGCACTCAACATCAGTTCCGGTAAAATTCAGAACTTTTTTATATTTCTTCTGCAATGATGCTCGTTCATGGATCTTGGAAATTTTGTTTTAACAGGAACTTATTTAGAAATCCAAAAAGGGAAAAGGTAATTAAATATAGAGCCAAAGATTAGATTTTCACATGGCTTGGAAATGTATAGATGCATAACTCATTTATCACTGGACAACCTGGGAGAAATTTTTTTATTGCAAAATATATATGGAGTCCAAGCTAATTTTGCCTAATTAACAAATGACTAGAGCTAACATTCAAAAGATTACATTTTTGAAATGGATTGGAAATGCATGGGATGCAATATTCTACAAAGGTGCTGATAACTTGTTTCTCCAGCATCTGATTAATATCACATTTAGCTGCCCCATAAATGAATTAATGAAGTATGCCCGAGCCTTTGAGGATATGGTGCCTGGAATGATGCATGATTTTTGTCTGCTTCTGGCAGTCCATTGACATTTCACATTACTGTCAATTAGTTATAGTTAATTTAATTTTAGTGGACATAGGGTGCAAGGTGTTATCTCCTCCCATAGTAAGAAGTTGCATTGACATTTTTCTTGTTCAGGTGGACTTTGCATACATGTTGGATGTAGATAGTCTTGGTTTTAATGTCAAGGTGAGGCAGCTATTACCATCTCCACTGTTATTGATGTCATGTCTGTTGTAACTTTTTCTATAATAATTTTATTCCTTCTTCTTATATTTATGTAATAAAGAAGTCTGCGCTTGTGACATTCTATGAGTTTGTCAGTTTCAAAATATGTAAATTGCTAGTAACCTTTTCTTAATGGAATTGGCAGTTATGTCAAGAAATGCCTATTTGAGGAAGTGAACAGGAAATATGTAAATATGTGGTTTGTTTTTCAAGCATGGCATGAACTGTATACTTGTACTTTGAATTTAATTTCAGGCTGGCTACCAAGAGAACAATTTCAAGCTTCGAGTTCCATTCCCTAGACGTGCTGAAGACAGAAAGTAAGACCCCAAAGTTCTATCATTTTTTTTGTAGGAGTGTACAATTCATGTTGATCTCCTTTTTTCTGCTTCCTTTACTCTTCCCATTTTCTGATGCAATATGTCTGTTTTATTGTATGTTATTCTTTGGTTCTTGTTTTCTTTTGGGTTGGATCTGGCTTAAGATCTAATGTCTTAACTAGTGTGTTCTGGGTGAATTTTTTTTTTTGAGTAGACACATGTAGGATCATGTGGTGGGTCCATAAGGTTGGAACCACTTTGAGCTTGCTCACTAAACATTCTATTTCTTTGTCCATGATTTTGTGACCCACTACAATGATATTTCTAACCAAAACAGCTGTAATGTGATTGTTAAAATTGTCCATGTGGATGTGAAATAGAACTTTAGCATTTGGAGCTCAAAAAACTAATGATTTATTATCCAGGCATGGCAGTTTCCTCTTCCTATAGAAAATTCTTTGATTGTTTGTGTGGATTCCTTCCGCTGCGACATTGTTTTTATTTAGTTATTCTGAATTAGATTGTCAACTTTGAAGTTTCTTTGGATAGTTGGCTTATCCTTAAGATAAACTCCCGTTGTTCCAATAAACTAGACTTAATCCAAGAAACTCTATTATCAGGAGTAAAATGTTTGAATAAATTGTCGTATCTGATTTTAACAGGAAATGTTTGAAATAGTTGATGTGAAATATGAAAGGTGGAATAATTAGTTGATAAGATGTCAAGTGAAGTTTGAAATGTATAAAAATGTAGTATTAGTTTATATTAGTTTTAATTGTTGGGTCAAAAGGAGTTCAATTTTATCGGATGGAGGGACAATGAAACTAATCTCCGAATTATCTTCATTATTGGAAACATAAATAACACTTAATGATCACAAATTAGTAATACAACTTTATTTATATTTTCAAGGTTCGACCAATCTGCAGTACAATCTACTTGCATAAATGAGCATAATGCCTGAGTTTTCCCAAGTTTGTCTTCAACCTACTAGGATAAGTGGAAGTTTGTTTGGCGAAATTTTCTCGATCTTCAGGAGTCCCCCCCATATTCTGTTTCTCCTAAATCTTTATTCTCATTGCTTTTGTTACAATACTGTTTCGATAAATTGAGGTCCTCAAAAAAGCGTGTTACTGTCTGCTATATCTCGACATGCTTACTGTGTTTAAAGTCTAAATCTTCCCTTTATCAAATTTGCAGGGACGTGAAGGTACTTATTGTTGAAATGCTTCAAGCTGCCAGGACTTAGGCTCTATATCAGCTTCATATTGGTGTGAGAATTCTATATCATGTAAATATTAAAAACATAACTCTGTGGAATGCTTGTTTCACAATGAGATTTCGAGATTCCTAAGCATATATATATGCAGATAGCAAACGAGTCATTTTAGTGATCATCATCTGGCTCTGGTGAAGTTTTTCAAATTTCCCCCTGATAATTATAATGCAATGCAACTTTGTCTATATTACTAATCATAAGCTTAATTGTAACTTGTGACAAATCAATCCCTCTTTTTGAGCATTTGTGTTCCAAATTATGCTTTAAGCCCTTGTATAGGTCAACAATATCATTTGAGAATTGTTGGCATGGTTTGGACTGGGAGCCGAGACGTTTGGGTGAGTTTCGGCACCATTGCACTAGATTTTCCTGCAGTGGGTGGCGTTGTGATCGCGGTGATATAGAAGTTTAAGTCATCGCAATTGTACCTCGCATGTTGCCATCATGTACAGTAAATGTTTGAGTTGATCATAGTCAAACCTTCTGCACAATCGCGCGATCGCGAAAGGTAAAATATCATAAGTGTTGCGTTTGCGTCCAAGGCTTGCGATCGCGATGAAGGGCTTGTAGGCTGTAGCTACAATAAATAATTCATAACGAAAGCCAACAACCATTTTTGAGATTTTTGAGCAAAGTGCCCTTAGATTGAAGATAAAAAGGGTGGAGATTCAACCTACAACTCAAGGCAATGATTTCCTACACTAATTTTAATATTGTAAACAAATTTGGTGTGTTTTGAACTATGAAATTTTGAGTTTTCATAATTGAAATTGGATAATTTAGATCTAGGTTCAAAAGGAGAAAATTGAGCAAGTGGACTAGCAATCTAAATTAAATTAGATTTTTGAACATACATAGGAAATCCTTAGCTAATGGTTTGTCATGATTCAATTTATGACACCTAACTTAACCACTAGGTGAACCTAAAAGCATGCAAGTTTCTAGTTCATTAACCAAAAAATATAGAAAATTGAAAATAGTGAGATAGCACAATAATATAAGTTCGAAACCAAGAAATGAGGAAATGCCAAAATTATCCCCAAGGTTTGGTGTTACTAGTAGTGAACTACTAAAACAGAATCAATACGATAGTTTCGTAAGTAAGTACTTTTTGGAATATAGAACAACAATAACAAAATAGGGAGGCAGTTCATGGTGTTCTGAATTAACTAAGCAACTCACCCCAAAGTCTCCAAATCAGCTTTTAAGCCTGTTTTGGAGCTTCATTGGTGCAAGGATTAATATTTGCACAAAAAGTGCAGTAAAGTATAACATGAGTACAACAACATATACTTTGTAAGTAACATCAATCGCCCCAAACTAGGTAGTGGCAAAATTTGGTCAAAAAATACTTACTTTAACCACCTTGACAGTAATAAGGCAATCAAAATGGTAGTAAATGTACAGATTCAACAAAATAATGAAAGTACAAATACAACATAGTAATATATGCATAATTACACAAGTAAGAATCTTGGATGTATGATGAAGATCCAAACATTACTCGAGCTGGCATGCAATAAACTTGTGTATACGCCATTCAGGAAACTCAAATTACATAGTGACTCATGAGGCCATATTCACACGCTGCAAAAACAACTAACATGTCAAATTATAAATCAAACAAAGAACTCATGTGTAATAACCATCTCAGGGTGTGAAATCAAGTATGCAATTATAAATCATACAAGCAGTGCATGACTAACAACTAAATATGTAAACTAACATCAACATAGCTCATACCTATTAAACTAGCATGAAAACGATAGTTATAGCATTATCTCTAGCATGGAAAGATGCTCAAATAGTCAGTCATGCAACAAGTAAAACTTGAAAAGTACGTATATGTCATGTCATAACACCTTAACCTATAACCCGTGATATCCGCATATGCTCTCGTCACCTCTCATATATGTCCCCCATACACATAATACATTACAACAAGTCAATTTGGAAAAAAAATTGCTCATTGAGATCAAAGTCTTAGCTTATTTTAGTTCGAAGATATCCGAACGTTCACACACTGACTTTCTTAGCTCAAATCCAACAACACGAGCTCATTCTATTAAAAAAAGTATTCTACGGGGTTAGACGAATCCTGTAGGATATATCGAAGTCAAAGTCAATTCAAAAGTTAAATATCAGTCTCATAGTCAAATCCTGAAATAAATTAAGTGTTCGAGTTACCCATAACCCCAAGAGTCCAAATCTACTGTTAGATTTCAAATCTGAGTTCAATTCTATGATCAAAACCTATTATTAGATTTCAAATCTAAGTTCAATTCCATGATCGAACCCCCAATTATCCTCTCTTAAACTTAGGGCAAAATTTCCTAATTTTTACATCTAGATTCCATAATTTTGGCGTTAAATTCAATGGGTAATCACGATATGTAACCTATATCAAATTTAGATCACTTATCCAGATGAAAACCCCTCTTTGAGTTGATTTAATTTGGGTTTTGATCCCCAACAACGGTAAAATAACTCAAAATTCTATTTCTACTTAATTTTGTTCTTGTTACATCCTTTATCATGATCGTGCTACAATAAAGCAATCATGCTCGAGGAGGAATAAAATGCACAGTGTGATGGAGCACATATAGTGCAATAACATTGGCCTATACCCTATACTCTGGCACGATAGTTCCTAAGGCGCATGATGGTGTTGCCTCGCCTGGTCCTTCTACACAATGGAGTTAGGCCTACGTGATGGTGTTGTCCTTCTGCACAATGCCTCTCTTTGGGCGCGATGACGTTGAATAGAAGAATTCCTTCAATGTGAATAGCGTTGGTCTAGTGCGATGGAACTCGTACTAGAAAAAAATAAAATCTTGAACTGATTTTCTATGTTTGAAATCCACCTGAAATTAACCGCTCGGGTCTCAACCCAAACAAGTCCTAAATAATCAATATGGCATTTACAAAGTTTCTAATCATAAAATATGGTGTTTCAACTAAAAATAAGGGATTGAATTGTTATATTATTTTTCACTTAAACTAGCGTTCATCTTTGAACTGGTCTAGAATTGTACCTGAATTGTTAAACAATTATGAATATTTGCTACATATATCCAATTCTTTCTCCCATGTAGCCTCCTCTGTAGGATGATGCTTCCAATTCACAATTCCATCAAATCTATTTCCTTTGACCTCAACTTTCACATCTCTCTGTCCAAAATAACCAACAACTCCTCCTCTAGGTCAAGTTCTCATAAAGTTGAACTATATTTGACTTCAACATGTTGGACTTATCTTCATTATACCTTTGAAACATAGACTCATAAAATACAGGATGCATCATTGTCATACCTGGTGGTAAGGCAATCTTGTAAGCAACCTTACCAATATAATCTAAAACCTCAAACGAGCCTATGAACCTCAGGCTCAACTAACCTTTCTTCCAAAAATGCACCAAACCCTTTCCATAGGTGAGACTTTCAAAAATACTTTCTCACCTTCCATGAACCTTAAATCACAAACCTTTTAGTATGCATAACTCTTTTGCCTGGTCTAAGCTGTATGAAGCTGCCCCTGAATAAATTTGACATTTTTCAAGGCCTACCACGAAATCCATACCTAATAACCTAGCCTCATTCTCAAACCAACCAAATAGAGAATGGCATCGCCAACCATATAAAGCCTCATATGATTCTATTTGAATGTTGGATTGGTAGCTATTAATGTATGCAAACTTTGCTCAGGGAAATAACTTGTCCGAATGACCTCAGAAGTCTATTACACATGTCCTCAACATATCTTCTAGAATATGGATGGTCCTCTTGAACTAGACATTGATCTGTGGGTGAAAGATTTACTACGCTCTACTTGGGTATCCAATTGTCATGATCCAAAATTTAAAGGTTATGATGACACATACCTTAACCCACCGGTAGATAAGTCAATCCTTCACTTAAATCAATAACAAATTAATAATGCGGAAGAAATAAAGTAGCGAAAGTAAAGTCTCAAATCTGATATTTCATAAATAGAAAAGAAGCATGAAATTTAACAAATACGCCCAAAACCTAGTGTCACTAGTACAAAAGCTTCTAAGACTTATTATAGGTATTTCAAAACTATAAGCTGTTTGAAAAAAAGACAAAGATAGAATAAATAAGGATAGAGAAAGTCTAACATCGCTCCGAACGCCAAGTAGCTCTCCAAAGCTTTTGAAGAATATCGCTTGGACAGAGAACTCAATTAGGTCTACTAGTACTAGGATCTGCATAAAAAATATGTAGCAAGAGTAGTATGAGTCTGATAACACATGTACTTAGTAGGCAACATAGGTCGATCGAGCAAGAGTTAGACAACTATAAATAAGAATTACGAAATATATCCTACTAAGTTAATTACCTCATATTGAATAACTCTAGGGGAAACCAGGGAGTAGGCAACTAACTAGAATCATTTGATAAGTATATACAATATCAACAACTAAGAAAGACAATTAAAGGAAGTACAAAATAATATGATGTGACGATATGCAGTGCAATGCAATGCAATAACCAATGATCCTACCAGTATATACCTTATTCACAGTGGCATGTTGTAGGTCTATATACCTACCCAAACTCATTTTTCCTTGGGCATCATAGTACCCAGAACTATTCCCCTCGAGTTTCATTTATATAAACAAGTACCCCAAACCATTTTCCCTCAGATTTTTATTACTGACAAATGAATATATATGTGTGTGTGTGTCTGAGAGAGAGATCACTATAATAAAGAAAATTCAAATGCAATAGAAATATGAGTATCTCTTAATAGTGCCCGTGAGTCACTAACTTTCTCAAATAACAAATTTCTTTCAATACAATGCCCTTAGGCCTATATCTTCCTCAAATAAGTAAATTATTTTCAATACAGTGCTATTAGGCCAATAAAACATCGTCAAATAATCTTATGAATTTCAATACGACGCCCTTAAGCTAATAAATCATCAAAGTACATATAACACAAGAAACAAAGTGATGCACAATAAATAAGCACTTCAAGTCATATAATGTGTATCAGTTAAGTCTCAACTATCATGCCCCAAACCCGACCGAGGCAAACAAATACCATATGAACACATACTATACCTATGACATATGGCCGGAATAAGATAAATAGATAAAACATTAAACAAGTAGAACAACTAACAAAACTGCACATATGTATAACTGAAAAGGGTACTAGACAGATGACAATTCCAGATAAAAGTGGAGCTCACCAAAATAAATTGAACGTACAACAAGTACCTACTGTAAGATATCTGATGTCCTGAATATCCGAACCTTGCATTTATAGAATTGCATTGGCCTCAACCATAAGGACATGAGTATATATAAAACATGTGCTTATATGTAAAGTAGATAAAATAATAAGTAGACAAGTGAGGATGCCCAAATTAATATGATATCAAAGATGAACAACTATGAACAAATGTATATCAGAAAATTATCTAAAAATTGTCCTTCGTAGATAGCTTTATTTGCTCTTTATAATTATCTTTAGATTGTTCCTTAGCATGTGAGTAAGTTATGGATTGCATACGTAGGATACTATGTCGTTTAACGATACAAATGATCAAATGATAAGGCTCATGGACAATATGTGACAAATGAAAAGCATGTGATATCAATTATCTATAAAAATCATTTTCAAGTGATTCAGTATCGTAAATACTGTAGCATATGAAGATGTATATCATGCCCCAAATCCGATTTTGGAGCGATAGGTATCCGATGCTACGGAAGCACCTTATAGAGATGTGAATCATTACAATTATCCCATTTTATCATTAAATTCAGTTATTTCAAATTTTAAAGTTGTGACAATACTTAATAAAGATATGTAAGAGATGTGAACAATAATAATTTGTAAACTTTCATTAAGCATGAAAATATACAAATACAAGTCAACCAATAACTTTAATAATCTCGAGCCATAACAACACACTTATTTATGGAACTTCTAAGATTATATAAGCTAATTTAGAACACAACCAAAACTAATAAGAAATAATAAATGACTTGAAAAGATTTCGAAAACAAGAATATGAGTTTATCAACAACTCAAAAGTAATAAGTACCTCTAGTCTGAATATATTATCAAAAACAACAATAAATATGCCTGAGTACCATACTTCATATAAGATTCATTACTTTGGACGCCAAATTTTACAACTTAAAATAGAATATGAGAAAGTTGTTTTCAACGTGGTTAGACTTACAAATTTTGGCTATAGCTTAAATAGATGTCCCGTACTTTGCTCATCTGTGCGCTTCCCCGTTTTCTTCAACAACCGAGCAACCCAAAATACTCTCTGGAACGAAGCCCATAAATGACCGGTCCATATTTCACCAAGTAACCGAGTCCTAGTCGGTCTATAGTTCCCGGTTCTCTCCAACTTCTTCTTTCAGTCCTCCTTTCGTGCTATTGTACTTCTTTGAAAACCTTTTTTTCAAACTCAGCAACCTGAAATATAGGGATTAAATAATTCTTCAGAAATTCTGAAAGACTTTCCTTTTCAATTGATTGCTTTGACAGACCTTATAGAATCAACTTTAGGGATTAGATAATTTTGCAGAAATTCATGTCCGGATCATCAAAAAGATGATTCTTTCACGTATCAATCGCTCTCGCTTTACGATCAATAAAGTAAGCTGCAATTTATACAGATGTTTAATCCTGTTTAGTATCTGAGTTTGTGTTGATATTGTAAGTAGTATTGATGCGTTTTTTTTTTCATTGAGCAGGCAATAATTTCTGGTGGTCATGGTGTGAGGTGGGCGATTTTGGATGAAGTGGCATCAAGTAATGTGGGCATTACACGCGTCAATGGTGGGTTAGGTTTTGTGAGAAGTTATTTGACATCCATTGGAGCTGGAAAGCAGGGTGTCAATAAGGCGTATTTGCAAAGGGCATATTTGTCGGAACTTGATTCACTTTTTGCAAACTCCAAACTCCGGCGGTTGTTTTGCAGCCAAGGGTCAAAGAAAAAAAGTGAGAATAATTATTTACAAGGTCCTTTTCTTTTCCTTCAAATTTTGGTGATGGATTCTTATTGTTGTGTTTTGATTTTGTAGACTATGAGAACTATTATCCAAAGAACAAGAAAGAAGTCCCGAAAGGGAACACTCAAAAGGCAGAGTCGGGCAAAGGTATGCAGTGCTTTAATCAGTTATATTTGATGTTCTGTAACATAGGATGAAGTAAAATTATTTGTGATAAAGTTATTAGACTTTACTAGATTGTGTGAATATAGGGAATATTACAATTCGAGCTGAGTTTACTTTGTCTAATGTATGTTCCATATGATTAGGTAGAACTTTTGGATTACTAAAAGCATTGGCATTAGAACTTTCTGAAAAACTACTAACAAATTGGTTAGAGAAAGTTGTTAGAGATCTAGATCATTTATACTATTCGAAATGTTAGGAAGATAAGGATGCTTATCCATGAACTGTGATGGAAGTCTACAACTGGGATAGCGTTGGATTATAGAGATCAAATCATTTATACTATTTTGAAATGTGCAGGAAGATGAGAACACCTATCTATGAATAGAGATGTAATTAACAAGGGGTGTAGGGTTTATTTGCTTAAGTTGAATGTGTAGAAGTAGAAATAGCTTCTAAATTTGCTCTCACTGTGAAATTCGAAGATATAGCTAAACATGAAGAGACTGCTTGGAGACAGAGATCCAGAGCCATTTGGCTCAAACAAGGGGACAAAAAATACAAACTTCTTTCATAGAACAACAAATGTCCATAGGAGAGTGAACACCATTGATAAGTTGAAAGTTAGAGGAGAAGTTCTGACATAACCCATAGAGGTGAACAGAGAAATTGTGTCCTCTTATGAGAATCTTTATAGAGAAACAAAAGAGTGGAGACCTCAGTTAGATAATGAGGAACTGTCTCAGGATTGATGGATCTGACAACTTATTTCCAATGGTCCCATTTGAGGCACAAGAGATATTGGAGAGCATAAAGGCATGTGCAGGTGACAAAGCTCCTACCCCAGATGGATTTTCTATGGCCTTCTATAATCAATGCTGGGAAAATCATCAGGACGGATTTATTAGCAATTGTGCAGAGCTTCCATGAGGAAGGTTTCTTTGAAGGGAGCTTAAATGCCACTTTTGTGGCGTTAATCCCAAAGAAGGCATGAGCAATAGAGCTGAATGACTTCAGACCCATTAGTTTGATTAAGGATGGGGAGTTACAAGATTATTGCTGAACTATTGTCTGAGAGATTGAAAAAGATCATGCACAAATTGGTAGATAGACAATATAAGACTTGGTTCTAAAAAAAATTGGTTCTCAAAAAAGATAGACAACACATGACCTTTATATAAGTGAGGCAAATGAATATGTGAAATCCAGACAAAAATGCAAATAGTCAGGGATCCTATGCAAATTAGACATCCAGAAAGCATATGACCACTTGAATTGGAGCTTTTTAATTCATATGTGGGAGAAAATGGGATTTGAAATTAGATGGATCAAGTGGATAAAATACTATAGTAGTATAGAGTGAGATTTTCTGTTCTGATCAATAGAACCACAAATGGATTCTTTCCTTCTCAGAATGGATTGAGACACGGTGATCCTTTATCCCCTTTTTGGTTCATTTTAGCAATGGAGGGTATGAGCAACATGCTTAACACAATCAAGATGAATGAGTGGATCAGAGGATTCCAAGTGGGAGGTGAAAGCAACTTGGAGATAACTCATTTGCATTATGCAGATGATACACTAGTTTTTTAATGAAAAAGTGGAAGAATACTTACTGATTTGAGGGTTATCTTCATCATATTTGAACTTATGTCAGGTCTGATTATTAATTGAGATGAGAGTTTCTTATACCCCATAGATGAAGTAACAGAGTTGGAGAGCTTGAGCACAAAGTTAGGGGGCAGAGTGGGGGAGCTTCCAACAATATATCTGGGATGCCACTAGGAGATAAAAGCAAATCAAAAGGGATTTGAAATGGAGCCTAGAGAAATGTGAGAAGAGGATAACAAACTAGAAGAGTCGGTATTTGTCTACTTTGGGGGGGAGATTGACTATGGTAAACAATGCTCTAGATGCATTACCCTCCTACATGATGTCCATATTTCCAGCTCCAGTCAATAATAAAAAGGATTGACACAATTAGAAGGAATTTCTTTTGGCAAGACATTGAAGATAAGAGAATGATTCACCTTGTCAAATGGTAGGTTGATAGTGGGAAAGAAAGCAGGAGGTGTAGGAATAAGAATCATGAAGCTACAAAATCAAAGCCTAATGATGAAATGACTTTGGAAATTTGCGACAAGTGACAATATGTTATGGAAGGAAGTCATCAATGCCAAGTATAGGATAGAGGACAATTGGATAATAAAAATGGTAAATATATCATATGGTTGCACAATATGGAGAGTCATTAGAAACTTATGGCCATTGATACTAGCTAGAACTAATTTCAAAGTTGGCAATGGGCTGTAGGTATCATTTTGAAATGACAACTGGATTGGGAATACCCCTCTAAAGCAGATATTCCCAGATATACACAACTTGTGCCAATAACAACCATCCACAGTAGCTGAGATGTGGACTACTCAAGGATGTAGTGAAATCTGAATCATAGAAGACTCTTGAATACTGGGAATTGGAAAGAATAACAACTTTTTACAACGCAACAACATCTTTCAACAACTTATATGGGGATAGTGACACTGTGGTCCGAAATAAAGACAACAAAAGTCTATTCTCTGTAAATGCAGCTTATAAGGATTTGAATGCCTCAATCCGTCCCGAAGAAAGGTGGCCTTGGAGGATGATATGGAAACAAAAGTTCCTTATAAAGTGACTTGCTTCATTTGGCTTTTGGCAAAGGAAGCAGTGTTGACACATGAAAATCTATGCCCCAGGTGTTTCTTGTTAGGGGAGCAAGATGAGATAATCAAACATCTTTTTTGCCGGGTAAGTGGACTGACCAGCTCTGGAAGATGTTCATTAGCCTGAGGAAGATTAGGTGGGTAAAGTCAGGGAATATTGAGGGAGTCCTAAATTGTTGGAACAATGATGGTAATGCAGCAACAAAGGAGGAGACTACCCCAACATGTATTTGGTGGATAGTGTCAGTGTGATAAGGGAGAAAACAAAGATGTTTTGAAGACAAGCAGAATGATTTACAAAAGTTTAAGATGAAATGCTTAGCTCTTTACTATTTTTGGTGTAAACAGGATATATTAGTCCAAACAAAAGATATTTTTGATGTTCTGGATTACTTGTAAGCGAAACTACTAATAGGGGTCCAAGTTGTTAGTTGTAACACTTTTGAAGGGGGACTACATATTCTGATGGAGTATACTTGTGGATATATAATTTAATTGTTACCATTCTCAAAAAAAATTAGATATTGATATTCTGCAATATGACTTGTGTGGTCCATTCTCTTAACAGATTGTACACTGTCTATGCAATTCATGGATTAAAACCTTCTTAGTGTGAAGGCAACCTTTGTGTATGGAAGTTTATGATAGAATTTCTTGGAGGTTAAGATTGCCCACTTTGCGATGAGTTTAAGATTGTGTTGGGAATTGGATGTCTTCATAGAAACTATCTATATCTGCTTAATTTGACGGTACAAAATGTCTAGTATATTTATGTCAGTGTTAGTAAATGCCATCACTTGTCGCTTAATGTGGTGTGAAGCAAAAAATTCGCGCTTCATGGGTAAAGTCATGCGCTTTAGAGAAGTGTAAACTTCAATAACAACATCCTTTTGGTTATTTTTTTTTTATAACCATGGTGTCCGGCCAGCTTGCGTGCACCTTGACTAATTCCACATGATACCTGCCACCTCCCACCAGCAACAGGTACTAGATAACTCTGTCCACTAAGGCTAGAACAGATGGGAAGAAATCACCTAGTATTTTTTCAATATCAATTTGATTGTTATAGTACTCTCTTTAAAACTAAATTCATTTGTATTTGGTATGGTTAGTTTTCTGCTAATTGTATGCTTCACAATCTTTTCGCTTCAAACCACATGGACTTTTTGCACTTGATTGTTATAGCCCTCTCTTTGTGCTTAACGCTTTTAAGAACAGTAATTTATGTAAATCTAAGAGGGTTTCACAGATAATACTCTACTTATGGAGAGATAACATTGTATTTGTTATTGTTGTTGAGAAGAGAGAGTTAATGGTACTTTCGTATATGTCACTCGTCAACATGTCATAATAACAAAACCTGGACAGGAACAATTAGCATTGAGTGAATAACTCTAGTCATATAGTTAGACATGTCACAAGTAGAGATTTTTATAGCCTAGTTGTTGTTTGTTAAATTAGCTATCTTTCAAAAGTTTGCAATTAATTTCCATCTAGAAATTAATCGGGGTCTTTAGAATTCACTTTCGGAAAATAAAACGATCTAATTTGTACCATTGATCATCAATTAAGTATGATATCATGTGAGTTTTCCTTTTTCTTTTCTTGTTTTTCCTTTTTCCTCCTTTTCTGTGAAAAGTCTTTTTCAATATCCTTAGAGAATCTTTTCCAAGACTTAATTATGAATGACACTTAATTCTTCCCTTCATTTGTGTCAAGAGATCTGTTGCTACCATAAAATTTTAGTCAATGAGCTTATAATCAAATGTCTTTTAAAGAACCAAATATGCCCCTAGCACTAACGGCAGAAGCCGCATGGGGTTATATTTCGACCTTTTTAATTGCTTAGGGGTACATTTAGATCATTTCAATTGTTTAGGGGCATGCTTCGAATTATTTCATTAGTTGCTAAATTTGTATACTTTATCCACTTGGCATAAGACGTAACTCTTGAAAATATTAAGAAGTGTAGGCTAAAATAATAATATAAGCATATCATGTCTCTCTAAAAGAAAATTGTCTCTAGTAAGATTAAAGTTGTAAAATCGGGATACAATCATAGACTAAATGGATTTAATTAACTCTAAACTTTGTTACAATTGCGTGCGTATATGTTATAAATCCTTCAATCCTTCGAGCAAAATGTGAAAAAGAAAAGGAAGGAACACTAATGGACAACCCCATCATCCCAACCCCGTAGGAACTATGAGATCACCCTAAGGACGTCTTCAACATGCAGGGTTCACAGACCGACCATAGAACCTTGTACAATAAGTGGAACGCATTAGCTGTCCGCTTTCAGGATTAATTTGACCTAACTCTGACAATAAGAAGTTAATGAAGAATAAATTAATGAAGCAATAGATAAGAACCCTATAATTAGAAAAATAGTTTAGTAAAAAGAGCTTAGCACAATCCAAGTTTCACATGTTGGTATGAACACTATAATAGGGAAAATTAGATGAGACATGATATGATAATATTATTTTTTAGCAATACTTGATATTTTTCAAATGGTTGCATCTTATGCCAAGTGGATAAGGTATACAAATGACATAAAATATACAAATTTTGCAGCAAATGAAATAATTGAAGCAGACCCTTGGACAATTGAAATGGTTCAAATATACCCCGACTTGGCTTACGCCATTAGTGTGGCGAGCATTTTTGGACCTTTTCAACTGTACAGGGTTATAATTGAACCATAAGATAATGGTGAGGGTATTTAGGGTTTAGTAGGTAAATGAAGGGCAATGATTAAACATATCCAATAGGTTAGGACATATTTGACCCCTTTCCTTTAAATGTATAAGAAAAAATATTTGTTTATGTTAAATATCAGAATGCACACTCAGATTTTGGAGCAAGGCACAATATGTTCTCTTAATTTTGCATAGTTGAACTGAAGTTCTCTCATTAAACACTTCCAGTGGACAAGCAGATATTCAATTGACTTTATTGTGAAGGAAATCTTTGTGTAAGGAAGTTCATGGTATTGAGGTTTTAGTAGGTTAAGAGTACACACTTGCTATAAGTTTAGAAAAATGTAATATCACTGCATTCTGTATAATAGAGTATGAAACAAGAGATAAGTAACAATTGATAGCATGACCTCCACATTCTTTTCCTGGTTCATGTTGTGTTTCCTTTTTGGCCTGTCTATGGTGAAAAACTATTCTTTGGTTTTCTTTTTTGGCAGAGGAAAATACAGGTGAGCAAGGAAACCCTCAGGAGAACTTCATGAAGCAATATCAAAATATTCTCACACCCTTGTTATTTATTGGGTTTATTCTGTCATCCACACTTCTTGGTCCTCGTGAGCAGAAGGAGGTTAGTCTTAACTCTTAACCAACACTTCTACATTCCGAGTTTTCATTGTTTCAGCCCCTTTCTCTTTCTTTTCTGGGAGGACGAGTTTAGTGGCTTATGGAGTGTGAGTTCAATGTGAATTTGATTGTAATCGTGTTGATATCTATGTTAGGACTAACTCCTTGTAATCGTGGTTTGCCTTTTTGCAAGAATGGGAAATGAAAGAACAATTAACTCTAGTAGTAAATGAGGATACTACGATAGCGGGTGTTCAAACTAGGGATTGATTTTGGAACTTTCACAGACAGAAGTTGTGAGTTGGTTTAGAAGAAGGGGTTTTGGGGTTTGTGTTTGAAACACATATTCTATATGTTTCCAAACCAAAATAGTTTGGTTTCACTCTGTTTTCTTTACAAATACATGTTAGTTTTAGTTTTTGTAAATGTTGTCCGGAAACTTTTTAAAAACCTAATGCCATTTAAAAAGGATTGATTGATATAACTACCCAAAGGTTCCCATTAAAAAAAGATTGATTGATTTGGCTATGCAATAGTTAATACTTCTTTTTGAGGGAGACCAAGTGATGGAATTAACTATTCAGCATTAGTGTTTGTGGAAGGTATCACTTTCGTTTTTTGGGGTTTGGATGGCATTTAATTGGAAGTTTTTTCGAAAAACATTTTAAAATATAATAATATTGTTTGGTTTGTAAACAAACTTGATTTTGCAAAAGAAGCCTGAATGTTTCCTGAAAAACCAAAACCGATTTCAGGTGTTTTTCATTGTTTTCTGAACAATTATTTGTCCCAGAAACATTTCAAACTCATTTGTTGTCTAAAAGTTGTTTTTCAAAAGCTTCTCCCAAATGTATTTTGAGAAACAAACATGAAAAAAAAAAATCCAAACGCGTTGTAAAGTTTCACAAAAAACATGAATGAGAAAAAGGTTTGCTCAACCTGTTAGTGATCAATGGAGATTCTGCTTTATTGCAAATCCACCATGGACCCAATAAGAAATTTGAATTAGCATAACAAGATGTTTATTAGAAAACACTAATTATGGAGTTACAGTCTTCTCATATAAAATTGTTCTTCTGGTTCAGCCACCAACAGCGACCTGCGCGTGTAAATAGATTAACTTGTAGTATATTGATATTGGTACGCTTGATCTAGTCTTGCACATAGTCCGACTGATGATTGAAAGATTTATGTTCTTTTACCATGTACTGGTTCATGGATAATTTCATGTTTTTTCATTCAAATGCTTATATTCAGAGACATTACTACCTGTTTGTCATGTACGTGCAAATCCTTATGGAGAAGCTATTTTCTTTGGTAGAGCATAAACCTACTAAGAGAAACAAATCCATCTAGAACAAGAAAATAGTGCACAATTTTAATTGAATTCGAATAGTGAAATACACAAGAAATTAACCTCAGCTGCATTTCCTTATAAACTTTTTACTTAGTCTGAAATATAACTGATCAACAAGTTTAGTGATAGACTCCAAAGGATAGAAGATTGTATACTTATTAAAGCAACATATAAGAATGAGAAAGGAAACCTCAGTACTGACTCTATTTCATCCCACCTGTTAGTCCCTTGCATATCGGTTATATATTGTGATCACTCAAAATGGTTATATTGACATTTATAACAATAACGAAACAATAACAATAAAAATAAGTAAAATAAGTGGATTATATTGATGAAGAACTTCTTTTTGAGTGGCCTTGAAATTAATGAAACTGTGTGACTTCTGTGTATATTAAATCCTTTCAGTGATGACTGCGAATAAGCAGGTTTTTATTTTCTAGGAGCAGCAACTCTTATCTTATCTTTGTTAGTTGGTTGTCTTTGTATGTTTCTTCTCTTTATCTAGGTTATTAACGCTTTATGTAAAATTTCAGATTAGCTTCCAAGAATTCAAAAACAAGCTACTTGAACCTGGCCTTGTTGATCGAATTGTTGTTGCTAACAAATCTGTGGCCAAAGTTTACATAAGGAGTTCTGCACCTGATATTAGTCAAACAAGTGATGACACTGTTCAAGGTCCTACAAGTGGTACAGATGGTAGAAGAAACACAGGCTACTACAAATACTATTTTAACATTGGGAGTGTTGAGTCATTTGAGGAGAAGCTTGAGGAAGCACAAGCAGTCTTGGGAATAGACCCTCACCATTATGTTCCTGTGGTATATGTTGATGAATTGAATTGGTTCCAAGAGCTGATGAGGTTTGGTCCAACAGTATTGCTTCTAGGTGTTCTTTATTATATGGGACGAAGAGTGCAAGGTGGCATAGGAGCAGGAGGCGCTGGCGGGAAAGGCGGTCGTGGAATATTTAATATTGGCAAAGCGAATTTCACCAAGACGGATAAGAATGCGAAGAATAAGGTGAGAATCACTTTCTATATTTCGTTCAGTTTCAAAAGTACCAGCATTTTTGGAAAATTTAAAAATGATATATCCCATGATATTTCATGATTAGTTCTTAAAAGTTATTGACACTTTCTTGATACAGGTTTTTTTCAAGGATGTGGCTGGATGTGACGAGGCTAAGGAAGAAATCATGGAGTTCGTCCACTTTCTTAAGAACCCCAAGAAATACGAGCAGTTGGGAGCCAAAATTCCTAAGGGTGCTCTGCTAGTGGGTCCTCCCGGGACTGGAAAGACACTTCTAGCTAAAGCTACAGCAGGAGAATCTGGTGTACCTTTCCTCTCAATTTCTGGGTCAGAATTTATGGAGATGTTTGTTGGTGTTGGGCCAGCTAGAGTTAGGAGCTTATTTCAGGAGGCAAGACAATCTGCACCTAGTATAGTATTCATTGATGAGATTGATGCTATTGGTCGAGCGAGGGGGCGGGGAGGCTTTGCTGGAGGAAATGATGAACGTGAAAGTACTTTAAATCAACTGCTTGTAGAAATGGATGGATTTGCAACCACATCTGGTGTAGTTGTACTTGCTGGCACAAATAGACCTGATATATTAGACAAAGCCTTGTTAAGGCCTGGTCGATTTGATCGCCAGATTACCATTGATAAACCAGACATCAGAGGCCGTGAACAAATTTTCAAAATCTATCTGAACAAGTTGAAACTTGACCAGGAGGCAGCATTCTATTCACAGAGACTTGCTGCTCTAACACCAGGATTTGCTGGAGCAGACATTGCAAATGTTTGTAATGAAGCTGCTCTAATAGCTGCTAGGAATGAGAGTACAATAATTACCATGCAACATTTTGAGTCAGCGATAGACAGGGTGATTGGTGGTTTAGAGAAGAAGAATAAGGTATTGGATCTTCTCACTTTCCCCCCCTCCACTATCTACTTTTCTATCTCATGTTTCCATAACAACATAGGGAAACATTCAGTTTTTGTGTTACACCAGCAGCATTTTCTATGATGTTCCATTCATCGTGTTCTACATCTTGGTTATCAAAGCCATTTGTTTAGTATGATAATGTTAGGATTCCTTTGGCTTTTCCTTGAAAGTGCATTGGTCCAATAACCATGGGTACTGGAACATTACTAATCTACTGCTTACTAGCTATGAGAAAGTTATATTAGTTTGGGTTATGATGAATGTATTTGTTAGGAGAGGTTGACTCTATTACCTTGGGGGTAATTGGGATGTTGTGAGCTGATGTTACACCATCTGAAATTAGAAAAAATGCCTCAATTTTCATTAAGTGAACTTCTCTTCTGGTTTAAAATTCGTGTGAATAAAATATTCTTACCTGTACATACATTTAGGATTTGTACTGTAATTCAATCACACTGTTGAGTTCTTGCTGTGAAGAGAAGATTATTGTGAGAGGCGTGATCAGTCTCCAAGAGTCTTGGGATAAGCCACTGTGGCATAAGATAGGATACTTTAATATTTGGAAAAATACCTAGGGATTCCCCCTAAACTTGTCACTGTTTTATTCAGTGCTCACCGGAACTAATTTTAGTCCTAATTACCCCTGAACCTGGCATTTCGATATCCTCAACCTCCCAGAAGTGCCACCTGTCAGATAAAGTGGTTTCACATGATATTGGGCATGTGAGAGTGTAATTGTAATGCCACATCAGATAGAGAAAAGCCTGAAATAACCATTTGACTTATTTTTAATTCCATTCCCAACAATTTATTTTGCTTCTTCTTCCTATTTCTTTTCTTCTTCTTCATGTTTCCCTTCTTCTCTCATAAAACTTTAGCTATTGGCTCATCTTTGTTTCCCATCTGCTAATTTCATGATTCATACCCCATTTTTCTTGGTCTCTTTCTTTTGTTAGATAACATTTCTTCGTTTGATTGTGTTTGTGCCTTTGGAAACTGGACAATTGCAGCCGAAACTCAAAATTTGGGCTGGAAATAGCCTAGTAAACCGAAAAAAAGTAGGTTAGAAATGGTCTAATAGACCCAGAAAAACTGGACTAGAAACAAATAAATTGAAAGTTAAAACTGGACAGGTAATTTGCCATCAAAGTACATTACAAAAACATCCACCAATCTCCTTCAACAAAAGCAGCCACCAATTAAAAGAGGAGCAATTGTTGGCATACGATGAACCTACGCCTTTATCCATTGATGAAAGCAATTCTGAAGAGTGCATGGAGTCGTAAGTTATGATAAGAGTTCATCTCAATGTCATCAAAGTCAAATGTTTGGAGTTTCTATCAAGGGCTACGAAAATGAGTTTTATTCTCTACTCATGAGATTGGAACAAAACAGAACAAAGGAGATTCAGAAAGCAAAGGGCAGTTCCTTCACCAGCAACAACAACCTATGCCAAAGGAATTGAAAATTTTAATTTTTGAGTTGAAGTTCAAGGATGGAGAACCTTAGGACAAGAGGAAGAAATCTAACCATTGTGGAAAGACGATGGTAAAATTAATGTTGTGGAATGTGGGGGGTTTACATGATGAGCAAAAAGGGGTTTAGTGAGGAATGTGATCAACCAATGGGGGGCAGATGTGTATATTCTGGTGGAGACTAAATTAGAAGGCAACGGTAGTAGGTTGTTACAGAGTATTTGGCAACAGGTGGGTTGGGGAAATTCATTTGGAGGTAGAGGGAAGTAGTGGAGGGATTCTTATTCTTTGGGATTAGAAGATTTGGGATGGGGAATTAGTGGAGAGTAGTGAGCAATGCATCACCACTAAATTGACTGGAAAAAATCATTAATTATCTTGGTTCTTGATAGTTGTGTATGCTATGCATCAGGATGGACAAGAGGGAATTATGGGTGTGAATTGGGAGCCATGAGAAGTCTATGTGAAGGGTCATGGGTAGTGTGTGGTGATTTTAATGTCATAAGATATCCGTCTGAGAGAACAAGTTGTCACAGAATAAATGGTGCCATGATAGAACTTTCTGAATGCATTGAGGAATAGGAGCTTATAGACTTCCCTTTATTTGGAGGGTGTTTTACACGGAGAAGAGGGAAAAATCATAGAACTGCTTTAAGATTGATAGATTTCTTTTCTCATCTGAGTGGAAGGAACAGTTTGTCAAACATCAAACAAACAATTCTTCCAAAATTGGTCTCTGATCATAATCCTATCTTATTGATGTTCTAGACTCATTATAGAAGTGGAACAGTAGAAGATAGGGTATCTCTTGTATATAAGGTTTCAGTGCCACCCAGGATGTTCTAGACTCATTATAGAAGTGGAACAGTAGAAGATAGGGTATCTCTTGTATATAAGGTTTCAGTGCCACCCAGGTACTGTTTTGATATTACAGAAATAGAAATACTTACCTTTTCAAAAAAAAAAAAATAAAGAAGAAAAAAAGATCCTATTTCATGTTTGAAAATTGGTGGATGGGGGTTGAGGGTTTCAAAGAGAGTGTGAAACTGTGGTGGATCTCATTCTCAGTCACTGGCAGACCTGGTTACATTGTAGCTGAAAAACTGAAACTACTAAGAATGGAGCAAAACCAACAGGGGCAACTGGAAACAACAAAAGGAGGAGATCCTAAAACAACTTGCCAACTGGGAAACCATCCGGGAACAAAGAAGTCTTACAGATGATGAACTTAACAGAAAACGAACTTGGCTTTGGCTTTATAGGAGGTGGCTAAAAGGGAGGAGATAGGCTGGAGACAAAGACAATGTTGTTAAAAGCAAAGCGCGAGGTGAGGCGAGGCGAGGGTCAAGTGCTTCAGGTCACTAAAGCGAGGTTAGATGGAAAAAACACTCGCTTCAATAGTAGAAGCGAGAAGCAAGGCGAGCATGAAGCGTTGCTTTTACGAAAAAGCGAGATTTTTGGGTCTATTTTTGAAAAATTGCAACAGACTTACACATCTTCTTTGGTTCTTCCTGCTGCTATTCTTCTTCTCCAATTCTATGGTTTCAAGGAAAGTTCTTCTCTTCTTCTTGTCTTCGATTTTCTCTTCTCCTCTTTTCAATTTTTTCTATTTTCTTTTCTCCTCTGTTTTCTACTCATTTTCTCTTCTCCTCTTATTTCGATTCTTTCCCTTTGATTTCTATTCCTCTCCTCCTCTTTTTTCAATTTTTTTCCTCTTCTCTTCTTCTCTGTTAGTTTGCCGTATCTTTTCTGTTCTCCATTTTTCTTCTTTGTTTTGTTAGTTTTTTTTTTACTTTTCCTGTTTGCGCTTACAAATATTCAAAAAAAATTGTTTATGATTGTAGTGAAAATATGTAGCTTTTTAATTTTAGTTCTAGTATCTATTATTTACTTTTTAATTTAAAAATTGAAAGATTTGCTTAATATATTGTTTCTATTGAGTTCTTGGTTATTTATCTTTGTAAATTTAATATTTTTTATTTTTGTATTAAATAACGTTTTAGTTGAAAAAAGTGTGTGCTTCACTTCACACTTCTTGCTTCGGTGAAGCGAGACCTCGTTGCTTTTTTCCGCTTCTCGCTTTCAAAAACACTGGACAAAGATCAAGAATTTAGTGACTAAAAAGGTGGATAAAAATACTAAGTATTTCCATAGAATTGCCACACCACGTAAGAGATTCAACTCCGTTGACAAATTAACAGTGGATGGGAATAACATCAGTGAACCAGCATAAATCAAGTTACGATAAGAGTTCATCTCAATGTTTATGATCATGTGAGTTGGAAGTTCTTGGTTAACTTCCTCAGACAAATGGGGTTCTGTGAGAAATGGTTGGGGTGGATTAGTTTTTGCATTAGTATTGTAAGGATTTCTATTCTTGTGAATGGTGAACCGGTTGGTTTTTTCCCATCAGGGAGGGGATTAAGACAAGGAAATCCTCTATCTCCCTTTCTTTTTGTTTTGGCAATGAAGGATTTGATAGTATGATGAGGATAGCAATTCAAAACAACTGAATCAAAGGCTTTCATATAGGAGGTGATGGAGGACAAACCAAGGAAATTGTCATTTGCTTTATGCTGATGATATAGTTATCTTTTGTGAACCTTTTGAGGAGCAAATTAACTACATTGGATTGCTACTTTTGTTTTTTGAGACCACTTCAGGCCTGAAAGTGAATTGGGGAAAAAGCAGTTGTGTCCAATTAAAGAGGTGGGCAACATTCAGAGCTTGACAGAGACATTAGAGGTGGACAACATTCAGAGCTTGACAGAGACATTAGGTTGCAATGTGAAACACTTGCCTACAGTTTATTTGGACATGCGACTAGGCAACTAGCATAAAGAAGCAGTGATATAGGATGGCATTATAGAGAAGGCACAAAAAAGGTTGACAAGATGCAAGACTCGATGCTCATCTTTAGGAGGAAGACTTACTCTCATAAACTCAGTTTCAGATTCTCTACCTACTTATGTATGTCCTTGTCTCCTCTACCCTCTAAGGTTTTGAAGAAGTTAAACAAAATTAGAAGGAATTTTCTTTGGCATGGTTGCCAAGAGACCAAAGGATATAATATGGTGAAATGGAACAGCACTGAATAATGGAGCCTTGGGAGGAATAGGCATCAGAAATTTAAGGAGACAGAACAATAGCCTCTTGATGAAATGGCCATGGAGATATAGTGAAGAAGGCCATGAATTATGCAAAGAAGTTATTACGTGAAGTATGGTGAATGTAATCCATGGTGCAGCAATGTTAGCTCTTTTCCCTATGAGGTTTGGGTTTGGAGAACAATCAGAGATTTGTGGCCTGAGCTTTTTGGGAACATGATTATAAATGTGGGAGATGCTAGAAAGAGTAAGTTTTAGGGAAATGCATGGAACAATCAGATCCATTTCAAGGAAGCATTTCCTGATCTATTTAATATTTGCAACCATCCTGAGGCAACTGTAAATGAGTGTTGGACTGCCCAAGGTTATCTATCATTTAGGAGATTACTGAATGATTGGGAAGTGGACAGGGTGACCAACCTGCTTCTAGAACTAGAGGGCTTCACTGGTACTACAACACATTCAGATTCTCTGAGATGGAAACACAAAAAGGATGGAAAATTTTCTGTCAAGAGGGCTTATGAAATATGTGACATACAAAAAAGCAGAAACCAACAAATTTTGTGTAACAATGTTTGGAAAAACATTGTACCTAATAAAGTAAAATGCTTCACATGGTTCGTAGTCAAAAAGGCTTGCTTGGCACAAGAGGTTTTGAAGAGAAAGGGACATATTATTCCCCAGCAGAAAGGGGAACTAGACAGGGCGACCCTCTGTCCCTTTTTTTATTTATCATTGCCATGGAAGGTCTCAATAGCATGATGAGGATTGCCAGCCATAACAACTGGTTGAAGGGGTTCAGAGTAGGGAATAGAGGAGGTGAAGAGCAAGGGATCTGCCATTTGTTATATGTAGATGACACAGTGGTTTTTTGTGAGGCTCTACCAGAACAGATCAGCTACCTCAGAATGATGTTAGTTATTTTTGAAGCCACTTCAGGATTAAAGGTAAACTGGAGAAAGAGTAATATTTTCCCAGTCAAGGAAGTAGTTTAAATACAGGCCTTGACTAATATTCTGGGCTGTAAAGTGGAGAAGCTACCCTCTGTTTATCTTGTGGCATGCCTCTGGGATCAAAACACAAAGCACTAGGAATATGGACATGGAATCATTGGAAAAACAGAAAAGAAACTAGCACTATGGAAAACTCAGTACCTCTCATTGGGAGGAAGACTCACTCTGGTTAATTCAGTGTTGGATGCCCTACCAACATATATTATGTCTTTATTTCCCATGCCAAGCCGGGTTCTTGATACTCTGGACAAATTGAGGAGAAATTTCTTGTGGAATGGCAACAAGGAGGGCAGGAGTTTCCACCTGGTAAAGTGGGATATTGTCCAGCAAAGCAGAAAAAAGGGAGGCATGGGGTTCAGAACCTGAAGCTGCAGAACAAAAGCCTCTTAATGAAATGGCTATGGAGATATACTGAGGAGCATCAAGCTCTATGGAAGGAAGTAATCCAACAAAAATTTGGGCAAGAAGGACCCTGGTGCACAAGATCTGTGACAGACACATATGGGGCAGGGGTATGGAGAACTATTAGATCCTTTTGACCTGATATTAAGAGGAACTCATGTCTCTTTTGGAAAGACAATTGGACTGGAAATGGAACACTACAAGAGCTTTTTCCTGTTTTGTTCTTAATCTGCAACAACCCTGACAGCACAATAGAAGATATTTGGAAAATGCAGGGATGGAATTTAACATTCAGAAGGTTATTGAATGATTGGGAAGTGACTAGTGTGGCTGAACTTCCAAACCAAGTGGAAGGCTTTGTAGGAACAAATATTGAAGACACAATCAGGTGGAAACAAAAAAATGGAGTATTTACTGAATAGAGCATACAAAAGGGGATTACATGACATGCCAGGAATTTCAATTGGCCCTTGGAAATCTGTGTGGAAAAACATGGCACCAACCAAGGTGAAATGTTTCTCATGGCTGGTGGTGAGAAGAGCCTACCTCATTCATGAAATACTACAGAAAAAAGGAATACAAATAGCATCCAGATGCTCTTTATGTTTAGAGGCAGCAGAGACAAATAACCATTTGTTCCTCCACTGCAAGGTTTCAACACAAGTGTGGTCCTTTTTTATTAGTTTGACCTATGAAAGATGGAGTATGCCAGAACACACTGCAGATCTTCTTAGCTGCTGGATCAGAAGAGGGGGGAGGGGGGAGAGGGGGGGGGGGTGCAGCAAGAGTCAGAAGAAATGGTGGAAAACAGTCCCAGCTTGTATATGGTGGACTATTTGGAAAGAGAGAAATGAAAAAATTTTGAAGGAAGATGCAATTCCATCCAAAAGATCAAGTGGAATTGTATCAGTTCTTTATCCTTTCGGTGCAAACAGCAATGTATAAATGATGAATCAAAGATAGTAGATTTTATAGGTCTTTTGTAATTAAATCTCTCTGTAATCTTTTTTGGAGGTGGCCAGCATATCCCTTAATGCTGAGGAATACAAGTTACCAGTTTCCAAAAAAAAAAAAAAGAAAACTATGTGGGAAACAGAAGAGACCAATAGCCACCTTTTTCTGCATTGTAAATTCACTGCTCAATTATGGGCTCTATTTTTTAAACTCACAGACACAAAACGGACCATGCCTGAGCATACTGCTGACCTGCTGAGTTGCTGGACTAGAAGAGGAGGGAGCAAGAGCCAAAAAAATGGTGGGGAATCATCCCACACTGCATATGGTGGACTGTGTGGAGGGAAAGAAATAGTAGAACCTTTGAAGATAGGTTCAGTTCCATTCGTAGAGTAAATTGGAATTGTATTATATCTTTTTATTTTTGGTGTAAAGAGAAAGATAGAGAGGAACCAGAACTTGTAAATTTTTTAGGCTCTCTGTAGGTAGTTTTTCTTCTGTTCTCCTTTTTGTTCCCCTTTAATGTTCTCCGGCATATCCTCAATGCTGAGGAATACAGCATTACCAGTTCTGAAAAAAGAAAACAGCCACCAAAGTGCATAAACTTACTTCAAAAATAGCCACCAGAATCTAAGTTTTTTTTGAGAAAGCTAAGTTAACCATTAAAAGCAACCTACAAAACCCAGAAGATGAACCCCTACACCAGCACACAACTCACCGAAGAATAATTATAGGAAATCTCAAGAAGAAAAGCCTAAAATCGGTCAAATGTTCGACAAATTAAACTGAAGAAAAGAGATGAGAGAGTGAAGGGGCCTTTTCATTTTTCCAGCCTTTTATTTTTATCCGAAATTGCTTTCTCCTTTTTTTTTCTTTTATTTTGGTGACAACATATTTTTTTTGCCCAAGTTTACAGCCACATCAGATGAATTTCCACCGTGGATAGTGCGTGAGAACACTCAACTGAGGTCAATTAGTTGAGATGGTCTACACTACCGAAATAATGCGTTCAGGGTAATTAGGACTGAAATTAGTTTGGGTGTGCACTGAATAAAACATTACAAGTTTAGAATTCTCTGGACATTCTGCCTTAAATTTTACAGACAGACATTTACTGTATCGGAAGGAACCAATTCAATCTGTCCAATATTGCAAGAACTGCCGTTGTCTTCGCACTTTGAACCTCTAGATTAGCACTTCTTTTGAATATTCTGTCATTCAATGCCCTTTTTTGTGTGAGTTTCAAATCAGAGCTCATATATTCAATATTTGAACTGTTTTGGAGTCAATTGAGTTGGAAATCTTGTCTGTATTAATTGAGCTTTTTGTCATTTGCTGCTACATGCGAGGACTCTAAAAGCTAATTTGTAAGGTATGGTCACTGGTTATTGTTAACCTTCTGTTTGATGACTTCAGATGATATTTGGATTCCTTTTTCTTTCCTCTTGCTTCTATGTCTTCTCTTTTTTTCACAAAATAAAAAGGGATCTTTGGTGACTGTTGACCTGGGTGATGTATGCTTTGGTTTGGCATTTCTCGAGATGCTTTTGGAATTGCTTGCCAACAATCTTTAGATTCTAGTAACGACTTGCAAATGGGATGAGTAATTTTGTTTGGATGATATAATATAATTCAAAGCAACCTTTGTGGTTTCGGCAGGTCATAAGCAAACTTGAAAGGCGGACAGTTGCTTATCATGAAGCTGGGCATGCTGTTACTGGTTGGTTCTTGGAACATGCAGAGCCATTGCTTAAAGTGACAATTGTTCCTCGAGGTACAGCAGCGCTTGGATTTGCTCAGTATGTTCCCAGTGAAAACCTTTTAATGACTAAAGAACAACTATTTGATATGACATGCATGACTCTTGGTGGCCGAGCTGCTGAGCAGGTAAATTCTCTTTGCTGTCATAGGTTTACCCTATACGCATTAAGACTTAATTTATTGAAAACATTGTCATCACATTGGATGCATGTATGAAACCATTCATGCGAAGCATTCTATTTGTAGTGGATGCGGATGCCTTCACCCCCCAGATTAGAGACCTAAAGCAAATTTGATATCTTGAACTGACTTTTTGTAGGGAAGGCAATATGGCAGGAGAGAGGAAAAAAAAAAAGGGGGGGGGGAGGGGAGGGGGGAGTATGTGGGCTTTTAAACATGCCAGAACGGGGTCTACTGAAATTTTGAGCTATAGTGGGGCAAGGGCAGGCTGAGTTAGAGAGACTCAATTTTATTTTTCAACAAAAAGAACTTGAAACTCTTGGATAAAAGAAATAAAGAAAACGGCAAAAATATTACTTCCTCTATCCCATATTACATGGCACACTTCCCTTTGAGTCTATCCTAAAAAAAGAGTAACACTTTTATTTAGATTAAATTTTAAGCTTCCCCATTTTACCGTTAATGAGAGGATTTATAGCTACACATTGTCTATTACTATGTTTTAGACCACAAGTTTCAAAAGTCAATCTTTCTTTCTTAAAATTCATGCCTAGTGAAACACCGATGGAGGGGTTAACTCTTTTTTTTTTTAAAAACCATGGTTACTATTATAGTTATATCAGATATATTTTATTTTACTTTTTCGTGAAATAGGTGTATTTACATGAACAATGTTACTTTCTTTATTGGTTTTTAAATGAGGATGATAACGTAATACCTGAATTGTTGAAACTATGCTTCGTTATTTGTGCTTTATTTATTCTATTAGTTAATTCCTGGTAGGGATATGAACTAGTAATCAAGGATCATTACTTATTAAGTTCTTCTTTTCTCAGTCATACAATTGGAATATTTATAGAAAAATAAATTTTGCGTTGGGATTTTCCTGAACACTGGTAACATTGATTTTGTTTTAAACATTGTTAAATTGGGAAAAGTTATAAACTATCAAATAGAGCACTGTAATCTGGAAAAGGTGTACAAAAAAAAAAAAGAAATGGGACAGGATGGAGCACACTGTAAACAAGGAAAATGCCAAGCAGGTTAAAACTTTGGGGGGTCAATTATTCACCTTCCCTCTGTGCCATCCGTACTTCTTTGGCACGTGTATAGAAATTCTGATATGCTCGGCAAAGATGCCCTTCAAATTTGTTGTTATTCTGTAATCTGAATCATGTGCTTTGTGAAGGGCGTTAGGTTTTGAGTTATAGAGTTAATGATAATTGAACTTAATTAGCTTGGTCCAAAACTTTAAATGACTCATAGGACTTCTTTTTGAGAAATCTGGATAATCACCACTTCTGATAACCTGCTTTGCCTCTACGCTTGAATAGAAAAATGGTTGGCTTCTACAAGGTGAATAATCCATTATGACTTGCATTACTAGGGTGTTTGATTCTGCACGACTATTTCTAGGCATCTAAATTGCATGATGGAACTATCATAATATGAATGATTGTGTACCAACTTTTACAGAGGAATACGTCTGAGTATGTATATCGTAAGAAATCCATAATGGGGTTGGTCCTAACCAATTTACACACCCCCCCCCCCCCCCCCCATAAAAAAAGAAGCTCAACGAAGTGCTAGATCTTGTTGATGACTCTGGATTCGTATAGAACAAATACCTTTTGTGGAGAACTCTGCTCATAATACTTCATTGTTGGACAAGATTTAGTCACTTCCCTATTGAAGAGGCAGTGTATCTCTAAATGTCTAAAAGCTGCTTGGCTTTTCACCTTCTTTTGACTAGTGAATCAGATTTTTACAACTTCATATGAATATTAATTTTTGAGTAGGTTTTGATTGGGAGGATCTCCACTGGAGCTCAAAATGATTTGGAGAAAGTCACCAAGATGACTTATGCCCAGGTAGCAGTATATGGTTTCAGCGACAAGGTTGGTCTCCTTTCATTTCCGCAAAGAGAAGATTCATTTGAGGCAAAGCCTTATGGTAGCAAGACAGCAGCAATTATCGACAATGAAGTTAGAGAATGGGTAGCTAAGGCATATGACCGTACTGTACAACTTGTAGAGGAACACAGAGAACATGTGGCTCAGATTGCGGAGTTGCTACTTGAAAAGGAAGTCCTCCATCAGGAAGATCTGGTCCAGGTATTGGGTGAACGTCCATTCACGAGTAGTGAACCCACAAACTATGACAGGTTCAAGCAAGGATTCGAAGAAGATAACAAAGAAATCAAAGAAAGCACCGAGGGAAAAACTGCACAAGATGATGGATCATCTCCGGTTGTACCTGAGGTTGTCCCAGTATAGTTGTGGGGTTGCGGTTTGTAACTGAGAATGCAGGGTAGCAACGAATGTCTGGTATTAATGTTCAATTTTAGATTATTGTAAAAACCATGAGTCCTGATATTATTAATAATACAAACATGGTTTTTCCGAATTTGTGTACTTAAGAACCATTTATTACAAAAATGAAAACAGAAAGGAAAAGAGAGAATTACGATGGTGAACTTATTTAGGTTCCTATTTACTTTTAACCGAAGTTTCTGGTAGTTATTCTTTCACTTCCATTTTCACAGATATCTGTGGTATAGCTTTTGAGCAAACGCAACTGTGAATATTAATAGTCTTTGCCCCATTTGATATTAGTTTTCCTTAGAATAAGGGGTTACAGTAGTTCACAGCATATCGAAAACACTTTCTCTATCTCATAAAGGTGGGTAACGTCCGTGTACTTTCTGTCCTTTTCAGATCACAAAGGTGGTAAGGTTTACGTATCTTCTATCTTTTTCAGATCACAAAGGTGAGTAAAGTTTGAGTACCTTCTATCTTTTTCAGATCACAAAGATGGATAAAGTTTTTGTATATCCAATCTTTTTCAGATCTCAAAAATAGATAAAATTTATAATACATTCTATTCTTTTCAGATTACAAAAGTCGATAAGATTTCTGTATATCCTATCCTTTTCATAAATCACCTGTTTATGTTAGTGTTGTAGTTAGCAGTTTACAAGTAAAATTACCAATAGAGTTCAACATTTTTAAAAGAGTGAATTATAAAAAATTTCGACGAATAAATTAATAAAAATAAATTAAAGTATCTTTAAATATTAAACTAATCATATGTTAACTGAAATTAATATAGCAGTCAATGGTATGATCATTTTGAAGTAACTTTCTTTTATTAAAAAAAAATCAATGAAAAATATTTAAAGGAAAAAAGGCCAAGAAAAGAAGTCAAACTATCCATGATAAATAAAAAAACAAGGGACTAAATATGATTTTAAAATCAATTAATAAGTAAAAGATCTACTATGATGTTACATTTTCACTCAGCTTAATATTAATTCCCTCAAATCAAAAAAGAAAATATTACTGACTACAACCAAGTTCGAACCAGCAGCTTAGGTGAAATTCTAAACCCTCTTAATCATTGAGCCAAACTTCTAGGTTCCATTAAAGGGATTCAATACATAATATATATACTCAAAAATCTAATTTAATTTAATCTTGTATATATAGTGAAAGTTTTCTCCGAAGGTGGTTTGGATGAACCCCCTTCCACCCCCTGGCTTCACCCCTGAGTACCAAGTTCAAAAAGTGAGTTATTAGACAACCAATTAAAGTGTAGAAAGTTGATCGTTCAATTGAATTTAACGTCTATGTATTAATTGTGCAAAAAAATATTTATACAATCAGATGGTGATTATAAAATTCAATAATATTGACTAATAACCTTAAAATAAACAATAAGTGATTGTCAAAATATGTTAAATTACACTTATAATATATAAAAAAAAAGGAAAATTATATAGTATAGCAAACATGTGCTATATATTTACCATTAGTTGATATAATTTAAAATAATTACTATTTGTAGCTACACTTTAAAAATAATTATTATTCGTAATATCTCTCCGTTCTCTTTCCAAATCTCGCTTGTCTCTCCCCTCCCTCCCTTCCTCTCTCCCGCTCTGCCTCTCTCCCTCTCTCTTTCTTCTTTTTTTTTCTCTCTCTCTCTTCCTCTCTCTCTTTCCGTTGCCTCTCTCTCGCGCTCCCTTTTCTTTGTCTTATTTGTTTCTCTTTCTCCCTTTCTCTCTCCCTCTCTATCTCTTTATCTCTTTCTCGCCTCTTTCTCACACCAATCACCTCGATCAATTTATTGTAGATTTGAATTTATAGTTGTTTTTTTGGGCGATAATAGAAGTGTATCTCACAAAAATAAAAATGATAGATACGCTGATACAACCTACAAATGAATGTTGTATCTAAATTTTTTTGGGATTGTATTAGTGTATTCAATAAATTTGAGAAAGTGTATCCAATAGTGCATATGAATACAAATGATACAAGAACGATTGAGTTCAAGTGATACAAGATCAAATGAATACAATCTCTTGTAATTTTAGTAGTATGTATCTTTATATACATGTGGACTGTATTAATTGATACAATCCAAATGCACACATGAATACAAGTAGAATGAATGAGTACAAGTGCAATTAGAGCTTTGTTTTTTATATTTTTATATACACATGAACTGTATTCGTTGATACAATGTGTATTCATCGATACAGCTAATGCACCTACAAATACAATATGAATACAAAAAATATAGTTATTTGATACTCTCTAAAAAAAATAAAAATACAAAGAGAGAAGAGTGCAATTACACTATAATATACAAAGAGGGAGAGAAAGAAATATATATATATATATATAGAGAGAGAGGGGGGGGGGGGTAGAGAAAGAGGAAAGAGGCAAAGGAGAAAAAGAAAAAGAGTGAGAGAGAAAAAGAGAAAGAGGAAGAGAAAGAGATAAGGAGAAAGGCGAGAGAGTTTTTTTTTTGGCTCTAAAAGTTAGGGTAGGTGTTCGATTTTTCGATTCGATTTTACCATAATTCGGTTTGGTTCTTTGATTTTTAATTATGAAAAAATATGCACCGTATACGGAATCAAATTAATTCGGTTCGGTTTGATTTTTTCAACTTGGGTTCGATTTGGTTCGGTGTTTTTAAAACGGATTTTCGGTGCAAGTGAGAAACAAAAATTTTAAAATATTTGACATGAAACAAATGTATTCAACAATGTTATGTCGTATAACTTATACAACAATCAATAACTTAGCACATTAATTTAAAACATTACAAGTAAAATATAATTGCAACTTAGAAACTAACTAACCGCCTAACAATTAACATTTCTTGATTTCTAGGAGTGGTAGTATACCATATAAAACTATAAGTTAAGAAGTGAGGCAAACTTTTAGGTTAAACTCAAATGTTGATTTGGGTTGGGACTTGGGTATTTGACTATTTCTGGGTTAAATAATAAATCTGAAATGAAGGCTCAAACTCCAAATGGGTTGGGTTTTAAACTTAAACAAATAAAATTATTTTAAAATATAATTAATAAAACTTCAGTTCTTCGGTGCACCGAAGAACCGTGAGTCTCACCCCGAACACTGAACCGAAGAACTGAACTTTTCGAAAAAAAAAAATCAAACACCGAACCGAAGAACCGAAATCGAAAAACCGAATTAATTCAGTTTGGTTCGATTTTTTTAATTCTTCAATATTTATGCTCATTCTTACTAAAAATTATTAATATAAAATTGTATTTATATAAATTATAGCTATAATTGATAATTACATTTTAAAATAGCTACTATTTATAAAATTTCTCCAAAAAAATAATAATTAAAATTTTCAACATACATAACGTAATTCAAAGATGATAATTAAGTCTCCAGCTGTATATAACGTTTTAGGAAAAAACGAAAAACTAGTGGGATATCACACTCAGGACAAGAAAAAAGTAGTATTACTAATAGGGAACAAAAAGGTATGGATTATGGAATGCCTTATTTGCTCGCAAACATATAGACTATATTTATCATGTTTAAAAATACTTTTAAAAAAAAATTATATTCTATAGCCACAGTTTGTATTACATAGCAAATATTAATATACTTATTTTCAGCCGCAATTGGTGTATGTTGAGTCTGTTCTCTTTTATCTTCTCTCTCACAATCGGTGTATGTTAATGTCATTTCTCTCTCATTTTCTCTCTTACAATTGATATATATTGATACAGTCTCTCTCAGCTTCAATCTAAATCCCTTCGTTATCCCCTGTTCTCTCTCATATTCTTCCTCAATCTCTCTAACTTTGAACATTTTTTATTTATTTATACTTGAAGCCTTAAACCTCCGTGACATTGTTCGGATATGCATACAAGCCAATAGCTGCCCACACTCATTATGTATACATATAATTAGTCTACCATATAAATAGATGTATGATAATTTTTTAATACACTTTTTTTTTTATATAAACAGATACAATGATTTTTATTTATAAATATAGAAAATACAGATATGTGCACCTTCTAGCATTTGACCTCTTTACCTTGAATTGAAATCTTTCAGTGATTGCGTATTTCGTCATCACAACTTTTACGGTTTTTTTTTAATCCTTATATATCTGTCCTTCTATTATCTCCTTTTGATTTTAATTCGAGATAATCAAATCGTTGATCCCTTCAAATATGATAATTGGTTTTGATGAAGATGACGCCGCAATCGCCACTGTATCAATTGTATCTATACATTGTGTGTATTCAATTTTGTGCAATATCATCTTGTATCACACTATCTGCTAATAACACGTATTTCATGTGATTGTCCGTTGTAGTTATACACAATAGATACATCCCAAACTCTCTGTTCTCCTTCAGTTCTACATATACCTTGACACCCATGTCATTGTGTATTTCCATAGGCATACAACTACCTTCTACACTGTATTTAATTTGTATAGACTTGAGACTATTATCGATTCCTAGTTACTTCGAAATAGCAGCAACAATATCACCATAAGAAAAATCCTCCTCGATCACGATCCCTTAAATAGAGTAATCGATATAGTAATTTTCTTCGGTCCAGTACCTAGAGTAATGAATTAAGATTGTTATGCTCGTCATTGTTATATTCAATTTCAAATTTGGAATTAAGATACTTTAATGAAAATTTCAGGCTTTTCAATTGATAAGCATACAAGCAATTTGTGCCTTCAATTATGAATTACTTTCTTTGACAAGAGATTGATCGTTGATAAGCATACAAGCAATTTGTGCCTTCAATTATGAATTACTTTCTTTGACAAGAGATTGATCGATCGATCTATTTATGAACTCTCCGCTTTATGAACCAATTACAGAAAAAGAGTCCGTCTAACTGGAATGATATAAAAATATTTATTTTTCTTTGTTGATGAATGCGGATAAAGATCTTGGGAATATAATCTGTCTTTTATGGCAGAATTGGAGAGGATTTGATAGCAAATCTTCTAATTATGGCTAATTAAAGAGTCCCTTTTAAATACAAATTATGTCCCTAATTTTAACATAAACTATAAAATTATATTTGTTTATACACCATTTATGAAAATAGAATACAATAGATACAAGCTATTTTGAGCTATGAATGGTAATTTATCAAATTGAAGCTACGTACAGTAAATATCATCCAAATTATAGTGCTTTTTGTAAGTTGCTTTTTAAAATATACCGGTAAAAAGGAGAGCGAGTGAATAAAGTATTAGACGCTCCTTTTATGTGACATACTTTTTTTTTAGTCAATCTAAAAGAAAATAACATAATTTTATAATTAATAACAAATTAACCTTAAAATATTTGTTTCAAGATGATTTATAATACACAAACATTTATAACTTGTTTTAGGCCATAAATTTTAAAAAATTTCTCATATTTTTTAAATTTTATATGCAATTAAGATATGTTAAATAAATTAAAACAGAGAAAGTATAAATTAAAATAGTTGCCCCCTCCCCACCTTATAAAAGAAAGAAACCTCATAACATTATCCCCTAATTTTTACTTTACTATTACTTAGCCTCTCCCTCAGAGGAACTTTTTCTACATACCCCAAATTCCACTTCATAAGATAAGTACTACTCAAGTATTTATTAGGGAGTCAAGTATCGTTTTCTTTAGACTATGATTTTTTTTGTACGTTGTTTAATTTTTAAACATATAAGTTGTAATCTAGATTATCTTTAAATAAAATTTTTAATTATCTATATATTATTTTAATAATAAATTAATCTTCAAATTGAAATCGAAATTTAGAAGGCTTGGTCCTGCTACTCTAAACCCCTTTATTCTTTTTTAAACAAAGGGAGTAACATGGAATTTGATCAGAAGGATAAATAAGCGTTGTTTTCTTTTCAATTTATATGATCTAATTTAAACATATATGAAATTTTAAAAGAAAAATATAAAATTTTAAAATCTATAATTATAAAAATATTATAATATTTATGTGATTACTTTGAAACTTATGATCATAAAGATATCATAATATCAGTGTGACTATTAACATGTTTGATTGAATTTCTAAAATCAATTTTTTTAAAAAAATATTTTTAGTGAGAAATCGCTTATATTTGATTGATCAATTTGAAATATACTTTTAACTATAATTAGACAAAATTGAAGTGCAAGTATATTTTCTTAGAAAAATAGAAATTATTTTTTTTCCCAGCTTCTACTTTTATTCAAAACCATTATTTCTTCTCCCAAAAGCTTTATCAACAACTTTTTTGTTTGAGAAAAAGAAAGAACATTTTTAATCTTTTAGAAGCTTTAACCAAATATACTATAATAGCTTTTCATTATCAGTAAATAAGAAATGTAACGTTAATTATATTTAAAATATATAATTTTCTCTAAAATTAAAAAAAGTAAAATTACAGAAACTAAAACGGAAGCTAAAAGCAATTGTGGACTTTTCCATTCAACAAAATAGTGACCTACTTCTTTGGAAAAATAAAAGAACCACCCCACCCGCTTTAACTTGTTTAACAAAAATATTCCCAATTGGTCTATCTGCCCCCGCCAACTTCTCCATCAAGCCGAGCCATCCATACTGCCATTTCTGCAAACATTTACAGGTAAGTGCATCGAATTCTCAGGTAATAATGGTGAATATGAGACTAGTTTCTTAAAATAATATAACAAACTAGCACCTTTACCCTATTGTTACAGTTCACTTGTCTTCTAGCAAGTCAAGCATATTGCCATTACCACCGACCCTTTTTTCTTTTTTTAGGTTTTTAAGCTTGACCATCACCTTTACCCTCTGCTAAATCAAAACATCGGCAGTGCAGTGCAGAGATATAATATGTTGATAAAAAGAGCTCCTAATGAACATTTTCTCCAAATGGCCTACCCTTCTTGTAGGCAAGATCATGGATAATCTCACCATGCAAACATTATCTTTTAGATTTGGCATCTATTAGAGCGAAATGCATCTGGGTTTGGGTAAAAAAGGTTTTTTTTTCTAGTGGGTAATTATTTGGTTGTAGTTGCTAATTACTTGGAAAGTCATATTGGTATTCCAGCTAATTTGACATGCCTACTTGGGTATTTGTCATATTTAATGGATTTTTCGGCCAAATTTTGTTGTTTGAATGACCAATCATAAGTTCAATGAAGTAACAAAAATTACCCAGTAGTTTAGTGACTTTTGTGGAAAATCAGTAAGTTCGATAACCACATGAGAAATTAGCCCCTTATTCCTGATTGATTGCCAGTGATCAGTTACATGATGGAGTAAATAATAAATGAGCTAACCAACTTTTATCGCATATGTAATAGTAAGGTTAATCTGAAGTATGTTCAATATATTATATAAAAACTTTGAATTTGATATCATTATGAATATTCATGTTCATATAAACTTTGTATTATTACAGATAACGGTCGAGATGTTCTGTACTTATCAAAAGAAAATGTGTAGATGTACTTTATTCAAGAAATTAGTTATCAAACTTTGTGTAGAACTAGTAAGACATCTGTTAGAGATAGTTTTAGAGATCTAAAACATTTACTCTATTCTGGAATATTAGGAAGATGAGGATACTTATCCATGAATGGTCTTGAAGTCTGCAAAGTGGGATAGAGTTGGGCTGTAGATCTAAATGATTTGTGCTATTCCAAAGATGAGGATACTTTATCTAAGAATGGTGATGGAAACCAAAAGGTGGGGCAGAATTTGAGTGTGCTTTTCTTGTGTGTGGTGTGCAGAAAGCAGACAGAGGAAATTAGAAAAATAGGGATTCAAATTGCCTATTTTCTCACTGGTTGAGATATTGGGTATTCTAATTTACTGCTATCGCTTTTCTTTTAAGGGTTCCGAACTGAAAAAGTAGTAAGCAGTAGATTTTAATATTATGTGTTAACGATGGTGTAAAAATTCTTGTATACTAATCAGAACCACATATTAAAACTTCCTTTGTGTGAAAACTTTGATGTATGGAATAAGTTTAAGTAACTACCAGACATGATCTCCACATTTTTCTTTTTAAAATGTTTTGTTCCATTTTAGCTTGTCTGTGGTGATTTGTTTTTCTTTTGTTTAATCTTTGGCAGAGCAAAGTGCAAGTGAACAAGGAAATCCTTAGGAAAACTTCATGAAGCAACCTTCATCGAAAAAGAACTTCATGAAGCGACATCACTATATACTACTGTTGCTATTTATTGGCTCTGTGTTGTCATCAGCATTACTCCTGAGCCATCTTGAGCAGGAGGAGGTTAGTTCTTAACCAACAGTTTCTTGTACAGTTCCTAACTCTCATTGTTTCAGCTCCTTTTTCTTTTGTGGTAGGATGAGTTTAGTGCCTTAAGGAGTGTGAGTTCAATAAAAGTTGATGGTAGTATTTCTGATATAAATTTCATGATCAATTTCATTTAATCATGGATTTCCCGGGTGAAAGAATGAAAATGAAAGAACAATAAACTGTACCAGTAAATGAGGACGCTAGGATAGAGGGTGTTCAAGCTGGGGTTTGATTTGGAAAACTAGGTTTTGGCAAACTTTCATGGATGAAATTCTTAGTTTGATTTTGAAGAATCGGTTTGGAGTTGGTCTTCGAGATGAAATCAACTTCATTTAGCTGTTTTCGATATTAGAACTTCTTAAATCAAATACCATATAAAGAAGCTTTGGTGCTCATGCTATTTCACTCTACCATGTGACACTTTCATCTCAGTTTTAGATTGCCAATTTGAAACATATTTTTCTTAATCTAATTGGTTGTATTGATATCTATAAAAGTAATACTATAATAAGGTGGATTATATTGATGAAGAACTACTACTCAATGTTTTACAGTGTAGCTATGAAATTAAAGAAGCAACTTAATTCTGTATGTGTTAAATCTTTTTAGTGGAGACTGGTGACTAAGCAGGATTCTATTTTCTGGGAGGGGGGGAAGTGTTTGTCTTATTCTCATCAGATGGTTGTATTTTCTCTTTGTCATGGATACCTCTTTTTATGTAAATTCTCAGATTAGCTTCCAAGAGTTCAAAAACAAGCTACTTGAACCTGGTCGTGTTGATCGAATTGTTGTTGCTAATAAAGAAGTAGCCACAGTTTATGTAAGGAGTTCTTCACCTGGTAATAATCAAACTTGTGATGACACAGTTCAAGGTCCTACAAGTGGTACAGATGATAGTAGAAACCTGAGCCACCAATACTATTTCAACATTGGGAGTGTTGAGTTATTTGAGCAGAAGCTTAAGGAAGCACAAGAATCCTCTGGAATAGAACCTCACAATTACGTTCCCGTGGTATATGTTACTGAGTTGGATTGGTTCCCAGAAATGATGAAGTTTGGTGTAATCGTATTGCTTCCAGCTGTTCTTTATTATATGGATTGGGGAGGTGTTCGTGGAATATTTAGTATTGGTAAAGCGCGTTTCATGAAGATGGACAAAAATTCAAAGAACAAGGTGAGATTAGTTCCAATTATTGGTGCAGCTTCAAAATAACCAACAGTCTTTTCACTGAGAGTTAGTTATTTCATGATTAGTTGGAAACTAAAGTCAATTGGCACTTTTATGGTACAGGTCTTCTTCAAGGATGTGGCTGGATGTGACGAGGCTAAGCAAGAAATCATGGAGTTCGTCCACTTCCTTAAGAATCCCAAGAAATACGAGGAGTTGGGGGCTAAAATTCCTAAGGGTGCTCTTCTAGTGGGTCCTCCTGGGACTGGAAAGACACTTCTAGCTAAAGCTACAGCAGGAGAGTCTGGTGTACCTTTTCTCTCTATTTCTGGTGCAGATTTTTTGGAGATGTTTGTTGGTATTGGACCAGCTAGAGTTAGGAGCTTATTTCGGGAGGCAAGACGATGTGCACCTAGTATTATTTTCATAGATGAGATTGACGCAATTGGTGGTGCAAGAGGGAGGGGACACTCTTCTGGGGGAAATGATGAACGTGAAAGAACTTTAAATCAACTGCTTGTAGAAATGGACGGATTTGCAACCACATCTGGTGTAGTTGTACTTGCTGGCACAAATAGACTTGATATATTAGACAAAGCCTTGTTGAGGCCTGGTCGATTTGATCGCCAGATTGCCATTGACAAGCCAGATATTAAAGGTCGTGAACAGATTTTCAGAATCTATTTGAACAAGTTGAAAATTGATCAAGAAGCAGCATTCTATTCACAGAGGCTTGCTGCTCTAACACCAGGATTTGTTGGGGCAGACATTGCAAATGTTTGTAATGAAGCTGCTCTGGTTGCTGCTAGGAGTGAGAGTACCAAAATCACAATGCTACATTTTGAGGCAGCAATAGACAGGGTGATTGGTGGTCTGGAGAAGAAGAACAAGGTACCAATCTCCTCACTCTTTCCTTGAGATGCTTTTATAAATTGCAGTCCAGTTGGTTCAAAACATTATGTTTGAGTAAATATAATTTACGAATGCAAATTTACCTTTGTGCTTTCTGCAGGTCATAAGCAAGCTGGAAAGGAGGACAATTGCCTATCATGAATCTGGCCATGCTGTTGCTGGTTGGTTCTTGGAACATGCAGAGCCATTACTTAAAGTGACCATTATTCCTCGTGGTACTGCAGCACTAGGATTTGCTCAATATGTTCCCAGTGAAAATCTTTTAATGACCAAGGAGCAGCTATTTGATATGACATGTATGACTCTTGGTGGCCGAGCTGCTGAGCAGGTAAATTTATCAGCTGTCTCCGTGCTTTCACATGTTTTCCCAGCAGCATTATAAGTTAATTTTTTTAGAAACATCTCATCATGCTGGATGCATATGCAAACCATTCCTACCAAAGACTGTTAGAGCGTCCTCCATTGGTTGAACAACTAGGTTGTTGTCTCCTTTTATGGTCTTGGGTAATCCTCGCATTGTACTTCAAGAATGAATTCTGTGATATTCTTACTAGGAAATCACCATTTTTCTATATTCTGCTCTGTTCATGCTTACAGAAATAGTTAGCCTCTAGAAGGTGAATCCCTTGTAACATGAATTACTTATGTTATGGTTCTGCTAGAGTATTTATAGGCATCAAAGTTGTTTGCTGCATGTTGTTTTAGGTACCCTTTTTGCTGTCATAATATGAATGAGCAGTTTTCGCGGGGTATTTAAGAAAACAGTGTCATTCCACCAAATTTTACAGAGTACATGCCTTAACGCGTACATCCTAAATGATTCCGAATGAATTTGGTCATATTTTTAATTCTCTGTTTTCCAACCCAAAGAAAAGCTGTGCAATTTAGTAGGCCATATACGACAGCTCTGGATTCTATAGAATGAATAACCTAAAAAGCAACTTCACATATAATACTTCATTGTTGTACTAGATTTAGTCAATATATACCTCAATGGAAATGCAGTCTCTTTTAAATTTTCAATAGCAACTTGCTTTTCTAGTTTTCTTTTTCTGAATTTTCTGCTTTCTATTTTTCACTAAATCAGATTTTCACAAGGTTCATATGGATATTAACTTTGAGTAGGTTTTGATTGGAAAGATCTCAACTGGAGCTCAAGATGATTTGGAGAAAGTGACCAAGATGACATATGCCCAGGTAGCACTCTATGGTTTCAGTGACAAAGTTGGTCTTCTTTCTTTTCCGCAAAGAGAAGATACATTTGAGACATCAAAGCCCTACAGTAGCAAGACTGCAGCACTTATTGATGGTGAAGTTAGAAAATTGATAGCCAAGGCATATGATCGTACTCTACAACTTATAGAGGAACACAGAGAACATGTAGCTCACATTGCAGAATTGTTACTTGAAAAGGAGGTCCTTCATCAAGAAGATCTCGTCCAGGTATTGGGTGAACGCCACTTCGAGAGTTGTGAGCCCACAAACTATTACAGGTTCAAGCAAGGTTTCGAAGAAGAGAATGGAGAAACCAAAGATATCCCCAAGGACAAGACTGCACAAGATAATCAATCCTCACCTGTGGAATCAGAGGTCGTCCCAATCAGTGCGGTCAAAGGTGAAAAAGCCCAAGAAAGAATAGAGAAAGGCACGAGGTATGTTGGGGCTTTGAGGGTAAAGCGGAAATGTGCAATGAAAGGATGGGTTCTAGTAAAGAAAGGTGCAATGAAGAAAAACATTATATGAACAAAATAATAGAAAAAACTATAACCAAATGTTAACATATGAGGTACAAAACACGTCTGTCATGTTCAAAAACCAGTTTGGAACTTGGATTAAGACGCAAAGGTGCAGCTTTTAGTTTCTAATTCAGATTAAATGACTAGTTTTCTTGTCAATTTTCTAAATACCTCCTCCTGGTAAGCGTAAAGCTTATTCATAATGTGTTAACTGTGGCGGAGTCCGGAATTGCACTTGGTATAATTGTGGGGTCGCGTTTTATAAATGATAATGAAGAATAGGGACTTTCTAGTTACTTTCATTTTTAGAAAATTGTCAAAATTACTAGCCCTGATGTTAGTAACACAAATTTGGCTACTCCATGGATGATTTATCAGGAAAAAAGGAAAAGAAGAGAAAATTACTATATTGAACTTATTGTGGCTCCTAATGACTTTAACTGAAGCAACTTGCTTTTTTTTTTTTTTTTCCAAATGTTCATTGGTATCTTTCTTATGCTCCCTCTGTTTTATTTTGTGACCGTGGGCACTTATCAAAAGTATCTTTAGAACTTATGATTTTAAATATATTCCCTTTCTTTTTCTCTTCTTGAGATGAAGAGAAAGAAGGTATCCGTCCAAAAAAAAACCGGTGGAGAAAGCTTTGTTTTGTTCAATTCTTATTGGATGCACGCCAATGGGGCCTTTCAATAAGTCTATTGGAATTGGCCTTGTTGTATCAATGAAATTTCATCATCCATACATAACGAATTGATATGGTATATTCATATCATAATGAACAGTAAGAACTTGCTTGGTCGAGACTTTTTGTGAACTCGAGCCCGAAATGAATGGCTTCTCCCGTCTCCTCATGAATCCAATTATAGGTTCATGGGTCTGCGGTCCGTGTCTAAAGCAATTTTTTTTTCATTCACTAACATTTAAGAAGTCATCCTGATTCGTTGATCTATTGAACTAAGATAGCTCTGCATATAGTGTTTTAGATTCACACTTCATCGCCACCTGATATAGCATTTTTATAGCTACAAAAAGTATGTCATTAAGAATAAAATAAAAGACTTAAAAACAGTTTGTTAAAATTAACAAAGAAATGGCGAAAATTAGAGTATTGTGCATCATTCTGCTGATTTTATTTTCAATGGTGTTTCAGCCATTACTTTTTTCGTTTGCAAGCATATTAATAGACTTTGCATCAACTTTTGGACAAAAAATTTGAGAAAAGAGCACTATATAAAGCGCATGAAAATTTTACACTGTGCACTTTTAGATCAAATTTAATACGGATTGACCGTAGAATTGTTTTAAAAATACAGGGTGTACGCATGAATTACGACCTATATAGTGCATGAAATTACTGCGCTGTATAGCCTATAGGACCAAGAAAATCCTAACGACCGTTAGGCCTGGAATGATAGCTAGCCATTTATTGCGAGTTCCGCATCGAAACGGATAAAAAAATTTTAAAACGGACAATTGTTTGGGGGTGCTACCAAAAAGGACACCTCATTGCTTTAAAAAATTTATTGAACCTCGTTGGAACGAGGTTCTATTATTTATTTTTTACTTTTTAGATGCCGAAAACAAATGAAAAAAAATTCTAAGGAATCTTGTTGGCTGTCGAACGAAATTTCATTAATTCTTTTAAAAAATATTTTAGATGCTGAAAACAAATGAAAAAACAATAATTTCTAAGAAACTTCGTTGACTGTCCAACGAAGTTCAATTACAATTATATTTTTAAAAACTTTTTGCATTAAAAAAATGAAAAAAGAAATTGTGAATGTTGTATGATAGGAACATTGTCTAATGTTGGTTAAATAAATGAAAAGAAGACCATATTTCATGGAGAAGTCCCTAGAATTAGAGTATTTTGCTTAAGAGTTCCTACCCTACCTATAAATATGTCTGTGATTCAATTATTCTGACATACACTTTGATAGCCACATACATACACTATTTTTACTAATTTTTTTAAGGATTACAAGTTTGCTTAAGACAAAGGCGATTTTTGACAACACTTAAACAATCATGGCTGAAGATATGTTCCAGAGCGCTTCAGTCGTGTCGTTCAGTATCTCTAAAGCAATATTTTGATTGCTTAAAACTTTAACGAGTAGCCCAAAATCATTTAAGTTTACTTGTTGATTGGGCTTGCATAAAGTCATATATATTAATATCTCTCTATGTCTACTTGTTTTTGTTGTCTCTAAGTTGTCTCTGAAACTTAATTTTCGATTGCGGATTGATATTCAGAAACTTTCAATCATATAAATTAAGTCGCGCGTTTCTTTAAGGATTTTATATATGCTGAGATTTATTAGTTGAAAGGTAATATTGAAGATTTTGAATACACCAGATGGTGAGTGTTCGTGGGATATACTATAAGATAATGTAATAGCAGCTCATTGTCACGCCCTAAAGATTGGGGTATCTTATGGCGGACAATATGCTGGCGGATGTATCGAGATGCTGACAGAATGGCTTCAGAATGGTGTGGCGTAGGGACGACTGTGTCCCCTTCCTGAATTGACGGTGAAGAGGGGACTTGGCCAACCCTGCACAAACCTGGTCGGGAACTGGAGCCGTTCTCCTGATGAGCCCTTGGCAGGGCGAAACCAGTGTATTGTCCCGGTGAGAGAGGCTGGCCTCGCGGGGCGAGGCGCCGCACGGGCCTCCGGAGCGTGCTGGAGTCCGAGCCCGTGACAGATGGTATCAGAGCGGTGCCGGCATTGTTTCATAGCGTCCTGCGCTCGCATGGAGAAAGGTGGTGTTGAGTTGAGGGATCCTCACATCACGAAGTGTCGAGTTTGTCAAGGGGTGAGCATTGTCGGACGATCCTTGGGAAAACCTTCCCCTCGGCCCCCGAGTGTGTTGTGGTGTTTGAGGCACCCGGTGCAGAGGGCACTCCGAGCGGCAGGTGGCCGCAAGTCGGGCAGCTTGGGCGAGTGGCCGTGTACGAGGGCGTACACCGAGTTGGGTGGGGGAGGATGTCACGCCCTAAAGATTGGGGTATCTTATGGCGGACAATATGCTGGCGGATGTATCGAGATGCTGACAGAATGGCTTCAGAATGGTGTGGCGTAGGGACGACTGTGTCCCCTTCCTGAATTGACGGTGAAGAGGGGACTTGGCCAACCCTGCACAAACCTGGTCGGGAACTGGAGCCGTTCTCCTGATGAGCCCTTGGCAGGGCGAAACCAGTGTATTGTCCCGGTGAGAGAGGCTGGCCTCGCGGGGCGAGGCGCCGCACGGGCCTCCGGAGCGTGCTGGAGTCCGAGCCCGTGACATCATGCCCCAATTAACTACTTTTGTCTCTCTCAATCGTTCAAGCTTAATTAATTTTTTTTGTTTTTTGAGCCATTCAAGTCAACTTTATTTTCTGGAGCATGAGTTTAGTTGATGTTGGAAATTTTATTTGATTTGGTACTTAAACTGATTCAATTAATTAAGTGACTGGTTCAATTTTAAGAATTATCCTCTTAATAAAGAAAATGTAGGCTCTGCCTATTTTTTTTTATTATGCGGTCTTTTTTTATGTTAATTTGAGATATTTTGTGCACCGAATTGTTCTTATATAGGCTCTGCTTATACAATCCGTTTTTGCATTTTAATAATTAACACTTTAGTTAAGTTAATTATTAAAGTTAATTATTGCAAGATGTTATTTTTGAGTTCTTTTATGTTATATACTTGGGATTAGCCACATCATCCTGAATACATGACATAATGAAAAATTATATTTTTTAATCATAAAAAGTTAAATGATTAAGATATATTAATAACATCTAATAAAGTCTAATTATCTTATCAAAATGGTAACCCTACCCTACGGGGAGGTAACTATTTTGGTTAGATTAATTAGAATAAAATAGTAAAATTTTCAGTTGAAAATTATTCTATGTCCACAGGTACGAATTATTTTCGAGCTTTATTTTGGTTTACTAGTCCAATAAAGTTAAGTCAATTCTGTGCATGAGCTGCAATATTTGACCATAAGAAGGTTTAGAATTTACTTAGAATTAGTATTTACGCGATTTACTTTTGACGGTTTATATTTCATAACTTATGTATGTGTATCCTTGTTTTGTAATTTACACAACTTTGTCTAATATTATCTTTAATGAAAATGCTCGAATTCTGATGTTATCTGGTGACAATTTACTGAATGAAAAGAGAAAATCCGTCTCACTTTAGGGTGGTCGGACCTGGATCTGGCTCTCCGCGTGGAAAAACCATCTAAACCCATAGAAAATTAAGTATGCCAGAGGCTAAGGCTTTTTATGAGCGGCAGGAGCGATCCAATCTCTTGAACTTAATACTCATAAAATCTCATATAAGCCAAATCATTAGGGGTTCTATCCCTAACAGTGATAAGGTCAAAACTTACATGAAGGCAATTGAGTGAACGATTTGTAAGCTCTGACAAGGCCTTAGCCAGCACCCTTATGAAAAGGCTCTCAAGTATGATCTTTGACAAAAGTCGTACAGTGCGTGAGCATAAATTTAGGAGATGAGGGACATTGTTGTTAAACTAAAGTCCTTTAAGGTTGATATGTCTGCACCATTTCTTGTGCATTTTATCCTCAACTCTCTTCTTGGGGAATATGGTCCATTCAAGATAACTTATAGCACACATAAAGATAAATGATTAATTAATGAACTTTTGACTATGTGTGTTCAAGAAGAGGAGAGGTTGAAACATGAGATACTTGAAAGTGTAAATTTGGTGACTCATGATAAGAGAAATGCAAGGAGAGGCAAAAGTGTTTATATGAAGAAGAAAGACAATCTTGATAAAGATTATTGTCGTTTTTGCAAAAAGAAGGGACACTAGAAGAAAGATTGTTTGAAATACAAGAAATGGCTTGAGAAGAAAGGTAATTTTACCTTTATATGTTATGAATCTAATTCCACTGAAATTTCTGATAATACATGGTAGGTCGATTCTGTTTCCACAACTCACATTGCTAAGACCACGTAGGATTTTCTAACACTAAGAAAGCTGGTGAGTAGTGAAAAAAATATTTATTCTACCAATAGGACAACATTACATGTAAAAGGCGTGAGGACTTATAGGCTCATTTTTAAAAGATAATTTTCAACTAGATTTAGAAAACACTTTTGATGTTCCATCGTATTCTAGAAATTTAATTTCTCTTTCAAGAATATCAATTGTTGGTTATGATTTCAATGTTTATTATTCTTCAGTGAAACTTTTGAAAGACAATAAAGTAATTTGTTTGGGAAATTTGAATGGGACGTATTTAAATTTGAGTTAGACCCCACAATTGAATGTAATGTTGTAACCCTGCATGATAAAGAAATTGGCACTAAGCGATGTATTATCAATGAGAAATCATCAACTCTTTGGTACAAGAGACCGGGACAGATCTCTATTGAAAGAGTAAAAAGATTGGTTAATGATGGAGTTCTATAATCTCTTGATTTTTCTGACTTTGGGACTTGTGTGGACTATAAACGGCAAGCAGACCAACAAATCCAGTAAAGGTGTCAAAAGGAGTTCCCAATTGCTTGAGATCATATATATAGATATTTGTGGACCTTTTTCTACCCCTTATTTGAATAGTGAGAGATATTTTATCTCATTTATTGACGACTATTCAAGATACATGTATCTCTATTTTCTGTTTAACAAATCAGAAGCACTTAAATGCTTTTAAAGTTTTCAAAACAGAAGTAGAGAAATAAGTTGGAGCTCAGATCAAAATCATAGGGTTTGATAGGGGTGGAGAATATTATGGTAGGCATACAGATAAGGGACAAGTTAAAGGTCCATTTGTTGAGTTTCTTGAAAGTGAAGGTATAATTATTCAATATACCATACCAGGAACATCACAACAAAATGGTGTGGCAAAGAGAAAGAACCGGACATTAATGGACATGGTAAGAAACATGATTAGGAGATCAAGTTTAACTTTATTCTTATGGAGTGAAGGATTAAAAATTGATGAGTATATTTTAAATAGGGTTCCATCCAAGGTTCTACCCAAGACGCCTTTTGAATTATAGTAAGGATGAAAACCTACTTTAAGTCATTTACACATTTGGGGATGTCCAACTGATGTGAGTGTTTATAACCCACAATTAAAAAAGTTGGATGAAAGAACAAAAAATGTTTTTTTTATAGGCTATGCAATTAACTCTAAATGAAGGATTTAGGTTCTATTGTCCTTCTCATTCTCCTAAAATTGTTGAGGCTAGAAATGCTAAATTTATTAAGGAACATGAAGTAAATGGGAGGGGTTTGACTCAAGTGGTGGACTAGAAGAAGTAAGGGAACCACCTATGGTACTTTTATATATTGGGAACTTGAATGCTAATCAGACAAATTCTCATAAATTTTGTGAAGAGCAATAAGTTCAAGAGCCACCACCACTTATAGAGCCACATGAAGAACAACTCGCTTACTTGTAGGGCCACATGAAGAACAACTTGCTTTACCTGAACCCATTGAAGGAACGTCTGAACAACTGGGAGTAAGAAAATCCTCAAGAGTTTACAAACCAATAATTTCTAGTGACTATGTTGTATATCTCTAAGAGTCTGATTATGATATTGGACTAAAAGATGATCCGTGCTCATTTTCATAAGTCGTGAATGGAGAAAACTTCACACTTTGGTATAATGCCATGAAGGAAGATTTGGAATATATGGCCAATCTGAAACCTAGTTTAATTACCAAAAGGAGTCTCTGTTATAGGATCCAAATGGATTTATAAAACTAAAAGAGACTCGTCTGGTAATATTGAATGATATAAAGCCAGACTTGTAGCCAAAGGTTTCACTTAAAAAGAAGGCATTAATTACCATGAAACCTTCTCTCCAGTGTCTAAGAAGGATTCGATAAGAATAATCATGACATTAGTAGCTCACTTTGATTTAAAGCTACATCAAATGGATGTGAAAACAATATTCTTGAATGGACATCTTGAAAAGGAGGTCTACATGCGGCAACTTGAAGAATTTTGTGATAAGGATAAAAGTCACCTTGTTTGCAAGTTGAATAAATTCATTTATAGACTAAAACAGGCTTCCCGCTAATGGTATATTAAATTTCATATTGTTGTTTCTTCATTCGAATTTATGGAGTATTTGTTGATCAATGTGAATACCTTAAGATAGGTGGGAGCAAATATATTTTTCTAGTCTAATATGTGGATGACATTTACTTGCTAGTAGTGATTTCAGATTGTTGCATGAGACAAAACAGTTTCTTATGCAGAATTTTAAAATGAAGGATATGGGTGAAATCACAGAGATAGATCTCAAAGATTGCTTGGACTATCTCAAAGGGCCTACATTGAAAGAATTTTGAAAATATATGGAATAAAGAACTGCTCATCAATAGCAACATCCATCGTTAAAGATGATAAATTTTTATTGAATTAATATCCGCAAAATGCATTGGAACAAGAGAAAATGAAAGGTATTCCATACGCTTCACTTGTTGGGAGCTTTATGCATGCACATGTCTGCACTAGACCTGATATTGCCCTTGCGGTAGTAATGCTTGGCAGATATCAAAGTAACCCTGGTCTTGACCATTGAAAAGCTAGTAAAAAGATTTTTTGAGATATTTGCAAGGAGCCAAGAATTTTAATCTCACACAAACATATTCTGACTTATTAGAGGTTATTGGATATTCACGCTCTAATTTGGGTAAATTCAAAGAAATTATTAAATTACTTTATGAAATATTTTCATTCTTCTTAGAGGTAATATGTCTTGCATAAGATTTAAGTAAGCCATTGTTGTAACATCCATATTGAGGCTGAGTTAATAACATGCTATGAAAATACATCACAGGCGTTATGATTAAAGTATTTTATTTGGGGTCTTAAGGTTGTCGAATTTTATTTCAAGGCCTATTGAGAATATTTTGTAATATGACATAAAGTTTTGATGGTTAAAGAATGTGTGAGAAAGCAAGATTGAGTTTTGAGTTTGGTAGTACTACTTTTGATGATTGTTGATCCTATGACTAAAGATTTATCAGCTAACGTTTTCAAGGATCATGTAACCCATATGGAGCTCAGTAGCTGATTTTGGTCTTACTTTGTTCTGTAACATTTTGTCTAAACACTATCATTTTTTCTATACATGACAGTGTACACTTTGATTTTCATGTATTATATTGTGATCGTTGGATCAATAAAAATGGACTCTAAATAACTTATATTAAGTTCATCCATAAAGTTATTGGACACTTTTTTAGAATATATTATACATTGTAATACATGAAAAGAAGTGTTTGATTAAGAGCATAACCGTCATGATTCATATAGAAATGTGTTTTGATTAAAGTGATTGTTGCATAATGATTTAGTTGAGTGAACAAAGTTCATGGTCACAAAAAAGTTTACTTAATTTATGAAAATATTTTAAAAATAAAAATCGAAAATTTAAGTGTACAACAATTAAAAAAATCTTACAATCAGATAATATTAAAGTTTAGGCCGCAAAAGACTTACGAAACTTAAAAAGAAAATATCGAAAATATAAGTTTGCAACAATTGAAAACATCTTAAAATTATCTTATAATAGGAGAATCTAAAGTTAAAATATATAATTCCAACTCAGAAATATTTCACAAATTTATATTTAAACTCTGAACGTTTTGTCCATCGAACTGTCCTTCTAATATTAAAATCAAAACTAATATTTTAAAGTCAAACATAATCTTAAGAAAAAATAAAAAGAAGAAGTCGTGACATCACAATCACCACTCTAATTTTTTTTATTCTACTTCAAGATTTTTCGTTAAAAAAAACTTAAGAATATTTTTCTCTACTTTTCATCGTTAAAAATGTACACTTCATTAAAGAATATTTTTGGTAAAATTTAATTATCTTCTTCTCTTTTAAAATTTTATCAATTTTTGTTAATTATTTTCTGTGTTTCGCATGTTTCTTCTTTTTATTTTAAATCATTTTTAGTTTCTTCTGTCTCTTTCAAATCACTCGTCACCTTCTCATAATTTATACCTTCACATTTTTCTTCAATTCATCAGCTCCTCATCTTTCCAGCATTATCCTAAAAATTGATATTAAATAACGATTATTTTTTGATTTTATATTGGTACTTATATTTGGAGGGATTAGTGGAGTTTGCGAGTTTATGCAAGGTAATTTTACTTTGGATAAATTATTTTATTTTTAAAGATGATTTTGTTCTCAAAATTTAATCTAAAATCTCTAATTAATAATTGAGGAATATGAGATTAAACTTTATATTTAAGGTAATTCAAAAGACTAATTGATATAAAAGAAGAGTAGTTGAGAGTAGCACTCACTTGAACAAAAGAATAATCCATCAAATTCTCAGCATCACCAAGTCTTATAACATCATCATTCACGTATCTTCTTATCTGCAAAATAAAGAAAATAAAAATATTTTCACTTACAAAATTATTTATTATATTTATATATATAACAATTCTACATGCTCAAATAAATTTTGATGAAAACAAATAGAAAGTGATCTGGAGAAGGCGGTGAGTGCAATGAGGAATACACAAAGGAGGGAAAAATTAATAGCTACTTGAATAATATTTATAGGCCTATTATTTCTAATGTTGTCAATGCTGCAATTATATTTAAGTTATAAGTGATGAATTAATTGGATTTAATAATTATTTTCAGAGGAGGGAAAAAGGCTCTAAAAAAGTTTTTCATCATAATTAAGTGAGTTAAAAGAGGGACTTTTGAGTTGTTTACACAAAATAAATGGTAAAAAAATTTTCACAAGAGCAAAAATTTAAAAAGTAGAAAGTGAAGAAAAGAACTAAAAAAGATGAATCCAAATGTAATATGAAGAGGTACAAGAATTAACTCCAAAAATGTATTATGAAGAGGCTCAAGAATTAATTAACATATAATTATTTAGAGATTAATACACATTAAAACTATTATAATTTCAAATGATCTAACCTCTAATTGGGTTGTAATGCAAACCTATTTACTATTATTTAAAAAAGAAAAGGATATTTATATTCATAATCAATGACCAAGAAAACTAAAAGTTAAGAAAATAGGAAATCATTAAAAAGTTGAGAAAAACATAGTTTCCTGATCTTAGAAGTATGTCACATCACTGGTTCTAAAACCAAAATTATATAATATATAGATGAAACGTTCAAAACTAGTTAGTACCATATGCATTATGAATTAAATTTCAACAATAATTACAATTAAGTTTATAGAAGAATGAAGTCATTGGAGTTCCATATTCAAACATAATATCATAATTATAAATATTTTAGATTTTGTATTAGACATTCTCTTCTCATATTCCACCAGCTTAAAACTAAAAGAATACAAAATTCAAGTAATAAATGAGGGGATCAAAGGAAAAAATAGAAAAAGATAATTAATTTGGGATGTTTATTTATAATTCTACACAAAAATACTATAGAATTGGTGTTTAATTGAAGGGAAAAAACGTCATTTAACTTATGATGGTTATTTTGGTCTTTTAATTTTATACTTTGGGTCTTTTATATATATTTACATTTATTAATAGGAGTTGTGTTTAAGTAAAGGGTAAAATGGTCGTTTATTATTTAATGAATATTTTGATAATTCAAATTTTCAACTAAGGGGCTTCTCACTTATACAGTAATATGATATGCACACACAGACACTCTTCATTTTAACATATTTTTATTTTTTATAGAGGAAATGAAAGGTTGCAGTAGTAAATATTACAATAAAGAATAAAAATAAGTGAAGTAGTAAATTTTGAGACATTTAATTTTTTACAATAAAATAAAAATAAATAGAGTCAGTAGTGATTGACACATTTATTTTTATATAATAACAAGTGAATAGAAATGTGAGGAAATTATCAAAAAAATGAGAAAAAAGATAAATAGAATCCTTGTCCAAAGAGAGGTGCTACATTACTTCTCTAATGCCCAACTTTATATTATATGTATTATACAAGATAGTTAAATGATTACTTCAATTTGAAATATACTTTAGAAAAATCGTTATATTTTACTATGACTTTGCTTTACTGTTACTTCATTTTTTTGATTTTAATCTTTTACTTTTAGAGTTGGATTTCAAGTTAGTAACTTCCACTTTATCCTTTCTTCGTTTTGAATCGAAAATAGAAGAGTTGAGTAAATAAAAAATGCAAAGGAGGTTCATGGCCAAGGGGAAAAATGTCCGAGTAACAGTAATTTTTGAATGTACTAGTTGTGTCTGAAATAGTATTGATAAGGTATCAAGAGATATTTCCAGATATATTACTCAAAAGAACCGGCACAATACGCCTAATCGATTAGAACTGAAATTTTTTTGTCCCTATTGTTACAAACATACGATTCATGGGGAGATAAAGAAATAGAGCGAACCAAGTATGCGATCGGATCTATTCATTAAAAAGAATCGATTCAATACATTTCTTATGTACCCATAGGTACTATATTGGATTTGAATTAGATTTCGGATCAATCTATATTGAGTGACTGCCTCCATTATGTTGTTGCTAGCAAATACCACTATCATAATCATATCTTAGTAACTAACTATTTGCAACTTGACAATTTAAAACAGACTTTTCTAGTGATTAAATTTAAATATTATTTAATGAATGAAAATGAAAAAAGATTTCATCCCCATCCATGTCATAACATTATTTTAAATTCATTCAATTTGAATTGATATTTCTCAATCACAATTATTGTGAAGAGACATCTAAAATAATTAGTCTTGGGCAGTTTATTTGTGAAAATGTATGTATAGCCAAAAACGAGCCGCCCCTCAAATCAGGTTAAGTTATACTTGTTCAAGTTGACTCGATAGTGATACGATCAGCTAAGCCTTATTTGGCCATCCCCGGAGCAACTGTTCATGGACATTATGGGAAAACCCTTTACGAATGAGATACATTAGTTACATTTATATATGAAAAATCGAGATCTGGTGATATAACACAGGGCCTTCCAAAAGTAGAACACGTTTTAGAAGTGCGTTCGATTGATTCAATATCCATGAATCTAGAAAAGAGGGTTGAGGGTTGGAACAAATGTATAACAAGAATTCTTGGAATTCCTTGGGGATTTTTGATTGGTGCTGAGCTAACTATAGCGCAAAGCCGAATCTCTTTGGTTAATAAAATCCAATAGGTTTATCGCTCCCAGGGGGTGCAGATTCATAATAGGTATATAGAAATTATTGTACGTCAAATAACATCAAAACTGTTGGTTTCAGAAGATGGAATGTCTAATGTTTTTTCACTCGGAGAACTTATTAGATTGTTGCGAGCAGAACGAATGGGGCGCACTTTGGAAGAAGAGATCTGTTACCGAGTCATCTTATTGGGAATAACAAGAGTATCTCTCAATACTCAAAGTTTCATATCTGAAGCGAGTTTTCAAGAAACTGCTCAAGTTTTAGCAAAAGCGGCTCTCCGGGGTCGTATCGATTGGTTGAAAGGCCTAAAAGAGAACATTGTTTTGGGGAGGGGGGGAGGGTGATACCCGTTGGTACCGGATTCAAAGGATTAGTGTACCCTTCAAAACAACATAACAACATTCCTTTGGAAACAAAAAAAAAATCCATTTGAGGGGGAGATGAGAGATATTTTGTTTCACCACAAAAAATTATTGTTTAGGGGAAATTACGCTAACTTGTTTTTTAGTACAAGTAGCTACTGGGTTTGCTTTGACTTTTTACTATCGTCCGACCGTTACTAAGGCTTTTGCTTCTGTTTTCAATACATAACGACGAAAGCAAACTTTGGTTGGTTAATCCGATCAGTTCATCGATGGTCAGCAAGTATGATGATCCTACATGTATTTCGTGTGTATCTCACCGACAGATTTAAAAAACCTCGCGAATTGAATTGGGTTACAGGTGTGGTTTTAGCTGTATTAACTGCATCTTTTGGCGTAACTGGTTATTCCTTACCTCGGGACCAAATTGGTTATTGGGCAGTGAAAATAGTAACAGGTGTCCTTGACGCTATTCCTGTAATAGGATCACCTTTGGTCGAATTATTGCGCAGAAGCACTAGTGTGGGACAATCTACTTTGACTCATTTTTATAGTTTACACATTTTTGTATTGCCGCTTCTTACTGTCGTATTTATGTCAATGCACTTTCCAATGATACGTAAACAAGATATTTCTGGGCCTTTATGGAGAAAAGAAAAATATATCCTAAATATTTATAATCAATCATTTATCACTTTGTGGAGGAATATATAGTATTTCATTGCTACAAGTATGGATTATTAAAAATAATAAGACATGGGTCTCGATATTTCCCTTTAACTATTTATGTCAACTAAATGGGGGGATTAAAGGGAATTTTGTGAAGAGAAAATAGATTATGGGAGTGTGTGACTTGAACTATTGATTGGTCTGTGTAGATATATGCCTGCCACATGGGAATTCACAACCAAATGTGTCTTTGTTTCAATCGCCGTGTAAGCCCTATACAGAGGATAGGATGGTTCGCTAGCTGCTTGGCCGGTTACTCGAGATTGTCGATTATTCCATTTTCTCATTTTAGCAATGTACAATGATCAAATTAGATCATTTTTGTCTCGGGACCTTTTACCTTTTTTCACCATGTGAAAGTTAGAATTAATTCATGTTTATCTACTTCTAGCCATGTGGGAAGGAAAGAGACATCTGTACTCAGCTACAAAATTTATTTTGTATATAGCGAGGGGTTCTGTTTTTCTCTTAATGAGAGTTCTGGGTGTTGCTTTATATGGTTCTAGTGAACCAACATTAAATTTTGAAACATCAGTTAATTAGTCATATCCTGTGGTTTTAGAAATAATCTTCTATATTGGATTTTATATTGCTTTTGCTGTCAAATTGCCCATTATTCCCCTATACACATGGTTACCAGATATCCATGGAGAAGCACATTATAGTACTTGTATGCTTCTAGCTGAAATCTTATTAAAAATGGGAGCGTATGGATTAATTCGAATTAATATGAAATTATTACCTCACACCCATTCTATATTTTCTCCTTGTTTGATGATAACTGGTACAATTCAAATAATCTATGCAACTTCAACATCTCTTGGCCAACGGAATTTAAAATAAAGAATAGCCTATTCCTATGTCTCTCATATGGGTTTCATAATTATAGAAATTAGTTCTCTAACCGATACGGGATTTAATGGTGCCCTTTTACAAATAATCTCTCATGGATTTATTGGTGCTACACTTTTTTTCTTGGCGAGAACGGCTTATGATAGAATCCGCCTTGTTTATCTTGACGAAATGGGAGGAATAGCTATTCCAATGCCAAACATATTTATGATGTTTGGTAGCTTTTCGATGGCTTCCCTTGCATTACCAGGTATGAGTGGTTTTGTTGCCGAATTGACAGCACTTTTTGGAATAATTACTGGTAAAAAAATATCTTCTAATTCCAAAACTACTAATTACTTTTGTAATGGCAAATGGAATGATATTAACTCCTAGTTATTCATTATCTATGTCACATCAGATGTTCTATGGATATAAGCTATTTAATATCCCGAAGGATTCTTTTTTTGATTCTACACTGCGAGAGTTATTTCTTTTGATCTCCATCTTTTTACCCGTAATAGGTATTGGTATATACCCGAATTTCATTCTTTCATTAGCAGTTGACAAGGTCGAAGTTATTCTATCAATTTTTTTTATAGATAATTTGGATGACTGAAATAAAAAAAAAAACCTATGTTTGTTTTTAAAAACATTTTGGGACAATAAAAAAAAAAAGAAGACTTTTCTTCTTCTCTTAATTCTTAAGTTAAGTAAAAACAATGAAATTGAACTACATATGGTAGAAAACCGTGTGAATCATCAATACAATATTTGATTCACACTGTCTGCATGTTGGTTCATACAATGCGCCGCCCGCTCTTGTATTTGTAATAACTTGTCTTGAATTCAATTAAATGTTGATGGAAAAGAACCATAACTATATAACCTTATTCCCAATAGATTGACTCCAAAATAGCATATCCAAATTATAAGAAAGCCTATAGACGCTACAATTGCAGAATTTGCACCCCCCAAATTTCTATTTATTTGAGTATGTAAATAAATTGCAAACACGATCCAAGTAATAAACGCCCAAGTTTCTTTTGGGTCCCAATTCCAATACGACCCCCACGCTTCATTAGCCCATACCGCTCCCTAAAGGATTCCTATGGTTAAAAAAGAAAATCCTAAACTAATAACCCGATAACTCCAATAATTCAATTGTTGAATCTATTGGGACCTGTAATAATTTTTAGCAGAAAAAAAATGAAGTATTTTCGAAAACATTTTCACCCAAGAAAAATGACTCGTTTCAAAAACCATTGCTCTTGTAAAAAAGCTTTCTGTTTTTTCAAAATGTAATCACTAGAAGTGCTACTGATAATAACGATTCACATAAAATGGCTGCATATCCCAATATCATCATACTTACGTGCATTATTAACCACTCAGATTGAAGAGCCGGTACTAATATTCCAGATTGGTGTATTTCAGTTAAAATAAGTAGCAAAACCTTGGGTAAAAATAGCACTTGGCCCAATTATTTTACTTAAAATTAAAATATTTTTTTGAAATACGGAATTATATGAATAAGGGAGAAACTGCTTCGGACCAATGATCACCCATGACTTCTGTGGCACACTAGTGCCACAAAGGCCTTTGGTGGTCTTATTGGCGCATACCACGGTGGGGTCTTCGACTGGGGTGAAGTCATAACAAGGTAGCCGTAGGGGAACCTGTGGCAATCCACTTATTCAATAGAAGAGAAGCTTATATCTACCGACCCTACTTCACTTCCTTATAATGCCTTGCCTACTGTCTTTGGATAATGCTTCATTCCAATGTCTGATAACGGCGTTGAAGTAGTGAATCTATCGGCACCATAGCAGTGGTATACAACTTTGGACCTAACGGCCGGCCTAATAACCTTTCGGAATGGGGGATCCCCGTTGGCAAAGCCTCATTCGAAGCCTGCCAGTCTTACATACAGTATATTACCCGCAAGTTCATCTTCTTTGATAGGACATTAGATTAGTCAACAATCTAAGTTCCAGCTGGTTCTCAAACTTCAGACTCCATGAAAGGAAAATTAATGATTCATATAAAGCGCTTAGTGGAAAATGTACCGAAGAAATCCAACGAGTAACTAATAATCCTGTTATACAGAAAAAAGTAACTATTATGCCCTTTTCTGACGAATCATATAGTTTTATGATTTCATCGACTAAAAAGGTTATCAAATGAATTGTAATTACATTTGAAACGATCAAAAAGAAAATGTGAGTTAATATATGCTCTTAGGTTGAAAATATCATAAAAAATCTTTAAAAAGAAGATTCCCTTAATTACATAATTCGAAAATGGAAATTGAAAATTGAATTCATTATAAGATCTATTTATCCTTTTTAGAAGACGGTATGCCGCCACTCGGACTCGAACCGAGACGCATTAGCACTGTTTCCTAAGAGCAGCGTGTCTATCAATTTTACCATAGCGACCTGTCTTGAACTCATAATAGCCTATTAATAAGCAATCGTCGAGATTGAGTAAGCTATTTTAGTTTAGTAATGATTCAAATGGATCAATAACAATAAAAGGTTGTCCAATAGGAATTTGAGGTTGAAGGTTCATTATTTTATATTTGAGTTTAGAGTCTTATTTTTTTTATTTAACCTGAAACTTTTCTATATTTTATGCTTTTATCAAATTGAACTCATCCTGTTTTTCATGTATCTCTCTTGAAGAAGTGTTTGGGTGATCCAGCTTTGGTGATTCCGGTGGAGAGTGTGGGTGTGAGAGATAGCCTGAGCTATGAGGAGATTCCAGTGGAGATATTGGATTGTCAGATTCGGAGGCTAAGGAACAAGGAGGTAGCTTCAGTCAAGGTGTTATGGAGGAATCAACATGTTGAGGGAGCTATGTGGGAAGCCGAAACGGATATGATGGGTAGATACCCACACCTATTCCCTTCCGGCTCTGTTTCAGCTTGAGGCATCAGTTTTTACCCTAGATTTTCTGGTGTCCTAGGCGTAGAGGAACCACACCAATCTATCCCGAACTTGGTGGTTAAACTCTACTGCGGTGACGATACTATAGGGGAGGTCCTGTGGAAAAATAGCTCGACGCCAGATGATGAAAAGCTTAACACCTCTCATTGTTATTACTTTTTCAATATGAAAACGAAAAAAAATAAAAAATCAAAAGGTCATTTTATTCAAAACCCCAATTGTGATATCCCTTCTCTCCCACTTCGCACCTCGGAACGCACCCTTCTTATAGAGATAAACGCGCTTTCACTCTTTTTAACCCGAAATGGCTGGGGAGAGGAAGGGTTCCTTTTTTTGAGGGTACTCCCGGGAACAGATCCAGTGGAGACGGGGTGGGGCCTGTAGCTCAGAGGATTAGAGCACGTGGCTACAAATCATAGTGTTGGGGGTTCGAATCCCTCATATATATATATATATATATATATATATATATATATATATAGATAGATAGATAGATAGATAGATAGATAGATAGATAGATAGATAGATTTAGATGTGTTATATTAAAAAAATAATTTAAAAAAATTATTCTTTTAACTCTCTTAATTATATTAAATATGATATATTTAACACTCTCTATACATTGTGATAACATTAAATGACAACAATAATTAAATAAATGAGTAAATAAAATATTTAAAAAGAAAAAAAATAGTAAAAAAAATCATAAAAAAGAAAAATCAGCATACCACTAAGTCTCTTATATATATATATATATATATATATATATATATATATATATATATTGATTATCTGATTATAATATGTGGACCAGGTAGGAGAATGTAAGAGAAAAAACGTGTCTCATTTTCTTTTTTGAAGGCATTCATTGTGACCCACATATTTGGTAATAAATTATTTACAGTGTCTTTCAAGTAAATAATATATATGGCAGATAATATTTTTGGTTATTCATATAAGGAAGTTTTCTTGATGAAAGAAAATTATTAATTAGGATTCCTTAGGAAAATCGTATTTTATGGAAAAGTCCCTAGGGGTTAAAGTATTTTGCCTAAGAGTCTCTAGCCTACCTATAAATATGCATGTGCTTGCATACACTTTGATTGGCATAGGTTATAAGACTAAATGGTTTTTACTATTGTTTTTAGGGTTACAAGTTTGCTTAAGACAAAGGAGATTCTTGACAACACTTGAACAACCATGGCTAAATGTACGTTCCTATTTATTTTTTCGCTACACTTTAGCTCTAGTATGTGTTGAAATTCAACATGAGGCGTACTAGCTTACTTGTTAGTTAGTTACATATATATCAATTAAATTTTAAATTATGTAGATTTGGTGTATAGAATTTGTATCTTGTAGGAGCCTTTTAGGTATAAAGTTTGTGTTCTCGTAGGTATAAACTACAACGGCTATATTTTGTATCTCTAAAGAGCATCCCGCTTTCAATTGAATAAGATCAATTACTCCGTTTACCAAATTTAACAAAAACGAATTTGAATTACTCTGGTAAAGATATGCTACAAAATAAATTGATTTTTTTTTTCAAAATATCCAATTTCAATTTATGAATATCACATTCAAACCCGAGAAATCAGTTAATTACGTAGAAAAGACAATAGATTGCCTAAATACAATCAAGTTTATTAATGAAGAGGATATTCCACGTCATTCGCTTTGATCTATTATTAAGGATCATAGAATAATTGTCGAAGATAAATAACGCCATCCTTAAACATGTCTGGAGGACGAAAAATCTATGTTGATTTTTTAGCTAATGAAGGACATAAGCATAAAGAGCTTTGATATTTTGAAAAAGTACACTTAAAAACATGGAATTTCTTTTCCTACCAGACTAATTAAGTTATATTACTTGTGAACGAATTTGATATTTTTATTTAAATCATCTTTCACATCGTATCAAAAAGGAAAACAATATAGAAAGATTTTGATATTGAAATGTATAAACAGGTATAGAAGTGGCTACAACGGAGGAGCAGCTTACTTCTGAAATGGATTTACCAATTTTTTTTTATCTTTTTTCTTAATTATGGATTTGAAGTTTAATGGAAGTGACAACCCAATTCATTTATTCATTCGACCCAACTTTATTTTATTCTGTTTCAAGAATTTTAACATGATTTTATACCCATCTAGGAACAATGGAATATTTGCAGAAGTTTACTTTGATACAATATGCTATTTTTACCATTTAGAATCAATAGCATATTTACTTTCAAAATAAATCAATAGTTAAACTAAAACGACTAAGATAAATCGAACACAGATTTTGAGTCGAAAGATAATCAGGGGATATATGATAATTGAAAGGGCCTTCCCGATAAAGCTCAACATTTTCAGCTACTGAATTTCTTTTTTTATTTTGAAAAATGAATAAATAAAGAAAAAACAGAAAATCAAAAATTGAAAAATTCACACAATATATATAGGAGCTCGAGCAAAATCTCAAGCATTTTCTTGAGGCGGCACTTTTCTCGCTCCTGATCAATCTTCAGAGAAAGTAAAATCACTCGAGAAAAATCTGGGTTTTCATTTCAAATTGAGCTTCAATTGCTTAGATTATCTGCTTTTTCACGAGTTTTTTTTATGTTCTGCAGAATGGGAGCAATGGATGAGGGCAAAATCCTTCCCGGAGAAGAGAGTTTCGATCAGGATAGCAGCGATGATCAGATGACCGACGATCAGCCGTCGTCTGAATCTGAAATGGATGACGATAGTAGCGTTACTGGAGAGAGCTCCGATGGTGATCCCGTCGAGAATAAGGCTACCGTTAACATCGGTAAAATGCACTTCATTGAGAGTATTGGCCAAACCATTGAAAGCATTGAGAAGGAAATGGAGGAACTCGATCTGCAACTTACTAAAGTTACTTGTCCTGTTATTCAAAGGATTATCAATTGTCATAAGAATCTGCTCATCAGTTTCCGTGAAAGTATGCAGAAGAGGTTGGAAGAGATGAAGCATGGAGTTCAGCAAGGTAAAGGTATATCTCGTCTGTGTTGTGGTTCAGTTGTGCATGTGCAAAATTAGTTAATACTTCCATTCGTGTATGGATATATACACGTATCTCGAAGTTATTTTGTCTGTGTATTTCTTAAATTCTTCCAATTGATCTTAGTAATTTGGTGAAAAAGGAATTTAGTTATCTGTAATTTTGTCGATTGTTAAGAATTGGAGCTGATATAGAAGCTTCTCTGATTAATTACACACTGAAAAACCTTCTCTAGTTTTTGTCTGTAGGATCTAGTTAAATGCCTTTCAGTTGATAGGTTAATGGTCTTCCAACTTATTTTGTGCAGCGATTTATCTCCATTCTGGCTTACTTATACACTTTATCTTTCCTTCAATGCTGCAACTTCTTTGACTGAATGATTAATCCTTGAAATTCTTTTGTTTCCAATCTTAGAGTCACTCAAAGAAGATATACAGACCTTGACTGACCTGAAAATTGAGATAAGTACTGATGAGAAGAAGGATAATCTGATGACGGAGCATGGTGATCTGCAAGTTGAAGGTACAGCTTCAGTTAATGTGTCTGTATTGTGTATATCTGGTTGAATATCTGAACAGGATGCATGTAATAATCCTTTTTATGATCATTTGGAAATGTTGTGATGTCTTTGTTAATTGGAAGATCTTATTAATGCTCTGACATTCAGTATGAGACAGGGAGTTCTATTTGTTTAACATGTTCACCCATCTGATATTCAGTATGAGACAGGGAGTTCTATATCATTTATGACTTTCGCCTTGCTTTACCAGTCAGGAAAAAAACCTAGAAAAGGATGTTTCTCTTGGATTCTGCCAAATTACTCTAACATGCCTGTTGGCCGTGTTCATTAGAGGTTCAGCTTCATAGGTGTTGTACTTTTATCTCTCTTTTTTAACTCCATTCTAATCTATTCGTTTTAGATGTTTTCTCATCATGATATTCATTGATGTTTCTCTCGGATTCTGCTAAATTGTTCTGATAAGCCTTAATGTCTGTGTTCATCAGAGGTTCAACTTCAAAATGATCATTTCCTTTTAACTTTTTTCTGATCTATTTGTTTAAGATGTTTGCTCATCTTGATATTCATTGAAGTTTCTCTCGGATTCTATGGAATTATTCTACCGGCCTTCTGTTTGTGTTCATGAGGGGTTCAACTTCATAATGTTTGAACTTTTATCTGTCATTTTTAAACATTGTTATGGAGTTGGTTGTGCTGCAGTTCGAATCTTCCTTTTGACTGTATGTGGAAAATTCTGCAGTGTTTTGAACATCATCTCTCTGTCTTCCATTATAGAGGTTCACGAGAAAACGAAAAAGTGAATAACGAGAATGTTGATGAACAAAACTCTATGTATCATGAAATTTCATTGTTTCAATCTACAACGTTCATTGTATTTGTCTTACATTAATAAAGCTATATACAATTCATATACAACGTGTATCCAATATTCTGGTTATTATTCCCAAAAGATCTGGGATTTTGTATTGTGTTTTGAACACTCTGTAACTTGTTAATTTAATTCAGCTAATTTATCACACCTCGTGTAGGAAAGTACCGTTATCATCCTTAACAAGTACTTTATTATTTCCAGAGACAACAACTGATGAAAATCTTAAGAAAGATTCAGCTGGGATTTCTCCATTAGGTGGATCCTTTCCTAAGCAGGACCAAGAGGGGAAATGCATGCTTGACCTAAAGCAAGACTCGTCACCGATTGCAGAAAAAAAGATGAAAAAGAGTGATGATGACAAGCAGTTGAGCATTAATGGAAGTACTATTGCTGAGATAAAACACCAAAAGACACAAGATGCGTTGGTTATTGGCAATTTCGATGAATTGACCACGTTGCTGGATGTGAACCATGCAAAAGCAACAGGGTTGAAGAAAGACGAACTGGGAGATGTCGATGCTGATCTGAAAGGAGGAACTACTGCTGATCGCAACATAATGAGCTATCCTGGAAATGAGGAGACTGAAGACATCTGAGGTTTAGAAGTTAAAACTCAGTTCACATTTCAAAACGATAGCTGAGGTGATGTTGAGACTAATAAAGACTTGTTTTGCGTAAAATTTGCTGCGGGTAGCAAAATCTTCAAATAGTTCACTGCACTAGAATGCTAAAAAGAAACACACAAGAATATTGTGATACCTGAGAAAGATTAAAGGTGCAGCAGCTTATTACTAAAAAGTAGAGGCAGACTTAAATCTTGACATTCAGTTTTAAATAGCGAATCGTGACAAGTTTAACGTTGTTCAATCTCAGATTTTAAATACTGAACCGTTATCAACTCTTGCCTGTGTCTGTGGATTAGTTTCACAGGAAGAAAATAATTTACTGGAGGGGGTGACATTTGCTTCAAAGAAGAACCCCAAGTCATTCAACTCTCGCCAATTGACGGGTCATTGTAATGTCTTCAAACTATTTTGTGATCATTATAAATGGATACATGACTATCCAGACTAGTGGGAAAAAAATAGAAAAGGAAAGGATAAGTCGGGTGATTCCTCCCCAGTAAGTGATTTATCAAAGGAACAATATAACCAGCTCATTTCTCTGGAAAAAGCTCAAATATGTCGTTGTACTTTCAGAAAAGGTTCATTTATGTCATTCATTAATAGTTGGGTTCATTAATGTCACTGTCGTGATAAAAAGTGTCTATCCATGCCATTATTTTTTAATGGCTCTAACACCTGATTTAGCAATACCACTTTTTACACATGGCCTTAATTAATTGGGCCATGTCACCTAATTTAACCCACAAAATTTAAATATCCAAACAACTAAAAATAACCTGCCCCACACCTTTCTAACCCACCCAACAATATATCCGACCCGTATCCTTTAAACCACACCCACCACTGCCAAATCCCTTACCCTAGCCTTTGTTCCTCTTCTTCACTCCTCTCTTCAACACAAAATCACCCATTTGTCGTGCCAAGAAATGTAAAGAGAAATTAGAGAACGTTTACAAGTATCACAAGAGAACCAAAGAAGGCCGTGCTTCTAAAGAAGATGGCAAAAACTATCGCTTTTTTGATCAATTACAGGCTTTGGAAAACAATCCAGCTTCTCATTCTTTACCGCCACCTCCCTTGGCAGCTATACCACTAACAATGGCAATGCCGATGCTGTCGAGAAATGCTTCAGTAAATCCTCCACAAAATGATGTTAATTCATCAACACAAAATCACCCATTTATGGTCTCTCAGAATAATGTCGTGACAGCAACATCGCAAGCTATTATAAGCATCCCATGACTACGCCTGTGTTGCCACTATCACAGTCACAACCACAGCCATCGTCAGCAGTACAGCTGATGGCTAACTTGAACCAGATAAATCACCCTCAAGGTAATGCCACCAGTTTTCTATCAACATCAGATGAAGATATACAAAAGCGGCACATGAAGAAGCGGAAATGGAAGGCTGGGGATTAGGGATTTGGTGGGTGCGGGTCGGGTATATTGTTGGGCGGGTTAGAAGGGTGTGGGGCTGGTTATTTTTAGTTTTTGGATAGTTAAATTTTGTGGATTAAAATAAGTGGCATGGCCCAATTAATTGAGGTCACGTGTAAAAAATGGTATTTAAAAAATGGTATTGCAAAATCAGGTGTTACAGCCGTTAAAAAATAATGGCATGGATAAACATTTTTTCCAACTATTAACAATAACATAGATAAAACTTTTATGAAAGTACGATGACATATCTGAATTTTTTCCCTCACTCTTTTAACCCTCGATAACTCAAAGTGTCTTGATTCCGTGGCTAACTTTACTGGTAAGGCTGCTACTTTTTCTGTAGCTAATTATGAAAGGATACTAGATTCAAGAGTGTCTGATCATATGACTTGTTAGAAGAATTTTTTGCCTAATGAAAGAAAGCTTCTATTTGATTCTAATATAACTACTCCTGATGGTTCATTTGTTACTATTGATACTTATGGAGATGTAACTCTTAATTCTTTAATAACCTTAAATCATGTTTTACACGTACCCACATTTTCCTGTAATCTTGTTTTTATCAGTAATCTTAACACAAACATTGAATTGTGTTGCTTATTTTTTTCCTTCTTTTTATGTTCAGCAGGACCTATCCACAACAAAGTTGATTGGTATGGGTAAGCTGAAGAATAACCTTTAGTATTTCAAACTCAAGCATTGACTTCAGGTCTTCAGTTAAATAAAGGCCAAACTGTTTTGTGACATCAACGCCTTGGTCATTTGTATTTTATTTTAGAACTTTACTCTTTTAATTTCAATAAGTTAGATGATAATTGGAAGTCATTTCTGTCAGCTCTATTAAAACTAAAGAAGTCTTTGACTTAATTTATTGTCATTTACCTTTGTTGTCAATGTCACATTATTTCTTGATCATCGTGGATGGGTTTGTTATGCCTCAAAACTAGGGAGGGCATAACTGGCTTCCGATACCTGACTGATCGGAAAGCCGTCTATATAATGTCTCCATTGCAACACTCAGGCCAATTAGGCCACCTGTCATTACCAACTATAGCATAGAAATAGACCGACCAGATCTCAATATACATAGTAAAAGATAGAATGCCAATAATTCTAGATACTTAGGATTAGTATTCGCTTAACTTAGGATGCGACAACTCGGTAACTCGTCGTTAACTTTAGGGATGGAATTTATGGAATCTCCTTTAGGACTTAAATGCTTTAAAATATGTACATATGAGGGTAGATGACTATGTTAAGGAATCATCGCGTTGATATTCTCGTTTACACTTACTAGATTAACATTAGTTCTTAGCTTACATTGTTCTCATATCATCATCTTAGCGTCGTTACTAATTTCACATAACAACTAGATCTTCAACATACCCAACATAATGTATATGACACCACTTATATGATATAATATAAAGGACCAGCTCACAATGCTCATGCTGAGTGATCGTCAAACTCAATTTATAGCTACGACAATAACAATATGAAGATTACATTTCAATCATCTCATCGGCAAGTTACAATCTCAACACTTTAATCTTATTTTCAATATACAACTCATGAATTTAGGAATAGCTCAAGATACTGATTTCAATATATACAAAGCACACTCACTGAATATCAGCTTAAAAACTTAATCATGGGCAAAGAAGGACAAAGGGGCACCTTACATACCTTAGTACGCCAATCAGACTTTCGCCAGACAACCTTTTCCTAAGCTCACACTTTAGAGCTTCTTCCAACTTCAATTTTCTACCACAAAAACCAGCCAGTTTCCTCCCAATGAATTCTGGAAAAGCTTGGCAGCAATTCACTAACAAAACACACAACAAGTTCAATATACAAATCATAACCTTCTTCAAGTTTCCTTCACAATTTTTATAGAAAACAAAGATAGACTTACTTACCCTTTCTTTCGCGCTTACACTTTAAAACTCCTTTCAAGTTCAATCTACAACTACAACAAGCAGAAACTTTACTTCACTAATGTTCTGAAAAAACGGGGCAGCAATACACCCAAGAAAACGCATCAAACAACAATTCAATACAACAACTTTCCTCCAATTTCTAGCTCCATAAACACATGGGCATCAAAGTAAAATTCCTTACCTTTACTTGGGGATGTTCTTAGATAGGATGGAAGAGGTTTGCTCCAACCTCCACTGCCCAGAAAAGCACCAAAACGCAGCAACCCGTCAAAACAGTCCGGTAAAAACGAGCCTAGAGGCTCCACGGTTTTCTTCCCGGAATTTGTTAGCTCTTGGGGTGAATTTTAATGGCTGTTTTGCCTTGCTTCTTGGTTGGGAAATAGAGAGAAAATGGTCTTCTAAGCAAGCAGGTCAAATAGGATGAAGATGAAAATGTTTTCGATAAGAACAACTTAATATTTTAGGAGGTGGGGTGGTGGAGGCGCTAGGACAGCGCGCCTACGTCACTGCCTGATATTAGCTCGGTAAAATGCCTATAACTTTTCACTTCGAACTCCATTTGACGAACGGTTTGATGTTCTGAAAACTAGACTCAAAGATCTTTCATTTAACAGATCGTAGATTTTCTAAGTCATTATAAATCGGGAGATATGATCGTTTCAAGTTAAACTATATACGAGAATATTTGAAATATTTTTCGCGTAATAAAACCGTAAACTAGAATTTTGTCACCAAGTACCCTTTGGCTTAAAACTTCAATTTAATTCTTTATAACCTCCATATACCCATTTCACAATTTGACCGCCCTTTTGGAATTTCATTCTTCCGACACCTTTAAACGTCAAAATTTTTTAGGGATGTAATAGATTTTACCAGAACTACTAGGGTGTATTTGCTTAAGTCTAAATCTGAAGTTTCTCATTTATTAATTTCCTTTCTTTCCATGATACAAAAACAATTTAATCATCTTGTTAAAATCATTTACAGTGACAAGGACGTGAAGTTTACAAATATTTCACTTCAACAATGTTGTCAGAAAGAAGGAATAGTTCTTTCACAGAGGAAATACACAATGGATGTTTTAAAAGAAACAAGGCATGCTGGCATTTAAACCAGTAAAAATTTCGATGGAGCAGCATCATCGTATAGCTTTGAATGAAAGTTGTCCTCTCCAGGATCCTGAGCCCTTTTGCAGATTAGTTGGGAGGTTGATTTACCTTTTTGTTATTAGGCCTGATATTTGTCATTCAGTTCATTTGTTATCTCAATTCACGCACTAGCCTCGACAGAATCATTGGTTAGTTGCTCTCCGAATATTGCCTTATTTAAAGCTTGCACCAGGCCAAGATATTTTCCTATTAGAGTCAAGTCATATGTCTATAAAAGAATTTTGTGATTCATATTGGGCAAGTTGTCGACTAACGAACCGTTTAATCAGTAAGTATCTTATATTTCATGGAAGAGCAAGAAACAAATAATTGTTTCGCGCTCTTCTGCTGAAGCAGAATAGTTCCATGGCAACAACTACTTGTGAGATCATATGGTTACACCAATTGTTTTTGGCGTGATAGTCAAGTCGTACACCATATTTCCAATAATTTAGTCTATCAAGAATAGACTAAACATATTGAAGTGGATTGTCATTTTGTTCGAGGTTGCATTCAACGAGGGGTTTGCTGATTTGTTATTACATTTCAACACAAAGATCAGCTTGCTGATGTTTTTACTATAGCTTTAGCTGCGCACCAATTTCTAATATTAATTGCCAAGTTAGGTAATCGGGACCTCCATGGTCCAACTTGAATGGGGGGTGGGGGGGTGCGTGTAATAGCATACTTGGTAGTTAGTTACAAATATACATCAATTGAGTTTTAAATTATGTAGATTTGATGTACAAAATTTGTATCATGTAAGAGTTTTTCTTGATATAGAGTAAACACATCGATTGTATTTTGTATCTATAAAAGAGCACCCTTCTGTTTCAATTGAACAAGATTGATCACTATTTATCAAATTTAACACAAACCAATTTGAATTACTCCGATACAGACTACATGTTATAGAACACATAGGCGTATTCAGCATTTTATCTTTATGGATTCAATTTTTAAGATTTTCAGCATCGATCCCACTATACTTTAAAAGTTATGAATTCATAACTACGATTTATTGCAAATTCTATGAAATTATATATATAAATTTATTCTCCGCATCGAAAGTACTGGGTGCAGATGAACCCAATACTTTCACTTTGCATCCTCCTCTGACGGAACAAATTAATTTCTTTTTTAAAACATCCAATTTCAATTTATGAATATCTCAAATCAAACACGAGAAATCAGTTAATTCCGTAAAAGTGACAATAGATTGCCTAAATACAATCAAGCTTATCAATGAAAAGGATACTCAATGTCATTCACTTCGATATATTATTAAAGATCATAAAATATTTGTCGAAGATCAATCACGCCGTGCTTAAACATGTCTGGAGGGAGGAAAAGCTATGTTGATTTTTTAGCTAATGAAGGACAAAAGCATAAAGAGCTTTGATATTTTGAAAAAGAACACTTAAATGCATGGAATTTCTTTTCCTATCTTTATTTAATTCGTCTTTTACATCGTATCAAAAAAGAAAAAAAATATAGAAAGATTTTGATATTGAAATATAGAAATAGGTATAAAAGTGGCTACAACAGAGGAGCAACTTACTTCTGAGACGGATTTACCTGTTCTTTTCACTTTTTTTCTTAATTATGGAATTGAAGTTTAATTGAAATCACAACCCTAATCATTTATTCATTTGACCCAACTTTATTTTATTATGTTTCAAGAATTTTAACACGATTTTATATCCATTTAGGAATAATGAAACATTTACATAAGTTTCTGTTGATACGATATGTTATTTTTATCAGTTATTTCCTTTCAGGATCAATAGCAAACTTATTTTCAAAACAAATCAGTAATTAAACCAAGACGACTTTGATAATGAGTCAAAAGATAATTAGTAGATATATGGTAATTGAAAGGGCCTTCCCGATAAAGCTCAACATTTTCAGCTACTGAATTTCTTTTTTTATTTTGAAAAATGAATAAATAAAGAAAAAAATAGAAAATCAAAATTGAAAAATTCACACAATATATATAAGAGCTCGAGCAAAATCTCAAGCATTTCCTTGAGGCGGCACCTTTCTCGCTCCTGATCAATCTTTAGAGAAAGTAAAATCACTCGAGAAAATCAGGGTTTTCATTTCAAATTGAGCTTCAATTGCTTAGATTATCTGCTTTTTCACGAGTTTTTTTTTTTATGTTCTGCAGAATGGGAGCAATGGATGAGGGCAAAATCCTTCCCGGAGAAGAGAGTTTCGATCAGGATAGCAGCGATGATCAGATGACCGACGATCAGCCGTCGTCTGAATCTGAAATGGATGACGGTAGTAGCGTTACTGGAGAGAGCTCCGATGGTGAACCCGTCGAGAATAAGGCTACCGTTAACATCGGTAAAATGCACTTCATTGAGAGTATTGGTCAAACCATTGAAAGCATTGAGAAGGAAATGGAGGAACTCGATCTGCAACTTACTAAAGTTACTTGTCCTGTTATTCAAAGGATTATCAATTGTCATAAGAATCTGCTCATCAGTTTCCGTGAAAGTATGCAGAAGAGGTTGGAAGAGATGAAGCATGGAGTTCAGCAACGTAAAGGTATATCTAGTCTGTGTTGTGGTTCGGTTGTGCATGTGCAAAATTAGTTAATACTTCCATTCGTGTATGGATATATGCACGTATCTCGAAGTTATTTTGTCTGTGTATTTCTTAAATTCTTCCAATTGATCTTAGTAATTTAGTAGTTGGTGGTGATTAGTTTCAGTGGGGCTTGGGCAACGGCATTATTGTTCAAGGAGATGATGGTGTCAGAGGAGGGGTTTGTTGGGGTTGGGAGGTAATCATAGGTGCTATTTGAAGGAGCCATGGCTGCTGGAAAAAAAAAGATTGCTTGGAAAATATTTTGGCTGTGAAGCTCAATAGCTCTAATACCATAAAGTAGTTTATAGAAGAGATCAGAGTATACTATTTTATTTAATAATGAATAAGGTATTTATACAAGAGGTTGGATCCAAGAGGATGGATCCATAAGAATCAGGAAAGAAATCAACATAATCAATCAAAATAAATGATAATCTTTACAATTAAGAGTAAGCTAAAATAAAAAAATTAAATCTGTAAATAAGGAGAGAAAATAATTCATAATCAATCTAAGATATGTCTCTAACACTCTAGTTTTTGCCCGTAGGATCTAGTTAAATGTCTTTCACTGGATAAGTTAATTGTCTTTCAACTTATTTTGTGTAGCGATTTATCTCCATTCTGGCTTACTTATGCACTTTATCTTTCCTTCAATGTTGTAACTTTTTTGACTGAATGATTAATCCTTGAAATTCTTTTGTTTCCAATAGTAGAGTCACTCAAAGAAGATATACAGACCTTAACTGACCTGAAAATTGAGATAAGTACTGATGAGAAGAAGGATAATCTCATGATGGAGCCTGGTGATCTGCAAGTTGAAGGTACAACTTCAGTTCTTGTGTCTGTATTGTGTATGTCTGGTTGAATATTTGAAGAGGATGCATGTAATAATCCTTTTTATGATCATTTGGAAATTTAGTGACGTCTTTTTTAATTAGAAGATTTTAGAGTTAAAAGGTTCAAAAACACACCTGAACTACACCACTTTTGTGAGTTTAGTAGCTGAACTATGCGAAATTTGCGTTAGGTAAGTGAACTATCACACTCAAGTTATAGAAACACACCTGAGTGCTAAGTGGACGAAAGTTGTGTGTTCAATCACTCTCACGCGCGTGAGTAATATTTTAGTCATTGAAAATTGCCTACATGGCAGTATAATAGCTATAAATTGTTGAGTAAGCATGTTTTAAAAGAAAGTTTTTTCACCTTTGAATACTCCTTTCTTCATACTCTTTCATTCTTATCTTTTCTGCAAAATTACAGATTTCTTCCCTCTTCCTTTTTATCCTTCTTCAATTTATTCTTCATTTTGTAATAATTCATCCCTTCTTAAACAGATTTAGTTTTTTTTTCCAAGGATGATTGTAAATTTTTTTATAACAAATTGGACAAGAGAAAATAAATCTTAACTGAATAAAAATTATTCTTTTTTCTGAGTAAAGGAGATTATTCCAATTGATGTTTGTTTGTTGGAATTGCATTATTGTGTAAGGCTTTGCCTTTTAGAGCAGTACATAGTTGGGTTTCACTGGACACAATAATCAATCCATCTTCTACACTTCCATTTCTTCAATTAATAATCCACCCAATAAAAGAGCAAAGAAGACCCAATTGATTACAAACTAGTGACATGGTTTTGTATGGGAGGGGATATTGAGGAGAGAGGGGTGATGCGACGAGCAGGAGGGAAAGAAGAAGAAAAGGAAAGAAAAAGAAAGGGGGAGGGGGGGCTCAAAATTAATACAATAATATGTGAACAACTATCTGACTTTTTTTTAAAAATAAATTGACACGTGTATCACACGGAAGTAATATAAATGTTCAAAGTGTGTTCTATAACCTAAGGGTGATAGTTCAGGTACCAACACAAACTTCACATAGTTCAGATACTAAATACACAATAGCGGTATAGTTCAAGTGTGTTTTTGGACCTTACTCAAGATTTTATTAGTGCTCCGATCTATTTGTTTAAGATGTTCGCCCATGTGATATTCAGTATGAGACAGGGAGATCTATTTTATTTATGACTTAGAAAAGGAAGTTTCTCTTGGATTCTTGAAATTACTCTAACACGCCTGTTTGCTGTGTTCACTAGAGGTTTAGCTTCATAGTTGTTGTACTTTTATCTCTCTTTTAATTCTGATCTATTCATTTTCGATGTTTTCTCATCATGATATAAATTGTTCTGATAAGCCTTAATATATGTGTTCATCAGACATTCAACTTCAAAATGATTTAACTGTTTCCTGATCTATTTGTTAAAGGTGTTTGGTCATCTTTATATTCATTGAAGTTTCTCTTGGATTCTACTGAATTATTCTACCAGCCTTCTGTTTGTGTTCATGAGATGTTCAACTTCATAATGTTTGAACTTTTATCTATCATTTTAAAACATTGTTATGGAGTTGGTTCTGCTGCAGTTCGAATCTTCTTTTTGACTGTATGTTGGAAAATTCTGCAGTGTATTGAAAATCATCTCTCTGTGTCATGAAATTTCGGTGTTTCAAACGACAATGTTCATTGTATTTGTCATTACATTAATAAAGCTATATACAATTCATATACAACATGTTGAAGGAAAGGTACTAAAAATAAACTGCAAGATCCTTGGAAGATGATCCACACAATCTCTTTATTTTAAGAGCATATCATAATTCAATATTCTGGTTATTTTATCCCCAAAAGATCTGGGATTTTGTTTTGTGTTTTGAATATCTGTAACTTGTTAATTTAATTCAGCTCAACTAATTTATCACCCGTTCTGTAAGAAAGTACCGTTAACATCCTTAACAAGCAGGGGCGGATTTACTAAGGATCCAGAGGGTGCCACGCCACCCTCAATCTTCGGTCGAAACTTTATATATATATAGAGAGATATATGTATATATGAATTATGTATAAATAATAAATTGGCACCCTAAGTAGGAACCATGGTGCCAGTGGCAAAGGGCACAGCTTTCTCCCGTGGTGGCCAGGTTCGAAGTTTTAATTATAACAATTATGGTTAACTAATCTAATTTATCAGTCTTTGACTTTTCTTATATTCTTATTAGTTATTAGTTTTAAACAAAAATTTTCTTTCATCAAATAAAAAGCCCCTCGCTTTTCCTCTTCCTTTTCAAACTTCTCTAGTTCTCCTTAGAGACGTCAATGGGGTAGGGCGGGGCAATCTTTCACCTACTAAGATTTTAACTTGACCTAACCTGCCCTATTTAGCACTTTTAGAAAATTTTGCCCTGCCCCATACTTTTTATTCTTTTTCTGTTCAATGTTTTTTTCAAACTCTTTGTAAGTTGTAAAAATTTTCTCCGTGAACTAAATTTAGTGTGATTGAAAGAGATATACTTTTTGGTCTTCCAAATATATAATAATACAACATAAATTTAGTTTTTGTGTTGTTTGGCTTTTTGTAGGTACTTAGTTTTGAAAGTAGTAACAGAATAATTTGCCATATTTTTATTTTTAAAACTTCCAGAGAAGAATTAATGAGATAACATTTTATTATTGAAATCATTTGATTTCAAGCAGTACAGCATTGAGTTCATATTAAACTAATTAAATCACTATTAATAATTATAAAGTTATTGATATTTCATTTAGTGTGGAATCTTATTTTAAAACTTTCCAGCAATTGATATTGTATTAGTATGAAATTTTATTTTAAATGTTGCCAGCAAATAATCACGTTTTCGACATTGAAATAAGTTTGAGAAATTTTTAATTAATATTTGAAATTCCTTGCCCTACCATCTGCCCTGCCTTATTTATAATTTTCAAAAAATATATTTTGACCCACTCTATCCCGCCCTGCCCCGTTTAAGCACTCCCCTGCCCCGCTCTGTTAAGCCCCTGACCTGCCCTGCCCTACTTGTGACCTGCCCCATTGCCATCTCTAGTTCTCCTCTGTCCGCTCCACAGCTCCGGGCTCAGCCTCCATTAGATATTATTCATTATCTCTGTTGAATGTGTGGTGTGATGATTCTCGTGTATATTGCTATTATTATTTACTTAATGCATAAATCGTCATTTTATTACTGTTTATTTTTTTATCGATTCATTTGTCATATAATAGAAAAATAAATAATTTAAACCGAAGACAAAAAAAGTTAATTGATGCATCTGCCTGGCACCCGGAACTCTAATTCTTGGATCCGCCTCTATTAGCAAATACTTTATTATTTCCAGAGACAACAACAGATGAAAATCTTAAGAAAGATTCAGCTGGGACTTCTCCATTAGGTGGATCCTTTCCTAAGGAGGGCCAAGAGGAGAAATGCATGCTTGACCTAAAGCAAGGCTCATCACCGATTGCAGAAACAGAGATGAAAAAGAGTGATGATGACAAGCAGTTGAGCATTAATGGAAGTACTATTGCTGAGATAAAACACCAAAAGTCACAAGATGCGTTGGTTATTGGCAATTTTGATGAATTGACCAAGTTTCTGGATGTGAACCGTGCAAAAGCAAAAGGGTCGAAGAAAGACGAACTGGGAGATGTCGATGCTGATGTGAAAGGAGGGACTTCTGCTGATCGCAACATAAAGAGCTATCCTGGAAATGAGGAGAAGAAAGACATCTGAGGTTTAGAAGTTAAAACTTAGTTCACATTTCAAAATGACAGCTTTGAGACTAATAACGACTTGTTTTGCCCTAAAATTTGCTGCACGTAGCAAAATCTTCAAATAGTTCACTGCACTAGAATTTGTTGCTACACAAGAATATTGTGAGACATGAGAAAGATGGTTTTTAGCTAAATGAGAAAAAGTTGCAGCAGCTTATTACTAAAAGTAGAAGCAGACTTAAATCTTGACATTAAGTTTCTATACACTGCTTAGTCCTGTATTCATCATCTTTGTTCCGTTTTTCTCTTTTTTCTTTTAACCTGTCTGATTCCCTGCATGTTCCAATTTCCAAATTGCTAATTGAATTTAACACATTGCATCAAAAGAGAAATGTTAAAGGTTTCATTTCAGTTAAAAGTTAGTTACTTGTAATGTGCACTAAAGGGAAGGAAACAACCCAAAAGTATATTAAGCTGACTGAGAACAGAAGGACCATTTTGGCCTAAAGTTTGCTCTAATAGTCTTTGGTCTTTTCTGGAATGTTAATAGAAGGATAAAGATATGCAGCTTCATACTAGAAATGGAAAGGCATAATACATGAATATGCACTCAAACTTGGCATCAACTGACAATTAAGCACTTAAACTTTGAAAGTGCACATGTAGGCACTTCAACTCATATCCACTGTATCAGTTGAGCACTCCAACTTACAAAATGGTCATCTAGACACTATCAAAATTTATATGTCACGTCAGCATCGGGTGTCTATGGGACACAGTTGGGACTAGTTTGAGTGTTTAATTGTTTGTTGAGACCAAGTTGAGGTGCCTAGATGTGCACTCTCAAAGTTTGAGTGTTTAATTGCCAGTTGAGGCCAAATTTATGTACCTATTTACGTATTATGCCAAATGGAAGCATGCATAAACTGCATATGGAGGTCGTGAATACACAACAACACGATCAAATAGTGAGTGTTTACTACACCAAATTGAAGGGATTATTAGATGAGTATGGATCATATTCTCAATTATCAAACTGCAGTTGTGGTTCCATTAAGGAATATGCAGCAGAAAGAAAAAAAACGAAGGTTCATCAATTTCTCATCGGATTGAGTGACATGTTTAATGTTATTCGATATAAAATTTTAAATAGCGAACCGTGACAAGTTTAACGTTGTTCTATCTCAAATTTTAAATACTGAACCGTTATCAACTCTATCCCGTGTCTATGGATTAGTTTCATAGGAAGAACGACAACAACAACTCATTACAAGCAAAGAAAATAATTTAATGCAAGGGGCGACATTTGCTTCAAAGAAAAACCCTAAGTCACTCAAATCTCGCCAATTGACAGGTCATTGTAATGTCTTCAAACTATTGTGATCATTATAAATGGTCGAGACACAAGAAGGAGATACATGACTATCCATACTAGGGGGGGGGGGGAATAGAAAAGGAAAGGGTAAGTCAAGTGATTCCTGCCCAGTAAGTGATTTATCAAAGGAACAATATAACCAACTCATTTCTCTTTAACCCTCGATAACTCAAAGTGTCTCGATTCCGAAAGCAACTCCTACTGCAGCTGACGGTCTGAACCTCTATCTGCACCTACAACACGATTGTAGGGATCCCCAAGCGAAGGTACATCAGTACAAAATAAATGCACCGGTATGTAAGACAGAAAGTTGTAAACAAAATAATGTCAAAGATAAACTGAACTAGAGAAGGGAATAGCAACAACCTGACACTTTGGAACCTGTCAACATATAAACAATGGAAAATAATAGCTGAACATAACTCAAAGATAGGGTAAGGAGAGACAATCTGTAACTCTGTAACCTGCTACCCTATATGCAGACTCTGTGCATAAGCATAACTCAACCGACTCATATGCAAACACTTCCGATACTTAGATCGGAGTTTATGAGAATTGACTCGGTGGTTACCTGATATTTGGACCGGGATTTAAGTATGACTACCTGATACTTGGACCAGGATTTTAAGAGTTGCCAGATACTTGGACCGGGACTTTATGCAGACAACCTGATACTTGGACCAGGATTTTCATATATAGCACCTTGCACAATCAGCCATTTAATACTTAAACCAAAGAGGGCGTGTGTCTGATAATATGCAAATCATGCAAAATGAGCAAAACTAATACTTAGACCAACAATTGAACAATGCAATATAACTGACTTAGAGAATGGGTCCAACTCGGAGGACCAACCGAATACATTACCCTTAGCATCTGACAGGAGGAGACACAAAAATATAGCTTGACTCAGAAGCATAACATAAACTTGAGACTTAAGGAATATGACGTTGAACCTCACTTACGGATTCTTAGAATCAACTTCAGATACTTAGACCCAATTTTGGAATACTTAGACTCCACTTTGAATACTTTGGATTCAACTTAGAATCCTTACACTCAACTCAAACTCAACTCAAAGTACTTAGGATCATTTAGAGTTCTTGGACTCAATTAATTTACTTAAACATTCCTTACAGTACTTAGATATAATTCTAGATACTTGGAATAATATTTGCTTAACTTAGGACTCAACAACTCGATAACTCTTCGTTAGCTTTAGGGATGGAATTTACGGAATCTCCTTCAGGCTTTAAGTGCCTTAAAATATATACATATGAGGGTAGATGGCTATGTTAAGGAATCGTCTCATTGATATATTCTCGTTTACCCGTACTAGATTAACATTAGTTCTTAGCTTATGTTGTTCTCATGTCGTCGTCTTAGCTTCGTTACTAATTTCACATAACAACTACATCTTCAAACATACCCAGCATAATGTATATTACACCACTTATATGATATAATGTAAAGGACCAGCTCACAGTGTCATGCTGAGGAGTTGCCAAACTCAATTTATAGCTAAGACAACAACAATATGACGATTACATTTCAATCGTCTCATTGGCAAGCTACAATATCAACACTTTAATCTTATTTTCAATATACAACTTATGAATTTAGGAATAGCGCAAGATACTTATTTCAACATATACAAGAGAACACTCACTCGATATCAACTTAGAAACTTAATCGAGCGGAAAGAAGGACAAAGGGGCACCTTACATATCTTAGTATGTCCATCGAATTTTTGCCGACAACCTTGTCTTAAGCTCACACTTTAGAGCTTCTTCCAACTTCAATTTTCAATCACAAAAACCAGCTAGTTTCCTCCCATGAAATTCTGGGAAAGCTGGGCAGCAACTCACCACAAAAACACACAACAAGTTCAACATACAAATCATAACCTTCTTCAAGTTTTCCTTCTCAATTTTTATGGAATTCAAAGATAGACTTGCTTACCCTTTCTTTCAAGCTTACAATTTAAAACTCCTTTCAAGTTCAATTTACAACCACAACAAGCGCCAACTTTACTTCACTAAAGTTCAGGAAAAAACAGGCATCAAAGGTGAAATTTCTTACCTTTACTTGGGATGTTCTTAGCTAGGATGGAAGAGGCTTGCTACAACCTCCACTGTCTAGAAACGCACCAAAACACAGCAACCCATCAAAACAGTCCGGTAAAAACAAGCCTAGAGGCTCCACGGTCTACTTCTAGGAGTTTGTTAGCTCTTGGTGTAATTTTAATTGCTGTTTTGCTTTGCTTCTTGGTTGGAAAATAGAGAGAAAATGGTGGTCTAAGCAAGCAGGTCGAATAGGATGAAGATGAAAATGTTTTTGACAAAGAGCAACTTAATATTTTAGGAGGTGGGGTGGTGGAGGCGCTAGGACGGCGCGCCTACGTCACTGTCTGATAGTGCCTCGGTAAAATGTCTATAACTTTTCACTCCAAATTCTGTTTGTCGAATGGTTTGAGGTTCTGAAAATTAGACTCAACGACCTTTAATTTGATAAGTCGTAGGACTTCTAACTCATTATAGATCAGGAGATATGATCATTCCAAGTTAGACCATATACGAGACTATTTAACATATTTTTCTTGTAATAAAACCGTGAAATAGAATTTTGTCATCAAGCTCCCTTTGGCTTAAAACTTCAATTTAATTCTTTATTACCTCCATATATCCACTTCATGATTTAATCACCCATTTAAAATTTCATTCTTTCGACACCTTTAAACGTCAAATATTCGGGGTGTAATAGAGATTTTACCAGAACTACTAGGGTGTATTTGCTTAAGTCTAAATTTGAAGTTTCTCATTTATTAATTTCCTTTCTTTCCATGTTACAAAAACATTTAATCATCTTGTTAAAATCATTTATAGTGTGACAAGGACATAGAGTTTACAAATATTTTCACTTCAACAATGCTATCAGAAAGAAGGAATTCTAAACCAATTTTCTTGTATTTCTTCACCCCAATAAAATTGTGTAGTAGAACTCAAAACACTGATATTTACTTGATGTCACTAGATCCTTAAGGTTCCATGCTGGTTTACCAATAAAATTTTGTGGTGATTGTGTTTTAACAACAACTTATTCAATAAATTATACACCAACACTCATTTTATCTGAAAAAAGCTCGTATTAGTTATTGTTGTCCTCAAAACCTTTTTATGCACATTTACGTATTTTTGGATGCTTTTGTTATTCCACGATCTCGTCATAAATTTCATGACACAACCACACCTTAATATTTTTCGGGGTTATCCAAATGGTCAAAAGGGTTACCATGATTACCTTTGCCATTGCCAATTGATGATCCGAATCAAACTTTTCAAACACAAAGTCCACCTCAAGAAAATTTCAAGCTCATCCAACACATCTTGCTCAGTTATGGCTCCACCTTATCCTTTATATCACTATATTTTCTACTCTTCACTTTTTCACAAACCATACATGTTACCTTTAGGCCATTGCCCATCATAATGAGCCAACATTTTATAAACAAGTAATACAGGTAGATCACCAGAAGCAGGCTAATGAGAAAAGAGGTGCAAGCAATTGAACAAAATCACACGTGGACCCTAGAACATCTCCCACTAGATAAAAGAGCTATTGATTGTAAATAAATTTATAAAATTAATCTTGTTGTGAAATGGAAAAAGGATTGAACTGGAAGGAGCTTTCATTAACGGCCAAGAGAGGGATACAAGGAAAAATGAATTAACTGGAGAATCTGCCTATGATATCTCCCTTATATACACTGACTAACCGACTTATTTCTAACTAACATTGCTGACAATCACACTTAATCACTAACCATAACTAACTTAACTAACTCCAATTAACTAACTGCCCTTTAGTTGAGTAAAGCTAAGTAACTGCCCCTACTTCATTACTCCCCCTCAAGCTGGCATGTGTAAACACATTCAAGATGCCCAGCTTGGAAACTAAATGCTCATGTTGTGGCCTGCATAACCCTTTTTTCATAACATCAACTTGCTACTCCTGTGTATTTATATATAATGGCCTAATCAGTCCTCCTTGGATTTTTTCTCTGATGAAATGGCAATCTATTCCTATGTGCTTTGTTCTCTCATGGAACACTGGATTTGTTGCTATCTGCAAAGCTGCTTTGCTGTCACAAAATAAATCTATTGGCATATCTAACTCCTCCCCCAGCTCCTTGTATAATGCAGTGATCCAAACCAATTCTGAAACAGCAAAGGTCATACTCCTGTACTCTGATTCTGCTAAACTCCTTGAAACAGTTGTCTGCTTCTTTGATCTCCATGATATTAAAGAATCTCCATGCTTGATCAGAAAACCTGTAATAGATCTTCTTATATTGGGATATGAAGCTCAATCTGCATCACAAAAGGCCACTAACTTATTTTCCTATCTGCTGCTCATTAGAACTCCCATACCAGGTTCCCTCTTCACATACCTTACTACTCTAAGTGCTGCCTCCATATGAGATTTATTAGGATTTTGTATAAACTGACTTAGTATTTGAACTGCAAAAGCAATGTCAGGTCTAGTTAATGTCAGGTACAACAATCTTCCAATCAGTCTTTGATATAATCCCACATCTGTTAGGACAGGATCATCTTTATTTCCTATTACTTTATCCACTTCTGTTGTTGTCATCTTGAGATTACTATCCAATGGTGTCCATGATGACTCAGTTGCAGTCAGCCCCATTTCTTCTATCAATTCCAAAGCATGTTTCCTTTGATTCATTAATATTCCTCTTGAAGATCTACTAAACTCAATCCCCAAGAAGTATGTGAGAATACCAAGATCCTTAATCTTGAACTTGGCATGCAACTCTTGTTAAGTCTGCTCAATTAATGCTAAATCATTGCCAGCTATTAACATATCATCCACATACACTAAAATCACCACAATCTGCTTAGAATATCTTTTGATAAACAAGGAATGATCTAAACCACTTTGCACAAAACCTGATTCAATCAATGCATCAGTAAGTTTGACATTCCATTGTCTGCTAGCCTGCTTGAGTCCATAGAGGGATTTGACTAGCCTACACACCAAACTTGTGTTCTCCCCCTGGCGAGAAAAACCTCAGGAAAAGACATATAAACTTCTTCATGCAAGCCACCCTAAAGAAAAGCATTATAACATCCATTTGATGGATGTGCCAACCAGAAACAGCAGCAATAGATAACACACTTCTAACAGTCACAATCTTTACAAGTGAGGAGAAAGTGTCTTGATAATCAAGACTAGCCCTTTGATTGTAGTCCTTAGCAACTAATCTTGCCTTGTACCTCTCAACTTCTCCATTGGCCTTGAATTTAACTTTATAAACGCACTTGCATCCAATAGGTACTTTGCCAGGTGGTAAGGGCTCTAATCTCCATGTGTTATTAGCTTCAAGTGCCTGAATTTCCTCCTTCATAGCAGTGATCCATTTTGGGTCAGAACATACCTCATAATAAGATCTAGGCTCAACAATGCAAGAAAAAGGTAGTGAGAAAAGATTGATAATGGGAAGATAAGTTGGCATAACTAAGAGAATGTGAAAGGGGATAAGGAGTAGAGGTTGAGGCATTTGTGACAAAATCAATCATCCAAGTAGGTTGTTTCCTAGTTCTAGTAGAATGTATAGTATTACTAGGCACTGAGACAGGAGAATGAACAGCTGGGGGAACAGCTGATGGAATATGAACATCAGTAATGGGAAGAACTTGATGTGAGTCAGACTGTATGTGAGTTGGTGGAGCACCAGGATGGGCAGAAACATCAAGGAAATCTGAGAAGATATCTAGAAAAATAGGAGAGGCAGGCTGATCTTTAAAAGGAAAAACATCCTCCTTAAAACTCACATCTTTGGAAATAAAAAATTTCTGAGCAGCTAGATCATATAGGATATAGCCTTTGGTAACATCTGAGTAACCCATGTGCACAACAGGTATAGCCCTAGACTCAAATTTGTCACCAACAGGAAAAGTTTTGCATAACACAAACAACCCATAATTCTGAAATGATCAATGAATCCTGAGAAACCATGGAAAACCTCAAAAGGAGTCTTCCCTTTCAAAAACACAATAGCTAGTCTATTCATCATATAAACAGCACCAAGAACACAGTGACCCCAAAACTTTAAAGGAATGAAACCTTGATATCGAATAGCTCTTGCTAATTCTAAAATATATCTATGTTTCCTGTCCACCACACCATTTTGTTGTAGGGTATAGGTACAAGATCTTTGATGTATAATCCCATGGGAGGTGAATAAAGTGTCACAAGTGGAATTAACAAACTCTGTTCCATTATCTGATCTTAGGACCTTAATATGTTTCCCAAACTGTGTTAACATCAACTGTATGAAATTCTTCAACACTACTACTACATCAGATTTTAGTTTTAGCAAAAAAATTCAAGTCATACAAGAATAGTCATCCACAATAGTCAGAAACAATTTATTACCATCAAAAGTTGGAGTGTGAAATGGCCCCATACATCCAAATATAGTAAATCAAATACAGAAATCGATCTAGTTTCACTAGTAGGAAAAGACAATCTAGTTTGCCTAGCTAGTGGACAAATCTCACAACTATCTAGTGCTTGTTTACATTCATGATGATCAAGTCCTAATAGTTGTTTCATTGCTCTAATAGATGCATGATCCATTCTCCTATGCCACAAAAGAATGTCTAGTTTATTCCTTGTTGCAATCAATCCCCTCATGGACACACCATTATTCCTGATCCTTTATGTTCAAGCAAATAAAGGTCTCTCCTTTTCTTCACCAATCTCCAGTACCTTCCTACTTGAGAGGTCCTAGAATATGCAAAAGTCAGGGAAAAAATTGACTGAACATTGCAGTTCCTTAGTAATCCTGGATACTGACAACAAATTGTATCTAAAATCTGGAATATACAAAAAATTCCTCACATATCTTCCATCCATAAGATCACAACAACCAATAGGTGACACATCCACTGTCCTTCCATCAGGCAGATAAACCTTTTTATTACTGACAACAACAGATTCATTTGCATCATTTAGCATATTTCTATCAGATATCATATGATTAGTTGCTCCAGTGTCTACTATCTATTCTTCTTTGCAGTGATTCGTAGAATTAGAAGTACTATTCATGGTTTGGTCATTTTTCACATGTAAAGCATAGATATTACCTCCCATATTTGTTGACTCTGACTGCTTGATTACATTTGTTGAATTTTCTGGCTTGTTCTCTTTATCCATGATCCTCTTGAGCTAATTGTAATGTTGTGGATTATTCATGTGCTGCATCATCTAATTGTACTGATTGTATGAGTAATTAGAAGGTTCTGGTCTGCTCCAATCATTTATATTATCCATGTGTCTTCCATAACCATCACATCTTGTCCCATTTTAAGCTTCTAACAGATGCTGCTCCATTATGCATGTTGTCATTGTGTGATCTTCCATCTTCACCTCTTACTATGAACATATCCTTTATTCTCTCCTCCTCTCATATTAGAACCATTATTATCTCCAGACTTCTTTCTAAATTTGAAGTCAGGAGGATATCCAATTAAACGATAACAATCATCTTTAGTGTGTCCCATCATTTTGCAATGATCACATTGTGCATTCCATTTTTTCTTGAACCTGTTGCTATTTGCATGTATCGCAACCATGAAAGCAGTATTCTATGTGCCTACTGCTGATCCTGTAGAATTTGCCATCATTCGCTGACTTTTCCTCTCAATCATCATAGAATAAGCTTGGTTTACCGAAGGCAGTGGCATCAGCATGAGTATTTATCCTCGAGCTTGTTCATAGGATTCATTAAGACCCATCAAAAATTGCATAAGTTTCTGTCTCTTCACAAACTCCATAAAATCCCTCGATTTCTCACAATAACAACCAGGAAAAGGCGCCAAACAATCAAATTCTTCCTAAAGCAAACGCAATTTAGTAAAATACTCTGCTATGCTACTGGTACCTTGATTCATAGATGCAATCTCTCTGTGAAGCTGAAAAACCCTCGATCCATCTGCTTCATCGAATCGCTCCTTGAGATCTCTCCCAACTGAACATGCATCTGTGGACTGGACAATTCTACTCAGTAGTTGTTTAGATACACAATCCATGATCCACGACAAAACTATTGCATTGCATCGTTCCCATAGATCTGTGAGATTTGGACCAAAATTCTCCTTCCTGCATCTTCCATCGATCAGCCCCAACTTGTTTCTTCCAAGTATGGCAATTCGCATCGACCGGCTCCATACAGAGTAATTTTTAGATCCTTCTAACTGAATCGAAATCAAAACAACTCCGAATGTATCTGATGGACTCAGATACAATTGATGGTTGTGACTTAGTTTTTCCGACAATTCATTATCGACTGTTGTTGCAACTGCCGCCATTGTTATCTTCTCTAATTAGATTGTCTTCAATCTAGCTCCTTTGTTTCCTGTTAATCTATATCAATGGTTGATAGGTCTGATACCATGTTGTGAAATGGAAAAAGAATTGAACTGGAAGGAGCTTTCATTAACTGCCAAGAGAGAGATACAAGGAAAAATGAATTAACTGGAGAATCTGCCTATGATATCTCCCTTGTATACACTGACTAACCAACTTATTTCTAACTAACATTGCTAACAATCACACTTAATCACTAACCATAACTAACTTAACTAACTCCCTTTTAGTTGAGTTAAGCTAAGTAACTGCTCCTACTTCATTAAATTTTAACTCTGATGAGTCAATTGAGCAATAAAAGGGGCGCCTTGTCCTTAAAAAGGATACAACCAAGTTGAAGGTTTAAATTATAACGAAACGTTTGTTTCAGTTGCCAAACTCACTACAGTTCGTATCGTTTTAGTTGTTGCAGTTGTGCTGAAATTGGGAACTACATAGTTGATGTGCATAATGCTTTTATTTATAGAAATTTACATGACGAATTTTATATGCAATCATCACCTCGGCTGAAGATAGTAGAGTTTGTCGTCTTCGTCGGTCACTTTATGGATTAAAGCAGGCCTCAAGGCAGTTGTTTGCTAAATTTCTACTACTATTTTAAGGTTTGCTTTACACATTTCAAGGCTGACACTTTCTTAGCTTATTTGTGTATCGACGAGGAACTACTTTTTTAGTCATACTTGTATTTGTAGATAATGTCATTGCTGCCACCAATGATTCATTCAATTTGATAGCTTTAAAGGGCTACTTAGCATCCTGATTTCCTGTAATAGATTTGGGTCCTCTTAACTATTTTCTTGGTCTATAAGTTACTAGCAGTTCAGAATGAATACACAAATGGATCGGATATTTTAAAAGAAACAAGGCATGCTGGCATTTAAACCAGTAAAAATTTCGATGGAGCAGCATCACCGTATAGCTTTGAATGAAAGTTGTCCTCTCCAGGATCCTGAGCCCTTTTGCAGATTAGTTGGGAGGTTGATTTACCTTTTTGTTATTAGGCCTGATATTTGTCATTCAGTTCATTTGTTATCTCAATTCATGCACTAGCCTCGACAGAATCATTGGTTAGTTGCTCTCCGTATATTGCCTTATTTAAAGCTTGCACCAGGCCAAGATATTTTCCTATTAGAGTCAAGTCAGATGTCTATAAAAGAATTTTGTGATTCATATTGGGCAAGTTATCGACTAACCAATCGTTTAATCAGTAAGTATCTTATATTTCATGGAAGAGCAAGAAACAAATAATTGTTTCGCGCTCTTCTGCTGAAGCAGAATAGTTCCATGGCAACAACTACTTGTGAGATCATATGGTTACGCCAATTGCTTTTGGCGTGATAGTCAAGTCGTACACCATATTTCCAATAATTTAGTCTATCAGGAACAGACTAAACATATTGAAGTGGACTGTCATTTTGTTTGAGGTTGCATTCAACGAGAGGTTTGCTGGTTTGTTATTACATTTCAACACAAGATCAGCTTGCTGATGTTTTTACTAAAGCTTTAGCTGCGCACCAATTTCTAATATTAATTGCCAAGTTGGATAATTGGGACCTCCACGGTCCAACTTGGGTGGGGGGGTGCGTGTAATAGCATACAAATATACATCAATTGAGTTTTAAGTTATGTAGATTTGATGTACAAAATTTATATCGCGTAAGAGTTTTTCTTGATATAGAGTTCGTTTTTTCATAGGAATAAAACACATCGAGTGTATTTTGTATCTATAAAAAAGCACCCTTCTGTTTCAATTGAATAAGATCGTTCACTATTTATCAGATTTAACAAAAATTTGAATTACTCTGGTAAAGATATGTTATAGAATACAGAAGCGAATTCAGGACTTTATCTTTATAGATTCAATTTTTAAGATTTTCAGCGTCGAACTCACAATACTTTAAAAGTTATGAAATTTTACGTATAAATTTATTCTCTGCGTCGAAAGTATTGAGTTCAGACGAACCCAATACTTTCACTTTGCATCCTCCTCTGATAGAACAAATTAATTTCTTTTTTTAAAGCATCCTATTTCAATTTATGAATATCGCAAATCAAACACGAGAAATTAGTTAATTACGTAGAAAAGATAATAGATTGCCTAATACAATCAAGTTTATTGATGAAGAGGATATTCCACGTCATTCGCTTTGATCTATTATTAAAGATCATAGAATAATTGTGGAAGATCAATAACGCCATCCTTAAACATGTCTGGAGGACGAAAAAGCTATGTTGATTTTTTAGCTAATGAAGGACATAAGCATAAAGAGCTTTGATATTTTGAAAAAGTACACTTAAAAACATGGAATTTCTTTTCCTAACAGACTAATTAAGTTATATTACTTGTGAACGAATTTGATATCTTTATTTAAATCATCTTTTACATCGTATCAAAAAGAAAAATAATATAGAAAGATTTTGATATTGAAATGTATAAACAGGTATAGAAGTGACTACAACGGAGGAGCAGCTTACTTCTGAGATGGATTTATCTATTCTTTTCACTTTTTTTTAAATTATGGAATTGAAGTTTAATTGAAGTGACAACCCTATCCATTTATTCATTCAACCCAACTTTATTTTATTCTGTTCCAAGAATTTTAACATGATTTTATACCCATTTAGGAACAATGGAATATTTGCAGAAGTTTTCGTTGATACGATATGCTATTTTTACCATTCATTCTCTTTTAGAATTAATAGCATACTTACTTTCAAAATAAATCAATAGTTAAAGGAAAACGACTACGATAACTCGAACACAGTTTTTGAGTCGAAAGATAATTAGTGGATATATGGTAATCGAAAGGGCCTTCCCGATAAAGCTCAACATTTTCAGCTACTGAATTTCTTTTTTTATTTTGAAAAATGAATAAATAAAGAAAAAATAGAAAATCAAAAATTGGAAGTTTCACACAGTATATATAGGAACTCGAGCAAAATCTCAAGCATTTTCTTGAGGCGGCACTTTTCTCGCTCCTGATCAATCTTCAGAGAAAGTAAAATCACTCGAGAAAAATCAGGGTTTTCATTTCAAATTGAGCTTCAATTGCTTAGATTATCTGCTTTTCAACGAGTTTTTTTTTATGTTCTGCAGAATGGGAGCAATGGATGAGGGCAAAATCCTTCCCGGAGAAGAGAGTTTCGATCAGGATAGCAGCGATGATCAGATGACCGACGATCAGCCGTCGTCTGAATCTGAAATGGATGACGATAGTAGCGTTACTGGAGAGAGCTCCGATGATGATCCCGTCGAGAATAAGGCTACCGTTAACATCGGTAAAATGCACTTCATTGAGAGTATTGGCCAAACCATTGAAAGCATTGAAAAGGAAATGGAGGAACTCGATCTGCAACTTACTAAAGTTACTTGTCCTGTTATTCAAAGGATTATCAATTGTCATAAGAATTTGCTCATCAGTTTCCGTGAAAGTATGCAGAAGAGGTTGGAAGAGATGAAGCATGGAGTTCAGCAACGTAAAGGTATATCTAGTCTGTGTTGTGGTTCAGTTGTGCATGTGTAAAATTAGTTAATAATTCCATTCGTGTATGGATATATGCACGTATCTCGAAGTTATTTTGTCTGTGTATTTCTTAAATTCTTCCAATTGATCTTAGTAATTTGGTGAAAAAGGAATTTAGTTATCTGTAATTTTGTCGATTGTTAAGAATTGGAGTTGATATAGAAGCTTCTCTGATTAATTCCACACTGAAAAACCTGCTCTAGTTTTTATCTGTAGGATCTAGTTAAATGCCTTTCAGTTGATAGGCTAATCGTCTTCCAACTTATTTTGTGTAGCAATTTATCTCCATTCTGGCTGTACTTATACACTTAATCTTTCCTTCAATGCTGCAACTTCTTTGACTGAATGATTAATCCTTGATATTCTTTTGTTTCCAATCTTAGAGTCACTCAAAGAAGATATACAGACCTTGACTGACCTGAAAATTGAGATAAGTACTGATGAGAAGAAGGATAATCTGATGACGGAGTATGGTGATCTTCAAGTTGAAGGTACAGCTTCAGTTCTTGTGTTTGTATTGTGTATATCTGGTTGAATATCTGAAGAGGATGCATGTAATAATCCTTTTTATGATCATTTGGAAATTTTGTGATGTCTTTGTTTATTGGAAGATTTTATTAATGCTCTGATATTCAGCATGAGACAGGGATTTCTATTTGTTTAACATGTTCACCTATCTGATATTCAGTATGAGATAGGGAGTTCTATTTGTTTAACATGTTCACCCATCTGATATTCAGTATGAGACAGGGAGTTCTATTTCATTTATGACTTTCGCCTTGCTTTACCACTCAGGAAAAAAACCTAGAAAAGGATGTTTCTCTTGGATTCTGCCAAATTACTCTAACACGCCTGTTGGCCGTGTTCATTAGAGGTTCAGCTTCATAGGTGTTGTACTTTTATCTCTCTTTTTTAACTCCATTCTAATCTATTCGTTTTAGATGTTTTCTCATCGTGATATTCATTGATGTTTCTCTCGGATTCTGCTAAATTATTCTGATAAGCCTTAATGTCTGTGTTCATCAGAGGTTCAACTTCAAAATGATCATTTCCTTTTAACTTTTTTCTGATCTATTTGTTTAAGATGTTTGCTCATCTTGATATTCATTGAAGTTTCTCGCGGATTCTACGGAATTATTCTACCGGCCTTCTGTTTGTGTTCATGAGGGGTTCAACTTCATAATGTTTGAACTTTTATCTTTCATTTTTAAACATTGTTATGGAGTTGGTTGTGCTGCAGTTCGAATCTTCCTTTTGACTGTATGCGGAAAATTCTGCAGTGTTTTGAACATCATCTCTCTTGTCTTCCATTATAGAGGCTCACGAGAAAACGAAAAAGTGAATAATGAGAATGTTGATGAACAAAACTCTGTGTATCATGAAATTTCAGTGCTTCAAACTACAATGTTCATTGTATTTGTCTTACATTAATAAAGCTATACACAATTCATATACAACGTGTTGAAGGAAAGGTACTAAAAATAAACTGCAAGATCCTTGGAATATGATTTACACAATCTCTTTATTTAAGAGCATATCATAATCCAATATTCTGGTTATTTTATTCCCAAAAGATCTGGGATTTTGTATTGTGTTTTGAACACTCTGTAACTTGTTAATTTAATTCAGCTAATTTATCACACCTTGTGTAAGAAGGTACCGTTATCATCCTTAACAAGTACTTTATTATTTCCAGAGACAACAACTGATGAAAATCTTAAGAAAGATTCAGCTGGGATTTCTCCATTAGGTGGATCCTTTCCTAAGCAGCACCAAGAGGGGAAATGCATGCTTGACCTAAAGCAAGACTCGTCACTGATTGCAGAAAAAGAGATGAAAAAGAGTGATGATGACAAGCAGTTGAGCATTAATGGAAGTGCTGTTGCTGAGATAAAACACCAAAAGACACAAGATGCGTTGGTAACTGGCAATTTCGATGAATTGACCAAGTTGCTGGATGTGAACCATGCAAAAGCAACAGGGTTGAAGAAAGCCGAACTGGGAGATGTCGATGCTGATCTGAAAGGAGGGACTAGTCCACTGATCGCAACATAAAGAGCTATCCTGGAAATGAGGAGAATGAAGACATCTGAGGTTTAGAAGTTAAAACTTAGTTCACATTTCAAAACGATAGCTGAGGTGATGTTGAGACTAATAACGACTTGTTTTGCCGTAAAATTTGCTGGGGGTAGCAAAATCTTCAAATAGTTCACTGCACTAGAATGCTAAAAAGAAACACACAAGAATATTGTGAGACATGAGAAAGATTAGTTTTTAGCTAAATGAGAAAAAGGTGCAGCAGCTTATTACTAAAAGTAGAAGCAGACTTAAATCTTGACATTCAGTTTTAATACACTGCTTAGTCCTGTATTCATCATCTCCGTACTTCTTCTCTTTTTTCTTTTAACCTGTGTGATCCCCTCCATGTTCCAATTTCCAAATTGCTAATTGAATTTAACACACATTGCATCAAAAGAGAAAAAGGTTTCATTTTATCAGTATCTAGTTTCTAGTTAAAAGTTAGTTACTTGTAATATGCACCAACAGGAAGAAAACAACCCAAAGGTATAATAAGCTGACTGAGAGCAGAAGAACCATTTTGGTCTAAAGTTTGCTCTAACACTCTTTGGTCTTCTGTGGAATGTTAGTAGAACGATAAAGATATGCAGCTTAGTACTAGAAATGGAAGCATGCATAAATCTTGAATTTCAATTTTAGTGCAGACCTTAGAGCCAAATTTCACTATTTCTATCTTTTCTCAAGACAGTTCAATCAACAATTTTCTATTTGCAGTCTTTTTCATTGAAGTGGCTAAAACCCCCGAGGTCGGTGGCGCCCAATTTGGAACTGAGTAGATAACAGTCGCACCCTTTACCCTTCTTTACTTAAACAACAGGTTTTTTATGTGGCAGGGTTCGAATCTGTCCAGACAGGTGCACCTAACTCATATATCACACAGTATGTTCTTATCACTAGACCAAAGTCCTAAGACTCGAAACTTGAAGGACAGTAGGTTCACCTTTTTACCTCTCTTCGCTTAAATAGCAGACTTTTGTCTGTCGTAGGGATCGGCCCCCTAATGTACACCCAACTCAAACATCACACATTGCCGTCTTAATTACCACTAGACCAAAGTCCTCAGACAATGGATGAGTTTAATTTTGTAGGGTGGGAAATAGTTAGTTTGATTGAGGGAGGCAACAGCTCCAATTTTTGGGGTTCAACCATTTGTCTTAATATATAAAAATGGACTGAAGATTTGAGATGACAGGGTGCAAGCTCCCATGTAGTCTCTAATTAGTGATATTGTTCACAAAGGGATTTAAATTATATATACTAACCGTATAAAAGAAATTTAACACTGTAATGTAATTTAGTTTGTGATAGCAGCGCAGATAAATTACCGTTCTTACCATGTTAAAGTGTAACATTTGAAAGAATTCCAATTTCATAGAAGTTGGAACTTGCTTTAGGTAAAGCAACGACTTCATTAAACATGAAAAATATCTTTATTCTTTCTCCTAAATTTTATCTTGATTAGACATTAAAGATTGAAATCGATTGAAAAATAATTCAAAGTACATATCAACTTATGAAGGAGGTAAAGTCATATTAAAACCCAAGTCTTGTATAGAAACCTGAATCGTGATAATACACCAAAACTGCTTACATAAAATCTTGTGATAATTAAGCAGATAATATTTTATAAGAAGTATTCCTTCACATTTCCTAGACGCATTTGGAACCCGCACACTCTGCATATTCTAAATTAATTTTCTTGATCTTTAAAAGTCTTATGCTTTTGAGGTTTTTGGGAAGAAAAGTAGAAAAGGGACCACCCACTTGCAACATTATTAAATTCCAGATTGCATATTGTGAGCCAAAAGATCAAGGTGATTAAATCTTGAGAAGAAACTTGAAACTTGCTCTTTTCATAGTGGAAACCCAAATAATGGACAAAGAAGCGAAACAAATAAGAAACAATGTTTAATCACATACGTGTTGCACATAAGCAAGCACCAAGGGTGTGGTCAAGTGACCCCTGAAATGAGAAAAAGCCCCGAAACCGGGATAGAAATCTCACTAGAGACCAACAAAAAAAAAAAAACTCTAGCTGATTTCTTCTCATCTGTCTAGGTCTTGATGGGGTAGAGTTATTGGGTAGTACTGGTGGATTGTAGAAAGCATCCAAGGGATTGATGGAAGTGTGTGCAAGCTAGCTCGTATACGGCTGATATATTAAAAAAGGTGTGCTGCACACTGTGCGGCAATGACTATATATCTGCTAGCCATTCAACTTCATCAACATTGGCAAGAATATGTTCTGAAGCCTCCCTTTGTCAAATCATCTATTGAGTATTGAACAACGACATGACCTTTGTGTCACTTGTGTGAGCAATATCTAGAATGAACTTGCCAGATACCTGCAGAGGTGGAAAATTTTGTCACTTCAATATGTTAAGAGATGAAGCAGAATAAGAAGAAAATATATGTGATGGGAAATAGGTTATGAGACTTACATCTGTATCGTTGAATTCTCCAAATATGTGGAAGGACAAAGAAGGCATGTTAAAGGCATGGCTTGCAGGTTTCTTAAATAGGTGTCCAACAAGATATGGCGTAGATTGTTCTCCCTTTCCACCCCAGCAACATCCACTTGCCATCTTGATCGATTACAAAGTCTTTGTGATAGCTTGTTCTCACCTTTTCAACTGCCCTATCCATTAGCTCCCGTTCAAAAGGTATTTGTGTAAACCTTGCCCTTAGAAGACGAACTTGCCACTGCTTATATGTCTCTGGCCTTTCAACTCTTTCCCACCCCTCGCAAGCTATGACATTCAGCGCTTCCCTCCCAAAGATCTCTCTCTCAATTAAAATTCTTTCCGGAAACTCACGGGGTACATTAACTTCCAGCATATCAAAAAGTGCTGAAAAGTGAAATAGAACCTCGCGGAACCGTGTGACAAAGAATGGGGCACTATAGGCCCCATTGACAATCCCATGGATGAAAATGTCTGGATTGATAGTCCTTATAAGATTGAGAACAATAGTTCTCGAACTGTTGGTTAACACGGTCTCATCATGCAAGTTCTTAAATCTATACAAACAATTGACAACAAGAAATTCATCTTTTTCAAGCTTTAGATCCTCAAGTCTGATGGTTTCCCATTTCTTTGCAATTGCTTGGTACTCGAATGGAACATTGAAGGACTTTGCATAATCAGTCAGACGGCGTCCTGTTTCCTCAATCCTCTCTGCTGGTCTGAAGCCAGGTTGAGGAAACTCTATACCAGTAATACGAAGCTTTGGTGGTCCCCCTTCTCTTGCCGCAATACGTTGGATAAATGTAGGCCATTGAAAGCCATAGAGGATACCAAAGTCAATGACATGGACTCTTGTAGCCTTCCCTGCTTTTGTCATGATTGTCTTGTTTGAGGCAAAACCTGAAATCTTCCTGAATGGGCATGATGCAAGATACAAATGATAGGCCTTTAAAAAATCAGCTGCTGATGTTTTTTTATTGATGAGGGCCTTATAAATCTGGCTACCGGTGCCTGCCAAGCGTGCTTCCAGACCATCAGCAAAGCAATGAGCCAATCTCTGGTTGCCATCTCCAAAAGGAGATGAATGGAGTCTGATCTGTTTCAGCAGTTCAGTTGCACTCTTGCAATCATCGGCGGCAACAGCTTGTGCACAATTTATCAAAAGAGTCCTTAAATCTATGACTTCCTTTTTAGCACTGTGTTTCTTGCCGCGGCCCTTCCCTATAGTAAATCCTTTTGATTGCCCATTCTGCACCATGGTTTTTGTTCTAGCATTCTTTAAGCTCTCGCGATAAGCTGTCAATGCTTCCCTTCCTTCGCCCAGGCTATGCAGCAAAACTACATCAAACTCCTCTGAACGAATTGGTGATTCTGTATAAACTGCAGCTTGCTTGCTACGTCTTTCTTCTTCTAAATCCTTATCATCTCTATGAAGATTTTTCCTCCCTCTTGGCCCTGTAGGTGAAGTCTCTCCCTCATCCCTTTTCTCCACCTGAGCTGCCGCACAAGCACTTTCTCCTCTTTTCTCCTGAGGCAGCAAGTCATTGATAACCACATTGTCCAACAACTTATTATTAGTTGGGAGGAATTTGCTTGCTTCTTCCACTCCTTTCCTAAAGTTCCAAATCGGGTGGCTATCATTATATATATCAGGGATATGAAGAGGGCTTACAGGAGAGTCCAAGAACCCATCTACAAGATTATTTATGCTATTCGATGAGCTAATCGAAGAGTAAGTACCATTACAAACGGAAAGGCCTTGTTCATAAGAGGAATTATGATCATTGGAAATGCTAACCACCCTTGGATCAATTAGGTAACCATTACTGTCAATGACATTATTTGTACAATCATACAGACTTCCTGAGCAGTAGTCATCCGGTATCTCACCGTTCTGGTCTGTAATGGACAGGTTCTGCTGAGGTGAAGGTGGATACTTCTTGCCGAGGGCCTCATAGAATGACCTCTCTTTCGCTTGAAGTTCTAACGACTCCTGGAGCATATGTGTCTTGTCCTCCATATCTTCTTCCATAAGCATCTGATTTATATAGCTCAAAACCGTATCCGAGAAATCAAAGTCTTCATTATAGTCATCCTCAGTACCAATCTCAGAAGTCAATCCTATATTGCTTGTTGGTGAAGGGTCATTTGAAAGAGAGTGAACCCCACCAACATTATGTTGGCCAAAGCTATTTCCAAATCTTGAACCATTGACTAGTTTCTGATCTGGAAAAATAGCTCCAAGTATAGGTTCATTGTTCTTCCAATTATCCGAAAAGTTGAGTAAGGATTGGTTCTCCAGATTGAATCCATTCACAGAAGTAGGAAATCTATTGAACCTTGGATCCATTTGAACCTAGTAATTCATAAGCTCTCATGTTAAAGCTCAATGTCAATGATACCAACCATAATTGGTTATAACAAAAGACTCATGATTCTCCAAAAAAACACATAAAAAGAAAAACACATCGACAAGGCTAATGAACAAAACAACCATCAAATCATGCATTAACAAGATTGAATCTTTATCACAGATTATCTGAACTATCTTCAGATTCTTGCTACCATTAGATCCTTTTTCACAAAAAAATTGAAGGGTCAGCAAAAAGTTGCATCATCCATTCAGTCGTATACTCAAAATTGTGCTCATATATGAAGTACTTGAACGAAAATCAAGAAAACCCCAGAATTTACAGGTAAGCATAAACCCAAAAAAAAAAAAATTGATATGAAAGAAAAGATGTAAAGGGCATACCTCAAACCTAAGGAAAGATCAAGAATTGGAGAAAGAGAGAGATGCACTGTGGGGAAACACTGGAAAAAAAAAAGAGAGTAATATAAATTTATATTTTAAGTGTCAACTTTCTGAAAGAAACAGGGGACACATCAAACCGTTGAAAACTGGTAGTACTGCTCCTTGGTAATAGGCCTAATATAGCTTAGCCAGTTAGCGATCGTTGTTGATAGTTTGTAGTGTGGTCACTTGTCAGCTTTCAAATGAGAGAGAGCACCAATTGAAAAAGAAAGAAGAACAACTGGTGTTGGATTTACCAATTATTTGCAAGCCACCTGTAAACAAGAACCAATAGTTTCTTCTTATTTTTCCAGCTTTAGATAGAGTTAATAGGAAATGTGACGCCCTTTTTGGCTGTGTAAAATTGCTGCAATAGCCCTGGTGGGGGTAGGGGTGGGGGTTGAGTGAGTGAGTTAGTGGGCACGTTACTGTACTGTCAGAAGTGGGTTGCATGTGCTAAATACAAAATTGTTTGTTTTGTAGATTCGGCACGTCTTAAGGTGCTGACAACCCCTGATGCACACTTTAAGTTTTGTCTCTAACTTCAAGAAATCTCAACAATATACTCACTATGTTTTTAAAACTGGAATGTATGTATAATATTGTTAAAAATACTTTTTGAATCTTTTAATTTTATTCATGTCATGTTTGAAGACTTATAAGAAAGTTTCATTAGGATTATGTTTTGGTATAAAGATAAACATTTTCATCGAGAACAAGTAAAACATATTATTTTAAAATTTTAAAAATGCACTATAAGGATGGAAATGAGATGAGGAATTAGGTTTGTAGTGATCGCAGTAGCGAGGGTGAGTGGTCAAAGGCATGGGTGGCAGAAGGTGAATAGTTGAGATAAAGAGAAGATAATGAACTTAAAATGCTAATTTATTTGTTGTCATGTGATCAGAGGTTCACAGGTTTGAGTCATGAAAATAGCCTTTTGCAGAAATACAGAAAATAACGCTACATACAATAGATCCTTGTAGTTTGATCTTTTTTTAAACCCCGTGCATAACGAGATGGTAGTGTATCAAACTAGCCTTTATTCAAGTAAGAAAATCATTTTATATTTAAAGTAATTTCACGTTCATTGTCAGCAACGAATATGAAATGCAAATAGTATTTTATATACACTAATTATAATATTTTGAGCACTAAGTCAACGAGGAGAAAGAGGAAAACACTAAGTGGGAGATTGAAATTGGAGAGAGTTGGGCCACAGAGACCATTTACACGAAATAAATAATTGCCTTTTTTTAAAATAAAATAAAAAGTTTGTGCGTCGTAGGTTTGATTGCTTGTTTCGTCTTATATTTGGTGTTTGAGGTGTCCGAAATCTTATCTGTTATTCCGTGCCCAGTTAAACAGATAAGTAATTAAATAAATTTTGTGTTCAGTTAAATAGATACTTCAATTAAAACAAAGAAGTAATTAAGTAAATTTTGTGTCCGGTTAAATAAGTAGTCGTAATTTAAATTGGAGAGTGATTACTAAATTTCAACAATATTTTGGCATCTGACGCTGTCTAATGAGGATCATATACTCTCATGTAAGGTGGTATTAGTTGTGTGATTCATTATAGATGGTAATTATTCGTGGAAGAATGAATGTAATACGAGTTAGGAGAGAAAGAACTAGGTCAAAAAAAAAAATTAGAAGAAAGTGATTAGACAGGACATAATATAACTTCAACTTATCGAGAATATCACCTTAGATTAGAAGATATGAAGATCGAGGATTAGAACAAATAGTTAGTAGGTAGACGATTGTTATCACACTTTATGTGAGATGTAGAGGGCTGGCCTCTCCTTAATTTCCTTCTTCTTCTTTATTAATAGTATTATTTTGTAATCACAAAGCTTTGTATTTTTAATGTGTATTATTATTTGTTGCTTCATTCATTTACTTTGTATTTTGCTGTCTTTTTTTTTTGCAAGCTTACTTCAAAAGCTTTTTTTTTTAGTCGGGAATCTATCAGAAATAGTCCTTCTATCTCATACAGGTAAAGATGAAATTTCCATATAGTCATATAACATATCTTTTTCAAATCTCACTTGAGAAATTATATTGAATATGTTATTATTATTGTAACCATTTTCATAGAAGTAGAAGTTTTTGTAATTTTTTTCTATTTAAATAGTAATTAGTCATAATAAATCAGTTTCTCAAGTTCGTTGGATCGATATTTCCAAATGCATAGAGATGCTATCAGATTCAGGTTAAATAAACCAGTGTTTTAAAAGGTGGAGGTGTGAGGCGAGACGTTTTATGCAGTGAGGAGCGAGGCATAAGGCTCGAGATTGGTGTGTAAGTCTCATGAATATACGGGGTGTATATGTCCTGTATCAGCAATTTTATAATTTTATTACTAAGAAAATAATCAAAAATAATATTTTCAATAATTCTGCAAATAAATTCAAATAAATCACCAATAATATAGAAAAAATATTATAATTATTATTTGAGAAATGTAACAGCAACAAAAAATGATAATAGTCAATATAATCTGTAAAATAAAATCATCATCCATTTCATGATCATTGATCTCTACATCTACTAGTCCTCTCCACCCTCAACTAATATTTGCACTAATTATTGTTTATATATTTCAAAGAAGGAGAAGATTAATAATGCAAGAGCAATGTCAAAATATAGATAAATTTGTCTCAGGAACATAGTGTTATGAAATCTCTATCATATCAATTTTAAGTATAATCATCTAATAAAAACTATTTATAACAACGTCATCTTTTATGAGAATTATTTTCTTATTGATATATTTAAGAAAAAATCACTACAATATAAAAACATAATAGCATAAAATATAAATATCATTATACTAATAATAATAAAAAATATTATTTACAATAAATATACTTTTAAAACAATAAAATTCAAATGTAATATCCGAGGCATATACTTTTATACCAGAAACTTATACTTCAAATATTAGAATTTATAATTTATGAAATTACATTTTTCATTTACACTCCAAAATACTTTTGATACACACTGCTTCGAAACTCGCTCCGAAAATAATTTTTAAAACATTGAAATGAACCTAAGACTCATTTTGAACCAAGGCAATTCTAGCATATTCTAAATAAAATTTTATGTCTTTTGAGAATTTATACTTACTCGATCTTTGCCAAAAGGAGAATAGGGACCACCCCACTGACCTTTTTTTACTGAACTTGTTCATTTATGTTTTGAGGACAGATCTACTTTCTTATTACTGTTCTTCCCGTACATTTTTATTTATTTAATATTAATTTTGCATATTTGAGTAATAGAATGATTATTTTTTAATTTTTTAATATATATTTAGTATGCTGAACAAGTAAAAGTAAATTTAAAAAATATATTAGCATGAACACATAATGCATTTAGTGGCCGTTTGATAGAGTGCATAAGAATAATGTTGAATATGGTGTATTAGTAATGCTTGTATTAATAATGTTTCATGTTTGTATTAGTTATGTTGAGATTATTTCTTATGCATTGTTTGGTTTGAAGTGTTAAAAAGAACATTTATTGCATAATTTTTTAAAAAAAAACATTTGTTTATAAAAGTACCCTCCACAAAAGATAAAAAAGATGTGGAGGATATATCTTTAAGGACAATGGTTTTGATACAACTCAAACTAATTTCTATCCTCCGTAATTTTTCCAACATTTAAATGATCAACAAAAAGTAATTATCTCTCCATAAGAAGAGCTATGAAATGGCAAAATGAATTGAAATGGGCTTATGGAAGAAAAAAGGCAAGCCCGATACACTAAACTCTCGCTATATACGAGTGCGAGTGGGAAGAAGGGAAGGTTAAATTGATTATATAGCTCTGATGGTTCACTCTAATTCAAAATTCAAGCAATAGTAGTTGGAAGCAGCTTCAATATCCAGATGTTTTCATTATTATCTGCCAAAAAAGAAAATTGCCAGACACATTTGAAATTTCATGTATCATATGTTTGAAATGAACTCAATAGACCAGTATGATTCAGAACAGTATAGGTACTATAATTGGTGCAATCCCAATTGTCCATTAGTATTAGTTGGAGGCTACTTCAACAGCATACCTATCTAAAGGGGTCACATTTCTCATTTAAGTGGAACATAAGCATTTCATAATAAGAAAACGCAAGAGAGCTCGTAGATCAAAAGCCATATTTCTCTACAAACCGTAAATGTTCAAGCACTGAAGCATTTCCACTTAAGTTTCAAGTAGTCAAGATCAAGAACAACGACAAATCAAATCTCAAGGCATTCAAGATTGAAGTTACTTGTTTGTGGCATAATTATTGTTCATGAAGACAACTATCAAAAGCATTCATGACGGATAAATCAGGTTCACATTCAGATACAATATCAAAGCTTCAAGTCCTTGAATTCAAGTTCAAGTCAAACAAACTCAAGAACAAGTATCAGGCCCTTGAGCTGGCTCTTGAAGAGAAGAATTAGAGGATTCTCTCTCAAAACTTACATAAATTTGTAGAGATTGTCATACCCATTTTACGCGGAAATAAAATACTACATTTGTTGTATAAATTTCTTGAGAAGAACTTTATTGTCTACGACTTCATCAACAGATTCCAAATGCAAGTTGGCTATCATGCAGAGCTGGATTCAAACAACAAATGAAATATGAAAACATTGCCCCACATGTAAACGTTAAAATATAACAGGCTGAAATTTGATACCTTCTCAATGGAAACACTGTACTCTTTTAGAGGCCTGATCTTCCTTAAATGAAAACTAGTAGTAGAAATTTTTCGAAAATAAAGGATGAGGATACTTGGGTGTTTGTTCAACAGTATGAGGATTATCATAAATCCTATGTTTTAGTGCATAATGTCAATCCCTCATCAAATGAACTGGCTGCAATCAAAATCAAGCGCTTAGAAGACTGAGATGCTCTCAACAGTTGCCTTCGAAGAAGCAATCAGAGAGAAGAAAAACAGAAGCCAAACATGCACCCCTAAAATGATACCATCGTTTGTTCTTTAGTGGACTATATTAGACCAAACCTCAAACTTAAGGAACAATTTAAGTTAAAAACTCCCCGGGGGTCATCTTACTACTTTGACAGGAAAGCACTATAGCAGCATTATCAAATTCCGGGTTCCATTTTGCAAGCCAAAAGATGAAGGTGATTTAATTTTGAGAAATGCTATTGCTATTATTCAGATGTGTCACATGCCATCCAGTTAAAAGTACTTGTGAGAAAACTGATCAAAAGCTGCTCTCTTTTCGTAATGAAAATCCAAATGGTAGCTAAACAAATGAACAAAACAACAACAACAACATACTCAGTCTAACCCCACAAGCTGAGGGCCTAGGGAGGATAGAGTGTATGTAGACCTTATCTGTATCTTGTGAGGGTAGGGAGGTTGTTTCTGATAAGCCCTCGACTCAAGAAAAATAAACAAAACAAACAGGAACACAATTTGGATTCGTGCTCAAACTTTCAGGTTCACATAAACTGGAATTAAATATGGCAATGACTATCTTCTAACCATTCAACTTCATCATCTTTGCCAAGAATATTTTCTGAAGCCTCTTCTCGTCTGATCATCTATGAAGCAGCTCAGTTAACCGCAGAATGACCTAGACAGGCACGTGTGAGAATCGCAAATTTTCAGCACTTTTAAGAGTTAAAGATGAAGCGAAAGAGGAAGAAAAACTGAGAACATGGTAAAGCATACCTTGCTGGTTTCTTAAGTAGGTGTCCAGCAAGATAAGGCATAGAATATTCTCCCTTTTCATCCCAGCAATAACCAATGGTCTTGTTCATCGATTACAAAGTCTTTATGATAGCTCGACCTCACATTTTCTATTGCCCTATCCATGATCTCCCGTTCAAAAGGTATCTGTATAAACATTGCCCTTAGATTACGGACTTGCCACTGCTTATATGCCTCGGGCCTTTCAACTCTTTCCAAGCCCTCGCAAGCTATGACATTCAGGGCTTCATTCCCAAAGATCTCTCTTTCAATTACCATTCTTTCAGGAATCTCACGGGGTACAACAGTTTCTAGCATATCAAAAAGTGCTGAAAACTGGAACAAGACTTCACGGAACCGTGTGACAGAAGTTGGGGAACTATAGGCCCCATTGACAATCCCATGGATGAAAATATCTGGATTGATCTTCCTTATGAGATTGAGAACAATAGATTTCGAACTCTCTTCTAAATCAGTCTCATCATGCAAGTTCTTAGATAGATACAGACAATTTACAACAAGGAAGTCATTCTTGTCAAGCACTAGATCCCTCAAGTCTGATGGCTTCCCATTTCTTGGCAATTGCAAGGTCTTCAAATGGAACAGTAAAGGTCTCAGCATAATTAGCCAAACGGCGTCCTGTTTACTCAATCCTTTCTGCTGGCCTGAGATACATTATTGAAAGCCATAGAGGATACCAAAGTCAATGATATGGACCCTTGTAGCATTCTCTGCTTTCGTCATGATTGTCTTGTTTGACACAAAATTCGGGATCTTCCTAAACGGGCATGATGCAAGATACAAATGATAGGCCTTCAAAAAAACAGCTGCTGATGTTCTTTTATTGATAAGGGCCTTATAAATATCGTTACCAGTGCCAGCTAAGTGTGCTTCCAGAGCATCCGCAAAGTAATGAGCCAATAATCTCTGGTTTCCATCTCCAAAAGGAGATGAATGCTGCCTGATCTGTTTCAGCAGTTCAGTAGCAGTGGTGCGATCGTTAGCAGCAACAGCCTGTGCACAACTTATGAGAAGAGAATCTATAGCAACCTTCATACCAGTAGATCCTTTTGATTAATTGTCTGTTCTGCTTCTGCATACTAATTCGTCCCCTTCCTTTCGCATGCTATGCAGCAAGACACTATCAAACTCATCTGAACGAACTGTTGATTCTGTTCCTAGATCACTATTTTCCGGTATTGGACTATTATTAACTAGCTTTTGATCTGGATCAATGACTTCAAAATCTAGGTTCATTACTCTTCAACAGATCCAAAGAACTGGGTAATGACTGGTTCTCAGGATTAAATTCATTCACAGAAGTCGGAAATCTGTTGACTTAGGATCCATTTTAACCTAGTAATTCATAAGCTCAACCTCTTAACTAAAGCTTTATAATGTCAACAATGATTGCTAATCCAGAAACTTTTTTTTTTTCTAAAAAGACATGAACAAAATCAATTGACGAAAAGAAATAAAATTTCAAATAATACATAAACAAGATCGACTATTTGTTCATTATAGGATCTGGGGTGGAGCTACAATATGGATTCGGATGAGCACAGTTATTGTTGCTTACACCTTTGTATTTGTATTAGAAATTCATTGTAAATCAGTTTGGTGGCTAATTCATAACCCATAAATTTTAAATTCTGACTTCTGACTCTACTTAGTAACATAAAAAAAAAATAAAGGGGAAATAGAAACATGCATTAGTCTATCAATTCCACATTCCATAAGCAGCCTTACTCAATGAATTTAGCATAAAATTGAGCACACGTAAGCAATAAAAAAACTACATTAAGATGAAGAATATTAAGGAAATTATAAAAAGACGTACCTCAAAACCAAAGGAACAAGCCTTAGGGCATAGAATGAGGAGATGGACTTGGGAATATTTGGAAGAAGAGAGTTGAAATTTGTAAAAAAAGTTTATGTGTCTTTGTGGTTATCCTTTGTTAGCATACAAATCTAGAAATTTATTGTTTCTTTTCAACTTCAAATTTTTGTCTGCACCTTCAGAAAAGGAATGAGATAAATATACCACTAAACTAATTAATAATTTTTGTTTTTCACTTAGAGCTAAACTTCTAAGAATTAAAAAGGTATTTATTTATTTATTTTATTGACTTGCCTAATTTATTGCGATTCACTTAGCTATTTGATTACCTTCAGAACTATTTTATTTTAAGAGAATGAGATATAGTCGTCTACCACATGAATTGTGTCCACACGATATTTTTAAAAAATAAAATTAATTTTTAGATTGTATTTTTTGGGTATTAGTTAAAATAATTTTTTGCTAGAACTCTATTTTTTAGGCAATAGTTTATTTTACTAAAAATAATGAAATTATAGCTTTTTTCTTAAAATAGATTTTGTCTTGAAAGAAAAAATACATTATTGAAACAAATTCATTAAATCTAAATAAGATATAATAAAAATCATACAATTGGACTTTATTATTCTGCTAAAATTTTTATTTCACTAAAAATAAAAGAGTCTAACTATTTTTTCCTATATAGATTTGGCTTGAAAAAAAATAATAACAGTTGAAATAAATAGTTATTACATCTAAACAAAAAATAAAAAAGTACACAATTGCAACTCTATAATTTTGGTTAAATATTTTTTTTTGTGACTAAAAATAAAAGAACTCAAAGTTTTTTAATTGATGCAGGAATGAAAAAAGATACACAATTAAAATAAATAGTCATTGCATCTAACAATAGAGATACATAATTGATACTTCATTATTTTTAATAAAATTAATTTTATTTAATTAAAAGATGGAGTTGGAACCAATTTTTTTAATTGGTCCAAAAAATAAAAATAAGTAATTGGAAATTAATTTTTCAATTCTATTCCTCCTCACATGCCTAAAAGGAGTGTTATTATTTCCTTTATCACATCAATATCTAAGAAAGAAAGACTATTAAATAAATAAACTTGGAGTAACAATTGAACCTACTAATAATTTAAGTGATCCTAAGAAATCAAATCATTTCCACCTGAAAAAAATCACAGAGAAAGAGAATCTCTTTTGCACTATGACATATTGACATGTTGTCTTATCAGTAATGGTCCTTGTATTGAATATAAGGATCATGTTCACCTCGAATTATTTTAAATTGATACGTTATTTTAATTGATGAATCATAAAAATCCGAACATTTCTAATTTATTTAAAATTAATACGTAATTATTGTTGTGGGTGAAGGATTTTGTACATAGCGTATATGAATTTAACGATCGTTAAAATAGAGGCATTAGAGACATTTTGCAGTCTTGTTCGATTAAAAAAAATCTTTTAAGGAGAAAATGAAATATGATATAATGAGTTTATTTACAGGGAAGAGTTTTTGAGAAATGAAATCTTCTTTGACATGTATTTGAGAAGTTAAACGGATGGGAAATACAGGATATGTATTGACGATCTAAAAGATATTTATTATATAAAATAATTATAAATAAAAAAGTTTACATAATAAATAGTTTTCAGTAACGTTAGGTAAAGAATAACAAATATTATATAATAGTGTTAAACTAAATTAATAACGTAATACTTCATAATTTTGCACTGTCATATATAATTATATAAAATTAAAATAGATCACAATACAACGGGAAAATGAAAGAGAACAAATGCTTTGTATTAATGTGACATCTAGCTAATTAATGAAGAGATAAACATGAAAAAGGAACTTATTAAGCTTCATAATCACTTCTCTTTGTTCATCAAATTGAAAATGATATCTTCGTGATCAACAATTTAGATATATACTCTCTATTCTATTTATGTAACAGTATTTGATTGATCACAAACTTTTAATTTTAAAAAATTAAAGAGAAGGAAAAATTATTTAAAATTGTGGGTTAAAGCAAAATACTATTTTCCTTTGGGACTATAAACATCTTAGATAAAAAGTTATTGTTTCCATCAGAATATTTATATTAAACCAATATATGCATGTTATGCATTTGAATATAGAGTCTTTTTATTTAATCATAATTAATTAACATATATTTTTTACTTCATTAATTACTTATTTATGGTAAGTTATATTGATTTGATGCAAAATCTTAAAGATAAATAATAGAGTGTCACGTAAATATAAGATGCCATTTTTTAATCACTATTAGTAAATTATGTATTTGGATATAATTGGGCGATATTAGAAAAACAAAAGCAATATATGAAGTTAAGTAAGAAAAAGAGATTATTTGAAAAATGAAGTTATGTTTGGACATGTATTTTACTTGAAAGAATGTTAAAGTTTTGCGAAAAAATAAAAATTTAAATAATAATTTTTAAGTTAGGCCCTACTCACTAAAAAATTAATACACCAAAAGATTGAACTCCACTTATGTATCTCGCATAAAATTAATTGTCCAGCTTTACGTAATCAATTCTCTCAATCATGACTTCATTTATGCAGTGATTCTATCAATTGTATCTCCATTCTGATTGGTACGTATATGAAGAAGAAAAAAGTCATTTACGTTAAGTGCATGGTGTTTTTTTTAAAGTTCAATAATAGTAATGTATTGACAAGGCCCGAATAAAAAATAACTACGAAGCAAAACAAGCAATTAATTTAATTTTTTTTTTAAAAAAAACATATGAGAAAGAGAAAACAGAAATTAAAAAATGTGGGTGCTAGCAGGCGAGAATAAATTAAAGTGACCGCACGACAAAGTTGATTGTCTCCCTTTACGTAATTATTCTATCAATCACGATAATATTTACGCAGTAATTCTATTAATTGAATTTTTATTTTAATTGATATGTATATTATGAGAAAAAAAATCATTTACATTAAAGACACGATGCTTTCAACTATTTCATTCTAAGAGAATGAGATACAGTCGTCTGCCACGTGGATTATGTCCACATTGACATTTTTAAAAAATAAAATTAATTTTTTAGATTTTATTTTTCAGGTCAAATTAGTTAAAATAATTTTTTGCTAAAACTTCATTTTCTAGGCAAAAGTTTATTTTACTAAAAATAATGAAGTTATAGCTTTTTCTTAAAATAGATTTTTTCTCGATAGAAAAAGTACATTATTGAAATAAATAGTCATTACATCTAAATAATATATAATAAAAATTATATCATTGGACTTCATTATCCTGCTAATAATTTTATTTCACTAAAAATAAAAGAGTCTCTAACTATTTTTTTAATAAATAGATTTGGCTTGAAAAGAAAAAAGAATAAAAAGTTAAAATAAATAGTCAATACATCTGAACAAGAAATAAAAAAATACACAATTGCAGCTCTATAATTTTAATTAAATATTTTTTTATGTAACTAAAAACAACTGAAACTCAAAGTTTTTAATTGATTTCAGACTGAAAAGAAAATATCAATTAAAATAAATAACTATTGCATCGAAAAAGGAAATACAAATTGATATTTCATTATTTTGATTAATTTTATTTAACTAAAAGATGTGGTTGGAACCAATTTTCTTAATTGGTCCCCCAGAAAAATAAAAATAACAGTTAAAACAAATAGTTGAGAATCGATTTTTCTATTTTACTCATTCTTACATACCTAAAAGAGAGTATAGTTATTCTCTTTACCATATCAATATCTAAGGAAGAAAAAATTATCAAATAAATAAATTCGAAATAATAATTAACTAAACCTACTAATAATTTAAATAATGTAAAAAATCATTTCCACCTAAAAAAAAAAAAAGGAAAGTCAATCTCTTTTGCACTATGACATAATGACATTTTGTCTTATCAGTAATGGTCCTCGTATTGAAAATAAGTATAATGTTAACCTTGATTTGTTTTAAATTGATACTTTATTTTTATTGATGGATCATAAAAATTCGAATGATTCTAATTTATGTTATGATGTGGGGTATTTATTTATCAGGGAAGAGTTTTGAGAAATGGAATCTTTTTCGACATGTATTTGAGAAGTTAAAAGGGTTGGAAAATAGAGAATATATATTGATGATGTAAAAAGTTTTAGTTATTAATTAAATTATATATAAAATAATTATAAATAAATTTCAACAGAATAAATATTTTATAATAGTGCTAAACTACACTGATAATGTAATACTCCATAATTTTACACTATCATATATAATTATATAAATGTAAAGGGAAAATTAAATCACTTCTCTTTGTTCGTGGAATTGAAAATTAAATCTTCTTGATCAATAGCATAGGTATATACTGTCTCTTCTATATATATTTATATAGCGGTGTTTGATTTATTACAAATATATATATATATATATATATATATTATTGAAAATTATGGTCTAAAACGAAATAGTTTTACTCTTTGTGATTACAAACATCTTAGATAAAAAGTTATTACTTTCCTTCGATATTTATACCAAATTAATACACGTATATCATGTATTTGAATATAAAGTTCTTTTATTTAATAATAATTAATTAATATATATTTTTACTTTATTGACTACTTACTCATGGTAAGTTATATTGATTTGGTATAACTTTTTAATAGATAAATAAAAAATATCACGTAACTATTGAAATATGTCACTTTTTTTTTTACGCTATCTGTATTACGTAGGCATTTGAACATGATTGGGTGATATTAGGAAAAAAAATACTATATGAAGTTAAGTGGAAAAAAAAAATTGATTAAAAAGTAAAGTAATATTTGGACATGCATTTCACTTGAAAAAATATTAAAATCTTATAAAGGAAAAAAAGATTTAACCATTTTTTTAAACTAGAAAAACTTGACTTGCAACTTAAGAGTGAACTATTGACTACAATATCTAACCAAGCAACTATTTGAAAAATAATACTTGGTATATGAAGTTAAGTCAGAAAAAGTATATTTGAAAGGTGAAATTATATTTCGATATATATATTATTGGAACAAATGTTAGAGTTTTACGAGGAAATTAAATTTTAAAAACTCAACTTTTAAGTTAGGCCTTACTCATTAAAAAACGGATGCATCACAAAATTGAACTGCATTTATGCCTCTCATATCAAATTGATTGTCCTCCATTTTATCAACTATATCTTCATTTATGTAGTGATTCTAGCAATCATGTTTCAATTCCGATTGGTATATTATTGAAAAGAAAACGTCATTTACATTAAGCGCATTGCGCTTTTTCTTGTCCAAATATTTGCCTTTCTTCTAAGCCAGTAATAGTGACATGTTGACTGGGCCAAAAATAACTATAATATAAAAATAAATTATTAATATTTTATTTTATTTTTAAAAACACGATAAAAAGGAACGAAAATGAAAAAATAGGGGTGCTGGCAAGCGAGGAACAAAGTGACCACACGTACATGTCCCATGTCAATGGCACTACCTACTAGCCTGCCCGGAGATATAAGCAACTCTGAGATTTGACACACGCGTGGGCATCGATATTTCTTTTGTTTAACAACTGGAGGAAAACACCGGAGAAACCACCCCCTTCAAACACTAAATCTTCTGATTACAGAAGTGGTTCAGGGTTTAATCACAAATCGTGTGCAATCTCAGCTCCACACCCCGATTGTGAACTGTCCTTGCCTTTGCTTTGACTTCTAAAGTACTGTGTTTCCTGCTGAGTATCCGATGTGGGACAAGTAAGCGACAATGCTTCAAAGAGTGAGAGAACATTTTATTACACAGTTAATCCATTAAAGTGCTATTATGATTACATTTATGTGTTGAAGGCTGTTTGGTTAATTACGAGGATCATGATTTAGGGGTTATCCATATATATTTAATATCACGATATTATCTATTTTCCATTCTATATAGAGGGCAGGGTCATCTGTTTTTTTCTTTTTCTTTAATAATCGGGTTGTGAAAGCCAGTTTACGTGCCATTTGATTAGTTTTATATTGCATTCACTACGTCATATTAGCATAGATATTTGGTAATTTTTTTTAATAAGATTTGGACAGAAATGATCTAGTATTTCGATTGACAACTATATTACATCTTTGGATGCAATGAAATTGTCTATTCTGATTAATCATCTCAATTTTATAATTCTAAAATTAAAACAAGACTTAGTTTAAGTGTCGAAATGGAATATCCTGACAAGTTTAATGGGTTGGTTATGTATTAAGCCTAAAGAGGTTATGTGGCTTCTTTGTTGAAATTGCACGAATTACCCTTAAAATAGACTGGTCTTTAACTTTAGAAACTGAAATCATGCGCGACATAACTAGGAAAATTACAATACAAAAATATATATTTATGCCCTGTGATGATTATTATTATTATTATTAATGATCAAACCAAAATAAGGGCAAAAATGGCAATGACCCGGCTTCTTTTGTATAAATTTTTTAAAGAAAAAGGTTTGAAATATGAAACTAAGGCCAAGTTAAAGCCTTCTACGATGATGTATTTTAGAATGATTTTTAATTTTGTACTTTAAAATTATGGTATTTATTTTTTATCTTTCGACACTTTAAGTAATGGCCCTAACAACCAAAAGAAAAAAATCTCAAGGCAAAAAAAAAAAAAATCGCATGACATAAGTTTTAGCACAAGTTATGCCTCAAGGAATAAGTTCACACAAGTTATGCCACAGTGCATAGGTTTAGTAGCATGAACTTGTGTCTTGGGGCATAAGTTTAGTTTTAAAACATTATGTGTTCAAAAGTTCATACACTACACGTATGTCTTAACATAACTTGTGGCTTATACGGCATAAATGATGCTTGATGATTTTATTTTATTTTTAATATTAAGGGTCAAATTCTTCTTGCGAATTAAATAACACTTATGTTTTAAGGCAAACATTCTCTAAAAAGGTTTGTGTAACGAAATTAAGTTGTAATTAAGGATACTTTGGATAATAAATTTTTATTATATAAGAAACAAAGGTAAAAATTAAACACCACAAATTTATTAAATAAAAACTAAATACAACCCCAAAATAGAAGCAGTCCGTGCAAACAAAAGTCGATGTATCTGCATGTATGTCAATGTCGGAGGACTAAAAATGTTCTGTGTAATGGCTGGCCCAATATGAGTTCGTTTAGCAATTTATGTTGGGCTAGGGCCCAATAAGAAAAATTCATTCGTGTAAGACTATTCTTCCAATGTCTCTGACTTTTGGTTAAGCAAATGATCGTGTTGCAGGAAATTACCCATTTAACCTCAACTTTGAAAACGAGTACTCTTACATTCTTGGATTTCATTTGCTCCATGAGCAAACATTGTTTAAGGTTAAAGTCAAAATTCACTACAGGTAAAGTTTTTCCCATACGACAAACGAGATTAAAAATTCAAGACCATCACCTCTAACGTCATTATATTCTTATAAATCACCCATCGTGTTGGCATGAATTTAGGACAATAAATATCTAGTGATCTACTAACCAAATTCAAGAAGAAAAAAAACGCATAAGATATATATATATATAATGGGTGTTACAAGAATGATCTTGTAGGTGGACCTGACTTAGCACCTTGTGCGTTGTCCGCTCGCCTCCGTGGTGCCCTTCATACATTGATGAGTGACAACTCCTCAATACTTCTGCAATCTGGCTCTCTGGAATGCCGTTTTGATCACGCAGAAGGTATATATAATGAGTGTTATAAGAATAATCTTGTAGGTGAGTCGTTTTGAACTTTTGATCCCGCTTATTTTATGAGTAAAATTTTAAATTTAGTGATTTTTTATTCTGAAGTTCGTTCACGATAAAAACAGATGTGTTAACTGTTTGAGGCCACTTATTTTCAAGATTATTGAGTATAATTTTCTGATATAATGGGTTGGTATATTTTATATTCACCTTTTTATTATGTATTTTCTGTGATGGTTCTTATGTCCATATATATTTTGCCATAATTAAGTGAGCCTGTAAAAAATGAAAATTTTGATGTGCCAACAAATATTTTACAAGGATTTTTCATTTCCATGTAATTTCTTATCTGTTCCTTCCTCTCATGACATTCATTTCTCTTCTTTAAAAAAAATTAAGTTAATTAATTCATTTGTTTAAAAAGATCCTATAAGAAAGTTTTGCAGGACGAAATTCTAAGTGATATTATATATGATTGGTCTATACAAGATTTTTAATTGACGAGATAAGAGAATTAACTGAATTAATTGGACTAATATGTTTCTTAAACCATAATTATCTTGGTCCAAATATATATATATATATATATATATATATATATATATATATATATATATATATATATATAATCTTTGGAAAGTAGAGTATCATGTACCAAGTATCAAAAAAGATAAAACAAAAATGAACTTAAAGTTATAAATAATAATTAAAAAAAAAAGTGAGAGAATTGCATCTGTCAAAAGCAAAGAATCACCCCATCCCTCCGGGAGAAAACATATTCAGAATTTAATATTTATAAGTTTTTATAATTATTTATATTATATTAAAAGTATGTGTGATGGTCTTTAGAAATATTGATTAAATTTTTTATTTTTTATTAAAAAGATTTATAATAGACAAAATTGTTATTTATTATGTTTGTTAAATACTTGTTATTTAATTATTATCATAATATTTAGGACTTTAAAATTAATTTAAATTGTAACTATTAAATCTTTATTTATTTGTAAAATATAAGAACTCCTAATATTTAGTACTTTAAATTTGCTAAGATTTTGATTCTTAAATATTTCCTTATTGGAGAAATTGTGTTTGTTGAATGTGATTTATAAATTATGTTTGTACAACAATTTATAAATTGTGTCATTTAATGCGTAAGTTGCGATTATAAAAAGCATTCTTGAAATGTGATTTATAAATCCCGTTCCTGAAATGCGATTTATAAATCGCGTTCAAGAATCGCGATTTATAAATCTCGTTCTTCAATGCAATTTATTTGTTGAATGTGATTAATAAATCGTGTTTGTGAATGCGATTATATATTAAAAGTCCTAACATTTAAGACTAAAATCATAGCAATCTTTTTTTGTTAAACTAACTAATTATTCATTATATATTTTTAATTTCATAGTACGAAAAAATAAATGAGTGGGTGCAACTTCATTTTGTATTAATACGGTGAATTCCTTCGGTTTCTTCTTATTTTTTTCCTTAAGGTTGTACGATCGAAGAGAAAGAAAAAAAAATTGAAATACAAAATACTTTTAAGTTGTTTCAACCAAGTGTTCTTGTTATTCACTCTCTCTAGTTAAATGTACATTATTTCTTTCGTTTAATTTATGTGAAAATGTATGATTAGCATATAGATTAATTAGAAAAAGAAAATTTTTTGAGCTGAAATCATCTCTTAAAGGGTAAAATGAAAAGTTTAAAGTTAAGTTATTACTAAATATTTAATGTACAAAACCCGGCAAAGAAATATCGTTCACTTTTTTATTCTTTTAAAATAGAGTTCACAATTGACAATATAGTTATTTAATTATTTTTTTAATATTTAAAATTTTAAAATTAATTCAAAAATTTATATATTAAATTATTTTGAAATATATAGAAAGTTTTAATATTTAGAAATTTAAAAGAAATTAAGATTTTATTTTTTAATAAATTATTATGAAAAAAGGGTCAAATTTACCCTTCTACTTTAGTTTAATAGTTAAGTTTACACTCTGTCATAAAATAGGGTCAAATATCCCCCTGTTATTACTAAAATATTCAAAAATACCCATCATTTGGATGAAATCCCCAAATTTCCAAAGGCAAACATGGTGGCAAGATAATTTTTTAGTTACTCTTCGTAAATTGAACTCAACTTTTGATCCTAAAGCAATTTTTACCCAAATTATTTAAATGGAGCCAAAAAATAAATAGCAATACAGAATAATTTTATCTGAGCAAATCACCTAATCTCATATATTTTATTTTTAGATATTATGCATTATATATTGATAATGAATGTCACCATATCAACTTGATTCACAAATAACTACAATATCCTTTAATTTTTATAACTTCACAAGCGCACACCTAATAGTTACACGACTAAAATATAACTTACCCACCAAATTATTGCTATATAACTAACATTTGAACAATTTTTTTTAAATATTTACCTTTAAATATTTGTTAATAATAAAAGTTTAACTTTTAATATAACTTACCCACCAAATTATTGCTATATATGAAACTAACATTTGAACAAATTTTTTTAAATATTTACCTTTAAATATTTGTTAATAATAAAAATTTAACTTTTAGATATTTTTAAATTTTTTAAAATTATATCAAATCAATTTTTGAATTATTAAATTTTCACACATAAAATTTCATACTTTTTTTCTATAATATATTTAAATATAATTTTAAATTTTAAAAATCACAACTTCAAAAAGTCAAATTTTTAACAAATATATCATGCGTTACTTTGTCAAAACGCATTGGTCAATCTGACACACTTCGAATTAATATAAGTCCTTCAAACTCGGTTTTAAGTGTCATATTCCAAATCTCATTTAAAATACCCCTTATTTGGGGATTTCATTCAAATAAGGGGTATTTTTGAATACTTTGGTATCAACAGGGGTATATTTGGCCCTATAGTATGACGAAGGGTAAAATTAGCTATTAAACTAAAGTAAAGGAGTATATTTGACCATTTTTCCAATTATTATACGTTGAATAAAATTGTATTAATAATGCAAAATAATCTTGTATTTAGGACTTTTCAAATACATTTAATGAGAAGACAACCTGGTACACAATTGGACATTTTATAATTAATTAGTACGTATAATTAATTAATATTAACATTTTTAAGAAAATATTTTCTAAATTAGTTTTCTTTTTTTCTTTGTGAAAAAAGTCAAATTTTATTATCTTTTTCTTTTTGTAATTGACGTTAGTGTTGACTTTGTCTTTTTTTTAAAAAAAATTTTCAAAGTCCGATGCCAAATTTAGTGGTTGAATTAGTTTTGAGTTTTAACAAGCTATTTATTGAAAAATTTACTTTTAGAAATATTAGGGTTTCAATTTATTTTTAATGTTTAAATTATTATTTTAATTTTTTAAAATAAATATATTTTTTTAAATTTATACATATTTGATTTTTTAAAAAATTCTTAACGAATAACATTATGTTACCATTGACTTTTTCATTGGTAACACCAATTATTTTTTTTAAAAAAAACTTGACCATGCGATAATAATATTATTAATAAAAGAATTATAAAATTTAAAAATTTGAAAAAGTATTATAAGAATATCAATACGTTTATGCGTTGATAATAATATTATAGGAATATCAGTATATCTCAAATTATAATTTTTATAATAATTAATACTTTTTTAGGCAATCTAAATTTAATTTAATTTATGTTACTTTTTAACAGCGCCAATTAAGCAAAAAATAAAAAATACTAAAATTTAATTATATTTCACTAAGAAAGAAAGGAAAACAATTTAAAAGATATTACTCTAAGTTTTAATGTTAATTAATTAAAAATTGACCAATTAAAAAATAACATGCATTCATATTAATCAAATTTTAAATTATTTTTTGTCTCTTACATTTCTTTAAGAAAGTGAACGCACTCTCTTTGTCAACTCAATACCTAAAAGTGTATTTATTCCACTTTAAAATAATTTAAGAGAAAAATAAAATTCTTTAAAATATATATATAATTAAAAATATAATAATAAGTAAGAGAGAGTACTTATATCTTTTCTCATTATTTATATAAATAAAAATTATTGAATTTCGTAAAACCGGCATGCAGCATATGTCCTACGAGTCATGGAACCCAAAACTGATCACTTTTGTGTACGTAATCAGTTACGTACGACAGCATATGTTTCTAACAAAAATAAATTATTAAAAATCTTTCAGAAATGGAAAAAATAATATTATTCTGATAAATGGTCAACTCTCAAATGAACATATAATTTATTAACAAATTGAATTTTTCTTTTTTTTAAAAAAAAAATTCTGGAAAACAGAGGCAGTAGTATGTATTAATTTGTGAACAAATTGATTAGTACTACTCGGCTGTTGGATCACATGGGGCCTTGAAAAAGTTGTACGGAACAACTGCGCTCGTTGCTTAAAGAACACTATTTAATACTTCGCAAAAATATATTACCTTCTTCAACTAATGAAAATTTTATTATCGGCGAAAATTGTGGTGGAATCAGTAGATAGAATTTTTTTAAAAAGTTATGTTAGAGAATATTTTTTTCTTAATTAGTTGAATTTACGAATATAGATTAGTTGGGACATCAATATGAATATCAAATAATAAAAAAAAATTATTTCTTTTTAAAAGAATCTTTCACTAATTAATTTGTAATTAGAAGAAATATTAAATAAAATTAATCAGACAATAATAACAATAATAAATTTATAAATTAGATTTGGAGAAAGTAAAATATATATATACAACTGTATTTCTACTTTATAGAATAGAGAAATTATTTTCAATTATCCTCGACAATCCTTCTCCTTTATCCAGCGAAGTTATTAAATAAGTCAGATGTTATGATTTTTCTAGGTGATGATGTTTGCATTTATGTGGGTTGACAGTTTTCAATTTTAAAATCATAGCCAATTTGATAACAGTTTGATCAGTTACCTGAGATTATTGTTTACTCTTCTTATATAAGTTTTAGTTATATTATTGGAAAATTTTTTATATGAGTAATAATCAGAGAGTTCGTGATCAATAGTATAGTCAGAAATTGTTCTAAGAATATTTTAACTTTGAAGAAGTGAATTAAATTGTTTTTATGAGTAGGTGCGACAAACAAAAATAACATCTTCAAGAATTAATCACATATATTTTATTAGAAAAATAAAGAAGAATAACATTTATTTGTTCAAATTTGAAGTAATTGCAAGTTATTCAACTTGATATGAAGCCCTTGTAAGTAAATGCATACAGTATTGGCCTCACGCAAAGGATAGTGAGAAGTTGAATAATATAAAGCAGGGGCAAGTTTATGTATTAATTTTGAGGCAAGTGAACCGGTGGTCTTTTTGTAAAATTAAAGTATTTTATAGATACACTTTTTAGAATTGATATTAGATTATATATTGGCACTCATTCTACAAGAAGGTTAAATGATGCACTTGGTTGAATATTGAGTTATTTATCTTAGTTGCTCTAGTTTTAACGGGTTGAACATGAATTATATTATAAATATGTTAAGCGTGGACGCAATTTTATCCTAACCCAATATAAAAATTAGCCCATAAAATCGGCTAAACTCCACCTATTACTCTTTCCTTTTCAAAATAAGTGTTGTATTACATAATCTCTAACATTAATATTGTTTTTTCAATTTTACTCTTATTTAAATGGAGAAAGTTTTACATAATCAAGAAAATATTAAAGAGATATATCTTTTTTCAAGATATTTATTAGGGGTAAGTGGATAAAAGTATATTTTTCTTTCTAGGAATGAGTAATTTTCTTAAGGAGTGTGTGTGAACTAAAAATATCACTTATTTTGAAATGAAGGGAGTATTATCTAATCTTTAACTCCATTAAAATGAATGGATTAAATTAGAACCCATCGTTTAACTCATTTTAATTCAATTCATTTTAACTCAAACAAATAAATATTAAACAAAATTAAATATTAAATCATCTACTCTTAATTTAGTCCATCATAATCCCTCCTAACTTCAACTCCAGGAGCAACTACCTTACTTTTATTTAGTTTTATGATGAATTAAAAATGAAAAGCATTGACTCCCAAAACAAGTACGTAGATCCAAGAGGGCACTTAATAATTTGTCGAACGTATACTTTATTAATTTATGGTCTTAAAAAAGCATGAAATTATTCGTTTGCATGTGATTTTTGATCATTGATCATACATTATATATTATATACATATATAAAGTCAAATTAAAGACCTTTGAATTAAGGTCAACTCAACATTTTAATATTTTTACAAATTGCGAAAGCACATGGAGCAATAATGTGAATTACTTGAAGGTACAATGTGACCAATCCGTAGGGTACGTACTCCCTTTGACTTTCAAATACTCTTAAATATAATTATAATAATAATTATAATTATTATTATTATAAATACTGCTATATAATATTCTCTTCATTTCATGATTAAGTTATCCTACTGTAATTATAAGCTTTTATTATTCATCCAAATAAGCACTCAACCCCATGACTCCAATATTCTTCTTCTCTTAAATGCCAACCTTGTTTAATGATTAGTTTTTTTTTTTTTTTTTTTTGGCATGCATTTAAAATTAAATTAGTTAATTTTAAAGTGAGAGTTCTCATATGAAATTATGATTGGGGGTGGGTGGAACCATTTTTCATTATAATTAAATTTATGTTGATCAAGTCATCTTATATTTTTAAATAATAAATTGCAAGAGCCTTTTTAATGAAGAAATCGTCTTATACGTATCACATAAGCTAGTCGATCTGCCATTTGCTTATCAATTTTTCTATTATTACAGATCATGTAGCTACTTGCCATGGGATATATTATATTAATTATTTCACTGACACAATATATACATGTACATACACACACATATATAATTTTCTCCTTTTTACTGGCCCTTTCATCAAGTATTATTTTTTTTTAAAAATTCTATATATACGATAATAAGTAATAAATTATAATTACAAGAATTCAAAATGTGACAAGCCAATTTCAAGCAATTACTTGATATTTCTATATATTCTACATATAGGAAAAGTAATACACCACATATACGAGGACAAGTAGTTGTATTTAAGCTTAACTACTTATCGGGCATCATCAAGGATTGTGGTAGGTTAAGAATTTCTAGTTCCAAATCTGAAAATTGAGAAAATTCTGATATTTTTTTTAAAAAAAATTTAATAAGTCACGCAATGTGAATTAAAAATTAGTTGATTGAAATCAAAAAATAAATAACAAAAAATGAAAAACAAAACAACAATAACTTTAAGTGACACTACTCAAAAGAGGGTAATAAATTAGTCAGGTTGGTTTGAAGCATGTACACATAAGAGCTTCATTCCAAACTCAAAATCTTTTCATTTTTAAATTCAAACTCAAAATCTTTAATTAAAAAAAAAAAATTCCTAACCATTCTATCACACTGCAGATGGGAGGAGTCATGCTTGATATGTAGCCTTAATGATAGCGAGCTAGTTAAGTGAGCTTGGTGGAAAAGTCACATGTATCTATGGGGATCATGACTCATCATACTTGTGGAATTATGGACGTTTGTTCACAAATTAAATTGATGTTATACGTAAATATATGGTATCCACTACACCTTTTTCATGATTTTGCAGATTTACTAGATTCAGTTGGTCACGGTACATGACCCCCTTTTCTTTTATCATCTTTTTTTTGCTTTTTCTCATTTTTATTTTTTATCATTGTGGTGTTTGGCTAGTTTGCACACACCTAATTCCGCGGGATATTTGTCACCTCCCACCAGCGTTACATGATACTTGTCACCTTCAACCAACAACATGTATAATTAGGTAACTCTGTCTACCAAGAGTAGAACAGATGAGAAGAAATCACCTACTCCTTAATTATATTCACTTTTACTTGTTACGTTTCGCTTATCGAGAGTTTAATTACATGAATTTAATGCATTTTTACTTGTCATATTTCGCTTCTCGAGAATCAAATCGTATGGACTTTGAACCTGAGACCTCACGTTTCTCAACCCACTTTATTAACCACTACGACACATCCCTGGGTGCCCTGTTTTTGTGTCTTCTTCTTCTCAACCCCTTCCCTAGGAGCTCCCACCTTTTTAATTTGCTCTCTTAGTGACTCAAAATCGCAATCTTAAAATTAAAAATGAAGAGTGTTTACCCGTTTGTTTTTACACTTTAGGGTGTTTTTGCTTTTCTTACATAACTATTTTGAGTACTCTATTTACATGCACATGACACATCGTGGGGAAAGTTCAACTTGCATGCTCTGTATACAAATTGATTAAACCTCAAGTTGCTGATCAGACTTTGATGTTTCATATGCATTAATTTTCATGTATTTTGTGTAATATTTGAAGATTTAAAGCGATAATGTATAAAACAAATCATGTAGTATAAGCTATATGCTCGGATGATAACATGTGCAGTACCTTTTCAAATGTACCAACAAAAAAAAAAAAGTATCATGTTTGATTATATATTTTATATTCTTATTAGACGTGATAATATTATGAATCATTAGATGAATTTCATGATTAACTTTTCCCCCCTTCCTAAGTTGCTTTCTTATGACAAAACAAAGAAAGAAAGAAACACTGCTCCCGTACATTTTTATTTGTCCTATATTATTTTAATATGTATATTTTTAAAATTTTTTTTTATCATATTACCCTTTAAATTTAATATTTTAAAAAATACATTAAGAAATGATTATAATTAATAATAAAGATATATTAAAAACTAAGTGATAAATTATTTTTAAAATTTTTAAATTAAATAAATAAAATAAATATTTATTTTTAATATAATGAATAAATAAAATTAAACAGATGAAGTTCAAAAAATGCTCAAATTATGAAAGGTATAAACCCTGCAAATTTGAATTTTAATGAATTTTAAAGTTCCTACAATTACGTTCGCCACAATTAATTTACGAATTTTTTTTTGTTAGACCGCCGTAATGATAGATAAACGATCAATATTGCATCATACAAAATGCCAACCAAAAATAACGCAGAAAAGTGATAATAAAATTTAATTATAAGAAAATATAGAGAAAGAGAAAAGAATACTGCAATAAGTGTAGGCACATGGGAGGTTGGGTTTTCAGTTTTATAGAAGCAGCAGTAGCCTATAGATGATGAAGAAAGGAGGAGTATATATTCCAAATAATTAAATTATTCAGTTCACATGTAGGGTTTGAACCTTTTGCCCATTTGCCATTAGGATTAATATATAATCTGTCATAAGAGTATTTTCTTTTCAAGAAAAATAAGTTTTATTATTTTATTTTATTTTTAAATTACACTTACATAAACGATAATCCTATGTGATGTACTGTTTAAGCGTCTCACATTAATGAGTCGATATATGAAATCAATTATTATCTCGTGAATTAGCTTTTGAAGTTTGAATTATATGTGTCCAATATTTATTTTCTTAATATAGGTACTAGAATTGGACTATCTCAATTCTCAGTTTCTGAGAATCTCTCTAAATGTCAATTGAAACAGTTCAAGAGTTGCTAAAAATATGGATATATCATGAGTAAGATCACATGGTTTCAGTTGTATGCATGACCCATTTATCTAAAAACTTGGTAGCCTACAATTGAGGATCTTGTTTTCAATTGGTACGTATGTACGTATATATGTGTTCTACGTAAAAGCAAATCTATAATATATATATTTTTTGTAATTCTTAATTTAACAAGTGAATACTCTATTCAATTACATTCAAAATTTAGATCGCGTCAGAATATCATCAAATCCATTTAATTAAAGTGACTTAATATTTCTCTACATCTATGAAATATAATAAATATTTACTCATATCATATGTTTACAAAAGATCATATTAATTTACGCGGTAACACATGCATGATATTCATTTCTTAAATTGATGTAAAAATTGGGTGCGAATTAATTTTTACCCCATAATTAGCTCATTGTTTGCAACTTGAAAAACTACCATCACATGATTACTAGCAAGTAGCAACTTGTTTCACTAGTGTTTAGGTACGTAGTTTTGCTAACACGAAATCAAGAAACTCAAAGCTTCCTCTTAATCTTTTTAGGCTTTGCCATAAGTTTAAGTATGAATCATTTAGCACACATTCATTTACTACTCCATCTCCATGTTTCCATGTGCCTTAGCTTGAGCTACTTAGCTATTCTTATCACCACGACGTGCACTTCACATGTATCCTTGTACATTATATGTTTTTCCCAATTTACTCTCTCCGTCTCAAAATAAGTATCTTTGACTAGACTTTTCAAGGTTAAATTGAATCAAACTAATTTAATTTTTTAAAAACTATATCATAAAAGTTGTAATTACTTTTATATAAGTATGATAAAAAGAATGTTAGATTTTGAATTTTGATAAGCGAAATGTGATAAGTATTTTAAGATCGAGGGAAGACATGCAATATACCTCTTGCATATTAAAAGTCAAGTATTTTAAAAATTAAATTAATGAAAACAGAGCATTTAGTTACGAACCCTGCCATTGTAACTCCTCAATAAATACGCGCACACTTTCCTTTCCCTCTCAATACGCTCTCTGCTCAAACCCCAAATCCCATTTTTCCCTCTCTCAATTTTTTTCTTCTTCATTGTGAGAAAAAATGGCTGTAAATTGGACACTCTGCATTGCTAGTCTTCTCTGTTTTCTGACGGCCGTCAACGCAAAAATCCCAGGCGTTTACAGCGGCGGCCCCTGGACAAGTGCCCACGCCACCTTCTATGGAGGCTCTGATGCCTCTGGCACCATGGGTACCTATCTACCTCTCTTCTCCCCACTTTAGGCAAAATTCATCTGTTTTTCAACTTAAACTAGACATACTATACATATTTTGGTACTCGTGAAGTCTAAATTTTTTAATTCGGTAACTGTGATGTTTTTCTAATTTCCCTTACTCTGTTTTCTCTTCGAAATTAGAATCCAAATAGTAGTTGATTTTCCAAGCGGCATCAAACCCATTTTCACTTAAATTAGAAGGTTACTGATGGATTTACAATGGCGGTTCTCTTTTGCTCTGTGTAGGTGGGGCTTGTGGCTATGGAAATCTGTACAGCCAAGGTTACGGAGTGAACAACGCGGCACTTAGTACGGCCCTTTTCAACAGTGGGCTGAGCTGCGGCGCTTGCTTCGAGATAAAGTGTACGAACGCTAAGGAATATTGCAACCCTGGAAACCCTTCCATCTTCGTAACAGCCACAAATTTCTGCCCACCAAACTATGCCTTGCCTAACGACAATGGAGGATGGTGCAACCCACCTCGCCCACATTTCGACCTCGCCATGCCCATGTTCCTCAAAATTGCTGTGTACCGTGCTGGAATCGTTCCTGTTAACTACCGAAGGTTGGTAGTCACACAGTGCCTAACCTATAAATCCCTTTTTTCTCTACTGCACTTTCTTCTTCATTCTTTTGGGGATTTTATTTGCTAACTTAAAAATATAATTACTTTCACTTATTGGGAATAATAATTATTGTAAAAGTTAAACTTACTCACTTAACACCAAAAAAAGTCTTTTGACATTTTGTTTTTTAGTTACATTTTGTGACGTGTTAACTAAGGTTTAACAAGTAATTATGCTTTGGTTTTACTTAAACTAAACTTTCCAGTTTCCTGAAGGTTAATTTTGACATTTCTTATTCGGCTATGGAGTTGATATAGAATACTTGTGCTCTCCAAATTATGTGATGAGCTTTTCATTTTAGATGACTTATAATCAAATAAATAATTATGAATTAATTTAAATTATAAGTTTTCAAAATAAAAAACTCTTTTTAACTTTTATGCTTAATTAAAGTGCATAACATAAAATTGAAACGAAATGTTATAATTTTATATTCAATTAAAGGTGATTAAGAAGCTCTCCATTTATCCGGATTTTCGGCATTTCCGTTATTAAAGGCCGTAGAATCTGTTGAGTTTTTTTTTTTTTTTTCTTGTGGTCCTAGTTTTTCCGCAATTTTAGTAAATATCTATTTTACCCCTACTGAAACATAGGCTTGCTATAATAAAAAAGCGTCATTAAAATCTATTTTGCGGGTAACTGGAAAAACGCGTAATGCTATTTTTGGTGCATTAGGTGTAATTTTTCCATACTAAATCTGTGTGTTGATTTTTACTATTGTGTTTACAGGGTTCCATGCAGGAAACAAGGAGGAATCAGATTCACAATCAATGGTTTCCAATACTTTAACTTGGTGTTAGTTACCAACGTTGCAGGTGCAGGGGATATTCAGAAGGTTTATGTTAAAGGTACAAAGACACAATGGATTACCATGAACCGGAATTGGGGACAAAATTGGCAAACAAATGCAAAGCTGGTTGGACAGGCCCTTTCTTTTAGAGTCACTGCTAGTGATCGACGCAGCTCCGCTTCTTACAACATTGCACCAGCTAACTGGCAGTTTGGCCAGACTTTCCAGGGAAAGAATTTCCGGGTTTAATTTAACCAATAAATATTACACTGACCCGAAAAAGAAAAAAAAAGAAGAAAAATTCACACGAATTCCCGCCTTCAATTGTTCTCCTTTTTATCTGGGAAGATTTGAAGTATTGTGGGGATTAGTTTCTTTTTCTTTTTTGTTACTACTATCAACTTTCTGGGGAATGGTTTTTTTTTTTTTTTTGGTTATAATGTATTTGTGATTGATGTAAGTGGGTGTTGGTAAAAGTAAAGTGAAAAGTTATAGAAGCTGAAGTGGCTACAAAAGGACCAAAATTTAGGGGGGGATTGTAGCCCGCAGCTTTATTTGCATATTGTTACTAATGGCAAATATAACTGCCTATGTTTATGAATATATTTTTATTATTATTACATGTGATGTGGGTGATGTTTCAATTCAATTCCGCATCTCCTGAATTGTGTCTCTACTGAGCATGTGAATGGAATTGTTGTCCAAAACGAAAATGAAACTAAATATTACAAGTGTATAAGAATTTTATTTAACATGCAAACCAATATGTTGTGGAAGTTTGTGGAGAAATTTAAAATCTTAATTTGTATATTGTTTTCGCATGTCTTTATATATAGCCCATGAACCATATTACTCAAAATTTTTATTAAGGAAATTAAAGTTTTATAAAATTAATTGTATTAAGTTTGTGTTTCTAAGTCAGAGATTTAATTATTATATTCACCATGCATTTTTTTTAAGTGAAAATCTTAACTTTGTTATTACATGTGTGCATTATACATCTCGGGATGCATTTTCCTTCTCGCATGATGCCATTCTGGGTTCCTGTTCTTCTATTCTTGCTGAGAAATCAGTTAGTAATTAACAAGTCTAGTAAACTGACTTATAGTGACTAATAGAATGTTTGTTAGTTAAGATTAATGGTTAGATCAAGTTAGTTAAGAAGGTCTGTTGGAAAACAATTAAGGAAGATGCTATATTAAGCTCTCTCACTCAGATTGTATGAAGTACAATTTTATGAAAAATGAGAAATCTATCGCACAAACTTCATCTTCTCAATGCGCTCAAGGGTGTGACCTAGTGGTCAATGAAATGGGTAAGAACCATGAGATCTCAGGTTCAAATCTCAACAGAGACAAAAAATACTAGGTGATTGGTACTTGTTATTGGTGGGAGGTGGTAAGGTATCCCGTAGAATTAGAAAAGTTATACCCACATACTATAACAAAAACACATTGGTGGTTTACTACCCCATGTAATAAGAAAATAGGAGCAAAAAGAGTAAATAACAAAATAAGAAAAAATACGCCATGGATTAAAGGAAGCGAAAAAATTACTCAAAAATTAGAAAATATAACAACTAACGACCAAAAAATTGAAATGATAATATTCACAATAGATAAGGTACAAATATTACAAGATAAGTTAGAATCATTGTATAATGAAAACCCATTACAAGGATGGGAAAAACATAAAACGAAAGTAAAAATCGAACTAATAGATGAAAATAGTATAATAACACAAAAACCACTAAGATATAATTTTGAAGATCAAAAAGAATTCCAAATGCATATAAGAGAATTACTAGAAAATAATTATATACGAGAAAGTAACAGTAAACATAACAGCCCGGCATTTATAGTAAACAAACATAATGAACAAAAAAAAAAGAAAAGCAGAATGGTAATAGACTACAGAAATCTAAATGCAAAAACTAAAACATATAATTACCCAATACCAAACAAAATATTAAAAATAAGACAAATACAAGGATATAACTATTTTAGTAAATTTGACTGTAAATCAGGATTTTACCACTTAAAACTAGAAGAAGAATCAAAACAACTAACAGCATTTACTGTACCCCAAGGATTTTACGAATGGAATGTATTACCCTTTGGATATAAAAATGCACCGGGTAGATATCAACACTTCATGGATAATTATTTTAACCAACTAGAAAACTGTATAGTATACATAGACGACATATTACTTTATTCAAGAACAAAAGAAGAACATATAAGATTACTAGAGAAATTCATACATATAATAGAAATATCAGGAATAAGTTTAAGCAAAGAAAAAGCTGAAATATTAAAAAACCAAATAGAATTTTTAGGTATACAAATAGACAAAAATGGAGTAAAAATGCAAACGCACATAGTACAGAAGATAATAGATTCTGAGGAATTATTAGATACTAAGAAAAAATTACAATCCTTTTTAGGATTAGTTAACCAAGTAAGGGAATATGTACCAAAATTAGCAGAAAATCTAAAACCATTACAAAGGAAACTAAAAAAGGATATAGAATATCACTTTGATGAAAAAGACAAAAAATATATAAAAAAGATAAAAGAAATGTGTAAAGAACTACCAAAATTATATTTTCCAGATGAAAACAAAAAATTCACCTACATATTAGAATCAGATTCTAGCAATCACAGCTATGGAGGAGTATTAAAATATAAATATGAAAATGAAAAAATAGAACACCATTGTAGATATCATTCAGGATCATATACAGAACCACAAATTAAATGGGAGATAAACAGAAAAGAATTATTTGCATTATATAAATGTTTGCTTGCATTCGAACCATATATTGTTTATAACAAATTTATTGTTAGAACAGATAATACACAAATAAAATGGTGGATAACTAAGAAAGTACAAGATTCTGTAACAACAAAGGAAATAAGGAGATTGGTATTAAATATATTAAACTTCTCATTTACAATTGAAGTTATCAAAACTGAAAGGAATACAATTGCAGATTACATCTCAAGATACAAAACCTGACGAAGGTAAAATGGAGCAAATACTCGGACTCCTAACTACACTTTGCAAAAAAGTGGAAAGTATGGAGGAAGATATACAGCAGCTGAAAAGCAAAGCTAATAGTCAGCAGCGTGACTCAAAAAACGCGGAGCTACGTCGATCGGAAGACGAAAAACTTCCAGAGCTAAAAGGAGACGTTGGGAAACTCCATAAAACCCAAGCTAACATTTCACCTAGTGCAGTTGCAGGTACTTCAGGACCTAAGGAAAGAAGAGATATTATAAGGAAACAGCTATTCGATAAACAATTCACAATGAAAAATATACCATCTATTCCACAAACCAGCACATACAAGGAAAGTCTGAACCAAGCTAAACAAACCTATAACCATATAGCCAATACCTACATACAAAACATCCACAAAATACAAACCTTCCTAAACAGAAACCCACGATCTATAAATACCCAGATCACCATTGTTCCAAGTGTCATGGTGAAAATGACGACAAAATACCCGATGTACAGCTGGAATGAGATAAGGATGAAAAAAGAAAAAACAGCGGCTTAGATAGAAGAAAATGATATACCAGAAGATCAGATAAAGAAAGCAGCAGATATGTTTTTAAAGTTTTTTGTTTTGTTATGTAAAGAGTCGTCCAAAATAATGGACAGACAAAGTTTTTTGTTTTTGTATAGAAAGTCTTAAAGTGTACAGTAGAGGGCGGCTACTTTAGCAGAAAAGTCGCAAAGTAAATAGTAAAGGTGTCGGCCAACTATTCATGAATAATAGGGGTCATTCATGAACAGGAAGAGCCAATTGTAAAAAGTCGATTGTAAATTTTGTCTATAAATAGAAACTCAGACGGAAGCCAAAGGCATCCGCATCCGCATTCCTCAATTCTCTCTCAATCTCTCACTTCCGCACTCCCAAACCCCACATTGGTATCAGAGCTAAATAATCAAAAAATAAAAACAACATATCTTAAAACTATCCCCCTATGGAAAAATCTAGCAGTGATGCAAAACTACAAACTGAGGTATGGAAATTCATCATTATGAATAACTAAACTGCTGTATTCCTGATAATCTGCTAAGTATTATTTATTAATATCTTCTTGTTATATCGTTTTTATGAATGCCTGATTAAGTTTGCTATGTACGTGTTTAGTAAGTTATGAATAAGTAAGCCCAGACTAAGACATCCTAACGTGGAAACCGGTTAGGCCAGGTAAGCCGTTTTAGGGAAGTACACAGAGTTGAAGTCATTGTTAGGGTAACTAAATATAACTGAAAACGCATAGTAATGACCCAAAAGGATAATTCAGAATAACGATATAAGAATTAGATAATTTTAAATAATGCCTAAGGAGATTGAAAGGAATACCATGTTTAGAAAAAATCATAAAATGAGTTCAAACCTCTCACATAGAAATCATAGATATGAGTTACTTGTCTTATGTATAATGAAATTATTGTCTAAGATATTAGAAGAGATAATAGAATTAGAAGAAACTATGAAGTTAATTAACCAAGATTGGACGGAGATGACTATAGAAGAAATTAGAAAATTAGATAAAAATTTAGATTAAAAATGATAAATTATGAATATATGGAATATTGGTTATCTACTATAGAAAGTATAAGATTAACAAAGCTCCTATTGGAAGATAATATAAGAGAATATATGAAAAATAGTAATCTGGAATACTTAGAATATGCATTCGAATGTATAAAGGAGTTACAGAAATTAGAACCATTAAAAATTGGATATTATAATAAAATGCAATGTGTTTTTGTTATAGTATGTGGGTATAACTTTTCTAAAAATGCATTCCTAATAGTATATCTCTATTAGTGAATTCATAACTATACATTTCTTTTATTATTTAGGCAATTAATCAAATCATTTACAATGCCTAACCGGTTTCCACGTTAGGATGTCTTAGTCTGGGCTTACTTATTCATAACTTACTAAACACGTACATAGCAAACTTAATCAGGCATTCATAAAAACGATATAACAAGAAGATATTAATAAATAATACTTAGCAGATTATCAGGAATACAGCAGTTTAGTTATTCATAATGATGAATTTCCATACCTCAGTTTGTAGTTTTGCATCACTGCTAGATTTTTTCATAGGGGGATAGTTTTAAGATATGTTGTTTTTATTTTTTGATTATTTAGCTCTGATACCAATGGGGGGTTTGGGAGTGCGGAAGTGAGAGATTGAGAGAGAATTGAGGAATGCGGATGCGGATGCCTTTGGCTTCCGTCTGAGTTTCTATTTATAGACAAAATTTACAATCGACTTTTTACAATTGGCTCTTCCTGTTCATGAATGACCCCTACTATTCATGAATAGTTGGCCGAGGAGTATTAAAATATAAATATGAAAATGAAAAAATAGAACACCATTGTAGATATCATTCAGGATCATATACAGAACCACAAATTAAATGGGAGATAAACAGAAAAGAATTATTTGCATTATATAAATGTTTGTTTGCATTCGAACCATATATTGTTTATAACAAATTTATTGTTAGAACAGATAATACACAAGTAAAATGGTGGATAACTAAGAAAGTACAAGATTCTGTAACAACAAAGGAAATAAGGTCATTTGAACCCACTTCACAAGAAAATTATATTATTTATATAGGATTATAATTATTTACATACATATAAATATTGAATCCTCTTTGATTCATTCTTATGTTTACTTCTCTATATGTTTAAATCTCTATAATAAAAATTATGACTCCGCCACTCCAACGTACTATCAAACCAAGTGAGAAATATCCTAAAACTCTGTATAAAAAAGAACACTTTTGTGAACGACACCAAAGCAAGGAGTAGTAATGAAACTTAAATAGAACAATAAAACAAGGAGAGAAATTACATGTATTAATTATTTCAAGGGGAATCATTGTAGACCTATTTCCATGCAATTTAAAGCTTGTTGTCTAGTCTGTAGTAATCCACTATATTATTTTAACTCCCTACATCTGACGTTCAATTAACTAACTGAATCCAAGAAACAAATAGTAAAAATAGAAATAAAAATCTATAAAAGTATAAAACTACTACACTCTCAATTTCTTTTTAATTATTAGATATGCTGAAAATATTTATTTTTAAATAATTGTTAGTTTAAAAATTGAAGAAATAATTAATTATTTTTTTTACTCTATTATTCGTACTTAAATACTTTAGAATCTGAAAAATTACATACCTAAATCACTTCAAAATATATTTAAAAATAATACTTATTATATATTTTTTAAAAATACCGATCAATTAACAAAAAATAAAATGCTAAATCTATTTAGAGAAACAGCCAAACAGCCTCATCCTTGACCAAGCACAAAACAAACGTGAAAAAGATCAGCCGCCGTCTGTGGGAATCGAACCCACGACCACGTGGTTAAAAGCCACGCGCTCTACCAGCTGAGCTAAGACGGCCACTTGCTCAACTATTTCGGTAGTTCCGTAATTAAACTAGTGAACCAAAGTATGACTTTTGCTTAATCCATGAACAGAATACGAACATTTACTGGGGATGGGCATTCAATTCTTTGATTCAATTTTATTAAGATTTAGTTAAATTTTTTATTTTAAAAAAATTGCACAGTATATCAAATTAAATTAATTTGATTCAATTTAGTTTGGTATTTTTAATACAATTTTCAGTGCAAGTGAGAATAAAATTTTCAAAATATTTAACTGACATAAATGCCTTCAACAATGCTATTTCGTATAACTTCTACAATAATCAATAACTTATCATATTAATTTGATACTGTCTAGCATAACATTTTTTAATTTTTCATGAGCTACTAGCTACTAGCAGGCTAGCAGCATATGTGCACGGGCCACCGGTGCAGCTAGCAGCAGCAACAACGTGCAGAAGGCCCATAATCCAAATGAATTGAGTTTTAAAATTTAAATATAAATATTAATTTAAAATATAATTAATAAAACTTCGGTTTGTCAGTGAATCGAAGAATCGAACTTTTTGAAAAAACATCAAACACCGAATCAAATAATCGAACTTTTCAAAAAAAAAAACGAACACCAAACCAAAGAACCCAAACTCAAAAACTGAATTAATTCAGTTCGATTTGATCTATCGGTTCTTCGGAATTTATGCTCACCCCTAGCGTTTACTTTGAACCATTCGCTTATTCTTCTTCTATTAGGTGTTTGGACATGCGATTTCATGTCACAATTTAAAATTATGAGATGAAATCAGTGTTTGGACATGCGATTTCATCTCATAATTCAAATCACGAGATGAAATCCCAAATTCTCCACAAAAAAAATTTGATTTGGGATTTCAAATAATGAGATGGGGTTTTTCAAATCCAAAATTTCATCCATAAGTTTATATAAATTTAAAAAAAGTAGAAAAAAAAAGTCCACCATTTTATATATACCAACTATATTTACCAATCATTTATTTAATAAATATAAACAACCTTTGTCAACTATTATATTGAACATAAATAGTTTGTCAACCTTAGTCCTTACTATGTGGGAGTATTATATTAATGAGTAGTACATTGCAACTCATGTTTAATTTTACTTTTTATTGAACTAAAGTTCGATTCTTAAGTTGTATTTTTTTTAGAATGGCTTTGTAATAGTGTATTATATTTTAGTATGAACGTTTATTTATTTAGTAAGATTGTATAAGAATTTGGGCAATTTGAATAGTTTTTACAACTTATGGGATTCTTATGTTTATAAGAAAAAATACAATTTAAAAATCCGAAATTGCATGTCCAAACAAAACTTCAAACTTCATCTCATATGATTTCATATCATGATTTTATCTCGCATGATCAAATAAAATAGTTTCTTATGTGTTCTCCCTTTCCCTTAGGTAAAGTATTTTGATTGGATATAAAGGATCAAAAATTATTCCTAAGGTATAAAAAATGGCTCATAAATATTTTTCATTCTTTTAGTAGTTTAAAAATATCCCTAACTTATCGTTTTTTTTTGTTCAGGAATACCTCAAACACGCACTAAACTTAATAGTTTTTATCAATTTTAAAAAATCACATGACTTATTATAATTGGTCACATATTTATTTAATAAAAATTAAACCCGCTCATTTTAAAATCCAAAACAAGCTTACCCATTTCACTTTAAAAAGACGAATGAAAATTTTTCCAACTATTATTCTTTCATATATTATTTTTAAAGTTAAGGATTAATAATTAATGAGTTAATGAGATGAAAAATTAATTATAAAGTAAATCTTTTAGATAAGAAATGATAATTGGAAGAACGAAGTTCTGTATAAGAGGACACTAATGATGCTTTTTTTAAGTGAAATTGGTTAGTGGCTTTGGGTATAAATTGGATGGTTTAATTTTTATTAATAAATTTATGGTCAATAATAATAAGTTATGTGGGTTTTTAAAATTGAAAAAAACTATCAATTTTAAAGTGTTAATTTGAGGTATTCTTAAGCTAAAAGAAATAGGTTAGAGGATATTTCTAGACCAATAGATGGATGAAGGATATTTATGAACGATTTTTCATACGACAGGATATTTTTTATGCTTTTTTATAAATTTATAAATTTGTGATCTAAAATAGATTATAAATTATTTCATTATTATTTTATATTGTCTTACTTGAGTTGAGAGTCTATCAGAAACAATCACTTGTCTTGAACGGAGAAGATCTACATACACACTATTCTCTTTAGACTCCACTTGCAGAATTACCGTAAATATATAATTATTATTGTTATTACATAAATTATCTCATTAAAAATAATGTAAGAATTTTGATGTTAAATTACAAAAAAAAAAAAAGTTAAAAATTTTGACTAACCTAACGTGAAAAAAATAAATTCTATCAATACCAAACACACCCTGAATATTTGCTAGAAGTACTAATTTCTCCAAATGGAAGGATTCGAGGGGGTGCAAATGAGATATTGCTCCCATCATTTCGTTTTATGTGAAAATGATTAATTGATAAAATTTAAGAGGAAACTAAAAGTACTTTTAGAACTTATAGTTAAAAATAAAATAAGAAATTAAGAATCCGTTAATCATAGAAATTATTCACTTTTTTCGATCTTATTTTATTTTATTTTATAATCTATGTTTAACCATAAAAATTTTAAATACACATTTGAAAAACCCAAAATCCTGTTTTCACTTTCACTACATTATTCTTTTTCAAATTTTAACTTAAATTCTTTATTTTTATAAAAATAACCCCATTTAAATTATATTTAATATTTAAATCATCTTTCTTATTTTTTTCTTTTTAAATACATTCAAACAACTAAATATTATTTGCAAAAATTATAACCAAACACAACTCCTCTCAACTCCAACTTCAAATTTTTCAAAAAATGAAATAATAGCTCATATATGAAATCTAATTTCTTATATTATATAACTTTCTATTCTAAAATATTACTCTTCTAGAACAAATTTGATTGTACGTCCCATATAAATTAGTCAAGTCGGATGATTTTGCTAGTTTTTAGAAATTTGGAAATATTAAACTATATTTAGAAAAAAGTACATTCAAATTCTAAATATTTTTTACAAAACATAGAGCCAAACACAACTTCAACTCCACCTCCGGCTTTAAAAACTTCAAATAAAATTAATAATGTTAAATTTTCACGATCAAACGCCCACTAAAAAGTAACATTGACAAGTGTGAACATTGTATTTCTTGATGGAAAAAAGAGAGTGTGAACGTTGTATTCTTCCCTCCTTTTTCAGAAGATGAACTTGTCTAGCCTCTATTTGTGATCAATATAATGTCCTTAATAACTGTGTATCAGAATAACCGAGAGTCTAATGGAAACGGTCTCTCTACCTTCACTAGGTAGGAATAAGGCAAAGGCTGTTGTACACATCATCCTCCCCTGACTCCACTCATGGGATTACACTGGTTTTGTTGTTATATTTAACGGTATCAGAATCTATCTAATGTCCTTAAGTAGTACTGCATGATTAGCAGATTAAGCAATATAAAGTTTTCCAAAATGAATGGAAAAAACATTGAGACAGCAATATCATGCAAGATCTAGCATTTGTGTCCAGAAAAGTTGATAGTGCATACCCTTTATTACTGGTATGAACTGCGACGATACTAGTACATAACAAAGCAATTGTTCATATTGAACAAGTAACTATTTTCTAACAATGTACTTAAGGGGAGTTTCTGTACTAATTGATTGCAACTTATCTTCAAGTTCAATAATACTCACTGATATATCTATGCATAATGAATAGCTAGAAATAATTGGTGTAGAAGAGTGATAGGAAAAGCAAAATCAAAACGAACCTAACACAAATGAATATATGCAAGGTGAATTATTCTGGAAGTTGATGGTTGATGAGGTTTTACAAAAAATCCAGCTGCACGGTGGCAGCCAGTGTCGCGGATAATACCAGGGTTAAACACTGATTCCAGCTGAAATCCTGCACAACAGAAGAGATGAAAACTGTAATAATTTTAATAAAATTGGAACCAAATACTCAAATTACGGGCCCAAAAAAACATCTCAGAAATATCACAAAAATAATCATGTCACAAGCAATTGATGACATACTGTTATTGCTTCGAGTAACAGAAGCAGCGATATAAATGGATTTTACATTGTCAGTATTTGGCAAATGTGATTTCTCACAGATTAAATCAGAAAAGAAGTTGCATCATCTATGAGCAGAGTTTAAATATCTAATCAACGATTACTTAGACACAGTTTACTAGCCTATTACTAAGTTTGAACAAAAGCATAAGGTTGAGCAGAAATCAGTCACATAAGAAGAAAGAAGCTGTTAGAATATGCTGTAACTGAGTTAAAATTATGTCACTAAGTATTTATATTAGGAAATACTTTGTGCAATACTTAGCAGTTCAGAAGGAAAGGATGTTGCTTACCATAGGATTCTAGGTGATACCCATTTTTGTTGCACGTAAACAATTTCCTACAGGAGATATCTCTTTGATAGTTGAATCATTACTGGTATTCTGCTGCTCATTGTCGAATGCAAACTTAAGCTGTTTCTCCACAGACTTGAAGATGGATTTTCGTTTAGACCTTAACCGATATGGAGGAGAGGCATTAAAAGCTCTGGTATTGCATGATCCAATGCCATTGTAAGCAGGATTTCTCGAAGAACTTCCCCTATTCATGCCACATTTTTCTGAACTGTCGGCTTGTTTCTCCTCACAAGCATCACACAGGTCATCCTTACTCGTATCTCCATCTACATTACCAATTTTATTAACTGGCATGGAGCTCAACTTCCTCTTCCTGAATATGGAAGGCGTATTTGGGAAGCTTCTAGCAGCAGTTTTCAGTATGGATTCAGGGGTTTGTGCGTAACTACTTCCCTTCAGACTACTAAGTGGAGTCAAGAAAGAACTAGGTGATGAACTTGGACTCGAATCACAATGAGCCCATCGAATATTTAGATGATCTGAATCCATTGAAGTACAACTTCCTAACTGTGGTGGTTCGTAATACAATGTACCACATGTAGGTATTTCACAAGAAAATGGAGTTTCAATGACTTTAAATTGATCAACTTCACTATATGTTCCATATCCTTCAAACTTGAATTCTGTAATTGGTTTAACGTGGATAGCATCTATTGCTGGTGACTGTGCCTCCCACCTAACAACTTCAGAATCAGCAGACTCATTTTGAGGACCACTATTGGAAGCATTGACATTCACAACCAGCATTTTGGCATCTTGATGATTCATGCCACCATTTTCTATTTTACATACGTCAGTAGTTCCTGATGAAGCAAGCTCAGTTGAATCTGATCCTTTATGCGAGTAAGCAAGCGCCTTTTCAGCTGAAGCTGTAACAATGGTGTCCTTACAACCATTTTGAGGACCATCTCTACTGACAGGTGGAAGGTTTCCAGTAGCCAAATAAAAGTCTAACTTCTTCTTCAAAGAGCTATTCCAATGGTTCTTGATTGCATTATCAGTCCTGTGTAAAATTTGGTCCAGTTATGAGCAAGAAACTTTAGTTTAAGAGACATACACAGTACTATGAATTAATTCAGTATACTTGAGCATACTTCTGTAGGTTACTACATCACTTATATGGCATAGTGGCTGAAAATTTGCTTTAACTTTAGAACTTATCCACCTTAAAGTGAACTCAAGGCCAATGATTCTTTTTTCTGTTGATACAAGTTTCTGAGAATCAACAGTTACCGCAGAGAACACTAGGTAATACAAAAATAAATCAGATGATTTATATCTCCAGTCATATTTTTCTCTACCAATGTGATATCCACAGATAAGAAATATGCATGCAAGCACTCAATCATCATCTTTCTCCACCACAATTTGGTGAAAAACATAGCTATCATGGGAAGAATACGCATATTAGTCAGACAAACAAGTATGAAGTTGAACATCATGCACCTAGTCGTTAGGCCTATAAATTAGCTGGCTAAACAAAACGCCTTCACATAGTCAGACGCAGTGTCATCACTCACTGGACAGGCATTCCTATTTGTACCAGTTGAGTTCATCTGCCCAAGATCCAGACAAAAAGCTTTGACCATAGAAACTCCACTAACAATGTCGTCTGGGCACAGTTGCCCTGAACCATTTGACTTGCAGTGTCATCACTCACTGGACAGGCATTCCTATTTGTACCAGTTGAGTTCATCTGCCCAAGATCCAGACAAAAAGCTTTGACCATAGAAACTCCACTAACAATGTCGTCTGGGCACAGTTGCCCTGAACCATTTGACTTCTCACAATAAGAGGAAGAGAATGCCTCTTGAGTTAGAGTTCGAACTCATCTTCTTTCTTCTATTTCATAGCCTCTTTGGTATTCTCAACCGGAATAGCCAGGCGTAAATGTTTTTCTTTTAATACAAGACATAATAACATAAAACCAAGTACATTATACACAATCTTTCAAGATCTTTTGCCTATAGTTTTTCTTTGGCGACTGCTTAGACACAATAATAGAAAGACTCCGAATCAACCCCATACAGATTTTATTTCTCTTTATTCTACTGAATATTAATCATTACTTCCTTTAGATCATCTACACGTGTTGAACCCACCAAAGGAGATGTTCAATATCTTTGCTGAATGATTACCTTCCAGGTAGGACCTTAGCTATTTCAGCCCACTTGTTACCATGGATCCGATGAGCATCTACAAGAGCTAGTTCCTCCTCCAATGTCCAGGCATCTTTCTTAATATTTGGATTCAAATGATTGTGCCACCTGAGAAATTAAAGAAATCATCATTAAGCCAATGCAATAAGTAATCAAATCTTGTAGGACCTCCCAATTTGAAAAAGTAAATGAAGAATTCATTGTGATATTAGCAGAAAAGTTGAATCAGGCATAAGCAAGGTAGTCACTGATATACAATCGACTGACATGCTGTATCTAGTACCATAGCAATGGGGAAAGTTGGCATTGAATCAACAGATTAACGCTGATAATATATAGAATGAACAGTTAAATCCAACAAAGATAACATTTAAAAATGTATGACCACCATATCTGATCTTACCTCTCACGGCATTGCTTCCCTATCCGACCATGCAATGACTTGGCTATGACAGACCATTTTGTAGGCCCATACTTAGCCACCAGTTCAATGATCTTATCATCCTCCTATAAACAAACTCACCAGTTAATTGAAGGACATCAAAAAATTACCAAGATCGTCCAAGCACAATCTAGAAGAACAGATTAATATAGCAAAAAAACCAACCTCCTGAGTCCAAGGTCCTTTTACAAGATCTGGATTCAGAACCTTTTGCCATCGATGCAGGCATTGCACTTCCGATCTATCCGGAAAGAATTCAGCTGCATGTGCATCAGTATTTCAACTTTTAATAAAAACCAGTTTTTTTTTCTAATTACAGAATAAGCTTAAATCAAAAGCTGAATGCAATATGTTGCCTAATGATTGGAGATGAACCACATCGAAAGCGACTCACACAAAAAGTTCAAATAATCTAACATTTCAGAGTTCAAGAAGTTAAATATCTGCTCTTTGGTAAATATAAGTTTACCATCTATTGAACAAAGTTTGGCAGACTCGACTGTCAAAAATATCAACAACAAATATACTTCAGTGCAAACTAGTTGGTGTCGGCTGCATGAATCCTGGATACCTATTCCGCTATTCATCAAACAAATAGGCCAACGCAGAGCAAGGCAACCCAGCCATGGAAAATTTACGGTTAGCCAATAAAGAAGTCTCTGTTGGTCTCTGGGAATGATTATCTCTCAAAGCAAGGCAAGAAAGCAAATGACTGCCTTAAGTTAAATTCTTCACGGAGTTATTTACAAACCAATTAAGTCTTTGTTGGTCTCTGGAAAGAAGTGGCATCGCAGGACAAGGCAAAGAAAACAAATGACCTCTCATAAGCTAAACCCTTCCAAGAGGACTTGAGATTGATTTTTTACGCCTCGTGGAACATTGGATCATATGTGTTTTTATGCTCAGCTTACAGTAACATATGATAATAAGTGGTAAACGATCCCCTTATAAATTTAACCTATCATTGATCTTGCCATATGTATAGTAGCTTACGAACTCCCTATCCATGATCGGTCAATTGTTGCTCTGAATCTTGATATAGCATCATTTTCCTACTTGATCATATTTGTAGAATTACTGCTCAATCAAAAAGGGAGCTTGTAAGTTGGATTAAGATCCAGCTTAGAGAGGGAACAGTAATTAAAACCAACAATCAACCACTATTCATAACTAAAAGATACAAACATGATAAAATAAATTATATCCCATATTGTATACCTCTTGATAATATCTTATTGTAGAGCATTTATCAGGTCCCGTAGCAAACCATATTAGGAACTTTGATATTCTACTTCAAAGATGAGTGTCAGCGTGAACTTGAATCACTCTTCATGAGCAGTATTTATTCATTACCTTTTTTATGATCGAGAGATTCACAAGGGCCGGTTGTGCACGGTTCGAAACTCAGTGGATAGGTCCAATCCTCCATACTTCTCCACTTAAATACCAAATTTTTGTTTCTGTTGGTGTTCTATAACCTGTGATGTGCACCTAATCCAAACATCACATGATGCTCTCTTACCACTAGACCATAGCCGCACAGACATTTTTGCTTTCTACTGTTACTTTTGAAATAGGCAAAGGGATAGAAGACATGTCTAACAAGTCTTGCAGCATAAGATTTTTCTCAAACTATAATACTTAGTGAAGACACTAGCTAGCAGAAAGATTGTTCAATCTGTAATAACTTCCAAAAGCACTACCAAGGAAATTATACCTATTTTCTTCCAGCACTTCCCCCTGTAAGCTGCAACAGCCCTTCTTAAAGTATCATCCTGTGATATTGGGGAATTTATTTAATCAATACATGATTCCTCAAAATAAAACCAAAAGCTGAATTTATCATGTAAAAGAGAAGCAACAATAAATAAGAGTTCTAGGAATAAAGCACATCTATATTAATATACCATGGTGCTGTAGAAGCACAAACAAATTCCGAAGAAAAATTGCTCCACAATAACCGAACTTTCCCAAATTCCTACTATTTCCTGTTAATAACTCAGTAGTATCCACTAATGAAAACTTGAAACTACCAAACTCAGCATAACCCCTAAGGGCTTTGGTTTTAAGCTATTGGTAAAGCCAAGGCTGTATCATACTAATCAGGAAAACTGCCTACCTCCTCAGGAGTCCAACCACCCTTTGCTCGTCTAATTGGACCAGTGGTTCTCCTGCAAAATTGAACTCATTACAGAAACCTCATGAATTACATGCGGTCTAGATGGTAGCAAGACTCACAAAACGCCAAAAAGCAATAAGCCTAAATCACTACTTTATGTTAGTATCTTGCCATTCAACATTGAAAAATTAGTAGCAGAAACACCTTGAACTTCTCAACACACCTATCACATCATAAAGAAACATTATATTTCACATGATTGTAAATCAGCTTTGTGTCTAAATGAAGGAGTTGACAGGAGAAAAAATCACATGACGTTATCAACTCTAATATTATTGTTTTCATGGTAGTAAATCTTGACATTTAGGCAATGTTATTCAGCTATTGATCACTTTCATATATGCACAACCATAGTTCTAAAGTCAAATCCCATTCACAAATGATCTAAAATTAAGGTGTGAAACAGATTAACTATTATACAGTCTCATGCACAAGGTTTCCATTTTAAAAAAGCCAATCTTCAGCCGAACTACCAAAAAACGATACTTACGGAAGTCGTCCAGGAAAAGCCAAATATGAACTTCGATGAACTTCAAAATCAGAATTGGCATGAATGTACTCCCAATGTTCAGATTCACAACTTTTAACACCAAATATACAAGGTCGGAATGCTGGTTCTAATCAAGATTATCATATATAAAGAGGCCAAACAACATTACCTATGAACTGGTGATGTAGGCGTCGGGCTGCATACTTCTGATGACTTTACAGTTACATCGCCACTATTTTCAGAAACCGAAGAAGCTGAAGCAGCTGTCGATTGCTTATTCTCAGTACAGCAATCCTCTACTTTCAATTCATCCATCTTCAAAACCTTCGCAACTCAAAAAACCTTAAATCAACAATCCAATAGCAAAATTCAATTGAAAATAAGCACACCAACAGGAATTTCTCTAACCCATTAATGGAAAACAAAATCCCAACTCTATGTAAGCCTTAAAACCCCTAATGATTCTCATGGATATATCTAAACCCAGATATCATATTCCAATTTTCAGATCAAAATTACAACCAAGTAAAACTCAAACAAAATAATCTCTTGGAAAAAAGAAAAAAAACGATCCCATCATCAACCTATCAACGAAATAACTAAAACCCGGTATAGATTAACCAAACCAAATAAGTCGAACAAAACAAAACTGAAGCTAAATTGATCAGAAATCAATAAAACTATAAGGAATAAATAAAACTGATATTTTTAACGCACTTTCAAGAATTTATCAACAAACTAACCTGTATTTTAAGCTCATTCGAAACCCAATAAATCTCTCTGATTCATAGAGAGAGAAATTGAGAGATGAATTGAGCTATACAAAAAAAAAAAAAAAAAAGAAAAAAAAAACTGCCGTTGAATGATACAGGAAAGTAAATCTTCGTAAATTAAAAAAAAAAAAAAATTTGTACATAACGAATATATCAAGGGTAGTCACCGACGGGGCCGTTTGGTAGCCGTTAAACATTTTGCTCTTTGGAATTATTATGATGAATGAATTTAACGCTGTGTGTAGTAACGGCGTTAGCGGTTTCACGTGTAGGTTACGAGAAAGAAGTTTGAACCTCAAACGGCACATTTCGGTGGATACAGATATCCTTTGAGTGATTTTACACCGTCCGATTGGAAATGAATGGCGCTGATTTGATTCCTGGTGTGTGATGAATACGTCTTAACCGAGTGGAAACAGGCTCCTCATCTTGATGCATAATCGAACGGCTGAAATTTATTTTATGATAAATAGGAAAAGAGTTTTAAGTTCTGTGTGGTGTTGGTGTACAAAGTATTTACATTATCAGGTTAAGTTATTCATACAACAACTATCTCTTTCATAGTAATGCCTTATTTATTTTTATTAGAATTAAGTTGATTGAATTTAAATATTACATAATTAAAATTATTTTTTTTTAATTGTATAGGATTTATATTTATTTAAAAATTAATTAATTTAATATTATATTAGTAAAATATTTTTAAAAAAATAATATGATAGTAAGTAGTGTGATGGCTAATAGTGGTGATTGTGAATGTCAGGGATGGTCATTGATGATTGTGGCATTTGTGAATAATAATTAGCTAGTGATGATGATAGTTGATAACATGGGTCATGCTAGGGGATGATGATGGTAGATGCTAATTATGATGTATGATAGTGATAACTAATAGTCGTGATTGATGGTGGTTGTGATAATAGTGATTGATAGTAACGATTGTAAATTGTGGCTAGTAATAGTGTCGACTGATGATTGGTGGTGACAGTAATTGTGGCTATGAATGGCGGATGACGATGATGGTAGTTGATAATAGTGTGTTGTCGTGATGGTGGTTAGTGGTAAAAGTAGATGGGGTAGTGACATGAAATATTATTTTTCATAGAAATCTTTGAATAAGTAGCATACTAAAGGAGTGAATTTCTAGTATGGTCACTCAACTATGAATAGTTCACTCATAAAGTCACTTTTCTTTACTTTATAACTCAAAATCACTCAATTATTGGTGTTTCACTCACAAAGTCACTTAACTATTGTTATTTTACTCATAAAGTCACTCAGCCAATTAGATAATTTTTTATTTAATTTTTCTGATATAGAATTTTTATTTTAACTCAAATTTATAAGAAACAAAAAACTATTCATTTTAACCATTTTATTAACCCGCCCCACTTGACCCGACCCATTACGATATGCAATTTTGATATTTTTTTTTTTGTTTAAAAGAATGCTTCTTTCTTTTTAAATTTAGAAGTAATTCAATTTAATTTTTTCATTCCATTGTTAAATAGCAATCTCTTATAATTAAATGTCAAATATCTGAATACATTTATTCTTTGCTAATTGAGGCTAGCATTTTTAAAATAAAAATTTTATATTAGAAAAAATTAAATAAAAAAATTATATAATTGATTGAGTGACTTTGTGAGTGAAACATCAATAGTTAAATGACTTTGTGAATGAAACACCAATAGTTGAGTGACTTTTGAGTTACAAAGCAAAGAAAAGTGACTTTTTGAGTGAACTATCCATAGTTGAGTGATCATCCGAGAAATTAACTTCATATTAAAGATATTAAGACTTTGTTATATGTCTTAATCAATTAGATCTATTTAAACACATTAAGTGATTATAAATTGGGTGAGATTTGAAAAACCGATATCTCCAAACCTAAAACGTGAACATACTAAATAATTGTCATCTGTATGATTAAGATTCAGATTTTAATTATACTAATAATAAAAATGATTAAAAAGAAAAAATTAAAAATTACTAGCAGCTCAAACAAACAGTGGCATTAAATTGACAACTACAATGTAACTAGGAACATACTTCTAATAGAAAGAATTTGACGATAGTTAACCTCAAATGAATCGGCTCTCAGTGTGTGGTCGGTAGGAAGGAGAATATTTTTTTTATGAAAATAAGTGATATTTTTAATTTATTTTTTAATATTTTATAAGGAAGAAAAAAAATATTTGTATATAATTTAGCAGAACACTTGAGGTGGCCAAGGGATGAAGGTTGGGGATGTTGGATGGTGGGAAGGATACAATGAATTTGAAAATGTCCCAAAAAAAGGAGAAGCCGCGGTCGAACTCTAATTCTAAAAATAAGTCGGGGCCTTTTTACCAAGTCTAACACTTGTTTTCCCTACTTCTTTTAGAGATGTCATTTTTCTCCCCTACTCCGTACCCATTTTGGTTAGTAAAATTTCTGTGTCTTCCTCTCTCCACAGTCAAGTGGCTTTGAGCTTCTTTATTAAGCCTTCCCCTTTTAATAATAAGAAAAAACTTATTTTCCTAGAAAAAAATATTTTCTAAAAATTTCAACCAATCAAATGTTAAACACATCCTAAATCTGAAAATAAAATTTAAAATTACAAGCAACTACTACTTACACACCTCAATATCAAATAAATTAAAAAGATGGACAATATGAATTTGCACTGACTATGAGGGTGTTTGTTTTATTTTGTAGTGTTTGATTTTATCAAACAGTGCTTAAAAAAAATTTTAAATGCTTTAAAAAGCCAAAAATTAAAAGTTGGTAGATATCAATTTTTTATTTTTTGGCTTATAAGCCATTTAGATTTGACCAAACTATTTATCTTTTTATCCTATAATATTTTTCTAATTTCAATAATACCTCACTCAAATCTTTGACAAAATTTTATTTTTGTTTCATATTAACAAAATAATAATTAAAAATCTGAGAAGAAAATAATTTGAGATAGTATTAATTCATTTAAATTATTATATTTAATTTTACAAAAAAAAAAATGAAACTATACTCCAAATAAAAAATAAAGGAGAGTCTAATTTTATTTAAATTATATATTTTAAAAAATAAGAATAATTTAAATAATTAATTTATATTAAAAATAAATAAAAATATAAATTAATTTAAATTTTTTAATTATTTTAGAAATAAAAATATTATAGTAATTCATTTTTATAATGTTAACAACTTTAAGGGTATTTCAGTAATTTATCCAAAATAAGTATTTTTAAGCACTATGTACCAAACACATCAATAACTTTTTTTTAATTTCAGCACTTTTATCCAAACACATAACTGCTTATTTATAAAATAAGTTTCAGCACTTAAAAAATGTTTTAAACACTTATATTTAAAAATCACTTTTTTTAGCTAAATCAAACGGACTCTGTATCTCTTTATTTAAATTCATCTCAAATGAACGTTCTACAGATGATTGGGTTAAGATCGTAACATAACCGCTTGACACTGGTGGAAATACCTTGTAGTAAATTTTTAGTTTCCCAGAATGACGAAACAGAAGCAAAACGATGTTGACATAAATTGTTAGTACTCCTAACAAAGTGAAAAAATTGAATTCATAACTCTAAGAGCGGTTTATAAAGAGGTGATCCCTAAGTTATTCGATATTTATACTGATAAAAGTGAGCAAATACTCATAAAATAATTGAATTGGGTACAAATCAACATTTTCAACTGGCGCAGATGAAAATCATAAAAGTGACGGGACACACTAATCTTCAACTTGACATACCTCAAGAAGCAACCTAACAAAAAATTGAATGAAATCTTGCTTGACAAATTCGATGTTTCTAAGTATGACATTACCAGAGAGTCAGCCAGGCAAAAAAATGAGAGTGGAACCATATCCGTTGAATTTCAAACCGTGTGCCATTGACACTCGGGAATTTCTCGATTATAAGAACGTGAAGGCAAGGGGAGATACAAGAAAACAAGAGACGATCAAACCTGACAAGTTTAATGTGGACCTGTAATATATCGTATCAGCAAATCCATCTATCAACTTCTAAGTTCATAAATTATCATCATACCGGAAAAGGCAACATACATGTACTCTTGATGATGAAGATTGAACAACACATTATTTTCTGGAAGGCCGAACAAAAGAATGCAATCGTATCAGCAAGTGGCCTGCAATCTAGTTACAGGATCCAGTTCTACTATTCAAGTTACTAATATTTTCACTCCTGATATTCATAGTATTGAGAAGAAAAACTGCAAAAGTACATTTTACCAACTATTCTGATGAGGAAAGCTGTTGATGTTCAAAAATAAGGAGAGACTTCCACTCCTTGGCCTTCTTGACTAACCCGCAATAAACAATGCCTAAGACAATTAGAAATTGGATTGCAGGCACATAGCAGATGCGTCTTAGTCTGGCGTTGGTGCGCCTTGGTTAAGCTCTGCAAATCTCAGGCCCACACGCATAGAATGCTTCAAGAACTTCTCAGCACATCGCCGGACACAAGTCTCCTCCTGTTTGTCTAAAGTTTTGCGTCTGAAAGTGTCTACACAGTCCGTGAAACATCTTTCGACCAGGGAATTATACATTCTCAAGCTGCAGCAGTTAAAGACAAAAGAGACAAGGCTTTAGAGTTATAACACTATTATCCTGAGAGAGTATTAAGTGAAACAGGCAGTAACTTCCCAAGTGTGCACCTAATTTCTGTTCCATTTTTGTTTCTCCTAAAGTTCATTTTTAGCTTATTTTAATCAATATCTAAATTTTTGTGCATTTTTAATTGCATCTCTTATTCAAAAAATACCAGAAAAGATTTTTTTCTTTAATTGCGCATTTTAGGGTTAAATAATTAATCCATTAATTAAATTAATTGGTTGATTGGGTTAGTTAATTAATTAATTAGCTTAAATAGTGCTTAGGGTTGAATTTAGAGCAAAAGACTAGAAAGGCAAACCAAATTAATAGTACACCGTGCACACCTATTTCATTTTGGTTGGACATTCTGATTGAGAGACATTAAAGATATTAAAAGTAATCCTAAACCCTAATATTCCATATATAATCTCCTTATTACCTCATTGAGGGTTGAGATAAGAAGAGAATTTGTGAGTTCAAATTTACACTGAAGATTATATAGGGGACACTAGGGTTTAGGGTTAATTCTAATTCATTAACTCAATCTTCTCAAATTTTTACAGTATACCCTTAAGGTATTGTCCAACCAAAAAAAAAACATGCATATAACATTGATTCATTTTATACCTTCAGCTACAAACTTAACCGTAAACCATGCCTTTAAATCAATTATTGAATCCTAATTAAATAACAAAGATAACTCACTACTAATGCTTAATTAAGGATGATGAAAATGAATTTCACAAGATTTGCAGGTGTTATATTATCTCATAGTAAATAAAGATAATATAATCAAGCAGGCCCACACATATATTCTTGTTTTGTAGGTTGCCTCATTAATGAATGAGCTTTGTTTGCACTCTTACGCTCAAACCCCCATCAAAAGTAGGTGCTTTATTACGCTTGTTTCCATTGATAACACTGCCTAAGACTAGGAATTCCATGTAACACACTTGATACACACTTCCATTACAAACGCTCCTGTTAATCACTAGTCGCTCATTCACCAACATCACAACAATTTGCAAAAGTTAATGCTCATTAAGCCCTAATGCTATCATCAATTCCCAATTCCTTTCTCAACACATTACTATTTCCTCTCCTCAACCACTTTCTATGACTTCAGAATGACTAGATTTTCTCAATTTTTGAGGAGTTGATAGCAATTATGAATATAATCTTAGCAGTGTAGAACAGCCGTTGTTCATAAGAGTGAGTATAAACCCAGCTTATAACATGCTGAATAAACAGCTTAATTCACATTAGCATATTGACTCAAGCTTGCTAAAACAAACATTGGAACACATAACCACATACTTTCTATTTTAATTCAAATATTGAGGCATTGGAACAAAGTACATCAATGGATTCTTCCCAATAAGTGTACACTAATTTTTGTTCCATTTTTGTTTCTCCTAAAGTTCATTTTTAACTTATTATAATCAATATCTCATTTTTTGTGCATTTTTACTTGCATCTCATATTCAAAAAATACCAGAAAAGATTTTTTTTTATTTGCGCATTTTAGGTTTAAATAATTAACCTGTTAATTAAATTAATTGGTTGATGGTTTGTTTAATTAATTAATTAATTAGCTTAAATAGTGTTTAGGGTTGAATTTAGAGCCAAAGTCTAGAACGACAAACCAAATTAATAGTACACCGTGCACACCCATTTTATTTTCGTTGGACATTCTGATTGGAAGATATTAAAGATATTAGAAGTAATCCTAAACCCTAATATTCCATATATAATCTCCTTATTACCTCAATTGAGGATTGAGATAAGAAGAGAATTTGTGAGTTCAAATTCACACCAAAGATTATATAGGGGACACTAGGGGTTAGGGTTAATTCTAATTCATTAATTCAGTCTTCTCAAATTTTAACAAAAGTATACCCTTAAGGTATTGTCCAACCAAAAAAAGCATGCATATCCCAGTGATTTAATATTCATTTTATACCTTCGGCTACAAACTCAACGGTAAATGACTTTAAATCAATTGTTGAATCCTAATTAAATAACAAAGATAACTCACTACTAATGCTTAATTAAGGATGATGAAAATGAACTTCACAAGATTTGCAGGTGCTATATTATTCTCATAGTAAATAAAGATAATATACACAAGCAGGCCCACACATATATTCTTGTCTCATTAAAGAATGAGCTTCATTTGCACTCTTACACGTAAAACCCCATCAAAAGTAGGTGCTTTATTACACTTGTTTCCATTGATAACACTGCCTAAGACTAGGAATTCCATGTGACACGCTTAATTTAACACTTCCATTATGAACGCAGGTGGTTTATTACACTTGTTTCCATTAATAACACTGCCTAAGACTTGGAATTCCACGTGACACACTTAATATACACTTCCATTATAAATGCCCCTGTAAATCACTAGTCTCTAATTCACCAACATCACAACAATTTAGAAAAGTTAATGCTCATTAAGCCGTAATGCTATCATCAATTTCCAATTCCTTTCTCAACACATTACTATTTCCTCTCCTCCGCCGCTTTCTATGACTTCAGAATGGCTAGATTTACTCAACTTTTGGGGACTTGTTAGCAATTATGAGTATAATCTTAGCAGTGTAGAACTGTCGATGATCATAAGAGTATAAACCCAGCTTATAACATGCTGAGTAAACAGCTTAATTCACATTAGCATATTGACTCAAGCTTGCTAAAATGAACATTGGAACAAATAATCACACACTTCCTATTTTAATTCAAATATTGAGGCATTGGAACAAATTACCTCAAAGGATTCTTACCAAGTTTGCACACCTAATTTCTTATCCATTTTTATTTCTCCTAAAGTTCATTTTTAGCTTATTCTAATCAGCATCTCAATTTTTGGCATTTTTAATTGAATCTCTTATTTCAAGAATACCAAAAAAGATTTTTTCTTTCTTTGTTTGCGCATTTTAGGGTTAAATAATTAATCCATTAATTAAATTAATTGGTTGAGTGGTTTAATTAATTAATTGGCTTAAATAGTGTTTAGGGTTGAATTTAGACCCAAACTTGAAAAGCAAACCAAATTAATAGTACATCGTGCACACCTATTTTATTTTGGTTGGACATTACCCTTGAGGGTATACTTTTGTCTAATTGAGAGACATTAGAGATATTAGAAGTAATCCTAAACCCTAATATTTCCTATATAATCTCCTTATTAACTCATTTGAAGGTAGAGATTGGAAGACAATCCGATAGTCCAAATTTATAGAGAAGATTATATAGACAATACTAGGGTTTAGAGTTAGTTATAATTCATTAATTCCCTCTTCTCAAATTTTAACAAAGGTGTACCCTTAAGGGTACAATCCAACCAAAATAAAACATGCATATACATTCATTTTCTATCTTTGGCTCCAAATTCAACACTAAAGATTGTCTTAAAATCAATTATAGGACCCTAATTAATTAAGGGTAACTCATTTCCAATGCTTAGTTAAGGTTAATGAAAATGAACTTTACAAGATTTGCATGCATATTATATTATTCTCGATGTAAATAAAGATAACATATAGAGGCATACCCTCAAATATATTCTTGTTTTGCACATTTCTACATTAAACCATGCGCTTCTTTCATAGACATCACAACAATCTATAAACGTTAGTGCTCATGAAGCCTAGTGCTATCCTCAATTTCCAATTCCTTTCTCAATACATCATTCCTTCCTCTCCTCCGCCACTTTCTTTGACTTCAAAATGACTAGATTCACTCAACTTGTGAAGACTTGTTAGCAATTATGAGTACAAGTCTACCGGTGCATAACTGGCACGGATCACAGGAGTATAATCCCAGCTTACAACATGTTGAATAAACTGCCTAATTCACATTTACATATCGACTCAAGCTTGCTAAAACCAACATTGGAACAAATTAACACATTTTTTATTTTAATTTAAATATTGAGGGAAAAGAATATAATATCAACTTTGGAAAATAAGAAAAGAGTGTACAATTTCAGAGGTTAAAAGCTCTTCAGTATAGTTTAAAAGCTATACACTCTTACTCTTTCCGGGCAACAAATCTAAACTAAGTTTTTCCCTGCTGAGAAGATAAAAGCATGAGCTAGTTGCATACAGTTGGTGGATGGAAACTTAAATTATGGTGGAGCAAGCAGTAAATCACGGTTTGGGATCCTTAAACCTTATAGTTCCTGAAATGTGAAGGAAGCTTTTTGTGAAGAGATGTTGATACAAATGAACTGGGATTTGAAGAGTAAAAAAGGATTTACAGACTATTTCGTATAGACTAATAGCAAGATATAAAGTTATGTTTTACAAAATCCATTGTTATATCATGTACCAAGGCAAAAGCAAGGAAGTACACTTTCAAGGCCAGGAAGGGAAGGGATATAGAAGGAAGGATCTCACGTGATCACAATCAAAGTTGCTGCAACCTCCAACATGCTTTTACACCGTCAAAACAGTCAATTCAATGACATGTTAGATTCCAGTTACCAATTAATTTACGTGACTACTTCTGCACAAACATCTAATTAGCTTTCCCTAAAAGGAACAAGCTTTATGAGGAACGACATCACCCTAAAATTCATAAAGATTAACAGAGTACTATATCTTGTGGAATTAAAAAAAAAAGGGTTTCTTTCTTAATCATACAGACAAAATAAGCCAATCTCATTTGTCCATTTAACAATTTTAAACATACAATAGAAAGGGGATTGCAAGAACCTGTCACGGAGTTGGAGCTGGTCAACCATGGCAGCCATTCTAAGCTTATCTGCTTCAGGAAGTGAATCCAAATCTCCCATCATACTCTTGTCCATCTTGGTTCCTCAATCTGATCCAGCACTGTATGCAAAAATACTGCTTGTGTTTGGGGAAGAACAAGACCAATAAGCGGCGGCCAGTATCGTTTGGTGGAAAATACTACTATTGCTTTCTATATAAAACCCTAGTCGGTGTATGGGATTGGGATTGGCAAAGCCCTCCCAACGTGTCATTTAGACCCTCCTACTTTTTGAAATTACAGTTCCTCCCCTTTATTATTTTGCAATTTAATTCCCTAATCCTAGGGTTCGTTTAATACGTGAGTAAGAATAATAAGTTTGAGATAAAATTTAAGGTTTATTTTATTTTATTTTTGATTAGAGATATTAGCTAATTTTAAATTTATTTTATGTTATTATTTATATTAAAATGATGAAATTATTATCTCATATGAAAGATAATATGAAATAATCACATGAAATATTTTTACTTATCTCATTTTGTGCATTAATAGTAGGGGTGGGCCTGGTATGATATATACGAATATCATATCAAAATTAAAATTTTTGATACCGTGATTTTGATATTATGGTATGTGATATGATATTTGGTATGGTTTTAAAAATATATTTGTACTTGGTATTTATAAAAAAATACCGAATATCATACCAAAGTATATAGGTTCATATATAATTCATACCTATTATTATTATTATAATACTAAAAAATATTTATGTATTAGTACAAAACTAGATTATTTAGACATCAGAACTTTGACTACTCTATCTTGATTGAAATATTTTTTTTGTGTAATAGAATCAAAAAGAAAATTATTTATATGTTCTTTTTAATATATTTACAATGTAAAATGTTAGTATGATATAATTGTGACGTTTCTTAAAAAGTCAAAGTCATAATTCTATATTGTACGAGTATATGTAAATCGAAGTCAGATAAATTGTGATTATCGATTTACTGTACTGCAAAATATCGAAATTGAACTTTAAAATATCGAACCATATCGAATTAATTTGATATAGTTATGATATAGTATTTTTAAAAATTGAAAATTAAAATTTCAAATATTGTATCATATCATATCATGTCCACCTTTAATTTTCACAGGGATAATATATTAAAACCTCTTTAAAGTAATTGTTTTAGTAATTTTATAATTAAGGTGTTAATAGAATCTGATTCCTTTGAACCGTAATTTTTTTATATTTAAAATTTTTGTAGAATATCAAGTGATATAAAGAGTGATTTCACTTTTCTTTATAGCATGTGAGAGTAAATTATAAGTTAAAGAATAATAGTAGCATAATATTTTTCTTTACCTTCTCTTATCACTTCTTGTTACATATTAATACTTTTATTTTGTACGTTATTTAAGTAATGTAGATTATCATACATATGCATATTAGATAAAAACACGTTTTTGAGAAAGATAAAGTTTTACTAAGAGATCGAACTTGGTAGATTCTAATGTATTTCTATTTTCATTGTCATGCAATCTCACTAGTTTATTTTAGTAAGTTAAGCCCGACCTTTTGGGAAATATAAATGCCAAGAAAAGTTAATGCATTTAGTAATAACTAATAATTCAATCGCAAAATAAATTTATTTAAGTTATCGGTATTGAGTTACTAGATTAATAATTTAAAAACGGTTTAAAATTTTGTAATTAACGTTTTATTAATATGGGGCACGATTTGATAAATTTTCTTATCGGTTTAGGTCATAACCCGTTAAGAACTATATTACATTTACATCTCTACCTTATGTATGTGAAGTTGTTTTTAGAAACTCTAAAACACTTATTTTATATGTAACTAAACTTTCATCTTTTTGCTATTGGAGTTTGTTTGGCAATCCAAACATCCATCAGATCTGATTTGTTGCATTGGAGCTATATATATATATATGTGTGTGTGTGTGTGATGTTATCTAATTCATCCAAATTAGGCACATTATTTGTGTTAGGGATGGATAATACAAATTCATTTATGAAGGTATTATAAATTTAATTGATAAATCAATTAATAACCTCATGTATTATCAGCTCAATTAGCGATTCAAATATATTTACAACTTAATATCGAATAAACTAAATTATAAAATAAAAATATCCAACCAAATCACTCGATAAACACCCCTAATTGCATTGCATAATCATAACAAGATACAAAAATTTAAGTGCAAAAATGAAAAAAACGAGTTTTCTATTTTTAGGATTATCTTCCCCAAATTTCTTCACATACCACTTATGATTCGAAACAGCTCGAGGAACCAACTCAGCGCAAGTGTACACAAAAGACGCCAGCCCGGGCCAAGAAAACGTCATCAAAGCCCAGCCCAACTGTTCCACTATCTCCACCAAATAATTCGCGCAGCTTACATACTCAAAATCCCCGCACCTCGGGATCTTGTATCCACCCCCTTGACTCTTCAGGCCCAACAACACTCCATCAGCCCAAACATTCACCACCATAACCCTATCCAAAACCGCTCGTCACCTTCATAGTAGTAAGCATAATGAGAGACCCATCTGCTCTATATGTAAGCATTCAAAACATCATATCTTACTTATTCTAAAAGTGAAAACTCCTCGAGTTAAAAAGTTAGATTACAAAAATAATCTTATAAAGTCGAGTGACATTTTTATTCTTGAATTGAATATTATCTCAATAACATTTTTTTGTACTAAAAAATAAACTTATATTTAAAATTCTTTTTATTTCACTATTAAATACTTTACAATGAATTAATTAGATGAGAAGATCATAGTACTCCCTCTGTTTTAAAATAAGTGGTGTTTTAGCCTTTTGATTTTATTTCAAGATAAGTGGTGCTTTATATAATTAAGAAGACATGAATTATGTTTTTCAATTGGAACCTTTATTTAAGTGGAGAGAAGTTTATATAATCAAAAAATATTAAAAAGTTACCTCTTTTTCAAGATATTTATTAAGAATAAGTGGGTAAAAATATATTTTTCTATCTAAGAATAAATAATTTTCTTAAGGGGTGTGGCTAGACTAAAAACGCCACTTAAACGGAGGGAGTATCAAACTTGTTGTATGTAGCTACCATACTTATTGCAATCTATTTAAATTCTTAGAGTTATTCTGCTTTTAATATTTATTAGAGATACACATTTATGCCTACAGTTACACACATTGTTTTGGAGATTGTCAGTACTAATTGCAATTGTGGAAACCGGAAAGTTGAATGATTATTTATGCATCTGTTTTGGTCCTTTGACATTTCATTGGGTAATAATATTTATGTATAGACTTTTCATTTTTTTTTGTTATTGCACTTTATAAAAATCCACAATTTTGTCTATAAATTCTAAAATCAGCTCTAAATTGCTTTGTCATATTTAGTGCCTGAGACAATTTCTAAAGCTTGGATGGATTCTCGAGGAAATGCATAGCCACTCGCCCAATCAATTTAAAACTCTATGGATTGTGAAAGAAAATAATTAAGAATTAAAGAAGAAGAATTCTCAAAGGATTTGAATTGAAGCTTTTAATTGGAATTTACGAGTTTATGTGAGTTATTGGGCTCTCGATCCTCCCAAGTACCAACCCAACAAGGGGGGTATTTTCTTCTTTCTTTTTTTGGTTGTTTTTTTTTTCTGAGTGCTAAATTTGTACAATCTTTTTTTTTTTGTCTTAATTTGAACAATCCTTTGATAATTATTTTCAGTATTCATTAATATCGAGAAATTTGTTCCTCATTATTTTTCTTTATTTTTATTTTGTATTCTCTGATTGGTTATGTCACATATATAAATTGGTGTTCCTAAAATCTATACTACGCAATTAAACTAAATAAAAAATTTTTAAACAAAATTTGACAAGGAGCTAAACTTTTAAAGAAAAATAGAATTGACATTAAATTACATTTTTAATTTAGATAAACTTAAGAAATTTATTCATTTTTTTAAAATTACAAATTTTTTTAATTAAATAATACTTTCTATTAATATAATTTTTTAATTACATAAAAACTCACTTTTGCCGAAACGTAAATTTAGAAGGAAAAACTAATACATTCCTAATTATGTAAGAAGAAATATTATTTATTTTAGACTAAAGATAAGAGCTAACAATATCATACAATATGAATCAGATGAAATATATTATATTATATATTTTCATATTATTTTGATAATTGTTTTTTGTCATTTCATAGTATCATGCAATAATAATTAAAAAAATAAATTTATCATTCATCTATACTATATTAAAAGCATAAATGTCATTTAAAATATTGATTGAATGCCCTTTTATTAGAAAACTCTATAATAGATTAAGTTATTATTTAATTATTTTTTAAAAATACTTATAAAGTTCTACGCCGGTTAATGTAAAGAAAAATCAAAAGTTTGAATGATTATAAAATCATATCAAAGAAAAATATATGTATTCAACAGTGACAATAGGCGGAGACCTGCATTCTCACGACTCTGCCCAAGTTAATACTATGACATGTTATATATATATATATATATACATATATATATATATATAGCACTGTTATTTTAACAAAAAATATATCCATTTTATAACGCAAAATCAAGAGGTACATACTTCTTAATGGTACTCCCTCCACTTCAAAATAAGTGGTGTTTTTAGTCTGAGCACATCCTTTAAGAAACTACTCATTCCTAGACAGAAAAATATATTTTTATCAACTTACTCCTAATAAATATTTTGAGAAAGATGTGACTCTTTAATAGTTTCTTAATTATGTAAAACTCTCTCCACGTAAAATTGAAAGAACATCATTAATGTCTTTTTGATTATATAAAGCACCTCTTATTTTAAATAAAATCAAAAAATAAAAACACCACTTCTTTTAAAATGGAGGGAGTATTAAAACTTTGTTTCAAATTTCAATGATTAAGACATATTCAAATTAAATAAATACTTAAATTTTAATAAAAATAAATACATTTAATAATTTGATGTATGAACTATTTAGATTCAGACCTCCATTAAATATAAATAAATAAACATAAATTGATGATTACACAAAATGATACTCTTTTTTATCATTACCTAATAACATATTTCCATACGATGGGTAACAACAATACAACGAGTAACAATCATCCAAATAAGCATATGGGTGACAGAGTATCCCTTCATGCACTAAATTTGTGGAGAGTATACCCTCTTGATTTTGCGTTATAAAATAAATAAATATATATATATATATATAATGTATTTATATTTTTATCATTTAACACATAATAAATATTTATTATTTTTGCTAACAGAGTGTTTTTTTTTAAAAAAAAATCTTAAAATTTATTTTTAAATTTAAAAAATATCAACATGACTTTAAAAAATTATCTCACTCATTTCTTTTAATTCCTCCAAACCCTACTTGATTAAAAAGAAAAAACTCAATCTTTCTCCAAATTCATTTATGACTCAGTAAAAGAGAAATTTAGCTTTTTTCATTTGGATGGGGTCTGAATAGGATCTAGAAGGCAAAAATAAATGGGTGAGGTAATTTTAAAAGTCACGTGGTATTTTTAAATTTTAAAAATTAATTTTAATTTTGTTTAATTCAGTAAATAAAAGTTTGTTAATGAAAAAGATTAATATGCATCATTTATTAGATGACGGAGTATATATGCATCATTTTAAACAAGGGTATATACCCACTCTAAATCGCAAAGTTGAGGGGCATATTTAATTTGCCCCTTTTTTCTTCCCTTTTTTTATTAAGATTTTTATATCTGTTTGTACAATAATGTAAGGTGTGTTCGGAAGAAAGAAAAATATTTTCGAAGAAAATACGCAGGTTATTTTTGATTTGGTACGTAAGCAGAAAATATTATTTTAAAAGTATTTGTATATAATCTATATAAATACTACAGGAAGTGAGGTGATGGGAATGAGGGCTACAGGGTTTGAGGGTAAAGATGTAATGTGTTCGATAGTGAAAGGACACAATCAATGTGAAATGTCATTTCTAAAATTTATTTTCCCTACTTTTACAAGAAAAATCATTTTTTTTTCATTTTTAAGGAACTTATTTTTAAAAAAAAAATATTTTTTAAAAAATTTAATCAATCAAATATAAGAAAATTGAAAACACTTTGTTCAAAAATGTTAGGAAATTACATGAATTTCAAAACTGGCTTTGATAGTTTATTCACTGTCTTTAAAAAGTTTTTAGTCCCCCATTAAAACTTATTGCTGGGATTTGACAGAATTCTTCTAGAATTTACAAAGCCACTTAAATTCGAATATCAACAATTAATTCGAATTTCTCACAAGAACAGAATATTGTTTATAGTGAAAGTAAAAAAAAGAGAAAAAAGATATAATACATTTATATTTTGAAGTAATCAGATATTTATAATATCTAAGTGTCTGTTCAAATCAATGGACTTAAAACCCTTTAAAAATAATCACTTTTTAAATCACAATCAATCACTTTTTAACATTTTCTTAATCATAACCAGTCATTTTTAAATTTAAAAATATTTTTAATTATTAAATAATTTTTAAAAAATAACTAAAAAATATATTCACACAAAACCTCTTCTCAATACTTCCTCATCAATAACACTAACTAATACTGCTAATAATTAAGGAGTGGTTTGCATGTTTACAAGCTGACAAACAAAAGCCTATATCTAACAATAGATTCAAATGTCTTATGGTTTGTTCCTAAGACCACTTAATATCTGAAAATTAAAGCTCACAATTAATTAAACCTTTCATAATTTTTGTTTTTATGTTAAAAAAGATTATTGTTAATTAAGACAAAATAAACAATCAAAGAAGCCCACGTTGTTCGTAGTTCAAGCCAATATTCAAATTTGATGTTAACAAAATCCATTAGCTATATGATGTAATTTTGCTTCTTACTTTTTATCTTGATATTTTGTTTTCCATTTTATTGTGTAATCCTGTTTGAATATATACATATTTTTTAGTCGAAAGTCTATCAGAAATAGCTTCTTCATGTTACAAAGATAAAGATAAGATTTACGTATATTCTATTCTTCGCAGACTCCACTTATAAGACTACACTAGATATATTGTCATTGTATATGATGTAATCTTGCTTCTTAATTTTTACCTTGATGTTTTGTTTTTATTTTATTCTGTAACCTTGCTTTGAATATTTTCCCTTTCGAGGGTAGAGTCTATCGAAAATAACCTCTTAATTTCATGAAGATAAGGGTAAGATGACATATAGATTTACATATACTCTATCCTCTACAAACTTCCCTTGTAAAATTATACTGATATATTATTATTTGATGTATTTTTTTAAATTTATTTATTTTTGCATAGGAATACAATTTATCTATATGATGAATGCCCGGTAAGAGCTAAATGTGGAAGACCAAATGAAACCTATAATTGATGTAAAATCTCTTACCAAATTCCTTGGCATCACAAAAAAAAAAAAAAAAAAAAAAGGGGGGGGGGGGGGAGGAGGGGTTGTGGAAATGGGTGAATATAGAGCTTAATTTTCGCAATAGCTCAGTTGTTAATTATGTACCTTAATTTTTTCTTTATTAGTGAAGATTGATTCTCTATCTTGTAATTTTTGTTGATTATGTTAAAATAAATGGTGTTTTAGTCTTTTTTATTTTGTTTCAAAGTGGTGTTTCACATTATCAAGAACGTATTAATTATGTTCTTCTAATTTTACCCATATTTGAATGAAGAAAAATTTATAAATTACTAAGGAGATATATCTTTTTCAAGGAATTTATTAAAAATAAGTTAGTAAAAATGCATTTTACTTTCTAGAAGCGAGTAATTTTCTTAAAGAGTATGACCAAGCTAAAAACACCACTTATTTTGAACCTGAGGGAGTATCATTAACACTTAATAAACTTTTCAAAATTTATCAAAATATTCTATTTAAATACTTGAATTAAATTTTATTTTACTTTAATATCTCAACTCCTAATAAATTATTTTAATTAGATACTTTTTAGTTAATTTCTTTTTAAAAAGAAAAAATCATGTGTTCTCAATTCAGCACCTCAAAAATATTGCAATGCGGGTCAGAATGTGGAGAACACACATTCACGTTAGTGTGTTATGATATGTAATTAATTCTTCACATTATTAGCTAATGAGCCCGAAGGCGGACCCGTATAGCCCAGATAAGGACACCAAAACTTGGTTAGGTGTAAGTGAAAAATATATTTGAAGTATTATAATTTTTTAAGTTTAATATCTGATTTGTTAGGTGCGTAATTTTCTTACTTGAATTATCACTATCAATTATTGGTTGTTTATTTTTTCTATCTGAACAACAGGGATATTTCAGGTAGGAAAAGAAATAACTAATAGTTGAAGTGTGTTTTGATAAATATTTGGTGATAGTTCAGGTAAAAAATTCGCACACCTGATAGTTCAAATATTAAACTAAAAAATCGTAATACTTCATATATATATATTTAAACATTAAGAGTTATTAAAGTTTCAACTTTTATGATACTCTTTTCTCTTTCTTTTTTTTGGAATGTGCGAAAAATATTTGATATTATTCCTTTTTATACAATAGTTTCAATTTTCAAGAATTTAAATTCATAAATTATTCGAGTTTATACGTCAACATGATATTTTCTTTATCAAATTAGTTATTCAATTATTACTTTTACTTATTTTCTAATCACTAATATTAAAAATAGAGTTAGAATTTTGAGTTTACGAATTTTACATTCTTGAAAAAATTTAGAGTTCTTGATAAATTATTTATACATACATATTAAGTGATTTTTCTAACACAAATGCAAAATATGCATCAAAACTATTGGATTTTATGGAAATCATAATTTAAATACTAGTTTCGCTCCTACTCAATATAATACATAGATTAAATTATTTTAAAAAAAATTCATTACACAATCAAATTCACAAATGTGGTGAATCTACCATAAATTACAGTTGAAAATAAAATGAATAAAAATAAACAAATAAATAATCAAGCTAAGGCACGGATTTCTCGCTCTCTTTAATGAGATTCAAGCCTACTGCGGTGTAATCTTCATCGATCCAGCAGTAATACTCTTGACTTGTCCCCTCTAGGATACAACAACCCAACAATGTCGTATGACTCAAACAACTCCGGATTAGTTGAAGAGTCTAAAAATTCACCAAAAGAACACATTATTTCAATATAAAATTACTCTCTTTTGTATAGTGAATTAGTTGAAGACTTAAAATATTTTTCTTTGTCTTAACTCTATCTTTCACTGTACTAATCTCAATAGATACTACAATATTTTACACTTGTCATCTTCCTCTATTATTTTTTTACATATATCAATACAAAGAAGAAACATCCTTTATATAAGTGTAGAATTTCTTTTACAAACAAATGTCAAGAATGTGGATAGTCATTTGTGATGTAATGGGTAACTACTAGTAGATTATGACATTAATGGTTACATAAGTTATACCACAAATAATAACTACTTTCTCCATTTTATGACCACTAATATGCCATACACTTTAATTTTTTTTAATAATAAAATATTTTTACTCCAACGATAAACGATTCAACTTTATATTTCAAAGGTGATGTTCTTTTTTTCTTATTTATCAAACTAGTTATTCAATTATTACTTTTAACTTTTTTTTTCTTATAAATCACATTTATATTAAAAGCGGAAATACTCCAAATGAGAAGTTAAAATATCAACGTGCTTCTTAAGAGTTGAGTGACCTTTTTATCCTTCATAAAAAAAATAATTTTCAGCTATAAGTTTTCATAATTATGTATTTAGAAGTACAAATCAGTTTTGTTTCTTTCCATCTTCCAAAATAATGAAATATTGTTACAAACTTTTCACATTCTCAATTTAATTATATATAATTATTTAATCACTGTATAAGATTAGTATCAAATTTCTCTTGCTTAAAAATTTAATGTTTTCTCTACTTGCAACACTTCATTGTGCAAAATGTCCCAGGTTATGTTTTTTTCAATTTTTTGTTTTTCCCCTCTTTATTCTCTTATAACATTGTATACTGATAAAATTAGTGTATCTTCGTTTCCTAATGGTTGATTAAGGATTTTGATATGTAATGTATATGAGTTAATATGTATATATTAACTTTGAGCCAGAAATTCAAATTTAGTGGGCTTCATATTTTCTAAAAGGAGTACAATTTTTAAAACACAAGGCAAGCGCTTAAAAATGTGAACTATTTTCACTTATAGGCAATATTTGCTCAAATTACTATTTTAATTTAGGGTTGTTGACATATAAAAAATAAAATACTGTCAAGTTGAATACTTCATATATTATAAGAATTGCATAATTGAAGTCATTTGAACTTTATTTTTGAAATTCATTTAATAACAATTATTTAACATGATTATGCTTTACAGTGACAATAAATATCGATCAAACAGACTCACTATTTATTCCTTTACTCTTTCATCTTCCCCCAATAATATTTATGCAACTCACTGCATACTTATTATAATATTTTTAAAATATTTATATTAATTAGTAAGATATATGCGTGTAATGCACGTATCCATATATATCTAGTCACTAAATAATGCATAAGTTAAATTAATTTCTTAAATTCAATATATGATCAAATATCATAAAAGAACTTTTCTCTTTTAAAGGGGTGGGGGAAGGAAAAAAAGTAACACGAATAAGAGATTAAAACACGAAAACTTAAACTTTTATCAATAAAAATAAAAATTTACATAATCAATCAATTGAACTATTAAAATTTTGTATCAGGAGAAAAAAGAAAAACACCATTATTAGGTTGATAATGAAGAGAGGAAATCTATGTGAAGCTATAAAAAGTCTATTATAAGTAGAGTAAGATCGACCAAGCCAATTAAAGAAACTTAGCCAGCTGGGTTTAAATTTGTCCTGTAAACGTGGCACCCAATATTATTTCCCAGTTGGCATGCTGCTTTCTCCCGCTATATAATCTTTTTTTTTTCCGTTTTATTAATTTGGCCCCACATTATATATATGTTTATAATATTCTCAAAGTTGGCCCTTTTGACTTTAATCCCTATGTTACTATTTTATTCAAACACCCACACGCTTTAGCTTACCTTAGCCTTAAGCTAGAAAAAAAGAAAAAAAGAACTCCCAAATATTAAAGAAAATATACTAAATAAGAATTCAATTGTCAACGCCTTTAATTTCTCATACTCCTTCCCCATGAAACGATATAATAATTAATACTTTTTTCATCTATAAATAAATATAATTTTAAGTTTAAAAAAAATTATTTTAAAGTAAATATTATATCTTTTATCTATTAATTTTTTAATAAACATCAAATGAATTAAAATAATATTTATTTTAAAGCGGAAAAATACATTAACAAAATAAAAGTAAGAAAATAGTGAATTTCCCACCCAAAGGAGCATCGAATATAGGAGTACTTCTTTCTTACGTGATATATATATATATTATAAATCTTTTTTCAGAGCGTTTCATAAATTGAGATGAAAGAAGAGGAAGTAGTAAGTACAACAAGTAATATTCTGTCTTTTCATGTATCCAAAGTCAACTCCCCATATGCTTTTTTGGCTCTCTTTCTATCCACTTTTTTCCTCTTCTTCTTGCGGATTTAAATGCTAAAGCCACAGCACCTATTACAAACTTTCAAATTTCAATCTTGATATTCCTCACTTCTTCTTCTCTCATGGCAGCTTTATTCTCTCCCTAATTATTCACTTTCAAATAGTGTTTCTCCATATAATTTTTGTTTTTATCCGTTTCCTTGAGGCTGAGTTTCTGTTTTTTTTTTTTTCTTTTCTTGAAATATCTTACTTATGTCCTCCTCAATTGGTTTAAGCCCGAGCAACTAGCTGCTGCTGCAAAATTGGACGTCTATTTGTTGAAAATTTTTAACTTATCAAACAGAAAATGGGAAACGGTATTGGAAAGTTGAAGTTGTGTTTTGCAGGAGATGTTGGAGAAATATCCAAGAGACGCCATGATATTGGCGTAGACCTCTCTGATAGTCTTGACAAGGGATTAGGCCATTCTTTTTGCTACATATTGCATGATCCATCATCCAAGAATCATCCTTTTTTAGAAGACTCTTCTTCTTCCACCACTACTACCATCTCTAGTAACAGCAGCAGCAGCAGCAGCCAAACGGCGGCGTTTCGCACCATCTCCGGCGCCTCTATCTCCGCCAACACCTCTACGACGCCTCTGTCCACCGCGCTCGTGGATGTTTGCGCTTTGAGTTCCAATACTTACATTGAGAAGTCGTCGGCTTTTGAGAGCTCTCAGTGGTTTTCTTCCTTTCCTCTTCAGCCGATTCCCCGGAGGTCAATCCCGTCTATCTGTTCCGGCCCCATTCCCCGAGTTTCTGTCTCGGGCTCGGGCCCGATCGAGAGGGGATTTCTCTCTGGCCCGATGGAGCGGAGCTTCACCTCTGGTCCGTTGGAGAATCACTATGATCAGCAGCTCCAGAGGTACAAACCTGAGTCTAGTAAATGGGATTTAGTTAGGAATTTAAAGAAAGTTTTGTCAAGCTCTCTTTTGGGGTTTCAAGAAATTAATTTGGGAGAGAAGAATAGTGGGATTAATGGCCCTGTGACTAGTAGTGAAAACAGTTTGGATGAAGATGATGAGGGAAATGTGCAGTGGGCTCAGGGGAAAGCAGGGGAAGACAGAGTACATGTAGTGATTTCTGAGGAACATGGATGGGTATTTGTTGGAATTTATGACGGGTTCAATGGACCTGATGCTACTGATTTTTTATTGAACAATCTTTACTCAAATGTCTTCAAAGAACTCAAGGGATTGCTGTGGAATGACAAGTTAGAAACTTGCGAAAATCTCATGTGCAACGAGACAGTTATCGTTCAGAATGAAGAACCTGATCAATCAAAGCTGAAGGAGAAATTGATCAATGACGGAGTTGCAGGTATTAACCATTTAGACGTGCTGAACGCGTTGTCAGAGGCGCTGGGGAGAGCTGAGGCATCATATTTGGAGATAACAGACATGATGGTGAACGAAAACCCCGAGTTAGCCTTAATGGGATCTTGTGTTTTAGTGATGCTGATGAAAGGCAATGATGTTTACTTGATGAATGTTGGAGATAGTAGAGCAGTTTTGGCTCAAAATTCTGAACCCGATCGTTCCACTGGTAATTTGGGACGGATTAGTGAGGAGATCCGAAATAGAATTGATGCACTCTACAGAGTTGATTCAGACAGAAAACACAATCTTACTTCTTTTCAACTCACTATGGACCATAGCACATCTGTTAAAGAGGTACCATTTCCCTTGTAGTCCGATCCACCTTCCAAAAATTTCAATCTTTTGGTGTTTCATAGACTAATTCTCATGTTTGTCTGGTAAATTGTTGCAGGAAGTTCTTAGGATTAAAAGTGAGCATCCAAGTGATCCTTCTGCTATTAAAAATGATAGAGTGAAAGGTTCTTTAAACGTTACTCGAGCTTTTGGTGCAGGCTTTCTTAAGCAGGTATTCTTAACATTAATATTACACTTTTTATTGCGTCTATGATCATAAGTCATAAAAATGTCAACTTGTTTTAAATCGTTATTCAACTTTACAAGTTTTTGTTGTCGTATTTAATGTCATTTCTGCTTGTGTGATGTTACAGCCTAAATGGAACAATGGACTGCTAGGGGTCTTCAGAATAGACTATGTTGGAAGTTCGCCGTATATCAACTGTATACCATCGCTATACCACCATAGACTTGGCCCAAGAGACAGATTTCTGATCTTATCATCTGACGGACTTTACCAATACTTCACAAATGAAGAAGCAGTCTCTGAAGTTGAGACCTTCATGTCTATATTTCCCGAGGGAGATCCCGCGCAACATCTTGTTGAAGAAGTGTTATTTAGAGCTGCAAAGAAAGCTGGTAAATACACACGATTCAATCTGTACTTGTGAGAATTCTAAGTACCACAATTTCTCATAGAAATCGAACTAAAAAGCTTTTGTTCTCCAATTTTGCAGGCATGAACTTCCACGAGTTATTAGATATACCACAAGGGGATCGCAGGAAGTACCATGATGATGTCTCGATTATCATCATATCGTTCGAAGGAAGGATATGGAGATCATCTGTGTAAATCCTATTGTACAAAAGAAGACTTTTTGTGTGGGTTATTGTAAGTGGCAGAGTAACCTTGCTGCCCGATCCATTGAGATTCAGCCCTCTTATCTATACAAAAAGAATACACTTAGGAAAGTTGAAAACTAGTTGTGGTCATTAACTTTTGTTACACCAACTGATGTTTCTTGCTCAGGGGATTGTAAAATCTTAGGATATTTGTAAACAGAATATTGTGCTCTTTGTACATATATTCCTAGGTGTGTCCATCACAGAAACTGATACCTCAAATAGACACTCAGACATGATTGGTCGAAAATTCGTTTATTTGTCTCCATACAATTGGTTCTAGTTTCAGATTATAACAAATCTCGTACTTACTTTTCTGAACATATTATAACTTATCCAAGAAGAATCTGCAGGAGGAATCAAGATATTGGGACAATGTAATATGGCATAATGCTAAAAAGCAACTGAAATGACAAGAGGGAATGGTTGAAATTACAAGTGCTGGTGGAATTCTTTTGCCACTCCTGTTATCCAATTAATCCATATGCTGCTTTTGTTGTTGTTAATATAAATCTTCAAAATATAAAATAATTAATTGTTGGTGGAAGCTTGAACTATACTACTGATTTTGTCTTCCATTTCAAACATCTTCATGGTTTACTTTTGCTCATTGTTTAATCATGAAATCATCCTAGTACAGCAACTAGTCATAACTAAACCTGCCCAATATTGGTGGTCATGAAACGGCTGAGAAATTAGAGTTCAAAGGTAAAAATCATACTGTTTTTATTTGACTAATTTACCCTTATCAATTTTGTAATCTTTGACCACCTTAATATATTTTTGAGAAATAATTGAATTGTATTTACGCGTCTTTTAATTTTAAAATAATTAATGCTAAGAGTAAAAATTGGATAAAAGTTATTTCTTTCTTAAATTTTTCAAAATGATAAATATTGGAGAACAACTATTTTTAATAAGCATGACAACTAAATGAGAAGGAAGGGAGTAGGTGATCTCTTCACGAGCTTCGCGGGCAAAATTGTGTAGTAGCTATGCTGACAAGCGGTACTCCCCCCATCCACTTTTACTTGTACATTATACTAAAAATAAATATTTATTTTTATTAATTCAGTTTAAAAAATCAAGAAATAATTTATCACGTAGTTCCTAATTTACCCTTATTATTTAATAACTATAATCATTTCTAATTTATTATATTTAAAGAATGATATTATAATAAAGTCGTCATTTTATTTGTATTCCTCCTTAAAGGGTATGTCAAGTCAATTCCGAACAAATAAAAAAGGATGGAGGAACCGAGGAAGTAGTAGATATGCGATAAAATAATTGAGATGCATGTAAACTGGCCCAGATGATATTATTATAAAACAAAAAAATATGTTGATACTTATGCTGATAAATATACGAAAAAATAGTCGAGATGCCTACAGACAGATTGATATACTATTTATGTGTGAAAAAAGGAAGGGAAAAAAAAGAAGTCTATCAGTCATCATCATTCTGGGTAGTTTGTGGGGGAACTTTCAACTGAAATTAAATGCGAAAAGACAATCTGATACCACAGTTCACTATAACTTGCTTTTCAACTGAAAGGCCTCGAAAGATCATTAGAGTAAATGCTCTTGGAATTCAAATTTCAAGATCCACTGGAATTCTCCAATTAAACAAGACTTTCAATAGTTGTCATGTTTAAATAAATTAAATTACATTAATTTAATATTTTAAAATTAAAATTTATATAATCAAAAAATATGCAGAAAAAGTATTATAAATTGTATTTTTTCTCATATTAATATGATAAAAAAAATACATCTTAAAATATGAATCAAAATATATATATTTCGACTCTAAAAAAGAAAATTTGTGACAACTAAAAAAATAAGAGTACTACTTAATCCTCTTATTACTCCTTAAATGGAAAGTAGTTGGAATAAAATGGAGATAGTCAATTAATATCATGATTGTCCCAAAAATAAACAAAGTTAATTAAGCTGATGATTTTTAATAAACAAAGTCAATTAAGCTCTTGATTTTCAATAAACCTACGCGTTTTCTTTTGCTAATCCAATCCACTGAGAGAGAGGAAATAAAAAACAAACAAACATATAAGTCATAATTTGTGACATATGAAATATTGATCTAGTTTAGAAAAAAACATAAACAGTAGCACCTTACATGTTTTGTAAAATATTAGAGCACAACTTTTGTTAATACTAAACTAAGAAAGAAAGAAACAACATGGGAAGTGGTTGACCAAAAGGCCAAAGCTATCACACAAAAAACCTTGCATAATTTAAATTAGCCAATATATATTGCTTTTTAGCCATTCCCTTTTTGGGGGATGGTAATTAGTTATACTGTCAAGAATGATCGAGAGGTGTAGTGGGATGATTGAATTTCTTTATTATTGATTAAACATATGAATTCGAGCACGTGGGAAAGGTAGAGGAGGGATTTAAAATTTGAACTAATTTTTGAGTTCGGAATTCTATAATAATAATTTTAGTCATATTAATAATCAAATTCTAAATTTAAAACATGTATATTTTAGTGAACCTCTCAACATAAATATAGGATTAAATTAGGATCGTAAGTTATCTTCTAGCTCCACCCATGTTGGTAGGAGCCATCTCCCAGCTTAATGAACCAATCAAAAAAAATCAGGATTAATTAAGCCAGTGCGTTTCTTATATATACCGAATGATTGAAGCATAAAAGAATTTTGATACAAATTCAAATTAATCGAGCTTAAAAATAATAATAATAAAAGCATAAAGAAATATGAGATGCATGAACATGGAGGAGGGAAAAAATCAGCTACGTGAAAATTAAAGATTAATTAATTGTACACAGTTTACTTGTGGTTTTGGAAACTCTAATTATATCTTGTGAACTTATTCATGAATCATGACTGCACCATAAAGTTTTTTATAAGTTAAATGAACAGTCAATAAATTGAAAATAAATAAATAAAATGTTCAAAGTATATTATATAGATGAGTTGGTTTTGATTTTTTGACTATCAACATCATTTCTGGAAAATACCTTTGCTATGGAACGTTATCATATTAGCATAGTGATGGTGATGGTTTCTTTTAACTATAAAAAACAGTCCAAATAAAAAATATATATATAAAAAAAACTTACAAGTTATAATTATATTACTCTATAATAAGCTTTTTAAATCACGAAGTTTGACTTTGCACAAAATATTGGATCAGAAAGAATAAAAAGGGAAAAAGTAAAATCTAAGCACATATGACATGAAAAGAAAATTCTATTTCAGCAAGACTTGATCTGAATTGTAGTTCACCTTCAATATCTGAGAAGAAAAGAAAAGGAAAAAAATAAATAACACAAAGCGAAAAACAAAGTGAGATGAAGTACAAATTACTAAATGTATAAGATCACAAATCAAGATTCCAAATTTTAATTAACAATTATGCATATTATATGAAATAAATAAATAAGAATTTACCTGTTTTCTAGCGCAAATTCTAATTAGTTTGATTTAAAATGAATAACGAACACTCAGTTCAGTACCTAATAATACTCTCCATTCACAATTGTGCATACTGAGAGTGGAAAATCAAAAACGAAATGCAAGATTTTAAAAAGTTAATTTGAGATGTGAGTCATAAAATTGGCATAAATGGTATAAAATGCACACTACATACTATCAATTGATACTAAACAAAATGTAGAACAAATGTTAAAGTTAAAAGGTATAATTCTAGTATTATTTATTTTTTAAAATTTCCACAGTGAACTACAAAAGTTTTATTCTCTTGTTGAGATTCTCCAAATATAAAAATGATTTCTTCTTCTCCAATCCAACATGGTTTTTGGTTTTGTATACACAATTAGTGAATCAAATCAAAGACAAATTAAATTCTTGGTAAAAGGGTCCCAATTAGATTATTATGGATTTGTTCAAATGCAAATTGTAAAGTCAGACTACACATATTTTGTGTTTAGTAGGATTAGGAAACTCCTAATTGGTTAATGCAGCCTCAAAATTAAAACATTGGAAGAACAAAATCTGACATCCACTTTCTAGAAGATCAAATCAACTCCTAAAATATTTTCACTTGCTTGTCTTAGCATTTAATTTATACTATATGTAGTTTAATTTAATTTATCCTCAAAGTAGCGTCACATAGCTTTGCCTAAACCTAAATTATAGATTTTTCTTATACCGTCAATTTGCGAACACGTCATTTAATTTAACAAAATATCTATTATCTCTCGTAACAGATTCCAGATAACTCTATTCACTAATATTAGAATAAACGAAAAAAGAATCATTTAATATGGTTATGTCAGCTGTAATTTGAAGCTTTATAGAATTTTTCATCATTGTACAGAAGCTCCACTTTCTAGAAAAACTCTTTTATTTGGGGAGATTCAATCATTTTATCTATCTTGACCCACAAAGGGAAATTATAACTACAGTTGAGATTATTGAGTAGAAATTTCACAGGTATCTTAATTATTATTATTATTTTCACGTCTATCCACTCTAAAATATCTTTAGCTATGCGGTGTTAAAGTTACATGCAAGTTCCAAACAAAAATATTTAAAGATTTTTTCTTTTTGCTTTAATCCAATTCTTTTTTCTTTTGGAATTTGTTTTGTTTTTCTGTAATATTTTACAAATGTTTGACTTCGTTTTTTTATGAGACATCTCTAACTTAACCATGGTTAAACGATTAGAATTTAAAAAATAAAAATATATCACATTACCTTGCAGAACAGTGTGTTTCTGCAGAATTTAAGTAAATACGAAATCGATCTCTCCAAATAATTCTGGAAATGTTTGATGCTGGGAATATTTTACAACAACAAAACAAAACAAAAAAAAAGAACAAGAAAAAGGAAAGGTGTAAAAACCTATAATCTGGAAAAAAAGAAGCTAAAGGAACAGCACTTTGAAATGAAGTTCTTGATCTCAAAAGAAAAAAAATAAATGAAAGGTTACAGATAAACTCCAGAATAAAATTATGGCAGATGAGCTTCACTATTAACCGTCGATTCCAGAATGCTCAATTGCTTAGTATGGAGAGAAAAACAAGAATATCTGTCTGCATACCTTCATCCTGAATCATGATTTCTCACATTTGCATAAAGATCTCCCACAAAGTTCAGTAAAATGAGAGCATAACGTAAAGATATCAGTAAACCTGCAGCAACCGGCCTGGCCTGTCCTGTCATCCTCGAGTAAAATCCATGTGATAGCAAGTAGGATTGCATGGAAACGGGCAATCAATATGTTTTGCCTCTTTACGGTTGAAGTACCAGTCTCCTACAGCCTCTGCAATTGTCTGCTCAATGATCGGGAAAACAATCATCAGTTACGTTTAGTTCAATTTATTGCAGTAGAGTTGGTTAGTGAAGTTAACGAGGACGTGTGTATATATTGAGCTTTGGGAAGATTTTTGTCATTTCTAATGAATGAAAGCCAGAAGTTTAGTTGAGCAAACTTCCCCAAACTCCATTCCTCCCATTTCTCAACTCGTATTGAGTTCTACAGTTTAAGCTTGAAGTTATTCCCAAATTGCGAAAAAATTAGACAAGCCAGACATTTACAGCATCGGGTTTTAGAGTTCTACTAGTATGCTATTTTTCTCAAGGGCAATAACTCTCAACCATGGGCTTTAGGAATTCGACATGACTAGTCTTGAGTACTAGCTCTCCTTGATATTAGAATAGAAGGCACCTTGCAGTCAATGGTACTGTCATAAATCTGGTAAAACAATTTCATGCTGTTAATGAAAGCAAGTGAGGTTGATTAGCCACTCTTCTTAGAGATGGTCCCTCGATATAACAGATATGTGGTCTCAGAAACAGAGAAAACACTGGAGAAGATACTGATACAAATCAATCCCAAAATGAACTAGCACGAAGAGGTTTTGAAGAGAAGTTAGAATTAATTCTAACCCATAGGAAAAAAATCAAATATTCTTCATGGCAAGTTCAAACATAAGATAATTCCTCAAGAAGGCTTTGAAGCAAAACTATTTAGCAAAAAACCCATCGTTCATGGTTACATCTGGAGTAAAATATTAGCACAATTGATCTCTAGAAAGATTTAACTTAAGCTTTTAGGTCAAACTGCACATTACGTTAGATGTTTATTAACTTTTCGAGCGTCTCTTACTTTGGTTTCTAACAATTTTAATTTTCACAGACCATTATGTTTTCACTGTTGGTGAATGGATAAAAGGGTGGATCAGAGATGGAACATTTAATAATTACCTTTTGCATCTACCAACCGCTTATCCATCTTTGCTATCTTTAACTGTGAGGTGCATGGTGAACATGGGTTCTGATTTTATCTATAATATTATGTGTAACTTACAAAAAGCTTTGCTGATAAGATTGAAACCACCTTCAGGCCATAGATAGAATAAAGGGAAAACTTACTTTGTTATTGATTTTTGGAGAATGAGGAGAATGCCATGTCTCAGTCATCCAGGTTTGACAATGTATAAAGCAAGAATTTATGAACATGCCCCCTTCTGGATTTTGGTGAAATCCATTGAGCGTTTTCACCAAAAAATTTCGGAAATCTGTAGATAATGAATAATTTCATAAGGTGACAACTGAGAAAAGGCAATGACCGGTGCAAGAAAGGTGAAAATCTGTTCCTGACTATTATAACACTGTAACTTGTTGGATATAATGTACATCTTGGTACAACAGTCCCTTTCAATTAACATATTAAAGGTCTACGCCGTCATTGATCACTGCTTCACTACCAAAAAGGATCAAATCCTAAATCCAAGTGTATCTGCAACAGCTATTTTCTCACTTACTAAGTCAAGAACAGGTCCAAGATATCATCCAAAAGGAACATTACAAGTTCATAGATTTGATTTGACTACCCAGATTGATTCAGTTATTCCCTGATATCATCCCACTAAACATAGCAAGCATGCAAGCATCCTAATCCTAGGCTCCTCAAATGAAAAGCCTAGTCACGATAACTACACTTGCTGTTTTTAGATGCAACTATTCACCTTGCAGTACTTCAAGCTGTTGGGAATTACAGTTGTTAATATTTAGCTTGCATCTGACCCAACTTCGATGTGGATCTGATGAATCAGGTACCAAGATGTTTTGTATCTGGAAGTATAAACACTAAGTTGATAAAGCATTTAGAAAGAAAAAATATTAACTAGAAGGTGAAACAACATGGAACGAAAACTTACTTGCCAAAAATCATATCCTGGGTTAACAAGGAAAACAGGGGTCTTTATGTTGCTTAAAAATTCTTGAGGGAAAAAACACTGATAACGAGGCCAACATAAAGTCAACAATAGAGAAAAGGTGAATTGCAAAAACAGAAACAATGTTAGTATTTCCACTATAAATGGAAAAAGGGCACCTTGTAGGGTTCCAATCTTGACGTGCAATCCTTCTTTAAACTTTTTGCCACACCCTGAGAACGATCAAATTGCAATCAGGTTTGAGTGAAAATTAGAACAAATGGAATCAAGAAGCAGGGTACACGAATAAGTAGTTGATAAACTACAATAGTTGGAATACCAATAAAAAACCAGGTTTCATAGGTAGATAATTCATAAACATTGTAATTTGTTCAAACAACACTTTAGAAATTATGCCACTGATTAGAAATTTGTTGATCAAGCAGTGGAAATACAGCAGAAACATTGTTCCATCACATCTATAGAGAACCAATAAGAAGAAAACTAAATCATTAGTCATATTCATGTGGTCTTATGATGATTGTACAACTAATGAGGGAAAAGACCTTGTTCCCCTTTCCTCACAGACGTAAAACCTTAAAAGCATTGCATCACACTTATAAAACGTTTTGCAGTCTTTTCCCTTTCTGGAATTTCTATATGGTTCAGAAGTAGAAATTGACTGACATCAGGTTTCAAGCTACATTTACTCATTACATATAAGTCTTAGGACCTTCATAATTCTTAGTAGCATGTACCATGTACCAAATGTATCACATATATTACAAGCAGTCAGTACAACAAACAATTAAGTTAATTGCAGACTTTTCTCAATTAGACCTCTCGAGATTCCAATTCAACAATATCCATTTTGCACCATAAAAAAAATGCATAAATACCACTTCTAATTTTCTATTCCATGTTTCTATTTCTATTGGTCATATGCAACAAATTATGAAATGAAACTGCGTCATCTATTACGTTCCAAGTTGAATTATCTTTTCCTCATATTTTTACATCAATAATTTCTCCATCAACATACATTTAGTACGTCCATCTAATTCACCAGAAGGATCATTCATCACATTGGAATATGACCAGATTCTAAGGAAGACGAAAGAAATATGTTGAGACAACTGATCACAAACACAGAAGGAACAAAAGCACGCACACAAAAAAAAACCTAAAACAGAAAATTAGCTTCTGAAGTATCTGAAAAAACCTGGAGGTTAACAACATCTTGATAAAATCGCTCAATGGTTGGACTACCAGCAATGTCTTTTCTGAAATAGTGTAAACAATAATAGACTCAGAGTTGATTCAAATTTGGACAACACACTCAAGAAACCTAACAGTTCTTAGAATGGGTACACCTCTAGTTTATTCGGAATGAAAATTGTCAATCTCATTTTACAAATCTTAATGCAAACTTTTCGACAAAAAGAATCTTCCTCAGTATTTGATTAGAGTCTAAATTTAAGGGAAATGTGCCCCTTTCATACAAAATGATCAACATACCGAGATGTTCCAAAATTTCCTCCTGCCCCAGTGAGTCATGTATTTTTTTCGTTGCAATTTTGTCATATGAGATTCCTATCTATTATGGTCAATCCCAGTTCTCACATATTATTAAGTTTTTAGCATGAGAGTTTGCGCCTTCAATTAATTTTTTTTTTCAGTTGTCAGCATATTAGCTCATTCAGTATTTCACACACCACCCTTTCCTGGCTATCTTTTGGAGTACTATTTAAGAGCTTAAACTGCGTGCATATTTATATACCTAATTTTTTAGCAGCAGAACTGGTACTTTTTATTTATTTTTCTCAGTTGCAGGCATATTTAGCTCATTCATTAGCTAATATTTCACTATTTCCTGGCTATCTTTTATAATGTATAACTAAAGAATTGATTATACCATCAAGTTTCTTCCTATAACCTTCTCCTATATGTTTATGTTATATTCCAAAATCATATTCTAGCTTTGAAACTATACCTGCTTCCAAGAACAGGTATATTAATCAAGTTTGAGAATCAAGATCCAGAAATAGATATTTTAGTGATTAGAACTCTCATATGCACAGTGTTATCTAGGAGACATACTCATTAAGGAAAAAACCTGCATCAACAAGGCACTTGACATTGGCATCCTTGGGTAAAATCTCTCGAAAGTCATCGCAGTGTATGAGAGTTGCCAGACCTCCAGCGGAGCATCCCGAAATAAGTGCCTGCAAAGTTAGGCATAAAAAGGGGCAAGACTTTGAACTTCTAGGTCCAGTAATCTAATAAAAGCAGCAACAACCTTTTTTCTGATGAAGAAAAAGCAGTAATCACCTCTTAGTGAACTTAGAAAGATATGGTATGTTGATTAGAACTATAAATTCAGAACGGTGTAACTTTTTTTTCTTTTCCTGTTTTTCCCCTTTTGAATATCAAATTGAGTATCTGTTAGTTTTACAATACATATTTCAGAACAAACAAAAGAAATTCACTGAAAAGATGAGTGGGGAAAAGACAGAGAAAAATGTTATATCTAACTGAAAACTGAAAAAAACTAAAATTCAATGAGATAAAGAGAGAAAGAATACCTGTTTAGCGTTAGAAAGTCCTATCGACAAGAGTTCATCCATTACTGCTTCCCAGATAAACTGGCCTCTGAAGAAGAGCTTTGTTCCATTCTGCCATAAATGAATAGATAACATAGATACTCAATGCTTTCTTTGCCTTCTTTCCGCCATCTTCTTGATGGATTTCATGGAAAAACACAACATTTTCATAATCTTTAATAAACTCTCCACAAACTTACTTTAAATTCACTGTCTAGGTGTCCAGAAAAGGATCCACCGTCGCAATAGCGTATCTTGACCTTGTTCCAGTTGAAGAAATCTGAATTAAGTCAAATTGGTCAAACAAGTGCATTAGATCCCTTAATGAAGCAAACTTTCATTCAAAAGAAAAATCAGTCAAATATTTATACCTACTTTTTGTCAAAAGTGATATTAGTTCTCATCACAAACACAAAAAGAAAAACTATGTGGTAACTGTTGACAGTCAAAAAGGAAAACGATTCAAGTAAGTTGCTATTATTCCTCTTGGGAAACATGAACTTTTGTAGATGGTTAATTCATTGGCAACAGAAAATATATAAAATGATGACTATCTATGTGTAGTTGCAAACTTGATGTCTTCGTTTGGTAAATAAAACTGCTGAAGGATCCAAACCTCAAGACGACGCAATTATAAGCATAATGAAAATTTGTAGCAAGATTATAATGATAACAATCATCAAATACAATATATCAAGGAGTCAATTCATTTTTTCTTTTTTGAGCTTTCATTTAAGGCATCAAGAAGATGCTAACAGATCCACAAGGGATTACAAAAGGTAGATTTAGCGCCAATACAAATCAGCTAGGCTATGTTCATGGAGCTAACAAAATCTAAAAACTGAACTGAAGGAGTGAATTTTTTTTTCTTTTTGATAAATATCAAGAGGGTAATTCTTAATTTATCATCAAAGTTGCTTACCCGAATTTTGTGATGGGTCAGAGCTCAAAATCCCAGAAAACTGAACTTCATGCTCCATGAACCTCGAGGAGCCCAATTTTGTTTCCTGGCGAAAAGAACATGATTCTATTGAGTTACACCAGCCTCCACCCTGCAATGCAAGATCAACAAAAGCACAGTCAACAAAGAAGAGGGGAAAGAGCAAACTAGAATATTGACATATCGCATCAGCAGGCTAATGTTGTGTGCTTGGCTACTACTTCACCCTTAACCAAGCTCAACACAACAAAAGATAGAGAACACGTCCCCTCACTTATGGCTGGATTTTTCTTTTTTCATGAGAATATTTTTTGTTTGTGGGAACGATATGACTCGAATCCAATACCTTTACCTATTAGGATACTATGTTGAAGTGTATAAACCACTCTATTAAGGATTTAAGAATTACAAGGGACATTTTTTATTTTAGTGAGCAACATGATGAAGTTAATTAGGAGTTGCTTGCTTATACTATTGGAAATGGTATAACAAAATAACTTTTCTTTATTTTGTAACGAAAAAGTCAGTCAACTATTGTAAATAGCGTAAGAAAGTCATTTTTTTTAATTTGTAACAGAAATGTCACTTTAATATTGCTATAACACACCAAATGTATTCTTAGTCGGAAGTGATTTCTGGAAACAATTTAATGACGTGACACACAATGATTGAAGCAGAAAAAAAAATCCAACCATTTTAACCAATATAGGACTATCAACCCGTGAACCCCACTGTGCTAACCTTCTTTTCTGTACAAAAACCAAAAAACACTAATTCGTGAAGACTATACAGTTCCCTTTACCCCCACAATCAAGCTCATAAGCCAAAGCAGAAAATGTACATCTCGACGAACAATATCCTATTTTCCAAACCAGTGACCTCAACCCACCTCTTGCATATCTCCATCCACTTATAAACTTTAAACTTAAACGTCCTCTCGCTCATGTAAAATCAAATTCCTAATAAAATTCAACATCCTCATTGTATCCAAGATCATCTTCAAAACCAATACTCAAATACTTGTCAACCATCGACAACTCCTCACAAGACTTCAGAAGAAACATCTTATCTCCTACACAGAGTGAGCAACAACTATTAATTCAGGCAATGACTCGTCAGCCAATTTAACAAGCACCCCCTCCCAGTATTATCAACAGCATAAAGGTTAACATCTTTGAGAATAACATCATTCTACAGAAAAGAAAAGTCATCAACAATAGACCACTTTGTATCACCAGATTTATATATGACCAATTTCTCGTAAACATGAATTGTCTAGAGTACACCGTCATCTTTTGTCAACACACTGTAACTATTTCCATGTAAGATAGGTAGAATTCATGGGTCGAAAGTCCTATATTGGTTGAAACGACAGGTTTCTAATTCATTTTTTTGGCTTCAAACATTGTGTGTCACATCATTAAATTGCTAGCGGAGATACATTTTCCGGCTAAGAGTATATTTGGTGTGATATAGCAATAGTAAAGTGACTTTTACTTCACAAAATAAAGAAAAATAACTTTGTTATACCATTTCCAATAGTTGATTCACTATTTTGTTACAAAATAAAATAGAAAAAGTGACTTTGTTAACTCATTCCAATAGTTGATCAACTCAATTAATTAGAAATAGAAGCTGACCTCGATATGAAGAACCCATTTATCAGACCCAGATCCAAAACCCTTCTGCAAATGATACCCAGGTACGCTTCCATCTAAACAAACTGCAAAAATTTCACAAAAAATCTGCACTTTATTATCCAATTTGAGATCACATACTAAAAAACTAGAAGTAACAAATTAAAGACAACGAAACAAAATCTCCAAGAAAAGCATATGGAAGATAAAATTACAGGCAGCTTTTTCTTGGGCATTGCTTAAAGGGGTAAAGGGTATCCAATCGTTAGCAGGCGTCGTTGAATTATTAGAGTATATGTGAGAGTGGGAGATGAAGGAAACTGTAAAAATTAGAATAGCCAGTGAAGCTGCCGCAATAGTCCACTCTCTTCTTGTCAATTTTCGCCACCATTTTAGGCCTTGAAATCTATGATTCGCCATTGTTTGAGTCCACTTTAGATTTGGGATCAATAGATTTTGGCACTGTTAGAAGTTAGAACTCGAAGCATTAGCGGCTTATTTGTCGTTTCTTTGTTGGTTTGGGTAGGTGAAGGTTTAATAAAATGTTTAACTGAATTTTTAAATTTAATTTGGGCAATTTTCTAAAATATGTGATAGATTGTAATTTGAACATACCCTTTAAAAATTATTTATTTTTTAAAAATAGAATATATATTTTATTTATTTATTTTTAATAAATATTTTGAAATATATATATATATGTAACTCTTTTGACATTTTTTGATTAGTTAAAAATCTATACATTTAAAAAAAGTTAAAATTGAAAAAATATTATTAATATTTTTTTAATTATATAACATATCATTTATATTAAAATAAAATTAAAAAAATAAAAATATTATTTTATTTTAAAACGAAAGAAATACTGTGTATAACTTTAATTTACTAAAAGGTTAAATAAATAAAAGATAATATAGGAGTAATACATTACAGTAGTAGTATTTTACAGGTTGCATTTTCTTTTCTTTTTTCCGGAAAAAGGAGCCAAAATGTTGATTCTCCTACATCAGTTGTTGATGCCGTGTTCGATTTTCATGTATGATCTTATTCTTCTTTCCTTAGCTGGTTTTTGAATTACGTCTAATTTAAAATTTATTTCTTTGTCTAAGTCACAATCAGACTCGCGTTAATTAAATTGAGCCTCATTATTGATTATTGAGTTAGATTTTAAATTTATTTTTTAAAAATATTTGCTTAAAATAAAATATTAATAGACTCTTATATTTTTTTATACTTTGTTATAAATATCAAAATAATAATTCTTTTCAATATCTAGCTAAATTATAACTATAAACACATAAAATATATTTGCTATAGGTTTTTCCTAGCGGGACCCAAAGTTTTTCTTTTGATTATTGTTTGCTTTTCTTAATTTACCTGAAGTGATTGACTGTATTAATATCAATCACTTCATGTTTCTTTCTTAATTTGACATGCAAAATAAATACTTATTTTATTTGTTCATTCAATTAACAATAAATATTTATTTTAAAAAATTAAAACATAATTTAGCACCTAATTGTTAATATATTTTTTAAAATATTAAAATTATTATATTTTAAAAAATGATATAATAAAATTATTATTTTATTTATTAAAATATTCTAAATTAATATTCAACAATTAAAGATGAACGGCTGGAATAACTAGCAGATTAGTGTGGATGGTCTTGAAGTTTGAGCAGTTAACAATAGAGACTTGAAGAATGAAGTGAATTGTGGGTTGAAAACAAAAAATATTTATTTGACCAAGTGTTGGTTTGACTTAGGCTCAAACATATAATGGAATAAGAATAAAAAGTAGACAGGCTAGTTCAAACAAAATGAAAATAATTTTGATTTGAAAAAGTAAAATTCATTTAATAGTTCATAACAACAACAGTTGTGGAATAGTATTTTATCTCGTATTCCATGTGTCTCAATTTATGTAACACAATTAAAATATAGCAAGTCAAATTTTGTAATTTTGATCTTAAATTCGAAGGTAAAATCTTTTGAATTCAAGATGTTAAAAGTGATGAAGTGTTTGCATAAAACTAAACACTCTAAAAAGTGATTAAAAACTGGTTTGACCAGGTTTTAAGCTAATCCAAACACCCTCTACAAATTATCCACATCAGTTTGGTGAAACAAATAAAGTAGTTAACACAACCACCTGTAAAAGCAAAGAGCAATACCAATGAATAAGAAAGGATCATTTTCCTCCTAACTTTTTCATTGATAACAATTAACCAATACCAATGTGTTAGTATTTTTAATTTCCAATTTCAATTTCACTTCACAATACAGGCATAAATATTTTTCTCTGATGTTATAAAGAACATTGGCGCCTACCTCATCAGGAAGGTGGAAGAAAAAGTAGGTGTATATACATAAAAGCCTGTCAAATTTCTGCATAGAAAATATGCAACCCTATCAAAGCTTTAATGATATGAAAGAGCACCTGGAAATTTTGTAGGCTCAAATAAAGAATTTAACCTAAAAAATGAGATTAAATGTACATACAGCCTATGGTCCATCTTCACCATCTTTCATCAAATTACATATATCAGAGCATTCCACCAAACTGCAATAAAAGACAGTTAGAAAGAACTTAAAACAAAAAATAAAACCAAAAACAAAAGTCAGTCAATTTTCATTAGCAAAGATATCAGTCACTCAGGAAACATTGTTATGGCTGGCAATCATGTTTCTCACTAGATGTAGGCACTGAAAGTTTCAAACTGAAAAGAATAAGTGATTTCCAATGGACATTACATGGTGAACATCCTAGCTTGCAGTGATTGGATGCAGCTTTCATCATATTGTTTGCTCTTAGTATTGAAGGATTTCAGACTTCTTTTGTTTAGGATGAGCATTTCGACTTTCTCCAAAACCTTAATCATATTGTTTGCTCTTACTTCAAATATTTCATTTTGACCCAAGGTTCATTCACCGGCCTAAGCGTCAATTCGACTTTCTCCAATCTTTTGTCAAATAGAGAAGTAGGTTTTGGTAAAATTTGCACTTCAGTTATAATTCAAGAATTGCACATTTTAAAGGGATCTTTTGGAGAACTAAAACACAGAATAATAAGAAAATACCAAAGATTTAGTGGAAAGTCTTGGCCTAGTTCCTTAGGCTTTAGGTTCTTGTACACGCTAATCATCCAAAGTGTTTATCATTGATTCATCTTTCCAATATATGTAATTCGATAACACAGTTCCAAAGAGAACCAAAATCAGCATAACTAAAGTACTGGCTGAAGGACATAGTTAAAAGAATAGATTGGTGACCTATCATTTATATGCTACAACAGTCAAAATTTCTACTATGCTTCTATAGAAAAAGAAGAATCACATGCAAATGCGTCACTAAGCCGTTGACTTTTTTAGTTAAAGATTTGTATAATATACATAGCATACTCCTCATGCTCTAAAATGTAGCTCAATTTCAACATTTATAAAAAATTTAGGCTCAATGGCAAGTACCGAGCATTTCATTTTTGAAACGTGTGACCAATCTTATCTAAAAATTTAAGTTATTATAGAGAACACACTTTTAATTACATGATTATATTAGGTCCCAACACACCTCCTCACGTTTGGGTTTGATTCGTTCTCATGCCCAAACACGTGGAAATATGTTTTGTTTTTTCGTGAGGCGGTGGTATTTGAACCCAGGACTTCTTGCATGCTCAGATATTGTTTTGAAGTGGCTGACCATCTTATCTAAAAGCTTAAGTGGTAAGTAAAAACATATTTTAGTTACTTAGTTATATTTTGTCTCAACAAGGAAAGAATGAAACAAATTTTAATTTTTTTAACAAACAATATGATGGTTCGTTATCTTTTACTTTAGCAAGATCAAAAGACAGAAAAGTAGACTTGTTCTTAAAAGTTGAAGAGGCAAGAAGAAAGACAGATGGACATCATTTTCTCCTTCTCTCTCCTTGGTTTCACTTTTCTTCATTCTCCTAATTATATATTTATCTCTAACTGAACAACTTTTTAAGTTACTTACCATGTTTACTGATTAAACCTTCCAATGTAGTAAGGATGTAGAAGATAATGATTTTCAATATTTGTTGAAAAATAGATGGATAGATGAAAGATAAGTCCATTCACCTTTTAGCAAATAAGATAGGAGAAATAAAGGTGGAAACGCTCTTAGCAGTCCAGGAAAAATTTGTCTAAATTTTGTTTATGTAAAATTGTAGGTTTAGCAACACTAAAGACCAGCTTATCCCGAAGAGCACAAGCAATTTTAATATTTTCCATCTTCCGTGGCAACAACAACATGATGCCTTCTTTACTTTTTCTTTAGGGAGGTTGAAGGACAGAAAAGTAGGCTTGGTCTTAAAAGTAGAAGCCATACTGCCATAAGAAGGAAAAGCGAAGGATAAATCTCTCTTTAACTAATCAATGTGTGATACTCTGAATCCTCATTACTTATGGAATCCAAATGATATCTTGATTGATCAGAAGATCCTTTCAGTTTGAGCTATAGTCATTAGGGCCTCCTAAAACAATCTACTAAATTCTTTGAGTTGTTCCAGAGGATCAAAACGACCAATTATAATTGAATTCCTTGTTGGCTCTTTGTAAAAATACTCGTTTGGCCAAAGGCTTCCAGATACATCGTAAGCTAAATCGGTGTTGACAAATAACCAACTTGCAATGAATAGAAAAGGTATAGTAATGCTATGAATAATCCATTATCGAATACTGGTAATAATATCAATAAACGAACGTCTTTTTGTGCTTCCAGACATGTTGACCTTCACATATTATTGAACAATCAAAGAGGATCGATTTCGTAAAAGATGACATTAATAAATGACAATTCACTGAAATTTCATCTTTGTAAGATCGTCAATATCATTCAATTTCTTTTCTGTTTATATCTCCTTGTTTAACTTTTCTTTTTTCTCGACTTTGGATTAGGAACTTCCTCTTTATTTGCCTAATTTGGCTACTTATTCTACTTTCGGTGGAATAATGATGCTGAAGATATATGATTTTTGTTAGATGTTGGAGGTGAACACAGATATTTATTCACCTGTTGGTGAGTAAGACAAGAGAAACAAAATTGAAGTAGTTGCATCAAGAGGAAAAAGACCTGGTCAATGCTTGAACAGTTCTTCCTATAGACTAGGCAAAACATTATGTTATATTTCTTATTCTACAGACCAAGCTAAGAATAATAAAAGTCATAATATCGTGCACATACAAATTTGCGACATACAGTTACTTGTTCAATATTGCATATTTTAACAAGAATTTGGCAAGTGATGAGTTGCACAACTGAGTAGTGAATAAATATAATGTACTAAATGGAGGCTTAAAATGAAATATAAAGACTGATGAATTTGAAGGGAAAACAATTACCAGTATTGGCGACTGCGAAACCCTTGCTTAAACACCACCAGAGGCCTATAGACAAAAGAAGTAAAAGCAAACCTCTTAAAATGACTTCATCAACAGTGTCCATGAAATGTCACATTAATAAGAATATTAAAAGGTTGTCCATTTGATTTTCAATATTCTGATTCTGTTTTTTCCATCCTTTCAACCCCAAAAGAAAGAATTGTGATTGATGCCAACGTGCATTTCTGGCAAATTGTGAAACATCTGATATATACATTCCAACTCAAAGGGTATCGGTGAAATATATCCAGGTTCATAAGATAGCTACCTAATTAGTGTAACCTAAATTTGGTAGCTTATTTTGGAATGGTATCTCATAAACAACAGGAGAAGCATTCTACCTACAATATACAAGGACCGAGTGACATTTATCTCACCCATTCACAGACTTTTGGTTTGCGCTCTAACATACTCTTTTGCACCATCTATGAACAACACTTTGGTCGAATAAAAATCTTCCTACCACAGTTAGAATTGAGAATATCTTGGAATGTGGAATTAAGATTATACTAGCAGCAAAGAAAATTCCACTCCTGCATAGTCTTTATCCATCATTTCTATTTATCCTCTTAGAGAGATTTCTACTCCTTGAATTTCTTAACCTAAAAGAGATTCATGTCAATAGGAGAATAAGTCTACCTACTTTCGGACTGGGGAGCTTGACATGAATCTCTTTCAGGTTAGAGAATTCAAGGAGGAGAAGAGATTTCTGATTAAAGTTGTACATAGTTAGATTAGGTAAGCTAATAGATTAGTTGTTTGAACTAATAAAATAGGTGGTTAGGTTTTTGTATATAAGGGGCATTGCTCAAGTGTATACTAGAAATGCAGACATTTTTACATTTCAGTATTTTCTGGACAGAACTCTGGTCTTCTTTCTTTCTTAGCTAGTCTTTCTCAGCTGAATAAAGTTCATCTTCTAACAAATACAAAGGGCAAAATGTTTGTGACCATACTTCAATTGAATAACATGTGTTTATAATCCATAGGGCAATCAAAAGGAACAGGGTACATCATGAATTCCAATGAAGGCTTGGTAGTCAAATTAATGGAATTAATTACATGCAAATCATACCTTCTAACGTTAAGAGGACCTTCGCCAGGAGATCCACTGCCACCACGAATACAAGTATTGACACATTTGACAGTGCAAGTCTCTGCTTGCCTCGACTTAGGTCGTTGAATCCTCGCCTTCTTGCAATCCTTCTGACCATCAACGCAGTCGCCGGACAGCGTTTGCGGTATGTTTGAGAGAGTCTCTCCAAGTATTTCCTGTTGTGTTTCCAGCGGCGCCGCCATGGCCTCCGCCCCATTCACCGCCACTATCAGAGCACACGCTGCAGCTGCCGCCAGTATCGCCGCAGTTATAGGCTTCCGCCACTGCATAACGGAAGAAAGGCATGCCCGTCTTTCCTGACAAACATCGATACTGACAATACTTGTGGCAGTTGCTTGCATACGTTTGGGACCATTCTGTAAGCAGCCATAGCTGACCAACCACTCTGGATAATCTACTGGAAATCTACAGAGGGTTGAACACAAGGAAGAAGTTCCCATTTGTCAAATTACAGAAACAATCCGATATTTGCAATTCGAATTGCATTTGTGGAAACGCCTCAAGTTTAATTTTATACACTTTGGTCCCCTCTTCCTATAGAGTGACCCTTCAGTCGGGTTAATTTCTCACTGAAACGACAAAGGTCACATAGAAATATAAGAAACTTTTCAATTATTTAGAAGTATGCTTTAAATTATTACATCTATAATTGAAATTAATTTGTGTTTTATTTTTTTGAACAATTTTAATTTCTTTTATCTGTTCTCGAAATACTTATTTGAGAGAGACAAAGTTATTCTAATAAAAAATTTAAAAAAATAACTATAAAATTAGTTAGAATACCAACATATTAATGACTTGGGTCATGCTTTTCTCTTTTCTTTAAATTAATTTTCCGATTATGTTGTTATTATTTGTTGTTTTTCTTCATTAGTTCTTTTAGTCTTGTCAAATTAATGTATATGCATGCAACAGCTTAATTAAATTCATTTAGCCTATGATATTACACTAAATCCTACTACTTCAATCTTACTGGAACATAATTTTTGTTTAGAGAGTCATAATAGACTAACATTGTTGTTGTTAGGCTATACTTTTCATTATGTATTTAATGTGTTAGGTCAAATGGATAAATCATACATCTTTAGTAGGAAATGAAATGATTTGTTTCATGCTCTTAACAATTAAAAATGCTCAAATATACTCTTATCTTGGCTCCTATAAGCCGATAGGTTAACAAATGCCATATGTAAGACAACTTATTACATTAGTCCTCTTTAAATGTTACTGGACTAAAAAAACAAAGAGAAACATGAATGAGGACATGGAAATTTGACAACATCATCATTGACAATCAAAAAAAAAAAACTAGAAACCTGAAAATAGTTCAACAGGCAATAACTATCCAAAAGCTGCTATTATCAAGAAACAAAACCAAAAAACACAAGCATAGCTATCAGAGAGACAGATAATCTTTGCTCTGATTAGAAGCACTTCCTATGCACAATTGAGGGGCCAGCCTCATCAAACTCTGCCTTAGCAATCCACATCTACGTTTCAAAGAAGAAAAGTATTTTAAGCGTTGATCATCGCAAAGATAATGACTAATGAATAAACTAATCGAAAACTAATGCTTACCTGCTGGAAGGTACTGAGGGATGCCAAGATGGAACCTCCGATCCATACACTATACTTCCTTTCAGGGGGAGCTACCACCTTAATCTTCATGCTGCTAGGGGCTAAGGCGGTGATCTCTTTGCTCATTCTGTCAGCGATACCAGGAAACATAGTGGATCCACCACTAAGTACAATGTTCCCGTAGAGATCCTTCCTGATATCAACATCGCACTTCATTATAGAATTGTATGTCGTCTCATGGATACCAGCAGCTTCCATTCCGATCATGGAAGGCTGGAACAGCACTTCTGGGCATCGGAAACGCTCGGCTCCAATGGTAATCACTTGGCCATCTGGCAGTTCAAAGTTCTTCTCCACAGAGCTGCTTGACTTAACCATATCCAACTCCTGCTCAAAGTCAAGAGCAATGTATGACAGCTTCTCCTTCATGTCCCTCACAATTTCCTTCTCAGCACTGGTGGTGAATGAGTATCCACGCTCCGTGAGGATTTTTGCTAAATGCTCCGTGAGGTCACGACCGGCAAGGTCAAGACGTAGGATTGCATGAGGAAGTGCATAACCTTCGTAGATAGGAACTGTGTGGCTAACACCATCTCCAGAATCCAAAACAATACCTACAAGAAACCACGCAGAATTCAGGCAGACAAGAATCATATACTTCATCTTAACCGTCTGCACAGTTTGAATAAATGAACCACCCCAAGTTGCTTCTTCTTTAACTATCTACCGAGATTTGATTTATGTTCATTCATTTATCATAAGTTTTGCTCAATAACCTCGATTGATTAATTCTTCACTTGTTACCAAGTTAGTAAAATAATTCCATAAATTTCCACATCTTTTCTAACTCTTCTCCATCCATATTCACAATTATCAGTAATGACATCTACAATCATCTGACATCTCCGACAAAAATCATCAACAGAAGGGTTACTATAAGTCAGATAACCTCCCCTGGTTTACTCCCAAATACGTGACAGTACCAATATCCATGAGATTGGTTCCTAGCAAGAATGGATCTTTAATTATAGATGGATTGGACATGATCAATATCAAAAAGGAAGTGCAGAATGTGAATGTCTTACCAGTAGTACGACCACTAGCATATAAAGACAGAACAGCTTGAATTGCAACATACATTGCAGGGCAATTGAAGGTCTCAAACATTATTTGAGTCATTTTCTCACGATTGGCCTTTGGGTTGAGAGGTGCCTCAGTGAGCAGAACCGGATGCTCTTCTGGAGCAACTCGAAGTTCATTGTAGAAGGTGTGGTGCCAAATCTTCTCCATGTCATCCCAGTTATTCACAATACCATGTTCGATAGGATACTTCAGTGTCAGAATACCACGTTTTGACTGGGCTTCGTCTCCAACATAGGCATCCTTCTGCCCCATCCCAACCATCACTCCAGTGTGACGAGGACGCCCAACAATGCTTGGAAAAACTGCCCTTGGGGCATCATCTCCAGCAAAACCAGCCTATATATGAAATACAAACTACAGCTGAGAACAGAATTTTCGAATTTCATTGACCATTTATTGCTTCTATCTCAAATAAAACATAAACAACTAGGGCCAATAAGGAAAATGAAAAATAAAATGGTAGCAGTTGACAGTCAATCCATTACCTTGACCATGCCGGTTCCATTGTCACAGACAAGAGGTTGAATGTCATCAACATCTGCCATTATTTACAATTGCTAAAGAACAAATAAATCAGCAACAAATAATACCTGAGGAGCAAAAACATCATCGACCATACAAAATCAGATTTTCAAAAAAAAACATTTGATACAGACAAATAAAAAGCACTAGGCAGCTCCAATCTGGTTGCACATGCTATCTTATATTTTACAGAGGCCGCACAAATTTCACTACAAAGTTTCCTCAGGATCTCCATGTTCTTTGTACATTTCCATACATATATAAGTGGGAGGGGAAACTGAGTAAATTTATTAATTATCCCTTGTCCCTTCTTGCATTTTCCATATTTCTTTTCCTTCGACATTCCAAGAAATGCTCATGACTCAACTAAAAGATTTGGAATAACACTCACTCAAACATTGCAGATCTACGCAAATGTCGCTTTCCTACGCCAGCATTTAGATTTTGTCCCTATCTTCAAAAGTTGATAACCTTTGGGACTGCCAAAACATTAGATTGTTGACTAGCGTTGGCAAAACGTTAGACCATGGTCTAACATTTCCTTATAAAAATTTTCAGTTTGCTCAAAAGGATATTTTAGCCATGATCTAAAAGGTCCATAAGTTGCAAGAGAGATAAAAAGAGGGTATCAATTCATGAAACTTAGAAAAAAATAATCATAACCTAAAGAAAAGGTTCTTTATCAATGCATATATATCGTATTAAATATGAAAAAAAATCTAAATCAATCCCGTTAACCAATCAATTGAAAACGAAGAGGAGTAAAACACAAAAAATGAAATGGAAAAACAAATATAATGTACTCCTAATAGATATATCATGTCTTTTCTTTAAAATCGTGGTGTCCGGCTAGCTTTTGTGCACCTCGACTGATTCCAAGAAATACATGCCACCTCCCACCAGCGACACCCACCAAGTAAATCTAATTCCAATGAATACATAATTCGAAGGACTATGTGCCACACCTCACACCAGCAACACAAATAACAAGAAATTACCTGATATATACATATACATATATATATATATATATATATATATATATATATTTTTTTTTTCTCTGCTAGAATTTGAACCTTAACCCACTTTATTGTCCACTAGGCCACACGCTAGTGTGCCTAGATATATCAGTTTCAGCAATAAACTAGGTAACTGGAAAACGAATGCATAACAGAGGACCCACAAAATTATACTAACAAATGGTTCAGAAAGCGAATAACTTAGGAACATGCACAGGAAGAATTTCAGCTCCAGATGAACAAAAAATGGGAAAACCTTACACAATATATGAATCGAACAGGACGTAAAAATTAATTTTAATAGAAGATCATTATTCTCACCTTTTGCGAATTTACTCGTGGAATTCTATCGAAAGAGAGGTAAATGGGTAGTGGTTAGTGAGGAGGAGAGGAGGAAATGAAGAAAAAGAAGAAGGGGAACGGCAAATTCGGATCTGGGAATCAAGCGTTGCCCTATACGTGCACATAAAAGGGTTGTAAAAATGGTGGAGAAAATTTGGAACGCCCGGATTAGAGATGCATTACGTGTGTATTCATTAATCCATTTGTTTTCCTATTAATTCTACACTTACATTTCCTAATTACTTATAATTACGTTGTATAGAGAATATTGTTTCAGTTATATTAAAAATAGTTGTTTAAAAAATACTTGTTAGTTTCAAAATTTAAGAGATAATTGATTATGTTTTTTAAATTTTATCTTTAATACTTAAAGTCATTCTAAAATATAAAAAAAATTATTATTGTATGTTTCCAAAAAAAATTAATATGATTATATTAGTCAAATTACCATCTCTATTAATTTTTTCTTAATAAGTGTGCAAATATAATCCGAATAATTAAAATGAAATGGCCGAAATATATAATTTGCATATTAATTCATTCTAAAACTACTTTATTCAATATTCGATAAGAAGTTTATGATTGGTTCATCTTTTTAAAGAAACTAGTATAGATAACCCGAGTTGTCTGGGCCCAACATGAACAAAGTTACATCGTAGTGAAGTAGAAAAATTTGCTTGTCCTTTGATTTTTAAATTTCAAGTTCTAACAACAAATAAGTGCAAATAGTATTGATCGGGCTGAACGTCTCTTAATTAATTATTGCATAAGGTGAAAGATAAAGCTATAAGGAGTATCGATGAGAAAGAGAAAGATCATTTTTATTTATAAAGATGATTAAAAAAATAAAGTAAAGGCTAATGAGTACTTTCTCTGTCTAATTATACTTGTTCACTGTATTAAAAATAGATACTTTTACTGTAAATAAATGATCAACAAAATGCCTAATGAGTACTTCCTTCGTCTACTTATCAAGTTTGAAAAATCAAGACATAATTTATCACCTATTTCTTAATTTATTCTTATAGTTAATGTTTTAATACATTTTTCAAAGAGTTGAATTTATTACATTCAAGGAATGATATAATAAAATTATCATTTTATTTATTGTTTCTTAAAAGATGTGTCAACTCAATACTGAACAAGTAAAAATGGATAGAGGAAGTACTAAGTACGGGTATATGAAAAATGCCTAGAATGTTTAAGAAGAAAATTAAGGGTCCGTTTGGCCATGCGAGATGAAATAATGATATGAAATTACATGAGATGAAGTTAAATTTTGTTTGGGCATGCAATTTGAAATTCTTAAGTCGTATTTTTTTCTCATGAACGTAAAAACCTCATAAGTTGTGAAAACTATTAAATTTTCCTTAATTCTTATACAATCTTACCAAGTAAGTAAAAAGTTCATAACAAAGTATAATACACTATTACAAAATTATTTAAAAAATATATATATTTATTGATCCAAATTTAATTCAATAAAAAGTAAAACTGAATATGAGTTGTAGTGTGCTACTTTTTAATATAATCTCTCACGTGGTTGGCAAAGGTTGGTAAGAGTAATAATACCAACAACAAATTTTGTTTACATCTTAAATAAATGGTTGGTAAATATAATTAGTATGCATAAAATGATGGTTTTTTTAAAATAAAATATAAACCTGTGGGTCAAATTTTATATTTGAAAGTCCATCTCATGATTTGAAAAAATTACATGTCCAAACGCTGATTTCATCTTATGATTTCAAATCACGAGATAAATTTGCATGTCAAAACGCCTACTAAAAGAACATAAACTATCCTTTGTAAGCAAAAATTTGAAATGCGTGAAATGATCAATTTGCCCCCATCAACAAACAGGCATGTTGACGGGGATGTGTCTGCTTTCACTTTTATTAGATAGTAATGCTTTGAGTGTTGAAATATGAAAAAAATAGTAATTACTTCGTCTTAATTTATGTGATTTAATTTGGCTGACTATAAAGTTTAAGAAATATGAGAATACTCTGCAAAATTAAAATAATTCTCAAAATAAATAATTTTTAAATAAAGATTACATGTTTATGAACGTTTTATCAAATAAGTAGCCACAATATGGGTAAAATATTGAAAGTGTTGTGAAACATTGGCCAAATAAGAAGATTTGCTTTTTTTTTTTTAGAATTAATTAAAAAAAATGCGACACATAAATTAAAACAGAGATTATTATAATCATTTTTACAATTAGTATTATTTAAACAACAAAATACATTTAATATCTGTTATGATAAACTTCAAAAAATTTGTATATAAGATTTTAACCAATTTAAAAATAGTATACTTTTAGCGATATAGCTTTATTATTTAAGAAAGGAAGATAAGAGGAAGAAGAGTATGAAAGTAGAAAAAAATTATCAAATTTATAGTTGTGAAAGATAATTCACCAGAGGGAGAGGAGAAGGAAGAATGAGAATTAAGTTCCAAACCAAAAAAAAAAGGAGGAGAAAAGAACGAAAAAACTAAAAGAAAAATATTAAATTAATGAGGAATAGTTTGGTGATTATAAATTTATTATAACAATATTTTCATATTAAAAAAGTTAATTTTTTACTTCAGCTTTTACTTGTTGTTGTTGTTTTTCAAAAAGCTAAAAAGAAATTATTTTTGGTGTTTCTTTTCAAAACCAGAAGAAAATATTTTTGCCGTTAGAAACATTTATCTTGTTTTGTCCAGCTCCTCAATTTTTAAAAAATAAATATTTTTTTATATAAAATATAAAAGATATATTCATCTTCCTACGTACGCTTTTGATTGACTTGTTACGTACGCTTTTGATTATTATTGACCATGTCAAAAGAATTACTTTTCTCTCATTTGCTGCAGCCACTTGTACATATACCACATATTTTGTACTTTACTTTATATTAACATAAATATCCTATCACTGAATTTTCAAGTGTTAATGATCAATAATTTGCATTTTAATGCCACTGGCACAGAAAAAAATATTCTCCGGGGCGAATTCAAGATTTTTGATATATGAATTATAAGTTATAATTTGTTTATTTTTTATTTATTCAGTTATGAGGTAATGATGAAAAACATATTTGAAATATTACATTTTTTGCAATTTTTTTTACTAGAATTATCAAGTGTTCATTTTTTTTTATTTGAACTATCACCAACTATTTATAAAAACTCACCTTAATACTATCGATTGTTCTCTTTTCCTACTTGAAATATCACCATTGTTTAGGTAAGAAAAAGGAATATTGGATAGTTGAGGTGTGTTTTGATAAACATATAGTTAGTGATAGGTAGAGGTAGACTGAAGAAGTGGTGGGGAGAGGTGATTAGACAGAACATGTCACGGTTTTAGTTTACTGAGAATATGACCTCAAATAGGAGGCTGTGGAGTACACGGATTAGGGTAGTAGGTTAGTTGGAGTAGAAAGTTTCTCTAATCTGCCTATACTAGTAGTTGTAGTACTATTATATGTAGTGTGTTGCCCTTAGATTCTTGATTACATGTTGTTTCTTGTATTTTTTTTTTCTTTAGTTAATGTTTGACATGCTTTGTTCCATCCTCTTCTTCCTTTTCTGAATTGTTCTGATTTGTTTAATTATCCTTGAGCTGAAGGTCTATTGGAAACAATTTCTCTACCTCTAAGGTAGGAATAAGGTCTGCGCATAATTTACCCTCCCAAGACCATAATTTTTGGGACTACAGTGTGTATGTTGTTATTATTGTTGTATAGTTTAGGTAGGAAAGGTGAACACCTAATAGTTCAAGTAGAAAACTCGCACAAATATGATATTTTAGGTGTTTTTCACCATTACTCTTAAGTTATAGATAGACAATTTATATATATATATATATTAAATGAAACTTGTTGGGTAAGGCAAACATCTCACCTATGGCAAGGCCCACGAGGGGGCGGGTGATCCGGGTCTGAGTCATGATCAAACATGGCGCTTGCATGGTGGACTTAGCTATAGCTTTTGACATGATGGTAAGCGCATGATTCTAACAAAACTTTTAACGCGAAAGTATGGTTTGAGCCAAAGCTATTGAGTTCTGTCGAACCTGTAACTAACGGGGACTTTGTCCCTGACTACGAACCAACAAAGGTTATAATGGGTTAGATAGGATACCCCGGCCCCTTAACGAGAGATTTGGGGCTATGAAATAGAAAAAATTTGGTAAAGAGTGATTTTTCCTAGCTCTAATGGCACTTATAATGAGGTACGATGAATCTGAATTAATGAAAACTCAAAATGTATATTTAACACCGGACGCAAAAAAAAAAAAAGAAAAAAAAAAAGAAAGAAAGAAAGTTATCAGGAATGCTGGCCTTAAGGTAAAAACATATACTAGGGCTACAAATACAGCTTTATGATTGCTACCATCATTCTTGGCAGTATATATCATCATTTTCATATTACCTATAAAAAATTGTAAAAAAAATCTTATTATATTATAATAAAATTGATAAATTTGTTGTGTACCTAAAGTTCAAAAAACTAACCACATTACCAAAGCGTGTTGTGAATTGAATCGTATTTAGGAATATTAATATATTATATATTAGCCAAAATATTATATTGTTGAAATTATGCACCATATATTGACCTACAAAGCTTCCCAAGCACTGCATCTAATACAAGTACTAGGGTTTTTCTTCCTCTCTTTCATTTTGTTAGAAAATGCTATTGGATCGGGATTATTCTGCTAATTAGCTCGTTAACTTGTTCCTGGATAAGAAAACATATCTTTTTTCTGCCATGACCTAGGATATACGAGGAGAAAATTTCTAAACCTTAGCTTGCGTTTGAATTTGCAATTTGGGATCATGATTTCAAATTCTTCAAAAAGCATGATTTGAGATTTCAAATTGCGGTTTTATTTTTTATCTTTTTTAAAGTAAAACTTGACTCATAAGTTTATATTTTATAAAAAAAAAAAAAAGACTCATCACCACTTTAAATTTTACAAAAAAATAAAAAAAGAGACTCATGTTCAACTTGAAGATATTGCCTGTATAATGTGAAAGAACTATATTAAAGAATAACTAATTACTACTGCTGTTAACTAGTGAATTTTTATAAAATTTTGTGTATTTGAAAGTTTGTAATCACAAACATTTATCTATAAAAGAAATATGGAGATATGTGATTTTATCAATACGGTACCTTAGGATAATCCGACATCTTGTTTATGGACTATAGTGTGCTCATTCATTAAGATTGTATAAGAATTGAAAATATTTTCATAATTTTCATGACTTGTGTAGTTTTCGTGTCTATGGTAAAAAATATAGAATTTAAGAAATTCAAATCGCATGTTCAAACTAAACTTCAACTTCATATCAATATGATTTCAAATCATAATTTTATGTTAGTATGTCCAAATAGGCCTTGATTCATAGATGATATTTAGTTGTGAATACAAGGGAGTTCATCCATCTTTTAAGGATTCACAACGATTGGTAACTTAAGTCATACTTACTGCAAATCCGCTTCCGAAAAAAGAAATCAGTAAATTTCGTAAATTTAATATGCAGGTTGAAATACTAATCAATTTTCAGTTACATAAGAAGATGATCGGTCATGAAGGATGCTTGCCCTTAGAAAATACAAAGTTTTTAATTTGGAATAACATTCATCACAGTGAATTATATCTTCAAAAGTAGAAAAATACAGATCGAAAAAAAATGATATATACGGATCGGAGTAGACATATAAAATTTTTATACCATCAGATCATTTATATAAAGAGATCGAATAATTCATGATTATACATGTAAATATTGATTTGTAACCTATATAATATTGATCAAAAGGATAAATAGATACCTATTATAACAAAGTTAAATTATTATTATACAATCATTTTATGTAACTTAAAATCCATAGACCATATAAAAGTAAGATGAATAATATTATTTCTCACCTTCAATAGCTATAGGAAATTAAAAATGTAAAATTCATTCATTGTTGATGATGATCAAGTTCTTCTTAATCTCTTGATATCCCCTCCCAAATCTTCCTCCTCATGATCAACAATGGATTCAAAGTCAACATGGAGGGTTGGACTATATATCTCTGGTGAATCTGAAATTAATCTTCTTTTGCTATTTTTTTTGGGTGCAGGTGGGCACGTTGTCATCACTGGGATTTTGTGATCCAAAGAAGTTGGTGTTGTAAATCCATCATCATCATCATTTTCATTATCATTTCTCGATTTGTGCGCAGTACTACTGATGTCATCCTCCTTCAGGGTAGTCTGTACTGATCTTTTCTGTGTCGTTCCAATTTTATGCGATGGTCCCTTGCATAGCCTGATTCCTTGATCCTCCGAACAATCATCTTCTTGCGGAAATTCTTTCTTCTTGATAGAATCATGATCATCTTGTTTTCGGTCAACGGCACCAGGTTGATCTGTACAGCTATCTGGATTGTCATCACTGGATTTGATCTTCTTCTCATCTTCTTCTTCCTTCATTTGGAAAAGGTCTGAATTTGACATACCACCAAAGATTAAAAGTAATTAGAAGAATCTGAAATCTAGTTGATCTGAACCAAATTAGTGAGTGATTTTGAGTTGAATTATGAGCATGTCAATTTGCCAAGCTAGCTAGCTCTATATCAAACTTTGAGTCAAAAGAGGATGGGGTTGAGGAAGAGAAGAGAAGAGAAGAGAAAGAGAGAAAGAAATGTGGTTACTTTAAACAAATTATAAAGAGAATGGGATCACTATTAGTTGAGGAATAAAAATGGTATCTCAACATTTTTCAACCCCTCCTAGCAGTAACAATTTGTAGATGTTGCCGGTATATATATATATTCACGTGTGCGGTCAAATTTCGTTATAACATTAATTCGTTATAAAAGTTTTTTTTTTTTTGATAATTAATGATCTGATTTTCTCTGAAATCGATTTTTCATGCTATATTTTACTTATCTATAACAATATTGTACCTATAACAGCAGTGTCGTTCAGTATAGCGGAATACTCTTTGTAAAATTACCTCTTTATAACAGTCATACTCAAATAGTGTGCAATAATATTATTTTATAAGAAATATATTATGTATACAAATAAATAGTAAATGTTTGTGATAATCATCGTTATTGTCATGCACATAATAAATTTTATGAATATTTACAAGAAAAAAATTATATTAAAATAGTACCTATCAGTTATGGTTGTAATTTCGGAGAGGAAAGGCTACTAGTATTAGTCTTTCTTACATTCATATTCTTTTGGTTAGATTGATTAAGAAATACACTCCTCCTTCTTCTTGATACACAAAATTATTAAGTTAAATTTTTGCGTATTTTTATTTATAACAGCTAAATGAGATCTAAATATCAAATGTCAGTATACATATATAACAACACCTTACTACACCGCCATAAATTTTTCAAACAAACAGTGTTCACTATATATGACGAGATTTGACTGTATAACAAGTGCTTTAATATGTATTAATTGTATATAGATTATACCGTGATTATATAGTAATTAATCATATATATCGCCTTTAATATAAAATACTTTTCTTTCAAAATAAGATTTCTTTTTTTAAATGCAAATCCGAATTAATCCGGCCTCGAAGTTATAGGACACAATGTGAAAAACAACAGCCTTGGTGAAGGATCCAATGCACACAAATTCTACTAATATATATATATATATATATATATTTTGCATTTCATTTTTATTGTCTTTGTCAATGTTTGCATAGAATCAGAATATAGTAAGTGTAACTCCTAAAAATGATCATTGAGCATTAGGTTAGAACTTGGTAACTTGTAGGAGTTTAATGATGCAACAAGGCACGTGTGGTCATCTTAGTTTTCAACTTCTCATGACTTTTTAGCAACTGCTACTACTACTAATTCTCCCTATAAATTAATGCTCTAGTTGTGCATATCATAAACTCAAGTTTTACTGATTTTTAGCATTCGATATTTATATCATATCAATAAATACGTAATATATATTTATAAAAGTGAATTCAAAATTTTAAAAAGATAAATTCTTCATTAAATTCAAAACATAAATTTGACCGATTTAATTTTTAGATTCTTACTATTAAATTCACTCTGCTTTTGAAATTATAAGTTCAAAATTAATAATTATTTTTTTAAATTTTTTTTTTGAACACCTATAGCTATACTCGATTTCAAAGATGTTAGGATCGGTTAAATTCATTGGCTATTTGTTACATCATTCACTACAATTTTTTTTTTGTTAAAATTATGTATAATAAAGGAAAAATAGAATATTTAACTAAAACGCAAAAAGTAACACCAATAATCGGAAAGACATCCAATTTTAGAAAACAAGAATAATATAGATCTAAGATTTGAACTCCTTAAGGTCACTTAGAGAGGCGTACCCAATTATCATACATCAAACTTGAATGCGCAAACATATATACTAAAGTATTTTTTTTTAATAAACATATAATATTATTAAGTGAAGCATTAGTTCATGTGAACCTTGGGATCCCCCCTAGATACACCTTTGTGTGTTTACACATAAATTTTTACACTTAATCAATGATTAACTAGCATATATCCTCATCTAATTAATTTATTTAACTAAAGTAAATTTAAATGATTTGGTGTGATGATGAAATAGTATTTTTTCTTTTTCGGTAAAATATTTGCAATGAAATTATTTAAAATCAATTACATGTAATACCTACATTTAATATGAATAAACAACTTGATTTTTTTTTTTGGGGGGGGGGGTGCCTATTTCAAGATTTATTTCTCCACCTTGTATGCAATGCAATTGTGTAAATTTTCCTTCACAAAAGGGCAAAGGGTAAAGGGCAAAGGGCAAAGGGCAAAGCCTTTTTCTATTGGACTCTGAATGTCCAATGGGCCTATTCTGTCAAGCCTTTAGGACAAGAGAATCTTGTTCCTAGGCCCCATTTTAGCCACCCCAATGGATCGACCACAAAACAGATATACAATTGATGCTGCATTTATACATCTTCCCCTGAATATATCTGGATCAGTCTTCTAAAAGCATTTTTGGGGGCGAGTTTCGAGGTGGGCAAAAGTATCGTGCGACGTAAGCTTCATCAGTTTGGGTGTCAACTCAGGTGTTGGGCAAGTTTTTATTTTGTGGCATAAACCCATAAAGTCTCTTATAATTAAAAATAAAATGGCTAAACAAGTTCTTAAATTAAAATCAAAAACCATAAAATTCAACTTGTTATTAAATTTTAAGAAGTTAAAAAACTTTCAAATTTAAATATTTTTTTATTCTTAGCCTTATTTTTTATTCTTTCTCTTCATCTTTCAGTGGGAAAAGGAAAAAAATGATTAATGTGCAAACCACAAAGCAAAAATGCATCGTCCTTCATCACTTGCTCTTATTTAATGCTTCTGATTGTGGTTTCCTTCTTCGTGTATTTCTTAAAAATTAATTTATAAATTTCTACTCAATTTTTAAAAAAAGTTTAACTAGTCATTTGAGATGAGTAATTCTGCTTATTATTTTTTAGTCAATTATTGATTTTGATTAACATTTAAAGATGAATATACATTTCCACTTATCTTATATCTCTTCAATTTTCTTAATTTCTATGTAACTTTATATTTTTATTATATTAATTTATAAAAATATTAAAAACTAAAGATTTTTAAAATCTTATAAATAACTTTTTTTTCTTTTCTATATTTCACTTGAGACTTTGTTCATACACGTCCAATCAGATAAAAGGAGGTTGAGGATATACATCATTTCCTACTTTATGTATTTCAAGTTTGTTTGGTCTCAACATGGAAGCCTAGCTAGGATATATATCCAATGTTAGAATTACTTGAACCAACATATATTACAACTTATAAACACAACATGTATTCATCAATATATTCACACAGATACCTTTAGCCTACTGCACTTTAGCCTCAGTGGGCCAAAGTTTATTCCTAATATATATTTTTTAAAAATTTTAGGCAGAGTGTCTGATTCTGTTCACTTTAGAATGTGAGGTCCCTACTACAGAGGTAGGATTATCCTTCTCTTTATTTTTTTCTCTACCACTCCATATATATCTCACATGCATAACTTTTCATTTTCACAAAATATTATACACAACAAAGAGGCGAATTTAGAATATTTAGAATATGAGTGCACCACTAAATATATATATATATATATATATATATATATATATATAAAGTAGGAATAAATCATAAGTACTCAAAATAAATTAGTCAATCTTCAATCAAATGCACCATTTAATCTTCTTATAGCATGAATGTCAACATATACTATTATACTAATTTTAAAATATATATACATAAAATATTAAATTTAACGAAAAGACCATAGGTTCACGTGCCCCATATTTTATATATAAAAACGCCCCTTATACACAACCCCCCCCTCCCTTTTCCCTAGTAGGTTAGGGGTAGGTCTTGATTTTGTGTGGGGGTGGGTTTAGAAAAAGTTACATTTGATTTGGTCCCCGACAAAATTGAGAATGTTTGTCTAAAGCACCCAAGACTGGCCTTTTTTCTCAAATTAATTAATTAATTCCTCACTTATAGTTTAACCATAGAATATTCAGAAAAGATTAAACTTAACCTTTACTTTAAGATGCACATAATACTAGCTGAATTAATGAGCCATGTAAAATTACATGCAAATTAGATATATTCCATCGTATTATGATGCTGCAGATTTGATTAGTTCTTAATCATTGCATAAACCTCAGAAATTATGTGCAAATTATTACAAAGTAGATTTATGGAAAAACTTCTAAATTCAACTTATTTTAAAAGATATTTTTCAAGAAAATATTTTTGGTGAGAAATATATTTTTTGTTTGATCCGTAAATTTTAAAAATACTTTTGAGCAGCAATTAGTATTCGATTAAACTTTTTTAAAGTGCATTTAAGTTTATTTTTCTCAAGTGCTTTTCAAAAAAATATTTTTAAAGAAAAACTATTATTTTTTAAAAACAGTTATTTTCTATCAAAACTTGACCAAATACCTCTCTTTTTAAAAATAAATATTTTTTACATCCTAAAAACTTGACCAAATAAGTTATTAGTCACAATGTCGTTCTTCTCGTTCTGACCATTAATTTGCTATACATAAATTTATGCACAAGTTCTTCCGACTGATTCTGTCGTAGAGGCCAACAATAGAAAATAACTATCTCCTCCCCAAAACAATTTGGTTAAGAAAAATAATTATTATTTCAGCATAATTAATTCAAATTCGGGTTGGTTGCGAGAAAAACAAACATCACATTGGGGGTAGTAAGAATGAAATGGAAGAGAATTACAAGGTGAGAATTGAACCCTCACTAATAAGATAAAAGTTTAGATAACCAATCAATTGAGCTATTATGATTTTCATATATAATATACCAATATATTATATAAAAGAATTTATATAATATTTTATGCGAGATAACATGGGATCGAATAAGAAAGGGTGTATTTGCAATACATGAGTAAGAGCATATCTAAATGTTACACTCCGTAAATTCTTGACATGTAGATGACCTATTCGCATGTTGGTTAAGAGTTTTAGAATGCCATACGTGCGAGAAAAGGGCCCGGGGAGAGACCGGACAAGCGCCAAGTCGGCGCGTCGCAAGGCAAATAGGACTTATAAATCGCATTCGACGAATGCGACTTAAAGATCCCAAGAATAAAAGGGCCTCCAACTTCGGTGTTTAATCATTTACTCCCTTTAAATTTCCAGAAACGAACAGAGAACAGAGGGCACGAGAAGATTCAACAAAATTTCGTTCATTTACGCTATTAAACGCAGTCCAAACTCGAATTAATCTTGAGTAGTGAAGTATTAAGCTACCGGGAGCATTCCTGCGGAGTTAGTTTCATGAAATTCGGCCGGCGAATCGTCGTCCTACCGAGTTAAGGTAAATGAAATTGCTCCAAATTAGTGTCAATATACTCCTAGCCCTAAAGTGAGTATTTCTCCCTTCTGGACTTTCGAGAAATAGCGAGTTTTCGACTGTTTTTCAACAAGTCAAAGTTTGGGCTATATATATATCCAAAGTAGTATTTTCTTCTAGAATATTGATGAATTTAGTTCTAATTGCTATGAGTGTGAATACAGTTGGAAGAAATAGCTGAATATTGGCCGAGTTACGCCAGTTAGCCTGAAAGCCGACAACTGAGGTATGTAAAGCCAATTTCTTCAGCAAGTTAGTAATTCTAATATAGTAAAATAGAATAAAAAAATCCAGAAGGAAATTCCAGAAGCGGAGTATTACGTATGTTTGTATTATTATGTCATATCCAGAATAAAAGTCAGTAATCAGCATCAGACAACAAGATCTTATCCCAGACTCAGTTTAACTCGGTATTAGATTCAGTTTAATTCAGCCAGAGATTCAGAATAGAATATCAGAACATGGATAGTATTTTCAGATTTAATATACATGTTATATGTGATTACTGTTGTTTGTTGAGACTTGTTTGTGATATGTGGGCACCCTTAGAGCTTCCTTACCGCCCCAGGGTTAATAACTATGTCGACTCGCCCGCCAGAGGGTGAGGATACTTCACTCCAAGGAATGGTATGCCGTCCGCAGTAGGATGAAGATAGGATGCAACATTCCCCATAGCAGGCTGATCAGCATTATAGCATACCCTGTCGAGCGCTTGCGCCCAGGGCATAGATTACAGATTACAGATACAGATCTCAGATTACAGTTACAAGAGTCCTCCGGACTTAGATACAGTTATAGTCAGGGGCCCAGAGAGCCCAAGCTACATACCCAGGGGGCGGCAGGGTACTCGTAGTTATTAGGTGAGTGGAGTGAATTTATTTTTGGATGGTTTGACCCGGGAAGGGATATATAGATTATATGTTGATTGGCACCTTTCGACTTATGGGGGCTGGTATAGGTTCTTGTATGCTCTCTCTCTCTCTCTCTATATATATATATATATATATGTTACTTACTAGATATATATACATGTTACTTATAAAATGGATAGTTAGCAGGACGTCGCATCGACAGGTATGAGTCTTATCTTCCTTCCAGTGTAGTTAAGCTCGGTACAGATTCTGCTATTCCATACAGTTTTAGCTACCCCTGTCATTTTAGCAACTATCAGTATTACTGTTTATCTTCAGTTATGTTCAGTTTTGCTTTGCATACTCAGTACCAGTGGTAGTTACGCCTGTTTGGGGCGCTGCATTACTTGTCTGCAGGTACTCATAGATGAGGAGCCGATCCCTCGTGATTCCAGCCAGCACATAGAGTCATCAGCTCCTGTCTTTCGGAGCTAGACAGCTAGAGGTTTATTTCTTTTCTTTTGTTGTACAGTATGGGTAGGCCAGGGCCCTGTCCCGACCATCTTATCAGTATTCTTAGAGGCTTGCAGATTGTATATTCCTTGTGGTTAGTTGTACCTATCGTGTGAGGCCGTGTGTATGTTTTAGCTTGTTTATAATGGTCGTGTGGGGCCTTACTAAGTTGGTTGTGGTGACCTTATCGGTCACGTAGCATTTTAGCACCTGTTTTCTTGATTCAGAAGTAACTAGACCGCATGGTGGCTTTGTCGGCCCGCATAGGTTCCTTTATACTACTGTTGTTCTGGTTAGCTGTTATTGTCTTACAGGTGGCTATAGGCCTAGTCGGCCGGAGGCTGTTTTACAGCCGTTATATAGCCCGTTGGTTCCATGAACCCAGAGCTAGAGCCAGTCTGGCACCAGAAGTGCTTAGGCTCAGTAGTTCAGCAGTCCAGGTCTTAGTAGGGCACCAGGTGCCAGTCATGCCTCCCAAGGCGGGGCGTGACACTAAAGGCAAAAATGCTCTTAAATAAGGCAATCCCTACATAGCATCCTATTATGATATTCATAATAATAACTAGTGGTAGAGTTAGAATTTTAATTTATTAAGTTCAAAATATAAGAATTAAATACATGAAAAAAATTAAAGGAGGTTCAACATAATATACATAAAAAAGTAATTTTAACCATATATAAATAATGTAATTTTTGGGAGAAATAATTTTCTCGCCCTTTATAAATATTTTTTAGTTTTATAGCATTTTCACAAGAAATCATCATTTTTACACACAAGAGATCTGAAAAACTATTTTCTTTTATTCAAATTGTAAAAAAGCAAAGATCTCATTTCCTCGTAATTTTCCGCCAAAAAAAGTTCAGATGAACCCTCGGCCTTATCTGACTCCGGCCCTCATAATGATCATCATATTATTATCTGTTTTTCTAAACAAATTTTATATTATGAATCAGTGCATAGATGATCCTCTTGAACTGTTTGGGGAGGGTCGCAAGCTAGTGAAGAAGTTTAATACTCCAATTAAGAAGCTTAAAGACTAAGTAAGCAAAGATCCTCTTGAACTCTTAAAAAGCAAATAAATAAAACAAAACAAGACAGTGGGAATAAACCACAACCAGGACCTAATATATTGTATGTACATATAAATGCTATAAATCCCTTTAGCCACTTTATTCTACCTCACTCTCCTTATATATACATATATATATATATATATATATTCTCATTCTCTTTAGCTTTATTCTCTCTTGCTTTCCCTCTTCCTCCATTTTGATGTGATATGCTCCACTAACAATATCCCATTCCTAAAAACCCAAACTTTTACAAAAGTTAATTTTAGATCATTCAAGAAACTATGGTTTTTTCCTCTATTTCTGCTTATCTTGATCCATCCAACTGGCAACAGGTATGTTTTCTTTCTTTTTCTTTTTTTCCAAACAATAATATGATGCTTCTAAATGTCAATGGCTTCTTGAACAAAAAAGTGAAGAATTCATAAAAAGATAAATATTCCTCCCAACTTTAATTTGTATTCAAACTTCTTTAAATTTGTAGCATATACTACACATAGTTAATTAATTTCTGCCTTTTTTTTAAATCTTTGGTGATTTTTTTTTTCTTTTTTCAGCAAGCTGGATATAGCATCCCAAATCCACAGCTCCCATCAGCACCATCACAACCTACACCGCTGCGGCCACTAGCGAGCACTACTCCACCCCCACCTCCTCAGCCTCATCATGTGGGTGGCGGTGGAGGTTCAATTCGGCCGGGCTCGATGGCAGATCGAGCCCGGTTAGCGAACATACCAATGTCAGAGGCAGTCCAAAAATGCCCTCGCTGTGAGTCAACAAACACAAAGTTTTGCTACTTCAACAACTACAGCCTCTCCCAGCCTCGTCACTTCTGCAAGACCTGCAGAAGGTACTGGACGAGAGGGGGCGCTTTGAGGAGCGTCCCCGTGGGTGGCGGTTGTCGGAGGAACAAAAGAAGCAGCGCTAGTGGTAGTAAATCCAGCAACAATAACAATAACACTTCCAAATCTCCAGCTTCTAGCCAAGCTACAAACTCTGGTTCCACAAGCAACAATAGTAGTACTTTTTCGAGTCCAACAGCAGCAGCTAGTTTATTAGGTCTAATGAACCCTCAAATTCACCCTCTCCGTTTCGTGTCCCCTTTAGGCGGCCAATTGACTGATCATCACTTCAACCCGAACGATAATGTTACCATGAATTATTCGTCGATTTCTTCATCATCAGCAGCTCCAGTAGTCGCGGGAACCAACGAAAACATCAATTTTCAGCTCGGAATGAGTAGCAATTTAGAGCAGTGGCGGCTCCATCAGCAACTGGCGAACCAATTCCCGTATAATTTGTACGGGGGATTGGATTCATCTTCTACTGCTTCTGGCTCGGGGCTTTACCCTTTCCACCCGGCTCACTATACAAGTAATGATGCCGGTGGTGTCACAAGCACTCAAATTAGGCCTAAAATTTCGAACCCTATGTTGACTCAGCTGGCATTGATGAAAATGGATGACAATCAAGATCATGTTGCAAGTATGCCACGACAGTTTTTAGGGAACGAAAACTGGCCGACTACTGGTGGTAGTGCTAATTGGAATGAGCTCTCCGCGAGTTTTAGCTCTTCTTCCACCGGTAATGTACTATAATTACTAGTTGATGAATGTTCCGAGAAAAGAACCAAAATAGCCGCGGATGCAGTGTTAGCACCATGTTGCTTTCAGTTCATTATCTCACCTTCTTTTCCCATGTTAATGTTGTCATTTGGAAGCTGACAATTTTGTCAGCAGAAGCTTCTATTGTAGAAGAAATTCGTATGTTAGGAACGAAAATTGTCTGAAAACCCTAGAAAATGTAGTTTTCTTTTTTTGGGTTATATTTCCATTTAATTGTATTTTGCTTTATTTTAGTTATGCTGGATATGTTTGGAGAATGGATGTACTTTTTAGTTCTTTGTAGTAGCTTTGTGTTCGACATGAAATCTACATTTTCTAATTAAGCAATTATCTCACAGTACTAAATGATTTAGTTCTTGAATGCTCGTAACAGTTTTATCTAATTTTATTATTTTGTTCGTGGATTTTGCAATGCATTTATACAATCAAAATTTTCCAAGGCTGCTCATTTGATCAGTAATGTTTATTGTCTAATATTGCAAGTTTGTGATCGTCCATGTCCAAAAATATCATTTGGTTTGGAGCTAGCTGATTTACAGTACTAATAGTGTAAAAAAATTGTACGTTGTCAGTGTAGTTTAGCCTGTTATAATACGTCAATTACTATATTTTGTAGGTTGTTAATTCATGCTTACTATAAATGTTACTACAGTTGATCTTTAAGATAGTGTATGATTCTTTTACATTATCAATATCTATTGGTAGAACTCATAGATCTAAAGATCAGAATATACGAGAACGCAGTTTAATTTGTATATTTTTATTAGATAAACTAAGTCTTCTCATGCCCCATTCGCTTCAATTTTAGTGATGGCAGAGGGGTGCAAGGAGGCTAACCCCTTTTGTAGATAAATGATATCATATAAAAAAGGTAATTTTTTTTCAATTATACAAAAAAAATTTAGCATACCATATTTATCTCTTTATTTGAATCCCTAGCTCGAAGAGATGGTACGTTATTTCGTTTTATATTGCTCTCACTATAAAGAACGTGCCTCATCTTGTAAAGAATAATATCTTGATTTTTGTGTGTGTCAAGTGTGTCTTTAAGCGCCTCAAAGCAGAGGCGTATATAGTGTATTAACGGGGGTTCTCAGTAACTCATTAATTTTTGCACGAATCACATATTTATATTGAAAATTTTCGTAATGTATATATATATAAATGATTTGGGAATTCATTAAAAAAGAGTGTTATTAGTTTAATGGTTGGAAAGAAGACTTTTAAATTTTGTTGTCCTCTTGGTCAAGGGTTCAAATTCCCTACCACTATGAATGACTTTTATTTTCTTTCTTTTTAATTTGAAATGGGTGAGAACCCACAAACTTCAAATTCTAAATCCGCCTCTGACTCAAAGTAAGCTAGCTAGATTAGTGAAGAATCTTTATTTTTTCCCTCTTTTTCTGAAAAAAAAAACTTTTTGTAATTTTCATAGTTATTTCACTGATGAATCTTACATATGTGGATATTCTCCGATAGATCTTAGTTTCAATTCATCTTCTTGTTAAAATTAAGCTCCCCTTTCATCAACCTTAAGAAATTTTTTATTTGATTTCTCATTCGGTATGTGGTATCATTATTTTGAAGCTCAACTTAATTACATTTGCGTCAAAAAATTTCACTTTAGAGGGTAAAACAATATTTCCTATCAAGTACCAAAGACAACTTCATTTTCAGAGCTTGAGTTTGATACCTCTCTTTAAAAAAAAAATTAAAAATAAAATATAACATCCAGGTCATCAGCTTGTGGTGTTGGGAGTTCTGGCAATACCTCAACCTTGTTGATACTAAATTTGTGAAGAGAGGGACATAAAATCTTACCGCTTAATACTATACAAAAATAGATTTGGAGGAAGAAACTTAGGGGCAAATATACAACGTATACTAATAAATGTTTGAATTCGCTTATGTTAAGTGCTTTTAAATTAAAATAATTTTTAAGCAGTTTTATATTATTTGAATAAATTTAAAAAATATTTTTAAATATTTATTTTTAAAATAAAAAATTATCCAAACAGACTCTCAGTTTAGCTTACAAAAAAGAAATCGACATTTCATGTCTAATAGTTATCGAAGGCATTCTTCTTAAAATATTTTCAATTATTATTGACTACTATTATAACTTATAATAATGCTTTTATATATAAGTTTTGAATTTTAATATTCAAAAACTTTGAAAATCTATGAAAATTCTCACCAAAACTATGTACATACATTGACCCTTATATCCTTTCCACATAAGTGGAACGGAGGGAGTACGGCCCTAGTAGCCTAGTTGTACTTTAAGAATTCCAATTCATACGTTTTGTCCAATTCTAGGAATTATTCTCATTAATATCTACCTTAGATCTAAGTGGTGTTTATTAATTCATGTCCCCAAGAAACTCGACGTCGTGCTTCCAATGTTATGATTCTATAATTCCAACAACAATGATTTCTGCAATAACATCATCATTTGATACGCAGAATAAAATAAAATATTTTAAAATTAAAATTTAATCTAATCTTCAATCAAATAAATTATTAATTTAATTCTAATCTTAAATTAACATTCACCCAGTTTGATATTATTTTATCATATTTCTTAAATAAGATAAATTAATTTTAAAATTATAATTTTAAAATAACTTTGTTCGAAAATTAAACTATTTCAATTAGTACTAATGATTCTATAATGATAGTAGATCTGATCATAATGGATACTCATGAACGGTACAGTACTACACACAGAGGAATAATGGGGACAACATTCTTAAAAGACACCAAAATATGCCCACCTATTTCCATACACAAAATCTAGCTAGACCAGACCAACACCTCTTACATTCCCAAACTCCGAGGTTTTCTGGTTTACTGTATTTTAACACCTCACATACAATATTCTAGGATTCCGTGCCAAATCTGCCCTGAAAGAATCACGCAAAATATTATATATTTTATCATATTTATATTTGATATAAAATGATATATAGTTTTAAGTCTTTCTTGAAAGAAAAGATATATCTTTTATATATTAAGTGAATGAGTAAGAAATAATATTTTACTATTGTTATTATAATAAATAAGTAAAAATGAATTGGTCGGAGAAAATAATTATTTTTTTTAAAATAACTAATATTTTAGTATTTTGATTTTATTATAAAATAAGTGATATTTTACATAATTAAAAAAATATTAATGACGCTCTTTCAATTTTATCCTAATTTAAATGAATAGAGTTTTACATAATCAAGAAAAATATTTAAAAATTATATTTTTTAAAGATATTTAATAGAAGTAGGTGAATAAAAATATATTTTTTTATAATTATAATAAACACTCCATTTCATTTGTTAATTCAATATTAACTTTGTACGCTCCTTAAACTAAAAAACTAAAAAATAAAACAGTGAATTGTGATCAATTATTTGCGAAAAATCCCATAGAAATAAAGATGAGGTAAGCAGTCAAATAAAACAAGACTGAAACTGAATGGATTGTGCTGGTTCTGATTTGGTGCACGGAAATCGAGAAGAATAGAACAGTCTTTAAAATTCTAACTTGTTCTGACTTAATTAGAGATCCTTCTTTCTTGATTTTGCTGAACCTGCCTTGTCATATGGTGGGGCACTGCAATGTATTTTGCTTTTTGTATGTATTCTTCATGCTTCTGACAAACAATATATCAGTCTGGTCCAGACACCATACTTAGTCAAAGTTGATGAGTTAGTATGTTTAGTCAAAGTCGGGATAACTTATTAATCTCAAAATTATACTGTTAATTTTATCTCACTTTTAATATTGAGATTTTATCTCAATATTTATTTTTTAATTTTTTATTAAAATATATAATAATAATTTTAAAATAATTAAATTAGAAATTAATTATTTCAAAATAACATATTATCCTGATGAAATAATTCCTAACAGAAAAATACTTAAAGAGATTTCATTTATTCTTTAATTTGAAGGATTAACAGGGAGTATTATTATTATTATTGGGGCAAGAGACCAACATCCCATGTTTGTTGATTTATGCATGTGATCAACAAAAGCCTTTTAAATGTAATGGTAGTTAGTGAGTCTCTCCTTTTCGTGGGAATGTTCCATCACACTTTTGTCCTACTTAATTATATTTTCAATACGTACTTTTATGAGTCGTTTTTCATAATTCATGAAAAAATTTTCGAAAGATGTTAATAAAATTCAATCATAAAATTTTTATCTGCTTTAATATCATATTTAAAATGTGATCATTTTATGTTATCTTCAACCTTAAGATATTATAAAGTGCATACTCTAATTATTCTCTAATAAGAATTAATTTTATTAAATTCAGCATAATTTATACGTCAATCAATTATAATTTTATAATTTTTTATAAATAATACTCGCATAAGTTATATGCGAATTGATATACTTCATTCATTTACTTTTATTTATTTACTATACTAAAATTAGATATTTAATTTTATTTGTCCAGTTTGAAAAATAATCAAGAGATAATTTATTACTATTTTAAATAAAGATAAAATAAGAAGAACATTATTAATGTCTTCTTAATTATATAAAACGTTATTTATTTTATTTTAAAATAAAATTAAAAGTAAAATATCACTTATTTTAAAACAGTTAGAAGTAACAATAATCCTTTCAATATTAATCTTAACCCATAACGAAGAGTGCCTTACTAATCACCACATAACAATTATTGCATTACTGATTACCGCATTAATAATTATTTAATTCAGTAACAAATACATGCATATTGTTAATCCCAACACAACTTAATCACCGATGATAGTTTCCTCTCTTCTTTCTATTCAGTTCCTTTTTATTTAATTTATTAATATGTGGAGGCAAAATGAAACAATGAATAACCCTTTTAGTAAATAGGTACCCAATAAGTTCGAATACTTCTCGTTTATTTTTACCCGTTTAGTGTATTAAAATAATATTTTATTTTTATTTGTCAATTTCAATATGTCAAGAGAAAAAAGATATTTTTTCATATTTTATCTCAATATTAATTACTTAATTCTCAAATTATTTTTAAAACTTAAAATTAACTATTAGTTAATATAAATATTATGATAAAATATTCATGTCAATAATTATTTCTTCAATGATATATAAAATTTAAATTAAACAAATAAAAATTAAAGGAGAAAATATATATAATAAATCCCAATTAACTCTAAGCTAAGTTTTTAAGAAGAACAATGCTGGAGGATAGATCGACGCATCCTAGAAAATCACGATTTGGCCTAGGAAATTTATGTAATTTTGGCTTCCTGAGTGTGTATAATACTTCTTCCATCTCTTTTTAGTTATTAAATATATTAAAAATAATTATTTTTAATAATTATTAATTTCAAAATTCAAAAAATAATTGACCACCTTTTTTTAATTTTACCCTTAGTACTTAAGTCACTTTAAAATGTGAAAAAAATAGTTATTGTATTTTTCAGAAAGTACCTATCAATTAATAAGGTTATATTAGTCAAATTATAATTTTTATTAGTTTTTTTAATAAATATAAATCTTATCCCAGCAATTAAAAAAAACGAAGGGAGTATATAAGTAGTCCAAAATTTGAATCATTCATTCTGGTGGAAAAATAATTGCATGGAGTATTTCATAAACACATAAGATTTTAAAAAAGCCACGTTAAAAAAATTATTACTTCCTCTGTTTAAATTTATTTATCTTAATTTGACTTGATATGAAATTTAAGAAAATAAAAAAGACTTTTAAATCATGTGGTCTCAAACTAATGATATGTATAATACATCAAAATGTCTTTTAATCTTATGATCTTAAACATGTCATATGAAATATTGCAATTAAGAGTTACCAAATTAAAAAAGAGATTTTTTTTAAAATAAATTAAAAATGAAAGTAAAACATATAAATTGAAACTGAATCGATATATAAACAGTTTATTTAGGGGTGAAATCAGATATAATTCTCTCTGATGAAAAATTACTCCATATTTTAAATTTTATTAGTAAAAATTTTAACTTCACGACTCGAATCCTTAATGAAGTAGAAGATTATTTTTTGTAATGTGGGGGCTTTTTGTGAGGACCGAGGCAAAGACTAGGGTTGCATACCCAACACATCCCTAGGATTCCCTAAAGCAATTCTATCTCAAATTGAGTAATTCTCTCATGTGTGAAATTTATAGATTATAATAATAAACAGATCGTTAAGTCTTGTGTGCATACAAGTCTTTTGAGGACTGCAAACTCATCATATAGTACAATCTTGATTTTAGATGCAGTGTTTTTAAAAGTATTTTTCGGGTGAGTTTTAAAGTGGAATGTATTAAAAATGTATTGGGGTACAAATAAAAAAAGTAGATTCATAAAGTGTATGTCTTAAAATTTGAGGTATAAGTTGTAGGCGTAAAAATGTAAATATAATTCGAGTGTAAAAATATAAATCTCGAGCATAAAAACATATGCTTGAGCATTAAATTTGATTTTTATTGCTTTAAAAGTATTTTGTTATAAATCGTATTTTTTTGTTATTGATGAAATGACATTTTATACTTTGCGTTATTATGTTTGTAGTGATTTCTCTTAAAATATATAAATAAAAAAAATTAACTCACGTAGAAAATGGCATTGTTATAAATAATTTTTTAGATGATTATGCCTTAAATTGATAGGATAGACATTCCATAGTACTATATTTCTGAGACAACTTTATTTATATTTTGTCATTACTCTAACACTTTTTACCCTTCTTCTTCTTTGAAATATATAAACAATAATCAGTGCAAATCTATTATATAGTAAAACTAGGCATAAACAAGGTGATGTGGCATCTCTTATGACCTAGAAAACTATTTATCTTTTATCTCATTTTCTTGAATTTTTTCTTTTATATATTCTTTTCATTAATCAATTTGTTAAATAATATAAAAAGGCTATCATAATTATTACATCTAATTATATCTCATGAGTTACAAAAAACCTCCATCTATTTGCATTCTTTACTTAAATAATATGTCTCCTCAACTCTCTTCTACCTAATTCTTATGACTTAACCAATCTATAAATAACAATCACCAATGGAGTTGTTGGTGACCATTTTCGTTTTCTCATTAGAAGTGCGGTGAAACCTTTTTTTTTTTTTTTAAATATATTACTAGTTATTCAGTTTCTTGACTTGAATTCTTTAATGGATGTAAATTCAATATGATTTTAATCATATAAGTTCACTTTCAAATTACAAACCATCAGAGTCAAATAGTGGTACAACCACAAGAGGAAATGAACGACTGTGGATGACTGTTGATTGTGCTTCACTATTTAATTTAGTCTGGTGTCTTTTGTAAGCAATTTCTTTTGATACTTTAAGCCCTTTCTCTTTGTGGGGTGTTATGTATAACATACTGATTTTCGGGCACTTCATTTGCCTTAATAGTACAATTTGAAGAATGTTCCTCTTTAGTTTATTTTTTGTAGACTAATTATAGAAATTGTATAATATGCAGATTTTTTAAAATAGTATTATAAAGATTGATCAAGAGGAGAAAAAAAATTATATTGGTGAAGGGATATAACGGATTAGGGCCTACAGAGAAAAGAGTGAAGCAAATAAGGAAAAATTAAAAGAGAAAGCAAATGAACAAGAGAATGGGAAAAAAAAAATATTCCTCCTGTTTGTTCACCCAACCTATTGGAGTTTCGGTGTTAGCATGATAATATTTTCTTTTCTCCTCCTCTCTTTATTTGTATTTCATTTTTTCGTTGTCCTATTACCTATTCTATATTAAAATATAAAATAAAAAAACTATGAAATATGTCTAACAAAAAATTAAAACTTCATTTCTATCTCACGTGAGTCTAAGATTTTTGTCACGTTAATTTTTTGTATAAATTCTTTCCAATCAATACATATATATATAAAGGAGACTTAGAGGCATGTTGATGTGACATTTCTCTAAGTCCTCTATTCCTATTTTTCTTTTTTCTTATTTTTTTGAATTTTTCTTCTACTTTAAAATTATTATTTTTATTTCGTTTATTTAATTAATGTCATTTAATATTATGTCATTAAACAAGCTCCACTACATAAAATAAATAAATAACAATAAAAATAAATTAAATTAAATTAAATATAATAAAAGTGAAAAATTCGTAACTTCAAAGTTGCATTACCATTTTAACCCTCCACTAAATAAAATAAATAAATAAAATAAATATAAATATAATATACAAAAATCATTATCATATCATATTATTATATAAGTGGAAGCCAAAAAGTGAAAAGTTAGATTACCATTTTGCTCCTTCACTAAATTAAAATTTAATTAAATACATAATTAAATATTAATATTTTATCATATCATATCATAATTATATATTTATTACTATATAAGTGAGAAGCCAAAAAGTGAAAAATTAAAATAAATAAATAATAATAATAATAATAATAATAATAATAAATGTAAATAGTAAATAATAATAAATAAATAAATAACTTAATAATAATAATAATAATAATAATAATAATAATAAATGTAAATAGTAAAAAATAATACTAACTAACTAAATAATAATAATAATAAGAAGAAGAAGAAGAAGAAGAAGAATATTACTAAGTGGGAAGACAAAAAGTGAAAAGTTAAAATACTAAAATAACCTCAAAATATTGAGAGGCTAATATACCCTTCAAATAATAAATAGGTTTACTTCTTCATCATCATCTAAATAATTCTTTGTGAAATATTTAATGGTCTAATAATATTTATTTTTATGCAATTTTAGCTATTAGTATATATAATATTATAGGAATCAATCTATATATATTATAAAGTAAAGTAATAGAAAAGTCAAGTGGCACCTCTCATAGGCTAGGATTTGTATTTATCTTTTTTCTCTTTTTTTTTTGACATTTTTCTCTTAAAATATTTGCTGAAAATTTCATTTCTTAACTCACACCTCTTTATTTTCATAACCTATATCTTTAATAATCTCAATAACTCACAAACCTTTCATTTCATAACCTCTAAACATTTAATTATAAATTTTATGATAATTTATAGTGTTTTCTCCATGTATATCTATATAAATAAGTTGTAAAGCAAAGATTATTCTCATATTCACATTGTTATAGTTTGTTGGTAGAATTTTTTTGAGATGAATATAATTTCATATCTATTAGAACATATAGATAATATTGATAGAGAAGTAGGTTTCTGCATCTGCACTGCAATGGGGAAGGGAACAAGAAGTTTCAGGGAGAGGAGGAACAAGCCACACACGCTATGTGTGAGATGCAGTCGTCGCAGCTTCCATCTCCAGAAGAGCAAGAAAATTTTGTGAAAACTTATTTCTACCGTTTGATGTCCAGTCAAAATTAGAAGTATTTAGATTTTAGAAAGTCTTGTAGAAATTAACATTCTGATACAAATGGATTTTGTTTTATAGTCTGCTTTTCGAAATATTAAAAAGATAATATTAATGTGGAAGCTACGGTCTATGTCGTATTTTAATATTTTTCTCTATTCTATTGTACCTAACTCTGCTTTTGTTCTATATAACCCCATTTTATATTTTTCTTTTGTTTGGTTAGTTGTAGTAAGGAGAATTCTTACTTATCTTTATCAATATTTAGATATTCCTTTCTTTAGTATAACGACAAAAAGTGTAGAATTTTGTGTTTTAATATCTTTTTTCGTATAAGTTAAATTTCATACAATATCCCGACATAAGCTTAGAAGATGTAATCATTCAAAATTTATTTTTTGTATATGTCATGCCTTAACATGAAACAACTTATGAATGAGATTTTGATTTTATTAATTTTTTATATGCTTATTCTAAGACCATTTTTTGGGTTCAATTTCCTAACTATTTTCTCTCTCTTATTTTCTAGTTGTCTTTTTCAACCATAAGTCATAATTTTTATTTTAAAAAATGAACATATGTGAATGTGAAAAAGAAAAACAAAAGATGAAGAAGATATTATATGGCAAACACAATATGAAAAAATCAAAGTTCAACTGCATACCAAAGTACTTTGTTAGTGTATAGTATATACAAACATGTTCATCAACTTTTATAGTACGTTCTCAACTTCGTATGCACTCCACCTAAAATTAAACTTGATTATGCTAACCGAAAATACTTTTTGTCATCGTATCAATGTTTCATTCCAACTTGAAAACAAATTCAAGTTTGAAAATTTATTTTATAAGTAAAAAAGAATTTTTCTTTTAAATATACTTTCAAATTAAAATCATTATTTGTATTAATTGTTGGCAGATATTTTTTTTTAAAGGAAGAGAAGGGACTATTGAGTTTTTTAAAATCATAATTTCTTTTAACTCTTTTAGTTATATTAAATATGAAATGTAAGAAATTAAAAAGTCATTTTTTAAAACTTTTTTGATGTAAAACTTAATTGGTCTTTATTTTCAATGCTCCCAAAATTTTTTATATCATAATAAAATAATGATAAAGTATTAATCTTATAATTTTTATTTAAGAAAATCAATTTTTATTAATCTAACATTTATTTATGATTATTTACGTTCAATAGATCTTTATAGCATGAATGCCATATTTATTCTAATAGATGAGTTAACACTTTTTAAAGGTAAAGAAATATATTCATCTTTTTTTTTCTTTTTTTGTTTTAGTTTTTTTTCATTTATCATAAAATTTAAAAACTCATCTACAAAACTCACACCTTTTTATCGTCATAACTCTATTTTTAATAATCCAAATAATGCTTATATCTTACTCTTTCATAATTCTTAAATATTAATGTATAAATTTATGATAGTTTATTGTGTTCCTCCATAAATATTTACATAAATTTACATGTAAGATAAGCACTATAAGAAATGTCGTATTTTAGTGCTACTTTTTGTGATGATTACTTTATCTGTATTATTATTGTTGTAAGATCAATATATCTTACATCTCTGTTTAGGTAAATATTCAATTTTCTTTTAAGAACACAATTATCAAAGTCATATTCAATTCAATTATGTAAAATGACTATCTTCAAAGCATAACTTATCAAATTCTCATATTAACTGACAAGTAATCACAATAACATTTCGAATATTATTGCAAATAAAAAGATAACAATATACAAGAAATTTTGTGCAGTAGAATGTTGACAAACTTTCCTGTCAATATTTTTTCTTTTCTTTAGATTTATGAGTAGCATTTTATCAAGGATTATTTTAATTACTTTTCCATGAAATTTTAATTTATTTAGCGAGACTTTAAAAAAATATATATATTACAAAATAATTAAAATTAAGGTTCGAACGAAGCCACTTAAATAATGGATTATTCCCTTTGAAACTGTTAGTAATTCATCAATACATGAGTTTTAGCCTCAAATAATCTCTTTAATTTAAGGATACATTTATTTTTATTTTTATTTTAATATTTAAGCACACATGGTCCTTTTAAGTTTGTTAAATTGGATACTTCTAACACAATTACTATAATATTCAGACTTAAAGTTTATTTAATTATAATATCATGTGTTCTCTAAGTGAATGATTATAAAAGCACAATTGATATTTTCTAAAATTTTAAAAAATTGCACTTTGAAAAGTACATTACATCTTAATTAATGATATATTTATGTTGCAAATAATCACTTGATTAGAACTATTTATATATTTTTAAAATAATTAAATATTTCAATATTAAATTAGTCATTTAATATATAATAATTTTTAGTACATATAGACTATAGTTGGTTTCTCTTATAGGATTTCAAGATTTTTTTATTTAGATTTTTCGTTGTTGTGTCTCTGTAGTAGTTTTTTATTATATTTACTTATTTTTTGTTTAAATAAATAAAAGAACACTTTGATTTAATTTGATGTTTATTTTAACTCTTGAAAATTTATTTTGGCAAATACAAATGAATTAAAGTTATAAATTTATTTATTTAGATCATCTTTTAAAAGAAAAACGAATAATAATATTAAATATCACAAAATATATTTTGTGATTATTTTAGTATTTAAATAATTGAAAAAATTTAAATTATAACTTTTAAAAAGTTGTTCAAGATCGCACGAAGCGCGAACAAATTAACTAATATTGCATATATCAGATGCTAAAATTATTATATTAAATTATGTTTAGATATTTCTACTATTTTTTAATATTGAGAATTTTGTATCAATTTTTTCAGTACTTTCAATTCTCACGGCAATTTTCGATTGTGCATTTAACTAGCAATTTTCGATTGTGCATTTAATTAGTGATGCAATAAAGAAAAGTGTGCAGAAGAATGGTCGCATGTTGTATTTTTATGATGCATTTCTTTATTATTTTGGAGTTATTTATATTTATGACTATATATGACATTCAATAAGAATGTAATAAAATATTGAAAATGAGAAGTTTTTTTTTAAAAAAAAAATATAATATAGTATTTAATTAATTTAAATTATTTTATATTTATGAATTATATATGATATTCAATAAAATGTAATTAATATAGATAATTTTTTTATGTAATATAATATAACAGTTAATTAATTTAAATAGTTATGAGCAAATTGTTTGGTACTTTCCTTTTAATTATTTTTGATTTCATAATATACACATATTTTGGCTGAACTTAATACATAAACAAGAGTTACAAACTAAAGAATATATAAGAAATATTAATTTATAAACATAAAAATGCTCATAGTATTTTTCATGCAGTATAATAAAAATAGAAAAGAAATAAGGTCTCTTTATTTTTCTTTCAAAAACTTGCATAAAACTACGATACATATTCCTACCTTAACTTACATTTTATTTCTCAAGTTTCAAGTTCTTCTCAAAAATATGCAAATGAAATAAAGAAACGATATATCATAAAAATAAAAAGACAATATTTATTTGAGGTTTTCCAAACATATTTATTTTCTTTCTTAGAATTATATAGTAGCATTCTACTTATTATTTGGTTCTTTGTCATTTCGCTTTTATAATATTTGTGCATTTATTGAATATGTAATTTTTATATGTTATATATTTTGTATTAATTTATTTGATTTAAACATAATATAAAATTTACCTTTATAGGATATTAAAGCTTAACTCTTATCTTGAAAAAAAACGCAAATAGATATCTAAAAAACAAATGAAAAACCTATATATTCTTTCAAAAATTCATATATTATATACATGTATATATTTATATATATTTATAAATTTTTTAGATATCTAAAGAAAAAATTATGTTCGTATAGACATGCACATAAAAAGTTTAACTTGTTAAAATCAAATTATCCTTTCTTTATAAAAATAAAGAGAATATATAGTTTCACTAATGTAAGATTGAAAACTCTTAGCGGGTAGAGGAATTGGTCAACTCATCAGGCTCATGACCGAAGATTGCAGGTTTGAATCATGTCCCCGCCAATCAGTGGAACATTGTTCACCTGGATAGAAGGCCAGTCCCAACCCGTGTACAAAATGGGGCTAGTGTTTAGTCTTGGTTGGTTCCACCTCTTTGCAGGGTGATGACACCAGTAGCTGTGGAGCACAGATGACCATTTTCTGGCACTATTGAATTCCAACTTAGAGCTCCTTTCCTTACAGTCAAGTGGCTTTCACTCCTTCTACTCTAAACTATTGTGTGCCTATTTGGAAGACGATTTAAAATTATAAAAATATAAAATTTAAGTACTAATAATAAACTAAATTAAAACAATTTTTGGAATATTTTTTGCATTCAATATTTTAAAATTTTGTTTTGTCAATTTCAACGAAGTATTTTTTGACAGCGAGAAGCATGGCCAAATTTACTAGTATTAATTAAGAGCGAAAATGACCAGTAAAAATATGGAGATCGACGATAATTTTATTTAAAAAATTATCTCAAATATTATCATATTTTATTTTACTATCTTTCTCAGATAATAATTATTATATTTATTATATTATAAATAATTTATTTAAATTTATTTACAGAATTATTAAAAAGATAGTCTAACAAGCATGTTTTCGAGATGTACATCCAAAAATCAAGTGCCCCATTGTTTCTCGGGGCACTTGATTAAATATTAAGGGGGATCCGCATGTACATACAATCTCTATATAGAATTTACATAGTTTGACCCAATATTTTCTTTAGCAGCTTAAGCACTACAAATAGGTGCATTCTTTAGCCAATCTTGTATTCAACTCGTAAAATTATATTGAGCAAAATATTCTTTTTCCAAAATTATGTTGAGCAAAATATTTTTTTCCTTTAAAATCATGCTAAATTAAGCTACTTGAAAATTAATTATAACATAATAATAGGAAGCATAACAAAGTTAGCTCGCTTTCTTATATGCGATATTAATGCATTGTATATATTGCATGATATACATTTTACGGTTTTAATGTGTCTTATTATACATAAATCAGTATTCATTTTATTTAACTGATAAATTATTGAGTATAAGAAGAAAGATAATATCATGCACATTTTTATAATATGTACATGTATCTTGAATTAGCTGGCTATATGTATGTGCTAAACTGTATACATTCTTATCATTTGTATACATAACTGAAAATAATTCAATTGACATCAACTTTTAACAATATGTATATTCAATAATTTGCCTAGTTATTCACATTATGTATATCCGAATGTGTAACTATTACTACATAACATGTATACTAAATATATATTTATTAATTTATAAAATGTGTATCTAAATGTATATTTATTAATTCACAAAATATATATCAGAATATATACATGATACTTCACAATGTATATCATAATATATAATGGCACTCTTCTTTTCCATCAAATTTCAGAAAAAAACTTTTTAAATTGCTCAAGTTTCATCCTAAAACTGATTTGACAAAGAACGCACACACCAGAAAAATCTTAAGAGTTCTCCGACTCTTAACCATGAAAACATTTGCCATTGCTTGCATTAGAATTTTAACAGCAAAGCTAATCTCCACCCTGAAAGTTTTTGATTGGCAAGGATGTTGTGACCTTTTTTTGTCACTTTCATTTGGGACTTCCATGTCCCCCAGAACTGTTGGTGGCCATTGTTCCTATTTGATGTCATGTCCTTGAAGATAATTATGAACATTTTATTGATACAATGATAGTGAAAAATCTAGGATATATTATAATAAATTTTTGAATTTGATTGGAGATATTTAAGAAAATGGAAGGAAAGAAACTGACAAAGTGGAGGAGAGAGACGTAACAACAAAAAAACACTTAGTCTAAAAATAAAGTAAGTTCATAGGTCATGTGATACGAAATAAATAGCCTTAAAACATGGATTATTTAGTGCTAACATTTGAAATGATTGTTATTTTGTATCAATTCTATATAGGAGTTCGATACACTGTGCAATTTTTATAAAGATTAATACATATGGGAGTTTTATGAGTGAAATGAAAATTAGGTATTGGGATGTGGTAGATTCTTAGCTCAGAAGCTCAGAGTCAAATTTCGAGTTTGATCTTATACTAGGATCTGGTCTCAAGTCGGGATCGAAACTCTGAATTTAGGTCTTGGACCGAATCCCATACTAGGGTTGGGACCCCGAGTTGGGGTCAAGGTCAAAAGTTGGATCCAATTCTGGTCTGAATTCTGAGTCGGTTCCTTAGTCAGAATTGGGAGTCAGATTTTGGTACAGGATCAGGATATGAATAGAGTCTCGGGTCGAGACCCTAGTTGAAGTCGAGAATCTGGTCCCGAGTCCCAAGTTAGAGTCGAGTTCTATGTCCAAGATTAGGAGCTAGGTTAGGGGTCAAGAGTCGAATCTCGGCTTGGGTCCCTGGTCAAGTCCTGATTCAGTGTTAGGGTTCGGAGTCTAGTCTTGAGTCCGGGTCAATATCAGGTTTGGGCTATGGGTCCTGGGGTTAGAATTGTGTGTCATGTCATGAGTCGAGTTTTGAATCATGTGTTAGGCCAATTTTTATATCGGGATTAAGAGTCGGATCTCGAATTGGGATCCGGACCCCATGTTGGGGTTGGGTGTAAAGTTCCGTGTCAAGTCTTGGATCAGGATTGAGAATCGAATTTTGAACCGGGTGTAGAGTCAGTATCCAAGTCCCGAGTTGAGTACTAAGGTCAGGAGTGTCTCGGCTCTATTTACGAATTGATTTTCGAGTTAGCATCGGGTCTTGATCGAGATCGGGAGTTGAATTTTAGATCTGAATCAAGGTTTAAAGTCGGGTTTCAGGTCTGGGTCGGAGTTAAGAAAATATTTTTTTACTTTATGTAGGGAAGTCATTTTCTCTAAATTGGAGAAAAATAAGTCTATTTGAAAAATCACTCTTTAACCTGTTAAAACATTAATGGATTGGATGAATTGATAAAATGTGAGCTTATAAATATTTATTCCAGAAATGATTGATGAAATTCAAATAGATAAATTTTCAAAGTTTAGTAAAAGTTTTCTAAAAATTTTCCGAACTTTAACTAAAAATATATTTATCAAAATTTTAGATTCATATAAAAAGATAGCTAAATGCCACATAAAGTTTAAACATGATTAAAATTATTTTTTTCATCTCAATTTATACGGTACTAGTTAACTCGTTCGCGCTTCGCGTAGTTATTAAAAGATAAATTTATTGAGTGATTATTTGTAAATTAATCAATACAGAAACAGAAGAAACATTACAAATACTTGAGCTAATTTCATTTTGAAAAGTCATATAAAAATTCTAAGCTAATCAAATCTATTTTTAAATAAAACTTAAAAGTATTGTAACATAATATATATATATATATATATATATATATATATATATATATATATATATATATATGGGATTCTTCTGAAATAGCTTTTAAAATTATACTCCCCCGTTTCTAATTATTTATCATATCCATTAATGGAGTTGACACATAAATAGAGTAAATATTTAATGAAGAGAGATTATAATTTAGGTATAAATAATATTAAAGTAGTCAAAATCCCAAAAAGACGAATATTATGGTGTTCTAAGAACGGCGGATCAAACAAGAACTTGATGAGCGAAATCCGCTGACAAAAAAAGAGCACTTTTTTAATTTCTAATATTTATTAAGGGCGTGTAAAGATTATAAAAAAATAGATAGTTTGAGATGGGGGAATAATAAAATGCAATTAAATAGAAAATTTTCAATTTACTTTTTCACGCATCAAAATTTTCTCAGACGTAATAAAAAATATTGAAAAGTGAAACAAAGAAAAGAACAAATTCTTGTTTTTGCTTAAATTGAACATGAAAAGAATCATTAACTTCTAATTATAAAATTAAAATGCATAAAAAATTATTATTTCAATCACATAACAGAAAATTTTGGCCATCAATCAAATTGTAGTACTTGTGTATTATTTAAAATATAACAAAAATAAAAAAAAAGTTCAAGAATATGAAAAAGGAGTTCTGTAATTTAGTGTTGATAGCTCAATAAGCTATGGGCTAATTAAATATGTTTAGAATCGTGTTAGATAAATTTAAACTATAGATAGAACACCAATTTCTAATGATTGAAGATATATTAGATCTGAAGAAACAACACCTATTTTGCTATTGTTTTCAACCCACTTACGTAACTACTTTATAGGGATTGAAAATGATAAATATATAATATTTATATTCTACCTGTTTAATGTAATAAAATATTATTGAGGGGCGCAAAATAGATGCAAAATTAAACTGAATTGAGAAAAAAACAGAGTTAACTCGTATAGAACATTGAAAGGAAAAGTTGAACACTAATTTTCAGCTAAACACTATCAAGGTGAAACAAAAGTTTTTTTTTTAAATCTTTTCTGATGTTATTTTAAAGAAAATAATAAAAAAATTAAGTCAGTGCCATATTTTTTCAATTATGTATCTCAAAAATAATTTTTTTTGGATAATTTTTTTATCATTTGCTCTCACAGTCACATCTTTCTTATGAATTTTAAAGTAAATTTAGAAAAAATGATTGGACTTACACATCTTCGAGACTACTGGTGATGATTTCAAGAAAAAAAAAAGCCTTAGTTCAAGGTGCATTATATAATGTGTCTATAAAGCGGATATTCACTTTAAGATGCACATAAATAAATTAAAAAAATCTCTCAACTGCTCTATATAATTTAAAGTAAATGAAACAATAAAGATGAGATTTCCTATAGTCATAGTTTCTGACAAAGAATGGTCAATCTTCAGTACTAAAAATTTTAGATGATGAAATTATTAAATGCTAGAATTTTTTTTAAGTGCTGAAATTTCGAGGAAGAAATAGTATCTATAATGAGGTAAAAATTAATTACCGCATCTTTTCAAACAATCGATGCATCCCATGAAAATAGATGAAACTTTTTTATATTTAATTTTTAAATCACTTTAAACTAACAAACAGTATTCTTAATTTTCATTATCATCTTCTTCGTAGATATAGTACAAAATTATTTTTTGAAGTTAGAACTGATGGCTTATTTGACCAAACTTCTAAAATAAGCTTTGGAGAATTATTTAGCTTCTAAAAAAGAGTTTTTGGTACTCCCTAAAAATACTTATTTTCTTTAAAAAATTTGACCAAACATCTCACTATTTTTTTTTAAATAAGCATTTTTATCTCTCAAAAGCTTAGATAAAGAGGTTATAAATCTCATTCTCTCTCCTTGTTTCCATCTTTATATTTCTTTGCTCTCCATTGAATTACTAAGAGTACTCAACGTTTAGCGGATCAATTTAAGGAAAATAAAAGAAGCATAACAACAGAAGATTGACCATTCTTTATCAGAAACTATGACTATAAGAAATGGAACAATAAGATAAGATGCACATGGTGAAAGCACAACAACATCCAATTTAATTCCTCAATCATACACATTATATATAGAAGAAATGAAATCAATTGTACCATGTTACGCCTTTTTTTTTTCAAATTTCTAAAAAAAAATTATCCTATTATGTATCAAAAAATAATTCAAAAATTAAGAAGCACGAATAAAGTTTTTAGATTTTGGGGTTATGAAATATGGGGATACTACTATGTTAGATATTTAAAAAAATTAAATTATCAATGTTTTGCCGTAGTTATTGGTTATTAACTGCCTAGCTTTGTCCATTCCTACCCTCCCTACGGTAATCTAACAGAAAATCACTATCAAGCAATCAAAAATATGAGACCATATGGACCTCTTTGGTGCAATAAAGTAAAAGAAAAATAGTAAAAGGTAGCATTATGGAAGAAACTTTTACCGCTTTAGCTATGCATTACGTGTCTTCCCACTGCAAAATCTTTTTTTTTTTTTAATCTCTCTTCTTTAGATTCTCTTCCTCATTCACACCCCTTGATGTGTTCACCCCCTTAATCCACTCTTCTATATCAATCTTATTTTTTCTTGGATTGTTACTATTTCTAGGACCTAGAAGTATAGCTTACCCTCTCTAAAGAATTCTCATGATTGATTGATCTGTAATCTTTTAATTTGAAGATCCCATTACTTCACATCTTCTCATTTTTCATTTTTTTCTGCATCTACAAAATATACATTAGTGGTTACCTTTCGTCATTCACCTTTCGTCATTCTCAAAGAATAAGATAATATCGAGCAGAATATATAAAAAAATTATGCATTACATAGTGAGGTCTAAATCGCAGCACTCTTGCTTTACCTTTGACAACAAACACATTTTGACTCCTTCGTCAATTGAATCATTTCATTTTAATGTCGTTAATTTAAGTCCTTGGAATAAAAAATCATTTCTCATATTAATTGACCAAGCAATTCTTTTTTTTTTGAATCTTGATCACACCGAAGCAAAGACAAAAAGTTGTAAAATATCATAATTAATCAGCTTTTAACATCTTTCACATCCATCACAACTAATTTATAGTTATATTTAAACCTTTTAACAAAAATTAGAATTCTGTACAAATAGGAATATATAAACTGAGAATAGGCAAAAATAAAAAGTTGGAAAAGGATAAAAGATTAAAAAATAGACAATTATTTGTAAAACCTTGCACAGTGTCATGTGAATGTATATTAGTGCTACTAATATAATAATAGCGCCAAGGAAGATAAGACTCAACATTTAGAGTGAAACTTGAAATGAAATTTCAAAAATGCTAATAATACCTGCAATTATATCTTCGACCTGCACAGATCCATGTTCCTTTGGTCCCAAAATTTTATTTATTGAGAGGGCTATTTTCTCTTGGTAATATCTTGGACTTCCAAGAGTGACTTTTTGGAGTATGCAGTAGAACAACAATTAGTTCTTTATTATTTAGTAACTGAATGAGAAGAGTGGAGACAAAAACATCTTCCAAAAAAATTACGTCTTTGACTAAATATGAAACTGTAAATATATATTATACAAGTGAACGATCACAACATATTTAATTTCTATATTTTCTTGTTTAATGATTTAAGAAAGACTTACTATATAAGTGCGGGATTACAAAATATTTACTTGTAATTTTTTCTGTTTAAGAGGTTAAAATTAAAGAAAGGGAAGACATCAAGAGAAGAAAACTCTCGTCCCCAATTATTCAAGAATCAAGACTTTTTATAAACCTATAAAATTAGATTCTGACCAAAAAAAAAAAAAGGAGAGAAAATAGAGTCTAAAGAATTGGTGTAGATAAAAGTTATTATGTTTAATAACCCAAACAAAAATTATAAAATGTAATAAAAGGAATGTCATATCAAATCTTGTTATTAGATTTGTTTCAATTTTTTAATCTCAAGGCTAACGAAGGTTAACATAATTATTTTGTACTCATCTTCATCTCTAGATTTGAAGCCTTGAAATGCTTACAAAACATGAGAAAATTAAAAAAAATAACAAATTTAGAGAGACGAGATTTACCTTAGGAAAAAGATAGAGAGAATCAAGGAAAATAAAAAATATTGAAGAACAGTAACATATATGTAACTCAATATCGATCAGAGAGTCAAGGATCAAGTAGATATTTGATATGAGATTTGTCAATATCAGAAGTCATGAATTGCAGGGGGGTAAATTGTTAATCCTCTCAAGCCCTAGAATGAAATTGGCCTCACGATGAGTTTGAATATGTAAACTTACATTAAAAACAGGGCTTTCAAACGCAAGAGATCCATATGAAGGGGTGTGTTTGTTGGGAATTTTATTCAGACGGTTGGATTGTGGGAGCGTGTATTTATATTTATCCCGGACTCTGTATTTTTGAGAAGAAATTTTTGAAAAATATGCAAAAAAGATAAATATATTCTTTGAATTGCGAGGGCGCCACGTAAGCGGGTCTAGGTTTCTGTTTTACATATATATATAGATTTTTGAATTTCAAAAGTCAAATAAATTTATTTTTATTCTGATCTTTTCACATGCTTTTGAAATATTTTAAAGTACTATTTATTATAATTTATAGCACTTTTTATATAATTTTCAAATAAATAAAATTTAATTTCAAAACACTTAAAAGATTATATATTTGAATTTATTAGGACAGAGCTCAATCTCATGTTCACTGAAAAATGACCTCAATTTCTCGATTAGGGAACATCGGCAGATTGAAATAAAGCACGCCGGAGACAAAGTTCGGAATAGATCGGTAATTTTCTTCAGTTCTCAATTCTTGAAAAAACTTCCCAACCCCAACTATCCTATCCTCGACCCAAAGCTTTCTTCATTTATTCTGTGTTCTTCAGCACATCTTTCAATGGGTATTCGTCTGAATTAGTAACTTCTTCCTTCTGTATTTTGTAAGGTTTTTAGCTCAGCCCTTAGCCAATACAAGACTCGTTAAATTTAGGGATCTGCTTTGAATTGGTTTGGCGGATTATTTGATAGTAAATGACTCATTATTTTGGGAATTAGGTTTAAGAATAAGACCTTTGTTGAAACGGGTAATGTTTACTAGGTAGCTTAAATCTTAGCAGCTGCTGGAATTTCTCTGACGTATGCTGAAGAGTTAACTTTCATTGCCATGAAAGTTGCAATTTCTATCGTGTTAACTTATTTGTATGCACATTTTTTTATTATTTTTAGTTACGTTGGTCGGACTCTCCGAAAATGCTCAAAAATGTGTACTATTTTGGAGTTTCCGAGACGCATCCTGACAACATTTTTGAACAGTCCGAGCAACATAGATTTTCAGTTATAAGTTCTAGTGAAGGTCAAATATTTGCCTTCAATGATAAGCTTTTCTATTTGTTTTAACATTTATGGTTTTCTGAACTAGTATCCTTTCTACTTCAAGTTGTATTTCTTTAAATTGGTTCATTTATAGGATTTGTTTTGCTTAAATAATGATCAAACATTTGTAATATGATCATAATTTTTGCTGAGCGGGATGACAGCGTTCCAATGTTACAGAAATTAAACATTAAGCAGTAGTGATTTCTGTGCAGTTGTTGTAAAAGTTCCTTTGCTTCAACTTTTAGAAATCCTGTTTATCATCAAAAAGAAATACCGAATGCAAAAATCACAATGGTCCTAACTAGCACCTGAAATCCTGGTGAGAATCATAATCAAGTTTTCTGTTAGAGGAACTTCTGAGAAGAGTTTCCTCCTTATATATGTTTCCAAATCAAAGTGAAACTAGACTGAAGAAACATAAAAAAGAAAGGGTTTCTGCATTAGTTTGAGGGTTCCTTAACTTAGATTCATGATGGCATAATTTTGATTATTCAGTTGGGTAGATGACCTGTGGGTAAGTGTTAATATAATTAAGTGTATTCTTTCTAGTAGTTTAAGCTTTGAGATAAAATGGTCGCACACTTCAACATGGTACCAGAGCAGACAGAGGGCCATGAAAAGAATTAAAACGAATTCTTTTTGGCCCATGAAATTTTTTTTAAAAAAGAATTCCATGTGTTTGGCCCAGGAAAAAAAATTAAGCCCGCACGCAAGGGGGCGTATTGAGATATAATATACGTAAGTGTGTTCTCTCTAACATGTTAAGTTCTTAGATGAGTTGGCAACACACTTCCACAGTAAGATGTTTATTCCATCCTTCATGTTCTAAAAATTTGTAAGTAAATGTGTTAAAATCTCATGTATGGTGTATCAATTGTTTATAACAGCGGATCTGCTGACACTTACAAAAGACAGCAAAACTTTACACAAAGCAAGTTCACAAGCCAAAAATGCTTAATTTCTTGGAACATTGAACAAAACTGTGACTAATTGGTGTCTAATCTAAAAAGGTACCAAAATTGCCTGTTTGACATCATAGACATTGGCAGTGGAAGGCATACTGAACTTGAGGTCGTCTCTAGGTCTTAACAACTATAAAGAAGAAAATTGCATGCCTAGTAATGGGATTAATGTAGGCAGCATTTCTTGTCAATTCACAAAGTTGTTCAGTTAAGTGTCAAAAGAGATTGGTCGGTCGACTAGCTTTCACTGGCATCCCAAAGTTTTGATAGACTCTGATTTCGCCTCCTGTGCTTGCTGTAACGATTACCATGCCCCATGCTGTTGATTGGATAACGCTATTTCCTTGGTTGTTGCTACCGTCAAACCTGCTGGAAGAAGACATAGAAGGTGAGTCACCATCTCTGATCGATGGAGAACTCGATGAAAATGATTCACTAGCACCAATTCCAGGATCTGTTGGAGAGTCTTGAGCAGAGTCCTCATCTTGACAAGTTTGAGTTTTCTCCACTGCACTGTTTTTCTTAGCCGGCAGAGGTGGTAAATTCCTCTTGCTATTTGCACCAGCCGAGTTGTCTTCCCTCGTGGGAGAGCCATTAGTGGGCTCTGGTGGCAGGAAACGTTTTGAATCCCTTTTTGAATTTATCTGATCTACAAGTGGTGACTGATTCTTTATACTGCCAGGCCATGGGATGGCAACTGAAACATCTTTACATGGGAAGTGCTCATAAGCTTGAACATTGACTACACTTCTAGATTTACCACTTGTAGTTTTAGGTTCTTCTCTCTTCCAGATATAGACCTGAGAATCTTCACTTGCACTTAGGATGTACTTCCCGTCTTGACTGAATGAAGCAGAAATTTGGCTGCTTGTATTCCGGAAACCTGGTGCCAGAAAATATATCCACGGTTTATGAACAGAATAACATATTTCTAGCTAGCTCTCCAAACGCATTATATCTTCGAGTAGGTACCTCTAAATTTATGGGTCAATTCTGATCCATCAAAAATTCTGACTCGCGAATCAGCTGAAGTTACCAGCACTTCTGCTGGATTCCCCGGAGCAAACTGGACATGAACAAGTTCAGGATTTAGATAGATCTCCTGCAAAATAAGATTGCAAACCTAAAGTATAGTAGATATAGAAAAGATAAATACCTGAAAACCAGTGACTTTTTTGGCTAGGGACTTCTTTTTGGGTTCGAGTTCAAAGTTTTCCTTTTGTTCCAGCTTGCATTCTAAATCACAGACATGTCGGAAGTTAATAATCGCATTCCTCTGCAGATTATCACTTTAATAGAAGAAGATCCTAGGCAATGATTTACTTACCAGAGGTACTGTACATGCGACAGCTCCCTTTATGTGAGCCAATTATAGCACCCTTCAGCAATGGAAAAAAACAAAAAAATATCAGTGGTACCATTCGTCTTTTCTTAGAGAGTCATAGGTGTTTTTTTTAAAAAAGTTTCTAAAAGAATGTTGATTCTGAAGCTAGTTGTGAATGCTCTCTAATATGTCTACAATTGAGGGGAAGCGGTTTTGGCATGTCGGAAGTAAAAGTTGGGGATATAGCAACCTCGCCATCAGGAGAGTAGCAAGTAGCAGTAACCATTTCATGAAGATCTGTCCAGTCCACAACTTTCCGATTAGATACATTCCAAATTCGAACCTTTCCATCCAGTGAACCGCTGATGAAGTGGTCGTCATCGACTGGATTGAAGTGTATGCAGGTCACTGCCGCACAGAGATTCATCAGATTTTAAAATGTGTGATGGTAAATTTAACACGGGCGTTGATTGATGAGTAGCTACAATGTAACATGGTATCTCACCATAATCGTTGTGTGCAAACATTTTTAAGCAGCTCTGAGTCTCGATATCCCATAGCCTGACTGTCTTGTCCATTGAGGATGAAAGAAGTTGCTGCATCAAAATTTCATCTAGTATGTCATGTATGGTTGAAGAGAGAATTGATATTAGTTTTTCATTTAAAAGCTTTGGGTGTCTTTGATTGGACCACAATACTAATTATAAGGAAATGACTAGGTGAGAAATTTTATCTCTCTGCTCTGGAATAAACTTCTAGTCTGGTATTTCCTTCTTGTTCAGCAATTGATATTTTATTTCACTCAGTTTCATTTTATATGATGCTGTTTGACTGGCATGAAGTTTAAGAAAGAAATAAATTCCTTTGACACATATCAGAAGTATGTAAACATGCACATCCCTATATCTATAAGAGCATGTCATTAAGGATAAACTGGATCTTTAGATTTAAGAAGTTTGTAAATATAGAAAGGATTATTCTTTTTGGTACAGATTAGACGGAAAGGTTCTCATATAAAGGTTCTCATATAAAATGAAATGTAGTAGTAAACTGATAAGAGCATGAAAACTGACCTGAGAACTTGACCAACATAGGTCCAGGACATCTTCTTGATGACCACTGAAAGTGCATACTGGTTTTTCTGATAGAGCAAATACAGTTTCAGGTACATTTACATAGTCTGGAAGTGAGTTGCCCTTCTTCTTATTAGAAGTCTTCCCCTTTTTCCTTCTTTCTGATTGCATATGATTCATTACTGGCAGAGGTGGACGATCCGAATTACTTCCAGCCATTGGTGTGTCACTAACAGAATTCGGATCATCGGCTGGTTTTGTAGACATAACATCACAGTCTTGCACTTCCCATACATGAATTACCCTGTCTTCCCCTGCAGTTGCTAGATACCGTGCGTCTGCGCTGAATCTTATGGTCCATATGGAGCCCTCATGAGCTTCAATTTCCTGACACAATTGCAAAGCTGTGAAATCTTTATAAATCTTTCCTTGCTGCCGGACTTTAATCCATTGGGAGGAATTCTTGTTCTGTTTTTGTTCCACCGGTGCAGGCAGCTCAAATTCCCTATCAGCTTTTGATCCGCTCATGCTATTTGCAACTCCTTTTATGTTCTTCAAGAGAGCAACTCCTGTCTTCTTGCTATATCTGAAACTCTTGTTGAGATAAGCATTCACATTTAGTTTCCTTTCATCATTATTTGAAACATTTGCCCGGCGCATCAGTTCCTTAACAACAGGTGAGTGTCCCACAGATTTCTCAAATTCCTCCATGGAAAGTTGCTTCCCAGTTTGTAGATCACTGAGCTTATTCCACATTCCCTCTTCATTGGACTCTTTGACAATGAATTCCGTTCCAGTGTCCAGATTTTTTATCAGGAAAAACGAAGCAAATCCTGAATCAGCACAGCCGTTTGGCAATGTGGATGATGGCGTTTCACCTCCATTTTGTAGTGGTGAAGGTTTACTTGTGCCCTTTTTGGGCGGCGCCATTACAGCAGCAGAAGTGTATTGGCATATTCTTGTGGCTGGTCCTAAAACTCCTGAAAATGTCCTGGTGAGACGTTGTTTAGAAACGTCTCCGATTAGCTGTTCTTTCCTTTTCTTGGTGTTTACAGAGAAAAATTGAATGTCACCATCTGATCTCGACCTGAGGAGCAAAATTGGTGGGGAATTTGAAGACTCTGGCTCTTGTTCTTCGTCCTCTTGTTTTACTTCTTGTTTTACTTCTTGTTTTACTTCTTGTTTTACTTCTTGTTTTGAAGAATCAATGTCAACTGCTGGTTTGGAATCTTGGCATGTGTCAACTTTCCTTGAAATGGCTCTCACGACTTTGGCAGTTGTTATCTTGAGGAGTTCCTTTTTGCTTGTCAACCCCATTCCCTGGAGTAAGCGCTTGCGGCGCTCTTTGACGTCTCCGGGTTCAGCCATCCACATGCCGTAATCTTCCATGACAATGGGAGCAGGAGGATTGGAGATGACAATGCTCTTTGTCTTCTCCATCTGAACGCCTTGGAAGTTATTCTTGATAGAAACTGAGGTCGAGAAGGAACGTCGACTATCCTCGAACTCGACTTCATCATCTGATCCCGAGGACGGCAAGTCTTGAGGAACGGCCGTGGAAAGCCGGTCATGGGACTCAAAGAAGTGATCGTCGTCATCGTCTTCTGCGAGACCATCCCAGTTTATAGTCAGCGTCCTGCGATACATTGTAGCACATTTAAGAATATCAATGGAGGATCAAATGAAAGACGGCATGTTAGATGGGAATTTTCGGGTTGATTAGTATTAATTATTGTATTGTTGTTGTTTTCTTTGTTTCTTGTTCGTCGTAGAAATTGCTAGGGAGAAGAGAGTGGCAGAGAAGTGGAAGAGAGAAAAACAAGGACAGAAAGGCAGTTATATTTGTGTTTAGGAAATTGGATGGATTGTGAAGAGGCAAAGGAAATGGTCAATGGGGGTCTTTTAGTTCCCATCACTCTAATTACCTTCCCTCACGTCTGTGTATCATGCGGGCATCCGAATTATTTAAGGAAAATCGTGTACTTTTAGTTGATTTGGGAAAATTCTTCCAATTGACTACTGAGGGGTATATTTGTTAAGTTTAGTAACAACAGCGACATATTTGGCCCGATAGTATAACTAGAGGCAAACTTAGCCAATAAATAAAAGTACAAGAAATATTTTTGACCTATTTTCCTTTGTTATTTATGTGTTCTTTTTTTTAACTATTTAGTTTTTGCCTCTTCTGTCTTCAAAGATTTATGGGGATGTCCCCTATATATTCCTTCCGTTGATTTTTGCATTGCATCGTTCATCAATCATGTTGATGTCCCTTGGATACGGAGAATTATCGGGCACGGGTAAACTTTGATTCACAGTAAGAGGCCACTCCAATACGGAATGTGTCGCCATTGTCATTTGCCATCGGCGATCAAGCTAGAGATGGACATGGTACGGTCGATATCGAATATCACATTAAAATCAAATTTTTTGGTACTGAGATTTTGATATTATGGTATTTGAAATGATAGTTCGTAAGTAATTTTGAAAAGTTAAAGTCGTAATTCTCTACTATATGAGTATATGTAAGTTGAAGTTGACCAAATTATGATTACCGAGTTACTGTACCATAAAATATCAAAATCGAACTTTAAAATATCAAATTATACCGAATTAATTTAATATGATAATGATATAATATTTTTAAAGATCGAAAATTGAAATTATTGAATCGAAATTTTCAATATCGTAATTTGCCCATCCCTAAGTCAAGTCCCCAAAAAGTAGTCCTAAATCAAAATGAAATATATATGAGCGACTTCCTTCAGGTTAAAATGAAATACCAAAAAATTTTAGTAGTTCAATAAATTGATTGTCTGAGTTTTTACTTTATTGGTGAGGGTTTAATTCTTTATCTTATAATTTCTTCCCCAATATTTCGTTATTCTACTCCAATTATACATAGCTTGGTCTAAACTTTTCTACCCCTCAAAAGTAGGGAAGGTGTTGAAGATCACTACCAAGACATGTTTCATTTTTGTCAGGAGCGGAGCTACAGTATGTCCAGGGTGGTCAGGCGAACACCCTTCATCAAAAAATTATACCGTGTATATAAGTAAAATGCTACCTTATGTTGTTAGATAATATATTTGAACACCCTTGAACAATGAAGTGTTGTAGCCTAGTTGTGCAAGGTGCTCTTGAAAAGTCAAAGCACGCTTATAGTGCACAAGTTTGAGTCTCAGCGGTGGCATTTTTTTGCCTAATTTAAATATTTTAAAAGGAGTTTCTATTTTATAGAAAAAAAGGAATAAAGTGATAAGGATCAAAACTTATCCTTTAAATAGAAATAATTAATTACTTCCTAAATATATTTTAAATAAAAGCAATCTTTAATAATGAATCTTGCTGAACTACTTTTTGAATTCTGCCTAGACATTTCAAGCTTCATATAATCGAATATATTTTGAATTCTTTATTTTATTTTTTATTTTTTAAATAAATCAAAATTATAATCACTTATTAAAATAATTCTTAATGAGAGACCTACAACATAAAAATCTTTAAAAAAAAAGAAGTAAAACTCTAGTAGCCAATTAAATTTTTAATCGATTTATCTTTGACTTTATTTTTCTTTTGATTAAAATTATTAAATAAACTTATAAGTAATTGTTTATTTTAAAGTTAATAAACAAATCTTAAAAACTCTCTAAAACTCTATTAAAATTGAAAGTGAAAAGGCTCCACAAGGAAAATTTTCAAAATTTTTTTGTATGATTTTACTCTCCATTTTTTGTATCTTGTTGTTATTATTGTTATCACCAGCTATCAGTGAAAGCTTGAAGGTAAAAATAATTTCATTTAGGTTGAACTTCTTCCTCTCCCTTTTTTTTTTGGTTCTGTCCGTTCACTTTATATTAAATTGCAAATGAATTTATTAAAGCTAAATATTACGCTTTTGGTACATCCATTCAAAAAAAATAAAATTTATTAATATTGGATAGTTTGATTTTAAAATTTTTGGTGCACCTATTCGTTAAACTTTTTTACACATGCAATGCTTGAACACCCTTCCTGAATTTTCTAGCTACGCCTTTGACTTTTGTGATTAGATGCAGTGACAAACACTCACAATGGATTAAATCTGAAAGAACTAAGAATATTTATAGATTTCATGTGTTAGGATTAAGTATTTATCATCATGCCAAAAATAATAACTGATAACAAGCGTGTGGATTTGTTCTTTAACTAAGCCCATCAAGTAAGTGTCATGTTTGATCATAGCTCCAATACAAGCCACCCAGCTTCCTTGTTGGTGTTGTCATAAGCAGGATGTTGGCAATAATCTTGCGTAGAATACCACTTGTTAGGATGAAAAATTTACCATCCTGTTAAAACCTATCGTTGATAACAAGAACGAAATTTTAATTCTTAACTAAGCTCACTAAACAAGCGTCATGTTCGATCATTTCTGATTTAGACCATCTAACCTCCTCGTGGGTCTTGCCATAAGCCAAATCTCGAAAAATATCGAATGTCTAATATTTGATTATCAATGTTAGATAAATATTTATTAATCATCAAATGATTAATAATAATAATAAAAATAAGAAATTCTCAGCAAAACAAGTACAAGAAAAGAGGCTGGGTCATAGCTAAATAACTAAGTGAAATAAATTCGAGTTAAAAAAAGTGTCAATGTTAAGATATTTATTAGGAATATTTTTGAAATCTCTTTCTTTGGGAAATTATAATAGTCACTTGTCTAAAGTTACAAGTGTCGTCTAAAATTAGAGCTGTCAATATGGATTAGTTTATTTTATTTGGATTACTTTATGCAGACTTTGAAATTTGACGACTCAGGTCGAGTTGGTCCATCAAAATGACGGGCCATAAAACAATAAATTCAGTCTATCACTATGTGGGCTGTGGGCCATACCGTACCAATTCATTTAAAAAATATATATATTTTTAGATTATAATTTAAAGATGCTAAATATAAATATTTACAAGATAATATTAATATTACATAGTGTTACTACTTGTTAATCAAGTCTCAAATCTACCAATAAAACAATCCTAATAATAGTTATTAAGTTTAGTTTCAAGTAATAATTAGTTGTATGACTTTAATCTAAAATTATTGTCAGTCTATGTAAATGTCTTGGATAAAATCATATAAGAAAATAATTTTATAAGGCATAAATTTTTTGTAAAACTGAATAACTTTTGACATTGTAATACTCTAACCAAATAAAAATATTAACAAGCAAACTAACAGCAAATGAGTAGCAATACAATTAATTAGCTAAATAAAAATATTAACCTCCTACTGTTTTAGTAGATCATGATAAAACACAAAATCAGATGACAATATTTCACCTAAAAATGATGGTTTAAGTAGTCTTTAAGTTTGGAGTCCTCCACTTATTTTTAGTAATATTTTATTTTTTTAGTTAATTTTTTATTGAGAAAAAGCTCAGATATGCCATCAGAATTTAGGAAAAGACTCATCTATGCCATCAGTTAATAGTTAGGCTCGTTTATGCCACTGCCGTTACACAAAGTGCCTACCCTGTTCTATTATGAATCGCCAAAGTCTTCCCTACTTCTCCATTGTTACAATTAGGTCCGAAAAATGAGAAAGAAAGAAAAATGGACCTTAAGTGAATCATGACTATATAAGCTATTATGATATTAAGAGATTTAATATAGATCAAATTCGTGGAAGCGGACCTTTGATTTCCTTGGACCACGTAAGAATTCGTCGTCCGATTGAATCTGCTTTTTCCTGGATGCTCTATAGGAATCCATTGCTATTCCTTTCCTCCACCGATAAAGGTTCATCCCGAGTCACAAGAGCAATCTCTTTTTTTCTTTGAATTCTTTTTTCTTTTCGTTATAGTAATGCAATGCAAGAGGTCGGAAATCTGGTTGTTTCTGATGATGAAAAGAGCTTTTAACTTATGTGAAATTTATGAAAACCCGAAATATCGGTAATGTTAGAAGACGACTTACGACATCTGATGATCAGATGACATAGGTCGGTATATTTTTGAAAGCTCAGACGGAGAGAATAAACGGACTCCTCGAGGGCTACTTAAGCCACTTTAGTGCAAACCAGAAGGACTGGAGCTGTTGAAGACTAGCTCCTACATTCCTTCTTCTAGTTCCAGAAGGTACCTTTTATAGACCAGTCTATCTCCTCTGTGGGGAAGTGTCCGAAGAATCTCGATAGTAGTTCCATGAACAATCCTTTGCGGGATTGAATTTTTTTTTAGTGGAAATGCCTTTGATCTTGCTACTTCAATACCCAACAAGTATTCAAGCTTTCCAAGATCCTTGATAAAAAAGTGTTTTGCTAAAATACTGTTTCAAGTCAATAATTCCTGTCCTCTCACTACCTGTAATCACAATATCATCAACATAGACAACAAGGATTAGAGATGCAAGATAGAAAATAGGAGTGAATGCTTTCTTTTTTGCCATTTTTTCATCTGCGAATTGTTAATCAACCCATTCGTACACTCTATGTGATCGAATATTTCTTACACACATAAGTTTTATACAAGGTATCGAACTTATGAATCTATTTTCTTTGTGATTTTGTGGTTATTCTTTGAATCTAGAAAGAATACAGAAATAGGCTAAGAATTCACTTCGAATGAAGAAATTCAGAATATTGTTTCCTGATATCTCAATTGGTCAAATTCGAAATCAAGTGTCTCCTTTCGATGAATGATCGAAAGAACCACTTTAAGTAATGAATATTATTCATATTTTGAGACGAAAGAACTCCTTTGCTATCAAAATATCCAAAATAGAATAATTGAGGAAAAGATATTACGATGATAAAAAAAAATGACTGGCAAAGGATAAATTGGCGAGATCTCATTATTTAATTAAGAAATTCAATTGTTGGTCATTAAAGAATACAAAAGAAAGAATTTCGAATTTACAAGATACGATCTATCTGGATCTAAAATGTCAATTCCAACAAATATTGAACTCAAAAAAATTTCTTGATTTCGAAATGATTTGCCATCTGAGATGAATCTATTATTTTAATTTTTTATTTGTTATTGAATTGCGTGTCAACAAACAATTCGAAATACCTTGACTTTTTTAGAACAGGCCGAGTCAAATAGCAATGATTCGAAGCACTCTATTGATTATTAATTTGACTCTAGGGACTCCTAGCAGCAAACTAGTATAAAAAAAAGGGGTTGGAATCCTAGGGTAAGTCCCAAAGTCCTAAGTTCTTCCTTTCAATCCAAGTCAAGGTAATAGTTTCTATGGTAGGGCTAACGAGATTTCTTTTGCTTAAGGCTAGGCGTATAGATAGGTTTCTGGATCTCGAGATTAGTTTAATTTCTCTGGCTAGGAATAAGAAAAAAAAAATCAGGAATAGCTGATTCTAGATTAATATCAATAAAAATTCATGCCCTATTTTTTAACAGCTCTAACACCTGGTTTTTCAATATCATTTTACACATGTGACCTCGTTTAAGTGGGTCATGTCACTTATTTAACCTACCAAATAAACTCTCCAAACAATCTAAAACTACCCGTCTCATACCTGAAAAATTCACTCACCTATTTACTCGATTCGTAATTTAACCAAACCCCACCTTCACTCTCCCATGCTCTCTAACCGATCAACCACAACCAAATATCTAAACCCTCAGCCTTCTTCTTCTTCTTCACTCCTCTTCTATATATCTCCTTGTTCTTCACTCCTCTTCTACCCCTAGACATACGCTTTTACACGACTTAAATCGTCTAAGATTTATGCCCCAAATTTTGAAACTTACAATAAATCTATGCCTTTTCATTTGCACCTCAAAAACGTTTTTAATAACCCCACCTCGAAACTCGTCAAAAGCCACCTTTAAAAATAGTGGTATGAAGAGCCACATATATTAGTTGTGATGAAATCAAACGAAGGGGTACGTTGACTAGTTTCAGAGCCCATTTAATGTAAAAATTAGGCCAAGTTTGGACTAGATTTTTAGTCCAGTGACATGGATACATCTAAGAGACATTTCCACTATATATATTTTGCCTAGAATCAGTGTATGATCGACACCACCTTCTTCAAAATAGAAAAAGGAAAAAGAATGTCTCCACATATAATCGAGGAAAAGGGACTGAAGAACACGTTTCACTTTTGTTGTTAGTTTGTTAATGGTGGCTAAAGTTGATTAAGGACTAACTTTTGAATAACTAAGAATGATTAAAGATCCCACTCAATACCCAAATCTTAGAAAATATCCATTCTCCCGTATTTGGTTATCACTGTAAGATACTTTTGTTAACCCTCAAATGGATATTAATTAGGTTATTGATGTTAGATACTCCCTCCTTCTGTTTTAAATTATTTATCCTATTTCTCTTTCATGTGTTTTTCCAAAAAATATTAATTAGGAGAGTTTTTTAACTATTTTACTTTTATTTATATCTTGCAATTTATTATTAAGAATAAAATGAGAAAAAATAAATTTTGTATGAAACTTCTAAAATACAAATAATTTGAGATGGAGAAAGTATTTATTGACCATCAAATGAATACTCCCTTTATTCCCTTTTAGTTGTCAAGTATATTAAAATTAATTGTTTCAAAATATTTATTAATTTAAAATATTAAAAAAGAATTAATTATTTTTTTTAACTATACCTTTAACATTAATTATTTTATAATTAAGATGCACGCAAATAGATAAAGATTAAAGAATTAATAAGGAATATATTAGTTAAATTACACTCCTAACTAATTTAGGCTTAAAAATCGCGCTAATCTTATCCTAGTAACTAAAAATGGAATGAAGATAATACTCCCTCCGAAAAAAATTAATAAAAATTGCAATTTGACTAATATAACCCTATAATTGATAGATATTTTTTGAAAACATACAATAAATATTCTTTTCAGATTCTAAAGTAACTTAAGTACTAAGGGTAAAGTTGAAAAAAAATAGTCAATTATTTCTTAAATTTAAAACTATCAACCCTGAATAACTTATTTTAATATATCTTATTTTAATATATCTAATAATTAAAAAGAAACGGAGAGAATATTGGATTATCAGTAATAGATATTTATTAATCATCAAATAGATGTTTAGATTATCAATGTTGGATATTTATTAACCAAGTGGATGAGATTAGTCCACGGAAGTTCAACAAGAAGAATTATCCTTCTGCTGGTATAGTCTAGACGAGAAGTTGAAATTCTAGCTACAAACTCTGGAAGGCGCCTTTAGAATTTAAATTTTATAAGTTTAATTTTAAGATTTTAATATTAAGCTTATTATATTTTTAAAATTATGAGTTTATATTTATTATTAATTTTAAATTTAATAATTTTTTGTATATAAATTTATGTTTTATATTAAAAATTATGAATTCAATTGAACCCACACTTTTTAAGGGTACATACGCCTCCGCCGACTCCAATGGTTACTAATAGTACAATTTAATTTATTTTAGCTGGTTGCATTTAATTTTTAGATAATTAATATTTCACTTATACATACATTATTTTTTAAGTGACGTGATAATTTGAAATTCCTTCAATATACCACTAGAAGTTAAACTCAAGACAGAATAATGAAGTCTTTCATACAATGTACTTATATGCCATTTCCTGCCACTAAATAATTAGAACAGGTAAAGTTTTTATGTGCCTCTTCTTCAAAAATTTCTTTTTTTTCCCTTCATGAATATACAGGTAAGAGTCAATATATAATCCACACAAGTTTAGGGAAGACTTACCAATTTATTTTTAAAAAGCTTAAGTTCTGTGTGATGGCAATGTTTGTATAAATCTTTTGCATCATTAAAATTAAGTTAGAGATTTACAACAGTCAACAGTTTATAGAGAAGGAGAGTTTTGGTGAAGTTGGTAAAATTATTGTTATGTGATTTGGAGGTTAAGAGTTCAAATTGTGGAAACAGCATCTTGCATAAATTAAGGATAAAACTGCGTACAATACATCCTTGTGATCTAACCCTTTCACGAACTGCGAACATAACGTGGGAGCTTAATACATCGAGCTACCCTTTTTAGTCAACTGTTTATAAAAAGCTTGATCCGATGAAAACTTGAAAAACATGATAGTAACATATAGTCCGTTAAACTGAACTGTCAACAGATGGTGTAAAAAGATTTGCACTATAAAATAAATTGAGAATTGTGAAATCTCAAGTTCAAATTTTAATAAGATATAAAAATCTTAGATAATTTCGTTTCATCTATCGGAGCATTGACGAAGAAAATTAATTGGTATCCGTGTTAGTGACATTTGATGTCTGAAGAGCAATATGGGGTTGGACAAATGAAAGGGTCATGACTCTTGACGTCCTTCAGCCCAATTGATCTGAAAACTGGGCTAAATTTTTTACTGCACTTTAGCCACAAAGCTAGTCCAGTGACGTAGAATATGTTTGGATGGGCTTATGGTTTTCGGTTTTTATAAGTTAAAAATTATAAGTTAAAATTTTTAATTTATGATTTTTGGTTTATTTTTATTATTTTGACTTAAGAACAAGTGTTTAAAAGTATCTTCTTATTTTATCCAAATACTACAAGAGGCTTAAAAGTTATTTTGACTTAAAAACATCTAAAATAAGCTAATGCAATCAGATTTTAACTTATGATCTTTGGCTTATTTTAATTATTTTTACTTAAAAGTTAAAACTAAGTGGTTATAAGCATTTTTTTTTACCCAAACATTATAATAAATACGTTTCATGAAATTACATTCAAGGATCTTGAAAATGAGTTATCTTGAATTTTTAATTTTCGTGGGCAATTTTTAAGAAAAAAAATCAATAAAAAAAATAAGCAGAATCACTCATTTTTAAGATCATTTTTATAAATCACCTGATACGTTTAAATAGAGGTCCTGAATCACATTTCCACTATATTTTGGCTACAATCAATGTATTATGGACACCACTTTCTATTTTTCCTTCAAAAGAGAAAAAAGAATGTTTACACAGATGATAGCATTTGAGAAATTATTGATTCTGCAGATCTTAGAGAGAAAGTGAACTCCTTATCAGCTGAGAAGATTCAGATATCTCTGTCACCAAAGTTATAATGGAAATATTATCATCATTTTCAAATTCCACCAAACTTGGTGCTTTGTTCAATTATTGACATGATGAAATGATACTTTCCTTTTTTCTCTCCTTTAAAGAGAACATATATATATATATATATTTTACTTTTTTGTGAAAGGATGGGAAACTTTATTTGAACCACAACTTATCTCAAATTTTAACAACAATGAATTTAGTCATGTTATCTGTTAATCCTTTTCAGTTTTTTCCAACTGCCCTTCATGTTAAAAGGCATTTTCAGTTAGTGCTCCCTACATGTGGGGCACAAATATGTTGTCTAAAGTTATATACCACCCTACCTTTATATTTATTATAATTTGTTTTTTAAAATTTTTTGTTCATCCTGTTAAAATAGAAAGGAAATAACAACAGTAAAGAGATGAGAATATTTTGGAAGAATTTTTCTCTGTCCTTATATTCACAAATACATAATTATCATATTTACATCTACTATCCCCTTCAAGTTGGAGCATAAGGATCCCGAATACTCAATTTGTGAAGTAAGTGCTCATACTACGATGCCTTCTAATTACTCATGCGTTGGAGCATAGCTCGAAGCTATACTACCGAATTGTAACTCATTCTAAACATAATCACAATCCATTTCATGAATGTGTTTGGTTCGTTCATAAAAGACTGAATTTGGAACAATATATGATGTTGCTTGACTGTCACAATACACCTTAACCGGACACTCCTGGTTAACACCCAGACTAGTCAAGATACCTTTTAACCATTTCAATTCACAAAAGTTCACCGCCATCAATCATTATTCCACCTCGGCTGAAGAGCGAGACACAACGAGTTACTTTTTGATCTCCTTAGACACGGGTGAATTTTCAAGTGTAATGAATCACCCAGTAAGAGATCTATGGGTCAATGGGCATCCCGACCAGTTTGAGTCCCATCATCCGTACAACCGGAGGTCACAATCTTTATGCATTATTGTTCCTTGTTCCGGGTTCTTGCTCAAATAGTGCACCATGTAGAGCTACATCCCAATGCCCCTTCTTTAGGTGCTGTATGAATTAAGGCAACACATTCACACAATATGATAACTCAGGTGGGGAAAAACAAAGATACATAAGTCGACCAACCAGTCGACAATATTGCTTTGGATCTGTAAAGTCTATTACATCGGTCAGTGCCAATCGATGATTCTGCTCCAAGAGAGTGTTATTATTGGCTTGACTCCTAATAGTTCGACCTCAAAAATTATATTCAAAGAAAATTTTCTTTGACAACAAAAAATTCCAGTAGGACCCCTGATAACTTCAACTCCAAGAAAATTCTTTAACAGGCCCAGATCCTTCATGTGGAAACACTTGCGCAAATACACTTTGAACTGTCCAATGGCACCATGGTCATTCCTGGAAATAATCAAAGTCATCCACCTAAATCAGAACATTGATTTACACATCACCCAATGTAAGGTTAAAAAAAAAAAGAAAAATCTGAAACGATTGCTTAAATCCATGAGACCATGACATTAAAGAGTTTGAAAATCTCACAAACCAATACTGTGGTGCCTGTTTCAGCCCGTATGGAGATTTCCGCAGCCTGCACACCTTTCCTGGACTAGAAATTAAAAAATCTAATGGTAATTTCAAATGCACTTTCTCCTTGAGATCTTCATACAAGAAGACATTATGCACATCTAACAGTCACCATTTATACCAACCGTGCCTTATATCGCTCCATGGTACCTTTCGGGTGGTACTTGATCTTGTATACCCACTTGTATCTCCGAACTCATTATTTTCTATCAAGCAACCCTATCCTGAAGCAAACAGTAACTTGATCTCGTAGAAGCCTACATCCATTGATACCAAATATTTCATATTTTCTAAGTCAAATAAGTTCCAACCCTTATTCCTATAGGGTGTCTTACAAATACACACCTACAACTCCTGCTTTCAAACTTATGTCATGTTCTTTTCATTTTATGTGTGTAGCACAATGAATCCAACACTCTTTAAATGTTCATACCATGGTGTTTCCCCATATAAAAAGTCACAGGGGATCTTTCCATTCAACACTGTAGATGGTGTCTGGTTAATCAGATTATCTAGCAGTCTAAACACATTAATCTCCCTAGAACTTTATTGGAAGGTGACTCTGAAAGCTTAGCGCGCGTGCCACATTGAGAATATGACGGTGTTTTCTTTTGGCCCGTCCATTCAGTTGGAGTGTTCCAGTGCTAGACGTTTGAAAAAGAATTTCATGTTAAAAAAATAATTCTTCATATATGTAAATTCAGTTTTATCATTACTTCTAGTTATCTTCATTCATTTACCAAACTTCCGATCTACCATTGCAAAAAAATTTTTTTAAAGCTTGAGATACTTCTTTCTTATCAATAATAGAAAGATCTGTTGGGTTGGGATTTTTTTTCTTCCTATGTGGATAAATAAAAGCCTAATTTGAATCAGCTCACTTTTATCCATAAGCCCACTATCATTGTGCATATATAAGACCTCTTTAGATCTTATTTCAGATCACATATAGAGAAAAATATAGCAGCCAAATACAGAAAGAGGTCACATTTTTGCACAGAAAATTTCAGTCGTAGCAGCCCGATTCAAATTGCGATTCCCTCTTTGTTTCTTGTCCGATTGAGCTGATTTTTGGATATGTTGTTTCTCTCATCTTAATCTTTGATTCAGAACTGAAAAAAATGAATTTGGAGTCCTGTAGCTCCATATTTCAGCCTGTGAACAGTAGCTGCATTTTTTGGTGATTTTACTCCTTTTCTTCTCTAGTTTTTGGTGCTATCTATTTAGATTATTGCTCTCTATTTGACACTTGTTTAGTGGCCATTTTTGAAGAACATTCTTGTAACTCTTATTGATTTTAGTGGAGTTTTGGGCCCGTGATTTTTTACTCTTCACATTGAAGAGGTTTTTCCATGAAAATTTGGTGTCTTGTTTGATTAGTTTATTGTCTTGCGATATTCATATGTGTTGGTAATTAGCTACTATCCAAAACTATTTAAAATTTTATTTGAGGTCTCATCTTGATTCAGATAGATTGAAAAAATTTAGACTTGGATATTCTTGTGCCGCTACCTTGTCGTGCACGTTTGTACGTACTTTGTTTTCCCAAAAAGATCCACACCGCCCATGGTCGGTCATCCACAATAATAAAGAAATATGAAGCACTATAAGAATAAGAAATACTATCGGGCCCCATAAATCACAATGAATCAATTCAAAATTCTCAATAGCTATATTATCACTTTAAAAAATACACTATTCTTCTTCAAGCCTAATATAGAAATTAATTTTTTCTCTTGCACTAAAGGATGCCCTAGTCGCTTGTGACAAAGATCAAACTGGTCCACATCTTTTGCCTTCATACTCGGTTCCCCGACATATTTCAAAAATAGTAAAGTTCATCTCAACGTTCACCCGCTTCAATCAATTTTATTGTGGTGTAGTCTTGTAGAGCACCAGGAATAGTGGGCTAATTGCGGTTTGTGTAACCTATTGAAAGGTGTTATTACACTATTAGAAATATAAATTTTTTCCACCACAAATGAATGAAAAATTTGTGTTATAAGACATGATTTTCCCATTCATTTCTCATCGAACTTGTTCTTGAGAAAATGCATGGTGAAAAACAGTTTTTCATTGAAATAGTGGAAAATTTCATGATTTTTCCATGTGAAAACACTATTATTTGTTTTCTTTTCCCACCGATAATTGAGGGGAATAGTCACTTAATATCTTTCAGTGAGAAATCAGTGAGAAATCAGTGTGAAAATAATAATTTTTTAGTAGTGTTAACATAGGTGATCCTCGAATTCATCATGAGCATAAATTTTTTTCTACAACCCTAGTTTTTCAAAAAGGGTGGGAATGCAAGAGATTTCATCAAAGTTATGAACTTTATTACCGAAATTAATTGAGAGTCATTGTTGAACATGTTTGGAGCATTTTAAAAAGGAATTGAGGTACGTCTCTTTTTTATCATACTTTTAACTATAAAAAAAGATTTTGAATAGGACTTTATGCGTGTGTAGGACAAGTTCGCATCGAGTTTTCATATTTTAGTTTATATTATGCTATAAGTATGAAAACATGTTTTACCCTATGAACATGATTGGTTGGGTTGCATTTAAAGTTACGAATTTCAACATTTTTTTACTCTATGAACGAGTCAATTATTTAAAATATGGTTTAACAACTTTAAACATGATTCTCAACTAGACAATGATTTTCTTTGATTATCCCTATTATGGGTTGACGATTATTTTTAAATAATTTTTTGGCTACCATACAATGACTTCTTATTTATTATTTTTCAATTGATATTCCATGATTGAAAGATTGTTTGGATATCCCTTGAGAGAACAGTTTGATTGCCCCTACTATCGGAGGGCACTTTGATTACCCCTTGGAAGGACACTTTGATTTTTCCAACTGTTGGGGATGACTTGTTGGATAACTCAAATTTTGGAAGGACTTGTTTGGATTACCCCCACGAGTGGGAATGAATTTATGTTGTGTGTTTTCCCACAAATGGTATGATGATTTTAAGCGTTTTGAATCAGCATTGATTTTCCTTGCGTTATTGTTGAACATGATAGAATGAAATCAAATTATTTTATCATTACTGTTCATCTATTACTATTACAAATATTTTATTTTATGATGATAACTCTTGTCCCAAGACACTCACCAATTACCAAGTACTCAAGCATACCGTTGTTTTTTTTATAGTGTATTAGGTATAAGAGAGGAGCATATTTCAGAGGATCACATCTCTTAGGAAGGGCTTGCTATTCATACAGACTGTGTCACGACCCGAACATAGACCCGGATCGAGACACAGGACAAGGAACCCGAGAGGCTCCAAATCGACCCATGGCATGATCATAGCATAACATTAGCAAGACAACAACTAGCAGAATCATAACTGAGTGGAAGCTAACTGAAAGAGTCTAATTAAAATCCATAAAAACAAATATAATAAAACTCTGATACAAAGCGAAATCTGTCTATACGAGTTTGAAAGCCTCTACTACAGTGATGAGTTGTTGGGACAAGCCTCCAGCTAACTCCTAAAGTCTGAAAACTAATACATAATGAAATAGAAAACATAGATTGCGTCCTCGGGAGATGAGGACTCACCACAAGCAGCTAAGGTCGAAATGGATCGTATCTAACCACGTGACTAAGTCTGAAAATCTGAATCTATATCATGAACCGATATAACACATAAAGTATGTGGTCAGTACTTGAAATGTACTGAGTATGCGGGAAGCGTAAGTAAACTAAACATGCAAGTATACAAGAAGGAAGTAAACTGAATACATCGACATATAACTGAGTTGGAATACAACAACCCTGTCTGAGATACATATATATTGACATTATGCTTTTATTTGAATACATTTAATGAAGTATAATCAAACTGATGCATAAGGGTCATATGTTGTACATATACTGAGAACTGAAGTTGTAACTGATATCATACACTGTATTGACTATCTGTTGATAATTGAGTCTGAATCTTGCTAAACTGATTTTAACTGAAATGAAATTACACGGAGCTGAGCTGAACTGATATCATAGACTAAGGGAGACATTCTCTGCTATGGAGAGTCCCTGACTGATTAAAGAAAACATTCTCTTCTATGGAGAGCCCCTGACTGACTAAGGGAAACATTCTCAGCTATGGAGAGCCCCTGGCTGACTAAGGGAAACATTCTCTGCTATGGAGAGTCTCTGACTGACTAAGGGAAACATTCTCGGTTATAGAGAGTTCCTGACGGACTAAGGGAAACATTCTCGGCTAATGAGAGTACCTGACTGACTAAGGGAAACATTCTCGGCTATGGAGAGTCCCGATTATACTAGAACATGGAGGTCACTAGTCTGACGTCATTCGTCTAGTCTAAGTTACTTCAGCTAATCAGAGACATGAGCATTCAACTAATTACATCATACTGAATTCATTTAGAGTTGATTAAGGCTACTTTCTACTAACACGAGCCCAAAAGTTTGAAGGATCATTTTCATGCTTTATCATCATAATTCATATCATCATAGTCCCAAATCATTGTTTAAATCATACATTGAACATTCATGAGACATCTATAGGATCAAATCATACTTTAAACATATCCACAATATTTAAATCTCGTGTTCATATCATATGGCGTATACCCTAGATTCATGTAAGATCTATAGGTCCAAATCATACTTTAACACATACCCAAAATCATAATGAAGGCATATACATATTTAATATTCACCCAAGCCCATAAGTTGTAATCGTATCTCAACATATATTTTAAATCATATATTCTAGATTTACGGAACCCATATGATCGACTCATGCTTTAAAAGTAGATAATGAATTCATGGTAAGAGCATGTGAATATTTAATGAACCCCATTTCAAAATTTATGCTAAATCATGATGAAAATTCTAAAATCATGCTTTTCATATATCAAGTACATAATTCGAGAAGGTTAAGTAACTTCATAGGCATACACGACTATTAACTATGACGGGTCTTAGAATTCGAGGAGAATATATGAGAATTCATGCATAAATTGAAATCATAAAGCATGCTTTTCTAGAATCAAGGGATTTGGGGTTTCAGTATAAAAAATTGGGGCACAAGGATGAAAGGAAGTCCTTGTTGAAAACCCACATACCTGATTAGAAGGAATCCCCCACTTGAACTTGAACCTTGAAGCCCTTGAAGAATTCCTAGGTGATCCTTGAGTTTTGAGAGAGGGGAGGAAGAAGAGGTTGAGAGTGTCTTTTGATGGAATGAGAGTTTAGGCTAGGAGGAACACTTAAAAACGTCCCATATGGTACTCAAAATGACATAGTTTTGGAGTTAGAAGCTTAGAATTTTACGAAAACACCCTTGAAATTTCACAGAAAAAAAGGACCCTGCCAATCCTCACTAGGTACATCACAACTCGTGAGGTACTGGACGATTCGTGAGTCCAATCCGTGAAGTCTACTGGGATTTTCATAAAATTTTGCCACTTAACGAGTCGTGAGGTGACTTAATGGGTCACTTGACTAGTCGTGAAGTCCCCTCTGAAACTGAAGTTTTTTAGCAATTTTAACCACTTAACGGGTCACTTGACGAGTCACCTAACGAATCGTTCTGTGATGCTGTGCAGTTTCACTAAATTGGTCATAACTTTTTACTCCGAACTCCGATTGACGCAAGGTCGGATGCGTTGGAAAGAAAACTTAAAGGGCTTCAATTTGATATATTTAATCACCCAAAATCACTTTGTAAAATGAGATATAAAGTTGTTAGAAGTTGACCCTTACTAGAACTTGTATGAAAACTCAATCCGTAAGAAGGCTCTCAACTCAACTTTGTGCCAGAAGTTCCTTATGACCTTAATTTGTATCCATTGAACTTCTAACACTTGAGGATTGATATTAAAACCTAGTATCCATAGAATTCATTGGGCTTGGACCTATCCATATACCTAGAATGGTTTCAAACTTCGCCCAAATGTTCGGGGCATTAAAATATCTCAAAACTCACTAGTTTTGGGTTTAGTCTTAGAGACTTTTGAGATGTCACAATAGGGTGTAACAGACTGTTGGTGAGCCCACATTCTTGCTCGTGGGACTTCATATTTACCTTATTGATTTATTAGTTTTTTCGAGTTGCGTCTCGAGTTAGTTATCCTTTTAGTAGAGGCTTCATAAATATATATTGTGTCGTGGGTATTCTTGAGTCATTGCTTGGCTTATTGGGGGCACATTGCTATATTTAGCTGCTAGGTAAATATTCGTATCATTTATACTATTTTTATTTCATTTAATTAATTATCTTAATTTATATACACATAATTGATTAAGTAATAATGATGGGGCAACTGTGTGAGACATCATATTCATAGGTGTTTCCAATGTGATTCTGTAACATCAGATGCCTGTTGCCCAAGGATCGAGTTTGGAGTATGACAATTTGCTGACTGAAATTGGGATATTAACATGCAAACCAGGTGAAACACCAATGGAGCTGAATCATTCACTTGAAATTTTTCCTGGCAAAATTTTTATAGACTAGGTCTCTATCAACGGCTAGTGAAAAAGTTGATCTATCTAACACACACTAAGATAAACATTGCACATGTTATGAGCATGATAAGTCAATTTATGCATGTTTCAAATGAGGATTATATGCGAGCATTCTATAGAGTTTCGAAATATCTTAAAGATGCACCTGAAGAAGGGTTATTGTACTTAAAGAATGACGCTTCCACTATTGAAAGATACACTGATATTGATTAAGCAGGAGATCAATCAACCATAAAATCTACTTCATGATATTTCATATTTGTGGAAGAAATTTTTGTCACTTGGAGAAGAAGAAACCGAAAAGTTTTTGCTCAATCAAGTGCAAAAGCATAATTTTGAAGTATGACACATGATTTATGCAAACTATTATGGATTAAAGGAGTGCTACGAGATTTTGAAATTGAATGTTCAAGACCTATAAATTTATTTTGTGATAACAAAGTTGCTATCCAATTTGCTTAAAACCCGAAATAACATGATCGCACTAAACAAGTTGAAATTGACCGTCATTTTATCAAAGAGATGCTGGACCAAAAGATTATTCAATTTTCATTTGTCAGGTTGGAAATCAATTTGCAAACATCGTTATAGAGAAGGTCTAAAAAAAAATACTTCATGAAGTTATTGACAAATTGTGTATGAAAGATATCTATGCATCAATTTAAGAGAGAATGGTAGTATGATTATAAGAGTATCAACATGATTATAATAAATCATGATTATAGGAATCCATAATAATGGTAGGAAATTGTGATTATAGGGATTCATAATTAGGGAATGTCTCTTGTTACGTATACATACACGTATGTTTCCTTGAATAGATAGAAGCTTTAGTATATATATATATATATATATATATATATATACTATTTAAAAGTAGGAATTCTCATAGTTAAAAATTGAAACACTAATTTTTTCATTAAATATTAACAACGATTTTACCCTTCAATCTAAACTATTATTATAATATTTTATATACTAAAAGGTAAATTTATATTGCAATAAATATTATGTAATTATTAAATTAAATTATTATATCATCACACACACATATATATAATTATTATTTATAATATTAAACTTTTCACATTTCATCATCCATATAACTGTAACTTATTTCTTTATTAATCATTAATTTAGATGATTTATATTAATTATTATAAAAAGTCTATAAAATTTAAAGAGTTGCATTGAGTATTAAAATATAAACTAATTTATAATTACTCATACATGAAAAGGAAGGCCCGAAAAAACACAAAAAAAATATAGAGAGAGAGGTTGAAAATGATTTTTATTTCTCAAGGATACTTTACGGTAGCAATTCTTTTTATTTTTCATTTTCGTAGTCTTGCTTTCCTTTCTTTTTCAATAATTTTTTCTTTTGCAGGATGCCTTTTGAAATTTACAAGAAAGAAATGATACTCCATAACTAAGTGTGCATGAAAATATAAATAAAAAGGGATCAAAAGATTCAAGACGTGCTATATATGATTAGGAAGTGAACAAAATCTAAAATTCAGAATATTCAAGAAAAAGAATGAAAATTTATAAAGATATTATGCTAACAATAGTATGTATATATTTATATCATACTTTATAGGAAAAAGGGTCAAATTTACCCCTCTACTTTAATTTAATAGCTCAATTTAGCTTCCGTTACACTATGAGGTTATATTTTGCCCATTGTTATACTTAGAAGTGAATAGTTTGATGACAGCGGGAACAAATATAGCCTCATAGTATGACAAAGAATAAAATTAGCTATTAAATTAAAGTAGAGAGATAAATTTGATCCTTACATTATTATTTTTTTTAATTTATGCTTGAACTAAGAGATTTTGAAGTATTAATATCAACAGTATGCTAATCAATTCAACAATTCAAAATCCGAAAGATCACCAAAATCGATAACATTAATTTTTTTATTATAGTAAAATTTTACTTATGAAGTCATCATTTGCAAAACTCATGAAACTTTTAATTATTTTATTTTTTGCTGAAATTATTTGTTTAGTTTGAAAGAAGGTGAACGTTGAACAATGAATATGATGAAAGTAAATAATTTACTTATGACAATATATATTAAGAGATTTCATCTTATATTAAAAATCACATATGGTAAATCTTTATAGTATTTTCTCTTAAATTTATTTTTTGTGTGTTTAAAATATATATTCTTTCTTACCATATAGCATTTTTTTTTTTTTGGGTGTGCGTGGATGTGCACAATATAAATTCTCTTAATTTCTCCTACGAACTTTTCTTCTACAACTCTTTCTTTTTCTTTAATTCTTTCCTTCTCCAAATTAATTGTTCTTTAATTTCCGTATGAATCTTTATTATTAGCCATTAGCGTATTATTAAGGGTGATGATTTTAATTGAATAAATCTTATTTGTTTGCCTTTTTATTTAATGGCATGCCTTATCTTTATTATTCTTTGTACGATTAATTTGAGTTTGTAATTTTTTTATAAAATGTGGTATAACACATCATGCATATATCATCAAATGCTATATTATCTTAATAATTAGTTTTGACATATTTTAGCATTTTCTATTTTACAAACAAATAACTAAAATTAAATTTTAAAAAACTAGCTAATACTATTGTGTTTAAGTAGAAACATATATTTAATAGAATATAATTTAATCTAGAAGATTATATTTGAAATCATTCTTTTCATTATTTTTTTGAATGCAAATGTAAGCTCTATATATAAACACATTAATTAATATAAGATTTATTATATTTACAAAAACCATATGCAATAAATAATTATCAACATAAAATCAATCATGTACAAATTTTATAAAATAGTAAGAGATAAACATGCGACACACATCCGCAAAGACTAGTTTGTATGTACCACATGATGAGAAATAAAGAAGAAAAAATTCTGTTACCACAATAATTCTTACAGTACAATAATATACAAATATTTTTAATATAAATATATTTTTTACTTATGTATAGAATAACAAAAAAAAAAAAACGAAACTTGCTTCTTCTTTTTTAATTTTATAAAAAATATTTTCCTGCCCACCAAATACACTCTTAGTGTTATTTTTTTAGAGCAAGTGGTAATATATTTTAAATAAGATTTAATAATATGGAAAAAGTGGGCTACGTAGGTAGGGCTCTTTTCCTCGTATATATGTTGTCTGAAACAAAGAAACTACGAGGTAATCTCCAGAGTAAGAAACCTTTGTTATATGTTTATATTAAGGTACTATCTGGGACTGGTGTATCCTAAACAAATATACTTATATTTTAGAGGTGATTATTGTTTCTAATCATTTCAATAATTCTCTAATTAAAAGAAAGTAAATGCACTTTTTAGTTATTGACATCCCTGTGGGCAACGTAAACTACAGAAACTCCTCCGCCCCGCCCCCCTTCCATAATTAATTGCTTAATCAAACCGATCACGCATTATCATAGGGAAATTTGCTGTTTTAGTCCCTAAAGTTTTCAAAAAATTTTATTTTGATCCTTTTGATATCTGATTTAAATGGAATATGTATATTTGATCCTCCTGCTTTTGAATCTTTAAAAATTTAATGAATTATTAGTGATTTAATCATTTAATTATTCATAAGTTATGTTAAATTTGTATTACGACTCCGTAATTGAGGGTAATTTAGTCCAGTCCTAAAAATATAACTTATTTAATTTCCTATGTAAAAAGGAGAAGCAAAAACATATTTTAATTTTTAACTGATTCGAGATTAAATATACTTGAGTTAAATATGACCAGGACGTCCAAAATCAAAATTAAATTAATAATTAAGAAATCAAAAGTTCATTTATTTTATAAAGTTAATTAATCACAATCATTAAGATCTCTCTTAAGGTGTTAATCCTAATAAGATTGCACTTTTACCATATGCTAAAATTAGTCTTGACAAGAAATACATCTTAAAACTTTCATTATCAACTAAAAATTTTCAAATCTTTCTTCTGTGTAAGTTCAGAAAAATTAGTGCTTTCTTTGATCACTTTTGCATCTTCTCTTTTAACTTATTTTTTTCAACTGAATACGGTTATTTATTTATGATAAACAAAAATATATTGGTATAATAATAATTTGGGATTCTCTAAATTTGATATCGTGTTTTCATTGGACACTTAGGATAAATTTTATTTATTTAGTAGTCTTTATTATTTTAGAGGATCTCAATCGAAGAAGGTGTAATTGTGAATTTTAGTTGTCATATGCACTTGGTGGGCTTTATTTTTTGAGCCGGTTTAATTGAAAGGAGACAGAGATCTGTTGCTAACGATTTGATCGGAACACATTCAATTGAAAGTCTAATACCAATCTCTTTGGATGGAGCTCAAAAAATGATTTGACTTTAGATGCCGAATCCTGCATTAAGGTCTTGTCACCCTATTGAAAAACTCTGACAGAGTTGTAAGAGATAGAAACTCCGACGCAACAATACTAAAATTAATTGAAGCTTATGAAACTGCTTATTTTAAGCATACAACTTGCTTCTATGGCTCACAACAAAACTCATGCATATTGACCTCATCAATGATATGATCCCTTTGGAGGGAGGGGTAGCACTCAAAAACACCCTATAGTGTCAAAGAACACTTTTGCGTTACTAAATTATTTGGTTAGAAAGAAAGATTAGAATAAAAATATCATTTAATTCGTAAACTCTCAAAAAAAAAAATTAGTAAAATTTTGTCATTGAGTGATCATTGGCCATATTCAAAGTCGTTATCTTAATTGCTTTTGAGTAATTAGAAAATAAAAAATCGAATCGCTCAATAATGAAAATTAGAATTAATCGGAGGAGGCCTTATTTATCTCTAACAAATGCTATGTACCCTTAAAGTTGTGGATTTAATTGAATTCATAGCTTTTCACGCAGGGCATAAATTTATGTATAAAAAATTATTAAATTTAAAATTAATAATAAATATGAATCCATAATTTTAAAAATATAATGAGTTCAATACTAAAATCTTAAAATTAAACTTATAAAATTTAAATTTTAAATCCGCCACTAATCTCTAAAATAAACAAAGTTAATACATCTCTCCTCCTCTTTCTTTTCCAAGAAAGAAATAGTTTCACAATATGTATAGACTATTTTATGACTATTGAAGTTTTTATAGGTATTTAATTTATTTGAGTTTTTTTTTTCATAAAATAAAATACGATTCTCACTATTTGGTAATACTCTTACAAATTTTGTATATTTTAATTATTAATCATTACTTGAATCGCATATAGTGACATACATATAATCATAAAAAATAGGACGGCGGCAATATTACCTAAAAAATGTATTAAATTAAAGATTATTTAGTAAAGAAAGAAGAAATTTCTTGGTGATCTTTGCTTTATGAAGGGAAAGGGTCCCTCTAAAAAGAGCTATGCTACGAAAAATGATCAAATGAAATAGGCAGTTGGTTGTGGGGTCGGAGTTAGCCCATAAATTACGAGTTTATGTAAAATTTAATAATTTTTTTTACTCAAAATATTTTATATATATTTTTAAAAAATTATTAAATATTTATAAATATATAACTATAAATTAAATTATTATTATATATAAATTTAATATTATTATAAATTTAAATTTTAGATTGCTTTTATTAATCGCGTGTAACTTAAATTGTCTTTTTGAGAAACGAAAACGAGAGTCATAAAAAGCCCTTTTTGGAGGGGGCTTATAATAATGTATCACAAGTGTATTATTGCACATGCAAGACAGAGGTAACAATATAAACTATGTCTTTAAATTAAAAAAATAAAAATTAAGAAAAAAAAAACCACGAATGCACTTTGTAAGGTTATATATGAAGTAGATTCAAGGATTGATGATGGATATTATGGATGGATTAAAATAATTCAATTATTGTTAGTACTAATTAATTAAGCAATTGTACTTTTTAGTTAAAAGAATGGGGATCTAAGTGTCAGTTTTTGTTTATTGGAGGGTCACAAGAAAACAAGAATGTTGACGAATCAATAAGGCACCACAAATAATAAATACTCTTTTAGAAAAGCCAACCCACTTTTCAGTTTTTCATTTGATTTGAAGAGATGCTTCTTTTCTTTTCTTTTCTTTTGAAGTGTTATTTCTAATGAGGTCACCATATAAAGGACCACAAATTAAACCACCATTATAAGAAGTGTAGACTACTTGATAATAATAAATTATGTTGTTAAATCATGAATGTTTCTTAACATAATAAGAAACCTACATAAATAAACTTTGATCATCTTTTACCCAGTATTTTGGGGTGGCATTTGGTTAAAAGACCTGTTTTATTTTAGAATTACGAGAATATTTTTTCTACGAATTAGATTCTGGGTTTAAAAATTTTTTGATTTATATTTTAATTTTAAAATCTTAAAAATTATAGGAGCATTGTTAACAGATTTCACATATGTGAGTGTGAAAGCAGGTAGCTTTCTATGAGAATGAGACTTGTTCTCAAAAATACTCATGAAAATCGAGATAGCACAAGGCCGTAATGTGCTGGCTAATAAAGCTTATGTCAATACCTTGATTATTATGTGTAAATAGTGATACTTTATTTCCCCTAATCAGTCATAGTTCAAGTTTGAGACCATTATTAACTCTCGAGTAAAGATTACTATTTTACTAAGTGGAGGTTCAATGCAGAAAACACCTTCATTGTGCATAATAGTCTCCCAACTGAATTGGTGAACTCTCTTATTTTAATAATTAAAATGAGTGGGGGAATATTGGAGTAAAAATATTTTATTATTAAAAATATTAAAGTGTATGACATATTAGTGGCCATAAAGTAGAGAAAATGGTCATTATTTTGTGGTGTAACTAATGTAACCGCTAAAGTCATAATCTACTACAAATTATCCCATTACACCTCAAATGGCTATCCACATTCTTGATATTTACTTGTGAAAGAAATACTACACCTATATAAAGGGTGTTTTCTTTCTTGTGTTGATGTATGTAAAAAAATAAAATAAAAAAAAAAAGATGAGAAGTGTGGAGAATATTGTAGTGTACTTTTGAGGTAGTAGTGAAAAAGAGAGTTGAGACAAAGAAAAATACTTCAAGTCTTCAACTAATTCATTATAGAAAAAAGAGTAATTTTATGTTGAAGGAAGGTATTCTTTTGATGGAACTTTGGACTCTTCAACCAATCCGAAATTATTTGAGTCATACAACGTTATTGGGTTGTTGTATCCTGAAGAGGACAAGAGTATTGTTGCTGGATTGATGAAGATTACACCGCAGTGGACTTGAATCTCCTTAAAGAGAGCTAGATATCCGCGTCTCATCCTTGATATTTCTTTATTCTTTTTGTGTATTTTATTTTTTAACTATAATTTGCGGTATATTCACCAACTATATTGAGAGTGTAATAAAAGCAAACAGTTAACTTGTGAGTCCAACTATGTGAGCGTTAATTATATGATTAATGCTTTTCCTATTAGGGAGAAAATTAATCCTTCTTTCAAATTGAATGATAGGCAGGAGAGACTATATATGCTTGATGTTGTTGTTAATGGTTGTAAGCTCGTGTTTAAGAATAAAATTTGTTGAGAGTTCTCAAGAAGTTTCAACATCAAAATAACCACCCCCACCCTACCAAAACCGCAGTTAATGAAGATACAATACAAAGTGACAATTGGAATGGCCATCCGATGGATATGGATGTTCCTCCAAATGGTGATGAAGAGCATCTTGTTGTTGTTGGATAGGATACTCAATCACAAGTCAGTCACAACTATCTTGATAAAACTGATTTTTATCATGGAAAAATATTCAGTAACAAGCAAGAGTTAATGGTGACATTAAAGCTAGCTTCATTGAGGAAACCTTTCAATTTTAACTTCGAGTTATTCAAAATTATATAAGTTGAAGTGAATATCTTCTAATTGTGATTGAATGTTGCGGTCCATGAGGTATGATAACATTGATAGGTTTCTCATCTCCAAGCTAAGCACATTGGTGAGCAAACTGGTGGAGTTTAACATCTTAGGATTGTTATTGAAATGTGCCTCATTGTTGTCATTGCCTCAATCGTGATGAATCGGTATGTTGATAGTAAAGGGTCATCAATGAAACAAATTGAGAGGACAGTTAGGAAGGACTTACATTGTAATGCAAGACATTGACAGTGTTAGAAGGGATGTGTAATCGCTAAGAACTTGATCATGGGGAAACCAGAGCATGAGTATGCCTGTATCGCGACTTATTCTTATGTGCTTGAGATTGTAAATTCATGTATACTGTCATTAAGCTTAAATAGGAGGGTAGGTTCTTGTATTTTTTTCTAGCTTACAGAGCTTGCATTTGAGATTTTGCATACATGAGAAAGATTATTGCCTTGATGGCACATCTTTATTTAACAATTACGAGGATGTCTTGTTATTTGTCATCGCATAGAATACTGAAAACCATATCTAGCCAGTTTGTGTGATCGATAAAGAGAGTGGTTCTTCTTCTTCGAGCAACTGAAATTTATAATTAACTATGATTTAGAGTTGTGCATTAACTTTGATATGCACAATAACATAAAGAATGATATTTTTAGGGTTTATAAGAATCCTCATCTTGGAAAAAAAACCTCTGAAATAATTTCAAATATGGAGATTATCTTTACAACTACTATCCAGCAGTCCAGGCATATGATTTACATGATTTCTTTGATCATTTTCATCAATTCAAGGATATATTCTTCCCATGGTTAAATATAGATGCCTCAAGTTTGACACTATATTTCGTAGGTAGAGCGGGGCTTTTTCTCAGGCAATATAAACCTATACTAGGGAGTTAAAATGAAAAGTAGCAGAAAAGTCAGAAGATTCTCTCAGGATAACCCGTGGTACGAGTTGTTGGAGGGTCAACGACCGTGGTAGCTACCTGTGGTCAGGTTCTGCAGCAGAGAATCCTGAGGTGCCAGGTCTAGGAACGACCTGTGGTTGGATGTAACGAGTCATTGCGAGTGGGTCGTGGTTAAGGTGGCCCTGGTCAAAGAAGGCTGGCACGAGCAGTGGTATGACTCGGTGTGGATGACAACTAGTCATTGTAGGTGTCGTGGGAAGGGAAGGAAAAAAAATTTTCAGTCAAGTAACGGATGGAATCCATGACTCGTAAGAGAAACGTATGAGTCGTGGTGTGACTCGAGGCTTGTTCAAATATGGTTTCTTAAGAGGCGGCAATGACAGGATACAACGAATCGTTGTTTGTTATAACGATCTGTCCTGTTGAGTCGTGGTATCAGAACCTGAGAACTGAAAAATAAGGAAAGGAAGTAACTGACAGTCACCACGAGTTGTGAAATCAAGGTATGACTCGTGGTATCACTCGTTGTCACTGGCAGTGCAATTTTTCCAATGTAAAAGAGTGGTATCACTCGTTGTCACCTGCAGGTACTCATAGACGAGGAGCCGATCCCTCGTGATCCTAGCCAGCGCAGAGTTATCAACTCCTGTCATCCGGAGCTTGATATTCAGAGGTGTATTTTACTTTCTTTTGTTGTATAGTACGGGTAGGTCGGGGCCCTGTCCCGACCATTCTATTATTACTTCCTAGAGGCTTGCAGTCTGATGTTTCCTGTGGTGGTGGAGCCGTTCGTGTGGGGCCGTGCATGTATATATGTGTTTAGTTGTTGATGTTGGCCGTGTGGGGCTTTCTTCTGGTTATAGTTAGCGACCTTGTCGGTCACAAAGGTGAATAGTGGTTATTTCAGATTATAGTGTCATTGTTCTGGTTAGCTGTTGTGTATTGCAGGTGGCTATAGGCCTAATCGGCCGGGGGCTGTATTTACAGCCGCTATATAGCCTGTTCGTTTCTTGAAATAGAGCCAGAGTCTAGCAGGCACCAGGTGCCCGTCATACCCCCCAAGGTGGGGTGTGACAAGCGCGATTTCTTTTTATGTTGAAATTTTATGTCAGCCAGGGGACCCTGATCATAAATGGGTTGTTCGTTCTCAAATGATTCATCGATGGAATTAGGCCTAGGTGTATGAACGATTGGAGCTTCTCCTCTTCTACTCTCGAGATTTCAATAGAAATTTCTTGAAGTCTTAAAATGGCTATACTCAATTTTTTTTCCGACTTCGTTGTTCCTTTCTGTCTCCCTTTGCACAAAATATAGAAATAGTACGTTAAGAGTTTTAGAAAATTTAAAAGGATTCAAGAAACTCGGAGAAACAAAGATAGCTAGACCAACCAATAGTATTAAAATTATTTTGACAATAAATCAACTACCACGTCTTAATTTTTAAATAATTAAAAAAATTATACTTTCTTAAAAAATGTTACCAAATTGCAGATCTTATCTTTCTACAAATAAATAATTTATAAAACTTTATCAGTAGTACTATAATTTAAAAATATTACACCTTAATATATAATTACAAAATTATTTTCAAGTACTAAAATAACACAAATCTCATAATCTTGAGAGACACGAAGACCTTTGACATGAAGATATAATTTTTGGTTATCTATTTTCAGAAGAAATATTCAAATTATATTATTTTCACGATGTTCTCAATTAGTATACAGTATTTAGCTTGCTAGTTAGTTACTTTGTATCATCGTATTTCATTGACTAATTGAGATTTTACCATTTTTGTTAAAGAACTTATAGAGTCAATGTGTTAATTTATATATGATTTGCATAAAAATTATGAGTGAGCCCGGAACATTGAATGTTAGGCTTGATTAGGATGTACAATTGGATATTAGAAATATATACTAGGGATGGACGTAAATAATAAAAAATCAAATCGAATTGACTTAATTTTTTCATAATCAAAAATTAAAAAAAAGAATTGAAACTTGAAAAATTGTACTAAAAAATTGAACACCCGTCCCTAATATAAGCATCAAACCTGTATATAACTCTTGGATGTTTTTATAATGCCTTGATTTAGAAGTAAGCCCCGAATAAATTTCCGAAAAGCCTTTTAAAAAATTGCTTATGTATACCTATTTTCTTTTTACAAATTGTTCTAAATAGACTAGCTTCTGTAGGTCAAGGTGAGGAAAATTATATCAAATAGGGTTTTGCAAATTTCAAGTCAGATTAATAACTCGAACCTATATTAAAATTATTTGGTTAATAATTTGAATTATTAATTTATCAATTTTATGAATATTTAGTGTCCTATGATGATTGCCTTTTTGCTTTGGTTTTCGATTTAATTATTTTTTTTAACCGATAACTCGATAAGAAAAATAAAATTACATTTTATCTTTATATACATTTTACCCAAACACTTTTGAAATATATACCATGAGAATATTTATTAAAATTGATTACTCTTGAAGTAATTCTTTCTCCATCGTGAATTTTAGAGATGAACTTGACTTTCTTCCATCAAACTTCATCTAATAATGCTGAAGTTTAAAAAAGGTAAAATGTTGATTTTGGACTCTTATCATCTTTGGCTTACTCAGATCAAGTCTCTACGAGAGGTGTGTGGTACTAATATTTTCTATGACTGTACCAAATTGTTAATTAAAAAAAAAATCATTTGTTGTCGATTTAATTTTCTATTTTTACTTATTTTTTCCTCAACAAACTAATGTAGAAAATGATTAATACAAGCATGACTCTTTCTATTTCTGAAACCTATTTGTACATTAACTTCGATATCCTTCCTTTCAAGTAGAAGAGTTTTAATTTGCTCATAAGTTTGGCAATTTGACCATCTTTTTCTTCCGTAGAACATTAATATAATAATCGATTGCTTTTTCAAAAAAAATAAAATAAAAATTTTATCGATTAACTGATAATTAAATTATTAACTATTTGATAATCGATAACCAATAATCCATTACTTGATAACTAAATTTAAATATCAATTTTGTATATGCTATAAATTTGATAATCGATAATATTCACGTTGTAACCGAGTCCACCGATAAGCACTTTAATGTCAAACTTGTTCGAAGCAGAAACAATAATCTTAAAAAAAAAAAAAAAAAAAAAAAGTAGAGAAGTTCAAATGGTACAAGCAAACTCACAAAACACCAACCCCAATTAATAAGTTATCAATCTCTTTACCATCCCCCACTCTTTATCTATCCCCAAAATCAGTCCAAAAAAGGCACCGTCACCGTTTTTACTAACGGTGACACCTGTTCTTCTTCAGATCAAACGGTGACGATTCTTGAATTATCAATCACGGTGTTATCTAGTACAGGGTATTTCTGTTACCTCCAAACACACAAATGTACCCTTCCATCCCACAAACAAACGCGTCCTATTTTTTTTTTTGTTGGTGTCCCCTTTTTCTCTTTCTCTATATTTGTGTGTCTTGACTTGCTTCTTATTGTTTCTCTTCATTCCCCATGTAAGTTAAGTGTTTGTGTAAATTCCTAAGAGAGTAAAAATTGAAGGATGAGGATGGTAAGGGCCATTGATTCTTCAGAGTGCCCTAGTGTTTGTGGGTTCTTGGTTGTTGAAGCTTATCCCAAAAGGTACTCTTCCAAGATCCCTTCTGATTTAGTCCTTTTCTTGGGCCTTGGCTTCATAGATTGGTAATCCTATACATTCTCCCTTTTTTTGCTGCATCCCTTTTGTCTGGAGTTCATCCATTCAAAAGATACAACAAATATATATAGTTCTGTTTATTAGAGGTGAAAAAAGATAACAGTTTTTTATGTATGATTTGGGAGAATAAAGACTATGGGTTTCACAGGATTTACTCAGTTTCTCTCACCTGTCTTTGGAGGGTTTAATGAGATTCTTGGGTTAGGGTTGGATATAGTCTTCATCTAGTGTTTTTTTTTTCTAGCTTTCCTTTTGACTTCTATAGCAGTTTCTGTGGTTTTGACTATTCTCCTATCTGGGTTTTGAGAGTCTGTAGTTATGTGATGAATAAGTAAAAGGGATTTGATGGTGGTGTGAATGTTGTTGTTGGGACTAGTATGATGGATGTGTTCTTTGTAAAGATTGATTTTTTTTCAAAAAAGTTCCTTTGGGTTATTAAGAATTGGAGCTAGCATTAGCAATAGTGTCCCTATTTCAAAGGGAGAATTTGTGAAATGGTAGATACTCTTCTCACAACACTGTCAATGGAGAATCATCACCCTTCAACCCTCTTGTCCATGGATTCCAGTGCTTCTTCTTCACATGATGAATTAGACCTTGAGATGAATCGCCAAGTTGTCATAACTCGTCCCCCTGATATCAATTTGCCCTTATCAGCCGAGCGTAGCTCACCTCCTCAGCCGTGGAATGATATTCTTGATGTCGGGCTTGGGACCCAGATCTATGAGACTGAAACTTTCCTTAGTGTGCCTAAAGTAGGGAGGAAATGTGCAAAACGTGTAGATAGCATCTGGGGCGCTTGGTTTTTCTTTAGCTTTTACTTCAAGCCTGTTTTAAGTGAGAAATCTAAGGCTAAGATGATCCGGGACGGTAATGGAATTTCCGGGTTTGATAAATCTGATCTCCAGCTCGATGTTTTCATGGTTCAGCATGATATGGAAAATATGTACATGTGGGTATTCAAGGATAGACCTGAGAATGCATTGGGTAAGATGCAGCTAAGGAGTTACATGAATGGGCATTCTCGACAAGGGGAGCGTCCATTTCCCTTTAGTGCTGACAGGGGTTTCATTCGATCCCATAGGATGCAAAGGAAGCATTACAGAGGCCTATCAAATCCTCAGTGTGTTCATGGGATTGAGGTTGTGTCATCTCCCAATCTCATGGTTCTTGATGAAGAGGAGCGCAAAAGATGGAAAGAACTCACTGGTAGGGATGTAAACTTCACCATCCCACCTGAAGCTAGTGATTTCAGTACATGGAGAAACCTCCCCAACACTGAATTTGAGCTTGAGAGGCCAGCTCCGCCAATAAAGAGTAATCTGCATTCCAACTCAAAGAAACTGCTTAATGGTTCTGGACTTAATTTGTCAACTCCGCCGTCCAATCATAGCAATGGAGACGCAATGGATCTACTACCTGTCAACGGCAAAAGGAAAAAGGACTTCTTCTCGAATGGAACTGAAGAAGAATGTTATCTGCAAGTAAATCCTCCTTCCTATCAAATTCCCGACCTTGAAATTCACCCAAATGAACCGCATTGGTTAAATGAATTTAGTGGGGTGATGAGGGATATGTATGGCCCTGTTACAGCTGCGAAAAGTATCTACGAAGATGAAGAAGGTTATTTGATCGTAATCAGCATGCCGTTTGTAGATCTTCAAAGAGTGAAAGTTTCATGGCGGAACACGCTCACACATGGGATAATTAAGATGTCTTGTTTGAGCACATCTCGGATCCCATTCATCAAGAGGCAGAACAGGACTTTCAAGCTTGAAGTTTCATCCTCAGAACACTGCCCTCCAGGAGAGTTCGTCAGAGAAATTCCTCTTCCAGCCAGAATTCCTGAAGATGCTAAAATAGAAGCATATTATGATGGATCAGGAACGGTGCTTGAGATATTGGTGCCAAAAGTTCGCGAGGGGCCAGAAGAAGAACATGAAGTTCGTGTTTGTCTCCGTCCTCACCTTGTAGGAAATGACCTCATGTTGACCTAGACGTACTCGGGGAAATGCATGGGTGGTTGTTAGGGCTGGTGCTTCATTCAGCACTGCATGGGTGGTTGTTAGGGCTGGTGCTTCATTCAGCACTGACTTTGTATTATCTATGGTGTGGTTTTATGGAAACACACTAAATGTTGTGGTTATAGCAGTTCTTATCTTGACTAGTTTTTATTGTAACAGTGTGTGCTATGAAACTCTTTCACCCGTTGGTTTATTAGCATAGTATTTTGATTTGTGTTCATCTATTAAATTCATAGCTTTTTATGCTTATAGCAATTCGTTCTGGTTTTATGACTTCTTTTGATTGTGAAAGTTTGTTTTCTTTTGGCTTGCTTGCTTCTTTATCGGAAGCATGTTGCATTGTGGTACTGTTGGGATAGATAAAATCCCCCCCTCCCCACACCCTTTGTCAGAGGTCTTGCGTTCGAGTTTTGGTTACGAAGGCCCTAATATGGATATCAGGGGTGAGATGCCCAAAAGAAAAAAGGAAGGAGGACATAGCCACGACTTTAGAAAGAGCCAAATATGAGTTAGCAAATAGTTTTAAATGTACGATAGAGAGCAGAAAAATGAATTGATTGACTATTGTGCGCAAAAGCAAATTAACAAATAGTGAAAGAGTGCTGCAAATTAACAAATAGTGAAAGAGTGCTTTAGTATATAGAGAAGGAAAGAACCAATTGATTGGCTATTGAATGCCACCCGTAATAGGCAACTATGAATAGTTCCTATGTGCTCTGTATGAATCTATTGTATTACGAGCTTTTCCAAATAAAACCATGGCCACAGAAACAGAGAGGTATAAGGGAGCCACACGACATCTATCCTTGAGGCGTACGCATCTAACCTGCAAGCTATTGATATTTTCATTTGTAGTATCTATTCTTGACCATCAACTTATCAAGAAGGCAATTTTTATTAAAACCACCTCCTTTTCCAAGCCAAACATGGATAGGTGATATTGTCTCGTTCAAACCACAATAAAACAACTTCAGTTGACAGTCGAGGCAAAATTATTAGGAAATTTCTTTCCATTTATTCAAGCTTTGATAGATAGAATTATTCAACACTTGTATTGATAGAAAATAGCAAGTATTCCGTAAAATTAGTTAAGGCCGAACACATAATTATAAGAAATAAAATAAAAAGAACCTCACTTGAATACTTTGTTGTGCGTTAAGGACCGCAAGTCCACATCGTGAGAGTCTCTCGACGTGCCATACAAATTTTAGGGACTTGGTATAGGTGAAGCATGTGGTGACTTAATTAATTACCCTTTTCTTTCATTTTTATTTATCTATAATAGATTTTGCACTTTTTTGAAAAAATAATAAACAAAATGCATATTTATTACAATATTTATGACTATTAGCATTTCAAAAAACTTGAAAAATAATTTAGAGAATTACTGCTCCTTTTTTAATATAACGAACAAGTAAAAGTAAAAGAAAAGAATAGTTTACTATAGCTGTTTCATTTCTTAATATGTCTTGTAAATTGCCCAATGGGAAGTACGAGGTTACACCTGTTGTGGTCAAGATTGACGGGTGCTTAATTCCAATTCTTGTTTTAAATTTTTCCAATTTAAATCTGCATCACATAGGGAGGCAACTACATTTTTCTTCAATGCAGTGTCACAACTTTTTGTTTGGTTGCTCCTAAGCTTATTTATTGATATTTTTGGACTTTTCTCCTTTTGCATGGATGCTCAAGAAGACAATTTTCAGTAAACTACTTACTCTCCACTCTCAACCACACTAATCCATCAACCACTAACCTAACGAACTTTGTAACTTTCTAAAGTTCTTTAATTGGATTGGGGCAGTTTTGGGCTCCTTCATGTAAAAGCATTAAGGAATCTCTCTTGAACACAACTAGAGGACGGACTTATCTTAAATAATTTTAGGGACCACAAGTCCACATCATCAGAGCCAATAACTCCGCGCCACCTATAGATTTTGAATAGCTGGGACCAAATAAAGATGCTTAACGGTCAAAACCTAGTTTTCGATTAGATTTTGAGCAACTACGACTTTTTTTTTCCCTTGCTTCCTTGTCTTGGATACCTAATGGATGTAGTTCTTTAATATAAATTTCATTTTACAACATTTGTGATAAGAAGTTATAATGTATTGCATTATAGGGGGCAAGGGGCAAGGTACTGGAAATTAGCGATTACTGATGCCGAAGAGGTGGAGAAACCTTCAACAGAACCTGGCCTTTCAGATTTGAGAATATTGTTTTCTCAAATTCGACCTTGTCCTTGATACCTACATCCATTGACCCAAATGTACAATATCTTTGTACTATCAGTACACAAAAAAGATTAACTATAAACAAATCGTGAATAACCATAGTCAAGTCCGCTCGGTTCCGTTTAAGCATTTCATAATTGACTTCGCCAAACTCAATTTAGTTCTCCACTATCCGCCTGGCTGGCTCCCTACTGGACAATATGCATTGAGCTTAAAGGGGAATTAGACAATGCAAAGGCTAAAAAGCAATATTTTGATAAATCGGGATATCACCTGCTGCAAAATAAAAGATTGTACTTAATTGCAAAAAGAAAGGATATTCATGAAGTTACTGCGATAAACCAACTACAACGCAGAATCTTCGAAACAAAAATTGCAGGTGTCTAAATATAAGAAATCACAACCAATATAGGAAGCACCAACTTAGTCCACCTCCTCAATCTTAGGACCAGCACCGCTGCCGCTAGGAGCAGGACCGTCATCATCCATGGCACCACCCATGTCGCCACCTGCCCCCTGGTACATTTTTGCAATGATTGGGTTGCAGAGACTCTCTAGCTCCTTCATTTTGTCCTCAAACTCATCAGCCTCAGCAAGCTGGTTACCATCGAGCCACTGGATGGCTTGCTCAATGGCATCCTCAATCTTAGTCTTGTCATCAGCAGACAGTTTGGATGCAATCTTCTCATCCTTCACTGTGTTCCTCATATTGTATGCGTAGTTCTCCAAAGCATTCTTTGCCTCAACCTTCTTCTTGTGCTCCTCATCCTCAGATTTGTACTTCTCTGCTTCCTGAACCATCTTCTCTATCTCCTCCTTTGAGAGTCTGCCCTTGTCATTTGTGATGGTAATCTTGTTCTTCTGTCCGGTGGTCTTATCCTCAGCAGAGACATTCAAGATACCATTGGCATCAATGTCAAAGCACACTGTAATTTGAGGAACTCCCCTGGGGGCAGGAGGGATGCCAGAGAGCTCGAACTTACCAAGCAAGTTGTTGTCCCTGGTCCTTGTTCTCTCACCTTCATACACTTGTATCAACACACCAGGCTGGTTGTCAGAGTAGGTTGAGAAGACCTGCTCCTTCTTGGTTGGGATAGTGGTGTTTCTAGGAATCAACACGGTCATGACACCACCAGCAGTTTCCAGACCAAGGGACAGAGGGGTAACATCCAACAGCAAAAGGTCCTGCACCTTCTCGTTACCCTCACCACTCAAAATTGCAGCTTGCACTGCAGCACCATAAGCAACGGCCTCATCAGGATTGATGCTCTTGCAGAGCTCCTTTCCATTGAAAAAGTCCTGCAACAGTTGTTGAACCTTTGGGATTCTAGTGGAGCCACCAACAAGAACAACATCATGAACAGAGCTCTTGTCCATCTTAGCATCCCTCAAACACTTCTCAACTGGTTCCATACACTTCCTAAACAGATCCATGTTAAGCTCTTCAAATCTAGCACGTGTGATGGTTGAGTAAAAATCAATACCCTCATACAAAGAGTCAATTTCAATGGTGGTCTGAGCAGTGGATGAAAGTGTCCTCTTTGCCCTCTCACATGCAGTTCTCAACCTCCTGAGTGCCCTAGGATTACCACTGATATCCTTTTTATTCTTCCTCTTGAATTCCTGAACAAAATGATTCACCATCCTGTTGTCAAAGTCCTCACCTCCAAGGTGGGTGTCTCCAGCAGTAGCTTTCACCTCAAAGATACCTTCCTCAATTGTCAGGAGAGAGACATCAAATGTACCACCACCAAGATCAAAGATAAGCACATTCTTCTCGCCAACACTGGTTGCCTTCTTATCAAGACCATACGCAATAGCAGCCGCAGTAGGTTCATTGATAATACGCATCACATTTAGGCCTGAAATAACACCAGCATCCTTGGTGGCCTGACGTTGAGAGTCATTGAAGTAGGCTGGAACAGTAACCACAGCATTCTTAACAGCTGATCCAAGGAAAGCTTCAGCGATCTCTTTCATCTTAATGAGCACCATAGATGAGATCTCCTCAGCAGCAAACTGCTTCTCCTCACCCTTGTAGTTGACAACAATCATGGGCTTATCACCAGCACCAGGAACGACCTTGAATGGCCATAACTTAATGTCACTCTGCACAGAAGCATCACTAAATCTCCTACCAATCAACCTTTTAGCATCTGCATAATGCACAAATTCAGGTCAACAATTAAAAAATGTTGTTTTCAAGAAACTGAAAACGAACTTGTGGTAATTATGCCCTACGCACTGCAAACAAACATAAATATTTTAAAGGAATTTCACACAACAGCAAAACATTAAAAAGCTTATTATCAAACCAAAAACTAGCTTTTCCTATATCACAATACCATCACAAAATAACCAAGTTCTATCTGCTGCTCATCAAGTATCCTACAAGCAAGTCAAACACTAATAATCATGAGATAATGATGATTCACTAAAACTTCTCTCTTTGTTTGATGTTGAAACATCCCAAAAGAAAATTCTTTTGTATTGATTCAGCTTTCTATCTTAAAAAAAAAACAAAATTTCAAAATGGTATGAGAACGCAGAATAGTCATATACATTTAACTCACAGTCTAAAGGTAATAAAGATAAGATGGACAGCAGATATTCTAAACCCATACATTTAGTGGAGATTGACCTGACTTACCAAACAAAGGACAAATAAAAAAATGCAGCTTTACACTTATCAATTACCGGGATTCCTCCTAAAAATTTATGAAAGATCTTCAAATTATATTATACTAGTTGACCAAATATGACAAGCTTATACTATATCCTAATTTACATCTTAATAAGCTAGGCGCATTCAACAACATGATATGAACTCAGAGTTTTCTCCTAAAATACTACTACCTCTGTCCCATTTATGTGGCACACTTTACACTATTTAATTGGTAAGAAAAAATAATGTCTATATAAATGAAAATAATTTAACTTTAAAATTACACTTTTACCTCTAACAAAATAATTTTATAGCTGCACAAATGGTCACGGGAGTTTAAGACCACAAATTTAAAAAGTTTCTTTTCTTAATTAAGACGGAGGGGAGTAACATTTTAGAGGGCAAAGGTGGAGTCAATAAATAGCTTCTTTACTAAACCAAGGATTGGGTTTTATGCGTTCAAATAAAACAATCACTGCTGTTAGATAATCAAATAGACATTCAAAATAAACGATGCAAGGGACTGTTTGGATGGGCCTATTATAACTTCCATAAGTTGTTTTGGCTTATTTTTGTTTTAATTTAAAAACAAGTGCTTAATCACAAACACTACAACAGTGCTTAAAAGCTATTTTGGCTTTAAAATAGCCTAGAATAAATCATATACAAACAGGCCCTAAGTTTTCGAGATTATAGATCTAGTTTTAAATCTAATGTTAGCTTAACAGATTCAAGGGCACGGTACTGCACTGAAGTAACAATAGATAAACGGATCGAATCGAAATAAAAATTTAACAGAAAAGATCATTCTAACGGCTAAACCACTTCAAATCAACAGATCGAAATCAAAAGTCAAGACAGTAAATCGTAGATCCGTCAAGTACAACAAAAAAATAAGTGAAAATATAAAGAACACGGCAGATTACATATGACGAATCTGATTTTAAAATCGCAAGAAGGAGATCTTACCAAAAACTGTGTTGATGGGGTTCATTGCGACCTGATTTTTGGCAGCATCACCAATGAGACGCTCAGAATCAGTGAAACCAACGTAGGACGGCGTCGTTCTGTTACCTTGATCATTGGCAATGATCTCAACACGGTCGTGTTGCCATACGCCGACGCATGAGTATGTAGTGCCGAGATCAATTCCGATCGCCGGTCCTTCTCCCTTACCGGCCATCTCTTTTACTCACTTTCGCTTAATGTCGGCTAGTTTGGGGAAGAAGAGCTGAGAAAATGCTTAAGAGAACTAGGGTTTTTGGAGAGAGAAGGTGGCAGTAAAGATGAAGGTTTTATAGGGGGAGCATAAAGTAGGTTCGTATTCTAGAATGTTCGAAACCCTAATTGGTATGTCGACAACCGTTAGATCTCTGAATCTTAAACAAAAGTGAGAGGGAAACAGCTAGGAATGCGTTGGCAATTCAGTATTGGAATAAGAAAACTTTAATTTGAATTTATAATTTAAGAATTCAAATCCAAATCAAATAATTTAGATTGATACTCCAACTTTTAAAGTTGAATTTCAAATTAGTTAGTTTTTTTTTTTTGAATTTTAGACTATAAACTTATATTAATTGATATAGATTAGGATTTCATTTGTTTGCACTCAAGGGAGGTCTAAATTTGAATGTTTCAGGCCTGAGACTATCAATAAATGCATTTATTTTCATTAAAATTTAAATGTTTGTTTGGTCTGAATAAGTTTTAATCATTAAAATTTGAAATAAAATCTTAATATCATTGAAATATGTTTGTATGAATAATTTTTATCATCACTCTATTCCTAATTACTAGCCACCACTATTAACCACTTCTATCATCATTACCATTGGCAACCACCACTGTCATCATTGTCAACTACTATTATTGTCGCCAATCATTCCTGATATTACAACAACTATTGGCAACCATTGTGATGCAAATCAACATTGTCAGTCATTACTACATATACCACTTTTATCATTATAATTATATTCACTGTTGTCACCGTCATTGTTGTCACCGTTGACAGCACCTCTACCACCATTGCGATAAAATTCCTACTGTCAACGATCCGCACCATCACAACTAGTATCACTAACAACTACTACCAACACAAAGTCAACCACCACACATTCTTCAGCCACCACCATCAACACCGTCAACTACTACCATCAATCAATTTCACCATTACAATCACTACTACGAACCGTCATCATAACATTAGTCATTACAACACCAACCACTCCCATTATCATAACTATCACCGCCACCATTACTAGCAACTACCACCACCACAATTGCGAGCCACTAACACCAAGCATTACTACGACGATCACTACAAACTATCTCCATCATTATTAATGAACGTGATTATTTTATTTTTTTAATCAGGTTATAAATTTATTTTTTAAAATTGATATTTTTCTAATATTTAATTATTTTTTTATTTAAATTTGTATATATATTTAATGTATTTAAAAATAAATAAAATATATATATTCAGATATTAATAAATAAATAATTTTAATTATTTAATATTTAAATTTAAAAATAATATCTTAATTATTTAAATATATATATTTAAATTTAGACATCATAATTATTGCGAGAACAATTTAGGCCTAAATATTGAAAGGAAATATCCCATATTTTGTACAAAGAAAACAATGAAAAATGGTTTCATTGAGAAATAGGCCATCTAGATATTCAACTGTCGCCAGCCGACCTCACTAGTAGGCCGCTTTTCGGTCCAATGAAAATTTTGGGGAAACTAGTCCTCTCTCGCTTTATTTAATCGCGAGATCTAATGACTTAAAATTTAGGTTATTAAATTTATTTGATACGAGTATATTTTAATCATTATGATTTTAAATATAATTTTAATATTTTTTAAAAGTTTTTTTGTATGTAGAATTTTTATTAATCACTTTATCTATAATTATTGATCACCATTATTATTATTAATTATCTTTGTTATTATTACAATCATTATTGTGGTTGGCAATCATCATTATCATCATCAATCAACTCGGTTATTACAATCAACACTGACAATTACTATTATCATTAGTTATCATATCTATTATCTTCATCATTATAATTAATTCACTATTACTATCACCGACATCACTATCGCCGCCAACTCTACCATCACTATCAGCAATTATCGCTATTACTATCATTCTCTACTACCAACCGCCTTCACCATCACACGTAACATCACCACTAACTCACCAACATATCATCAACCACCACATATTCTTCGGTCACCACCGATTACTAACATCAATTAACTTGAGCATCACAATTACCATCATTACTACCAATCGTCACCATCACACCAATCATTACAACATTAGTCATCCCCGCTATTATTATGGGCCACTAAAATCGACTATTAACACCACCACAATTACAAATAATCTTCACCATTATTAGCAAACATAAATTTATTTTTTTTATTAAATACTAATTTGTTTTTATAAAATTTATAATTTTTTATTATTAATTACTTTTAAATTTGAATTGCATATTTATTATATTTATGAATAAATAGTTATGCACATTGAGATATTAAAAAATAAACATTTTTAATTATTCAATATTTAAATTTAAAAATAATATTTTAATCATTCAAATGTATAAGATTCAAACATCTTAATATTAACGAAAACAAATATAATCTTATATTCTTTTCATTTCATTTTACTTATTATTTATATTAAAAAATTTCTTTTTACTTGTTCTTTTTAATAAATGGAGAGAAATCTATTGTTTTTCTATTATTGTTAAATAATTATATAAAATACTATTAATAGTTAACTTTAAATTTCTAAAATATAATTGCTAAAATTAATTTAATAAAATAAATTTTAATATATATATATATATATATATGTAAAAGGGTTGTCTGCTCAACATAAATCAAAGTAAAATAAAACACAGGGAATAACAAACTTTGGAACTGCTACTTGATTTTGGCCCATGTTATCTTTGACACTTCCTTGTGTATTGGGGACATTGCACAAATATTTTTATTTTAGGGTTTTAATTTTTATTTTTCGATACTGTAAGTAATAAAAAATTGATCAAAAATATCTTTAACAATAAAGATAAAAAATATTCACAAGGAAAGAATTAATTCGCAAGACATAAGACATAAATTCACACAGATATGCATCAAGGCATAAGTTAAATAACATTAGCTTGTGTCTAAGGGCCAGAAGTTCAGTAGCATGAACTTGTGCCTAGGGGCAGAAGTTCATGCAATTGAACTTGTGCCTAGGGGCAGAAGTTCATGCAATTGAACTTCTGCCTACTAACTTGTATCTTGGGGTAGAAATTTAATAAGAAACTTGTGTCTAGGGATAGAAGTTCAGTAGCATGAATTTCTATCTATTGAACTTGTGTGTTGAGGCAAAAATTCAGTAGAAAACTTGTGTCTAAGGACAGAAGTTCAGTAGCATAAATTTATGTCTATTGAACTTGTGTCTTTAAGACAGAATTCAGTAGCATGAGCTTCTCCGTTCTAGGGATAACATTTTGTTTCTCTTACAATTTTTTAAAAAAATATTAGGCATATTTTTGTTCAATTTTATTACTTAAAATATTGAAGGTTAAAAATTAAAGATCACCAATTTGAGGGATAAAAATTTAAAATCACCCCAAAATAGAGGCGGTTGACGCAAAAAGCTTGCTTGTATAACGGCTTAATATTTTTAGTCAATCGGTCAAAAAAAGAAATTTATCTGTATAAATGAAATAATTTATAATATTATTTTATTTTATTTTATTTATCTGATTTAAACTTAACACAAAATCACAATTTTTTTAAAAATAAAATTGTGATTTTAAATTAAAAATATGTAAAATATATTAAAATATCTTTTAGTCTTGTGGTTTTTAATATGTCATTTGAAAAATTAAAATTTAAAAGTTAAAAAAAAAAATTCTTTTTATGAACAAATAAATTGAAAAGAAAAAAGTAATTGTAATTGATGTATACTTAGTATATAACAAATATTAAAAAATTATTTTTTAAAAAAAATTATGAGCTTTGCTAGGTTGTTTTATACAGTAATTATCTTGAGAAATTTACATAAATAAATTACTTTTTATCGGAAATATGTCTTTATAGCTATATTTTTATTAATTACAATTTACGGTCAATATGAGATGTACTAATGTCACGCCCCACCTTGGGAGGCATGACTGAAACCTGGTGCCCTACTAGGATTTGAACTGACTTAACTAGGTCTATGCGCTCTTGGTGCAGGCTTACTTCACAAATCAAGAATACAATGGGCTATATCTCGATTGTAAATACAATCTCCGGCCGACAAGGCGTTATAGCCACCTGTAAAGGAAAACAGCTAATCAGAAACAGGCAATAACAGGGAATCCTATGCGGGCTGACAAGACCACCATGATGTCTAGTTATGACTGTAAAGTAAAACCAGTGCGAAGCTAAACTATAGCCGATAAAGCCGGTAACTGACAGCTAAACAAGGCCCCACACGGCCAACACGTAAACTAAAATATATATAGGCCCCACACGACCGATAACAGCTAACCACAGGGAAATAAAAACAATCTGCAAGCCTCTAGGAGTAATATGATGATCGGGACAAGGCCCCGACCTATCCATGAACTATACAATCAAAAGAAGTAAACCTTCTATCTACAAGCTCCGGAAGAAAGGAGCTAACTGCTCTGATGATGTTGGCTGAAAGCTACGAGGGACCTGCTCCTCGTCTATCCGTACCTGCATGCAAGTAATGCAGCGCCCTAGAAAGGGCGTCAGTACAATATGTACTGAATATGTAGGCGATAACTATAAATGACTGAAATAAAGAGATAGAATTGAGAATAACTGAAATGACAGGATAGAGATCATAAATGAGTAATAGAACTTTTTACTATCTAATTTATTAATAACTAAATCAAACAAAAACCTTACCTGGCCCCTATAAGACGGAAGGTACAACCAGCACAGAATAATCCCCCCCCCCCCTCCCGGAGCCCCCCATAAGCCCATGTGAGTACACTTCAGTCTATATACCCCTATCAAGGTCACATTGGGTCAACTAATAGCTATAGCTGTCCTACCGGCCCCCTGGGTCTGCAACTGAGCCCGCTCGGCCCCTGACTGTAGTTGTGTCTGAGTCCAGTGGACTCCTGATATCTGCATCTCGGGTAGCAGGCTCGACGGGGGTTTATAGAGCCAACCACGACATATGAGGACCTGGGACCCCATCTTCGTCCATTGCGGACGGCATACTGCTTCGTAGAGCGACGTCATCTCACCCCTGGCGGGCGACGACACAACTAATAACCCTGGGCTCGGTCATGAAGGCTATACATGCATAATCCATTCCAAACTAACATGGAATACGGGTTTCAGCTAATAACAACAACTAATCATATAGACATGCTCCTGGTATTCTTACTGGGATTCACACTGAGTAATAATGCTAAAGAAACTAACTTGCTGAAGGAAATTGCCTTAACATACCTCATTCGCAGATTACTGATTAACTGACGAGTTTCAGTTCGTATTCAACTGTCCTTCTCAACTGCAATCGTATTACTGGGGGGGGAATGACTAGTTTCAGTACTAAATTCGGAGAAAATGATAACTTTATATATAAATATCAACTATATTTCAACTTGACGGAACACGATCGAAAACTCATAATTTCTCGAAAGTCCAGAAGGGAGAAATGCTTAATTTAAGCCTATGATCGTATTGACACTAGCTTGAAGCAATTCTAACAATTTTGGCTTGGCAGGGTTACGATTCGCCGGGCGAATTTCGCGAAACTAACTCCATAGTAATGTTTCCTGCAGCCTTATACTTCAATACCCGAAGTTAATTTGAATTCGGGCAGCGTTTTATAGTGTAAACGGAGGAATTTAACTTGAACCCTTTGTGCTTTTCTCCCCTCTGGTTGTATGTCTATATAGGAAATGAAACAAAATCAAAGAGAGAGACTTATATATACTTGAGGCGGGGGATAGGGATCCGTGGCACGGACCCTGTCGCACCAATCCAGGGCCGTGTCACGGAGCCCATCGCGGAGGAGCATGGTCCGTGCCATGCTGCCCCCTTAGGCAGCTGGCCCCGCCTTCTCACGCGCGATCCCGACTCCGTGCTCGTTCGACCTTTCTCCGGGCCCCTTTTTCGCACGTATTGCACTCTAAAACTCTTAACCAACGCACGAATAGGCCGTCTAAACATTAGAAACTTACGGGGTGTAACAACTAATTAAAAAATTAGATATTTTATATTTGGATACAAATACACTAATTAATGTGTTGAGTTAAATATGAAATACTATCATTTTAAAATGAAAAATTACCAAAAATCATATTAAAATTAATACATGATATTCCAAATCTCTCTTTCTCTCTCTCCCTCTCTCCTCTCTCACCTCTTTCTCTCTCCCTCCTCCTCATTTGTTTTCTCTCTCTCTCTTTCCCTCTTTGTATACTGTATTTCCATCTCTCTTTGTATTTGTACTTTCACCCTTCTATATTTGTATTTTTATATTTTTTGAGATATTAGACAACTATATTTATTGTATCATGTATGTATACATGCATTTAGGTTGTATCCTCTATATCTCTGATACTGTATTTTCACCTTTCTCTATGTATTTTTTTATATTTTTTGAGATGTCAGACGATTGTATTTTTTGTATTAATACGTGCATTTAGATTATATCCATTTATTTTAATTCAGCTTGTATTCATTTGCTCTTATATCATTCACCTTTCTCTATGTATTTTTTTATATTTTTTGAGATGTCAGACGATTGTATTTTTTGTATTAATACGTGCATTTAGATTATATCCATTTACTTTAATTCAGCTTGTATTCATTTGCTCTTATATCATGTGTATTTATCCGCTATTATATTACTTGTATCATTCATGATACAGAAAATGCAAAAGAATAACACAAAAAGAGAGAGGGAGAGAGACAAAGAAAAAGGAGAGAGAGGGAGAATAGGAGAAATAACACAGAATGAGAGAGAGACGAGAGATATAGAAGAGAGAGGCGAGGGAGAGAGCTGTGTATTATAAATACGATATAATTGTAATTTTTCCAATTATCTTCAGGCCAACTCAAATAATTCAGGATTCAAACAGAAATTTTATCAACCAGCCATACAAACAGAGGATATGTTTACTCAGTAGAGGACACATTCCAGACTTTCATGATTTACTATTTTGAAATACATATTTTTTTAATCAAAAAAGGACAACACTACTACTACGAGATTCATTAGAAGACACATTCCAAGACTTCCATAACTTACGATAGGTCTCTGTGAAAAGAACTCAAATGATAAGGTTTGTTTCCCCCAATTCTAGCTATAGATTTGAAAGGGATTATCTGCTCCCCAGCTTTACTATATTATCACAAACAAGTATATAAATGGAAATGAATGAGAAGTGCACCAACTTGAACTTTCTGCAGTACAATCAAATCCACCACTTCGACATAGAAGCCTCAACATTCGATCTATACTAGGACCTCTCCAGCAGCTGCAAAAAATACAATGACACACCTGAAACAGCTTCACTTACCTTGCCTCCGGTGTTCAACCAGACTCGGTAGCTCTTGAATATAATCAAAAGATAAACCAACACTACTTGGAATTATACAAGTACCAAACATAATTTCACAACTACTCCAGCAATCTGTTTCTGAAGGTAAGGAATTTCTCCACATTTTGTTTTACATAAAGACAAACAGAAGGCAAAGCAATAGCAAGAAAATACAGAGCGTGTACAAGGCAAGAGTTCTACACCGCCAAATGCTTAAAGCTTGAAGAAAATGTGGCAAGAATATCAAGCACACTCTTAACATAGAAGTTTTAAGATTTTCCAGCAGTATGTAAGCTCTGCACCTTTCAGTCTTTCCCCAGAATCTGTATCAGACTTGTTCATGAAAAGAATAACCTTCGATCCTGTGGATGGTTGCAGCACATGTTACAACACAAGTATCTCATCAAGCATGCCACAATGTCAGTTTGTCTGCATTGCTTCTGCATGATACTTTTCCAATTCAGCATCAAGATCTTCTGCAGAAACGTTCTCACCACGACCTCTGCCCCTTCCACCATCCTTTCTCATGCTCCCTCTACCACCACCTCGAGGACGTCTAAATCCACCACCTCTTTGTTGACTGTCAAATTATTTCCAGATAAATTACAAATGTTATCCGAGAAAATGATACAATATCCACACAAGAGAATAACTGAAACTGAATTAAGAAGATCAGAAGTAATATCCTTATCAAACTAAACGAAGCTTCACCGATATGGTGTACATCCACCAGTTGTCACACGTCTTGAAAATACCATTATTTTAATACTAAACACCTAGATGAAAAACCTGCTTCTGCCACATCATATTTTCTTTTCTTATTAACACCAACTACACTTTAGTGCCAAACAAGTTGAGGTTGGTTATGTGGAACCTCATCAACCATGTTGCTCCATTTAAACTCATCCTAGTGCCAATATATACTTTGCATTTCACTTTTGAGTAAATCAATACACCAAATTACATAAAAGCAATATGAGTGCAATGACACTTTAATTTCCCTCTTTCTTCAATATATATATATATAGTATGAAACATTTCCCTAGAGAAATCAGAAGCAACAAAAACTTCCAGTTAAAACCTGAAACAACCAACTCCACAAGGTGAATGCAAAAGAAGAGTGTAGAAATAGATGGGACTTTCTTACCACAGTGAACCATCCACAATGAGACAATTATCAGAAGAAGTGCAATACTGAAATACCAACTTACATACCATTTGCAATTGAACTACTTATAAGAGCTCTGGATAATGCCTAGGAGTTCAAGATGTGGGACTTTTTTTTCTTCTCAAAAATGAATAAATAATAACCCTGAGATTTAGCTTTATCGACTGCCCTATGCAACAAAATATCACAAGCCTTTTCAAGAATTTTACAAATTTAAGGTCAGTTATTTGGAAGCTAGAACAGAGATACCTCCACATATAACATATAAAGCTTGAATGCTCTTTTACCAACTATAGGTATGGACATTTCCCAACACTAGCAGGACACTTATTGTTAGACCGACTTAGATTGAAGGATTGTATCTCAACGGAGTGCAAAGTGTGATACAAGGTGAATATATATGCTCTAACGATGAGATACAATCTTCACAAGTTGGCAAAGAATGATTATATATAGCAGGTTACTTCCCAACGGAGCACAAACAATACCAGATATTTAAGATTAAAAAATTGAAGGATCCCGAGAAGAGTGATTATGCTAACATTAATTGTCCCAAATATAATATTGCTAGGTTTTTCTGTGACCATTGGCAAGAAATTCTGTGACACAATATTTTTTCTTCCAGTTCAAAAAAGGAAAATCCCATCGTCAAAGATAAATAATGGATGCTATATGCCAGAATGAAGGAAAGGAAGCCTGGTATTCTATGCAAGCTTGATATTCATAAAGCTTTTGATCATGTGAATCGAAAATTCCTATCGGTAATGCTTCAGAATATGGGATTTGGAAGGAGGTGGATCAGTTGGAACAAATTCTGCATTAGCATGCTGAGATTCCCTATTTTGATAAAAGGTACACCTGAAGGCTTTTTCCATCTCGCAGGGTTAAATGAAATGCTGTAAACAGCGCAGTCCAATAACTGGATAAGGGGATTAACAACTGGCAGATGGAGATCACTCATTTGGAATATGCAAATGATACTTTTATTTTTGTGATGCTGACAGGGAGCAATTGATGTACCTGAGAGTGAATCTCATATTTTTTGCAGACACTTCAGCTTTACATATAAATTGGAGAAAAAGGTCAACTTTATCCTGTGAGTAAGGTGGAATGGATGCAAAGCCTAGCAAAAATTCTCGGAAGTGAATTGGGAACCCTGCCAACTACATACCTGGGAAATGCCATTGGGAGCTAAAAGTAAATCAAAAGATATCTGGAACAGGGTATTGGAGAGATGTGAGAAGTTACTAACAAGGTGAAAGGGTCAAATACTTATCATTTGGTGGAAGACTAATTTTGATGAATAGTATATTGGATGCATTGCCTACTTATATGCTGTCGCTATTCTTTATACTTGCTAGTGTCAAAAACATAATTGATGGCTTGAGAAGGAAGATCCTCTGTCAAGGAAACAAGGAGAGAACCCTTTGTCAAATGGAGAACATAATCAAACAGTAAAAAGAAAGCAGGGATAGAGATCAGAAACCTGAGAAAGCACAATCATAGCTTGCTTATGAAATGATTAAGGAGGGTCAACAACTGCGGAGCAAAATCATCCAGGAAAGCGAAGATCCTTGGACAACAAAACTTTCACCTCTTGTTATGGGCTATGCCTGTGGAAGTCCATCAGGAACATGCAGTGCAATCTCAAAACAAGAGTTAATATTAAAGTTGGGAATAGGATGAAAACTTCTCTTTCTAGAGACAATTGGTTGGATAATGGTTCTCTAAAGTAGTTATATCCAGATATTTTCAATCTACACAACCAACAAGAGGCAAACATAGGTGAAGTTTGGTCGTCCAACCAAGGCTGGCGTCTTACCTTCAGAAGATTGTAGAAAGACCAGGAAATAGACAGATTGGTGAGCCTTTACAAAACTCTAGAATAATTCAAGGGGGCAAACAGTTCTGAAAATAGATTATGGTGGCAGGGGCATAATAATGGAAAATTCACTATTAAATCAACATACTAAGTTTTGAATCAAGCAACAATCAGCTTAGTTGTTGGCCCTGGAAAGAATAAGGTAGCCTGTTTTATATGGCTAGTGGCAAAAGAAACAATTTTAGCTCAGGACAATCTAATGAAAAAGGGGATTGAACTATGTTCTAGATGTCATCTATGTGGGAAGGAAGCAGAAACGATCAACCATCTTTCTTTTTTTTTGCGCTATGAAGTTACTGTTTACTTATGGATGATATTCATTAATTTGAGGAGAATCATTTGGGTTATGCTAAGGAAAATTACTTAAGTCTTAGAATGATGGAGCAGTGATGGAAGACGGTCAAGCCAGAAATGCAAAATTGTCCCCTGCCAGTATTTGGTGGACAATTTGGAAGAGAGGAGCTCAAGATATTTTGAAAATTTATACAGCTCTAACCAGAAAATCAAGATGAAATGTTTATTTTTGTTTTACATTTCGTGTAAACAGGAATCCCTAGACGTCATAGGGTCACTTTTTGATGTACTAGAAGCCCTGAGAGATGAACAAGGGTTGGCTGATTCTTTGTTTTTACACACTGTAATTATGGTTGTTGCACAGGCTTTGTGAAACTGATATATGCACACACACACAAAAAAAAATGTTACAATCTCAAAACAATGGAGAGAAAATTAAGACCTGACATTACATAGCAACCATATAAGGAGTTAACTCACACAAATGATCCAATTCATCTTAGCATACAGTACAAGAAGCTGTAATCACTACAGATAGATTCACATGCCTCATTTAACTTCACCAAGTCATTTTTTTTTCAACAACTTATCTTCCACTTTATACACTAAATAGTAAATTAAAATATTTGATAAAGGCAAAATGTTGGATATAGTGGTCGCAAGCTGGGTGAAGCTCAACAAATTGAGTCCACAGTGCGTAAAGTAGTATGAGAAATCCCATACAAATTTTGGATAAAAAGTGGAAGATAAAGATCTATCAACAACAGGAAAATACCTTCTTGGAACAGGATTTGGATTTCCATATAAACGATTTCTAATTGGAGGAAGAGGTGGAGGAGCAACATTTGTTCCAGCAAACTCAATTTTCATGGGCTTCCCATCTAGCTGAACATTGTTGTATCTCTTGATAGCCGCCTCTGCGTCCCTTCGACGTGAAAAGATTACTTCCGCAGTTCCCTAGAGGAAATAATTTTTGTTACTGTAAGGGTTTAAGGGAACTCCTGAAGCATTTTAATATTACCAAATTAAACACAACAGATCTGTTAATACCTTTGATCTTCCACTCTTGTCATAATGAATTGAGTAACGCTTTATATCACCAGCTTCTGAGAAAAGCTCCTATAAAAACACCACAAAGAAGGCATTAGATTTCAAGCTTTCATTCTTTTAGTTCTTTTCCCTAGGAAGGGGAGTTAAAGCCAGAGAATTCCATTTGACGAATTTATGAGGTTGAGATCAGTTACCCAAAGCAATAAGAGCAAGAAAGGGTCTGACAAAACTGAAGCGGACACAAAACTATCACGGCAGAAGTAGAAGACACAAAGGGATACATATATCTGTCGTTCTTAATCACTGTTAAATTCTTCAGTTAATTTGACGATAACTAGATGCATTTACCTGTCATGCTTTAACATCCAGGGAAAAAACATTAGTTCTGAGCTATCTTTTTTGTATAATCAAACTCGGTATTTCTTCTTTTTCCCCCCTTTTTAGGAAATTATAAATTTCTATGTTACATTCCTGTCATTGCAACAACAGAAGGCTAACTACATGACTTTATGCAATGCAATTTGGCTGTTGCTACATGATATTATATGCTAGCACAAAGCGAAAACTATTCTTGTCACTGAAAACATTTTTAACATCATTATGCTCTTTCCAGGGAAAGACCGTAATTTGCAGGATACAGTTATATAGCTCATTTATGTACTAAAATGAGGTAATACTAATGTTAGAGATTAGCAAACTACTGGAGGCCAATCCCATTTCTTAATGATGAGCAAAGAGTTAGCCCCTAGGTCAAAGTTCAATAACATGTAGTAATAAGTCCAAATGACACATGAGCAGTATTGAAGTTGCTTACAATTAATGCTATATAGCCACTCTACTAAATAAGTAGCACTCGGCATAATTCTGCAATGCACATGAGCACATAACTAAACAATTTCGCCACCATAATTGAACAAGTAAGAGACCATAAATAGTTAATATATAAGAAAGAGTCAAAAAACAAGGTAAGCAAAATATCACCTTGATATCTTCATTTGAAACCCCATAATCCAAGTTGGAAATGAGGAGCTTGATACCGGTCTCAATCCCCGACATCCCGCCCCCTCGGGCAGCTGGATACGATGGGGCTTGCTCCGCAAACATGTCGTGGTCCCATGTAGTCTCCGGTGCGTGAACCTGTGAAAATCATTTCAACAAGTTAACCTGAATTCAAAGAAATACAACTACAAATGACACATAAGAGGCAACAAAGGATTTCTAACGGACCGTTCCGGAGGAATATGGTGTCGGGCGGTTGGCGGCACGGTTGGGGAAGCGACGCCTTGGACCGGGGCCGGTTCCGGATCCGGATCCGGAGGTTCTTGGTCTAGGGTTCCGACTGCTGGAACTTTTGTTCCTTTTGATTAAATCGTCGAGGGACACATCCAGATTTGACATTATTTGATGAATTTGTACAACAAATTGTATGAAAATTGAGATCTGGATGAGTATCTAAAGGGTTCTGAAGTTGGGGAAAAGGGTTTTAGCCCAGAATTGAAGAGAAAAAATCTCCAATCAACCAATAGCTGTATGGCGTTATAGGGGAAAGATTCTTACAGATATTCTGTCACATTTAGTTTTGGAGATATATATATCATAACCATCATATCATCATATGGTGTCGTGGTGTAGTTGGTTATCACGTCAGTCTAACACACTGAAGGTCTCCGGTTCGAGTCCGGGCGACGCCATCTATTTTGGTTTTTTTTTGTTGGAACTTGAAAGTAATTTATAGAGCAAATTCGCACCTCCTCAGCTAGTTCCCACTTCCCGGTTATATAGCTATTTTTTATTTTGGTCTTCGTGATATTAATCCATCACAAAAATATATATTTAATTTACTGAACTTTTAAAACTCTTTCTTTACATTGAGAGCAGATTAGTTCGAAAGTTAGATTGTTATTTTGTTCTTTTATTAAATTAAAATTTAATTAATATATAATTAAATATTAATATTTTATCATATCATATTATATTTATATATTTATTATTATATAAGTGGAAAGACAAAAAGTGAAAAATTAAAATAAATAAATAATAATAAAAATATAAAAAATAATAAATAAATAATAATAATGATAATAATAATAATAATATATTATACTAAAAGTGGGAAGCCCTTATCTTAAAAGTTGAATTACCATTTTGTCCTTGTAGTAAATTAAAATATAATAAAATACATACATGAATAAGTGAGGAGGATTGTTTCACCATCCAGCAATTATTATAGGTTACACTTTTTTTTTTAGTTATTATTTCATATATTACCTTTTCACCTTTCAATTATTTCATCTTATAAACTTCTATCGGTTACAATAGTATTTATACACAATACTCTAATGAAGATCTATACCATTAAACAGACTTAATATGAAAAATATATGTCTTTATGTCATGATCATACTCTACACCTTTTAATAGGTAATATGAAGTTCTTTTTTCTTCTTTTTGATAGTTTTTCATATATTTTCTGATTTACTTTCTTGTTTGGTTGTTGTTGGCATTTTGGGTTTGTAAGAAAGGTCCATAAACTTGATAAAAGTAGCCTTAACCTGCAGATTATATTTACTTTTGGAGCGTAACATATATTTATGCTCATCATGGTAACTTGTATTTTTATGTAATTCTTGCACTTCTCTGCATAAATGTTGAAAAAAAATTATTTTCATTTTATTTAGGTGATCCTGTCACGCTTCATACTTAATCATCATCAAAGCATGATTAGTAAATTAAGATAATCAAAATGCATGTTCAATCATTTTGAATTTATACTTATTTTAACTCTATATTTAATTATTTAATATGGTTCGCACGTGTACAGAAACTAGTATGAATTCAGAATTTGATAATTACGGGCAATACAATTCTTAATTCAACCTACTTATTTTTAGCATGGGGATCGAATTAGGGTATATACTTAGTTGGTTCAATTCATATAGCTAGAGTATTATGTCTCAAAAATGTCATCGCTCTAAATAATGTTAAAATTCGGAAAGAAATTACATTAAAAAAGAAACAAAGGAAAAAGTCTGGTAAAAGTTACTGTGGACAACTAAATTTTATTAAATTTAAATTCGTAATAAATTTGAATTATTAAATTCAAGACATATTAGTCCAAATAAATATTATGGATCAATATACTTAAATTAATTATTACGTTTAATAAATATGAATTTAATTAATGCTCTAATTTTATTGGATTAGTCCATTGATTTGGTCTACAAATGATTAGCTCACTATATTGAGCTCAAGATGTCATCTTATCCTAGAGGCCCCCAAATTGGTGACACGTGTCAAATGACATATCACACCAAGTCAAATAAAAAGAGTCAATACGATCATGTCACATGTCAAAGTGACATGACATGCCTAGTCAAATCAAAGGTCAATTAAAATGTGTCATGTGTACCAGTAACATGTTCTGGTCAATCAAATATTCCCATGTCATCTTAAATCTAATTAATTGAAAAAAGTTCATCCTTATCACAATTTTTCCATCCTACAATTATAAATAGAGGCCTCATAATTCAGAAGAGGAGACCTAAATTACAACAAGAAGCTTGAGAGAGCTCGTGAATCAAATGCTGCAGATTTCTCTACGAGCTACAAGCATTCAAGAACTCAAGTATTCTGCAAGTTTAAGAGATCAAGACGGAGATTCAAGAACAAGCTTCAAACCCTTAAATTAAAATACAAATCAAGACAAGATCATCAGATTCAAAATCAAGCTTAAAAGCCTTTGAATTCAAGTACAAATCAAGATCACATCCATCAAGTTCAAGACTAAGCTCAAAAGTCCTTGAACTTATATTTGAAAAGAAGAATCAGAGGATTCATAAAAATTGTAACACCCGTACTTGAAATAGAATACTACGATTATTGCGATATTTTTCAATCTTGATTATTATTTTCTCGACGCGAATTTTATTGTCTATAAATTCTAGCAATCCTAATGGAATAATTTCTACCTCTCATCTCATCTTTTCAACCTTCAAAGATCGAGAACATCAAAATTGCTTCAAAGAAGATCAACTCCAAATCAACTTCCCCCAAGGCTGCTGACTCCAAGTCCTCTGTTGACATGGAAAGCATCGTTGGTGTCACCTTTGGAAGTTTTGAAGCGGTCACGAGAAGTAAAGCAAGCATACTAGGACAACAAGCACTCCAAGTGTCGTCCGCGTCACCCCAGTATTGGACGATCACTTCAGTATTTGGGTTTACATCCCCAAATTAAAAGGAGCAAGATCTTATTCCAATGCATTGGAAGGAGGAAGCAATATTGCTGAAAGAATTAAGAAGACTCTAACTTTACTTGACCTCTCTATTCAAGAACTTTGCCACGAATGGAGATGATGATACTTCAAGTGATGAATCTTCTCCACTCATACCACATAAAATGATCCAGTCAAAGATCAATCTAAATGATAATTTGTGTTATCCTTCAACATCCCCAACAATCATGTAAACGATGGTAACTGAAGTTTATTTATGAAGAAACAACTAGGAAGCTTGACAAAAGTAATTGAAGGCCTAATCAAGTATATGCAAAATCAATACACTTGAATTGAAAAGTTGATGGACAAGGTGGATAGCTTAATGGAAGATGATTCTAGTCATGCACCTGGGAAGGATCAGAAGTTCAAGAAACTGAAACTCCCGTAAAACATGCATTGCGTACCAAGAAAAATCTAATTTCTTGTAAAGAGATGATTTCATTTGACCAACTAAAGGATTTCATTGATATGGACTATCAAGAACAAGTATGAAGTTGTTTCAAAGTTCTCTCTCACATATGCAAAGCCATACACTACAAGAATTGATAGCTTCAAGATGCTCGCTGGTTATCAGCCTCCCAAGTTTCAGCAATTTGAAGGTAAGGGAAACCCAAAGCAACATGTTACACATTTTATCGAAACATGTAATAAGGTAAGAACTTATAGGGGCTATCTTGTCAAGCAGTTCATCTGCTCCCTCGAAAGAATGCTTTTGATTGGTACACAGATCTTGAACCTAATTCTATAGATAGTTAGGGGCAACAAGAGCAGGAGTTCCTTAATTTCTTCTATAGCAACTATGAGCATAGTGTAACTTACAAATACTCGTCAGAGAAAGAATGAACCGATAATTGATTTCATCAGTCGATGGAGAAATGCTAGTTTAAACTACAAAGATAGACTTAGTGAAACTTCTGGAATAAAGATGTGTATCTAAGAAATGCAGTGGGGACTTCTCTACATCTTGTAAGGAATTAAACCAAGGTCTTTTGAAGAGCTAGCTACTTGTGCTCATGACATGGAGCTGAGCATGTCTTCTGTTGGAAATGGAGTGATGCCTGTTTATGGCCCTTGCAAAGGAAAGGACAAGCAAGAACCCAAGAGGTGGAGAAAGCTTGTACCCAAGGATGGAAACAAAGAACCCATGAACATCAATGTGTCCTCTGTGAAGTATACTATAAAGGTGAGTAAGAAGTAGAGTGTGAAAATAACTTCCTCTCAAGGCAATTCAAATAGAAAACGAACCTTGAAGAAGAGGCAGTAAAGGGAATACCCCTTCCTCGATTCTGATGTCCCTGAAATTTTCGACGAACTACTTGAGTTAAAACTCATTGAATTGCTAGAGATGAAGCAACCCAATAAAGCTGGAAGAACAAACAACCCAAACTATTGCAAGTATCATCGGCTTATGGGTCACCCTCTTGAGAAGTGTTTTGTCTTCAAGGACAGAGTTATGCAGCTGGCTAATGGGAAGGAAATTGTGCTTGAGGATGACAAGGCAAGTTCTAATCAAATATCTATCACCTTTGGCTCTCTTGATCCGGTCCAGATACGCAACTTTGTAGAGCATGAAGAAGAAGGACCATTGGAGCAAGGTAAAATCCAAGTTGATAAAGCCTATGAGAGGGTTGGATTCTGGTGACTAGGCGTAGACACTGCAAAACAAGTCTACAAAAGAAATTATCTCAACAACCAATAAGGAAGAGGATAATGAGAAGACCAAGAAAGCAAAAACCAATTGAGCAGTCGAAGAACCCAAAAGTAGAGGTGCAGTACCACCAGAAACCTTAACGTCTTGTGACTTTGGGGAAATTCCTACCAAGTGAGTTCTACATGAAGATTGCTCAAAACAATATCGAGGCGTCATGCTTCAATACCAATGAAAAAGCAAAGAATGAAAGTCTATCAATATTTTCTTCATCATCACTGGAGAAACTTTCTGAGCCCTCTCTCCAAGAAGTTCACGTATGTGATACAAAAATCACATTTACAAATGATGATCTTATGCTTGATGAAACACTACACAATCATCGTATATAATGGGTCACATGCTTGAGAAGAGGATAAATAGAATTTTGATAGATAATGGATAAATGCTTTTTAGAGAGTGACCAAAATGAGCATAACATTTGAGATCGTTCAGTAGTATATATACATGTCATGGCTATTGCAGTGGTTGAAACAACAATTGAACTAGCTGGCTACTATAATTAATCAATTTACCATAATATATAGACAGTTAATTTATGCCAAACAATAATCAAAATTTGTTGAATGCTTAGTAACTAATAATCATCTAATCTAATAATGGTAAATCCATTTTAGTTTAGCATATATATATTTGTACAAGGTTGTTATGATGGTTTTATCTTGATTGATTGATGATATGTACACATTGAAAAAAATATCATCAACAAGGGTAGAAACATCATAACGTAATCTTGCACAAAACAATCATGAAAGTATAGTCAAACCTTATTATAATGACAACGTTTATCTGAAAATTTTATGGCTGTTATAATGAGTTGTTATATATGTATACTGAAATTTAACGTTTAGATCTCATTCAGCTGCAGTGGGTTTTGGAGCAATCTGACGCTGGCACTGGCTATTAGACGGTGCTGATCCGCGGTTACCCGGTAGATATTTCTCTTCAGCACAGTAAGCATCAGCGATCAACCGGCATTTTGCCGGTATCCTCCGGTGGAGCGCTAGTCCTTATCTCAAATTTCATGCTTTTTGCTCAATTTCATGCTTCCTTCACACAAGTTTAAAATCTGCAAAGATCAAGGAAAAAGTACATAAAATCGACCTAAATGACTTGAAAATTAAACAAAAACTCATGTCTAAGAGCCTAATGAGTTGGTAAATTACCAACTCACCAATTTTTTTAATAACGTCCAGATTCACTTCTCTTAATGAAAGAGTGCAAATGGTCATTGGCAAAAGAAATATATCCGACGAGTGTCCGGATCGAATCCCATGGGAAATATTAGTTGATTATGCAAGAGTTGACATTAACATTCTTCCTGTTTCCACTATGAAAGAGCTCGAAATCTCACCTGAAGAACTTTTTAAAAGTCGTTTGATGATTCAAGGATTTAGTCAAGGGGGCAAAGGTCCATGGTGCTATCAAGCTAGAGATCAACAACGAAGATTTGCGTTAAAGCACATGGATACATATAACCAATGCAAAGACTTCATACAAATATTGCTTGGAAGGCCTTGGATACACAAGCACAAAATTGTTCCATCCTCCTAGTATCAATGTTTGAAGTATCTCAAAGGTGGAGTCGAGAAGAAAATAGTTGTTGATGATAAGAAATTTGCAGAAGGTGAGTCACACCTGGCCAATGCAAAGTTCTACTTGAAAAACTACATTGTGAAGGAAGTAAAAGTCGACAATGTCGCAATGGCCAAGATTCATGAGCTTGCAATTAAAAGAGCCGATGTGACTATTGGAAAAGTTAAAGTTGGCGTTGAGGAGCAGCACTCCATTTTGAATAAACAAAATATTGTGTCTTTAAAGAGAAGATAACTCACATGCTCCAATATACGCCAAAGGTAAAGAAAGAGGAAAGTCAATCGTCCAACACCCAAGGAAATGTACTAAAGAGACTAACTTTCCCTATCAGATGGATTAACGCAATTAACTTATCCTCAAAGCTACTTGGAGAGCTTGTGTTTCAAAATCCTGTGCAAAATGTGGCACTCCCTACAAAACATAAAAATCAAGGTTTGATCCAAATGCCTACAAGTTATTTGCAAAGGTTGGATACAACCCCAATGAACTATCGAAGTTAGGAAAACTCTCATCAGGAGCTGCAATCAAGCAATTGCATGAGGGTTTTGGATATAAGCAACCACCACCATTTGCATTTTCATAAGAAGAGCAACTACCAATTACATCACTATGGAAGATGAGTTTGATGCTTTCGGTAAAAGGCCTTTTGTCTTTGACCAACTTGGGAAATGAATCGTAAGAACTTTTGTGTTTGGAAAGTTAGGCCCATTGAAGAAAAACAGAACAAGTTTCAAAGAAACTATTAGGGCGTGAGAATTCTCCCTTTGCTTAAAACCCAAAAGGATTTCCAAAGCTCGATTCCTTCTAAAATAAGGCGATAAGTGAAACTTATTGTTTCGCATAGAGAGGTGCTAAAAGCAAGGAATCACACTTTGATTTATACTAAGGAATGTGATAAAGACGAAGAAAATGTAGGCTGCTATTCATATCATATCATATCATATTACTGCACAAAGTGAATATGACACCTAATCTCAAATGAAGGTTGATGAGAAGCTTGAGGATGTCCCCTGGTATTATCATATATCTATCAATGATAGTAATCCTTAGGAGTATGAAGATGTTGGAGACGCTTCGCCAAAACTTGAAGAAGGAATGAAAGCCATGGTAGATTCCTTGAAGGAAGTTAATCTTGACATTGATAAAGATCCAAGACCAACCTGTGTAAGTGTTTTTCTTGCAGTTGATGAAGAAGTCACTTATATAAATATACTTAGAAAATATGGGAATATTCTCGCTTTTAATTATAAAGAGATACCTGGATTGGATCCTAAAGTGGCGGTCCATCAGCTTGCAGTCAAGAATGGTGCTCGTCCTGTTAAGCAAGCTCAAAAATATTTTAGACCAGACTTAGTTCCATTAAAAATGAAATTGACAAAGTCATTAAAGTTGGCTTTGTATGCGAAGTTAAATAGCGGCACGTGGATTTCTAGTATTAGTCCCCTGAGGAAGAAGAATGGCCAAATTTGAGTTTGTGTCAACTTTAAGGATCTCAATAATGCATGCCTAAAGGATGAGTTTTCAATCCCAATTCCAAAGTTGATGATTGATGATACCACTGGTTACGAGATAATGTCTTTCATAAATGGTTCATCAGGCTATAACCAAATTTATATGGCACTAAAGAATGAAGAACACACCTCAAAGTGAGATGGACCATATGTCATATAAGCGGCATATTCAAATGGCGCTTATAAGCTTGTCGATGCAGAGAGGATCGGTCCTTTTAATGCAAAATTCTTGAAAAAGTACTATCCCTGAAGCAAGATAACACTCCTTTACACATGAGCATAAACAGCATGCTACTCTTGGCCTACAAGAGTATACACTGTGCATGGCTAAAAAAATATCTGCTAAGTTGAAAATCTCGCAAGAGGAGGCTAGGAAAAAGTTAGCATACAAAAGGTTCGCTAGGTTGAAAACCTCAGAAAAGGTGGCCTAGGCAAAAGTTAGGACATAAAAGAAATCACTCTTCATGAACTATGGAATGATTTAATACTCTTCATTGGGGTACGAAGGAAGCTTAGAGTTTTATTATAAGTTTAGTCTCATGAATTCAAAAATATATATTACTCAGTTTTTCAAGTGAGCTATGATGGAATAGGATGCAGTTGACCATACATATGAAGATCAAGCTTACATTTTTTTCTTTCAATAAAAATTGGACCTTCACCAAACATTGGTGGTTCAAAAAGGGAAAATATCCAGGACAACTGTAACACCTCGTGTGTTTATGTTGGTTTCATTAATAGGTCTCTAACGTATTAGCCTAGTTTTATGGCTACTTGTTGTACGTCAAGCGAAAGTCGGGAATCGAGATTATGTTTGAGGGACGGGTCGGGACGACAAGCCAAAACTCAAAAGGCCTAGGAGTTGGCCTACTGTGCAATGCGACTGTCCAGCCCCATACAAGGTGCACAACGCACTCGTGTTCCTCTGCAATGAGGCGTGTGACGCGGCCAAGGCCGCCTGTCAGCCCTATGTATATATAAAGGCCTGCTTGGTTGGCCCTTTATAACATAATTCATTTCTTAGATGTTTGAGGTGGTGGAAGCTCTCCCCAACTTGTCTCCGATTGATCCTAAGTAATATTAAGGATAAAACATGATTCAAATATGTTTCATGATTCCGAGAACTAGAATTCTTCGTTAAATGGTGTGTTGGTAGCATTTCCGGTAGCTTTGATGGCTACTTCATCTTAAATAGTTTGGCAAGCCTTTTCTACTCTTGATTCTTATTTATTTAGCTTGATTATGGGTTTGTAATTACCGCTAGGTTGTCGTTTCAAAAATTCTACCGTCGAATTCGAAAGAATCTTATCGAATAAGTTTCGTTTGTGTCATCTTATTGTTGGCTTTGTTGCCTACATTTTGGCAATATCTTGGACTACTCTTACGCAGCATTTTCATGGTGTAGTTAGCTCGGGATTCAACTTAGTTATAGTTCATCCGATTTGAGGTATATGAAGGCTTCCATTTCCTCTTTTGACATAAGTTTCGTCGTAATCGAGCCCTTGTTATTATCGTGTAAGCCAGCTTGCATTATAGTACTGTGTAGTATAATATTATGGTTATTATGATAACGAACCTCATTGGTTTCGACTTGTTGTAATTAGGTTGTGTCAGGGTGTGCTCGATCAGGTGTGGTATAGGGTGCCAGTCATGCCTCCTCGGGTTTGGGATGTGAAAACAACTAGGTTTCTCTGATAGGACAACTGTACTCTCTTAACAAGTTGCCATGTATTCAAGTTAAAGTCTTAAATCAACCATAGCTTTAAGTTGAAGCTTTTAGATCCTCCAAGTCTTCAAGCTAAAGTTGTAAAATTCACGAAGTCTGTAAGTTTAAAGTCCTCACATATGCCAAGTTTTACAATCCACTATATCTACAAGTTGAAGTCTTCAAATTACCGAACCCTCAAGCTTAGGATTTTTGAATTTTCAATCTTAAGGTGGACAACAATCGTTCCTTTGCACCTTAAGCTGGCTTTTATATGGATTTATCCTTAAAATGATTTCTAAATTTCCAGTCTTAAGATAGACCAAAATCTGTCCTTTTGCACCTTAGGATGGTCTTTATACGGATTTATCCTTAAAATGATCTCAAAATTTTCAGTCTCAAAGTGGACAAAAATTTGTCCCTTTGCACCTAAAGTTGTCCCATCCCTTTTACAGTTATCTTTAAAAGAATTTCTAAATTTTCTAGTCTTAAGGTGGACAATTTTTGTCCCTTTTGCATCTTAAGTTGGCCCTTTTGTCTCTTTGCCTTAGACGGTGTAAAGTCATGGCTTAGATGATATGACGTTTTAGGCTCAAACGGTGTAAATCTTTACGATGGACCGTATAAAATTTTTGCCTTAGAAGGTCTAAAGTCTTTGGCTCGGACAATGTGACACCTTTGGCGCAGATAGTGTAAGGTCTTCGCCTCGAGCAATATAAATTCTTTGGCTCAGACGATGTAAAGTCTTTTCCACGAACCATATAAAGTTTTTTCCATACACGATGGAAAATCTTTGGTTCGTACAATTTGACTCCTTTGGTTTAGACTGTGTAAGGTTTTCACCTTGGACAATGTAAAGTCTTTGGCTCAGACAATGAAAAGTATTTACTGCGGACCATGTAAAGTTTTTATCTTAAATAGTGTAAAGTCTTTGGTTCGAACAATGTGACGCCTTTGGCTCAGATGGTGTAAGGTCTTCACCTCAAGTAATATAAAGTCTTCAACTCAGACAGTGTAGAGTCTTTGCCGCATACCATGTAAAGTCTTTACCTTAGATGGTGTAAAGCCTTTGGGTCATTCAATCTTGCGCCTTTGGCTCAGAAGGTGTAAGGTCTTCGCCTCGAGCAATATAAAATCCTTGACTCAAACAGTGTAAAGTCTTTGTCGCAAACTATGTTAAGTCTCTGCAAAAATGGTGTAAAGTCTTTGGCTTGAACAATGCGGTACTTTGGCTTAGGCGGTTTAAAGCCCTTGTCTTAACTAAAGCAATATATTCGCCCCATAATATACATCACAATAAATTTTGAAGTTGGGGAATTTGTGGATGGCTAAAGTTTATCAAATTTAAATTTGCAAAAAATTTAAATTATATAAAATTCAAGATATACTAGTCTAAATAAATATTATGAATTGATATAATTGAATTAGTTATTATGTTCAATAAATTTAAATTTAATTAATGCTCCAATTTTATTAGGCTAGTCCATTGATTTGACACCTTACTGAGCCCAAGATGTCATCTTATCCTAGAGGCTCAAATTAGTGCCACGAGTCATGCCAAGTCAAATAAAAGAGCCAATAGGATCATGCCACATATCAAAATGACACAAGATGTCTAGTCAAATCAAATGTCAACTAAATTCGCTATGTGTACAAGTGACATGGTTCGATTAATCAAATATCGTCATGTTAGCTTAAATCTTAGTTGAAAAAAGTTCATCCTTACCACAACTCTTTCATTCTACAATTATAAATAGAGGTCGCATAATTCATAAGAGAGGACCTGAATTGCAACAAGAAGCTAGAGAGAGCTTGTAAATCAAACACCACAGATTTCTCTACAAGCTACAAGAATTCAAGAACTCAAATATTTATCTATAAGTTTTAGAGATGAAGACGAAGATTCAAGAATAAGTTTCTAGCCATTAAATTTAAATATAAATCAAGATCAAGACCATCAGATTTGAAATCAAACTCAAACACCCTTGAATTCAAGTACAAATTGAGATCAAATCCATCAAGTTTAAGATCAAACTCAAAAGTCCTTGAATTTATATTTGAAAGAAGAATCAGAGGATTCAGAGATTGTAACACTCATACTTGAATAAAATACTATGATTATTGCGATATTTTTTAGTCTTAATTATTATTTTCTCGATGCGAATTTTATTGTCTATAATTACGTTAAATACAATTTGGAGACATGGCAAAGAAAAATGGAGCATAGTATTATAATTTAAATAAATAAGGACTAAAAAGGATGCATATAGGTAAGCGAAAAAAGGAAAAAATTAGGGCCTTAAAACAAAGAGAGACGGAAAACAAAATAGAAAGTAAAGAAAATTAAAGGGTATACACTCTTCACATCCATTTGAAACAACTTAAACTCCATGTAGGAAGCAAAAGTAATTATAATTTTGATGGCTTCCATTCTAACAGCTGGGGAAAAAATCTCATCAAAATCTATTCCTTCTTCTTGATTCCAACTAATTTCTGAACATCCACCTGGTCCCTATAAAGGTCCTATCAACAAGCTTAGGTACCAGGTGCCACACTTGGTTCCTTTCAACTGATGAAGCTCTTCTTGCATTGCAGAGGTCTAGTAAGCATTCTTCAAGGCCTCTTTGATGTTTTTTTTTTATTCTATCTGAGATAGAAAGGTTGAGTAGGCAAACATATTTTGAGCTCTGGCTCGGGTTTGAATTCCAGAATCCAATTGGGACATTACATTTTCTAATGGATAAGATCCTCTGTGATTCTAGTTGGAGATTTGAATTGCTAAGGGATCCTGGCTATGTCGGTTGGTTGTTCCAGGTTCCTCTGCAGGTCCTCCTTCAGTGGTATCTTCATGTCTGAATTCTTGAATATTAGCTATACATCTATTTATTGTTCAACTTCTGGAGGAACTGAAGTGATACCAGGTTCAGGACCGTTCATCTATGATTAAACATCGTTATCTTACTTGATTTGACTTGTCGGATTCATGTTTCCTTCTGAAACATCACCTATTTCCTTGAACACACAGAAACTCCCAAAACTTAGCTTCATCACTTTGCATAATTTTTGAACAAAACATTTGCAACCAAAGGCTCTCAGATAAGTTGGCTTGGGCTTCTTCCTATTCAACAGCTCATATAAGGTTTTCTCCAACAGGGACCTGATCATGCACCTGTCTATCACATAACAAGCCACAAATGTATTCGTTCTTTTCATTCCCAAAGGATACGCTCCCTCCTTGAAGGGCCTGAGTGAGAGAAAATCTTTCATTCTTTCAATCATATGCTTCAAGCAGCCACTATCCATATACCATTTTTTAATGACTCCTCTCACCTCACCCTGCAAGTAGATTTATTGATCATCTTTAGGAACCCAAATTAGCTTGGGTCCCTTTGAATGATAGAAAGTATGAATAAGACTTCTCTTGGTCCATGCTGGTAGACTAGGTTTTCTTTCTTATGGACTAGGTCCCTCTGCTACTAAGTTCACTTCAAAAAACTTCATGTTATTTTTAACAACATAGATTCTAGCTCATCCAGCATCCTTATAGTGATCATTTTGGCCGCAATAAGAACACAATCAGTTATCAAAATTTGACACATATTTGTTGTGTGGATTATAAGAAGTTTTTGCTCTTTGAAAGCCAATACCTTCTCTAGAACTAATATTCTTCTTATTTATAGAAGCAAGTGCTTGAGAGGAGCAAGTCCACCGGAGTGACTTATCAAGATCAGCCTTGACTTTGATCAGGTCCCTTTCCTATTCCCCATTTCTCTCGAGCTGACCAGTGAGATTCAACTTGATCTTATTAATTTCATTTTCCAATTGATCTAGATTTCACTACATGCCTTCTTTCCTCTAGATTCACTGTCCATGCACTTCTTTCCTCTAGATTCACTGTCCATGTGCTTCTTAAGCTTATCATTTAGCATGAATTTTTCTCTAGATGCTTCTCTAAGTTCTTCATTTAGCTTGTTGACCTTATTGACCATAAAACTCTTTTCTATTTCATATTCATCTAGATTACTGACTAATGTATCTTTTTCCTTGATAAGATCATGATATGTATCTATTAACACGTTATCAAGAGCTCTCAGCTCCTTTCGAGAATAATATTTGAGATTCTTTTAAATGTCAAAAAAGTTTACCTCCTCCTCATCTGATTTGGACATTAGTGCGAATATGGATTTGTAGTGTGAGGGTTCATTATCAAAAACAAGAATGGAAGTATCCTCATCCTCATATTCACTCGAGGTTTCCCCCCAGGCAGCCATAACTTGCTTCACAACCATGTCAGCGACATCTCTTCTTTTGATCATCTCTTGTACTTGGTTCCTCTTCGATTCCCTCTCAGTGTTGTTCCGATAATGGTCTTACTTGTGAAGAGGGTGGTCTTTAATAAAGTTTCCAGGCTTCTCACACTTGTGACAACAATCATTCCCTTTAGGGTAGGGTATCTGCTTGAGATTCCCTTTTTGAAAAAACCTCTATTTTTCCTCACTAGTCTTTGAAATCTTCGTGTGAGATAAGCCATGTCAGATTCTTCTTCAGTAGGGTCACTCTTAGTAGCTTTGAAAACTATACTCTTTTCCCTTTTAGGTTCTCTTCTCTCAAGATCTTGTTGTTTCTTTGGCACATACGTTTTGAGATTCCCAATCAGTTCATCCATGGTAAGCTTCTCCAGATCCTTGGCTTCTAAAATTCTTGCTTTCCCCGGAACCAGGTAGCATACTAAGAATTCTTTTGACCAGCTTGTTTGACTTGATAACACCACCTAGACAATGGAGCTCATTGATTATAGAGGTGAACCTGATATGCATCTCTTGTATGGACTCTCCCTCCTTCATTTTGAAGAGTTTATACTGAGTGGTTAGCATATCTATCTTTGACTGCTTTACTTGGCTTGTTCTTTCATGAGCAGTCTGCAATGCTTCCCAAATCTCCTTAGTTGTCTCACAAGTAGAGATTCGATTATACTCATCTGGTCCAATTCCACAAACAAGAAACTTCTTTGCTTTGAAGCTCTTTTCGACAGATCTTCTATCTGTATCATTTTATTCCTTTCTTGTCTTAGGAACAAATTTAACACCATTTTATTCGATTGTCTTCATGAGGACAAAGAGTCCATCACAAAACATCCCTAGCTCTAAATCTTCAGTCATTATGAAGTCGTGCATCCTAGTCTTCCACCACCCATAATATTATCCATTGAATCTGGGTGGTATAGTGATAGATTATCCTTCTTCCAAGTTCAGTGGGACAGCCATTTAGTATATCCTTTCTAGGTGTTAACCGATATCAACCTAGGAATTAAACTCTTAATCCCTTCCCCTTACAATAATTCTATTGTAAGCCATTTGTAATAACTCTATTACAAAGACAACTAATGCTAACTCTATCCCTCCACAAATGATTCAATACAGAAAAAGAAATGACTTACAAAAGCTTCTCAAAAAGAGGAGTAGGTTTACAATGTAGTTGATCTTAACTCGAGCTAGATTTCACTACATGCCTTCTTTTCTCTAGATTCACTGTCCATGCACTTCTTAAGCTTATCATTTAGCATGAATTTTTCTTTATATGCTTCTCTGAGTTCTTCATTTAGCTTGTTGACCTTATTGACCATAGAACTCTTTTCTATCTCAGATTCATCTAGATTACTGACTAACATATCTTTTTCCTTAATAAGATCATGATATGCATCTATTAACACGTTAGCAAGAGCTCTCAGCTCCTTCTAAGAATAAGATTTGAGATTTTTTTGAATGTCAAGAAAGGTTATCTCCTCCTCCTCCTCCTCCTCCTCATCATCATCTGATTTGGCCATTAGTGCGAATATGGATTTGTAGTGTGAGGGTTCATTATCAACAACAAGCATGGAAGTATCCTCATCCTTAGATTCACTCGAGGTTCCCCCCCAGGCAGCCATAACTTGCTTCACAACCATGTCAACAACATCTCTTCTTTTGATCCTCTCATGTACTTGGTTCCTCTTCGGTTCCCTCTCAGTATTGTTTCGATAATGGTCCTGCTTGTGAAGAGGGCACTCTTTAATAAAATGTCCAGGCTTTCCACACTTATGACAACAATCATTCCCCTTGGGATATCTCTTGAGCTTCCCTTTCTGAAAAAACCTCCATTTTTCTTCTCTAGTCCTTGAAATCTTCATGTGAGATAAGCCATGTAAGATTCTTCTTAACTAGAATCACTCTTAGCAGCTTTGGAAACTAGACTTTTTTCCTTTTTAGGCTCTCTTCTCTCAAGATCTTGTTGCTTCTTTAGCTCATAGGTTTTGAGATTCCCAATCAATTCATCCATGGTAAGCTTCTCCAGATCCTTGGCTTCTGAAATGGTATTAACCTTGCTTTCCCAGGAACCAGGTAGCACACTAAGAATTTTTCTGACCAGCTTGTTTGACTTGATAACTTCACCTAGACAATGGAGCTCGTTGATTATAGAGGTGAACCTGGTATGCATATCTTGTAAGGACTCTCCCTTCTCTATTTTGAAGAGTTCATACTGACTGGTTAGCGTATCTATCTTTGACTGCTTTACTTGACTTATTCTTTCATGAGCAGTCTGCAATGCTTCCCAAATCTCTTTAGTTGTCTCATAAGCAGAGATTCGATTATACTCATCTGGTCCCATTCCACAGATAAGAAACTTCTTTGCTTTGAAGCTCTTTTCGACAGATCTTCTATCTGTATCTATGTAGTCCTTTCTTGTATTAGGAACAGATTTAGCACCATTTTCTTCAATTGTCTTCATGGGGACAAAGGGTCCATCACCAAACATCCCATAGCTCTGAATCTTCAGTCATTATGAAGCCGTGCATTCTAGTCTTCCACCACCTATAATATTATCCATTGAATCTGGATGGTCTAGTGGTAGATTGTCTTTCTTCCAAGTTCGGTGGGGCAACCATTTAGTATATCGTTTCTAGGTGTTAACCTTTTAGAAACAACCTGCTCTGATACCAATTGTTAGTTTGCGTGATTCCACCGAATAGTATAGATAATAAGTTCCTTACCTGGTTTGGCAATTAATAACATAAGGTAAATCACACAAGATGTTTATGTGAAAACCTCTTTGCCCAAGAGAGTAAAATCACGACCTACCCTAGTAGGATTTTTCCAACTCCACTAAACAACTGGGCAATGTTTTAGATTGCAACCTAGGAATTAAACTCTTAATCCCATCCCCTTACAATAACTCTATTGTAAGCCCTTTGTAATAACTCTATTACAAAGACAACTATGGCTAACTCTAGCCCTCCATAAATGATTCAATACAGGAAAGAAATGACCTACAAAAGCTTCTCAAAAAGCGGAGTAGGTTTACAATGTTAAGAGCAAAAAGACAAAGACTCAACAACCTAGAACATAAGACATAACTCGTTGATAAGAAATAGATTCTTCAAGTTGCTGCAACTTTGTCTTGTGGAATGGAGAGGCTGCTTTGCAAATGTAGAAGATACTCAATATTTTTGCTTTATTCTTGTTGAATGTATATGAGAGGATGAGAGAGAGAAATGAAGTCTTTGACTATTGGACAAGAACTAGGACAACAACAGTCTGCTACTGCAGTGGTAGTGACAGCTGTAAGGATTGACTCTGAGAATAGGAAATGGCAATGTATCTGGTCCCTCACCAGGTTCCTCGTATCTGGTTCCATTAGGTATACAACTTGTGATGTTCTATATATGTAAGAGAACTTTGAGAGAGATGAGCTCCTTGGAATGTTGGATAAAGAGTTGGGATTGCAGTAGTTCTGCTGCTACTGTGCCTCTGCTGTTGTGGTAGCAACTTTACAGTTGTGGCAGTAGCTTTACAACTGTGAAAGTTGATTTCGAGACCAAGGAACCTGGTCCCTCATCAGGTTTGTCAAATCATCAAAACAAATCCATAGTACTTCAAGGTCTATGCTCCATCATTATTCTTATAAGAAAATGTCATTGAAGCTAAAATGAAAAGTAGGACTAGATTTTTTTTAAAATATAAAAATATGAGTTTCTAAATAGATTTAAAAACAAATTATGACAACTAAATTAAAATAGAGGGATTATTTAATAAGACTCATATATATATATTTGTACTTCAAATTATTTATACTCGTTTGGACATATTTAATTGAAGTTAAAAAGATAGATATTTGAAATTAAAATTGTATAAGAATATAGGGATATTGAAATTATGTTTGGACATAAAATTTATTTAAAAAAATATATAAATTTTATGAGTAAAAAATATTATTTACAATAAATATACTTTTAATAGTGATTTTGGAGCCTTAAATATCTTGGGGCCTAAAGCAAGTGCTTTACTTGTTTTAGACTTCAGCCGACTGCTAATAACTTTTACGTAAATACTGTATTTATATTAATAAATTTATTAAATATATAAAAGATATTTATTAAATGTTCAATAGTAAAGTATTATATGAAGAGGCCGAAGAGCCTATATTTATGTTATTTGTGTATAATTGTATTATTTGAAGTATTGCGTGCATGAATTGGTTATGACTTATGAGTGAGTTATATTGGGATAGATAGTTTACTCGATGTAAGTTAAAGATATTAGAACATGATTTGTAATATTAGTTTTGAGACGTAACTTGTGATATCAATTATGTATTCGTTTTGAGATTTTTTTTTATACTGTAAAAGACAAACGGGTCTTCACCTAGTAGTTCTTTCGTTTTGATATATATATACATATATATATATTTGTTGGATTCGGTATATTTTGATGATTGCAAAAACTCAAAATAAGTTCACAAATCAGGTTGAAGACACATATTTTAATATTCAGAATTTGGATCGATAAAAGACTTTTTGAAATAACAGAGTGACTACAACAAGAGACTATAAATATATAAGAATTTTCACAAAGATGATCACATATTTATACTGAGAGAAAAGGCAGAAGTCAGGTAATTAAACAAGAGCTTAAATTAAAAGAGTTTTGACTGACTATCAAAGTGCAATCTATTACGTAGAACCAGATTGAAGAATCTGTTTCATAATTATATGTTTTACTGTTTTCTATTTTAATTACTGTGTAATAGGAAGTTAAATTGAGTTGTACCTTGCTACTTTCATAGAAGAATTGTTTAGTGAATAATATGTTGTTTACTTTAACTTCAAGTTGGGAATAATTGAAGAGAGTTCAACTGTCTGTGTAGATCGTTAAAGTTAGAAGTTCGAATTAATTCATAGGTTGCAAGTACTTGTAATCTGAATATTTGTTGAGATTCATTATTTTAGTGAAGTTGGGATAAATCTTGTTGTGGTATAAATTGTTATTTTTTTGCCCTTATAAGGATGTTTCCCGCGTAAAAATGCTTTGTTATTTCTTTTTTACTTTATCCTTACTTTGATTAAGCTACCACTTTAAAACAAATAGACTAACCTGATCCATCACTTAAAAAAATTCTAACATAATCAACTTCATCCTCTCGTTTGTTATTTAGGAGAACATATCATATAACTTTCTCTATTTTTTGGACTACCCGTAAGAAAGAGATTTATAAGTATCACAAATTGTGTTTGATCGATTAAAATATTTCCTCATATATATTTCTTTTTCTAACGATAGACTTAGCTATTTAATCTTTTCATTGTGAATCATGTCTCGGATTCACAATGAAAAGATTAAATAGCTAAGTCTGACATTAGAAAAAGAAACATGTAGTAGAAAATATTTTTAATTTTTGATCGATAAAAATATTTTCTTTAAAAAAATAAGTTTTTCTTAAAAATAAATAAAATAACTTCCTTTATAAAATTTGATAAAACAAGTCACACAAGAAATATTTCAATTTTGTTGTCTCCTTCCTACCAGCCCATCCCCAATCCCCACCCCTTGACAATTTCACCTCCGCACTAGCCCTCACCTCCCACCTCATTTCACTTTTACAGTTTTGCTAAATTATATATTTACATATAGATATTTTTAGAATAATATATATTTTTTATCTATCAAATATAATACCACCACCACAACAATAATATTTCCTATCAAATATAAATATTAAAATATAAAAATAAGAAATCTACTTATTTTTTACAATAAAATGTACATACATAGCAAAACAAGAAAAATTAATCTTTCGGTGCTCTGTTGCCTGTTGGACGCTGGAAGTTGGAAGCTAGATATGTAAGTTTTTTTTCTTTTAAATTTTCTTTTTAAAATTATATCCATCGTTACTGTTCGTTTATTTTAAAATATGTGATATTTTAAATTTTTAATTTTTACTTTAAAATAAGTGATGTTTTTACATAATTAAGAAACATTAATAATGTCCTTTCAATTTAACTCTTATTTAAATGGAGAGAATTTTACATAACAAAAAAAATACTAAAGAGTTACCTCTTTTTCAAGATATTTGTTAAGAGTAAGTGAGTAAAAACAATTTTCCAGAAATAAATAATTTTATTAAAGAATGTGTCTAAACTAAAAATACCACATATTTTAAAACGGCGGGGTAAGTTAATGCTTTCTTTTTCCCTTTTAATTTAATCAAAAGCTATCTATGTTTAAATCTTTAAAATGTGAGATTTATAACCACAAAAATAAAACTAATTTATTTGTCGTAATTAATAAAAATAATTTAATAATATAAAAAAAATTATATTCTATTGGTAACAGATAATCTTTTTGAGTGTCCATTATGAGTTCGGCAAGTGTATATGAGGCCTTTTAGACTTTTTCGGTGTCCAACCAATATTTGCAATTCCAGCACCAAAGTACTTATTACACCAATTATTACTTCAAACATGTCTATACTGATTATAGTACATATAAAAGTTATTTTTTTTAAAAAAAAAATGGTATTGTGCTTTAGAACCGTACAATATTTTTATTGAAGAAAATACACAATGATTCGAACTCAAATGCAAAAAAATGTAGATGATAATGAAAAACAATATTTTTATTTTAAAAAATACAATATGATTCGAACTCAAATTCAAAATATCTAGATGATAAGGAGAAACTTTAAAGGTGTGCATTTAAATGAACTAATAAAACATAATCATAATTAATGGCATATTAATATTTGGGTATTCCTGAAGCTCCTTCCTACTCCTATTTTATAGGCGCCCGAGTAGATATGTGCTAATCTTAAATTTTACACAATAAAAAATTAGTTAAGAATATAATTTAATTAATATATATATATATATATATATATTATTAATTCTTAATATTTGGATATTTATATAATTTTTAATTCTATAATAATTAATACTTGGGATAAAGTTTTAAAAATAACTAATTTCTTAAGCTTTTGTTAAAGGATGAGAGTGATACGGGGGCAAATGTAATCTTTTGGATACAGGTTCCTATGAAGTTATAATTTTAACAGAGTATAAAGTTTGGATTTTGAGTTGATTCAGCCTATGCTAACTTCTAGCATGAATTTTTTCATCGACTGCGTACATAAACATACACACACACATAGTATGTAATCTCTCTGTACAAATTTATTTATTCAATATTAAAAGCTCAGGGCCGGATGGGTATGGAAGTGGATTCTTTAGGGATGCTTGGAAGATTATTGGGGTTGACATCACTGAAGCAATTCTTGAAGTGTTCAGAACCAGGAGATTATTGAAGCAGATCAATGCAACAGTGATCACTCTAATTCCCAAGGTTGAGATACCTCAGGAAGCAAGTGAGTTCAGGCCTATATCTTGTTGCAATGTATTGTATAAGTGCATTTCCAAGATTATTTGTCAGAGATTGAGGCAAGTGTTACCAAAGGTGGTGAGTGAAAACCAGGCAGCATTTGTAGAAGGCAGGGCACTCATTCATAATATATTAATTTGTCATGACCTACTGAGGCATTATAATAGGAAGACTTCACCACGATGTATGATGAAGATTGACTTGAGGAAAGCATATGATATGGTGCGATGGGAATTTGTGGAAGAAGCTCTAATGGGCTATGGCTTCCCTGCGGCTTTCAGAGAGCTTGTGATGTTGTGTGTTCAGTCTACTAAGTTTACTGTGAAAGTAAATGGGGAAGGATATGGATATTTTGCAGGCAAGAGGGGTTTGAGGCAGGGTGATCCTATGTCACCTCTCCTATTTGTACTAGTGATGGAGTACCTAACAAGATGTTTAAGATTGATGAGTGAAGATCCGGATTTCAGATTTCACCCAATGTGCAAGTCTACTAAACTAACTCATTTAATTTTTGCAGATGACTTGATGATTTTCTGTAAAGGGAACTTGTCTTCTATCAGGAAAATAATGGAGGTGTTGCAACATTTCTCTGAAGTTACTGGATTAAGTGCAAATATGGAGAAGTCACAAATATTCCTTGCCGGAGTGGATGCAGGAGAGGCTGATGACATAATAAGGAATACAGGATTTGCAGTTGGCATACTACCAATGAGATACTTAGGGCTGCCATTATCTTCAAAGAAATGGGGGAAACTGGAATGTTATCAGTTGGTAGAGAAGATCACAGGGAGGATTACACAAGCATGTGCGAAGCAGTTGTCCTATGCGGGAAGAATCCAGGTAATTAATGCTGTTTTGTTTTCCATATATAACTTTTGGGGGGCTGTGTTCATTCTACCTCAAAGCATCCTAAGAGAAGTGGATAAAAAATGTAAGGAATTCCTTTGGGGGGGAGGTGAAGGTAAGAAAAAAGTTGCACTTGTTTCGTGGGAGGCAGTGTGTAAACCAAAGAAGAACGGTGGTTTAAATATTAAGAGTTGTAGGAAATGGAATGTGGCTGCAGTGGGAAAACTGGTGTGGCAGGTAGCTGAGAAAAAAGATGTTTTATGGGTAAAATGGGTGAATGAGATATATATGAAGCAGGTGGATAATATTTGGATTCATAAACCTGCCATGGATTCCAGTTGGTATTGGAGGAAACTAAATGCTATTAAAGAAGAGATGACGCAGTGGTACCACAATAGCAGATACATTCTGTCCAATTCTGGGGAATATTCAATGTCTAGAAGTTATGTTGCAATGTTGGGAGACCTTAACGAGCTGGCAGGTGCTGATTTAATATGGAACTCTGTTATGGTGCCTAAACATAGAGTAATCTTTTGGTTGGCACATCAAAATAGATTACTCACAAAAGATAGAATGATACGACTGAATATTAGAGTGGAGGCTACTCGCTGCTGTATGTGTTCACAGGAGGTTGAGGAAACTCATGTTCATTTATTTGTTGACTGTTTATGGTTTAAGGAAGTGTTGGGTCAATTAGCTAGATGGCTGGAGATGTGTTTACCTAGTCTAAATGTTAAAGAATGTATAAAATGGATCCGAAGAAGACAATGGAGGCAGGGGAAGAAGGAAATAGTTGCTGCAGTATGGAGTGCAGCTATCTACCATACATGGAGAGCTAGAAATGGGAGGATTTTCAGGGACAAGGATGTTAATCCTAACTATGCTGCTGGACAGATTAAACAGGAAATCAAAATACGGTTGGATGGTATCAGGAGCACAAGGAAAACTAGAAGATGTAGGGAATGGATAGATAGTTTACTTAGTAGGGAATAACTGTAGCTTGGTTATTTTGTTTTTGGAGTTTGAACTGAAATTTGTATTTGTATAAGTTTTGCAGGTAATGGTAATATTTCACAGTTTATTACCAAAAAAAAAATTTGACATATGAAGCAAATTATGCAAAAGCTTCCTCCGTTTCAAAATAAGTGGTATTTTTAGCTTGGGCACACCCCTTAACAAACTACTCACTTCTAAAACACCACTCATATATTTTGAAACACCACTTACTACTCCCCCCGTTTCAAAATAAGTGGTATTTTAGCTTGAGGCACACCCACCAAAAAAAATTACTCATTTCTAGAAAATAAAATATACTTTTACCCACTTACTTTTAATAAATATCTTGAAAAAGATATAACTCTTTAGTATTTTTTTTGGTTATGTAAAACTCTCTCCATTTAAATAGGGTAAAATTGGAAGAATATCATTAATATCTTCTTGATTAAGTAAAACATCACTTATTTTGAAACAAAATAAAAAGACAAAAACACCACTTATTTTAAAACAAAGGGAGTACATAACCCATATTTATTATAAGTTGGAAAATGAATTAAAATTCTCTCCATTTTTTTTTAGTTGATAAGATAAGATTTACACAGTCTTTAAGAAAAAATTAGTATGGTAAGTACCCTCTAACTCCAATCTTGAGGTTGTGGGTTTGAGTCACCAAGAGAGCAAAAAGGATGGGAGTTCTTAGGGAGGGATAAAAAAAATTGATAGGTATTTTTTAAGAATATACAATAATCATTCTTTTTACGTTTTATAATAACTTAATTACTAAAGGTACAGTTGAAAAAAAATTATTTTTTAAATTTCTACATTTACGATTATCTTGAAACAAATAAATTTAGTATACAGGTCAATTAAAAAGGAAAGAGGGAAGTATACTTAATAATAAAGGATAGAATGAGTATAAAATAATAAATTATTGAGGGATACTTTAAAGTGGAAAAGTAAATATTTTTAAAATTCTTAGATCAAAACACTATGTATGGATGGTATGAACTGCCTAAACAAGAATTCTTGAACAACAAACAATCAATTTAGATATTCACGACTTTAGTAAAATATTTGATTGGAAGAGTAATTAGTATTCTAGTTGTAACCTAAATATGGAAATACAGTTGAAAAGTTAGTGAAGGGTAATTAGAGGGAGTGACATTGAATGCGGTGTATATGTCGTTTTGTCTAACAAATTTACTACCAACAATATCTCCAAATCCTACTTTCCCTATTTTTGTTAATTCTTTCTCTCTATCTCACTCACTGTCACGTAATTATTTTGTTCATTTTCCTACTTCTCTCTTTAATAAGATTCTTTCTTTTAATCTCTCTCTCTATCTATCTATATATATAGGTTCTGTTTTCTGATCACTTCATATCATAAGTTAGAGAATCCCTTCTCTCTCTCTCTTTCAATAAATATTCTTTTTCTTGGTAAAAAGGAAAGACCATGTTGAGGGTGATAACAGGAATAAGAGGGGCAAGTGGATTTGGATCAGCTTCCACTGCTGAGGAGGTTACTCAAGGCATTGATGCTAGCGCTCTCACTGTTATTGTTACAGGTTTCATTATTTCTCTTTTAACACATTTTATTTAGTTAGTCTCACATATTTCTTTTATTTGATAAATATTTAATTACACTATCAATATTTTATAAAAAATATTTTAAAAGATGCACTATTTTATTTAAAAATTTATTTATTTAAAGATACTTTTAAAACATTATGAAATTCTTTGGTATTTCTTAAATTTTATGTCCAATCATACTGTAAAAATTGATCGCAAGCTGTGGGTACCGACCCCATCAGAAAACAACACCTGTTTTTTTAAATAATGGCTGATTATATCAAAAAGTTATTTTGTTGAAAAATATGAAGTTATTTCAAAATAATAACTATTAATTGTGCGAATTTATGAATAATCTAACTGTGAAAATAGCTATCGTTAGGCTGTTACCAACTGTAGAAGTAGCTTAATTACCAGGTGACAATTATTTCGAACTTGTCTCTCCTTTAGGACTGACGATCTTTTGTCTTTCCTACAACCTTTAGGACCTTTGGCACGTATGGAGGCAAGAGGAAAACAGAGGAGAAAAAGTCAAACTTTTAGGGAGTGTTTGGTTTGAAGAAATATTTCCCTTAAAAAAGTTTTGAAAATATTTTTCTGAAAAATATTGAAAGAGTCGCTGGTCGAGGGCTCTTGAGCAGAAGATGAAAGATTTTCTGATTTATTATTTGGTTTTTGAGAGGTGCAGAGGCCGAAGAGGCATTGGCAATAGGTGATTAAGACATGACACAGTTGCAATTTAACTAGAACATGTCCCTAGATAGGAGGTTGTGAAGGATATGAATTAGGTAGTAGGTTAGCAGACAGTAAAACGTTGTTTAGTAATTTTGCCCATACTACTAGTTGTAGTATTACTCCTATAGTATCTTGCTCATAGATTTTGATGTTTGACATGCTTTGTTTCATTCGTTATTTCGTCTCCTGGATTGCTTTGATTTATTTATCTTTGAGGGGAGAGTCTATCGAAAACGGCTTCTCAGCATTTGAGGAGGAGGTAAATATGTTATTTGTGAAATTATACTAAATATGTTATTGTTATTGTATTTGATGTTTGACAAATAAGCCAGAAGTATTATCCCAAAATATTTATACATAATCTAAGCAAATATAACCAGGGTGGTTCGTAGGATGGTAGCCAGTGGGGATAGAAGAGGTGGTGGAGGTGGCGATGGTGAGTGGGATAAACCTCTAAAGATGTTACGTTCATGTGCTTATTAGTGCCAGATACAATAATAAGTGTGAGTTCGGCAAAATCCGGTGTTTCGGGATTGAAACTCAGATATATATAAAAAAACAAGTATAGATAGAATTAAATATATATTTCAGAACTCACAACAGAATACATTGTCTAAATTCTGAATCTATCATTGATGATTATACGATGGTGCTTCTGGTAAGTCTGAAGTAATTTGCATTATAGTACTATGATACATTTTGTCCACAGGAGGTGCAAGCGGCATTGGTTTGGAGACGGCAAGAGTTTTAGCTCTGAGGAAAGCCCATGTCATTATTGCAGCAAGAAACACAGAGGCCGCAAATGAAGCAAAACAGCGCATTTTAAACGAAAACAGAGCTGCACGCGTTGATATTCTGAAACTCGATCTCAGCTCATTGAAATCCGTCAAGGCATTTGCAGATACCTTCCTAGCACTTAACCTTCCTCTCAACATCTTAATGTAATTCCCTCTCTTCATCCATTGATGCATTTTGATTCAGTGATATATTGTTGTATGTTGCATATATCTGTTACTGCTACAGTTTTACTAGAATATAATACAAGTCATGTGTACCGTGTTTTTCTGAACAACCTTTGCAAAAAAAAAAAAACAGAAACAATGCAGGTATCATGTTCTGTCCATTTCAGCTTTCCGAGGATGGAATAGAGATGCAATTTGCCACTAATCATCTTGGTATAATTTAATGCGTAGTTTTAACATTCAAGATTATATTTCTCATGGATGTGGCTGATTTGATTCCTATTTTTGGGGGTAAAATTTTCAGGTCATTTCTACTTGACTAACCTTCTTCTAGACAAAATGAAGGAAACAGCAAGAACTGCTGGTATTGAAGGTAGGATTGTGAACTTGTCATCAGTAGCTCACCTAGTTTGCCCTCACGGAGGAATACAATTCCACAATATCAACGACAAAAACAGGTAACCTTCGTAACGTTATATTGTGGTGGAATCAATTTCTACATTGTGATTATTCGTTTCACTGATCAGTTATCAAGACAAATTAGCCTATGGACAATCCAAATTAGCCAACCTACTACATGCCAATGAGCTATCCCGCCACTTGAAGGTAATTGGCAAAGTCTGCGTACTAATTTCTACTAGCTGTCCCCTGGATGAATATTAAAGAATGAGATTCTCAAAGGGTATTAGAAACACCATTCTGTCCTGAAATGCAGGAAGAGGGAGCAAATATCACTGTCAATTCAGTTCATCCGGGTTTGATAATGACAAATCTCATGAGACATTCAGCCTTTCTGATGAGTACGTATATATAACCCTCGTAAAAAAAAAATTAGCTCTAGGATTACTGAGTTTTAATTGGAATATTTTTCTTCTAATTGACAGGAATCTTGAGGGTTTTCACTTGTTTCCTGTGGAAGAATGTCCCTCAGGTAACAACTACATTGCTCGGACCCTCCAAAAATAAACCTGACAGTATTTTTAAAGAGCCTGAGCAACATAGAGGTTGGGAAATGCTAGATTAATTTCAAAACTGATTTATTTTCCAGGGGGCAGCTACAACTTGCTACGTCGCCCTCCATCCAAGTTTGAAAGGAGTTAGTGGAAAGTACTTCGATGATTGCAATGAGTATAAGCCAAGCAAGCTTGCACGAGACGAAGTTTTAGCTCGGGATCTTTGGGATTTCAGCAACAATCTAGTCACTGCATCTCAAAAGATTGATAAGTAGAGCGCAAGTTGTTATTACATTCATATCTTGTGAAACTGTTGTAGAAAGTAGGAGGATTAAGCTTGTCTGGCTCTTCTGTTCCCAATTTATAGTCTCTCTGTGCATGTTTCTTTAATTAAGTTAGCTTGCTTATGTTTTTTTAAATGTATCTAGAATTTTAGGATTTTGCTCTCTTTTCGATTCTCAACCTTGTAGCGAATGTGAGAATCTCTCTTAAATTTTAGTTAAATCTTTCTCTGTGAAAAAGTTAAAGTTGTATTTTGGAATATCATAAATTTTTCTAGTTAAGTTTTTAGAATAGTCTAGTGTAGTATCTTAAACAATCATCTTGATAAAAATCTAGATAATCTAGAAAGTTACAATGTAGCATCTTAGATATTTATAGAAAAAGTCTAGATACTTAGGGGAGATATTTGTAGAGGATGATAGAATAGTCTAGATTTTGTAATATCTAGAATCATGTGGGCTTGTCATTTGTAAACAACTAAAAATCAAAACAATTCAAGTCTTCTTCTATATGTTGACTTGGGTCAATATGTCTTGAATTTAGAACTTAGTCCAAATTTTATACAAAGTTCTCCTCTTGTAGCTTACTCTTTTTTAGTTGAATCTTTCGATCTTAATAAACAATCTTGAACTAACAGAAGGTCTCCTCAATTCTACTTTTCTTCTGCTATTTTCTACATTCTCTATGCAATTCCTAAGACCTTCACCTTCAATACTCTGGAAACATAAACATAATGAATGATACCCTTGAAGCTAATTCCTTTTGCTCGGTCATTTCTACTTTTCGTTCTCGAGTCCAAAACACGTCGATACCCCCTCCTTAGTATTTCCACCATTTTAGTGACCACCCATAACCCCCGCCGGAGGAGGAGATAAAAAGGGAAATGAAATTTGGGAATGAATTTAAAAAATTTTCAAACTTTTAATATGTATCTACGAGTTTTTATTAATTATGTATTTAATTTTAGTAAAACTTTAAAAAGAGACTGAATAGTAATTTTTGCAAAATGTATCTTTTGATATTCTTAAACAAAATATGAACACATAAAAGTTCTCGTACAAGCTATAAAGCTTAGTTTATTAATAATGATAAATAACTCTTTAAATAGAATTACAATGAAAAGATAGATTCCTAGTTAAAAGAAAATTGACTAATCCTAATTAAATGATAAAAGAGAAATATAAATAATAAACCGAAATATACTCAAATTAAACTAACAAATTCTAAACTGACTAAAACTGCTATATCTTGGCTAATACAAGCAAGGTAAGGAGCATTTGCATTGTAGGATCTAACTTATTGGGTGTTGGTCATGACTCCATAGTTGGAGACTCCATGTTTTCTACCACAGATTAAAGTTTTGGAAATTCTCTCCATGTCTCAACGAAAAATTCCATCAGGTCTGCCCACTTCGTTTTTTCTCCCTAGCGGCCCATCTTACTAGCAGTCACATTATGGCTTAAGGTCTCGGCTAGATCTGTTACAAGAGACTTGCACGCACCTAGAGTATCTCACTAAGGGATTTTGTTTGATACGCGAGATGAAATAGACAAAGATATCCTCTAAGCGATATTCACTGGCCAAAGAGCACCTCCTCGAGTAAAAGCTTTCAGGGGCGGGATTTCTTACCTCATACGGCTCAATAGTTAATTCTTTTGGTGTCCCATTTTGATCTATACCATATCTAATAAAATCTAATGAGATTTCTCATAGATCTATCCCAGTTTAGAAAAGAAAATTTTGATCCCTCTATCAGCCAGAAAATATTAATTGTGATAAAATATGTCATCCATGAATTTTACTTTATAGGATAGTTAATCTCACCATTTTAGTACAAATAGTAAAATAAACTCAGAACTAACTATTAATACCCATAACCAAGCAGAATAAAGTAATCCTACATTTAATCTTGAAATTGTTATCCTTATCCCACATACCAAATGACCCCTCAGTACCTAAAAGATGGTGTTGGTGAAGGCCTAACAGTTCAATGCTAAGCTTTAGGTGCAATTGACATGACGCAGAATAAAATAATCCTATATTTGATCTTGAAATTGTTATCCTTATTCCACATATCAAATGACCCCCAAGTATCTAAAAGATGGTGTTGGTGAAGGCTTAACAGTTCAATGCCGAGCTTTAGGTGCAATTGACATGCCAAATTTGCAAATGTAACTTCAAACTAAGGAGCTTTCATCATGAAACAAGCAGTAGCCTGACTCTTGAATAAGCAGCAAGTTTCATTTGAAAATGCACTCTCTTAGGTTAAACGAAAAAACAAACTAACGGTGAAATGTTGGAAAAGTTTAGAGTGAACATGCCACGACTAACTACGATTCTCTTTTCACTGCTCAACAAAGCCCTCAGACTTATTTATTTACACAACTCGGTGAAATGATCAAGAGAGCCACTAAGATAAAAAACGGAGCTCAGCTAGCCTCTGCAACTGGGAAGTGCAGTTTTGTAATAGAGTTCTTAAGAAAACTGCTCCCACAAAACGGATCTGGGCTGCCAATATCATAATCCACAATGCTAGACTGTACCTCGCTCGATGAAGCTGTGATGTTGCTATCATCCAGAGGATGGTGGTAACTTATCTGAGAACTCCCTCCATGTTTCCGAGCTTGCTTCTTGTCTCTACCCTTGCTCCCACGTGAGGATTTGCCATTGTTTTTCTGCTTGTTCTTCCCATTCTTCTTCTTGCCACTCTTATGGCCTTGTCCCTTGTTTGGCACATGTGACACTGATGTTGGAATAGGGTCATACACATCCGGAGCCCATGTTACAGTCAGCTTTCTTGGTAGACTGCCTTGTTTCTCACGGCTGCCTTTTATGGCGGATACAAGCTTCAAAGGAGTCTGTGAAAGAATAAAATGCAGAAAAGGAAAGAGGAAAAAGTAGGACTGTTAATCTGCAGTTACTTGATTGCTCAACCGTGAAACAATCGCCATTTAGAGTCACTCTCTGTATCTGAAACAGCAGTTCGATGTTCCAGTGCTGTTTCCACTATATTGTAACTTCACTGTGTGATACCATTATTCACATTGCTTACAATTCAAATTAAGTCCAACAAAGCCAAGAGATAATAGCTTGTGGGAGTCATATTGCTGATAACATTAAGGAGAACGCAAAGACCAGAAGCAGCATACCAGGGAAAGGTGGTCAGAGTGTAACCAAAAAAGCAAACAAATATATGGGGAATGAATGTTTGTGCGTGTATCCTATCCTTTTTTAATAAGGTATATCTTAATCCTTTTACCAATATGCATTTTATTCTTGATAAAATACATTATACTATTCATGAAAAGTGAAACCAATCACACACTGAATTAACCATAACCAACACATACCTCATGAGAAATTGAAACATGGTATACAAACCATTAACACTTCCCACAAGAAGTATTCATGATGACCACTAACTCAAGGTCAAGAGTATATAAGAGAGCAACTAAAAACCAAAAGCAATTAATGGGTTACAACCAACTCAAACCAAAAACTTAATGCAAGAAACAGTGGCTTGTTGGATTCGAATGGATAAACCCCAAGGAGAACAGCAGAAAACCGTAAGCAAGATACCAAGGAGAAGTGGTCAAACCATATCCAAAGAAGGAACAAATATAAGGGTATAACGGGAGGATAGAGTGAGCTCATTCCTACGTTTCAAACAATCATTCTCTATAATATTCATATGTAATACATATCTGTCCCTGAAAAAGTAAAAGGAAGAACCAATCGACAGTGAGACAAACACAAAACATACCTTACCATTAACCTTCTTTTTTTTTTTGATAAATCATACCTCAGCATTAACACTTTCTTTTTTAATACTCACATATCTCGTCATTAACACTTCAGAGTATGTCTTACTTTATTGATAAGTAACATAAGCAAACAACTGTTGAATGTGTTAATAAAAACAAGATATACGGAAGTATATGACTATATATTTTCACGGAACAAAAAGAAAACAAGGTCAAGAAATTCTCTATCATAATGTCAATACAACAAGGAAAAGGAACTTGATGAAGAACATTATTGAGACACAGAAAACTCACTGGCAGGGATATGGAACGTGAGTAGGGCAAATCAGGAGATTTAGCATCAGCACCATGTGTCATAACTTCAGCAGTCACGTCATCCTCTTTCTCCTTCCCACCAAATTCTGCAGGAGGCAAGCTCATACCAGAGCTTGGAAATGTTGCACATTTGATCAAGCATTTTACAGAAGCAACATTACCACAGTCACTTCCATTGGAATCTTTACTTACATCGTCTTTCACTGTCTCAGCATTGCACTTACCGTTTGAGTCTTCAGCGTCCTGAATATTGAGATGATCAGTGAAATAGTTGCCAAAATCATTTAGAGAGAGACCTTCTATATTTCCAAAAGCACAATAAGGCATCTCCTTTGATGGCTTGCAAAGAGTGCCTACATTTTCTGACACTGACTCGTAGCTAGCAGGACAATCGTCCATCAATTACAAAGAGAGCAGCAAAGACCTGACAAAGTGTGCAAAGAAAACCTAAGCACAATAATATCAAGAACATTCATTTGTAGAAATATTGCAGACAGCTAAAGGAACTGCATTTGCACAAGCTATGATTTCCCTTGTAATCTAATCGATTAACATTTGAACCTTTAGCCATCTTGCATAAGTTGAAACAGATCTCGACAACAAGGAACCATCAAACCAATCAAATGCAGTAATTGCTTCTATCCAAACCGGTCTTTTCAATTAAAATCAGATAAGGATCTTACATTTCCCAAAAAAAAAAAAAAATTAAGAAATAAGAATGATCAGAACGATTTTTAGAGGCACAGGCAAAAAAGAGAGAAACCCAACCACCAACACCGTTGGATCTAGCATATATCATGCCCCAATAACTTTTGTATAGACCATGTACATAAAATAAGAAATCAACTAAATATCTATAAATATTTTATTGCGAACTTAGGAACCCAAATCCTGGGTTCAGATGAAGCTTATTCATTAATTGGGTACGCCCCTGGACATACCAATATACAAAATTTACATATATGCATATTTTACATGTTTTTACACTTCGATTAGATTACTGCGCATATGGTTATGTTACTTATCCATGCGCAATATATATTACATATGGCATTAAATTCTCTACTGCATAAACTGCCGCGATGACCTTTAGGACGGTCTATGAGACTCACTAGATGTATATGTACTCACTCCCTTCCCCATATCTCTTTTCATATAACATTACGCATCCAATTCCAAGAACCAGCAAACCACATGACTGATTGTGATCCGGTTGGAGTTGGACGGCTACTTTAGTGATAAGCTCAGCCACTTTAGTTCTGTGGTAGCTCATAGTCTTTATTTAGTTGCCGTTTCTATTCTTGTTTGTCGGGCTACGTTTCATTTGAATTCTTAATGCTCCTTCTACTCTGTGATTGGGTTTAAATTCCTTGTCATTATGTACTTAAGTATGGACTCAGTTATGGTTTGATTATAATCTGTGCTAGTTGGATTAATTATTATTGTTGGATTTTTCTATTTATGTTATTGAATGATTTAGATTTAATAAATTTGGTTCGCTCGATAAGCGGGAAATTGAGCGCCGTTATGGATCTTGAGCTTTTGGGATTAGTAATTCTTTAGCCCATAATATATACAATATTTCCTTTTTCTTCTTTCTTTTCTATAGGTTTGTAAATCCTTTTAGATATTTGCTTATCATATAAGACACTACTGTATCAATTTGACTTTCTTCTCCCCTATGTACAAAACACTACGAATGGAAAAAAACTATTAATGATACATCTATCGTGCTAGACAAGTACCATGTATTGTTATTATTACTCTTGTACTATCCTATTTTCTTTGATTTAGTATTACATGTTGTTTCCTTGCTTCAATTATTGTGTAATTTGTTATTGTTGCTGTTCTCATTTACATTGTTCTCAACATGTTTCACCATTGTATTTTCTTTACACACTCGGTTTTTTTATATTCTTTAAACTTGAGCTGAGGGTCTATTGGAAATAGTCTCTTTACCTTCACAAGGTAAGGTCGGAGGTTGCATACATGCCACCCTCCTAGACCTCACTTGTGGGATTACACCGGGTATGTTGTTATATATCGCGCTTGACAAGACACAAATAAATGAAAATGAGTCAGATGTTGACACGTTTTAACAAAGAAATGCACTTATTCAAGCTATAATGTTACAACTTCACAACTGCAGATGGACTATTGCTATCGTCCAATGGATACACACATTTAAAATACAAACGGAAATCATAACTTGCATACACATAAAACTTCAGATCCTGGATCCACCTCTGACCATCACCATAATAACAATTGAAGTGAATACAAGATTATTCCAAACAACTCTAGCCAAATTCCATGCTTTATTTAATTAACAAAAAAGAATAAAAAAAACATACTTCAGATGATTACCTCTTGAGTTTGTCGGTTGAAATGAACCTTGATCAGATCCTCCAAACAAGACGCGCCAAATCCACTCAACTATCAGCAGAAACAAATCCGCTAAAAACTAAAAGATCACAAACTATACCAACAGATTTGAGTACAAATATTAGGAAATGGAACCGCAATAAAGAGCAGAATTATTAATCCCTTAAAAACAAATGGCAAAACCGGCGATCAAAAGTAAACGTTAACTAAGACTATTAAGCCAATCAAATTTCTCCATGTGTTTCAGACGATGAAAGCACAAGAAACCATAGAAAGATGCAGCGTGAGGTGGAGTGAAGAGATCAGACAAAGAAGGCACCGAATGCATTGTTCGATGCTCTTCAAATTATAAAAAGAATCCTTAATTCAAAACCCTAGCTCAGGGATCAGCTCTTGCAGTCAAAATGAATGGATCGAGAGAAAGATGAAAACCAATTTTTTTGTTTTTTCCGATTTGGAAGTGAAAGTTCATCAATTGGTTATAGCATCGCAAGAGACTGAAGAAGTAGGGAAGCATAAATCGGACAGAAACGCCTTATCCGGAAAATAAAAAAGAGGAACCGTACAAACAAGCGCATACGACGTATCTATTTTATTTTATTTTATTTATTTATTTATTTATTTTGTTTGTGGAAAATGGACTATTTTTAGAAAATTATGTACTCTTCTGTCGTATAAATTTTTGTATTGTTTTATTTACTATATTAAAATAATATTTTATCTGAACTTATATTATTTTTAACTGTAAAATTATAAAATTTTATTTTTTAAATTATCGTACTGCTTAACTAAATTACGATACGTAAAGTTAAATTAAATTAGTTTTTTCTTCGTTAATTTTATTTTTTTTATATTAATTTGATATGATTTTTAATAAATAACAAATAAAATAATAATAATATTATATTTATTTTTTAAATATAATAAATATAATATTTTAAAAAATAATATTAAAAGATAACTATAATTATAAATTTTAATTTTGAATATAATAAATAAATAAAATAAATGAAAAAAGTACTTAATATATCATGCGGATAAGGTCGAAAAAATTGGTGGGTCAACGAAATATGAGGCAGCCCTTTTGAAAATGTAAAAGGATCCTTTCTCGGACAAAGTAAAGAATTAGTTCATCATGGATTACTCACGTGCATGTGAGACAGAACTCTCACGTATGAGATTTTTTTTCTCTGATTTTAGAAAATTCTTTTATGACTTGTAGCCTGTTTAGTTAAGTTTCAGGGAGGTTAAAAGTGTTTATTTTATTTAAGTGTTTATTTTAAGAAATAAAGTTTTTGACTAAACTTTGAAGAGAAAATAAGTATTTTTAGAGAGTAATAAAAGTTTTTTTCAGAAGTTAAAAAATAATTCTTCCTCAAAAGCACTTTTGAGAAAAATACATTTAGAAATCATTTTTAAAAGTATAGTCAAACACTAATTGTGCTCAAAAGTATTTTTTAAATTTATTGATCAAACATAAACGGTTTCTCACCAAAAATACTGTTATAATAAATATTTTTAAAAATATATTTTTTAAAATAAGCTGATTTTAGAAATTTGATCAAACAGACTATATGTGAAATTTATTTTTAGAGTTTATAAAAATTGAATTGAAAAACTTCGTTTTAGATTTTTGGGGAAAACAAATATGTTTGAATTATTAATGTAAACTAAAGTAAAATTTCATACAATTCAAATTTATATATATATGGGGAAAGTAGGACAAGAAGAAATGAGGGAGAAAATTAGCAGAATCGTTCTCACATTAATAAAATAAAATAAATAGCTAATTAATTAAGCTATTAAAATCAAAGTCATTCCCTTACCCTCCATCTTTAATTTAAAAATTCAAAAATAAAAAGAAAATATTTCATTAATTAAAATAATCAAAAAATTAAATAGGCAGTAATTGCCGGAAGAGGAGGAATTTAAACTCTATACTATAGGACATACTTCGAATTGTGCTTTATAATCACGTTAGACACAAAATAGAGTGAATTATCGCGACCTTTCTTGTATTTTTTGCTTCTTGGTATAGCAATATGTTGCAAGTTAATCTTCAATGAAGATATTGATGAATGTGAATAAAGAAGAAGAATATGCAGAATGAGAAGATAAGCAGATGATGAAGAATAAGAAGAATGCTTAAGAGCAGATTTTTAGAGAGAGTATTTCAGACTTTGTTCATGTATATTGTGTATCATTCTATACATACATGTGTCCATATATAGATGTACAACTCTCATCTAGATAGAGTTAGAAGCTTAACTAACTATAGTAGCTAACTTTCGGAATCTTAACTACCCTAACTAACTTTCTAAATGTTGGATCAGTGACTGATTTAATCACACTGCTTGTCTTCTTAATCTCTTCCTGACTTCTTTGAGCTTAATCCTTCAACACAATAATAATTATTACCTCAAAAAACGTATCTTAATTATCTATGCTCGAAGAAAAAGCGAATGACCAATATGAATTGCGGTGGATGATTGAGATTTTTTTACCTTTCATCAGAGATTTTAAATTTGAGCTCTTAAAAATTGAAAATATTGTGTTGGACACGCTCTCCCAAGAAATGATCTTGCAATGTGCGAATTTGAATTTTATCGGGTCTTAATACAGATATCAAACACCGGTGATAGTGGCGGAGCTAAAAATTTTACTGAAGGGATTCAAAATATACAAAGGTAGACACATGCAAAAAAACTAATTAAGGATATTCAATATCTACATAAAAATAACATTAACCTTATATATATAGACAACGTAATTTTTTTGATGAAGAAAGCTTGAATAAATCCCTTGTAGTACCCCAACTACATAAAAAGAGTACTTTACAAGATGTGTAAGACCTAACAGAAGCAAGGGCGGAGCCAAGTACCCATTTCGGCCTGAAAATTATACTATTTATATCTGATTAAAATTATTATACATATATATATATATATATATATATATATAATAGATGTTTGAACTCTTTTGACTTTTTCATGTGTTTACTTCTTCATACTTAAACCTCTTTGCTGAAAATTCTGGCAAAGCAAATGAAAGTTTCATTCTTTTCAGCAATATAAGCAGGCCAAGACGTATACACAGCCGACAGCCACTTCCCCACATTTATATAAGCAGGCCAAGACTTATACATAAACATGTTACTCAATTTCAACAATTACCACATTACAAGGGCAACGGCAAAGGGGAGAATAAAAGAGGAAAAGTTACATTTAACTCTGTTCAATCCTCTTACTAGCTAGAGCAATAGATTTTAGTCATTAGTTAGACCCATTATTGTTTGCTAGGTAGGAGTAAATGATAACATAATAACAATACAAGTTACCACTTTCAGGAAGCAGTTGCAAAGTCAGAATTTTCATTAAAGGGATTCAAAATATAAAGAAGTAAACAAGCTAAGAGATTCAACATCCACTATATATACATAAACATTACCTTGTTCTTTGCAGTACTAGGAGATAGTAATAGAACAGTACAACTCATATATGGTTATATCAGTAACTACAAGTGTCGTCATGAATTAACCACCATCAATGACTTTTCAGATGGAAAAACTATCGCCTTAAGTTCTCCACTATATAGGTTGCATAGAGGTCCCTGAAACGAAAACAAAGTTAAAAGTAAACACCAGATTCATTTCGATGACAAGAAATTATATAACCTTCTTTTATTCATGTAACAACTCCTCCACACTTATTACTATATTCCTAGACAAATAGAGAATAATAGTGCTCTCTAAGATGTTCTTCTGGTGTATGAATTTTTAGTTGAAAGATTTGAACAGAGAGGTCCTTCATGTTTATAAACATCTTACTCGTTTTAGTCATTCACCGATACTGCGGATGGAGAGAAAAACGACTAACACTGCTTGGAGATACGTATTATAACTTACATGGACTGCTTCACTGCTTCAAAGGCTTCAGAGGGTGGCAGAAAGTCATTAACTGCAACTTCCTTGTTCTCATTTTTTTTGTCTGATTGTCGTTAAGGACTAGGGACAAATAAAACATTCATAAGTGCATACAACACCAAGTAAAAGATCATATCATGTAAATGCACAAATATTGAAATTGAAGATTCATGGTTGTTAAGATTTATGATTTTGGAAAAGGATACATTCCTCAAAGAAGCAACGGATCTCAGCCAAACGATGGGGTGGAAGATCCTTGATATCAGTGTAGTGTCTATACTCAGGATCATCAGCACAGACTGCAATTATCTTGTCATCTTTTTCGCCCTGCATTCAGTCTATACAGTTAATATTCCAATAAAGCATGAGATCAAAATTTTAGACCCGTTTGGCCATGAGAATTATTCACTTTTCTTACCGGAATTTTTTTTCACTTTATTTGAAAATCAATCAGCATTTGGCCATGAAAATAACAAATACAACTTGAAGTTGTATCTGGAATTTGGAAAACAACCAAAACCTTGCTTTCACTTTCAATTTTTTCATTTTCATTATATTTTTCTTTTTCAAATTTTATCCTAAATGTTTTACTTTTATAAAAATGACCCAATTTAAATTGTATTTCACGTTTTTTAAGGAAAAGTACATTCGAAAAAACAAATCTTATTTGCAAAAGCTATAACCAAACACAACTCCCAACTTCAAAAATTTCAAATAAAGTGAAAAATAATTTGTAATGTTTATGCAGTAGCTTGTATATGGGATCCAATTTATGACATTATGTGACTATATTTTGTGATATTAATCTTTTAGAGCAGATTTGATTGTATGTTTCAAGTAAATTACTCAAGTTGGGTGATTTTGCTAGTTTTTAGAAATTGGAGGTATAGCCATATTTCAAAAGAGTACACTGAAATTATAAATATTCTTTACAAAAAGTATGCCCAACCACACATCCAACTCCAACTCCAACTTTAAAAATTCCAAATAAAGTGAATAATATTTAGTTTTCATGACCAAACGCCTACTTAGTATATGATAAAAATTTATAAAATACCTGATCAATCATAGGAACAAGACCAATTGCTCTAGCCCTGAGAAAGCAACCTGGAAGAACAGGTTCCTGTACATTTGCACCATAGAATCAGTCAAAAAATTGACTTTTGCAGGCGTTGCCATGAACTTTAAACTAATCATACAACCAAAAGCCAGAGCGATATTAATATTTTTCTGGATTAGCAAATTTTGTGCATTTGAAAGGCCACAAATAGTAAATCTACAAAAAATCACAAGATGGGGCACTGCAATGGCAAGTAGCCTCCAAGCCCGTCTACTAAACAAGCTTGGCTTCTTGGGAAACACCAACCAATTCGACAAGATGTGTTGGAAAAATAACAGAAGGTAGAAAAGATGATTCAACATCAAAGGAGCTTCAACATTTTGCATTACTTAACTATTATAAAATACTATACAAATTGTAAAATTTGTTCAAACTCAAAACTAATCTTAAAAAAAAGTATTTGAAGAAAAAAATGCTGATCACCAATGACTATACTGGGAGTATCACTAGACAAGATCTGTCTATCTCCAGGTTTTCTTGGTTTGCAGATACAGAGCTGGAAGATTTTACTAGGACCACAACACAACATGTTCCCTTTCCTATGCATAATGACATGTATAAGTCATCGAAAAAATTTCCTAGACCATTAACGGCAAGTCAAGGATAAGCTACAGACTGCTAAAGTTAATGTGGTAGAATCAAGAATAGTAGAAATTAAGCATCAGATAATAACGAGTGAGGTTAGTGCCATATTCTATTACTTCTCAGAATGATGGTTGCTTACCTGCATGATAACCAATACATCCATAGGGTCACGGTCCTCACAAATAGTACGAGGAATAAAGCCATAGTTATGGGGGTATACAACTGATGAGTAAAGTACACGATCAACCTATAGTTTACAAAATGTTTCACGTAACTCGGATAAAAATTCCATAAGTTTACTTATTCAAAATGATTAACTGACCCCTTATACCTTGATCAACCCTGTCTTCTTATCAAGTTCATATTTTACCTTGCTCCCCTTGCTGATCTCAATCACCTGCAAAGATCAACCAACTGATAAACTTGGGAAAGATATAATCTCAAGTGTGGATCTAGGAAAAACTAAATCAAACCCCGACTAATTTTGAGCAGCCCAGTTTATAAGTTCCAAATAGAGAAGTATATTACATTCTAAAATGAAATTATTGAGTGGGTTGCAGAAGATTCATAGAGGGCAAAAAATTACTTGTTGGTCAATCCAGACGGAGTTAGTTGCTTGCTCTAACCAATGTTAGAGTATTGGCCAAGAAGATGATCATGTTGTTTTTCCGTAACTACTTTAAAGGTAGACAATCGGTTTTTGACTCAAGACAGTGAACATTTATCTATGCTAAATATATACTCCCTTAGTTCCGTCTTATATATGATGGTATTTGACTACACATGAAGTTTAAGATGTTAACTTGACTTACATATATGATATTAGTGATAGTTGGAGAAAGTACTATTAAGGCAATGGGTGAAAAGTTTGTTTGATAAAGAAGATATTAAATGTTTTGAACATCTCAAATTTGAAAGAGTCATATAATTGAAAAGGAGGGAGCAATTAATATGCATAATGAACGAGATATTATCCAACTCATATCAAAACATGAATTATGGAATCACATACATAGCTATGTTCAGGTGGAAGAACAAAAAATTTAAATTTTCACAGTTTGACACCATATAAAGCATCCTCACCACATTGAAAACCTCCGGAACACCTGGTCCTGCAGCAAAACATAAATATAAGTTCATCAGTAATTAATCCAGTACCATTTTATTGCAAAATATTGATGTACAACAGCTGCTTATTAAGAGTATATCAAAATACCTATCTCAAGATCATGCCAAGGATGAGCTGCAGCTGGTTTCGGTGTCATAGAAGAAAGTATCATTTCATCAAACGGTGGATGTGCCAAATTTTGAGAGAAAGGAGCCTTCCTTGGAGCTTTAGTAGGTGGAACCATGATTGTGAGCTCGACTTTAAACATTAGTAGCATGTAAGAAACTACAACAGGTAATTGAAAACAAACATGTTTCAACCAGTGGAATGTAATGTATTTCTCCAACGGCAATGGCAGACAAGGAAAGAAAAATATTAAAAAGAGAAACAAGATGAGTTGAGTCAAAATACCTAACCAAAATTCTGAAAAAGCTAAAATGTATATCAGTTTCCGGAATTATGTCTGTTAGTTCATATTGCACTATCGTCTTATGAAATTTTATATTTACGAATAAGATAAAGATAGAATATGTGAAATTTGATACAGAGGTTAAAATTTACATTAAAAAAATTATCTAAAAGAATACAACAATAGATGCCAGAAATATATATATATATAGTCTATATGAGAGTATAGTAGAGGGAAAATTCCACTAGCTTGTCTCTCAGTATCGACCTTTCACTGTGATTTCAAGAAAAAGAAAAATATGGTTCAAGAAGCACCAATCACATAGATTCTTTTATTATTTAATTTGCAAGCGGTCATAAGAGATCATTTCCACATAAGAAATTTCAAAGGAAATATAAAGAGCAATCACCAAGTTTGGTGATATTTGAGATTTTTAACTTAAAAAGTTAAGGTAAATTTTGAAACTCCTAAAATACTGAGCCAACAGAAGATTCAAAATTTATATATATACATAAAACTTAATAAATTACCTGATTTTTTGCGGGTGAACACACTAACGCCCCCTAGATCTGCCCCTGAAACGGACAACAAAAATTACTGAATCTTCCCGGCAACATTAAATATTAACGATCAACTCTTAGAAAAGCTGCATGCCGAAACAAAGAAGAACTTGTAGTAATATCTATGTTCGCGAAAGAAATACTTAAAGAACCACAAAATCAGAAAGAAGAGAAGTCCAATACAACACGAAATGAGTTTACACAGAAGATAATGATGCGTTTATTTTGATATTCACATGAAATGTGCATGGGTTAGATCAGAAATTAATTATGGTACTAACAGATGCCTGAACTTAAAAAATACTAATAAAAAACATCAAAAAACGGTAAGAAGGAAATTATGGTATGAAAACACAACATCAATTACAGAGACGTTCATGCATAAGTGAAAACCATATTGAAACTAAATATATTGCCATTGAGATTAAAAATGAAGAAAATGCAGCGAAGAAGACGATGGTTACCTGGAAGGAATTAAGAGAGAGAAAACAATAGAAAGAGAAATAATAGGGAGCTTTCTCTGTCCACCTGCCTGCTTGTACTCCTTCCAGCTAATATGTTCAACCGACTGCAGAAGAAACAGAATCAGAAAGCCCGGGAAACAAAACTCAATACGTCTCGCTTTATTATTGGATTCCTTTTTAGAATTGCGGGAACGGATTGGAGCCCAATTCCCAAACCGGGGCAATGACGGAGTTTCTAACGATCTTGACTCATGTGGATGTGGGTCGTTCAAAGGTATCACTAATTAACAACAACCAAGTAGTTTTCCATAGATACATAATTAAGGTTCTCAGAGTAAGGTGTATATAAATTTTTATTTTTATTAAAATAGGTAAATTATTTCTAGAAATACTCAATTCAAAATAAATATCATTAAAAAATGATAGGAAAATAAGTTGAAAGTAAACTAGCAAGATAAATAGAACAAAAGATACAATAGATAATAGTGAAAAGTAGGAGAATAAGATACTATGTGTTATGCGTATACTCCAATGTTTTTATGGAGGAAATGATTTTTTTGCTTTTGTACAAATTGTATTGGAATATGTGTATTTTATTATTTTAAATTATAATATTAAAGTAAATTATCTTATCATGTTAATGATCATAAATTGATAGAAAACTGGCAAAAGTAGATATTCATATAACTTATATAATCACTAATATCATTATCTCATACTAATTACCTCATTAAACCTCAAGTTATTATTCACTGTCTTATATTTACATGTTAATGGTCATAAATTGACAAAAAATTGGTAAAAGTAGACATTCGTATAACTTATGTAATCACTAATATCATTATCTCCTACTAATTACTCCACTAAACCTCAAGTTATTATCCACTATCTTATATTTATTATAGAGAAAATTACAACTATATAAAGGATATTTCTTCTTATGTTGGGTTGAAGAGAAAGATAAAAAGTGTGAAATATATATATATATATATATATATATATATATATATATATATATATATATATATATGTATGTATTGTAATTATACTTTAATAGCACTATTACAAGTGACTACTATTTGGTGTAATCTAGTATATGGGATAAGGGATCGGAATGACATTGATTGAATGTGCAATAAATGGGCCATAATTAAAACGAGCCACTTAATGATTTGAAGTAGGTCTATAACAAATCATCAACATATATATAGTTGAACATGTCTGAGTAAGGAGATTGGTGGATCAAACAATTAAACTAATAACACCATTTGCTTTTAAATAATTGATAAGACGAAATAATAATAATCATTGTCAAGATTTTATTGTAATTTAAATTACAACCGTATTTTTTTAGTCAGCTAATCATAATTTTGACAAAAAAAATTATTATTCTTATTTTATTTTTAATAATATATTTTTTTTATAATCATCACATTTTTTAATTTGTTATTTTTAAAACTATGTCAACTAAAATAAAGTCCTGAAAAGTCAAAAGGGAAACTCAAAGTCTAATTAAAGTAGAATAATAATAAAGAAATTCAATGGCCGACCGGTGCTGCTGCTGACGAACCCGACGTTCTACATAACGACTAAGATTTTATTTTTATTTCCCCTTAAATTGTTAGATCTCCCACGTATATTCATCCTCTCTCTCTTCACTTTTCTCCGATCCGGTACGTATTTTGTATTTATATCTCTCTGTACATACGCATGAATCACAGTAGTATTAATTAGTACTTCTATAAATTTGTGTTTTGTTCAAATGTTCAAACTTTATTTCGTTTTCCACTCTAGGGTTTGTAATTCATCATCTTCATCATTTTCCTGGATTCGCGAGAAATCAAATGGCTGCTCCACCCGCTAGAGCTCGTGCCGACTACGATCATCTCATCAAATTACTCTTGATCGGCGACAGCGGTAATTTTTTCCGTTGATTCAGTCAAATTTTATTGCATTTCAGATGGGGAGTGAGTAGTTGTGTGGCGTGTTAGTTCATTAATTCTACTATTTAATGAGCATTTATGGTCATTTGCTTGCTGCTTCATAATTTAAATACTGAAAAATTCTGTTAGTCTGAAGTTGTATGTGATGGAAGCCAATCTATGGAGAATTGTAAGTAACAACAGGGAAGAAGAGCTTCTGAACTTCAAGCTTAAAGGAAGTACAACTTAACAACTAGGTGTATTGATATCCTAGAATTAATAGGAGCTATTTAGGGAAAATTAGTTCTATATTGCACTACTCTTTGTCACATTAACGATGTCCGAAGTACACATTTTAAGCACCATAATGTGCCATACATGTGTTGTTTGTATGCAGAGGCACATAAGGCGTGAACTTACCTACTAATCTATGTTGCTTCTTCTGATCCTTCATCATTAGTGCTCCCCTTCATAAATCAACCACCTTTCCCTCGGGTCAAAACTCTTAAATAATTAGGGCTTAATACCAAACTAAAAGATAAAGACTGCCACAAATCGATAGATAACCAGAAGATAAAATAGATACAAATAAAGATAATCATAGTGCCATCTTATTTTTCCTCAAGCCATCATTAGCACTTGAGAGTTTTCAAACTTCTTAGTTGTAGATGAAGGTTTTGGAAAATCGTTAGCATGTCAAGAAGAGCTTCTTCTGTAATTCCCACCCCCCTATAGCTCTTTTCTCATTTCACCATGTAGATGACTCGGTTGACAAGAATATTAGAAAAACCTCCTCAAGCACAATAGTGCTCATTGAAACAAGTCAAGCAACCACACTGCCAGTGAACTTTAGAATCCTACTGATGACATGATAGTATATCTCCCATCAAATCAATAGCTCAATATTTCTCACCAAGTTCAATCTTCAACATCTGTTAGCACATGGTCTTCTATTCAACTCTTTTTGTATAGGAATTCCCCTAATTTTGCATTTGAAGGTTGACTGCTGAGGGGAAACTGAGTATAGATCAACAGCTCTTTTCAAATTGGTTGTTGATATGATGAACACACTGTGTTTATTACTTACTTGGTCTTTCTGAATTTAATCATGTACAACTTATGTTTGAATTCTCAGGTGTGGGTAAGAGTTGCCTTCTTTTACGTTTCTCAGACGGCTCCTTCACCACCAGTTTTATTACCACTATTGGGTAGTCATCCTCTCATTTCTTGACTTTCTACGGTTTTTATTTTCATTTTGTTTGGTATGTTTCATAAACTGCTTGTCTTTCAAATATAAAGAAAAATATGGAAATGTAATAGAAGTGAAACTTCACAATAATAGAGGATTTTTTTATTGAATAGCATGAGAGGACCTCTTAAAATGAAATGTAAATTATGAAAAAGCTCAGTGATAATGGTCTTCCAGCAAGATTGAGAATATTAATCGTCTCTATCAAGACTGTATGAGTATTGATCATAAAAGGTTCTCTATTTTTTTTATTTTTCTGCCAATTGATTCTAATGCAAATAATTCTTTCACAGCATTGATTTCAAGATAAGGACAATAGAACTTGACGGCAAACGAATCAAACTGCAAATTTGGGATACTGCTGGTCAGGAGAGGTTCCGAACAATTACAACAGGTATGCATGTATGTATTTTCTGTTAATCGTTTGCCTGAAACATAGAACAAGTCAGTCATCTGCTAAGTTGCTCGATACAGGTGCAGATCTAAAAGTCAAATTCTTCATCACATAAATTTTAGGATTCAGGGGTATGGATTCAAGTGCGGATACGGGTGCTGATATACGACCAATACATATATGTTATGACATATAAAGTATATATCTCGATTAACTAAAGCTATTGAACTATGACTAAAATAATTTAATTCCTTATAAATACCTAATATTTTATGCATACGATGTCTTGTAATAGAAACAATTTTCATACTTTACATAATTATATATCTAATATATATATGACATAAACCCAAAAATCAAACCAAATACTCAATCAATCTATACTTCTCGGTCAAAGATGTAGTCAAAGCACCCAAGGTAAGTCACCAAATCCATTGTGGATGCCACACCCACAACCACATCCACACCCATGTTATGTCGACACTGGTGTGACAAGGATTTTGTAGAGTCTGAGCAACATAGGTCATCTGTATGCTGCCTTTGACCTGAGCATCTAACCTTACATGAATACTCAGCTTTCTCTTTTGGTAATGTAGGTTTCTGTGATTAACAGAGAGAAACATATATGTTTTAATGACTGACGTAATGCTAAAGTTGTAAAAGAGAACTATCACTTTCTTGAAGTCAACTGCAGTTTGCAATTTTGCATCAAGAAGAGACCATGCCTAACAAGAGTTATGTTCTGATAAATATACAGAAATTCCATAAAAGAATGTTTTACTTTTCTGAAACTTTGGTTTATTTATCATGTAGAAACTAAGCTACAGAGAATACCAAAAGTTTGATTATGCATGATTGCATGCATGTCTACCTAGTGTATTTATACAGTACAGAAATTCAACTATTGGATAATATTGCTAATTAAGTAGCTGCCTTATTTACATTACAGCTAATCAAGAAGCTGTCTTTCCACTAATTGAGTAGTTTTATAATTACAAATACAAATCTCTTGGTCATAGAGGTCGCCTAGTCCTAGCCATCATCATGTTTTGTCCACACTAAATAATGTATACAATATTGTAAACCTCCTCAATTTGCTGTATTGAATGATGTGCTTTAGGCAATGTCTTGTCCTTGGGTGTCAGAGTGCCTTGATAAAGGTATATGTCAATTGATTGCCCAAACATTAAAGCTTGTGAAGATGCATAAATTCCTTTAGCCCCATTGGCAAGGGTGACTACATGGACAGTGGAAGATGTGGAGGAACTCTTGGTTGCAAGGAACTCATTATAATCGGTACCTACAACTAGGTCGAACTGCACCTGCTGGCTAGTACAATCTTCACAGCCATAAGCCGAAGCTTTCTGAAATTTGTCCGCTATAAGTGATTGCAAGCGCTCAACAGTTCTTTTGATATAATTGTCGTATGTTAGAATTACACTGAAATAAATATTACACAAGTTAATCCTATCACATCTCCGCAACAATATCACCAACCTAGATTTTGGAAACTTTGTAGTCTTGAAACAAAAAATGGGAGTGTTTGCCCCAGGGATTGCAGCACGACTTCGACTCATGTGGTTGCTCCAACTCCATGGAATAGCTTGCTTATGGTACTTCAGACTTTGTCAATTTCCTTTGTTTGAGTATTAAGAATGTAGGAACATTGATGAGATTTGGAGACGCGGGGCATACTGGAATAAACGTTGACCTGTTTAATTTTTAATTATTATTTAAAATCACGCTAAGATTACGGTAATCTTCCACAAACACTGGGAAGGTTATGGAGCTACTTATGCTCTTATTAGGAAATTGTTCTTAACAATGTTTGCCAGAATGCTCTGCTGTCTTTTCCTTGATAATTGCTTTTCCTTCTGGTCACCTGTCAATTTGCTTCTTTAAGAATTTCAACCTGCTTATATCTTTAGTACTTTGCTTCTCGTGCAGCTTACTACCGTGGAGCCATGGGTATCTTGCTTGTATATGATGTGACTGATGAGTCATCTTTTAACAGTAAGTTCCACTAGTTTAAAGAAATGCTTGGAGTAGGACTTTTTAATTTGGATTTGGAATGTGTTTTTTTTGCTTTTTAGATGAATGTTTTGTCCTGTAAACCCAGTGTAGGGTTAATGGTGAAGGTCCTTCATATACTTAGACATATTTGAGCTTAGAAACATCCTCCAACCTCTAACCAAGCTTACAATTCTCTGAAATATATTTGTTTGCCTTGTATGATTTGTTGTATGCTTCTCTTCCTCCTCTTCTTCATATAATGTGAACTTCCCTTAGATTAATATTTGCATTGGTTCAACTCAAGAGTAACACTTGCTATTATTTAGACATCAGGAATTGGATCCGAAACATTGAACAACATGCTTCCGACAATGTCAACAAAATACTTGTGGGAAACAAGGCTGATATGGATGAAAGCAAACGGGTGTTCTCTCTATCTCTGTCTATTCATCCACCATTTATTTGTTCATATCTGTATATATTGCCTTGCTTTGCTATTGTTGTCTCACTTGATATAAGCCTTCTCTAGGCTGTTCCTACATCCAAAGGTCAAGCACTAGCTGATGAATATGGCATTAAATTCTTTGAGACCGTAAGTGGAACTGATTTTTGAGCATTGGAGTTATTTTCCAATAGCATTCATACTTAGGTTCTACTTATATTTTCATGCAGAGTGCCAAAACGAATATGAATGTTGAGGAGGTTTTCTTTTCAATAGCTCGGGATATAAAGCAAAGACTAGCTGAATCTGACTCAAAGGCTGAGGTATAGTTTCTAATTTTTAGAGTCAATCCCCTTTCCCTTTCTGTTTATTGAGTAGGAAGAATGTTTATTGTAACTCATCTACTGCGATTGGTGATTATAGATAATGTGTTGTGATCTACAAGGGCAAAATCTTTGCCTGAAGATTTTAACTCTTTTATTATTTCCTATTCATTTCCTTGCCCTTCTGTGAATTAGTGGTGAACTTCAAATTCTTGTTTACATCAGTTAAAATGCAAAAGTGGTGTCTCATATCTGTAATTGGCTGACTAGTAGGATGAATGCGTGCTTGGACTTTTTTTTTTGGTAATGAGAGAGACTGGGATGCCTTAGTTTGATCACATAGACAAGGAAAGCTCATAAGATTATGGAATGTTATTGACAGTATACTCAAAAATGTGGGGAAGAGAAGGCTAATTAATATATTTACATTCAGTTTCTCTGACAAATATGTCTTCACTTTTGTGGTCCTATTTAACCAGATACAGTCTTGATGCATCCTTCTTCTATCTTCGATACCCCTAATGGCACTTAATGCACAATGACCTCCTCTTTCTTGCCTTTGACTTGTTGAGTGTACTGATTCGTGCTTGCCTGAACATTGCAGCCTCAGACCATCAAGATTAATCAACCCGACCAGGCAGCAGGAGGTGCTCAAACTGCCCAAAAATCAGCTTGCTGTGGTTCTTAAGAAATTGGTGGCGATAAAAGATAGGATTGAAGGGGAATATATCCTCTAGAGTGACGAGGACAAATTAATCTTTGCCATGATATACTTTGTGGAAGCTATATTGTAATTCTTGTTTACTATTTCTGGCTTACAAGAGAACCAGTGGAGCTGTTTACTGTCCCTTTTTATCCAGCCTTCTCTGTTTTTTGGTGGGTGGGTGGTCATTGCAGCCATTTTCCTCTTTATCATTTGCTTTTGCTCGAGTGTTCGTGGACTGGACAACACTGTTCAGGAAAAATAAAAATAGAAAAAAGGTGGGGTCATTCGCACGAATGCCCTTATTTTTTTAGTCTTTAATTTATGCGCTTCGGCACTTTTAAGTGACAAAAAAATGGTCAAAAATGCCCTTAACATTAAAAAAATAAAATTTGCAAGACATAAGTTTTTCTTCAAAGTTTTTGCCTTAAAGGCGTAAATTCACACAAATTATGTCTTATGCCTACCATACATAAGTTAAGTAACTTGTGCGAAGGGCAGAAGTTCATGTGATTAAAATTCTGCCTAAAGGCATACGAACCTTAAATTACTGAGGAGTTATAGTAGTTCGGGAAAATCTCTATTCCCCACTCATCAGTAGATGAGTGCACACAAGAATGTCTCGAGACAGCAATTCTATAATCTAATCTAATGCCAATCAATTGACATCTGCAAATGGAGTTCTGTTGGGAGATACTCCATTACATTGTTGTAACTGCCGCTGATTCTTGCCCTCAGCACAACTCCATTTGGGTTCATTCTCCAAACTAACTTTAGATATCACTGTTCTCATATCTTCAATGGTTGAAAGGCTTGGAATTTGTATCAGTCGCTTCATAGGCGTCTTGTCAGTGCACATGTCAACCTGTTCACAAAGTTATTGCTCAATAAAACTAGAATGCAACTCAAATTTAGTTTAGATCCTTGATTCGTTGCAGACGTGTAGTAGATGTAGTTATATACCAGGTAATCTTTTTGGAGGCATTGTTCTGCTGTACATTGGATATCTGATATACATTCACCGTGGTTCTGTTGCGTAGAGCTCAGCTGATTCAGGCAGATGCTACTCATTGACTCGATTCTTTTCTTGTGTTCCATGTCCAACCTCAAAGAATCTGCACATATAGGGCAGCTTTATTTAGTGAAAGGAATCTCAATTTGAGGGGAAGAGTCATAAGTCTGTATCCAGAAGATTCTGATACCATTGAAAGAAGTTTGCAAATCGCGACTATGGGCTTCAACTTTCCCATCCACAGATGAGGTAGTAGAGAGATATTTGTCATATGCACAGCCAATTCTAGTGAAGCTTTCCCTGTCAAGGGGAGATAAAAAGAATTAGAATTCAAATAACAAATACTAACAGAAACCTCAAAAAGGTCGCAAGTGAGAACTTACCGTGAAACGTGTTCTATCTCTGCAAGATTGTTTGTAAGAATTTGATGAACTCCTAATTGAGTTTCTCCCAACTGTTCATTCAAGCCCTCCACCTTGTTTGTGCTAAATCGAGAAGGAAAAAGAAATAATGAATGAAAGATCAAAAAACTTCTTGTGAGACCACTGAGTCTTTTTCCAACTAAGCCCAACTAACTATCCTCTCATCATTTTCTTTTAGGGAGGGGATTTCAGTCTTCCAAGACCATAAATTCTTCAGTCACTTGTTTATGCATTCAAACACTTCATTATGGATAATTCAATCTTTTGAACAGTTATTTCGACAAAATTCAAGTGCGTCTGTTGGTTTGTTCATATATAGCCGTGTTATAATATCACCTGGATGTCAACACCTCTCTTTCTTCTAAATAACCTTATTGGAAATCCGAAGCCGCCCATAATAAGAACAGAAGCTTACCACTCTTGCAGGCAATTTTCCAAAGTCATTCTGTTCTCTGCACAGGTGAATGTGTCCTCCAAGAAATTTTGGTTCACCTCATTAAAGTATTCATTCAATTTTTGCTTCGCACCAGCTGAAACCTGCTGGACAGCTGATATTTCTTGCAACAGCTGCTTATTTTCTTTTTTACTAGAATCCTGAAAGTTTCTTGATGCCTCCGAAACCTGACATTGAATATTTCACGATGAGTAAATCTCTTATTGAATGTCATGCATGATAAGAGATGCAACAGACTCACCATAGCTGCTTTCTTAGTTGTCAGAGTTGCCAGTATTGCAGAAATTTTCTCAAGAGCCAAATTTTCTTCTTTAAGTGCCTCTTCCTGCAACAAAGAGAAAAAGAGAGATTTTAGCCTCCTGCAGGCACTTAGATATTGGTTGAAAATAGTTGAGTTGCTTCTGCCTCTTAACCTTGAATTCCTTCTCAAACTTTTGCAGTTGGTCAACTGTATTAATATTACTCTTATCAAGAAGTTTCATCACTTCAGAAGCACGTTGATGGAGATCATCAAAGAAGTTTACAGTCGCCTGAGAAATTAATTGTGCTGAAACAAGACTTCGTCGAAGTCCCTGTGGCATTCATGATTTGTTCAGTAACTAGCATACATAAAAAGGCTGTAATAACAGGTGAAACAAGAAGGATAAAAAGGCTGTTCACATGATTCTTGTGAAAATATACAAGGGCAAAAATTGACTAACCTCTTCTTGTTGTTTAGCAGAGAAATCTAGTACTTGTCTTTGTTCGTCCAGAGAATTCTTAATATCACAAACGAAATCTTTGGCCTCACTAGATGCAGCTCTAAGGAACTGCATTGAAAAGATTCTCGCTTAATTTAAAATAACCTAATCATCATGGACATAAGAAACACAAAGACTTCTTACTTCCTCAACTGCGGTAGCTTGAGATGATATTTTAGACTTGATCTGGTCCAAATCAGAAGAGGCTTCCAACTGCAATGCATCAACAAGCTCCTTCAAGTTTGCCATGCCAGAAGTGTATGTCTCAGTCATTTTGTTGATTTTTGATTCCATGACCTTAGTAACCTGGTCGGTTGTATTAAAAAGGTATTCAGTTCCTCATCCAATGAACTTGGTATGGCTAAAGGTCAGTAGAAAGCTTAGAATTTAATATCTTACATCACATTTGCTAGCAAGAAATAAGCTGACATGCTCCTCCATGCCTCTTAATTGCTGCTGTTGCTGGGATATCAACCCGTGAATAACCTTGTGCAGGTCACTTAAACTATCATCAAGCCGTGAACCAAATGTACGCAGCAGATTTTGATTATCTGCTTCCAGCTTGTCTTTGTGATCTGTGTTAAATAGAACCATTAGAAGAGTGCACACCTTTCTTATATTAAAAAGTGACAAGTTCATTTTACTTCAAAACATGAGAAGAACGGTTGCAAGCCTGGAAGTCCCAATGTTGATGCAAATAATAGGGAAGAGTAGAAATATAGAGAGCCCATGTTACTTCTTAGCACATCCTTTAACATTAAAAAGGTGTAATTTATGCTAACATGTAGAATCAAAAGGCTGCGAAACTTTTTACTTCTGAAGAGTTGATAGTTTCCATCAGTAGTATAGATGCAAAATATAATGAGAGCAAGATATACCAGTAAACGAACAAAATTACAAGAGTACCTATTCTAGCAAAAAGTGAAGTTATATCTTCTGATGCATTCTGCAATTTTTTCCGCAAGTCCTTTGCACAATCGATCAGACAATTTTCTGTTTGCAGGTCACATAACGATGGTAGGTAAGGGTCATATGAATAAAATTTCACTTGTAAGAGGCTAAGAGCTTCAGATACCTGAATGTATTTGTTTAGAAATAATTAACTCCTTTTCCTTCAGTGTTGAAATAGCAATCCTGTAATTCTCTTGAAGCTCATGTAATGCCTTCTTATTATTTTCCAGATTCGCCTGGGCAATATTTGGAAGATACGAATTATTTACAGAAAAAGAAGCACTATGCATGACTCATAAACTTCTTCTTTAGCATTACCTGGCAGTCTTTGAGTTCAGCTTTGACGTTCAGCTTTTCTTCTTGCTCGCTAAGATAGAGCTCACGGAATTTATCAATTTGCTGTTGAATGAAGGGGGAATCATCCAGTAAATGCATATATCAAATAATTTTGGGTCTTAAAAACTTTAACAATAAAGTAAAAGAAACGGAAACAATGCCAAGATTTACCTTTTCACTAGTGTTTAGATCAATCTCCAACTGCTCTATTTTCTCATTCTTTGCCTAAAAGATACAACAATGACATGTAAAATTAAAATAAATCAGAAAGGGCCAGGAAAGTCCTTGACAATGAATTGTCCTATCATGCACAATTTAATTCCAAATAACCTATAACCAGTGTATTGAGGCCTGTGGTTCAGAACTGATTGATTATTTGAGGTAATTTAACACTAGACTATAATCTCTGGTTAAAGGCCAAATTACTTCTTGGGAGTAATCTGGTTCAAACTTCAACAAATCAAAAGAATATTTCTAGGATGTACACAAGGGGAAATCATACTGCGGTCAGATAGTCACCTCACAGACGAACGCATCTGAGAAAATTATCAGAAAAAATTGCTAGCTAATCTGAGAACATTTACCTTCTTTTCCGCTTCATCCAGCAAAAATCTTTCATGCGGAACATAAACTCCATTCTTTTCTCTTGCAGCTCGGACATCTGGTTTGATGATAAAAGGCAAATGACACGATTGGTGAAAAAGTGTCCTAGTAGAGAAACAAAGAAAACAGAAATGAAAAACAAAGTGCACTAACATACCTTGTTTCATCCTTTCTAGTTCCAAATATAGATCTTTGAGCAGCACTGCCTTGGACATTCTCTGGTTAGCCTGAAATGTAGAGCTTTATTCAGCTCAAATTACAAATAACACTTCAAATGGAAAACACTATAAGCAAAAGAATCACAGTATAACCTCCGGTTTGTTTTTGATGTTTTTAGCACGGTGTGCATAATCTAGCGTGCTTAAAGTTTCTTCGAGACAGTGGGCGGAGGGTGAAATTGTTGCAATGATACAAGTTTTTGTTTTTCCTCCAAGCGAATCTCGCAAGAGTCTTGTGAGCTTACTATCCCTGTGTAATTCAAAATAAGAAGATTTAAGAGGGAGAAAAGGGAGAACACCAAAAGAAGTTTTTCTTGACACAAACCTGTAAGGTACATGAATGGAGTGTTCAACCAAAGCTGTTATGACACGACCAAGAGTAAGCAAACTCTTGTTGATTTCCCCTGCTTCTCTTGCACGACCCTGAATTCAAGCAGATATACATGTTGTGAGTTGGATTCCCTTTATCAAGGTTAATGCAGTCCAGTACTTGTTACCACCACTCCAGAAGAACGACAGAATAATTTTGAAGGGTTTCCCAGAGCTAATATGTCATTCAGTTTAACAGTTATTTGGATAGCTTGAAGATAAAAGTAAATGTAAAGCTAGCTTCCCAGTATTGCTTTTATTTCACACCTAAGCCTAAATTTTCCCAGCTATAATTTGACATCTGCTACTCTTTTTGTAAGTCGTGGAAGTATAAAGAAGGAAAGACAAAGCAAATATAATGTCCTCTCACAAACTAAATATAGACTGTGTGTTCTGATTATGGATATAAACACTTCAAGTAGATATTTTGCACTGCTAATTGATTATTGATAATCAATGAACTGTTACATAACAACAAGAAGGAATACTTCAAGCGCAAAATCTGTGATGGATGCTAATATCATACCTCTCGGGCACCTGATCGAGAAATATTTTCTGATCCTGCTAAATCAACAAGATTGAGCTTTCCACACTTAATGAGCTCCTCATCTCCAACAGTCATTTCTTTGACATGAATAGTTATGCTAAATACAGAGTGAGAGCGACTGCAGAAGAAGAGCATCTTTAACTTGTTGCTCGCATTTACTTTTCAAATCAATGAATCATTTACTTTTCAAATCAATGAATGCTAATAGATCCCACCTGCTTCTCTTGTTTAATAGAGTGTCTGCTGTGCGCCTCCTGGCTGCTCCTCGTTCCAGGAGGTTATAAATGTCATTTGCACTGTACACAGCTTCTTCCTCAAGGCCCCTCACTACAACTAAACCTTTTCCATCCTCCATGAGAGATATGGGCTTCCTTTGTCTCTCTTCTGAAAACTTTGAGGGCTCTTCTGAAGCTAGCAAGTCAATGATTTCCTCGTTGTATAGTTCCCAAAAGGTCACTTTCATGCTATAGTCTGCATGTTGCGCTTCAAGTGTATCAAAAATTTGGCGAACTGCTCTTGGAATAATACCTGCTTCAGCTGGTAATTCACCAGCCTATCACATAGCGAAATAACAAGATTTAAGGACCAGAATAGATCGATGTGAAAGATGCTATGGTGTATTGTGAACCACGTAATACCTTATTCCTCATCCCTCCCTCCATTGTATATGTTTTGCCTGTACCAGTCTGCCCGTATGCAAATACAGTGCAATTAAATCCGTCAAGAACTTCCTTTACAATGGGCGAAATGGCTTGATCATATATTGATCTTTGCTGTGCTTTTGGGCCAAAAACCTGGTAAACAGCATTATTTTAAGCTACATGTGATTCTAACATGTATAGCATGTCAACCATCAATTTGATGACCAAAAAACTACTATAAGAACAAGGGAACTGTACCTTGTCAAACGTGAAGACTTTGTCTACTTGCTTGTTAGCTACATTTTGTACAACAGAAATTTCTCTTTTGCTTTCATTACATGTTATGGCCTTTGGAACATTTATCCTTTGCTCATCATCGTTCAACGGCCTAAAACAACAATTAAGATTAGTCAAATGAAAATTGAAGTATTTCTTTTGCTTGAAACTAATGTGTACCAACATTGATCAGCCATACACAGCAATACATTTAATCATAAGCCATTGATGTCCATGATGAGGGGTATTTTTCACATCCAATTTTATAAGCACAAAATTTTGAAAACAAACAGCAGCAGGTATACAGCCTTAATATCACATCGTGAAACTATTTTCCTTGATCTCTTTAGACGCATTTTTTCATGACAAGGAAATGTTACATCTTGGTTAGATTTCAGGTAGTGAAGGATATAGATTTCACACTTCTTTCAGCAATCCATGTAAGCACAAAAAAACAGAAGCATCAAATTAAAAATAAAAACTTCTTGTTTTTGATTCCGTAGGAAAGGAACACCACTAATTGTTAGCTGTAATAAGCTGTTAAAAGTCCCAATTCTCTCAGCCATTATTGCAAAGGGGAGCACAAGAGGCAAACTATGATAGATTAAAACTAAAGGAAACATAAATACAAATTGAGTCTTTCTTCATTTCTGTCCATATTTCTAGGTGGGGAAAATGAGTAAAAGCCAAATTGAATCAGTAAATAATCAGACATATCTAGAAGCTAATTACATTAAGGCATATAGGTATGAATTAACACAACATAAATTGATACAGAATCAGTATATAATCGCGTCTATACACACACACACACACTAAAAAGAGCGAGCAGATGAACTCAGAAAACCTAGGGGAGCGCACCTGCATCTAACTAGAACTTGAACATTGACCTCTTTATCTTTGTCCAGCCGATTGGAACTGTAGTCAATCCCTCTGGGATCCGGTCCCCTCCTCCGTTCCGGTCTAGGTGTAAAAAACGGAGACGGAGACGGTGCTAGTCCGACCCCAACTTTCCGATTTATATCCGGTGTCAACGACATGATATCTGTAATCCCCCCAAATCTGCTGCTGAGAAATCAAATCAAACAGCACAAATCAATTATCCAATAAGCAATACAAATTACGTTTCAATCTCAAATTAGTTGAAATCAGCTAAGTAAACTCTCTCTGTTCATCCTGAACCCAAATTTACAATTATTTAAGCAAAAAAGATATTGTTTCTTACCACGCTACTATGAAGAAGAAAAAAAGGGTTCGTGCGATTTGCAAAGTTTAGGAAGATAGTATAAAAATCGAAGGGTTTATTTTCAGATTTTTGGCTTGTTCTTGTTGAGAAGCTCCGCTTGAACTACGCTAGAATTTGATTTGGGTATTGCACTTTGAGAAATGTAAATTGTGATTCTTTTTAACGGCTACTTTTTGAATAAAATGGTGGGGGGTGGGGCCCATCTTCGGAAAATTCAAAATGAAGCGCCTTGTTTTTTTATTTTATTTTGTTTTATTTTATTTCCTTTTTCACCTTTTGGGGATCGCTGGAAAGGAAAGTACTTTGTAAATGGAAAAAGAATAAATAACTCTTTTCTAAATTGTTAAATATTTTTAGATTTTGCTACTATAACGAGATCTGAAAGTATTTTAAAAATAAATCAGCAGAAAAAGGTGGTTAAGGGCTATTTCGTCCTATTGGTATGATTTTCCTATTGAATATAATCTTTTTTTATTTTGTTTACTAATAAAAAGGGTGAAATGAAAATATTGGTGTTACTTGAATTATAGATGAAATGGCGTGATTCCATTTTAAGCGACTCAAAATTACTTGGGGAGTGTAGGGAACCTCTTATATTCCAATGGAGAAGTTGAACCAAGAAATTAAACCAAACTCATTTCAGCCGCATGATCTATTTTATATTTACTGATCAAGAAGTAAAAAATTATTGAATTAGTTTAACGCAAAACTTACCGAACCAACCAAACGCATACCTTCTCTTTAGCTTCATAGTTCATATGCCTTCAAATTCTCGATCAGCCTCTATGGAGTTATATATACTCAAAATCGGAGAGAGATGGAAGCAATTTAATTTTCTAGGAGAATAAAAGACATCGGGTACACTTGCTTTCTTGTTCACATAAACTTTATGCTGAAAAGTTGCGGAAATTCAACTCTAGCAAAATATGTATTTGGCTAAAATTGAATAAAACAGACAGTAATTTAAAAAGGCATAAAATGTTTTAGCCGTTTCCAATTTAATGGGCGTAACTAATGCAGTTTAAGGATTACTATGCTGTCATACCTTTCACAAACTAATTTTATTTAACTTCAAATACTCCTCCTCTTAATTTCACTTAAATATTATCCAAACACCTACATAAACTTGTTTCTTATTTTCACTTAAATATTATCCAAACACCTACATAATTTTGTATAAAATGATTTTCAGAATATTAACTAGTTTAAAATGTTAGAAAATCCTTTCTCCCAATAAAATCATTAGATACAAAATTGGAAGAAGATAAAAGGTCACATCAGCTAAAATATTTCAATGAAACTAACTATTTGGTTGTTTGATAGCATATTTAGAGATAAGTTATGCAGATTTTAAATATGCATAAGTAATAGTACGCTTGGTAATTTATATTAGTTGCTTTTCACATTTTTTGAGTATCTAACATTGACAAAAATATAAGGGATAGTTTAATAGTTGGTTAGAGTAATGATTTTGTGAGAATTTATGCATTACTGAACTAACTAGTTACTGAACGATCCCTTATATTTTTGTCAATGTTTGATGCAGAAGAAAAAGAAAAGCTGTCGTATACCTACAAATTCTACCGTTACCTTTTTCCATGTACTTTTACGCTCAATCAAACATTAAAAAAGGTAAAATTTATCAAAGCAAAACAATTTCTCCCAAATAAATAAATTACTTTTTAGCACCGTAAAGGAAATCAAGGAAAACGAAGAGTAAATAGTATATCTTTGAGAAGTAATTCTGCACCTACCTACCACATCAACTACAAACTTTTTTATTAAAACTCAATACCACGCAGTAAATTTCCTTTTTGTATTCTCTTTTCCATTGAGGAACGATGCAACTGAGTTCTCTCCATCATAACAGTGGCACCAACCCAGAAAACTCCATTAAAACATCTAATGCTTAATAACACTAATACCAAAAACGCAAAAAAGTAAAAAATGTCTTGTGCACCGCATAATGCATTGCACATTTCATCGAACCGGATGTGGGTTGTTGTTGACATGACAACTACGCGGTTAGGAGTTAGAACTTAGAAGCTTGAAAGTTGATACGCTTAAAATAAAAATGTGAACAGAAGCTTGCCTGATTTATATGGAACAAAATACATATCTGGAACTCAATATTCAAAATGAATAAACCAAGGAACTTCCGTTCAAAAGCTTACATAGAACTCATATCCAAGACTTACGACCGATAGAAAAAATCAATACTAGGTAATCAATTTAGATGATTCCAATCTTGTTGGCCACATCCAAAGCATCATAGTCAGGTGTCAACCTCACATAAGCCTTCTTTGTCCCATCGGGCCTGGACAAGGACAAAGGGAAGTAGCTTAGCAAAGTCGCGGAGAAGTTACTAAAGGTATGAAAAGTATACACACAGGATACTAAAAAAACAGTCAAACTTAATATTTCACAAGCAATCTGCAGCTAAATCTTCTGTTAGGATATAACTAAATACAGCTTTTGAAGAAAGAAAAAAAACAATTTAACCTGCAGATTTAGTAAGTGATACAACTAAACACATCACACTATTCTACCATAAATACAGGGAATTAACCACAGTTAATTAACCCCTATGGCATGTCAAATGAACTACAGTTGATTAACCCCTCATGGTCAATAATGGCAGGTAGTTTTACCCCATTGGGATTAATATAGAGACATTAGTAAATAACAATTATATAATTGCATTGAAACAACACTACGATTTCATGCAGCTGGATCAAGATTTGGTATAATTTCGAGGGATACATCATTAAGCAAAACAATGTAGAAAAAGATATATAATGATCTTTAAAAAATTAAAAAGTCTGTAGCAGAACAAGTGCCAAATGAGCAAAGCATAAAAACATATGAGTGAAAAATGCAGTTTATTACCTGATCAAGGTATTGACTTTCTTTGTCTGGATGTCATACATTTTCTTCACTGCATCCTTTATCTTCTTCTTATCAGCATGGATGTCAACAATGAAAACAAGGGTATTGTTGTCCTCAATCTTCTTCATTGCAGACTCAGTGGTAAGAGGATATTTTAGAATCTGATACTGATCAAGTCTGCTCCTTCCAGGTGCACTAATGCGAGGGTACTTGGGATTCCTATCCTTCTTCAATGTCTTAGGTCGATGGAAAGTAACCTTTGTCCTTATCTTATTTGACTTCTTCTTAAAGGTTGATCCTGACTTAACAGCTTTGGCAGCCTTGACAGCCTGGGCTTTGGGGTCTTTTTTTTTGGACAAATCCACTGTAAATGAAGTTTCAGAATTACATTAACAGAATCAAGTTGCAGGATCTATGCCAGTAGAGCAACAGCAAACAAATCCAACATCCAATTTTCAAGCTAACAAGTCATAGAAAAGTTTTCCTCATGGTAATTAGGAGCATGTCCAAGATACAACTAAGTCCAAAATAATCTCTCAAAACAAGCAAATCCTTGACATTGCAAAAATTATTCTAATGCAAGTCTGCAACCATCTCTACGGGTAATCTACTCAATCATGCTTCTTAAAATACTAAAGCTCCACATACTGAAATATACAATTATCAAGACTACTATCCTGCCGAAACAAAAAGCAAACCCTCAGTGACATGAGCTTCTATTCCCCAAAACCCCATTACCTTCTCAATTATTAAAGTTTCTCAAAGTTCATAAGACCTAGGTAATAAAAAAATATTCATTAAAAAGGGGAAGTGATAGCTACTGGCATTCTATTGGTTTCAGGAAATGCAGCCAAAACTCAAAAATAGCAGCTTCTATTCAACCATCATATCCCAACCTCAAGCAAGCCACTGCACCCTCCCTCAGTGACTTGAGCCACTATCCCAAAACTTCTGTTAATGCCCAATCCCCTTCCCAATTTATCAGGATACTCAGGGTTTTTAAGTCCCAACTCCCAAGTAATAAATCTTTTCCAAGAAAACAAAGGGTCCGTTGGTTTCAAGAAATGCAGCAAAAACTCATTAATAGCAGCCCGCTAATCAACAAATCAACCTCCATACCCAACCTCAAGGAAGCTACTGCACCCTCCTTCCCAGCCCCTCTCCAACACCAAAGGGAACACATTTAACCAGCTTCAATCTAGCCATAAATAATGTACCTTAGCAGCAGCAACAAGATCAGCAATGCCTAAATCCCAAACTAGTGAGGATCATTCATATAAAAAAATCAATATTCATCTCATTCCAAAATCAATATTTTTTTTCTTTGAAGACAAATTAGGACTACAGAATCTCTAATTCTCATCGTTGTATCTACGTATTCAATGAATTCATAACCACTGGCACATATTAGAATACAAAAACGAAGAGTTAGATATTTTCTGTCATTCGAAAAGGCTAAGAGAAACGCCAAAGCTAGACAGTACTAAATTTTTTTCCACATTTCTAACAACACAAGCAGATTCATACTGTATGCTCTCTAAATCTATCTCTAATTGGAGAAAAATATAGAGAATAACAGGAAATTGACATTTAGAGATAATAGTGGAGCAAAATGTGTACCTTTAGCTGGAGCCATAGCTGAATACAGTGCTAAAAACCCAACACGATGGCTTATACCTGAGAGAAGCTGCCTAGTTCTATGGTTTAGGGTTTTGTGGATGAAGAGATGCCATATTTGTATCGGGGCTGTTCGTCACTTGTTAATCGTTAGGCCCAATATGAACTCAACACTATTAAATCCGTGAAAGCCCAATTACAGTAAATTTTGGACCTAAAGCACAAATTTGTGGTCGCCATTTAACTAATGCTTGTCATATAATTTTTTTTACATGATTATTCATTTTTTACAGTAATTCAGGTATACACAATTGAGTTTTGCACCTGAAGTGCATGTAAAAATAATCTTAAATCTCAAGTATGTATGTTTGATTTTGTTTTGTCAAATTTTTTCCCATCGAATTTCAACAATTCAAATGCTCAAATTTGAACATATATCATAAATAATAAACTTAAACCATAATTTTCTCAAAATAATAACAAATTTAACAATCTATTTTAGCACCCTTTTTCCATGTATACCTGGGTTTCGGTCATATATAACTGAAACACATGGTTAAATTGGCTAAATTTCAGGCTTGTGCATCTAAATTTTTTTTTTCAAGAAAATAATAATTTGATTTTCAAATTTCAACTGCCACATTCCTTTTCTGGAATTATATTTTGTATCGAGTGACCAGGGATCAAGCATCCAATTATATTCTGCCACATTTAGTCGTAAGGATCAGCCGATACGATCCTTTTCCGAAACTGTGTTTTTATATAATGATGGGGGATCAAGCATCCGATTTTTTTGGGAGAACACTTAGTTGTAAGGATCAAGCGTCACAACTCTTTTCGGAAGCTATATTATGTATCGAATAATCGGCGATAAAGCATCCGATTTATAAGGAAGAAATCAGGGATAATTATATGGTTCTTCACAAAGGAGGGTCTTTTCTTTTGTTTAGGCGCTTTCGGGGAGGATGTCTCAACCCCCTTTTTAGGCGCAAGGTTCTTTTTGAATTTTTTATGATTCGAGTTTGGAGACTGCTTCATTTAGCAGTAGCTTTAACGATTTGAGTTTGGAGATTGCTTCATATGGTTACTGTTATAATAATTTGAGTTCGGAGACTGCTTTGTAGAGCAGTAAGTTTAATGATTTGAGTCTGAAGACTGCTTCGTTGGGTGGGAGCTTTAACGATTTGAGTTTGGAGACTGCTTCATTCGACGGGAGCCTTTATGACTTAAGTATAGAGACTGTATCGTGTTTCTTTGGTAGTACAACAAGTTTAAGTTTGTGGACTACTTAGCAACTAAAACAGATCAGAGAATTTAGAAAAATGCATGACATTTACTTTATTTATAAAGAAAGAGGGCGGGGGAGGGGGGAGGGGGTGGGACCGATCCTTGTGTTACACGAAGTAAAGGCAATCAGCCTTAGTGATACATGAAGTGGGCCAATCGACTCTAGTGATACACGAAGTTTGGCAAACGACCCCTGGTTATTTAACATCACTTGATTAGGCCTAGACTCATAGCAGTTGCCTTTTGTCCGAAGGATATACAGTTGCTTTGGTTAGGAGAGCCAGGGAGGTTGCTCCCACTTTCAACTTCTGCCAAAGCAGTGCTTCTGATCCCTAGGTGGAAGGTCTCAGCTAGATCTCCATGGTATATCTTCCAAGAGATATCCAAATATTCCAACCAGTCCCCTAGTTGGCAAGATGAGGGACGGTGGAGATTGAACTTTCCCTCAATACATGACCACAAGTACTTTCTGTCACGCCCCCTCCTTGGGAGGCATGACTGGCACCTGGTGCCCTACTAGGATCTGAACTGACTGAACTGACTGAGCCTCAGCACTTCTGGGGCAGGGCTGACACTGACTCTTAAATCAAGAAAACAACGGGCTATATCTCGATTGTAAATACAACCTCTGGCCAACAAGGCTTTATAGCCACCTGTGAAAGTAAACAGCTAACCAGAAACAAGCAATAACAAGGAATCTTATGCGGGCCGACAAGACCACCATGATGTCTAGTTATGACTATAAAGTAAATCCAGAGCTACACTAAACTATGGCCGACAAGGCCACTAATCTATCAGCTAAACAAGACTCCACACGACCAGTATGTAACCTTAACCATATATATGGGGCCCACACGGTCAACACATAAACTAAAGCACATATAGGCCCTACACGGCCAATAACAACTAATAACAGAGAAATAGATACAATCTGCAAGCCTCTAGGAGTAATATGATGGTCGGGCTACCCATAAACTGCACAAACAAAAGAGATAGACCTTCTATCTACAAGCTCCGGAAGAAAGGAGCTAATTGCTCTGTAACGCTGGCTGAAAACTACGAGGGACCTGCTCCTCGTCTATCTGTATCTGCAGGCAAGTAATGTAGTGACCCAGAAAGGGCATCAGTACAACATGTACTGAATATGTAAGGGGATAACTGTAAATGACTGAATATAAAAGATAAAGCTGAAATGACTGAAAGAAAAGGGATAGAAGTCATATCTGAATAACTGGGTGTTCTATTATCTAGTCTATCAATAACTAAAGTAGACAAGAACCTTACCTGACCCCCATAAGCCGGAAGGTACAACCAACACAGAACAACCCACCTGGGGCCCTCATAAGTCCTGGTGAGTACACGTCAATCTATGTACCCCTATCAAGGTCATAACGGGTCATACTGGTAGCTATAGCAGTCCTGCCAGTCCCCTGGGTCTGCAACTGAGCCCGCTCAGCTCCTGACTGTAGCTGTGTCTGAGTCCAGTGGACTCCTGATATCTGCACCCCAGGCACCAGGCTCGTCGGGGGTGTGGTGCCGATACGGCATATGTATAATAGTTCAGCCATGGAATGGACTCTATGAGGACCTGAGACCCCATCTTCGTCCCTCGCAGACGGCGTGCCGCTCTTTCTGGAGCGACGTTATCTTGCCCCTGGCGAACGTCAACACAGTTAATAACCCCGGGGTTGGTCACGGAGGGCTATATAGGCAAATCAAATCCCAACACCGCAAAGAATACTAGTCTCAGCTAATAACAATAACTATTCATGATTAACGTACTTCTAATTCTCTTACTGGAATTTAGACTGAGTTATAATGCTATAGGAACTAACTTGCAGAAGGATTTTGCCTTAACATATCTCGTTCGCCGATTACTAATTAACTGGTAAGATCCAATTCATATTCAACAGGTTTTCCCAACTGAAATCGTGTTACTGGAAAAATAAGACTAGCTTTAACACTAAATTAGGCAAAAAGGAAAACTATAAATATAAATATTAACTATGTTTCAACTTTATGGAACACGGTCGAAAACTCGTTATTTTTCGAAAGTCTAGAACGGAGAAATGCTTACTTGAAACTTGTGAACATATAGAAACTAGTTTGGAGAAATTCCAACAACTTTAGCTCGGCGGGTTACGAGCCGGGCGAATTTTGCGAAACTAACTCCGTGGTAATGCTCCTCGCAGTTTTATACTTTGATATCCGAAGTTAATTTGAATTTGGGCGGCGTTTGGTAGCTTAAACTAAAGATTTTCTATCAGTTGGTTCGTCTTCTCCCTCTGCTGACCGAAGATAATATGTTTGTATTCAAAATAATGAAGAGAGGACCTATATATACTTGGGTGGTGGATAGGGGGTCCATGGCACGGACCCCAACGCGTAGAATATCGGGCGTGCCACGGTGCCCAATGCGGAAGAGCAAGGTCCGTGGGACATTGCCCCTTTGGACAGCTGGCCCGGCCTTCTCCCGCCCAGTCACGTCTCCGTGCTCGTTCGACCTTTCCCGGGGCCCTTCCTCGTACGTATTGAACTCCAAAACTCTTAACTAACATACGAATAGGCCGACTAAACGTTAGAAACATACGGGGTATAATACTTTCTTAGAATCTGTTGCCTCTGGAGTCACCGAGACTTGTCTCCTCATCTAGTTTGTTTTAGGGGTGAGGTCCAAGTGAAAATCTCATTCTCGTTCTCGTCCTTGTCCTCATCCTCGCCTTTGGGGGAGTTTCGCCCATTGCATTTATAAAAAAATTATCATTTTGATTAACAGTAAAATCTATATAAAAAAATTTAAAAAAAGTTAAAGGCAAGTCGGTAAAGTTGATCAAGTTTATTTTCTTTCGCCCAAACCCCTAAAGGAGGGGGCATATACAAGTATGAAAATTGCCAAAGGGAAAAAAAATACAAGTAGGGAGAAGGTCGGGAGCATTCTCCCATGGAGATTCTGAGTAAAGAAAGGTGAAGAGATTTCTGGAGAGGACTATGTATTTTCTAATGATCTCTCTTCTTCTTAGAAGACTCTTTTACAGGCATGAACAGTCGATCATATGCTAGCACTGAAAAAGTTACCTTGTAGCACATATATAGACTCTTACGCAAACTCAAGGCTAATGGGTACATGTTGGCGTAAGGCTTCAGACTGATTATTGATTTCCTCAAGAGTCATTATGAGGGTACAATTGTCAAAAGACTTATCCCTGGGAAGAGTTCCAGCAGGTTATATCCGGTTATAGAGTAGCCTTGGTCATGCCAATGCATCATCACTTCAGGCCACACCTAGGATGATCTTTCCAAATTTTCTCCGACCATAGCAAGCATCTTTCCAATTCGATTAATCACGATGTTATGGTCTGATTTGTCCTTTTGCTAGACACAACTTTTTCTCATACATAATTAGTATCAATTATGTAAACACAAATTTATTATTATATATTAATTTTTTGAATCAATTAAGTATTTTGTAATGATCTGATTAACGATATAATATTATTCTCATTTCTAAAGAAAAAGGAAAGAAGAATGTCCAATAGATGCATGCAGACGCTAAATTCCACATAATATTTTTTTAGCTGCCTTCAACCAAAGACACAAACAGATGAATATAACATCAAGAAACCCAATAAAGACGTCAACCAAATAACTCTTTTCTGCCTTTATTGGTGATATATTTTAAGGGATTGAATATCCACATGACAGGAAACCCTCCAGGAAATAAAATAAGATATTCCAATTTTAGAAATACCTTATATATCTCATTGAAAAAAAAAATATTACAAAGAAATTCTTTAGAGAGAGAAAAAGAAAAGCATGTCCTCTTAATCAGCCAAAAGGACATAACACGGAGACAGAGGTAGCCTTTTGCGGGTTCATATGAATAGCATAACTTGTGACATGGAGTATAAATAAATATTTAAAAATTTATTAAAATTTTAATTAACAAATATTAGAGTTAAATTTATAATTTTAATATTATAATAAATTTAAATATTTTTTTAGGAAAGATCTTTAAAATTTATTTTATAACTTTAACAATACAATAAATTTAAATTTAAATTTAAATTACGAATTCGCTCAGATATAAACACCGAATGGTGCATTAAAAATGTAATTTTCGTACAAATATCTCCTTATAAAAGTACATTTATATAGCAATGGTGAGAAGGGGCGGCTATGGCTGCTATAACAGAAGCAAAGTCAAATTAGAATATATTAAAGAAAATAAAATAGACAACAGGAAAATATGTTTTTAAATTTATCTTTTAGGCTTCTAATATAGTTTTAATACTTAAATTTACCGACATTTTGTTCTATATGAACATCAGTCTTTTTCATTCCAGTTATGAGATACAAATATTAATTTAAAAAAGCCAGTAAATTTCTTGACCTAGGAACTTCAAATTTTTTATTTAAAAAAAAACGGTTTGTTCAATATATAGTGGACATGATGGTACAAATTGAGTAGTCCTTTTCAGAATATACCGACCAAGATTATTTTATGAGAATGTTGTGGTGCACATATTATGAGAGTGTGTGACAACATTATATTTGGATTGATAATATTAAAACAACCATTTAACTTAATGAACAAAGGAAATACAACCGTCTTGCATTGTGATGAGATGATTATATTGAAATTACTGTTTTTAGAATGACTTTTACAATATGTAAATTTAAATTTAATTGAGCTTCAATGTGAATGTTGATTATCGAAATGAAAAATAATTATTAGAAAAAAAGAACAAAGGAAATAGTAACAACAACAAAGGAAATGAGATTTCTTACATTTTTAGAATTTTAATAGAAGAAAATGTTCTTATTTAAATCTCGGAGATGTAAAAATGATTCTCTATTATATGTTGCTCGTAAAAAAGCCATTAAAATAAAAATTCAGAACAATGTTTAAGCAATATTATAAGCTCCAAAAAAAATAATTCAACAATAATTTAAGTTATATTTTTTAATGGATGAAATTTATTTATACTTTCAACTTTTGATAGGACTTAAACTCATTCGTGAGCCCCTGAGAATGAAAAAAAATCATGTTGAAAACGCTATTCTAAAAAATAGGCTATGCAATAAGCAGATCTGAATTTAGTTGAGTCTCAATATGAATATCGAATCCGAAGCGAAGGAAAAAAACCAATTAAAAAAAGAAGCAGCTTGCTAATTGAACTCCATTCAATCATAATGATTTGTGCACCTTGATAACAACATTTCTAGGTAAATGGTACTTTAAAAAATAGAACGACTCCAAAATCCAAAGCACTAAACAATTGATTAAGCACTAATAAAATTAATCAGATTTGGTTGACAAATAAACCAAAGTCAACGTGTTATTACTCTAAATGCGATTATGAGCCACATAAGCATGTTTAGCAATAAAAACCTCATTGACACTAAAGCGCGTAAGGAAATGCTAGACGTTTGATAATCTCCTCGGACTAGAATCAATACTATATAATTAGTTGAATGATGAAAAATCATTTGACTTTTGAGATAAATATATAAACTAATTATAGGGAAAAAATCCGTTTATTATTATATTAGACTAATAAGTGTTAGTCCAACAATAAACTAGGATAAGATTGATAAGATTGCAAGTAAGTTAAGGATTGAATTTCTAGAGAAGAACAAATTGTTGCAGTTCTTCCAAATGCGGCAGAAGGGGAAACTAAAAGGGTTGGCTTTATGTAAGAAATCGGAGAACGATTTAATTACAAAAAATAAGATAATCTAGTTATAAGTATAAAATAATTAATTACCTCCTTACGGAAAATATCTTTTTTTTTTTTTTGGCAAACAAAATATTGAGTAGTAAAAATGAATAGGCAAGTGGAAAAGATATAGAAGATTCGTATGTGCAATGATTCATTTTTTAATTCATTTTACTACTTAAGAATTCACACGTTTAAAAAATAAATGTGACAGAGATTAAGATAAATGTTGGGCACACTAAAAAAGATAAAATTAAGAATGAAGATATATGAGGCAAGATGAAAATGATCTCAGTGATAAACAAGATGCAGAAAGTGAAATTGAAATAATTCGAGCATGTAAAGACGAAGAGCATAAATGCCCCAATGAAGAGGGTGCAAGAGGTTGACAATATTTAATCTAAGGAGAGGTATATAAAGGTAGACCCTAGATTTGGGGAGAGGTTATTAGATCTGGCATGACACATCTTCAACTTATCGGGAAATGACCTTACATAGAAAAATTTGGAGGTCGAAAATTAGAATAGAGAGCTAGGAGGTAGTCAAGTAATTTCTCTCTTTCCTCTGAAAGAGCATGGTTTTAGCTTAGAGCACCTTATCTGCTCCCTGTTATACTTATCAGTATCATTATTAATCTATTATTATCTTATTTTTCAATTCTATTATTACTGTTATTTCTTTTATTTGAGTTATCTTTATTTTTTTTTTGCTGTCAATATTTTTTACAGTATTTTTTCATCATAGCCTTTACTCTTGTATTTGTCAAATCTATTTTTGAAAACGTTTTTCTCGAGCCGAGGGTCTATCAAAACAATCTCTCTATTTCATAAGATATGAGTAAGGTTTGCGTATCCCACTCTTTTCAGACTCCACTTATGAGATCATTCTGAATTTGTTATTATAGCAGGAATAATTAAATTCGATTATATTTAATGAAATTTTTTTGTAATTAAAAAAGGAACCGCCTCTTTAAAGTAAAGGAAAGAGTTTCTGGTTGGATACTTGCAGAGTGCAGCAAAGTTTGAAATTTACATTTAGCAGATTAATTGCATCTTTATCTTTGTTTAGTTGTGGCATAATCTAGGTTTTTACATTTTAAGACAGGGACTTAATTGAGTGAGCATGCCACCTAATCATTGCTAAACAATAATCTGATCCTCAACTAGGTAATTAATTAATTAATTAGTGTAATCATTTCCTTACATCATGCGCTTTTAGAAACAAAAAGGTCAATGTCTTGGTCGGCATCATTAGGCTACTCTAAATATTTACTTGTTCCTCTAAATATTTAATTTTAATTTTAAAATTTAAAATATTAATTATATAATTATATTTATGTAATCAAATAAGAATTTAAAAGTTATGTTATAATCACGTACAATAACAAACAAATCTTTATAATTATATTATATAATTATTAGGTTATATAATTAACAATTTAGTAATTGCACCAATTTTTTTAAAACACATGCTAAGTGTGTTTAGTAGTAGGAAAATTATTTTTCACTGATAGGATGGAGCTTAAAAGCGTAGCTCCCTTTTATTAGATAAGAAGCAAGAGTTTTTTTAAAAAGTTTGAGGATAAAAATATTATTGGAGTTATTTGGTTCAAAATAAAAATTATTTTAAGATTATAATTTTCAGATTATAATAATGACTATGATCAAGATGGATAAATCTTTTCTACATATGATAGATAGTCTCATAATATTGATGTAAATTTCATTCTAATTTTAATTGATATTTATAATTAAATACTGAATAATTCTAATCTTCAATTTTATATTGGAATAATACCCTATTCTCTTATTTCTGTAACAATGTGAATGTTATTGTTACCCAAGGAGTGATTTGAAATTTTCCCAAGAGAAGAAAATAGAAGAAAAGCATTTGCATGGGCAAAGTTGTCTTTTTGTGCACTGTTGATGCAGTAGTACTCTCCCGATTTTTTCACGTGACACAATTTTACTTTTTTAATCTGTGTAAACCATTTTTTTTAAAATTTAAAATAATTTAATTTCTTTTTTTTTAATTATATAGTAATAAAAAATTATTTTAAATTATAAATTTTATGTCAATTTTGTATTAGAAAAAAGTCCTGTGCTTGGCATTTGATCGAGTATCTATTCATTTCTCGTCTGGTAAAAAACGGAATTCAGATATCATGAAGAAAGCGAAATATAAACTGAAACTGAAAGGTACCTTTTACTTCTTCAAACTTTCCGCTTTCTCTTTCTCTCTCTCTACATTGCTCTCCTTTGGCGGTACCTTTCTCTCTCTAAAGCACACACTTTCTTCAACCATATGATTATTATTATGTTTGAATATAATTTTATTCTCATTTCTATTATATAGTATGATTGTTATGTTTGTGTATAATCTTGTTCTCTTTGAAGAGAAAAAAAATTGGATAGTATATTCGTGTAGATTGTTGCTTTGTCTTGAGAGTTTGAGGTTTTGCTTGTTCTGATCTTTTTAAAATGGTTTGTTTCGTTCACCGACTGATTTCACTTTTGTTTGTCGTGAAAGTTTGAAATTCAACACGCTTAAAGCGTGAAGGGAGAATAAAGCGGGATTAAAAACAAATATTGGCAGAGAAATCCGTGAAGTTTTGCGTGTTTCAGTTTCAGTTTCAATTCAATTGCCTTCTTGCTCATTCTCTGGAGGTTAGTTTGATTTAAGGAGTAGAAATGGAGGTCCTTAACAGAATCTAAGAGGATAGCGGGAAGCTAAATTCTGAGCGGATCTATCCAAAACAGTCTCTCTGCCTTTAGAAAAAATAGGTGTAACATCCAGAATCCACTCTGTAGAATTACTCTATATGTTGTTGTTGGTGGGACGGGGAAATTCTAATTCTACTGTTTTCTCTATCACAAAACACGATATTATTGTGTCACTAGATTCTGAACAACAATAACTACTCTTCAATCCCGGATAAGTTGGGGTCTATTATATGAATACTCACTATTTCATTATTATTATTATTATAATTATTATTAGGATTCATCATAAATTGAGAAGCTTTACTCTGGTTGCCCCCTACCACAACCCTCCTTCTTTATTTGGGATTGGGACCGGCTGTATGAGCTTAAAACGACAATTTTTTTTATATTTAAATTTGTTCCTTTGGTATGGAGGAGCATAGAATATTTGATATTACAGTCACTTGAGTTTATTAGGCATTGTTTGATGCACCCCTTAAATGGTTTTCGGGGAGGTCATGACTCATCTGTGTGTTTCTTTATGCTTTCACTTTCTTCTGCAAATTCTACAGCAGTTTAGGGCTACCAGTAGGTATGAAATGTAAATTGACAGCATCTTTTTGGTAATCACTTGAGAATAAGGATTCCAAGTGAGCTGATTAATAGTTTTATGCTTAACCTATAAAAGGATAAAATTGTTGTGTTGATTCTTGGCCGTTAAGATAGTCTTAACTCATCATTTGGGACTACAAATTTCCTGGAGGTTAGGATGTTGTACTAGGCATACTCTACTTGTTGGTATGATTGAGGTCAATATGATCTGATTTACCCATCTATTCATGAACATTCAATTCATGGACCTTTTGTGGCATATATGGTGTTGAATACTTGAATATGACCTTCAAGGCTATTATTTCTGGAATGAGTCAACAAATTGCAAGAATTATTTGAATTTTGGTCTAGCTTCCTATTTTTATTTGTTGACTGAGAAGAACTCAATTCTTCCCTTCTTTTACTTTGTTGTTTTGTTCTATAGGTCGAATTTGTCTATCGATAGGTTCAATTACTCTGCTTTTCTGTCTTTCAGGTCAAAGCAGGGTAAATTCATCAAATCATTTTACACTGGGGCGTGCTTTATCTAGTGAGAAATTCTTGGCCTCTTTCATCCAAGATAAGACTGGAACTTCCTGGAATTTTGCATGTCTGGTTCTGTGGCCATTGTTGATAGTATTGGAAAAACACTTTCTTTGTCAGATAGGACAAAGTCACTCGACGGCGTGTTAATTAATGACAATAACTGCTCTAGTAAATGGACAAATGGCGAAGTCAGTCATACTTCTGAAAGCACCAGCTTAACAGTTAGGGATCTCTTCTTACCAAATGGGGAATCGTATTCTGGATCTCTCCTGGGAAACATACCTGAGGGTTCAGGAAAGTATGTCTGGTCTGATGGTAGTCGGTATGAGGGTGAGTGGAGACATGGAATGAGGCACGGGCGTGGGAAACTAGAATGGCCTACTGGTGCTGTATATGATGGTGAATTTTCAGGTGGCTATATGCATGGTAAGGGGATGCATATTGCACCTGATAAAGTGACATATAGAGGACGCTGGCGGTTGAACCTCAAACATGGTCTAGGGTATCAAGTGTATCCCAATGGAGATTTTTTCAAAGGATCATGGATCAGAGGAAAACCTGAAGGACCTGGTAAGTATAAATGGGCGAATGGGAATGTCTACTTGGGTTATATGAAGGGAGGGAAATTTTCTGGAAAAGGAACTCTCACTTGGATCAATGGAGATTCATATGAAGGAAGCTGGTTAGATGGTACAATGCATGGTGTTGGTGCATATACTTGGAGTGATGGTGGCTGTTATATTGGAACATGGACACATGGACTGAAAGATGGAAAAGGAACATTTTATCCTAGCAGTAGCAGACTTACGGCTGGTCAGGAATTGTACCTCAATGCTTTGAGAAAACAAGGATTACTGCCAGATTTGAGAAAACAAAAACGAGTCTCGCATATTTCTCACGCCTCTTCAGTGGATACGGGAAATGTCAAAGTAAGTGGAAGCAAAGGATCCTCAAGACATTCATATGATGGGCTCTCGAAGGAAAACATATTAAAGCTTGAGCAGTCACACCCCACTAATGTTACTCTGGAAAGACGATGGAGTCTTGAAGTAGCTATTGAGAAGGTAATTGGAAATGATATAGATGGTGTTGACACTGGGAATGATATGAATACTCCAATTTTGGAAAGAGAATACATGCAAGGTGTACTAATCAGTGAGGTTGTCCTGAATGATCGATTCTCACCACAATCTAGAAGAGCAGCAAAAAAGAGACAAAGAAAACTTTCCAGGGAGTTGAAGAGGCCAGGTGAAGCAATTATTAAGGGTCATAGGCGTTACAATGTAATGCTTAGTTTGCAGCTTGGTATCAGGTACACTACTTACTGCTCCTCAAAATTTGTTTCCCTTGTTTATCTCTCCATCCTATTTATAGCAGATTGACTTTTGCTGGGATTTGTTGGGACTGTTTTTCTATTCATTCCTTTTTTGTTTATCAAACTTAAGCGACAGATAAACTGGTAATATATAAATCTATAATGCTACAGTACTAGTCCTTTTCTAAGTTTATTCCCACCATCTTCTTTAGCTATGGTCGTTAACAAAAAAGGAAAAGGAAAAAGGAAAAAAGAGAGTTGAATTAGACATTCAGTTTGAAATGAAGTAGTTTAACGTCTGCATCTGCATGCTCCTCTGGATAATAATCATGGGTTCGTCTTGCGATTTACTTGAATACATGGAAGGACTATTAGAATTGCTTGCTATGGTTCTTATTTTTCTGTAAATCACTATGAATTGGAGGAAGGATGGAAGTCTCTGATATCAAGACAACTCAAAGGAAGCTTGCATCTTCACAAAGTTATGTCTTTGCAAGTCAAAGGACGTTTGCATCTTCCACAAAGTTCCTTTCAAACTGGAAATTCTGAGTTAGATGCTGACAGAAGTTAAATTGCCTATATACTCATGGCAAAAATGAAAGGAAAAGAGTGTAGTCTCTTTTGATAACTAATTCATGTTAACTTAAGAAAAGATAAAATACATCATAGGCTAACAGAAAACAGAATAACAAGTTCCTATACTCTAAGGGTTGGAAGAATTATGTTAACAAGGGTTGGCATTTGTTTGTGGTAACTTCTCTGAGATCTCATAACGTTCTTTTTTTTCAAAAAAGTGTTTTTGTTAAAGTTTTTTCAAGACATTATGCAAAAAATTTCTATAATAATGCTGTTTTTTGAAGAAGTGATTTTTGTGCGTTCTTAAAAGAGAAGTTTTTCTTTCAACCACCAAACACTCAAAATCTTCAGAAAAACTACATCAATCCAGATATGTTTTCTTCTTGCACAATTTTTTTTCCTAAAAAACTTTTACATAAAATTTTCTGAAAAAATGTCTGTTGGCAGCAGGAGCACACTACTTAATTAATCAGAAAACAATGACTTGAACAAAGCGCAGGTCTTACTGCAGGAATGTAAATTAATGATAGAAACTTCTTGTGTCAGTGGAGTAGGTAAAACATCTCATATTACCCCGTCTATAATTTCGTTGTGTTACTCCTGAAATGTGAATAGTAGTGGATGTGAAGCCTTGTTTATTAGTAGGACCCATTTTTTATATGAAGTGGTTAACTACGTAAAACGGTTTTTATTTGCTTTTGCCTTGCTTTCTCCTAAAATGCTGGGATAACGAACGAAGTAGAGGTTCATCTACCACTATATTATTCACTGCAATTCAGCAGATGTATAGGGTCATGCACTGCTAATGTTGCTTATGAAATTCGTTTGATTTAATCATGCCCAGTGCACTACCATTTTACCTATCTATTCTTTTCTTAACTCGAGTAAATTTCATTATAAATGTACCAGGCTGGTTATTAAAGTATATACAAACATGTTTTGTGGCTCAGCACCTTCATATAACAAGTCATCCCATCTATTTATACAAGAAGGGATTCTCTCTTTACACAAAAGTATAATTGAAACAAAAAGGATCCTTTAATATACTCTCACTATGTTGAAAAGTTTCCTGTTTCTTTCAATCCAAATAAGTCAGATGAGACATAGTGCGGTGATGTTCTTTCAGCTATGTTCTTCTCCTTCCCCATTTTTGTTATCTCCAGCTTGAAATTGCTTCATCAATAATTCTTGGTAACTCCCATCAAATATTGAACATAACAGAAACCATGGTCTATGTATGTGAGGTCCAAAGAAAGATAATCATAGTGGAGAAAGAGTTACTGTCCTCCTGTTTATCTTATGTCAGCCTTTATGACCAGTTAAGCTTCTAGTTTATGGATGTTGAGAAGTTTTGAAATATGACCAGATACAGTGTGGGGAAAACTACACCGGGACAAAGACGAGAAGTAGGAGCTTCTGATTTTGGTGCCTGTGCATACTCTTGGATGTATTTTCCTAAAGAAGGATCTCAACTGACACCTTCTCATCAATCAGAAGATTTCAAGTGGAAGGATTATTGTCCAGTTGTTTTCAGGTTTGTCATTTTCCATCTTCTACCTTCAAAGTCAATTGCAATCTGCGATTCTATTGTTTTTTGTTCTTGAAGGCATGTCAACTGTGAGGAAATACTTGATCTGTTCGACAGAATCGGATCACTGAATGTACATCTAAGTCACTTTAGTATACAGGATATATCTGTAAATCACTGCTTCATATCTTTTATGACTTCTCTCAGCTCTACTTCTCGTTTGATGATCAGTTAAGAAAGAGGATCTTCTGATAATAAAAGAAGTGCAACCAACATTTTTATTTGAACAACTGATCAACTGAGCTAACCCCTTGTATCCCTTCATATATTTATTTTCTGGGTGCAACTGATGGTGTCATAGAAGTCAAGCTATATTATTAGTATTTTATTTGTTTATTTATGTGCATGTGTAGAATAAGTTAAATGGATTTACCTTTTCGTAGGAATCTGAGGGAAATGTTTAAGATTGATACTGCTGACTACATGATGTCCATCTGTGGAAATGATGTACTTAGAGAACTTTCTTCTCCTGGGAAAAGTGGCAGTTTGTTTTTTCTGTCTCAAGATGGTCGTTTCATGATTAAGACATTACGGAAGTCAGAAGTTAAGGTATGCAATCTTAGCTCAAATGATTAAGTCTCATCAGTTGATGCATCACAGTCCGCCTCTTAAACTATTTTACCAGGGTGATAGTCATGATTGTTCCGTACAGGGAACGCAGCTACATGTAGTTGGGAAAGATCATTTAAAAGGTAGAGAGAGGGCTTATTGAAGTACTTCCTCATTCTGAAGTTTTACTTATCTCGTTAGATTGCCTTGGCAATACCGCATCTGGAATTTCTGCTTTCTTCTTTTTCAACATGACTCTTGAAGAGTTATGCCCCCTAATGCTTGTCATGTTTTCTTGTTCCCGTCACAGTAATAAAGTCTCTGCTTTGATAAGTAATTTTATTGCATATCAGCACTAAGATAGTGCTTATAATATAGTTATAAAGTCTCTAACTTCTCCAAACAGTTAATTTTTTAAATCTCTGACTAATTTATCAACATTCCTCTGATATTTGTAAGTTGGGTATATGAAAAAGAGAACTTTTCCAATTAGTGTTGGTAATCATTCTTATTAACATGCATTTCACTTGTAGGTTCTGCTGCGAATGCTTCCAAATTATCATCGTCATGTCAAGGCATATGAGAATACTCTAATCACTAAATTCTTTGGTCTTCACATGATAAAGCCCTCGAGTGGACAAATGGTATAAATGTAAACTTTCACATTATCATTCCTTTTCTTGTACTTATGAGTTCTACAAACTGAGAAACACAAAGTTACGAATTACGATAACTTAAGAAGCTATTTTACATCAAATGTGTTGACTGTTTAATAATGAAAACAAAAATTCATAAACTTTTCCTACAAATTTAAGCAATAAGTTGATTTATCATAGAAACAAAAAATGACTAATCATAAAATATCATATAACACATCTGAAAAACTATAAATTGATATGTACATACTTACATACAATAACAACAACAACAACGACATACCCAGTGTAATCTCACAAAGCGGGATATGGAGAGGGTAGAGTGTATGCAGACCTTACCCCCTACCTTGGAGATAGATGTACATACTTACATGTTTAGATATTTAATTCATAACCAACTTATATGTTTATCTGAGTAAAATTTGTGACAAATATATGTTTTTTACTTATCAAAAGGAAAAACTAAACCATCTAAGTTATGATGCTAAATGTATAAACCAAATTAAAGTGAATGCAGAATGAGTTTTTTGCTTTTGATTTTTGTTGTTTCTTCTTTCATTCTTTTTTTTTTACAATTGATCATACATCTCAATATATAATGATTTGGTTACTGTTTCTTTTTTTTGGTATTTTGATCATACATCTTGTAGCACCGGCGAGGGAATCCAAACCTGGGTGGAGGGACACAATTACATTGTCAATCAGAAAATCCTCCATCCCAATTTATATGACTCTCCTTCCATTTTGGACGTCCCAAAATGTTTGCCACCATTCCGTTTCTACACAACTTTCACAACGTAAACTGTTCGAATTCTAAACTTTGATGTGCAACTGTTATTTGAGCATTTTTTACACTATCACAAATATTATCCACAAGTCAAATTAATATTTTAAACACAAATACCACCATATAAATGAGATGAGGGAGTACTATTTCCCCCCCATGTCCTCTCCATTTGTTGGTTTGGTTCCAGGACACTTTTCTTTACATGCATGCTCTCATTTGAAAAAAGAATGTATTAGACTCTTGCATATAAAAAATTAACTCTTTTTCCATTTTTCAATAACATTTGCAGTTCCGCTTTGTAGTAATGGGAAATATGTTCTGCACAGAGTTAAGGATCCACCGAAGATTTGATCTTAAAGGTTCTTCACTTGGACGATCTGCAAACAAGGTCGAAATTGACGAGAACACAATTCTCAAGGATCTAGATTTGAACTACTGCTTTTATTTAGAGCCTTCTTGGAGGGAAGCTTTACTAAAGTGAGTCTTGGTAAAATATTGCTTATTTTGCATGTATCCTCTGATGTTTATGCACTAAACTTTTTCTTTTCTTTTTACTTCCTTATCCTCCTCATAGGACTTCGCCTGATCTCTAAAGTAATATCTGAAGGTTACCTACCATCCCATAATGGTAGATCTTCCATAGGGCTTCTTGTAAACATTTAGTGAATGTTCATATGCTAGGACTTCTTCCTTTCTTAAAATTAGCTTTTACAAAATATCATTCTTAAGCTTGATCAAGTCCTTTAGTTGTTTAGCATCTAAAATAGAAAGTGCCTTGTGCAGTTAGATATCCAAGGATTTGAACAGCACCAGCCATGCTTTAGTGGTAATATTGCTGTACTGAACAAAGTGTTAGTCCTTCGGTTAACGCCTGTCAGTATCATGATACTTTTGAGGCCTTTTGATAGTTGAAACAATTTTTTTGTAACAAAGGAAAGACTAATAAATTGCAGTTAGTTGAAAATTTTCATGACTTGCTGTTTGACATTCTCTATTTCCTTATATTAGGGTATTAGTATTTCTCTGCCACTATTGTCGTATGCTTTAGTAACTAATCTGCACGATTCATCTGATCAAATATGGCGGAAAGTTCTGGCTTCGCTCAACCAAGTATTTCCAAAGATTGAATCATTTTCTTGTTGTTTTCTCCATTCTTCTAGGATGGAGGTGTCCAGTTCTTGTATTTCTGCATGTTTAATAAGATAAGAGTATCGTTTAGAGTGCATGGATCTATTTAGTACTTTCTCTGTAATCAGTTACCACTTGCATTCAGAAACTGTTCAAGAGTGTTTCTCTTTATGTTTGATGATCACTGACTTCACTAGAACCTTTATGTATTCATGCAAATTACTTCAAGTATTTCTGCAAGTATAAGAAGACAATAAAGTTTCGAGTTCATGGATACATCTGGTACTTTAACCTGGAATCAAGTAATAGTGGCATTTGGAAATCATCTGGCGGTCTTTCTCCTTTATATGTTCACAGAATTCACACTAGAATGATAGAATTTTTATGATTTCATGCAAGTTACTGTGGTAATAAGTATACAGTGACATGTGTTGAACAGTTTTTCTCGTTCCATAGCTTAATGATATAATAGATCCCTTTTGTTAGTTTAAAGAGAGATCGTGAGGGAAAAGCATTTTTGAACTTAAGATGCCATAGAAAGAGTAGAATATCATAGAACTACATTTCTGATGTTTCTTTAAGGAGAACCATTTTCAATAGTGTTCCAACTGAAAGTTGAAATAGTCGGATAAGTGACTTTTTCTTTTTGGGGAGAAATAGTTGGATAAGTTATTTGAAATGATGTTTGCCTTTTCATTCCAATGAAAATCCTTTTAATGCTCTCGTTTTGTTTGTTGACATCCATGTACTTGTACAGGCAGATTGAGATTGACAGCAAATTTTTGGAGCAGCAGCACATAATGGATTACAGCCTTTTGTTAGGTGTTCATTATAGGGCACCCCAGCATCTACGATCTCCCATCTCATGCAGTGGACGTACAACTACAGAAGGATTGGGAATTGTTGCAGAAGATGGTAGGTTTGTTTCTGAAAGATTATAAGTAATTATGTGGTTGGACAATTCTGAGGCTTATCACCGTGAAACCGGGTAAATTCAGTATCTGGTGTCTTTTAATTTAACTGGTCCACAAGATCTGACCAACAGTAAAGTCTAGAGAATACATATTTACAAGTGCCCTGAACACCAATCTAATCTCAAAGAATAAATTCCAGAGTACAAAATAGACAAACTTTCTGATTTGGTTGTGTGCTGAGTATGGACGAGTTAGAAATATTGAAAGACTATGGAACAACCAGCGGACTAAAGGACATTTCTTTCAACATTTAGACAAAGGTGAGTGCCGTTTAATTTTCCCTAATAATTAGGTTTAGGAGTTATTCTGTTGTTATGCTATTGATTACTTTTGGGACCTTTGTAACCTAAAACATGAGATAACTAGCTAATTGGTTCCAACCCATGGTGGAACCTTACTTCTATCGACTCTGATTTTCGATGGACTTTAGTGTTTTCATGTTCTTTGACTTTCCCATCTAGCTCATGCCATATCTATAGAAGTTGGGCACACAAATCTGAACTGCAGAACATCATAAATGAAAAGCCATCAAATTATACAGAAATGGAAGTGAAATCCCTCTCCATGATCTTAAAAGAGAAATGCCCAAATAAGTATATTGCATAGGCATCAGAACAATAAAAGATTTTACATTGTACAGTGAATTTGTCATCGACTTCAGAATTTTAGTGATAGATCAGAGGTTTAGGGTTCTTTTGTGCATTGAATGCAGATAAGTTGTATATGCCAATACTAGATGTATTTATACAATCCAGAAGTTACTTGCCTCCAATATTGGGGGTTCTTTGTTGTTGTAAAGATATGGCACCTGGGCCTCATTCAATCCCGAAAGCTAGCTCATGGGGGAGGATTGCCCAAGTCCATATAAGCAAACCACCAGTCCATTCCCCAACCAATGTGAGACTCTAACCCACTCTAACAACCCCCTTCACGCCGGGCCCAACTGGAGCATGGACCAGGAGCCCAACACGAATGAATCTGGCTCTGATACCATGTAAAGATATGGCACCTGAGCCTAACTCAACCCCAAAAGCTAGCTCATGAGGGGAGGATTGTCCAAGTCCATATAAACAAACCACCAGTCCATTCTCCAACCAATGTGTGACTTTAACCCACTCGAACCGTTATTATTTTCTTTTTGTGGGGGTGAAAGCATAATATTTCTTTAACACATATTACGAGATATCGCTTTCTAAATCTGTGAGGGAGCATGATCAAATCCTGTATTTCTATAGGCGGAGCCACTTTTATACTTAGGAGTTCAGCAGAACCCACTAGCTTTGGCTCAAATCCTGTATTTGTGTTTGAAAATTCATTTACTGTGTAAAGTATCTATCCAAAATTCACTAAACAAAGAGGACTATGGTCCAGAATTTAAAAATCTTGGATTGGCCTCTAGAACTGATCACTGTTTCTGAACTTCTTTTTCTTTTGTTAATTACAGAGTCTCTGGAGGATGAAATATCACCCCAAGGCCTTGTTTTAGTCCCTCGTGGTGCAGATGATAATTGTGTAGTAGTGGGTCCTCATGTCAGAGGCAGACGATTGCGAGCATCATCTGCCACCGGTGACAAGGAAGTGGATCTCCTCCTTCCTGGGACAGCAAGGTATTTCTAAAAAGCTTAAACGTGCTACTTTCCTTTTGTCAGTGCATTTTCAGCATGCTTAGGAAACCATATTAAGGACAATGTACTGCAGGACTCGGTAGGTCACTAGAATCACAATGCAGCGAGTAAGTTTAAGTATGAGTACTACTGTTTATTACGAGTTCCATGACACTCAAAACACTGTAATAAAACAGACTTATTAGAAGTTGAGCCGGCATGGAAGTTCATGAATCTTAATAGTTCACCTTAAGGAATGCAGATTTTGACTATTTCGCATGCAAAATACTACATAGATTAATTTGTACCTTTTTAGTCTACTGTTTTTGTTGATATATTCTAAAAGTCATTTCTCTCATGTCCCTAAGCAGACTCCAGATTCAGCTCGGAGTTAATATGCCTGCAAGGGCAGAGCATATACCCAGGAAAGGTGATACACAGATGTTTGAAGTGTACGATGTTGTATTGTATGTTGGCATGATTGACATATTGCAAGAATACAACCTACGTAAGAAAATAGAACATGCATACAAATCAGTTCTGTTTGATTCTGTGTCCATTTCTGCTGTGGAGCCAACATTTTATTCACAGCGTTTCTTACAGTTCATCCGAAAGGTGTTTCCTGCACATTCAATAGTAAATTAGAAGAGTTTGTAAACTGTTGTTTACACCTCATCCTTTCCCTTAAACAAGGAATTAAGCCCATAACTTGTTTGTAGTTGGCAGATATTTATCCACTGTTTGCATTTATTGAGAATGCGCTAGATGGATTATGTATATAGTGATTTCCTTATTATTATTATTTTTTGGAAGAAAATAAATTTCGAACTCTTCTGGCAACAATGGAAAAACTTTTCTTTACTGCCACTTGATGTTGTTAGTGATGTTTCTGCATTTTGTACTTCCGTTTACGATTATGAAGATACCAGCAACACATTGACTAGAATATCAATTCAGTAGAGAGGCAAATTTAATTTGAAATGGAGGTCAGGTGATCTGGATACGCCTGAAACTGTCAGGCTAACAATATTTAAAGCCAGTATAGTATTACATTGTTTGCCTCCAGAGACCACCAAGATGAATAAACAACAAAATGATGCACTACTAGGCAGCACAACATGCAATCCATGATTCCATGACTAGACTATAATCACCATTCGTACAAAAGCAGACCTACAGAACTCAATCACCAGGAGTGTACTTCACTGATGCATCCATGCAAATTGTAACATGTCCTATGCTTCATCGCCTCATGTTGGGTGGTGGAGGTGGTAGGTGGATTTCCTTGGCCTTGCATCTGTTGCCCCTGGAAACCTTGTCGAGGCTTCATTGGAGGTCTCCCCATGTGAGTGCCAGGAGTGAAATTAATCATTGCACCACTACCAAATGGTGGAGGTGGCGGGGCAGGTTGTTACCACCTGGATGTATAGACCTAGATCCATTAGCCATAGGAGGAGGAGGAAGCGGCGGCATAGATCCAGGGGCTGATGATGGTGGAGCTCCAGGTGTGAGTCCTTGTGGCGGCGGCGGCGGCGGCGGCAAAGCTCTTGGTGAGGCACTAGGTGTTGTTCCATTAGCTGTAGGAGCAGGTTGACGTTTGTTGGTTTCGGAGGGCTTAGTCTTATAACTGCAACTGAAATTGATTTACTCAGAAAAAGATATCAGATTTATCGTGAGGAGAATTAGTGAGAGAGCATAGTTCCTACCATTGAGAATAATCGAATTCCTGATACTGAGATCCATCCTAATGCTGTTTACAAAGGGTCAAAAGCCAAGGAAGGGATCCAACAAAACAAAACATGGTCCAAGTTCCAGGGTCAGTAAGATATCAAACTGTTGGTGATTGGGTTCAACCTACAAAAAAAGGCAAATCTCCATGGATTACCAAGGAGTTGATACCTGTGACTAATACTTTTCAAGAGTTGGGGAAAGAGGACAAAATTGGTGGTGGTGGTTAGAAAATAGTTGTTGCAAAAAAGGGCGGTCCTTTGGTCCAATCCTCTAGTAATGGTTAATATTAGTTGGAATGTGACTACTAGAGACCAAGATTAAGTAATGGGACTACTATAGACCAAGATTAAGTAGAACAAAATTAGTACTACAGCACAACAATTGTTCTAGGGCTGGAGTTATACCACCAATCACGCATATCATTATAATGGCAGTATAAGAATCATTTGGAGGCCAGATTTGTTTGAAGTGGAGGAAATAGTGAGTTCAGCCAAATTACTGACTTGCTCAGTCAAATTCATTCCGCAACTTAACTTTTGTACTACCTTTATATATGCATTTAATTTGGAGGAAAAGAAAGATTTGTGGGAATATTTGCACCAGGTGAGTATAAACTGCTCCTTGCCATGGCTAGTTCTGGGAGACTAACTTTGTCGTCAGGATGGAGGACAGATGGGTGAAATTCAGTGCAATACTCAGAAGTCATTGATTTTTATGACTGCAAGGGTGTGAGCTGAATGAATTTCCATGAGAGCGGTAGACAGGAGACAGATAGGGTCTTCTCTAAAATTGATTGGGCATTTAGGGGAATTGGTTGGACAAAATTGATCCTTGTTTTGTAATATTTCTTCCTGAAGGTGTTGGTGATCATTGCCCACGGAGAATTGCTAAAACAACTACAGTGGACAAATCTTCCTTAAAACTTGAGCTTGCAGCAGGAAGAGAGGGAAGCATTTGTAAAGTTTAAGAAATCTTCCTTTCTAGCTGAATCTCTTCCTGAACAGAGAAATAAGGCTACTTGGTTAAAACAGGCTATCACTTAGATACAAGATGAGGAAGGCAACACCTCATACCAATCCACCGAGTATCGCGTAAGTGTTTATTTTTGTATTGCAAGAAACTCCTTGGTGAGACTAGAGGGATAATGAAGACTGCTCATGTTGGAATCCTGAAAATTGATCCTAAATTATCAGTTACTGCAGCTGATGCTAATCCAAGATTATAACAGACAGGAGATGAAAAAAATTACTTGGAGCATAAATGTGAACAAGATCCCAGGTCTGGACGGTTATGGGGGTGGTTTTTATAAATCAGCCCGGGAGATAGTAGGTCATGATATTACTGATGTAATACTGATCTTTATGCATAACGATAGAATGTCATAACAGATTAATGCAACAATGATAACATTGATTCCCGAAGTTCCCCATCCTATGAATGCTAGCCAATTTCAACCTATTTCATGTTGCAATGTTCTATACAAGTGTATTTCAAAGATGCTTTGTCAAAGATTGAAGTTGGTTTTGCCTTTGATTTCTCTCGATTTCTCCTCTACTGTTTGTTACGGTGATGAAGTATCTTTCAAGGGCAGTTGAAAATATGACACAACTGACAGACTTTAGATTCCATCCAATGTGCAAGATTTTAAGATAGCACATCTTGTTTTTGCAGACAACCTTATGATATTTTATAAGGTCAATGTTGCATCTGTCAGCAGAGTCATGGAAGCACTTAAAACATTTCTCAAATATTTTAGTTGTGGGAGTGGAAGAGGAGATAAAGCAGGAACTATTGCAAACCATTGTTTCACCATTGGTGAATTTCGAATGAGATATCTTTGGCTTTCCTCTGTCACTCAAGAAATGGAGCAAACTAGACTGCCACCAGCTAATCGGGAAGATTATTGTAAAGATTAATGATGTTTCAGCCAGACATCTTTCCTATGCAGGAAGGCTGCAAGTCATAACATCAATACTGTTTTCATTACATAATTTTAGAGGATCTGTAGACCAAATGGATACGTGACATCTACATGAAGAGAGGCGAAGATGTAACTATCAAAATCTTTTGACCAATGTGATTAAAAGGTAAAGTAATGTAAAATGATATGATAGAATATCTCAAATAGAATGGTGGATGAAAAAGTTTAGCAAAATATTGCACAAAAACTTGTAGGACTTTTGTAGAGGTAGATTATTCATTCACCTTCATATTAGTCCAATTTTCCTCAAAACTTTTGAAGGAGGGAAAATAACAAACATTGATCCCTAATTCTGATTTTCCTATTTTGTGCCTAACATTCCCAAGAAGATAAAAGTGGCCTCTCACAATTGGTCCAACCCAACACCACAGTAGAAAAAAGCCCACAAAAAATTTGACCCACCATCAAAGTAGAAGGTAAAATTAGTCTGGATAACCAGTTTTTGGACAGTTATTACAAATTTAGCTAATTTAAAATATAATTGAAAAATGAAAAAGATAATATTTAAATAAAAATATTCCTAATTCAAACATGGAACGACTCCAATACATAGAATTTCAAATGCAGTTTAAACTCTTGGAAAAGATTTTTGAACTGTGACAGTTTAAACTCCAGCATTTTGTTCCTGGAGTTTGAGCTGTCACAGTTCAAAGACCAAATTTTTTTCATAGAGTTTGAAATAGATATTGTGAGTGATATAATTATATATTTTAAATATGTATCATGAAACGAAACAAAGAAGACATATAGGTCTTGAAATAGATATCATGACTGAAAAGGTACACGAAACAATGTGAAAATCATTATTATTTGAAACACTTTTTAAAAAATTACGCCTAGTGCTTTTTAAAATGTCCGGTCTTAAATTTTTGATCCCGTTTAAAAAATTATTTTTAATTACTTGAAAAAATTTATTATGTTGCCCATCATATATAAGTTTTAACATTTGCCTATAAGGTGTAAGTTGTGGTCAATTGAACAATTACACAGTTTTAAATATATCCTGAACGTCTGTTTTATGGGCAAAAATTAAAACTTATGTCTAATGGGCAAGTGGTAAGATATCTAAGTTTTAAATTTTGTCTATAAGATAGAATTTCTGGTTAATTGAGCAGGTTCCACTGTCTTAAAATCTCTTAAACTTCTGCCTTGTGGGCAAAAGTTAGTATGCCTGATGGGCTATATACCTCAATTCTAATATTTGCATATAAGGCAAAACTTCTGATTAATTAAGTATGTTTGTTGTCTTAAAATATTCAAAATGTCCGTCTTATAAACAAAAATAATTTTTTTTTGAAAAAAGAAACTATGTTTTAAAAAATTTGTTAAGCGGACCAAACAATCAAGATACCCCTTTTATGAATATCATTTTTGTTAGACTTTTTAAAACTGGGGGATAAAATATTAAAATCAACCCATCTTAGAATTATTTTTGAACTTGACCCCATCACTCTATCCTGTCGGTTCTAACTTCAGAAATATTTCTCGGAGCCTCTGTAATTTAAGTTGCGCTGGATATATTCAAAGTTTAAAATTTTTTATATTTTAATCTAGGTATAATTATTCAAATAATGTTTCTGTTATTTTAAAAAATAGATAAAATTAATTGAGTTTAAAATGCTTATTAAAGTTTGATTAGCAGTTTAAAAAGGGGCAATTTGTCCATTTTTCCAGGCAGAAAACTGGAGCCGGATAGCGCTAACTCTTCACCCCTCATACACAGTATATTTACCTCAATGCCACTTCACCTCTCAGGCGCAACGCGTAGAGCTCAGGAACAGAATCACGTTCTGTAATGAGTCTCTTTTTTGCTTCTCTTCACACGAACAGAATCGAAAGAAAGAAGAAAGGGAAAAGAATAAGCATAACTTGCATGACATTGTCCTCACTTTTTGGCCACCCATATTTTACCCCCTATCTCTAAAACCTGTACATACATATAACAACATATACAGAGAGAGAGTTTTTCGTTGAGAGAGAAAGAGAATGGGATCATCAACGGCCGCGCAGAGTAGCAGCGGCGGCGGCGGCAGCTATGATCTGTCATTTAAGATCTTATTGATCGGTGATTCAGGAGTTGGGAAGAGCAGCTTGCTCCTCAGTTTCATTTCTAATTCTGTTGATGATATTACTCCTACCATTGGTATTCATCTTCCTTCAACAGCAATTACACTATTTGCCTTATTTTGAAATGACTTAATTGTGTAAATATACATATTTTTTCGTCGTTTGGTGGATAAATTTATAAACATATTTTGTCTAACTTCATAATTTGATCTTTTCTTAACTTTTGGATTTTATGATCTTCAGTTATTGAGTGTGCATAAAAGCTGGGATTTTGAATTCAGAGGAAATTATTTAATTGTATAAATTTGTGTGCTACTGTTTTTTTTTTATACCCATAATCTTAATATTAATCTAAATTTGGTAAACAATGTGTTCCATTTGGGAAATCAGAGGCATCAGGACTTATTATTTTTTCATGAAAAAAAAAATCTTACGGAAAACCTAATTACTCTGCATCCTATGGTTGCATTATTGTGGAATTTTCTGGATTTACGAAAGTTTTTTTTAAGCATCTAAATTGAAAATCGCAAAAGTGGTCGTGATTAGTCTTAGTTATAAGTTTTGCACTTTTGCTTGAGTTATTTATAGTGGTTTCACACATATGGTGAGTCACAATTTGAAGTTTATGGGTTAAGAATCAAAGTTACTGGTTTTGGTCGAACCAGTACCTTGGTCTCTGGTTCTGCCCCTGTATGGTCTTTCCTTGTATAAGTGATCAAGCTTTAGCTTGCTGCTGGATTCTCATTGCCACAAATTTTCATTATATCCATCATGCAGAATTCAAGCTTCTCCATATACGTGATGGCTGCTTGTTGCTTTGCTTCATGCTGAATTTGTATTTCACCCTTTACGTTCATGACTTTGAATGTCAGGACATAACTTTGTTTGTTAAAATTTTTAGTCCATCTGAGTCCTTGTTCACCCATCTGAATGTAACATCCAAGTGTCAATTTCAGCTTTCTTTGAGTTGAATCGACTCCTGGAATATAAGAATAAGTAAATCTTATAAAGAAAAAGAAGGAGAAGCAAGCTAGAAGTTCAACTAGCTGAGCTTGATTATGTTTCTTCTCTGTCTATTCTTGCTTAATTGCTGGTATACTAACACTTCCAAGAATTTTTATGTTATAGGTCTTCATGTGATAGTAGTTTTCTCTAATTTGACTTACCAATGACTAGGTGTCGATTTTAAAATCAAGACGCTCACTGTTGATGGAAAAAGATTGAAGCTTACCATTTGGGACACAGGCAAGATTTATCTGTATTGTCTAAAAGCTAAGGCTTTATCTATGCTCATCATAATCTATCTGCTCCTACAATGACATTATTATCAAGCAGCAAATGAAGCTTTATCCATGTCCAATTATGTTAACATGTTGCTATGCAGTTAGAATCTCTCTCTCTCTCTCTCACACACACACACACATACTATAAAATGATAAGAATGATTAAAATACTTCTACAAAACAAAACAAGCAAACAAATCAATGGCAAGACAATAGACAGATCTTATGAACTTTTTTCGCTGTTGCCGGCTGTCTGTTGGCAGAGAGATCAAAGCCATTCTACCACATGATACGATGGAACATAACGCTAACCTTTTTCCTTTTTAAGGTAGACCAGAAGCTACTTTTCTCTGCTTAAATGCCTCAAAATATTTCCTTAGTGATTTCAGCATCAAGCTTAATATTGCAAATAAAAGGGTAGCTTGTTAAATCGGCCTAATTGAAGTATGTCCTAATACTTTTCTGTGATTCTGTGGGAAGGTGCTTAGTTGTTTTCAGTTGTATGGAAGAGTTATGCATTTTCTAAAGTTTTCTAGGTTTACCTAGATTCCATGGCCAGGTTGTAACTTTTCTAAACATGTCTTCTACAGCCGGACAGGAGAAGTTCAGGACATTGACAAGCTCCTACTTCCGAGGTGCTCAGGGGATCATTCTTGGTATGTTATGAATGTTAGAGGGGCTACATGCCACTGTTGATAATATCATTTTTGTTGTTTGAATTGAGAGTCATCCAAATTTCTTAATGTATTCAGTTCACGTGCTTCTTGTGAAAAGAGAAACTTGCTTTTGTTAATACTGGTGAAATCTGGAGGTTGTCATTCCTTAGCTTCTCTTTAAAGCAGATGTCAATGTCTTCAGGCAGCTATTTTATGCTTCTAAATGAGTTGATCAGACCAAGATGAGTGTTTACCTTGTTTAATTTAGAGCGTATGATTTTAGAACTCTTAGAAAATTTTTATTACCGTAAGCCCCAAGGATATCATTTTCATATTTCTTTCTCCTATCTCACCCTTGTTGGAATTCAATCAATCAAAGTACACTGGAAAAGTGTCTGTAAATGAGCATTTTCTTCATAAAACTTTAGAAGTTTTTCGCAATAAGAATGTGAACTGAGTGTTTCATTCTTCAACCCCCATATCTGAGCATCATATATTCATGTTGATTGGCTGTTACAAGCACCTAATGGAAACATATGATGACATCCAAAATACTGGGTTTTCATTATACCTGGATAGCCTTCAAATTCTTGTCGATGAAATTAAGCTTTCCTAGTTGCATCAGAAATATAGGCATTTTCCTTCTTTATTTGTTGCGCAATACTGGTCTTGTCTGAATTAGTCATTTGCGTTTTGTTTCTGTGCTTATAATATCTGATAGGCATTACTGTAAATGACAGTTTATGATGTGACAAGGAGAGACACATTTACAAACCTGTCTGATGTGTGGGCAAAAGAGGTGGAGCTTTATAGTACTAATGAGGATTGTGTTAAGATGTTGGTCGGAAACAAAGTCGACAGAGTAAGTCTTCTGCAAGATTGAATTTTGTACCTCCAAAAAAATTTGGAGCAGGAAGTTTCTTCCATTTAGTAGCTGATAATTGATAAATTGCATGTCTTGACTCACTTTATAACTGCAACTCTTTTTCTACCCTTCTTGTGTGTAGCCTCTTTGGGTATCTGTTAATTAGTATCTTTACATTTACATTTGTTCGAGTCGCTATGGAGATCAACTGATATGGAATTTCAGGAATCTGAGAGAGCTGTGAGCAGGGAGGAAGGTGTTGCTCTAGCAAAAGAACTGGGAAGTTTATTTCTTGAATGTAGTGCTAAAACCCGAACAAATGTAGAGTACTGCTTTGAAGAACTCACATTGAAGGTACCTTCACTCTTTCTGTAGGATTCAAAAGAGATATTCATAACCCCAATACTCTTTCCACAGATCAAAGGGAGAAAGAGTTAGGTTTAATTAATCCAGATATATCAAAAAGAGAAAATAGGAAACCAAGAAAAGAAAAGGGATTTCATAAAAGCCTGCAGAAGTTGCAACTAACGAATTTCTATTTATTTGAATATACGTATATAAAAATTGCAAATACAATCCAAATATAACTTTTTGTTGAATCTTCTTATTGCGGACAACTTACCCAGATAATGGAGGTGCCTAGTCTTCTGGAAGAAGGATCTGCTCCAGGGAAGAAGAATATATTGAAACAGAAACAAGAACAACAAACAACACAGAGTAGTTGTTGCTCATGAAACTCTCCAAACTAGGACCAAACCGTCGACAGATATATCAAAGGCAATGTACCTATGGGGGCAGCAAATTTCACATTTTCGTTTTGCCCATTAACACTTGATCAAACGTGTAATATTTCTTCTTTTTTCTTTTACTTCTTCTACCGAAAATGTCATGCGAGTTCACTGTATAATTGGTCATCTTGTGTTCTCGCCATGTTAGTATTTGCCCAATAGCTGAATTATGCAATTGTTTCAAAATCTAATGTGCATTCTTACACATCGCCCTGGGATATTATCATTGTTTCGGTCTCCTGTCTCACCTTCTGCATAAATCTCCTTACTACGACGGGGGAGGGGTTGGAGGTGCTCCAAGTGAATTGACAAAACAATAAGGGGTCGTTTGGATAAAAAACAAGTGATCCCGGGATAACTAATCCCAGATTTAATTATATCAGGATTATTATCCCACCTTCAATAAAGAATAAGGAATAAATATAGGTTATCTCATGTTTGGTTGAGATAAAATCTCGAAATAACTTATTCCGGGATTAGTTATCCCACATTGAAGGTGGATAAAAATAACACTATAATCCCGGGATAACTAATTTCGGGATACGTTATCCCGAGATTTTATCTCAACCAAACATGAGATAAACCCATATTTATTCCTTATTCTTTATTGAAGGTGAGATAATAATCCCGGAATAACTTGTTTTCTAACCAAACGACCCCTAAGTTCTATAACAACTACGACTTAGTTTTAAACAAGTTTGTAATGTTCTTAAGATAATCATTCCCCCAATGGAAGTGATTAGCAACAATTTGCAGTCTTCCCAGCCTTATAAAGAGAGACACAATGGAAGTGATTTTTAACTGGCAATATGATGGCTTATTATTTCATCATGAGTGATGATGAGTGACAAACTACGTAAACTTGCCACTCTCACATGTCCAATAAAGTATACTTTTAAATTCTAATTTTGATAGTCAATTTTGAACAAATGGTGCGTCTTGTGACAAACAATCATCAATACCAGCTAACAAATCTCTGGTACATCTCACTAATAAGTCTTCTGTATAATAAACAACTTTCGATATAGGGAGTTCACATGACATTTCATTCGACAGACATTCTCAATATTTGGTCTAGTTTCAAGTGTCTACTCTTATGTCCTATTCTCAAATGTTCTAATAACAGTACAAACTTTCGCCATATTTCCCCATCTTTCAGTTCCATTATCCATGACCAAGTTCAACATTGGAAATAACAAATCGATCTTGTGTATTCAAAAGACACTGTTTCGGGTCATGAATTGCCTCTAAACTTCCGTGTTATATAACTATGAATATAGGTTACTTCTTTTCTAAAATGCCGCAACTTCAAGTAATTGAATTGCAAAATTACCAGTTGCAGTACAAATAAGGGCATCAAATGAGGCACATTAGCTGGACTATTCGGAGAAATGTACTCTATAACCCACTTCACCAGCTTTTTTACATGCCTCATGAAGATAGTAGACTGTGGTGAACTCCAGACAGTCCAACGGAAAAAGCACTAGCGATCAATGAAAGATTTGTTCATAAGATCAACTGCTGAATCCATGAACTGCAACAGTGAAAACACGTACAAAAATATGATAAAAGGTAAAATGAAAAGTTGCTGCATAAACTTGCATATGCACAGAACAGCACCATATGTGCAGATTAAGATTTTAAACATCTATCAGCGCACACTTGTATTTACTCTAGAGTGTTGTATGAAAAATTTCAATGTAGTATTTCCTGGGTCAGACAGAAAGGAAGAGTCTATTAATTTCTTTGATGAACAAATTATCCAAGCTTATTATAAAAGTAATCACCAAGCAGTGCTATCAAAAGCGAAAAGCGCAAAAAAGATAAGTTTCATTGGGACTTTAAGTGCAAATAAAGCATAAGTCTAATGAAGGTGCAACAAGGGAAAAAATAAAAATATATATACTAATAACAATAAGCATGAATAACAAATATATGTACAAAAAAGTTGAAAGAAAAATTAGGATAAAGTGAAATGTTAATTGTTTAGTGCTGCCTCTTCAGGAGAGGCTCAATGGCAAGAAAAAATTATGTCTTCGAGCCGTGATGACGACACTGAAGCGCACATTAAGCGAGGCGAAGAGCTCAACATGTTTAACGCCTCACTTCAAGCTTAAGCGCGTATTAAGTGAGCGTTTGACAACACTGTCACCAAGCTTAGGAATGTATTGATACAGTTACAAGCTTTTCTATACAAAATGTGCGGACAGCTATCACTGCTCTTAGGTGCCTAGTGCGTTACTTAAAAGTGGACAAAAGAATAAGAGGAAGAAGCAATACACTACATGCTAGAGCACGGCCTAACTGAAAATGAAGCAAACAATTGACTGTCATAAAGACCCTTTGACAGTCAAAACACATTTACACAATCAGATCATTAAAAAGACCATTTTTTTATAATAGTGGTGGTAACCGAGCTAACTTAGGCACGCATCAACTATTTTACCGGGTACCTATTACCTCCCATCAACACAGGCACCGGGTTTGAAAAGACAATTATAAGTAACTCTTCATAATAAGCATTGATTATTAACCTGGAAAAAATGATAAATAACTTGCTAACTTGTTAATCTACAATGACAGCGCTGAAAATTTTCTCACTGTCTTGTTTATAACTTAAATGTGTAACAAAATTAAGTACACTTGCCATGTGATTATAGATTGTATGTGTCACAGATCTCGCAGCAGCAAATGAAAGTATCACCCAATTTGACAAAACAACTTTTACTTGTCCAACTTCTGTAAAAGTTGACTCCTTTAGTATAAGTTACTAAACAAATGTTTATGAGTCAATCAGACTATACCCTTTGCATATAAGTACTAAATAAAAGGCACCATTTAAGATTGGCCTGTGCGACAAATGAGGTGTAAAACCTTGCATCATTCTGTCTCTTGTTCGGGTAATAGCTTTCATGGAGTTACAAGTGCGCAGGTCACAGAGACCAAAGGGCTTTTAGGAACTACTCATATGCAATTCATAGTTATCACATCAAAGTTTCAAAAAAAATAACTTTATTGTGCCGCTAACATATTTCACATAGCTACGAGATGATCATTTTGAGACAAACATAATCTGCTCATGCAAGATATGGGTGTGTTCGATATGAATAAAAACGTTTTTCATAGAAAATATTTTCTTGAAAAATGTTTTCCAGGAAAATAAGTGATTTTCTTATTTATTCTTTTGTGTTCAGTACGTAAGCAAAAAACATTATCCTAAAAGCATTTGTGTATATTCTAGACAAATACGATGGATGGTGGGGATGGGGCTAAGGGAGTAGAGTGAAGATGAGGTGTGTTAGAGGGTGGAGAGGACAATCAATATGAAATGCCACTTGTGTAACTTGTTTTTCTTACTTCCACTAGGGAAGTCATTTTTCTCATTTTTAAGAAACTTGTTTTCCTAGAGAAAATGTTTGCCAAAAATATTGACCTAACCGATATGAGAAAATTGGAAAACATTTTCCTCCATACCGGACACACCCTATACGGGAAAGAATATAAAACTTTGTACGATGGAGGTAATATAGTTACTTAACCTAGTATACTTTCACAGAGATTATATAATCAGTAGATTTATTTCCCCAAGGGAGTGTCAACTTTAGTCAATGGAACTAAACAAGAAAAAGTAGCATTACCTTCCCAACTGATTTAAGTTCTCGACCAATAGGTTCCATGAACTTCAAGTCGACTTCAATGGGCCATACCTGCATGCATATTGGAAGTCGATTGGAAACGCGAAATAATGAAAGCTAACACAAGATGAAGAGGCTCAAGCCAAAAGCCAGAAGATAATTGAGACAATATAGCACGACAAGGTGGTGAACAGTTATAGCTTGGGAGAATAAGAATTAAGAAATCAAATAGCATAGCTGTGTCACCTGAAACTAAAACACACACATATACATATATACTAAATATAGATATCTCTTTTTGATAACGGTGGTGTTCAGACTTCAGACTATGGCACCTGGATACTTGCTATCTCTCACTAGCATAGGTACTGCGTAACTCTATCAACCAAGGCTTAGCTGGATGGAAAGAATCACCTAACATTTTTTGACTATATTTGAACCTGGTCTCCCATTATTTTCACCCACTTCGTTCACCATTACATCACACTCTTGGTTCTCTAAAACTAACACCATATACAAAAGGCTTTAGTGAGGCGGCAATTTTTTCGGCATCAGATGGCTTTAGCTTCTACAAAAAGAAGAAAAAAAGGAAGAGTATGTGCACTACATTATCTGAATGCACATTTTTACAAGAGAACTTATTCTACATAAGAACTAGCCAAATTTCAGAACATTCAATAGAACATCACATTGAATGACAAAATATATTCTTTACCGAAAACAATTAAATTAGCAACTTCTAATAAGCTTGCTTTCCAACCCTCCCAACACCGAATAAAAAAGAAAAGGAAAATCTGAAATTCTTCTCATCCAATGAATGCAACATCATCTCCCTTCCCTTCCTTATAAGTTCAGCAATTCTGAGAAGAGCATCAATCTGATCTTTGTTGTCTGACAATACCTACTAGTGGAATTTCTCAACTCTAAGAAGGTTAAGCATCATCTACTTTACTCCGTAATGCAGAGCATATATCTACACAAATAGCTGAATCATTTACTACAGAAATGTCGAAGCCAGATAGACCACTTCTAAGTTAATTCTAAAAATCTTTTGTCCAGCTGAATAGCTAAATCAAGTAAGCTGAAAGAGATCCCTTTCTATTATACTCACACACGAAATTGAGATCTTATAACCTCTCATACAAAGTGACGAGCATAGTTAAACTCCTACATGTTTGATGTAGCAACAACTAGGTTGCTATCCACAAGCTTAGATTAATACATCACTGTTCCTTTCAATAGCATCTCCTACATACATGTTACATTCCGCATTCAGACTTCCATTGTTTCAGCTCTACAAACTACACTGTGCAACATCAAATTGAAAGATAGTGAAAAAGTCCCATTTAATCAACAACATCAAGGTACAAACTGAAATCAAGACAAAATCATAAAATCACATGGAGAAAGTCAAAGACAGTAGTGGCCTTCTTAAACACATAATTCCAGACACATAATTCTACTACATTATCCATCAAACACATAATTCCAGAAGAAAGTTAATCATTTTAGGGCTGTGACAATTAAAAAAACAACAACCAAACCTACACTACTTCTCATTTCTAACCAATAGGTACTATTAATAAAAAAATAAATTTTGGAAACAGAGACAAGCACCTTAAGCCCCAGTAATTTGATAGGAGTAATCTGTCCGGGAACAATGCAGTCTGAACCCGCTGCTTCTACTATAGCCTCCGTCCCCAATCCACTTCCAATTGGATCTGGGTTCTGCAATTCCCAACCAAATACTAATAAATAAACGAAAAGAAACAAGGAAAACAAAGGGAAAAACCCCTATAAAGGTTAAGCTTTTAGAAGTAGTTAGCGGAATAAATAAAACCCAGAAAGCCGAAAGGGAAGAATAGTAAACCTTCATAACAGAGATAGCGAATTGGGAATAAGGGTTTTGAGGGATACGAAGAATAGGTGAGAGATGAATTTTGGGGATAGGCTTGGAACCAGAAGCAGCTCTCCAAGGTACATCATTCGGAAGAGTAGCAGCTGCTCCACCCACTTTTCTGGACATTGAAGAACTACCTAGTATGAAAGAAAAAAAAATAGAACTGCCCAGCAACTCAGCAAGTAATGAAACTTCTAAAGATGTTAAGCCTCTGTAAATGCAGGGGAGTTTATGGAGATAAGCAGAGGAGAGAGAGACAAGGACGACCAACTTGTGCCGAATTTGAATGTGAATGGATAAAACAGAGAAGGGTTTAGCAGGAAGGGAAGCTCATCTCTTTTTCTTAAAAAAAGGAGGACGGATGCCCTCTGATTTACGCCACTATTATTACATTATTAAATTAAATAAAAGATTTATAATTGTCACTATTATTAGATTATTAAATTAAATAAAAAATTTATAATTGTTATAATAAAAAATTAATGTTTTCATTTAATTTATGTTATTTCATTTTATTCAAATTTAATAATAATAATTTATTAAAAAATTCAAATTCATATTATCATGATTGTTTATATATATATATATATATATATATATATATATTTGTTATTCTATTTAAAGATTTATATTTATGTTTTCTACTAAAATATTTTGAAATACTATTTGATTGAAGGGTAAAAGTATCATTTAATATTTGATGGGTATTTTAGTTATTTATTTTTTATTTCATGACTTTCCACTTTTATAATTTAATAATTGTATCAAAATATGAATATTATAACTCATCTTTTAACTTCTCTTTTTGAAAAAAAAAAAAGCAGTCAAATATTTTTTAGTTATTGAATTATTATTCACTTATATATATATAATGAGATTTTTTTATTGTTTGGTACAAAAAAAAATATTATAAGAGTATTATTTAAATGTATGGCAAAATAGTTGTTCAATTTTTGATGGACTGATATGTGGGACTTCTCATGATATAAGATTTAAATATTATTATTTAATTTAGTTTTGATTTAAAAAATAATAAAATATTATTATTTAATTAAATATTTAAATATGATATGATATGATTTAAATATTACTATATTAATAGATATTTAATTTAGTTTTGATTCAATGAATGAAAAATATTATCATTTTGATAGATATTTAATTTGATTTTGATTCACTGAATTGTCACACCCCGCCTTGGAGGGTATGACTGGCACCTGGTGCCCTACTAGGACCTGAACTGCTGGGCACATCTGGTGCCTGGCTGGCTCTAACTCACATTTCTGGAAACAAAGGGCTATATAACGGCTGTAAACACAGCCCCCGGCTGTAACAGCCCAGGTCGCCGCTTGTAGATATTGTCCGCTTTGGGCAGCTAGTCCCTCACGGCTTTAAAACGCGTCTACAATGTAGAGGTATCCAAGCACTTATAAAGCACTCTTCGTTCCCCTCCACCACCGATGTGGGATTTGCCTAAGTAAACCAGGCGTTACGTATCGCCGTCCCTGGTTACCCCCCGTAGGGACTCAGCGTCCTCGCTGAGGTTTGCCCCACCACCGGCCGGCACCGGCTCTGATACCACTGTTTTAAAGCCCCACTTCGGTTTTAAATGATTATATCCTTAAAAATTTCCAGAGAAACAGAGGGCAACGTAGAGGAAAGGAAAGGAACGAAGGAAATTATATATTTTCGTCCGATTACGCTGCCCAAACCCAAATTAATCCTAGATACCCTAGTATTTAGCAACAGAGAGCATTCCTACGGATTCAGTTTCATAAAATACGGCCGACGAATCGTCGAGCCGCCGAGCTAAGGTAAGTGGAATTGCTCTAAATTAGTGTTTATGTGTTCCTAGCTGAGAAGTGAATATTTCTCCCTTCTGGGCCGCTGAAAAATAGCGAGTTTCTGGCCGTCTTTCGATAAGCCTAAGTTTAGGCTATAAACTATATCGAAAGTGACGTTGCCTTTTGAAATAAAGTTGTATTTAGTGTTAATTGATATGTTTATGAATGCAGTTGGGAGAAAACAGTTGAAGTACCGGCCGAGCTCCGCCCGACAGACAAATATCTCAGAGATAAGGTATGTAAAGTTAGTTTCCTCGGCAAGTTAAGTAACATTGAAACAGTATGGTAGTTTACAGACCAGTAGAATATTCAGAAGTCGGGTATCGCGTTATTATGAATATTGGTACCATATAAGAAGCTTTGGGCTGTAACGTGTATGAGACCTATCAGTATGTGATGTAATATGCCATTTTAAGAGATTGTTATGTTCAGCTGAAACCCCGTGAAGTAGTACAGTATCCGCACAACATTTCAGACATAGAATAGTAGACTAAAATGAAATTTAGAAAGCATGTTAGGAATAGTAAATCATGTTACTATAGAAAATCAGTATACAGCATAGTCTCAGCAGAAGGTCTATATCATGTTTAGTACTAGCCTTAGTATATTCTGGCAGGAGACCATATTTGTACATACATGTATATTATTTTCAGCCTCAGCATGTATTAAGTATGTACATATTTCTATCATTAGTTTAGCATATAGTGTATACAGAAACTCAGTAAACAGCATAGCTTTCAGCAGAAACACCCTCTTGTATGACCTTTGCCCCAGTACAGTTTGTCAAGGAACTATATTCATACTTATACTTACCTATCTCAGCATGTATCAGACACTTACAGATTGCTATTACTAGCCCAGTATATGATTTATATAATACCTTACACCTATTAGTTTTGGCTTATGAGATACACATACAGCATGACTAGTTGAGACCGTTGTATTGATTGGGGTTGGATTACCTAGCATCCCTGACCGCCCAGGGTTAATAGCTGTATCGACTCGTCCGCCAGAGGACGAGGATACGTCGCTCTACGGAGTGATATGCCGTCCCGCAAGGGGACGAAGATGGGATGCCAGTTTCCCCATATTGTGCCTTGGTCGGCCCCTATACACCCCCGTCGAGCGGGTACGCCCGGGGTGTTGATTTAGAGTCCTTCGAACTCAGATACAGTTATAGTCAGGGGCTCAGCGAGCCCAAGTGCATACCCAGGGACCGGCAGGATGCTTACAGCTACTATAGGAGATGGGATGACCGGGGTAGGGGCATAGATTCTGTGTTGATTGTACCTCCCAGCTTATGGGGGCCGGGTAAGGTTTGTGTATGCCGTGTTATGTTCTGTATGTATGCTATATCACATTAGACGTGAGTAGATTAGTAGTAAAAGGATACGCTCCCAGATATGACATTCGCTCCTCCTAGTATAATTGTGAACAGGTACGATCTATACCCTCAAACAGTTAAGTTATCCCTCCTACTTCAGCTTCTTCAGTCATATTATTGTTTTCAGATATTGCTTTCAGTTATATATCTCAGTTGCTTTACATACTCAGTACCAGTGGTACTGACGCCCGGTGGGGCGCTGCATTACTTGCCTGCAGGTACTCTTAGACGAGCAGGCGATTCCACGTGACTCCCTGTCAGCGGTTGAGTATTCAGCTCCAGTCATCCGGAGGCTGAATTTCAGAGGTGTAGTTCAGTTCCTTCTGTTATATATAGTACGGGTAGGTCGGGGCCCTGTCCCGACCAGTTCTATTACTACTCCTAGAGGCTTGCAGTCTGTATGTATTCCATGTGGTCAGATGAGCCGGTCGTGTGAGGCCGTGCAGTTGTTTAGTTTTCAGTATTCTTGCTTTCTGTTATTTGGCCGTGTGGGGCCATAGTTATCAGTAGTGGTGACCTTGCCGGTCACGTAGCTTCTTTTCTGGACATTATGATTGAGTTGCAGATAACTAGACAGCATGGTGGCCTTGTCGGCCCGCATAGGTTCCCCTGAGATATTATGTTTCTGGTCAGCTGTTAACACAGGTACAGAAGGCTATAGGCCAAAGGGCCGGGGGCTGTACTTACAGCCGTTATATAGCCCTTTGTTTCCAGAAATATGAGTCAGAGCCAGCCAGGCGCCAGATGTGCCAGGCTTAACAGTCCAGCAGGTTAGGTCCTAGTAGGGCACCAGGTGCCAGTCATACCCCCCAAGGCGGGGTGTGACAAACTTGGTATCAGAGCAGGTCGCATCCCAGAGAGTCTGCAAGCCGTGCTAAGTAGAGTCTTATCTATGGATGTGTTGTGCACCACATACTATAGGCAGGAGGCTGCGAGGCATGATATGATGGTTGCCTTTCCTTCTCAGTCAGTCGTGCTTTAGAGCGGTACAGTATAGGGTTGAGTCCCTGAGAACTCACCGCATTCTTTGATTACAGATACAAAGGCAGATCAGTATTTCCTTATCACAGGCAAAAGATCAAAGATAGCAACAGAAGAGAACATCAGTCAGTTACATGATAACTACAGCAGCAGGAGGGGGGTATCGGAGACCTCCCAGCGTGATACCTTTATTGGCATTTTTTCTAGTATACGTTGATAACGTCAGAATAGGAAGTCAGAAGTATAATGTACATATGAGTTGATTTACTTATTAGTTATATAAGATTTGATTATGACTACAGATAAGGTCAGATCACCAGGTAAGTATGAAAAGAGAGGGAAATGCAGGAATCCCAAATACACCTTTTTGGGTATGGTACAGTTAAATGCTTTTACTTGTTGCAATAAGAAAGGGCTATTCCCACCTCCTGATTTTGATGCCAGTATAGTAAAGAAGCATGAGACTTGAGAGGAGGTTGCCAAATCATGCAGTAAGTAAAGATGGGTTGATTGATCCTAGTAAGTAGTAGAAAATATAGAGAGCCCTTATGATTACGTAAGTTGTGCAGACCCTTATGATAACAAGCCAGTAAAGAAAGTAAGACTGTTAGCTTACCCGAAGTAGGGGTAACAGACCTGCTAGTGATGAATGCCTAATAATAGTCAAGTTTGAGTCAGAAGAAGGCCAAGTCCGCCATATACACCAGAAGAAGTATAGGCCGGGACTTGATCAGTAATCTCATTAGCAACGAAAGGCAGGTACCTTGAACCCCAGAGTTCAGTTTAAGCAAGATGAGAGGGAGAAGCAGGAATGTCAGATCTGTTGGGGAAATTAGAACTATCCCGGATTGATAAAGCATCGTATTAAGGATTAAGCTTCGGGCTGACAGTAGGATTGCGGTTCAGAATACCGCAGTATGTCCGCCATGGAAAGGTTAAGCAGTTACCGATACAACAATTCTAATCCAGTATAGCCTAGAGATAAGGCCCAGCAGGCAGTTATGGGCTCTCAATATATGCCTAGTAAGGCTACAAGATTCGAATGTCGACCCCACATCACAAGAGTGGCGGAATTTCAAACGGCAGACAATTACTAGAGTGTTTATGTTGTTACTTTCAGAATGGGGTGACGATGCAATGAAATGATAACTCAAGGCAGGAGATATTATTAGGCCGTAGAAGAAATGTATCATGTATGATGTGAGACTCAGTAGAACATGTCAGAGATTATGGAGTACCGCAGAAATCAGTACATATTGTGAGTAGCTAACGATACATATGTATATAGATCATAGATATGTTGTGAGTGGTTGCCTATAAGGGCTATAATCACAGATGCTGATTAGTAATAGAAAGCCTACACAAATTGCATTACAGGAGAAAGAAGAGAGAAGAAAGAAAGAAAAGAAGAAGAGAAAGGGCGGATTAAGTGTGAGTTACGTATGAAGTCATAAAAACTATCTCAGTTTTCAGTTATTAGATTAACAGACTTATGTGTTGTTGTCAGATTTAGGCTCTAGGAGCTTACCAGAGTTATTGACCTAAGACAGATGGCCAGATGATAAGGGCGCAGTTAGACAGTCTACCGACCAGCTGTCGCCTGCATCAGCAGGGAGGCATCCCTGAAGATCGGTAACAGTAGTGCATTTGCCAGAACCAGGATTAGAGACCGAATAGGCAAATTTTAGAGATTAGCAATACCAGAATTGTTCCAGCATGCTAAGTGGTCATAAGTCGTTTTCCCAGCCTCATGGGGCGACAGTCGGCCTTAGTCAACCTAGCAGTTGTTATGTAGAACACCTCATAAGTCAGCCGACCGTCCCAGTCAGAATACCCATGGGCACCCCAAGGAAGGGTCCACATCAGCAGTCAGCGATAGACTAGTATTTCAGCTGGTTTTCGTAAGACATTTAGATACAGAGCCTTAGCAGAAGGCCAGTATTTACAGAATAGATCATAAGACTGAGAATTCCCCAGAATAGCAGTATAAATCCAAGTGGATACACACAAGGCATAAGAAATTGATAGTACCCTATTAGCACAGTGTTTATTAAGGCCAGGGGATCAGTAGACTCCCCGTGAAGGTCCAGAGATTGATCGCCTGGGAATAAGTTGATTAAGTCCAGCCTTACAGTGGTTTAAGCAAAATAACAGAGCAATTAGATACCCACGAGTTTGCGGTTATGCCCGAACTATAAGCACTCAAGTAGCACAGTTAGAGCATGGTTGGACTACTGTCACATTCGGGTCATTCAACCCGACTATTCCGTTATTTAGGGTTATGCAGCCAGATCATTAGAGGTCATGATCAATATCAGGACCCCCTGATCAGATACGGGCACATGGTGTGCAGACAGTCATTCAAGGTCACCTTAGCAACAAGTAGCCTTAGCATGCGACCAGAGGGATAGATAAGCTCTAACTATACCGGTAGATTACTTGTCAGATTCTCCGGTATAATAAACTAGTATGACCGTCAGATATATGTCAAATTGGTAAATGTGAATTTTGGTTGAGTCCAGTAGCCTTTTTGGTCACATGGTGTCGGAGGCTGGTGTACAGATAGATACATAGAAAAAAAAATCGAAGTAATGAAGATCTGGCCTGGACCTACCACTACAATCAAAGTACGCAGTCCCTGCGGTTAGCCGGGTACCGCAGAGGGTCCGTGGAAGGACTTTCCACCTTAGCAGCACCTTTGACTAAATTGACACAGAAGGCAGCAAAGTTCCAGTAGACTGAGGTGTGTGAGCAGAACTTCCAAGAGTTAAAAGCGAGGTTAACATCAACTCCAGTGTTAGTATCGCCAGAAGGTACAGAGGGTTGGTGCAGCATGGTAAAGTAACAGTTTATGCTTTCAGGCAATTGAAGGGACGTGAAAAGAATTATCTTACCCATGACCTGGGGGTAGTTGCAGTAGTTTATGCCTTAAAAAGCAAGAATTTGGTATCACCCGGGAAGGGCTAATACGGTAGTAGATGCCCTTAGCCGTAGATCTGTGAGGAGTTGGCATACTTGTCGTCTGGACAGCGGGAATAGACCCGAGAATTTTACTAGTTAGCCGGTCTAGCCATTCACATAGCAGAAATAACGGATAACAGAACGATAATACAGAATGTCGCAGCATTGTCGTTAGTGGTGGAAGTAAAGGAACGGCAGTATAGGAACTCTAGCCAGGTTCAATTTAAACATAAGATTCAGTAAGAAGAGATGACATATTTTCAGATAACCGGGTATGAAGTGTGGCGATATAAAGGTCGCATTGCGCTCCAGATATTTTGGGGCATCGTCAGCAGTTTATGAGCGAGGCGCATTACGCCCGCCATTCTCTTCATCCCAATACGACAAAGAGGTACCATGACATTAAAGAGAACTACTGGTAGCCCAGTGTCCTAACTGCCAACAGTTGAAGGCAGAATATCAGAAACCAGGCATGTTAATTTAGAACATAGCTGTGCCTCTTTGGAAATGAGAAGCAGTGAATATGGATTTTGTGGCAGGATTACCCCTTACCAGACACGAAAATGATTCTATTTAAGTAATAAGTGACAGATTGACAAAATCAACTCATTTCTTGCCAGTAAGAACTACTTTCTCGGCCGAAGATTATGCTGAGTTGTATATCAGAAAGATAGTCAGATTATATGGAATACCAGTATCCGTTATTTCAGACAGAGGAGCACAATTTACAGTTAGATTCTGGCAATCATTTCAGAAAGGTTTGGGCACGCAGATTAATTCAAGCACAGCGTTCTACCCTCAAACAGATGAGTAGGCTGAGCGCACAATTCAGACGCTCGAAGACATGTTGCGAGCGTGTGTGCTAGATTTCAGTAATAGTCAAAATGAGCAGTTACCATTAATCGAATTTGCCTCCAGAATTAGAATCCATTCATCCGGTCTTCTATGTAACTATGCTGAGGAAATGCATAGGAAACCCGTTCAGAGTAGTCCCAGTCCAGAATATCCAGGTTACAAAAAAAGCTGGCCTGCAAAGAGGTTCCAGTAGCTAGCCTAGACAAACAGATTCGAAGATATGAGGACCAGATATCCTCACCCATTTAAGCGACAGGTATGTCCATATTATTGCTATGTAATATCTTATGGTCCTGTATGTATAAGTGAGACAGATTGATATTTAATTATCCAGTGAATCATGCAGTGCCCGTGTTGGACTTTTCTGCATTTCAGGTTTATGCGATAGTCCATATTACAGGGGAAACTCTGTCGAAATTCTTCCAGAAAGTAAAGTAATCAGTCCTCTAGATAACAATATACATTCGAGGACGAATGTTCTTAAGGGGGGAGAATGTTACACCCCGTAGAATTCCCGGCACTTAGATGACCTATTCCCACGTTGGTTAAGCATATTTGAAGGCCATACGTGTTGGAAAAAGGCCCGGGAAAAGTTTGGACGAGAAGCCTGTCGAACCATCGCGGAAGGAGCCCAGGCAGAGCCCCTCCGCGATGGCAGCGTGTCACGGAGGAGGAGCCTCCGCGTTGGCTCCGTGACACGTTGGCCTTGTCCAGGCCCAAGTATATAAAGCCCCACTTCGGTTTTAAATGATTATATCCTTAAAAATTTCCAGAGAAACAGAGGGCAACGTAGAGGAAAGGAAAGGAACGAAGGAAATTATATATTTTCGTCCGATTACGCTGCCAAACGCTGCCCAAACCCAAATTAATCCTAGATACCCTAGTATTTAGCAACAGAGAGCATTCCTACGGATTCAGTTTCATAAAATACGGCCGACAAATCGTCGAGCCGCCGAGCTAAGGTAAGTGGAATTGCTCTAAATTAGTGTTTATGTGTTCCTAGCTGAGAAGTGAATATTTCTCCCTTCTGGGCCGCTGAAAAATAGCGAGTTTCTGGCCGTCTTTCGATAAGCCTAAGTTTAGGCTATAAACTATATCGAAAGTGACGTTGCCTTTTGAAATAAAGTTGTATTTAGTGTTAATTGATATGTTTATGAATGCAGTTGGTAGAAAACAGTTGAAGTACCAGCCGAGCTCCGCCCGACAGACAAATATCTCAGAGATAAGGTATGTAAAGTTAGTTTTCTCGGCAAGTTAAGTAACATTGAAACAGTATGGTAGTTTACAGACCAGTAGAATGTTCAGAAGTCGGGTATCGCGTTATTATGAATATTGGTACCATATAAGAAGCTTTGGGCTGTAACGTGTATGAGACCTATCAGTATGTGATGTAATATGCCATGTTAAGAGATTGTTATGTTCAGCTGAAACCCCGTGAAGTAGTATAGTATCCGCACAATATTTCAGACATAGAATAGTAGACTAAAATGAAATTTAGAAAGCATGTTAGGAATAGTAAATCATGTTACTATAGAAAATCAGTATACAGCATAGTCTCAGCAGAAGGTCTATATCATGTTTAGTACTAGCCTTAGTACAGTCTGGCAGGAGACCATATTTGTACATACATGTATATTATTTTCAGCCTCAGCATGTATTAAGTATGTACATATTTCTATCATTAGTTTAGCATATAGTGTATACAGAAACTCAGTAAACAGCATAACTTTCAGCAGAAACACCCTCTTGTATGACCTTTGCCCCAGTACAGTTTGTCAAGGAACTATATTCATACTTATACTTACCTATCTCAGCATGTATCAGACACTTACAGATTTCTATTACTAGCCCAGTATATGATTTATATAATACCTTACACCTATTAGTTTTGGCTTATGAGATACACATACAACATGACTAGTTGAGACCGTTGTATTGATTGGGGTTGGATTACCTAGCATCCCTGACCGCCCAGGGTTAATAGCTGTATCGACTCGTCCGCCAGAGGACGAGGATACGTTGCTCTACGGAGTGATATGCCGTCCTGCAAGGGGACGAAGATGGGATGCCAGTTTCCCCATATTGTGCCTTGGTCGGCCCCTATACACCCCCGTCGAGCGGGTACGCCCGGGGTGTTGATTTAGAGTCCTTCGGACTCAGATACAGTTATAGTCAGGGGCTCAGCGAGCCCAAGTGCATACCCAGGGACCGGCAGGATGCTTACAGCTACTATAGGAGATGTGATGACCGGGGTAGGGGCATAGATTCTGTGTTGATTGTACCTCCCAGCTTATGGGGGCCGGGTAAGGTTTGTGTATGCCGTGTTATGTTCTGTATGTATGCTATATCACATTAGACGTGAGTAGATTAGTAGTAAAAGGATACGCTCCCAGATATGACATTCGCTCCTCCTAGTATAATTATGAACAGGTACGATCTATACCCTCAAACAGTTAAGTTATCCCTCCTACTTCAGCTTCTTCAGTCATATTATTGTTTTCAGATATTGCTTTCAGTTATATATCTCAGTTGCTTTACATACTCAGTACCAGTGGTACTGACGCCCGGTGGGGCTCTGCATTACTTGCCTGCAGGTACTCTTAGACGAGCAGGCGATTCCACGTGACTCCCTGTCAGCGGTTGAGTATTCAGCTCCAGTCATCCGGAGACTGAATTTCAGAGGTGTAGTTCAGTTCCTTCTGTTATATATAGTACGGGTAGGTCGGGGCCCTGTCCCGACCAGTTCTATTACTACTCCTAGAGGCTTGCAGTCTGTATGTATTCCCTGTGGTCAGATGAGCCGGTCGTGTGAGGCCGTGCAGTTGTTTAGTTGTCAGTATTCTTGCTTTCTGTTATTTGGCTGTGTGGGGCCATAGTTATCAGTAGTGGTGACCTTGCCGGTCACGTAGCTTCTTTTCTGGACATTATGATTGAGTTGCAGATAACTAGACAGCATGGTGGCCTTGTCGGCCCGCATAGGTTCCCCTGAGATATTATGTTTCTGGTCAGCTGTTAACACAGGTACAGAAGGCTATAGGCCAAAGGGCCGGGGGCTATATTTACAGCCATTATATAGCCCTTTGTTTCCAGAAATGTGAGTCAGAGCCAGCCAGGCGCCAGATGTGCCAGGCTTAATAGTCCAACAGGTTAGGTCCTAGTAGGGCACCAGGTGCCAGTCATACCCCCCAAGGCGGGGTGTGACACCGGCCCATTGGCCTATAGCCTCCTATACCTGTACTAACAGCTGACCAGAAACATATCAATATAGGGAAACCTATGCGGGCCGACAAGGCCACCATGCTGTCTAGTTATCTATAACTTAACCATGAAGTACTGGATAGCTACGAGACCGGCAAGGTCACCACTACTGTCGAACTATGGCCCCATACGGCCAACATAAAGGAAACACAAGTACTAACAGCTATACAACTGCACGTCCTCACACGACCGGCTCATCTGACCACAGGGAAATATATACAGACTGCAAGCCTCTAAGAATAACAATAGGAATGATCGGGACAGGGCCCCGACCTACCCGTACTATACAGCAAAAGAAAATGAAATACACCTCTGGAATTCAGTCTCCGGATTACAGGAGCTGAATACTCGATCGCTGATAGGAATCACGCGGTATCGCCTGCTCGTCTATGAGTACCTGCAGGCAAGTAATGTAGCGCCCCATCGGGAGTCAGTACCGCTGGTACTGAGTATGTAAAGCAATAACTGAAAGAAATATCTGAAAACAACAATATAACTGATGAAACTGAAATAGGAAGGAATAGATTAACTGTCTGATAATGTAAGTCATACCTTCTCTTAATCATACTGGAAGGAGCAGGAGTCATACCTGAGGATTTATCGTTCTACTGCCGATCTACTCGTATCTATTATAACATAGCACAACATATCATAACATACATAGCACACACAAACCTTACCCGGCCCCCATAAGCCGGGAGGTACAACCAACACGCAATCTATACCCTTACCCCAGTCGTCCCATCTCCTATAATAACTATAAGCATCCTGCCGGTCCCCTGGGTATGCACTTGGGCTCGCTGAGCCCCTGACTATAACTGTACCTGAGTCCGAAGGACTCCTAAATCAACACCCCGGGCGTATCCGCTCGACGGGGGTGTATAAGGGTCGATCAAGGCACAATATGGGAAAAACTGGCATCCCATCTTCATCCCCTCTGGGACGGCATGCCACTCCGTAGAGCGACGTATCCTCGTCCTCTGGCGGACGAGTCGATACAGCTATTAACCCTGGGCAGTCATGGATGCTAGGTAGTCCAACCCCAAACAATACAACAGCCTCCACTAGTAATACTATCTGCATGTCCCACATACTGAAGCTAATAGTGGTAAGGTGTTTGTATATACTATATGCTGAGCTAGCGATAATAATATGTACGTACTTAATGCATGCTGAGGCTGGTAATAGTATATATGTACAAATATAGTTTTATGCCAGACTGTACTGGGGCTAATGCTGAACGAGATATGGTCTTTCTGTCGAAACTATGTTGTATACTGAGTTTCTATAGTAACATGATTTGCTAGTCCTAATATGCTTTCTAACTTTGCTTTAACTTATCGTTCTACTTCTGAGATGTCTTACAGATGTTACATTGCTTTACTGGGTTTAAACTGAATACAATGATATCCTAACATTCTGTGTCACATCACATACTGAGCATGTTGTGCAGTTCCTAACACTTATATTAGAATCTATATCGTGCTAACAAGTTTCGCGCTAAATACAACATGATGCTTCTAATATCGTACCAACATTCGTAATAAACATAACACATGACTTCTGAACATTCTACTGGCCTTTAAATTACTGTACTGTCCCGAGATTACTAACTTGCCGAGGAAACTAGCTTTACATACCTTATCCTCGAACTATCCGGCTGTCGGACGAAGCTCGGCCAGTACTTCAACTATTTTCTCCCAACTGCATTCATAAATATGTCAATTAATACTAAATACAGCTTTATTATAAAGAGCAATGTCACTTTCGATATAGTTTATAGCCTAAACTTAAGCTTATCGAAAGACGGTCGAAAACTCGCTATTTTTCAGAGGTCTAGAAGGGAGAAATATTCACTTCACAGCTAGGAACACATAGACACTAGTTTAGAGCAATTCCACTTACCTTAGCTCGGTAGCTCGATGATTCGTCGGCCGTATTTCACGAAACTAAATCCATAGGAATGCTCTCTGCTGCTAAATACCTCGGTATCTAAGGTTAATTTGAGTTTGGACAACGTTTAGCAGCGTAATCAGAAGAAAATTATATTACTTTTTCGTTCTCTCCCTGTTCTCCTGCGATTTCTGGAAATTTTAAGAGATTTAAATGAAATTAAACCGAAGTGGGGCTTATATACTTGGGCCTGGACAAGGCCAACGTGTCACGGAGCCAACGCGGAGGCTTCACCTCCGTGACACGCTGCCATCGCGGAGGGGTTCTGCCTCGGCTCCTTCCGCGATTGTTCGACAGGTATCTCATCCGATCTTTTCCCGGGCCTTTATCTAGCACGTATGGCCTTCAAATATGCCTAACCATCGTGCGAATAGGTCATTTAGGTGCCGGAAATTCTACAGGGTATAACATGAATGGTAAAATATTATTACTAATTAGATATTTTATTATATTTTGATTTATTGTAGGGAGAAATGATAATCCAACTTTTAAAATAGGGGTTTCCCACTTTTAGTATAATATAATAATATCTAGCTTCAACAAAAGTTAAAGAGAATATTATTTTTCTCATTTCTATAATAAATTTATATTAATGACCATTTGATAAAATACTTTCAGATAAATGACAATTATATAAGCAACTAATATAATTTATTTGGGTGCATATCAGAAAGTAATACCTTGAATGTCTGTCAATTTTATTTGATTATGAATTATATTTATCATCTGTCAGCAACAATATATCGTTCTACATATATCATCTAACGAATATGCACAAGTTTACATGAGACACACATATAATGCACGTGTCCAGGACTAGTGTTTAGATAAACGCGTGAATATATTAAGTTAGATATATTTAAAAATAAAGTTATATAGATAATATGGGAGTGACTTCTTAATATAAGGAGAGTTTCTAATGTAGCAACAAAAGTGGCTAAAAGAATTTCTCTAATTTATATGTTTAAAATCTCATGCTCTTGTATTTTTCATTTGTTCATCCATTTGTTATTGATGTAGAGCAAGAAGTTGAATTTTGGAAGAATTGTGACCTTTAGAAGGATAAAACTTTACACACATCCGGTCTATATATTTGATTAATAAAAAATGATATATATTATTTTTTAACTATTTTTTTTATACTTACTCGATAGTTGACTATTATATATTTAAAATAAGAGTTATAATATATATAAATTTATTTTTTATAATTAATTTAATTATATTTAATTTATACATCCGGCGTGAGTAAGTTTTTACTTTTTAAAAGTTTGCAAGAAATTAATAAAATATTTTTTTTCTTTCAATTCATAGTTTTAAAGTAAGTTATTTACGGATAGGCATAGATAAAGTTTGACTCTGATATCAATACAAAAATAAGTAAAACAGTAAAATTTTTATAAAATCTATGTCAAAAATTTCTCTAAGCCGACTACATCTTTCTTAAAAGTAAGCTATTCGCATTGTTAATCCATATGGAACGATTCATAAATTAACTTCCAACATTGTGATTATTTATGTTATTATGCGCTAAAGATATTTATTTCAGATAAAAAGTTTAATTCATATCGGAGATATAAATAAGTTTTATTTTTACTTTCATTCCATTAAAATCTAATTTACAACTGACGTAATTTATATTATTCTCCCAACTTTATTTATCAGAACTTGATTTATGCGTCTATGCACATTTTTATTGGATTTAGCTTCTCTCGATTTCTCTTTTCTTTTTTCTTTTTTAAATTTTAATTACTTTTCATTTTCTCCAAATTTCTATTTAGATATATGACAGTTTTCTTATTTAAATATCAATGGTGCAAATAGTTAAGTAATCAAGTGCCTACTTATGGTTAAAAGGATATATTTTACTATTTAAGTTTATCCAATTAAAAAAAAAACTCTCGTAATTTTTTGGCACTACAGTAAATCATTTATATTATCTATACAGAACTTGTTTTTTGATTCACAAAAGAAAAAACATTATTTCTTTATAAACTAAATTTCTACCAATTCAAAAATAAACATTTAAATAAATTATTTCACAAAGAGAGAATATTGTAAATCGTAAAATAGTGCAACATTTAGATATTAAACAGAAAATATTGAAAATTGCTTTTCCATAAAATATCAAAGAAATATAAAGAGAATGTTTTGTTGGATAAACTTTTTTTAAAAAAAAGAAATAGAATCTTTTTCTTTTAAAAAAAATATTTGCAGATTTGATTGTGAATCTAATATTATGGTAAAATCATTTTATGTTAAAGTTTGACGCTATTTAATTAAAGTAATTTCATTCGGTCCCAAAATTTTGGAAGATGGACATTTTCTTATCAAAGTTGGAAAATTAAATAGCAAAATCTCATTTTTTTTTAATCATCTTTAATTAGTATATTTGAAAACTACTTAATCTAAATCTTGTTATGAAGTATATTATTTAAGTAGATGTCCACTAAATATAATCTCTTTATCTTTTTACTATTTTTCATCATTATATTCAACCTCCCCCGTGACAGTAAATTCTTAATGTTATGTCTCCCACTATGATTTTTCCCCTTAATGTCATGTTTATGGCTATCTTTTGCATGTTTCAATGTAAACTATGAATGTAAGTCTTGAGAATTATATTGTATACATTTGAAGACTTGAAACACTCAGAAGAAATGACAATTATATTGTATATACACACTTGAAGACTTGAATAAGAAGAACATACCAAGAGACAGAGTTGATTATTTAATTTTTTTTATAATTTATTAAATTAATTAAACATACCGAGGTTGTTCATCGGTTAATTTTTGTTTCATGTCGCGTGGCATTTTAAAAAACTCACCAAGTTGATTTTTAATAAATTGATGGACAACCTCGGTATATGCCGATGCTGTCCCTTTGTTTATCATTTCCAACGAGCAAATTCCGATGCCTATCCGTCTATTGATTTTCCCAAAATATCTAATATTGTTCGTCGGTATTGACCGTCGCATTTTGAGCAGTTTTTTGTTCTTTTCAGTAGCTAATAATTTTATTAATCACCAGCATGAAATTTACAAAGCTAAGTCAAGCATTCTCTGCTGGTTGTTCCTGTATCAAGGGACACTACAAACTTTATAGACTGGCAAAAGACTAAAAGTTTAGGCCCCGAAGAAGGGTTCTAACTCCCACCGGTGCTCTAACATTACAAATATAAACTATTTCTTTAGCTATTTTTTCCACTATTGAGCTGTGCTTCTCAAAAATCTTGTTATTTCGTTCCCTCCTGATTGCATGTACACCCTTCGTAAAGATCATCTTTGAAGATTTGAGCTGGCACCTCCAATTGATGTATTCCTCCCATTTAGTAGCTTGGCACATAGCAGATTTGCTCCACTGGCAGAGTTTCCCCCTTAGGCTAATAGTAAATGAGCAGTGTATGAATATGTGATCATGGGACTCTTCATTCAGCTGACACAGTTTAGCAGTTTTTTTTGTAGTTCTACAATTATATCTAAATAATTATATAGTAGAAAAAGGTGACCCAAATTATACTTATTTGACAAATTTTTTGTATTAATTTTTACATCTTAAATTTTGGTCAGGACTTAAAACAGGTCTCCCGCAACTAGTATACTCAAATAGGAAAAAGCAAATTTTTTTTTCATTTACACTCTCTCAATATATATATACACACTCTTTGCAATAGTGGTTCATTATTTTAGGTTTAAGAAGCTTTTTTTTGTTGTTGTTGTTCTTTTATTATATCATGAGAGTTTAGAGGTCAGTTCTTTTTTCTTCTTTTTTCATTTCATACATCGATGGAAAAAAATTTCATGGAACTTATGTGTAAAGTATTTAATTCCTTGGAAGAAAATTGAGGGAAAAATCCTAAGACTAATTATTATGATGTAGATGTTTCATCTAGACAAGTTTTCGTTAATTATTATGATGCGGATGTTTTACAATCACTATCATGAATTGCCTTTTTCATCGTAATCATTATCATTATTATTACTATCGCCAACCAATAAACAGATCATAACAATCGCCACTGGAAACCACCATCGCTGTCAATCGCTATTGTCAGTTGCTATTATATCTACCATCTCCATTATTATAATTATATTCATTGTCACCATCGCCCCCGTCATTGTCGCAGCCACCTCCACTACCACTATAAGTCGTTACCACCATTGCAGTCAATCTCTATTATCAACCACCGTAACCATCACAACTAACACCGCCCAAACTACAAAGGACCATAAACGTAGTGTACTTCACCTTAAAAGTTATTATTTATCAATCATAAATTCTTAATTTATACGAATTAAGATGGAATAATATAAGGCTCGTGTAGTTATTCAACTAAGAGAAAATACAATATATATACATATACATATATATATAAAAACTCACAATGGATCATAGAGATGCCGATTGGACCAATCATAAAAGCGTATACAATAGCACTACTAGAAATAATGCATTTGTGCTGCGGTTAACACGTGAACTTCAAGAACTAAGGATTAGTTTCTAACAAGTTTACTTGTCATGTTGGGGTCAGAATTCTTTTGAGAAACATTATTGGAATTTTAGAGCATTTTTAAATTATAAAAATGTTTATTTATCATATTCATAGTGATGAAAGTGATTTTTACTATTTCATAATATCTATTTTATTATTTTCTAATTATTTTATCTCATTATGCTTTGTAACATATGTAATAGATTTAAGGCATAATTCTCTCATTACTTACCCACTTTATCAACCACATTTTTCAATTTATTACAAGAAAAAATTCTTCATCTATAAATAGTGATAGTCTTGTCTTGTGTCGAAGAAGAAGAAAAAACATACAGCGAAAGAAAGTGAGTAAAAGAGAGTTTTTATTTAGCTAAAGGAAGGTGTTCTTTTGTGGAGCTTTGGACTCAACACTTGTCCAGAGTTTGTTGAGTTATATAGTGTTGCTGGACTGTTGTATCTTGGAGGGGACAAGTAGAAAAAATTACTGGACCGGTAAAGTTTTACCGCAGTGGGCTTAAATCTCCTTAAAGAAAGCAAAATATCCGTACTAAAATATTTTATTTTTCATTTTATTTTTTGTAATTTCACCAACAAACATTGATTTACAAGAATAACGAATTGCAGTCATCACTGATATAAACATATCTAACTATCTCATAAAAAGAATTCTACAATGACTCCACGCCACTCAATTTTCAACTTGATCTTTCTATTTTTAAATGGTTTGATCCAATCACAAATTAATAGATGAATCAACAAAACTTTGGAGTTTTCTAACCAATGGATTATTATATCCACATCTGCTGTCAAGAGCCCGAACAGACTCCGTCAAGTTTTATTAATATAAACCCTAAATTAGGTTTCACCCAGCCGCATTGAATAACCTCATGATGTCAATTGTTGGCATACAGGTATAGGTAGCGAAAACAAACAATTAGGATCATACTTGCATGAAATAGATATAAAAGATAAACACATATCTTAATCAAATATAAAATCTATACTTATCTTTTAAAGCGCGACCGCAAATCAAACCTTTTGAAGCTATTGCACAAATCATCCAATGCATTCTCCAGATTTAAGATCTTCTGCTATAAGAGTGACCGCGAATCAAACCTCTTGAAACTATTGTGCACAAATCAACCAACACAGTCTCTAGCTATATATATATAGCCTCAAAAATCTCTGAGTAGGAAATACTTAGGGCAAGTACTGTTCCAGAAAGGTCGGTATTCCGTGGAGGAAGAGGGTTGTATTTATAACCACATTTTAGGATGTAAAACGCTAGTCCTAAAATGTATAGGATTCTTTCTCTCCAACTAATTGTACACATTTTTGGGTTATAACCAACCCAAAACATGTACAACTTTCCTTCTAAAAATCAGTTTATTTTTACCAAAATCTTGTAGGATTTTACTGATTCTAAAAAACTAATTTTTTCCTTTTCAAGTCACTAATTAATCAGGTGTAACAGGGATCATAGATTTAATTAGTGAGACTCTTAATTATGGAATTAATTCATAAAATAAATGAATTAACCTATCAATATAAATTATATATTATTCCACTAAAAATTCATAATTGCACTCCTAAGTATAATTTTAAAATCACTCATTAAATCTTATTTAACTCCTCATGTTAACATTACAGATACCAATCAACCAAATTAAATTTCTGACTATTTAATTCGTTGATTAATCTAATCCTTTATTCATACGATTAATTTATTTCATGTGAGGGATACAAAATCCACCTGCATGATTTTCACTTAAAAACTTATAAGCAACCATAAAGGGGTATCATCAATCTCAAGGTCGAGACATGGATTCCATCAACTAATTATTATTTCAAAAATGTCATTTGTTACCATCCAACCTATTGGGAACATTTTAACTCACAAAAGAGTTTCAACCTTTTGATAGATCAAGATAACAAATCATAATAATTATATCAAGATTTAGAATATAAGTACATTTAATGATCCAGAGAGGTTTTTCATAAAATTCATAACACAAACAATCATCTCTTTCCGTTCAATACACACAAAGTGTACTAGCACAAGAAGTTGGAATGCGACCATTCCCAAATCAAGAATGAATTATCTTTAATCTCGTGCTACAATCATATCGATGGATTTGTCCAATTTTCATCTTAGGTTGTGAACATATATAACTTTTATACATATAAGAACTGCCGATTTTAATCTTTCGTGTATAAGTTAAACTCTATACACTAAATCATCTACTATCTAAGTAAAGGACACATCAACAAATATATGATCTATTTAAATTTTTATTAAAACCGAATAAATAACTGTTCTATAATAAAGCATATATCTAAACACATTGTTAATAGTATATAACTCATGCTTAATAGCATATATCCCATTATATGGTACTACTTGTCAAATATTGTCATGACCCGAACATAGGCCTGGATTGAGACACGGGACAATGAGCCCCGAGAGACTTCAAGTCGACCCATGGCATGAACATAACATCTAACTCAATCAATAAAAGCGGAAGATCAACATAATAATCATAGCGGAAGTCTAAACATAACATAAAATCTGAACATACAACACGATTCTGAAGCTGAATACAATCTATGTCTGAAAAGCCTCTAATTCTGTGAGCTGATGGGACATGACCCCAACTAACTCTCTAAGTCTAAAACTGAAAATACGTAAACATGACTGAATAGAAAGGGGCCCTCGACAGATGAGGTCTCACCAATAGAGACTGGATGCTATCTCTGGAACTAGCTAGCGATGGAGTTGAGTCTGAAGGTCGGAGCCTTATCACAAAACGATACAACATAGAGTATGGGTCAATAGTTGAAATATACCGAGTATGCAAGGTACGTAAAACGGATAGTTAAAACACGTAAGAGTTCATAAAAGTAGGACAATATGATCATAACGTGAATATAATAATATAAACATAAGGCTCAAGGTTTTCAAAACATTCGTAAATCATTCATAATCCTAATCATAAGAGAACAATTTATTAAACATGACTTGAGTCAAAGTATATAATCATAATCATACATAAATCATGAGGAACAGTGGGAGATTCTTATAACCGACATATCCCATATGAGCACACATGGAGCCCGACCTATAAACCTAGTTAGGAGGGTGTTCGTACCTTGCTAAGGGTAGTACCATGAAAGAGGTGTGATATCATTCATGAAAGACCCATTTGGGCAAAGGGGCAGTAGCAAAGAAGGTCCCACCATGGCTACGTTGGCGCGTAGTTCTGAGACTCGAGGTGTGTTTGGACCCCGGGTCTACTCGGTGTTAAATACTACTCCCAAAATATATATAATGCTCATAGGATAATATATATGAGATTCATAGGCTAGTTATAATCATGATAAACATAAGCATGCTTGAAATACGTGAACTAGCCATGAAATAAAGTCCGTGAGTCGGCCAAAATCATAAATTCATAAACCATGAAGTTCATGCATGCTTGAAATTCATTTACACTTGATATTCATAAAGTCATGATGAGCATTTGAGAGAAACATATCATAAGTCATAAATCATAATGGGTTAATGAACATCAAAATCAAAATAGAAGCATAACGTGAACTTTCATGAAATATGCATAATTGGGCATAGTTTATAGAAATTTAAATCCATAAGTTTATAATTTGAAAGTCATAAATCTGCCCATGATTCATAAAAAATGAATTGACACATGAAGAGGATTAACCCATAGATAGATCACCAGGATTTCATAAGAATTGGGATGAAACCCTATAGAGCTACAAATAGAATTTCATTTTGGAAAGGAGTTGGGCAAGGGTGTGAACAATTTCACCCATTCGTGACCCTACATACCTGATAAAAACTGATTCTACCACTCCCTTGATTGCCCAATGAAGAATTGATGAAAAACTTGAAGGACTAGGCTTGATCACCTCTCCAAAACCTCTAAACTTGCATGCATAATTTAGGAATGACTTAGAATGAACTTACCTTCTTAAAACTCACTATTCATAACTTAAAACGGCGTAGTTTAGACTTTAGGATCATAGGAATTATGGATAAATCCTTACTAAACTCACAGAGATAAATAGATTGCCAGTCCTAACGAGGGACTAGACGAGTCGTTGTCATAGGGCACGACTCGTGGTCTGCGTCCGTCGCCGCCACTAGAAAATTCACCTAGATTGTCACCATGAGGCACATGATAATTCGTTACTATCGTGGTCACCTCCCGTCGTCCTCACTGCCGAAACCAACTTAGGGTCACCACGGGCGACACCACGACTCGTGGTGCTTCCCAACGAGTCATGGTGAGGATTCGTTAAGTGCACTGCCTAAGCTTCCTTCATCCATCAACTGCCCTTGACTACGGGTGACCTAACGGCTCGTGGGGCTGACCACGACTCGTGGTCAAACCTGTGGTCACCCCAACTTGAAAATTTTCAAACAAGTCAAAATTCCTCACCACGAGTCACTTAACAACTCGTGGTCATCCTGACGGGTCACAGGATGACTCGTTCTATGACTTGGTGAAGAAAATTTTATTTTATCCGTTTCAACTCTCGAGTCTAGTCTTAGGGTTTTCGGAAAATTACAAATATGATCTCACAGTAAAATATTTTTTTCATGAATCTGAATTTACATTGTAATAACGGCTTCTGCTATATCAATAATATTGGTACACCACAATAAATTAAAATAGAAGAATTTTCAGATAAGATATTTAAAATAATAAATTTCTCAACCAATTCTCTTCTTCACTAGCTGAAGTTGAAGCACAAATTCAGCCTTCATGGTAGAGTTAGCAATCATTTTTTGTTTACAACAAATAACACCAAGTATTTTCATCTGCATCAAAAAAGCTTTTGAGTATAGTAGGATATTATTCTATAAAACAAGCAACAAATATTTGTACCAAGTAAATATATTTAGCTTGCTTGTACCCACTAAGTACTTCTACACAATATCAGGTCAAGTGCAATTAGTTACATATTTCATATTCCCTATTGGTCTAGCATACTTCCCTTTTTTTAATCATATAATTCTCACATATTTAAATCAAAAGGAGTTGCAAGACATGTATAATCAACAAAATTGTACTTCACATTTCTTTAACTTAATGAGATTGGTTAAGAAAATTCCTTCACATGTTTATGGTCTATTTCATTCCAAGAATGAAACTTATCTCACCCAAATAATTCATGATAAAATGGCTACTCAACATATTTTGATAACACTCATGTTAGATCCAAAAATCATCCAATAACATGTGATTTATTTCAAGACTAATATATGCACTTGTAACACTTTTTTAAAAATATTCGCACAAATGCAAAAATTATATTTTTCATGATGAATATTTTTTCATTTCATTAACCCCCACTATTTTGAGAATTTAAATATCAATTCATGTTCATGAAAAATGGTATCACTTTATTCATAAAAGTATTGGGTAATAAGTTTTTTACCTTTTCTCCACTTGAGTTGATTAAGTAGAAAATACTTTACCCTTTCAGCGACATTTGAAGAGATCTAGTGACATTGAAGCGAAATGCTGTTGAGATCTCCTAACTTGATATCCACAAATTTTCAAATTGTAATAAAAATGAATCTCCTTAAAATTATTGGTGAATGTATCATAAATTACAATTGAAAATAAAATAAACAAAAATAAATAAATAAATGCTCAGGCAGCGTCGCGGATTATAGGTGGGCATTCATTTTTTCGGTTCAGTTTTTTAAATTTTCAATTAGTTTTTTTCGGTTTTCGATTTTTATTTGGTGTATCAAACACCGATTGGTTTTTTTCAAATTCGGTTCAATTTTTCTAATTCGATTTTTTCAGTTATAGGCATAATTAATGGGCTATTTTTCTACTTACAAATGAGCTATTTTTATTTTAAAATGAGTTATTTTATCTTTTAAATTTAAAATAAATTAATTTAAGTTTTGAATTCTAAAGTTTAATCAAACTAAGCTTAATTTTAAGAAAAAATATATAACAGGGCAATATTTAAAAATTTTATTTACAGATTTTTAGCGGGATCAGTTGATTTACATTTAGTAGCACATATATAGCATTTGATGATAAATTTTTTCATCTGTTTAATATTCTTATAACTAACCCAACAAAAAATTAAGAATCTTTAAAGATTTCAATAATCTATAATCCCTAATTTCTTGCTAAATAAATATTATATATTTCATCTTACTTTCAAAGCATATCAGTAATCGTAAGAATTTTCTTAACATGTTAAACTATTATAAAACTTGCTATTTGTAAAAAAAACTTAAGTAATTGTGTCAATTATATAAATAATTCTTTAAATAGGCTTTGAGGTTGGGTTTGGTGTAGTATTTTTATTTTTTGAAATTACATTATAATTTTTTTAATTTTTTTTTAAAATATATAAAATTTTGATTAAACTGAAATTCCAAAACTTTAAAATTGAATATCAAATTAGTTTGATTTGCTCCGATTCTTTGATTTTTCGGTATTTATGCCACCTTTAGAGATGATATCTCGCTCTCTCTAAGGAGATTCAATTCCACTGCGGTATAATCTTCACCAATCCAGTAGTGATATTCTTGACTTGTCCACTCCAGGATACAATAGCCCAACAATGCCGTTGTATGACTGAAACAACTTCAAATGATTTGACGAGTCCAAAACTCCACCAAAATAATACCTTCCTTCAATATTAAATTACTCTCTTTTGTATAGTGAATTAGTTAAAAACTTAAAATATTTTCTTTGTCTCAACTTCCTCTTTACACTACACTAACCTCAAAACACAGTACAATATCACTCACATACTGGATAGATGACTCAGAATTATAGTGCTAGTTCCGTTCCCTCGGGGAAGAGAAAGCACGAATCAATTATAATCTTAGTAGAGAATAGAGGAGGAATAAAAACGTTGGTTCTTTGTGCCGTTCTTCTCTCACACTTCTCATCTTCTTCTTCCATAACACAAAATAAGACCATCACTATTTATAGATGAAAAACTCTTCCTTGTAATGAATTGGAAGAAAGTGGAGGGTAAATTATGGAAGGATTATAATTTAGAGGTTACATGAGTTACAGGACATAATGAGGTAAAATAATATGAATAATGACATAGTGTTTATGGGAAATGTAATAACAATATTCGTCACAATGAATTTAAAAAATAAAAAATTATGAAAATACTATAATATTAACATGTCAACAATTTTCAATAATTATCTATATTATATATAAAAGTGTGAAGACATTTAGAAATGTTGATTGAACTTTTTTCCCTTCATTAAAAGACTTTGCAATAGACAAAATTGTCATTTATAATATTTACATAATTATTATTTAAAATTATTATTTTTAATTATTCTATCACCTTCTATTTTTGGCATAACTTTATTTATGATGTAAACTTTAAAAAAAAATTTAAAAAAAATTCACTGAATCTTTTTTTTTTATAGTCAAGAAATTTTTTCTACCTTATTTTATTATATTTAGTTTTCTACTTATGATATAACTCTATTTATAGTATAAACCTTTTAAAAATATAATAACAAAAAATAATTTTAAAAAAGTAAAAGCTCTTCCACGAAAATTTTTGGATTTGAAATTTTTTTTTCCTTTTTTTAATGGAACAAAATTCTAATTGAATTTTAATTTTTTTTAATTTTTTTTCTTTTTTCATAGTAAGGGAAATATTTTTTTTCCCTTTTTGATAGTAATGTCCTAATTTATAAATCCTTCTACTTTTATAAAAAATATTTATAATTACATAATTTAATTCATCAACTCTTCTACGTCATCACTTTTGATTCAGTCTCCAATCTTGTATGTTTTCGTATTAATCTATCTTTTTTTTTTATTATGGATTTGAAAAAGACAATAATAATTGTTATGGCAGAACTTAGATTGTCTATTTTAGTTGAGTCTAACATTGATATTATGTTATATTCTTTAATTGAGTCTTATATTGATATTATGTGATTTAAAATTTATGTTTTGTAACTGACATTTTTCATCTACTCATTCTCAAGTTTCATTGCTTCAGGTAAAGTAACTGTTGATTAATAAGCTTATCATTAAATAAACTGCGCTTTATAGCAATATCACATATACATTTCAACCTCGAATTTTCAATTACGAATCTCTTCATGATCTCATATTCTATATTTATATTTTATATTTTTACATATAAGTTTAAATTCTTATTTATTTTTTATTATATTTTTATATTTTTTAAAATATATTTTTGACCATTAAAGTTTAATTTCTTGCAGGGTTCAAAAGTTCGTACTATACTTTTCAATAATTATATTGAAAAGTGAAAAAAATAGTTACAACAAGATAGGATCAGATACATCATAAACGAATGCATTAATAATGTTAAACCTAATTTTATATCAGTAAACAAGGAGATTGAGTCATTTTTCTACTGGTACTTTTTTAAACAAAGTTCATTTGAAGATACAATACAATCTTCCGATGAAACAATCTTTGGTAATTTCTTTAGATTTCATCAACTAATCTTACATTCAATATATGCATAATATTTTACTCCTATTTACTTAAAAAATATCCTTTGTAGATATACTTGTCATCTTTGTGAGTTCTAAGATCTTCAAATGTGAAGACTCTTAGTAGTATTGATTGAACGTTTTGTTCTTCATTAAAAGACATTTCTATAAATAAAATTATCATTTATTATTTTTAAAAATAATTATCATTAAAATATTATCCTAATGCTTAGGGTTTGAAATTAATCAAAGTTGTAGGTATCAAATCTTTACTTATTTGAAGAAGGTAAGAACTCCTGATATTTAGTATTTTAAATTTGACTAAATTTTTATACTTAAATCTAATTTTCTTATTTGAACTAAATTAAAAGTCCTAATATTTAAAACTTTAAACTTAATTATAATTTTGTTAACTTATATTTGTCCTTTATTTATTAAACTAATTAATTATCCATCACAATATTTCAACTCACGGTAAGAAAAAATAAATTAAAAGGCGTAATTTTATTATGCATTAATACATTGAATTTCTTCTTCTTTTTTTTTTTTTAATTTTACAGTTGAAAAAAAAAAGAAAAAGATATAAAAACACAACATACTTTAAGTTGTTTCAATCAATCAAGTGCTCTTGTAATTCACACTTTTTAGTTAAATCTACAATATTTTTTTCATTTTAATTTATGTGAAGGTGTTTGACTAGAGACATAAATTAAGACCAATAAAAAATTAAGTTGAAATCATCTCATAAAGCGTAAAATAAAAAAGTTAAAATTATATTATAACTAAATATTTAAAGTACGAAGCCTCATAGCAAACCATCATTTACTTTTTTATCCTTTTAAAAATAGAGTTTGATTTCACTATTTTTTATGAGTTTCTTAATTTGGATGATCAATTACAAAAAAATAAATGTATTTGTGATATGATATCAATTATTACTGTCAAAGGAAGTCATGAGTTGTGATATAATAACTTATGATACGATTTCACAAGTGCCAATTATTTAAATGAATAACTTACGTCATTGTTCTATTATACTATACAACTTTGTATTACAATACGTCTTCGTAATGTTAATATTTATATTAAATCTTAATATGTTAATAGTGTAATAATATAATTTTTTTTTTGTAATTATTAACATGAGATATACACATAATGCATGCATTTAAGTGCTCATGAAAAAATGAAGGATATTTCATCTTTCAATCAAACTTATTTCTATGACATTTTATTCATTGAAACGAGTATTAAAACAAATTGTGGAAATAACTACTGAATTAAATCAAACTCTTAAACATAATAATATATTAACATTAAATATATAATTTTCTTTTTAAATTCTTATATTGTTATACAAACATATTTTTAAATATTATTTATATTATTTTTAAAATTTTATTTTTATTAATATAAAAAACACGCGCAAAGCACGTATACTAAAACTAGTGTAATAGAAAAATGTAACATAAATTATACTCTAGTTATTTAATAAAAATTACCTACTACTTTTATATGTTGAATTTAGCACGGACCTCCCGTACGTATAAAAGCGAGGATAGCTGAGTTTAGTCTTACAGGGGTCATTTAGACATTTCAAGTCTTCGATTCTTACACGTGACAGCTGCAATTGACTTTTCCTTGGATATTTTCATTTTTGCTCTCATTTATTTTCTAAAGATCACTCCTGCATGGAATTTGGGAGGACAATGGAGCAGGTGCGATATAATTATGGGGTAAATTTTTATATAAATTTATAAAGATTTTAATTTATTTTATTTTGTTTTGTATTATATAATTTGGTATTTTTATCTCGTTTTACATAAATTCATATTTCATTAATTTTTTTAAAAATTATTTTTAATTTATGTTATAAAAAAAATTACTGATGAATAATATCTATTAACATAATATTTTTATTGCTAAATAATTTAAAGTCACTCGCCATACTTTTAAATCGTAGGGTGCATTTGGTATAAAGGAAAATATTTTTCATGAAAATATTTTTCAATCAAACATTTTCTAGGAAAACAAGTTTCTTCTTATTTATTTTGTTGTGTTTGGTATGCAAGTAAAAACACTTACATATAGTATCTAAGACAAAACTACGAGTATGAAATAAGATGGGTGGTTGTGAGGGTGGGAAAGAGACAATATGACATGTTTTTCTTACTTTTAATAGAGAAATCATTTTTCTTATTTTCACGGAACTTGTTCTTCTAAGGAAAATATTTTTTAAAAAACTTTTGATCAACTGAGTACACCCTTAATGTCAAACTATAAGAGAAAAAAAATGACAATTTAAACTGGAGAAAATTAGAGAAATAAATTGTAAGAGAATGATAATCAAATAAAACATAATTTTGAAATAAGAGCTCTATTATGTCAAGAACAAAAACCAATTTTTAAAAAAAATTACTATCAAACCCGCGAAAACCCGCAACCTGCCCCGTGCCACATTAGTTTGTAAAAATTATTTCAACCTACCTCCACCATTTTCATACCCGCGTAATCTAAAATTTGCGCCATCCCGCATAGCATAAAATTCGCCCCGCGCCCTCCCCATTATCATTCTTACGTGAAATTCTATAATTGGTGTGGTGTGCAACTTTCTTTAAGGATTTTTCTTGCCGTTTATTGAATTATTCTTCTCGTTCATATTATATGATATTTTTATTTTTATATTTAATTCAAGTAAAAAAAATTACATAATTAAGAAGGAATTTATTATTTAAAATTTTATTATTGTTTAGATAAGTAAATTTTTACATAATAAAAAAATCATATTAAATTGATATTTAATTAAGAATAATTTAGTGAAAAGATTTCTTATATTCTAAGATTGAGTGATTTTTTAAAGGGTTGTCCAAAACCAAAAACATCATATAATAATTTAGTGAAAAGATTTGATGAAATACCTTTTACATTATTTATTCTTAGATATTTTGATAAAATTTAGATACTTTTGGAGACAAAATTTCTTTTTCAACGGAAGTATTTATTAGGTCTTGCTTTACATTTAAACATGTCTCACATCATATGTTTTTCTCCGTATTTTTCTCTCGTCTTATTTTAAATCTAAATTTTCTTCTTCTTTAGTGACATCATATGTCACTTACAAATATAGAAAGTAAAAAATATTGAATGGTATTGTATAGTGTTAGAAAATAAAGGTTGCGTTATTTATCAATCAAGATCGAATTATCTTAAAATTCTCTTATTTGATTATTTAAAATTAATTTTTTTAAGCATAAAGTATATATGAATAACTAATTGATTGATAAGGTTCATTTTAATGAATTTAAGTTATTCCCTGAATTTCGTCAAAAACTAAGATTAAAAATCATATTTAACTAGTATAAAATCTTGCCACATAAAATAATGAGTGAAAAAATTACTAAATATCAAAATAAATCTATTTGTATCTTAAAAAAAAATTGCATGCTCACAAATTCATAAAAATATGAAAGTATTTTCCACTTTATTATCTTCGTCAAGTTATAATTATCATATTTTTGATCATATTAATTTATGAAATATCGAATCACTTGCATCTCTTTGGTATTTGCTTATTTTCCTATTGAATTTGTTTCTTCATAAATAATTATTTGTTTAGAAATTATCTAATTATATGAGGAAGAAAATTTTATAATTATCTTATTAGCAAGATATGATTAACCTACAATTATATATATATACTTATTTGATAAAATTTTGTATCCTTTTAATATCTTGAATTTGGTCCAGGATTTAATATAGGCCTTCCACAACTACTATATCAAATAGGAAAAAGCAAATTCTTTTTTTTTTTTCATTTCATATATCGATAGGAAAAGATTTTATTGAACTCCTTTGCTTTTAAAAAAAAATAATAATCTTAGATGAATTTTTAAGAGAGTATGGTAGAGAATCAAATAATTTTTGTTGTCGGCAGATGATGTTAGCTTATATGTGTCGCTTGTCTGATCAATGATTGTGCTTAAAAAAGTGTCTGGCCGATGATTATCTTAAAAATCGTATGATCGATGATTGTACTGAAAAATCATCATTTGACCAATGATTATATTAACAAAAGTTGGGCCAATATTGTATGCATAAAAAATAATCTACTTGAGAAGGATTGAAGAAAAAATTGCAAGTGTAAAGAGGTGCAAGCAAATATGATGGCACAAGGGGAAGAAACTTTTCTTTTAAAGATGGAGATAAGTAGTTGGCGTAAAAAATAAATAGAAAATTGATTACAAGTGAATCAACAAAATTAGATGTTGGTAACAAAGTGCATCAATTGAGTTGGAGAGAAGTGCTCCAACAATTGAAGATTGAAGAGAAGTGTTTCAACAATTGAAGGTTAAAAAGAAGTATTTCAACAATAGTATATTGATGAGAAGTGCATCAACTATTAGAAGTTCGAGAGAAGTGTTCCAACACAACCAAGAAAAAAAATAAAGAAAGTTGGAGAGATGAGAGAAGTGCTCCAATAATATTGAAAGTTGAAGAGAAATGCTCCATAATTAAAGGTTGAAGAGAAGTGCTCCAACACAAACAAGAAACTGAAAGATTGGAGAAAAGTGCTTCAGTACAACAATAACAAAAAGGCGGGAGTATACAATTTTGAATTACCAGAGAATATTGATAGAATAATTCAAAGTTGTAGGAAATCAAGTTTGTTTAAGATTCAATATTTGGTATTTATTTAATTTGTGTCTAGTTAGAATTTGTTTGTCAAATTCATGAAAGAAATTCGAGGAAAAAAACTAAGACTAAGTATGATGATGTGGATGTTTCATCTATACAAGTTTTCATTAATTATTATGACATGGATGTTTCACAACCATCATTATGAATTACCTTTTTCATCATAATCATTATCATCATTATTATCGTCGCCAACCAACAACCACCATTACCAATCATTTTTGTTATCACATTCATCCTTGGCAACCACAATCGCTTTCAACCACTACTGTCAGTCGCTACTACACCTATCACCCACATCATTATAATTATTTTCACTCTCAGTATCATCACCCTGTCATTATCGCCACCACTTCCACTACCACTATCAGCCACCACCATTGCGGTTAATCTTTACTATCAACCTCCTCAACCATCACAACTAGCACTGCCACCAACTACCACTACCACATGTTCTTTAGCCACCACCATCAATACTGTCAACTACTAACATATATCAATCAACTTTACCATCAGATAACCACCATCATCACTACCAATCATTATTATCATATCCGTCACTACAACACCAAGCACCACAACTACCACAATTACCATTACTAGCCACTAATACCAACCACTATAACTATTACAACTATCACATCTTAATTTTAATAAAAATAAATAAGGTCTTAGTGTCTTTAGAATAAAATTAAAATAATTTCAAAATCTTAAGGTCTATTTGAAAAGTTACTGTGTAATTAAAATTGATGTAATTACTACAGTAGTAATTACACAACCTAGTAATTACCCTCGCCTCGCGGCTGCGGCATCTATCTTTTAAGTTAAGTCATTTTCTAAGGCGGCTCCTCTTATTCTACGATAATCCAAGCTGCAGCGGCGCCGAAGAAGCAGCTCCTTTCTTCCTTAAGAACGTGGTAAAGTATTGGGGGCTACCACGGACACAATATAGTAATTACGATGACCTATTTGTTTGCCATGATGTAATTACAGGTAATTACAAGTGTACTGTTTAGTTGCACAAGTGTAATTACGCAGTTAGATTAATTTTTGAAAATAAAAGTTAATTATCAAAAATTAATATATAACAAATATATGTCTTTATAAATGATATTAAATTAGATATTTAAGATACATATTATCTCTAAAAAATATAATAATTAATAAATATATATTTTTAACTAATATGATTAAAAAAAATAATAGTTAGATTAGTTTTTAAAAATAAAAGTTAATTATCAAAAATTAATATTTGACAAATATATGTCTTTATAAATGATATTAAATTAGGTATTTAAGATACATATTATCTCTAAAAAATATAATAATTAATAAATATATATTTGTAACTAATATGATTAAAAAATAATAAATACATATTTTAAAATTAAAATATTTTAATTTAATTAATTATAAAAACTAAAATTCATATTTTTTAAGAACATCATAGAATGCATGTTTGAAAAATAATATTGATATTATAAACATAATATCATAAAATTATTTTAAATATTTGACAAATAATAGTCTATCAATTCTAACTAAAAAATGAATGGCATGCAATGTGAAATAACAAGTCAATACTACTAAAATAAATAAATTAGAACCGAAAATATAATATAAATTTAAAAAAAAAAAGTAAACATAATACTCTTGTGTCAAATTTTAACATAACTTAAAATACGTCAAATATAACTTAAGTAGATATAATTCAAAAGAAAAATTTTAACACTCTTGTGCCATGATTTGTGCCTTTTGGGACGTAATTTCATTTTTTTTTCATTTAATAAACTTTTTACACTTATGTCTTATGCCATATGCCATGACTTGTGCCTTTTATGGCATAATTTCTTATATCTTATGCCATGACTTGTGCCTTTTAGGGCATAATTTCTTATATCTTATGCCATGACTTATGCCTTTTGGGGTATAATTTCATATTTTTTCCCATGTAATAAAGTTCTTACACTTATGCCTTATGCCATGACTTGTGCTTTTTGAATATAATTTTTTTTCATCTAATAAAGTTCTTACACTTATGCCTTATACCATGAATTATACATTTGGGGCATGATTTTGTTTTCCATCCAATAAATTTTTTGCACTTATACCTTATTGACGACTTGTGCCTTTGGGAAATGATTTTATTTTTTAAAAAAAACTATACAAGCGCCACACAACTTACGCATAAACGAGAAGAAATCATGACAACAAATGTAACATGGCATAATCTTGTAATTTTAAAAAATTACGAAATTTCAAAAAGTTTTATCCAACTTATGACTTAATCAGCATGACAATAACATAGTTTGGGAAGACTAAATATCAAAAGCTTACGCTTGGAAAGGAGGAAATTGAATATAAGACACAAATTCAAAGAAAAAAATAATTATGCCCGGATCGGCAAAATTTAAATAAACAAAAAATTTAAATATTATTAAGGTTACACATTTATGCCTGAAAGGCAGAAATTAAATATAAGGCACAATTTCAAAAAATTGTCAAATTTATGCCTGAAGGAGCAAATTGTGAATATAAAGAAACGTTTTGATATTTTTATAGTTACGCCTGGAAAGGCAGGCATTGAATATAAAACATAATTTCCAAAATAATAAAATATTTATCCAAGTTATGCTTTACAAGATAAAATTTGAATATACGACAAAGTTTCAATATTATAAAGGTTCCAAAGTTAGATCAGGAAAGACATGAATTGACTATAAGTCGCAATTTCAAAAAATTAAAATATTTTCCATTATATGCCTTACCCAGCAGAATTTAAATACAAAGCAAAGTTTCAATATAGCTATAAGACACAATTTGAAAATTTTTTGAAAAATTTAGACAACTTATGACTAAGACCGATATAACCTCCACTGAAGTTATACCTTCAAATGTAACTTGAGTATGTTCTGCATGTATATTTTGTGCTTTAAACGTATACCTTAAAGCATAAATTTAAAAAATAATATATAAAAATAATGTGTATTAACTTAAACTTCAAAAAAAAATGTATGCCTCAAGGACTAAGATATGACTACAGGCACAATTTATGAAAAAAAATCAGATATTCTACATATTTGAATAAAAAAATTTACACAGTATAAATGAATATCAAGAAAAATCAATATGAGCACCATACAAAATAATTTCTAAAATATAGAAATACAACACATCTTAAGTTTGAAGCGCAAAAAACATCTAAAAAGATGAACTGAAGGAAAAAAATAAGGTAGAACATGCGAAATAAAATACCTAAACACAATAACGAATCCAAAAAGAATTGACACAAAGAAAAACGACAGTTGGTGAATGAACGAATAGAAAATTCAGAAAAGATAGAGAAAAATAAAAGAGAGATCGGGAAGATGAGAGAAGACAACATGGAATAAAGAAAAAATAAAAAAATATAGGTCTCTGCAATATAAGGACATTTCGTCCATAAAATATTAGTAAATAAACGCGACGAACAAAATTTAAAAATTGTGTATATGAGGGATAAAAATTAAAGACCATTGTATGTTAAGGGCAATTCGCGCAAAAACTTGAATTACACACGCTCCTCAGAGAGAGGTTGCAAGAAGGGATAATTAGGACAGAGTATATCACCAGTTGAGACATCTTCACCAAAGCCTCGGGGAAATAACTGCACACTGAGATGTTATTCAAGTTGAAAATGCTTAATATTTTTTATCACCCAACTTGAGGGGAGTATAGAAATTAATTATGGTCTGTTTAAAAAGTTACTGTGTAATTGAAATTGGTGTAATTACTAAGATAGTAATTATACAACCTAGTAATTAACATAATATAGTAATTATGATGACATGTTTGCACAAATGTAATTAAGCAGTTAGATTAATTTTTAAAAATATAAGTTAATTATCAAAAATTAATATTTGACAAATAAGTGTCTTTATAAATGATATTAAATTAGGTATTTAAGATACATATTGTCTCTAAAAAATATATTTATTAATAAATATTTATTTTTAACTAATATGACTAAAAAAATAATAGATACATATTTTTAAATTAAAATATTTAATTTAATTAATTATAAAAAACTAAAATTCATATGTTTTTAAGAACATTATAGAATGCATGTTTGAAAAAAATATTAATATTATAAACATAATATCATAAAATTATTCAAATATTTGATAAAAAATAATCTATCAATTCTAACTAAAAAATTGAATGACAGGCAATGTAAAATAAAGTCAATATTACTAAAACAAATTTAGAACCAAAAATATAATATAAATTCAAATTTTTTTTAAAAAAAATAAACATAATACTCTTGTGTCAAATTTCAACATAACTTAAAATAAGTTCCAATATAATTTAAGTTGATATAATTCAAAAGAAAAAGAAAATAAGTCTATAACATCATTAAATAATGAAATTCTACATTAATTCAAAAATTAAAATGATAATGTAATTCTTTAAAAATAAAGAAATGAAATAAAAAAGTTAAAGATGAAAAATACGAGCAATTACATAGAATCACAAGAAATAAAGGTTGGAAAATAAGAAGAAAGGAAATAAAATATAAATAATATAAAATTAAAAACCTATTTTAAAAATAAGAAAATTAAAATAATAAAAATAAACTAGAAATTATAATGAAGAAATAAAGAAAATAAATTAAAATAAAAAAATGAATAAACTAAAAAGTAACCTTGTAATTACATTAATTACATGCAATTCTCACCTCCCCCAGGAATTGGAGAGTGTAATTACACTCTCAATTATATCCAATTCTCTACTGACCATGTAATTACCGATCAAACAAACATGTCAAACTGTGTAATTACACCCATTACACTCAAATCCAATTATCAGGTTGCTTTTCAAACAGACTCTTAACGTGAGCAATGATGACTTGTACATCACCAATAGTGCATTTAATTACTCCCTCTATTCTATTTTAATTGTTAGGATAAGATTTGCACACCTATTAAAAAATATTAATAGGGATGGTAATTTGACTAATATAACCCTATTAATTTTTTGAAAACATACAATAATAATTTTTTTCACATTTTAGAATGACTTTAAGTAATAAAGGTAGAATTGGAAAGATATGGTCAATTATCTCTTAAATTTTAAAACTATCAAGTATTTTAAAACAACTACTTTTAGTATACCTAACAATTAAAATGGAACGGAGAGAGAATTATGTAATAAAAAAATGTAACATAAATTATTCGTCACTGCTTCAATTAACTTTTCCTCAAATATTTTCATTTTGGCTCTAATTTATTTTTTAATTAGGTAATTTTTTCGCACTTCGCGCGGTAATGAAAAGTATTAGTAAATTTTTTATAATCGCAAAATATTGTTATATTTTAATATTAAAATATTAAAATATTTTTAAAATTATTAGATTCTAATAAAATAATAACTGCAAAACTGTTTCTTTTTTAGTTTTCTTAAATGAAATTAAGAAAATAAGGAATGATAAAATTGATATGTAAGTATGTAGATTTTAAACATAATTTTTTAAATTTTTTATACTTAAGATGTGTATATAAATATTAATTCTTATATATTAATTTCATATCATTAGAGAATTAAATGTTAGTGCTCTCATAATTTTTTATTTATTTAATTGACATTTAAATAGGAATAAAAATAGAGAAGAATGAAATAGCAAAAAAACACCAAATAAATTCATTAATCCAAAATTCTCAAAATCAAATTGTATATATGTTCTTTTTATATTTTAACCCTTTTGTCTTTGTTCCTTTTCTGTTTTGTTTGCCATTTTCTCTCTTTTTTCTTCTTTCTAGTGCTATCTCCCAATTTATTCATTTTTCAGAAAGGAAAAGAAAATTATATAAATCTCCTATTGAAAAATAATTTTTTTATATTTAAAATTCTTAAATAATATTTATATTTTTCAAATTTCAGAAAATATTTTTCTCCATAGATTCAACATACATTAAAAAGTATTGAGAGAATTTAAGAGTTGATAGAAAAATATTTGAGTTTTTCTATTCACTCACTTGCATAGGTTATTAAATTCGAATCGCTAATAATAGATAAAAATAACATGACCAAAAAAATAACACTGAGAAAGAAAAAAATAGATGAACTTAAACCGAAAGTTGTTAGGTGAAAAGGATAATACCAATCATTTTTCACACAAAATCCTTTTAAATATGACAGTTCTTTTAAAACTCATCGTCAATAATAAATTTATTTATAATGGAGAACGTTTTGCACATTTCCTTTAGTCCCTTTTCATTTAAAAGAAATCTTTAATTAGGAGAGAATTGAGAATTAGAGATTAATTGACAAAATTTAAATTTAATTAAAAAAAGTAGATCATGCTACTAATTTTTATGGACTGTTAATGCAAATTATCTCCATGTTATCAATATTTGCTAAAACTAAACAATTACCTATTAATAAATTTTTGTCCTACCTCCTCTTTCTGCTTGGATTGAAAATTTGATTATTTTGACACAACCAATTCAAGCCGATGGAAATGATTAAAAAATAACGAATTGAAAAAACAAAAAAAAGAAAAGAACGTACCATCAAAAAATTAAGTGATAAACAGAAATCATAGATTCACATAAAGAAGATGTTGCCCTATTAACTCTTTGCGCTTCAAAAGTTCCTTTAAATTATTGGCCATTAGATTTAAAATTTTACTCAAACTTCACGAGCAGTTGAGTTACTAATTATAGTACCAAGCCTATAATCAAATATCCGACACGCGATTTAATCCGAGATTTTCATAAATAAAGTAGAATAATCAAATAATAAAAACTTTTTGTTAATTGATTCTAAATTTTATTAGCACAAGTGAATTCAAAAAATGTAAATCTCAAAAATTAAGAAAACAATTTTACATTATTACTGTAAGCTCAATAACAATCAAAGCAACGAATTTGATGATAATTAGGAAACAAAAAATGCTTACTAAGCTCCAAATTTCAAGAAACTAATTGTAGACATGTCTCCCGTAAATTGCAATACCAATTAACAAATATTTTTCAGCAACCTTCAGATGAAGGATTGTGACACTTGTACATAAGAATTATATGGATTTATGAAACATGATAAGAAAAAGATGGTGAAAAACTTTGTAATTGATTTGAAATTGTAATATTTAATTAGTGAAAGTAAATCAAGAATAAATATGATTTATATATATGTGTTTTTTTTTTGAATTTTTAATATAACGCAAAAATTAAAGAAAAATGAGGAAAAAGCTAAAAAGATAGTTAAAAAATAAATGTAATTTCTTGTGCATACAAAGATGTCACATCACCTTATACACACACAAAAAAAAACCACTAGTTTCGACATGTATTTCGCACGTGTATATCCCACATTAAATAATTAAATATAAAGTTGCGATAAAATGTAAATTCAAAATGATTGAACTGGCATTTTGGTTACCTTAGTTTACTAATCATGCTCTGATGATGATTAAGTATAAAGCGTGACAAGATCACTCAAATAAAATGAAAACAAAATTTTTTTTCAACATTTATGCAGAAAAGTGCAAGAATTACATAAAATACAAGTTACCATGATGAGTATAAATATAAGCCATGCGCCACGAGTAAATTTAATTTGCAGGTTTGATGCTACTTCTATCAAGTTTATGGACATTTTATACAAACTCAAAATGCCAACAACAACAAACAAGAAGGTAAATAAGAAAATATTTGAAAAACAATCAAAAAGAAGAAGAAAGAATGCGACAACTTCATATTACCTATTAAAAGGTGTAGAGTATGATCATAACACAAAGACGTATATTTTTCATATTGAGTCTGCTTAATGATACAGATCTTCGTTAGAGGATTGTGTATAAATACTATCGTAACCGGTAGAAGCTTGAAGATGAAAAGATTTGAAGGTGAAAAGGGAGTATATGAAATAATAATTTTAAAAAATATAAAAGTATAACCTACAATACTGGTAGATAAAACAATTCTCCTCATTTACTCGGTTCAATTAATGACTTTACTCATTTTTTTTTGTCTTAATATATATATATATATATATATATATATATATATATATATATATATATATATATATATTATATTTAATTAAATATTTTATTATATTTTAATTTACTATAGGGGCAAAATGATAATCCAACTTTTAAGATAAGGGCTCTCAATTTTTAGTATATTATTATTATTATTATTATTATTTATTATTATTATTATTATTATTATTATTATTATTATTATTATTATCACCATCATCATCATTATCGTCATTATCATTATTTATATTTATTTATTATCATTATTTATTATTTATATTTATTTATTATTATTTTTTATTTTAACTTTTCACTTTTTGTCTTCTCACTTATATAATAATAAATATATATATGATATGATATGATAAAATATTAATATTTAATTATATACAATTAAATTTTAATTTAGTAGAGGAGCAAAATAATAATCTAACTTTCAACTTAGAGGCTTCTCATTTATATAATAATATGATACATATGGACGTGTTGCCCTTTTAAATTCACTATGCATATTGACCAAATTAAAGAACCCATTTAATTTTTTTTTTAAAATGATAGTCAGTTTTCTAATGTATGAATATCATTTTGTCTAATAAAGACCATATTTTAATAGCATTAAAATAGCACTAGCGAAGTAATTGCAACCTTACTGCTAAACGTGCAATTATAGAGATGGGAGCAAAATTACTTTTATGTTTTTCTTTTAAAACATAGCTCACAAATGAAAACAAAATAGAAATATATTAAGAGGATAAGAAGTGAAAATAGTCAAAAAGACTGAAAATTTTTGCAAAAAAATTATGTCATATCGTTATACTATAAATTTATAATTATAATATATATAAGTATGTTAGAATTATAGTTCAGCTTTGATTGAAGAGGCTAGTGGCAGTTAACAAGTTAGTTAAAGTCAGTTAGAATTAGTTAGGGCCACTAGCTAGTTAGTTAAAGTTAGTTAGTTAGTTGAGAGTTAGTTATAACTAACTTTTTCCTTCTGATTTTCCCCTTCTTTTCCTTAGCATCAGATCATGTACAAGTATATATATCTCAAAGTAATCTACAATCAATCAAGTTTTCATTTCCAAATTTACATCACTATGTGTTAACTTTGCAAATCTGTTTTCTCTTCAGTTTTCTGCTTCCTGTTCTCTTCTTCCTTTTCTTCTTCTTCTTCTTCTCTGTTTCTCTGCTTGTCTGCTGCTCACAGGTTCCATTTCAACATGGTATCAAAGCAAGGTTACTAGATTCATCTCAAACTCAACTGAAGATCAATTAGTTTTACTTTCTTCATTTCTGTTTCTCTGGTCACTGATTTCCAGATTGTTTTGTGCAAAGTTGCTTGTGTTTTCTTTCATCTCACTCACAAATCCTAGCCATTCAACATAGTTTGATAATGGCAGACTCACAGGGAGTTTCAGATTCACATGGAGCTTCAAATTCAAGCTCTGGAAGTCAAGGTTTTCTGGACATGATGAATCCAATGTACATACACCCATCGGAAAGTGCAGGGTCTGCATTGATTCCGGTAAAATTTGATGGCACAGGCTACAGATCATGGAGGAGAGGCATTCTCAGGGCATTATCAGTGAAGAACAAGCTAGGATTTATCGATGGAAAATGCAAGAAGCCTGACCCTAACTCAGATAGCTGCGCAATGTGGGAAAGGTGTGATGACATGGTTACTTCATGGATGTTGAATTCACTATCACCAGAATTAATGGACAGTTTGCAGTATGTGAATAATGCAAAGGAGCTTTGGGATGAGCTTGAGGAAAGGTATGACCAAACTAATGGAGCTAAGCTTTACCAGTTGCAAAGAGACATCAATGAGTTTGTTCAAGGTAATCTGGACATCACTGCCTATTACACAAAATTGAGGAAGCTTTGGGAAGAACTAAGTGCACTTGATCTGAATATGCATTGCACATGTTTGTGTGTTTGTGGAGGCAAAGCTGCTCTACAGAAAACTGAACAAGACAGGAGACTGATTCAGTTCTTAATGGGCCTAAATGAAGTTTATACTGTGGTCAGAGGCAACATCCTAATGATGAATCCACTACCTAGCATGGCTCAAGCATTTGCTATCTTGACACAGGAAGAAAAACAAAGGGCAGTTAAGCCTCAAGGTAGTCGACTTGGTTTTGAATCTACTTCACTTAATGTAGGTAGATTTGGAGACACACACTCTGGGACAAACTATAGGCAGTATAGTCAGCTGAAACATACCAGTGGAAGTAGTGCAGGTGGATATGGACAGTCATTTAATAAGTCTGGTTTTTTTTGTGAACACTGCAAGAAGTCTGGCCACACTAAAGATAAATGCTATAGGTTACATGGTTTTCCACCAAATTTTAGATTCACAAAAGGAAGGAATGCAGGTGGAAGTGCATCACATGTTCATGGAAACTGTGTGACTGATAGTCAAGCAGGATCAACACAAACCAGTCCCAACTTGTCCAAGGATCAATATGAACATTTGGTAAGTCTTTTAACAAGGATGCAACATGGTCAGCCAGAAGATAGTGTGCACAACAATGCTTGTGGAGCTGTAAACCTTGCAGGTATCTTAGCTTGCTACTCCTCTATAACTGAAATAGGTAACTTGTCATGTAAATGTTTGAAGTTGCCTGCTGATTCCTGGATAATTGACTCTGGTGCTACACATCACATGACCTTCAATAGAACACTCTTGTCACAGATTAGACTACTACCTTATCCCTTCCTAGTAAGCCTACCTAATGGATATAAAGTTAAAGTAACTGAAGTTGGTAATGCAGTTGTTGGACCAGATTTAATCCTCCATAGAGTCTTGTTTGTTCCTAGTTTCAAATTCAATCTGATTTCAGTCCATAGCCTGGCTTCACATCTTAAAGGTATTGTTAGTTTCAATGATGCTTTATGTATAATGCAGGGCCCTTCAATGAAGAGGCCACTGGAGATTGGTAAAGCTAGAGATGGACTCTACTTTCTTTGTTCAAAATGCCACACTGGACATTCTGCCTCATTCAAAACCTGCAATTCAGCTTCTGGTTTATTTTCTCCTACTTTGAAAGGATGTAATCCAAGCTCTGTAAACATTCATAGTTTGTCTTGTGAAGAGTTGAACACTAAATCTTCTGTATTGCCTGGAAATTCCTCTGTAATGACTCCTCATTCAATAAGAAATGTACCTTCTTTACTGTCTAGTAATTCATCTGTAGTGAATTCTCATTCAATGGAAAATGTTGATTCTTTGAATTCTATGTTTTATGGAAACAGTGTTGATTACTTATGGCATAATAGACTAGGACATGTACCCTTTGTTAAAATGAGGTGTATTCCAACTATACCTGTCCAATTTGCACCTAAACAGCCTTTCCTATGCTCAGTCTGCCCCATGGCTAGACAAACAAGAATGCCTTTCACACAAAGCACCATTAAATCCACCAAAATATTTGATGTTCTTCATGTGGATATTTGGGGACCATATCATACACCAACACATGATAATCACAAGTATTTCCTTACTCTGGTAGATGATTACAGCAGAGCTACTTGGATACAAATGCTGCAATGTAAAAGTGGTGCCATTCAGAGCATCAAAACCTTTGTATCTCTCATTGAAAATCAGTTCCAAAGTACACTTAAAACCATTAGAACAGACAATGGATCAGAATTCACCAGCAATGAAGCTCTATCTTTCTTTCAGTCTAAAGGAATCATACATCAAAAGACTTGCCCTTACACACCCCAGCAGAATGGAGTAGTTGAAAGAAAACACAAGCACCTTTTAGAGACTGCAAGAGCTTTGCTTTACCAATCCAAATTACCTTTGAAATATTGGGGAGAATGCCTTAAAACAGCAGTGTATATCATAAACAGGCTGCCTTCCACAATCCTCAACAACAAAACTCCTTTTGAACTCCTCTACCACAAGAAACCTACTTATTCTCACCTGAAAGCATTTGGATGCTTGTGCTTTCCAACTACACTCAAAACACACAAAGATAAGTTTGAGCCAAGAACAACACCACATATATTTGTTGGATATCCTTATGACACAAAAGGGTACAAGGTACTAGATCTAGCCACTAAGAAAATACATGTTTCTAGAGATGTAGTATTTCATGAATCTGTTTTTCCTTTTGCTGTAACTGCTGCTGGTTCTAATTTTGAATCTGTGTCAAAGTTTTTCTCACAAGGTTCCTCTGTTACATTTCCTAGAGTCATCACTTATGGTTGTCCTGTTAATGATGATGATCATTTCTCCAAACACTACATACCTACTGTAGTTGTTGATGAACTTCCATCTGAACAACATTGCACACCAACTGTGGTTACTGATGACTTTATACCTAGACATCCTTCACCTTCAACAACATCAGAAACTAACCAACATCTGTCACAGCCAAACACAAGTCAAGATACTACCCAAAACCTTCCTACTTCTCCTAATATTCACCCAGACTCACTACCTGCAAACCACTCCACTTCTCAAACTACAACACCACCACAAGTAATACCACCTGTTAGAAGATCCTCCAGACATCATAATGTACCAGGATACTTGCAAGATTATGCCTATACTTTGCCTAACCTACACACTACTTCTTTGCTGACCATGCCATCCAATCACCTGACCATGCCATCCAATCACCAAAAGGCCTTAACCATCTCATATCCAAACATTGAGCAGGCAACTCAACTTACACAGCATGATAGGGAACCTACTTCTTATGAGGAAGCATCTTTGAGCACTGCTTGGCAGAAAGCTATGCAGCAGGAATTTGATGCTTTGTATGCCAATGATACATGGGATCTAGTACAGATTCCAACAGGAAAGAAGGCCATAGGATGCAAATGGGTGTATAAGATTAAGTATAAAGCTGATGGAAGTGTGGAAAGGTTCAAAGCTAGGCTTGTAGTAAAGGGATATACTCAAAAGGCTGGCATTGATTATACAGAAACCTTCTCACCAGTTGTCAAGATGACCACTGTAAGGGTTTTAGTGAGCCTGGCAGTGAAAAGAGGCTGGAACTTATACCAACTAGATGTTAACAATGCTTTTCTTCATGGTGAACTTTATGAAGAGGTGTATATGGAGGTTCCACAGGGACTGTTAGTTGAAGGCAGTAACATGGCTTGCAAGCTTAAAAAGTCCTTGTATGGTTTAAAACAAGCAAGTAGACAGTGGTATGACAAGCTATCCACCTCTCTTTGTTCAAGAGGATATGTTCATTCAGCAAGTGATTATTCTCTTTTTTATAAAAAATCTGGCAGTTCATGTGTGTTTGTTGCAGTGTATGTAGATGATGTAATCCTCACAGGGACAGATTCTAGTGAAATTCAGTCACTCAAATCATTCCTTCATGACAGATTCAAGATAAAAGACTTGGGCAGATTACACTATTTTTTAGGCTTGGAGTTCAAGTATAATGACAGTGGTGTGATGATTACTCAACAGAAATTTACTACTGATTTACTTCAGGAGTTTGACTGCTCAGGTTGTACAGCAGTTACTTCTCCCCTTGATTGCACTTTGAAACTCCAACTAGATGATGATTCTCCCACTATTGATGCTACTCAATACAGAAGACTGGTTGGTAAACTGAATTTTCTCACACATACCAGGTTGGACATTGCATATAGTGTGCAACACCTTAGTCAATTTCTGCAATCACCTAAGGAGTCTCATTTCAAGGCAGCACTGCATGTTCTGCAGTATCTCAAAGGTGATCCTGCACTTGGGATTTCACTGTCTAGCAAGCCAGATTACAACTTGTATGCATATTGTGATTCAGATTGGGCAACTTGTTCAATCACAAGGAAGTCAGTTAGTGGATACATTGTATTTTTGGGTGATAGTCCAATAAGTTGGAAATCCAAGAAACAGAATACAGTTTCATTATCTTCAGCTGAGGCAGAGTATAGAGCAATCAGAAAAACTGTGGGAGAGTTAGTCTGGTTGGAAAGGTTGCTTGGTGAATTGAATGTCCCAATCGACTTGCCCATACCTATATTTTGCGATAGTCAAGCTGCTATTCACATAGCAAAGAACCCTGTGTTTCATGAGCGAACCAAACACATTGAGGTGGATTGTCATTTTGTTAGAGAAAAACTACATGGAGGACTCATTGGCTTGCATCATGTTTCAACAAGTGATCAGCTTGCAGATCTTCTCACCAAGGCACTGCCTGGCAGCAAGCATTCACAGATTTTAAGCAAGTTGGCAGTGAGTTACTCACTTCCAACTTGAGGGGGGGTGTTAGAATTATAGTTCAGCTTTGATTGAAGAGGCTAGTGGCAGTTAACAAGTTAGTTAAAGTCAGTTAGAATTAGTTAGGGCCACTAGCTAGTTAGTTAAAGTTAGTTAGTTAGTTGAGAGTTAGTTATAACTAACTTTTTCCTTCTGATTTTCCCCTTCTTTTCCTTAGCATCAGATCATGTACAAGTATATATATCTCAAAGTAATCTACAATCAATCAAGTTTTCATTTCCAAATTTACATCACTATGTGTTAACTTTGCAAATCTGTTTTCTCTTCAGTTTTCTGCTTCCTGCTCTCTTCTTCCTTTTCTTCTTCTTCTTCTTCTCTGTTTCTCTGCTTGTCTGCTGCTCACAGGTTCCATTTCAACAAAGTAGATATACAGATACACATATTTAAAAGTATCTAACTTTAAATTTTAGTACCTAATAACTTTTTTCTTTTTAAAAATCTTAAACAAAAAATTAGAAAGAAACAAAGAAATATAAATCCAAAAAATATAAAATTGTGCTTGTTTTCTTCAAATTCATATAATCAAATTATATGAATCTTTTAATTTTTTCTTTTATTTTTCCCCTTTCCTTTTCTTTTATCTTACATACATGACCATAGAAAATAATTATTTAAAAAATTATTATTAAGAGGATTAATAGAAAGAAGATCAAAGAATTGAGGTGTGATTAAGAGAATTAGAGAAGTGGCTCTTGAGATTTGCAACATAACACAAAATAAATAAATAAAAATATCACATAGATCAAAAATTGAGAAAATAAAAATGGTGAAAAGAAGATCAAAAAACTATGCTACATCATCTTTCTATAGATCACAATTACAATATATATATATATATATAAATGAACACACCCGCATTGAATTTTATAATTGTGTGGCGTGCAACTTTCTTGCCCTTTATTAGATTATTCTTCCCATTCATATTATATGATATTTTTAATTTTATAATTAATTTAAATAAATATTTTTTATATAACTGAGAAGAAATGTATTTTTAAAATTTTTATTTTTATTTAAATAAGTAAATTTTCACATAATTAAAAAATAAAATTAAATTGATATTTAATTAAAAATAATTTATTGAAAAAATTTCATACATTTTAGGAGGGAAAAAAGGTCAAAAATACCCATCCTTTTAAGTGTGTGAAAGATTTTATTTCTACTATTCAATGTCTACTTGACTTTCTTCTCAAAACAACTCTGCGACACCACACAGTTGAAAGTGGTGTAGCAGGAGATAGAAGGAGAGAATGAAAAGAGAGATTGAAAAAAGGGGTCGGGTTTAAAGAGAAAATGAATAATTTAATTAAAATCGGGTATTTTAATTTAATTTGGGGTATTTTATTCAATTGAGAGACATTTTTACATATTTTATTAACAGTAATAATATATTTGACTCTATAGTATAATTAGAGATAAAACTAACTAATTATAAATAAAAGTATAGAATTATTTTTGATCCTTCTTCTCCCTTTTAGGTGTGAGTGGTTTCTAAAAAGATTGTTCAAACCCAAAAATATCATGAAATACTTTTTACATTATTTGTGCTTAGACATTTTGATAAAATTTAGATAATTTAGGAGACAAATTTGCTTTTTCAACTGAAGCATTTATTAGGGCTTTGCTTTATATTTAAACATGTCTGACATCATGTGTTTCACATTTTTTTCTTTTGAGAGGGCACTTGCGAGTAGTGAATATCTCGCACAACCTTGATCCGCCTACTCAAATTTGTATGGATATGCAGGAAGGATGCTCAGTGACATCATATGTCACTTACAAATGCAGAAAGTAAAAATTATTGAATGATAGTGTATTGTATTGAAAATGAAGATAGCGTTATTAATCAGTCAAAATCGAATTAATTTAAAATTCTTTTTTTTTTATTATTTAAAATTAATTTTTTAAAGCATAAAGTATATATAAAGAACTAAATTGATTCATGAGATTCATTTTAAAGAATTTAAGTTATTCCTTGAATTTCTTCTAAAACTAAGATTAAAAATCACATTTAACTGGTATAAAACTTTGCAAATAGTGGTTCATTATATTAGGTTTGAGAAATAATTTTTTTTCGGGTGGTCTTTTATTATATCATGACGGATTAAAGATCAGTTTTTTTTCATTCTTTTTTTTTTAATTTCATAGATTAATATTTGGATATACGCGTGTCGCGTGTATTTCATATCAACTATAAGTATAAAAATTTTATTAAATCACATACGTATTTTATGAGTACTAAATTTGTGTTCGAGTTGACAATTTGATTTAAAGACCAAAAATAAAGTTGTTCATTGACTTAGCAAAGCAAAACAATATACATATATGCTTGAATAGAATAAACGCAAATCAGATTTATAAAAGAAACAGATGAAAAGTTGTCGTTACTAAATTTCTCAAAAAATAATTCTAAAAAATTATACTGTTTGTAAATCTCAAAGTTTTAATTTTTGGCATCGTCGCCGTTCATTCAATTGACTTTCTTCCATATGCTGGGTCTTTTTTGACATGTATTTCTGTCTTTGCGCCCTAGACGTGGATACATTAAAATGTAAATTAGAGAACATAATAAGTTAATAAAAATATATTAATCATGGAACAAATATTTTTCGATAAAAGTGATCGTTTTAGTCACGATAAAATAAATATGGTATAACAGGGCAAAATAAACATTGTTTAGCAAATAAATGAAGATAATAGAGAAATAATTAAATAGCAAAAGTAATTAAAACACAACTTAGAAGACTTCATAGGCTCAGGATTAATGACTTGATTAAATCACAACATCAACAGACCTCCATTGCATCATCTAAATAAAATATCACCAATTAAAATAATGAAAGAAAAGACTAACCATCGCCAACAGGGGCACACTTTGAACACGAAAATATGTCATTGTACTTTTTCTTTTAAGTAATGAATAAATTAATATACTTTCCATCAGAAAGTTGAAAGATGAAGGAACTAAATATTAAATAGACATATTAAAGATTGATGTTAACGGACATTTGTAATAGATAGGAAAAATTAAAGTAATTCTAAATTTAAGTGATTACAATAAATGATATTAATTTTAGAAATATGAACCATCTTCATATTATTCATCTTTTACATTTATTATGTACTATCGCTTTATTATTTTTTGAAATGTAAATTACATTTTAGTAGATGAATATGTTTGAAATAAAGAGTAAATATGGTCGTTCAATTTTTATGGATATTTTGGTCTTTTTAACTTTAGACTTAGGCGCTTCCCACTTCAATCTAAAATTATTCCTATAATATTATATATACTAAAAGCTAAAATTATATAAAACAAAATACTTATTTAGATAATGATGAAGGAGTAACCTATTTTATTATTTGAAGGGTATTAGTCTCTCAATATTTGGAGATTATTTTAGTATTTTTACTTTTCACTTTTTGTCTTCCAAATTATTATTATTATTATTATTTAGTTAGTTAGTTATTATTTATATTTATTATTTACATTTATTCTTATTATTATTATTTGTTAGTTATACTTATTTATTTATTTATTTTAACTTTTCACTTTTAATTTCTCATTTATATAATAATAAATATATAATTATGATATGATATGATAAAATATTAATATTTAATTAAATTTTAATTTAGTGAAGGGGCAAAATGGTAATCTAATTTTTCACTTTTTGGCTTCCCACTTATATAATAATATGATATGATGATGATTTTACATATTATTTTTATTTTATTTTATTTTATTTATTTATTTATTTTATTTAGTGAGGGTTAAATTGGTAATGCAATTTTGAAGTTAGGAATTTTTTACTTTTATTATATTTTAATTTATTTTATTTTTATTGTTATTTATTTATTTTATTTAGTGAAGCTTGTTTAGTGACATAACATTAAATGACATTAATTAAATAAATAAAATAAAAAAATAATTTTAAAATAGAAAAAAATTCAAAAAATAAGAAAAAAAAGAATTGAAGCCTTAGAAATATGTCACATCAGCACGCCTCTAACTCTTCTTCGTGTATATATATATTGATGGAAAAAAATTCATTGAACTTATGCATTAAATATTTAAATATTCTTCGAAGAAAATTGAGGGAAGATACTAAGACTAATTATTATGATGTGGATGTTCCATCTAGGCAAGTTTTTGTTAATTATTATGATGAGGACGTTTCACAACCACCATCATGAGTTATTATTTTCATCATAATCATTATCATTATTATTACCTTCTTCAACTAACAACCATCATTATTAGTCATCTTTATTATAATAATTAGTACTGATGACAACCATTATCGTTGTCAACCGTCGCTATTATACCTACCACCTTCATCATTATGATTATATTCATTGTCACCATTGCAATCAATTTCTACTATCAACCACCTAAACCATCACAACTAGCACCACCCCTAACTACCACCAACACATCATCAACCACCACACATTCATTAGCCCTTACCATCAACATCGCCAACTACTAACATGAATCAACTTTACCATCATACAACCGCCATCATCATTACCAATAGTCATTATCATATCAGTCATTACAACAACCAACACCTCAACCATCACAACTACTATCACCACCATTACTAGCCACTAACACCCACTTTTACCAATACGACCACTACAAATCATTTTCACTGGCATTAATAGCGAATATAAATATTTTCCTTTTTTAAATTAAATAATTATTTTATTTTATTAAATTTATATTTTTTTTAAATATTTTAATTATTTTTGTTAATTTAAATTTTATATTTATTATATTTATAAATAAATAAATTATGCATATACAAATATTAAAAAAATTATCTTAATTATTTCATATTTAAATATAAAAATAATATCTTAATTATTTAAACGTGTATTCAGATTTTAGAATAAAGCCTTATAGCGTCTCTAGATTAAAGTTAAAACAATTTCAAAATCTTAAAGCTACGTACTTCAGCCAACCTCAGTTACACTTGCCACCTCTCATCTTTGAACGGTAAGTAAGGAAGCACAATAGTCAATAAGCGAATTACACACGCTTCTCAGTACATAAAAGAAGTATTCTCTCTATTAAATTAATGTGATATTTTTTAATTGAGTATAAAAATTTTAAAAATATAAAAGAAATTTAAATTATAATTTAAAATAAATTATACATATTTAGGTGATTATAAATTATTTAATAAAATAAATATTTTAAAATTATATTATTATTAAATATAAAAATATATTATTCTTTCCCAATCCAAGGCCTAAATCTAGATTAATTTAGTTTCTAAGTGTAATAATTGATCACAAAATCATAAACATTTCTAAACTATTACTTTCCATAATGAGAAGGAAAGAACTATAAACCATTTCAGCCGCATGACAAACTTTCAAGTTTCAACCTAACGGCCTCGTCCTCGATTAAGTGACATATACTGTTAAGGCAGAGTAAAAATTTACAATTTATTTTATTTATTAAGTTTTGAATAAATTATTAATATAAAACTTAATATTTAAAAAATAAAAAATGTCACATGAATTTGAGACGGAGGAAATATAAAAATAAAAATAATTAGGATATGTTACTTGCTACTCTTTCTCTCGCACTATTAATTTATATAAAATCGTTTGATTTGACATAAAATTTAAAATTTTTTAAAAACTTTTAAAATTTATAATTTAAAATAAATTTTAGATATTTGTGTAGTCATAATTAAATTTATTAAGAATAATAACAAATTTAAAATTAAATTATTTCTAATTATAAAAAATTAATATTCTTTTGAATAACCTAAAAAACAAAGGAATGTCATGTAAGTTAGTGAAAGCTGTGTACTTTGTCAGGCTAAACCAGAATGCAGGAACAATTTATTCTTTGAGTGCGATTATGCTGCTACTATATGAAATTCTCTACTACAATGACAGAAAGTGGATAGAAGGGCTGGAAAATGGGAAGAGGAATTTGGCTGGTTATTGCTACATGCTAATAGTAACTCATCTAAAGCATATATTCTCAGAATGGCTTTAGCAGCTTGTGTTTATCACATATGGACTGAGAGGAATCATAGAGTATTTCAAGGTGAAGCAAACAAAACTGAGCAACTGATAAGGACGCGCATACAAGAGATAATAATGCTTGCTGGAATTAAGCACAAGTTAATGAATAGAGTGAGGAGTTAGATTATTATTCAAAGTTCTGCTTAAACTTAGATTATTAATTGAAGTCTGGTAGAAAGGCTATGCTTGTGTTATCAGGCTGGCCTATTTTTGTTTTGTAATGTTCACTTTTGGTTATAAAAATTCAGTTACTAAAAAAAATTGAATGCATCCCTTATTATACACAAGTAGTACTACAATAGCATTAATTAAATGTCGGGAGAAGAGTTTTTGGCCAAACACATTCTTTAATTATACTCTAAACTTAAACTACATCCTTATATCTTCATAGTGAACAAAAAGCAATCCTCAATTATTTTTAAAAATAGCATGATTCATCCTTCTGATAGTTTCTGTCTGAAAACTAATGCTAAACTACAAACCTCTATTTTGTTTGCTCTCGTCCTTCCCAAATTATGTGATTCTTTTCTGTTTTTTGAGATGCAAATATTATGAATTTTGATATATATTTTAATATGTATTTTTTTAAAATCATATTGGCATGAGAAGAATTACAACTTTTGTATATTTTTGAATATTAAAGATAAATTTTAAAATATTTGAATTGATCTAATTTAATTTAGTATTAAAAAAATAGTTAAACTTACTCTCCAGAAATGAAAACTGTCACATAAATTGAGAAGAAAAGAGTGTTAGAAACCATAATTTATATTTAAAATATTTTAAAAAAATTTTAAGCATTCAAATAAAAAATATGAATTAAAAAGAAAAGAAGAGTAATAGTACAAACAACGAAAAGAATATTAGGAGACGTCATATGTAATTTATCCATCATTAATCAAACCTTCACTTACATGAAAGGGGAGTATTCATGTCATGAGTGCATGTAAATTTTAAAAAAACATCTGCCATCATATGTTCCGTAGATTTGGTTAATATAACTAGAATTATCAAATATCAGCTAAGAGAAGGATGAGAGAGGACAAAACATGGAATTCGTGGGTTTAAATTATTAGTTTATAGACACAAATTAATGGAAGGATGAACTTCTCATTTTAAGGATAATTGAAGGATGGTTTTTGTTTATTGTGATAATAAAAGGATGTAGTTGAAGCTTAGAGTATAGTTGAGGGATGATTTTGGTCAGAAATTCTCGGAAAAACGCCAACCCCCTATATTTGATGCTTTTTTTTAAAAGAGAAGTTTCTAAATTATTAATAGTCTTTATTTTCTTTCTAAATTAGCTATTTGACAGTGTTTAACTTTGTGAGCTCTAATCGAGTTTTTTTCTTCTTTTAGATTTAGCCTGAAAAAAGGTCAACATTTTTTAAAAATATATCATTATAATAAATAATTAATAACTGATTTTTAATATTTTTTCATCCACACATATTTAAATGTATTCTATTTGCCACGTCAAGATTATGAGGTTAAAATGATGAGATAGACAAATTTTGAGAGATAATTAAGATTAATAATAATATAAAAAATTTTGACAAAAAACACGTCAAACTTAACAGAATGTTTAGATATTCTGACACTAATAAATGTCTTTAACGAAACTAATTAAGTAGATTCCATAGGTCAATATCAGCAGAAAAGTCAAAATCCCAACCATCACTTTGTCTTTGTTGCATGCATATGGGTGGTGAATATTCCTCATGCAACAAATTTGGTAACAACTTATTTTCTTCCTCAATTTCATTGCCATTTTTCAGTAAACTTGTCCACCATTGAACTCCTTCGTCGCCGTCGAGGCCGCCGGCGGCTGCTGCTGCTTTCTTATCACAAATATTTAGTACTGTTTCTTTGTCGCTTTCGTCTTTGTGTACTGTGTTCATACTTTTGTTGGAAACATTAGTCTTTGCAATTGATGAGAAGGTCCGAGGGCGAGGTCTTATTATGGTGTCTTTGGTGATCTTGAGGGCATTATTGTACTTTCTCTCTTGTGATCTCTGAGGAGCAGTTGTTAACTTCCTCTTTAGATGTGTGTTCCAGTAGTTTTTCACATCGTTTGCTGTTCTTCCCGGCAGTCTCCCAGCTATAAGTGACCATCTAAAAAAAAGAAAGTAAAAATGGCGCATTAATTAAGATAAAAATTCGAAAAATAAATCAATATGAGATCATGTTACGGGTCATTATCGTCAATCAAAATGTCTGAACATGAACTTGCCTGTTGCCTAGAAGCTTATGTAGCCTCAAGATGAGATCTATTTCATCCTCAGCGAAGTCACCTCTTTTGATATGTGGCCTTAGATAATTCAGCCACCTTAGCCTGCAACTCTTCCGGCATCTATTCAAACCTGCATATTTTCACATGATATTATTTTTTAAAAATAAAAGAATAAAAATTAGCGGAAGAAAGTAGTACCGGCTCTAGCAGGAACAAGATGCCACTTTCCTTCACCGTATTTTTGAATGCATTTTCTCAAAAGAAAATCTTCTTCTTCAGTCCATGAACCTTTCCTTACTCCCAACGACGACGTACAGATTATAGGAGTATTCATGATATGTTTTTCCTTTTTTATAACTGAAAATGACGCCCAAAGGAAAAAAGAATTAATTGAGTTTAAGCAAAAGCACATGGTGAATTTATTTTTTAGTTTTAAAGGTCCCATCGAACATGGATTTGTTTTCTTTTCCTTTTTTAATTATATTCAGATATCACTTCATTAATGTTCAAAGAATATGCTCAAATGCTCTCAATTTTATACTCTCTATCTATTAAATTTATGTGTTTTAATTTTTTTAAATTTTATATTTTTAAATTAATTATAAATTTAAAATAATTAAAATATTTTTTAAATTTTTAAATTTTTGTGAGGTCTTAAAAATATCATGTGAAATATTTAAATTTAAGGAGCAATTTTCATACATAATAATAGTTTAAACCATAATTATCATTAGTAGTTATAGTTTGCGTGATTATAATTTATACCAACACTTCAGAAATTCATGTTGTATCTAAGATACAGCCTTTTGAAATTCGTATTTGTATCACTGATACATGAATATTATTATATCTATTCACTCAATTTAGCTGGATACTGACACACTGTATCTATCAGCTCGACCTAGCTGTATCGACGCTTTCTCATTTTGTTATTTAGAATAATTTTAGAGCAAGTCACTCTGTATCAAATACAACATTCGTTTAGAGAAATTAACAAAGTACTCATTTTTATTGAATACACTTTCTCTATTTTACTTCATACGCTGATACAATTTAAAAATATTTTCAGTTACAATATTCATTTGGAGGTTGTATCGATGTATCTATTAAATTTTTTTGTGAGATATGCTTGTATTATCACCAAAAAATTACTATAAATTCATATTTACAATAAATTGATTGGGATGATTGAAGAGAGAGGTCGAGAGGGAGGGAGGGCGAGAAAGAGAGAAGCAGCGGGGGGGGGGGGGGGGGGGGAGGGGGGGGGAGGGGTAAGATTGAGAGAGAGGAGAGACATGCTATAAATACATAATTTTCAAAGCATAGCTACGTATAGTAATTATTTTAAACTATATAATTATGAATGATAAATATATAACACTTATTCGCAACACTACTTAATTTTTTCAAATTCAAAGATATCAAATCAGAAAAGAAATGTTTTTATGAAAAAAGAGTAAAATAAATAAAATAAAATTTGAAAACTAAAAGATTAATATCTCTATTTTAATTTATGTAAAAATATTTTTAACCGTGAAATCTAAGAACCGAAAAAAATATATATTCTAAAACATATAATCTAAAAGAAATTATAAAATATTTATAATTATAAATTATTACACTAAATATAAACAAAATATCATATAAATTAAAATAAATTTAGAGTATGCATAAAATAAGATCCAAAAATTTAAAGACGAAATAATAAAAAGAAACACAAACTATAGAAAAGACCTTTAAGGAGCTGTTTGGCCTGCAGATTGGCTGTGGGGGTGCCTTTGTGTTCTTCCCACAATTTTGCAAGTCAAAACATGGTATTTTTAGTCTCTAATATATTAGAAGCACAAACGGGACGTGGAGGGAGGGTAATCACCAGTGAAGCTTTCAAGCAAGGTACCATATTTAATAAATAGCACTGTCCTTCTCAACAACCTATGAAGGTCCACATCTTCCTAGTGCTCCCGCCTTTTTAGTTTATGTGATATACGAGTTATTTTTTATTTTATATAAGTATGTGTGAAATTTTTTATTATCATAATTTATAATATTTTTTATATAAATTTTATTTTAAATTTTAACTTTTAAAATTTGAATTATACTATATAAATTGACATATTATTAACTTCCTCACGTTTCAATTTTCGTATTTTATTATTATTTTTAATCCGCCTCAATTTTTCTTAAATTTATAATTTTTTTAATTTCAAACACTTTACATAGTTTGTTTAAAATTGCAGAATTTAAAGATCGTTCTAATATGTCACACCCAATTTAGTTTAAACTATACGATTTAAAAGCTTTTTTTTTAATTTTTTTTATTTTTATATTTCTTCTTTAATCAAACTAACACATTAAATTAAAATGAACAAAGTACTTGAACTAAGTGAAGACAATCAATACAAAAAAATTATTCTTTCTATTTTAATTTTACGGCTTAAAAATATAATTTTTTCCAAAAATATTTATATATATATAATATTTAAAATTTAAAAATATTTTTAAATTTCAATCTAATCAACGAAGTTAAATCAAAATGGGAGGAGTAGACACTTTCTTACTTGGAAATGTAATTTATCAATATGGTTAGAAAGCATCCACGAAGAGAGTTCCTTCACCACATGACCTAACCAAGGATTTTTTAAGTTAAATAGATATTTATATAGGTTTTAGTTTCATCATAAATCTTGCATAGAGACATATATATAAGAGAGGTTGTGACACTTCCACTCAGCTAATCTTGTCTCCAATAGCTAATCTTCCATAGGCAACCACTCTTATAGATTGAATTTCCATTTTGGGTCACTTTATTTGGAGTAATTAACCATTCAAATCATCTACCTGTGTTTTTTCACTCTTTCAAATATTACTCTACTATACCTAATTAGCTTCAATAATCATCTTTATCTGATTTTATATTTTTTATGAGATTTAATGACATGATAAATTTAAATACTAATTAAGAATCTGAATCAATTTAATCGAAGATGTGATGAGAATCATAAATATAAATTTTTGCATTATCAATAAGATGCCCATTAGTGTATTTGATCTTGAATTATTTTGATGTGTAATGGTGATGCCTAAAAATGTAAATGACATGATGGAAAGTATGGTGAAATTTATAACTACACTGTTGCTTTATTTTAGTTTATAGTTCTTATTGAAAGATTCACCAATTTCTTAATTCTATTATTTTGCACAATGCAGTTATGAATATTTGACTTTTTTATTTGGTTGTATATCATATATCTATTAGATATCATCTGAATGATTAACTTTAAAATTAAAAAGTTCAAGTGTTAAATCACATTCCAAATGACCATCCTTACAAACTAATTTAAATATGACTCTCTATATTCTTTTTAAAAGTCTATTAACTTATTTCAAATTTTTTGCTTTTCATTTTTTTACATCTCTTAGTTGTTAAATAGTTTGAAGTGTCAAATTCAACAATTGAGGCGATGTTTATAGATATTGTGCTACTTTATTTAATTTTAGATAAGAGCTAATTTATAATAGACTAATTTTTATGGGTTATTCAAGAAAACATATGCCAAAAGAGATATTGACATTTATTTCATTAGTCTTTGTTGGTTTACCTGTTGGTCAAGTGAAAGAAATAATTTAATAATCATTTGGTAATTTTATAAATATAAGTTAGTTTTTTAATGTACATTTTTTAATAATTTTTTTGCTTAAATATTATCCGCTCATCGTGTGCGGGTACTAATACTAGTATTACTTATATATAAGAGTGAATAGCATGTACATCTCCGTCAACGTGCCTGCTTATCACGGTAACAATATTTTAATTATTTCGTGTATTTTTAATGTGTTCTTCAAAAGAAAAAATATATATAAAAATATGAGACATTATTTAGTAATTTCACATATTTTATAAAATATAGTAATTTTTATAATTTGTGGACATTACTTATTTTTTTACTTACTAATAAGAGTGAATACCAGACACGTTTCCGTCAACGTGCCTACTTATCACGATAACAATATTTTGATCATTTCGTATATTTTTTGATGTGTTCTTCAAAAGTAAAAATAAAAAAAAATATGGGTCATTATTTAGTAATTTCACACATTTTAAAATATAGTAATTTTTAAAATTTGTGGACATTACTCTTTTTTTACTTACTAATAAGATTGAATAGCAGGCACGTCTCTGTCAACGTGCCTGGTTATCACGGTAATAGTATTTTGATCATTTCGTGTATTTTTTGATGTTTTCTTCAAAAGTATAAAAATATATGGGGCATGACTTAGTAATTTCACACATTTTAAAATATAGTAATTTTTAAAATTTATGGACATTACTTATTTTTTTACTATCTAATAAAGGTGAAAGCAGACACGTCTTCGTCAACGTGCATGCTTATCACGGTAAGAATATTTTGACCATTTCATGTATGTTTCGGTGTGTTCTCCAAAGGTAAAAAAGATTAAGAAATACGGGGCATTATTTAGTAATTTCACACATTTTAAAGTATAATAATTTCGGAATTTGTGGGCATTACTTATTTTTTCTTGTGCATTGATCATGTGAGACATTGTATTCATAATTAAAGTGTTTGTAATATTCAAGAATAATAACTATTACGGCTAGATTGAGCAAAAATAAGTACTTTTATTTTGAACTTCAAAAATGACAAAATAATTTCAAATAACTATTTTTAATTTATCCACTATACAATATAATATTATCGTATTGGGCTTAGGCGAAGCCCGAGTAATCCTGACTATAATACGTGTGTATATATATATGAGAGAGGTTGTGACACTTCCATTTAGCTAATCTTGTCTCTAACAGCTAATCTTTCGTAGGCAACCAATCATATAGATTGAATTTCCATTTTGGGTCACTTTTTTTTCTTTGGAGTAATTGACCATTCAAATTATCTACCTATGTTTTTTCACTCTTTCAAAAATTACTCTACTGTACTTAATTAACTTTAATAATCATCTTTACCTGATTTTATATTTTTTTACGAGATTTAATAACGTAATAAATTTAAATACTAATTAAGAATCCGAATCAGTTTAGAATTCAATCCAACCAAAATCGACGTAATAATAGTAATGTTACTTTTTTTGACGAGAAATTTTGAGAAGTTGTGAATGATTACCATCTTAGTATAATTATTTTAATATTCTTGGAGTTCTCCTTTATTTAAGTGCTCTTTATAGTGAGATGTTTCAAGATTGACTCACATGTATCTTGATTAATAAGAATGCTCGAATTATTGTATCCAAATTCATAAATTGCATACTTAACAGAATGTGTTTCATGTATTTTCTAATAGTTTTTACCTTGTAATCTTAGTATAAATTCTTTTTCAAATTTAATACTATTTCACATCTATTGACAGCTAAATAGTGAACAAAAATATGAACGCTTGAGCATTTTTCAGAACAAAAAATTAACAATGACCCCAGAGATTTGTTGTCAAGACGATTTTCAAAACTTGAAGTTGTTGAAATTATTCATAATAAGATATTGGCTACAATTAATAAAGTCTGATCAATAAAATTTTTATTTATTCGTAATTTAAACCTAGGTAGCAATTCATATTAGAATTCTTCTCATTTCATTACCTTTCATCGGAAATAAAATCCCACAAAAAAAAATTGTATAATACGAAATAAAACGATTTTCGAAACTTCTGCAATTATGTGTACCACATTCAATTTGCGATTGTTATATGGTGGAGGGTTTAACCTCCGCAATCATTTTTAAAAATTTGTAATAATACTTCATTTTGCGGGGGTTTATAACCTCCGTAGTATTTTTAACCAAAACTTTAATATTTCAATTTGCGGAGCTACGACCTCCGCAGTTTTTTGACAATATATTTCTGTTTTTTTTATGTAATATTATATCCATCAACTTTTCTGCTCTTTTTGTAAATCAGATTACAACTCATTCTTCTATGGAGCATGTCTTTAGGCATGTGCTCATTCTTTCTTCTGATAATATGTGAGACAACGAATCCACCAGCTCCAGTAATAGAAATTCAGAGCTTCTCTCAAGGCCAATAGGGTTATTGGAAGTCTCAAGATTTTCGTGCGTGTATATTGAGTATGATCTCATAAGTAGAGTCCGAAGAGAATGTTAGTGTGTACGCGGCTTTACTTCTATCATGTAAAGGGAGAAATTGTTTTCGGTGGATTCTTAATCCAAATAACACATATATAAATAAATAAATATGAAAAAAAAATATACAGTAATAAAAAAGCCATATAAAAGATAATGAAAAAATAACAGTAGCAATAACAAATAATAGAATAACCTAAGCAAAAGGTAATACAAACAACAGTAATACAAAAAAAAGTCGAAGAATAAGATAAGATGAGAGTAATAATACTAGTACTGATAGGGAAAACAAGACAACGTTCGATTACGTACTAACTTTCTTATTAGGATTTACCTTGAATTTCTTATCCTGCTTAAATTCTACATCATAATTGTATTTTACTTCAAAAAAAATTTTTGACAGATAAAGTTTTCATTGTGGAAAATGACTCTACCAAAGCTATCATTTTTCTTGGAGAATAAAGAATATTTAGACTTAAACAAATAAAAGATCTTTTATTCTCATAGACAATATAATAACATCCATAATGCAGTTATTAGAGAATTTTATTTAGGGGGAGATTTATTCTCTCAATAGTGTTAGAATATTTTTATATTAGTATTAGCATGTGTAGGTCAATTGACCAAACCCATATCATAAAATCTTTTTTTATATTTTTCTTTCTCATCAGATTTATCTCCAATAAAATTTTGGAATTTTGTATGACGTCCTTCCTACTATTTTGATCCTCGTAAGTAGTATCGAAGCCAATGGTTTAATTAATAATTCAGCCAATGATTCGATGAGGTTTAGACTGTTGGGAAACAATACTTCAAAAAAATATAAAAACTGATATAATAATTTAGTTAGCAAAATAATAAGATAATATTATAAGTAATACATATATTTATGTATGTATACTTGAATCGTGCTGTGCACTGTCCTAAAAAGTTATTTAAGGAGCGTGAAATATTTCTCCAAAATTAAATAAACTTTTTTTAATTAAATTAGAAAATACAGAAATTAGAAAAATATAATTAGTACCAGCAAATTTTAATTAAAAAAAATAAGACAATAAAATTAATTAAATAATTAAAAGATGGAATAGAAGAAGAGAGAGCAAGAGATCATGAGAGAGAGAGTAGTTAAGCAAAATGGGTTTTTCCATCTGCTCTTTGTCAAAGAATGATGTCTATATATAGGCAAAAAGGAAGAAAGTTTTCTAGCCAAGTGTACGACATTTGGCTGTCTAAAATCATGCAAAACAATCATATGACACTTGGCTTTTCTTGCCAAGTGTTTCAAAATATTTAAAATACTCTAATAATTTATCTTGATTAATAAGAATGTTCGATTTATTGTATCCAAATTCATAAATTGCATACTTAACAGAATGTGTTTCATGTATTTTCTAATAGTTTTTACCTTGTAATCTTAGTATAAATTCTTTTTCAAATTTAATACTATTTCACATGATTGACAGCTAACAAGTAAAATAAAAATCTTAGAAAGTTTATCACTAGACATATAATAGTGAACAAAAATATGAACGCTTGAGCATTTTTCAGAACAAAAAATTAACAATGACCCCAGAGATTTGTTGTCAAGACGATTTTTAAAACTTGAAGTTAGTTGAAATTATTCATAATAAGATATTGACTATAATTAAAAAAGTCTGATCAATAAAATTTCTATTTATTCGTAATCTAAGCTTAGGTAGTAATTCATATTAGAATTTTTCTCATTACCTTTCATGGAAAAAAAGATCCCCCCGCCCCCACACACACACAAAAAAAAATTGTATAATACGAAATAAAACGATTTTCGAAACTTTTGCAATTATGTGTACCACATTCAATTTGCGATTGTTATATGGTGGAGGGTTTAACCTCAGCAATCATTTCTAAAAATTTGTAATAATACTTCATTTTGCGGGGGTTTATAACCTCCATAGTATTTTTAATCAGAACTTTAATATTTCAATTTGCGGGGCTACGACCTCCGCAGTTTTTTGACAATATATTTCTGTTTTTTCTTATGTAATATTATATCCATCAACTTTTCTGCTCTTTTTGTAAATCAGATTACAACTCATTCTTCTATGGAGCATGTCTTCAGGCATGTGCTCATTCTTTCTTCTGATAATATGTGAGACAATGAATCCACCAGCTCCAGTAATAGAAATTCAGAGCTTCTCTCAAGGCCAATAGGGTCATCCGAAGTCTCAAGGTTTTCGTGCGTGTATATTGAGTATGGTCTCATAAGTAGAGTCTGAAGAGGATGTTAGTGTGTACGCGGCTTTAGTCCTATCATGTGAAGGGAGAGATTGTTTCCAGTGGATTCTTAACCCAAATAACACATATATAAATAAATAAATATGAAAAGGATATACAGTAATAAAAAAGCCATATAAAAGATAACGAAGAAAAGAACAGTAGCAATAACAAATAATAGGATAACCTAAGCAAAAGGTAATACAAACAACAGATAATACAAAAAAAAGTCTGAAGAATAAGATAAGATGAGAGTAATAATACTAGTACTGATAGGGAAAGCAAGACAACGTTCGATTACGTACTAACCTTCTTGTTAGAGTTTGCCTTGAATTTCTTATCCTGCTTAGATTCTACATCATAATTGTGTTTTACTTCAAAAAGATTTTTTTGTTAGATAAAGTTTTCTTTGTGGAAAATGACTCTCAGAGCTATCATTTTTCTTGGAGCATTAAGAATATTTAGATTTAAACAAATAGAAGATCTTCTATTCTCATACACAACATAATAACATTCATAATGTAGTTATTAAAGAGTTTTGTTCAGGGGGAGATTTATTCTCTCAATAGAGTTAGAATATTTTTATATTAGTATTATCATATGTAGGTTCATTGACCAAACCTATATCATAAAGTCTTTTTTATATTTTTCTTTCTCATTAGATTTATCTCCAGCAAGGTTTTGCAATTTTAGATTTTGCATGACGTCCTACTATTTTGATCCTAACAAATAGTACCGGAGCCAATGGTTTAATCAATAATTCAGCCAATGATTCGATGAGGTTGAGACAGGTTCAAAGCGGGTTCAAATCAAGTTGCAACTACTTTCGTGATAATGAAGATTTTTTTAAAAAAAAAATCTGAATTACCACACATGTGGAGATAAAATTTCAATCATATTTTCATCAACAAAACTGTTCCTCCATCTTTAGAAACCAAATCAATTTTCAACTCATGCTTACTTTAACGCATGGGCTCCAAATTTCAACCCTTGCTAAGGTTTAACGCTTGGGCTCCGATTTTAACTCGTGTTTACTTTTAATGCATAAATTTCACTTTCAATCCGTGTTCAATTTTGATGTACAAGGTTTCAATTCTCAATCCGTGCTTATTTTAACGCACATGATGTAACACCCTACATGTTCGAAGATATCCGATTAATTAAAATTTGAAAAAAAAATTACGCCTTATTATTTATGAAAAATTTTCAATTATGATATATTAGTGTATGTGTTGAACTTTACAAGATTATTATATTTTGTTAAAATTTTAACAAAAATAGAAAATTTAGTCATGTAAAAAAATTTTGAGACCGTATATTTTCAAATAAATAAAAATATAATGCGATAAGGATGAGTGAAGTGTTGCCCCCTTCACTCCCCCATGGAAGTGGAGGAATTTAATTATATAGTAAGTATATGAGTACTAGTCATCTAGTCGAAATGAGTAATAATATATATATATGTAATAACTTACTTTTTCTAAAAGGATTGTAAAGATATATATATATATATATATATTTGTCATGCTCCGCCTTGGGAGGCATGAATTACACTTGGTGCCCTACTAGGACCTGGACTACTAAACTAACTGAGCCTAAGCACTTCTGGTGTAAGGCTGACTCTAACTCTGAAATCAGGAAAACGACGGGCTATATAGCGGCTATAAATACAGCCCCCGGCCGACAAGGCCTATAACGACCTGTTAAAAGCAAACAGCTAACCAGAAACAACTAATATAAGGAGTCCTATGCGGGCCGACAAGGCCACCATGATATCTAGTTATAGCTGAAGAAAACGAAATCAGACGCTAAACTGATCTGTGACCAACGAGGTCATCAACTAACAGCTAAACAAGGCCCCACATGGCCATCACATATAGTCTAAATCACATATATGGCCCCACATGGCCGATACATCTAACCGCAGGGGATATAATGCAATCTGCAAGCCTCTAGGAATAATAAGATGGTCGGGACAGGGCCCCGGCCTACCCATACTGTGCAACAAAAGGAAGTAAACCTCTGTCTTCCAAGCTCCGGATGAAAGGAGTCGAAGGCTCTGTATCGCTGAGTGGAACTACGAGGGATCTGCTCCTCATCTATGTACACCTGCAGGCAAGTAATGCAGCGCCCCAAACGGGCTTCAGTACCACTGGTACTGAGTATGTAAAGCAATAATTGAAAACAACTGAAAGTAAGTAATAAAGCTAACAGTAACTGAAGTAATAGGAAACGGACTGAAACTGACTGAGATAGAGGACTCAGGGCTAACATAGCTATACTGAGAAGAGTAAGAGTCATACCTGATAACGTGGCATTCTACTGTCTATCTATCAAAAACTAAAACAACATAACATAAACCTTACCTGGCCCCCATAAGCCGGAAGGTGCAATCAACACATCTCAATCTATTTACCCCTACCCAGGTCATACCACATAAACTAGTAGCTACAAACATCCTGCCGATCCCCTGGGTATGCAACTTGGGCCCGCTGGGCCCCTGACTATAGTTGTACCTGAGTCCGAAGGACTCCTGAAATCAACACCCGGGGCGCAAGCGCTCGACGGGGGTGTATAAGGGCCAACCACGACAAAATATAGGGAACTGACATCCCATCTTCGTCCCTGACGTACGACATGCCACTCCGTAGAGCGATGTATCCTCGCCCTCTGGCGGACGAGTCCATACAGCCATTAACCCTGGGGCAGTCACGGAAGCTGTACGGGTAATCCAGCCCAAAACAATACAATCAAGTCTCAACGGATAGCAACAACTACATATAATACACACTGAGTAAGATAATAATATAATCTCTAACATGTTATACTGAGTCTCATACTGAACATGATATAATACTTCTGACGTGCTTTACAAAATTTCATACTGAGCATGATATACTGTTTCTGAAATATCTTACTGGGATTCATACTGTTTTACTATACTGGAGAAACTAACTTGCCGAAGGAGACTGACTTTACATACCTCGACTGTCAGTTTACCGATTATCTGGCGAGGTTCGGCTAGTATTCAGCTGTTCTTTCCAACTGTAATCATATTCATGAAAGAATAGAGCTAACTTCATTATTATACTGGAAGAAACAATACTTTATATATATATATATATATATATATATATATATATATATATATATATTGACTATTCTTGAACTTATCGAAGAACAGTCGAAAACTCATAATTTCTCGGAAATCTAGAAGGGAGAAATACTCACTTTAGGCCTAGGAGTGTATTAACACTAATTTGGAGCAATTTCAACCACTTTGACTCGGCGGGACGATGATTTGCCGGGCGAATTTCGCGAAACTAACTCAGTAGGAATACTCCCTGCAGCTTTATACTTCGATACCCGAAGTTAATTTGACTTTGGACAACGTTTGACAGCGTAATCAGATGAAAATCTATAGGAACCCTCGTTCTCTCCCTGTTTTTGGTCGTGTGAATATGAAAAATAACTTAAAGTTGAAGAATAAAGCCTTTATATACTTGAAGCCAGTTGCATAGCAACGTGGCACGCTGGCCATCGCGCCAATTTGGCTCCGTGCCATGTTGACCATTGCGGAGGAGGTGCCTCCGTGCCACGTTGCCCCTCTGGGCAGCGTTCGGCCTCCTCTTGCGAAAATTCAACTTGGCACCCGTTCAGCCTTTCCCCGAGCCCTTTCCTCGCACGTATGACATTCTAAACTCCAACCAACATGCGAATAGACCAATTAAGTGCTAGAAACTTACGAGGTGTAACAATATTGATTAATAGAGTCCGACATTAGAACGGAAATTTTTTTTAATAGAATTTTAACAGACAATTCTTTTTATGGTTTATCAAAACAGACACCTCTTTGCTTGGCCAACGAGGATCTATTAATGTTTTTTTCTTCAAAAAAATTTATTGAACTTCGTTGTACATCCAATGAGGTTCCATTAATTTTTTTAAAAATAACTTTTAAAGAATTTCGTTGGACAACCAACGAGGTTCCTTTTTTAGCAAAAAGTCTTTAAAAAATTCAGCAGATTGATTATTAAATTTTTTTTTAAAGAATCTCGTTGGCTGCCCAATGAGGTTCCTTTTACATTGAAATGTTCAAATTAAAAAATTTCCTCAGATGTCCTCTTCCACAAATATGCCACGACAATCATTGAGGCTAATGACGGCTAATACAAGGAATTTGAATCTCGTAATCCTACAACATGATTTATGACTCAGATTAATCCACTTCCACCTACCATCCCAAACTAACAATTTAATTTGACTAACTGTATTTAAAGAGATGAACTGCCTGAAACCAATAACATAACAGGAACCTCTTTGGGCAGCCAACGAGGTTCTTAAGAGTTTTTTTTTAATCATCAATCTGCTAAATTTAAGAAAAAAAATTTAAAAGGAACCTTGGACATAAAAGCTTTTTAAAAAAATTAATAGAACCTCATTGGCTGTCCGAGGTTCTTTTTTTAAAATACATTAATAGATTCTTGTTGGCCAAGCTTGTAAACCACAAAAAGAATTTTCCATTCTGGAATTCTATAAAAAAAAATTATCCATTTTAGTGTCGGACTCTAAATTAATACCTGTTCCCTTTCCTTTTGCAACGAAACTATTAGGAGTCGTAGTACATCTATCTATCTATAAGTGTGTGTGTGTGTTCGTGGAGGATTGAATTTTCTGCAGGAAAAAAATACATTTTTAGACGCTCGATTTAATTATGCAGACGTGGTTTCACGACTAGAACGTCAAATCTACCGACTAGTTTCATTACGTTTGCTTCAAGTTTGGCGGCTGTTTGGTATTGTTCTAGTTCGTATGCCCCTTCCTTTATTGATTCTTAGTTAGATAGTTCGATTATAAATTCGTAGATATCAGGCGAAGCTTCTTATATATATATAGAGAGAGAGAGAATTTTCTGGAGGAAAAAAAATACATTTTAGATGCTCGATTTAATTATGCAGACATAGTTTCACGACTAAAACGTCAAATCTACCGGCTAGTTTCATTGTGTTTGCTTCAAGTTTGGCGGCTGTTTGGTATTGTTCTAGTTCGTAAGCTTCCTTTATTGATTCTTAGTTAGATAATTCGATTATAAATTCGAAGACATCAGGCGAAGCTTCTATCAATTAATCCGTAGAAATATTACCGATTAAGTTTCAATTGCGTTGTTTTCTTGTCGGATTCTTGTAGCTGCATTTTGAAGTGTTGAGGGATGCTATTAGGCAGTATATTCTTATTGAAATCATCGATTTTTTCGGCTAGGTTTATGTTCATTGAAGTCGAGGTATGTTAAGTCTTTCCTTTTCCTCTTTCCGGCATGATTTTTATTGAATTCAAATACTCGTTTTTGTCATGCAAAGTTGCTATTTTGGTGGCTGAAAAATCATCACGAAATTCTTGTTTGTGGGTTGCTGCTTTAGTGTTATTTCATAGATAAATTATGATCATATGGTCGGACGTCAGATTAGTTGGTGATCATAATTCGGTGGGGCAATAGAACATGTCGAATTTGACTTGTGTTTGTGATTTGTGCCCCTTCTTGGTTTGGTTTAGGGGTTGATTTGTCTACATTTTGCGAGTTATTTTGATGTGGGTGTAAGTCGTAAGTATGGCTGGTCGGATGAATTAGTGAAGAGACAAGCTAGTGAGCTTGTAGTGGCTTTGGTTGTCCTCGAGTAGTCGTATTTGATTGTTGTGAAATTGAAGTTAGTGTTGGTTAGGTTCGACAAAGGGTTATGTCATATAATGTAGTTTTTGGGTTGATAATAAGGTTTGGAGATAGAGTTGTTAAGTTACGATTTTTCAGGTGCCACAAAATACGTCGGTAGATGGCTAGCTATGTGAGGTTAGTGCTAAATTGTGGTAATCAGTTGGTAGGAATTGATAGCCAGTTGTGGCCTATTTGAACTTGTGTTTGAGTGTATTATTGTTGTTATTATGTTCTTGTGAATTGTATGGCGCCTTGGGAGGCTCTATGACAACCTGCAAGTCTTTGGCGATTTCTGGCTAGGTTGAGCTTGTAGCTTGTGAGAATCTGCAAGTGCGTGACTATTTTCGACAAGGTCGTACTTGTGAACTTGTGATGTCTGCAAGTCCGCGACTTTTTTCGGCAAGACTGTGATTGTGAATTGATATATGTGTTGTACTGTTTGTTTTATATTATTGCTTGTCTGATAGTTGTGGATGCTAGAGGTGAATTGGCAATGGCTGAGGTTGTTGAGGTGCCTAGAGTTGAGTCAGGTAAGGCAATTGGATGGATCCTGTGTGGTGCAGGTGGTGACAGTGAGTTGTATTTGCTAGGTGCCATTTGTTGTTTGTTTGTTTTGGGCTTGCCAAACTTATGGGACTAGGTAGATTCGGTTTGCTTTACTTGAATTCCTGAATATCTTGCTATTGACGCTTTTTGTACTTCCTGTTGTTATCTTGTACATCTGTTGATTTGTGACCTGTTATCTTATTTTCATTTCCGCCTTACATACTCGGTACATTTTCGTACTGACACGCAAGTTGTGCGTTGCATTCATGCCTGCTGGTATTGATTGACAGGTAGATCAAGTTCATGTTTTCTGAGTGGAGATCTAGCTGATTCGGTAAGCTCCAAATCTTTCGGAGTGCCAGTGTTTTAGGGCTAGTACGGGGTCTTGTCCCATTCATTTAGTCACCTTGTACTCGTAGAGGCTCATAAAAGTCGCAGTGGTTGTAGTGTTGTTGTTGTATGCCTGGAAGGCCCTATTACTCAGGTTGTACTTTATTATGTAGCCTCGTTGGCCGGTTATATATCTGTCTGTTGGTTGGTATGTGAGGCAGTTTCCATTATAACTTGTTGTACTCTAATTCAGATTGTTGTCATATGCCAAACCTTATCGGTTTGGCCTGTTATAGTTAGATTATTGCAAGATTCGCTCGGTCAAGTGCGGCACTGGATGTCGGTCATACCTTCTCGGGTTTGAGGTGTTGACACAAGACTCCAATTTTCAACCCATATCAAAATTTTAAACATGGTAAGCAATAGTAATATATTGAAGACTATGTGAAGAAGGAAGATGAAGATTATTTTGCTAAGAAATTCAGGCCAGAGGTAGATTTATTAGGGTTTGCCCTGAATTTCTTATCCTAGTTGAATTCTACATCATAATTGTGTTTTATTTCAAAAAGGTTTTCTTGATAGATGAGGTTTTCTTTGTGGAAAAGGACTGTATCATAGCTATCTTTTTTTCTGGAGAAGAAGATTTAGACTTTGATATTTTATTCTCATACACAACACAACATCATAATGTAGTCATTAAAGAGTTTTTTTCAGGGAGAGATTTATTCTATCAATAGTTTTAGAATATTTTTTGTATTAGTTTTAACATATGTAGGTCAATTGACCAAAATCATATCCTAAAGTCTTTTTTTATAGTTTTTTTTCGTCATCTAATTTATCGCCAATATGGTTTTGCAATTATTAGCTTATGCACGACGCTTTGTTATTTCGATTCCAACACGTGTACCCTAATCCTCGACCTTCAAATCCTCCTATCTGAGGTCATCTCCTCAATAAGCTGGAAGTATATCATGTCCCATCAGTCACCTCTCCCCAATTTCTTTTTTAGCAAATGAATTCAAAATTCAATTCAGAATTAAATGCAGTACTGGAATGGACTTAAAGACTTGTGACCCCTGAGCATGGTTTTCTATTAGACTATTGAGAGTAACCAGAATACAGAGTGTTAATTCTTCACTCCAGAAATTGAAAGAAAAAAAAGTACTCAAAAAAACACGATCAATGAGAAAAAGAAGACTATCTACACGATCAAACCATGGAAGCAGTAAAATAATGCTCGTATTAATATAAACTATCTATAACACACTCCTCAAGATACGGCAATTCCCCAACTCTGCTAAGGAGGGATATTTTGTGCATCGAGCTGCTCCTTTTTTTTTTTTTGGAAAGAACTGAAAAATTGGACAATGAAGGTATATTTTTGTCTAAGTTGGCTTTAAGACGAATGACGTGTTCCTAAATTGGCACGCTCTAGAAAGATGACATACTCACAGCTTTATTTAAACAGAGATGTCGAAATCAAAAGATCAACTGACTGCAAATTTCATTTGGTAAATGAACACAAAGATATTTAAAATCATACTGAAGAGCTTGTTCATATCAGCTTCGCAGGAGATGATGTTATAAAATTCAAATAATCGGATGGAACAATACACACTCAAAATCACTGATACAAATAGCCAAAAAATATCAAAAAGGATCAACTACTCAGAAATCTTACAAGGCTTGAAGTCCCTTTCTCACACTGCTCGATGGAGCCATGAAAGTAGATTTTGGATATTGAATGTATGCTATGAAGCTTGTTTGTTGGTTTTTCTTCGCAAGAATAATGAACATAAGAAATTTATCGGCTGAAAAATTGAAAGGACGGAACCTGCTCAAGCTTTAGGCTTGAGGATCTTGACAGTCTCCCAGGTGAAGTCTGGGTCATCACGGCCAAAGTGACCATAAGCAGCAGTCTTCTGGTACCTGAAGTTGCCTCCTCTCGTCAAGTCAAGATTGATTGCGATCATTCCAGGCCTGAAGTCAAAGTTCTCCTTGATCAGAGCCAAAATATCCTTATCTGGAATGGTACCTGTCTTGTAAGTGTCAACAAACACGGAAAGTGGTTCTGCCACACCAATCGCATAAGAAACCTGCACAATACAGCGGCGAGCAAGTCCGGAGGCAACCACACTCTTAGCCGCCTGTCTGACAATATAAGCACCACTCCTGTCCACCTTAGTAGGATCCTTTCCTGAGAAAGCACCTCCACCATGAGCACCCCATCCTCCATAGGTGTCAATGATGATTTTCCTGCCAGTGAGTCCAGCATCTCCATGGGGACCACCAATGACAAAGCGACCTGATGGATTTAGGTGGAAGATAGTGTTCTCATCAAGGTACTTAGCTGGGATGACAGGTTTGATTACATGCTCTTTTAAGTCCTGGGCAATCTTTTCATTTGTGACAGTTTCATCATGTTGAGTAGAAATGAGAACAGTGTGAACTCTAATTGGGATCATGGCACCATTCTCATTCTTGTATTCTACGGTTACTTGAGTCTTCCCATCAGGTCTGAGCCATGGGCAAGTCTTGTTCTTCCTCACCTCAGTAAGCTTGGCACCTAGCTTGGTGGCCAAAACATGAGTAAGGGGCATGAGTTCAGGAGTTTCGTCAGTGGCGTAGCCAAACATGTGGCCTTGGTCACCAGCTCCAATTTCCTCTGGTTTCTTTGTAAGATGACCATGAACCCCTTGGGCAATATCAGGGCTCTGCTGCTCAATGTTGACCAGGACCTTGCAGTTGTCAGCATCAAGGCCGACATCAGGTGAGATGAAGCCAATGCCTCTGCAAGTATCACGTACTATCTTCTCATAATCTACATTGGCTTTGGTTGTGATCTCCCCAAATACCATGACCATGTTTGTCTTTGTGCAGGTTTCACATGCAACCTTGCTCTCTGGATCTTGTGCAAGGCAAGCATCAAGAATGGCATCTGAGACTTGGTCACAAAGCTTGTCTGGATGGCCTTCATTGACCGATTCTGAGGTGAACAAGAAAGTTTCCATTTCTGCCTGAAACAGAGAGAATTGTTAAGACTGCAATCCTGAAATATTCATTTAAAAAAACATTGAGGCAAAAGTTGATCACATCCCTGATGATGATGAGACAATATAAAGCAGCAAGACTTAGAAAACAAGGACAACCAAGTATCCCATCATACTAACAGAGAAAAAGACTTCAGCACTTGATGGCCGAATACCATGAAAAATAACACAGGGACAATGCGGCTGAATATTTTTAATTCATAAAATTTTAGTAGACTATCCAATGCTTTCTCATTATTTAAAGACCCAACGTGTCTTGTTTCATCAAACAAAGAGGTCTCTGCAATATTTGTCACAGTTCACGAAAACCAGCCAATACTGGACCGACAACTATTGCCGATTAACATGTAAAGAACAGTAGAAGTCTATCCGGGTTCCCTTAAATGGTTAAGACTCATTTCAGCCCAGAAAATTTGATTATAAGAATTTCAAACACCAAATATTCCCAAAAAGTTCCTCCATTTTACACTGCATTACTGAAAAATTCTGCATCATTTGCTATACATAAACTGCGTCCAAAGAGAGTTCTGAGACAAGTCAAGAACTCAAGATCCATCAATCATATGTCATTTGGTTTGAACAAATCTTCATTTTAAAGAACTAGAACGAATAACACACATGCATCTACAATTGCATGTCAGAACCATTTCTAATACCAACTGTTCCAAACCAAATACAAACGCTTTACATTTGAACACATGATATTATGTATTTCACCACTGTTAGTTCTCAAGCTAACCAAGGTTGGTATCAGACATGACTGTTAATGATGTAACTCCTATCTTAACAATCAGGGTCAGAGCTACAGTTTCTGCTACTGGTTCTGCGGAACTCAATAGTTTTGGCTCAAACCATATATTTGTGTTTAGAAATCCACTTAATATGTATAAATCATTTATCAAAAATCAAGTAAGTTATGTTTTCTAGAATCAAGAACACATAAACTCAAATTCATAACTCAGCGTATCTTAATTACTAATGAGATCTGAATACTCCTATACATGATATCAGAAGACGTAAAATAAAGATGATGTTAGCACGTAAAACTACCAAATTCATGAAAAAAATATTTTGCTAGCAGATCGGACCCTCGTTCTATAAAACAGGCTAATCAATGAGATAAATGAGATCTGTTTACTACTTTAGGTGATAGTAAAACATAAATAAGAGATCTGATCATATCAAACTTGCGGTATTGACGCATGCGTATTCTCAATTATAACAACAATATAGTCACCTTATTCTCTGGCGACCGTAAACTTATTACATTTCAAGTCTTAAGAATTAACAAGAAAACTTCATTGGAAGAAATGTTGAGATCGAATCGTAAATACATTATATATTATGTAAGAATAAAATGCAAATACAAAGCTCCAGATCTCAATTAAATGGAGAAAAAACAGGGTTCAACGGTAAATTGAATATACTAAAATCATAGGTAGATTTGAGTACATACCTTGAGAGAGAAACTCGTAGATCCGAGAAGAGAAAGCAGAAAGGACGAGATTTGATTGTAGTGAGTAGTGGGAGCGATTTGTGTGAGTGTGTATATAGGATGCGGAATTGAAGGGGGAAACGAGCCACCGACTCGCTCTCTCTTTCCTATTAGGTACTACTTATCTGTTTCCTTTTACGTCCAATACGACAAAAATGGATGATAAATTCTTTCAAATGTTTATACCAAACTAATTTAATTTATTATGCTAGAATACATCAAACAACAATAAAAACATATTATTATATATGTAGATATATATTATTCCTATTTTTACGGGGATAGAGAATATTTCTAATAAATTCTGACAAAAGAGAAGTGTACAAAGTAGAATTATAAAAAAAAATATGACAGCAACATTGCAAAATAAAAAGCAGATAAAGTAACATATTGTAATACGCATTAGCAAGTAAGAGACTAAGCGACTACCAAATAATACTACTAGCAAGGCGAAGAGGAGGGCAAGAGACTAGTCTCTTACCTTTTTTCAGAAAAATACGACAACACTCAGGTATCTATTAACCTCAACTCTGATGCTCGACATTCATCCCTTCCTATCCATGGTCATTTCCTCAGTAAGTTGAAGTTGTGTCATATCACATCTAATCGTCTCCTAGTTCTTTTTTGGACTACCTCTACCTCTCTTAACTCCTGCTATAGTAAACCTCTCACGCCTACTTACTAACGTATTTGCGCCTCCTCTTTGCATGCTCGAACCATCTCAGCCTCACTTTTCTCATCTTGTCCTTCACGGTCGCCGCTCGTACCTTTCTCCCTCCCCCCTATAACACTATTCCTAATCATATCTCTCATATATACCCTATTTGAGTATCCTCATCTTCAATACTATTATCTTCTGCACGTGGACGTTCTTAACTGGCCAGTATGCTGCCATATGACAATGTTGGTCTAATTATCCCTCTATAAAACTTACCTTTAAGTCATGGTGGCACGTTTTTATTGCACAATACCCTGGAGGTGAGCCTCCATTTCAACCATCCCGCTTCAATACATGTGTGACATCATCTTCAATTTCTCAGCCTCCTTGGATTCTGGACTCAAGATAGTTGAGACTTCCTCTTTTGGGTATGACCTGTATATGGATCTTCACTTCTACCTCCACCTCATGTGTTACATCACTGAACTTGTACTCCAAATACTCTGTTTTAGTCCTGCTTACTTAACCTAAAATCTTTAGATTCTATAAGGTTTGTCTCCAAACTTCCAGCCTGTTGTTGACTCCACACACATCTCTCAATCAATACTATATCATTTGTGAATAAATGCACCACAATATCTCCCATTGAATATGTCGTATCAATTCGGTCATCACTTAGGCAAATAGGTACAGTTAAACGTTGACCCCTGGTGCAACCCCATCATGACTAAAAAATATTCTGAATTCCCTCCGCTGATGTAACCGAGTCTTGGTTCCTCCATACATGTCCTTAATTACTCTAATGTAAGTCACAACAACACTTCCAGACTCTAAACATCTCCAAAGGACCTCCTAGAGGCTAGGGGCTTTGTCATAAGCCTTTTTCTAGGTCAATAAACACTAATCTAAGTCTCTCTTCTTGTTCCTATACTACTCCGATAATCTCACATATATACATTTATTGGTAAGTCTTTACAAAATATTCTTTTTTTCATTTATACATGAATACTTCAACAAATGATGATAAAATTAATTATTTCTTTCAGGTTTAGCTTATTCTTAATTAAATTTGAAGTTTTAGAATATTATTAATAAACATAATTTATTAAAATATTTACTTAATTAATACTTTTAAGTGTAAAATGTCGACAAGTAAGAAAACGAAGAGAGTAGCATTAGTTCAAAGTTTCCCAAAAATTAGTAAGTTTGAAAGAGGTAGCATTGAATTTTTTTTGAAAAATATTTGGTGTTAGTTGTTTCCGTGAAAAAAAAGATTTAATTTATGAAAAAAGGTTAAAATTATTTTTGAATTATGTAAAATTAAATAAAAATTTTGGTTTATAATTTAGTCTTAAAATATTTTTATTGTTAATAGTTTGATTCAAAAATGTTCATATGGTTAATAGTTTCGTCCAAAAATATCTATATTGTTACTTTTGAGTCAAAAATATCATTTTTCTAATAAAATATATTATTTTTTTTAAACACATTTTTTAAATAAAATATTACTTTTAAAAAAATCCTTTTCTTATTTTTTTTTAAAGAAAAATCTAGTAATCTTGTTTTATCAATTAAAATAGAATAACCTTGTGTAGTTTTTAAACTGATAAGGTCATATATATAAATCAAAGTAACCTCATCATTAATTTTTATTTAAAATACTAATTAGAAATTTTCTAATGAGATAAAAAATATTTTATCTCGTAATTTTTTTGAATTGAAGTGCAATAAGCATTTGCTAATATAGTTCTTGATTTTAAAGCTAAAATTTTAAAAAAAATCAACAATAACTCTACCGATAATATTTTAAAGATATTTTATGATTTAAATAATATAATAATTTTCGTGTTTTATGGCATTATGATTGTAGTATCTTAACTTTAGAACTAAAGATTATATCAGCAATTGTTCTTTCTTTTAATTCAAAAAAGATTAAGAAATAAAACTATTTCTTATTTAGTTTTAAAAAAATTCCTTATCTAAATGAAAAATAATAATGGATTACAATATTTTTATTAGGAAAAAAATATGCTTTAAAATAAATATGTTTATTAAGAAAAGGACATTCTTAATCCAAAAGTAATAATATGAGCATTTTCTGGATCAAACTATTAAGCACAACGATATTTTTGAACCAAAATATTGACGGCGTGGATATTTTTAAACCAAACTATTAACAAAAGTTTTTTTTATTATTTTTAATTTTTTTCTCTTTAATTTATATATCTTCAAAATTGTTGTTTCTTCTATTTTCAAATTTATTTGTATTGATTTAATTTGATATAAAAATATTTTTAAAAAAAATCAATTTTACAATTTTAAATTAAATATATATATTTTTTCTACAATTAATAAGGGGCTACATAGTAAAATAGCACTACATAGTAAAATAATTACATAAAATAGCGTGATTTATTAAAATTACAAAAATATCATGCTTTTTATTTTTTGATATAATTTACTGTAATCGTTATGACTGTATCTAAATTTCAATCCTGCAATTCCTCCTTAATTAGTATTGTTTGTTCAATTCCTCCTTAATTGGTGTTTTTTTTAAGGAAAGTTGCGTAATTAATGAGTAAATCACTCTTTTTATGATCTTGAGTGTTTTTTCCCCATATCTAAAATTTTAAACCAAAATTCCACATCCGTGTAATTTCTAAATCTGAAATCGCAGATTTTGGAGATTTTTTTTTTGTGTGTGTATCATTATTGCAGATTTGAAAAAAAATTTAAATTTATACTGATACATGTATCAAAAACTAATTTATCTAAATGGAAGTTATGTATTTCACTGGAAATATTGATACATATATACTAATAAGCATCAAAAAATTTGATACAAATATAATCATAAAAATAGTATCATCAATTTCAATATCAAAATTAAAAAAAAAAAATACACAATCAAAACATCTATAATCTGCAGAATTCTATAACATTAAATATTTTATAAAAAATGATACAATTGTCATGCATAGATGAACATGAATGAGTAATTTTTAATTTGTAATTTATTCAAGATAATACTGATACATAGGCAATAAATCAGATAATTGACAAAAAAAATTCCTAAATCGATACACAAAGTAATATGGGTATTTTATATTCATGTATCACTAGAAATATTGATATATACTAATAACAAAATGGTACAATATATTAATACACACAAAGCAATACATTGGTACATAACAATTCTTGAAATCAGAAATCTGATATTCATATATGTATCAATTCCGCATTGGTATATAAAGACAAAAGCTTAAAAAAAACTACAGTGTATCAATTCTGTCATTGATATACAAAGACAAAAGTTTGAGAAATCCAGCAATCATAGATTGCTAATAAAATCTTCTGCTTCGATTTCTTCGATATTGGTGAAGCAAAGACTTCTCCACCAAAAAGATTGCTAATCAAATATGGAGTTTCGATTTCTACGACAATCGTATCTCCGGAGTAGTTAACGGAGAAATAAGAATCACCCACAGATCGACCTGGTACAGATCAGAGAATAGATCCAGTAGACCAATGGGGAACTATAATTCTCTGCATCTCCTTTACCAAAAATTTCAAATTCTTTTTTGCTTTCTCGAGATATCTGTAATTCTCTGCATCTATATCATCATGGCTAAGAGAGAGAGAGAGGGGGGGGGGGGAGGGGGAATCGACTGAAATAATGAAAATTTTGAAAGAAGAAAAAAGAGGTGATGAGAGAGAAATCGGATAAAAATTTAGGGAATTTGAGAAAGAAATTTTTGGACAGTTACAATTAGAGAATAAAGGAATTAAATTGGAGAGAGAATGTAGTAAGTTGAAAAAAAAATACAAAAAATTTGTTATAATAATAATTATTTTTAAAAAATGATAATTTGCTATTTCTGTAATTTCTTTTATTATTTTTAATAAATTTATTAATTATTGTAAATAACTAGTTAAGTTTGGTAATATATGTAATTTTTTCTAAAAATAATGGAAAGTAAAAGAATAGTATGTAGTAAGTGTTTGTTCAGCCGCATGCAGCGGACGCGTCAATGAAAACAGACGTCATAAGTTGATTTAGCTCTTGAACAATATTTATATTTATTAATGTCTTTCCCTTGGAGGGAATTGAGTTTTGTTGGACAATTGTTCAGAAACATATAATTTGTATTTCTCTTTTCATTTTAAAATAAATCATATTTAATTTTTTAATTTTATTTTAAAATAAATAATATTTTATATAATTAAAAAAATATTAATAAATTCTTTTAATTTTATATTTATTTATATGGAGAAAATTTTACATAACTAAAAAAATAAGAGTTACATCTTTTTCAAGACATACCCTTAAAAATATATTCTATTTTTTAAAACTGAATAATTTTTTTAAGGAGTATACCCAAATTAAAAGCAGCATTTATTTTAAAATGAAAGAAATATAAACTATAATATTACTATTTATAGCCTTTTCTATATATGTGAAAAATATTACTATGTAAAAGAAATATTCATATATGTGTAAAAAAATATTACTATTTATATCCTCTTCCATATATGTAACAAAAATAATAATTTTTAAATAAAATGATACATTTTTGGTGGATCTTTTTGTCAGATAAATAGATTTTAATATAGATAAAATATTAATAATATTATTAAATATTTATCTGAAATGTGTTTTTTTTAAATTAATTAAAAAAAAAAGAGAGTATGTGAAATAAATTTTTTTAAAAAAATTCTTTTAATACCATTTTAAAAATAATTTGTTGAGCCGGTGCTGACACGGAGATTTATATATATAATATAATAAAATATCTCAAAGATTCAAACAAGTGCTTGCTTAGTTTCCAGCACGACACCGAATGGCCAACTCTTAGTGGGACCAACCAGCTCCCAAACTCACCAACTTTAGAGTGAAAACCATTTTATATCTCTCTGTTTTTTAAATTAAATTTACCCTTCAACTTTAAATAACCTTAAATAATTAGTATTCTTCTTTCATATGTCAATTAGCTTTTTATAAATATTTATTTTATTTTTATATTATCAACTTTTATTCTTTTACTTCTTACATATAGAGGAAACAAATATTTCGAGATAAAAAAGAGAAGGTTAATGCTGTTTTGCTAATGAGATAAATGAGTAGAATAAAAAAATTATACCAATCAAAATGTTAATATCTATTTACCAAGTAAAAATAAAAGAGTGTGAGAATTTTATAAATATACTAGGTAATATTTAAAAATAATTAATTAAAAATAGAAGTATATTTTATAATAAATTAAAATTCTAAAAGATTATATATTTATGTCATAAATAATATTTAAAATATAAATTAAAAATTACTTTATGAATGATAATTAAAATTCATCTATCTATATAGATAATAAAAAATCGGAGAGAAGTAGAACTTAAATAAATACACATGGAGTCACACAAATACATATATACATTACATACTTAATGCACGTAATATTAAAAAAATAATTTTAAATTGTTATAATAAATTTATAAATATATTATTCTACTTATAATATTAATAAACGTAAATAAAAAATATATAATAAGATATACAATTATTCAAACTAGTAGTTTAATACGTGGATTAAAAAATAAAATATTACATAAATTACACAAATATATTACATATATGAAAGATTGAAAGTGTTAAGATTAAAATTGACATTGCAGACAATAAAAAATATATAGCTATTATTCAAGATTTAAGGGAAAATTAATTTTTAGGATAAAATTAAGGAATATAAATGATTTTTATCCGTTAAATAATATTTTAAACTGAATGTCAATCAAATGGCAATAAATAAAAATGGACAGAGTAAATATATGGTATAAGTAGGTGGGAATATAGGATATTTTTCGCTCGGGAAACTTGTACCTCGTGCCTCGAGAGCTGTACCTGTTTGGTGAAAAGTCAGAATTATTATTGATACACTTTGCCAATTCAACTCAACTTGGAAGGGTGTGATAGTCTTTTTTGAAAGATTTGGTAAATGTCGCTTCGCTAGTTCGCTTTTGACAAGTATGGAAAACTCACACCAGCTCTAAGTAGGTATGTTTAAAGAAAACCCATATATTATATAGATAATTCAAGTTAAATTGAGAAAAAAAAAATTTAATTAATGGTTTGATTTGACGTCGGAAAAAAGTTGATCATAATTAATTTGGTTTGAGTTTAAAAAAAAAATTAAAACGACTCAAATCAACCCAACATTATATATATAATTTTAATAAATATTTCATGTAATTTGTAAATACTTCTTAAATCTTTTATAGTTTTTGATTTTTAATATATTATTTCAAATTTAGACTTAAAATTTTGAATGATTCAACTTATAGCTCATGGATGCATATAATTTACTCAAATAAAGCTCAAAATCAAAATCAAATCAATATTAATGCTAACAACAAAATAATTTTACTACTACAAATGATAATAATATTAAATATCTTAATTTTCCATTGGTTAATTTGAAAAAGAACTTGAAATGAGTTTTTTTAAAAAAAAAAATTTATAAGAGATAGGGAGAGTTTGGTGAGAGTTTGGTGATCTGATGAGGAAGACCAGGGGAGGGGGGCTTCTGCAAAATAGATTTTCTTCAAGTGGTCAAACCATTTTTGTTTAAAATTATTTTGGTAAATAATGTCACATGTCGTTGATTATTTGGTCATGTGTTTTGACCCTTATTTTTTTTTCTTTAATTTATTTGTGTGTAATGATGTGAATAATTAAAATAAATTGGCAACTTTAGATGATTGTGAATGAATTCAGCCAAAAATAAAAGTAGAAAACAAAAGGGGAAAAAGAAGGTGGACTATAAGGCCCGTTTGACCATGTAAGATGAAATCATGATATGAAATCATATGAGATTAAGTTTAAAGTTTTGTTTGGATATACAATTTGAAAATTTTAAATTGTATTTTTTCCTTATGAACATAAGAACCCCATAAATTGTAAAAACTATTTAAATTGCCCAAATTCTTATACAATCTTACTAAATAAGTAAAAGTTCATAATATAATATAATACACTATCATAAAGTCATTCTAAAAATAATAATATCTAAAGTTAGTATATATAAAATGATGGACTTTTTCTTACAAACTATAAACTTGTGAGTTAAATGTTGCATTTAAAAATTTTCATCTCATGATTTGAAATTCCGAATCAAGCTTTTTGGAGATTTTTGAAATTTCATCTCGTGACTTAAAATTATGAAATGGAATCACAAATCGAAACGCTGATTTCATCTCAAAATTTCAAACCGCGACATGATCAGCAAAACCTAGTTGAATAAGCTTTAAGTCTAGCACACTAATGATGAAAGTGAAAACTATCTACATTGTCTCAAGATATTTAAGTAGGTAGCCTGCTTACGTATTTCATTACCATAATAAAGAGAAATGGACAAAAGGGTCCCTTTCTAGTTGCAAAGAGTTGAGTTGGGCAACCATTGAATAATAGAGTAGGATACAGTTTCTACACATCATGATTCATTTAATCAGTACATGCTCTAAGAAGAACCACTCAAACAGACTCGTAAGTCTTTTGCATATCTATTTTAACCATATATTTAGGTCAAATCCTTTTCTTCCATGTTAATATATTATTAGCAGAATATTTAAACGTCTCTAAACTTAATGCGTTTTCTTTAAATTCCTCCTAAATTATCAATAGTCTTAATTACTTTCTAAATTTATCTATTTAATAATTTTTAACCCTCTAAGTGATGATGTGGCAATTAGAGTGACTACACCCTCTTTTAAGCATGTGAAGATGAAAAATAAAATAAAAATCAGCTCTCAATTATTTATTTTAGTGGTATATTTCTATTTTTTAGGCCAATTAAAAAATCAACTCGAACTCTAATATTCAAACAAAATAAAATTAATTTTTTTCTAAAAAATAATAAAGTATCAACTATTCATTTTTTTAAAAAATGAAATGCTATTTATTTCAATTATGTATTCAGACCTAAATCAATCAAAGAATATTGCCAATGGATCAAATACACTGCTGGAGAATATTAGTAAGAATAATTTGCGGCTTATGTGATTAGGGGGAAAATAGAAAAGAAAGAAAAAAGGTGGAAATATATATACTCTTTCAAATATATATTCACCTAATAAAATATATCTGTGTCAAATCACTCCATGCTAGCTTATTAATTTACATTTCGCATGGGTCATCATTACTTAATTGTAGATCCGTTTTTCATACTCCTTGTCTTCCCCGATCTAAACTTATATGATGTAATTTAATTTATTACGGAGCTTAAATAAAATATAAAAAAATTAAATTTTAAAATTTATAGTCTAAAATAGATCATAGATGTTTATTTGGTTATAAATCATCTCATTAGATGTACAATGTGTATTTTAAAGTTAAGTTGTTACTAAACATAAAAATATATTTTTTTTTAAAACCGACTAAAATAAAAAGTGTGTCACATAAATTAAAATAAAACAAAATTTTATATGGAGAAAATACACTCTAATCCAGTTAGTAGTCTTTTTTGTTTAGAAAACCTACATTTATCCCTTTCATAATTATGGACTTTTAAGGGGATGGAAATTAGGATAGAAGCGGTGTGATGAGGTTGCAGGCAAATCCGTCTAAACCCGCAAAGAGTTTAGTCCGCCATGCTCCATATAAACATAATTTGTTATTTTTAATTTGCACCACCCCGCATCACGAAACCCGGCCCGTTTAACTTCTTCAACTACTGATATGTGTACTCAATTTTTGCTATGGTTCGACATAATGTGTGTGTTTGTTTCAAATATATACAATTGAACATAATCTAATTTGCTTTTGGCGACCCAAACAATATTATTAGAACTGGAATTTAATGTCAAAGAATATAATTATATTTCAAAGAACAGCATCCACCACCAGTAATGGGTGATTCAGATTAACTTGCAGGGAATTCAATAAGAGTTTTATCTTGTAATGCTTCTTGCAGTTAAATTCCTAATTTGTTGTTTTCTTAAAAAAAACTATTTCAACCCACTTCATCCTCGCATAACTTTTAATCCACATAGTCTTAAACTCGCATCATTCCGGTGCCATCCCTAATGGAAATCTGTATGTGTGGGGTGACATGTGGATCAGAGAATTAACCATTAAGTTCAGATCTTCAATAAGATCTTTCTATTTTTCTTCAGTTGAAGGATGAAAAAATACATATAATGTCAATCGGAGAACAAAGTACACCTTGTACTTTAAGACATGAAGTCAAAATCATTTCCAACTTATGACATTTTAATGTATAAATACTTTTGGTTTGACTGTCCCGTCAACATGGGGTAGGTTCGTTGGGTCATCCCAATCTAGTCCATAATTTAATAGGTTTGGGCTATAATTTTTGAAGCCCATTTAAGAACGAGGTTTTAAATTCGGTCCAAATAAGCTCGCTGGCCCGTAAGATTTGAGCAAAATGGGTTGAGCCGACTCGTGGGCTTAACAAAAATTAATTTAAAAATATAAATAAAATAGAGTACTAAGAATATTAGATTTGTCAAAATTCAAGAGTCAAAGTATACTTAAAATCATCGTATATTAATATTATATAGTCCAAAAACTCATTAATCGTTTAGTTTTCATATTAATATCTCTATATGATTTGAAGAATATAATGTCAAAAGTTGTTCAATTTCGCAGAAGCTTTATGTCCATCAAGATCATGTTATTTTAGGGTTGTACCCAAGATATTTGCATATAATGACAGTTGTTTCAGATTGAAGTAATAAAATCAAATCTTTACTTGAAACCAAATTTAATAAGTATTATTAGGATTATTTTGTTTGTGAATTTAAGACTTGACTAGCAAGTGGTGACACAATGTAATATTGTTTTGTAAATCTTTATGTTAATATTCTTAAATTAAAATTTAAATTAATAAATTATTTTTAAATACCTTTTTTTTAAAGTGAGGGCCCGTCTCGGCCCGCAGCCCACATGTTGATGGGGTGGACTTGTTGTTTTACGGCCCATCAAAATAATGGGCTGGCCGACCTGGCCTGTCAAACTCCAAAGCCCGTGGGAGCTAGCCCGGATAGGTTGGGCCTGCCCATATTAACAACTCTATATTTCAATAATATTTTATGTACAAAAAAGTACATATACATTACAATAAATATTATTAGACTATTAAATTAAATAAGAAATCTATAATTGTCATAATATTGAATTAATGTTTTTATTTAATTTACGTTATTTCATTTTATTCAAATTTAATTATAATTATTTATTGTCATCTTCATCATAATGTAAAAAAAAAAAAACTAAAAGTCATAGTATCATGGTTGTTCCTTTCATTTAATATTTTTTTGTTATTTTATTTAATGATTTATATTTATCTTTTCTACTAATATATTTTGAAATACTATTTGGTTGAAGAGTAAAAATATATTTGATGGATATTTTAGTTATTTATTTTTTATTTCATGACTTTTCATTATTATAATTTAATAATTATATTGAAATATGAATATTGTAACTCATTATTTAATTTCTCTTTTATTAAAAAAAATAGTCAAACATCTTTTAGTTTAATGAGTTATTATTCACTTATATATATATATAATGAGATTTTCTTACTGTTTGGTATAATAAAAAATATTATAAGAGTATTGTTCAAATGTAGGGCAAAATAATCATTCAATATTTGATGGACTTATATGTGGGACTTTCCACTTTTAATATAATATGATATGATATGGTTCAAATATTATTATTTAATTAGATATTTATTTAATTTTAATTTAATAAATAATAAAATATTATTATTTAATTAAATATTTAAATATGATATGATATGATATAAATATTACTATATTAATATTATTTAATTTAGTTTTGATTCAATGAATGAAAAATATTATCATTTTGTTAGATATTTAATTTGATTTTGGTTCAATGAATGGTAAAATAATATTATTTAATTAGATATTTTATTATATTTTAATTTATTATAGGGGCAAAATGATAATCCAACTTTTAAGATAGGGGTTTCCCACTTTTAGTATAATATGATGATATCTAGCTTCAACAAAAGTTAGAGAGAATATTATTTTTCTCATTTTCTATAATAAATTTATATTAATGACCATTTGATAAAATATTTTCAAATAAATGACAATTATATAAGTAACTAATATAATTTATTTGGGTGCATATTAGAAAGTAATACTTTGAATTTCTGTTAATTTTGTCTGATTATAAATTACATTTATCATCTGTCAGCAACAATATATCGTTCTACATATATCATCTAACGAATTACATGAGACACACATGCAACACACGTGTCTAGGACTAGTTATTATATAAGTGGGAAACACTTAAGTCAAAATTTAAATTACGAAAATACTCTTTTAAAGTTACAAAATAACTTTACCTCTTAACTATCCATCCAAAGTTGATGGACCATTTTGTCCTTCTCAATAAATTTTTATATTAATTAAATAAATAAATAATAATTCAGCTACACAAAATAAAAACGGAAGGATTCTTACATCTTCTGATACTTATGGAATTTAACTATTGTTTTTTTGGTTTCCATGCCATTAAATGCATTTATTGAAAGATTTTTTTTTACATGTATTCGTGTCTGTTGTATAAACTTCATTTATTTATTATGTTAACAAAGTATGGAGAAGCTAAGAAGTTACAAAAAATAATTAATTTAATACAGATTAAATTTGTTTGATTGTATATGAATGATCATTTCGTCATTAATATACTTTAATGTAGCTTTAAAAATCTTTAAAATGTGAATAAAGAGTGTCAACTTTATGTAAATGTTTGAGATAAATTACAACCATCATTTTACTGATTATTTGTTGCTATGAATACGTTTATTGATTTCCACAATAATCGAATACACGATGCTAATAAAAAAATAAAGAATCTTGTCATTATTACTTTACGGTTAGGATGCTCCTCTCGTTTATTTTCTCTAATCATTTTGACGTTTATAGAAATTGCAAGGTTGTTAGTGATAAATGGTGATAAATGTATTAGTGATGTTATTTATGTTCCTTAAATAGTTTTTTTTGTCTTTGTATCGTTGAAGAGCAGTTAAGTTCTTAATCTCTTTAGTTATATTATAAAAAGAATTTAGTAATTCTAATTAGTGTTATAAAAGTTGAGTGATTATATATGAAATTAATATATAAAAAATAACACGTACATTGATCATTAATATTATATTTTAACAGATTTTTTTCTTAATGTTATCTATTTCATTTATCTCAACTTATTATGAGGTCTTTTATAAATATTAAAAAATTATTTGATTTCATATTTCTTTCTAAATTTAGCAGTGTACTTTACCACAAGGTCATATATTAAATGGGATTTTTTAATGTTTCATTTAGAAAGTACCAATTCAAGAATGATTAACCCACTTATAAATATAAAATAAGTTTTTAATTGAAAGATTAAATATTTTTGGGAGTATAATGCTTGCCCACTATTGTTTAAACTAAATAATTTGATATATATATATATATATATATATTTAATACACCAAAAATTGTGAAAATCGTAAATTTTCATTTATGCGAAAAATAGTAATGCCGATCAATTGAAATGATAGAGCGCTCGTTACCAGGCCTTGTAGGCTGGGCACTGCCAAAATTTGGGGCCAAACGGAGACGGTCAATCAAATCTCGAGAAATCCGTGGATAACATACACCGAAAATGGCAAAAATCGTAAATTCTCATTTATGCGAAAAATAGTGATGCCGATCAAATGAAATGATAGGGCGCTCGTCATCAAGGTTGGTAGGCTGTGCACAACCAAAATTTAGGGCCGAACGGAGACGGTCAATCAAATCTCGAGAAATCTGTTGGCTAACATACACCGAAAATGGCGAAAATGGTAAATTCTCATTTATGCGAAAAATAGTGATGCCGATCAAATGAAATGATAGGGCGCTCGTCACCATGCCATTTAGGCTGCGCACAACAAAAAATTGGGGCCGAACGGAGACGGTCAATCAAATCTCGAGAAATTCGTGGGCTAAATTCACCGAAAATCGCGAAAATCGTAAATTCTCATTTATGCGAAAAATAGTGATGCCGATCAATTGAAATAATAGGGCGCTCGTTACCAGGCCTTGTAGGTTGCGCACTGCTAAAATTTGGGGCCAACGGAGACGGTCAATCAAATCTCGAGAAATCCATGGGCTAACATACACCAAAAATTGTGAAAATCGTAAATTCTCATTTATGCGAAAAATAGCGATGTCGATTAAATGAAATGATAGGTCGCTCGTCACCAGGCCTTGTAGGCTGCGCACAACTAAAATTTGGGCACAAACGGAGACGGTCAATCAATCTTGAGAAATTTGTGGGGTAACACACACAAAAAATTGCAAAAATCGTAAATTCTTATTTATTCGAAAAATAGTGATGCCGATCAAATGAAATGATAGGGCGCTCGTCACCAGGACTTTTAGGCTGCGCACAACCAAAATTTCGGCCAAACGGAGACGGTCAATCAAATCTCGAGAAATCTGTGGGCTAACATACACCGAAAATCGCGAAAATCGTAAATTCTCATTTATGCGAAAAATAGTGATGCTGATCAAATTAAATGATAGGGCTTTCGTCATCAAGGTTGGTAGGCTGCGCACAGCCAAAATTTTGGGCCGAACGGAGACGGTCAGTCAAATCTCGAGAAATCCGTGGGCTAACACACTCCGAAAATCGCAAAAATCGTAAATTCTTATTTATGCGAAAAATAGTGATGCCGATCAAATGAAATTATAGGGCGCTCGTCACCAGGCCTTATAGGCTGCGCACAGCCAAAATATGGGGCCGAACAGAGACGGTCAATTAAATCTCGAGAAATTTGTGGGCTAACATACACCAAAAATCGCGAAAATCATAAATTCTCATTTATGCAAAAAATATTGATGTCGATCAAATGAAATGATAGGGCGCTCGTCACCAGGCCTTGTAAGCTATGCACAGCCAAAATTTTGGGCCAAACTGAGACCATCATTCAAATCTCGAGAAATCCGTGGGCGATCATACACCAAAAATCGCGAAAATCGTAAATTCTCATTTATGCGAAAAATAGTGATGTCGATCAATTGAAATGCATGGGCACCCGTTACCAGGGCTTGTAGGCTATGCGCAGCAAAAATTTTGGGTCAAACGGAGTCGGTCAATCAAATCTCGAGAAATCCGTGAGCTAACATACACCGAAAATCGCGAAAATCATAAATTATCATTTAAGCGAAAAATAGTGATGCCGATCAATTGAAATGACAGGGCACTTGTTACCGGGCCTTGTAGGTTGCGCACTGCAAAATTTTGGGGCCAAACGGAGACGGTCAATCAAATCTCGAAAAATCTGGGGGCTAACACACACCGAAAATCACAAAAATCGCAAATTCTTATTTATGCGAAAAATAGTGATGCCGATCAAATGAAATGATAGGACGCTCGTCACCATACCTTGTAGGCTGCGCACAGCCAAAATTTGGGGCCAAACGGAGATAATCAATCAAATCTCGAGAAATCCGTGCGCTAACAAACACCGAAAATCGTAAATTCTCATTTATGCGAAAAATAGTGGTGCTGATCAAATGAAATCATAGGGCGCTCGTATTCAAGGTTGGTAGGCTGTGCACAGTCAAAATTTGGGGCCGAACGGAGACGGTGAGTCAAATCTCGAGAAATCCGTGGGCTAACACACACCAAAAATCAGAAAAATCATAAATTCTTATTTATGCGGAAAATAGTGATGCCGATCAAATGAAATGATAGGGTGATCGACACTAGGCCTTGTGGGCTGCGCATAGCTAAAATTTATGGTCGAACGGTCAATTAAATCTCAAGAAAACCGTGGGCTAACATACACCGAAAATCACAAAAATCGTAAATTCTCATTTATGCGAAAAATAGTGATGCCGATCAAATGAAATGATAGAGCTCTCGTCACCAGGCCTCGTACGCTATGCGCAGCCAAAATTTGGGGCCAAACGGATATGGTCAATCAAATCTCGAGAAATCCATGGGCTAACATACACCGAAAATCGAAAAAATCGTAAATTCTCATTTATGCGAAAAATAGTCATGCTGATCAATCGAAATAATAGGGTGCTCGTTACCAGGCCTTGTAGGCTGCGCACTGCAAAAAATTTGGGTCAAATAGAGACGGTCAATCAAATCTCGGGAAATTCGTGGTTTTACATACACCGAAAATTGCGAAATCGTAACTTCTCATTTATGCGAAAAATAGTGATGCCGATCAAATGAAATGATAGGTCGCTCGTCACCAGGCCTTGTATGCTGCGCACAACTAAAATTTGGGCCCAAACGGAGACGGTCCATCAATCTCGAAAAATCTGTGGGCTAACACACACCGAAAATCGCGAAAAACATAAATTATTATTGATGCGAAAAATAGATATGTCGATCAAATGAAATGATAGGGCACTCATCTTCAGGCCTTGTAGGGCTGCGCACAGCCAAAATTTGGGTCCAAATAGAGACGGTCAATCAAATCTCGAGAAATCCGTGGGCTAACATACACCAAAAATCGCGAAAATCGTAAATTCTCATTTATGTGAAAAATAGTTATGCCGATCAATTGAAATGATAGGGCGCTCGTTACCAGGCCTGTAGGCTGCGCATAGCCAAAATTTGGGGTCGAACGGAGACGGTCAGTCAAATCTCGAGAAATTCGTGGGCTAACACACACTGAAAATCGCAAAAATCGTAAATTTTTATTTATGGAAAAAATAGTGATGCCGATCAAATGAAATGATAAGGCGCTCGTCACAAGCCTTGTCGGCTATGCACAGCCAAAATTTAGAGCCGAACGGAGACGGTCAATTAAATCTCGAGAAATCCGTGGGCTAACACACACCGAAAATCGTGAAAATCGCAAATTTCAATTTATGCAAAAAATAGAGAAGCCGATAAAATGAAATGATAGGGAGCTCGTCACCAGGCTTGTAGGCTATGCGGAGCCAAAATTTGGGGCCAAACGGAGACGGTCAATTAAATCTCGAGAAATCCGTGGGCTAACATACACCGAAAATCGCGAAAATCATAAATTCTCATTTATGCAAAAAATAGTAAGCCGATCAATTAAAATGATAGGGCGCTCGTTACCAGGCCTTGTAGGCTGCGCACTACCAAAATTTGGGGCCGAACGGAAACTATCAATCAAATCTCGAGAAATTCGTGGGCTAACATACACCGAAAATGAGAAAAATCATAAATTTTCATTTATGCAAAAAATAGTGATGCTGATCAAATGAAATGATAGAGCGCTCGTCATCAAGGTTGGTAGGCTGCGCACTGCCAAAATTTGGGGTCGAACGGTGACGGTCAGTTAAATCTCGAGAAATCCGTGGGCTAACACACCGAAAAGTTTGAAAGTTAGCAACATAGGTGCACTATGCCAGTGTCGGCAGACCGGCCGACATCGGATGACACATACTGACCTATGCCTAGACTGAACGCCATGCTTGCGCGAGTAAAAATTTAAAAGGAAACACCTATACTTATCCTTATGCTATTAAAGACAATGCTAGAGATTGGTGGTTGTAGTGCTGGCCTACCATGGTCGCTTACCATGGTGGTGTCGGTTGTGGTGGGTCGTTGGGACCAGTTTTTAAGTTAAAACTGTTAACCAAATTGAAAAAAATATCAAATGACTGCGATAGAGGAATATTTTTAGAAAATTAGCTCGCCAAACCGCCTTGCGACTGTTTGTCCAGATAGATCTCTAAAAAATACACAAAATAAAAAGAAAAATCATGTAAAACGGATAATCCAGCCCAAAGTTATGACCATTAAGATAATGTGCAACTAATGAACTCTTTTTTCGGAAATTATATTACAGTTTTAACAGCATCATGTAAGATCTCATCAAAAGAGTTGCATCTCGACAGTTCTTATTTGGTTATTAAAGGGCTAACACAGACCGAAAATCGCGAAAATCATAAATCCTCATTTATGCGAACAATGGTTATGACTATCAAATAAAATGATAGGGCGCTCGTCACAAGGCCTTGTAGGATGCGCGCAGTTAAAATTTTTTGTCAAACGGAGACGGTCAACCATATCTCGAGAAATCCGTGGGCTAACACACACCGAAAATCGAGAAAATCGTAAATTCTCATTTATGCGAAAAATGGTTATGACGATCAAATGAAATGATAGGGCACTCGTCACCGGGCCTTCTAGGCTGCACACATCCAAAATTTTGGACAGAACGGAGACTATCAATCAAATCTCGAAAAATCTGTGAGCTAACATACACCGAAAATGGCAAAAATCGTAAATTATCATTTTAGCGAAAAATAGTGATGCCGATCAAATGAAATGATAGGTCGCTCATCACCAGGCCTTGTAGGCTACGCACAACCAAAATTTGGGGCCAAACAGAGACGGTCAATCAAATCTCGAGAAATCCGTGGGCTAACATACATCGAAAATCGCGGAAATCGTAAATTGTCATTGATGCAAAAAATAGAGATGCCGATCAATTGAAATGATAGGGCGCTCGTTACCAAGCCATGTAGGCTGCGCATAGTCAAAATTTGGGGCCGAACGGAGACGGTCAGTCAAATCTCGAGAAATTCGTGGGCTAACACACATTGAAAATCGCAAAAATCGTAAATTCTTATTTATGAGAAAAATAGTAATGCTGATCAAATGAAATGATAAGGCGCTCGTCACCAGCCTTGTCGGCTATGCGCAGCCAAAATTTAGAGCCGACGGAGACGGTCAATTAAATCTCGAGAAATCTGTGGGCTAACACACACCGATAATCGTAAAAATCGTAAATTCTAATTTATGCGAAAAATAGTGATGCCGATCAAATTAAATGATAGGGCACTCGTCACCAGGCCTTATAGGCTATGCGCAACCAAAATTTGGGGCCAAACGGAGACGGTCAATTAAATCTCGAGAAATCCATAGGCTAACTAACACACATCAAAAATCGCGAAAATTGTAAATTCTCATTTATGCTAAAAATGGTTATGACGATCAATTGAAATGATAGGGCGCTAGTCATCAAGGTTGTAGGCTGCGCACAGCCAAAATTTGGGGCCGAACGGAGACAACCAATTAAATCTCGAGAAATCTGCGGGCTAGCGTACACCGAAAATTTTGAAAATCGTAAATTCTCATTTATGCAAAAAATTGTGATGCCGATCAAATGAAATGATAGGTCGCTCGACACCAGGCTTTTTAGGCTGCGCGCAGCCAAAATTTGAGGCCAAACGGAGACGATCAATTAAATCTCGAGAAATCCGTGGGCTAACACACACCGAAAGGTTCGAATGTTAGCAACACAGGTGCACTATGCCAGTGTCGGCAGAACGGCCGACATCGGATGACACATGCTGACTTATGCCGAGACCCAACGCCATGCCTGCGCTAGCAAAAATTTAAAAGGAAACACCTATGCTTATCCTTATGCTATAAAGACAATGCTAGAGATTGGTGGTTGTAGTGCTGGCATACCATGGTCGCTTGCCATGGTGGTGTCGGTTGTGCTTGGTCGTTAGGATCAGTTTTTAAATTAAAACAGTTAACCAAATTGGAAAAAATGTCAAATGACTGCAATAGAGGCATTTTTTGAGAAAATTGGCTCCGCCAAACCGCCTTGCGACAGTTTTTCCAGATAGATCTCGAAAAAATACACAAAATAAAAAAAATTATGTAAAACGGATAATCCAGCCCAAAGTCATGATCATTAAGATAATGTGCCATTAATAACTCTTTTTTTGGCAATTATATTACAGTTTTAAACACATTATGTAAGATTTAATCAAAAGAGTTGCATCTCGACAGTTCTTATTTTGTTATTAAAGGGCTAACACAGACCGAAAATCGCGACAATCGTAAATTCTCATTTATGAAAAAAATGGTTATTTCGATCAAATGAAATGGTAGGTCGCTCGTCACCAAGCCTTGTAGGCTGCGTACAACTAAAATTTTGGGTCAAACGGAGACGGTCAATCAAATCTCGAGAAATCCGTGGGCTAACACACACCGAAAATCGCAAAAATCGTAAATTCTTATTTATGCGAAATATAGTTATGACGATCAAATGAAATGGTAGGACGCTCGCTACCAGGCCTTGTAGGCTGCACACAGCCAAAATTTTGGGCCGAACGGAGACTATCAATCAAATCTCGAGAAATCTGTGGGCTAACATACACCGAATATGGCGAAAATCGTAAATTCTCATTTATGCGAAAAATAGTGATTCCGATCAAATGAAATGATAGGTCGCTCGTCACCAGGCCTTGAAGGCTGCACACAACCAAAATTTGGGGCCAAACGGAGACGGTCAATCATTTATGCAAGAAATTTGTGGGCTAACATACACCGAAGATCGCGAAAATCGTAAATTTTCATTTATGGGAAAAATAGTGATGTCGATCAATTGAAATGATAGGGCGCTCGTTACCAGGCCTTGTAGGCTGTGCACAGCAAAAATTTGGGGCCGAACGGAGACGTTCAATCAAATCTCGAGAAATCTGTGGGTTAACAAACACCGAAAATCGCAAAAATCATAAATTCTCATTTATGCGAAAAATGGTTATGACGATTAAATGAAATGATAGGGCGCTTGACACCAGGCCTTGTAGGCTACGCATAGCCAAAATTGGAGCCGAACGGAGACGGTCAATCAAATCTCGAGAAATCTGTGGGCTAACATACATCGAAAATGGCGAAAATCGAAAATTCTCATTTATGAGAAAAATGGTTATGACGATCATGAAATGATAGGGCGCTCGTTACCAGGCCTTGTAGGCTGCGCACAACTAAAATTTGGGGCCGAACGGAGACGGTCAGTCAAATCTCGAGAAATCAGTGGGCTAACACACACCGAAAATCGCGAAAATCGTAAATTCTTATTTATGCGAAACATAGTGATGTCGATCAATTGAAATAATAGGGCGCTCGTTACCAGGCTTTGTAGGCTGCACACAACCAAAATTTGGGGCCAAATGCAGACGATCAATCAAATCTCGGGAAATCCGTAGGCTAACACACACCGAAAATCGCGAAAATCGTAAATTCTTATTTATGAGAAAAATAGTGATGCCGATCAAATGAAATGATAGGGCACTCGTCACCAAGCCTTGTAGGCTGCGCACAACCAAAATTTGAGGCTGAACGGAGACGGTCAATCAAATCTCGAGAAATCCATAGGCTAACAACACACATCGAAAATCGCAAAAATTGTAAATTCTCATTTATGCTAAAAATGGTTATGACGATCAATTGAAATGATAGGGCGCTCGTTACTAGGCCTTTTAGGCTGCGCACAGCCAAAATTTGAGGCCGAACGGAGACGACCAATCAAATCTCGAGAAATTCGTGGGCTAACATACACCGAAAATCGAGAAAATCATAAATTCTCATTTATGCGAAAAATAGTGATGCCGATCAATTGAAATGATAGGACACTCGTCATGAGGCATGATAAGCTGCGCACAGCCAAAATTTGGGATCGAACGGAGACGGTCAATCAATATCACGTGAAATTATTTGCATTACTCTAGCATATATCCCAAGGACATGCTCTATTTCATTAATTTTATTTTATTTTATAACTCAAGCATATTTTTATTAGTAATATTTATATATTTTTTAAGTTTTGTGCTCAGTGACTCCTTGTTAGGGGTAATATACTTTAACCAGTTGTATTTTACCTTTTTCGAATTATTAATTCTCAAAAGAAAAGAAGAAATAAAGGTCAAAGTTAGAGACTATTATCAATACTCGATGAGCTTAGTCCATTAAAACACCTCAATTAATTAACTCCTGTACCTTACGAGGTTTCGTTCAAATACCTAAACCTATTCAAATTATATTATTATACAAGTGGGAAACTAAAAAATAAAAAATATATATTACCTTTTTATCTCTCCACTAAATAAAAATTTAATCAAATATATAATTAAATATTAATATTTTTATCATAGCATATTTATATATTTATCACTATATAAGTGAGAAGCCAAAAAATGAGAAGTTAAATTAAATAAATAAATAATAAATAATAAATAACAAATAAATAATAATAATAATAATAATAATAATAATAATAATAATAATAATAATAATAATAATAATAATAATAATAATCTATATTATTCTAAAAGAGGGAACCAAAAAAATTAAAAGTTAAATTATCTAAATATCTATCAAATATTAAATGATATTTTTGCCCTTCAATGAAATATTATTAAAAATAATATTTTTGTACAGAAAAATAAATGTACAATCAAATAAAAATTAACAAAAGATTAGAAAAATAAATATGGTACGTTGAATGGTCAGCTCTAGCAACTTTTTCGTTTTCTTGAGAAAAATATATTCATTTTAGGAATAATTTATTTAGTTGGAGAAAAATATATCCAATTTAAAAATAATTTATTTAGTTGGAGTAATTAATTATAATGATTGTCAACCTTTATTACGTTCAATTGCAATCTTCAAATTGTGAAGAGTGTATTATTTATTATTCAAACAAAACGGCAATATTGTGAACAAACTAATTATCTCATAAATATCAAAGAAAAACTAACAAATATATCCTTTCAAAATCCAAATTAAGAGGTAATAAGAAAATAAAAAGGGAAAAAAATAGAAAAAATTAATGAAGAAGAAAGACCAAAGATTGCATTTTCCTTAATAAATGTAGACATAAATGTTTTTTAATTAAAAATCAGTTTATCTTTTCTATAAAACTTTTTGAGTATATACATGATCTGATCACCATTTGCAATTAAAAGAGAATAAATCAAGACATCTAAGACATTAAAAGGTTCTTTCTTTCATATTTATTTTTTATGTATATATTTTTTGTTATTTTATTTGTAGATCATAGCTATTATTCTGCAAAGGTTTTTATTTGTATAGCATTGATATTTCTATCAAATTTCAATTTATTTTGTTAAATTTTATGCTATATTATTTAGTTTTGTAATTTGAAACATATTGTATCTGCTTTGTTTAACTTTCTATGGTTATTTAATACTCAATGTTGTTGATGTTTATTCAAGTTTCAATTCTTTTATTAGTTTCATGTTATTTGATTTGTTTAGCCTCAAATTTTGCTTCTAGGAGGATTTTCATAGGTATTGACTAATTTTTGTGTGGTTATGTTAGTATGTTGTGCTTTTGAATAATTTTTTGAAGTCTAAATTTTATTTTTCAGTGCAAATTTATTCGTTCATCTTTGAATTTTGCAACTATCAAAAGTTTGAAACTGCACCTACATTTGAATCACTTTCTTCTATTCTTGAGTTAGGATTTTCTTTGAATTTCTTAAATTATAGATAAATTTGTTAAAATTTTCTCTTTTCTTATTTTTTAAGATTAAATTTAAATTTTAAAGTTTGAAGAATTAGTGATTGTACCAATTACAATTTCTCCTCTCTAAAGTATCAAAGAGTTAGTATTTCTTTCCTTTCATAAGATTTTTTTTATATTGAATGATTGAATCGCTATTCATGATAATGTCAAATAATGTTATTCTCTAAATTAGTTATTGAATTCAACTATGTGACCAATATAAGTTGATAAAAGAATGGATGAACTTTTTTAACTTTTTAATGATGATCTCTGCATAAAATTGTATAATTATTTGTAGCAATAAATATTTAAAATCTGTCTCATGATCAATATAAAATTTCAGATGCTTGAAAGGTAAGAGCGATTGATGAGTGAGAATTTTAATTCAGACGATGAATAGGTCTAAAAATCAAAATGACGGTTCATTTTCTCTAGAATCTTTATATGATTTTTGTACTTATTTTGAGCTATATTATCAAGTTACTAATCGAGGATATAATTTATTTTTTTGAGAAACTTGTATTTTATTCTTTAATTTTTAGTTTGTTACTTAAAAACTCGTTTAATTTAATAAAAATATGTGGTTTTTCAAATTTTGATATTAAATCTATTGAAATTTATGTGCAACGCATGTATACAAACACTAATATTTATTTAAAAAAATAAAAATACTCAAACTTGATCCCAAATAATTACCGATAACAAGTGTGAATTACATCAAATTATCTAACATATGAACGTACAATATAAGTCGACAAAAGAAAATCGTAAACATCTAAGCTTAATGATAGAAATGTGATCTATTTGAACTTCAAAGCACATCTTGTTCCAGTCGAGCCAAATAGTCAAGAAAATGCATAAAGGAGCAGTCTTCCAAAGGATCTTCAATCTTTTGGATGTCAAAATCATTTTAGAAATAGCGAATTGGAATCAAATTAAATTTTAGAAAAATCAAACTGAAAATTAATTCGATTTAATAATCAATGCATTTTTTTTCATAATTGAAAATTGAAAAAATCGACCCCAAATTTGATGAGTGGAAATTAGTGGGAACTTTCCGCAAATTCTCCGATTTTATGAACCTTCCTGTGTAACGATCACGGGAACAAAATCAGACACAATTAAATTATTAAAATAGGAAGAGAAACAACACATGCAAGTAAAATCGTACGTTATCTTACAGCTAATATCGTGAAAGACAACGTTGGTGTTCCTAATTTGTGGGGAATGCCATGTCGGATCCGTACAGTTCTGACATTTTCAAGGAAGTTTCTCTTACCTTATCTTTTCTTTTCTCAGGAAGACCACAAGTTTCTCTTACCTTATCTTTTCTTTTCTCAGGAAGACCACATGTTTAATGGGGAATGTTTAATGTTTAACTCGGCCATTGAAGTCGGCTAATTAACTTCAGTTCCTGTGACGTAATTGCTGACGCTAACATCAACACGTTGAAGCCTAACTTTTAACTATGATTAACCAATTGGCGTGAAGCTGTTTTGCTCATACTCATAGACCGACCCACAGTAAATACTTATTACCACAAGCTATTTAAACCAAATCAATTTAAATTATCATATTAAGCAGGTTTCAATGGCATAATTTGGCTGGTAATTTTATAAAATTTATATAATATTAATTTTTAGTTATTTCATTTTTATATAACTAAAATTAAATTTCTTGAGATCATCTCATTATCTCAATTTTTCTTTAGTATTATTACGATTCAATTAATTTTTAAAATATCATGTAAAGAGAATATGAAAAATGATAAAAATGAAGATCATCTTTTTATTATTTTATAGTAGCGTAAAACAAAATAAAAATAATATATTGATCATTTGAGCGAAAAAATAAACTAATCAAAATGAAATTTAAAAATTAGGTGTACTAATATTAAATATGTAATGAAAAGAATTTAAATTATATAAAAAATATGTAATATCTTATAGCTTGCTATTAAGATCATTGAAATACTTTATAATTTACTAATTGCTGCTTCATTCGATAGTTCTTAAAATTGTCCATTCTTTAGGTTAGTTAAATTAAAAGTTAAAACATTTGTGGATTTTAGTTATATTATGATAATTTTTCTATCCCATCTGATAATAAAAATAATATTATATTGAGAAAAGTGATTTAATAAAATTAATATTTTTTTTTAATTTTTCATATTTTAATTAATTAAAATATTTTTATATAAATTAGGAAAATAATTTTTTTACTAAGAATTAGAAAAATATGTTTCCTAAATAATATCAGTAGAAATTTATTGTCTTTTTCTCACCATTAATATGTCCAACTCCACCTCTTTAACTAATCTTCACTTTCATCTTATTTTTCTAGATTATATTTAAATATTTTTTTCACTTATTTGTCGAGCACCAAAAGAATAAATTAAAAAAATTTCCTTTTTTTTCTATAAAAAGAATATTTTCAATTCATACAAAACAACATCCTTAGAACAAAAACATGTTTCAAATTATGACTATTACATTGTGCAACACCCTTCGAACAAAAACATGATTCAAATTACTGACTAGTCATTCACATTTTAATACGATATACTTTTTTTCATTTTATTTTACTTAACTTAAATTGGCTTGACATTAGTTTCAAAATATATTTATTATACATTAAATTAATTTTTATTAATTAAATTTCTTATTAATATTTTATACAATAATATAAATAATAAATAGCAATTCTTTTTTAATTTATTAAAATGAATAAATAAATAAAATATATCTATATCTATATCTATATATATATATATTAATATAACGACTAAAATGAAGCAGAGGGGGTAGTATTATCTTCACACTGTTATTGGAAAAAGGAAAAATAAAAAAGGTAGGTGAAGAAGAGAAAGGTAGCACTAGTCAAAGCTGGCTGGTTCGACACGTAATCAATCAGGAGTAACAAAACCGTCTTCGTTTTTTGTAGTCAATATGGCGGTCAGTTTCCTACAGCCCCATCATATAATTACTCTCTATAAATTCTTTCAATTCTCTCTTCAAAACCAATCACACTCATTTCATTTCATCTGTCCTCTCAAAAAATAAACTTTCTAGTATTATTCACCAATTCCTCCAAATGGGTGAGGTAAATTCATCAATTCCACATCTTCCTTTAACCCCAGTAGTTCTTCCTCCAATTTGCCCTGTTTCCGTTTTTTTTTAAAATTTTTTAATTACTAATACTTAGTTTTTGTTTCTGTTTTTTGGGTTTCAGAAAAAAGAAGAAACCAAAGTTAAAGGAGCAGAGAAGAAGAATGAAGGTGGAGAGAAGAAGGGCGATGCCTCCATAGTTTTAAAGCTCGATTTGCATTGTGAAGGCTGTGCGAAAAAAGTCAGACGTTTCATTCGCCACACCCACGGTAATTAATTAATTTCAATATTTTTCTAATCACTAATTACATAGAAACAATGACTAATTTTTTCGGTTTATTTCTTTTTATATTTGTTATTATGAATTTGGATAAGATTGGAAGAAATGGTTTCTTAAATTCACCGGCACATGTACTTTTCTCAACTCTGAAGCAACCATCATTGTTAGCTCCGAGTTTTCCTTAAAATTTTCACATGTTTTAAACAATTTATTTTTTGAAATTGATACTCACAACGTTTAAATTTGAATCAATCACTAATTTAAGGTAGAGTTTAGCTTTGGGCCTAACGGGTTTATGGTGGTACAAATGAAGGTGTCGAAAACGTGAAATCGGACTGTGAAAGTGGGAAATTGACAGTGAAAGGGGACGTGGACCCCTCGTGGCTCCGAGAAAGGGTGGAGATCAAGACCAAGAAGACGGTGGTGCTCGTATCATCGCCGCCCAAGAAGGACGACGGCGCCGGTGCCGTCGGAGATAAAAAGTCCGGTGATAAAGCAGAGAAAAAAACAGAGGACAAAAAGACCGACGAGAAGAAACCCAAAGAGGTAAAAATAAAAAGCCTTTTTAATGCACCAATTTTCAGTTTCATTTCTAAATTTCTCTCTCCTGTTGGTAATTTAATTACCTAATTAATGTTCTGATATTAGTTAATTCTGGATTAGATTAATTGAATTAGCACTAACTTTTTTTGTTTTTAAATATTTTTGTTGTTTTGTAGACGCAAGTAAGCACTGTGGTGGCGTTGAAAATTCGGATGCACTGTGAGGGATGTGCGCACAAAATAAAACGAGTTATAAAAAAGATTAAAGGTATGATACACTGAATCCCTTGATCTTTTTATCATTGATTTATTTGTTAATTACGTACTCCAAAATATTATGTAATATTAGGTTGAACCATGCAATCAGCCTCTCAATTGCCAAATTTTTTAATACTTAAGATAATAATAATTCCTTTCTCGTGAGATTATTAATTGTTCATAATGGTTGACTATATATATTTTTCCTTATTGTTTACTATTTTTTGTTTTTGGGACAGGTGTACAAGAGGTGACTGTAGAATCAGAAAAAGATTTGGTCATGGTAAAGGGGACAATGGATATAAAGAAGCTAATTCCTTACTTGATAGAGAAATTGAAGCAAAATGTTGAAGTTGTTCCAGCAAAAAAAGAGAATGGAGGTGATGAAAAGAAAGGCAAGGAAGGTGACAATGACAAGAAGGAGAAAGAGAGTGGTGGTGGAGGCGGCGGAGACAAGAAAGAAAAAGGCGGTAGCGGTGGCGGTAGTGGAGGAGATAGTAAAAGTGTAGATCCAAAAGAGAAGAAAACAGAGGTGGTCAACAAAATGGAGTACTATGGTTATAACGCAAATACGTTTTACGCGATGCCTATGCAACATCAAGCTCATGTTAATCAAGATTATGATGCGACAATGTACCATCCTGGTTATGCTCATACGGGCTACGTAGTTGAGTATGGCCACCACCAGCCTCAGTATGTGCCGCCACCCCCTCCACCAATGTACTTGAATGCGCCTCAAATGTTCAGCGATGAAAATCCTAATGGTTGTTTTATCATGTGAAAATGATGAACCTGCTTCAACGTTTACGAAGAACATTGACTTTAGAAGTCTTTGTCCATGAAGTTGAGCGACCTCAACAACCTCATTTTACTTGCTTCCAGCGAAGCTTTTAGCTTTAATTAATAGAAATTCTCGATTCAGCTAAAATTGTACAAAAAGTCTAATATGTAAAAGCTGAAAAAATAGGTGTGTAGCTATAGAATGTCGTCTTAGGAAAATTTTATAAGCTTAGCGAAAAAACGTCTAAACCACCATCTAGTGGTGGATTAATCAGTATTTGTTTTATTTATTTTGACTTGTATTGTCATATATTAGTTGGTAGCTAAAATGTATTCAACTTTTTGGCAAGATTTATATAGAGTTTCTTCTCCTGTGGTTGCTTTAAATAAAGCGATAAAGTCAAATATCATGATTTGTGATTAGTCATTAATAAAATTAAATTATTTTAATTATCTCAATAAGAAATAAACTCAAAAGTTATTATCATAAATGAATTTGATAATTATGTTGTATTTTTTAATTGATACAACTTTTTAATTTAATTAGTTTATTAATTAACAGTTATTGCTAATTAGAATTTACTGGGTGCTTCTTGTTTATTCTAGCCATTTTCACGCTTAAATTCTATGGAATGAAGCCTTAACAAGAGCTCATTTATAAATTTTATAAATTAATCGAATAAGGCAATTTAGGTTTAAGCCTATTTAATTGCGCATTAGATACCGGATGTCTTAGGGCTGAGAACTCGCTCTATTTAATACTTTCTCTATTTAATTTTAGTTAATAAGATAAAGATGTGTATATCATTAAGAAAAAAATTTAACAGAAATGATAATTTAGTTAATATAATTTTATTAATTCTTTTAATATTTTAGAATGACTTTAAGTATTAAAGGTAGAATTGAAAAAACATGGTTAAATATTTCTTAAATTTTGAAACTAGCAAGTATTTTGAAACAACTATTTTTAGTATACCTAACAATTAAAATGGAACAGAGCAAATATTCTATTGCAATCTAAAATTTTCACTTTTGAGTTCCGTTCTAAATTCGTAGATAGTATTTAATAGTTGGTCAAATTTACAATCAAATAATTAAGATGGTAATTATATAAATAAACCAATATGAGAGACTGGGATATTGAAATCAATTTTTGAATAATAACAATCACAAAAGAATCAAACCCTAGAAAGAGTAGTTTAGTTTCACATAGACATGGTAGATAAACAACAAACATTAAAAAAATAAATACAATTACAAATAATTTGGAGAATTAAAAAAAAGTAAAACTCAATTAACTTAGCCTCCACGCGGCTCCGAGTTCTCCCCATATCAAAGTTATCTAAAAATGGTGTTTAGAATATATTGACAAAATGACATGAACTTAATAAAATCAAAACTAAATCGAATAAGGAAAACTGGTGAATTGGATGCGACACTAGGTGATGTGGCAGTTCGTTTTGAATGTGGCACCATTGGTGAGGCGCCTGTTACACCCCGTAAATTCCCGGCATATATATGGCCTAATCGCGTGTTGGTTAAGAGTATTAGAATGCCATACATGCTAGAAAAAGGCCCGGGGAAAAATCGGACAAGCGCCAAGTCGGCGCGTCGCAAGGCAAAATGCGACTGATAAATCGTATTCCAGGAATGCAACTTATAAATCGCATTCTAGGAATGCGACTTATAGGTCCCAATTATATAAGGCATCCCACTACGGTTTATTTCATTATCATCTCATAATTTCCAGAGAGCACGCAGGGAAGCAGGGAGAACAAGGTTTCTTGTTAATTTCCTTTCGATTACGCCGTCAAACACGGTCCAAACTCGAATTAATCTCAGATACCGAGGTATTTAGCAGCAAGGAGCATTTCTACGGATTTAGTTTCGTGAAATTCGGCCGGCGAATCGTCGTGCTACCGGACTAAGGTAAGTAGAATTGCTCCAAACTAGTGTCTATGTACTCCTAGCCGTAAAGTGAATACTTCTCCCTTCTGGACTTTTGAAAAATAGCAAGTTTTCGACCGTCTTTCGATAAGCCTAAGTTTAGGCTATAATTATATCGAAAGTGACGTCGTCCTTCAGAATAGTGTTGTATTTAGTACTAATTGACGTGTATATGAATGCAGTTGGGAGAAATAGTTGGAGTACTGACCGAGCCTCGTCCGACAGTCGGATAACTCGAGGTTAAGGTATGTGAAGTTGTTCTTCGGAAAGTTAGTAAGTCTTACCTTGGTAAATCATAATAAACTCCGTATTTGTAACTCACGGAGTCGAATGTTGAGAATTAAGTAAGTCTAGTAGATTCTGAGTTGTGTTGCCATATCGTATTCAGTCTAAAAGTTAGAAAAGCATGCGCCAAAGGGTAAGTTAGTATTCCAGATTCAGTATAGCCTATTATGTGATTAGCAAGCATGCTGTAGAATAAAAAGAAACAAATTTTCATGATAAAAGTCAGTAAAGAAAGATTAGATAGACAGACAGTTATGGCTACAGATTAGCCATTCAGACAGATAGTATCCTGGCTACAGATTAGCCATACAATTAAACAGAGATTTCAGAATCAGTGTAATCAGTAAAGAGTCAGTGTAATACAGAAAGAGATCAGAATAAGAAATCAGATTTCAGATAGTCTTTTTCAGTTATACGTGCTTGCTATTTATATGTGCTATTGTTTGTTGAGACTTGATATGGCGTGAGGGCACCTTATTGAGCGTCCTCGCCGCCCCTGGGTTGGTAATCGTGTCTCCCACTGAGCGGGTGGGTTTTACGTCACTCCAAGGAGTGGCATGCCGTCTCCATCTTGGACGAAGATGGGATGAAGCTTTCCCCATAGCAGTCTGATCAGCATTACAGGTGCAGCTCCGGTTTCAGATAGCCCTGTTGAGTTTTGTGTCCAGGGAACCAGACCCTATCTGTTACTGTCTGTACATTTAGTTATTATAGGTGTAGCTCCGGTTTCAGATAGCCCCGTTGAGTTTGTGTCCGGGGATCCAGACCCTATCTGTTACTTTCTACACAGTAGTCCTCCGGACCCAGACACGGTTACTTATGTCGGAGGCTATGGCCCGAGCCGGAACCCAGGGGGCCGGTAGAGGAGCTCCGAAGTGAGTAGATGAGTGGAGTGACTTATTTTTGGTTGGTTTTGACCTGGGTAGAGGTATATAGATTGTTTGCTTGCTTGGCGTCATCCGGCTTATGGGGGTTGGTATTGGCTCTTGCTTGCTACTTGTATATCTATTTATGTGCTATATACTAGCTACTAGACAGCAGGCCGTCGCGTCTACAGGTACGCCTCTGCCTTATCAGTACAGAAAGTTTGATTCAGTTCATATCAGCTTCTTCAGATTCAACTATCTTCTACTATACAGAAATGCTAGTTATGCTCTCTATATTCAGTTATTTTCAGTTGTATTATTTTAGTTGCTTTGCATACTCAGTACCAGTGGTACTGACGCCCAGTGGGGCGCTGCATTACTTGCCTGCAGGTACTCATAGACGAGGAGGCGATCCCTCGTGATTCCATCCAGCTTATAGAGTCATCAGCTCCTGTCATCCGGAACTTGATATTCAGAGGTGTACTTCATTTTCTTTTGTTGTATAGTACGGGTAGGTCGGGGCCCTGTCCCGACCATCTTATCAGTATTCCTAGAGGCTTGCAGTCTGTATATATTTCCCTGTGGTTAGTTGTGCCGGTCATGTGGGGTCGTGCGTGTGTTTAGCTGTTTAGTATTGTTGATTATGTTGGTCGTGTGGGGCCATAGTCTGATAGTAGTGGTGACCTTGCCGGTCACGTAGATATACAGTATTCTTTATGATGAAGTTACAGATAACTAGACAGCATGGTGGCCTTGTCGGCCCGTATAGGTTCCCCTTTATAAGTATGTCTCTGGTTAGCTGAAATCATGTACAGGTGGCTATAGGTCCAGTCGGCCAGAGGCTGTATTTGCAGCCGTTATATAGCCCGTTGTTTTCAGAAATCTGAAATAAAGCTAGCTAGGCACCAGATGTGCTTAGGCTCACTAGTTAGCAGTCCAGGTCCTACTAGGGCACCAGGTGCCAGTCATACCCCCCAAGGTGGGCATGACAGCGCCTGACCCGCTAAACTTCTGCGTGGTGTTTTCAATGCACCATCAATGTGATTTCGATCTACGGCACGACCTGAAACTTCTCCAAACGACATAAGGCTAAGTGTTAGTGCAACCCCATGGCGATGTGCAGTCGCAACACCATTATTTTTTATAATTTCTTGCTTGCTTAATTTTGATTCAACATCAAATATATCTCGAGACTCACCTAACAAAATACACTAATATAAGCACAATTACTAAAATTAATATTCATAAAACTGATAAAAATACTAAATTATGTGATAAATAATGACTATATATATATATATTTGGCTAAACATCACTTATATGATCCAACAGGTATGTTTAATCCTTCACGTTTTAACTTATTGTTGGTGAGAGGCCATTTGACGCACAAAATTCATATAAAATTTTAGATATATTTGATATTTGTCCAATTCAAAATTGATTTGTTAGATTGGATCATTGGAACATAAGGACATTAGAAAATGTTCATTGCTAGTCAATTCTAATTTTCACATCATTGGTAGTTCAATTAGCACCATATTCTAATTGCACAAAAAATATATGAAGAAGATAAGGTTGGCCCTCCAAATGATACCGTTGAAGATATTGAAGACTTTAGTATCGAAAAATTTCTAAATGCCACACACTTAATTGGCTTGAATTCTTTGCAGGTGATGTGATTAAAAAAATCATGGGGTCCCCAATTATTGATTTATCAACTTGCATCAACATATAATTGACAATTACATCTCTAGCCATTCAAGTCAAATATTAGTCGGATTAAAATGTTCAAACCAGCAATAAGTTCGAATTCTTAAAGTGATAGTTATTTTAAAATAACTTTTTAAAATAAAAGTGATAGTTAATTTCGAAGGGAAGGGGGAAGGGGGAAGGGGGAAGGTATCTAACTAATGGAAGAAGAGTCAACCACTTAAAATTTAAATTATACTTTTTCAGAATTTTCAATTTTTTTCATATTTTTTTTCTTTGATGGATTTTACGTAGTGTGAATTTAAATTAAATAAAGCTAAAATTGATATAAACAGATACCAAATAAAAAATCAAAAAAATATTTAACAACAAACAATACAATCTCACGAATGAGGTCTGTGAATAATAGGATGTACGAAAATAAAAACTCCTACCTTTATGAGATAAGGGAGGCTGTTATAGACCCCCAACTCAGAAGAGAAGTTATTGAAGCGGGGTAGCAAGAAATTAGAACAGCAAAATAGTAAGATAGAAGATAAATAAAGTAACAGACAATAATACTCATTAGAGAATACAAAACTATGCGACTATTAAAAACTACTACCAATAAGGAGGAGAGGAAGATGAAGCTAGCCCCCTGCTTTTTCGCATAAAGTGTGACAACACTAAGATTTTTACTAATATTTTTTACTCTATTTTTTGACTTTTATACCTTTTTGTTTAAAATTAAGTCTATAATAAACTAAAGTTATATATATATATATATATATCATATTCTATTTAAAAACCTTTCCGGTTTAAGATTTAGAGTAGGTGAATGACTCGAGAACTTCCAATGCTTCTGACTATATATGACTTGGCCTTTTTTTGTTTTTGGAGCAAACGATTTGAAAAGAAAATAAATAAAATATCTGAGTTTTACCTACCAATTGGATATAAAGATTTTATACTACGTTCAATTTGGTTGGTTTCAACAAATTCCCCATTCTGGTTATCAATTATTTTTTAATATAGAAATTGCTATTGATTTTTACATGAACTTGATTAATTGCGTAAAATATTTCTTAAATATTCTCAATAAAAACATGACGGAGAAAAATAAATTTATGGAATTTGGACATGTGGGGTATGAACCGGGTTTAAGATTTGTTGAAATTACAATATTGAATTTTGACCCGAGGCTAGAGGAAAAAGCCCACCAAACATGACTCATTTGGAGCTGTGGGCCCACTCCACGTCATCCTAACATGCTGCCTTGTTGGACTTTGAGTTTGCACGCCCCTGGTATATATATAGATTGTCAACTTTGACACAAGAAAATAACAATATACTTGCTTGGGTCGGTAATGTATTTTGATTAGATACGAATCTAAAAAATATAAATTTTATAATTTAAAATATTTGATTATAAATTATTTTATTAAGAGTGAGATAGATATTTTAAAATAATTATTATTAAATATAAAAATATATCATTCTTTTGGAAATTAACTAAAAAATTTTTTATGCCTGCTATAATGAGGTGCTGTTATATATGTTACAATATGACTATTATAGAAGATTAATTTTACAAAGAATGTACGGCTATGCTAAATGTCATATTATAAGTAAAATATAATTATAAAGAAATAAAATATAATATAAAAAATATATTTTGAAAAAATTAAGTTGGTATAATAAAATATTATTATAATAAATAAGTGTTATAATGATAAATTAAATGGAGGAAGTATTAAATTTTTCTGAAGAATCGTTTAAGGAATGGAAGCCTATGTAATTAACAATAATGAAAGGAATGCTTACTCGAAAAACTTTTAAGATATGGATAAAAAGCACAAACGACCTTTTTCTTTGACTACTGGTTAGCGGTTGTTGACTATTTTTTCCCAATAAATATTCCACGCGGTAAATTGTTATAATACCTGTTCTATTTTTTTAGAAAAAAAAAATTACAAAATCTATAATATGAGTCAACGGTGGGAGGTAAAACAAAGAAAAAGAGAGTTGATGCCCATTATAAGTTTTATAAACCTTTTGAAGGATTTTGTTCACCGGTGTACGTAAAACTTTGAATATTTAGGGGTTAAGATTAATTAACTTCAGATAGATACGATACGTTTGAAGTGTTAGGAAAATTTTATAATATTAATTTTGGATAATAAAAATAGTAATTAATTATGTAATAAAGTGTTGTGTCTTCTATTCGAATGAGACTCAAATTGTTGTGGCCAATCATTTCTCCAAGATTTTACCGATCACTTTTAAACACGTGCACTCATTATTGACAGTTTGAAGATTGCATAAAATAGTTTGTCCAGAAAATGACTTAAAAAGAAGAGAAGAAGGTATAGGTAAAGCTGTTGGAGTTACTGCAAAAAAGAGATAAATGAAGGGTGTTACAAAATTAAAGGTCTCATGTGCGCAAGCCAAAATTCAATATAAAAAGACGAAAAACTTTTGTCTTCCACGTAAAGACAAGGCAGTAATTAACACACAAGAATTCTTTATTCTTTGTATTATCAAAACAAAAAAACAAAGACTAAGAAAGAAAATATTCCAGCATGAAGTTATATAAATTAAATGAGGATATCAAAATTATCAGTACACTCCATTCTTATGTGTATGTGTCCATATAAAAAGGTGCTGCTTGCAAAAATCTTGAAGGGTTATCAGGAATTGGGTAGGGACTACTTAGGTACTTTCCATACTAAAACATAGAAATTGGTTGATGTAACATTTGCTGTTGGCCCAAAGAGTGGCCCAATTATTAATCAAGCAGTTTTCCTTCATTTTGTTGGACCTTTCCTCTTCCTCCATTCCAACTTTGGAGAGACAAGGCCTCAGTCCAAAGGAATATTTTATGCAATCGAATAAGAGAAAATTACACAAACATAATTTTTTTAAAAAGATATTTTAAAAAGTTATAATTACTCTCAAAATATTATATAAATATAATTTATTTAATTTTTTAACTTCATAATTATATTGTGTATAATTTTTTATACCTAAAATATGTCTCCTAATTAAATACATAACAAATAAGAAAATATTCTCTCACCTAACCCGTTTAGCACACCTTCGAACATGATATTCCATAGACCGAATTGAAAAGATATTATTTTTCTTTCTTTTGTTTCTACCTTTCTATTTCTGTTCTTTACTTTTTACATGATGCAATTATTATTTTTGTGAGTAAAATAAATTGTTGAAGGTATTTGAATACTTATACTATATGATTTAGACCTAATATATTCTTTGTTAAAAAAGTGTCTCATTTATATCCGTTACATAAATGGCCCAAATATATCTTTTTCAACTGACAAAAATAAAAAGTCAATTTAAATTTATTTTTCTAATTTTTTAAGTTAAAATAAAAGTCACATAAGATATATTTGATTCTTCTCATAAAGTTCAGGCTTACGTTTGATCCTAATCTCAATACACATATATATATATATATATATATATATATATTCTTTTTCTTTTGGTAACTATCTAACTTTCATTAATTACAAAGTAATATTCACAAAACATGTAAAAACTCGACTTGTTAAAGCCAAGAGGGATCACCCCAAGTTGGAAAATTGTTCATCTCTAGCTCAAACTCTTAAAATTAAGTAATATAAATATCTTGATTTACCGAATTTCTTGTTATATAATAAACCCAACCTTAGTTCCTCTTCCTTAAGCAAAAACTTAAGCAATTGGGGTATAAATTTATGTTTGCAATCACAAAATTCACAAATTAAGCAAGATTGTTGATGTTGGATCATGGAATATTTATCCTAACAAAAATTTATCTAAATGATAAAATATGTTTCACAAGCACTAAGGGCGCATATAATTAGCTAAATAACTATCATCCCAATCATATTCAAATATCTAATTAGTTATTCATTCGGAATTACACACTAGGGTTTGTTTGCAATCCTAAAATCCAAGTTTAGCTACTCATAATAAAGAGAAAAAAAAGAGAAAATAAACATAATTATATTAAAAATAAAGAAACTAAATGCACCCTGTATTATTCCATGCTAAAATGACAAAAAGAGCTTTCTACCCGTGAACAAAAGCAAAAATAAATGAAAAACTCTAAACTTATATTTAAAACAAGCTGAAATTTTGGACAAAAATGACCCAATTAGGCAGTTCGTGGCCATGAATTAAGTTCATCGACAAGAACCACATTCTTCAAACTCTACGCATGGACTAGTTCACTGAAAAGAACTGGTGCTTATGTTATTGAGTTCGTGGAGCACGAAATACTTTGTGCAGTGAGGCAAGTTTGTGGTCATGAACTTTTAACAGTTGTCATCAAATTCATGACAATTGACAATGAACTCTCAGCAATTCGTCTCTTGTTTTTTTCTTTCATTCAAATTCCGATCTTTTTCAATTCAATCCTTTTTCATCATATGTTCATCCTTGAATGATTCTTTACTGGAAATTCACCAAAATGAGTTAACTTAGGTTATTAAATCATTGTTAAGGAAGCGTAAAACACAAGAAAAAATGTTTTATCATATGCATCACCTTGATATTGCTTCACATCCTTACCTTTATTCACTGCATTTTTCTTATTTGACACCACGTTGACGAGAAACAAACAAAAACTATTTTCATCAGACCATTGTCCTTTAGAATGAATACAATATTACTTTTGGGAGAAAAAATGTGTGTGTATATATATAGAGAGGGAGCAAAATTTAATTTTACATTAAAAAAAGAGATAATATAAGATGCACGTAATAGACCAGTTTAGAAACACTCGACTATTACTTCTGCCAACGGAAAGGAAATTACAACTCAATGTATACAGCTGCATATCCCAAGTCCATCATTGATTGTGTTATTACTTGTTTAGTCTACCAAGTTCATACCGGGGTTCATAACAATGCAAGTATTTATATAAAACTTAAATTTTAATCATAATTATAAGAAGCTCAAAATATGTGAAATTTTAGAAAATCATACTAAGAAATATAATTATCATAATATGAAAAGTTTGTCGAGCGATGCTAAAAGGAATTACCCGTTAGACGGCTAAACCTGTCTAACGGGCTGGGCTGACTCGGAACTAGACTGGAATGGATCGATTATCACCTGGACCGGATTGACCCACTTAAAGAGGGTTGGGTTGGGTCCGACAGAGACCGTAAACCGTACGGGTCCAGTAGGTGTTCTGGGTCACCAGAATCAGTGAAGCCTGGTTACGTCACATCAACACTAAATCGGTTAACCGGATCAACTGGCTCGGTTTAGCGGTAATTTTTTTTAAAAATTACTTTAAACTTAATTTAGATTTACAAATTAGTTACTTAGAGATTTAATCAAACAGAATCATCCATAGAAGATGGTTGTGTAGATTAGATATTCTTCTTATATTTGTAATTTGTATCATCGTGTTTGTAATTTAAAATTTATATTAATTAAATTTAAAGCTAAAATCTTGAATTTTATTAAAAATTATCTTACACTTATTTTCTACTTCATAGTTCATACTTTATAATAATTAAAAGTTTAAAATTAGTTGGTACTTGCTAGCTAAAAAATAATTCAACTTAATAAATATATTTGTTAGAAGAATCTTTTTTAATTAAATTTTAAAAAAATTATTGAGTACTAAAAAATCTAATTATTTTTAAATTAAATTAATTTAATTTTAACAGGTTCAGCCAAACCCCTATTAGCGCAATCCGATTGAAACCGAAACACACCAATCTGATATTCTACCCGATCTCAAATTATTAGTCCTTGAGTCTTTATGAAATGTGCTTATCATTTGAGACACATGTTTTCATCTTAGCTTATCGGCATGTTAGGTCTGTTTCTATCCTATATAGTTGTGGATATAAAATTGTTTTTGACAGAGAGTACTTTACTTTAAGGCAAAACAACAATTTAAAGTTGATAGATTCAAAATTTTAAACTTTAAATTATTGACTCTTAAATAAATAATTTTTATACATTAAATAAATTTCTTAATACAACCACAAACTTTGAACAATGTTATTGGGTTGGCGAACCCATATCTTGGCCTCTGCATCCTCCGTGATTTTACTCCCAAAATAGAATTTTTCAAATTAAATTAATTAAATCTCAAAACTAATATCAAATTCAAATAAAAAAAAAATCCAAAAATAAGTTCCAAACTTTGAGATTTGACTTATTAACAATCTTGTATTGGGCCAAACATGTAGGGTTTCTTTGTGCGGAGGGGGAAGGAAAAAGGATAGCAATAAGTAGTGGTGGCGGCCCATCTTGTGGAATAAAAAAGTAGTTGTTATGAAATAATAAAGAAAGAACAAGAATATTGTAGAGAAAGAGAGAAGGAGAGAAGTTCTTATTTCTCTTTGATTGGATTAAATACAATGAAGGAGAACCCCTCTATTTATAGGGATAATTTCTCCTAACTTTTCTCCAAAAGATAGACTTTCACAATGATATAAACACATATATCTAGTACAATACAAATACCTTTATAGACATTCACTACAACACAAATATGTTTATAACACTCCCCCTTGAATGTCTATTTGATAGATAATGTGCCTCGTTAAAACCTTACTAGAAAAACCCAGTGGGAAAAAAATCTAGTGAAGGAAAAAGAGTACACATATCTAATAATACGCATTTTGGCTGCCTCGTTAAAAACCTTACAAGGAAAACCCAGTGGGACAAAACCTCGCAAGGGAAAAAGAGTACAACGCGTATTAACTCCCCCTAATGAGAACATCCTTGAATCTTTGCATTCCGATCTTGTGCACCATCTTCTTGAAAGTTGCAGTTGGTAGAGATTTGGTGAATAAATCAGCCACATTATCACTTGAACGAATCTGTTGCACATTGATATCACCATTCTTTTGGAGCTCATGTGTGTAGAAAAACTTTGGCGAGATGTGCTTCGTTCTATCTCCTTTTATGAATCCTCCCTTTAGTTGTGCTATGCATGCAACATTATCTTCATACAAAATTGTGGGTACTTTGTCACAGTTCAAACCATATTTTTCTCTAATGAGATGTATCATGGACCTCAACCACACACATTCTCGGCTTGCTTCATGAATATCTATTATATCAACATGATTTGATGAAGCAGCTACCAGAGACTGCTTTATAGATCTCCAAGATATGGCAGTACCTCCACATATGAACACGTAGCCAGTTTGAGATAGAGCTTTGTGTAGGTTAGATAGATACCCTGCATTAGCATAATCAACAAGATCCAGACTTGCTAACAAATTAACCGAATGTTATGCCTTATAGTATTAGCAAGATATATTAGTGCAACAATCACAGTAAGATATGGTACTTCAGGACCAAAGATTTCCTCATATAAGAATTATGAACAAGTTTAAAGAAACTTGTAAATGCTTCAGGCATTTTGAATCCTTCATGATTTTCATATAAATTTTATCAAGTGATAGCATTCATTAGTATTTAAATGCGTGACATCTTCTAGTGTCTGGACTACAGGTCCAATAAGCTTTATGCTTACCAATACGCATCATTTCACTTGATAATTATTTCTACATCAGCATGCTTTAATAGATGTAGTATTCAGATCCTCACAATCTTTTACAATATTGCGCATTATATTGTATCAAAAATATCGTAGACGATCAGTTCCAATGCGACATAACATATTGAGATCTCTTCATTTTTCATCATTTTCAGGTACCTGAACCTTTGCCAAGGTTTTATGAAGTGTTATGTCGTGGTGCTTTCTCAAAGCACTTGCCTCATCATTATGACCATCTTAATCACTTGCTCCTCTACTTCTTCAAGAAGTTCTATATTTGGAACCGTTTGGTCTATCATGCTTCAGGCGTCTCATAGACTCTATCCTTCAAGGACTTTCCATTGGAGCATTTGCAACTGAATTATAAAACAGAGTCAGCAAATACATCTGACAATTGATGCGCAATATTTTGCAAGTGAATTATCTCTTGAACTTTAAGTTCACTTTTTCTTTTTTCCGAGGATCTAGATAATTCATCCCACACTCAATTTTCAGTTGCTAATCACTTCTCCCCCTAATGTTAGAAAAACTAACATTTACTCCCCAGGTTCATTTGGGTACCCATCTTTGTGCGTTATGGTGGGGCAATTGAATCATATATCGCACATTCAAATTTTAGATGGAATTATTTGGTCCCTGACCCTGAACCAATTATGATAGGGGAACCTTGTTGGCTTGATGCATTCAAGTGTTGCTATATGTTAAATAAACATATCTCATACCAAATTTTATTTGGGAGTTTTATTCTCATAACCAATGATTTAGCTATAATTGGAGGCATACAATTTTTGCTAAACCAACATAGATATGAATCGACATTATCAACATGATTTTATAATTTGGAACTATGCTCTTAATTAATAATTCGAGCAACAACCTTACAAAAATCAATTACAAGTTGATATCAAAACACATGTGACCATACCATAGATGCATCTATTAACAAACGGTTCACATGGTAGGTGAACGGGCTCATATTCACCCTTTTATAAGTTCCAAAATTTCAGAGAATATAATTTCAATCTTAGCTGATCAAGATCATTCTATCACGAGAACAAGCAACACAAGAGAATTCTTGAAGAATCTTTTATTTCTTCAACATATAGCCACGTGAATTCTTAATTATTTTTGCATCACATTTGAATCGGGATGGCCAACAAATCATGCCAACTTATTTCAGTAAACTTCTAGTTTACTTTCGTATGTGATTTCATCATCATACTCATATTTATGTACTACAAATAAAAAAATGGCGGATAATATTTTACATAAATATTTATTACCCGCTTCAATTGTAGTAGCATGAAGATATTAGATCTTCCCATAATTTATAGTCTCAATTTTTTTTTCAATGTCCTTGAAACTTATAAGTTTCCTTTTGAGACTTACTACAATAATTTCATTCCTTCTGATAGTAATACATTAGCTCTTCCGGAGCTCTCAATTAATTTTGTATACTAGCACATATCAATCATATCAAAATAGTTTCTCCACATAGTTTCAACTTTGAAACAATTTTGAATGTTGATGAGCTATACTCATGAACAGACTTATAGTCTTGATGGATCCCATCATATCGTGCCTTTGGGTGGATGACCATCTTCAGGTGGTCATACCTTTCTTTTAGGCTATTCCACAAAACAAGTGTATCCTTGATCGTGAGATATTCAATTTTAAGAAATTCGTCAAGATGATGACGCAAAAATATCATAGCCTTAGCACGATCTTGTTTTGATGCTTTGTTTTCACTTTTAATGGTATCTCCAAGACCCATTGCATCCATATGGATTTTTGATGCTTTGATTTCCCTTCAGGGACTAGATCTGTATTAGATCTATATTTGTAACATTTATCAAAGTTCTCAATTTCTCATTCTTCAGGAATGGAACATGATCATCAAAATATGCCTTAACCACATAAGGTATGATAGCTTAAAACCTCTTTTAAGATATTGCTACTTCGGGAGCAAATCGAGGTATGCATATAACATAGATGATTTCTCTTACATATTTTCACAGTATTGTTCTGCTGGAACAAATATATTTTCGCAATATTGTTCTTCTAGAACAAGTATGTTTTTCACCATATTGTTCTTTTGGAACAAATATATTTTTCACAATATTGTTCTTCTGGAACAAATATATTTTTCACAATATTGTTCTTCTGGAACAAATATATTTTTCACAATATTGTTCTTCTGGAACAATTATGAGGCATGAATTGCCAAGTGAATCAATAAGTCGTTCCTCAAGTTCATATACAAAATCGATATTGTTATTAGTAAATACATAAATATCAAGAAATACTAACCTTCATCTTTCTAAGAAAACTTTGATTTTTCTTACCTCAAATCTTTCAAAGTGAGTGCTCAAGGCAGAGACTCGTGCTGATAACGTGTTATGAAATAATAAAGAAAGAACAAGAATATTGTAGAGAAAGAGAGAAGGAGAGAAGTTCTTATTTCTCTTTGATTGGATTAAATACAATGAAGGAGAACCCCTCTATTTATAGGGATAATTTCTCCTAACTTTTCTCCAAAAGATAGACTTTCACAATGATATAAACACATATATCTAGTACAATACAAATACCTTTATAGACATTCACTACAACACAAATATGTTTATAACAGTAGTTTATTTGTGGGGAAGAAAATCTCCTCGTGCATGGATTTCAAATCAATAAGAGAAACAACTTTCGTGGAAGTGTATACTCCTTTTTTATTTATTTATATTTACAGTATAAATAGTGTTAGGTCATAAATAAAAAAATTTAATATAAATAAAATAAGATAAAAGATTTGTGACTATCAAAAAGGAAAAAAGAATTTGGTGGAAATTTTTTATTTTTAAATTTACATCATAAATAAAGTTATGTCATAAATAGAGAACCTAATATGATAAAATAATGTGATGAAAATAATTTAAAATAATAATATTAAAAAAATAATAAATGATAATGTTATCTATTATAATATCTTTTAATGAAGGGCAAAAAATTCAATCAATATTTTTAAGAACCTTCACACTTTTAATATAGTATAGATATAGTTATATAAAAACACTTTTTATGGGTAGCCCACACCCCTATACCATATGAATTACTCAGTTCCAAGCATATTCTTGTACCTTTTTTGGAATATGTGAACCAAGTTATGTCTAACCATGATCACCCACACAGGTGAACTAGCCTCACAATTTTTGTGCAATTAAACTCTCAAAATTCTTCAACTAAGCAACTTGAAACTTCAAAATATCTCTCATCATAAATCAAAGATCAAATGTTGAGAATATTATGATTTTGTTATGAAACAATAAAGAAAGAACAAGAATATTATAGAGAAGGAGAAAAGTTTTTATTTTTCTTTATTAGATCCTTTTGAGGAGTTTAAGAGATGATTTACAATGAATGGAGAATCCCTTTATTTATAGGGAAAAACTAACTTGGTCCCAAAGTTACAAACTCTAACTTTCCTTTTAAGAAATAGACATTCACCATAAATAAAAAAAATATTTATAACACTCTCCCTTGGATGTCTATTTGATAGATAATACGCCTCGTTAAAACCTTACTAGAAAAAACCCAGTGGAAAAAAATCTAGTGAAGGAAAAAGAGTACACATATCTAATAATACGTATTTTGGCTACTTCGTTAAAAACCTTACAAGAAAAACCCATGGGACAAAACCTCGTAAGAAAAAAAGAGTACAACGCGTATTAACTCCCCCTAATTATAACATCCTTGAATCTTTGCATCCCGATCTTGTGCACCATCTTCTTGAAAGTTGCAGTTGGTAGAGATTTGGTGAATAAATCAGCCACATTGTCACTTGAATGAATCTGTTGCACATTGATATCACTATTCTTTTGGAGCTCATGTGTGTAGAAAAACTTTGGCGAGATGTGCTTCATTCTATCTCCTTTTATGAATCCTCCCTTTAGTTGTGCTATGCATGCAACATTATCTTCATACAAAATTGTGGGTACTTTGTCACATTTCAAAGAACATTTTTCTCTAATGAGATGTATCATGGACCTTAACCACACACATTCTCGGTTTGCTTCATGAATAGCTATTATCTCAGCATGATTTGATGAAGTAGCTACGAGAGACTGCTTTGTAGATCCCCAAGATATGGCAGTACCTCCACATATGAACACGTAACTAGTTTGAGATTGAACTTTGTATGGGTCAGATAAATACTCAGCATCAGCATAACCAACAAGATCGGGACTGCAATTGTTAGAATAATATAAGCTCATATCGGTAGTCTCTTTTAGATACCGCATTATATATTTGATCCCATTTTAATGTCTCCTAGTAGGAGCAGACTATATCTTCAAGACCAATAATTTCCTCGTTCTTTTAAATCCTTCAAGGATTTTCATATATCCTTCTGTCTCTCTAGACATAAAAATAATTTCATTATGCGCATATCAAGTTTTTCATATATTGCCAGACTTATGAGGAACCTCAAAATAATTGCATCCACAATAAGAGTACCTTTCCATATAATAATGTCAGAATTTATGAAAAATCTTTATGCCACAAGAACCCATTTATATCCACTGACATTATACTTGAATTGCGTATTTTTAATTGGCCAATCATTTGTCTGTCCATACTTTTTTGACAGATTTGAATTCAAGATCCTCATCTATATTTATAATATTGAGCGCTACATTATATCAAAGGTATCATCGATGATCATTTTGATATCAGTTTCAATGCGACATAACTTATTGAGATCTCTTCATTTTTCGTCATTTTCAGGTACCTGAATCTTTGCCAAGGTTTTATAAAGTGTTATGTCGTGGTGCTTTCTTAAAGCACTTGCCTCATCATTATGACCATCTTAATCATTTGCTCCGCTCCTTCTTCAAGGAGTTCTATATTTGAAATCGCTTAGTCTATCACGTTTCAGGCGTCTCATATACCCTGTCCTTCAAGGCCCTTTCATTGGAGCATTTGCAACTGAATTATAAAATAGAGTTAGCAAATATATCTGGCAATTGATTTGCAATATTTTGCAAGTGAATTATATATTGAACTTTAAGTTCACTTTTTTTTTCCCGAGGATCTAGATAATTCATCCCACACTCAATTTTCAGTTGCTAATCACTTCTCCCCCTAATGTTAGAAAAACTAACATTTACCCTTCAAGCTCATTTGGGGATCCATCTTTGTGCGTTGTGGTGGAGCAATTGAATCATATATTGCACATTCAAATTTTTAGATGGAATTATTTGGTTCCTGACCCTGAACCAATTGTGATAGGGGAACCTTGTTGGCTTGATGCACTCAAGTGTTGCTATATGTTAAATAAACATATCTCATACCAAATTTTATTTGGGAGTTTTATTCTCATAACCAATGATTTAGCTATAATTGGAGGCATACAATTTTTGCTAAACCAACATAGATATGAATCGACATTATCAACATGATTTTATAATTTGGAACTATGCTCTTAATTAATAATTCGAGCAACAACCTTACAAAAATCAATTACAAGTTGATATCAAAACACATGTGACCATACCATAGATGCATCTATTAACAAACGGTTCACATGGTAGGTGAACGGGCTCATATTCACCCTTTTATAAGTTCCAAAATTTCAGAGAATATAATTTCAATCTTAGCTGATCAAGATCATTCTATCACGAGAACAAGCAACACAAGAGAATTCTTGAAGAATCTTTTATTTCTTCAACATATAGCCACGTGAATTCTTAATTATTTTTGCATCACATTTGAATCGGGATGGCCAACAAATCATGCCAACTTATTTCAGTAAACTTCTAGTTTACTTTTGTATGTGATTTCATCATCATACTCATATTTATGTACTACAAATAAAAAAATGGCGGATAATATTTTACATAAATATTTATTACCCGCTTCAATTGTAGTAGCATGAAGATATTAGATCTTCCCATAATTTATAGTCTCAATTTTTTTTTTCAATGTCCTTGAAACTTATAAGTTTCCTTTTGAGACTTACTACAATAATTTCATTCCTTCTGATAGTAATACATTAGCTCTTTCGGAGCTCTCAATGAATTTTGTGTACTACCACATATTCAATCATATCAACATCATTAATAGTTTCTCCACATAGTTTCACTTTAGAAACAATTTTGAATGTTGATGAGCTATACTCATGAACATACTTATAGTCTTGATGGATCCAATCATATCGTGCCTTTGAGTGGATGACCATCTTCAGGTGGTCATACCTTTCTTTTAGGCTATTCCACAAAATAAGTGGATCCTTAATCGTGAGATATTCAATTTTAAGAAATTCGTCAAGATGATGACGCAAGAATATCATAGCCTTAGCACGATCTTGATTTGATGCTTTGTTTTCACTTTTAATGGTGTCTCCAAGACCCATTGCATCCATATGGATTTCAGCATCCAACACCCATGAAAGGTAGTTCTTGCCCGAACTTTGAAGGGCAACGAGATCAAGTTTCGTAAGGTTAGCCATATTAAAAGAAAGAAAGAAAAAATACCTTGGCCTTCAAATTTTGAGACAGTAGAGTCGTAGAGCAACAATATCACTAAAGGAATATCACTACTGTGGTTAAGTAATACATCTTTCGAAAAAGAAATTTTAATTTTTCTTACCTCAGATCTTTCAAAATGAGTGTTTAAGACAGAGACTCGTGCTGATAACGTGTTATGAAATGATAAAGAAAGAACAAGAATATTATAGAGAAAGAGAGAAGTTCTTATTTCTCTTTATGGGATCTTCTTGAGGAGTTTAAGGGATGATTTACAGTGAATGGAGAACCCTTTTATTTATAGGGGAAAACTAACTTGGTCCTAAAGTTACAAACCCTAACTTTTCTTTTAAGATATAGACATTCACCATAAATAGAAAATATATTTATAACAGATTTATAATTAAAATCCTACTCTTGGTTCTTTCTAAGTATCTGATTTGTCTTCTTAAATTATTAAATTAAAAACTATGTTGACTCAATTATCCTCATTATAGATTAAAAAAAGACAAAAAAGTTAAGGAAAGTGAAAGATGGCTGACAGGATAGCTAAAGGAGAATGTGTTCTTAATTGTACAAGTTAAAAATGATAACTGGTTGCTGACTAGTACATGTGTTATTAGAGGCGTACAAACGAATCGATAAATCGTATCAATTTGATAATTCAAATTAAATTGAAAAAAAAATTTGGTTAGTGATTTAATTTAATTTGATTTGATGTTAAAAAAATAAATCAAATCATAATTAGTTTGATTTGATTTTAATTAAAGTAAGTCAAACTGATATCAATCTGACATTATATGTATATAGATTTATAAATATTTCTTAATTTTTTCATAATTTTTGTCTTTTAACATATTATTTCAAGTTTGAACTTAAAAAATTTTGAATGATCCAATATGTTTTATAGGTCATAGACACATGTTATTAATAGAAATAAATTTAAAATAAAAACCAAATCAATATTAATGCATGCTAATAAAAGAAATATTTCAACACTAGGAATGACAATAATATTAGATATCTATTCTTTAATTTTGCATTGGTTAATTTACACAGTAAAAACACATAATTTATTTTTTTAAAAAAATATTTAGTTATGTAATTGTTACACCCCGTAATTTCTCGATATGTAGATGGCCTATTCGCATGGTAGGTTAAGAGTTTGAATACCATACATGCTAGGAAAAGACCCGGGGAAAGACCAGATAAGCGACATGTCGAACCATCGCAAGAGGAGGCTGGAAAACCTCCTCCGCGATGGCCAGAGTGTCACGGAGGCTCACCTCCGCGATACCCAGCGTGTCACGGAGGCTCACCTCCGCGATGGCCAACGTGCCACGGAGGTGAGGTGCAGCCCCAAGTATAAAAGCCTCCAAACTTCGGTTTTTATTTCATTTAACTTAAAATTTCCAGAAAATAACAGAGAACATAGATAAGAACAGAGGGAACGAAGGTTTCTTTGAAATTTCCATCCGATTACGCCGCTAAACGCGGTCCAAACTCGAATTAATCCTAGATACCGAAGTATAAAGCTGCAGAGAGTATTCTGCGGAGTTAGTTTTGTGAAATTCGGCCGGCGAATTGTCGTGCTACCGAGCTAAGGTAAGTGAAATTTCTCCAAATTAGTGTCAATATACTCCTAGCCCTAAAGTGAGTATTTCTCCCTTCTTGACTTCCGAAAAATAGCGAGTTTTTGGCCGTCTTTTGATAAGTCAAAGTTTTGGCTCTATATATATATATATTAAAAGTGTTATCTTCTTCTAGAATATTAATGTATTTAGTCCTAATTGATATATATATGAATACAGTTGGAAGAAATAGCTGAATATTGATCGAGTTATGCCAGTTAGCCGGAAACCGACAACTGAGGTATGTAATGCTAGTTTCTTTGGCAAGCTAGTAGTTCCGGTATAGTAACATAGCTCAAGTGCCAGTAGAATGTTTCAGAAGTCGCATATTATGCTTAGTATAAATTTTAGTACGATGTTGGAAGCATCATGTCATGTATAGCGTGAAACTTACTAGCATGATATAATTTCTACTAGAAAGTGTCAGAAACAGTACAACATGCCCAGTATGTGATTTAGTAAAGTACGTTAAGATATTATCGTGTTCAGTCGAAACTTAGTAAAGCAATATAAGTTCCCGTAGAGTATTTCAGAAATAGAATAGTAGCCTAAAATGAAGTTAGAAAGCATGTTAGAAATAGTAAATCATGTCTACCACGAAACTTAGTTACACAGCATGATTCTCAGCAGAAATATAACATCTTGTCTTAGTATCAGATTCAGCACAGCATGACAGAAATTATATAGATACCATTATCAGTTTCAGCATGTATTGTATATATACACATTACTATCATTAGCTTCAGCATGTTTTATATACATACACATTATTATCATTAGTTTCAGCATGTAGTATAGGCAGTTAGTATTACTAGTTGAGACCTGACTGTATTATTTTGGGTTGGATTAGCATTCATGACCGCCTCAGGGTTAATAGCTGTATCAACTTGTCTGCCAGTGGGCGAGGATACGTCGCTCTATGGAGTGGCATGCCATCCCCCAGGGGACGAAAATGGGATGCCGGTTTCCCCATATTTTGTCTTAGTCGGCTTTTATACACCCCCGTCAAGCGGGTACGCCCGGAGTGTTGATTCAGGAGTCCTCCGGACTTAGGTACAATTATAGTCAGAGGCTCAGCGAGCCAAAGTGCATACCTAGGGGACCGGCAGGATGCTTATAGTTACTATGGGAGAGGGGATGACCGGGGTAGGGTATAGATTGCATGTTGGTTAAACCTCTCGGCTTATGGGGGGGGGGGGGGTAAGGTTCATATGTGCTATGCTATGTTATGTTATGTTATATAATGCTATGTTACGCTAGATATGAATAGATCGACAGTAGAACGCTACATTTTTAGGTATGACTCCTACTCCTTTCAATATAGTTGCAGACAGTCTTGAACTCATACTTTCAGTCAGTTACAGTCTACTTCCTTCTACTTCAGTTCTATTAGTTATATTGCTTGTCGTCAGTTATTTTCCAGTTGTTGCTTTACATACTCAGTACCAGCGGTACTGACGCCGGTTTGGGGCGCTGCATAACTTGCCTACAGGTACTCATAGACGAGGAACCGATCCCTTGTGATTCCAGCCAGCTCACAGAGTCATCAGCTCCAGTCATCCGGAGCTAGTGTCACGCCCCACCTTGGGGGATATGACTGGCACCTGGTGCTCTAGTAGGACCTGGACTGCTAACTGGTGAGCCTAAGCACATCTGGTGCCTGGCTAGCTCTATTTCAGATTTCTGGAAACAACGGGCTATATAACGGCTGCAAATACAGCCTCCGGCCGACTGGGCCTATAGCCACCTGTACATGATTTCAGCTAACCAGAGACATACTTATAAAGGGGAACCTATACGGGCCGACAAGACCACCATGCTATCTAGTTATCTGTAACTTCAACATAAAGAATACTATATATCTATGTGACCGGCAAGGTCACCACTACTATTAGACTATGGCCCCACATGACCAACATAATCAACAATACTAAACAGCTAAACACACGCACGACCCCACATGACCGGCACAACTAACCACAGGGAAATATATACATACTGCAAGCCTCTAGGAATACTGATAAGATGGTCAGGATAGGGCCCCGACCTACCCGTACTATATAATAAAAGAAAATGAAATACACCTCTGAATATCAAGCTCCGGATGACAGGAGCTGATGACTCTATAAGATGACTGGAATCACGAGGGATTGCCTCCTCGTCTATGAGTACCTGCAGGCAAGTAATGCAGCGCCCCACTGAGCGTCAGTACCACTGGTACTGAGTATGCAAAGCAACTGAAATGATACAACTGAAAACAACTGAATATAGATAGCATAACTAGCATTTCTGTATAGCAGGAGATAGCTGAATCTGAAGAAGCTGATATGAACTGAATCAAGCTTTCTGTACTGATAAGGCAGAGGCGTACCTGTAGACGCGACGACCTGCTGTCTAGTAGCTATATATAGCACATAAATAGATATACAAGTAGCAAGTAAGAGCCAATACCAACCCCCATAAGCCGGATGGCGCCAAGCAAGCAAACAATCTATATACCCCTACCCGAGTCAAAACCTGCCAAAAATAAGTCACTCCACTCATCTACTCACTTCGAAGCTCCTCTACCGGCCCCCTGGGTCTCCGGCTTGGGCCATAGCCTCCGACATAAGCAACCGTGTCTGGGTCCGGAGGACTCCTGTGTAGACAGTAACAGATACGGTCTGGATCTCCGGACACAAACTCAACGGGGCTATCTGAAATCGGAACTACACCTATAATAACTGAATGTACAGACAGTAACAGATAGGGTCTGGTTCCCTGGACACAAAACTCAACAGGGCTATCTGAAACCGGAGCTGCACCTGTAATGCTGATCAGACTGCTATGGGGAAAGCTTCATCCCATCTTCGTCCAAGCTGGGGACGGCATGCCACTCATTGGAGTGCAGTAAAATCACCCGCTTAGTGGGCGACACGATTACCAACCCAGGGACGGTGAGGACGCTCAATAAGGGTGCCCTCACGCCATAACAAGTCTCAACAAGCAAATAGCACATATAAATAGCAAGCATGTATAACTGAAAAAGACTATCTGAAATTTGATTTCTTATTCTGATCTCTTTGTGTTATACTAATTCTGAAATCTTTATTTAACTGTTTGGTTAATCTGTCGCCAGGATACTATCTGTCTGAATGGTTAATCTGTAGCCATAAACTGTCTGTCTATCTGATCTTTCTTTACTAACTTTTATTTTGAAAATCTGTCTCTTTTTATTCTACAACATGCTTGCTAATCAAACAATAAGCTATACTGAATCTGGGATACTAACTCACCCTTTGGCGCATGCTTTACTAACTTTCGGACTGAATACGATATGGAAACACGACTCAGAATCTACTAGACTTTCTTAATTCTCAACATTCAACTCCGAGAGTTACAAATACGGAGTTTACTATGATTTACCAAGCTAAGGCTTACTAACTTGCCGAAGAACAACTTCACATACCTTAACCTTGAGTTATCCGACTGTCGGACGAGGCTCGATCAGTACTCCAACTATTTCTCCCAACTGCATTCATAGACACGTCAATTAGTACTAAATATAACATTATTCTGAAGGACGACGTCACTTTCGATATAATTATAGCCTAAACTTAGGCTTATCGAAAGACAGTCGAAAACTTGCTATTTTTCAGAAGTCCAGAAGGGAGAAGTATTCACTTTATGGCTAGGAGCATATACACACTAGTTTGGAGCAATTCTACTTACCTTAGTCCGGTAGCTGGACGATTCATCGGCCGTATTTCGCGAAACAAAATCCGTAGGAATTCTCCCTGCTGCTGAATACCTCGGTACCTGAGGTTAATTCGAGTTTCGACCGCGTTTGGCGGTGTAATCGGATGAATTTTAGTGGGAGATCTTCGTTTTCCCCTTCTCTCTGATCGCTCTCTGTTTTCTACTGGAAATTATAAGTGAAATGGAGCAAAAACCGAAGTGGGATGCCTTATATAATTGGGACATATAAGTCGCATTCCTGGAATGCGATTTATAAGTTGCATTCCTGGAATGCGATTTATAAGTTCCTGGAATGCGATTTATCAGTCGCATTCTGCCCTGCGACGCGCCGACTTGGCGCTTGTCTGATCTTCCCCCGGGCCTTTTTCTAGCATGTATGGCATTCTAATACTCTTAACCAACACGCGATTAGGCCATCTATATGCCGGGAATTTACGGGGTGTAACAACTAGATAGCTAGAGGTTTATCACTTTTCTTTTGTTGTACAGTATGGGTAGGCCGGGGCCCTGTCCCGACCATATTATCAGTATTTTAGAGACTTGCAGATTATGTATTTCCTATGGTTAGTCATACCGGTCGTGTGCGGCTGTGTGTACGTTTTAGCTTGTTTATGATGGTTGTGTGGGGCCTTATTCAGTTGGTAGTGGTGACCTTGTCGGTCACGTAGCGGTTTAGCACCTGTTTTCTTGATTTAGAGATAACTAGACAGCATGGTGGCCTTGTCGGCCCGCATAGGTTCCCTTATGTTGATGTGGTTCTAGTTAGCTGTTGTGGTTGTACAGGTGGCTATAGGCCTAGCTGGCCGGGGGCTGTATTTACAGCCGTTATATAGCCCGTCGTTTTCTTGAATCTAGAGTTAGAGCCAGCCAGGCACCAGAAGTGTTTAGGCTCAGCAGTCTAGCAGTTCAGATCCTAGTAGGGCACCAGGTGCTAGTCATACCCCCCAAGGCGGGGCGTGACAGTAATTAATAATTATAAGTCGTGCTTAGTTTGACATGACTTAGTACTTTTAGAGTATGATCATTTTCATTATGACTTATTAATTAACTATATTTATTTTATTTGATTTTTTTTATTTTTTTGATTGAATATATATTTTATTACAATGTCAACACTAGTATCGTATTTCATGTTATTTACTTAATTTAAAAACACCTTAGATAGTTGTATGTACTAGAATTAAAGAAATATTTCAAGTATAAATTATATGTTTTGTATGAAGACTTTTATCGAATTTTTTTTTGAAAAAATCCAAAAATCCCGAAAAATGAAAAAAATCGAGGTTGAAAAATCTATTATTGATTTGATTTGGTTTATATATAGATTTAAAAATCAGATACAATTGATTTGATTTGATATTTTAAAATTTTGAATCAATTCGAACTACGCACACCTCTGCCTGTTATAAATGAGAAGGGGAAGGGAGGTGTGAAAAAGTTGAAGTAGATTTTTTGGAATATTATAGATTTTTCTAAGTAAAGTTTTTAGAATAATCTAGTGTAGTATCTTGGATAACCATCTTGAGAAATATCTAGATAATCTAGAAAGTTAGTGTAGTCTCTTTGATATTTGTACTTCGGAAGAGTCTAGATATTTAGAAAAAATATTTGTAGATGATATAATAGTTAAGATTTTGTTGTATCTAGAATCATCCATATACAAGTATAAATAGGGGTGTCTTTGTCATTTGTAAGTAACCCAATTCAAAGTAGTTCAAGACAATTTAAAAAGTCTTCATTCATAACAAAGTTCTCTTATCCAAAATTTTGCTTCTCTTTTCATATATTCCCTCTTCTTTAGTTGAATCTTCCGATTTTTGTTAACAATCTTAGACTAGAAGAAGGTCTCCTAGTTTATATTTTCTTCTGCTATTCTCTACATGGCATCAGAGTCATAGCCATAGCCATAGACTGGCTTCTAAATTTCATTTTAAGATCGGGTTAGTGGTATATTTAACTAGCTTGTCTGAATGGATTTAAGTAGTCGTGTTAATGGATTGGGAAAGAAGTTGCTGAACCAATCCAATTACAAGGTATGTAAGACATGTATGAATCATACCTTGTGGGCGAGGATTTGTGGGATATTGTTAATGGAAGTAATATAAGTACTCATGTCGATGAATCGAAAAATAGTAGCGCATGCAAGAAGCGGAAGTAGATTAGTGCGAAGGCTATCCTAAAGAGGATCATCTCCTCTAATTTATTTGCTCAGCTCATGAAATATGGAGGATCCTGGATCAGTTGTTCAACAAGAAGAATGAAGCTCGACTGCAGATATTAGAGAATGAATTGCTAACATCTCAAGGTAAACTTTCTATTTTCAAGTATTTTTAAATATTAAGAACTTATGTTCTGAGATACCATTATTAAATCCCGACGAGGCTATCTGAAGTACGAATGAAAAAAATTATCATTTATGGATTGAAGTCAGTATATTCCATTTGTTACGTATATTCAAGGATGGTCTCGACAACCATCCTTGGAGGAGTTTGAGAATTTATTATCATCACAGAAGCTACTAGCAAAACAAATGGCTGAGCTATCGATGAAAGAAGGAGAAACATGCTCTTGCACCCGACAAGAGAAACTTTAAAGAAAACACCAGAGATAGATCATACTGGTTCATGCCATTAGGAAAGAAGGAAGAGACTTTTAATAATCATGATAAGAAGCCCCTCAAATGTTATTGGTGTGGCAAATTAAAATAAGACATATAAAAAAAATATTGTCGAGCCGGGGAGAGCAATATGCCTCAAATAATGAAGCTGCATAAAAAGAAGATTGGGGAAGGTGCTTCGTAGCTAAGATTCGAGTAATAAATGCCACGACTTCCATCAATTTTGAAAGAGATTGAATCATGAATTCAGAATCAGATAACACAATGCATTACATGGAGAAGGAACGCAATTTTGTCATCAACAAGAAGAAAGTAGATTTTGATAACATTCAGACTGGTGACACAGTAGGTTGGTAGCTGCTATCGATAAATTAAAGAAGCAAATCTGGAAACTGATAATATAAGTCTGGACGTGGAGGATGTTGAAGTAGAACCCGAGAAGATAGTTTTTGAAACTCTATATGCTAATGGTGACTATTTCGAAGGAAATATTGAGGTAGATACATTAAAAGTTAAAGCCTTTGGTCAATCATCTGCCATATCAAAAAAAATTATTGGCTTAGAGTAAATATTGAAAGCAGATAAAGAAGAAAAACATCCAATATATGAAGACTTAATTTCTGATGGAGCGTTATACAATATGATCTTTGGAAGCCGACAAATAATCTATCGAGGAGCTGAAAAGGGAATCTGGTGGAAGATCTAAGGCTTCATAAAAAAATGATGGTCAGATCGTCACCGACATAGATAAGAAAGCTGATATTGGTGTTTCTCCAGGTACAATTATCAAGGAGTTAAGAGAAAGGGAGAGCCTGAAAGCTTAAGAAAATGAAACTCAACACAAAGATGATTCATGTGGTTTGCAAAGGTCAAAGAAGACTATTGTCAAGACAGTTTTCTAAAGAGATGAAAATTTTGTCAATAAATATTCTTGTATTCTTTGCAAGGCCAATAAATAATGGAAAATTTTCATAATTTGAAATAAGCAAGAAGAATCAAGTAAAAAATGCTTAGATATTCTCCCAGGCACAAATCAAAGCTTCATTTGAGTTCTTTTGCGACAAGCTTAGGTTAGTTTTTTCTTAAAAAGTTAAAGTTGATTTTTTAGAATAGTATAGATTTTTCTAAATAAAGTTTCTAGAATAGTCTAGTATAGTATCTTAGATAATCATCTTGAGAAATATCTAGATAATCTAGAAAGTTAGTATGGTGTCACTTTGATATTTGTACTTCGGAAAAATTTAGATAATTAGGAGAAATATTTGTAGATGAATAAAACAGTCTAGATTTTGTTGTATATATCTAGAATCATCTCTAAACAAGTATAAATAGGGGTGACTTTGTCATTTGTAAGTAACCCAATTCAAAGCAATTCAAGACACTTGAAAAAGTGTTCTTCCATAACAAAGTTCTCATCCAAATTCTTCCTTCTCCTTGCTCTCTTTTAGTTGGATCTTTCAATCTTAATTAACGATCTTAGGCTAGCAGAAAATCTCCTGATTTATATTTTCTTTTCTTAGTAGACATTTGGACATGCGATTTCATGTAGTAATTTGAAATTATGAGATGAAATCAGCATTTGGACATGCAATTTCATCTCATAATTTTAAATCATGAGATGAAATCCCAAATTCTCCAAAATGGCTTGATTTGGGATTTCAAATCATGACATGAGATTTTTCAAATACTAAATTTAACCCACAAGTTTATATTTTGTAAAAAAAAAAAGTCCACCATTTTATATATACCAACTATATATTTAATAAATACAAACAATCTTTGCCAATTGTTATATTCGACATAAATAGTTTTGTCAACCTTTGTCCGTAGTATGTGGGAGGATTATATTAAAGAGTAGTACCCTACAACTCATGTTTAATTTTACTTTTTATTGAACTAAAGTTTGATTCTTAAGTTTTATTTTTTTAGAATGTCTTTGTGATAGTGTATTATATTTTATGATGAACTTTACTTATTTGATAAGATTGTATAAGAATTTAGGCAATTTGAATAGATTATACAACTTATAGAGTTCTTATGTTCGTGAGAAAAAAATATAACTTAAAATTTTTAAATTACATGTCCAAACAAAACTCCAAACTTCATCTCATATAATTTCATATCATAATTTCAAATTATAACATTTTAGTATGATCAAACGGTCCTTAATCTCTACGGAAGGGGCAGGCCCGATCCAAAAATGGACATTTGAAAAATGGCTAGCTACAGAACTTCCACTATGTTTTCTTATTTTGGCGTTTTTTGTGTAACATATAATTTGTGGGGTACACAATTATTACTGTGAATGTGATGTATCATTTGTGGGCTTTACCAAGTTGGAAATAATTATTGTTGAGTCAAAACTCATGGTGTCGGTGAAACTGTTATCATCTTACAAATGTGGTTTACGTTAATTAATTATGTTCAACACAAAATGTTATCTATTTTAAAATAAGTAGTGTTTTGATATTTTAATTTTATTTTAAAATAAGTTATATTTTACATAATTAAAAAAATATTAATGATGTTTTTCCAATTTTACCTTTATTTAAGTGGAGATAGTTTTATATAATCAAGAAAATATTAAAAAGCTATATATTTTTTAAAATATTTATTAAAGGTAAATAGTAAAATTATATTTTTCTGTTTAGGAATGAAATTTTTTTTTAAGACGTGTGTTCAAACTGAAAAGACTACTTATTTTGAAACGGAAGAAGTAATTGAGTGAAAATAATTGCTTTCAACTGCTTTAATGAGCGACTCTCAGTACTCTTGGAATTTGAAAAATTCAAAAAAAAAATGTGAAAAATTACTCATAAAAATTTAAAAATAATTTTAATTTCTATTTATGTCAAAATATAATTTTAGTTTTTAAATATTAATTTTAGTATAATTTTTATATTCAAATGCCCACTTAATATTTGACAATTGCCATTGCAAGGAGCACAAATCTCCTGCTACACCTATTTTCAGGATCTCAAATTATTAGTAATTTACCTAACGTATTTCTAATTGGTCGGTAAAGTTAGCAATAAAATCCTATTGTTAATGATAATTAGTTGGTAATTTGTTAATAATTATAATCTTATATATATATATATATATATCATATTTACCACTGATATATACTTCGTTATAATATTACCAACAAAAGGTCTTTGTTTGTGATGTTTGTAAATTAAAGATATGTCGAATATTAAGCTAAAAACAATTATTCTTAAAGATTGCAAACAATAGAATGCTTGGTACTTTGTAGTTGTACATAAGCAAAGTATTGAAAATCATATTTATTCTTTTCATTTCTAATCATCGGAAAGATTCATCTTAGATTATTCCAGAAAATAGCAGAATCGAGACTACCTACCAAATTTATTGTAGAAATTTTCGCGATCAATGATTGGACCATGCAAACTAGAAATGCTTTTTCTTGGCTAAAGAAACAGATTACTCGATCTATTTTCGTATCGCTCATGATGTATATTTTAACTCGGACATCCATTTCAAGTGCATATTCTATTTTTGCACAGCAGGGTTATGAAAATTCACGAGAAGCGACTGGGCGTGTTGTATGTGCCAATTACCATAGCTAATAAGCCTGTGGAGATTGAGGTTCTACAAGCGATACTTCCTGATACTGTATTTGAAGGAGTTGTTCGAATTCCTTATGATATGCAACTGAAACATGTTCTTGCTAATAGTAAAAAAGAGGGGTTGAACGTGGGGCTGTTCTTATTTTACCGGAGGGGTTTGAATTGGCTCCTCCAGATCGCATTTCTCTCAAGTTGAAAGAAAAAAATGATATTTAATTATGAGTATATATTACATGTATATGATATACACTAAAAAGACATAACCTATATTGATATCACAAATGTTAAATTTAAAAATAAGAAAAATCTTTTAAAAGACCACAACTGATGAAATTCAGATGATGACCATATTTTTACACAATATTCTGAAAATTATAAGAAAAATAACAAAGCTTTTGTTGGGTTGACCTTTTTTGTTTTTTTAAAATTTTAAAGAACACCCCTGAAAAATACACAAAATAAGCTAAATAGGCATGATAATGATTTTCATAATTTTAAAAGTATTTTTATGCTGACAGATATGTTGACGAAGAAATACCTACTTTTATTTTTTAAAAATTTTTTGAAGAACACATTAATAAAAAATACACAAAATAATCTAAATATGCATGTTAATTATTTTTATAATTTGAAAAGTATTCTTGCGATGCTAAACAAGCATGTGCTGTCGCAATACAAGCAGATCCAATCACTACCACAAATGGGCTATTGCAATTTGCCATGTGTTGTTTGAAGACTAGTTTCTTTCAACCAAAAGTAAAAATTAAAAAGGGGTGGGGTTTTGGACGATTGCACCCTATTGCAATGATCGTCTCTCTTTAAAATTGTAAGAAAAAATCAAATTATAGAAGAAAGGTTTTCCAGAGAATTACTTAATTAAACCTTAAAATATAGCAAACTAATTTAACATCCCAAAAGTTATTTTATTATGAGAGAATTGTCAAAATCAATATAAGTTGACGACTAATCTCATTAATTACTCATTTGAGATTTTTTTTCATTCTTCAATACTCCACTTCACGTCCAAGACTAAATATTTGGTGCACGGGCAATTAAATTAGGGTACAACATTGGGTGAGATGGATCATGCTCTGATATTATGTAAAAAAAAAAGATTTTAGGCCTAGCTCAACCCCAAAAGCTAACTTGTGAGGGGAAAGATTGTCCAAGTGAATATAAACAGACCAATCATCTCATTAACGACCGAGGTGATTTTTTAAAAAATATCTTCAACAATTGCTAAGTCTTATCACGTTCATTAAATATCATGATGCCAAAGTAAAAAGAAAAAAGTGATAGAAATTGAAAGAGGTTAGGTGGCAGGATAGGTACATGGGCGAATTTGGATTTTTGTGTTGAAAATGACTCTTCATTTTGGAAGGCTCCCGAATTTTGTGGTTAGAGTTCCTCCACCAACGTCAGAGGGGTTTTTAAGGCACCTGTTGGCTAGAATCCAGTCATGTCTTTGTGTGTGTATATATATATAGAGAGACAAAAAAGAAGATGTAAAATGACATCAAATTATCATGAACAGTAGTAGTAGTACTCCTCCTACTCTTATTATGGGAGTGAGGAAAGGTTCATGGGCTGAAGAAGAAGATCTTCTTTTGAGAAAATGCATTCAAAAATACGGTGAGGGAAAGTGGCATCTTGTTCCTGCTAGAGCTGGTAAACTAACTATTCCCTTCTCCTAATTCAATAAATTTATTTATTTATTTAAAACATATTTAATGATAGTATCAATACTTTATTTTTATTAGGTTTAACTTATTTGTCATAAATATATACTCTTTTGTTTAAAAAATTTATTTATTTTAAGAGTAGTTTTGAAAAGTTATCTTGTCATATCTTTTAAATTTCATATCCAGTCAAACTATATCACATAAATTGAAACAGAAGAAATATTATCTGTTTTATTTTTATGTGAAACTCTTTATAAAATTTAAATAAAATAATACTCTTTTTTTAGTTATAAATAATTTATTAAACTTTACATTTTGTTCTAAATAACATGATTTATATAGCTATATATATGACTTGTTTTAAATAATAAGTTTCAAAAATATTTATTTATTTATCTTAAATTTCATGTAAATATGTGCAGGTCTGAATAGGTGCAGGAAGAGCTGCAGACTGAGGTGGCTGAATTATCTAAGGCCACATATCAAGAGAGGTGACTTCGCTGAGGATGAAGTTGATCTCATTTTGAGGCTTCATAAGCTCTTAGGAAACAGGCATGCAAGTTTATGTTTTAACACTTCAGTTAATCTCATATTACTCTCATCTAAATTTGTGCTGATTATCTCATATAAAAATTCGTGAGGTTGGAAATTCAAAGCACAATTTTTATTACATAATTATATTAGTATGTCTCACCATGCCTCTTTTATTATACATGCTTGTATGATTTAAAATATATAAATAATATATAGATAGACACTTTACTGGTAATAGAATATTTTTAACTTTAAGTATGTCTATTTAAATACTTTAATTTATTTTTATTGTATCAGTTGAATATTTCATCTTACAAAATGATCATTTAGACACCTTCAAAATTTTTATGCCACATCAGCATCGAATATCCACGAGATGCACGATAAAAACGAATTAAAGTGTTTAGTCACCAGTTGACATCAAGTTAAAATGTCCAAATGTATACTCTCAAAACTAAAATACTTAGCTATCAAATATATATGCATAAGTATTTCATCTTAAAGTTATGCTTTAATTACTACTCCACTTGACTATAAATATTATGTACGTAGATGGTCACTTATTGCCGGTAGACTTCCGGGAAGGACGGCGAACGATGTGAAAAACTACTGGAACACTCACCTTCAAAGGAAGTTAACTACTATTCCTCTTCCTCCACCTCCCCCTCGTCAAAAGATCATTAAGAATAAGTGCAAAGACATTATTATTTCTAAGAATGAAATAATAAGATGTAAACCTCGAAAGTACTTCGCAAGCACAAACAAAAATATTGTAGATAAAGTGGAGAAACACTGCAACGAAATAATAATTAGTAATGAGAAGCAAACTGCTGCAGAAACATCGACAGACAACGACATCCAATGGTGGACAAATATACTGGAAAATTGCAATGAAACACTACCAAGTTTGCTGCATCAGAAACCGTTAATTAATGGTGAAGGCAACTCCAATATGCAACAAGGACAAACTGATTATCATGCTTGGGATGATTTTTCTCTTGATATTGACCTATGGGATCTACTTAATTAAAGATAAACTAATGTAATGTTATGGCGTTATTATTATAAGCTTGTAATACGGATACACTCATCGAATTTACGTTGTATCTCAATTACAAGTCATTCAACTATTTGAAATTATCTAATAAAATCATGTTTCTTTTGTTTGTATCAGGTAAAAGTCACTTAACTATGTCAGTTTTTTTTAATAACAAATTATTCTTATTAATTTATTTTACCATGTTTAATTATTTAATTATTTCAATATTCTAAATGCTTGAAAATTATTATTATTATTGTTTTTTTTACAAATCAAGCTCTTTTGAGAATTTGAGATTTCATCGCTTGATTTCAAATCATGAGATGAAATTGCATGTTCAAACGCTGATTTCATCTCCTGATTCCAAATCACGAGATGAAATCTCAAATTCTCAAAAAGAGGTTAATTTGGAATTTCAAATCATGAGATGGACTTTTTCAAATGCAAAATTTGACTCACAAGTTTGTATTTTATATTAAAAAAATTCACCATTTTATATTTACCAATCATTTATTTCAGATGTAAATAAAATTTATTGTTGGTATTATTACTCTTACTAACCTTTGCTATCTATTTATATCGGATATAAGTTTGCCAGCTACGTGGGAGGATTATATTAAATAGTAGTACACTACAACTCATGTTCAATTTTATTTTTTATTAATCTAAAATTTAATCAATAAATATAATATTTTTTAAAATAATCTTTTAATAATGTATTATACTTTGTTATGAAAGAGGGCTTTTTCAAAAGCCCTCTTCGTAAATCAAAGATCAAAAGTTGAGAATATAATGATTTATAATTAAAATCCTACTTTTAATTCTTTTGAAAGTCTTTGATACGCCTTTTTTAATTATTAAAAAAAAAAATCGTAATCAATCAAATATCTTTATGTCAAATTGAAAAAAGAAAAAGACAAAAGAGTGAAAGAGGAGGGCCCGATAGAAGACTGACAGAATAGCTACGGAAGAATGTGAATCTTAAGTGTAAATGTTGAAAATAAGAACAAGTGGCCGGGGAGACCCGATCCAAAATTCGACTCATAACTCTTCCTGTCGGTGAAACTGTTATCATGTGGTTTACGTTAATTAATTATTCTCGAATTAGACAACTTTAATCAGTTTTAATTAACTGATTCTTTTACGTTACTTTTCAGAATTTGAACTTATGTTAATTGATTATACGCAATTTCTCATTATTAAGTTGTTACATATCCAATCTTAAAATTAATGATTTAAATTAAACTAATTAAAATTAGACCTTAATTATAGCTACTTTATTTTTTTCAAAATAGATGTAGCTTTAGCTCATTTTGCACTTATTTTGAAAAATAATAAATATAAGGTATAGCTTATTAAACTACTCCTATTTATTAGATGTTTCTTGAGAATAGAGTACTTTTAAGAAGAAATAACTTTTTAATCGCTATAAGATTATAATTAAAAATAATTACTATTTTTTGTGTTGAACTCTGATAATTATTTTAGTGCAGTTATCCAATAATTAGTGTTTGGCCAAACTTTTAAAAAAGTATTTCTAAGTGTATTTTTCAAAAAGTGCTTTTCAAATAAGTGCTTTTGGGAAGAAACTATTTTTTAGCTTCTGAAAAACAACTTCTGCTACTACCTAAAAGGCAAAAACACTTATTTTCTCTCAAAAGTTTCGCCAGACACTTCATTTTTTTAAAATAAGCATTTTTTTTTAAAAAAAATAATCACTTTTAATCTTCCAAAAGTTTGGCCAAACATGCTATAAGAAAAATTAAAGAATAAAGTCAACAAACTGAAATTCTTTTAGGTAGTTTTAGTACTCTGCGACTAGGACGAAGTAAAGCTTAAAAATAGAACTTTTATTCGCTAACACCCTCTCTTAAAGCTCTCAAGCTTAAGGTTACCTTTAGCTACTTGAACAATTTCGTTGTACCAATGTCCATTAACCCCCTCAGATTAGAATGGGAGAAATCTAAGATGTTTAGTAAAAATGTCCGTCAACTAATCCTCACTTCGGAGTACTGCATCTCTATTGTTCCTTCTGTTACGATTCAAAATTTCATTAAGTCGCGAGAGTACCCATCATTTTTGTAGGCGAACCTTATTTTTTTATTGATCAATTAATAATTTAAATAATACAGAAATAATATAAAATAAATAATTAACTCTTGTAAATGCAGAATAAACGAATCTAAAATTAAAACAACTCCAAAACCTAATGACACTAGTACAACAGCATCTAGGAGCACCAAACAATTTTGAAAAAAAAAAAAAAAACTAAAACCACTGTCTAGAAGAAAATAATGCAGGAAATAAAATAAGAAGTCTCCAAAATTCAGTGTTGAACCACATAGTAACTTAAGTACCGTTAGTACTTGGTTCAGTTCTTGCATGCAAAAAAATACAGCAAATATAGAGTGAGTACAAAAAACACGTGTACTCAGTAAAATTTGATAACTGACCCTTTCTAAAAGTGATGACGAGATATAATCCTAACAATTTCTTTTAAATAGTTATAAATATACAATAATAATAATTCATCACAACAAACGTTTATAAATTTAATATCAACATAATAAAGCAAACAAATGCGAGACACATAATAATGTTTTTGCTTCTACGGCTACCAGCGTTGTTGGTTTCTTCTTCTTCTTTTTTAAATTTATTTTCTCTTTCCTTTTTTTTTGGCGGTGGTGGTGGTGGTGGGAGGGTGTTAGCTCATTTCTTTTTTTTCCTTCTTAATTATAATTTTCTTTTATTTCATTTAATTATCAAATAATTTTTAAATTATGAGTTATTATTTTACTTTTAAAATAGATTATCTTTTCCAAAGTCTATTCGATCACCTTAAAAATCGTGTTAATCATTCCTGCGAGTCATAAACCACATATAAAATCTAATAGCAGGATTGAAATGTGAAACACGGGTAAAATCCCCCCCACCCCCACCCCCACAAAGAGCTGCATAGATTTTACAAGCTAAATAACTGTACAGATAAAATACGATGGGATTATGTTATTTGTTGCAGCAAAAACTTCTTGAGACTTTTCGTGTAGAATTAGAAACACTATGAAGATTCTTTTTTTGTGTGATCAAACTCCAAAATTTGATTGACATGCTATTTATATATGTTTATATTTTTGACTTCCAGTTCTCCAATTCATATAAAATTTGATCCAAGACTTGCCAATAATCCAATTCTAATTTGACTTGATCTTCCTTTTATTGACACGCATGGGGGCTTGATTTCTATGTCAAATTACAAATTTGTAGCAAATTTTTTAATTTTAATTTTTGATTTATGCTGTTTAAAACTTTGGAAAGAAGAAAACAAGGTTTCCAGTTGCATTATGTATGAATTTACATTTTTTTGAGCTGAGAATAGAAATATGTATACAAACTTGATGAAGAAGATACGAAAATCACTCAATTTTCGCATCTGCAGAATAAATAAATAAAAAAAGAAGAAGCAAAAATGCTCCCTTTTTTTTACTACAGATTTGCAAAGTTATAATTGAATCATTCTTTTACAATGTATAGGTGTCGATTGTTGTGTATATAATTATCTCTCTCTCTCTCTTTTTAAATTTGTATATATTTCAAAATTTTAGCAGAAATCCAAGTCACTAGTAATTTGTAGTTGTACTCTCTGCATCTGCGCACCGTTGGATATTTTAAAGGACGGGCGGAGGCTCCATTGAATTAGTTATAATGATTCCTTTACTTTCCTCCGGTTCTCGTCTGTTGGTAAATGATACTAAGACATGTTGCGAGTCAATAAATTTTAAAAGTTCTTACATTTTTTTTTTCTCTCTACAAAATACTTTTCTCTTGTTCCAAAAGAACAAGTTTCAAACTTTGAGATCATCAATGGTTGTGATAGGTACGAGTAAATGCTCCTTTATTTTTGATTAAATTTTTTTTTAACTTAAAAGGTAGAGTAATAATTTAAAATTCTATTCCTTTTAAGTTGTTAAATTCTAAATTAATAACTTTTATCGTATTAAATAAATTTCTACCGTCAAAATGTCATATACAAAAGTTACGTCTGAAACAAAGTTACTTGGTTGGCCAAACTTACCTTGGTCGCTGCACTCATAGGTTTAGCTCCAAAATATAAATTTAAATTAATTAAATCTCAATACAATATCAATCTTTTATTGGGCCAATATTAATTAAATTTGAGATTTGACTTATTAACAATCTTCTATTGGGCCAAACATGTAGGGTTTCTTTGTGTGGAGGGGGAAGGAAAAAGGATAGCAATAAGTAGTGGTGGCGGCCCATCTTGTGGAATAAAAAAGTAGTTTATTTGTGGGGAAGAAAATCTCTTCGTGCATGGATTTTTTGGGACGCTAGTCAACATATATAATAATTGTAGCAATCATGCACGTTGTCCTTATTTGATGCTCATTATTTTAATTTATTTATTTAGTTTTATCTTGCTACGAGTTTAAAAAAGTTATTTTTTTAAAATTTTATAATTTTAAATTAAAAATATATAAAATAGTTTTAAATATGTTATGTGATGGATAAAAATATAATAAATTCAATTAAAATTTCTTGCAGGGAAGAAAATCTCTAGGTGCATGGTTTCTGTTCGTGAAAAATATAATAAATTATAATTGAAAATTAAAATATAAAAAAGTTTATAAATATTTTTCAAGTTAAGATGCAGATATCTTGCTTTCTTTAAGAAGATTTAAGTCTACTACAGTATAATTTTTACCGATCTAATTATAACAATAATACTTTTGACTTGTCAATTCAAGATACAATAATCTGGCAACGTCACATAACTCAAACAATTTCGGATTAGCTGAAGAGTTCTAAACTCCTCCAATAAGACTCCTTTCTTCTGTTGGAAATCTTACAAAAAATACTTGATCACTAAAAGTGTAGGAAATTTTTGAAAACTTGAGGTATGTCAAAATTAAAACACTATCCTTAAGGATCACTACTAAAAACAATGTAGAAGTTGAGGTCTGAAATCGATGAACTCCCTCAATTTTTAAAGAAAAATTGATGCCAAACTGATATAGTATACATTGCTGGTTTGGCTTGGATTTGGTTTCACGAAATCGGCTGAAAGAGTCTGTTAAAATCGAGGGAGTCCATAAATTTTAATAAATTAAGGGGAAAAAACTCAAATATGTCATCGAACTTTCAAAAATGGCCTAAATATGTCATCCGTTAATAGTTGGGCTTGTATAAGTTATCGCCATGACACATTTGTTTCTTTCGTACCACTAATTATTAACAAAGCCCTACTATTATCAGATTTTGCCACGTGACATTATTTAAGTCATTCACTACTTACTAGCCCCACCGCCTTTTACGAGTAGCATATGTGAGTTATTTATAAAAATTCAGTTGCATATTTGAGCCTTTAATATTATTTTATTTTTATGAAATTTACCCATAAATGTATATGTCAATTTAATATTATTTTATTTTTATCTTAATTTAATTTAAAAATTATAATCTCAAAATAAGTGTTTATGCATATGTTTCCGAACCGCATGCTACACCTAACCGCGGGGTTCGTAGCACAATTTATGTGCAACTGTAAATGTGTATTAAACTTATAAACTCCCAAAATTCCTTTACTGAGAAATTAGCTAAGAAACTTTAATCCAAACAAGCGCAATTTCTGCTCTAACCCGAACTTTGGATACATCATCGGGTCACAAATTATATAATATACTCTCTATTTTAAATTAGTTGTTACTTTACACGCCTCTTAAAAAAATTATTCTTTTTATTTCAAAATAAATGGTGTTTTTATTGGAAATAAACCAAGATTAATGATTCAAATTTATTTAGGATTTGATATTTGGTAGTTTATTTAATTCACGTCTAGTTAGGATTTATTTATCAAAGTCATATAGGAATAGGTTTTCTTGTCCCAGTCTAATTTAGTTTGCTAGTATTATAAATAGGGTTCCTCTGTCACATATTTCATTGTAGTGAGTTTTTCTCTTGTAGTGAGATTTAAGAGTTTTTGAGTTATTAAATAAAGTCTCCTACCTCTTCTCTCTAAATTGATAAATTTCTTCAATATAGTCATTGTTGGGTCTTTCACTTGTGGCTATATCACTCCGCTGAATAATTTTTGTTTCCCTTTAAATTGGTATCAGAGCCTGTGTGAGATCAATAGAGTGTCGTGTAAGATCCAACACATAAAAAAAATAAAAATTTCATATTTACCTAATTGTCCTGTTTTTGTGTTTGATGGAAAAAATAATTTTGAGGGCTGGTATCATCAAATGAATAATTTTTTTCAATATTATTGGACTATGATCCATTATTGATAAAGGGTTCGTGGAACCCCTAGAAGGCATATTATTGACGGGTGAAGCAGCCACACAATTGGAGAAAGATAGACAATTGAATTATAAGACACGTTTCTACCTTGATAGCAAGGTCGAATTGCATGTATACAATAAATTTTTACATGTAAAGTCAGCAAAGGAGGCTTGGAAGATTTTGGTGAATTCGTATCGAGGTTCCGCAGATGTAAGGAAAGTCAAATTGCAAGAGTTGAGAAGACAGTACAAGTTAGCGCAGATGAAACCAACAGAGTCCTTCAAAAAATTCTTTACAAGAATTACTAATATTGTCAATGATATGAGTACTAATGGAGAAACATTAGATCATGTTAAAATTGTTGAAAAAATATTGTGGTCCTTGAGTATAAAATTTCACACCAAGAAGACGATTTTTGAGGCAACCAAAGATCTTAGTACTTTGACACTTGATGATTTAGAAGGAGAATTGGTGACATATGAGATGTCCTCGAATCAACAAACAGCTGAAACAGTGAATGGGGCATTACAAGCAAAGGTGGATCAACCTAAAACAAAAGAAGAGACATCAAATCTGGCTGAAACAAATCAAAGAGGTCAGAATTTTAGAGGTAGAGGGCAAGGTGGTAGAGGTAATTTTTGAGGCCGTGGTAGAGGTAATTTTTCCTATCAACATAAAAATAATAATAATTCCAGGAGTGAACAACAGAGTAATCAAAATTTTTAAAAACGTGATAAATCAAAAGTCCAATGTTATAATTGTGGAAAATTTAGACATTATCAAAGGGATTGTTGGTTTAATAAATATGAAAATAGAGAAGTACATGCAAAGATGACTGAAAATAATGGAGATAAACAAGAGGATTTATTATTTTCTAGCTCAGGCATTGAAGAAAATAAAGGAAATGAATAGTTTATTGATTCTGGATGTAGTAATCATATGTCTGAAAATAAAGAATTATTTGTTGATTTAGATGAATTATTTAGATCTAGAGTAAGACTTGGTAATAATGCAAAGGTGCCTGCTGTTGGAAGGGGGAAAATTCCAATTACTTCAAAAGATGGATCTCCTCATTTTATATCTTATGTATATTATGTTCCGAGTCTTCATCATAATTTATTGAGTTTGGGATAATTGACAAAAAAGGGATATGATTTGCATTTTAAAGACAAAATTGGCACTATTAGTGATGATAAAATAGGATTAAATGCAAAAGTAAATATGAACCAAAGTCGTTTGTGGCCTCTTTATCTCAATTGTGGAGACCTTGCTTTAATTCTGTGAATATAGATGATACTTGGTTGTGGCATCTACGCTTTGGACATTTGAATTTTGGGAGTTTGAAATTTCTTGCAAGAAAGAAATTAGTTCATGGTTTGCCTTGTATTGATTTTTATGATATAAAGTGTGAGTCTTGTATTTTGAGAAAGAAGTACAGAGAACCTTTTCAAAAAGGTAAAATTTGGAGGGCAAATACACCATTGGAGTTAATCCACTCAGACTTGTGCTCAGTTGAAGTTCCTTCCAATGGAGGTAGTAAGTACTTTATTACTTTTATTGATGATTTTAGCCGAAAGATTTGGGTATATTTTCTGAAAAATAAATCTGATACATGTGAAGTTTTTAAGAGCTTCAGAGTTTATGTAGAAAAGCAAAGTGGATATTTTGTTAAGACATTGAGAACTGATAGAGACACTGAGTTTCTTGTTTGTGATGATTATTTGAAGAAGTGTGGTATTAAACATCAACTGACAACTAGATATACTCCTCAACAAAATGGTGTGGACGAAAGAAAAAATAGAACAGTGATGGACATGGTGAGATCTATGATGCATTCCAAAAATATTCCTAAAAATTTTTGCGCAGAAGTTGTTTCCTATGCAATTTATGTTCTAAATAGGTGCCCAACTCGTTCTAATTTTGGAAAAACTCCACAAGAGGTTTGGACAGGTAAGAAACAAAATATTTCTCATTTAAAAGTATTTGGTTGTCTTGCTTACGCTCATGTTCCTGATGTTTTGAGAAAGAAATTAGATGATAAGGCAGAAAAATGCATTTTTATTGGCTATAGTCATGAGACAAAGGGCTACAAGTTGTTTGATGAGCAAAGTACTTGGAATTGGTCAAAGAAAAATACTGACCCATGTGAAACTGAACCAATAATTTCAATTATGGAGGAAGGAAGTTCCAGCAGACATCAAGAGGAACAAGTAGCACATCCGGTCCAATAGAAACATCTAGTCCCCCACAAAGACGACACCATTTACCAGCCCCTTTACAAGATTATGTTATTGGTAATGATAATGATTTATCCGATGAAGATATTGTGAATTTTGTATTATTTGCAGACCGTGATCCAGTTACTTTTGAAGAAGCTGCTAAAGATGAGTGTTGAGTGGATGCAATGAATCAAGAAATTCATGCTATTGAGAAAAATAACACATTGCAGTTGACTAATTTGTCACCTTCAAAAAGACAAATTGATGTCAAATGGGCACGCAAGACCAAATACAAATCAATTGAACAAGAAGATGATATTAAGGCAAGAATAGTCATTCAAGAATACAAGAATAAGAAAAAATATGAAGAAGATAATTTGAAATGTTTAACATGGAAAAAATCAAACTGACTTCGGATCTTGCTAAAGAGAAATTGAAGCCAACTAAAGATGACACTCACGATTTTATTGATGCTACATATTTTAGAAAAGTGATGGAGAGTCTAAGATACTTGACTTCTATGGGACATAATATTGTTCATGGAATGATCAAGATTGAAGATCTTGGTTTAAGGGAGGCTATGTTGGAAATAAACCAAGATTAGTAATCCAAATTTATTTAGGATTTGATATTTGGTAGTTTATTTAATTCATGTCTAGTTAGGATTTATTCGTCAAAATCTTATAGGAATAGGCTTTCTAGTCCTAGTCTAATTTTGTTTGCTAGTATTATAAATAGGGGTCCTCTGTCACATATTTCATTATAGTGAGTTCATTCAAAATTAAAAATATTGAATTCTGCATAAATTTTGAAGTCATTATGCTTGTTGCAAACTAGATCTTATGTGGACATATGTGGAAAGTTGCACCAGAATTAAGAACGCAGAGATTATGTCTATGGTTAGTACTCACGGCACAAACTTTTCCTACATAGTCACTATCATTAGATTATTCCTAGTGTCAATAATATTTGCAGAGTTATCAACTTTTTTCTTTCCTCTGTCCTCGTTTAGCTTAGGACAAACTCTTCTGCAGTGACCTTGCTCTTTGGACTCATAGCAGTTTTGTTTCCTTGTTCTAGACTTGGATCTGACATTAGATATTTTTCCTACTTAAGTCATTCTATTATGTTATTCTCCTACTCACAAGACCCCCACACTCAGTTCTGCTCTCTGGAAAGCTCCTCTTCAACGAACTCTTTAGGTGTTAGTGCATTACTAACATCATCCGATAAAATATTATCTTTCCCATATAGCAACATATCAACAAAAGTATCGTAAGATGGTGGTAAAGAAAACAACACGATCAAGGCTTGATGCTCACTCTCAATTTTGATATTTATGTTCTTCAGGTCCATTAATTGAATTTAACTCATCAAAGTAAGTTTTAACAAATGTACCTTTGTTCATACACAGATTGTACGACCTCTTTTTCAGGAATACAGTGAAGCAAAGTAATGAAATAAATGAGGAAAGTAATTCTTATTGAATATTCTCAGACATAATTCTCCGGTAACATCGCTAAAAGAAGAAAATTTTGAGAGCTTGGAAGCTTGTGGTATAACTGAGGTTAATATAGTTTTTGTGGTGAGAATTAGATGTCATACAAGTGATGAAAAAGAATATATTTATAGTACAAATCCTAAATAAGATTGTCCGTCTTTATAGACTCTTATAATGGCCATTATCTACATGTTAAGCCGTTACATTCGTGGTTATTGTTGGAATAAGTTTTAATGATATTTGGTGATTTAAAAATATTCTTGATATATTATAAGAGTAGAAATGATTTTTTTTTAATTGGAAAGTTGGTGAGTACTTAAGTTGATTAACACTTGGACACTTATGGATTTGAGTTAGTGCTACTAATTGGTTGGAAGTCTTTGTGTAAATCGGTATTTGCAGGAAATAAGTAGGTGGATGCTTTTAGGAGTCTTCAATTTCACTCTCAGATAAGGATATATCAAGTGACAGTGTCCAACTGGAAAACCTCAAGCATTGATGGAGATATGACTGAAAGATTTGGCTGGAAATCAAGAAGGAGACATCAACTAGGATTGCACAATCAATTTGAATAAAGCTAGGACTCCTAGATGATAACTTGAAGACTCCTCTCTCAAGTCAACAACGAGTCTAACTTCAGTTGTCTTTATAAAGGAAGACTAACATGACCTGAAGGGCATTCACTTTCGAAATATCTTCAGCAAATCCATCATTCTTAGACATTCAATTGGCATTCAAGTTGAAGAGAATTGACCGGTGCTAGAGATTGTCCCCTAGTTCTGTTCTGTTGCAATCTAGGTCTAGGTGTTAATTTGTAGTGAATCAGTGAATTTATTTTGTTTCAATTCTGTTTTTATTCATTTGTAATTGTGCTAAAGTTCTTCGTGTTAAGCTAAGGGTAGTTTATACATGCTAGGAACTTTGTATGGGCTTAGGAGTAGGTCCTTGAAATGCGGGGTTGCAATTCGAATTTGGCTCGGTGCTTGGTGGAGTTAAGTTGAAATCCTACTAGAGAGTAGGTCGTGGTTTTTACACCAATTCTAGCCTGTGTGGTTTTCCACGTAAAAATTCGTGTTTGTCACTTTACTTTCTGCACTTAATTATTTTCTGCTCAAAGGAACAGAGTTTAAGTCTGTTACCGTCATAAAAGATAATTCAAGAAAAGTTTTAATTTATGAAAATAAGTATTAGACTCAATTCATCCCCTCATCTTGGGTTTAATTCTGAAGTCATTACATTAACAGTTATGAACCCGCCAAAATAAATTTCCAATTCTTCAAGAGTCATTGCCGATAGGGTTTATCTTGACTGGTTGTTGATACGTTTTAATCTCGCAACTCCGGAGCAGGACAGGCCTACGAAGTTGATCCGACTATATTTAATTTCCACCGTTAATTTCTGTCTGCAACAATGTTTAGGATGGGACATTGAATGATAATTGTCTCACAAATTCAAAATCAACTATCAGGCTTGTATCTTCTAATTGAGTAGATTCCAGTTGTTGACAATTTTCAAGCCATGGTTCATAATTGATGAAACCCCAATTAAATATCGTGATAGGAAATGAGGGTGACGGAAGTGAAAGAGGGGCATCCCGATTGAGGGACATGGGGCGAATTTGGATTTTTCTTATGAAAATGACACTGCAATTTATAACAGGTGATTGGTTCATAGTCCTTCCACGTACGTCCAGAGGGTTTTAAATTTTAATACACCTTTTTTTTTTTTTTTGTGTGTGTGTATATATAGAGACATACTAAACAAGTTTGTAAAAATATGACTTGAAATTATATCATGAATACTACTCCTATGTGTACGTCGTCGTTGGGAGTAAGGAAAGGTGCATGGATTGAAGAAGAAGATTTTCTTTTGAGAAAATGCATTCAAAAATACGGTGAAGGAAAGTGGCATCTTGTTCCTGCTAGAGCTGGTACTACTCTTGTCAAATTTATATGATACTAACTTTTTATTAGTCTGTAACGTAATATACATATATTTTTTTTAAAATATTATAATTTTAAATTTCAATTTTACTCTTAATAACATAATTTTTAATTTTATTATAAATTCAATGTGAAAATGTGCAGGTCTAAATAGATGCAGGAAGAGTTGCAGACTGAGGTGGCTGAATTATCTAAGGCCACATATAAAGAGAGGTGACTTCGCTGAGGATGAAGTTGATCTCATTTTGAGGCTCCATAAGCTCTTAGGCAACAGGCATGCAAGTTTATTTTTTTAAAACTTTCATTAATCTCATATTACTTTCACCTAAATTTTATGGACTACCTCATCTAAAAATTTATCATGTTAAAAATTTAGAGCACAACTTTTATTACATAACTATATTAGGTAGAATATTTGAATATTTTTTTTTAATTTGATGTATTTTTTAAATTATTTTAAAATTATTAGTAGTCTTAATTATTCATCTAAATTTGTTTATTTAATATTTCTTCTGTTTCATTTTAATTGCCAGCATAAGATTTGCACATTTATTAAAAAAAAATTAATAGGGATGATAATTTGACTAATATAACTCTATTCATTTTTTGGAAACATATAATAATAATTATTTTCATATTTTAGAATGACTTTAAATACTAAGGATAGAATTGGAAAGAACATGGTCAATCATCTCTTAAATTTTGAAACTAACAAGTATATTGAAACAACTATTTTTTGTATACCTAGCAATTAAAATGCAGCAGAAGGAGTAATTTTTAACCCCCTAAATGCTGATGTGGTCACTCTCATTTAAGCATGTGAGGAAGAAAAAAAATTTTAAATCAGCTCTCAATTATTTATTTTAATAGTGTATTTCTACTTTTAGGCAAATTTTAAAAAGTTGACGCGAAATCTATCATTCTAAAAAAATAAAATTAACTTTTTAAAAAAATAATAAAATTCAATTGTCTATTTTCTTAATATGAAATACTATTTATTTCAATTGTGTATTCTCTTTTCAGGCCTAAATCAACTAAAAATACTTTGAGTCCTGTTATTTTTTTATTCACATAAAAAAATAACTTAACCCCAATAATGTAATTGTAATTATGTAATTTTTTATTTTTTGTTAAGACGCAAAAACTATTATTTTCTTTCAGGCCAAATCTAGAAGAAGGAAAAAAAACTTAATTAAAGCTCCTTTATTTTAGTTAAATAAAAAGTTTTAGCGGAATAATAAAGCTTCAATGATATAACTTTTATTATATTTTACTTAGATATAATGACTATTTGTTTCAACGGTAAAATTTTTCTTTTGGGGAACTGTAAAAAATGTTAATTATAATTTCATTACTTTAACCAAAATAATTTTTTTGTTTGCTTAAAAAGTAGAGTTCTGGTGAAGTTTTTTTTTTACTAATTGAAAACTTAAATCTAAAAAATTTAAAAAATATTTTATAAAAATGACACTTGAATAAAAAGTCTATATGGCAGGAGTGTGTATCTCACTCTCGTGGGATGAGATGGTGCAGGGGTTAAAGACTATCAGATAGACAAATTTAGGGGGTAATTAATACTACTGACAGTTTAGAAGAAATTTGAAGAAAACACATCAAATTTAGGAGAGGTCTTTAGGTATTTTGCCAATTGTATTATTATGTCTCGACATGCCCTCTCATGCGCATGCAAGCACATGATTCAATTATACGTATCGGTATGATTTAAATTCACGACCTCTTGTCCGCTATGACACCATGCATGTTGACTATGTCTGATCATTTCATTTAAAAGTTATGTTATTTCGTGTAGATGGTCACTTATTGCTGGTAGACTACCGGGAAGAACAGCAAACGATGTGAAAAACTACTGGAACACTCACTTTCAAAAGAAGTTTAATAATAATATTGGTCGTCCTCTTCATCATCAAAAGATTAAGAATAAGTGCAGTGGCATTACTAAGAATGAAATAATAAGACCTCAACCTCGGAACTTCTCAAACGCTGAGAAGAATGTTTCTTATAGGTGCAACAACAAAAGTATGATTACAAACGCCGTAGACAAAGACGAAGGAAACAAAGAAATAGTAGTAAATATTTGTGAGAAGCCAAGGGGAGAAACAACGTCGTCGTCTATGGACGACCACGGAGTTCAATGGTGGACAAGTTTACTGGGAAATTGCAATGAAATTGAGGAAGAAGAAGCAGCTGTAACTAATTATGAAAAAACACCAACGTTGTTGATGCATGAGGAAATATCACCACCGTTGAATGGTGAAGGCAACTCCATGCAACAAGGACAAACCGATGATTGGGATGACTTTTCTGTTGATATTGACTTATGGAATCTACTTGATTAAAGAGATATATGTAATGGCATTATTGTAAACTTGTAATAGGGATACTTGGGTCATTTATACTTTGTATCCCAACTACAAGTTGATAGGAAATTGTAATTTTGAGTATTCTATAAATACTATAATTGCATGCACTCTCATAATATTCATGTGATTTTTAGTTATCTATGTGATTTAAGAGTCAACATAAATATTAAAGAATTAAAAAATTGAATTACTTTTATTTTTTAATTCTTTTATAGGGATGGATATTCAAACTTCAATTCGAGTTTTCAATATTTTATTAACAGTGCATAACGAATACTTTTTTTTTTTTTTAATCAATTCTACCATCTCTATATGGTAGCAATATATTGAAACTCCATAATAAAACAAGACAGAGAAGCGTAGCAATGGAACAGGCTCCATTCATCAAGGGGTAGTAGGATTTCTAATCAGCCCATAAAAATATACAAAACATATGGGAGACATCCCTATACAAAAAGAAAGTCCATACTAAGATACATCAAAATTGTACATTCTCTGCAGATTTTTTTCCGAGCAAAAAGACTTCTTGTTGATCCTCCTTCTAAAAGAAGGGAGCTGCAGTCTGTCCAGATTGATTTCCCCTCTAATCTCCCTTGGGAGCGCATGAAGATTTGTAATGTGTAGAGAGCTCAAACAATCCATACCCCAATTGGCTAATTTGTCAGCTACTTTGTTTCCTTCCCTGAAGCAATGATGAATAGACCAGTTGTCAAACCTTACCAGTAGCCCTTGAATGTATATGATAATGTCCCAAAGTTCCCATGGGGGTTGTTTCTTGTTTGAACTTTGAAATCCACTCTGTCAGCATCATAGAGTCATATTCTATCTCAATCATCTTGATGTCATTCCTGCTACACCACTCTATCCCAACCTTCAAAACAAACGAATACTAAAACAAACTAATTATTTAGTTAAGTTTTTTTCTAGTTCAATTATTCATTAGTGCATATAGAAAACAAATACAAGTATTTTCCTCCTATCTAATTAAATTATATAATGCTATTAATATTATGCTAATATCACATGACTCACTAAGGCAAATAGTCAAATATATATATACACCATACAGCATATACATTCCTCCATTCAAAACACAGCTTCTTCTCTTTTGAATTGTGTGTTTTAGTAGAAAGAATTCTTCTTCAACGAGTGGATAGACGAATCAAAGCATTAATTTGAAGAAATTGATCGCTTTAAAGTACCAAAGCAAGATCAATTGCAAAATGCATAAATACTTTTTGATTTAAACTCTACTACGTATAAGCATTAAAAAAATTAAAAGAATTTGTGTGATGAAAAGTGTTTAACACCTTCCTTTCGAGGTAATTTGAACCCTTACCCGACTTTAGTGACATAGACTAATAAACGGAGTTATCCACATAGTTAGTTCAGAATGGTTCTCTAATGCACCTTAATTCATTAGATGACGACTCTTCACGCCTTTTATCCTAAAAGAGTTGTCACGTGTCAAAATTCATCTTTTGCCAGAAAAAGGGGACATGACAATCACCATACTAAACTATGTTGCAGGAAGGGCCATGATTAATCAAGCTATGGATGACCTAAGCCAATTTCCTCATCAAAAGGAATAGATGTGTCTTGATCGTTGATAATGAAAATTGTGCAAATGTGGATGATACTACCGTAAATTTCTTGAAACCTTTCGCAACCAAACATTATATTCTGCCCCCTACAAACTTCAATGACTAAATAAATGTGGGCAGATGAAGGTTCAAAAGGAAGTGTTGATAAAATTCAAAGCTATATATTACCGCAAGGAGATCTTATCTGACGTGGTACCAATGCAAGCTTGCCATCTACTACTTGGAAAGCCTTGAAAATATGATTGCATAGCTAGGAATTATGGGAGAATTCATAAGTATTCAGTCCTGTTAAATGATTACTGATATATTCTTCAAGTAATGACACCTTTGTAAGTGGGAGAGGTATATCAAAATATAAAGGAGCTTAAAGAGAACGATAAGGGTGAGGAGTAGGAAATAGTGAGAAAATTACAAAGAAGGAGGTGAAAAAAGGAAGGAGTCTAAGGGAAAGAATAAGGTAGTCCTCTTGTCAAGTTATAAGGAGATAAGGGATGAGGTTGAGGAACAAAGGTCAGTGATCCTTATCATGCATAGGGATTACTTACTAATGAACTAACATCTTCTTTGCCTAACTCTCAAAGGGATTGCCACCCTATAGAGGAATTGAACATCCATTGACTTTGTATTGGGGTCTTAATTACCGAACAATGCAGATTATTGATGTAACCTGGAGAATATATAGGAACTTCAAAGACAAGTTGAGGAACTCCTTGAAAAGTGAATTGTGAAAGAAAGCATCCATGTGCAGTACCAGTCATCTTGGTTCTAAATAAAGATGGAACATGGAGAATATGCATTGATTTTTGAGTCATCAATAAGATAATGATAAAATATCGTCATCGCATACCTCGTTTAGATGACATTCCTAATCAGTTGAATTGTTCATGTATCTTCTTAAAAATTGATTTTAGGAGTGGTTACCATCAAATTCAGATGAAATCTGGTGATGAGTGGAAAACAACATTGAAGACCAAGTTTGGTCTACATGAATGGATGGTTGGTGGTGCCGTTTTATCTCACCAACGCTCCTAGTACTTTTATGTGTTTCATGACTCATATGATGAAATTATTCATTGGCTAATCTGTGATTTTTTACTTTGATGATATTTTGGTGTATAACAAGACCATGAATAAGCATATTGAGTATTTGAGACATGTACTATGCTTAGACAAGAAAATTTTTACGTTAATGTTGCAAAATGTACCTTTTGTGTTGATGAAGGTTCCTTTGGTTTGGTTGTTAGTTCAAGGGGTGTTGTGGTCAGCGAATAAAAATTAGATGCTATTAAAAATTGGCCAACTCTTAAAACTATTGGTGATGTTAGATATTTTTATTGATTGACTAGTTTTTTTAAGGTGATTTGTTAAGAGATTTAGCATTATAGTCGCTCTCTTGACTGAGGTAATCTGCAAGGACACCCCTTTGTCTCAAGATGTTGTTTTGAGTTTAGATAAAAATAAAAGGGTCAATGCCAGAAAGAAGTTTCATAAGAACGTGAGGCTTCGCCTTGAGGAGAAGAATCAAAATATGGCCAAGAAAGCAAACAAGAGGAGAAAAGAGTAGTTCGTGAACCAAGAGATTGGGTTTGGGTGCACTTTCACAAAGAAAGGTTTCCAAACAAGAGGAAGACCAAGTTTATGCCAAGAGGAGATGGGTCGTTTTAAGCGCTTGAAAGGCTCAATGATAATGCCTATAAGGTTGACTTTCCTCCTGAGTGTCAAGTTCCCAACACATTCAATATTTGTGATCTTTTTCTTTTTTATGTATTTGATTGTGATCCTTTGGATTTGAGGACAAATTCTTTATAAGAAGTGGAGACAACAAGGCCATTTATAAGAAGTCAAGCTCTAGATCTCCAAACAATACAAAGACTATTCATGAAGATTAATATGCTTGAGCATACTTTGATGTCAAACCGGGGATTTCATATCACAATGGTTGCTTGGGAAGAGTAAAAGGAAACCTAATTCGCAAGTTAAGATGGATACTTCACTTTTGGGTTATTTTCCGCAATTTACTTGAGACCACTTTTGGTTCTTTTTGTTTTTTTTTGGTAATGAGTTAGCCTGTGAATAGTTGAGAATAGCTCATGTAGACATAATTTTTGGATGAATATTAAATTATTTTCTCTTATGAGAAATTTCGAAAGCTTGGTGAAGCATTTGGTTGATGCTTGTTTGATAGGTGAACTGCAAGGTGAATGTCAATTCCCTTAAGGTTCATTTCATAGTTTAGATACTTATTTGACTTAACAATACTATTGTACATCAAGTTAACCTAGCCAAACATAAAAGTTTGCCTTGTTGAATTTAGATATAATAGAAGGAACTTGTCTCTTATCTATGAGGAAAGATCCTTTGCCCCTTTGGAAAGATGTTTAGCCGAAAGTTATATGTTGTTATCTTGGGAGTCCCTTGCCATTTTGGCTAGCCAGTGGCCAGTTGATTGACTTCCCTGTGGCAATGTTTAATCCCAATACCTCTTTGATTAAGCATATAGAAAGTATCTTCTATGATTTTGTTCAGTTTGCAGTTTGTAGCTCTTTTCTTCTCGAGCTAAGGGTGTCAATTGGGGAGGGGCGGGGCGGGGCGGGGCAGAGCGAGGAAAAATTTAAATAGGGTGAGAGGCGAGGCAGGAGAGGGCAGGAAAAAATTTAAATAGGGTGGGGTAGGAAAAAATATTATTTCAAAAAAGTTTTAATGGGTTAGGGTAGGGCAGAGCAAGGCAAAACTCAAGTTAAAAAAAAATTAGGATTGTCGGTAACAATTTATACCCGAAAGAACGTGGCCTTCTTGCGCAATATCATGTCAATATTTTAAAAGATGGGAGGACTATCATCTTTAGATATAGTCGTGAGAGAAATGAATTTTCTTTAGTAAAGTATATTTTTGGTTCTTTTATCATTAAAATTTATACTCCTTATTTCGTTCTAATTTATTTGTCTTAGTTATTATTTAAATAATTAAAAAAATATTTTCTTTAATCATAATTTTTTAAATACTTTCTACATATTTTGAATGGTAAACTATTATGACTTATAGTAGTTTTTATATAATTTTTAAATACGTAAATTTTATTTTTAAAAAATTGAAGATTGTATATTCATATTCACACTGAACATTAGTTAGTTTAACCTTCGTATTTCGAATCAAGCCAAATAAATTATAACAAAGAGAGTAAATTTTACTTACCAAATTAGAATAATTTATTTTGTCAGGTTAAAGAATAAAAAGTGAGACGTCGCAATAAAGTATTTATCCAATGAACTTTCATTTATAGATGGTAAAGAAGTTAAAAAAATTCATGTCGCAAAATGAATTTTTTTCTAAAAAAAAAAAGAAAAACAACATAAATGGAGCGGGGCAAAACAGGTTAAAATCTAAATAGGTCAAAGTTTGCGCCGTCCTAACCCGCCCTATGTCACCCCTACGCCTAAGCATGTTAGCGATTAACAGAGAGTCAAGCTCCAAAATGATTTCAGATGTAACTGGTTGCTTCTCCTTGGCTAAACACATGATCCAAGGTTTGGTCAGAACCTAAAAGACAACAGTTACACTTAAAGAGTTCTTTTTTATTTTTTTCAAATTTCATAATTGTGTCTTTAAAAGAAATTTTCTTACTCCAGATCCTCCTACTTAGGAAAGACATTTTAAAAGGAATATAAGAGTGTCATACCTTGTTTAGTAAAGGTTGCGTGGGTCCAGATGCGTATGCCGCTCCAAACGTGTGGGTTCAATTGAATTCATAATAGATATTAACACATAATTTTAAAAATATAGTGGGTTCAATGTTCAAATTTTAAGATTGAACCCATAAAGTTTAAATGCTGGATCCGCATATACTTAGGTCTAGGAGATTCTAGATAACTTGATCATCTTTAACTGGATTGCCGTTTCAATAGTGTTGATGTGTTCACAAGTTTAGGCAGGCAGCATCTCATTCAACATATCCCATGTTCCATTTTCATTATCTTATCATTATTGTCAATTAATTTAATTCTTGTATCTATTTTTCTTTTTTAATCTTTACTTATTTTGTTTTTAGCTCAGAATTTCTAACTTGATTTTGAATTACATTAGTTGTCTATCAAATTAGTACTGGTGCTGAAAAGCTATTGTCTAGTCTATCAAAGATAGGGACAATTTATTTATTACAAAGAAAGAGAAAAAAGTTTTATAATTTGTCCAAATAAAGACAAGCTAGTCATCTACCCAATGAATATAAAGAACAGTTGTTCTTCCTTTTGCAAATAAAGGGAAAAAATGACATTGCAAAAGGACAATTGGAAAATAAAAGGTATTTCCATTTTCCTGATGATTCATAAGGGAGATGTAATGCAAACATTTATCGGTCTATAACGAGCGAGACATGTGTAATGGACTAATTATTAGAGGCATAATCTGATCTAACATTTGAATTTAATTATTCAATTGGCTTTGATTAAGAAATAAATTTTTGACATGATAGTAAATACTTAATCAATCAATTTTGTTTTTGCCCTACAAAGTCAAGACTTCATTAATATTTTTTTTGTTCTTTTGGCAAATAACAGACAAGTAACAATTGAAATAGATTTATTAGCCACGTATAAGAATTGCAACCACATTTATATATATGTTGGTGAAAACTGTGGCCAACTAAACTCGAATATGAAATTCCATGGTTTTTCAGTAGATGTGGTTGAGATTCATATGAAACAACCAGACAAAGCGATATGCAAAATTTGAGAAAAAATAAAGGCGATTTGGATTGGATTTGAGTCAAAATTTAAACTGGAGTGAGTATATATATTGTATATCGTGTATATCACATAGAAATTTTTGTGAACATACAGGAAAAAAACTATGCGCAAGATGGTATACACAAGATATAGTGGTATACATGAAAGTAAAATGCAGAATATATGGTTGGAGTCTTTGTCTACCTCAATTTTATAATTTAAAAATTATTTTAAATTTGCATCAAATCATCCCCAAACACCTCCAAAATTGATACTCAAGTTCATTAAAATATTCTCGACAAAACTCAATTTTATCTAATCGAAATAAATCACAATTATCTAGATCAAAAGAATTCGAGTCAAACTTCAAATGCTAGTTACACCGAATTTTTAAAAAAATAAAGGAAAGAGGAGAGAAAAATGAATGAGACTTTGATCCATCTGAATCTCAAAAATGCACTAAGATTCATAGGTATTTCGCGATGATATAGATATTTCACCAGATGCACTCCATCTCTCTCTTTTAATGGTTTCAGTCAAAACCTTTTAATATTTTTTCTCCAATCTCTCTACTTTCTTTTTTGATTAAGAATCTTTTATTAGTACTTCATCGATTTTGTTTTTCAATATCAATTTCCTTCGTTATCTGGGTTCTTCGTCGATTTTGTTATTGGTTTGAAATATTTATTCATTTTTCAAATTTTCCATCGATATCTTAAAGATAAGGGCCCGAAAATATAAAGACCATTAAAACTTGCTCAAGTTTCTTTTGTCTACGTGTTTGTGATTTGTCTCGATTTAATATATATTAAATTTTATCGCAAACATCTTTAAAAAGGTTAAACATAGGAAATAATTTGAGGCAAAGGATAATTCTAGAACAAATCCAATAGCATAGGGGTAATTTTGACGCTTCTACATTTTTATTATCTTATAATGATTCTATTATCTATGTTGGCAAATAAGTACAAATGTATGCCATTTTTATAACGACGAGGGTATAACTAATCCCCACTTTAAACAGAGGGCAAAAAACCATTTCACAAATTACAAAGACAATTTTGAACCTTTATCCTATTTAATCGGCAAGTATCATACGCGCTAATTAAAATTTTCTGTTATTGTTTGGGCTGGAAAATCAGCAAAAAGTTTGGTCCATATGCTTCTCACCATCCAAATTTGTATACATCAATTCTTTGTTATCCCACTAGAATATAGTAGGTAAATCTGTTCCTGATTTTTGCCATCAGGTGTTTAGGACTCACACGATCCCTGAAACCCTCAATAAAACCCTCCTTTGCCTTATCCCTAAATTCAAAAATGCTAACAATCTTAAAAATTTACGTCCTATCGGTTTGTGCAATACTATTTATAAAGTCATCACAAAAATCATCGCGAACCGTCTAAAGCCTTTCCTGATAAAGCTTATTGGCCCCTTAGCTTCTTAAAAGACAGAAGAGCCTCTGATAATGCCATTCTTGTTCAGGAAATTTTTAACTATCTCAACAAATCTAAAAGCAGAAATGGTTGCCTTATGCTTAAAATAGATCTTGAGAAAGTCTTTGACCATCTTGAATGGTCTTTCGTCTACCGAACCCTTCTATTCTTCAAATTTCCCCATAACATTTCCAAACTTATTATGAATTATATTACAACCAGTAGCATCGCCGTTCTAGTTAATGGCTCGCAAACTTCGTATTTCTCTCCATCTAGGGGCATAAGGCAAGGGGATCATATGCACCCTATATCTTCATTCTTTGTATGGAACTCCTTTCTACATATATAAACCACCAGGTAGACCTCCTCAACTGGGACCCGGTCAAGCTTAGTAGAAATGGCCTTCCGCTAAGGCGCAATGGCTTTCGCGCAGCTGCTATGCCCTTGCTTCTTGCCTTATCTTTTACTAAGAAACTAATCTAAATAGAAGCTCTTCTTTCTCTTGAAGAGAGAAGCGAGCCGCGCCAGCCTAGCAATGTTTTTCAGCAGCAAGCTACGGTCCAACAACCCCCTAACCTAGGTTGGGGCGAAAATTCCAAAATCCAAAATGAAAGAATTGAAACACATCGAAATGGTACCAGCCGTACTTAATAATAGAAGGATTTGGCAGAAATATGTAAAATTGTCCCTCCTAAAAAGATTATTCCATCTGACGACCTCACCCTCGTCTCCAAGGCGAATAACAAATATATCCATACTATCTCCCGGTGGCTGAATTATTTTTGTTTCTAATCTAGCCAAAGAATTAATCCTCATAAATCCAAGGCCATCTTTTCTAAATGTTGTACTCCCACTATCAAAACTCTTGTCCAACACCTTCTCAACATCTATTATGCCCAGAACTTTGGTAAATATTTGGATTTTTCCATCCTAATTAACAACCCTAAACCCACTGACTTTTAATTCATAATAGATAATATGAAGGCCAAGCTATCCAACTAGAAGGATAATTTTTTAACTCATGCTAGCTGCACGGTTTTGGCAAAATCAATGCTAAACAGCATCCCTGCCTATACCATGCAATACTTCAGCATCCCCGCTACCATTTGTAAAAAAATTGATCAAGTTCAACGTAGCTTCATCTAGGGTTTTACCACCCAATCAAAATGTGTCTTGGAATATGGTTAACACTCCAAAAAAAACAAGGGGGACTTGGACTTCAGAAAGCCACCGACAAAAATAAAATGCTTCTCACCAGCCTTTCTTAGAGACTTCTTACTAACTTCACCTCCCTCTGGCGAAAGTTTTGATCAGTAAATATGGGAATACTACCAATACTAACTATCATTCTTGGATTTTAAAAAAAAATGTGTTATTAGGCGGACAAATTTATGCGAAAGGTATAGCCTAGACTCCGGCAACTGGGAAAGCCATCAACCTATGGAACCAACGATGGATCCCAAATTCCATTATGCTTAGAAAGAGCCTTATTGGACCCCTCAACAGGGAAGAAAGTGACCTTAGCCTTTCGGACATTTGGAATAGAAACAATTAGGATTGGTCTAATATTTCCTTTACCCTTCCTCAAACCCTCTTAGATAAAGCTTTGGCTATCTGCCTAGACTCTGACACTAGTGCTATAGATAACCCCTACTAAACTATTAATATGAATGGTATATTTTCCACCAAATCTGTCTACTCTATCATCAACCCCGATACAAACGATACTTATGCCTTTTCCTGGGTTTGACATCTTCATTGCCCCAAAATTCTTATGGCAATATTCCTATGAAAGAATCCCGTCCCAGGCTTATCTTTATCGCCTTGGTCTGTCTATAAATCCTACCTGCTAGATTTGTGGAATTAGTAAAGAAAACTCCAAGAACATCTTTCTAGACTGCTACATTGCTAGAAAATTTTGGCTTGATGTAGGGATAAATTTGCATAGTATTTTACAGAACCAGGATCACTGGCTCACCTCAATTGCTAGCCTGACCTTCCCCCACTTAAACCGTACGACTGGAAAGAGTTTTTCCCTTTTGCTCTATGGCACCTGTGGTTTAATCGAAATGACAACGTTTTCAACAAGAAGTTTAATACCCTTTTAGTTCCTTTGGTTAGTAGTAGAACCATTGAATTCAAACACTACTCTCATAATCACACTAACCTTAACGCTCAAAAAACTCTCTACATCAAATGGTTCCCCCCCCCCACCGTGGGTTCCTTTAAGTTAAATATCGATGGGGTTTTCTCTTATACTAATAACTCCAGCGGTATAGGAGGTGTCATTAGAGACTCCAACGACGATTGGATAGTAGAGTACCTTTCCAAATACAATGCCCAAAACCACACATTAACAGAGCTAAAGGCGTTGGAGCATGGTCTCCTTCTTATCATTTCCCACCAAATCTCTCCAATAGAAATTGAAACAAACTCTATAGAAGCTTTAGAACACCTGGGGCATACTAATCAATTATATGAATCTACTGTTCTATTTTGCAGGTCACTATTGAGGAGACTGGGGAATCCACCAGTCCGTCATAGCTTCCGTCAAGCAAACAAAGTAGCACATCTTTTGGCTAGACAAGGATTCAAGCTAACAACAAGCTCACAGGACACTATTTTGGTAGCTCCATCGTCACATGTCAAAGATCAGCTGAGAACTGATAAGGAAGGAGCAATATCTAGTAAACTAGTTTCTGTGGCAACTTGTAATAAGTTAGCCTGTTTTGGTAACTTGTCTGTAATCGCTGATCATAACAACGTTTATGTAACGAAGCATACGTTGACTACTTAACTATATAAATAAATAAATAATCCTTTTATCCAAAAAAAAAACAAGAGCTTTTGTTATTATATGCTTTAGTTTATTAAAGTTTGTAATCTAGTGTCGAACAATAATGTAAGTGAATGAAATTGGAAGAAGTGAACTTATGAGAAGAAAATTTTAAGTTTGTACAAATATATAGATGAGGTTAAAATCAAGAAACTATTTTGAAATAATTATAGGTTTGAATTATTTGACCATTCAATTCATAAAATATATTATGTATATTTCAACTATATTAATTAAATAGTTACAATCGAATAATATATATCCGTAACTTTGGGAGGAAGGGGGATATAGAAAAAATGAGGAACGAGCCAAGAAAAATGTTTTCCTCTTGGGCCTTAGGGAAGTCATTCCCAAGTACGCCCACATGAACATGCTTATGCAGAGGAAGATTCCCGTAAAAACTTCACTAGAAAAGTTAAGGTTTTTTTTTGCACGAATTGCTTTTATTTTGGGTGATCTTTAATTTTTGCTTTTTAAATTAATGATGTTTAATTTTCATCATGTTCTTAGTTTTATATATATAGTAGAGAAAGATTAATAAAATTAAGGGTATTAATGTTAGGATTTGTCCTGAATTTCTATCTTAATTGGATTCTGCATTATAATTATGTTTTACTTCAAAAAGAATTTCATGTTAGAAAAGGTTTTCTTTGTAGATAAGGACTCTACCATAGCTATCCTTTTCTTGGAAGACAAGTTTTGAACTTCAATAAAAATCAAAGATCCTTTCTTCTCATACATAACACAATAGCTGTTGTGGAAATTCGAGCTATTTTCCACCAATAGCAACACTAATAATGGCTAACAATGATAAATAAGAAGCAGAAAAGAAAATAAAGAGAATACCAAGATTTGACGAGGTTCGGCCAATTATGCCTAAGTCCCCGGACACCACTACAAATATATTTCTCCGAGAAGATTACAAGAGAGAAAGTAAACTAAGCCTCTAGAAGAGTTAGAAGGCTTCAAGTTTGGTGTGATAAAACCAAAAGGGGGAGGCTTCCTTTTATAGTCTAAGGTTGCCTCCCTATTTCTACTCATCTTCCAATGTGGGACTTTGAGCCAAAAAACAACAAATCTCCACCTTGGCAAAAAGTCCCAAAAGTTACAAAATCTTCTCTCACAACTATCTCTAGTAGTGTCTTCAAATGCACCTATGGTGCTACCCATGTGCAATCTTCACAATATTGATCAAATTCATACAATGTTGAAATTTGATCGATGTCACTATCTTGGTCATCATATCTGCAGGATTTTCAGCTGTCTGGATCTTCTGAAGTAGTATTTCACCTTCTTCCAGAATCTCCCTTACAAAGTGATATCGAACATCTATATGCTTCGTTCGTGCGTGATAGACTTGGTTCTTTGCTAAACAAATAGCACTCTGACTGTCACAATGCACCTTGACGTGCTTTTGACCAACTCCCAAATCCTTCAGCAACCCTTGAAGCCAAATAGCCTCCTTAACAGCTTCGGTAACAGCCATATACTCTGCCTCTGTAGTAGACAAAGCGACTGTTGACTGCAAAGTAGACTTCCAACTAACCGGTGCCTTTGTAAGTGTAAACACATAACCGGTAGTTGATCTTCGTTTGTCCAAATCACCGGCATAGTCGAAATCACAATATCCAACTACATATTGACCAATCTTTTTATCCTGCTCAAATAATAACCCAACATCCACGGTGTTCCGAATATACCGTAGAATCCACTTGACAGCTTGCCAATGTCCTTTACCAGGATCATGCATATACCTGCTCACAACCCCAACTGCTTGTGAAATGTCAGGTCTTGTACACACCATAGCATACATCAAGCTACCAACAGCATTTGCATAAGGAATTTTTGCCATATATTCTCGTTCAGCATCATTCTTCGGAGATAAATCAGCACTAAGTTTCATATGAGGAGCAAGTGGGGTACTCACAGATTTTGACTTGTCATTGATGCCAAAACGTTGCAGCACCTTTCTCAGATATTGCTTCTGAGTTAGACGAAGTTGCCCCAATTGTCTGTCTCTATTTATCTCCATGCCGAGAATCTTCTTAGCTTCCCCTAAATCTTTCATCTCAAATTCTTGCTTTAGTTTAGCTTTCAGCTTGTCAATTTCTCCAGAATTCCTTGAAGCTATCAACATATCATCAACATAAAGAAGAAGATAGATGAAAGATCCATCTTGTAGCTTGCGCAAATACACACAATGATCGTATTTGCTTCTTGTGTACATCTGCCCCAACATAAACTTGTCAAATCGCTTGTACCACTGTCTTGGAGATTGCTTCAATCCGTACAATGATTTTTCAAGTTTGCATACCACATTTTCTTTCCCAGCAACCTTGAACCCTTCTGGCTGAGTCATATAGATTTCCTCCTCCAAGTCTCCATGTAAAAATGCAGTTTTTACATCAAGTTGAACTAGTTCCAAATCCAGCTGAGCTACCAAGGCCAATAAGATTCTGATAGAGGAATGTTTCACTACTGGAGAAAAAACTTCATTATAGTCAATTCCCTCCATCTGAGCATAGCCTTTAGCTACCAATCTAGCCTTGTAGCGAATGCTTTTCTTGTCAGGAAATCCTTCTTTCTTTGTATATATCCATTTGCATCTAATAGCCTTCTTTCCCTTCGGTAGACTTGCTAGCTTCCAAGTCTGATTCTTATGAAGAGACTGCATCTCTTCATTCATAGCATTCTTCCACTCTTCATCTTCGGAACTTTGAATTGCTTCTTGATAAGTGGTAGGAATACCATCATTCACTATTATAGATGCATGAGCCACCATATCACTAAATCGAGCAGGTTTGTGTCTTACCCGTTGTGGCTTCCTTAATGCAATAGGTTCTTCTTGCTGGTGAGGTCCTTGGGTTGGAACCTCTTCTTCATTTGACTCCTCTTCTGCCATAGGAGTTTCTCCATCTTTGAACAGAACTGGATTGATTCTCCTTTCAAACTCCACCTGTTGCGGAGCACTATTGATCTGTTGAATGTCATCCTTCTTCAACATGGAAGATTCATCAAAGGTAACATCTCTGCTAAGGATTATCTTCTTTGTTTCAAGACACCAGAGGCGATATCCTTTAACACCAGTAGTGATCCCCATAAAGAGCGCTTTCTTGGCTCTCGGATCCAACTTCGATCCCTTCACATGATAGTATGCAGTGGAACCAAACACACGTAAGGAATCATAATCATTAACAGGTTTTCCAGACCAAACCTCTAAAGGAGTTTTACCACCAATAGCAGTTGATGGTAAACGATTAACAAGATGGCTTGCATATCTCACAGCCTCAGCCCAAAATTGTATGTCCAACCTAGCATTAGACAGCATACACCGAACTTTCTCCAGCAATGTTCGGTTCATCCGTTCGGCCACCCCATTCTGTTGTGGTGTATGTCTAACTGTGAAGTGTCTCACAATACCTTCATCTTGACAAACTTTGTCAAACGGATCACTTCGATATTCACCTCCGTTGTCTGTTCTGAGGCGTTTGATCCTTTTGCCAGTCTGAGTTTCAATCATCTTTTTCCACTTAAGGAAACAATTTAACACTTCATCCTTTGACTTCATAGTGTACACCTACACTCTTCGTGAGAAGTCATCAACAAAAGTAACATAATAGTGTTTTCCTCCCAAAGAAGTTGTCTTGGAAGGACCCCACACATCAGAGTGAACATAATCCAGAATACCTTTAGTATCATGGATTGCAGTGCCAAATTTCACTCTCTTCTGCTTTCCCATCACGCAATGCTCGCAGAAATTCAGCTTACAAGTTTTTGCATCTTTCAATAATCCTTGCTTTGCTAGAAGTTGCAAGGATTTTTCACTTGCATGCCCCAATCGCATATGCCACAACTTAGTTGCATCTGACCCTTCATCATCAAGAGTTGCAACTGCAGCTGTCCCAACAATTGTATTACCATCATAGTAATACAAATTATTCTTCCGGGTGCCTTTAAGCATCACCAGAGCTCCAGAGACTATTTTCAAGACTCCATCTCGCATTGTCACCGTCAATCCTTTGGATTCTAGGACTCCCAAAGAGATGAGATTCTTCTTCATGTCAGGTACATACCTGACCTCTGTCAAAACTCTAGTTGATCCATCATGATTCTTTAAGTTGACTGAACCAATTCCTATTGTTTCACAAAATGTGTCGTTGCCCATATAGACAACTCCACCGTCTATCTCTTTAAACTCAAAGAACCACTCCCGGATATGACAAATATGTTGGTTGCATGCTGAGTCAAACAACCACTTGTCAGATCGCCTTGTGGAGGTTGTAACAACCAGTGAAAGATCTGAATCTTCATCACTGTATTCAGCAGCACATGACTCTGCAACAGCTTTGCATTTTTCAACTTTGCCCTTATTTTTCAATTTCGGGCAATCTTTTTTCCAGTGCCCCTTCTCTCTACAAAAGGCACATTCATCTTTACTCGGTCTGCTTCTTGACTGAGATTTCCCTCTTCTTCCTTTCTTCTGGTTTTGTGGTTTGCCTCTTGCTACCAGTGCTTCTGCAACCACCTCTGCATGCTTGCTTTCCTCCCTGTCTTTTTTCCTCAATTCATAACTATATAGAGTACTACATACTTCACTGAGGGAAACTTGATCTTTCCCATGAAGTAACATAGTTTCTATAAATTCATACTCTTCAGGAAGTGAAAACAGCAACATCAATGCCAGATCTCCATCTTTGAAAGTTTCATCAACGTTCCTCAAATTAGCTACTGCCTTATTAAAAGCAGTAATATGATCATTCATGGTGGTACCCGGTTGATAACTAAACCGGAATAACTTCTTCTTCATGAAGTGCTTATTGTGACCGCTCTTCTTCAAGAATTTCTCCTCCAATGCCTTCCATAGCTTACTTGCAGAAGTTTCCTTTGAGAATGAATATTTCTGCTCTCTTGAAAGGCATGAGCGAATAGTACCACACGCCAACCGATTGATGGTCTTCCATTCTTTTTCTTCAATTTCTTCTGGTTTCTCTTCTTCAATAGCAATGTCTAGACCTTGCTGGAAAAGCGCGTCTAGAACTTCACCTTGCCACATCCCGAAATGACCCATACCGTCAAAAATCTCCACCGCAAATCTTGCATTTGGCACAGCAAATCTCGTCAAAATTGACGACGAAGATGCTGCCGAAGTTGATGTAGTGGAAACTGTGGCTCTCGAAGTCTGCTCATTATTATCAGCCATTTTTGCTCTAAAGTGAAAAATTACCAGTAATAATTTAGCCAAAAAAATGCACCAGGAAAATTCCCAGGAAAAACTGGAGGGGTCACACGATCCCACTTAAAAACCAGTTTCCTTAGACAGAACTTCCCTAGACATGCACTTAATTAGACAATATATTACTTAGCAATTTTAACACAAATTTACAAAAAAATAATCTCAAGAAATTTTTTCTGATGTGGAGGATCAGTTAAAACCGCAACCACAGAGCATACTAAAATTTCAAGAGAAATCGCAACCAAAAGCTCTGATACCAATTGTTGTGGAAATTCGAGCTATTTTCCACCAATAGCAACACTAATAATGGCTAACAATGATAAATAAGAAGCAGAAAAGAAAATAAAGAGAATACCAAGATTTGACGAGGTTCGGCCAATTATGCCTAAGTCCCCGGACACCACTACAAATATATTTCTCCGAGAAGATTACAAGAGAGAAAGTAAACTAAGCCTCTAGAAGAGTTAGAAGGCTTCAAGTTTGGTGTGATAAAACCAAAAGGGGGAGGCTTCCTTTTATAGTCTAAGGTTGCCTCCCTATTTCTACTCATCTTCCAATGTGGGACTTTGAGCCAAAAAACAACAATAGCATCTACAATGTAGTTGTTTAGAGAGTTTTGTTTAGGAAAAAATTTATTCTCTCATTAACTTTAGAATATCTTTTATATTAGTGTTTTCATGTGTTGGTCAATTGACCAAACCCATATCATAAAGTTTTTTTTATAGTTTTTTCTTTGTCATCTGATTTATCGTTCATCAATGTTCTGCAATTATTAGCTAACGCATGACGTCCTACTATTTCGACCCCAATAAATGGTATCAGATCTAATGGTTCAGCTAATGGTTCAACGAGGTTGAAGACGGGATTAAAGCGAATTCAAAGCAAGTTGCAACCAATTTCACGATAATGAAGATTTTTTATCAAGAAAAAAATGGCTGAAGTACTACATGTGGAGATAAAATTTCAATCATATTTTCAATAATCCATGTTGCTCCATCTTTAAAAAATAAAATCAATTTTCAACCCATGTTTACTTTAATGCATGGGCTCCAAATTTTAACCTCTTGCTAATGTTTAACACTTGGACTTCAATTTCAACTCATGTTTACTTTTAATGCATAAGCTCCACTTTTAATCCGTATTCACTTTTAATGCACAGGGCTTTAATTTTCAATGCTTGCTTTTAATGCACGAGACTCTAATTTTTAACCCATATCAAAAGTTTAAACATCGTAAGTAGTAGAGATATATATGAAGATTATTTGCCACAAAATTCGGACCAAGGGGAGATCTGTTAGGATTTTTCTTGAATTTATACCTTAGTTGGATTGTGCATCATAATTGTGTTTTACTTCAAAAAGGATTTCTTGGTAGAAAAGGTTTTCTTTGTGGATAAGGACTCTACCATAACTATCCTTTTTCTTAAAAGACATGTTTTGGACTTCTATAAATAGAAGTTTCTTTCTTCGCATACATAACACAATTGCATCCACAATGTAGTCGAGAGTTTTGTTTAGGGAGAGATTTATTCTCTCAGTAACTTTAGGATATCTTTTATGTTAGTATTTCATATATAGTTCAATTGACCAAACCTATATCATAATTTAGAGAGTTTTGTTTAGGGAGAGATTTATTCTCTTAATAACTTTAGGATATCGTTTATGTTAGTATTTTCATATGTAGGTCAATTGATCAAATCCATATCATAAAGTTTTTTAATAGCTTTTTCTTTGTCATTTGATTTATCGTCCATCATTGTTTTGTAATTATTAGCTTTCGCTTGACGCCCTGTTATTTTGTATCAGTTTAAAATACGATATAGTTTATTGAGATCTCTTCATTTCATTATTTTTAGGTATTTGAATCTATTATAAGATTTAATGAAGTGTTATGTCGTGGGCTCTTCAAGAGCACATTGCCTTTTCATTGACCATTTTGATCATTTGCTCCTCTCTTTTTTTCAAGAATTGTTGGATTTGAAACCTATTAGTAATACCACTCTTCAAGAATGTTGTAGACTCAGTCCTTTTAGTGAAATTAATTTCAATAAGAGAATTTGCAGTTAGAAATATCAAATTAGTTTTGGTTCAATAAATACATCTACATTTTACTTGAATTATCTTTGAATGAGGATCATGCTAACAATAATTCATTTCATACAACATATTTCTCATTTATTTATTATTTTCCCATAATGTTAGAAAACTTATATTTATTCAAGATCTTCTTTGGGAACCCATCTTTGTGCGTCATGGTAGATTAATTAATCATATACCCCACATCAAAATCTGTTAGAAGAAAAATATTTGATTCCTGACTCTACATTAATTGCGAGAGAAAATTTCTTGCTTTTCATGCATACAAATGATGTTCTATGCAATATTATATCTCAAAGCAATATAAGAAACCTTGCTCTCATAAGCAATGATTTAACTATTTATATGAGGCATTTAATGTCAAATCAGCTTAAATATAAATATTTTATTAAAATGAATTGTCTTACTTGCATAATCTGGAAATTGTCTCCTAGCTAAATTAATATTGAGCAAGCAACTTTGCAAATGTCAAACTGAGAGTTAACAATGAACGCAAGTGTGACGATCTCATAGATGTATCTATTTAAGACATCACATGACTAATTAATGAGTCCTTATTCACTTTTTTTACATGTTTCAGAACTAAATTAGAAGATTCAATCTCAACATTAGCTGATTTGATCAACTTATCATGAGAATAATCTACATAAAAGAATTATTAAAGAACAACCTAATTTTTCAATATATATCAAATACTCAATCTACACATAATATTTGAATCAAGATTGAAAAATTACTCATGTTGACTAGTAAAATTATTTGTAAACATGTGTTTTTTTTAGTAAACTTTAAATTTTTTATTTAATATGGCATGTGATTTCATCATATTTACATTTATAATATAAATTGGGTTACTTTTCACATATGCATTTCTTAACCCTAAATAATATGTGTTTCAATCACAAAAAAAAAAGATTTATTTTACGGTCTAGAATGAATGTCATAAAAATATATAAGTTCTTTGAGAGTTGTCAATCTATTCTCCATAATCAGATGTTATATAAATATTGTGGGTGTCATGATTTTTGTACACGAATAATTAGCTCTTTTGAAAATCTTGATCATTAATTTTATACTACCAAATATTATTTAGAAATTATTGTTATCATGAAAGAAATAATAACCAAATGAACATTTTAAGACAATTCTTAATTCATTAATAACAAAAAAAAAAATATTAAGTTCTAAACTTTTATATTTCATACATCTCCTTCTGAAACATCCAAATAATTTATATTAAAGCAATAATTATATAATTATTATATCCTTAACAAAAAATATTTATAAATGATTATTTCTTCAAAATATTAATAACATATAGTAGAAAAACATTAATTAATATTTGCTTCCTTTTGTCTTAGGATAATACTTTATAAAATTATCCAATTACGTATGACAGATACGTGTTGCAATGACTTTCCATTATAAAAATAAAATTTATCATTTGTTACTTTATCTCTCCATAAGATAGGAGCAGTATGTTTTTTCGGTCACTTTCTGAAATAAAATATAATTATTTGAATGAAAAGTTGCATAAATACTAATAAATAAGTAAGATATTTCATAATCTACAACTATTATTTAAATTTCATAATCTACGATAAATACTCTATATATATAAGGAATATACGATTTTGTACCATTAATGAAAAAAAATGTTATTATGAATAAAAGACGAAAAATAAGGAGTTCTCTATATTAGTGATATCAAAATTAAATACATATCAAAATATATTACTTTTCTAAAAATTTTCAACATACTCAACTAACATTCTAATACATAAACAAGTATATTACTACTTATATGGTAAATAATATACAATTTTTTGAACAAATATAGACATTATTGTACGTATATATTGTGTATATTGCACTATTATATACTATATATAATATTATTCTTATGTATATCATACAGTAAATATTATCTGTTATTTATATATATTTATATTTGAGCATACATTATGGTATTCATATATTAGGTATATTGAAGAAGCAAGTATATTACTCATATATTATTTATATACTATATATTATGTAACAAATTTAAATTTACATTGAGTTAATTTTTCTATTCATGAGAGAGAGAGAGAGAGAGAGAGAGAGAGAGAGAGAGAGAGAGAGAGATTGAAGAAAAAAGATGTGAAGCGAAATTTTATGGGATTGGGTGTCAATTATTAATTGATATTCCTATTTTAGTGAGAATTCATAATTAATTATGACTTTTTTATTTTAATGCATTTCATAGAGATATTTTAGAAATATGAAAAATAGTACATGATATAATTAAAAAATTAAAAGGTATGATAAATTGTATTTATGTAATTTTCTTAAAGTAGTTGAAACTTTTTAAAATATCTTTTTAAAAAAGACGTATTTATGTAAAAGAAAAAAAATCTCTCATTTGAATGTGCTTGATATACAACGTTTATCAATAGCTCATTAATTATTCTGCTTAATCACAAGAAGAAATTGCTTAAGAATATTTCTTATATATATTTCAATTTTTTTTGCTTCGGGAGAAAATTTAAAAGTTTTATTACTTCAGGTGTAAATTTTAAAAGTCTTACCATTTTAGGAGTAAAATTCAATATTTAACTACTTCAGGAGTAAATTTTAAAGTCTTACTTCTTCGGATTTAAATTTTAAAATTTTACTCTTTCAAGAGTAAATTTCAAATTTTTACTACTTTATGAGTAGATTTCAAAATTTTACCATTTCGAAAATAAATTTTAAAGTCTTATTACTTTGGAAGTAAATTTTAAAATTTTTCTATTTTGTGTGTAAATCATGAAATATTCAGAATATTTCTTTTCAATTATTCTAGCTCTTTAATTTTATGCACTGGGTTGTTGTTTTATTCTCTTCCTCTGGAGGCGAGTCTTTACAATCAAGTGCACGCCTGTATTTATGAGTTTCACTAAATATTGTTACATTCATATCATGGAATGGATCTGTATTTGCATAAAATTTATCAAAAATTCTCATTCTTTAGAAATGAGACACAATTATATAAACGTGTTTTAACCACATTAATTTGTGATAATTTAAAATTTCTTTTAAATTATTGCTACTTCAAAACAAATTAAGGCACGTAATAATATAGAAAAATTTCTTCTAATATATCCTCAATTATAATTATAATAAAATTACACAAATATTATCACTTCTTTTTAATTATAGAGGTAAAATAAATTTAGACGTAACGGAGTTTATGAAATATTGCCACAACTGGTGGCCTTATATTGCTTGTAAACTCTATAGGAGTTTAAGTATGTCTCGTAATGTAAGATATCCAATTTATAATAAAAAAATTAATTTTAAAAAAAAAAAAGTTGTAGAGTAAATTCTACAAATAGAATTATATAAGTAGCAACCAAATAGCATTAGTCATATCAAGTAGGACTTTCTAATAAAAGCTATAATATGCATGTCGTATGCAACTTACGCAATGGACCCAAAAAATAATGAAACCTTAGCTCATCTTGACAACACCCCAAAAATCAAAGATAAAATAAATTTATGGCTAGGTATGCTAAATATTCTAACGAGTTCATATGAGGAGATTATTCATAAATCGATATATATTACTATCTCATGAATTTAATATGTAAAATAAAATTGATTTAGCTTTTTTTTTTTAAGGTGTTATGAGCTGCAAGTTACTTGCATGAGCTATTTGTTCGACTGCGAACCTCTCGAAATCTGTTGCCAGATTTGGATGAAAACTGCTTGCAAACTATCTGCATAGGATATAAATTATATTTATGATTGCAAATTTTTTTGAAATGTTATAAAAATAATGAATAGACATTCATGATTTAGTGTATTAGTAAGAAAATAAAATTATTTAAACAATCTTATTGGGCCAAACAAGACAGATTATTCTTCTTTGGAGGAAAGAAAAATGGTAAGCAGAGTGGTGGCCCATATTGTGGAGAAAATCTATTTGTGTGATATGTGGAAGCTTTCTAATGTTTATCAATAAATAGAATTGTACAAAAGGAGACAGTTACAGTGCAATCATATTCATCATTTGTTTTATACAAAATCATTGTTACGTCTGTGATAGTTATAGAAGCAAATAAACAATTGAGAAAATGACAAAATTGTTTAATTAAGACAGAAATATAATTAATGAAACCTTTTATTATTATTTTTTTTATTTTTCACACGTTTCTTTGATGTCGTTCTTGATTTGAATGCTATTATTTTATGAGTTTAAAAATAAAATAAAATAAAATACAGCTAACATATTGTAGCCAAGTAGATATTCCAGTTTACATCCTCATAGTCAATTATCTTTGGGCAACAATATTTATATATCTAATATATAATATTATACACTTATTTTATATATTAATTTTTTTATAAAAGTACATAAGAGATATTTATATAAACTTTTACTATATTATATGAACTTATAAAAATTAAGTTTCTCTCCTATAAACTTCAACCTAAGAAAATTGGTCAAAAACTTCATTAAAGTGCTCAAATTTTTATCAAATAGCTTTAATTGTAGTCACAATTTTAAAATAATATTTCAAAAACCGCAATCATCAATCTATCAAAAGAATCCAACAAATCACAAAATTCTTTGTAGGTTTTTAACTTCTTAAAAACTTCAATAATGAAATTTTAAAATTTTAACTTTAATTCATCAAAAAATATTTATATCTGTGATGACAAACAATATAACTCTTAATCAATTTCTAAATATAAAAAATAAAAATCACAATCATAAATTAAAAAATTGTTGTATCTTTCTTAAATATTTTTAATTATATACAAAATGAGATAAATAGAATAAGGCATGAAAATATGAACTAATTTTAATTATAAACTTGTGCCAAGTAATATAACGTCTAAGAGAGTCTCTTAATTATTTTATATGATTTTCAAGTTAATTAGCTGAAAAAAGAGAAGACTAGTTGAAATAATAGCGGAAATATATAGATACGTTAACGTTATAATATGTGTTTTAAAAAACAGAATTAAAACTCGCCCAACCACTCAAACACAGCTTTTGATTCAAGCGTGGGGCTCTTGCTTCGCAAAACTTATGTCTTTAAGTGTCCGAACATATGTCTCGAACAACACCCAGCACTTAATCACGGGGATCGTCACATAATATTTGTGCAGTGTGTATATTTAGCAAAATATAAAGGACTAACTTAAATTTTTTCTCCCTTACCCATATATTCTAATTTTTGAATCGCATTTTATGTGACAAACTTTTTTTATCTCAAAAAAAAATATGTATTTATAATTTTAAACAAATTATTTAATTGTAGCATCATTGCCTTAGACTTAATAATATAATTTATTTGAAATCTTATGGTCATTTTTTTTTCCAGTGCTACAACGGAATCTTATGATCATTCATTTAAGAAAAGACATATAAAACTCTCACTATTACTAATTTAAATTGATACTTTTAATACCTAGTATGTATTTGATTATCTTTAATAATTTTTAAAATTTTATGTTTAATTAAATAGCATTACATAAATTAAGACGGAGGAAATATATAATTTATGTTATATTAAAAGTATAAATGTCTTTATAAATGTTGATTAAAGTTTTTACCTTTCGTTAAAAAAATTTATAATAGAAAAAATTATCATTTACTATTTTTTAAAAATTATTATTATTTAATTATTATCTTAATATTTAGGACTTTGAAATTAATTAAAAATATAACTATTAAATTTTTACTTATTTATAAAATGTATGACCTCCTACTAATATTTTAGTATTTAAATTGATAAAAAATTTCTTCTTAAATCTTTTCTTATTTGAACTATATTAAAAGTCCTAACATTTAATACTTCGAAATCAATTATAATTTTGTTAACTAATAGCAATTATTTTTTTTATTAAACTAACTAGTTATCTATCATAATTTCTTTTACTCAGGGTACGAGAAAATAAATTTATTAAAAAGTGTAACTTCATTTTGGATTAACACCTTGAATTCTTCCTTGTTCTTTTTCTTCTTATTTTTAAATTGCATAATCGAAAAAAGAAAAAAAATGTAGCAACATACTTTAAATTGTTTCAATTAAACTAGTATTTTTTTTATTTACTCTCTTTAATTAAATTTAGGTAATTTTTTTATTTTGATTTATGTAGGGGTTTGACTAGACATATATTAAGCACAAAGAAAATCTTTCTGAGTTAAAATCATCTCATAAAAGGTAAAATAAAAATATTAAAATTAATTATTACCAAATATTTAAAGTACGAAGTCCCATAATAAAATATCGTTCGTTTTTTTATCCCTTTAAAATAGAGTTCATACTCGACCATTTAGTTATTTTTTTAATACTTAGGATTTTAAAATTAACTAAACTTTATGTATTAAATCCTTCTTTATTTGAAATATATTGCAAATTTTAATATTTAGAAATTTAAAAGTGATTAAGATTTTGCCTTTTAATAAATAATTATACCTATATGTTGAATAAAATTGTACCTGTAATGCAAAACAATGTTATATTTAGGACTTTTAAAAATATAATAAAAAGGGGGCATCCGGTGCATAAAATATCTCACATTAATAAGGTCCAATTTAGGATTGTAACCGAAGAAGTGTAGCATAGATAGCCTACCCTAATTCAAGTATTAGTGGTTGTTTCCACTAATCTTGATAAGTTGTTCTTAGTTTGATGACATAACAATTCCTTAATGACCATCTACAAATAAATATTACATTTGTGATATGATATCAATTTATTAATGCCAAAATAACAGTAATATATAACAATATAATTTCGTAAGTGCTAATTATTTAAACGAATAACTTATGCCATATATGTTAATCTACTATACAACTTTATATTACAATGCGTTTTCGTGATGCTAATATTTATATTAAATGTTAATTCGTTAATAGTGTAGTAATACAGATTTTGTAATAATTTTAACATGATATATATACTCGCTTACATGCGTTTAAGTGCTCATATAATTAAAACGAATCAATTAAATGTTATTTCTACGATGTTTTTATTTAATGAATTAAGTATTAGAGAAAACTGAAGAAAAAACTACTACTGGATTTGATCAAACTCTTAAGCATGATCATTTATCAATTTTAAATTTATAATTTTCTTTTTAAATTCATATATTATTTCACTAACACATTTTTTAAATATCATTTATCCTCTTTTTAAATATTTATTTTTACGGAGGAATGCGAGCAGGGCCCATCCAGTAAGACTGTAAAAAGAAAAGGCGAAGGAAGTAAAAGAGGGCGACCCCGCTGCCGGCAGGGGCACATGCGGAAGTTGGATCTCTTTTGGTTGAAAATTAGTGTTGTTCGGCCTGCCCCGTCAGAGGATTTTAAGACACCTGATAAAATCCAGGCATCAAGTGTGTGTGTGCGCGTATATAGAGAGACTGTAAAGAGAGTAAGAAACATAAGACTTGGAATTATCATGAATACTCCTATAATCTGTACGTCGTCGTTGGGAGTAAGGAAAGGTGCATGGACTGAAGAAGAAGATTTTCTTTTGAGAAAATGCATTCAAAAATACGGTGAAGGAAAGTGGCATCTTGTTCCTGCTAGAGCTGGTAAACTAACTATTCCCTTCTCCTAATTCAATAAATTTATTTATTTATTTATTTAAAACATATTTAATGATAGTATCAATACTTTATTTTTATTAGGTTTCACTTATTTAATAAAAAGTCATAAATATATACTCTTTTGTTTAAAAAATTTATTTATTTTAAGAGTAGTTTTGAAAAGTTATCTTGCCATATCTTTTAAATTTCATATCCAGTCAAACTATATCACATAAATTGAAATAGAAGGAATATTATATTATTTTTTCTGTTTCATTTTATGTGAATCTCTTTATAAAATTTAAATAAAATAATACTCTTTTTTTAGTTATAAATAATTTATTAAACTTTAAATTTTGTTCTAAATAATAAGTTTCAAAAATATTTATTTATTTTTCTTAAATTTCATGTAAATATGTGCAGGTCTGAATAGGTGCAGGAAGAGCTGCAGACTGAGGTGGCTGAATTATCTAAGGCCACATATCAAGAGAGGTGACTTCGCTGAGGATGAAGTTGATCTCATTTTGAGGCTTCATAAGCTCTTAGGCAACAGGCATGCAAGTTTATGTTTTAACACTTTAGTTAATCTCATATTACTCTCATCTAAATTTGAGCGACTATCTCATCGATCAAGTCGTTCGCTTCTATAACGGTTCGGAATTCCATTTTGATCTGTAAAATTGTTCAATTGATCCATCCATCCAAATTTGAGCGACTATCTCATCTAGAAATTCGTAAAATTGAAAATTTAGAGCACAATTTTTATTACATAATTATATTAGTATCTCTCACCATGCCTCTTTTATTATACATGCATGTATGACTTAAAATATATAAAAAATATTTGGCATAATATATAAATAGACACTTTAACTGGTAATGGAACATTCTAACTTTAAGTATGCGCATTTAAATACTTTAACTCGTTTTCATTGTGTTAGTTGAACACTCCATCTTACAAAATGATCATCTAGATAACTCCAAAATTTTTATGCCACATCAGCATCAAGTGTCCACGAAACGCACGGTGAGAACGAGTTAGAGTGTTTAGTCACCAGTTGACATCAAATTAAGATATCTAAATATATACTCTCAAAACTAAAATACTTACCTATCAAATATATGTGCATGATTATTTCGTCTTAAAAGTTATGCTTTAATAACTATTCCACTTGACTATAAATGTTATGTACGTAGATGGTCACTTATTGCCGGTAGACTTCCGGGGCGGACAGCAAACGATGTGAAGAACTACTGGAACACTCACCTTCAAAGGAAGTTAAATAATATTGCTCCTCAGCGACAAGAGAGAAAGTGCAAAACCACTCAGAGCGCCATAATAAGACCTCAACCTCGGAAATTCACAAGTGTTAAGAAGAATGTTTCTTGGTGCAACAACTACAACAACAAAAGTATCGCAAATGAAGAAACATCGACAGACAACCAAATCCAATGGTGGACAAACATACTGGAAAATTGCAATGAAACACTACCAAGTTTGCTGCATCAGGAACCGTTAATTAATGGTGAAGGTAACTCCAATATGCAACAAGGACAAACTAATCATGCTTGGGATGATTTTTCTCTGGATGACATATGGAATCTACTCAATTAGCGAGTGATATACGAGAATGACCTGAGAATTGTGTGGTTTTAAACTTTCGACCTCGTTTGTTTCATTGACAAAATTTTAAATTTTTAACGAGTTTTTACTCTTTATCTTGAAGATCTGCCGATGGAACAACAAGAAGTTAAAAGTTCAAAGATCACCACTCATTTTCAAGGTCATTCAGATATGTTACTTAGCTGGAACAAAGTGGAACTGTAAAGTTGTAATAGGGATACATTCGTCCTTTACACTTTGTATCCCAATTACAAGTTGTTAGGAAAGCAAGCAATTCTGAATATTCTAGAAATACTAAGTGCATGCTCTCTATGTTATTCACGTGACTTTTTGGGGTTATTTATATGATTAGGTGCACAGCCTTTGGGGTTATTTATAGTGTGATGTGAAAGCATTTAGTCGTATTGAGTCAAGGATTATCCTTTAATGTTTATATAAATCCATTTTGTAATGTTGTTTCTTATGAGTGAAGTATGTAATATGAAATGAAGTAAGTTTGTTTTATTTTTATTTTATCTTCCATCATCTTTTGTACCCCTGTGACAGTATCGAAATAATAAAAATTTATTCGTATTTAATATAACTGAAATTAACTTTAACCGCTAAAATAAATAAATATATATATAGCTTAATTTATGGTATAACATTTCCTGCAAATAAGTATTTACCATATAGAAACTCTATCATATATATTCCAACATACGTGTTACGTGGGCCGAATTATCTTCATCTTCAAAATTCACGTAGTATAACAATTAAGCAAACTACTACTTCGCTAAATGGCATTATTATGCATTTTTAAATTTATGCAAAACAACATACTACTATAACATCTAAATATATGAAATACATAGATGTATCACTTTATTTTATTCATATAAATCGAATAACTATTTTAATTGTTTCAATAATTATATAAATATTTTTACTTGACATAGGTGTATCTCCTGGATATCTGCATTCAGCTGACCTTAAACATGAGCTCAATTGCAAATGACATGGCAAGTGGACAAATTCATGAATAACGCATATTTTTTTTAAAAAGAATATAATTTTTAGTATGTGTTAATATAATTATTTGATATTTATAACTTTCTATATTTTAATTTTGTTTCTCTTTTTATTTTAATTCGACTTTTTTTTAAAAAATATTTTTTAATAATTTTTTAATATTAATTATAAAATCTAATTTTTTAAATGTATTATATATATCTTTAATTTTAGTAACTTTCATCATTTTTTTTCTCGAAAGATTTTGGGGGAAAATAAAGAAATCACTGGAAGACACGTGTCAAAATCATGAATTTATCGTAGTTGCAGAAATGGAGAAATTTTGTACGAGAGCGCCGGAACCGGACCCGAAAATATAGCATATGTGCTTTTGAGTTATTGTTAATGTGATGCCAAATTTATAATTTGTGGGGTAACGAAATTGAAAACCATTCTGTAGGAAGAGGGTTCGCTCAGCGCGAAGAAAAATATATTTTATGAAAATTTTTTATTTTTTATTTTTGTGTTTAGTATTATTATAATAATAATGATATATTTAGTGAAATTTTATAGGTAGGTCTATGAAGCATAGAGTGTATGCAAATTCATATTTTGAAAAATAAAGAGTTATTTTTAATAGACCCCCCGTCTTAAAAAAAAGATAGAGTTGCTGTAAAAAGATAAAGAGCAACCACAACAAAGTGGTAGGCTAATCGAAGTATAAGAAATGATAGATAGTAACAGAAATTAAAGAACAAGAATTAAAAGAATAATGATACTACTGTTGGTATGAAAGGAGAAGTTAGGCAACACACAACTATCGACTAACCCTCTATTTTAATTTGTGTCCTCCATAACCTCCTGTCTAAGGTCAGGTCCTTAATGAGCTGAAGCAGTGGCATGTGTTGTCTAATCACTTCTCCTCAATACTTCTTTGATTTACCTCTGCATCTCCTAAAATCCGCGAAAGTTCACCTCTCAAACCTTCGCATTTGGACATCCATGTGTTTCCTCGTTACATATCTGAACCACCACAGTCTCCTTCCCTCATCTTTGTAGAGATATGACACTGGGCTTCCCCAACCAATGTGGGACTTTAACCTACTAACAATCTTGTCCTCTACAAAGACCATCGCCACCTCGTCCCAGATATCCTCATTCCTAATCTTATATCTCCTAGTGTAACCACACATCCATCTTAGCATCTTCATTTCTGCAGCTTTCATCTTCTGAATATAGGAGTTCTTGACAGGCTAATATTTCGCTCCATGTAACACAGTAGGTCAACCCAACGCTCTGTGAAACTTACCTTTAAGACTTGGTGGCACCTTCTTATCACACAAGAATCTGAATGCGAGCCTCCATCTTGTCCACCTTGCACCAATACATGTGTAATATCCTTGTTAATCTCTCCAAAAGCATTTGTACATAGTCTAAACAAATACTATGGGAAATAAAGGTGGGGGCGAGGCTACACGAATGGTGGTGAAGATGAGATGTGTAGGAGGGTGGAGAGGACATAATCAATATGAAATGCCACTTGAGGAACTTGTTTTCCCTATTTTCAATAGGAAAGTTATTTTCCTCATTTTTAAGGAACTTGTTTTTCTAGAAAAAATACTTTTCATTAATTCTTAATATAATAATATACTCAATGTAATTTTATAAATAAAATCTATAAAACATAATTTGTATGATGATAAAAAAAATTCTCCCTTAATAACACATGATGATTCATTAAAAAAATAAAAATCATAAAAATTAGATAGAATTCCAATTTGACACGAACGATTACGAATTAGGAGGGTGAACTAGAGGACAGACAGGCAATTTAATTATAGACGCAATTTGCTAAATTTGTACATCAAATCACATCAAATGGACAACTTTTAGCAGTGGTATCTACTTAACCACACTTAATAGAAAAGTTTAACCGTGGAATCTACTTAACTGAGGTTTCAACAGTACTGTTAAAGAGATAATAGGATAGTGAAATTGTAATAACGATACATTCCGCATTTTGTTGCAGTTTATCATATTTATACATCAGATATTTGATTTTATAGCTCTTTACAAATTTATTTTTAATTTATATTCTTTTTACAAGACATAAAAGATCTTTATTTTGTTTGCTTGCAAGATATTCATAAAAATAAAGGCATGACATGTCAAGTATGAGAGTAAAGAGGCATACTTTTATATTACTCCCTCTGTTCCTTTTTAATTACTAGGTAGATTAAAAATAGTTATTTCAAAATAATTACTAATTTCAAAATTTAAAAAATAATTGATAATTTTTTTACTTTACCCTTAATACTTAAGTCACTTTAAAATATAAAAAAAATAACTATTATATATTTCTAAAAAATTATCTATTAATTAATATAATTATATTGATCAAATTGCCATCTATAATTAATCTTAATTTTAATTCTAACTATCAACTCAGTTCTCAAAACTAGCTTATAATACACTAATCCAAAGGATAAGATACTTTCATGGAAAGGAAGAAAAAAGAGAACTGTCCAAAAGAAAGAAAGCTAGTTTCCACCCAATCAATCAAAAGGACAGATTTGTTTTTTTTCCCCCTCAAATAAAGACAAAGAAATGGACATTAATAAAGCTTTCATTTATTATTTGTGCGACTTGTGACCTAAATGAAACTGAAAGGACCCTCGATTCCTAAGATAGAGCTCCAATCCATGCTAATTTAAGTAAATTTTATTTAAATATTTAAATTATAGGTTATTTAATTTAACACATAATAAAATATTTTTATTAAATATTTTTAATTTATTTTAAATATATAAATAAAATTTATTAATGAATTTAAAAAATCATCAATATATTCTGCGAATAAAAAATTTAGGATCATTTGCTTGAAAAGTTATTTCGAAATAATTAATTCTGAATTTAGTTATCCGTAAATTATTATCCTACCTTCAAGGAGCGATAAAAACATCACTATAATCTCGAAGTAACTAATTTTAAAATAAAATATTTTGAAATTTTCTCCCAACTAAATTTATGAGATAAACTTATTTAAAAGTTAATCTCAAAACTATATATTTCTTACTTCTCATTAAAAATAAAATAATAATTTTTAAAATAACTAAATCTGAAATTAATTATTCGGGAGTTTTCCAACCAAATGACCCCTTCTAGGTTTGATATATGTTTGTCATGGTTACAAGTTTCAACATATTCAATGAGGTGACTAAATAACTAAAATGGCATAAAATATTTCTTAAACTATAGTAGAATTTTCAGTTATACAACTAATCTTAAGAGATATATCATCGTATCCTATTATTTCATGAGCTATCTGGAGGGGAAATAATTACACATATAACACATGTATACTAAAATTAATTTATTTATATTATATTAAAAATATAAAAAAAATTTAAATATTAATAAATTATTTAATTTTTATTTAAAAAATCTATAATAAATAAAATTATTATTTATTTTTTTAAAAATAATTTTTACTTAACTATTATTCTAATATTTAAAGTTTTGAAGTTAATTAAAGTTATAATTATTAAATCTTACTTAGTTGTAAAAGTTAAAAACTCCTTATATTTAGTATTTTAAAATTGACTAAAAAAATTTTTTCTTGAATCTTTTCTTATTTGAGCTATATTAAAAATATTAACATTTAAGACTTTAAAATCAATTCACAATTCTGTTAACTTATATCAATTCTTTATTTATTAAACCAACTAATTATCCATCACAAATTTTCAACACAAGATATGAGAAAATAAATTAAAGAGTGTAATATTATTAATGCATTAATACGTTGTACTTCTTCTTTCTTTTCAATTAAAAAAAATGTATAATCGTAAACAAATTATAGAAACGCAACATATCTTAAATTTTTTCAATTAATCAAATGCTCTTGCTCTTGTTATTCACTCTCTTTAGTTAAATCTACATTATTTCTTCCGTTTCAATTTATGTGAAGGTGTTTGACTAGACACGTAGATAGATAGATAGATAGATAGATAGAGAGAGAGAGAGAGAGAGAGAGAGAGAGAGAGAGAGAGAGAGAGAGAATTGAGCTGAAATCATCACATAAACGATAAAATAAAAAGTTTAAAATCAAGTTATTACTAAATATTTAAGTGCAAAGTTTCACAGTAAAATATCATCCACTTCTTTATCTTATTAAAAGTTTGACAAAATAGTTATTTAATTATTTTTTTAATATTTAAAATTTTAAATTTAACTAAATTTTATGTATTAAATCCTTCCTTACTTGAAAAGTATAATTAATATTCTAATTCATATTTATCTATCTATACTATATTAAAAGCATAAAGACCCTTAGAATTATTAATTGAACTTTTTGCAAATCACTAAAAGACTCTACAATAAACAAAATTGTCATTTCCTATTTTTATTTATTTAATTATTATTTAATTATCATTCTAATATTTAGAACTTTAGAATTAATTAAAATTGTAACTATTAAATCTTTATTTATTTATAAATGTTCTTTACTCATAATATTTAGTATTTTAAAATTACTAAAATTTTGTTTCTTAAATCTTTCTTGTTTGTATAAATTGTATCTGTCTAGAAAAGAAGTTTTAATATTTAAACACGATTTATATACGCGTTGGCAGAATAAGATTACAAATCTCTGGTAGAACATGATCTATATATATCATGAAAAAATAATCTATAAATCTCGCCGTATGTGTTGTATAAATCGCATTCAATGTATTTGTAAATCTCACTCCATGTATGCAATTTGTAATCCATTCTGTGTATGCAATTTGTAAATCTCATTCAATCATATGCGATTTGTAAATCCAATCATATATGTTACTCCTAGTGATTTGTAAATGCGTAAATTGCATTAGTTTTATGCGATTTGTAAATCGTCTTCACATGCGGGTTCTTTTTCTTCTTCTTCTTCTTCTTTATTTTTAAAATATTGTATAATTGTTTAAAAAATAATATAACATATTTTAAGTAGTTTCAATTAATCGACTGCTCTGGTTATTCACTTTCTTTAGTTAAATCTACACCACTTCTTCTGTTTCAATTTACATGAAGGTGTTTGATAAACACATAGAATAAGAGAGAGAAAATTTGAGTTGGAATCATTTCATAAAGGGTAAAATAAAAAGTTTAAAATTAAGTTATTACTAAATATTTAAAGTACGAAATCTCATAGTAAAATATTATTCACTTTTTTACCCTTTTAAAAATAGAGTTCACACTTGATAAAATAGTTATTTAAATTATTTTTTAATATTCAAAATTTAAAAATTAACTAAATTTTATGTATTAAATCTTTTCTTGTTTGAAATATATATAGAAAATATTAATATCTAAAAATTTAAAAGAGATTAAGTTTTTTTTAAGAAATAATTATGCATTGAATAAAACTGTACTTGTAATGCAAATCAATCTTATATTTAGGACTTTTAAGAATACAATTTAAAAAAGGGCAGCCCGATGTAAAAAGTATCCCGTGTTAAGCGTCTGGAGAAGGATCGCACCCCAAGGAGTATGATATAGATAGTCTACCCTAATATAAATATTAATGATTGTTTTTCACTAATTTTGATGAGTCTTTCTTAATTAGTTTGGACGATCAATCAAATAAATAAATGCGTCAGTGATACAATATCAATTTATTAGTGCCAAAATAGGTCACTAATAACTCATAATATGATTTTGTAAGTGCTAATTGTTTAAACTAATAGTTTATACTATATGTTCTATTATACTATACAATTTTGTATTGCAATGTGTATCCGTAATACGAATATCTATATTAAATTTTAAATTGTTAATAGTAAAGTAATATAAATTTTGTAATAATTAACATGAGATATACATATAATGCATGCATTTAAGTACTCATGTAAAAATGAATGTTTTTTTTTACCTTTCGATCAACTCTACTTTTACGATATTTTTGTTCATTGATACAAGTATTAGAACTAATTGAAGAAAGAACTACCGGATTAGATCAAACTCTTAAACATAATCATGTATCAATTGAAATTCATAATTTTCTTCTAAATTCTTATATTGTTATACAAACACATCTTTTAAATATTATTTATGTTACTTTTAAATATTTATTCTTATTAATATAAGGGACACGGACTAGACGCGTAGCTAAGACTAGTACTATACTAAAAGCTTGAAGGCCCTTATAATTGATGATTGAACTTTTTGCACTTCATTAAAAAACTCTAAAATAGATAAAATTATCATTTATTATTATTCTTAAATAATTATCATTTAATTATTATCCTACATTTAGGACTTGAAAATTAATTAAAGTTATAGTTATTAATTTGCTATTTTTGTAAAAAATAAGAACTCTTAATATTTAGTATTTACAATTAGCTAAAAATTTTCTTTTAAAATCTTTTCTTGTTTGAACTATATTAAAAGTCCGAACATTTCAAATCTCATATTCACCTCAATGGTAGAATTTCAACTTTAAATTTGGATGTTCAAATTTTCTAGAATTTAAAAAAAAAGACTTATCTTTATTACAAAAATAATTACTGAGAAATTTTAGTAGAAAAATTGATTGATTACCTGAATTTTTATTTTATTGATGAAGATTTAATTCCCCTCCTTATTCATCGTTCGCCTACTCTTATAGAATAAAAATAATTTTTTTAAAAGAATAAAAAATAATTACTCAACTCCTACTTTGCCAATCCACTTCTCCCCTTCTACAAAACACACCCAAAAATCAGTTGGTGCTTTCGCGAGGAATTCTAATGTTAGTCATTAATTTAGGTAAGAAGATTTGCTCATTTCGAGAGATTGAATAAGAGTTAGAGAGAAATTTTAATAATTTTTATAAATTGCAAATTTTTATGGTTATAAGAAAAAGTGCAATTTAATTTCACATTTTTGTTAGTAAAATTTATAACCAAACACAATTTTAATTTTAAATTATGATTCAGTATCCAAACACCTAAAAAGACTACCTGCATTTGGCAAAATTGATATGCAAATGTCAAATCCATAACTATATGTATTGGTATATCCTAGTTCTAATCGGTTTTCATCTAGTTATATATCCTATTAGCTTAAGGTTAAAACTCATATATGTAATTTCAATTCCCTTAAATATACGATAATCAATATATATATATATATATAAGGAAATTTCTATTATTATCTCATAAATAATAATAACATGTACTGGACAAAATTGACGCATAACATGGTGCAAAGCACTTTAATATGTCAATCATAGCATTAGAATTAATGTTGTTGGGAGCCTGAAATTAAAATAGCGGATAAATATTTTTTATCATATTAAGTTTTGATGTTTAAAGTTATTCTCTATTTGTTTTAACAAAAGATAGGAAGACAAGATAAAATAGTGAAAGTGTGAGTAAATTAACACGACCACCATCCTTATAAAAAAATGTATAATAACAAAAAGAAGTGCTCTTATGCGTTACCACCCATCAGTTCGTACATTATGAAATTTTCTTCAATTTAAAAAACTTAAATTATATTAAATTAATTTAAATAAATATTATGAGTTAATTATATAAATTCAATAAGTATGAAATTAAAATGACGAGCTCATTTGATTAAGCCTATGATGTCATCTTATTTAAGAGGCCTAGTTTGGTGTCACCCGGCTAAAGATGTGTCATGCCAAGTCAAGTGAAACAGCCAATACATGCTACATATCGAAATGATATAATATGCCTAGTCAAATTAAAGATTAATGAAAATGTATTATGTGTACAAGTGACATGCTCCAACCAATGAAATATCGTCATGTCAATTTCAATTTGATTGGTGGAAAAGAGTTTGTCCTTATCACAACTTTTTCATCATACAACTATAGATAGGTTCCTCATAATTTTTTTAAAAAAATATCAGAATTCTAACAAGACGCCAGAGAGAACTCGTGGATCAAACAACACAAATTTCTCAACAAAATTCAAAATTATGCTTCAAACCTTTAAATTTAAATACGAGTCAAAATCAGATCACCAAATTCAAAATGCCATTATATTTATTTTTATGAAAAAGAATCATAATTTTTCTCATATACTGAAATCTAAATATTATAATATTTTTTTGTATTGATTATTTTCTCAAAGCGAACTTTATTACCTACACAATTATTTAAGTGCGTTAATAATTGAAACTCAAAAACTTTCACCATGAGGAAAATATTTCTTAATTCGAAGTTATCTACAAATTAGTATTTAGTAGTAATGCTATAAAACTAGTTTATACTATTTGATATGGTTTATTCCATAAATTTATAATATAAAAATAGTACGTAAACTTTATCAAATAAGTATAGTTTGTGTCACATTTTTTCTACTATAAAATTAATTTAATGTAATTTTAGGTTATCATATCTTTCTAATAAGATAATTATTAAAAATATTAAGGAAAAAATTATTTATGAGGAAGCAAGAAAATTAGCAAATATCAAAGAGACGTAATGATTTGATATTTTATAAACCAACATGATAAAGTGTGATAATCAAAAATCGATTAAGATAATAAATTAAAAAATATTTTTAGATTTTTTAATAAATTTATGAGCATGCGATTTGTATTTATCGATACAAAAGAATTGCTTCTTATATTTGTTAATTCTCACTCATTATTTTATGTGTAAAAGCTTTGTGCTAATTGAATGTGATTTTTGATTTTGTTTTAGATGAAACTTGAGAAATAACCTAAAGTTATTAAAATAATTTCAAAAAATTAATTTAATTCTTCATATATACTTTATGCTTAAAAAAATGAATTCTTAGTTAATCACTTTATGCTTAAAAAAATGAATTCTTAATCAAATAAGAGATTTTAAAGATAATCCAACTTTAACAAATAATGCTATCTTCATTTTCAACCTTAAATATTTGTAGGAGTGGTCTTTTATAGAACAAGAATTAAAAAATGGAAGTATTCAAGGAAAAGTCAATTAGAGAGTATATATATACGTAAGTGTCATTGAAAAAAAACTATCTCTTGCTATTTTATAATTTGAATAAAAGTAAATAATTATTTTAATTTTTTTATATATAAAATTAATAAATTTTTTGTGTGTAAAAATAAAAAAAATTATAAAACCAAATTTTTTAATAAAAAATTAGAAAATTATTTCTTGCAGAATTAAAATTCCTATATGACATACATATATATCCTTGTTAATGTACAGTAGTAATGTCCAACTCAAAATTGATTTTTATTAGATTGAAACATAAGGACATTATAACATGATCATTGCTAGTCATTTTTGATATTCACATCATTGGTAGTAGAACTAGCACCATCTTCCAGTTAAGACAAAAAAATAAATGGAGAAGATAAAGTTCGACCTCATAATATATATTGAAGACTTTTAGTATCGAAAAGTTCCAAATATCTAATGACCCACTTATCAGTTGGCTTAAATACTATGAAGGTGATGTGATTAATAAAATCACAGGGTTCCAAATTAGGTGTGTATAAAGTAAATTGATAAATCATATCAATTTGAAAATTTGAGTTAAATTAAGAAAAAAATTAGATTAGTGGTTTGGTTTGATTTAATTTGGTGTTAAAAAAAATTCGATCATAATTGGTCGGATTTTAACTAAAAAAAGTCAAATCGAACCAAACCAACCTGACATTATATGTATATAATTTTTACAAATATATTTATGTAATTTATAGATACTTCTTAAAAAAAATTCATAATTTTTGTCTTTTAATAAATTATTTCAAATTTAGACTTAGAATTTTGAACGTTCCAATAAGTTTTATAACTTAATACAAATAAATTTCAAAACGAGACCAAATCAATATTGATGCTTACAAAAGAAATAATTTCAATACTAGAAATGACAATAATATCAGATATATATTCTTTAATTTTGCATTGGGTAATTTGCATAGTGAAAACACACAACTTAATTTTTTTTTTAAATGTTTAGTTATGTAAGTAATATTTATTAGCCGTACTTAGTTTGACATGCTTAGTACTTTTAGAGTATGGTTATCTTCATTACGATTCATTAATTAGCAATATTTATTTTATGCAAATTTATCATTTTTTTGGTTGAATATTTTAGTACAATGTCAACACTCTTCTCATATTTTATGTTATTTTCATAATTAAGAAACACTCAGATAGTTGTATGTTACTAGAATTAAAAAAATATTTCTAATATAAGTTATATGTTTTGTATGAAGACTTTATCGGAAAAAAAAATCCAGAAAACCGAAAAATCCGAAAAAATTCGAGGTTGAAAAAATCGACTTTTGTTGGTTTGATTTGGTTTATAGATTTATAAATCCAATACAATTGGTTTTGTTTGATATTTAAAAAATGTGAACCAACCCGGATAATGTACACTCCTATCCCCCAATTATGGTTTATATGCATCACATATATTTTCTTTGTTCATTTTTACTTGTTCAGTTTAAAAAATTAAAAGATAATTTATTATTTAATTTTTAATTTATCCTTATTATTAAATATAGTCATCTCACAATTGATATTTCAAAACATTAAATTTATTATATTCACAAAATGATATAGTGAAATTATTATTTTATTTATTATTTTTAAAGGAATATGCCAAAACAACACAAAACAAGTAAAAATAAAGGAAAGCTGAAACCATTTGTTCTTTGATTGTGTATATGCAAAAAGTGTTTGGAAGAGGATGTTGGTGTGGCAATAGTTGAGTAGGAATCATACAGACTGCTACCAAAAACTGCGCTGGCTGCTTGTGTATACCATGTATGGTAGGAGAGGAATCGCCAGGTTGTTTCAAGATACATCAACCTGTGCAAATTCATTGGTAAGGAAGTGTGTTCAGGAGGTGATATTTCGTGCAAGTATAAAAGAGGGTACATGAATTGACTTATTATCCTATGTGATGTAGTTGTTATCTTCTTACTTGTACATCTGGGAGTTTAGCTAAGGGTGTTATAACCTTGCCTAGTTTTTCTTTTGTAATTCTCTACTTTGGTAATAAAATGTTTAATAACCAACAAAAATTTACATCTCTATCGATTCAAGTGAAACATTAATCCGGGTCAGAGTAAGCAGATACTCTCTCCAATTTAAATTATATGTTGTTGTGATTTTTTTATATATATATTATTAATTAAAAGGTGGTTTCAACTATTTTATATTTATCTATGTCTTAAGATATAATCTTTTTTAATTAAGTATTTGCTTTTTTGAGGCATTTGTAGGATTACATAAGTGTATTGTCGGTGTTGAAGTGTTTATAGTTTTCAAGAACAATTACTACACAGGAGAATTGGTTCGTATAAACTTACTCACACCGAATATACACACCCAATATATTTAAGTTAATCATAGAAGATAAACTGATATTTATTATGAGTCTTGTTTTAAATATATTGTAGTTAATTATAGTAAGAGAAATTTTCATAAGTAGCACTTAGTAGTAAAATAATTACAAAAAATAGCATGATTAACTGAAATTACAATAAATAGCGTGTTTTCTTACTTTTTTGATACAATTAACAGTAACAATTATGATTGTATCTAAATTTCAAACCCTTAAATTTCTCTCTAATTTGCTCCATTTGTTATTTTTAAATGAAAACTGTATATTTAATGGCAGGGAATCACACTATCAACGGATTATGCATATTTGATGGTAGTAAATCCACATCAGCGTGGTTTATAGATCTGAAATCGTATATTTTAGGAATTTTTTCATTTTATCTGTTGTATCATCGTTGCAGATTTGAAATTTTTTTTAATTTCTTTGATTATACCAATGTTCCAGTCGTCAAAAAGAAAATGTTCAAATAGTTTTATCTGTTATTAATATATTGTATCATTATTATGAAAACAAAGTATGTATCATAGAATGTGATAACTCAGATACAAGATGAACATTGTTTATATCATTCTTTATCAATCTGTTATCGATTGAAACATTTTAGTGTTGTATCATTAATATGAAAATGATATTGTTCAAATCATTGGGTGTATCTAAAAAAAAGAGAGTAAAGATTGTATCATATAATGTGATAACTCAGGTACAAGATAAACATTTTATAGATCATTCTTTATCAGTCTATTATCGATTGATATATTTTAGTATTGTATTGTTAATATGAAAACAAAGCATGTATCACAAATTGTGATAACCATGATACAAGATGAAGATTTGTCTTTATCATTCTATTATCGAAGAATCATTCTCGTACATTATATATCTAATTGATACAGTATGTATCAAAAACATCTTGAAATCAAAATAAAAGATGAAGATAGTTTGTATCAGTATGTATCAGTCTGATAATAACTAATATATACTGTATTAACCCTAAAATTCAGTGGCTCCGACCATCTTCCTCTCTTCTTTTTTCCTTGAAAATTCAGCGGCTCTTCACCGATGACCTCCACCCTTTGAAGCTTTGCAACTGTATCCATCAAAACTACTATCGATGTGATTTCGGTGTGTCTCTAAGCTCTGAGATGACCTCCTTGATACCTGGTTATTATTTTCACCCGATCTATAATTCTCTGCATCTTCTTCACCAATAAGTTTAAAATATTTTTTTGCTTTCTCCAGAGATCTGCAATTTGGAAGAGGGGGGGAGGAGGGGGATCATCAGAAATAATGAAAATTTTGGAAGAGGGAAATGGGTTGATGAGAGAGAAATCGGATGAAATTTTGAGGGATTTGGGAGAGAAATTTTTGGACAGTTACAATGAGAGAATAAGGGGATTAAATTGGAGAGAGAACGTAGTAAGTTGGAAAGAGAATATAGAAAATTTGATACAATATTAATTATTTTAAAAATTTATAATTCGCTATTTCTGTAATTATTTTGTTATTTTTTTATAATTTTTAATAGATTTACTAATTATTGTAAATAGCTAGTTAAGTTTGCTAAGTTATGTAATGTTTCCTTATAGTTAAGTATAAATAATCGTAGTTAAAAAAAGACACATGTAATTTTTTTTTTGTGGATGTATACACCCGGTATGAATAAGTTTTAACCGAATTAGTTTTGTAGCCACTTATAATTTTTTTTAGTTTTATGACTTTTTTATAAGAGATATTCATTTTTTACACATAAGAGATTTGAAAACACCATTTTCTTCTATTCAATTTGTCAGTGGCCAAGAGATCTCATTTTCTATTACTCCCTTCATCTGAAAATACTTGTCGTGTTTTTCATTTATACACCCCTTAAAAAAATATTAATTTAGAGGAGCATTTAGCTACTTTACCCTTATTTAGGTCTTAAAATATAATCTCACTTCATTAAATATTTACTCTTTTTATATGTTATAATGGAGATGTTTTTAGTTTTTAAGAACAAACATTTTATTTTTGGGAAACAAAAATCAAAATTTAAAGGTCTACCAGAATATAAAATCATTTTATTTTCATTTGGCCCATTTGTCAATCCACCTACATTTGCATTTCTATATTCATTCTTATAGTTTCGAGCCCAATAAAAGTCACAAGTTTAATCCAGATTTCTCTCCTATTCATTTAATTTCAAAAAACAACTCAAATACTAAAAGATAGAATAAAATGCATTTTGTTTTTACAATTTGTTCTTCTAAAATAAAATTGGACTGCTTTGTGCAAATATAATGCCTGCATTTAGGCTCATTTGTCTAATCAATTAATGTGTGGCCCAATATAACGAATCAAGTCTTAAGAACTTAAACAAAAATGGCATGATCTGACCACTTTATATCCTTCTATTTAAAGTTTAGCCATAGGGGAATCAATTGTCTTTCATTCCCAAATTATAAAATCCTGCATGAGGTATGACTACTCCTTAAACCTATCAATGGGGTTGAATCAGCTCATATCCGATAAATACCCAAATCTGTCATATACTGTTCTGGATGGGTCATTCGCACAGATGTCCATATTACGAGGTAATTTTTAATTTTTATTTTTTAAAAATCTTGATTTTTAATTTTTATCATTCTAGGTTTTAAGTAATAAAAAGATAACTAAAAATATTCTTAACAGTAAAAAAATCAGAAGATAAAAAAAAAATCTACAAGGCATAAGTTCAGTGACACATAACTCAAGGCATAAGAAATAATGCTGAAGGCATAAGTGCATTCACACAAGTTAGGCTTGAAGGCAAAAGAAATAAAGTTCATGGCACAAATTATGCCTTCAGTGGCACAAGTTATGATCCAAGTTAAATGAAAATTTGCAAGTTATGCCCTATAAGTGCAGTGACTCAAGTTATGTCCAAGACATCAGTTCATTGACACAAGTTATGTTATAAAGCATAAGTTCAATGACAGAAATTATGCCTTTAAGGTACAGGTTCTCTAAAAAGTCTTGTCTTGAAAATCAAATACTATAGAAATTATGCCACAAGACAAATCTTTTCGAAAAAGTTATGCCTTGTAAAATTAATTTTTTCCAGCAAAATAAGGTCATCATTAAGAATATTTGACTCATAAGTATTTATTAAATAAACAGAAAAGACAAAAATTATAAATTATAAATTTAAAAAGTAAAAATTAAATACCATGCTAAAATAGAAACAGCCTGTACGAAAAACTGTTACTATATGTGGGAGGATTAGTCTCATCATACTTGATGTAAATTACTATATTTTCGAAATATACTCTAGGGTTTACGAGGAAAGTCAAAACTTAAAAATGCCTTTAAATTTATAGCATGGAAATGATAGTTTATATATATATATATATATATATATATATATATATATATACGCGCACATAACTCTAATCTTTATTATTCTCGAACCCAAATTATATTTGCACTTAAATTTTGAAACATTTAATTTTAACTTAAAGATAAAATATCTTAATGAAATTGAGATATAATTAGGAACTATTCAATAGAATAGATGGCTTAAAGTCTAAGTGGTGTTATAATTTTATTTAATATTTTTTTATATATTTTATTTGATGTTTATTTTTATAGTTTCTTAAAATATATGGTAGTTAACTAAATTTGGATAACTTTTTGTTTTCAGTTGACAGCACAGCCAATTTGTGTACTCTAAAAAAATGTTTAAATCTTAGGTAAGTTTTTTTCTTAACTTTAGTTTAGAAAACTCTTTATCCATTGAGTTAATTGCTCCACAAACTATTAAATTATTCTATAAGTAGTAAACATATAAATAAGACTATACCCGATTGAATATGCTAATAATATTATTAACTTTTATACGTATAATATTTCAAATTATTTTAAATTTTAAGATAGGTCTAAATCATTAATATCATAGTGATTGTTATGCTTTAGAAGACATTCAAAATTAAGATAATACCTTTTTTAATTTAATTATTTAATAATATAATTAGTTTGAATTTGAAAGGTCTACAAAGACGAGACACTCATTGAATTGAATAAAATCTTACACAAACGAAATTAGAAACGAGACTAATTCAAATTAATGTGAGTTAGACAAAATTAAGAAATAAAAAGTGACTTCCACTTTAATTACCTACGACTTTCTATCTTAATTATACATTAGTTATATTGCTAGAAAGTAGTATAAACTTTAAAAATATATGAATAATGATTGGTAAAAGATTGGCAAACTATTAAAAAGACTTCAAATAACACTAATAATAAATACATATTTATTTACATTTATTTATATCATTGTTAAAAAGAAAGTAACGAAAGATAAATTATATAACTAAACATTAAAATTCATCGCTAATTCTATTGGAGACGAATTATCAAAAAACATTATTAGCTATTAACAATTTATCGACAGATTTATAACAAAATTAGTAGTTAATTTCAATTCTTTTATAGTCTATGTATAACCTGAATAATTTTGTGGCCTTATTTTTTCAGAGGGGGAATCCACTAAATAGCTTTAGTGTTGAGCCACCCCGATAAATAAGCCAAATTGTATTCACAATTACTATTTTTGTTTTAGGAAAAAGTGATAAAATACCTATGAGCTATTGCAAATAGGTTAATTTTATCCCCAGTTACGTTTTTTGACTTATAAATTGCTGTTAGTCAAGTAGCTTAAAAATATTTTTCCTACCAATATTTATTTCAAAATAAGAGAAAATGGACCAATTTTGCCCATGAATAATTTGAAGTGGAGCAATTTTGCACTCCATTTAAAGTTTTGGACAAGTGCTATACTTTGATTATTTTAAATAACAATTTTACATGATATAAATTTACGTAATATAAAGTTTAATTATCAATATTAATTTTTTAATAAAATATTTATTCTTTTGGTCTCTTTCAAAATTATTGCAGTCTCAACTGAAATTTGAGATGACTTAAAGTTACAATAGGTAATATAATGTACCAAAGTATAATTGAATTTGATTTCTTTTATTATATCATTCTTAGAGTTAATAAAATAAATCTATTATTATTAATATAGAAAAATACATTTCTAAATAGCTATGTAAGAAAATGTACATAATTCCATGTTCAAACATTAGTCGGAAAGATATTTTTGAACTATTTGCTAGTTGAAGGGTGTTTTGGAGCTAGTTAGCTAACGGTGAGGACTTCTTTTAGCCAAAACGATAACAGAGGGTAAAATTAAACAACTTCGAATAGTTTAACATATTTTTTGCCCTTTTTCCTTTGTTTTTGACTTAAAAATACTTCACCTGAAATATTATTATTGAGTATGATTTTGCTGTTGATAATATGTTTGTCTTGAAGTTGTATTTTATTCATAAACTTTCGAGAAATAATTAGGATAAGAAAAAAAAAATAGTAATAAAGTACTGTCTAATAGAATATGTTTTGTTACTAAATTACCACATGATTAATATGAGTAATTACCCTTTATTTAAATTTGTAACGGCATAAAACAAAAAGGAGTTAGAATTGCACGAGGAGTCAATAAGATCCTATAGGATGAGAAAAAGAGTTTGAATTGACTTCTACTTGTTATCCCTTTTCAACTTGGACTCTATCAGATCGATCATATGAGCATATATATCTATAAAAGAAGTCTATCCACATTCTAAAAACTCAAACATTCACAAAATTCTTGAGCAACCACTTTCTCTCTAAATTCCAAGTGAAAAAGGCTTGAAAGGCAAAGTAGAGTTTGAAATAGTGTCTACGTCTGTTCCATGCATGTAAAAGTGTTTTTAAGCTACTTTTAATAAGCAAAAAATATGTCAATTAATATTGAATACACATGCAACATCCGTGATTAGAAATTAATACCTTAATAAGAATATTAAATAATTTACTATTTGGCCTATTTTCAACATTTTTTTCACGAATAAATAATTTTTTGGTTGGTCATTCTGCAGCATAGGCTAAACATCTGGGGATGATAATGGGGAGGGCCGGTGCATGGCCGGGCACAGCGGAGTGGAGTGGGTTTTAGGTTATATGGGTGTGGGCGGGTGCGGGGCGGTTGAAATAGTTTTTAAAAAATTGAAGCGGAGCGATTTGCAGGTCTCCGCGGGATTAATAATAATCTTTTTTAAAAATAACTTTTGTTCTTGACACAATAGAACTTTTATCTTAAAATATGTTTTATTTGGTTATAATTCTCTTAGAATTTATTTTTCTAGTTTTCTCATATCTAAATTGTCATTTCTTTTTCTCTTATGGTTTGCCATTAAGGGTGCGATCGATTGATCAAAAGTTCTGAAAAATATTTTCTTTAGGAAAATAAGTTTCTTGAAAATAAAGAAAATTACTTCCATAATGAAAGTAGGAAAAATATGTCACATTATCTCCTTCACACCCTCACAACCATCCACCTTATTCCATCCTCATAGTTTGTCTTAGATTCTATATGTAAATATTTTTTACTTGCATACCGAACACAAGAAAATAAGTAAGAAAAAACTTGTTAATATTATCAGTATCTCTAAACTCAGGACGCCTATATCTCATCTGTATTTTTAGAATCAGGAAATATTTATTTATATTGTAATATATTAATATTTATATATTAAAAAAATTAAAAAAAAATATTTTTTGTTTTATGAATCAATTGTACAAGTAAAGTGAAATAGATTATTTTAAAAAAAATTAATTAACAAGATAAATAATTAAAATATAAAAAAGAGATAAATATACGTGAGCATGCAAAGTTAACGTTGAAGAGAGAGATACAAGTACTATTCTCTCCGTTTCCAAATTATATAAATAAATCTTTGGTCTGATTAGATATCGAGTTTTAAAATAAATCTTTTATTTTAAATATATTATAGTACTTTTTCTGATTATAAAAACTTGTTATTGATGATAAAGTGGAATGTTTAAATTAAAAAAGAAATTAAATTTATTCCTTTTGAATCAAACTAATAAGGAAATAGTACAATATAAAATAGAACAAAAGGAGCAATTAATAAGAAAGAAGGAAATTTATCGTACTTTACTTACTCATTCGAACAACTATAGCTAAGTGAAAAAGAGCATGAAAATTTTAAAAATAATATGAATAATAATTGTATAAATTATATATTTCTTCTTTTTCAAATTATTTATCGTGATTTTTAAAATTAGTTATCAAAAAACTATATATCGTGATTTCTAAAAATATTATATCAAATTATTTATCCTTTTGAAAGTTTAACATAAATTAATTTTTTTCTCATTTCTTAATAGTAATTGTTCTTAAAGACTACAAATACCTAAAAAAATATACATAAATATTTTATTAAAAATATTATATTTTAAGATATAAAAAAAATAAAAACAGTTTAAATGTGTAAAATAAAAATTTAAAATATAATAAACAACAAATAATTTTTAAAATTTTTTTTTATATAAAATGGAGTAATACATAGGAGTTAGGAGTAATTATTTTGGGGGCCCTAAATGTGTTGGAGGCTAAAGCAATGACTTTAATGGTTTTACCCTTGAACCTCCAAGCCCTTCCAAAACTCCGAGCCACAATAAGTGTGCACCACATGCATCTTATCTGTATAGCTAAAAGAATATCTTCGTAAAAGATTTTAAGTTTAATTTATTTTATTTTTTTTCCATATGAATCAAACCACCCACTGGCCTACGCAGAGGCGGAGTTGATGATTTCATTTACTATAAGCAAAAAAATTTATACTTATTTGTCATCAGAAAAACAGGATTTTATAAATTTTTTAGATTTAATTTATTAAAATTTTATCCATTATAATAAAAAACATCATAAATTTTATCCATCATAAAAATAAGAGCACTGTGACAGCCACCGCAGGAGTAGTTCCCCACCTAATAATTACTTTACGCTAATTTTTTTATTTTTAATGAAGTTGTCCAGCCTTATATTGGGGTGTTGTATTTGCAAAAACTGACGAAGAGGGGGTCATAGCCTGACCTCATTACAACACTTATTAGGTGATCCCATCACCTCACAAAAGGTCAGAAGAGGCATATAACAAAGCCATCTTCTGGCAACCTATCGACTAATTAGCTTTGTCGAATCTAGTCCTAATACTAGGCATAAGCCGAAAAGGGATCTTAGAGTTTTTGGGGTAAATCAAAAAAGGTGTGCACATTACAGTTGTGGGCAGAGGTAGAAGCCAATGTCGCCAAACTATCTGCTACTTGGTTGCGCTCTCCGAAGCAGTGTTGCTCACGAAAATTGGTCTCCTGCTTGATTCGTTGAATACTATTGATAGTTTGCTTTAATTTTCTGGAGTTGGTGTTCCGACTAGGGATTATATTGATAATGAATATGGAATCAAGTTCGAGAAAACCTAATCTTTTTTTATATTCAAAACTTAAATTCAAAACTTATAATTAAAAGGGCAAAATATCTTTTTTTCAAAAAAAAAAACTCTAAATTCTTCAAATCCCCCTTAAACTATTAGTAGTATTAATTACCGCCTAAACTTGTCTATTTGATAGTTTTAACTCTCAGAGAGTGAGATACACTCTCCTATGGCGTTTATACATGTGTCACTTTTAAAAATATTTTTAATATTTATTAATTTTTTAGATTTAATATTAGTAAGAAAAAATCTTTGCTAGAACTCTACTTTTTAAGCAAATAAAAAAATTATTTTGATAAAAATAATGAAATTATAATTAACTTTTTTAAAAAAATTCCCCGTTTACTATTGGAATAGATAGTCAGTATATTTAAGTAGCATATTATAACTGATTAAATTATATTAACAATAAAAAATAATTATAACGGTAAGTGCATCATTTAAATCCATTGCAAATAAAGTTATTTTTTTTCTTTTTCCTGTATCCATATATATTTGTGTTTTTTTTCTCTTTTTGTGCATTGTTTCTTTTTTTTTTTTTTGGGGGGGGGGGGATGGGGGTGAGGTCAAATCATTTGATGTAAACTTTTCTTTGGCAAATTTGCAAGACTTTAAAACTCTGATCACAATACGTCTGCATCACATTTATAATAAAAAATTGGACCACTCGGATATTTAAATGAATATTGAATCATCATTAAATATTTAGTCTGGGTGATTTTTTTAATTAATAATAATAAAAAAGGATTTCAAAAAAAAGTAAGTATGAATAAAAAGGGTTAGATTTTAAAGATTTGAAGTATTTGACTAATAAGTAAAAGTGCTTAAGGTAAAAGGAGAAGCAATATTCTTTTCTACCATCGATAAGAAGCAAAAAAAATTCTGTTTCTTTGAAAAAAAAAAACAGAAGTAAAAAATATATATTTCCAAGATAAAATATCCAATCATAAATATATATATACCAAATATATCCTTCATTAATTTCTAATTATAAAACCAAACTCCTTAATTTACCCGTTGAAAATATTTACATGTCGTCTTGGATTCTTTCTTCAAAGACTTTCAAGACAACAACACATGATATGATATATAGGCAAATTTTTATTTTTAAAATGTATTTGAATTATTAATCTCATTTAAATTTTGTTGTTTAATTTTTAAGTTCTACTTGTTTGAAATTATCAGCGTAAATCAGACTTAGTAAAGGGTGGCGAATACGATTCTAACATATAAAGGCATTGTTTTTTTATATAACGAGGTCATTTATTTGCATATTTTTTAACTATTAAAACATATTATATTATTATAAAATAATATATCATAATATCAAAAATTAATTTACAAAAAACGATTATTAGTCAAATATTATAAAAGATGATCAAATAAAATTTTTTTTATACTAGTCTTTGTTTTTTTATGAAAAGAGAGTGAAGGGTTGCTTTAAATGCAAGGCATTTATGAAGAGATCTAAGTTTAGTTCGCCCAGTAATTTTAGCCTATGAAGTCGCCCTCCTGTTTACATAAGACCTCACCAATTATTTACTTATCAACAGTGTTTTAAAAGGTGGTTGCGTGAGCCAAAACGTTTTATATAATATGGATCGAGACATAAGTTTTGAGATACAAAGCGTAAGTCTCATGAATTTGTTGGGCGCATATGTTATATATCTTTAATTTTATAATTTTATTAGTAAGAAAATAAACGAAAGTAATATTTTTAATAATTCTGCAAATAAATCATCAATAATATAGAACAAAATATTATAATTATTATTTGAGAAAAGTAATAACAACACAACATGATAACATTCGAGATAATTTTTAAAATAAAATCATCATCGATCTGCTAGTATAAGAACAATATCAAAATATAGATAAAAATGTCTCAGGAAAATAGTGCTATAAAATCTCTATCCTATCAATTTTAGACATAATCATCTAAAAGACTATTTATAACAATGTCATTTTTTTTTATAAAAGTTGGAGTTAATATCTTAAATGATCACTCAGTTATGAGAATATATCTTGTAAAGTCACTAAGCTTTAGGTTGTATCAATAAAATCACTCAACTTATAGTTTTTCTCTCCAAAATCATTCAACTAAATTTATCATAAAAGAAAATCTAACATGACAAAATAATTTAATTTTTTATGCCATGTAAGAATAGGCCCCACAAATAAATAAAATTAAAAAAAAATATTTCTTATACCCAACCCATCAATCCACCCACACATCAGAGCCTCGTAGACGCCATGAAACTCATCGACGTTGTTATCTGTGCCATCTCCGATTTCTATGATCGTAGTCATCAAATACTTCTCCAGCTCAAACTTGTTGAAGCCATTAAAGAAGCCGAAATATAAAGGTCAAGTTAAATCTTTTACTGAAACTTTTAATTTTTCATCCGACATCTATGATCATAGCCATCAAATACTTCTCCAACTCAAACTTGTTGAAGCCATTAAAGAAGCTGAAAATATAAAGGTCAAGTTAAATCTTTTACTGAAACTTTCAATTTTTCATACGAAAATGTTTGACTTTTATTTTATTTTATATTAAGAGTTCAACTTATATATACATACACACACTAACAGGGTAATTTTTTTTTTTTTTTATGCTATGAAATCATCCGAAATATAATTACCTCTAGAAATGATACGCTTTATATCAATTGGGAAAAATATTTACAAACGTAATTCATATTTTGAGTTTGTTATCTGATTTAGCCCATAATTATGTATAAACACCATTGGTACACTGTTATAAACTTTTATATAACGGTTTAATAAAAATAGTATCCGTTGATAATAGTCAAATTACTTGTGTTGAGATTAATTCTTAATTTTTTAAATTTTATATTTGAGCTATCACGTGTGTGATTTATTTATCTGAACTATAACAAATGTTTATTGAAACACACTTAAACTATCAGTTGCTCATTTTCCTACCTGATATCAGGTGAGAAAAGTGAACAATTGATAGTTGAGGTGTGTTTTGTTAAACATTTGATGATAGTTCAGATAAAAAAAAGTAAACACCTAATAGTTCTGATAGAAAGCTCAAAAAATCTGAATACTTTACATGTGTTTTTAACTCTTCACTCTTAAATTAGTAAGATATATTAGAATAGAAATAGTATTCCATATTATTAGTATATCATAATTTACTCTATTTAAAAATAATATTAAAGAAAACATATATCAAATTTAAATTGCAATTAAATATTATATTAAAATTTAATTTTAATATTATTTTTACATCCTATCTAATATACCTTATCAAATAATTTCTTAGAGATCATGTAGTAAGTTGATGACAGAGACGGAACTAAAGGAATAAAAATAATTATTCTTATTAAAAATTTATAGTACCATATAAATAATAAATTTATTTATTTATACTTATAAATGAGCGGCTAAATTTCTTTAACATAGGAGAAAGATTCTAATATAATAATTAAAAAATTCAAAATTGATTTAGGTCACGTGTCCAATTTCTAGTTTTAGCACAGTAGCCAGGTTTATTTTAAAGTGCTTGTATAATTTTTTTCCTTTTGAATTTTTGAGTCGATTGACTATTAAAATTTTTGCTCCATCGATGCACGAAGTTAGATTTTTAATATTTCTCTTCCTTCTTTCGATATGTATGTTAAAAAAATTAGAAGACTTTTAAAATATTGTTAAAAAAATTAGAAGACCTCGAAAATACTTAATAGGAATTTTGACGTACTCTCTTTATTTTCTTTGTTTAAAAATTCAAAAATTATTCCACTTCAAAAAAATTTTGAATAATAAAATAATAAATAAATAATAGTTAATGAAACTAAAACATCCAAAAAGGGAGAAAGAGGATTCCCACTCGTCCAATAGATAAATAATATCTCCTAAATGGATATTTAATTTTATAATTCTTTATAAATTTAGTTATATAACTTTTTCCAAAGAATATTACTAAAATATAACACAAATAATTCTTTTAAAATTTTATTTATTTGTCTGGTTTATATTTATATGGCATAAAAAAATAAATTATTTTATTATGTTATATTCTTTTATGATAAATTTAGTTGAATAATTTTGTGAGAGAAAAGTTACAAGTTGAGTGATTTTATTAATACAAACTAAAGTTTAGCGACTTTACAAGATATATTACCATAGATGAGTGACCATTTAAGATATTAACTCTAAAAGTTGCTTTCTTTATTGATATATTTTAAGAAAAATAGTAACAATATGAAAACATGATAACATAAAATATAAATACCATTACACCAATAATAAAAAATATTACTTGTAGCAAAAATACTTTTAAAATGATAAAAATCAAATTTAATGCCCGAAGCATATGCTTTTATGCCGGGGGGTTACGCCCCAAATTCTAAGGCTTTACGCTTTACGAATCTATGTCATTATTTGCACCCAAAAGCATTTTTAATATGCCCTGCCCAAGACTTGTCCCAAAAATGCCTTTGAAAATACTGTTTATCAATAATTATACTTTACCAATTACTATATAATAAGTAGAGTTTAAAGCATAAGGGTGAAAATTAATCATGACTAAACTTAAGCTTGACATGCACGAGAGGCGAAAATTCAAACTTTGGTTCGTGGGAAATTTAACCTAACACTACGAATAATCTAATATAAAGGTAGTTTTAATATAATTGATAAATTAAATTATTGTCATATGATTAGAAGATCATGCGTTTAAGTTGTGAAAATAACGTTTTGCAAAATATAAGATAAAACTACGTACAATAAACTATTAGAATCCGGCTCTTTCGTAAACCTTATCTATAGCGAAAGTTCTAATACATCAGACTATCCTACCGTGAATAACATAATAAAGACTTGTTTCAAACTAGGATGCAACGTTCAAAAATCAAAATGTTGAAGATACGCATAAACCCGTACGATTTAGCATTGTATCTTCATATGTATAAAAAGAATTGAGAAAAACTTGTGATTATTAGATGGATGTGATTGAGAAGCTAATTAATACATCATTCATTTCAATTTATTTGTTTTACTTTACTTTTTAATATATTCAAAAAAGAATGTCTCCTTTTTTTTTTTGACGATTCTTTAATTCTAACTTTTCACATGTCATGTTTAAGACCATAATATTAAAGGACATACATATTTTGAACATTATACATAGGGGTGTTCATGGTTCGATTTTTTACTAAAATCAAAATCAAACCAATTTTGTCGGCTTTCAAATTTGTAAAACTAAACCAAATCAAATAAAGTAAATATCATCAGTTTGATTTGATTTTAATTTACAACTAGCTAATGACAAATTGATGATAGTAAAATAACAGAGACATGAGACAACTATTTTAAGTGAACATTAGGAATCAATAAATTTCTCTCTACTATCATGAGATGAATGTATTTTAAACACTCGATGACAAGCGACAGTTGAAGTTGTTATTGAAGCAAGCTTCGGTGAAGAAGCCTTTTTATTTTGAACCCTTAAAGAGATATACAAAATTTTATAAGGTGGAATGTGTGTCGATTATGAATGGATGTTGCAGAACAATAAGTATGACAATTTCGATAGGTTTCATATCTATAAGTATGTTGGTGATCACAGTTGCAGGGTTAAACATGTTACGGATAGTCATATGCATTCCTCATTAGACATAATTGCCTCAATTTTGATGAATCAATATATTAATCGCAAAGGTCTAACGACAAAAAAAATCAAGAGGACAATTTTCTGGATGTTGCGGTGTAATGCAAGCTACTGAAAGTATTGAAAGGGGGGTGTGATTGCAAAAAAACATAATTAGGGGGACACCGGTGCATGATTATTATATCTTACTTGCTTATTCTTACATGGTTAATATTCTAAATTCAAGTTTCATGAATGTCATTACCATTGAGATGAGGGGAGATTCGAATATTACTTCCTAGCTCACAGATCTTCCATTTGTGAATATTCCCACATGAAAAAAGTGATTTTCGTTGATGACACATTTTTATACGGCAAGTATGAAGATGTCTTGTTGTCTGCAGTCCAACAAGATATTAAGAACCATATATATTCAATTGCATTTGGTATGGTGGATAAGGAGTGTGATGAATCATGGAGCTTTTTCTTCAGACACCTAAAGTCTACAGTAGTTAATGAATCAAAGTTGTGCATCTTCTCTGATAGGCAGAAGGGATAGCTAATGGTATTGTCAGTATTTATGAGAATGCTCATTATGAACTTTACCTGGAAGATTTGAAAAAATTTTAACGTGGAAATTACCTTCATGTCTACCATAATGCTGCCAAGGTATATGGTTACAAGAAGTCCAGTGATCATTTTTCAGCAATTCAAGAGTAAATGCTCACAAGTCGCTGCATTTCTTGCGTTTGAAATTGGATTTAACAAATGAAGCATGACACATTTTTCAAGCAACAGGTATAATGTAATGGCCATTAATATCTCCGAGTTTTTTAACACTATGTTGAAGGATGGGAGAGAGTTCCCTGGTCTTCCATATTTGATTCCATTGCTAGAAGGTTTGGTGACAAATTCAGGAAAAGGCTACAGAAATTGGCAATTCAAACATCACATTTGTGCCTTTGGATGAAAAGCATATAAGGGAAGAGATAATCGCAGAGACTCCTTGCATGTCAATAATATAAATAGAGATGTTAATGAGTTCACCGTAATCGACTATGGCTTAACTGCCAAACTCAATTTAATCGACAAGACATGTTCTTATAAAGAATATGACTTGGTGAAAATATTGTGTGCTCACGCAATGACAGCCCTGAGATTGAAATATGGTGATGGATATAATTTAACCATACACGAGTACTGTTCGCCTATGTATAGAATTCAATCCTACATCTTTGCATATGTTAAAATTATTTATCTAATTCTTCTGGAGTCAGAATGGAATGTGCCCAAGTATTTGTTGGACATGAACCTTTCTCCACCCATTTATGAACCCAATCGTGGAAGGAAGAGAGTGATCGTATTTATGGCATCACGAAAATTTTAAAGTACACTGGGAGTAAAAAAAAATATGTTGTTCAATATGCAGGGGAATTGGACACAAAAAAATAACTTGCCAAATTTTGAGAGAACATCCACTTATTTTTTTTTCATTTTAATATATTTTATAATTGCTTTTGAAAAATTTGATGCCAATTTTAATTTAATCTATTATAATTGTGGTCTTTACTCTATAATCAATACCTTATTTATATTACGTGCTACGTTTATCCTATAATATACAATGATAATATAATATATAATTATATACAACTATAAACTATAATTAATGGGTAAACCCTTATTTAACGAAATCGAGAAGACATAATTATGAAAAATTGAGAATGATATAGAAGATGTCTAATCAAACGACATGACATGTATATCATCTTTGATACACAAATGTAACATCTGCGTAGCCAATTCCTCATTGATCGACGATTTATTTTCTCCTTCTCCTTTAGTCTATAAATTAGCACCTCCTATATGTCTTCTGTAATCTATAATGCCTCATTGATGAAAGTTGTAGATGAAAGCTTTTCAGCTTTCATACGTGAAAGTTTTTTTTGTTGTTTTTGTGTTGGGTTGGTGATGCACCGAACTACATATAATCAATGAAATTTCAATCTATGTATATAAATGTTTTCTTATGTTTTTGCTTTTTTCTTAATTTCTGCATACTTCTTTTATTCTGTCACAATGACGAACGATGCGATTGCTATGAACTAATTAAATCAATCAATATCATTTATAATAAATCATCGACAATAACTAGCTACTCAGTTTAATATGAGAAGTGTAGAGAATATAATTAAGTTGATAGAGTGTACCTTTCTAAAAACTTTAAGTTTTTAAATGAGGTGATTGCACATTTCAATATAATAGACGAGCAGATAGAAATTGTGGGTACAAGAGTCAGTTGCTATCTTTTATTAAAAAGAATTTTTGGATGTTTTGCTCATAAAAAGGTATAAAATGATAAATTCAAAATTGAAAATTTAGAAGACTAATCAACATCATTAATGAATTAAATTATTCACTTTTAAACTTTCAAGATGAAAAAATAGAAATCAAATCTCCACATTCTTTTATATATATAATATATATAGTGTGTTATTTAAGTTTCAAACCAGTAATTAGTAATTGTGAAATGATGAGAAAATAGTCCATATAAAACGATAAATTGGTGAGGATGGATGAAATAAGCAAAGGGCAAACTGGTCAAGGGAACATAAAAATTTGTATGACAGCTACGTTGATGTACTTCTTCACCCAATAATATTGGTACTTTCTCTCTTCCATTTTATTCATTAGGATAAGATTTGCACATTAATTAAGAAAAAAATTAATAAGAATAGTAATTTAACTAATATAATTCTATTAATTTTTAAAAATATACAATAATAATTTTTTCATATTTTAAAATGATTTTAAGTATTAAGGGTAGAATTAAAAAAATAGAATGAATTATCTCTTAAATTTTAAAATTAGCAAATATTTTAAAATATTTATTCTTAATATATCTAAAAATTAAAATGAAACGGAGAAAGTATATTTTAGCATATTTATCAAAATACCATGTTCGGCCCATATGACAAAAATATTAGATTTCTTACCCAATTACCATTTTTAAAAATCATAATTACAAAAAATTATAACTTCTTTAATAAAATTACATAAATACAAACTATTTAAAATTTTATCTTTTTAATTATATTTTATACAACTTTTACTTTCCTAAAATATCTATTCTAACAAAATATAAAAAAAATTATATACCTAATATAACAATTTAAATATACAAAATAATATAAAATACTCTTTTCCATCTTTTTATTTTTTGCAGAAATTTCAAAACCCTCCAAAAATCCAAAGGATCCCTATATCTTCTCCATATTATTTTTTCAAAAATTCCTATAATCCTTATATCTTCTCCATTTTTATTTTTTCAAAAGTTTATCGATTTTCATCATACTTGTTTTTTTTCAAAAAATTCAAAAATCCCTCTTTCTTCCCCATTTTTATTTGATTTTTCAAGAATCCCTACTCCATTTCTTATAAATCAAATGTGATTTATTTATTTGTTCAAAATATTTTAAGATTCTTGAATAAAATGTGAATTCATCCAAAGGTTCATCAGAGATATTTTTTTATTAATAAAAATTACGCATAATATAAAAAATAAATGCACATATACATTTCAATTATATAATATCATATATTGACACACATATGCATAATATAATATATAGTATATGATGTCTAATATATATTATATCCATAATCTTTATATATGTATGGTGTTAACTTTTAGTATAAAAATTTATTGATAAGAATTATGTATAATATTAAAAATAAAGGCAACTATATGCTTCAATTATATAATATAATATATTGATGCACATATACATAATATATTATAGTATATGGTGTCTAATATATATTATGTTCATAATCTTTACATGTAAAAGTCTAAGATAAAAGAAAATTTTATGAATGATGAATATGAAAATAATATTAACAATTTTTTTTAAATAATAATACATATTTAGCATATTTACTATATATATAATATTAAATATAATAATACACATTAAATTTTTATCATATTTACTCTAGTTAAATTATGATAGAAATTAATATTAATATTATTTATAAAAAATTATCATATTTATAATATTTATTAATTTAATCATATATAAAATATATATTATATATTATATAATTAAAAAGATAATTATAATTTTTATAATAATAATTTTTAAAAATTATATTTATGTAACCTCCCTAAAATATTTTTGTCACTCTCAAGTCCGCAACAAAATATTTAGCAAAAGAATGCACAAAAGTTAAGTTTATAATGACCAAACTGCCCTCGGTTACAAGCTGACATATTTGACCTGCTGCCGCTTACTGCCTTGTCACTCTCAAGTCGCAACAAAATATTTAGCAAAAGGATGCACAAAAGTTAAGTTTATAATGACCAAACTGCCCTCGGTTACAAGCTGACATATTTGTCCTGCTGCCGCTTACCGCCTTTGTTTATGTTTATTACTCCATCTGTTCTATTTTAATTGTTAGAATAAAATTTAGAATAAAATTTATATATTTATTAAAAAAATTAATAAAAATAATAATTTAATAAGTATTTTTTTATTAATTTTTTAAAATATACAATAATAATTTTTTTTTATATTTTAAAATAATTTAAATATTAAAGATATAATTAAAAAAATATCATCAATTATTTCTTAAAATATAAAATTAATAAATATTTTTAAAAAATTATTTTTAATATATCTAATAATTAAAATAAAATTAAAAAAATAGATTGTATAAATTTATAATGACCAAAATATCTAACAAGCAGACATATCAACTTGCCGCTGCTTGTAAGTTTATAATGACCAAAATATCTTTGGGTTAACAAGCAGACATATTATATGCAGAGTTAGACAGGTTCAATCAAATTCAATAATTTTAATTTAAATTTTATATTTATTTAAAATTTTTATTTAATATAAATAAATTATTAATTAAAAATTTAATAAATTAAAAGAAATTATTCAAACTCATAAATTTTAAATTCAATTAAAATTGGTGCAACAGAATCATCTTGTCACTTGTGATTTTGTGAGAAATAATACTGAAAAGCCAATTTTAACCCGTTGATTTGTCTGATCACGTGTATATGCCACCTGAAAAAATTGACCCCCATGTTCTAGATAGTTGTCCAATTATTAAAGTTACTATCTTCGGATTCCAATTGAGCTATTTGCTCTAATTTATCTCTACCATTGCGTCCACATTATTATAATACCAATCTTATTCATTACCACAAAATACGTCATCATTTTTCCTATAAAATGGAGACACAGTCACTTCACTTCATATATTATAGAAAAATGAATCAAAGCACTCACCAAAAGCCTCATGCTATATTATTCCCTTACCCTCTCCAAGGCCATGTAATTCCTTTTGTTAACCTAGCTATCAAACTTGCATCCAATGGCTTCACAATCACCTTTGTAAACACTCAATCAATTCACCAACAAATATTGAAAGCCGGTCGGACGAACATTAATGACATCGAGGGAAATGATATTTTCTTGAGTGCACGAAAATCAGGCCTTGATATTCGACATGTGACCATTTACGATGGTTTTTCTGTCGATTTTGATCGATCACTTAATCATGATGAATATTTTGAAGCTATCAAGAATGATTTCGTTTTCCATGTTGACGAGCTTGTTGGAAAATTGGTCCTCTCAAATCCATCACCAAATATACTAGTTGTTGATACTTTTTATGTATGGACATCAACCATAGCTAAGAAGTATAACTTGGTGAATGTCTCGTATTGGACGGAACCAGCTCTTGTTTTTAGTTTGTATTATCACTTGGACCTTCTGAGACAAAATGGCCACTACGATTGCATCGGTAAGTACTTAATATTGAATATTAAGATGTTATATTAGAATATGTATACTAAATAATTAAATTACAAAAATTTAACTTTGAATGTAATGTAATTTAACTTTGAATGTAAATTTTATTTATAAAATTTAATAAATTATTAAATTAATTTAATATTATATTAATAAAATATTAGTGATAAATTATATGGCAGTTGGTAGTATTAGTGGCCAGCAGTGATGGTTATAGGTGATGGTCAAGGATGATGTTAGCAAACAATGATATTATAGGTAGTAGCTAGTGGTGATGTTGGCCGCTAGTAATGGTTGACAAGGTAGTTGGTGGAGGCTATTGATAGTTGTGATGAATGATAGTGATAGTTAATGGTGGTGGTAATTAAATGATGACGGTGATTGGCGCTATATAGTGGTGACTGATGATGGTGATTATCCCTGGTGATTAGTGGTTATTGTAGTAATGGTGGTTGGTGGTGATAATTGTAAATATTGACTAGTAATAGTGATAGATGATTGGTGAACTGTCATCGTTAAAAATCTTTGAATAGACATCTTAATGATATTAATATTTTATTATATATTTTTAATTGTTCACACACACACATATATATTTAGACCTATTAAATGATTGTGACATAAACAAAACAAATGTACTTTTAATAGTTAAGATCTAGATGACGATTAAGATTTAGATCAATAAAATAAAAATAAATGCACTTAGTATGATTAAAATATGAATTATTAAAATTAAATATAAAATAGAAACAAATGAGGTCACTCTACTTACTAATTTTGATCTTCTATGGATATAAGTAAGAATTTTTACACTATCGATCAATAAATTTTATTGCTAATAGGTGAGTGACTATTTTTATCAAATTATGAATTAATTCTTATCATATTTATCCTTTGTGGTGAATTGTGGTTAAATTTTTGATGGTTTGGTAGAGAATAAACGAGAGGACATCATAGATTACATACCAGGAGTGAAGGCCATAAAGCCAACAGATTTACCTTCCTATCTTCAGTCTAATGATACAAATATGGTGGTGAACCAATTGATCAACAGTGCATTCATGGAGGCGAAAAATGCAGAATTTATCATTTGTAACACTGTGCAAGAACTCGAATCTGAAACCATTGCAGCATTACAACTGAATCAGCCAGTCTATGCAATTGGACCAATTTTCTCCCCTGGCTTCACCCACAGCTCAGTGTCCACGAGCCTGTGGTCCGAGTCCGATTGCACCGATTGGCTCGATGCCAAGCCTCATGGCTCCGTCTTGTACGTCTCTTTCGGGAGCTATGCTCATACTAGTAAAGAAACTATTGTGGAAATTGCACGTGGCCTGATGGTCAGTGAAGTGAATTTCATTTGGGTACTTCGTCCTGATATTGTTAGCTCAGACGAGACCGATTATTTACCAATTGGTTACGAAGACAGTATTAAGGATCGAGGGTTAATCGTGCCGTGGTGCTGCCAAACTGCTGTAATTTCTCATCCAGCTGTAGGAGGGTTCTTGACTCATTGTGGTTGGAACTCGATCTTGGAAAGCATATGGTGTTCTGTTCCGTTTATTTGTTTTCCGTTACTGACCGATCAATTCACTAATCGAAAATTAGTGGTTGATGATTGGAATATAGGGATTAATCTTCGCGATAAGGATTCGATCACGAGGGATGAAGTGGCAGAGAAAGTAAAAATTCTGATGAAAGGCAACGTAACAGAGCAAATAAAGCAACAAATGAAGAAAATCAGGAAGGAATTGGAGGATGCATTGGCAATAAATGGATCATCTCAAGTGAATTTTAGAAAGTTTATGGATGATTTGAAGTCCAAAATTCCAAAGAATAATGTGTTAGCCGTAGAATCCGAGGATTAGCAATTAATCCATATTGCAAAATGATCATTTCTGTAGCCCCTTAAAAATAAGAGTTTCCCATAAGGAATGATATTGTTTATTACTTTATTATAAAAGTTTTAAGTTATATGCGCTAAAAATATTTTTAAAATATTTATATAATTAGGTTAATTATTAGGTCATTACTGAGAATTATGAACAGGGAAAAAGGACTGTTAGTTCGCAATAATAATTTTTATTCCTTTCATTTTAATTTATTTATCAAATTTTATTTTAATCTGTTTTTAAAAAGAATAATTTTTTTGTGGCAATTCTTTAATATTAACTTTTCTTAATTTGTGTTTAACACCACATGATTAAAGGACATTTTAGTACATTCAACATATCTTTAATTTAATATCGTAATATTCAAAACTCTTCTTTACTTTTTAAAATTTAGTGTCAAGTTAAAACTAGACAAATAAATTGAAGCGGAGGCTATTTTTCTTATTTCCTTTTAGTTCATTTAATCTCTTTTTTTTGGCAATTCTTTAATTCTAACTTCTCACATGACATATTTAAGACCACAAGATTAAAAGATATTTTGGTACTTTCTACATACCTTAGTTTAAGATCACAAGACTCAAAATTTTTTTTGATTTTCTTAAATTTTGTATAAACTCAAGATCAGAAAAAAATAAATAAAAATGGAGGGAGTACTAGATTCAAGCGCGCACCCCTTGTATTCGGGCGCACACAGAAAATAGATTGACAAAACCAAACTAAACATGTATGTTGGTCAGTTTACATGAACCTCCACTAATTTTATCAGATATTTGTTACCTCTCACCAGCAATAGATAGGGATGCACAAAAAAGACTAACTAACTGCACCAAACCGATAATTCGAATCAAACCCAGCAAAAAAATACTCCTCTAATGGTTTGGTTTGATTTGGTATGCTGTTAAAAAAAAGACCATAATTTATTTTGTTTGATTTGAACTAAAGAAAAAGTCAAACGAAACCAAATCGATCAGACATTACATGTATATAATTTTTATAAATATTTTATATAATTTATAAATACTTTTCAAATTTTTTCATAATTTTTATTTTTTAGCTTATTATTTCAAGCTTGGACTTCAAGTTTTTTCACGAATTGCCCCTATTTTGGAATGTCTTTAAATTTTAGCCCTTCAAATTGGTGATATTTAATTTTTGCCCCTATTGATCATTTAATGACATTTGTTGGCAATAGTACCCTAGCTTCTTGAAAAACATTTTTGACATATTGATCGAACACTTGAAATAAATTAGTTAAAAACAAACTGTTATTCTTCAAAAGTATTTTTTTTAAAAGTATTTCTTACAACAAAATAAGCAGTCTCTAAAAGCTTGACTAAACAGGCAAAAATTTGATTAAAATAAATGAAATCATAATTATTGATTATGATCTTTTCCATAGAAAAGAAAAGGCCTGTGCCTCAATAAAAGCAAAGTAATGTGAGAAGAATCTTATTAGTTTAGTTAGTTGACTATTTGAACTTTTACCAAATTAATAAAGGTTCGATTACCCCACCTTATAACTTCCTCCCTCCTCCCCTTTTGTTTTGAAGGGTTCAAACATTATCTCAACTTAAAAAAATTATTTGCCTTTTTTTTTGGAAAAATAATTAAAGATTATATAATTTTCCAAAAATTTGGTCAACATATCTGCAAAGCGTACAAAGAATTTTAACACTAATGTTGCATGAACTCCTTATGTGATAATAAACACAATGATTATGAACCAAACTAATCATGCAATTCAATATTATATTGTCATACAATTTGTATATATGTCAATGTAATAATAAACTCATGATCTTTTTCTACCTATAAATAAAGCTACAAAATCCAGTCATTTCATCAACCAATCGTCAAATTATTCTGCTAGAAAAACTAATCAAACATCAATTTGAATTGGTAATTGTGTGGCCATGGATGAACCACAAAAGACTATCAAGATTAAGGTGGAGTCAGAAACATCCGAGTTCAATGTGAAGATGAAAGAGACAGACAAAGTTAAGGGCTTGCTGAAAATAATTAAAGCCACTTGGGGTAATGATTTGTATTACAAACTTGAATACAATTCAATTGAAATGGAGAATATTGATGAGTCCTTGTCTGCCTACAACCTCAAAAATGGCTCAGTTGTTAATGTTACATGGTTTGTCGATTCACCTTAATTAGTTAAAGTTGGTTTATTATGTCATATTAACATTTAAGTTTAGTACTTTTTAAAAGTTTTAAATCCAACAATATGATGTCTTGATGAACATCTTTAACTGGAGTACTAGTGATCAGAAACAACTTTGTAATGAATCTATCAAGTTTTCTTAATTAATTATGGTTCGAAATAGTTTTAGTTTCTTCTGGTTAAGTCTCAAGTAAAAATATAATTGTCATTTTTTTAAAAATTATTATTGTTATGAAATTTCAAATTTTACATATGAAATTTCAAGTCATTGTCATGAGTTTCGCTAGTGAAATTTAAATTTTCATGACAATAATTATTTTTTAATTACATAAATTGAAAAGTGATTATTTGGAAATTTTATCCTTAAATTATCCCGATTCCAGCATGCTTTGTGAAAATTGGGCCAGCCCACCAACAGTTAGCCCATGACCACTCTAGTTGCTCTTCCAAATCCACTACATTGATCCAAGACAGTCCAACAATAACAATATAATATATTTTGTATAGTTAATTTGACTATCTAACGAGCTAAATAAAGATATGCATAATTTTTTAACAAAAATTGAATCAAAAGTATTAAATTAAAACACCTTATAAAAAATTAAGATATTTAATTAAAACACGATCTAATAAAATTAAGAGGCTGACTATATATTCGGCCATCAATTGTTAATCATGCACAAATCATAATAATAATTACCCATATACTAAGAAGAAACGTTATCTTTGATAAATAATGACATTTCAGATTTCTATATGATTCAGTTCCAATCAACTAATCATCGGAAGGAACAAAATTATATTATTTTTATATGTAAAAATTAAGCATGGAAAGAAAATTAATAAATTTTTTATAATGTTTATGACCCGACATGTTATCCTTTTTCAGACGGTCAAAAATAATGATGTCTTGATTGAATATGTACGAGACAATCTGTTTTTGCAACAATCTTTGAGCTTAGTGTATAACATTTTTCAAGTAATCATAGTCATTTTTGCATATTAACTTTGAATCTTTAATTCACATGCAACGAATCAAAATTTATAAGTAACATATTATTTAGGAGCTATAGACTTAAAAATATATTATTAAATTAGAAGTTATGAAGATGAGAATGTGTGAGTTAAAGATACAAGATTAATGGACATTATTAGAATAGAAATTATGAAAATGAAAAGGTGTGAATTATAAAGATAACTTTTTAAATAATAAAATATATTTTAAAATAAATTATGATATTATTATTATATTATGAAATAGAGAAATATATATATATATATATATATAAGAATAAAAAAATACAATTAAAGATTATAAAAAGCTGTCACATTACTCGGTGTATTAACTTTAAGATATATATATATATATATATTGATTGATTGATTCGTCATGCTCCAAAGTTCTTAAGAGTTTTTTACTTTCCAAGTCTTGGTTGAAGCTTACTAAATATATGTTTTTTTAAATAATTATGTCTCCAGTGAAATATGAGTAGTAAGTAATAATAAATTACTTTTAATTATTATAAATAATAAATGTGTAGTTATTTGAGTAAAATTATTATAGATGCTATTAAAAAAATTAAAATTAGCTATAAATTTTTATCGCTAAATTGTTTGTAGTTAATATAATTTTTTGATAATTCATAGCTAAATAGTATCAGCAATGAATTTTGCTATTTAGCTATAGAATTTAATTATAATTATTTTCCTTTTTTAATAATGAGTGAAATAATTTAATAAATAATATACTTTTACAACGATAATAATTACTGTTATAATTTAAAAAATATTAAAAAGTAAAATATAACATAAAAAAATTAATTAAAATTTTCTTATTTGCTATAATTAAATATTATTAGGGAGAGTGACTATTCATAAAGAAATTTAACTGTATTTGATATGAAAAAAAATATTTTCTTTATCAGTCCTTCGTATTTAAAATTTTCATAACAAAATACTATCTAATTTGCTAATATTTTTTATTAAATTTTAATAAATATTTTTGAGAAATTTCTTTTTTCTAACCAAAACATCAAAAAATATATTTCAAAAAAAAAAAATAATTAAATTTCGGAAACGACTATAGTAGCCTAGTATAGAATTTCAAAGAGAGCAATCGACGAAACCGAAACATGATATCGGCATTTCGAAATACTTGTACTGTTTTCTCTCATTACTTCTTAAACACTAAACCCTACAACTTCCCTCTCCTTCTCATTTCCACCCAAAATTTCTCCATTACGAGTTCTTCACACTGTATTGGTCGTCGTTGTCACTCTACATTTCTCTCTACTTCGATGACAGGTGGTGATTTCCCTAATCCTTCTTCGCCTTCGTCGGAGAAACTGGAGAAACAGTTCGAAGAGTTCCGGCATCATTTGCAGGAGTCGGGGAATCTGCGGGAGCGGATACGAGCTGTCGCGACGGAGATAGATTCAGTCACTCGGCTAATTTATGCCAGCCTTCTTCTCGTTCATCAGTCTCGCCCAGTTGCTGGTATTTGAAATTAGTACTCCTTTAGTTTACATGACTCTTTTCATTTTTATGCGCTTTGAAATGTTTGATGCAGTTCTAGCTCTAAATAAACTTCACATTTTCAGAATTTCAACTTCGTTATACTATTCACATTTTATTAAGTATATCTTAAGATCAGTGTCCAGTAAAATTGGAGAGTAGTATCGTTTTTCTCTTTTACTGCCCTTACATAGATAAGGTGTTCTTGAGTGGTGCTGTGGGTTGAATTTTGAAATGTTTGTCCTTCATTTGCTTTGCTTTAAGATTATTTGTGCCTGTGTATGGGTAAGATGCTTTTAGTTTGAGGTGTATTTGTAGCATGGATATCAAGAGCAAGCGAAGATTGAAACATTTATCTGAAAGCGTGTAAATGTCTGAGGAATTTTTCTTTTCCAATACTGATTTGAGTACTGTTGTTGGTAAGGTGAGGCACTTCACATTGAAAAGATTGTAGATATTACACAATTTTAGAAATTCTGAACTCAAACCATTTGAAAGAGCTGAGATAAAATTTCATGAAAAAGAAATTGCTTCTATGATTACCTGCTTAGTAGCATACTCATATGTGGTTTGCAATATGTTAACTTTTAGTCTCAGAATGCCCTCAATGCAAGTTCATACTTGAGTTATAAGATTAATCAAATTATCTTAACCATTGGTGTTTCATCTGCAATATCATCTCTGTCTGTTTAACAAAGCCGAATTTGCAATATCATCTCATATGTGGTTTGCAATATGTTAACTTTTAGTCTCAGAATGCCCTCAATGCAAGTTCATACTTGAGTTATAAGATTAATCAAATTATCTTAACCATTGGTGTTTCATCTGCAATATCATCTCTGTCTGTTTAACAAAGCCGAATTTGCTCTTGAAAGGTAACAGAAATATGACCTCTAAGAGAGAAGGGAAAAAACAACATAATCTAAGAAAGGCAAGTTGGTGGGGAATTGCAGGAGAGTGGCAGAATAATGGGGCCAAAAGGGACATGGAGGGAGAATAGATGCACGGAGAGGGTGACTGAGCTTTGAGGACACCGATGGAGAAGGGAGAAGATTGAGGATAAAGGGTGATGCAAAAGAGGTCATGCTTTGACTCACTTGAATAAAAGGGAGAAGAAAAGCCATTATGCCATGACTATGACCCGAGCGCCCATAATCACCCCATCACTGCTAATTCCATGTAGTCACAGAGTCCCCCAAAAGAGAAGAAGAATAAGGCTACCAAATGTGAGATTGTTCTCATCCCCCGTCTTAGTAATCCAATTAACTATGAGTAAGATCCCTAGAGCAGTACAGGGGAAAAAGTATCCCTAAACTCTACAGCAGTACAGGACATCCATTCTTAAAATTGTAGGAATTAGAACTGAATGAGTGAAAGGAAATGCTGTTTCTCTTTACTTAGCGTACATAAAGCCAATCAATACGTAATATAGCTTGTTTAATATTCATATAGGTTTCATCAAATTTTATCAGTAGTGAACAATTCAAAATATACTTTCCCCGAGTCATTGGGAATCAAACTGTATAGTAGTTGATAGAGATATAAATGATAGTTTCTTTAAAAAGAAAAAGTTCAAGCTGAAAAGTAAGAATAAGAGAAGAAGTATCAGCCCTGTGGTCCCCAGGGCTGTGGTCTAGTGGTAAGAGTGCCCATAATGTTAGGTCTGCGTTATAGGTTCGAACCCTACCGCGGACAAAATGCTTGGTATTTAAGTGGAGAAGGGTAGAGCGGCGGGCGCATTATTCATCGAGTTTCGAATCGTGCATTATAAAAAAAAAAGACCCTGCACTGTGGTAGTCTATAATCTGCATCAGCTAAACTCAACTTGAATTTATAAAGTTGCTGACGTATGTCTGTTGGATGTGACAAACTTTTCGAGCTGTTTCACTTGGCTATGCATAAAGTAATTCCCGTGATAGAGGGAGTGACATTGCAATATATACTTTTTTTCATGGAAATGGTTGTGTTGACTTAGTCGCTTGTCAACTTCTTGAGAAATTTTACTATCCAAGAACTCTACTCTTCAAAATTTTCTGTTAATAACTTCCAAACATACAATTGAGCTCCAGACAAATTTTCTAGTTTTCTTGCGGCTGTTATTATTAGCATAGATTTTCTTGACATGTGACATAGCCTAATATTGTTCTATTCTCTATGCTGCAACAGAGGTTATAGAGAAGGCTAAGTGTCAGGTTGGAGTGCTGAAAGAACTTTACAGGGGGCTTTCAGATATTATACGTGAATGCCCTGGTCAGTATTACCGGTGAGTGATACTTGGAACTAGTACCTTTTTTACTTGATTTCTCAATATTAGATTATTTTATTGTTGCCTTTCAGACATTGTAATTGTGCATTTTTTGGTGGATTAGGTATCACGGTGATTGGAAGAGTGAAACCCAAACTGTGGTCTCATTGCTTGCTTTTATGCATTGGTTAGAAACAGGGACTCTTATTCTGCACAGTGAAGTTGAGGAGAAACTTGGGTGTAAGTTTTTTTCTCTGTTTATCTGTTTACAATATTTCCTTTTCCCAAGAAGTCCTTGGATATTTTCTAGGGCAAAATGCGTTGGTATTTTTTAGTATAACATGATTATTTAATACTCTACAGCAGTCGCATGGGTTCAGCATTTATTTTTCTTGATTTGTGATGTTTAGCTGTTCTCCTCATATTTGGAATGTCAATCTTTCATGAATTGCCAATATTGTTTCTTTTTATCCCATGACCTTCTTAGGAAGCTTCATATTTCTCTTTATCTTTCCCTATCTTATAATTTACTTTCTTAACCAACTAAATGTGAATTTAAATGATATATCTTTGAACATTTAGAGTTTAAATAGTGAATGTTGACAAGGAAATTTCAAACTATGGATGGAAGCAGGGAAGATCAGTGCTCACTCACCCTTGCTGTAGTGCTTGGCGGTGCATCTCTTTGCACTTTCTACAGTTCTTGGACAATTGTCACCTTTCTTTTTGGGATTGATTCAGAACCCCTATATTTGAATTCTCTGACAGCAAATGCTAATGAGAGAAGGTCAACCTTTAAAAAGCAAAAGCCAATTGAAAACTGAAAGCACGAATAATCTCTTACAATGGTTGTTTCTGCAGAAAAATTCTTCCATACTTTTGAAGTGAAGGCTCTTAACGTTCAAAGTGAACATCATGTTTATTTGTTTTTAAAAACAAAGCAAAAAAAGAAAATAAAATCATGTTTATTTCTATTAGCTCTGATCTCTGTGTTTAATTTTGGTTGGATTGGAGAGTGTTTGAACTTTTTAATTTTTCGTTCTTGTCTATTTTGTAGTGACACCAACAGAATTTGGACTTGATGTTGATGACTATCTTATTGGTGAGTGTCCTAATTTTCCAGAAATCTTTGGTATAAAACTTGCTCTTATTCCTTTTTTGATGGGTAAACTTGCTTATTCTAGTGGAAATGTGTCAAGGATAATTAAAAGAGTAGGAGATTATTTGGTTCTGTTGGTGTGGGGCTCTAATCTGCCACATGTTTAAGGAATTCATTATGCATATGCAGTCAGTGTTATTTCCAAAGCAGAAGCTTATATGTGAAAGCCTGCAACTTGCTTTTAAAGGATGTTTTGCTTGCCAGGTCGGAGGCATTTTCATGCCTTCCATGTTTGCTAAATACCACCTATTCTTCCTGTATATGCATCACTTAGGAGATCTGCCTGATTCCCTTGAAAGAGAGTTTAAGGCCTCGTGACTTTGTTGTATTGTTCAATTCAATATTTTTGGAGGTCCTAATACCTTTTTTTTTTTTTTGCAGGTATTTGTTTCATGTCCAATGAGTTGGTAAGCACAATAAGCTAGAATCCAGAATATATCTGATTTTCTGTTTTATATGACTAACATAATCTTGGTAGCTCTGTCGTGGTTTTAATTCAAAGCTCCGCTTGTGTGAAAATTAATGTATAGAGTAATATGCTTAAGGTTGACTTCAGTTCTTCCATCTCGTGTGGTATTCGTGTAAATTAAAGTATTTCTGGAAGTAGGTTTTGGTTAGCTGTGAATATGTCATAATTCTATTGATGTGCAAAATTTTCAAGCAATGGTGTCTTAGCCAATCCAATTAGCGAAGTCTATTGATAATATCTGTTATTGGATTGATGTATCATGTGGTAATGGTGTTGCAGCCTAGATATGTGGTGAACCAAGTAACAGCTGGGGAATATGATTGTCCACGGAAGGTTTTGAAGTTCTTGACAGATCTTCATGCAGCATTTCGCATGCTTAATCTCAGAAATGATTTCTTGCGCAAAAAGTTTGACGGTGAGCTTGCAATTCCATATAAATCAAATTATCCTCCTCCTCCTTTATTATAGAGAAGATCCTTATAAATTGCATATTTAGATCACTAAGATTTCAAAGTATCTTTAGTTGAAATTTGCTCTTATAATGCATGAAAAGAAACACGAAGGAAAATATTATTAGAAAATCTAAAAAAATTGAAATCTAGTCTTGTTGGAACACTTGGAGAAAATCGAGAAAATTTAGAGGTTATCTTAGATTATAGGGAAAAAATTTTGTGGTTTAAATCAAAGCTTTAGGGCCAACAAGGAGAGAGGATTAAAATAAAAGTACTGCTGGTTTAAAGAAGAAGAAAGAGTATCAGACAAATTGTCCGACATGCATAAATTGTAAATATTTATTTACCAACCAAAGAAAGAGGTAAAACAAAATGCATTATTTTCCAAAATCTGTCAGTCTAACTTCTCCAGCTTGAGCAATAAACTAATTTTGGTATGCGCATATGGTGGATTTCAACTGTTTCTCTAAAGTGGGTAGTTAGTAAATAGCATCGAAGCTAGACTGATCATCTTCACCCCCCAAAAAAAGTAGCTTCCGTGATAAACCAGTGTGTGATGCATGTTAGAAATAGGCCTGGTCAATTCAGAATTTTAGGTTGCTTCTCTTGACCATATGATGGAATGTCCGCCTGTTGGCCAGTATTGGTTCCAATCTCTCTTTATTTGCCTCCAAGCATTGTTTCCAAACAACATGATGTCTTTCAAAAGGGTGTGTGAGTTTACAAGTTAGCAGCTGTGAGAGTTCAATGTAGTAGATGTAGTGGTGAAGAAATAAGCCTATTTTTATGATCTGCAAAGAACACTGCAATTTCTTTCATTAAACACCTCATCTGATCTACATTATAAGACTACTGCTCCAGTGAAATCCATGAACCTACTAAGCAATGGGGAGAAAATAGTCAAGCATTGAGGAATTTCTTTTCACCATTCTTTGCTGGTTGATATCTCCTATTAAGCAATGGGAATTGGTCAAGCATTTAAAAAGAAATTTATCATTCTTTGCTGGTATCTCCTATAAATTGATGTCTACAAACCATTAGACATTAAAAATGCCCCATCAAGGTGAAGGCAAAGAGGAAGAGAGAAATGTTGAAGCTGATAATGTTGAACAAAATACAAGTCTAACCGCAAAAGGCTACTCATGTGCGTTTTTTTGATGGAATCACAACTCTATTACATGTTCTAAAGTCTAGATGTTCTCTCAACCTTTTCTTGGTGTAACTTTTGCTATGTAAATTATCCCCTTCTATTTTTGGATTATGTCAGCTCTTTGAGTTTTTAAAAAGGAGTTCAAAGGTAACACAGGAGCTCATTTCTCTTTTTGTACTCAGATGCATCCATAGGATGCTTGTTTGAATGAGATCTAATCTTACCTGATAAAAAAGGGCCTTGTGGGTGTGGAAAGTGGATCTGCATTGTGCCTTTTTTTTGGGGGGGGGGACTTAAAGACTACCAAATTCTCTCTTTTCCTAGCAGTTTCTCCTGCCTTTCTTTGGCTCTTCTGTAATGCAAGAAAGTTATCTAAATAGAACTCTATGCACGCTAACCATATATTTAGGAAGGGTGCATTTATCTATATTGCAAACTTGCACATCTAAATTTTAGTGCTTCCTTTCTGATTCATGTTTTTGTATGAAGTTGGTGTCTTTAACACATTCTTGTTGTTTTGTGCAGGAATGAAATATGACCTGAGGAAAGTCGAAGAAGTCTTTTATGATGTGAAAATCAGAGGCTTGGCTGCCAATGGAGACTCAGCTAGAGAGAAGCAGGTCCAAGGAGAATCTTGAATATCTTTCTGTGAACTGACAATTAAAATAGGATTTTGTCTTTGGTATTTGTGTATGTTTAAGGATGGGGAGTGGCTCTGGTCCAGTTTTAGTTTTTCCTGTAGTGCCACAAATGCAGGCTCTGCTGATACATGCCAAGTGAAGGCAGTCTGTGTCAATGAAACAAGAAAGAGTTTTTAAGTCTTATGCTACTCGTTTTTCCTATGTAAATTTTATTCCTAAAATTGTTTTTTAATCTCTTGTCAAAATTAAAATATTGTGGAAGAAAATAGATATTGAAAGATATTGTTGCCGGGTGCCAGATAAGGAAATGCAGAAAATGCACGTGCAATAGAAGTGTACAAGTCCAATCAAATCATTGCTAGAACTCAGCCTTCCCTGCAATTTAATGTTGTGATCCCTCCTCCCTATGGGCTTTTTGTGGTAGGCCCCAAACTTCATGTGCTCCACATGCCTAGTTAATCAATGTTCCAGACAGAGACAAACCTAGGATTTCACTTATGAGTGCATCTTTAAAAAAAATGTATTAAAAGAGAATTAATTTTAAATGTTTAAGCTAAATAATTTATCATAATCTTTTTACAGTATAAGTATCAATATATAATATTATATTAATTTTAAAAAATATATACATAAAATATTAAGTTTTATATGAAAATCACAAGTTCACGTATTTTTTTTTTTATACATAAAATTGCCCCCGGTTCTAAACCCAATTCCCTCCACCCTAGGTGATTTATCAGAATGATTTTGGAAGGTGGTTGTTTTGAGCTTTTGATCTTGTTTGTTTTATGATAAAATTTCAAGTTTGTGCATGAGATAAGCAGGAGTTTAAAAGTTAATAACTACCTATTTTCAAGATCATTTAGTGTAATTTCCTGCCCACCCACACAAACACATACAACTCGCGTGTGTGTGTATTATATACATACAACTTTGAATGCAGCTTATTGAGAGGTTGATTGCGGTAGGAGTTAGAAGAGGTAAGAGGTAGGCTGAAAAAATACTAGGAGAGGTGATAAGATAGAATATGACATAGCTGCACCTTATCGCGGATATGACCTTAGATAAGAAAATCTTGAGATTGAGGACTAGAGTAGAAGATTAATAGATAACCGAGTGTTGTTGAATTTTTTGTGGGAGAGGCAGGGACTAGCCTTCTCCGCTCCTCTTCTCCTTTTTAGCAGTATCACTTAGTAATCGTGTAGTCTCTTATTATTCAATGTGTATTACTATTTATAGTTTCATTTGCTCTATATCTTGCTATCATATTTTTCTTGCAGTTCTATTCGAAATTACTTCTTTTGAGCCGAAAGTCTATTAAAAATAACTTCTCTACCTCACAAAGACAGAAGAAAGATTTGTGTATAGCCAACCCCTTACTAGATTCCACTTATTGGATTATACTTTATATGCTATTATTTCTATTGTACAACAGTTCCAAACTTTCTGTTGGGAGTTAAATTTGAGTTTCTTCAAGTGTAACTGGATGTCAATTAGTAGTAATTTTGAAAGAAGAATAAACAGGTTTAAAATTAAGGAGAATATATATATATTTTTTTTTCCAAAAAGAACATTATATCATGGGAATAGTGGAGAAAATAATTGTTGGAGTAGAAAACATGCATGGAATTTCGAAGAAACTTCCTTCATGTAACAGCCAAGGTTTCCTTGATTAAGACACCACATTCTTTTCTTGTGATATGTTGTAAGAATATAATATCATGCCTGTGGGTAGCAAGACAGACACCATGCTATGCTATATTAATCATTTGATTATTTTTCAAATACATGACCAATATTCTTTCCTTCCTATAATGCAATCAGAAGCAAAGATCAATCAGGCTCCCCATTGTCATTCTCTTTTGGGGAAATGTAATACCTCCTATTTTAAACAAATCCCAACTATTGTTTTGAATATGTCTAAAACCTCAAGTCATAATTTTGAAAGTTGTTTGATGAAAATTGGATTTTGATCGAAAAAAGAAGAAGAAAACTAGCAGTAAACTCAGACGGTCTACACGCACTCTCCAACTTCAATTCTAAGATCGTTTGTTTGAGTCATTAATTAGCAGCGATGGAGCTACATAGAACGAAGGGTGGTTAGTTGAACATTCTTTGTCGGAAGATCATTTTTTGTATAGAAAAATTATGTTGTATATATAGATCAAAAACTACTTTTTATACAATATATATTAAATCTTAAACACCTTTGAAAAAGTTTTTGAATTCGCCGCTAAACTTAGCAAGAAAATAAAAAGGTGGAAACTCCTGAAGAGGGATAAAAAAAACTCTTGCTTTATTAATGAGGATTATTTTTGGGAAACCTTCAAATATTATTATCATATTCTTCACCTATTCAATGCCCTCCCTCAATTGTTCCATTTTGAATAATTCAAAAATAAATTAATCATTTTCTTCTTATTTTGAAGCAAACCGTTGGTAAATTTCTTCTTTTTTTTTTTGAGTTACTTGATTAATTGCAGAATATTTATAAGCTAGTTGACTAATGGCGGGATATTTTGGACTCAAAACAAAATTGATCTATTTTCCTTAAAAAATAAAAAAGCTGCAGGTACATCCAATAATTAACTGCTTTTTGCCTCGGAGAAATGCAAATATTGCAGCTTGCAATTCCAATATTTTTCTTTTTCTCCATTAACATCTGTTCCCCAATACTCACACTTGCTAAAAAGGAAAAGAAAAAAATTAGATAACAAAAGTCCCAAATAAGCATCTTAGGCTAAAATATGGTATTTTATGTGTAAAAAAGGTGAGGTGCCCACATAAAAGATTACCACTGTACGGAAGCACGCACTTTCAAGTGCTTAATGGGTTGTTCTACGTCACATCGGAGTCATCTTAGGTTAAGCGGCGTCAAATAATATTTTTTTACTTAAAAAATTTATATTATTTAGTTAAATTAAAATTTTAATTATATATATATATATATATGAGTATAAATTAACTTTCTTTATTTATTTTGTATATCTAATTTTTTTTTATATTATAATATTTCTTAATAAAATTTCTTACTACGCAATAATCCTACACAAAATTCAAAAGGAAAGGATAACCACACCAGCATAAAAAATTGAACACGCTAAATTTAAAAAATTACAAAGTGTAGAAAGTTAAAATGTCAAAAGATAATGAAAGATAGGTTCAAATTTCAATCTTAATCTTTCAACATGGATTTTGCTAATGTCAGCACCACTCAGCCAATTATAATCTAGTGCCTCTCATTAATGGATGATTAATAATAATCATCCTTCCAATAACAATTAGCCTTTTTTCCAAGTGCGAATGAACTGTTCGGCTAAGTCAATTCAAAGAAACTTCTAATATCCTATTTAAATTTTAAATCATGATTATGTTTTATTTTTAAAGGAAATTTCATGAATAAGATTTCGTTCTGAAAATGATTTTATTATAGATATTTTTTTTTGGAGGAGAAGATTTACATTTTTGTAAATAGAAGATCTCTCTTCTCATACACAACACAATAACATCTATAATATAGTCGTTCAAAAAATTTTGTTTAGGGAGAGATTATTCGCTCAATAGTTTTTATAATTTTATATTAGTTTTAAATATATAGATTAATTGATCAAATCATGTAAAATTATTATGCGTTTTTTATAGTTTTTCTCTGTCGTTTGATCTCAAAATTTATAATTATTAGCTTCCGCATGTTCCAACCTAAAAGACCTCATATTATTAAAACTATCCCGACACCTAATTAATCATATTGGAAATTTTATTCGCACGCTTAATATTACCGACTTTTTTTTTCTCGTTAATTTATTTCTTTTGATCAATGAAGGTGTAATTTTAGAGGAACATGACTCAATTCAAGATTTCAAGCCCCCACTTCCCACTCTCTTCTTTTTTCTTTGATGAATTTATGAGTTGTGACAACAATTATTATAAATGGGCAGTGCACTTTGCCCAAGAAACTTGTCTCATTTTCATCTTTCACTTATCTTATCAACTTTGTTTTTCCATCTGTGGGGTCTAAAATTAATTTTAATTTTTTTTTCCAGCACATTACTTATGATAAGAAATTAGCCTGTCATAGAAAAAGATGAAAACCAAAAGCTAGGTGCAGATTGTACTTTTTTTTCATAGTAATTTACTGCACATTCAAGAAATGCATGGTTCGTACATTATCGTATCGACAAGTACTATACGTGCTGTTTAAAGGACCAGTTATGGTTAAGGGGTGGAGCGTTTGAATCACACACATCCTCTATTTTTTATTTTAATAAGTTGATTTGATACGGAGTTTAAAAAAATAAAATAGATTTTTAAATATTGTAATTTTAAATTAAAAAATATGTAAAATATGTTAAAATGTTTGTTCATTATCTTATGATCTTAAACATATCGTGTGAAAAATTAAAATAAAAGAGTTGCCAAAAAAAAGAAAGAAAGACATATTCTTTTTGAAATAGACGAAAAAGAAAAGTAAAATAAACAAATTGAAATTGAGGGAGTGCTAATTACTCTCTCCATTTCAAAATAAGTGGTGTTTTTAGCTTGGGTACACCCTTTAAGAAAACTACTCCTTTTTAGAAAGTAAAATATATTTTAACCAATTTATCCTTAATAAATACCTTGAAAAAGATGTAACTCTTTAATATTTTCTTGATTATGTAAAATTCTCTCCATTAAAATAAGGGTAAAATTGGAAGAAAATCATTAATGATCTTCTTGATTATGTAAAACATCATTTATTTTGAAACAAAATCAAAACGTTAAAATACCACTTATTTTGAAATAAAGAGTATATGGGAGTTTTAATTTATGGATTAATTGCATGATAATGAAGGGATAATTATACTGTGAAAAATACTAATTTACATAGTGTTAATTGTTACTCAAGCCGAAGGTGTTTTTGGAAACGTGAACCTCTCTACCTTTACGAGGGAGAATACATCCTATCTCCTCTAAATTTCACCTGAGGGAATTACACTAAATCAAATATGTTGTTGTTGTATAGTACTAATTGTTATAAGGTGAATAATGATACAGGAAAAATTAATATTATGTTATGATTACTTATTTTAACGATATTTTCGCGTTTAAATACTTTTATAGTTCCTACATTGCCAACCAAACGCTGCATATATATAGTTATGCAGAAATAAATTATTTTTCTTGTACAACTAATTAACTAAACACCGGTTTACTTATGTGGATTGAGATATATATTTTTCATCTCCGAACAAGCACCATAATACTCTGTGTGTTATTTTATGCTTGGATTATTTTTTCTAGTGACTCATAACATCAATCACACGTGCATTGCCTCTCTCAGTTACTCAACAGTATGTTGACCTTTTAGTGATGCCAAAAGATTGGCTCTTTTCCCAACTCTTATATATATATACATGTCTCACTTTCATACAAACACCATTCTCTCCCATTCATCTGTAATATTCCTTTTTCAAGTTAAAATGATGGATGGAAAATTTGTGAAGGCATGCCAAAACAAATGGCAAAAGAAGGGCATGATGACCAATTGTGACAAATCATGTTGTTGTTGTAAGTGGACAATATGGCCATTTGTGCAAGAAGAAAACACTAGTAGTATCCCAAGGGATGTTCCAAAGGGTCACTTGGTGGTGTATGTAGGTAAATACCAAAAGAGGTTTGTAATCAAAGTCAATTTGCTCAAGCATCCACTTTTCAAAGCATTGCTAGATCAAGCACAAGAAGAAATTTATGATGATTTCACACATGTTGAGTCCAAATTATGGATCCCTTGTGATGAAAATGTATTTCTAAGTGTCATGAGATGTGCCACTTCTCCAAAAAATCCAAGGCGTATCCCTATATTATGCTTTTGATGTTCTTCTCTAATCATATATAATTTCATTAATTCATGATGTTCAACTCATGTTGACAACAAATCTAATTGTTATGTATATTAGTTACCCTATGAATCTGAAAAGATATTACTGATCTTTAATTAGGCAAGAAATTAAAGCCGGTAAATTTATTTATGCAAAATTTTGTGAACCAGTAATATCAGCCTATTATCACAATTTAACTGGTATGTGTTCTATCTATCTCATTATAACTTGTGCAAATTAATGCTCATTTTACTTTAATTCGAGCAACATGAACGGATCAATAAATTTTATGGTCCAAAATCAAATTTTAATAAGGCCTTTCTCTTCATATGTATATACACACACATATATATATACTAGTGTCTTGACACGTGTAATGCACTTGTTTTCTAAGTAATTTAGTATATGATTTAAAATAACCACATAAAATTTATCTCGACACTGATGGTGTAATGATTATTTCAGTTGAATTATGTTTATTTTTTTTTTACGAAATTTAGGTATGGTTTTTAACAGAGTGAAGGGTCAAAAACACACTTAAAGTATTCGGGTTTTTGAGTTTCCTACTCGAACTATCAGGTATTTACTTTTCATACTTAAACTATCATCAAATATTTATCAAACCTAAACTATCATTTGCACACTTTTACTACCTGAAATATTATCATCTTTCCGGTGGGAAAAGCCAAAGGGAGCAACTGATAGCTTAGGTGTTTCAATAAACATTTGGTAATAGTTCAGGTATAAAACTCAAGAAGTCGTGATACTCTAAGTGGGTTTTTCAGCCTTGCCTCTTTTTAATATAATGTTGCTAAGGTTTTCTTTTCATGATCTGGGAATATGTTTACGTATCTTCTCCAGATTAATTAATTTTGATTTTGTTGAGTTGTAATTACATTAGTAAATAATTTATGTCATTAGAAAGTATGTTAACATACATTGTTCGATCATGTTTAAATAATCGATGGTTAGAAAGGGGACATATTTAGATTGCATGTGTGTTTGAAGAGCCTTAGGCAAATACTCAAAAGTAAGGAATCAAATTCAACAAGTTCTAAATAGTAATACCAACTTATATAAAATCTCAAAACATGAAATATGATACAAAAATACTCAAAATGAAGAGTTATATTATTACAAAGAATATGTTATTCATTATCCTTCGAGCCTTATTTTTACAACTTCTTTTTCCTCGTCCTCATCCTCTTTATCTCAGTTTTAATAAATTTCTATGTGTACAACCATGTCTGATGTCTAGCTACTTGCGATAATTTGACACTTACCATCAATATATTAAAAGCACCATAGTAACTCAAAACTTCTGTTAGTAGCATTTTGTTTAATTTATCTTTGTTCTTCAGTCATGTAGTTAGCAGTATGGACATGCAAGTACTTGAGATTAAACAAGGATTGAAAAGTGTTTTAATTCATCTTAGGGAAATTGAACAACATGAGAAAGTCTTGCCCATTCTGGAAGGACTTGTGAACGATTTAACAAGATAGTTACAATGAAGATAGTACCAAGTTTTGTCAACCTAACAAAGTTTGTGAAAAATTAGACAATACAAGTTTCATCCTGCATGATTTAAGAACAAGGAGCAGTTAATAAAACAAATTATAGCATATAACTTTCTTATATTACGAATGAAAACTATAGAACCATTCTAGTTGCAATAAAACACAATTACAATGGAATGTTATTCTCAAATGATGTGGAAAAAAAAAGAAGTAATTAAATCCCTTACAATATATGAGATGAGAATTGGGATATGGATATACCATTAGCAACTGGCATAACCCGTTTAAAAATACTAACACAAAATCAGAAAATATTTAAGAACATGGCAATCCCACAAGAGGAGAATCCCTCATTCAAAAATCGGGCTTCTCCGGGTATGAGCAACCAGGCCTTTGGATGATAACATTTGATGCATAACACCCTGCTTTTACACAATCTGCAATAGGTTTTTCTTGCACCAATTGTGCAAGGAATCCTCCAACAAATGCATCCCCTACATTAGTGTAAACACAAATTATGTAATTCTTTGTTTATTCTGGATTTGTTTACGAAGCATAAGCTCTGTAGAACAGAGCGTGTACAAGGAAAATAGTTGATGCAAAATCTTGCATCACACGAAACAGCTCAACCAATAAGTTATTTTAACTTTAGCCAAAGAAATATTTTCTCGAGAAGGTTAACCAGAGGCATTTAGGGAGTGTAATATTTTGTAAAACGACTTTAAGATTTGGTATAACATTTTTAATTTCCAAAAACTTGTAAAACTTCATGAAAGTAAGGGTGGCATCTGGGGAGGGTGATGTGTACTCGGGCCTTGTTTGTTCACATTTAATGGAGGTCTGAATCTAAATGGTTCAGACCTTAGGCCATTAAGGACATTTGTTTTCATTAAAATTTAAGCACTTATTTTCTCTGAATAGGTCTTAATTATTAAAATCTGGAACAGAGTCTTAATATAATTAAAGGTATGTTTTTGCAGATAATTTTCACACAACTCTATCTACAACCATCAATCACCACCATTAACTACCTCTATCATCACAACTACCGCCATCACCATTACCATCGTCAACCACCACATATTCTTCAGGCACCACTAACAACAACACCAACTCCTAACATCAACCAACTTCATCATTACAACCACCACTACCAACAGTCACCATTATGGCAGTGACTATAACACCAACCACTCCCATCATCATAAGTGTCTACCAACACCGTTACTAGCCACTAACACCAAGCATTATCATGACCACCAATACAAACTATCTCCATGATCACCAGCGAACATAAATATTTTATTTTTTTATCAGATAATAAATTTATTTTATTAAATTAATTTTTTCTAATATTTAATTAATTTTTATTTAAATTGTATATTTAATATATTTTAAAAAAATAAAGTATGACATTCAGATGTTAAAAACAATCTTAATCATTCAGTGTTCAGATCTAAACACAACATCTTATTCATTCAGATGTGCATTCAAATTCAGACGTCTTAATCTGAATGAAAACAAATGAGGCCTCAGTCTTACCCCTATCTGGTGAGGAAAGAGACATTTCCGATAGACCCTCGGCTAGAATCAGTTACTTTAAAGTAACAAAAAACAATTTTGTAACTCAACTGTTAGTGTGTTTTAGTATAGTTAGTTTAATGTGACAAAAGATAATTTTTTGACTTTACTGTGATAATGAATAAAATTCAGTGACTACACGTGAAATTAACCCTTCAAAGCAAAGTATCAGATAATTGGGGCAAACACATATTTCCACTAAATGAGTGGGTATTTTAACTCTACTGCAATGGAAACAAGCAAAACTAATATAATCCACATACCAGCACCATTGGTGTCGACAAGTTTCTCTTTTGGCAATGGAATTACTGGGTACAGCTTCACCTTCCCATCCTCAGCCACAACAACTGGATCAGCACCCTGTGTAATGACGGTGATTCTCTTGTTTGTTCCTGATGCCTTTGGCCATTGGGAGATCTTCAAAGCTATTTCTTCAACATTATCAGTCTGGTCATTAAAGCATAAGTTAGCTATACAACACAAACCTGAATAACTTTGACAAAGCTGGAGTTAAGCCATACATTACCTCCCAGCCATGTACTCTAGAGAAGGTTCTAGCTTCTGTCTCATTACCAAAGACAAAGTCCATAAACCTGAAAACAAGAGATGCAAGTCCTAATCAGTATCTTCTACATTCAAGTAACCTTAAATAGGTGGGACATTGGCGTTACGGTAAGACTTTCTCTTGTTGATCCTTGAAGAACTCACAGATAAATGGTGCTGAAAGGTTCATTGAGAAAACCTGCAGCAATTAGGAAAATTACATGATTGTTTCATTGACACGCTGCAAAAAGCAGTCAAACACAATCGATGTCAACGGTCAGACCTTGTTCTTAGCAGCTGCATGCTCAGCAACAAGCTGAATAGATTCTGGAGAAACGGTGAGAAAGAATCCAGCGATGTAGAAATACTTGGCTTTCTCCACTGTATACACATACACATTAGTTTAACATGAAAATTAGGCATCTGCATAGAAAAACAAGGACTCAGGATTCCTACCCAAAGCCCAGTTCTCTGGTTGTTTCAAATGGTCAACCTTGTAGCAGTTTGCAGCTGATAAGTTTGCAACCAGTGACCTGGAAAATTTAGTTTCCAAACATCATTCATAAGAAGCATTTGAAATCTTGAGAAAGATGAGTTTATCATGTTTTAGACTTTTACTAATTGAAAAATAATCTTTTCTTCTTTGCCCTCCTTTTCAGTCAGCATAAACTAAGAGTTTAATTGTAAAACAGTAAAGAGGTTAAATGGTAAGCAAATTGCTCTAGACTAACCTTTCGCCATCAAGCACACAGACAGCACAAGTACCCGTTGGACTCTCATCCTCATAGTAGTGAACCTAAATGCACCCACATGTGTAAAGATCATATGAAAATAAAGTCTTTACCTCCTGTCTAAGGTCAGGTCCTCCGTCTTAAAAAAAAGATAGAGTTGCTGTAAAAAGATAAAGAGCAACCACAACAAAGTGGTAGGCTAATCGAAGTATAAGAAATGATAGATAGTAACAGAAATTAAAGAACAAGAATTAAAAGAATAATGATACTACTGTTGGTATGAAAGGAGAAGTTAGGCAACACACAACTATCGACTAACCCTCTATTTTAATTTGTGTCCTCCATAACCTCCTGTCTAAGGTCAGGTCCTCAATGGGCTGAAGCAGTGGCATGTGTTGTCTAATCACTTCTCCTCAATACTTCTTTGATTTATCTCTGCATCTCCTAAAATTCGCGAAAGTTCACCTCTCAAACCTTCGCATTTGGACATCCGTGTGTTTCCTCGTTACATGTCTGAACCACCACAGTCTCCTTCCCTCATCTTTGTAGAGATATGACACTGGGCTTCCCCAACCAATGTGGGACTTTAATCTACTAACAATCTTGTCCTCTACAAAGACCATCGCCACCTCGTCCCAGATATCCTCATTCCTAATCTTATATCTCCTAATGTAACCACACATCCATCTTAGCATCTTCATTTCTGCAGCTTTCATCTTCTGAATATAGGAGTTCTTGATAGGCTAATATTTCGCTCCATGTAACACAGTAGGTCAACCCAACGCTCTGTGAAACTTACCTTTAAGACTTGGTAGCACCTTCTTATCACACAAGAATCTGAATGCGAGCCTCCATCTTGTCCACCCTGCACCAATACATGTGTAATATCCTTGTTAATCTCTCCAAAAGCATTTGTACATAGTCTAAACAAATACTATGGGAAATAAAGGTGGGGGTGAGGCTACACGAATGGTGGTGAAGATGAGATGTGTAGGAGGGTGGAGAGGACATAATCAATATGGAATGCCACTTGAGGAACTTGTTTTCCCTATTTTCAATAGGAAAGTTATTTTCCTCATTTTTAAGAAACTTGTTTTTCTAGAAAAAATACTTTTCATTAATTCTTAATATAATAATATACTCAATGTAATTTTATAAATAAAATCTATAAAACATAATTTGTATGATGATAAAAAAAATTCTCCCTTAATAACACATGATGATTCATTAAAAAAATAAAAATCATAAAAATTAGATAGAATTCCAATTTGACACGAACGATTACGAATTAGGAGGGTGAACTAGAGGACAGACAGGCAATTTAATTATAGACGCAATTTGCTAAATTTGTACATCAAATCACATCAAATGGACAACTTTTAGCAGTGGTATCTACTTAACCACACTTAATAGAAAAGTTTAACCGTGGAATCTACTTAACTGAGGTTTCAACAGTACTGTTAAAGAGATAATAGGATAGTGAAATTGTAATAACGATACATTCCGCATTTTGTTGCAGTTTATCATATTTATACATCAGATATTTGATTTTATAGCTCTTTACAAATTTATTTTTAATTTATATTCTTTTTACAAGACATAAAAGATCTTTATTTTGTTTGCTTGCAAGATATTCATAAAAATAAAGGCATGACATGTCAAGTATGAGAGTAAAGAGGCATACTTTTATATTACTCCCTCTGTTCCTTTTTAATTACTAGGTAGATTAAAAATAGTTATTTCAAAATAATTACTAATTTCAAAATTTAAAAAATAATTGATAATTTTTTTACTTTACCCTTAATACTTAAGTCACTTTAAAATATAAAAAAAATAACTATTATATATTTCTAAAAAATTATCTATTAATTAATATAATTATATTGATCAAATTGCCATCTATAATTAATCTTAATTTTAATTCTAACTATCAACTCAGTTCTCAAAACTAGCTTATAATACACTAATCCAAAGGATAAGATACTTTCATGGAAAGGAAGAAAAAAGAGAACTGTCCAAAAGAAAGAAAGCTAGTTTCCACCCAATCAATCAAAAGGACAGATTTGTTTTTTTTCCCCCTCAAATAAAGACAAAGAAATGGACATTAATAAAGCTTTCATTTATTATTTGTGCGACTTGTGACCTAAATGAAACTGAAAGGACCCTCGATTCCTAAGATAGAGCTCCAATCCATGCTAATTTAAGTAAATTTTATTTAAATATTTAAATTATAGGTTATTTAATTTAACACATAATAAAATATTTTTATTAAATATTTTTAATTTATTTTAAATATATAAATAAAATTTATTAATGAATTTAAAAAATCATCAATATATTCTGCGAATAAAAAATTTAGGATCATTTGCTTGAAAAGTTATTTCGAAATAATTAATTCTGAATTTAGTTATCCGTAAATTATTATCCTACCTTCAAGGAGCGATAAAAACATCACTATAATCTCGAAGTAACTAATTTTAAAATAAAATATTTTGAAATTTTCTCCCAACTAAATTTATGAGATAAACTTATTTAAAAGTTAATCTCAAAACTATATATTTCTTACTTCTCATTAAAAATAAAATAATAATTTTTAAAATAACTAAATCTGAAATTAATTATTCGGGAGTTTTCCAACCAAATGACCCCTTCTAGGTTTGATATATGTTTGTCATGGTTACAAGTTTCAACATATTCAATGAGGTGACTAAATAACTAAAATGGCATAAAATATTTCTTAAACTATAGTAGAATTTTCAGTTATACAACTAATCTTAAGAGATATATCATCGTATCCTATTATTTCATGAGCTATCTGGAGGGGAAATAATTACACATATAACACATGTATACTAAAATTAATTTATTTATATTATATTAAAAATATAAAAAAAATTTAAATATTAATAAATTATTTAATTTTTATTTAAAAAATCTATAATAAATAAAATTATTATTTATTTTTTTAAAAATAATTTTTACTTAACTATTATTCTAATATTTAAAGTTTTGAAGTTAATTAAAGTTATAATTATTAAATCTTACTTAGTTGTAAAAGTTAAAAACTCCTTATATTTAGTATTTTAAAATTGACTAAAAAAATTTTTTCTTGAATCTTTTCTTATTTGAGCTATATTAAAAATATTAACATTTAAGACTTTAAAATCAATTCACAATTCTGTTAACTTATATCAATTCTTTATTTATTAAACCAACTAATTATCCATCACAAATTTTCAACACAAGATATGAGAAAATAAATTAAAGAGTGTAATATTATTAATGCATTAATACGTTGTACTTCTTCTTTCTTTTCAATTAAAAAAAATGTATAATCGTAAACAAATTATAGAAACGCAACATATCTTAAATTTTTTCAATTAATCAAATGCTCTTGCTCTTGTTATTCACTCTCTTTAGTTAAATCTACATTATTTCTTCCGTTTCAATTTATGTGAAGGTGTTTGACTAGACACGTAGATAGATAGATAGATAGATAGATAGAGAGAGAGAGAGAGAGAGAGAGAGAGAGAGAGAGAGAGAGAGAGAGAGAGAGAGAGAGAGAGAGAGAATTGAGCTGAAATCATCACATAAACGATAAAATAAAAAGTTTAAAATCAAGTTATTACTAAATATTTAAGTGCAAAGTTTCACAGTAAAATATCATCCACTTCTTTATCTTATTAAAAGTTTGACAAAATAGTTATTTAATTATTTTTTTAATATTTAAAATTTTAAATTTAACTAAATTTTATGTATTAAATCCTTCCTTACTTGAAAAGTATAATTAATATTCTAATTCATATTTATCTATCTATACTATATTAAAAGCATAAAGACCCTTAGAATTATTAATTGAACTTTTTGCAAATCACTAAAAGACTCTACAATAAACAAAATTGTCATTTCCTATTTTTATTTATTTAATTATTATTTAATTATCATTCTAATATTTAGAACTTTAGAATTAATTAAAATTGTAACTATTAAATCTTTATTTATTTATAAATGTTCTTTACTCATAATATTTAGTATTTTAAAATTACTAAAATTTTGTTTCTTAAATCTTTCTTGTTTGTATAAATTGTATCTGTCTAGAAAAGAAGTTTTAATATTTAAACACGATTTATATACGCGTTGGCAGAATAAGATTACAAATCTCTGGTAGAACATGATCTATATATATCATGAAAAAATAATCTATAAATCTCGCCGTATGTGTTGTATAAATCGCATTCAATGTATTTGTAAATCTCACTCCATGTATGCAATTTGTAATCCATTCTGTGTATGCAATTTGTAAATCTCATTCAATCATATGCGATTTGTAAATCCAATCATATATGTTACTCCTAGTGATTTGTAAATGCGTAAATTGCATTAGTTTTATGCGATTTGTAAATCGTCTTCACATGCGGGTTCTTTTTCTTCTTCTTCTTCTTCTTTATTTTTAAAATATTGTATAATTGTTTAAAAAATAATATAACATATTTTAAGTAGTTTCAATTAATCGACTGCTCTGGTTATTCACTTTCTTTAGTTAAATCTACACCACTTCTTCTGTTTCAATTTACATGAAGGTGTTTGATAAACACATAGAATAAGAGAGAGAAAATTTGAGTTGGAATCATTTCATAAAGGGTAAAATAAAAAGTTTAAAATTAAGTTATTACTAAATATTTAAAGTACGAAATCTCATAGTAAAATATTATTCACTTTTTTACCCTTTTAAAAATAGAGTTCACACTTGATAAAATAGTTATTTAAATTATTTTTTAATATTCAAAATTTAAAAATTAACTAAATTTTATGTATTAAATCTTTTCTTGTTTGAAATATATATAGAAAATATTAATATCTAAAAATTTAAAAGAGATTAAGTTTTTTTTAAGAAATAATTATGCATTGAATAAAACTGTACTTGTAATGCAAATCAATCTTATATTTAGGACTTTTAAGAATACAATTTAAAAAAGGGCAGCCCGATGTAAAAAGTATCCCGTGTTAAGCGTCTGGAGAAGGATCGCACCCCAAGGAGTATGATATAGATAGTCTACCCTAATATAAATATTAATGATTGTTTTTCACTAATTTTGATGAGTCTTTCTTAATTAGTTTGGACGATCAATCAAATAAATAAATGCGTCAGTGATACAATATCAATTTATTAGTGCCAAAATAGGTCACTAATAACTCATAATATGATTTTGTAAGTGCTAATTGTTTAAACTAATAGTTTATACTATATGTTCTATTATACTATACAATTTTGTATTGCAATGTGTATCCGTAATACGAATATCTATATTAAATTTTAAATTGTTAATAGTAAAGTAATATAAATTTTGTAATAATTAACATGAGATATACATATAATGCATGCATTTAAGTACTCATGTAAAAATGAATGTTTTTTTTTACCTTTCGATCAACTCTACTTTTACGATATTTTTGTTCATTGATACAAGTATTAGAACTAATTGAAGAAAGAACTACCGGATTAGATCAAACTCTTAAACATAATCATGTATCAATTGAAATTCATAATTTTCTTCTAAATTCTTATATTGTTATACAAACACATCTTTTAAATATTATTTATGTTACTTTTAAATATTTATTCTTATTAATATAAGGGACACGGACTAGACGCGTAGCTAAGACTAGTACTATACTAAAAGCTTGAAGGCCCTTATAATTGATGATTGAACTTTTTGCACTTCATTAAAAAACTCTAAAATAGATAAAATTATCATTTATTATTATTCTTAAATAATTATCATTTAATTATTATCCTACATTTAGGACTTGAAAATTAATTAAAGTTATAGTTATTAATTTGCTATTTTTGTAAAAAATAAGAACTCTTAATATTTAGTATTTACAATTAGCTAAAAATTTTCTTTTAAAATCTTTTCTTGTTTGAACTATATTAAAAGTCCGAACATTTCAAATCTCATATTCACCTCAATGGTAGAATTTCAACTTTAAATTTGGATGTTCAAATTTTCTAGAATTTAAAAAAAAAAAGACTTATCTTTATTACAAAAATAATTACTGAGAAATTTTAGTAGAAAAATTGATTAATTACCTGAATTTTTATTTTATTGATGAAGATTTAATTCCCCTCCTTATTCATCGTTCGCCTACTCTTATAGAATAAAAATAATTTTTTTAAAAGAATAAAAAATAATTACTCAACTCCTACTTTGCCAATCCACTTCTCCCCTTCTACAAAACACACCCAAAAATCAGTTGGTGCTTTCGCGAGGAATTCTAATGTTAGTCATTAATTTAGGTAAGAAGATTTGCTCATTTCGAGAGATTGAATAAGAGTTAGAGAGAAATTTTAATAATTTTTATAAATTGCAAATTTTTATGGTTATAAGAAAAAGTGCAATTTAATTTCACATTTTTGTTAGTAAAATTTATAACCAAACACAATTTTAATTTTAAATTATGATTCAGTATCCAAACACCTAAAAAGACTACCTGCATTTGGCAAAATTGATATGCAAATGTCAAATCCATAACTATATGTATTGGTATATCCTAGTTCTAATCGGTTTTCATCTAGTTATATATCCTATTAGCTTAAGGTTAAAACTCATATATGTAATTTCAATTCCCTTAAATATACGATAATCAATATATATATATATATAAGGAAATTTCTATTATTATCTCATAAATAATAATAACATGTACTGGACAAAATTGACGCATAACATGGTGCAAAGCACTTTAATATGTCAATCATAGCATTAGAATTAATGTTGTTGGGAGCCTGAAATTAAAATAGCGGATAAATATTTTTTATCATATTAAGTTTTGATGTTTAAAGTTATTCTCTATTTGTTTTAACAAAAGATAGGAAGACAAGATAAAATAGTGAAAGTGTGAGTAAATTAACACGACCACCATCCTTATAAAAAAATGTATAATAACAAAAAGAAGTGCTCTTATGCGTTACTACCCATCAGTTCGTACATTATGAAATTTTCTTCAATTTAAAAAACTTAAATTATATTAAATTAATTTAAATAAATTTTATGAATTAATTATATAAATTCAATAAGTATGAAATTAAAATGACGAGCTCATTTGATTAAGCCTATGATGTCATCTTATTTAAGAGGCCTAGTTTGGTGTCACCTGGCTAAAGATGTGTCATGCCAAGTCAAGTGAAACAGCCAATACATGCTACATATCGAAATGATATAATATGCCTAGTCAAATTAAAGATTAATGAAAATGTATTATGTGTACAAGTGACATGCTCCAACCAATGAAATATCGTCATGTCAATTTCAATTTGATTGGTGGAAAAGAGTTTGTCCTTATCACAACTTTTTCATCATACAACTATAGATAGGTTCCTCATAATTTTTTAAAAAAAATATCAGAATTCTAACAAGACGCCAGAGAGAACTCGTGGATCAAACAACACAAATTTCTCAACAAAATTCAAAATTATGCTTCAAACCTTTAAATTTAAGTACGAGTCAAAATCAGATCACCAAATTCAAAATGCCATTATATTTATTTTTATGAAAAAGAATCATAATTTTTCTCATATACTGAAATCTAAATATTATAATATTTTTTTGTATTGATTATTTTCTCAAAGCGAACTTTATTACCTACACAATTATTTAAGTGCGTTAATAATTGAAACTCAAAAACTTTCACCATGAGGAAAATATTTCTTAATTCGAAGTTATCTACAAATTAGTATTTAGTAGTAATGCTATAAAACTAGTTTATACTATTTGATATGGTTTATTCCATAAATTTATAATATAAAAATAGTACGTAAACTTTATCAAATAAGTATAGTTTGTGTCACATTTTTTCTACTATAAAATTAATTTAATGTAATTTTAGGTTATCATATCTTTCTAATAAGATAATTATTAAAAATATTAAGGAAAAAATTATTTATGAGGAAGCAAGAAAATTAGCAAATATCAAAGAGACGTAATGATTTGATATTTTATAAACCAACATGATAAAGTGTGATAATCAAAAATCGATTAAGATAATAAATTAAAAAATATTTTTAGATTTTTTAATAAATTTATGAGCATGCGATTTGTATTTATCGATACAAAAGAATTGCTTCTTATATTTATTAATTCTCACTCATTATTTTATGTGTAAAAGCTTTGTGCTAATTGAATGTGATTTTTGATTTTGTTTTAGATGAAACTTGAGAAATAACCTAAAGTTATTAAAATAATTTCAAAAAATTAATTTAATTCTTCATATATACTTTATGCTTAAAAAAATGAATTCTTAGTTAACAAATAATGCTATCTTCATTTTCAACCTTAAATATTTGTAGGAGTGGTCTTTTATAGAACAAGAATTAAAAAATGGAAGTATTCAAGGAAAAGTCAATTAGAGAGTATATATATACGTAAGTGTCAAAGAATTGAAAAAAAACTATCTCTTGCTATTTTATAATTTGAATAAAAGTAAATAATTATTTTAATTTTTTTATATATAAAATTAATAAATTTTTTGTGTGTAAAAATAAAAAAAATTATAAAACCAAATTTTTTAATAAAAAATTAGAAAATTATTTCTTGCAGAATTAAAATTCCTATATGACATACATATATATCCTTGTTAATGTACAGTAGTAATGTCCAACTCAAAATTGATTTTTATTAGATTGAAACATAAGGACATTATAACATGATCATTGCTAGTCATTTTTAATATTCACATCATTGGTAGTAGAACTAGCACCATCTTCCAGTTAAGACAAAAAAATAAATGGAGAAGATAAAGTTCGACCTCATAATATATATTGAAGACTTTTAGTATCGGAAAGTTCCAAATATCTAATGACCCACTTATCAGTTGGATTAAATACTATGAAGGTGATGTGATTAATAAAATCACAGGGTTCCAAATTAGGTGTGTATAAAGTAAATTGACAAATCATATCAATTTGAAAATTTGAGTTAAATTAAGAAAAAAATTAGATTAGTGGTTTGGTTTGATTTAATTTGGTGTTAAAGAAAAATTCGATCATAATTGGTCGGATTTTAACTAAAAAAAGTCAAATCGAACCAAACCAACCTGACATTATATGTATATAACTTTTACAAATATATTTATGTAATTTATAGATACTTCTTAAAAAAAATTTCATAATTTTTGTCTTTTAATAAATTATTTCAAATTTAGACTTAGAATTTTGAACGTTCCAATAAGTTTTATAACTTAATACAAATAAATTTCAAAACGAGACCAAATCAATATTGATGCTTACAAAAGAAATAATTTCAATACTAGAAATGACAATAATATCAGATATATATTCTTTAATTTTGCATTGGGTAATTTGCATAGTGAAAACACACAACTTAATTTTTTTTTTTAAATGTTTAGTTATGTAAGTAATATTTATTAGCCGTACTTAGTTTGACATGCTTAGTACTTTTAGAGTATGGTTATCTTCATTACGATTCATTAATTAGCAATATTTATTTTATGCAAATTTATCATTTTTTTGGTTGAATATTTTAGTACAATGTCAACACTCTTCTCATATTTTATGTTATTTTCATAATTAAGAAACACTCAGATAGTTGTATGTTACTAGAATTAAAAAAATATTTCTAATATAAGTTATATGTTTTGTATGAAGACTTTATCGGAAAAAAAATCCAGAAAACCGAAAAATCCGAAAAAATTCGAGGTTGAAAAAATCGACTTTTGTTGGTTTGATTTGGTTTATAGATTTATAAATCCAATACAATTGGTTTTGTTTGATATTTAAAAAATGTGAACCAACCCGGATAATGTACACTCCTATCCCCCAATTATGGTTTATATGCATCACATATATTTTCTTTGTTCATTTTTACTTGTTCAGTTTAAAAAATTAAAAGATAATTTATTATTTAATTTTTAATTTATCCTTATTATTAAATATAGTCATCTCACAATTGATATTTCAAAACATTAAATTTATTATATTCACAAAATGATATAGTGAAATTATTATTTTATTTATTATTTTTAAAGGAATATGCCAAAACAACACAAAACAAGTAAAAATAAAGGAAAGCTGAAACCATTTGTTCTTTGATTGTGTATATGCAAAAAGTGTTTGGAAGAGGATGTTGGTGTGGCAATAGTTGAGTAGGAATCATACAGACTGCTACCAAAAACTGGGCTGGCTGCTTGTGTATACCATGTATGGTAGGAGAGGAATCGCCAGGTTGTTTCAAGATACATCAACCTGTGCAAATTCATTGGTAAGGAAGTGTGTTCAGGAGGTGATATTTCGTGCAAGTATAAAAGAGGGTACATGAATTGACTTATTATCCTATGTGATGTAGTTGTTATCTTCTTACTTGTACATCTGGGAGTTTAGCTAAGGGTGTTATAACCTTGCCTAGTTTTTCTTTTGTAATTCTCTACTTTGGTAATAAAATGTTTAATAACCAACAAAAATTTACATCTCTATCGATTCAAGTGAAACATTAATCCGGGTCAGAGTAAGCAGATACTCTCTCCATTTTAAATTATATGTTGTTGTGATTTTTTTTTTATATATATATTATTAATTAAAAGGTGGTTTCAACTATTTTATATTTATCTATGTCTTAAGATATAATCTTTTTTAATTAAGTATTTGCTTTTTTGAGGCATTTGTAGGATTACATAAGTGTATTGTCGGTGTTGAAGTGTTTATAGTTTTCAAGAACAATTACTACACAGGAGAATTGGTTCGTATAAATTTACTCACACCGAATATACACACCCAATATATTTAAGTTAATCATAAAAGATAAACTAACATTTATTATGAGTCTTGTTTTAAATATATTGTAGTTAATTATAGTAAGACAAATTTCCATAAGTAGCACTTAGTAGTAAAATAATTATAAAAAATAGCATGATTAACTGAAATTACAATAAATAGCGTGTTTTCTTACTTTTTTGATACAATTAACAGTAACAATTATGATTGTATCTAAATTTCAAACCCTTTAATTTCTCTCTAATTTGCTCCATTTGTTATTTTTAAATGAAAACTGCATATTTAATGGCAGGGAATCACACTATCAACGGATTATGCATATTTGATGGTAGTAAATCCACATCAGCGTGGTTTATAGATCTGAAATCGTATATTTTAGGAATTTTTTCATTTTATCTGTTGTATCATCGTTGCAGATTTGAAATTTTTTTTAATTTCTTTGATTATACCAATGTTCCAGTCGTCAAAAAGAAAATGTTCAAATAGTTTTATCTGTTATTAATATATTGTATCATTATTATGAAAACAAAGTATGTATCATAGAATGTGATAACTCAGATACAAGATGAACATTGTCTATATCATTCTTTATCAATCTATTATCGATTGAAACATTTTAGTGTTGTATCATTAATATGAAAATGATATTGTTCAAATCATTGGGTGTATCTAAAAAAAAGAGAGTAAAGATTGTATCATATAATGTGATAACTCAGGTACAAGATAAACATTTTATAGATCATTCTTTATCAGTCTATTATCGATTGATATATTTTAGTATTGTATTGTTAATATGAAAACAAAGCATGTATCACAAATTGTGATAACCATGATACAAGATGAAGATTTGTCTTTATCATTCTATTATCGAAGAATCATTCTCGTACATTATATATCTAATTGATACAGTATGTATCAAAAACATCTTGAAATCAAAATAAAAGATGAAGATAGTTTGTATCAGTATGTATCAGTCTGATAATAACTGATATATACTGTATTAACCCTAAAATTCAGTGGCTCCGACCATCTTCCTCTCTTCTTTTTTCCTTGAAAATTCAGCGGCTCTTCACCGATGACCTCCACCCTTTGAAGCTTTGCAACTGTATCCATCAAAGCTACTATCGATGTGATTTCGGTGTGTCTCTAAGCTCTGAGATGACCTCCTTGATACCTGGTTATTATTTTCACCCGATCTATAATTCTCTGCATCTTCTTCACCAATAAGTTTAAAATATTTTTTTGCTTTCTCCAGAGATCTGCAATTTGGAAGAGGGGGGGAGGAGGGGGATCATCAGAAATAATGAAAATTTTGGAAGAGGGAAATGGGTTGATGAGAGAGAAATCGGATGAAATTTTGAGGGATTTGGGAGAGAAATTTTTGGACAGTTACAATGAGAGAATAAGGGGATTAAATTGGAGAGAGAACGTAGTAAGTTGGAAAGAGAATATAGAAAATTTGATACAATATTAATTATTTTAAAAATTTATAATTCGCTATTTCTGTAATTATTTTGTTATTTTTTTATAATTTTTAATAGATTTACTAATTATTGTAAATAGCTAGTTAAGTTTGCTAAGTTATGTAATTTTTCCTTATAGTTAAGTATAAATAATCGTAGTTAAAAAAAGACACATGTAATTTTTTTTGTGTGGATGTATACACCCGGTATGAATAAGTTTTATCCGAATTAGTTTTGTAGCCACTTATAATTTTTTTTAGTTTTATGACTTTTTTATAAGAGATATTCATTTTTTACACATAAGAGATTTGAAAACACCATTTTCTTCTATTCAATTTGTCAGTGGCCAAGAGATCTCATTTTCTATTACTCCCTTCATCTGAAAATACTTGTCGTGTTTTTCATTTATACACCCCTTAAAAAAATATTAATTTAGAGGAGCATTTAGCTACTTTACCCTTATTTAGGTCTTAAAATATAATCTCACTTCATTAAATATTTACTCTTTTTATATGTTATAATGGAGATGTTTTTAGTTTTTAAGAACAAACATTTTATTTTTGGGAAACAAAAATCAAAATTTAAAGGTCTACCAGAATATAAAATCATTTTATTTTCATTTGGCCCATTTGTCAATCCACCTACATTTGCATTTCTATATTCATTCTTATAGTTTCGAGCCCAATAAAAGTCACAAGTTTAATCCAGATTTCTCTCCTATTCATTTAATTTCAAAAAACAACTCAAATACTAAAAGATAGAATAAAATGCATTTTGTTTTTACAATTTGTTCTTCTAAAATAAAATTGGACTGCTTTGTGCAAATATAATGCCTGCATTTAGGCTCATTTGTCTAATCAATTAATGTGTGGCCCAATATAACGAATCAAGTCTTAAGAACTTAAACAAAAATGGCATGATCTGGCCACTTTATATCCTTCTATTTAAAGTTTAGCCATAGGGGAATCAATTGTCTTTCATTCCCAAATTATAAAATCCTGCATGAGGTATGACTACTCCTTAAACCTATCAATGGGGTTGAATCAGCTCATGTCCGATAAATACCCAAATCTGTCATATACTGTTCTGGATGGGTCATTCGTACAGATGTCCATATTACGAGGTATTTTTTATTTTTTATTTTTTAAAATTTTTGATTTTTAATTTTTATCTTTCGAGGTTTTAAGTAATAAAAAGATAATTAAAATGTTCTTAACAGTAAAAAAAATCAGAAGATAAAAAAAAAAATCTACAAGGCATAAGTTCAGTGACACATAACTCAAGGCATAAGAAATAATGCTGAAGGCATAAGTGCATTCACACAAGTTAGGCTTAAAGGCAAAAGAAATAAAGTTCATGGCATAAATTATGCCTTCAGTGGCACAAGTTATGATCCAAGTTAAATGAAAATTTGCAAGTTATGCCCTATAAGTGCAGTGACTCAAGTTATGTTCAAGACATCAGTTCATTGACACAAGTTATGTTATAAAGCATAAGTTCAATGACAGAAATTATGCCTTTAAGGTACAGGTTCTCTAAAAAGTCTTGTCTTGAAAATCAAATACTATAGAAATTATGCCACAAGACAAATCTTTTCGAAAAAGTTATGCCTTGTAAAATTAATTTTTTCCAGCAAAATAAGGTCATCATTAAGAATATTTGACTCATAAGTATTTATTAAATAAACAGAAAAGAAAAAAATTATAAATTATAAATTTAAAAAGTAAAAATTAAATACCATGCTAAAATAGAAACAGCCTGTACAAAAAACTGTTACTATATGTGGGAGGATTAGTCTCATCATACTTGATGTAAATTACTATATTTTCGAAATATACTCTTGGGTTTATGAGGAAAGTCAAAACTTAAAAATGCCTTTAAATTTGTAGCATGGAAATGATATATATGCATACGCGCACATAACTCTAATCTTTATTATTCTCGAACCCAAATTATATTTGCACTTAAATTTTGAAACATTTAATTTTAACTTAAGATAAAATATCTTAATGAAATTGAGATATAATTAGGAACTATTCAATAGAATAGATGGCTTAAAGTCTAAGTGGTGTTATAATTTTATTTAATAATTTTTTATATATTTTATTTGATGTTTATTTTTATAGTTTCTTAAAATATATGGTAGTTAACTAAATTTGGATAACTTTTTGTTTTCAGTTGACAGCACAGCCAATTTGTGTACTCTAAAAAAATGTTTAAATCTTAGGTAAGTTTTTTTCTTAACTTTAGTTTAGAAAACTCTTTATCCATTGAGTTAATTGCTCCACAAACTATTAAATTATTCTATAAGTAGTAAACATTTAAATAAGACTATACCCGATTGAATATGCTAATAATATTATTAACTTTTATACGTATAATATTTCAAATTATTTTAAATTTTAAGATAGGTCTAAATCATTAATATCATAGTGATTGTTATGCTTTAGAAGACATTCAAAATTAAGATAATACCTTTTTTAATTTAATTATTTAATAATATAATTAGTTTGAATTTGAAAGGTCTACAAAGACGAGACACTCATTGAATTGAATAAAATCTTACACAAACGAAATTAGAAACGAGACTAATTCAAATTAATGTGAGTTAGACAAAATTAAGAAATAAAAAGTGACTTCCACTTTAATTACCTACGACTTTCTATCTTAATTATACATTAGTTATATTGCTAGAAAGTAGTATAAACTTTAAAAATATATGAATAATGATTGGTAAAAGATTGGCAAACTATTAAAAAGACTTCAAATAACACTAATAATAAATACATATTTATTTACATTTATTTATATCATTGTTAAAAAGAAAGTAACGAAAGATAAATTATATAGCTAAACATTAAAATTCATCGCTAATTCTATTGGAGACGAATTATCAAAAAAAATTATTAGCTATTAACAATTTATCGACAGATTTATAACAAAATTAGTAGTTAATTTCAATTCTTTTATAGTCTATGTATAACCTGAATAATTTTGTGGCCTTATTTTTTCAGAGGGGGAATCCACTAAATAGCTTTAGTGTTGAGCCACCCCGATAAATAAGCCAAATTGTATTCACAATTACTATTTTTGTTTTAGGAAAAAGTGATAAAATACCTATGAGCTATTGCAAATAGGTTAATTTTATCCCCAGTTACGTTTTTTGACTTATAAATTGCTGTTAGTCAAGTAGCTTAAAAATATTTTTCCTACCAATATTTATTTCAAAATAAGAGAAAATGGACCAATTTTGCCCATGAATAATTTGAAGTGGAGCAATTTTGCACTCCATTTAAAGTTTTGGACAAGTGCTATACTTTGATTATTTTAAATAACAATTTTACATGATATAAATTTACGTAATATAAAGTTTAATTATTAATATTAATTTTTTAATAAAATATTTATTCTTTTGGTCTTTTTCAAAATTATTGCAGTCTCAACTGAAATTTAAGATGACTTAAAGTTACAATAGGTAATATAATGTACCAAAGTATAATTGAATTTGATTTCTTTTATTATATCATTCTTAGAGTTAATAAAATAAATCTATTATTATTAATATAGAAAAATACATTTCTAAATAGCTATGTAAGAAAATGTACATAATTCCATGTTCAAACATTAGTCGGAAAGATATTTTTGAACTATTTGCTAGTTGAAGGGTGTTTTGGAGCTAGTTAGCTAACGGTGAGGACTTCTTTTAGCCAAAACGATAACAGAGGGTAAAATTAAACAACTTCGAATAGTTTAACATATTTTTTGCCCTTTTTCCTTTGTTTTTGACTTAAAAATACTTCACCTGAAATATTATTATTGAGTATGATTTTGCTGCTGATAATATGTTTGTCTTGAAGTTGTATTTTATTCATAAACTTTCGAGAAATAATTAGGATAAGAAAAAAAAAATAGTAATAAAGTACTGTCTAATAGAATATGTTTTGTTACTAAATTACCACATGATTAATATGAGTAATTACCCTTTATTTAAATTTGTAACGGTATAAAACAAAAAGGAGTTAGAATTGCACGAGGAGTCAATAAGATCCTATAGGATGAGAAAAAGAGTTTGAATTGACTTCTACTTGTTATCCCTTTTCAACTTGGACTCTATCAGATCGATCATATGAGCATATATATCTATAAAAGAAGTCTATCCACATTCTAAAAACTCAAACATTCACAAAATTCTTGAGCAACCACTTTCTCTCTAAATTCCAAGTGAAAAAGGCTTGAAAGGCAAAGTAGAGTTTGAAATAGTGTCTACGTCTGTTCCATGCATGTAAAAGTGTTTTTAAGCTACTTTTAATAAGCAAAAAATATGTCAATTAATATTGAATACACATGCAACATCCGTGATTAGAAATTAATACCTTAATAAGAATATTAAATAATTTACTATTTGGCCTATTTTCAACATTTTTTTCACGAATAAATAATTTTTTGGTTGGTCATTCTGCAGCATAGGCTAAACATCTGGGGATGATAATGGGGAGGGCCGGTGCATGGCCGGGCACAGCGGAGTGGAGTGGGTTTTAGGTTATATGGGTGTGGGCGGGTGCGGGGCGGTTGAAATAGTTTTTAAAAAATTGAAGCGGAGCGATTTGCAGGTCTCCGCGGGATTAATAATAATCTTTTTTAAAAATAACTTTTGTTCTTGACACAATAGAACTTTTATCTTAAAATATGTTTTATTTGGTTATAATTCTCTTAGAATTTATTTTTCTAGTTTTCTCATATCTAAATTGTCATTTCTTTTTCTCTTATGGTTTGCCATTAAGGGTGCGATCGATTGATCAAAAGTTCTGAAAAATATTTTCTTTAGGAAAATAAGTTTCTTGAAAATAAAGAAAATTACTTCCATAATGAAAGTAGGAAAAATATGTCACATTATCTCCTTCACACCCTCACAACCATCCACCTTATTCCATCCTCATAGTTTGTCTTAGATTCTATATGTAAATATTTTTTACTTGCATACCGAACACAAGAAAATAAGTAAGAAAAAACTTGTTAATATTATCAGTATCTCTAAACTCAGGACGCCTATATCTCATCTGTATTTTTAGAATCAGGAAATATTTATTTATATTGTAATATATTAATATTTATATATTAAAAAAATTAAAAAAAAATATTTTTTGTTTTATGAATCAATTGTACAAGTAAAGTGAAATAGATTATTTTAAAAAAAATTAATTAACAAGATAAATAATTAAAATATAAAAAAGAGATAAATATACGTGAGCATGCAAAGTTAACGTTGAAGAGAGAGATACAAGTACTATTCTCTCCGTTTCCAAATTATATAAATAAATCTTTGGTCTGATTAGATATCGAGTTTTAAAATAAATCTTTTATTTTAAATATATTATAGTACTTTTTCTGATTATAAAAACTTGTTATTGATGATAAAGTGGAATGTTTAAATTAAAAAAGAAATTAAATTTATTCCTTTTGAATCAAACTAATAAGGAAATAGTACAATATAAAATAGAACAAAAGGAGCAATTAATAAGAAAGAAGGAAATTTATCGTACTTTACTTACTCATTCGAACAACTATAGCTAAGTGAAAAAGAGCATGAAAATTTTAAAAATAATATGAATAATAATTGTATAAATTATATATTTCTTCTTTTTCAAATTATTTATCGTGATTTTTAAAATTAGTTATCAAAAAACTATATATCGTGATTTCTAAAAATATTATATCAAATTATTTATCCTTTTGAAAGTTTAACATAAATTAATTTTTTTCTCATTTCTTAATAGTAATTGTTCTTAAAGACTACAAATACCTAAAAAAATATACATAAATATTTTATTAAAAATATTATATTTTAAGATATAAAAAAAATAAAAACAGTTTAAATGTGTAAAATAAAAATTTAAAATATAATAAACAACAAATAATTTTTAAAATTTTTTTTTATATAAAATGGAGTAATACATAGGAGTTAGGAGTAATTATTTTGGGGGCCCTAAATGTGTTGGAGGCTAAAGCAATGACTTTAATGGTTTTACCCTTGAACCTCCAAGCCCTTCCAAAACTCCGAGCCACAATAAGTGTGCACCACATGCATCTTATCTGTATAGCTAAAAGAATATCTTCGTAAAAGATTTTAAGTTTAATTTATTTTATTTTTTTTCCATATGAATCAAACCACCCACTGGCCTACGCAGAGGCGGAGTTGATGATTTCATTTACTATAAGCAAAAAAATTTATACTTATTTGTCATCAGAAAAACAGGATTTTATAAATTTTTTAGATTTAATTTATTAAAATTTTATCCATTATAATAAAAAACATCATAAATTTTATCCATCATAAAAATAAGAGCACTGTGACAGCCACCGCAGGAGTAGTTCCCCACCTAATAATTACTTTACGCTAATTTTTTTATTTTTAATGAAGTTGTCCAGCCTTATATTGGGGTGTTGTATTTGCAAAAACTGACGAAGAGGGGGTCATAGCCTGACCTCATTACAACACTTATTAGGTGATCCCATCACCTCACAAAAGGTCAGAAGAGGCATATAACAAAGCCATCTTCTGGCAACCTATCGACTAATTAGCTTTGTCGAATCTAGTCCTAATACTAGGCATAAGCCGAAAAGGGATCTTAGAGTTTTTGGGGTAAATCAAAAAAGGTGTGCACATTACAGTTGTGGGCAGAGGTAGAAGCCAATGTCGCCAAACTATCTGCTACTTGGTTGCGCTCTCCGAAGCAGTGTTGCTCACGAAAATTGGTCTCCTGCTTGATTCGTTGAATACTATTGATAGTTTGCTTTAATTTTCTGGAGTTGGTGTTCCGACTAGGGATTATATTGATAATGAATATGGAATCAAGTTCGAGAAAACCTAATCTTTTTTTATATTCAAAACTTAAATTCAAAACTTATAATTAAAAGGGCAAAATATCTTTTTTTCAAAAAAAAAAACTCTAAATTCTTCAAATCCCCCTTAAACTATTAGTAGTATTAATTACCGCCTAAACTTGTCTATTTGATAGTTTTAACTCTCAGAGAGTGAGATACACTCTCCTATGGCGTTTATACATGTGTCACTTTTAAAAATATTTTTAATATTTATTAATTTTTTAGATTTAATATTAGTAAGAAAAAATCTTTGCTAGAACTCTACTTTTTAAGCAAATAAAAAAATTATTTTGATAAAAATAATGAAATTATAATTAATTTTTTTAAAAAAATTCCCCGTTTACTATTGGAATAGATAGTCAGTATATTTAAGTAGCATATTATAACTGATTAAATTATATTAACAATAAAAAAATAATTATAACGGTAAGTGCATCATTTAAATCCGTTGCAAATAAAGTTATTTTTTTTCTTTTTCCTGTATCCATATATATTTGTTTTTTTTTTCTCTTTTTGTGCATTGTTTCTTCTTTTTTTTTTTTGGGGGGGGGGGGGTTGGGGGTGAGGTCAAATCATTTGATGTAAACTTTTCTTTGGCAAATTTGCAAGACTTTAAAACTCTGATCACAATACGTCTGCATCACATTTATAATAAAAAATTGGACCACTCGGATATTTAAATGAATATTGAATCATCATTAAATATTTAGTCTGGGTGATTTTTTTAATTAATAATAATAAAAAAAGATTTCAAAAAAAAGTAAGTATGAATAAAAAGGGTTAGATTTTAAAGATTTGAAGTATTTGACTAATAAGTAAAAGTGCTTAAGGTAAAAGGAGAAGCAATATTCTTTTCTACCATCGAGAAGAAGCAAAAAAATTTCTGTTTCTTTGAAAAAAAAAAACAGAAGTAAAAAATATATATTTCCAAGATAAAATATCCAATCATAAATATATATATACCAAATATATCCTTCATTAATTTCTAATTATAAAACCAAACTCCTTAATTTGCCCGTTGAAAATATTTACATGTCGTCTTGGAATCTTTCTTCAAAGACTTTCAAGACAACAACACATGATATGATATATAGGCAAATTTTTATTTTTAAAATGTATTTGAATTATTAATCTCATTTAAATTTTGTTGTTTAATTTTTAAGTTCTACTTGTTTGAAATTATCAGCGTAAATCAGACTTAGTAAAGGGTGGCGAATACGATTCTAACATATAAAGGCATTGTTTTTTTATATAACGAGGTCATTTATTTGCATATTTTTTAACTATTAAAACATATTATATTATTATAAAATAATATATCATAATATCAAAAATTAATTTACAAAAAACGATTATTAGTCAGATATTATAAAAGATGATCAAATAAAATTTTTTTTATACTAGTCTTTATTTTTTTATGAAAAGAGAGTGAAGGGTTGCTTTAAATGCAAGGCATTTATGAAGAGATCTAAGTTTAGTTCGCCCAGTAATTTTAGCCTATGAAGTCGCCCTCCTGTTTACATAAGACCTCACCAATTATTTACTTATCAACAGTGTTTTAAAAGGTGGTTGCGTGAGCCAAAACGTTTTATATAATATGGATCGAGACATAAGTTTTGAGATACAAAGCGTAAGTCTCATGAATTTGTTGGGCGCATATGTTATATATCTTTAATTTTATAATTTTATTAGTAAGAAAATAAACGAAAGTAATATTTTTAATAATTCTGCAAATAAATCATCAATAATATAGAACAAAATATTATAATTATTATTTGAGAAAAGTAATAACAACACAACATGATAACAATCGAGATAATTTTTAAAATAAAATCATCATCGATCTGCTAGTATAAGAACAATATCAAAATATAGATAAAAATGTCTCAGGAAAATAGTGCTATAAAATCTCTATCATATCAATTTTAGACATAATCATCTAAAAGACTATTTATAACAATGTCATTTTTTTTTATAAAAGTTGGAGTTAATATCTTAAATGATCACTCAGTTATGAGAATATATCTTGTAAAGTCACTAAGCTTTAGGTTGTATCAATAAAATCACTCAACTTATAGTTTTTCTCTCCAAAATCATTCAACTAAATTTATCATAAAAGAAAATCTAACATGACAAAATAATTTAATTTTTTATGCCATGTAAGAATAGGCCCCACAAATAAATAAAATTAAAAAAAAATATTTCTTATACCCAACCCATCAATCCACCCACACATCAGAGCCTCGTAGACGCCATGAAACTCATCGACGTTGTTATCTGTGCCATCTCCGATTTCTATGATCGTAGTCATCAAATACTTCTCCAGCTCAAACTTGTTGAAGCCATTAAAGAAGCCGAAATATAAAGGTCAAGTTAAATCTTTTACTGAAACTTTTAATTTTTCATCCGACATCTATGATCATAGCCATCAAATACTTCTCCAACTCAAACTTGTTGAAGCCATTAAAGAAGCTGAAAATATAAAGGTCAAGTTAAATCTTTTACTGAAACTTTCAATTTTTCATACGAAAATGTTTGACTTTTATTTTATTTTATATTAAGAGTTCAACTTATATATACATACACACACTAACAGGGTAATTTTTTTTTTATTTTATGCTATGAAATCATCCGAAATATAATTACCTCTAGAAATGATACGCTTTATATCAATTGGGAAAAATATTTACAAACGTAATTCATATTTTGAGTTTGTTATCTGATTTAGCCCATAATTATGTATAAACACCATTGGTACACTGTTATAAACTTTTATATAACGGTTTAATAAAAATAGTATCCGTTGATAATAGTCAAATTACTTGTGTTGAGATTAATTCTTAATTTTTTAAATTTTATATTTGAGCTATCACGTGTGTGATTTATTTATCTGAACTATAACAAATGTTTATTGAAACACACTTAAACTATCAGTTGCTCATTTTCCTACCTGATATCAGGTGAGAAAAGTGAACAATTGATAGTTGAGGTGTGTTTTGTTAAACATTTGATGATAGTTCAGATAAAAAAAGTAAACACCTAATAGTTCTGATAGAAAGCTCAAAAAATCTGAATACTTTACATGTGTTTTTAACTCTTCACTCTTAAATTAGTAAGATGTATTAGAATAGAAATAGTATTCCATATTATTAGTATATCATAATTTACTCTATTTAAAAATAATATTAAAGAAAACATATATTAAATTTAAATTGCAATTAAATATTATATTAAAATTTAATTTTAATATTATTTTTACATCCTATCTAATATACCTTATCAAATAATTTCTTAGAGATCATGTAGTAAGTTGATGACAGAGACGGAACTAAAGGAATAAAAATAATTATTCTTATTAAAAATTTATAGTACCATATAAATAATAAATTTATTTATTTTTACTTATAAATGAGCGGCTAAATTTCTTTAACATAGGAGAAAGATTCTAATATAATAATTAAAAAATTCAAAATTGATTTAGGTCACGTGTCCAATTTCTAGTTTTAGCACAGTAGCCAGGTTTATTTTAAAGTGCTTGTATAATTTTTTTCCTTTTGAATTTTTGAGTCGATTGACTATTAAATTTTTTGCTCCATCGATGCACGAAGTTAGATTTTTAATATTTCTCTTCCTTCTTTCGATATGTATGTTAAAAAAATTAGAAGACTTTTAAAATATTGTTAAAAAAATTAGAAGACCTCGAAAATACTTAATAGGAATTTTGACGTACTCTCTTTATTTTCTTTGTTTAAAAATTCAAAAATTATTCCACTTCAAAAAATTTTGAATAATAAAATAATAAATAAATAATAGTTAATGAAACTAAAACATCCAAAAAGGGAGAAAGAGGATTCCCACTCGTCCAATAGATAAATAATATCTCCTAAATGGATATTTAATTTTATAATTCTTTATAAATTTAGTTATATAACTTTTTCCAAAGAATATTACTAAAATATAACACAAATAATTCTTTTAAAATTTTATTTATTTGTCTGGTTTATATTTATATGGCATAAAAAAATAAATTATTTTATTATGTTATATTCTTTTATGATAAATTTAGTTGAATAATTTTGTGAGAGAAAAGTTACAAGTTGAGTGATTTTATTAATACAAACTAAAGTTTAGCGACTTTACAAGATATATTACCATAGATGAGTGACCATTTAAGATATTAACTCTAAAAGTTGCTTTCTTTATTGATATATTTTAAGAAAAATAGTAACAATATGAAAACATGATAACATAAAATATAAATACCATTACACCAATAATAAAAAATATTACTTGTAGCAAAAATACTTTTAAAATGATAAAAATCAAATTTAATGCCCGAAGCATATGCTTTTATGCCGGGGGGTTACGCCCCAAATTCTAAGGCTTTACGCTTTACGAATCTATGTCATTATTTGCACCCAAAAGCATTTTTAATATGCCCTGCCCAAGACTTGTCCCAAAAACGCCTTTGAAAATACTGTTTATCAATAATTATACTTTACCAATTACTATATAATAAGTAGAGTTTAATGCATAAGGGTGAAAATTAATCATGACTAAACTTAAGCTTGACATGCACGAGAGGCGAAAATTCAAACTTTGGTTCGTGGGAAATTTAACCTAACACTACGAATAATCTAATATAAAGGTAGTTTTAATATAATTGATAAATTAAATTATTGTCATATGATTAGAAGATCATGCGTTTAAGTTGTGAAAATAACGCTTTGCAAAATATAAGATAAAACTGCGTACAATAAACTATTAGAATCCGGCTCTTTCGTAAACCTTATCTATAGCGAAAGTTCTAATACATCAGACTATCCTACCGTGAATAACATAATAAAGACTTGTTTCAAACTAGGATGCAACGTTCAAAAATCAAAATGTTGAAGATACGCGTAAACCCGTACGATTTAGCATTGTATCTTCATATGTATAAAAAGAATTGAGAAAAACTTGTGATTATTAGATGGATGTGATTGAGAAGCTAATTAATACATCATTCATTTCAATTTATTTGTTTTACTTTACTTTTTAATATATTCAAAAAAGAATGTCTCCTTTTTTTTTTTTGACGATTCTTTAATTCTAACTTTTCACATGTCATGTTTAAGACCATAATATTAAAGGACATACATATTTTGAACATTATACATAGGGGTGTTCATGGTTCGACTTTTTACTAGAATCAAAATCAAACCAATTTTGTCGGCTTTCAAATTTGTAAAACTAAACCAAATCAAATAAAGTAAATATCATCAGTTTGATTTGATTTTAATTTACAACTAGCTAATGACAAATTGATGATAGTAAAATAACAGAGACATGAGACAACTATTTTAAGTGAACATTAGGAATCAATAAATTTCTCTCTACTATCATGAGATGAATGTATTTTAAACACTCGATGACAAGCGACAGTTGAAGTTGTTATTGAAGCAAGCTTCGGTGAAGAAGCCTTTTTATTTTGAACCCTTAAAGAGATATACAAAATTTTATAAGGTGGAATGTGTGTCGATTATGAATGGATGTTGCAGAACAATAAGTATGACAATTTCGATAGGTTTCATATCTATAAGTATGTTGGTGATCACAGTTGCAGGGTTAAACATGTTACGGATAGTCATATGCATTCCTCATTAGACATAATTGCCTCAATTTTGATGAATCAATATATTAATCGCAAAGGTCTAACGACAAAAAAAATCAAGAGGACAATTTTCTGGATGTTGCGGTGTAATGCAAGCTACTGAAAGTATTGAAAGGGGGGTGTGATTGCAAAAAAACATAATTAGGGGGACACCGGTGCATGATTATTATATCTTACTTGCTTATTCTTACATGGTTAATATTCTAAATTCAAGTTTCATGAATGTCATTACCATTGAGATGAGGGGAGATTCGAATATTACTTCCTAGCTCACAGATCTTCCATTTGTGAATATTCCCACATGAAAAAAGTGATTTTCGTTGATGACACATTTTTATACGGCAAGTATGAAGATGTCTTGTTGTCTGCAGTCCAACAAGATATTAAGAACCATATATATTCAATTGCATTTGGTATGGTGGATAAGGAGTGTGATGAATCATGGAGCTTTTTCTTCAGACACCTAAAGTCTACAGTAGTTAATGAATCAAAGTTGTGCATCTTCTCTGATAGGCAGAAGGGATAGCTAATGGTATTGTCAGTATTTATGAGAATGCTCATTATGAACTTTACCTGGAAGATTTGAAAAAATTTTAACGTGGAAATTACCTTCATGTCTACCATAATGCTGCCAAGGTATATGGTTACAAGAAGTCCAGTGATCATTTTTCAGCAATTCAAGAGTAAATGCTCACAAGTCGCTGCATTTCTTGCGTTTGAAATTGGATTTAACAAATGAAGCATGACACATTTTTCAAGCAACAGGTATAATGTAATGGCCATTAATATCTCCGAGTTTTTTAACACTATGTTGAAGGATGGGAGAGAGTTCCCTGGTCTTCCATATTTGATTCCATTGCTAGAAGGTTTGGTGACAAATTCAGGAAAAGGCTACAGAAATTGGCAATTCAAACATCACATTTGTGCCTTTGGATGAAAAGCATATAAGGGAAGAGATAATCGCAGAGACTCCTTGCATGTCAATAATATAAATAGAGATGTTAATGAGTTCACCGTAATCGACTATGGCTTAACTGCCAAACTCAATTTAATCGACAAGACATGTTCTTATAAAGAATATGACTTGGTGAAAATATTGTGTGCTCACGCAATGACAGCCCTGAGATTGAAATATGGTGATGGATATAATTTAACCATACACGAGTACTGTTCGCCTATGTATAGAATTCAATCCTACATCTTTGCATATGTTAAAATTATTTATCTAATTCTTCTGGAGTCAGAATGGAATGTGCCCAAGTATTTGTTGGACATGAACCTTTCTCCACCCATTTATGAACCCAATCGTGGAAGGAAGAGAGTGATCGTATTTATGGCATCACGAAAATTTTAAAGTACACTGGGAGTAAAAAAAAATATGTTGTTCAATATGCAGGGGAATTGGACACAAAAAAATAACTTGCCAAATTTTGAGAGAACATCCACTTATTTTTTTTTCATTTTAATATATTTTATAATTGCTTTTGAAAAATTTGATGCCAATTTTAATTTAATCTATTATAATTGTGGTCTTTACTCTATAATCAATACCTTATTTATATTACGTGCTACGTTTATCCTATAATATACAATGATAATATAATATATAATTATATACAACTATAAACTATAATTAATGGGTAAACCCTTATTTAACGAAATCGAGAAGACATAATTATGAAAAATTGAGAATGATATAGAAGATGTCTAATCAAACGACATGACATGTATATCATCTTTGATACACAAATGTAACATCTGCGTAGCCAATTCCTCATTGATCGACGATTTATTTTCTCCTTCTCCTTTAGTCTATAAATTAGCACCTCCTATATGTCTTCTGTAATCTATAATGCCTCATTGATGAAAGTTGTAGATGAAAGCTTTTCAGCTTTCATACGTGAAAGTTTTTTTTGTTGTTTTTGTGTTGGGTTGGTGATGCACCGAACTACATATAATCAATGAAATTTCAATCTATGTATATAAATGTTTTCTTATGTTTTTGCTTTTTTCTTAATTTCTGCATACTTCTTTTATTCTGTCACAATGACGAACGATGCGATTGCTATGAACTAATTAAATCAATCAATATCATTTATAATAAATCATCGACAATAACTAGCTACTCAGTTTAATATGAGAAGTGTAGAGAATATAATTAAGTTGATAGAGTGTACCTTTCTAAAAACTTTAAGTTTTTAAATGAGGTGATTGCACATTTCAATATAATAGACGAGCAGATAGAAATTGTGGGTACAAGAGTCAGTTGCTATCTTTTATTAAAAAGAATTTTTGGATGTTTTGCTCATAAAAAGGTATAAAATGATAAATTCAAAATTGAAAATTTAGAAGACTAATCAACATCATTAATGAATTAAATTATTCACTTTTAAACTTTCAAGATGAAAAAATAGAAATCAAATCTCCACATTCTTTTATATATATAATATATATAGTGTGTTATTTAAGTTTCAAACCAGTAATTAGTAATTGTGAAATGATGAGAAAATAGTCCATATAAAACGATAAATTGGTGAGGATGGATGAAATAAGCAAAGGGCAAACTGGTCAAGGGAACATAAAAATTTGTATGACAGCTACGTTGATGTACTTCTTCACCCAATAATATTGGTACTTTCTCTCTTCCATTTTATTCATTAGGATAAGATTTGCACATTAATTAAGAAAAAAATTAATAAGAATAGTAATTTAACTAATATAATTCTATTAATTTTTAAAAATATACAATAATAATTTTTTCATATTTTAAAATGATTTTAAGTATTAAGGGTAGAATTAAAAAAATAGAATGAATTATCTCTTAAATTTTAAAATTAGCAAATATTTTAAAATATTTATTCTTAATATATCTAAAAATTAAAATGAAACGGAGAAAGTATATTTTAGCATATTTATCAAAATACCATGTTCGGCCCATATGACAAAAATATTAGATTTCTTACCCAATTACCATTTTTAAAAATCATAATTACAAAAAATTATAACTTCTTTAATAAAATTACATAAATACAAACTATTTAAAATTTTATCTTTTTAATTATATTTTATACAACTTTTACTTTCCTAAAATATCTATTCTAACAAAATATAAAAAAAATTATATACCTAATATAACAATTTAAATATACAAAATAATATAAAATACTCTTTTCCATCTTTTTATTTTTTGCAGAAATTTCAAAACCCTCCAAAAATCCAAAGGATCCCTATATCTTCTCCATATTATTTTTTCAAAAATTCCTATAATCCTTATATCTTCTCCATTTTTATTTTTTCAAAAGTTTATCGATTTTCATCATACTTGTTTTTTTTCAAAAAATTCAAAAATCCCTCTTTCTTCCCCATTTTTATTTGATTTTTCAAGAATCCCTACTCCATTTCTTATAAATCAAATGTGATTTATTTATTTGTTCAAAATATTTTAAGATTCTTGAATAAAATGTGAATTCATCCAAAGGTTCATCAGAGATATTTTTTTATTAATAAAAATTACGCATAATATAAAAAATAAATGCACATATACATTTCAATTATATAATATCATATATTGACACACATATGCATAATATAATATATAGTATATGATGTCTAATATATATTATATCCATAATCTTTATATATGTATGGTGTTAACTTTTAGTATAAAAATTTATTGATAAGAATTATGTATAATATTAAAAATAAAGGCAACTATATGCTTCAATTATATAATATAATATATTGATGCACATATACATAATATATTATAGTATATGGTGTCTAATATATATTATGTTCATAATCTTTACATGTAAAAGTCTAAGATAAAAGAAAATTTTATGAATGATGAATATGAAAATAATATTAACAATTTTTTTTAAATAATAATACATATTTAGCATATTTACTATATATATAATATTAAATATAATAATACACATTAAATTTTTATCATATTTACTCTAGTTAAATTATGATAGAAATTAATATTAATATTATTTATAAAAAATTATCATATTTATAATATTTATTAATTTAATCATATATAAAATATATATTATATATTATATAATTAAAAAGATAATTATAATTTTTATAATAATAATTTTTAAAAATTATATTTATGTAACCTCCCTAAAATATTTTTGTCACTCTCAAGTCCGCAACAAAATATTTAGCAAAAGAATGCACAAAAGTTAAGTTTATAATGACCAAACTGCCCTCGGTTACAAGCTGACATATTTGACCTGCTGCCGCTTACTGCCTTGTCACTCTCAAGTCGCAACAAAATATTTAGCAAAAGGATGCACAAAAGTTAAGTTTATAATGACCAAACTGCCCTCGGTTACAAGCTGACATATTTGTCCTGCTGCCGCTTACCGCCTTTGTTTATGTTTATTACTCCATCTGTTCTATTTTAATTGTTAGAATAAAATTTAGAATAAAATTTATATATTTATTAAAAAAATTAATAAAAATAATAATTTAATAAGTATTTTTTTATTAATTTTTTAAAATATACAATAATAATTTTTTTTTATATTTTAAAATAATTTAAATATTAAAGATATAATTAAAAAAATATCATCAATTATTTCTTAAAATATAAAATTAATAAATATTTTTAAAAAATTATTTTTAATATATCTAATAATTAAAATAAAATTAAAAAAATAGATTGTATAAATTTATAATGACCAAAATATCTAACAAGCAGACATATCAACTTGCCGCTGCTTGTAAGTTTATAATGACCAAAATATCTTTGGGTTAACAAGCAGACATATTATATGCAGAGTTAGACAGGTTCAATCAAATTCAATAATTTTAATTTAAATTTTATATTTATTTAAAATTTTTATTTAATATAAATAAATTATTAATTAAAAATTTAATAAATTAAAAGAAATTATTCAAACTCATAAATTTTAAATTCAATTAAAATTGGTGCAACAGAATCATCTTGTCACTTGTGATTTTGTGAGAAATAATACTGAAAAGCCAATTTTAACCCGTTGATTTGTCTGATCACGTGTATATGCCACCTGAAAAAATTGACCCCCATGTTCTAGATAGTTGTCCAATTATTAAAGTTACTATCTTCGGATTCCAATTGAGCTATTTGCTCTAATTTATCTCTACCATTGCGTCCACATTATTATAATACCAATCTTATTCATTACCACAAAATACGTCATCATTTTTCCTATAAAATGGAGACACAGTCACTTCACTTCATATATTATAGAAAAATGAATCAAAGCACTCACCAAAAGCCTCATGCTATATTATTCCCTTACCCTCTCCAAGGCCATGTAATTCCTTTTGTTAACCTAGCTATCAAACTTGCATCCAATGGCTTCACAATCACCTTTGTAAACACTCAATCAATTCACCAACAAATATTGAAAGCCGGTCGGACGAACATTAATGACATCGAGGGAAATGATATTTTCTTGAGTGCACGAAAATCAGGCCTTGATATTCGACATGTGACCATTTACGATGGTTTTTCTGTCGATTTTGATCGATCACTTAATCATGATGAATATTTTGAAGCTATCAAGAATGATTTCGTTTTCCATGTTGACGAGCTTGTTGGAAAATTGGTCCTCTCAAATCCATCACCAAATATACTAGTTGTTGATACTTTTTATGTATGGACATCAACCATAGCTAAGAAGTATAACTTGGTGAATGTCTCGTATTGGACGGAACCAGCTCTTGTTTTTAGTTTGTATTATCACTTGGACCTTCTGAGACAAAATGGCCACTACGATTGCATCGGTAAGTACTTAATATTGAATATTAAGATGTTATATTAGAATATGTATACTAAATAATTAAATTACAAAAATTTAACTTTGAATGTAAATTTTATTTATAAAATTTAATAAATTATTAAATTAATTTAATATTATATTAATAAAATATTAGTGATAAATTATATGGCAGTTGGTAGTGTTAGTGGCCAGCAGTGATGGTTATAGGTGATGGTCAAGGATGATGTTAGCAAACAATGATATTATAGGTAGTAGCTAGTGGTGATGTTGGCCGCTAGTAATGGTTGACAAGGTAGTTGGTGGATAGTTGTGATGAATGATAGTGATAGTTAATGGTGGTGGTAATTAAATGATGACGGTGATTGGCGCTATATAGTGGTGACTGATGATGGTGATTATCCCTGGTAATTAGTGGTTATTGTAGTAATGATGGTTGGTGGTGATAATTGTAAATATTGACTAGTAATAGTGATAGATGATTGGTGAACTGTCATCATTAAAAATCTTTGAATAGACATCTTAATGATATTAATATTTTATTATATATTTTTAATTGTTCACACATATATATTTAGACCTATTAAATGATTGTGACATAAACAAAACAAATGTACTTTTAATAGTTAAGATCTAGATGACGATTAAGATTTAGATCAATAAAATAAAAATAAATGCACTTAGTATGATTAAAATATGAATTATTAAAATTAAATATAAAATAGAAACAAATGAGGTCACTCTACTTACTAATTTTGATCTTCTATGGATATAAGTAAGAATTTTTACACTATCGATCAATAAATTTTATTGCTAATAGGTGAGTGACTATTTTTATCAAATTATGAATTAATTCTTATCATATTTATCCTTTGTGGTGAATTGTGGTTAAATTTTTGATGGTTTGGTAGAGAATAAACGAGAGGACATCATAGATTACATACCAGGAGTGAAGGCCATAAAGCCAACAGATTTACCTTCCTATCTTCAGTCTAATGATACAAATATGGTGGTGAACCAATTGATCAACAGTGCATTCATGGAGGCGAAAAATGCAGAATTTATCATTTGTAACACTGTGCAAGAACTCGAATCTGAAACCATTGCAGCATTACAACTGAATCAGCCAGTCTATGCAATTGGACCAATTTTCTCCCCTGGCTTCACCCACAGCTCAGTGTCCACGAGCCTGTGGTCCGAGTCCGATTGCACCGATTGGCTCGATGCCAAGCCTCATGGCTCCGTCTTGTACGTCTCTTTTGGGAGCTATGCTCATACTAGTAAAGAAACTATTGTGGAAATTGCACGTGGCCTGATGGTCAGTGAAGTGAATTTCATTTGGGTACTTCGTCCTGATATTGTTAGCTCAGACGAGACCGATTATTTACCAATTGGTTACGAAGACAGTATTAAGGATCGAGGGTTAATCGTGCCATGGTGCTGCCAAACTGCTGTAATTTCTCATCCAGCTGTAGGAGGGTTCTTGACTCATTGTGGTTGGAACTCGATCTTGGAAAGCATATGGTGTTCTGTTCCGTTTATTTGTTTTCCGTTACTGACCGATCAATTCACTAATCGAAAATTAGTGGTTGATGATTGGAATATAGGGATTAATCTTCGCGATAAGGATTCGATCACGAGGGATGAAGTGGCAGAGAAAGTAAAAATTCTGATGAAAGGCAACGTAACAGAGCAAATAAAGCAACAAATGAAGAAAATCAGGAAGGAATTGGAGGATGCATTGGCAATAAATGGATCATCTCAAGTGAATTTTAGAAAGTTTATGGATGATTTGAAGTCCAAAATTCCAAAGAATAATGTGTTAGCCGTAGAATCCGAGGATTAGCAATTAATCCATATTGCAAAATGATCATTTCTGTAGCCCCTTAAAAATAAGAGTTTCCAATAAGGAATGATATTGTTTATTACTTTATTATAAAAGTTTTAAGTTATATGCACTAAAAATATTTTTAAAATATTTATATAATTAGGTTAATTATTAGGTCATTACTGAGAATTATGAACAGGGAAAAAGGACTGTTAGTTCGCAATAATAATTTTTATTCCTTTCATTTTAATTTATTTATCAAATTTTATTTTAATCTGTTTTTAAAAAGAATAATTTTTTGTGGCAATTCTTTAATATTAACTTTTCTTAATTTGTGTTTAACACCACATGATTGAAGGATATTTTAGTACATTCAACATATCTTTAATTTAATATCGTAATATTCAAAACTCTTCTTTACTTTTTAAAATTTAGTGTCAAGTTAAAACTAGACAAATAAATTGAAGCGGAGGCTATTTTTCTTATTTCCTTTTAGTTCATTTAATCTCTTTTTTTTGGCAATTCTTTAATTCTAACTTCTCACATGACATATTTAAGACCACAAGATTAAAAGATATTTTGGTACTTTCTACATACCTTAGTTTAAGATCACAAGACTCAAAAGTTTTTTTGATTTTCTTAAATTTTGTATAAACTCAAGATCAGAAAAAAATAAATAAAAATGGAGGGAGTACTAGATTCAAGCGCGCACCCCTTGTATTCGGGCGCACACAGAAAATAGATTGACAAAACCAAACTAAACATGTATGTTGGTCAGTTTACGTGCACCTCCACTAATTTTACCAGATATTTGTTACATCTCACCAGCAATAGATAGGGATGCACAAAAAAGACTAACTAACTGCACCAAACCGATAATTCGAATCAAACCCAACAAAAAAATACTCCTCTAATGGTTTGGTTTGATTTGGTATGCTGTTAAAAAAAAGACCATAATTTATTTTGTTTGATTTGAACTAAAGAAAAAGTCAAACGGAACCAAATCGATCAGACATTACATGTATATAATTTTTATAAATATTTTATATAATTTATAAATACTTTTCAAACTTTTTCATAATTTTTATTTTTTAGCTTATTATTTCAAGCTTGGACTTCAAGTTTTTTCACGAATTGCCCCTATTTTGGAATGTCTTTAAATTTTAGCCCTTCAAATTGGTGATATTTAATTTTTGCCCCTATTGATCATTTAATGAAATTTGTTGGCAATAGTACCCTAGCTTCTTGAAAAACATTTTTGACATATTGATCGAACACTTGAAATAAATTAGTTAAAAACAAACTGCTATTCTTCAAAAGTATTTTTTTTAAAAGTATTTCTTACAACAAAATAAGCAGTCTCTAAAAGCTTGACTAAACAGGCAAAAATTTGATTAAAATAAATGAAATCATAATTATCGATTATGATCTTTTCCATAGAAAAGAAAAGGCCTGTGCCTCAATAAAAGCAAAGTAACGTGAGAAGAATCTTATTAGTTTAGTTAGTTGACTATTTGAATTTTTACCAAATTAATAAAGGTTCGATTACCCCACCTTATAACTTCCTCCCTCCTCCCCTTTTGTTTTGAAGGGTTCAAACATTATCTCAACTTAAAAAAATTATTTGCCTTTTTTTTTGGAAAAATAATTAAAGATTATATAATTTTCCAAAAATTTGGTCAACATATCTGCAAAGCGTACAAAGAATTTTAACACTAATGTTGCATGAACTCCTTATGTGATAATAAACACAATGATTATGAACCAAACTAATCATGCAATTCAATATTATATTGTCATACAATTTGTATATATGTCAATGTAATAATAAACTCATGATCTTTTTCTACCTATAAATAAAGCTACAAAATCCAGTCATTTCATCAACCAATCGTCGAATTATTCTGCTAGAAAAACTAATCAAACATCAATTTGAATTGGTAATTGTGTGGCCATGGATGAACCACAAAAGACTATCAAGATTAAGGTGGAGTCAGAAACATCCGAGTTCAATGTGAAGATGAAAGAGACAGACAAAGTTAAGGGCTTGCTGAAAATAATTAAAGCCACTTGGGGTAATGATTTGTATTACAAACTTGAATACAATTCAATTGAAATGGAGAATATTGATGAGTCCTTGTCTGCCTACAACCTCAAAAATGGCTCAGTTGTTAATGTTACATGGTTCGTCGATTCACCTTAATTAGTTAAAGTTGGTTTATTATGTCATATTAACATTTAAGTTTAGTACTTTTTAAAAGTTTTAAATCCAACAATATGATGTCTTGATGAACATCTTTAACTGGAGTACTAGTGATCAGAAACAACTTTGTAATGAATCTATCAAGTTTTCTTAATTAATTATGGTTCGAAATAGTTTTAGTTTCTTCTGGTTAAGTCTCAAGTAAAAATATAATTGTCATTTTTAAAAAAATTATTATTGTTATGAAATTTCAAATTTTACATATGAAATTTCAAGTCATTGTCATGAGTTTCGCTAGTGAAATTTAAATTTTCATGACAATAATTATTTTTTAATTACATAAATTGAAAAGTGATTATTTGGAAATTTTATCCTTAAATTATCCCGATTCCAGCATGCTTTGTGAAAATTGGGCCAGCCCACCAACAGTTAGCCCATGACCACTCTAGTTGCTCTTCCAAATCCACTACATTGATCCAAGACAGTCCAACAATAACAATATAATATATTTTGTATAGTTAATTTGACTATCTAACGAGCTAAATAAAGATATGCATAATTTTTTAACAAAAATTGAATCAAAAGTATTAAATTAAAACACCTTATAAAAAATTAAGATATTTAATTAAAACACGATCTAATAAAATTAAGAGGCTGACTATATATTCGGCCATCAATTGTTAATCATGCACAAATCATAATAATAATTACCCATATACTAAGAAGAAACGTTATCTTTGATAAATAATGACATTTCAGATTTCTATATGATTCAGTTCCAATCAACTAATCATCGGAAGGAACAAAATTATATTATTTTTATATGTAAAAATTGAGCATGGAAAGAAAATTAATAAATTTTTTATAATGTTTATGACCCGACATGTTATCCTTTTTCAGACGGTCAAAAATAATGATGTCTTGATTGAATATGTACGAGACAATCTGTTTTTGCAACAATCTTTGAGCTTAGTGTATAACATTTTTCAAGTAATCATAGTCATTTTTGCATATTAACTTTGAATCTTTAATTCACATGCAACGAATCAAAATTTATAAGTAACATATTATTTAGGAGCTATAGACTTAAAAATATATTATTAAATTAGAAGTTATGAAGATGAGAATGTGTGAGTTAAAGATACAAGATTAATGGACATTATTAGAATAGAAATTATGAAAATGAAAAGGTGTGAATTATAAAGATAACTTTTTAAATAATAAAATATATTTTAAAATAAATTATGATATTATTATTATATTATGAAATAGAGAAATATATATATATATATATAAGAATAAAAAAATACAATTAAAGATTATAAAAAGCTGTCACATTACTCGGTGTATTAACTTTAAGATATATATATATATATATATTGATTGATTGATTCGTCATGCTCCAAAGTTCTTAAGAGTTTTTTACTTTCCAAGTCTTGGTTGAAGCTTACTAAATATATGTTTTTTTAAATAATTATGTCTCCAGTGAAATATGAGTAGTAAGTAATAATAAATTACTTTTAATTATTATAAATAATAAATGTGTAGTTATTTGAGTAAAATTATTATAGATGCTATTAAAAAAATTAAAATTAGCTATAAATTTTTATCGCTAAATTGTTTGTAGTTAATATAATTTTTTGATAATTCATAGCTAAATAGTATCAGCAATGAATTTTGCTATTTAGCTATAGAATTTAATTATAATTATTTTCCTTTTTTAATAATGAGTGAAATAATTTAATAAATAATATACTTTTACAACGATAATAATTACTGTTATAATTTAAAAAATATTAAAAAGTAAAATATAACATAAAAAAATTAATTAAAATTTTCTTATTTGCTATAATTAAATATTATTAGGGAGAGTGACTATTCATAAAGAAATTTAACTGTATTTGATATGAAAAAAAATATTTTCTTTATCAGTCCTTCGTATTTAAAATTTTCATAACAAAATACTATCTAATTTGCTAATATTTTTTATTAAATTTTAATAAATATTTTTGAGAAATTTCTTTTTTCTAACCAAAACATCAAAAAATATATTTCAAAAAAAAAAAATAATTAAATTTCGGAAACGACTATAGTAGCCTAGTATAGAATTTCAAAGAGAGCAATCGACGAAACCGAAACATGATATCGGCATTTCGAAATACTTGTACTGTTTTCTCTCATTACTTCTTAAACACTAAACCCTACAACTTCCCTCTCCTTCTCATTTCCACCCAAAATTTCTCCATTACGAGTTCTTCACACTGTATTGGTCGTCGTTGTCACTCTACATTTCTCTCTACTTCGATGACAGGTGGTGATTTCCCTAATCCTTCTTCGCCTTCGTCGGAGAAACTGGAGAAACAGTTCGAAGAGTTCCGGCATCATTTGCAGGAGTCGGGGAATCTGCGGGAGCGGATACGAGCTGTCGCGACGGAGATAGATTCAGTCACTCGGCTAATTTATGCCAGCCTTCTTCTCGTTCATCAGTCTCGCCCAGTTGCTGGTATTTGAAATTAGTACTCCTTTAGTTTACATGACTCTTTTCATTTTTATGCGCTTTGAAATGTTTGATGCAGTTCTAGCTCTAAATAAACTTCACATTTTCAGAATTTCAACTTCGTTATACTATTCACATTTTATTAAGTATATCTTAAGATCAGTGTCCAGTAAAATTGGAGAGTAGTATCGTTTTTCTCTTTTACTGCCCTTACATAGATAAGGTGTTCTTGAGTGGTGCTGTGGGTTGAATTTTGAAATGTTTGTCCTTCATTTGCTTTGCTTTAAGATTATTTGTGCCTGTGTATGGGTAAGATGCTTTTAGTTTGAGGTGTATTTGTAGCATGGATATCAAGAGCAAGCGAAGATTGAAACATTTATCTGAAAGCGTGTAAATGTCTGAGGAATTTTTCTTTTCCAATACTGATTTGAGTACTGTTGTTGGTAAGGTGAGGCACTTCACATTGAAAAGATTGTAGATATTACACAATTTTAGAAATTCTGAACTCAAACCATTTGAAAGAGCTGAGATAAAATTTCATGAAAAAGAAATTGCTTCTATGATTACCTGCTTAGTAGCATACTCATATGTGGTTTGCAATATGTTAACTTTTAGTCTCAGAATGCCCTCAATGCAAGTTCATACTTGAGTTATAAGATTAATCAAATTATCTTAACCATTGGTGTTTCATCTGCAATATCATCTCTGTCTGTTTAACAAAGCCGAATTTGCAATATCATCTCATATGTGGTTTGCAATATGTTAACTTTTAGTCTCAGAATGCCCTCAATGCAAGTTCATACTTGAGTTATAAGATTAATCAAATTATCTTAACCATTGGTGTTTCATCTGCAATATCATCTCTGTCTGTTTAACAAAGCCGAATTTGCTCTTGAAAGGTAACAGAAATATGACCTCTAAGAGAGAAGGGAAAAAACAACATAATCTAAGAAAGGCAAGTTGGTGGGGAATTGCAGGAGAGTGGCAGAATAATGGGGCCAAAAGGGACATGGAGGGAGAATAGATGCACGGAGAGGGTGACTGAGCTTTGAGGACACCGATGGAGAAGGGAGAAGATTGAGGATAAAGGGTGATGCAAAAGAGGTCATGCTTTGACTCACTTGAATAAAAGGGAGAAGAAAAGCCATTATGCCATGACTATGACCCGAGCGCCCATAATCACCCCATCACTGCTAATTCCATGTAGTCACAGAGTCCCCCAAAAGAGAAGAAGAATAAGGCTACCAAATGTGAGATTGTTCTCATCCCCCGTCTTAGTAATCCAATTAACTATGAGTAAGATCCCTAGAGCAGTACAGGGGAAAAAGTATCCCTAAACTCTACAGCAGTACAGGACATCCATTCTTAAAATTGTAGGAATTAGAACTGAATGAGTGAAAGGAAATGCTGTTTCTCTTTACTTAGCGTACATAAAGCCAATCAATACGTAATATAGCTTGTTTAATATTCATATAGGTTTCATCAAATTTTATCAGTAGTGAACAATTCAAAATATACTTTCCCCGAGTCATTGGGAATCAAACTGTATAGTAGTTGATAGAGATATAAATGATAGTTTCTTTAAAAAGAAAAAGTTCAAGCTGAAAAGTAAGAATAAGAGAAGAAGTATCAGCCCTGTGGTCCCCAGGGCTGTGGTCTAGTGGTAAGAGTGCCCATAATGTTAGGTCTGCGTTATAGGTTCGAACCCTACCGCGGACAAAATGCTTGGTATTTAAGTGGAGAAGGGTAGAGCGGCGGGCGCATTATTCATCGAGTTTCGAATCGTGCATTATAAAAAAAAAAGACCCTGCACTGTGGTAGTCTATAATCTGCATCAGCTAAACTCAACTTGAATTTATAAAGTTGCTGACGTATGTCTGTTGGATGTGACAAACTTTTCGAGCTGTTTCACTTGGCTATGCATAAAGTAATTCCCGTGATAGAGGGAGTGACATTGCAATATATACTTTTTTTCATGGAAATGGTTGTGTTGACTTAGTCGCTTGTCAACTTCTTGAGAAATTTTACTATCCAAGAACTCTACTCTTCAAAATTTTCTGTTAATAACTTCCAAACATACAATTGAGCTCCAGACAAATTTTCTAGTTTTCTTGCGGCTGTTATTATTAGCATAGATTTTCTTGACATGTGACATAGCCTAATATTGTTCTATTCTCTATGCTGCAACAGAGGTTATAGAGAAGGCTAAGTCTCAGGTTGGAGTGCTGAAAGAACTTTACAGGGGGCTTTCAGATATTATACGTGAATGCCCTGGTCAGTATTACCGGTGAGTGATACTTGGAACTAGTACCTTTTTTACTTGATTTCTCAATATTAGATTATTTTATTGTTGCCTTTCAGACATTGTAATTGTGCATTTTTTGGTGGATTAGGTATCACGGTGATTGGAAGAGTGAAACCCAAACTGTGGTCTCATTGCTTGCTTTTATGCATTGGTTAGAAACAGGGACTCTTATTCTGCACAGTGAAGTTGAGGAGAAACTTGGGTGTAAGTTTTTTTCTCTGTTTATCTGTTTACAATATTTCCTTTTCCCAAGAAGTCCTTGGATATTTTCTAGGGCAAAATGCGTTGGTATTTTTTAGTATAACATGATTATTTAATACTCTACAGCAGTGGCATGGGTTCTGCATTTATTTTTCTTGATTTGTGATGTTTAGCTGTTCTCCTCATATTTGGAATGTCAATCTTTCATGAATTGCCAATATTGTTTCTTTTTATCCCATGACCTTCTTAGGAAGCTTCATATTTCTCTTTATCTTTCCCTATCTTATAATTTACTTTCTTAACCAACTAAATGTGAATTTAAATGATATATCTTTGAACATTTAGAGTTTAAATAGTGAATGTTGACAAGGAAATTTCAAACTATGGATGGAAGCAGGGAAGATCAGTGCTCACTCACCCTTGCTGTAGTGCTTGGCGGTGCATCTCTTTGCACTTTCTACAGTTCTTGGACAATTGTCACCTTTCTTTTTGGGATTGATTCAGAACCCCTATATTTGAATTCTCTGACAGCAAATGCTAATGAGAGAAGGTCAACCTTTAAAAAGCAAAAGCCAATTGAAAACTGAAAGCACGAATAATCTCTTACAATGGTTGTTTCTGCAGAAAAATTCTTCCATACTTTTGAAGTGAAGGCTCTTAACGTTCAAAGTGAACATCATGTTTATTTGTTTTTAAAAACAAAGCAAAAAAAGAAAATAAAATCATGTTTATTTCTATTAGCTCTGATCTCTGTGTTTAATTTTGGTTGGATTGGAGAGTGTTTGAACTTTTTAATTTTTCGTTCTTGTCTATTTTGTAGTGACACCAACAGAATTTGGACTTGATGTTGATGACTATCTTATTGGTGAGTGTCCTAATTTTCCAGAAATCTTTGGTATAAAACTTGCTCTTATTCCTTTTTTGATGGGTAAACTTGCTTATTCTAGTGGAAATGTGTCAAGGATAATTAAAAGAGTAGGAGATTATTTGGTTCTGTTGGTGTGGGGCTCTAATCTGCCACATGTTTAAGGAATTCATTATGCATATGCAGTCAGTGTTATTTCCAAAGCAGAAGCTTATATGTGAAAGCCTGCAACTTGCTTTTAAAGGATGTTTTGCTTGCCAGGTCGGAGGCATTTTTCATGCCTTCCATGTTTGCTAAATACCACCTATTCTTCCTGTATATGCATCACTTAGGAGATCTGCCTGATTCCCTTGAAAGAGAGTTTAAGGCCTCGTGACTTTGTTGTATTGTTCAATTCAATATTTTTGGAGGTCCTAATACCTTTTTTTTTTTTTTTGCAGGTATTTGTTTCATGTCCAATGAGTTGGTAAGCACAATAAGCTAGAATCCAGAATATATCTGATTTTCTGTTTTATATGACTAACATAATCTTGGTAGCTCTGTCGTGGTTTTAATTCAAAGCTCCGCTTGTGTGAAAATTAATGTATAGAGTAATATGCTTAAGGTTGCCTTCAGTTCTTCCATCTCGTGTGGTATTCGTGTAAATTAAAGTATTTCTGGAAGTAGGTTTTGGTTAGCTGTGAATATGTCATAATTCTATTGATGTGCAAAATTTTCAAGCAATGGTGTCTTAGCCAATCCAATTAGCGAAGTCTATTGATAATATCTGTTATTGGATTGATGTATCATGTGGTAATGGTGTTGCAGCCTAGATATGTGGTGAACCAAGTAACAGCTGGGGATTATGATTGTCCACGGAAGGTTTTGAAGTTCTTGACAGATCTTCATGCAGCATTTCGCATGCTTAATCTCAGAAATGATTTCTTGCGCAAAAAGTTTGACGGTGAGCTTGCAATTCCATATAAATCAAATTATCCTCCTCCTCCTTTATTATAGAGAAGATCCTTATAAATTGCATATTTAGATCACTAAGATTTCAAAGTATCTTTAGTTGAAATTTGCTCTTATAATGCATGAAAAGAAACACGAAGGAAAATATTATTAGAAAATCTAAAAAAATTGAAATCTAGTCTTGTTGGAACACTTGGAGAAAATCGAGAAAATTTAGAGGTTATCTTAGATTATAGGGAAAAAATTTTGTGGTTTAAATCAAAGCTTTAGGGCCAACAAGGAGAGAGGATTAAAATAAAAGTACTGCTGGTTTAAAGAAGAAGAAAGAGTATCAGACAAATTGTCCGACATGCATAAATTGTAAATATTTATTTACCAACCAAAGAAAGAGGTAAAACAAAATGCATTATTTTCCAAAATCTGTCAGTCTAACTTCTCCAGCTTGAGCAATAAACTAATTTTGGTATGCGCATATGGTGGATTTCAACTGTTTCTCTAAAGTGGGTAGTTAGTAAATAGCATCGAAGCTAGACTGATCATCTTCACCCCCCAAAAAAAGTAGCTTCCGTGATAAACCAGTGTGTGATGCATGTTAGAAATAGGCCTGGTCAATTCAGAATTTTAGGTTGCTTCTCTTGACCATATGATGGAATGTCCGCCTGTTGGCCAGTATATGTTCCAATCTCTCTTTATTTGCCTCCAAGCATCGTTTCCAAACAACATGATGTCTTTCAAAAGGGTGTGTGAGTTTACAAGTTAGCAGCTGTGAGAGTTCAATGTAGTAGATGTAGTGGTGAAGAAATAAGCCTATTTTTATGATCTGCAAAGAACACTGCAATTTCTTTCATTAAACACCTCATCTGATCTACATTATAAGACTACTGCTCCAGTGAAATCCATGAACCTACTAAGCAATGGGGAGAAAATAGTCAAGCATTGAGGAATTTCTTTTCACCATTCTTTGCTGGTTGATATCTCCTATTAAGCAATGGGAATTGGTCAAGCATTTAAAAAGAAATTTATCATTCTTTGCTGGTATCTCCTATAAATTGATGTCTACAAACCATTAGACATTAAAAATGCCCCATCAAGGTGAAGGCAAAGAGGAAGAGAGAAATGTTGAAGCTGATAATGTTGAACAAAATACAAGTCTAACCGCAAAAGGCTACTCATGTGCGTTTTTTTGATGGAATCACAACTCTATTACATGTTCTAAAGTTTAGATGTTCTCTCAACCTTTTCTTGGTGTAACTTTTGCTATGTAAATTATCCCCTTCTATTTTTGGATTATGTCAGCTCTTTGAGTTTTTAAAAAGGAGTTCAAAGGTAACACAGGAGCTCATTTCTCTTTTTGTACTCAGATGCATCCATAGGATGCTTGTTTGAATGAGATCTAATCTTACCTGATAAAAAAGGGCCTTGTGGGTGTGGAAAGTGGATCTGCATTGTGCCTTTTTTTTGGGGGGGGGGGGGGGGGGGGACTTAAAGACTACCAAATTCTCTCTTTTCCTAGCAGTTTCTCCTGCCTTTCTTTGGCTCTTCTGTAATGCAAGAAAGTTATCTAAATAGAACTCTATGCACGCTAACCATATATTTAGGAAGGGTGCATTTATCTATATTGCAAACTTGCACATCTAAATTTTAGTGCTTCCTTTCTGATTCATGTTTTTGTATGAAGTTGGTGTCTTTAACACATTCTTGTTGTTTTGTGCAGGAATGAAATATGACCTGAGGAAAGTCGAAGAAGTCTTTTATGATGTGAAAATCAGAGGCTTGGCTGCCAATGGAGACTCAGCTAGAGAGAAGCAGGTCCAAGGAGAATCTTGAATATCTTTCTGTGAACTGACAATTAAAATAGGATTTTGTCTTTGGTATTTGTGTATGTTTAAGGATGGGGAGTGGCTCTGGTCCAGTTTTAGTTTTTCCTGTAGTGCCACAAATGCAGGCTCTGCTGATACATGCCAAGTGAAGGCAGTCTGTGTCAATGAAACAAGAAAGAGTTTTTAAGTCTTATGCTACTCGTTTTTCCTATGTAAATTTTATTCCTAAAATTGTTTTTTAATCTCTTGTCAAAATTAAAATATTGTGGAAGAAAATAGTTATTGAAAGATATTGTTGCCGGGTGCCAGATAAGGAAATGCAGAAAATGCACGTGCAATGGAAGTGTACAAGTCCAATCAAATCATTGCTAGAACTCAGCCTTCCCTGCAATTTAATGTTGTGATCCCTCCTCCCTATGGGCTTTTTGTGGTAGGCCCCAAACTTCATGTGCTCCACATGCCTAGTTAATCAATGTTCCAGACAAACCTAGGATTTCACTTATGAGTGCATCATTAAAAAAAAATGTATTAAATGAGAATTAATTTTAAATGTTTAAGCTAAATAATTTATCATAATCTTTTTACAGTATAAGTATCAATATATAATATTATATTAATTTTAAAAAATATATACATAAAATATTAAGTTTTATATGAAAATCACAAGTTCACGTGTTTTTTATTTTATACATAAAATTGCCCCCGGTTCTAAACCCAATTCCCTCCACCCTAGCTGATTTATCAGAATGATTTTGGAAGGTGGTTGTTTTGAGCTTTTGATCTTGTTTGTTTTATGATAAAATTTCAAGTTTGTGCATGAGATAAGCAGGAGTTTAGAAGTTAATAACTACCTATTTTCAAGATCATTTAGTGTAATTTCCTGCCCACCCACACAAACACATACAACTCGCGTGTGTGTGTATTATATACATACAACTTTGAATGCAGCTTATTGAGAGGTTGATTGCGGTAGGAGTTAGAAGAGGTAAGAGGTAGGCTGAAAAAATACTAGGAGAGGTGATAAGATAGAATATGACATAGCTGCACCTTATCGTGGATATGACCCTAGATAAGAAAATTTTGAGATTGAGGACTAGGGTAGAAGATTAATAGATAACCGAGTGTTGTTGAATTTTTTGTGGGAGAGGCAGGGACTAGCCTTCTCCGCTCCTCTTCTCCTTTTTAGCAGTATCACTTAGTAATCGTGTAGTCTCTTATTATTCAATGTGTATTACTATTTATAGTTTCATTTGCTCTATATCTTGCTATCATATTTTTCTTGCAGTTCTATTCGAAATTACTTCTTTTAAGCCGAAAGTCTATTAAAAATAACTTCTCTACCTCACAAAGACAGAGGAAAGATTTGTGTATAGCCAACCCCTTACTAGATTCCACTTATTGGATTATACTTTATATGCTATTATTTCTATTGTACAACAGTTCCAAACTTTCTGTTGGGAGTTAAATTTGAGTTTCTTCAAGTGTAACTGGATGTCAATTAGTAGTAATTTTGAAAGAAGAATAAACAGGTTTAAAATTAAGGAGAATATATATTTTTTTTTTTCCAAAAAGAACATTATATCATGGGAATAGTGGAGAAAATAATTGTTGGAGTAGAAAACATGCATGGAATTTCGAAGAAACTTCCTTCATGTAACAGCCAAGGTTTCCTTGATTAAGACACCACATTCTTTTCTTGTGATATGTTGTAAGAATATAATATCATGCCTGTGGGTAGCAAGACAGACACCATGCTATGCTATATTAATCATTTGATTATTTTTCAAATACATGACCAATATTCTTTCCTTCCTATAATGCAATCAGAAGCAAAGATCAATCAGGCTCCCCATTGTCATTCTCTTTTGGGGAAATGTAATACCTCCTATTTTAAACAAATCCCAACTATTGTTTTGAATATGTCTAAAACCTCAAGTCATAATTTTGAAAGTTGTTTGATGAAAATTGGATTTTGATCGAAAAAAGAAGAAGAAAACTAGCAGTAAACTCAGACGGTCTACACGCACTCTCCAACTTCAATTCTAAGATCGTTTGTTTGAGTCATTAATTAGCAGCGATGGAGCTACATAGAACGAAGGGTGGTTAGTTGAACATCCTTTGTCGAAAGATCATTTTTTGTATAGAAAAATTATGTTGTATATATAGATCAAAAACTACTTTTTATACAATATATATTAAATCTTAAATACCTTTGAAAATTTTTTTGAATTCGCCGCTAAACTTAGCAAGAAAATAAAAAGGTGGAAACTCCTGAAGAGGGATAAAAAAAACTCTTGCTTTATTAATGAGGATTATTTTTGGGAAACCTTCAAATATTATTATCATATTCTTCACCTATTCAATGCCCTCCCTCAATTGTTCCATTTTGAATAATTCAAAAATAAATTAATCATTTTCTTCTTATTTTGAAGCAAACCGTTGGTAAATTTCTTCTTTTTTTTTTTGAGTTACTTGATTAATTGCAGAATATTTATAAGCTAGTTGACTAATGGCGGGATATTTTGGACTCAAAACAAAATTGATCTATTTTCCTTAAATAAAAAAAAAAGCTGCAGGTACATCCAATAATTAACTGCTTTTTGCCTCGGAGAAATGCAAATATTGCAGCTGGCAATTCCAATATTTTTCTTTTTCTCCATTAACATCTGTTCCCCAATACTCACACTTGCTAAAAAGGAAAAGAAAAAAATTAGATAACAAAAGTCCCAAATAAGCATCTTAGGCTAAAATATGGTATTTTAAGTGTAAAAAAGGTGAGGTGCCCACATAAAAGATTACCACTGTACGGAAGCACGCACTTTCAAGTGCTTAATGGGTTGTTCTACGTCACATCGGAGTCATCTTAGGTTAAGCGGCGTCAAATAATATTTTTTTACTTAAAAAATTTATATTATTTAGTTAAATTAAAATTTTAATTATATATATATATATATATGAGTATAAATTAACTTTCTTTATTTATTTTGTATATCTAATTTTTTTTATATTATAATATTTCTTAATAAAATTTCTTACTACGCAATAATCCTACACAAAATTCAAAAGGAAAGGATAACCACACCAGCATAAAAAATTGAACACGCTAAATTTAAAAAATTACAAAGTGTAGAAAGTTAAAATGTCAAACGATAATGAAAGATAGGTTCAAATTCAATCTTAATCTTTCAACATGGATTTTGCTAATGTCAGCACCACTCAGCCAATTATAATCTAGTGCCTCTCATTAATGGATGATTAATAATAATCATCCTTCCAATAACAATTAGCCTTTTTTCCAAGTGCGAATGAACTGTTCGGCTAAGTCAATTCAAAGAAACTTCTAATATCCTATTTAAATTTTAAATCATGATTATGTTTTATTTTTAAAAAAATTTCATGAATAAGATTTCGTTCTGAAAATGATTTTATTATAGATATTTTTTTTTGGAGGAGAAGATTTACATTTTTGTAAATAGAAGATCTCTCTTCTCATACACAACACAATAACATCTATAATATAGTCGTTCAAAAAATTTTGTTTAGGGAGAGATTATTCGCTCAATAACTTTTATAATTTTATATTAGTTTTAAATATGTAGATCAATTGATCAAATCATGTAAAATTATTATGCGTTTTTTATAGTTTTTCTCTGTCGTTTGATCTCAAAATTTATAATTATTAGCTTCCGCATGTTCCAACCTAAAAGACCTCATATTATTAAAACTATCCCGACACCTAATTAATCATATTGGAAATTTTATTCGCACGCTTAATATTACCGACTTTTTTTTTCTCGTTAATTTATTTCTTTTGATCAATGAAGGTGTAATTTTAGAGGAACATGACTCAATTCAAGATTTCAAGCCCCCACTTCCCACTCTCTTCTTTTTTCTTTGATGAACTTATGAGTTGTGACAACAATTATTATAAATGGGCAGTGCACTTTGCCCAAGAAACTTGTCTCATTTTCATCTTTCACTTATCTTATCAACTTTGTTTTTCCATCTGTGGGGTCTAAAATTAATTTTAATTTTTTTTTTCAGCACATTACTTATGATAAGAAATTAGCCTGTCATAGAAAAAGATGAAAACCAAAAGCTAGGTGCAGATTGTACTTTTTTTTCATAGTAATTTACTGCACATTCAAGAAATGCATGGTTCGTACATTATCGTATCGACAAGTACTATACGTGCTGTTTAAAGGACCAGTTATGGTTAAGGGGTGGAGCGTTTGAATCACACACATCCTCTATTTTTTATTTTAATAAGTTGATTTGATACGGAGTTTAAAAAAATAAAATAGATTTTTAAATATTGTAATTTTAAATTAAAAAATATGTAAAATGTGTTAAAATATTTGTTCATAATCTTATGATCTTAAACATATCGTGTGAAAAATTAAAATAAAAGAGTTGCCAAACAAAAGAAAGAAAGACATATTCTTTTTGAAATAGACGAAAAAGAAAAGTAAAATAAACAAATTGAAATTGAGGGAGTGCTAATTACTCTCTCCATTTCAAAATAAGTGGTGTTTTTAGCTTGGGCACACCCTTTAAGAAAACTACTCCTTTTTAGAAAGTAAAATATATTTTAACCAATTTATCCTTAATAAATACCTTGAAAAAGATGTAACTCTTTAATATTTTCTTGATTATGTAAAATTCTCTCCATTAAAATAAGGGTAAAATTGGAAGAAAATCATTAATGATCTTCTTGATTATGTAAAACACCACTTATTTTGAAACAAAATAAAAACGTTAAAATACCACTTATTTTGAAATAAAGAGAGTATATGGGAGTTTTAATTTATGGATTAATTGCATGATAATGAAGGGATAACTATACTGTGAAAAATACTAATTTACATAGTGTTAATTGCTACTCAAGCCGAAGGTGTTTTTGGAAACGTGAACCTCTCTACCTTTACGGGAGAATACATCCTATCTCCTCTAAATTTCACCTGAGGGAATTACACTAAATCAAATATGTTGTTGTTGTATAGTACTAATTGTTATAAGGTGAATAATGATACAGGGAAAATTAATATTATGTTATGATTACTTATTTTAACGATATTTTCGCGTTTAAATACTTTTATAGTTCCTACATTGCCAACCAAACGCTGCATATATATAGTTATGCAGAAATAAATTATTTTTCTTGTACAACTAATTAACTAAACACCGGTTTACTTATGTGGATTGAGATATATATTTTTCATCTCCGAACAAGCACCATAATACTCTGTGTGTTATTTTATGCTTGGATTATTTTTTCTAGTGACTCATAACATCAATCACACGTGCATTGCCTCTCTCAGTTACTCAACAGTATGTTGACCTTTTAGTGATGCCAAAAGATTGGCTCTTTTCCCAACTCTTATATATATATACATGTCTCACTTTCATACAAACACCATTCTCTCCCATTCATCTGTAATATTCCTTTTTCAAGTTAAAATGATGGATGGAAAATTTGTGAAGGCATGCCAAAACAAATGGCAAAAGAAGGGCATGATGACCAATTGTGACAAATCATGTTGTTGTTGTAAGTGGACAATATGGCCATTTGTGCAAGAAGAAAACACTAGTAGTATCCCAAGGGATGTTCCAAAGGGTCACTTGGTGGTGTATGTAGGTAAATACCAAAAGAGGTTTGTAATCAAAGTCAATTTGCTCAAGCATCCACTTTTCAAAGCATTGCTAGATCAAGCACAAGAAGAAATTTATGATGATTTCACACATGTTGAGTCCAAATTATGGATCCCTTGTGATGAAAATGTATTTCTAAGTGTCATGAGATGTGCCACTTCTCCAAAAAATCCAAGGCGTATCCCTATATTATGCTTTTGATGTTCTTCTCTAATCATATATAATTTCATTAATTCATGATGTTCAACTCATGTTGACAACAAATCTAATTGTTATGTATATTAGTTACCCTATGAATCTGAAAAGATATTACTGATCTTTAATTAGGCAAGAAATTAAAGCCGGTAAATTTATTTATGCAAAATTTTGTGAACCAGTAATATCAGCCTATTATCACAATTTAACTGGTATGTGTTCTATCTATCTCATTATATCTTGTGCAAATTAATGCTCATTTTACGTTAATTCTAGCAACATGAACGGATCAATAAATTTTATGGTCCAAAATCAAATTTTAATAAGGCCTTTCTCTTCATATGTATATACACACACACACATATATATACTAGTGTCTTGACACGTGTAATGCACGTGTTTTCTAAGTAATTTATTATATGATTTAAAATAACCACATAAAATTTATCTCGACACTGATGGTGTAATGATTATTTCAGTTGAATTATGTTTATTTTTTTTTTACGAAATTTAGATATGGTTTTTAACAGAGTGAAGGGTCAAAAACACACTTAAAGTATTCGGGTTTTTGAGTTTCCTACTCGAACTATCAGGTATTTACTTTTCATACTTAAACTATCATCAAATATTTATCAAACCTAAACTATCATTTGCACACTTTTACTACCTGAAATATTATCATCTTTCCGGTGGGAAAAGCCAAAGGGAGCAACTGATAGCTTAGGTGTTTCAATAAACATTTGGTAATAGTTCAGGTATAAAACTCAAGAAGTCGTGATACTCTAAGTGGGTTTTTCAGCCTTGCCTCTTTTTAATATAATGTTGCTAAGGTTTTCTTTTCATGATCTGGGAATATGTTTACGTATCTTCTCCAGATTAATTAATTTTGATTTTGTTGAGTTGTAATTACATTAGTAAATAATTTATGTCATTAGAAAGTATGTTAACATACATTGTTCGATCATGTTTAAATAATCGATGGTTAGAAAGGGGACATATTTAGATTGCATGTGTGTTTGAAGAGCCTTAGGCAAATACTCAAAAGTAAGGAATCAAATTCAACAAGTTCTAAATAGTAATACCAACTTATATAAAATCTCAAAACATGAAATATGATACAAAAATACTCAAAATGAAGAGTTATATTATTACAAAGAATATGTTATTCATTATCCTTCGAGCCTTATTTTTACAACTTCTTTTTCCTCGTCCTCATCCTCTTTATCTCAGTTTTAATAAATTTCTATGTGTACAACCATGTCTGATGTCTAGCTACTTGCGATAATTTGACACTTACCATCAATATATTAAAAGCACCATAGTAACTCAAAACTTCTGTTAGTAGCATTTTGTTTAATTTATCTTTGTTCTTCAGTCATGTAGTTAGCAGTATGGACATGCAAGTACTTGAGATTAAACAAGGATTGAAAAGTGTTTTAATTCATCTTAGGGAAATTGAACAACATGAGAAAGTCTTGCCCATTCTGGAAGGACTTGTGAACGATTTAACAAGATAGTTACAATGAAGATAGTACCAAGTTTTGTCAACCTAACAAAGTTTGTGAAAAATTAGACAATACAAGTTTCATCCTGCATGATTTAAGAACAAGGAGCAGTTAATAAAACAAATTATAGCATATAACTTTCTTATATTACGAATGAAAACTATAGAACCATTCTAGTTGCAATAAAACACAATTACAATGGAATGTTATTCTCAAATGATGTGGAAAAAAAAAGAAGTAATTAAATCCCTTACAATATATGAGATGAGAATTGGGATATGGATATACCATTAGCAACTGGCATAACCCGTTTAAAAATACTAACACAAAATCAGAAAATATTTAAGAACATGGCAATCCCACAAGAGGAGAATCCCTCATTCAAAAATCGGGCTTCTCCGGGTATGAGCAACCAGGCCTTTGGATGATAACATTTGATGCATAACACCCTGCTTTTACACAATCTGCAATAGGTTTTTCTTGCACCAATTGTGCAAGGAATCCTCCAACAAATGCATCCCCTACATTAGTGTAAACACAAATTATGTAATTCTTTGTTTATTCTGGATTTGTTTACGAAGCATAAGCTCTGTAGAACAGAGCGTGTACAAGGAAAATAGTTGATGCAAAATCTTGCATCACACGAAACAGCTCAACCAATAAGTTATTTTAACTTTAGCCAAAGAAATATTTTCTCGAGAAGGTTAACCAGAGGCATTTAGGGAGTGTAATATTTTGTAAAACGACTTTAAGATTTGGTATAACATTTTTAATTTCCAAAAACTTGTAAAACTTCATGAAAGTAAGGGTGGCATCTGGGGAGGGTGATGTGTACTCGGGCCTTGTTTGTTCACATTTAATGGAGGTCTGAATCTAAATGGTTCAGACCTTAGGCCATTAAGGACATTTGTTTTCATTAAAATTTAAGCACTTATTTTCTCTGAATAGGTCTTAATTATTAAAATCTGGAACAGAGTCTTAATATAATTAAAGGTATGTTTTTGCAGATAATTTTCACACAACTCTATCTACAACCATCAATCACCACCATTAACTACCTCTATCATCACAACTACCGCCATCACCATTACCATCGTCAACCACCACATATTCTTCAGGCACCACTAACAACAACACCAACTCCTAACATCAACCAACTTCATCATTACAACCACCACTACCAACAGTCACCATTATGGCAGTGACTATAACACCAACCACTCCCATCATCATAAGTGTCTACCAACACCGTTACTAGCCACTAACACCAAGCATTATCATGACCACCAATACAAACTATCTCCATGATCACCAGCGAACATAAATATTTTATTTTTTTATCAGATAATAAATTTATTTTATTAAATTAATTTTTTCTAATATTTAATTAATTTTTATTTAAATTGTATATTTAATATATTTTAAAAAAATAAAGTATGACATTCAGATGTTAAAAACAATCTTAATCATTCAGTGTTCAGATCTAAACACAACATCTTATTCATTCAGATGTGCATTCAAATTCAGACGTCTTAATCTGAATGAAAACAAATGAGGCCTCAGTCTTACCCCTATCTGGTGAGGAAAGAGACATTTCCGATAGACCCTCGGCTAGAATCAGTTACTTTAAAGTAACAAAAAACAATTTTGTAACTCAACTGTTAGTGTGTTTTAGTATAGTTAGTTTAATGTGACAAAAGATAATTTTTTGACTTTACTGTGATAATGAATAAAATTCAGTGACTACACGTGAAATTAACCCTTCAAAGCAAAGTATCAGATAATTGGGGCAAACACATATTTCCACTAAATGAGTGGGTATTTTAACTCTACTGCAATGGAAACAAGCAAAACTAATATAATCCACATACCAGCACCATTGGTGTCGACAAGTTTCTCTTTTGGCAATGGAATTACTGGGTACAGCTTCACCTTCCCATCCTCAGCCACAACAACTGGATCAGCACCCTGTGTAATGACGGTGATTCTCTTGTTTGTTCCTGATGCCTTTGGCCATTGGGAGATCTTCAAAGCTATTTCTTCAACATTATCAGTCTGGTCATTAAAGCATAAGTTAGCTATACAACACAAACCTGAATAACTTTGACAAAGCTGGAGTTAAGCCATACATTACCTCCCAGCCATGTACTCTAGAGAAGGTTCTAGCTTCTGTTTCATTACCAAAGACAAAGTCCATAAACCTGAAAACAAGAGATGCAAGTCCTAATCAGTATCTTCTACATTCAAGTAACCTTAAATAGGTGGGACATTGGCGTTACGGTAAGACTTTCTCTTGTTGATCCTTGAAGAACTCACAGATAAATGGTGCTGAAAGGTTCATTGAGAAAACCTGCAGCAATTAGGAAAATTACATGATTGTTTCATTGTCACGCTGCAAAAAGCAGTCAAACACAATCGATGTCAACGGTCAGACCTTGTTCTTAGCAGCTGCATGCTCAGCAACAAGCTGAATAGATTCTGGAGAAACGGTGAGAAAGAATCCAGCGATGTAGAAATACTTGGCTTTCTCCACTGTATACACATACACATTAGTTTAACATGAAAATTAGGCATCTGCATAGAAAAATAAGGACTCAGGATTCCTACCCAAAGCCCAGTTCTCTGGTTGTTTCAAATGGTCAACCTTGTAGCAGTTTGCAGCTGATAAGTTTGCAACCAGTGACCTGGAAAATTTAGTTTCCAAACATCATTCATAAGAAGCATTTGAAATCTTGAGAAAGATGAGTTTATCATGTTTTAGACTTTTACTAATTGAAAAATAATCTTTTCTTCTTTGCCCTCCTTTTCAGTCAGCATAAACTAAGAGTTTAATTGTAAAACAGTAAAGAGGTTAAATGGTAAGCAAATTGCTCTAGACTAACCTTTCGCCATCAAGCACACAGACAGCACAAGTACCCGTTGGACTCTCATCCTCATAGTAGTGAACCTAAATGCACCCACATGTGTAAAGATCATATGAAAATAAAGTCTTTACCATGTTATCACTCCAAATGATAGCAAGACAAAGGCAAAATGATGAGTTGATAAATCTGAATTATTAAAAATAACCCCGCATGCCCACCGCGGTAAAAGGAAGAAAAAGGAAGGCCAGACAGGGAGAATTAGAGACAAAGAATCTACATTAACACCAGCATCTTTCGCGTTTTTCTTCATTTCCTCCCCAAACTTGTCCTTCCCAATAGAGCCCATGTAACTTGTTGCACCAGGAATTTGAAGCATCCACTGCAAATGAAAATGGGAAGTTATTCTTCTGGACTAAATAAGAGTGCAAGAACCAAGGAAAAACAAAATGACAACGCACTTGAGCTACTCTGATTGAATTTTGAGTTGCACCTGCAATTCAGAATTGAAAAGACAAAGTGTTTAGTGTGTCCTGCTATCTTCAATGCAAGATATCACTCAACAAAGATGTTGTTAAGCAAGGGATCACGTGATGGCCATTTACCTCCAGCAATGAAATCAACACTATACTTGGATGTCATTTCTTCATACCTAGGATATAAAATTATTTATCAGCATTTTGAATCAACAAGCATATTCTTTGTTAAGGCACAAGACCCAACTTTTTTTCTTCAGCAGATTAAGGTCTAGTGACTATTCTCTCTTCATGTTTATACTCCAAAATACAACTATTCAGCAAAGCAAAGACTTAACTGTTAATATCAGAAAAGTAATAGGCCCGTCATTAAAATAAACAATTCATATTGACCAGGAACAAGGTTAACTATAACCAGAAAAATATCTGTACAAGTATCTTTTTGAATGAGAGTGTATTGCAACCAGTCATGCACTTATAAGAGCAATAAGCCTATCCATAGATGACACATAGCTATTTCATGGGCAATAGTAACATTCACGCAAAGTTTTTTGGTTTTTGACAAGTCACATTCAAAGGCTGTGATAATGGGATTATTTAAAGTGAATCATCAAGAAATCATGGCACACATCTTAGTTTCCTGCAATAATGCAGCTTGAACCATTTGTATCTGCGTATTAAAGGATAACGCAACGTGATACAATCCATGACTTCCAAATTGACTAGAAATTGCAATTTGAAACAAAATGACAACAGATCTGTTCAAAATAGGCTTTTTATCATCTTTGTATTAGCTTTAGCTTGTAGAATAATTATATGGTGTTTAAGAATTATTCAAAACTGATAAGCAATGAGCCAATCCATTTATTAATTTACACATGAAATCAGGAATAACTGCGAGAAATATTTTAATCAATCTCTTCAACTAGTAATTATGAATTAAACCTCTTTACCAAAAAAAAAATTTATGAATAAAACCCTGATTGCCTGAATCAAATTGCAAATATTTTATCCTTAAACTAACTATTAATGACTCTGAAATATGGTGCATTCTGTCTATCTTACACAAGATCATTTATTTCTCAATAAGTTCTCTTACGTTCCTATTAGAAAGGAACTTGAAGTGTTCTTTAGTGCTTTACACAGCACATAAGTAACTATCACAATCAACAGCTCCGATAATGGTACCCAAATGACAGTCAGGAAAAAGAAAACAATTCCGTAGCTCACCGCCCCCGAAACCAATCAGCTGAACTACGCGTGTCAAATCCAATGAGAAATAAGCTAATTACAGGGGCAAACTTATCAGAACGAACGAAAACAAACTAATTGGTGCACAAAAAATGCAATATCCTATCCTAAGCTAGGCAATGTGGATTAAACACATCGAACTAAGGCGAAAAAGAATAACTTACATGGGCAAGTGCTTGTCCTCAGCAAGAATAGCATTGTTTGGCTTGATGTCGTACCTGAGTTAATTCAAATAAGAACATGTTTCCGTACTCTCACACACGAATAAAAATCCAAAATCCAGGTAAAATCAGGAATACGAAGATTCAAAATCAAAAATCAAAAAATCTTCGCAATGAGTGTAAAATATGTAAATAAACACCTAGCGTTCACCAGATCTATGAATCAAAACTAACACGGCACAAAACCAACAGGTTTTGTATAGCTAAAAATGCGAATTGCTTACTTGTTTAGGAAATCTTGATCGACAACAGCTGAGATATCGAGCAATGGATTGCCCATACCCAAAAGAATTCCCTCATACTCCATCTTTGATGTTTTTGATTTTCAAGCTTATGGAGTTTGTTTCAGATCTTGAAGTAGGTGCAGATTCGGCTCTGGGTATCCAAAACTGTTTATATACAACAGCTTCGGTGTTGGTGGAATGGTGGGTAACCGATGCTGACAACCGTTGATTTTATTGTTCAACTTTAGTTAATTCTTTTTTTTCCCCCAAAATAAATACAACATCAGTGCTAATAAAAACCTCCACTTAACTTACTAAATACCGTAAAACCTCGTTATCACAATAGTCGTATTTATTTAAAAATTTTAGAATTACTATGATCCTGTGACATTTAAAATAGTGGTATATTATAATTATTATTATAACGAAGTTTGATTATACTTATTACTGATAATTCCTTAAGTCACTAATTATTTCTTCGTTCATAAGATATCATTTGATTTGACACAAAATTTAAGAAAGAAAGAAAAATCTTTAAATTATAATCTAAAATAAATTATTATAAAATATTTTATTAAGAATAAACAAAAAAATTTAAATTTAATTTATTTTTAATCATAAAATATGATATAATTTTTTAAAAAAATATGTCACATAAATTGAAAATAAGGGTGATATGATTATTGTTGCTATTAGAGAGTCTTTCCTACTGAAAAAAACTTAAAATACAACTTATGTCACTAACATTTGCAAATATTATACTCGTATATGAATAAGTTATTCATTTTAAAAAGAGGTAAATAACGCATTTTTTTTTATAGTTGAACTAAATTATATTAGAAGTAAAGATAATAAATTTGATTAAGATGGATCAAACTACACTAAAATAATGAAAAATTGTAATCAGGAAAAACTTAAGAGGCATTTGGACGTAAATTTAAAAGTATGATTTGGATAGAGATTGCTTTTAAGTTGGAAATACATTTTCTTTTCATAAATATGAAAATCACATCATTTGTATGAAAATTATTAAATTTTTCTCAATTTTTATATAATTTTATGAAATGAGCCATCATAGTTCAAAATTAATATTATTCCAGGATATTGTGTTAATAAATCACATAATATAAATAAATATTTATAATTACATGTCATTATAAATTTTTAAATACACATAATTTTATAAAGATTCACTTAATAAATTGATGATGATAATAATAGTAACTAGCTATTATTTAATATAATCTCACATGTGATATGGAGAACCTCTTCCCATTATCTTTTTTATATATATAAAATTTAAAATTAGAAGTCCCTTTTATAAAATATATATTTATGAATCAAATTTTAAATAATTGTAAACTTAAAATCAAAATTCTACTTTAGATGAATTTGAGATTTAAAATTTTAATTTCAAATTGAAATTAAAATATTTTTCAAATAACATTAGAAAAACACAAATTTCAAATCAAAAAATTGAGTTTGAAGGCCAAATGAGCCCTTACATTCATTATTTTATTAAGTGATAATTTTTTAAAATATTATTTTGAAAACTAAAATAAAAGAACCTAACCCAACGTGACATTAGGCTTTTGAGCTCTCGAAGTTAAAAATTGGTAGGTCCCATTTCATTTTGGTGTAGGTGGAATGTGGGGTCCTTTCACAACTATTTCCATTTCGTTTTTACAATTACAATGGATGATGTGAAGGACCGCATGCTGTCGTATCTTCCCCGAGTTGTTGATCAACAAAGGGAAAGTCATTTTGTGGGGATTTGTGTATATTTACTTTTGACTTTTAAGGTAAATTATGATTTACTTTTTCAAATTATATTTGAGCGATGATTTATTGTATCAAATATGTTATAATTCGAGCATACGGATAGATTTGATAACGAAAAAATATAACTTATTTATATATAATTTAGGTTGGCATTTAGATGACAGATATTATATGATTTAATTTGATTATTGTTGCTGCATCATTCTATTTCATGTGTTATATTGTATCATACAGATTTAATGGCTCGAGAGCATTATGTTGAAGGCAATCTGCTTAGTTGAGAAAATTATTAGCGTAAGAGCACTATATTGAAACTTGAAAGCAATTTGTTTATTTGAGAAAATTAGTAGCCTAAGGGCATTGTCTGAAAGCACTGAATTTAATTTTGTTGCATTTGAACAGCCTTTATTATTGTAATCATACATATATAATTAAATCACGGATATGAATATGATGGTTATCATAGAGTAATGGAAACTCGAATCGATTCTGGAAAGTGATATTGTAATGATGATGAGGTCATTTCAACTAATGCCGAGATCTTTTTCGGTTGTGTTTGAGGTCATTTTCGACTAATAACGAGGCCTTTTTCGGTTGTTTTTATTTTCAAATTGGTTTATGAACCTTGCGAGTCTCCATGGGTCTTGGCTCACAGTACACCACTGTGGAACAGAAGTATACCTAGGATCATTTGGTCATTGCAGTGTATTGCATATCATCATTTTTCATTGTAATTGCACTTAGTTTATCTTTCTTGCTTGCTTGATATTATTCAATTTATTTATCGGATGATTCTGATCAGCTGTCTTCCTCCAATTTTCCCTAAGTTAGTGGACTTGAGACTAAGGGTATTAAAAGGGTCGAGTTGACCTGGAACCGGACCGACTCATAACGAGTAGGCTGGGCTGATTTGATTAGGTGTGAAACTAGAACCCGTCCAAGCTAATTTTGGATACCGGTTGCCGATATAACCCGATAGCGTCAAATCACATAGAACCGAGTAACTGGATCGCATTAGACCGGCCCGATCGGTTCAACCGTACAAAAAACTTAATTATTTTTTTAAATAAATATTTTTAAAAAACTTAATTATTTTTTTAATAACCTTGCCCGATCCGATCCGATTGAACCCTAGACTGCACGGGTTGAAAATAACCCGGTTGAAACCAGACCGATTGAACCTGGTATCTCCAATCCAGAATCCAATCCCCTACTCGAACCGGTTGGGTTCAAATTTTGAAGAACCGGCCCGGCCCAGGCCAGCCCCTTAACACCTGTACTTGAGACATAAAGAGTTAGCTAAGTTACATGATTTCATACTTGTTATAATACAGTTGTCTAACCTTTGCTCGATTGGCCTATGATGTTTGCTGAGTGCGCGTGACATCATACTCATACTATTTTAGCATCTTTTGATGCAGAACCTATGCTATTCGACCATAATGATTTTCTGTCCGAGGTGGAGTCCTTTAGAAGCTTTAGTGAGCTACTTAATTGGCATCTAAAGTGATGTCTGAATTCTTCTATTTTATTTATTACGTCTCTATTATTTCGGACAGCCTGTAGCTTGAAACAATTGTATTAAAATTTTAAAAATTCTTATACCGGTGACACTAGATTTGGGATGCCTTCTGTTATTTTTGCACTTCTATTCTATCTATGAAAGTTTTAAATTTGAAACTTTACTTACCGCATATTATTTTGATATTTGATTTAGCTGAAGGGTTAACTTACTCATATTGAATTAAGAGGTGCCATTATGATCTTAAATTTTTGGGCCGGGATAATTTGGTTGGCTTACATACTAATTTTTTATGTTTTTCTTTTGTGCATTTGAAAATAGACAAGGGAAACGAAAAGAAAACGTAGTTACTCATCGAAATACAGTCAAATCTGTTTGTAGAAGTATAATTTATTTTGATTTTATTTTATTTTATGTTTATAGCAACAGACTATTATACATCTATAACAATATTTAATATTTAAATTTTATTTAGTTTCTATAGATAAAAAAATAAAAAAAAATCTTATTTTTCATTTTCTAATGTTATAAGAAATAATAAAATTATTTAAGTTTAAAATCTCATATTTATTTATATTTCACTAATTCAAAATTAAAGAAAATGAATACATCATTAATAAATTTGAACCCTTACGAGATGAAAATTTTTTGTCTAATGGAATACAAATAAGCACAGATCCTTCATTAAAAAAAATTGTACTTACCGGAGTTATGTATTAATGTAATATTTTTTTGTCAAAAATATTTGATTAAAGTATTAGACTTATTATTAGTTAATTTAGAGATTCCATTTCCTAAATGTGGCGTTATAACAAAAGATTTCGGCCAAAAATTATTTTTAAAGATACATCCTTAAACAGTAAAACTACTCACTCATATGAGCACCAAAACATCCTTAAAGTATTAGAAAAAAAATTGACAACTTTGATCCTTCTATTAAAATTTATCCAAAAGTTAACAGCTCCCACCAATAAACTCGACTAATTTCAATTTTCTTAAAGACAAATATAAGAATATTTCCTTAAAGACCTATTATATTCACGTGACTTTCACCCCTCATCCTTTCTCTTTCACACCTTGGTAATTTCAAACAAAACAAAGAAAATGGAAAACAAAAGTCATATAACATACTTCATCTTCAATGATTTTTAGGGTTAAGTTTATTAACAATTCTTTTCTGTTCATTTTTCACTTAAGAAATTATAAGTTAAATATTTTCCTTCTCACTTGAACAATCGGAAAGTGGTGTTTGTTGAAGACTTTATGCGTCTGATGATGAAATAACGAAAACTTCAAAAAAGCTAGCAAATAATGCATTATTTTTGCGCAATTTGGTTTTAGTGAAGTAGCCACATCCGGCATAATTAAATATTTTTTATCAAAAAATTATATTATATTGTGTACATATAAAATTATAATATGTATACATATTAAAAATTACTTCTTTCGTGTCAAAATAAGTGGTGTTTTTAACTTGGACATACTCCTCAAGAAAATTACTCATTTCTAGAAAGTAAAATATATTTTTACTCACTTACCCTTAACAAATATCTTGAAGAAAATGTTACTCTTTAATGTTTTCTTGATTAGATAAAACTCTCTCCATTTAAATAAGGGTAAAATTGAAAAAATATTATTAATATCTTCTGAATTATGTACAACATCACTTATTTTGAAATAAAATTAAAAAATTAAAACACCACTTATTTTGAAACGGAGGAAATACTCCCTCTGTTTCAAAATAAGTGGTGCTTTCAGCTTAAGCACACCCCTTAAGAAAACTACTAATTTCTAGACAGAAAAATATATTTTTACCCACTCCCCTAATAAATATCTTTAAAATGATATAACTCTTTAATATTTTCTTGGTTATGTAAAACTCTCTCCGCTTAAATAAGGGTAAAATTAGAAGAACATCATTAATGTCTTCTTGATTATATAAAACACCACTTATTTTGATATAAAATTAAAACGCCAAAATATCACTTATTTTAAAAGGGTGGGAGTAGTGATTAGCACTTAATGGACAACAATTGAATAATTACACTTCAAACTTAAAAAACAAACGCATTTAATTACTATGATGAATAAGATTCAAATCTTAAAATGCAAACAGACGCGTGCACTTAATTAAGATCTTAATTTTTAATTATTTGAATCTCGGTGATTAAGTCTGTTAATTTTTAGGTTTGAATTTTAATTATTCATCTCTTAATTTGTTAGATGTATTTTTGAAAATATTATAATTACTTAATAGATTGAATAGATTTTAATGATTAAGATTTGTAACAAACTCTTACTATTATTAATATGTCTGTTTAAAAATTTCTATCAAGATGACAGTTTACCAATTTCATCCATTCGCTACTGCCATCGCCAACCATATTATCAATTACCGTCGTCAGGGCAGGGTTATGATGGTGCAAGAGTGGTCAGCCAAATACCTTTCGCCAGAAAATAATATTATATCAATAAGTTAAATATTATTTCATATCTTATATGTCGCATTTTGAACACTCTATGACACAACAAAGCACAGTAGCTCAGTATGTAAAGTAAGGGTGTGCACAAAGACGTAGGGCACACAAGTTAAATTCATCACGACTATATATTGTTATATTATTTTGTGGCCTTTCTTTTTTTGCGTTAAAATGAGCCTAAGCATTTGAAACAAAGATGGGACAAAAACGCAAATTCATCCTTAAAAGTCATGTTTTAATTTCATAAAAAAATTCATGTTTAATTAAAAATTGATATAAGTTGTTAATTTTATTTTTTATAATTAAGATAGATATTGTCCTGGTTTGATTTTAATTTTTTTTTTTGATGCACCCCATCATTAAAAAAAATAATTTATTTTCTATCCAAAATTTAAACATCCTTCATAAAATTTCTAGCTACCCCAGTAATCGCCGCCACCGTCCATTATTATCAACTATTGCCACCCTCAATCAAGCCTTTTATACCAATCACTATAATGGATTTGCGGCCCGCTTTTTTGCCTTAAAATTAGGCCTAAGCATCTGAAATCAAGATGGGCTAAAAGCGCAACTCCATCCATAAAAGTCATGTTTTAGTTTCGTAAAAAGAGTCAGGTTTAATTAAGAACTAATAATTTTTTCCGCGCTTTGCACAGTTATAAAAAAGTTTATTTAATTTATGAAAATATTTTTAAAATAACAATAAAAAAAATCTTAAAATTTCATTTTATAATCAGATAATATTGAAATTTAGACCGCAAAAGACTTACGAAACTTTTTTTAAAAAAAGAGATAGAAAATATAAGTTTGCAACAATTGAAAACATCTTAAATTTATCTTATAATAGGAGAATCTAAAGTTAAAATATATAATTCCAACTCAAAAGTATTTCACAAATTTATATTTACACACTGATTGTTTTGTCCATCGAATTGTCCTTCTAATATTAAAATTAAAACTAAAATTTTAAAGCCAAACATATTCTTAAGAAAAAATAAAAATAAAAAAGTCGTGATAGCACAATCACCACGTTAATTTTTTTGTTCTACTTCAAGATTCTTCTTTAAAAAAACTTAAGAATATTTTTCTCTACTTTAATTTTCATCGTTAGAAATGTACACTTCATTAAAAAAGATTTTTGGTAAAACGTAATTATCTTCTTCTCTTTTAAAAATTTTATCAATTGTTCCTAATTGTTTTCTATGTTTCGCTTCTTTCTTCTTTTTATTTTAAATCATTTTTAGTTTCTTCTGTCTCTTTCAAATCACTCGTCACCTTCTCATAATTTATACCTTCACATTTTTCTTCAATTCATCGGGTCCTCATGATATTAAATAGCGATTATTTTTTTGATTATGTATTGGTACTTATATTTGGAGGGATTAATGGAGTTTGCGAGTTCATGCAAGGTAATTCTACTTTGGATAAATTATTTTATTTTTTAAGACGATCTTGTTCTCAAATTTTAATCTAAAATCTCTAATAATTAAGGAATATGAGATTAAACTTTATATTTAAGGTAATTTAAAAGACTAATTGGTATAAAAGAAGAGTAGTTGATACTTGATAGTAGCACTCACTTGAACAAAAGAACAATCCATCAAATTCTCAGCATCACCAAGCCTTATAACATCATCATGCATGTATCTTCTTATCTGCAAAGTAAAGAAAATAAAAATATTCTCACTTACAAAATTATTACACACACACATATAACAATTCTTCATGCTCAAACAAATTTTGATGAAAACAGATAGAAAGTGATCTGGAGAAGGCGGTGAGTGCAATGAGGAATACATAGAGGAGGAAAAAATTAATAGCTACCTGAATAATATTTATAGGGACAGCTGCAATTATATTTAAGTTATAGGTGATGAATTAATTGAATTTAATAATTATTTTCAGGGGAAGGAAAAAGGCTCTAAAAAAAGAGATTTTCATCATAATTAATGAGTTAAAAGAGAAAAATTTGAGTTTTTTTACACAAAATAAATAGTAAAAAAATTTCAGAAGGCCAAAAATTTAAAAAGTAGAAAGTGAAAAAAAAGACTAAAAAAGATGAATCCAAATGTAATATAAGAGGTAAAAGAATTAATACCGAAAATATTATACGAAGAGGCTCAAGAATTAATTAACATATAATTATTTAGAGATTAATACATATTAAAACTATTATAATTACAAATGATCTAACCTCTAATTGGGTTTTAATGTAAACCTATTTACTATTATTTAGAACAAAAATGATATTCGTATTCATAATCAATGACCAAGAAAACTAGAAGTTAAGAAAATAGGAAATCATTAAAAGGTTGAGAAAAACATAGTTTCCTGATCTTAGAAGTATGCCACGTCACTGGTCCTAAGACCAAAATTATATAATATATAGATGAAACGTTCAAAAATTCTAATTAGTACCATATGCATTATGCATTAAATTTCAGCAATAATTATAATTAAGTTTATAGAAGAACGGAGTCATTAGAGTTTCATATTCGTATCGGGAAATTTGAAAGAAACTCAAACATCATATTATAATTAAAAATATTCTAGATTTTGTATTAGACATTGTCTTCTCAAATTTCACCAGCTTCAAACTAAAAGAATACAAAATTCAAGTAATAAATAAGGGAATCAAGGAAAAACATAGAAAAAATTTATTAATTTGGGATGTTTATTTACAATTCTACACAAAAATATTATAGAATTAGTGTTTGATTGAAGGGCAAAAATGTCATTTAACTTATGATGTTTATTTTGATCTTTCAATTTTATATTTTGGGTCTTATATATATATATTTATTAAAAGTTAAATTTATTAGGTTATACAAAATTATTAATAGGAGTAGTATTTTAGCAAAGGGTAAAATGTTATCTTATTTAATGGATATTTTGGTAATTCAACTTTTCAACTTAGAGGCTTCTCAGTTATATAGTAATATGATATTCTCTCACACACACACACTTCATTTTAACATATTTTTATTCTTTATAGAGGAACTGAGGAAATGAAAGGTTGCAGTAGTTAATATTTAGATTTTTAAATACAATTTAAAGAATAAAAATAAGTGAAGTAATAAATTTTAAGACATTTAACTTTTTTAGAATAAAATAAAAATAAATAGAGTGAGTAGTAATTGACACATTTATTTTTGTATAATAATAAGTAAATAGAAATGTAAGGATTATTATCAAAAAAATGAGAAAAAAGATAAATAAAATCCTTGTCCAAAGAGAGGTGCCACATCACTTGTCTAATGCCTAACTTTATATACACACACACACACACACACACACACACACACACACACACACACACACACACACATATATATATATATATATATATATATATATATATATAATTATTTTGTTAACCCATTTATTTAATTATTATTGTCATTCAATATTATCACAATATATAGAGAGTGTTAAATATATCATATTTAACATAATTAAGAAAAAAAATATAATTAAGAGAGTTAAAAGAATACTTATTTTTAAAATTATTATTTTTAGTATAATACATACATACATATACACACACACATATATATATATGTCACACCCCGCCTTGGAGGGTATGACTGGCACCTGGTGCCCTAGTAGGACCTGGACTGCTAACTGGTGAGCCTAGGCACGTCTGATGCCTGGCTAGCTCTAACTCAGATTTCTGGAAACAAAGGGCTATATAACGGCTGTAAACACAGCCTCCGGCCAACGGGCCTATAGCCACCTGTACCTGTAATAGCAGCTAACCAGAAACATACTCAAACAAGGAACCTATGCCGGCCGACAAGGCCACCATGCTGTCTAGTTATCTGAAACTTCAACACAAGACTATTGTAAGACTACGTGACCGACAAGGTCACCACTACTGTCAAACTAAGGCCTCACACGGCCAACATAAACTGAAATGCTAAACAACTATAACAAACTGCACGGCCTCACGCGATCGGCTCAACTGACCACAGGGAAATATATACAGACTGCAAGCCTCTAAGAATACTGATAAGATGGTCGGGACAGGGCCCCGGCCTAACCATACTGTACAACAAAAGGAAATGATATAAACCTCTGAAGTATCAAGCTCCGGATGACAGGAGCTGATGACTCTGCACTGGCTAGGATCACGAGGGATCGCCTCCTCGTTTATGAGTACCTGCAGGCAAGTAACGCAGCGCCCCACCGGGCGTCAGTACCACTGGTACCGAGTATGCAAAGCAACTGAAACAATATAACTGAATACAGATATCATAACTAACAAGTCTGTGAGCAGAAGATAACTGAATCTGAAGAGCTGATAGGAACTAGATCACACCTTTCTGCACTGATAGGCAGGAGCGTGTCTGTAGCCACGGCGGCCTGCTGTCTATAATCTAGTATATATAAAAAACACATAAATACATATATCTTTAGAGAGCCGATACCAACCCCCATAAGCCGAACGGCGCGAAACAAGCAAACAATCTATATACCCCTACCCGGGTCAAAACCAGCCAAAAATAAGTCACTCCACTCATCTGCTCACTTCGGAGCTCCTCTACCGGCCTCCTGGGTCTCCGGCTCGGGCCATGGCCTCCGATATAAGCAACCGTGTCTGGGTACGGAGGACTCCTATGTAGACAGTAACAGATAGGGTCTGGATCCATGGACACAAAACTCAACAGGGCTATCTGGACCGGAGCTACACCTATAATAACTGAATGTACAGACAGTAACAGATAGGGTCTGGATCCCTGGACACAAAACTCAACAGGGCTATCTGAAATCGGAGCTGCACCTGTAATGCTGATCAGACTGCTATGGGGAAAGCTTCATCCCATCTTCGTCCAAGCTGGGGATGACATGCCACTCCTTGGAGTGACGTAAACCCACCCGCTCAGTGGACGACACGATTACCAACCCAGGGGCGGCGAGGACGCTCAATAAGGGGCCCTCACGCCACAACAAGTCTCAACAAACAAATAGCACATATAAATAGTAAGCATGTATAACTGAAAAAGACTATCTGAAATCTGATTTCTTATTCTGATCTGTTTCTGTACTAAAATGATTCTTTACTGATTATACTGATTCTGAAATGTTTCTTTAACTGTTGGCTAATCTGTAGCCAGGGTACTATCTGTCTGAATGGCTAATCTGTAGCCAACATCTCGTCTGTTTGAATGGCTAGTCTATAGCAATGAAACTGCCTGTCTATCTGGTTTTACTTTACTAGCTTATATTCTGAACATCTGTTTCTTTTTATTCTATAACATGCTTGCTACTCATACAATAAGCTATACTGAATCTGGAATGCTAACTCGCCCTTTGGCGCATGGTTTCCTATCTTTCGGACTAAGATACGATACGGCAACGCAAACTAGAATTTACTAAACTTATTCAATTCCCAACATTCAACTCCGGGAATTTCAAATACGGAGTTTACTATGATTCACAAAGCTAACACTTACTAACTTGCCGAAGAACAACTTCACATACCTCAACCTCGAGTTATTCGACTGTCGGACGAGGCTCGGCAAGTACTCCAACTATTTCTCCCAACTGCATTCATATATATGTCAATTAGTACTAAATACAACACTATTCTGAAAGAAAACATCACTTTCGATATAATTATAGCCTAAACTTAGGCCTATCGAAAGACGGTTGAAAACTTGCTTTTTTCAAAGGTCCAGAAGGGAGAAGTATTCACTTTACAGCTAGGAGCACATAGACACTAGTTTGGAGCAATTCCACTTACCTTATCCCGGTAGCTCGACGATTCGTCGGCCGTATTTCGTGAAACAAAATCCGTAGGAATGCTCCCTGCTGCTAAATACCTCGGTACCTGAGGTTAATTTGAGTTTGGACCGCATTTGACGGCGTAATCGGAAGGAAATTCCTCAAATCACTTCGCCCTCTCTGTTTTCTGTTGTTTACTGGAAATTACAAGTGAAATGGAGCAAAAACCGAAGTTGGAGGCTTACATATAATTGGGACCTATACTTATAAGTTGCATTCCTGGAATGCGATTAATAAGTTGCATTCCTGGAATGCGATTTATCAGTCGCATTTTGCTTTGCGACGCGCCGACTTGGCGCTTGTCCGATCTTTTTCCGGGCCTTTCTCTAGCACGTATGGCTTTTAAATATGCTTAACCAACGCGCGAATAGGCCATCTAGGTGCCGGGAATTTTACGGGGTATAACAATATATATATATATATTGATTGTTATAATTATTAATTGAAAAAATTACATAACATAACACATTTATGAAACTATTTATATATAATGGCCATGGTTTTAAAAAATTACACACAATGACTTTATTTCATTCAATGTGTCATTTTTTACTTTTTTACTTCGTATTTTTATTTTTTTACTGTGTTTCATAAAATACTGCAGCAACTGCCCACCCACCCTCTTTCTTCTTCTCTCTTTCCATTGTTTTTCATCTTCAACCCCTATTATCCTTCATTAATTGGCCATGATTCTCACTACTTCCGCCTCTATTGTTTACAGAATCCTGTTAAATTAAGTAAGTTCCATTCATAGTTTCTATTTATTTTTTAATTTTAAATATATATATTTTTCGTATTTTAGATAAATCTTCTTTTAACCGTGTAAATCTTTGTTTCTTTTTGAATTCAAATCTTTATGATATTTTGAAATCTCAAATAGATCTATGAAAATCCCGTTAATTGAGGTAAATTATTTTTGATTTTAAAAATTATATTCATGTATTTTTTAATTTATCTATTATATGTATTTAGACATTTGATTTTTCAGTCGTGTCTATTTTTAAATTTTAGGATTTTGTATTTTGAGTATTCAAAGTTTCATCAATGACAGAAAATACAAAACTCAAACAATTAATAAGAGGTATATCTTCAATAGTTGATTTAAATAAACTCGCACCATCTTTTGATCTACTAATCACACAAATTCATGATGAAATTTCAGCCGCACTTGCTCAATCTAGTCCCATGGTTGTTGAAAAAGAACAAGGTTCAAGAACAATGAAGAGAAAATAGATTCTTGAATCATCTAGCTCTTCAAGAAAGGAAGAAATTGTTGAAAAAATGAGGAAATTTAAGGATGTATCTTTGGCTGCTAAGGAAGGAACTCTAAAAAACTCAAAGGCAATTAATATAAGCACAAAGGGTAGATACTCTGTTCAACAAACAGACAGCCAGGTTTTGATTTTTTATTCAAACTTGTTTTCTAATTTTTTTTATCATTAATAATTTTTATTTACAGAAGTCACTTTCACATGTAGTCATGTTCCACATTTATTCATAAAGCATATAAATGTATTTAATCGTATTTATGGAATAAAATAAAATCATACGTCACATCATGATAATGCTATTATGTTATACATAAAAATTTAAATATTTAGATATGTATTTGGTTGAATGGTTATGTATTTATCTTTGCAAAATATTTATTTTAGCAGGAATATATATTAGTACTATTTCATACATTCAAATACATAATCCTGTATGTCATTTTCAAAATTTTACATATACAGATAGATTTCAAATATATATAATTGTGTTGTGTTTAATGATTATGTATTTATTAGTGAAACTATTAAATTTAAAAGAAATACATCTTAGTAATATTTGATTCATTCAAAAACATAATCATTTATGTCATTTTCAGAATTTTACATATAGAATACATATACGTACATATATATGTTTTTTTATTTTGAATGGTTATGTATTTATCAGTAGATACCATTTATATTAATAGAAATACATTTTATTACTTTTTGATACATTCTTTAATATTTTTCATATACTGATACCATCTTTAGAATTTTTCATATATTGATACATAGGTCTGAACGACAGAGACCACGTAATTTTCTGGAGTGCACGTAAATGTAATTTTTTTTTATTTTTTCAAGTTGTTATGGTAAATTAAAATCCTATCCTTTATTAGAATCCTTTTATTAATGGAGTTGGAATAATTATCATTTAAGTGATTTATGGTAACTGAATTTTTATTTGAAACATAATCCCTAAAATCACTCACATTTTCAAATTTTATATTTATGTTTTATTACATTTTACGTATGCTAAATATAATACATGGCACATAAATAAAATGTGCTACTTAAGCCTATTTTCTTCCAAATTTTTGCCATTTTTGAAATTTTCTCTTATTGATTTTATTTTAAAAAATTTATAATTAGTTAAATATTACGTAGTTCGATTTTAATTTTTTTTGGTGCACTCCATCATCGAAAATAAAATTATTTACTATTCAAAGTTTGATGTTCTTTGTAAAATTTCTAGCTACACCATGGTCCACCATTATCAACTATCACCACCCTTAATTACATCATTTATGCCAATCACTCAAACGGCCGTCACCACCATTAGCCACCATTAACAATCACCACCACCAATCACTATTACCACAATAACCATCAAACACTACTGACAATCATCACTATCAGTCACAACTAGGAGTGTACATAGTCCGGGTTGGTTCAGATTTTTTAAATATCAAATCAAATCATCCGATTTTTAAATCTACAAACCAAATCAATCTAATTAAATTTGAGTTTTTTAATATCGGATTTTTTTGAATTTTTTTCCGATAAAATATCCATACAAAACATATAACTTATATTTGAAATATTTCTTTAATTCTAGTAACATTCAGCTATCTAAGGTTGTTCATAGTTAAGAAAATAACATATATGAGATGAATGATGATATTGTACTAAAATATTCAACAAAGAAGATAATGAAATCGTATAAAACAAATATTGATAATTAATAAGTCTTAATAAAAATGATCATACTCTATAAGTACTAAGTCATGCCAAACAAAGTACGATTAATAAGTATTAATTACATAACTACACATTAAAAAAGTATTTTTTCACTCTGTAAATTAACCTGCAAAATTAAAGAATAAATATCTAATATGTCTTATTATCTATAATACCCATTTAAAAAAAATATTTAGTTAAAAAAAAAAAAGAAAGAGCATATGTGGGCCAAGGCCCATTCATAGAAGAAATTAAAAAAAAAGGCCGGAAAGATAGGGAAGGGAATTATGCCGAACAAGAGAAAAACAGGAGAAAAAAGAAAAAGAAAAAAAATGTGAGGGAGCTATATTTTTTCAGAAAAGGGACACGAAGTGGAGAGAATTCAGAACTTTGATAAATAGTTCAAGAGCGAAGGAGAAGAAAAAAGTAAAATTTTCAACTTAGTCTATAGATTTGATTCATATAGCCCATGACTATTGAATTTGGGTTGAGAATTTAAAAATCAAGGGTTAAAAACATTGAAGAATCTATTAAATTCTCGTGAACTGAGTGAATACATTAGCAGATTGATGTGTAAACTCTTAGATTTTGACATACACCAAGGAAAAGTAGAATGGACAGGAAGGTTATTTTAGTTTATTTTAAGCATGAATTTAGAGAAATTTGGCTACGTCCATGACGAATAAATTATATGAATTAGCTAAAATTTTATAGATTTTAAGCAATTAAATTACTCATGGCATGAGTAATTATAATTAGGTAATGGTTAAACTTGAAATTCCGACGGTTGGATATTTTCAATTAGTTATGAATTAGCCTAAACGAGGAAATTAACACGAGATTGATATGAAATGGATATAGATTGATTGAAGGAGGTCATACTGTGTGCTTGAGGCGATGATTTGATACTTCAACACGAGTACAGTGAGTAGTAACCTTACCGCAATTTGTATTTTCACAATCTACATGATTTATCATGATTTTACAAGCAATGTGTTATTGAATGCTTTGAAATTGCATGTGGGACAAGTCTTTTACTCGATATAGTACTGAAATATTTATTTGATATGTTTACCGTTATTTTAGATGTACTCACAATTACTAAACATGTTTTTACTGTTGCTTGAGATGATTATCTTTACCGAAAAGAAAGTACATGATTTTATAAAAACTTAAGTGCCTTATACGATTGTGAGAATGCTTTCATATGAGTATTTACTATTTACAAATAAAAGTATAAATGGGAGTAGACCTTGATGGATCCAGTAGCTAACGGCGGGTTCATTAGACCTGGTGCTCCTGTATTTACAGATTACCGTTATACTCCTCGCTAGAGGGAGGGTAGAACTAGCATATAATTTTTGGTTATCTCTCAAAGTAGGGAATCACCCCGATACATGATTCATCCTTGGAAACCTCCAAAAAACATAAGATTTGATATGACAGTATTTATAGAGTTTATTATTGAACTTTTAATTGATTTTTACATACATGAAACAAATAAATTGATCATTGTTATTATTTCCAAAAGACTATTTGTTTCATGATATTTTGATTATTCTACTAGCATATTTTCTGACTTGTTCCCATTAAAAACAGTTGTGGTTAATTGTTACTACTCACTGAGCTAGCGACTCACTCCCCACTATTTTTTTTTCAGAGTCAGCAGGTAACGTTGGTTAGGAATTCGTTAACTAAAGCGTTCAAATTGACAAATTTTTGGTGAGCCTCGCAGTTATTCGCACGGGCAAGGACTTATTTAATTGTTATGGTCTTTTCCTTTCAACTCTTAGAGTCACTCCATAATCATTTCATTCGTGTCATGAATATTTCCGTTATGATAGACTTGTGACTAATATTAGACTTATTATCGTATTTGGAGATGAATTTTGGTATTGTCACATTTCGAATAGAATGTTGGTTGATATTATTGTATGTGTTGGTGATATTATTGGAATGCTTGTGGATTTCTGAGACAGGTAAAAATTTGATTAAGCCCAAAAACAGGAAAAACTCTACCCAATTTTCTGTAAAATTTCTGTTAAGGCTTGCTTTGAGGTTCTATCCCTTTGCGTCGGTCATGTTTCTAATTTGGATCGTGACTTTATCATTTCTAACTGTTGGAATAATTTCTTTTGTTAGTATTAATATTGATTTGGTTTTGATTCGACTGTTATTTGAGTTAATAACATGCATCTATGAGCTATAAACTTATTGGATCATTTAAAATTCTAAGTCCAAACTTAAAATAATACATGACATAAGACAAAGACTATAAAAAGTTTAAAAAGTATTTATAAATTACATAAAATATTTATTAAAATTATAAATACATATGGCGTCGGGTTGATTTGGTTCAGTTTGATTTTTTTTAGTTAAAACCAAACCAAACTAATTATGGTCGAATTTTTTATTCCAACACCAAACCAAATCGAATCAAACCACTAGTCAGTTTTTTTCTCTCGGTTTGACTCGAATTATCGGATTGGTGTTGTTTGTCGGTTTCTTTGTGCACTCCTAGTCACAACTATATCGGCAATCACATTTATCATTTATGACCACCATTAGCTATTAGTTTCAACCGCCATCAACCATCCTCTATTACTTCCAACAACCATCTAGAGACGGATCCAAGATTTAAATTTTGTGAGTTTAACTTTTTGTAAGTTTTAATCTTGAACCCATTATATTTAAAGTTATGGGTTCATGTCTACTATTTAATACAATTCTAATTAATTTTTATACATAAATTTATACTCCGCCTGAAAAGTTACAGGTTCAATTGAACCCACAGTAACAATGCTACATCCGTCTCTGCAACCATCACCTCTAGTTACGACCCACAACACCGTCATAATTCAAAATCATTCTCAACCATCACCTACAACCAACACCGCTAGCCAACTACCACAAACTGATATATAATTTTTAAAAATATTTTATTAATATAGTATTAAATAAATTTAATATTTTATTAAATTTTATATATATTAATTTTAATACATTCAAATATTACAAAAAATAGTCTTATTTATTTAGTATCAAATCTTGATAAACATGCTTTCCCTTTTTCCCCTCCTTCTCGGGTAAAAATGTGTGTCTAACAAACATTTCATGTCAAATTGAGGAAAATATTTGTGTATTTATCCTAGTTTCTTTATTCTAAACAAAAAATACTACATCCAAAAAAAAAGAAATAGATACGATCTCATTTCATCAAATGGGAAGAGCTTTAAATTTGAGATAACTTCAGTCATGATTTATCCAAAGAAAATAATGGTTAAAATATTGTGGGAGAAAAATAATTTTCACCTGGGAGGGATCAAAACTCTCACCGAGAATTTGATATTTCATCTCATTTCTTTAGAAAATCCAATCAAGGGACATGAAAATTCACTTTCTTTCCTTCTCTATTACATCTTTTCATTACGTATCAAGAAACGAAAAATGATACGAGTAGACTTTTTATTTTTAAAATTTAATCTGACAAAAAAAAAATTCGTTTAAAAAATTAATATTAGAACCGTCAAAACGAGGTTGACCCAACCTTTCATTTGAAAGGGCCTCCAAAATGGTAGCACAATCAAAACCCCAAGCGGACGGAAGAGCTGAAGTCGTTAAATTTGAAAAGTTGTGCGAGAGGGATAAACTAAAATTTTTCCTACACAGTACTGATATTTTGAAAGATAAGATATAACGAATTCAAATATTTTTCATATTACATCAAAGTTATAAGAATGCTCATTGTTACATTACATTTTATTTGCTATCTTCATATTGTAGTTCGTGTTGTGCATATATTGCTAAGTCATTGTTAGAGGTTACTGCAGTTGAGAGTTGATCAGCAAAAAATAAGCACAAGGTCACTTTTCTTTTATTTTTATTGAAAAAGGAAGAGACTTATATATATATATTTATATTATAGCTACAAATCCAACATATTCAAGAGGTTTTACATTTAGTTAACCCCCAAAGAAAAAAGTAGATGTAAAAATCAATTCAAAAATAGAAAAGTAATTGACAAACATTAACACAAAACCTGTTGATTTGTGAACAACTTCTAACAGATTGGAAGAGGAGCACCATTCCATTCCTTGAGACACTCTAACAATGAATCAATGATTTGTCCATTGCACATTGCTGTGAACACCTTGTCACATTCTTCACCTGGTGACCTCACTCTTTCTCCTGTCAACAATTCTGTTCCGAGCTCTTCCCTGAGGAACCTGTAGAGCGGGTATGATCTGCATTCCTTGATCCTGTTTGCAATCGCGGGGTTCCCACTTTCCAGGGCGACTCTGGCACTCTCCACTTCCTTTGGTAAGACAGACTTCAACTCGTCTTCAAAAGCTACAATCTTTTGGAAGATTGAGCTGTTTGCGTTCTTCTCATTTTCACCATTTTGCAAGGCGTGGTCAACAAGGACTTGCCTCAGTTTCTGCATCAGTGGGTAGTTAGCACTGCAGGGGTCATCAGCATAGGCGAAGACGTATTCCCTGTCCACGATCCGCAGCAAGTCTTTTTCGCAGAATCTTGAAGGATGAAGTTCTCCATTGGCACCCATTGTCAAAGTCCTCTTAGCTACTTGACTCACCGTGTTCTTGACAGCATTCCTCAAATTCTCTTCCAAATGCCTCAAGTCTATAGCTTGGCAAAGTGCCACTAGATATGTGGATGACATTAGCTTCAAGATGTCCACTGCTTCAGCTGTTTTTCTTGCTGAGATTAAGCCCAAGGAGTTCACATCCTGGTTGTGTTGCTCCGCACTCTGTACGTGGTTAGTCACTGGATTTGCCAAGAACTGAAGTTCTGAACAGTATGAAGCCATGGCAATCTCAGATCCCTTGAAACCATAGTCCAAGCTTGGATTCCTTCCTGCAGTCAGATTAGATGGCAACCCATTGTTGTAATAATCATTGACAAGCTCGGAAAATTGAGCAAACATCAATTTCCCTATCGATGCAAGGGCTAATCTAGCATTGTCCATCGAGACACCAATTGGAGTGCCCTGGAAATTGCCACCATGTAACGCCTTGTTTCTTGAAACATCGATCAAGGGGTTGTCGTTCACTGAATTGATCTCCCTCTCGATCATCTTGGTTGCAGAACGGATAACTTCAATCTGAGGGCCAAGCCACTGTGGCGATGTTCTGAGAGCATAACGATCTTGCTTTGGTTTTTGCAGAGGATCCATTTCGTGAAGCTTCTGAGCCGCCTTCACATAAGAGCTGCCATCCAAAATGTGCTCCATAATTGCAGCAGCCTCAATTTGTCCAGGATGATGCTTCAATTTGTGCGTCAAATGGTCAGTAAACTCGGGCTTTCCGTTCATCACCTCAGCAAAAATTGCTGAGAGAACTTCAGAAAAGACGGCAAGAACATTAGCATCAAAGAGGACCATGGAGGCCAAACCAGAACCAACAGCTGTACCATTGACAAGGGCAAGTCCTTCCTTAGGCTGCAGCTCGAAAAATCCACCGTTAACTCCAGCAACGCGGAAAGCTTCCTCAGCGTTGAGCATTTCACCATTAGGTCCAACAGCCTTGGAATTAGGCCTGCCAGTGAGCAATCCAGCAATGTAGGACAAGGGGACGAGATCACCCGACGCGGTGATTGTGCCACGAAGAGGCAAACATGGAGTGACACTGTGGTTAATCAACTTGGTGATTGCTTCCAATATTTCAAATCTGATGCCAGAGTAACCTTGAAGAAGAGTGTTGATCCTAACAAGCATGGCTGCCCTTGTGCTCGACTGTGGCAATGTGTGACATGACTCTGTTCCATTTCCAAAAACTCCAGCATTCAAGAACCTGCAGCCAAAGCAATTGCATCAAAAGATCAGATTTGCCTCATAGTAGTAATTATTGTAATTGGATTTCTTCTTTTTTTTTCCCCAAAGTAGAAAGAGAGGAATGGGCCTGTGTCAGAATTCTGTAGGAAGAACAAAAGAAAACACTTGAAAAATGTGATGGTCACTACTATGCCCAACAAGAAAAATGTGAGTGTCATTAGTTGGACTTCTGAAAAATCCCTTTTTGCCAGAAAAATGTGATCGTCATTATCTAAATTTTTTTAAAAAAATAAGTTAAAAAAAGGAAAAAAAAAACTGTTGGAATTTGTCATTTTTATGTAAGAAGGTAGCACATGGCACGACACAGAGCCTGACCAAAAATGAGGAAAGAATGAGCTATTTGCTGTGCCCACATGTTTCTCTAATCATCTATCCAGCTGGGCCAACAAAATTATATCTTACACATTTTTATAAATTTTTTTGGAAAAAAGTAAATCTCAAACTATTTTACCAGATACTTATTGCTCACCAAAATCTAGACAATTTAAAAATGCAAAATATTAGTACTTAAATTATGTGGCATTATTTAATTTAACATAACATTTAAAAAAATAGATTTTTAAAATTTATAATCTAAAACACTTTATAATTATTTATATGGCTAAATATCATTTTTTAAGGGAAAATTTTTTAAATTATTTTCAATTATTGGAAAAAGTGACACTCTGTTTACGAGAGATTAAAAAAGAAGTATAACATAAATGGGACAGGTGAGTACCAAATCATGGTGAATCTCTCTGAATAGGTTTTCTACATTTCAAAATAAATGATATTTTTTTTTAATTTTAAAATAAATATTATTTTATAAAATTAAAAAAATTAATAATATTCTTTTAATCTTATCTTTATTTAAATTATAAAAAAATTACATAATAAAAAATTATTAAAAAATTATATTTTTCTGCTTTCTAGAATGAGTAATTTTGTTAATAAATATATATTAAAATAATAATTTATTTTGAAACAAATGAAATAAAATATATGAAATGTATGATATTAAATGCAGCTACAGCATAACAAGTGATTTATGGTATTAAATATGATATAATAATATTTTTGTGATTAATAATAGATCTCATGATCTAAGCAAAGCAGAGTTAGATGGAAAATGGTTTACCTAATAAGTTCCTTTTGAAGAGCACCACCATTCTTGGTTCTCCTATGAGATGTAGCACCAAAACCAGTAGTAACTCCATAGCTATCAGTCCCTTTACTCATACTTTCCATAACCCAATCACTGCTGGCTTTAACACCAGCCCTTGCATCCTCAGAGAGCTCAACTTTCACATTTCCCACATTGTCCCTTGCTGCTATGGCAGCAACTTGTGCCACTGTCAGTGTCTCCCCACCAAGCTTCACCACTGGCTTCCTAAACTCTGCCACCATCCTCTTCACTTCATCCAAATGGCTACCCCTCAATGACTCTGCTGCCATTTCCCAGTTCAATGGATCCACTTTGATGCAAAAGTCCAAATCTTGATGACCATTCTCAACAACACCAGCCATTTTTTTTCCAAGAAAATGTAAAGGGGTTGTTTTTTTTGGGTGAAATGGTCCAAGAAAATGCAAAGGGGGTGTTCTTTTGGGTGAAAAGATTCAAGAAAATGCAAAGGGGTTGGTTGGTTTAGTGAAAAGATTGAAGAAATTTGTATGGAACAAGAATTGTTGGAAGAGAGAGTAATAATAATGTAATTAAATGTGAGGATGGGTAGAAAGATCCTGATTATTGAAGATGTAAGTTGAGGTATAAATAGAAGGGGGGAGATGGGTACAAATTTTTGGTAGGTGAAGTTGATAAGGGGTCCATTTAAAATGATTAATTAATATGAGCCGTTTGATGGATACGTGAACTTTTCTTGGTAGGTGAACATAGGGAGAGATTTATATTGACCGTTGGATTGAAAGTGGAATGTGCGGTTGAGATATGAGGAAAACGTAGGGAAAGGATGCAGCATGACTTTCAAAAGGCTTTTTTTGGGGGGGTTGGTGGATTTGGGAAAAGGTTTGGTGCTTTTGGGTTGTTGAGACACTAATTAGAATGGGAAACAAAAATACGAGGGATTTGATGACATTAAGTTAGGAGTTAAAAGAAGGTATTAATAATATATAAATTAATTATTAAAGAATTTATATATTATTTATATAGAGTTTAGTTATGCAGTATAGAGTTATTTATTTATTATTTATTTTATTTTTTATTCTGCATAATATAATACATAGATTCTCTTATAGCTTATATATGTATTTAGTTATGCGGATTTTTAAATTATAAACTAAATATCATATTAATTTTATACATAAATAACTTATCCCTAATCAACTATCAAAAATGATTTTATTTATGCAGAATTTAATCCTTGCATAACTCATATCTAAATCAGCTACCAAACGACCCCTTAACATTTGATTAGAGATTTTGTATCAAATTTTTAAAAATTATTTTTAAATATTTATTTGATCATAGATCTCGAACCAGATTTTAAAATCTATTTTAAAAATATTTTTAGTTGAACCAAATTTTGCGAGAAATTTCATTTTCACACCAAAAAATTCTAAATTTTCTAATAAAATATATATCAAAACATAATTTTTAAATTAAAATTGCGACCAAACTGAAGCAAAATTAGTGTATTTCAAAAGTTGGGGGTTGGCGAATTTGGAGAGGATTTTTTTCTTTTTTGTTTAACTGGATATTTAATAAGTAGTTCGCTACTGGTTACTCCTACCAAATTGTTCTAACATTTCCACCACTTACTGTTCAGAAATGTTTGCAAATATTGGATAAACTATTAAAAGCCTTATTCTGATAAATGTTTGCAAATATTAAAAGCCTTATTCGAGAGGAATAAAATTTTTTGACCTCTTACAGAATGAATAGAAATAAAAAAAATTTTTAGATCTCTAAATTTTTTAATTAAAAGAAAAACAAAATTTTGAAAAATTATAAATAATCTAACGATTAATTCTCCTTTTTTCCGATAGCTATGGTTTATCACTTATTCACTTAATTCCCTAATCGTTGCAGCAATGACCTATAGAAATTGAATTAAAGCAAAGGTTATTTGAGATTGTTGAAAGACACCTCTACTTTTTTATTTTATATTTTATCCCTTATAACTTTTAACTCCAGTATATATAAAAAAAACAGAAAATGGTCAAATATATCTCTAATACTATTAAAAATAATTTAAAATATTTATTATTCTTTTGTTTAAATAGATATCTTTCGTTATATTTTTCGGTATAACTATATCTCTATCATTATATTTTGATTAAAATTTGTCTTTAAATTTTGATGAAGGGATACACGGTAAACTCAAAATTAATTAACTAACTCTTAATTTTAAATATCTGATTCTTGTAGAAACTCGCCCCTTTAACTCATTTTTAATAATATAAAAATATATTCAAACTATTTATGTAGAATGGGATTTGACATAACTTTCTTTCGTTCTTCCAAAACGAACGTACTGTTTTCGTTTGAAGTTTTAAATTGCATAACAATTAAATAAAGTACTATTTGAGAATTTATTGTTCTTTAAAAAAGACAAATATAAAACTGGATTGATATGTTTTTCTTGCAGTATCATAATAGTCATCTGCTTGAATTAGTCACTGCGTGTTCATAATTGACATTTGCATCATTTTCTTTTTTTTTTAATTTAAAAATATCATTATCATTTAAGTAGGAAAAATTTTTTTCTTACCATATTCTTCAATTATTTTCCAACTTAACTTTCAGCATTTGCATCATTATTGTTTAGGCCAAATAAAAAAATAATATATTTTCATATTCTTCAATTATTTTTCAACTTAAAAAGTAGTTCAATAAACCAAATTCAATTTAGTCAGAAAGGAGAACATTTACCATTTTTCTATTTATTAAGAACGATTTGCTAATATATACCATTTGTCTATTTATTAATAATTGTATGTATTATACGACGGACATGAAGAAGTAGGTCATTATTTTGGCAGAGCTAAATTAATGTTTCTGGTGGACATGAAGAAGTAGGCCATTGTGATCAGAACACCCAACCAATCCTAATTTCTAGTAAATATAACTTTCTAATATCTTTCATTGAGTGATTGTAACTGTTATAAATTACAATTAATAATTTTTATTATTAAAAAATTAGTAAAAGTGAACAGACTCCCTAGATTTTGCAATTAAAAATTTTTTGAAAAAAAAAATGGACGGGCGTTTGTAATACGTCGATTATTTTTCATAAAAGAATACATGAAAACTATTTTTTTTTTTAAAAAAACTTATTTATTTGTTTTTATGAAAGCGAATATTTGTACGTTTCGCCCAAAGAATAGCGGAGGCTTATCAAACAAAGCAAGTCCACTCGTTTGCTATTCATGAGGGCCTTTTTCTTTTTAGTTTTTATTTTAATACAAGATGGTACTCCCTCCGGTTCTTTTTAATTATTAAAAATGAATTTATATATTTAATTAATAAGATTATAATTTAATTAATATAATTTTATTAATTGATAAATATTTTTAAAAAGTATATAATTATTATTTTTTTCATATTCTAAAGTAACTTAAAAATTAAGAGTATTGAAAAAAATAGTCAATTATTATTTGAATTTTAAAATTAATAATTAGTTTAAAGTAATTATTTTTAATATATCTAGCGACTAAAAAAGAAAGGAGAGAGTAATATATTTACTACTCCTCCCATTTTATTTTAATTGCTAAGTATACTAAAAATATTTGTTTTAAAATACTTTCTAGTTTGAAAATTCAAGATATAATTGATCATGTTTTTTCAATTCTACTCTTCGTACTTAAAATCATTCTAAAATGTAAAAAAAATTATCATTATATGTTTTGAAAAAATTAATAAAATTATATTAATTAAATTATTATTTTTATTAATTTTTTATTAAAATAGAACTGAGGAAGTTTTTTTTTTTTTCCTTCGCATAATGTGTTTACTCCACTAAAGCGGGCGTTTGACCCAACATGCACTAGTCAACAGCGCGCCCACATATTGCAGTCTACATTCATTCCACGTAGACACACTTCATTTCCGATACTATTTTATTTTATCTATATTTTTAAGATTTTCAGAAAACTCAAATTTAGTTAATTATTTATTTAAATTGACTCTTACCTAAAAATCAATCACTATTATCTTATTCATTTTTATGTTAATTTCTTTTAGTAACTACTTACCTAAGACAGAAGTCAAATGAGCAGTTTAATTAACAAAAAAAATCAAATAATGTCAGATAAAATAATACGATATGATTGATTTATTAGAATATATACTTAAATTTTAACAAGAAAACGAGTGAATTTCAATAATGTTTTTTGGTTTTTAACATGTAATTAATATTTTTGTATATGCTAGGAAGTTTGTTAGAAACCTGACGGCCTTGACTTAGACATGAATTAAGACCCAAAAGAAAAAAGAGGAAACTTCGAGTTGGGTACCCTTTGTTAGGAAAACTGTTCAGTAAAGGATTTTTTTTAAAATTTTATTTTTTTTAATAATTTATGGATCTTTTAAATGTTCTAAAATTTTAATTTGAGCTAAGAAGATGAAAATCTTCTGAGTAAACATTAAACGCGACGATCTAATATTTTATCTCTAAAATTGAGAATATATCTAATATTATTTGAAAGAGTAACTCATTAAATGTTATAATTATTGAATTAAAACAGCTCAAAAATAATTTTAGCATTATATAATATCGTTTTAGACCAAATCCACATAATATTTTTCAAAAAATATCACACTATTAAAAAGTGTTTTAACACCTTACAAATAACTTACAGTATTTTTCTTTGGAGCTATTAATGTTCAAACACATCCAATAATTTTTGAAAATAAACACAAAATCCAATCACTTTTTATTGAATTCTCAAAAGTCACGTAAATTCACCATTTTATTATTCCACAATCCACATCGCTTTTCGATCTTCAAGAAATGAATATTTTCCTTTAGCAATTGCTATCAAAATTGTAACTCCACTAAAGTTTCCCATTCATTTCAAGGACGTGCTTGATAAATTTCTGAACAAGTTTGCAAAATTTGACTCTTAATTTCCTTTTCTCTCTCTCTTTTTTTTTTTTGGTTGGGTGTGATAGAACTATTTGTTATTCGATATGATTAATATATAATTAAAATATTTAATTAAAGATGAAGAAATATCATTTATTTCGTCTCATCTTCGGATAGTCACTCCTTATTTATTTTTTTAGAAATAAACATGAAGAGAGTGGAATAGAGTTTCAACAAATTAAAGTGGATTTTATGGTTATTTATACATTTTTTTTGTTATATATAAACCGAGCTTTTAAAGTAGGGTTGTGCAACTTAATGGTTAGATCAGTAATTTGAACTGATAATTAGGTTATTGGATTAATAATTTGAGTTACTAATTAAATAATTTAATTATCGATTTATTATCTTAAGTTATTGAATTATTGGTTCGGTTATCGGTTTGATCACTTTTTTAAATGGGTGAATCGATAACTCCATAATAATTTATTATATTATAGTTTTAGCCTTTAATACATAAAGTATTTTAGCAAAAAGATGAATCGGATGTCGATGATAAGTGAAGGGGATGTTATTGAAATCTAACTTAAACCAATTGCTTTAGTTGCGCTAATTCTATTTGCTTTTTCTCTTTTTCACCCACTTTTTTTTAGTGAAACATACTTATGATTTATAAGATTTTTCGTGAGAGATCTTAACGATTAACTCAATGATCGAACCGATAATGATCAATAACCTATTAACAGTTAATCGGTTAACCGATATCTTAAATGTTGTTTAACTGTTTAGCATGTCTATAAATCAATGATCGATAAGCTGAACCAATAATCAATAATTTTCAAAATCAAATTGAATGGTGTGATACACAATTGTAGTTTAAAGTGATGTTCTCTAACTTGTTCGTACTTTAATGTCTACATCAAACTTAGAATACGCTGTCTTCTATACATGCACATATGTAGTTATTGCTTATACGTCTTTTATACATGCACATATATAATTACTGCTTAATTAGTTATAGTTGATTGATATATATTTTTTCCTTTAAATATTTAATTACTAAGGTTAAATTACTTAATTGATGTGTGTGTGTGTGTGTGTATGCTGGCTCTTCTTAATTTATGTATATATTTTACATTTTTTAAAGTGAGAATTTTGGCATGATTTTATATTTTAAAGTTAAATTTTAGTATTTTGCGATAGAGTAAACCAGTTATCATAATTTATTCAATATATATATATATATATATATATATATATATATATATATATATATATATATATATATATATATAATAGAGAATTATGACTTTGACTTTTCAATTAATATCTCAATTATATTGTACTAACATCTTACACATGTAAAAATATTTAAACGAAAAATACAAGCATATAATTTCTTTATTAATCAATTACAACAAAAAGCATATTTCAATCAAGATAGAGTAGTTAAAAATTTAATGTCTAAATAATTAATTTTGTACTAATATTATTTTATATAATTATTAGTATTATAATATAATATATGAATCATATATGTATTTATATACTTCTATATGATATCTGTTTAAGTTTTTTTTACAAATACAAAATATCATATCAAATATTAAAATTTTAAAAAATTATATATTAAATATTATATTAAATATTATAATATTAAAATTTTTAATTTCAATATAATATTCAATATCCATGACTTCCAAATATCTCCTTATAATTACACACACCACAAGTTTAGAACTTGATGGAGAACTTGACAACACTAGACACTTGTAGTAAAGCAGATGGACAAACGTGTCCTCCACCAGACCATTATAAGAATTATAGGAGCAATAAATACCATTATCATTTACTACATGCTGATGGTAGCATTCAATATTAAATTTAGGAAAAGTATTAAAATATTTTTAAATTATATAAAATTGAATAATAATATTCTTCATTAATAATTTAATTTAAAAAATATCCTCATTATAATATTATAATTTAAAAATATCTCTGTTGAATAGTTTGATCTATAAACAACTTTTGACTCAAAATAATTTCTTTTAAAAAAAAAAGATTCTTATTTCTTTTGTTTTAAAACATTTTAATTAATAAAAGAGTGAAAAGTAATTTTCATCTTCTTCTTAATTTTATTTATCAATTAAAATAAAATAATTATGTATAATTTTTTAAATTAATAATATAAGTCATATATATAAATTATAATAACTTCATCATTAATTTTTATTTAAATAATAATAATAATAATTATTATTATTCTAATAAAATTTAAAAAAAATTATTTCTTAATCTTTTTCGAATTGAAGTAGGATAAGCATTTATCAATATATTTCTAATTTTAAAGTAAAAAAAAAAAGGATCAACAATAACTCTATCAGACTATATTTTTAAAATATCTTATAATTTAAAGCAATGTAATAAAATACGTGTTTTATAATATTATAATTATTATATCTTAACTTTAAAACAAAGAATTATATTACCAAATGTTTATCTTTCTTCAATTCAGAAAAAATTAAGAAATAAAATATTTTTTATTTTAACTTATTCTTGCCCCTTTCCCTTATGTTGTTGAAAGGCGTTCTATTCTTCACGCAGCGGCTAAGCTTAGAGCTTAAACTTGGGATGAGCCTTAAAAGGTCGAGAAACTCCTACCGCTTATTAATAGAAAAGTAAAAAATAAAAATAAAAATTATCATTATCTAAATAAAAATTAATGATAAATTATTGTGATTTTGTACATATCAAAATTAATGATGAGTTATAATATTTTTATTAGAAAAATAATGTGTTTTAAAAAATATGTTTATTAACAAAGAATATTTTTAATCCAAAAGTAACGATAGAAATATGCTTAGACCAAACTATTAACAATAGAGACATTTTAAAATTAAAATATTAATAAAAAATATTTTTATTTAATTTTATATAATTTAAGAATATTTTTAATCCATTTCCCTTAAATTTAACGAACGAAAAAAACTAAAAACTCAATATTGGTGTGTGATTTGTTTGGTGTTAGTCTCAAAAGTCAAAACCAACCTAACCATACAATCATTCTTGTCTTATATTGGGGTGTGATTTTCTACTATAATTGTAGCAATACTTTCACACCTAGTATGGTAAATTGTACGGGTATAATTTCTTCGTTCTTAATTAAAAATATTAAATAATTTTAAAATAAATAAAAATTCAGTGAAGAGTACTCTCATATCTTCTAAAATGACGTGACTTTTAACTAATTGAGATTTTAAAATGAATATCAAATATCAAAAATAAAAAAATATTTTCTTTTCAAGTAGTATCTTTTGGGGGTAGGCATTCAATTTTTTTGATTCTTCGATTTTTCATTTAATGTACTGAACACCAAATTAAATTAATTTGGTTTGGTTCATTTTTTTCAAATTTAGTTCGTTTGATTCGGTTTTCCTAATTCGATTTTTTCGGTTATGGGCCTAATTAATAAATTATTTTTTTGCTTACAAAATGAGCTACTTTTTTAATTAAAAATGAGTTGTTTTATCTTTTTAAATTCTAAATAAATTATTTTAAGTTTGAATTCTAAAGTTTAATTCAACTAAACTTAATTTTAACTTTTTAAGTAAAGAAAATAGCGGGATCAGTTGATTTACATTTAGTAGTACGTAAATAGCATTTGATAATAAATTTTCTCATATGCTTAATATTCTTATAACTAATCCAACAAAAAATTAAGGGTCTTTTAAGATTTCAATAATCTATGGTCCCTAATTTCTTGTTAAATAAATATTATATATTTCATCTTTCTTTCAAAGCATATTAGTAACCGTAAGAATTTTTTTAACATGCTAAAACTATTATAAAACTTGTTATTTGTAAAAAATATTAAGCAATTGTGTTAATTATATAAATAATTCTCTAAATGGGCTTTGAGATTTGGGTTGGGTATAGTATTTTTTTTTTTTGAAATTAAATTATAATTTTATTTTATTTTAATTTTTTTAATATATATATAATTTTGATTAAACCGAAATTCCGAAATTCTAAAAGAAAAAAGAACCAAAAAATCGAAACCAAAAAACTGAATTAGTTCGGTTCGGTCCGATTTTTTAATTTTTCGGTACTTACACCCACCCCTAGTATGGCATCAGATCGAAATAGAGAAGCCAAACGCTCCCTCTCAACCTTTCTTTTTCTTTCTCATTCAATTTATATTATACTGTGGCCGTTTTTTTTTTAATTATTAGGATAAAATTTACACGTTCATTAAATAAAATTAATATAGACTGTAAATTTTACTAATATAATTCTATTAATTGATATGTATTTTTTGAAAACATACAAGAATTATTCTTTTCATATTCTAAAGTGACTTAAGTATTAAGGGTAAAGTTGAAAAGAGGTGGTCAATTATTTCTTATATTTTGAAACTAACAACTATTCTAAAATAATTAATTATAATATATCTAGCAACTGGGAATAATTTGTTAACTTTCCTTTAAAAGGTTCCCAAATTCTTAAATGTCATTTTGGATAAAAGAAATTTTCGGAGAAACTAATTTTAAAAGGTTTAATGAAAAGCCAAAAAAGATCGATGTTTCGATACTATATTTTTTCGTTTTAATTAATTAATTTTATTTTTTAAAATTAATTTAAAAATGAATGTCTCTTTGCTTTTTTCGGCAATTTTTAAATTTTAACTTTTTCATATGACATGTTTAAAATCTTAAGATTAGAGTGTATTTTAGCACGTATTCAATATATTTTTAGTTTAAGATATAAAATTTTAAAAAATAAATTATGTGTCAAATCAAAACTAGACAAACAAATTAAAATACCACTCCATCCGTTTCATTTTAATTGTTAGGATAAAATTTGCACACCTATTAAGAAAAAATTAAAGGATGATAATTTGACTAATATAACCCTATTAATTTTTTGGAAACATATAATAATAATCCTTTTCACATTTTAGAATGACTTTAAGTACTAAGGGTAGAATTGAAAAAATATGATCATTATCTCTTGAATTTTGAAACTAGCAAGTATTTTGAAATAATTATTTTTAATATATTTAGCAATTAAAATGAAATGGAGGAGTAGTAGTTTACTAAAGTTTTTGTTTTTTTTTTTAGAAATGTTTTTGGAAAAATGTTCCAAGAGTGTTTTAGAAACGTAAAATAATTAAACTTCAGGTGAATCACATAAAAAGTATGGGAATTTAAACTAAATCTTATGATCATCTTAAATTACATAAAAAGTGTGGGAATTTAAACTAAATCTTATGATCATCTTAAATTAAAGTATCAATATTGTATTAAAATATCTATTATTTTGCTGGTTTTAAATATGTCACTAATAATTTTTTAAAAATAGATTCTAAGGAAAAGTAAAATAAATAAATTAAAACAGAGAAAATATAATAGTTTTATAAGTATAAATTTTATTTGAACTATCACCATTTACTTAATTAAGTGAACTTTTATACATAAATAGATTTTTTTTTTAAAAAATGATAGTTGAAATAAACTTGTGAAAAAATAATAATTCAATTTGTTTTAAGAGTCTGGAGCCAAGAGGACAATAAAATGAAGCAAAAATTTCAAAAGAATATTTTGATATATTTTACATATTTGTAATTTAAGATCACAAGATTTAAAAGTTTTATGTAATTTGTTAAACTCCATATCACATTAATCAGATAAACTGCTTGATGCGGGAAACCTAGGAACTAAAATATGTCAAAATGTTACTTTATTCTTTAGTAGCACCTTATTCATTGAAAACTGAATGATTTTGAAAAACAAAATTAATTGAAGGCCTCATTTAAAGAAGAATGAGTTTTAGCAAAAATAAATAAATAAATAAATAAATAAGCCATACACCAAATAGTCGTTTAGAGTTGGGTTGTCAAATTTGAGAACTCATCTTACGTTTGAACGATTTATTTGTTTTGGTTAATTCTAATAATAAGTGGTCTATTTGAAATTTTTGCTTCATCTAGTTGTCCTTTTGGCTCCGAACTTTTTTATGCATCACAAAAAATAAAATTTAATCATTAATTTATCAAATAACAATAAATCTGACAAATTCATTTAGCATCTTTTATTTTTTTTCATTTATGACTCGGCTCAAGCATACATGCATGAAACACATGTTAAAATTGACTAAAGTCATTCATTAAACCGAGTAAATGAGGAGGATTATTTCACCTGCCAGTAATTATTGTAGGTTACACTTTTATAATTTTTAATTAGTATTTCATATACTACCTTTTCACATTTCAATTGTTTCATCTTCTAAGCTTCTACCAGTTACAATAGTATTTATACAAAATCCTCTAATGAAGATCTGTACCATTAAGCAGACTCAATATGAAAAATATACGTCTTTGTGTCATGATCATACTCTACACCTTTTAATAGGTAATATGAAGTTGTTGCATTCTTCCTTCTTCTTTTTGATCGTTTTTCAAATATTTTCTGATTTACTTTCTTGTTTTGTTGTTGTTGGCATTTTGGGTTTGTATGAAATGTCCATAAACTTGATAGAAGTAGTCTCAAACCTGCAGATTAAATTTACTCTTGGTGCGTAGCTTATATTTGTGCCCATCATGGCAACTTGTATTTTATGTAGTTCTTGTACTTTTCTGCATAAATGTTGAAAATATTTTTATTTTCATTTTATTTAGGTGATCTTGTCACGCTTTATATATTTAATCATCATCAAAGCATGATTTGTAAACTAAGGTAACCAAAACGCCAGTTCAGTCATTTTGAATTTACAGTTATCACAATTCTATATTTAATTATTTAACATAAATATATACGTGCGAAGCACGTGTCCAAAAACTAGTCATTTTAAAAATATCACATTATCTAACTACAATTATGTGATAAATTGAATATTTGATTTGTTTATCTCACAAAAAATATTTAGTTTACCCGTATGTGCATAAGGTATGTTTTGAAGACACTTAAAAGAGAGACAATTTGTTGGAATACAGGCATACGTAGCGTAAGCTAACAATTAGGATCATACTTGCATGTAATATAGACAACACATAAATATAGATTTTAATCAAATATAAATCGATACTTATCTCTTGAAGAGTGACCGCAAGTCAATCCTCTTGAAGCTATTGCACAAATCGTCCAATGTGTTTACCAGGTCTGCAATATTTTGCTATAGCCTCAATAATTATGAGTAGGGAATACTTGAGTGGGCAATTACTGCTTCTCAGAAAAGTCAAAGTCTTCCATCATATTCCATGGAGGAAGAGAATTCTATTTATAACCACGTTTTAGGGTATAAAATCCTAGTCCCAAAACGTATAGGAATCTTTATCTCCAAGTAATAGTCAAACTTTCCTTCTAGAAGACCAGTTTATTTTAACCAAAATCTTATAGAATTTTACTTCTTCTAGAAAATTGGTTTCTTCCTTTTCAAGTTCATTAATTAATCAGGCATAACAGGGGCCACAGATCTAATTAGTGAGGCTTCCAATTATGGTATTAATTTGCAAAATAAATGAATTAACCTACCATAATAAATTACAGATTATTCCACTAAAAATCCGTAATTGCACTCCTCAGTATAATTTTAAAATTGTTCATTAAATCTTATTTAACTCCGCATGTTAAGATTACAGTACCAATCAATCAAATTAAATTTCTGACTATTTAATTCATTGATTAATTTAATCATTTATTCAAACGTTTAACTTATTTCATGTGACGGATACAAAATCCACCTGCAGGATTTTCACATAGAAACTTATAATCAATCATAAAGGGGTAATCATCAATCTCAAGGTCGAGCATGAATTCCATCAATTAATTATTATTTCATAAATATCATTTGTCATCGTCCAACCAATCAGAAATATTTTAACCCACGAAAGATCGAGTTTCACCCTTTGATAGATCAAAATAACAAATAAATTACATTAATCATAATAATTATATCAAGATTAAGAGTGTAAGTACACTCAATGATTTAGGAAATTTATTTTATTAAGTCAGATAAAATACTTATCTCTATTTGGTCTGTTCAATACATACAAAATGTACTAGCACAAAAAGTTGGAATTATACCATTCCCATAATCAAGATAAATTATATTTAATCTTGTGCTACAATTATATCGATAAATTTGTCCCAATTTTCATCTTAGATTGTGAACATATTTAAACTTTATGCTTATAAGAACTGACAATTTAATCTTCCGTGTATAAGTTAAACTCTATACACTAAATCATCTATTATATAAGTAAAGGACACATCGACAAATATATGATCTATTTAAATCTTTATTAAAATTGAATAAATGATTGTTCCATAATAAATACTATATCTAAACACATGATTAATATATAACCCATGATTAATAATATATATCCCAACAGAATTACCTTCTGTGTCATTTACTTTGCTAGACCTTATTAAACTTTAGATATTAAGAAATAGTCTTTCATCAAAGTTGGATATACAGAGTACCTAACTATGTATGTGTTGTCTCATATATGGTTTTAGAAGAAATAAAAAGTATATTTATACTTAACAAATTACTGAAATCTTAACATTGTGAGATATTTCCTAAACATCCACGGAAAGCAGTACACTAGAATATATATTACATATTAAAGATACAACCTCATGGTAGCCCTAATAAAAACACGTAGAGACATGAAAAGTTACGATCAAATACACATTTAGTGAAATAGTAATGAAACAAAATTGTCATTAGAGAATATATTCTACTGTATTCATTAAGAATGTCCTCCATTAAATATAGATTAAATATGATAAGTTTCATTTTCTATCAATATTTAATAAATCATCACAATATAATAAAACAAGTGATAATGATGCAACCGGACAATAGAATAAATATAAAATTGATAGGAAAAGAAAAATAATTCTCATACTATTACTTAAAGAACCGCGCAAAGTGCGATTATATTCATTAATTTTATCTAATAAGTGATTATATTGGAAGACAAATTATAAAATAATATTTTCATAAATATTTTGAAAATGTTTGAAAACTATAGTTATAAAAATACAATTTAACTCTTCAAATGACAATAATATTAAAAGTTATAAAAGAAAGTAAAATTTTCACATTTTTAAATATTGAAATATTTTTGCAAAATGGAATAATTAATATTTTACATAATTTAGGGGAAAATCGTTAACTTTCTTTTGGAAGGAAAAAAGAAAGTTTATAAAGTAAGATTTTTTTTTCATGAACTTTCCAAAAATTAATTGTGCAGTTTAATTTGAAGGAATCCTAAAGTATTTTACTGTATCAGAACTTATAATTGTCTAACTTAAAATTCTATATTTTATTTATCAGTTAACTTTATTGATTTCATCCTATTTCAATAATATTTGTAGCATTAAATATTTTTAACATTACTTTAATATCATAATAGTTTTTTGCGAAAAATGAGTTAGCAATATGGGTTTAGTTCAAAAATAAATAAAATTAATTCTATATATGATAAAGCTCAATTTGAATTAGAGATTATAATCTAAAATTTTTTCAATAAAATAGAAAATGAAAGAGTTTCAATGCATGCATTTGTTTGAATTTTTTTTGAAAGTCTAAAATATAAACTAAGAAAATTCTACCGTAACTTTTAAATACATTTTATGATTTAATACTTCAGAAATTAGAAGTCTTTAAGAAGTATTAAATTGATGTTACAAAACCAAAAAAAGTAAGAAGAAAAAACATAAAATAAACTATAAATATAATTTTTAATGTTGGCATGGCCTAGGCTTACCACATACCAAATGCCACTAGTATGTCCATATATCAAAATATTTTATTTGAATTTTATGAAGTTGAAATGCAAAATAAAATTATGTTCTATATATATAAAAAATGAAATACTATTCTTATTTTAATATATTTTTCTCCTAAAAATGGATGAAATATAGTTTATATCTCATATTTTTTCAAAATCAGTAAAATTATTTAATTACCTAAAATAAATAATCAGTACACGTGCGTCGAGGAAGCAGAATTTACGTAAGCATACCAGTTAAGTTGAGGAGTACAAGCTAAATCCGTTAAAGGCGTCGGGTTGATCCGACATCAAACTGAACCACATCATGTAGAGGGGCAGGTTTGGGTTGTGGCTACCCATGTAACCGAACCACACGGGTTCAATTGGGTTACTAAGCATTTTAAAAGTTGTGTTTTATTCATGTCCAATGTTTAGAAGCCTGAGAATTCATGATTATTAAATCATGAATAACTCTATTAGAGGGAGCAAACCTATTTTTTGTGTTTTCTTTTTTCTTATTTTAAAAATATAAAAATAAAGTCCCTAAATACAGTTATAATATTTATAAAATTGATATTATTTATTGCAATATCAAAAAAAAAAAAGCATGAAAGGCAAGAGGACATACATCTTTTATAATGGTTACATTTAACAATCAATACAAAATGTAGTAGGAATTGAAGAAGGAAAAGAATTCGAAATGTCACACAAATTTTAAAAAAACAATTAAATCAGTTGATGAAATGGCAATTCTTCCTGATTTCCCCCTTTTTACCAGTGAGGATATCAATGGAACCCATATGAACCATTGCAGCAGCAAACTTACGTGCCCAAGTCGAGCCATACTTGACGTTATTCAAAACCAACTTAGAAGTTAAAGGACTTTCAAACAATGTCTGATCAGAAGTCAAGAGTCCCCTATGATTCTTCAAATTGAGATAATACTTGTTGTCAAGGTGATTAGGGGATGAAACATCAAGATTCACGGTTGGATCATCTTGGGTGTCACTAATAGGTCGAGGGCACTTGTTTCTCAAGAATGAAGCATATCGAGGATCGAGTGAAGGATCTTGAGGATGTGTAGCATTGAAACCGTAAAGTCTGTTAGAGAAGGCAGAGCAATGAGAGATACCAATGGAGTGAGCGCCTGATAGAGTTACCATTTCATCAAGTGACAATCCTTTCCTCTTGAAGTTGTCTTCAAGTTGCTTGGCATTGAAGAAAGGTGGAGGAAGGTTCTGAATGACTTCGGAGCTCAATGAAACTCGACCATCACGACGTCCTCCTGGAAGAGCATAGTTTATGCCACCAGCGAACAAGGCGCTATCTCTAGCCGCAAATGCAAGTATGTCTGCACAAGAAACTGTGCGTGGACATGCTATTTCCAGTAATGCTTTTGCTTCATCAATAACCTCAAAGCCTCGAAGACTTGGGTTGTTAATTGGACTATCTTTCTCAGCTGTGTCCTTTCCTTCAATTGAATCCAGCAACACTGAACCATCACACCCCTACAAACATGAAATTAATAGCTAGCCTCGTTACAAAACAACTACCACCGTGCCCCAATCTCAAGCAAGTTGCAATAGGCTATGAAATTCTCAAGGTTTGGTTCCGTTAAAGCTCATTTTAGACAAACATTATATAAAAACAAATCAAAAAGTACCAGAATTTCACTATAGTCTATATTTTATGTATTTTCCTAACATGACTACAAACACTCCTCGAAAACATTTAGAGGACCTAAAGTAAACACATTAACGTACATATTGATTTTTACAACTGAACCCACCGCACTTTCTAAAATTACGGGTTCGAAATTTAAACTTATTGACATTTTAGTGATTATTTTTACTTATATATAGGTTATCTGTGTCAAAAATAACGGGTTTGATTAGTTGAATATTGGTTATATAGTGTTTTCTTTTTTCTTCTGTTCCCTATTTTTCAGTAGAGATGCATGGACGGTTAAAAAAAGATTAAGGCAAAGTAAGAAAACAAAAGAGTACCCTGACAAAGCAGTCATGGAAATGCAAGCGAATAATGCCTGCAGCAACGCCGGGATTCATTAGAACCGCTTTGAATACAGCTTTTCTTATAATGGCCTCTGCTGCTGGACATGATCTTGAATAGAACCCAACACCAAACGTTGACTTCTTGGGTTTAGGCTTAGGTTTGTAGTAGTACTTGGATGAAGAAGCCTCAGCAAATACAGAAAGAGAAAGAATCAAACAAAAGAGAAGAGCTAATGCTTCAAGCTTATGACAAGTACCCTTGAAGGAATTCATTTTATTGTGTATACAAAGTTGATATTTCCAATTGGGCTTTTATAGGCAACAAATCTAAAATTAATCCGCGTAGCTTATTGTTAGTAATACAAGTTCAAAGCCATAAAAGAAAAAAGAAAAAGGATAATACTATCACATCTTCTTGTTCTGACTTTGAATTTTTCTGCTTCTTTAATTAATATATCCACTAATTGGTATATCAAGGTTACATGATCTCCACTAACTGATTCCAGCTTTGCATGATAACATTCTTTTATGCACCTGACAGTGACGGGGTTTTTGTTATATTTAACTGATCTCCAAATATCAGCACTCTGATCAATTTTATGTACAAACTGAGATCGTTTGCTGGCTGGCTCTCTAGACTTATTCTGCAAGAAAGAAAATGTCGTTCCCAAGCATGCTCCTACACTAGTAATTACTCCCTTCGTTTTAAAATAAGTATTGTTTTGATCTTTTGATTTTATTTTAAAATAAATGGTGTTTTACATAATTAAGAAGACATTAATGATATTTTTTCAATTTTGCCCTTATTTAAGTGGAAAGAGTTTTGGATAATCAAGAAAATATTAAAAAGTTATCTTTTTTTCAAGATATTTATTAGGGATAATTGGGTAAAATTATAATTTTTTTCTAGAAATAAATTTTTTTTTTAAAGAGTGTGCTCAAACTAAAAGTATCACTTATTTTTTTGAAATGGAGGGAGTATAATACAATCATCCAGGCAGCATTTAGTATATCTGCACCTAAGCAAGTTTAATGATGATCAAATTATCAAAACTATTTTATCCTTTAAGGGACAGTCAAACTTCTTTTCCTTGGGTCAAATTCACAAATAGTTTTTTATATTTTTTCTAAAAGAAAGTGCTTATTATTTAATATATTTTTCTTTTTTTGCATTTTTGTTGTCGTCCATAAATTGAAATATATATATATATAGTAGTTAGTATCATAGTAATATTATTCTAATTTCACACGAATCTCAACGGATTTTCCAGTCTGTAAGTAATTATTAATACAGAAAATCAATAGAGATATTATATTCCTTTCTACGTGCATAATAGTTTGTGACCAAGCACATGACACGTTATGAATAATAATAATCATATCATATAATATTATTATATATCTGAAAAATTGTTAAATTGGTTATTATTTTGTTTTTTTATTAATTTAAAATTTAATTAATATACAATTAGATATTAATATTTTATTATATTATATTATATTTATATATAATCAGATATTAATATTTTATTATATTATATTATATTTATATATTTAGTACTATATAAGTGAAAAATTAAAACGTGAAAAGTAAAAAAATATAATAATAATAATAATAAATAAATAAAAATAAATAAATAAAAGTAAAAATCATGATAATAAATAAATAATAATAATAATAATAAATAATAATAATAATAATAATTAATAAATAACTAAATAAATAATAATACTAAGTAATTATATATTAAAAGTGAAAAACCCTTATCTTAAAAGTTGGATTACCATTTTGCTCCTGTAGTAAATTAAAATATAATAAAATATCTAATTAAATATAATATTTTACCATTAAATATTTTTTATATATATATATAAAGAAATGAATAAAGTCATTCATTAAACCGAGTAAATGAGGAGAATTGTTTCACCCATCAGTAATTATTGTAGGTTACACTTTTATATTTTTTTAATTATTATTTCATATACTACCTTTCCACAATTCGTGTTTCATCTTCTAAGCTTCTACTGATTACAATATATTTATACACAATCCTCTAATGAAGATTTGTACAATTAAGCAGACTCAATATGAAAAATATACGTCTTTGTGTCATGCTCATATTCTACACCTTTTAATAGGTAATATGAAGTTGTTGCATTCTTTCTTGTTTTTTCTTTAATAGTTTTTCAAATATTTTCTGATTTACCTTCTTGTTTTGTTGTTGTTAGCATTTTGAGTTTGTGCGGAATGTCCATAAACTTGATAGAAGTAGTCTTAAACCTGCAGATTAAATTTACTCTTGGCGCGTAGCTTATATTTATGTCCATCATGCTAACTTATATTTTGTGTAGTTCTTGCATTTTTCTACATAAATGTTGAATTTTTTTTGTTTTTATTTTATTTAAGTGACCTTGTCATGCTTTATACTTAATCATCATCAAAATATGATTAGTAAACTAAGGTAACCAAAATGTCAGTTCAATTATGTTGAATTTAAACTTATCTCAACTCTATATCTAATTATTTAATATGGTATGTGCGAAGCACGTGTCCAAAAACTAGTAATAATAATAATAATGGCAATCTCCTCTTTTTTAATTCATCAGGATTAGCATGCAAAGCACTACTCTCTAAGTTTCATTTTAATTGCTAGGATAAGATTTACACACCCATTAAGAAAAAATTAATAGGGATGGTAATTTGACTATTATAATCCTATTAATTTTTTTTGGAAACATACAACAATAGTTCTTTTCACATTATAAAATGACTTTAAGTAATAAAGGTAGAATTGAAAAAACATGGTCAATTATCTCTTGAATTTTGAAACTAGCAAGTATTTTGAAACAACTATTTTTAGTATACTTAACAATTAAAATGAAACGGAGGAAGTATTAGTGATCATCAATATGCGTGTTTATATTTTTTTATCGCGTTAAAATATTTTAAATCAATACTTCTAGTATGATATATATTTACGCTAAATTAGACTAAATTATTTATAAATTCGCATCCATCTAAATAAAAATAATCAAGTCATACGCTCCGCCTCGTATTATGCCTAATTAATTTTTTGAGATAATAGATGTATTCAATTTACGAAAGATGGTTAGGGCTGTCATAAATAAAAGGGATGACGAGATAATAGGAAATTCATTTTTATTTGTTGAGTATTTTAAATAAATAAATTTTTATTTTTATTTATCATTTATAACATATTAAGAAAATATAATTATTTTTATTATATTTTTATCTTTAATATTAATTATTTATTATTTTCAAATTATTTTATGAAATATAAGACTGCATCAATTAACATAGGTTACATGATAAAACGCTCATATTATTTATTATTTTTAAGTGGCGTGTGAAATCTAAAATGTATAAATAAAAATGATTAGAGGAAGTAACAGAACAAATCTCGCTTAAAATAATGTAGTTATAGTGATAACTGTATAGTACTCTCTTCGTTCATCTTTATTTGTCCAATTTATTAAAAATAAATATTTATTTTTATTTTTTAAATTTGAAAAAATTAAGAAATAATTTTTCAACTTAATCCCTAATTTATCTATATTGACTATAAATATTTTTTAAATATTAAATTTATTATATTTAAATAATAATATAATAAAATTATTAAGTCAATATCGAACAAATAAAAATAAATGAAGTTAGGAACCACGTAATTTTAATTTAAAGTAACAGTATACAAATCAATGGAAAATGTGAACCGACCAAATTAAAGATTTAAGATATCTACAATACGGTCTTGATACGGCAAAAGGATCTAATTGCATTACGAGGGATGGTGAAAAATTAATTATAAGTAATGAATTCATTTCAAGTGTTCTAAATCTGTGATGAATTAAATTAGTGCTACCCCATTAATTTATCCTTCACATTTCATTTTCTGAAAATCAACTTAATTCAATTTTCAAAATGAAACTGAATGCAAATTTCATCATTTAAAAAAAAATTGTATTTTGAGAGTTAGAAACTAAAAGAAAAATATTGCAAGCTAAGTTGAAAATCAACTTCCCTCTGTTTTTTTTTTTTTAACGTGATAAGATAAGATTTACATAATTTTTTTTTAAAAATTAATAGAGATTGTAATTTAAAATATATAATAATTATTCTTTTCACATTTTAGAATAACTTATATATTAAAGATAGAGTTGGAGAAAAATGATCAATTATTTCTTGAATTTTTAGACTGACACCTATTTTGAAAGAAGTATGTTTAGTATACCTATCAATCAAAAGAAAACGAAAGGAGCAATTGATATCAACATAATTAACACTCTCTGCGTTTCAATTTGTTTGTACGGTTTTGATTTGACACAAAATTAAGAAAGTAAAGAAAATTTTTGAATTTTATAATTTTAAACTAAACATATATACAAAATGTATCAAAATATTATTTAATTTTGTGATCTTAAATATGTCATATGGAAATTTAAAATTTAAAACTGTAAAAAAAAGAAGTATTCTCTTTCTTAAAAAAAAAAAAAAAATCGAAACGTATGGAATAGATATAATGTTACTTAAAAGATGTCAACTACTTTTGATTTGACTGACAAAATAAAATGGGGCAAAGGTAGGAAAAGTGTTTGGAAATTTTCTTCCAAGAAACTTTCAGTTTTCTCAAATTACTAATGTTCTTTTTCTATCAAACACCATTTGGAAAAGTTACATTAGTTTTTACATAAACTGAAAAACGTACATCTGTAAAATAGTTTTATATTGTTTTTGGATTATTGGAGCTTCACTATTCTTAATAAGATATTAAAATGGAGGTAATAGATGCGATTAGGTGTGGGTGTAAATATTGAAAAATCCAAAAATTAAATTAAACTGAATTAATTTGATTTTTTGATTTCGGTTATTTGGTTTTATGTTAGTTTTTTTTTGAAAAATTCAATTTTTAGGTCGGTGTTCGGTATAAGAGTCACGATTCTCCGATGCATCGAAGAATCAAAATTTTATTAAAATGTATTTTTAAATAATATTTTTATATAATTTATATGATCCAAATCTCTTTTTTAAAACTCAACCCATTTGGGCCTTTAGCATTTCAGATTTAACCCAACCAAATATAATATGTTTACCTAAATTTGGTCCCTGAATTGTATGAAAAGACTTCTTGATAATTGACAAAAATAATATATGGAAAAAAATTACATTGAAGAATTAAAAACACACCACGCTTAAATGGTGTTTTGCAGTTGAAATACCAGCTGAGAATTAAACAAATGATCTTCAAAATGGTGTGATAATTTCGTGGAGTTCAGAAAATAAAAAAAGTATAAAATAGTAATAATGAAGACTTTTAAACTTCTTTATCACATGAAATTTGAAAAGATTGCAATTATAACGTGGGGATGAATTAAGTATCATAAACCCAAATGGTTTATGTCATTATTACTCATCTTTTGTTTCACTCTAATTGAAGAATTGTGAGATCCACCTCATATGCGAAATAGCGTTATTAAATGCATTTGTTTCATATTAAATATTTTGATAATTTTATTTTTATTTGTTTCTTACTTGCACTGAGAAATCATTTTAGAAACATCGAAGTAAATCGAATCGAACCAAATTAGTTTGGTTCGGTGTACAGTAAATATTTTTTCAAAATTGAAAATCGAATAATCGAACCGAATTGTCACACCCTACCTGGGGGTGGGGGAGGGGGTGTAACTGGCACTTCATGCAATACTGAACTCTGAACAGACCTGGCTGGACATATGCACCCCAGGTGCATACCAGCAGCACATAGTCAAGAAAACAACCAGCTATATCTCGATTGTAAACACAGCCCTAGGCCGACAAGGCCGTACACAACGCCTACAGTAGACACAGCTAACCCAACAGTTGGGATAGTAATATCATCCTATGCGGGACGACAAGGCTCACCATGCTGCTAACATATAATATAACTGGGTCCCACGCGGCCAACAATGCATATCATATCACATATGGGCCCCACACGACCAACAACGCACAACTAACCCAAAACTGTAGTTTGCAAGTGTCACGACTCGAATTAACACCCTAGCCGTAACACAAGACAAGGAACCCAGAAAGGGCTCCAAGTCGACCTAGGGCATGTTCATAGCATAACACTTAACAACATAAGGAGCTGACAAAATGTATCTGAGCGGAAGCTAACTTTAAAAGCCAAGATTAATATTTCAAGACATAATTTAACAAAATATAATACATAGACTAAATATGATTACACATGTCTGAAAGCCTCTACGAAACCAATGAGTTGCTGGGACAGGTCCCCAACTAACTCTCAAGTCTGAAAACTGAAATACAACTGAATAAGAACATATACCTCGTCCTCGAGAGATGAGGACTCACCAAAATCTGCTGAGATGGAGGGAGAAGCATGTCTAACTGCGGGGCTGAGTCTGGATACCTGAATCTATATCATGAAATGATATAGCACAAAAAGGCATGCGGTCAGTACTTGAAATGTACTGAGCATGCGGTGAAAATGTAAACAACCAAACATATAAGTATACAAGAAGGAAATAACAGAGTACATCAACATATAACTGATTTAGAATGCAACAATCCTCTTCTGAGTCACATACACATATATATACATGAAACTTTCATTTGAAACTCATATTCTGGTACATCATCAAACTCAGACACAAGGGTCAAGTACTAAACATTTAATGAGAGCCGAAGCTAAGGCTAGTATCACACACTGTACTGGATAACTGCTGATAACTGAGTCTGCATCTTCTTATATTATATCTGTTATAAACTAAAGTCTGAATCATACGGAACTGAAACATGCTGATAACATAACTAAGGAAGTCATTCTCTACTATGAAAATTCCCAACTAAACTAAGGGAGTCATTCTCTACTATGGAGAGTCCCGACGGAGCTAGGGAGTCACTCTTTGCTATGGAGGATTCCGACTGAACTAGGGAGTCACTCTCTACTATGGAGGATCCCGACTAAACTAGAGAGTCACATTCTGCTATGGAGGATTCCGACTGAACCAAGGGAAACATTCTCGGCTATGGAGAGTCCCTGGCTGGCTAGAACACAAGGAGTACTGATCTAACATTATACATCTGGTATATACTACTACAGCTAGTCAGAAACATGAACATTCACTGGTTTCATCATACAACATTCATTTAGAAAGGATTAGGGCTACTTTCTCCTAACAACAAGCCCAACAGTCTGAAATATCATTCTCATGCTTCATCATCATAATTCATATCGTCATGGTGCCAAATTAATATTGCTTCAAACATCTTACACTAGCGAGCATCTATAGATTCGCATCATGTATTACACTTCAACAACGTTCAAAAGTTCCGAATTCATATCATTCAATATATACATAGGGTCATGTATGGTCCATAAGTCCAAATTACACTTTTGCATAGATACATTATTTCACATACTTAGATTTTCAGAAGCCCCAAACACTTAACTTATACCTTAACATTTACAACGAGTTCATGGGAGAAACATAGTTTTTTATTTCATAGGACCCATTTCATAATTTACTCCAATTCATGACAAAGATGCAATAATTAGGCCATTATAATAGGTTTACCTCATACCCAAACCAGCTCCATCGAAAATACAATGAGAATACATATTTACCTTCAATTGATCAAGCCCATACACTATAATCTCATCTCAACATATTTAACAAATAGTATACTCTAATTATTATGGAAATTCTTACGATCTTTACATATTGTATACATGGATACGAGTTATTGATATAATTGAGTGGACAATAATAAAACCCCAATCATCATTCAAGCCATCTCATGAAGAACATTCTATAACCATGCATTCTCACCATCTAACACATAATTCAAGATATTCAAATAATTTCATAATCACAATTAGCTTATAATAATAGCGGGTCTTGAAATTCAAAAGAAGACATAGAAGAAATCACCCATCGATCGAAATCCTAGGTCATGCTTTTCTAGAATAATTGAAATTGGATTTTTGATAAAACATTTTGGAGCACAAGGATGGAAGGATTGTTGAAGAACCCACATACTTGTTTTGAAGAATTTCCCACTTGAACTTGACCTTGAAGCCTTTAAAGAATCCCTTGAAGAGTCCTTGAATCTTAAGAGAGAGCAGTGTCGCACCCCATTTTTCTCGCGAAAAGCGAAACTCGACACATGACCACTCTTTTGGGATTATTTGAAAAGAGAGTCGCCATCTAACGAATTTTGGTGCATTAGGGCACCTTACTAAACTAATTAACAAGAAAGCTCATTTAACTAGTCTACGCCATCAGAGATCGGGTAAGAGTTCAAGTTACCTCGAAAGGAAGGTGTTAAGCACATTTCGAGGTCCACAAATGTGGTTCCCTTCCGGATTCGTTAATTATGTGGGGAAAAACTAAGTTGTCCAATAAGGGTAATTATTTTTAAGGATAAAATAAACTAAGTAATTAGAAATTGTCAATTAATTATTTAAGACCAAAATAAGCAAAGTGATAAAATCATTTCAAGACGGATAACCAATCTAAGCATGAATTAAATTAATTGATTAGTTTAGACAAAGCTAAAATTATGAATACGCAAACTCATTTGTTATATGAGAGAAGGAATAAGACTAGATATTTGAAAGGAATAAAACGGGATATTTAAAACTTAAGAAGATAAGTTAAACAAAATTATTTTAAAGTGAAATTAGGTGTCACATAATTTACATAAGAAAACTAAACATAAATCCAACCTTATTTCGAAATAAATAGAAATTGAGAGAGTATTAAGTTGTTACACACAATATCTCAATTTAAATAAACAAGCCAAAAATGATAAATCAATTATTAACAAGAAGCAATACTCAGAGAAGCGATAAGAAAGATATTTGAAAAGATAAAGAAAAGATTGCTAACAATTTGTTAATTATTCCATAAGTCACAACATATAAAATCTAAATTACCCAAGAATATTTAAAAGACTAGGAAAGTTACAACTTACAAATAATTCTATAATGACTTGAATACTTTTAAATAAGACTTAAAAGTGTTTAAAAGAAAATCTAAAAATGTTTATTGCTTTTATCTGAATGACCACGATATTATGAATCGTGGCCTTCAAATTTAGCAACAAGTTAATTAGAGGTCGATCTTAAGTTGAAAATATAATAATAATAAAAAAATTTCTAAGAAAAGATTTAATTATACATATAAGCACGTAAGACATTTACATATAGCCACACAAATTCTTTGAAAACTTCGGGTTGATATTATTTCTGAGGGATGGATAGGCTCAATTTAAAAGTTGAGGAATTAGACCTCTTAATTCCTTTACTCCCTCTGTTACCACAGGAGCCAACAATCTTGATCTCTCATCCCACGACTGGCATGATGAATTGTGGCTGGATGTAACGACTCGTCCTGATCTCCCGTTGTCTCCATTGACCCAACTCAGATTTCTCTGGATTTCACTCGACAACTCTTCAGGATGACTCGTTACTGAACTTAGCGAGTCGTCAAGTCTCCTATCCTCTGGGGCCTTGACATCTCAGGCTACTGCTCGTGATAAGGACCCCACGACTCGTCTCCCCCCCACACGAGTCATGATGTGGGTCGTTACTTCAAAACTCTGAACAAAACTTCACAGACTTCTTGCAATGAGTCTCACCACAACTCGTGGTGTCATCAAACGAGTCGTACCTTGACTTGTTCTGAGGCAAAATTTTCACTTCCCTACTGGTTTTTTCATCTTAAGTCTAGGGTCTGTTCTTACAGCAAGCCTCTAAGAGTAAAATATTGATCGGGACAAGACCCAGACCTACCTAAATACTATACAAAAAAAGCTAGTCAAACCTTTAATGTTTGGCAACTCCGGAAGGAAGGAGATAGCCAATCTACTTGACCTGAACAACTACTGAGATGGCGTCAAACCCTGTCTGTCTGGACCTGCAGACAACTATGCGGCTCCCCATGCATAGGCATCAGTACAATATGTACCGAATATGTAAGGCAGTAAATAATAATTGAATAAAAGCTTATAAGGAATTGAAAATAATTAGTAATAAGGGCCAAAGTTAACCTGAATAACCTCACAATATGGACTATAGCTAACAAGTAATGTTCAAACAAGAACCTGACCTGGCCCCCATAAGCCTGGAAGGTACAAACAACACATAATAACCTATCTAGGCCCCCATAAGCCCCGACAAGTACAAGCAATCCATACTCTTTCTATCTGTATCACTATAGGCCTGAAAACAAGCTGTACTAAGGTATACTCAACCTCTGAGACTATAGTTAGGCCATCTGGGCTCCTGTAACTGTATCTGAGCCTTCTGAACTTCTGTAACCGTATCTGAGCCGTCTGAACTCCTGTACCTGTATCTGAATCGTCTGGGCTCCTGTAGCTGTATTTGAGTCGTCTGGGCTCCTTTAACTGTATCTGAGCCATTTGGGTTCCTATATAACTGTATCTGAGTCGTCAGACCTCCTTTAACTGTATCTGAGCCTAGCCTTTTTGGAAAATACGTATGTGAGCATCTGTATGAATAGCCAAAGGTATTGGCCCCACTTCTATCAGCTAACAAGATCATTCTATAGGGAATCAGATGGTCTATCAGATGACTGACGACTAGGGTGGTTTTGGGCGATCCATATGACATGCTGAGGGTCATAAAAAGCTATAAGGTCACTGGTAATAGGAAATTTACCTAGCAAACTATCACCCAGTTCATCTGGCAACCTTAGTGCAACCAACTCGTAGGTAGGGCTATATTGAACAGATTCTAGCCCTATAGGCGTCAAGGTACGCCAACCGCCTATAGGCAAGCTCTACCGTATATATAGGTCCCAAACCAGTAAATTATATCGCTCAGCTGCGCCCTATGCTGCCCTGCTTCAACCAATCATGCTCAACAGCTAACCAGAAGTCTCTATGGCTTTGGTACGGCAACAACACACTAATAATCTCTACATGATAAATAAACGAATAGGGAGTTCCTATATCGTTTATGGCAATAGTCAAAACTGAATATAACCTCTCCTCAACATAGGACACTATGTTATAGTCTCAATTCGTCTTGTAGCAGCTAATCACAACATATACAATCCTAAGCTACTACAAAGGTATAAGTCGTATCAATTATATGGCGAGAATAACTTGCCGAAAGAGATTAGCCTTAACATACCTCAATTGCCGATTCCAGCTTACCCAATCCCGTTCCAATATAGAATCAGTAATTCCTCCAACTCATAACCTTTACATTGATGTAATAAATCTGTTCTCAATCCATGAAAATAACTAGCATCATCAAACAATACCCACGTCGACCACAATTTATAATCTATTCAAATTCAGTCAAAAACTCACGAATTCTTGAGAGTTTAGAAGATAAAACTACTTATTTATCACTTGTAAACGTTTAGGACTCAATTAGAAATGATTTCTACAGCTTCTACTCAGGAGAACTCCGATAATCCGAGCTAGATTCTAAAAAATAACTTCGTATATACGTTACTCATAGGTCCGGAGCTCATTACCCAAGACAAATTTGCAACCGAACAAAATTTAACGGCGTAATTTTGCGATTAATCAACGAAAAGTTGAAGGGACAAGTTATACTACCGAATGTATTCTCAAGAAAATGTTTTTTAAAGAAACTTCAACTCACACTTAGCTCTATATATATATTGAGGCAGCGGGCGGGGGGTGTGACGCGCTGCCCATCGCGCCAACCCACAGGCGCGGCCCACTGCCCATCGCGCCAATCCACGGGCGTGGCACACTAGTCCATGTGTAGGGGTGGGCTGCGCAGCATAGCACCTGGTGCGCCCTGCCCCTAGCTCTGGCCTCTTACTCGCTCGATCGTGTGCTCGCGCAGTCATCCCCCGAGCCCTCTCCCGCATGTGTCGTGCACTAAAACCTCTCAATATCCATACGTTCGCATCAGTTAAACAATGAAAACTTACGGGCTGTAACATGAATTTTAATAAAATCGAACCGAAGAACCGAACGTCCATCCCTAGATGCGATAACAATTAATAGTAGTACTTGATGGTGATTGCTAGTGATGATAGAAATGATTGTCGGTGGTGGCTGATAGTTAGCGACAACAATAGTGGTTGACAAAAATGGTGATGATTGTGATAACAGAGGTGATAGTGAATGTGGAAAGAGTGATAATGAAAATTTTCTACGAAAAAATATCTCTTAATAATGTTAAAATTTTATTCAAAATTTAATGATTAGAACATTTTTTTTTGAAAATCTCAAGAAAATCCACAACTTCTATCCTTCGAGTGAGCACTATGTAGTAAGCTGCTCACGGTGCAATAGCTCGCAAAATACATATGAAATATAGACCGCACTAGGTAGCTCATGACTGAGCAGCAGATGGAGGTTGCATTTGAACCTGGGCCTCCCACATGAAAAATCCACCTTTCAATCACTCAACCATGCCCTTATAGGCTTAATGATTAAAACGTATTCCGATCAAATATAATTTTTTAATTAACAAATAAGATAGTTTTGCAAAAGCCAAGCAATTATCACTGGCGGCTTTCCTAATAGATGCCAAAACTAACTTACCAATTCTTGATTTGTCTTCATTCTGCCCCCACATTTGTAAGAAACAAGTCATAGATTCCTACTCTTAAGAGAATATCCAAAAACAATCATTCTTATCCTAGAAACTTTGCAAGAACAATATAAATGGGATAATGCAAGAACAACATGAATGGGATAATACTCGATGCAAATTTAATATTTTCATACTTCTGTAATAGTTTAATGTTTCTTTCTAGAAAAAATTACGATGACATATTAAACATGTGTTATGTATTTACCATTAATACAATTTTTTTTTAAAAAATTACATTTTATAGAAACTAATTACAATTTGTGGCACTTCTCTCCACCTAACCCTAGTCTCTCTCGCCTCCCTCCTTTTTCTCCCTCTCTCTATCGCTCGCCTTCCTCCTCTTTTTCCCTCTCTCTCGCTCGCCTCCCTCCTCTTTCTCCTTCTCTCTCGCTGGCCTCTCTCCCTCACCTCTATCCTTCCTCCTTCTCGCTTTCTTTCTGTCCTTCTCTTTGTCTCTCTATTTTTTTTCTTTTTCCCTCTTTACCTCTCTCTTTGATACATATTGATATGTATCTAAAAAAAATAAACATTGGTAGAAGTGATACAAGAGCGAATGAATAGAAGTGATACAAGAGCGAACAAATACAAGTGATACAAGAGTGAGTGAATAATTGATACAATAAGTATTCGTGAATTTTTGTATCTTTGTATACACGTAGACTGTATTCGTTGATACAATCTAAATGCGCACATGAATGTAAGTAGAATGAATGAATAGAAGTGATACAAGAGCAAATAAATACAAGTGATACAAGAGTGAATTTAGCGAATGAATACAAGTGATACAAGAGTGAATGAATAACTAATACAACAAGTATTCGTGGATTTTTGTATCTTTGTATACTTGTAGACTATATTCGTTGATACAATCTAAATTCGCACATGAATATTAGTAGAACGAATGAATAGAAGTGATACAAGAGCGAATGGATACAAGTGATACAAGAGTGAATGAATGCAAGTTCAATTAAAGCTTTATTGTTTTGTATCTTTGTATACAAGTAAACTATCTTCGTCGATAAAGTCTATATTAATTGATATAACAATTATTTATCGATACAACTAATGCACTTATAAATACAATAAATATAGTTGTTTGATACTCTCCAAAAAAAATATAAATATACAGAGAGAAGGATGCAATTAAAATATAATATACAAAGTGGAAGAGAGGGAGAGAGAGAAATAGCGAAAGAGAAAGAGAAAGAGCAAGAGAGAAAAGGAGAGAGAGAGAGGGATAGAGATAGAGAAGAAACAACGAAAGAGAGAGAGAAAGAGGGAGAGATAGGGAAGGAGGCGAGCGAGAGAATAGAGAGAGATATTTTTTCTCCCCTAAAAATTATTGCTATAAATTGTAATTATGCAAATTGTAATTAATTTTCAAATAGATGAAATTATAAATTTTTTTCTTTTTATCCTTAAAAAAATTTAGTACGGGAATTCTCAATATTAAATGATTAATTATTCAAAAATTAATTTTAATATAAGTCAAAATTTGTAACAATCTCAACTTCTTCTCCCAGTATAGCTATAAAAATAAAATGAAATGAAAGAAATATTCGCACTATGTCAATTTACAATCTAATAAAATTATTTCGTGATTATTTTCTTTATATAGTAAGTGTGAGTTTAATTTTCATTGTCCCTCTTCTTTATCTCCTTATCCGATCGATCTAATAATTTTATTAAATTAAAAAGCCTAGATCTCCTCCAGACACATATGTTGTTTGTATTTTTTGAGATATTAGTATCTTATAGATTGTTCAGATAACAGATTGTTGAGGTGGAGTTAGTTACAATAATAGTCGGTTAGTGAAAGTGGAAGTTTATTAGAGGTAGTTACAGATGTCATGTGCTGGTTGTTAGATGATGCTTAGTCGGTGTGGACCAAATATAAATAGTCGTGTGTGAGTATTCCAGATGAATAATGAAATAGAATCTGAGAATTTCCTTCTAGCTTCACAATGTAAACACCTTCTTCTTCTTCTTCTTTCTTTATTTCTTCTTTGCTTCCTCTTCTTCCATGCATGCACCTATGAATATTAGTGATTGTTAGATTGAAAGTACTATGCAAATTCTATTATGGTATCAGAGCTTGACGGTGTAGATCGAACAACAGTATAAGCAATCAAATCGAATAACAACAATGGTAGAATCGCAGAATTCACAAAGTGAAGAAGATCCTCAGGTAGATCACAATCATCCTTTACATTTACAAACTTCAGATGTTCCAGGAGCTGCTTTGATTCCTATAAAACTCACTGGACCAGGAAACTATGGGATTTGGAGTAGATCAATGAGACTCGCCTTGTTAGTCAAAAACAAACTAGGATTTGTAGATAACACATGTGCGAAGAGTTCATATAGTGGAATTTTTGTTATCGAAATGGCAGAGATGTGATGCTGTAGTGTTGTCGTGGATTAGTGCTACAGTTTCTCCAGAATTGATGACTAGCATTGTGTATGTTTCAAGCTCGAAGAAGATTTGGGATGATTTCAAGAAGAGATTTGATAAATCAAACATGACCAAAATATTTCATTTGTGGAAAGAAATACGTATGTTAACACAGGGAACAGATACCGTGACTGTTTACTATTCGAAGATGAGAGATCTATGGGATGAAATGGATGTTATGGTACCTAATCCTTCTTGTGATTGTAGTGAGTCCAGATCTCTGAGTGACATTTTCTTGTTGGTCTAAATGACAATTTTCCTCAAGTTCAAAGCAATATATTATTGAGTGAATCAATTTCTAGTGTGAATCAGGCTTATGCTATGGCTATACAGGAAGAAAGTCAGAGGAAATTAGGGATAAGTGAAGGAGCAAAGGAGCCTATGATCATGCTAGCTGGAAGAAGTCAACATTATAACACAATGAATCATCATACCAATCAGCATCAGCATCATACTATAGGAAATCAATTTCCTTAAAGTCATAATAATCATCACTTCCAAGGAAAGAAGCCAGGCTTGATATGTGAGAATTGTGGCTTTAAAGGTCACACTAAGGAGACATGTTACAGACTTGTAGGATTTCCTGCAGACTTTAAGAGCAAAAGGAAAAGACAAAATGAAGGAATTAAGTCTTATGCTAACAATTCAACAAAGGAGATAAGAAGCATCCCAGGAACACAATCTCAACATCATGGAGCATTTTTTACTAAGGAGCAATGTAATAAATTACTGGATATGATTCCATCAACACCTACAGGCAATTGCAGATCAGAAGCTACAAGCATGACTTTATTTCAAAGAGATAGTACAAATGTAAAGTGGATAGTTGATTCATGTGCTTCTCATCACATAACATATTCTAAAGAAGTGTTGACTGATATTAAGGAAGTGTCTGAGGCTGAATGTAATAAGGTACAAGTGCCAACAGGTACCAAAACTCAAGTAAAGTACACAGGGAGTACTGTGATTTTGGGAGGATATGTTTTGAAGAATATGTTGCATGTACCAGATTTTAAGCTTAATATATTATCAGTCTCAAAGAATGTGGTGCAGGACCTCTCAAATGGGAAGGTGATTGGGATTGGTAAGGAATAAGAAGGATTATACATCCTAAGGAAATATCTGAAAGCAGTTGTGGGAGCTGTTGTAGGAAATAAAGCAGATCAACATACTCTATGGCACTACAGACTTGGACATGCTTCAGCAAGATCCATGAGTCACATTTCTACCTTAGGATACAAAATAAACACAGGAGTTCAACAGGAATGTATGATATGTCCTCTAGCTAAACAATGCAGTCTAAAATTTCCTCTTAGTAGCTCACAATCTAGCAGTATCGTTCAGATTGTACATGTAGATGTATGGGGACCACATAAACATTCCACATATGATGGCAAGCATTAATTTATAACTATAGTTGATGACTTCATTAGATATACTTGGGTGTCTCTTTTACAGTCTAAGAAGGAGGTCATAGTTGTATTGAAGGATTTCTTGTCCATGGTCTGTAATCAGTTTGGTACTGGGATAAAATGCTTGAGATCTGATAACGGAACAGAGTTTTTTAATAGTCAAGTAAATAAATTGCTTCTTAGTTCAGGGATTCAATATCAAAGTAGTTGTCCATATACACCAAATCAAAATGGTATGGTGGAGAGGAAACATAGGCATATTTTAGAGATGGGAAGAGCCCTGAAGTTTCAATCACATGTTCTAGCAAGATTTTGGGGAGATTGCATCTACACTGCAGTTTATATTATGAATAGACTTCCCTCTCTCAATTTGAATAATAAATCTCCTTTTGAATTACTGCATGGCATAACTCCTAGATTGGATCATTTAAGAGTGTTTGAGTGTCTGGCTTTTGCCAGTGTGTTACCAAAAGGGGAAAAGTTTGCTCCTAGAGATAAGAGGGCATTGATGATAGGCTATTCAATCACACAGAAGGGATATAAGCTTTATGACATAGATAGTCAAGGCATTTACGTTAGCAGAGATGTCACTTTTAGAGAACATATATTTCCTTTTAAAGAACAGCTGACAAATGAAGTTTCACCTTCATTACTTTCACCATGTCCTGTTTATGATGAAAGTACTTTGGTTCCTGATTAGACTATTGATGCAGTTCCAGATCACTCCCCTCAAGATCCTGCCCTTATTGTAGATCCCTCAGTTCCTTTTGTTCCTGAGGATCCTCCAACCAATGGTGTTAATGTTGAGCCTAATCCCTTAGTTGTTGATTTACATGTCCAAGATGAAGCAGTAGCCCATAGGAGGACAAGAAGGATTACCATACCTCCAGTTTGGACCAAAGACTATATTGTGCCTTCCAATTCCAGTCCTCACTCTATTACCAATCAGGTCAGCTATGATCATTTATCTCCTAAGTATCAAAGTTATCTCACTGCATTTTCTACTATCTGTGAGCCTCAATCCTTCAAAGAGGCTTCCACAGATGACAGATGGATAGAAGCCATGTCATAAGAGATTGCTGCCCTGAAAGATAACAACACCTGGACAATTGTTGACCTTCCTGTTGGTGAAAAGGCTATAGGATCAAAATGGGTATATAAGGTGAAATACAAAGCAAATGGGGAAGTGTACAGATTCAAGGCCAGGCTGGTGGCCAAAGGATATACACAAATGGAAGGTCTGGATTTTCATGAAACATTTTCTCCAGTTTCTAAGATGGTAACAGTGAGGACATTGATCAGTGCAACAGCTTCACATGGCTGGGGCCTTTTTCAAATGGATGTTAGCAATGCTTTTCTCCAAGGATATCTTCTTGAAGATGTGTATATGGAGTTACCTCAAGGATTTCAGAAGAAGGGAGAGCATACACACAAAGTCTATAAGCTGAACAAATCTCTCTATGGTCTTAAACAGGCCTCCAGACAGTGGAATATCAAGTTCACAGAGGCACTATTGGGTAATGGTTTTTGTCAAAGTAAACATGATCATTCTTTGTTCACTAATAGACAGGAGAGTGAACTAGTGGTTATTTTGGTTTATGTAAATGATTTGCTTATTATTGGGACTAGTTCTACTTTGATTCAGAACACAAAATTTCTACTGCATCACCACTTCAAGATGAGGGATTTGAGAGATTTGAAATATTTTCTTGGCATAAAGATTTGAAATATTTTCTTGGCATAAAAGTTTTGAGGTTTAAGGAAGGTATTTTACTTAACCAAAGGAAGTTTGCTCTACAGCTCATTTAAGAGAATGGACTTAGTGGTGCCAGAGTAGCTAGTACTCCTATGGAGTTCAATAGCAAACTTACTAGTGTTGAGAATGATAGGCATACTGGAGGAGGGGCAGATGATCCAGAACTTGAGGATATTGCTGCTTATCAAAAATTAGTTGGGAAACTGCTCTATCTAACAATCACAAGACCAGACATATGTTTTGGAGTGCAGTTTTAAGTCAATTCATGAAACATCCTAAATTGACACACTGGGAGGCAGCATTGAGACTTGTAAGATATATCAAGAAGTCACCAGGTCTGGATATTCTTCTTAAAAGGGGAGGCACTATAGAATTAACTGGCTATTGTGATTCTGATTGGGCTTCATGTCCAAACACCAGAAGGTCTGTCACAGGCTATGTAGTGAAGTTGGGATATTCACTTATATCATGAAAGTCAAAGAAGCAGCAAACAGTGAGCAGAAGTTCTGCTGAAGCTGAGTATAGGAGCTTGACTGCTGTGCTTGGAGAATTAATTTGGCTGGCAGGGTTACTCAAGGAGTTAGATGTGTCCATTACACTGCCCATCAAGGTGTTTAGTGACAGTAAGTCAGCTATTCAAATAGCTGTAAATCCTTTTTTCTATGAGCAGACCAAACACATCGCAATCGACTGTCATTTTATTAGAGAAAGGGCAAAACTTGGGTTCATTACTCCACAGTATCTGTGTTCCAACTTGCAACTAGCTGATATCTTGACCAAAGGATTAGGAGCTGGCCAACATGATCTTTTACTTTCCAAGTTGGGTGTGTTGGACATCTTCCATCCTCCAACTTGAGGGGGCGTGTTGAGATATTAGTAGCTTACAACTTGTTCAGATAACAGATTATTGAGGTGGAGTAAGTTACAATAATAGTCGGTTAGTGAAAGTGGAAGTTTGTTAGAGGTAGTTACAGATGTCATGTGCTGGTTGTTAGATGATGATTAGTCGGTGTAGACCAAATATAAATAGTCGTGTGTGAGTATTCCAGATGAATAATGAAATAGAATCTGAGAATTTCCTTCGAGCTTCACAATGTAAACACCTACTTCTTCTTCTTCTTCTTTCTCTATTTCTTCTTTGCCTCCTCTTCTTCCATGCATGCACATATGAATATTAGTGATTGTTAGATTGAAAGTACTATGCAAATTCTATTAGTATTGTAATAACATATCCACATATACATAGAATCTACAATTTTAAAATCATATTAATTATGTTCAATGTTAAAAATATAGGTCGAGCCCATACCCAACAACATTAGGACCACTTGCTTGTTGTTATGAGTATTAAAGATGTTTTGGCAGTTCTTTAAACTTGTCTTGATCTTGTCCATCGATCACCAGCTCACTTCTGATACTTCCATCTGAATTTGCCCTACCAAACCTACCAATTTAGTAAATTAAATGAGCTTCTTTCTCAATCTAGGACACCACAATTGCAGCAATGTACGTGGAAGCTCAAACACCATTACATATATGTTCCAACATCTATACACAACTTGCATTTGGGTCACTCTATCTATGCCAATATTGGATCCTCAATAGTTCGGCGATACGAGTACGAAGACAGTAGATTAATTGTGTGGGGCTTAAATTTTTAGTTTTAATAAGATAATGACCGTTACATTTTATGTTTATTTCTTAGAAGAAATTCAATATGAATTTAAATTTATTTATTTAAAGAAATGACTATTAGATTCATCTTTTGAAATTTTATTTATTATAAACTTTATTCACTTGATTAAAACTTATAGATCTTAAGTAATTTTATCGATAATTCAAGAAAATTATAGCTTTCATAATAAAAAGGTAATAATGGATTATAAATTGAAAAATAGTGAAAAAGTCTTTCCTACTCGTAGAGAAAAAAAAGATGAGAGAAATAATCTTAGATTTCTTAAAAATCGAAAAATCAAATCAAACCAATGAATATATATTACATTTGGTTTAGTTTTATAATTGAAGGACCCATTAAACTAGTTTGATTTTGATTTTAACTAAAGATTGGTCCAAATCAATCTATTGACATCTCTACATATATTTTTAGATTTACATCACAAATAGAGTTGTCATAAATAGAAAATCTAATATGATAAAATAAAGTGATGAAAATAATTTAAAATAATTCTTTTAAACAATAACTATATAAAGATAGTAAATAACAATTTTGTCTATTGTGATGCCTTTTGATGAAGGGCAAAAAATTCAATCAATATTTTTAAGAACTTTCTCAGTTTTAATATAGTATAAATATTTTTTTTTCGACTATACAATATTTTGCAAATAAAAAGAAAAAAAAGAAGGAATTTGCAATACAATGAATGTGATAAAAGTAATACATTTACAAATGATAGGTGAATGCGATTTAGAAATGATGTACTTTGAATGTGATTAACAAATTGCATTCAGTGTATGCATTATACAGCAATGACAAGATTTATAGATCATTTTTCATGGTGCATATAAATCGTGTTCTATTAAAGATTTGTAATTTTATTTTGTCAATGCGTATATAAATCGTGTTCATTAATATGATTTATAAGTTCATATAAGGTAAAAAAAATTAATAATTTTAAAATCCTAAATATTAAAATTTCTTATCTAGACAAATACGATTTGTTCAAATAAGAAAAGATTTAAGAATCAAATTTCTAGTCGATTTTAAAGTATTAATATTACGAGTTCTTATATTTAACAAATAAATAAAGATTAATATTCAAGATTTTAAAATTAACTAAATTTTATGTATTAAATCTTTACTTATTTGAAATATATAAAAAATATAATATTTTTAAAATTTAAAAGCGATCAAGATTTTATCTTTTAAGAAATAATTACACGCTGAATAAAACTGTATTTATATGCAAATCAAGGGAAAGGGGAAATATACCCTCAACTTTGCGATTTAGAGCGGATATACCCTTCGTTAAAAAAGTGGTGCATATGTATCCTCTTCGTTTAACAAATGGTGCATATACACCTAACAAATGATGCATATTTACCATTTCCGTTAACTGACCTATATTTCTAAATTAAAAAAAATTCTAAAACTTGTGTTTAAATTTTACAAAATGTCACATGGCTTTAAACAATTACCTCACTTTTTTTTTATCCCTTTAGATCTGACCCAAAAGAAAAAAAAATCCGTCAATCCCTCTTCTATTCAATCATAAAATGAGTTTGGAATGGATCTGAATAAAAGAGGAATTGAATTATTTTTAGTTGAGTCGGATTGAGAGGGGTAGAAAAAATGAGTGAGGTAACTTTTTAAAGTTATGTAACATTTTTAAAACTTAAAAATCAGTTTTATTTTTTTCTTAAATTCAGTCTGCAAAATGATAAATATGAACCATTTGTTTGACGACGAGGGTATATATGTACCATTTGTTAAATGACGAGGGTATATATGCACCACTTTTTTAAGAAGAGTTATATCCTCTCTATATCGCAAAGTAGAGGGGTATATTTGCCCCTTTACTCGCAAATCAATCTTATGTTTAGGAGTTTTAAAAATATAATTTGAAAAAAGGGCAGCCGATGTACAAAGCATCCCGTGTTAAGGGTTTAGAGAAGGTTTGCACCCCAAGGAGTATGATATAGACAGTCTACCCTAATACAAACATTAGTGGCTGCTTTCACTGATTGATGAGTCTTTCTTAATTAGTTTGCACGATCAATTATAAATAAATAAATGTATTAGTGATATGATATCAATTTATTAGTGCCAAAACAAGTCAGTAATAACTCGTTATATGATTTTGTAAGTGCTAATTGTTTAAACTAGTAACTTATACTATATGTTCAATTATACTATACAACTGTGTATTATAATGCGTTTTCGTAATGCTAATATTTATATTTAATATTAATTTGTTAATAATGAAGTAATACAAAATTTTATAATAATTAGCACGAAATATACATATAATGGATGCATTTTAGCGCATGTAAAAATGGACAATTTTACCTTTCAATCAAACTTCATTTTTACTATATTTTTGGTCATTGAAACAAGTATTCAAACAAATTGAAGTAAGAACTACTGAATTTCATTAAACCTCTTAAAAATAATCATTTATCAATTTAAAATTCATAATTTTCTTTCTAAAATCTTATATTGTTACACAAACACATCTTTTAAATATTATTTATGCTATTTTTTTTAAAATTTATTATTATTAATATGATAGACACGCGTGAGGCGCATACGCTAAGACTAGTTTTCTCTAATATCAGACGTAACCTAAATTCTTGGAGTTCTTGTGTAGCCACATGTAATAATTTCTTAAAACAGATGCATGTACTTTCAAATATTCCTCTTTGTTGAATAAAAAATTGATCGGACCTCCGGTGAGACCACTACTTAAAAGTTTGTGAGCCAAAATGTAGTTCTCCCAAATCAAAGAAATGTTCTGATATGATCTCAAGCGTACAGATGACTCAACGTCCATATCATTTTGATGACTTATGAATGAAACTTCTAGATTTTCTTTTCTTCTTTTCTTCAGATTTTAGCTTTGTATAGGGAATATTATTTTTGTATAGTACATTAGTTTGTTATTAAGAAACCAATAATTAGTCGATAATTGTCCAGGTAGTTAAGATTATTTTTCTATATATTGAACAATATACAACATAAGAATAATTAATCAATACAAGGAAAAAAATCTTTTCAAATTCTTCTCTTAAATCCAATGTATTAGTATCAGAGCGGATGCTCTAAAGGATCCTTCTCATTTTTTACTTTCTGCATCAATATTCTAATCACTCATCTAAATTTGTATTAAATTCTTTCCTTCATTTGAGAATTTGTATGGAAAGTTTCATTAATCAAGATCCTACTGACATTGCTTCTGGTTTTATTGCTCAGGCAGCAACTATTGATCCTGTCAATACTTCTCATCTATATTACATTTCATCTTCACATTTACCAAGAATGCTTCTCGTTAACATTGATTTTGATGGAAATGGGTTTGTAGGTTGGAAACGTGGTGGTTTGATTGCCTTGACTGCCAAGAATAAGGCAGGTATCATTGATGGTTCCTCTCCTAAACCAGCAGTTGATTCAGAGTTGCACAAAGCTTGGCTAATGGCAAACAACATGGTAATTTCTTGGCTCTTAAATTTCCTGTCACGTGAAATTTCTAAAATGTTATCTATTGCTCCACTGCCAAAGAACTTTGGAGTAGTGGTCTCACCGTACATTTGATCAATCCTCTGTTCAAAAAAATTATCATGTGTGAGACTGAGTTTAGGACATATCAACTATATCCCTAACAAAAATAAATCATGATAAAATTGAATCTGATTTGATTTTGACAAAAAACTAAACCAAATTGATTCATGCACATCCCTTTACTACCGGCTTGAGACTTAATAATTGTCATTAATTAGCTGGTCTATCCGTCTTAATTTATGTGGTACTTTTCGTTTCCGAGACTCTTCACAAGTAAAAATTTATGTAGTTTGAAAAGTGACAATAAAAGATAGGTTTTTCACCATCAACTTTGCCTTAAAAATCGAACTTCTCCCTCAAATTTGAATAATAAATATCTCCCCCTTTTATTCTAATTGACTTTTTCAAATGTCTATTTACCCATGTTTTTATCAATCCTCAATTTATGTAATATCTTTTTATATTATATGTAATATTTATTTTTTAACCTAGGTATTTACAGTTTCTTATTTAAGTTCACTAACATTATAAGTAAAATATGAGTCTCAATGACTGCACACTATTAATCTTACAGACAATGACTTGGTCAAAGATCACTTGATACATTTGGTAACATCCTCAATTTCATCAAATCCTTCAAATAGAACCGTGTTTATTAATTATGTCGTTATTTTTTCGGAATTGGTATTCTCAATCAACAGAAAGGATATCAATCAATCTCATTATTAACTGTTTACATTCGCAAAGAGCAAACAGCTTTGTTTCTCTATGGTGAAAAGCCTGTTGGAATATCATTCTACTTGATTTTGTGAAATATGGAGTTTTCATTAGATATTGATGGCTCATATGCTTTAGTTTCTATTGCTTTTTTTTTTTCCGTCACTTGCTATCAATCGTTCAGATGGGTGGTAGAGCAAATCTTCACAATGAGCTTCTTTGTCGATTCACTTTCCCCGAGAAGGCTGGTGCTTTGTCAAAGTCTATAGATGCTTTCAGCCCACGTTGGAATATAAGTTTGATCCATTATCGTGCACAGGTGGCTATTTAGAACCTTTAAGTTCCATTCTAGTACAAGTGTATACCTAGTCTGTGTGCTATTATTTTGGAGTAATTTGATCTATTTTTCATATTTGTTTTGAAAAGGGACAAATTGGTGCAAATGTTTTAGTTGGCTTACAAGTTCTAAAGGACGAGTTTGATGAATTCCAGGGCTGCGCTCGTAGACTCGGTTATGAGTATGTTGTGGAGAGTCTCAATGATGCTTTCAAGCTTATAATGCATTGATGAAAAGCTTGCCCTTTTAAATTCATCATACAAATAATACCCCCAACTTTATCATCATTGGGAAGAATGGTTCTGAATAAAAGACCACAGTAAATAAATAAACAAATAGTCGTCTATGGCACAACCCATTTAGCAATAGTTTGAGGTGCTGCTGCCAAAATAAATAAATATGAGCAAATTATTCCGCATTTGGATCTGTTTCTTTCTTCTTAACTTATGTTTCTTATAATTGGAGAGCGGGAAATATCAAATATAAGACTAGAATGGTTGTGGTTAGGTTTGTTAATTATAGTATCTTTCTAAATTGAAGAAAAATTTACCACTTGCAATATTTTTCATTTATTTGACAGCAGAATCCACTGATTTCAAGTTCTATTTCTTTCTCCCTTCTACTTTACCTGTTAGTACTGAATACATAAAGAGGACATACAGTCGGTGGAGGACTCAAATTATTTTATATTATGGGTGCTCAAAATGCTACCCTAGAATTGGGTGCTCAGCAAATATCTTTCTATATTATCAGCGGTATTTTTTGGTCAAGAAATGCAGACTCAAATTTTTCAATGATATGAAGCTAAGAGTTGGATCTTGCAATTTTAAGCAGAAGTCAATCTCACATAAATCAGATTTTACTCCTTGAGAACATTGTGAATAGCCTCAACAACATTTAGGAGGAACCAGTCTGAACCATGTTTTGCCAGTAAAGAAACTGACATAGGAAGATTATCTTGTATACCTAGAGGTATGCTGACCTGGCAAAATCCAGATACTCCAGCAATTGATAACAGACTAAATGCTTTAGCACGAAACCCTTCCAATGCAGTCGTCTCAGTTCTTAGTTTCGGCGGAGGTCCAGGAACAGTTGGGATTGCAAGTATTCCGGAATCCCCAAGGAGAGCAGTGAGAGCTGCTACAAGCTCAGTCTTCACAGAGCGGCACACATCAATATTATCATCTCTGGTAGTCTTCAGAGCGTCCTGTATGCGTTCTGCTATTCCAGGACCTAAACTAGGCTTGACATTACTAAGCCATTCTCCATGATTCTCCTTGAATTCATACTTTTGAAGCAACCGCATTGCAGTTGAAAGAGCTTGTAAGGAGTATGGAATGTAAGAAGATTCCTCATTACTGCAAGTTCCAATAGTCATAAGTTTTTTCAAGCTCGGAACATTTCCCTCAATGTAATCCCCTAGACTCGCATATTTAATCATATGAGTACTTCCATATAACTTCTGTACCGAGTTAACCATTGTTTCAATCAATTGGCTACTGTTCGAATCCTGAAGCTTAAAGCAATCTTCTGCTATGATAATGTTAGTTGGACCTACTGAATGGGGTTCAGATTGAAGTAACACTCTTCCAACTTGCTTTAAGATTAGAGGATCCCTTCCAAACCAACCGACTGTATCAAAACTTTGTGCCATAGGTATGACTCCGGCAGTTGAAACAACTCCATGAGAAGGCCGAATACCATAAATTCCACAATATGATGCAGGAACTCTAACGCTTCCGCCAGTGTCAGTCCCTAAGGAGAAATCAACAAGTTTTGCACCAACTGCAACTGCAGATCCACTTGAAGACCCTCCAGGTACTCGATCTGGTGAAACAGGATTAACGGGTGTCCCATAATGAAAATTTTCGCCGTTTATGCTGTAAGCCATTTCATCCATCACTGTTTTACCAACACAAGTAGCACCAGCCTTCAAAAGAGACAACACAGTTGGTGCAGTAGATGTTGCTGCAGAATGGGTCTTGGCCCAGTCTGGATTTCCAAAACCAGTAATATGTCCTTCCACATCAAATATGTCTTTCACAGCAAAAGTTAGACCATTCAAGGGGAGTTCATCTGAAGCAGAGCAACTTGGCTGCAGTGTGAATTTCTCCATGAAAGCTCCACATGATTTCCATGACTCCGTCTCCATCTCCATCTCCATTAATTCTTCCACCCTTCACTCTTTAGTCTTTTACACTAAAATCCATAACAAAATTCACAGGATTGCTTTTACCTTTTCAGACAAAATGCCAAAAATACATGTTTTATTGCCATTGGCCATCTTCTTGAACTTTTTTTTTTTTTTTAAAGATAATGTTTGGGTGAAATACAATGGGTGGTTGAGCACCCACTAACTATAATGTAGGTCCACCATTGCTATCAGGGGTATGAAATTTTCTTAACAAACGGTACTTACTCTCCTTGAAGTTAATTTCCTCTTTTTTTTGGGTCTCCATCCATGCCTATGTCAAGGCCGTCAAGCTTCTAACAACCTTCCTAGCATATTCAAAAATATTACATGTAAACTGGAGAATAATTGGAACCCTCTTTCTTTTTTTTTCTTTTTTTAGGGAAAGCCTTGGAGCAGTAAAGTACTTCTAGGTCACGGATTCAAGCAATCACTAGTACTTGCATTAGGGTAGACTGTCTTACCCTTTTTTTAGTTCTCTTCGGCAGAAAATATAATCAAAAAAATCGTCTATCATGCAAAACATAAGTCTCAACCTAAATTTTAATTCCGTGATTTTCAAATTCAAAACCCAAAAGCTTAATTCAAGTATATGAAGGCAAAAGTTCGTATGAAGTACTAGTAATTGTTAAAAGTTACGAACTCATTAAAATCATGAAACAAAGATAACGTAAAGAAATGAAAACATTTTCCTCAGTATTATTGTCTAATAAGAGAAGATTTTCATCATTTCAAATCGGCCCAATTATAAAATGAAAATAACATAGATTTAGATATAAGTAAGGTTTCTCTAATGGATATTTTATCGAGCACTTTATGGGCATCACTAATCGTACAAGCATTTAAAAAGGGAAACGTAAGAAATTTCATAGAAAGTTGGCTTAATGCATCCCAGCCCCTTAAACTTGCCAGTGAATTTTACCCAAACACACGACAAAGTACTCCTGTTAGATACATTCAATTCAAATTAATTTTTTTTTTGGCCTGCTTACGTTTTCATTACATAAATAAGTTAAGCAGGTGAATATATTGAGGTTAAATCCAAACTTGTAAGATGAATATCATTTCCAAAATCTGAGAACATAATTTTTCTTAAAAAATAAATAAATATTCGAGACAACAAATATGTGACCTCAAAAAGGAAAAAATACAACAGAATAAATCGAGGATATGTGTACTAAATGGTGAGGAAACACAAAACCTGGTAGTATTCGAGAAGCAACAGTGAAACCACAGCAAAGAGAGGAAACAGTTGTAGCCGCAGAGATGAGGAGTTCCTGAATGAAAGGGAAAAAGAAGAGTATTGGATTTAAGAGAACAACTTGGAAAGATTTTCTGCCTTGTATTGATTAATTATTTTCATACTGTACACCGTTCAATATGTCAAAGAATAATTCTAAGTGCCTGGACACTTGCAGACTAATTATTGATTTCTTCCTAATAAATTAATGTGCTGCACAAAAATAATATACACTATACAAAGCTGAAATCTGAAGAAAAGAAGAAACAAAACTCTAGAAGCTTCTTTCATGAGCATAAAAATACTACATGGATATAGATGATGAAGCTATCTATACACACTTCGAGATCATATTAGAATATTTTTTTGATTTGGAGAGATCACATTTTAGCTCACAAACCTTAAAGTAGTGATCTCACCGTAGGTCCGATCAATCCCCTGTAGTCTGTTCAACACCCCCTAAAGTTGAAGGGGGCTAAAAGCAAACCCAACTTGCCCAAAATCTGCCTATGAGAAGGTCTAGAGAGAGGTTTGGTGAAAAGATCCGCAATTTGCCAAGTGGATGGAGTAAATGAGAGAGAAATCAATTCAGCCAGAAATTATTGCCAAACAAACTGGCAATCGATTTCCACATGTTTAGTCCTTTCATGAAAAACAGAATTTTTCATAATATGGACTGCTGTTTGATTGTTGGAATGAAGAGAGATAGGCAAAGATGGTGGAACAGAGAGGTCTTCAAGTAATCGAACAAGCCACATTATCTCCGCCACAACCCGATGGATAGATTTGTATTCTGTTTCCACAGAAGAAAGAGAGATAGATGTTTGTTTCTTGGATTTTCAAGAAATTGGACAACCACCAAGGGTAATGAAAAATCCACTAATTGAACGCTGACTTTCAGGGCAAGTGGCCCAATCGACATCACAAAAAGCGAACAACTTGAACGAAGGGGAAGAACAGAGAAACAAACCAAGCCAAGCCCAGATCCGAAAGAACATATTGAAGAACATGAAGTGCAGCATCAAAGTGTGGCTTCGTGATTGCTGCATGTATTGACTCAAATATTATACAGAGAAAGATAAATCAGGATGGGTATGTGTCAAAAAATTCTCTATCAATCATCGATGCACAGTGGGATCAGCTAATAGAACACCTTTGTCTCCTTTCAATTTAGAAGACGGATCCAATGGAGAAGACACTGGATGAAGATTAAGGCGGTCAAATTCCCTCAACTATTTTATGCAAATATCCTTTGAGTAAGGATGAGACCGTGGGGTTCTCACAATACCTCAATCCCCAAAATATAATGTAAGTGCCCCAAGTTCTTTACTTTGAATTCAACGTCCAGGAAGGCCTTAATAGCATTCATTTCATCAATGTCATTCACTGTTAAGATAATGTCATCAATGTAGACTATCAACATAGTGATATTGAATCCATTGCATTTATAAAACAAATAATAACCATTCAGAAAATGCTCATATCCCTTGATATTGAAAGTCGAAGTCAATTTTGAATACCATTGTATTGAGGCTTGACGAAGCCCATACAAGGACTTCTTAAGTCTACAAACAACATTAGGGTTAAGCCCAGGGAAACTTCATAAACACTTCCTCTTCTAGATCTCTATGTAGAAAAGCATTGTTCACGTCTAATTAAAAAATACCCCATTCTTTCTTCACTACCACATGTAAGAGACATCGGATTGTAGTCATCTTAATAACAGGGATGAAAGTTTCATGAAAGTCTATCCCTTCGCATTGAACATCTCCTCCTATAACTAACCTCACCTTCAGTGTTTCAATAGTACCATCAGACTTCAATTTCACCCTATAAACTCATATGCAAGGAAGGGCTTTTTTAGCCATGGGGTAAGTCTAATACATCCCAAGTATTGTTGATAACCAAGGCATCAACCTCCTTTGCCATAGCTTCTTTCCAACCAGGGTGTAGAACAACCTGGGAATAACTTGCTGGTTCATGGATGTGGGACAGAAAATTAATCAAGTGTCAATTTGAAAAAAAAAAAGACCTGAAAAAGAAAAAGAAAGAGGAGACACAGGGGATAGAAAAAAATCAGAGGACCTATGTGCTAAATGCAACCTTTGTTCAATAGATTTGAACATATTTTTGTAAATATTATTTGATATAATGATATGACATCTAATATTATTTTATCATAGTTATTATCAAATTGTTTGATTAATATGATAAGGTCCTTGATTAAGTTTTGAGACTTGACATCAAGATGGAGATCATGATAATAAGAGAGTCACGTCTCTTGTAACTTAATCTAAAATCATTCTTGATCTTTGGATTACTAATTAGAACATTAGTGATCCGGTTAGATCAATATACATGTGCTAGTCTTTATAAGATAAAGATTAGTTGATCTCATTAATTAAATCACACACATAGATGATGCATATAGAGATATGATCATTGAAAAGAATCATTAGATAATTTTTAATGGTTAGAATTACCATAAACTATTATTAGAAAAATATCTTGAAAAATGTGATATAAGAGTTCCTTTTGACCTGATCGTCGTAGTAATTAACAAGTTATTTATTGTATTTTGATACCGGACACCCATGACTATACGAAAATGGTTGAAAGGGGGTGGTGCTTCTATCTGATGCTAGAAAACATATTGGGTATGACTAAATGCTTGTAAAATTAATAATTGATCAAGATAGAATCTGTCAACTCTTGACAATGAGTTTAAGCTCTATGTTGTCATGATTTATATACGATTAATAAAGACCTTGGCCAGGGCAATTGAATGAAAGAAGAAAAGAGTTTATTAGGTCATTCAATAGTTGATTATAATTTGACATGTATACATAGTTGATCACCTGTTGAGATTTGACAGTTAGACCATATCCCAGGGTGATCTGAAGCTATAAGGAAAGAAGGAAATACTACATTATTCTTCTACAAGTTCTTGAGAGTAAATTGTATACTTTACATGCTATGTGGACGTGATTAGTATATATACTGATATGATCAATTTACTATCGGCTTAGTAATGAACCTATGGAGTCTTATACTAACGAGTGAATAAATTAATTTTTTTTAACTTAGAATAGAAAATTAAAATTATATCTCTGAATGGAAATATACTTTTTCAGTACTTATAATTATATAAGGAGTATAATAGTATAAGATTAAAAGAAGTCCAAAAAGAACTTGACAACTTATAAATCCAATTGAGAATTGGAGAGACTCACGTGAAAGTCCTTCCAGGACTTTGGTTGTGCAAGCTTCGCGAATCCAATTTTGAAATTGGAATAATTGATTTGAAAGTCTCTAAAGACTTGCCGCACACGACACAAGTGAAAAAAAAAAAGAGAAAAACGTTTTCTGTTTTCTTATGGAAAATTTTCATAAAAGTTTGATTGTGAAATTAGATTTTTGCCCCAAGTAAATTATCATCAAATTAAATAAGAAAAATATTTATAGGTGATACTTATATAAAGGATACGGTAAAAAGGTTTTATTGTAGGTTTTATGAAAAAAAGATTTTCATTATGAGAAAGTTCTTGTGAGAAAAATATTTTGTTGAAAGTGTATGAATACCATACTAAATCAAGAGAGAAAAATCATTGACAAGAATCTTTTTTTTTTGTTTGTTTATTGTGGATTGAGATTTTTGAGATTAATTTCAATACAATATTCATAATCCAATTTGTTCGCGAGTTATGTCAATTAAAGAGTTGATAGCAAACATTGATCACTCTATAAATATGCATAGAGTCTTCATATTATTGAAGAATTTCAAATATGACTATCGTCACCAAATTTGTCTTGAAATGTATCCTTTTAGATATAAATTAATTTTAAATATAAATAAATCTATACAAAATTATTTTACCTTCCGCTACGTATTATGAACATCCTGCCATCCTTACTTTAGTCTTGCATGACGTATAAAAGCAGACTTATATATAAAATTGAAAAAGCAGGCAGTCTATTTTTATTGGCTTTCTCTCACTTTCTTCCTTCATTTTCGAGTTCCAACCTTTAAGGGCCCAATTTTGCTGAACTGTGTAAGTGATTTTCATTTGTCCCATCACTATTTTATAAGCTTTTTAGTTATGTCTTGTTATTCATTTTATTTTATATACGAGTATTGTTGATTTTATGTTCGTGCCTCTTAATTCAGAGACACTATATTTTCTAATGCATCATCAGATGCACAGGATAGCAAACCACTTTACTAGGCACATGTATAGTACATTAGCTTTTGAGCGGTGCTCCATCTCTATTTGGAGCTGAGCCAAGTTCAATACTTTTTTGTACGTATATGGATAGTTTGGGTAGATTAGAGCCTTGTCCTGATAGTATGTCAGTTGTATAATTTTTCAGACTTCAGTAGAGATTTCATAGACTAGTATTGTGTTTTTATTTAGTTGTTATTTATCCGTTCTTGTACACTTTGGGTTAGAAGCCCCTCTTATTGAACATATGTAGTTCTTACTCAGAACGTGACCGTTATCCTTCCTTATATTTTCTGCAAGTGGATTAGCACCGTACGATTCAGTATGTATGCTTATATCATGTTTATGTGTGCAAGTAAAGCATAATCTGCTTCATCTAGGATTGGAATGTGACTATTTCAATTTTTATTAGTCAAGAGTTTCGCAACAAGCTGATAGTAAGAAGATATATGTAAATCAATTTGATTCAATTTTATCAAAATCAAACCAAATCAACTATATTGATTTGGTCGATTCAATCTTATGATCAGGGTTTATTTTGTCACATGAATACTATTTAAATTTTATTACATTGGAGTAAAAGATTTTTTTTTTAATTAATTAATACAAGTCTAGCAATAATGTAAAGAAGAGAGACATTCCAGACTTACTACTATGACAACATGCAAACATGAACATCTAATGCAATGGCTTGAGAGTTCTTCGCAATCTTCTTTACTCTTTTTGTATTGAGAATTGTAATAATCCATATTATTTATGTCCATATTATATTAAAAGTATAAAGTTGATTAGAAATATTGATTGAATTGTTGTACTTTTTATACAGAGAATTATAATAATTTATATTTTTTTATATCTATTATATATTAAAAGTATGAAGGTGAGATGTTGATTGAATATTTTATTCTTTATTAAAAGTTTATGTAATAGATAAAATTGTCATTTTGTTATTTTTTCAGATAATTATAATTTATTTATTATCCTAATATTTAGAATTTTGAAATTAATTATAGTTATAGTTATTAAATATTTATTTAATTATAAAAAGTAAGAATTCCTAATATTTAGTATTTTAAAATTGACTAGAATTTTATTTCTTAAATCTTTTCTTATTTAAATTATATTAAAAGTCCTAATATTTAAGACTTTAAAATTAATTACAATTCTTTTAACTTATATCATTCCTTTATTTATTAAAATAACTAATTATTCATCATAATTTTTAACTCACGATATGAAAAAATAAATTAAAGATGTAATTTGATTATGTATTAATAGTTGAATTCCTCCTCCTCCTTCTTCTTCTTCTTCTTCTTTTCAAAAAAAAATTGTATAATTTAAAAAAAAAGGAAAAGAAAATATAGAAACACAACATACTTTAAGTTATTCCAATTAATCGAGTACTTTTATTGTTCACTTTCTTTAGTTAAATGTATTTGACTAGACACATAGAGAGCATTGAAATCATTTCATAAATGGTAAAATAAAAAGTCTAAAATTAAGTTATTTACTAAATATTTAAAGTACAAAGCCTGTAGGAAAATATTATTCACCAGTTTTTTTCTTTTGAAAATAGAGTACACGCTTGATAAAATAGTTAATTAATTATTTTTCTAATGTTTAAGATTCTAAAAGTAACTAAATTTTATATATTAATTCATTTCTTATTTGAAATACATATAAAAATATTTAAAAATTTAAAAACGATTAAAATTTTATCTTTTAAGAAATGATTACACATTGCATAAAATTATACTTATAATTAAATCAATTTTATATTTAGAACTTTTGAAAATACAATTTTAAAAAAAGGCAGCCCGGTGCACAAAGCATCTAGCATTAACAGTGCTGGAGAAGAATCGCAATCCAAGGAGTATGACATAGACAATCTACCCCAATGCTAACATTAATGGTTGTTTCCACTAATTTTGATGAATCTTTCTTAGTTTTGATGCCCAATTATAAATAAATAAATAAATGTGTTTGTAATATGATATTAATATATTAGTGGTCACTACCAAACGATCCAATAGTAACTCCGACTATAATTTGATAAGTACTAATTACTTAAACTAATAACTTATACCATATATTCTATTCAACTGTACAATTTAGGTTCAAACTTATATCAAATAATATTTACAAAAATATGTTCAAATCTATTGAACAAAGGTTGCATTTAGCACATAGGTCCTCTGATTTTTTTCTATCCCCTGTGTCTCCTCTTTCATTTTCTTTTTCAGGTCTTTTTTTTTTTCAAATTGACACTTGATTAATTTTCTGTCCCACATCCATGAACCAGCAAGTTATTCCCAGGTTGTTCTACACCCTGGTTGGAAAGAAGCTATGGCAAAGGAGGTTGATGCCTTGGTTATCAACAATACTTGGGATGTATTAGACTTACCCCATGGCTAAAAAAGCCCTTCCTTGCATATGAGTTTATAGGGTGAAATTGAAGTCTGATGGTACTATTGAAACACTGAAGGTGAGGTTAGTTATAGGAGGAGATGTTCAATGCGAAGGGATAGACTTTCATGAAACTTTCATCCCTGTTATTAAGATGACTACAATCCGATGTCTCTTACATGTGGTAGTGAAGAAAGAATGGGGTATTTTTTAATTAGACGTGAACAATGCTTTTCTACATAGAGATCTAGAAGAGGAAGTGTTTATGAAGTTTCCCTGGGCTTAACCCTAATGTTGTTTGTAGACTTAAGAAGTCCTTGTATGGGCTTCGTCAAGCCTCAATACAATGGTATTCAAAATTGACTTCGACTTTCAATATCAAGGGATATGAGCATTTTCTGAATGGTTATTATTTGTTTTATAAATGCAATGGATTCAATATCACTATGTTGATAGTCTACATTGATGACATTATCTTAACAGTGAATGACATTGATGAAATGAATGCTATTAAGGCCTTCCTGGACGTTGAATTCAAAGTAAAGAACTTGGGGCACTTACATTATATTTTGGGGATTGAGGTATTGTGAGAACCCCACGGTCTCATCCTTACTCAAAGGATATTTGCATAAAATAGTTGAGGGAATTTGACCGCCTTAATCTTCATCCAGTGTCTTCTCCATTGGATCCGTCTTCTAAATTGAAAGGAGACAAAGGTGTTCTATTAGCTGATCCCACTGTGCATCGATGATTGATAGAGAATTTTTTGACACATACCCATCCTGATTTATCTTTCTCTGTATAATATTTGAGTCAATACATGCAGCAATCACGAAGCCACACTTTGATGCTGCACTTCATGTTCTTCAATATGTTCTTTCGGATCTGGGCTTGGCTTGGTTTGTTTCTCTGTTCTTCCCCTTCGTTCAAGTTGTTCGCTTTTTGTGATGTCGATTGGGCCACTTGCCCTGAAAGTCAGCGTTCAATTAGTGGATTTTTCATTACCCTTGGTGGTTGTCCAATTTCTTGAAAATCCAAGAAACAAACATCTATCTCTCTTTCTTCTGTGGAAACAGAATACAAATCTATCCATCGGGTTGTGGCGGAGATAATGTGGCTTGTTCGATTACTTGAAGACCTCTCTGTTCCACCATCTTTGCCTATCTCTCTTCATTCCAACAATCAAACAGCAGTCCATATTATGAAAAATTCTGTTTTTCATGAAAGGACTAAACATGTGGAAATCGATTGCCAGTTTGTTTGGCAATAATTTCTGGCTGAATTGATTTCTCTCTCATTTACTCCATCCACTTGGCAAATTGCGGATCTTTTCACCAAACCTCTCTCTAGACCTTCTCATAGGCAGATTTTGGGCAAGTTGGGTTTGCTTTTAGCCCCCTTCAACTTTAGGGGGTGTTGAACAGACTACAGGGGATTGATCGGACCTACGGTGAGATCACTACTTTAAGGTTTGTGAGCTAAAATGTGATCTCTCCAAATCAAAAAAATATTCTAATATGATCTCGAAGTGTGTATAGATAGCTTCATCATCTATATCCATGTAGTATTTTTATGCTCATGAAAGAAGCTTCTAGAGTTTTGTTTCTTCTTTTCTTCAGATTTCAGCTTTGTATAGTGTATATTATTTTTGTGCAGCACATTAATTTATTAGGAAGAAATCAATAATTAGTCTGCAAGTGTCCAGGCACTTAGAATTATTCTTTGACATATTGAACGGTGTACAGTATGAAAATAATTAATCAATACAAGGCAGAAAATCTTTCCAAGTTGTTCTCTTAAATCCAATACTCTTCTTTTTCCCTTTCATTCAGGAACTCCTCATCTCTGCGGCTACAACTGTTTCCTCTCTTTGCTGTGGTTTCACTGTTGCTTCTCGAATACTACCAGGTTTTGTGTTTCCTCACCATTTAGTACACATATCCTCGATTTATTCTGTTGTATTTTTTCCTTTTTGAGGTCACATATTTGTTGTCTCGAATATTTATTTATTTTTTAAGAAAAATTATGTTCTCAGATTTTGGAAATGATATTCATCTTACAAGTTTGGATTTAACCTCAATATATTCACCTGCTTAACTTATTTATGTAATGAAAACGTAAGCAGGCCAAAAAAAAAATTAATTTGAATTGAATGTATCTAACAGGAGTACTTTGTCGTGTGTTTGGGTAAAATTCACTGGCAAGTTTAAGGGGCTGGGATGCATTAAGCCAACTTTCTATGAAATTTCTTACGTTTCCCTTTTTAAATGCTTGTACGATTAGTGATGCCCATAAAGTGCTCGATAAAATATCCATTAGAGAAACCTTACTTATATCTAAATCTATGTTATTTTCATTTTATAATTGGGCCGATTTGAAATGATGAAAATCTTCTCTTATTAGACAATAATACTGAGGAAAATGTTTTCATTTCTTTACGTTATCTTTGTTTCATGATTTTAATGAGTTCGTAACTTTTAACAATTACTAGTACTTCATACGAACTTTTGCCTTCATATACTTGAATTAAGCTTTTGGGTTTTGAATTTGAAAATCACGGAATTAAAATTTAGGTTGAGACTTATGTTTTGCATGATAGACGATTTTTTTGATTATATTTTCTGCCGAAGAGAACTAAAAAAAGGGTAAGACAGTCTACCCTAATGCAAGTACTAGTGATTGCTTGAATCCGTGACCTAGAAGTACTTTACTGCTCCAAGGCTTTCCCTAAAAAAAGAAAAAAAAAGAAAGAGGGTTCCAATTATTCTCCAGTTTACATGTAATATTTTTGAATATGCTAGGAAGGTTGTTAGAAGCTTGACGGCCTTGACATAGGCATGGATGGAGACCCAAAAAAAAGAGGAAATTAACTTCAAGGAGAGTAAGTACCGTTTGTTAAGAAAATTTCATACCCCTGATAGCAATGGTGGACCTACATTATAGTTAGTGGGTGCTCAACCACCCATTGTATTTCACCCAAACATTATCTTTAAAAAAAAAAAAAAAGTTCAAGAAGATGGCCAATGGCAATAAAACATGTATTTTTGGCATTTTGTCTGAAAAGGTAAAAGCAATCCTGTGAATTTTGTTATGGATTTTAGTGTAAAAGACTAAAGAGTGAAGGGTGGAAGAATTAATGGAGATGGAGATGGAGACGGAGTCATGGAAATCATGTGGAGCTTTCATGGAGAAATTCACACTGCAGCCAAGTTGCTCTGCTTCAGATGAACTCCCCTTGAATGGTCTAACTTTTGCTGTGAAAGACATATTTGATGTGGAAGGACATATTACTGGTTTTGGAAATCCAGACTGGGCCAAGACCCATTCTGCAGCAACATCTACTGCACCAACTGTGTTGTCTCTTTTGAAGGCTGGTGCTACTTGTGTTGGTAAAACAGTGATGGATGAAATGGCTTACAGCATAAACGGCGAAAATTTTCATTATGGGACACCCGTTAATCCTGTTTCACCAGATCGAGTACCTGGAGGGTCTTCAAGTGGATCTGCAGTTGCAGTTGGTGCAAAACTTGTTGATTTCTCCTTAGGGACTGACACTGGCGGAAGCGTTAGAGTTCCTGCATCATATTGTGGAATTTATGGTATTCGGCCTTCTCATGGAGTTGTTTCAACTGCCGGAGTCATACCTATGGCACAAAGTTTTGATACAGTCGGTTGGTTTGGAAGGGATCCTCTAATCTTAAAGCAAGTTGGAAGAGTGTTACTTCAATCTGAACCCCATTCAGTAGGTCCAACTAACATTATCATAGCAGAAGATTGCTTTAAGCTTCAGGATTCGAACAGTAGCCAATTGATTGAAACAATGGTTAACTCGGTACAGAAGTTATATGGAAGTACTCATATGATTAAATATGCGAGTCTAGGGGATTACATTGAGGGAAATGTTCCGAGCTTGAAAAAACTTATGACTATTGGAACTTGCAGTAATGAGGAATCTTCTTACATTCCATACTCCTTACAAGCTCTTTCAACTGCAATGCGGTTGCTTCAAAAGTATGAATTCAAGGAGAATCATGGAGAATGGCTTAGTAATGTCAAGCCTAGTTTAGGTCCTGGAATAGCAGAACGCATACAGGACGCTCTGAAGACTACCAGAGATGATAATATTGATGTGTGCCGCTCTGTGAAGACTGAGCTTGTAGCAGCTCTCACTGCTCTCCTTGGGGATTCCGGAATACTTGCAATCCCAACTGTTCCTGGACCTCCGCCGAAACTAAGAACTGAGACGACTGCATTGGAAGGGTTTCGTGCTAAAGCATTTAGTCTGTTATCAATTGCTGGAGTATCTGGATTTTGCCAGGTCAGCATACCTCTAGGTATACAAGATAATCTTCCTATGTCAGTTTCTTTACTGGCAAAACATGGTTCAGACTGGTTCCTCCTAAATGTTGTTGAGGCTATTCACAATGTTCTCAAGGAGTAAAATCTGATTTATGTGAGATTGACTTCTGCTTAAAATTGCAAGATCCAACTCTTAGCTTCATATCATTGAAAAATTTGAGTCTGCATTTCTTGACCAAAAAATACCGCTGATAATATAGAAAGATATTTGCTGAGCACCCAATTCTAGGGTAGCATTTTGAGCACCCATAATATAAAATAATTTGAGTCCTCCACCGACTGTATGTCCTCTTTATGTATTCAGTACTAACAGGTAAAGTAGAAGGGAGAAAGAAATAGAACTTGAAATCAGTGGATTCTGCTGTCAAATAAATGAAAAATATTGCAAGTGGTAAATTTTTCTTCAATTTAGAAAGATACTATAATTAACAAACCTAACCACAACCATTCTAGTCTTATATTTGATATTTCCCGCTCTCCAATTATAAGAAACATAAGTTAAGAAGAAAGAAACAGATCCAAATGCGGAATAATTTGCTCATATTTATTTATTTTGGCAGCAGCACCTCAAACTATTGCTAAATGGGTTGTGCCATAGACGACTATTTGTTTATTTATTTACTGTGGTCTTTTATTCAGAACCATTCTTCCCAATGATGATAAAGTTGGGGGTATTATTTGTATGATGAATTTAAAAGGGCAAGCTTTTCATCAATGCATTATAAGCTTGAAAGCATCATTGAGACTCTCCACAACATACTCATAACCGAGTCTACGAGCGCAGCCCTGGAATTCATCAAACTCGTCCTTTAGAACTTGTAAGCCAACTAAAACATTTGCACCAATTTGTCCCTTTTCAAAACAAATATGAAAAATAGATCAAATTACTCCAAAATAATAGCACACAGACTAGGTATACACTTGTACTAGAATGGAACTTAAAGGTTCTAAATAGCCACCTGTGCACGATAATGGATCAAACTTATATTCCAACGTGGGCTGAAAGCATCTATAGACTTTGACAAAGCACCAGCCTTCTCGGGGAAAGTGAATCGACAAAGAAGCTCATTGTGAAGATTTGCTCTACCACCCATCTGAACGATTGATAGCAAGTGACGGAAAAAAAAAAAGCAATAGAAACTAAAGCATATGAGCCATCAATATCTAATGAAAACTCCATATTTCACAAAATCAAGTAGAATGATATTCCAACAGGCTTTTCACCATAGAGAAACAAAGCTATTTGCTCTTTGCGAATGTAAACAGTTAATAATGAGATTGATTGATATCCTTTCTGTTGATTGAGAATACCAATTCCGAAAAAATAACGACATAATTAATAAACACGGTTCTATTTGAAGGGTTTGATGAAATTGAGGATGTTACCAAATGTATCAAGTGATCTTTGACCAAGTCATTGTCTGTAAGATTAATAGTGTGCAGTTGTGCTGATCTCATCCTCTCTATCAGAGCTTCAAGTTCCGCTTTTGTTTGAAGAGCAACCCTGCAGATCAAAACAGAACTCAAGATATTGAATAAAAAGGGCTCCTCTGTAAAAATTTCATAGATCCGCAGATGTAGGCTCATGAAAGATATATTTTTGTGAACCTTGCCTGTAAAGCACTAGAGCTTTTTCATTGCTAGAATCATATCTGTACTTGATTTCAGTAAACATCATCATTGGTCCGACCTGTGATCCAAGTCAATTTTTCACCTTTGTCAGAGCGACTAATAGATATAGTGATTAAAATGGCATATTAAGTGCTCTATATGACCTGTTCATAGAACCGTTTGAAGCTTCCCGGCTCTTCTGGCGTAAAAGTAGCTAGCACAGCTTCGCGCTTTCTACCAACATCTGCAAGTTCGCTTATCAATCTTAGTCTGTCAAAGTTCATATTGGCTCCACTTGTTATCGCTACTACATTTTCATCCTTGAGGCCATAGTATTTGCAATATGCTTCAGCTCCAGCAAGAGCAAGTGCACCTGCAGGCTCTAATATGCTCCGTTTTTCTTCAAACATGTCCTATTCAAAAATAAGCAAGCTACTGTCATGTCTAATGTTACTTCTAGATTATTTTGAAAATGATCTATTACGTGACTGGGATAATTGAGGTATAGATTTTGTGGTTTTATGTCATTTATAACAAACGGGCATGCAATAAAGGAAGAGAAAGTGATTTTCAACTTTACAACAAACTCAATTAAGGACCCTTTTATATAAAAAGAGATATTAACCAAAACTGCAATGGTCACTCTAATTGAGAGAGCATAAACTAAAGGTATTGAAATATTTGGTTTTCAACAATACTAATGGCAAAACTCAAGCAGATACAATCATAGTTGTTGTAATCCAAAAGTTGGCTGCTAACCTTTATCGATGCACATATAGCATCGCGATTAACTAGGACCACCCCATCTATTAGTTCCTTACAGAGACGGAAAGATTCTTCACCAACCACTTTAACAGCAACACCATCTGCAAAATTTCCAACTTGATCCAGCATGACTCTCTGACCATAGTGTAATGACATTGCCATTGCATTTGCATCAGATGGCTCAACCCCAATAATCTTTATATCAGGGGCAACCCTTTTCATATAGGCAGCAATACCAGCTATAAGACCCCCTCCACCAACAGGCACAAATATTGCGTGGATTTTATCTTTGAATTGGCGATTGATCTCCATACCGATAGTACCTTGCCCTGCTATCACATCTGGATGATCGAAAGGAGGGATGAATGTGCGGCCTTCCTCTTCAGCCCTCTTTTTGGCATATGCCTGCGCTTCATCATATGAGTCTCCCACAAGAACAACATTACCACCCAATCTCTTAACTGATTTCCACTGCTCATTTGGTAAATGAAAAAGAAAAAAACAGAGTTTAGAAAAGAAAATGAGTTTGGAACTACTTAAACTGGACTTCTATACATGGGAAGCCATAAAAACCAAGGTGGAGCCAAGGGAGCGGAAAGGGGTTCATCTAAAGTTCGAACCCCCTTCTCCAGAAAAGTAGATTGTATATAGAAGGCCAAAATTATTTTGTATACATATCCTGTAGACATTGAATTCTCTTAGCTTCTTCGCATTTATTTTTTATAGTTTGAATCCTGCTCGGTGAAAATCCTGACTCTGTGCATACAACTCAAAGTTGTAAACAAAAAAATCCTAACCTTAATCTCAGGTGTAGTAACAGGCATGACAATGAGAGCATTGCAGCCAAGTCTTTGAGAAGCTAATGCAACACCTTGAGCATGATTGCCAGCTGATGAGCAAATGACCCCTCTTTTCTGCTGCTCCTCTGACAGATTGGCCATCATATTGTAAGCTCCTCTAAGCTTGAATGAGAATACCTGCAAATAGCCAAATAGTATACATATGAACACTAATTTTATTTACGTTAAAAATTCATAAAGTAATTAAACGCGAGGATGAGAAACATACAGGTTGAAGATCTTCTCGTTTGAGCCAGACGTTAACCCCGAGCTTCTGTGAAAGCTTCGGCGCAAGCTGTAATGGCGATTCGCGTGCTACGTCATACACTCTCGTACCCAAAATGTCAACCAGATACTGAAACCCGCTCTCACCTCCATTGCCGCCCACCGGATAATTTGGTATCAAGTAGCCTGGTTCGCACCGTAACGAGCTCGGAGACGCTACCGGCAATGCAAGCGGTGAAACTTTCAACTTCGATGAATCTACGGTGTGACTGCAGGTTATGGCGGTGGTTCGCGCCGGGAAATTGTGGCTGGAAAATACTGAGGTTGCAGTTGAAGTTGCCGGGGCGAAAGTAATAAGACTTGACATATCCAAGTATGAGCAAGCAATGGATGGGTGTTTCCACTTTCGCTTAAACAGGGGAAGAAATATGAGAATTCAAAAGTAGTATGTTAACTTTTTTGCTTTTAGAAATTTAAATTATATATATAAATTATATTTTTAAATATTAAGCTAAACAAATTAACGTAGCTTTAAAAATTAATTAAATTTAATCTTAAAAAGTAAAAAGTATCAAATAAACTGAGACAAATAAAATATCTAATTAATGACAATTATCAAGTATCAAGTCGGTAGCAGGTGTACATGAGTCAATTAAGTTCCTAATTATATCGATTTGATCAATTCAATTTTGTAATTTATTTTTGTCACATGAATACTATTTAAATCTTATTTTATTAGAGTTATAGACAATATTTTTATAAATTAATTTATGTCTAGTTGACATAATATCTTGTATAGTCACTTAACTTTATTTTATTATCAAAAGTCATTCAACTATTTATACTTCAAGTGTAATGTAACCCAACCAATTTCATTAATTTTTTCATTAAATTTTGATACTTTTTTTATTTCTTAAAAAGTTAGCATTAAATAAAACTTTCATATTAACAAAAAATAATGAAAAAAATAATTTAATTAGTTTGGTAACTTTATAGGTGAACGATTAATAATTAATGATATTTTAATTATAAAATAAAATTGTGTAACTGTCTAAAGGAAGTATCATTAGTTGAATTACCCACATACACCTTTTCCTTTTATTTGTTATGACTTACCCCCTATTGTGTTGATTTACCTTCGTAGAGGTTTGAATATGAAATTTGGTTATATTTCAAAACAGTTTTTAAATATACGATATGAGATTATGATTTTAAATTTAAATTTTTCAAAAAGTAGAATTTAGAATTTTAAATTGTGATTAAATTGACTCATAAGCTTATATTTTGTAAAAATTGAAGCATTATTGAAAATTTTGTATAAAAGACTCATGTTCGACATAAAGAGGTTATTCATATCATATGAAAGGATTATATTAAAAATAGTTAGTTACTACTATTGTTGACTAATTTATAAATTGTGTGTATTTGACAGTTTGTAATCATAATAAAAGGAACACGGAGCTATGTGATTTATTAATATGGCACCTTATGATATTTTAATATCTTGTTTATGAATTATTATTTGCTCATTTGGTAAAATTACATAGAACCGGAGAAATTTTGAAAGTTTTCATAATTTGTAGGGTTTTCATGTTTATGAGAAAAATATAATTTAAGAAATTCAAATTGTATGTTCAAACAAAACTTCAACTTTAAATCAATTTGATCTCAAATCATGTCCAAACGACACTTGTGATTCATAAATAGTTCATATATGTGACGGGCAAAATGGACATTTATATATTCCCTCTATTTCAATATGTTTGTCTTACTTTCTTTTTACTCCATTTAAAAAGAAATGTTTCTTTTTCCTTTTTGACAACTCTTTAATTTCAACTTTCTACATAAAATATTAAAGACCATAAGATTAAAGAACATTTTGGTACATTCTATATATCTTTAATTTAGGACTACACGATTGAATAATTTTCTCTTCTTTCTTAAACTCCATGTCGATTCAAAACCAAACAAAGAAATTAAAATGGTAGGAGTAATAATAATTTAAGAAGTTATTAGAGAACATGACCAGTGTATTAAAAGGGGGATGCATTTTATACCGTACGGGATGAGCCATAAGCCCCAAATACGGGCATAAGTCACATGAATCTATAGAGCGTATGTGTCATGTATATTCAATATTATTAATTCTGTAAATAAATTAAAATAAATCACCAATAATCTAGAAAAAATATTATAATTATAATTTGAGAAAGTAACACAAAAAATGACTATAGAGGAGATACACATTAAATGAAATCATTATCTACTTCATCATCGATCTCTATATATTTTATTTTTTCTCACCCTTAACTAATAATATTTGCACTGATTATAGTCTATGTATTTAAAAGAAGGATAAAAAGCGTAAGAGCAATGACAAAAAATGAAAAAAGTTACCTCAGAAATATAGTACTATGTAATCTCTATTCTATCAATTTCAAGCATAATCATCTAAAAAATTATTTATAATAGTGTCATTTCCTATGAAAGTTGCTTCTTTTTTTTTTTTTAATTATACATTTTTAAAAAAATCACAACATGAAAATATGATACCATAAAACATTTGTCCTTTATTTTCACGTTCGCTCCTGTACCCTTTCCCTTTCCCTATCCTTCTCAGGTTACGGTAGCAATTAGGCCTTTTTTTCCCCCTTTCCTTTTTAATTTCTTTGTTCCATATTAGTTAAGGTTTTTGAAAGATTTGATATTTTTAAAATGTAATTGCTTCTGCAATTAGAACTTCTGTTTTACGAAAAGATGAGGGTCTTCGATACTCACTTAAAGACATCATTTATTTTAATTAAGATTAAAATATTTAAATCTGAATGCATATCTTAATGATTAAGATGTTGTATTTAAATCTAAATACTGAAAGATTAGATTTTTTAACATCTGAATGTGTATATTTTATTTATTTATTAACAGATTAAATATAGAATTTAAATAAAAATAATAATTAAATATTAAAAAAAATATCAACTAAATATAATAAATTTATTATTTGATTAAAAAATAAAATATTCATGTTTACTAATGATGGTGGTGATATTAATTGGTGTTAATAACTAGTAATAGTGGTGGTGATATATAATTGCTAGTAATGGTGGTGGTGATAGTTGTGATGATGGAGGTGGTTGGTGTTGTAGTGGCTGGCATGATGGTGGCGGTTGGTAGTGGTAGTTGTGATGGTGAAGTTGTCTGATGTTTGTAGTTGGCGGTATTAGTGGTGATTAAAGAATGTGTGGTGGTATAGTTGGTCGCAATGCTAGTTGTGATGGTGGAGGTGGTTGGTAGTAGGCATTGACTGTAGTGGTAGTAGTGACTAATAAGTGTAGTAGATGCGGTGGTGATTACAGTGAATATAACTATAATGATGGAGATGACATGTGTGGTAATGAATGACAGTAGTATTTGGTTAACAAAAATGGTGGTTGACAATATAATGGTGGTAGAGGTGGTTGGTGGTGCATGGTGGCTGGTGGTTAGCAATGGTGATGGTGGTAGTGGTTATGTTGACATAGGTGATTAGTGGTGATGGTTGGTGATTTTAGACATAGTAGAGGTGAAAATTATCTACACAAATATACCTCTTAGTAATAGTAAGACTCTGTTTTAGATCTTAACGATTAAAACCTATTTAGACCAAATAAGTGTTGAACTCTTAATTAAAACAAATGCACTTAATGATCTAAGATCTGGACCATTCAGATTTAGACCTCCATTAAAAGCAAATAAATGACGCCTTAATTAATAATTATAGAGTATGTGTTTTATATCTGTGCATCGCGTCACTTGGTGTATGCATGTCTGTGTGTGTGTGTGTAAGATTATAAAAAAAATAATAGTTGACTTTGTTAAATAATCTACTACTTGAAGTGAATTCTGAACTTTGTTTGTGTACTACACCTCCCAATACTTATTAAGTATTATAACTCCTAATTAAATATTTATCTTGACCAATATGTTAATCATATTTATCTAGACAAATATAATTAGTAAATCTCAACTCTTTCAACTTTAATAATATTTTCATTAAATATTAATTAAATATTATTTTGAATACAATCAACTTAAGATGGCATAACAATTATTATTGTCTTCTTCAAACACAACATAAACAAAAGGATAAATTTTAAGATAAATAAAACACGAAAATATATAAAGTTAGAGATTAAATTAAAGTTATGACCGCTCTACCACTGAGCTACTGAGGAACAACAGGAGATTCGATCTCATAGAGTTCAGTTCCTGTTCCCAACCCATGACCAATATGAGCTCCAAAGTTGATGAAGACTTTGAGACAAAATTGTTGATGAAGAAAATTTTGAGACAAAATCGATGAATAAGATTTTGCAATTATAACTCCATTTATGAAAGTGGAGAATTCATAAACCAAAATAGATTAGAAAGTGTGAATATTAGGACCGACTGTTAAAAAGAATATTTGGGAGTAAAAGAATCTATGTCGTTCAACTTTAATAATATTTTTTAAAAAAATTAATTAAATATTAGCTTAAAGATAACCAACTTGAGATGGTGTAGCAATTACTATAATTGTCTTCTTCAAATCCACAACATGAAATAAAAAATATATATTTTAAGATAAAGAAAGTATGAAAATATTCAAAGTTGGAGATTGAGGGTGTGTTCGGTATAATATTTTCTTGAAAAACAAGTTGTTTCTTACTTATTTTTCTTGTGTTTGGTATGCAAGTAAAAAATATTATCCCAAAATTATTTTTATATATCCAAAACAAAAGAGTGAAGATGAGAATGGAATAGGAGAGTGATGGGTGGGGGAAGGAGGGATCGAAGGTTGGGGATAGGTAGGGTTGGAGTGGATAGTTGTCAGGGTAGGAAGAGACAATGTGACTGGTTTTCTCCATTTTTATTAGGAAAGTCATTTTTCTTATTTTGAAGAAGCTTATTTTCCTAAATAAAATATTTTTTTTAGTTTTTTGACCAAACAAACACACGAAAATTGAAAAAGTCCTCCATACCGAATACACCCAGAATCAAAGTTATGGCAAAGTTGAACAAGACTTTGAGACAAAATTATTAATGAAGATGACTTTGAAACAAAATCAATGAATAAGATCTTGCAATTATAACTCCTTTGACAAAAGTGAAATGATTTATAAATCAAAATAGATTTAAAAGTGTGAGAATATTAGGACATCGACTGTCAAAAAGGGAAAAAAAAATCTAACTGATTATTAAAAAAATGATTGGGGGTACGAATTCTACATTTAAAATATGAATGAAAAATTAGATTATATTAACGTAATGAAAATTTTCAACAACAAACTCAACTATTACATTCGTGAGAAAGAAACTTTTAGTTGAATGATTATACGAGAAATCAACTCTGAAAGACGGAGATGAATACATATGGCTAATTAATTTTTAATAGAGATAGCAAGCAATACTTTTTCCATCTTAATTTATGTTGCACTTTTAATTTTTTATTCTTTAGTGTCAATTAAATTAGTTTTTAAAATTAAATTGAATTGATCAATTTAATATTTTTTAAAATTAAAATTTAAATATTTAAAAGATATACTAAAAATACTAAAATAATTTATCTCATCTAAATATGATTTGCATTTGTTTGTCTGCTGAAATTTTGCTGGCTCCAAGCTTTCGGTCTTTTGTATTACTGCACTTTTAAGAGGAGCTTCCCTCCTTCCTTCGAATTTTTCTTCTTTTTGAATTATATAATTCCTATATTATCCTCCACGAGATTGAATCTTTTATGATTTTGCAAAAGAATTGAATAAGTTAGTGGGCAAATCATAAAAAATTAAGAAGATATAGGGTGCACTTCATCAAATAACATTTACATTAAGGTTGCAAAATGCAAAAAACTCGTGGTTTAAAAGCAAACTATCTTGATCATCATCCGTAATTTCAAATAATTTACTAATAAAAAATTATAAAGACGGATTGCTTTATTTATATCCTTTTTCTAAATATCTCTCTTCGGACTCAATAAGTAAGTCAGTTAGAGATCAAAAGTAGACTTTTAGTAAGAGTAGGTATGCCTGGCAAATTGACAAACATATAATCTATTAAACATGTGATAATTATTTTGGTAGTATAACAGATTATATAAGTAGGAAGCCCCTAAGTTAAAAGTTAGATTATCATTTTGCCCCTCTCCTAAATTAAAATTTAATTAGTATATATTAAATATTAATATTTTATCATATCATATCATATTTATATATTTATTACTATATAAGTGGAAAGTCAAAAAATAAAATGTTAAAATAAATAAATAAATAATATAATAATATTAAATAATATATATATATATATATATATATATATATATATGTATGTATGTATGTATATATGTATGTATGTATGTATGTATGTATTAAAATAAAAAGAAATGAAAAAAGTCATTCATTGAACCGAGTAAATGAGGAGGATTGTTTCACCGGTCAGTAATTATTATATGTTACACTTTTATATTTTTTTAGTTATTACTTCATATACTATCTTTTCATCTTCTAAGCTTCTACCCGTTACAATAGTATTTATACACAATTCTCTAATGAAGATTTGTACCATTAAGCAGACTTAATATGAAAAATATATGTCTTGGTGTCATGATCATACTCTACACCTTTTAATATGTAATATAAAATTGTTGCATTCTTTCTTCTTCTTTTTGATAATTTTTCAAATATTTTCTGATTTACCTTCTTGTTTTGTTGTTGTTGGCATTGGGGTTTGTATGAAATTTCTATAAATTTGATAGAAGCATCCTCAAACCTGCAGATTAAATTTACTCTTGGCACCTGATTTATATTTATGTCCATCATGGTAACTTGTATTTTATGTAATTCTTGCGCTTTGTTTCATAAATGTTGAAAAAAAATTAGTTTTTCATTGTCTTTAGGTAATTTGTCACGTTTTATACTTAATCGTCATCAAAGCATGATTTGTAAACTAAGGTAACCACAAAGTCAGTTCAATCATTTTGAATTTACACTTATCGCAACTCTATATTTAATTATTTAATATGCACGTGTCCAGAAACTAGTTTATCAATAATGTATGTGTTCAAACTTAATCATAAGATTCAATACATAGCCAACCCCTTAAACTTGTCAGAAAAAATTTAATTTAGACACTTAAACTAAGTGATGTTCCAATTGAACACCCCAATTCCTAATAAACTGTTTCTATTATACACTTTTGATTCCAATTTTGAAAAAAAATTTGCGTGTGTTTTCATTCGTCAATTTGATAGTTAAATTAACCACTCAATGTCAATCCATAAGCTTTAGCTCCATCTCCCTCGATGTTTTAAGGATCATTTTCCTTGCCGAAATCCTTGGTCAAAGGTGTTAGAATTTGTCTGAATTTTCTATATTAACTATATAGCATGTACTTAAGATAGCTTCAGCCGGCATATTGTTAGATAGACCCAAACTTAAAAGCATAGAGCATCATTTCTTTAAGGGTTTGAGTTTTTTAATTTGGTTAAACCATTTTGCTGGGGAATATAGAGGACACTAACCTTATGTATAATATTATTTTTCTCATAAAAAGCCTCTAAAGTCTTAGTATTATATTCACCGCCCCCTATTAGATCTAAGTCTCTTGATTTTTCGGTCTAATTGATTTTTAACTTCTACTTTGAATTTTAAAAACATGTTTTGAACCTCATATTTATACTTAAAAAGATATACCTTAGCTAGTCTATCAAAAAAAATCATTAGAAAAAGTAATGTAATACTTTTTTCTACCTTTGCTGATAGTATTCTTAAAATCAGGTAAGTCTGAATATACTAGTTCAAGTAATTCGGTCTTTATACTAGTAACATGTTTGAAAGGTTTCTGGGCATATTTTGCTTCTACACACGCATGACTGTTAGAAAAATTATCAATTTTCATCGCAGGGATTAATTTTATTTTTTTATGTCTTTAATAGAAGCAATATTAATAGAGATATTTACATAAATGGTAGACTTTTGATTGAAAATAGGTCTTTATAGCTACAATTTCATTAATTATAATTTATGGCCGATGTATTCATCTAAAAAGTAGGATATTTAATATTTGGATATAAATACACTAATTAATTTATTGAGTTAAATATAAAATACTATCTTTTTAAAATGACAAATTATCAAAAATCATGATATAATTAATACATGATCTTTCATATCTCTCTCTCTCCCTCTTTCTCTTTTTTTTCCCTCTATCTCTCTCCCTCCCTCTTTGAATACCGTTTTTCATCTCTCTCTGTATTTGTATTTTTACCAGTCTCTATTTGTTGTTCTATATTATTTGAGGTATTTAGACGACTGTATTTGTTGTATTCATACATGCATTTAGGTTGTATCCTCTATTTGTTTGTATTTCGTATTTTCATCTCTCTCTTTGTATGTTTATATATTTTTTTGAGATGTCAGAGGACTATATTTGTATTAATACGTGCATTTAGATTGTATCCAATCGCTCTAATTTAACTTATGTTCATTTACTCTTGTATCATGTGTATTTATTTCCCTATATCAATTGTATCATTCGTGATACAGAAAATTTAAAAAATAACACAACAAAGAGAGAGGGAGAGAGAGAAAGAGAAAAAGAGGGAGGGAGATAGAGATAGAGAGGGATAGATGAGAAAGATAGAGAGAATGAGAGAGGGAAGAGAGAGACAGTGAAGAGAGATGGAGGAGAGAGGGAGGATAAAGGCGAGGGAGAGAGAGGAGAGAGGCGAGCGAGATTGGAGAGAAATTAAGAGATTTCTTCCTTATTTGCTAGATTGGAGAGAGATTAAGAGATTTCTTCCTTATTTACTAGTAAATACAAAAAAATAGCCAATTAATTAAAATATAATTAGATATTATAATTATTTAAAACTGGTCATAATTTTAGAATATTATCATATTTGTGCTATATTATGTAATTTTTTCATATTAATGGCCTAGTCTACCGCGCCACAAATTAACAGACTCAATAATATAAGTAGAATTGAAAAAATACTTGCATTATTAACACTCTCTTGAATAATGTTTAGTATAAATAATTCGTCAAAAAGATATCCCTTTCGAAAAAGTTTTCTCCACTAGAAATAATTATTTTATCAACTTCAAAAATAAATTTAAGGTTTGCTTTGTTGAGAAGTGCTCTAGAAATTAAGCTTCTACGAAGGGAGAGAATGTACAAAACATTATTTAAGGCTATTGTTTTTTTAGAAGTTAACTTAAGTAGAATCTTTTCTTTACCCATAACTCCAGCAGTAGTAGAGTTACCCATGTAGACACACTCGCAATTAGAGGACTCCTCAAAGTCAGAGTACAACTCCTTGTTGGTTCAAACATGCTTTGAAGCACCTGTGTCCAGCACATAATTAGTCTTGTTAGCCACTAGATTTGCCTCGACTATTACATAAGCAATCATTTCATTACCCTCGGCAAGATGAGCTTGAAAAACACCTTGTCCTCTCTGCTTTAAGTTTTGTCCTTGTCTCTGATGGCACTGGACAGCCCTATAACCACGTTTTCTACAGATGACAAGGTCCTATTGACTTTTGAATTTTGGCTTATTAAAGTGATTCTTCTTCTTCACATGTCCCTTTTTCTGGTCTTTCTTCTAGTTTTCTTTAAACCTGTCTTTTACTATAGTACCAGACAATTCCAGAAGGTTAACTTTAGAAGAATTAAGAAAAAGATCTTTCATCTTATCTTTAAGACGTTTTGCCTCCTCAGTACTTATGTGATTTATCAGTTCCTGTAGAGTCAAATTCTTTTTCATATGCTTCAATTAGTTCTTGTAATCACTCCAAGAAGGTAAAAAATTTTCAAGCAAAATATTGGCTTGAAAAACCTCATACATCTTTATATCCTCGTTGAGAATATCAAAAGTTAATTTCTCATACTCATGAACCTGTTTCATGATTGATTTATTATTAAATTTGAAATTAATCAACTGCCAATAACATATTTTTTTCTTCCCTGCAACATCATCACCATATTTCTTTTCTAAATTATCCCATATTTGATTTGGATATGTATTAGTAACAAATAAATTAAATAAAGGATTAGTCATATGGTTCAGTAAATGTCTTCTAACCATTTATTATTCTTTTCAAACTTTTTTTAGCATCATCATCAACAGTCAAAGTTGTGCTAGAACTAGTAGTAGCGTTAGCAACATCAATAATAATGTTAGAACCATCAACTGGAGTTTCATTAAACAAAACATAATCTACTTCTAATTGTTTAAAGAAAATCAGAAGTTTCTGTGATCAACGCTTAAAATTGTTTCCGTACAAAGGCTCAAGTATTGACAGATCAGGAAGAGTTTTGTTGAAGGAAATAGTCATTCAATCAATATTGTATGTATAAAAATACTTTCAAATTATTAAAAAAAATAGTACAATATTGATACTGTACAAAAATAAGATAATAAGAAACTTATCAGAAAGAAAACTGTGTCAGGGCAAGTCACTACCTTGAAAGTGATTTTGACCTGACTGTTGTGCAAATTACTTAGATCGGTTACTCCCCAAGGTTCCACAGCTTTCCTAAACAGTTGCACTAGTGGCAGAAAATTTGAAGTTTGCACAAGTAGAATTACCCAGAAAACGGAAGGAGAAGAAGAACTTGTTAAGAAGAACAGGAAATTTTTCTCGGTGTATGTAAATCACAAAGAAGGCTCGTTTATATAGACTATAGATTTGAAAGGGTCAATGAGTCATTAACGAGTCATTAACTCATACATCAAAAGAGACTTAATAACCATTAACTCAGGTATTTAAAGGAGACTTAATGAGCTATTAATCTAGTCATTTAGATCAGACGTTAAAGAGAAATAAAGAGGTTGTTACATGTGATCAATTCTTGAAAAAGTGTATTTAGATATTTTTCTGATAGGTTAAAAATATTAAAATAATATTTTACAAATTTAAATTGAATTAGGCCTCACGTATGTCTCGCGTGCAGAAGGGAGGGAAAATCGACCTGTTTGCCTGGCGAACCCATTTTTCATGTGCGTGAGATCTCTCACTTTACTAGCTCTTTGTAAATTCAATAATGAATAATTCAATATAAGGGAGAAGAAAATTCTTTCCACAGCCAATTAAGGACAAAGACAAGGATGAATAATTGAAAAGAGATCTAAAGGAATAAAGAGAGAAAAGAGGACAATTTCTTTATTCTTTGCATTAGTCAAAGATTTATCTCCAACACTTTTTTGATAAACACTTCTCAAAATAAACTAATTTTAAAAGTTTGATCAAATAAATTATTTTTAATAGCCAGTTTGATCAAACTTTTTAAAAGTAAAAAAATACTTATTTTTTTTTAAAAAAAATGAGGTGTTTGGTCAAGGTTTTTGAAAAAAATAAGTATTTTCAGGGAATAGCAGAAGCCAAAAAAAAGTAGTTTCTCCTCAAAAACACTTACTTGAAAACAGTTTTTAGAAAGATACACTTAGAAGCGCTTTTAAATAGTTTGGTCGAACACTAATTTATGCTCAAAAGTGTTTTTAAATTTATTAGCCAAACACAAACTGTTTCTCACCGAACGTATTTTTTGATAAGCAAAAAAAAAATACTTTTCAAAATAAACTGATTTTAAAAATTTGACCAAACAGGTTATAAGTGATATATATGTGAAATTTAAGTTTAATTGATAAGATTTAATTACTTGAATTGAAATTAACATAAATTTGAACAAGTGTTTAATATAGTTGTTTTATTCATCCTATATTTCATTTTATATGGTAGGTTCTAAGTATGCGAGTCAAATTACTAAATCAGAAAATTACATAAAATAATTTTTAAAGATATTTAATTTTAAAACATATTAATAATTTTTAAATATTTACTAAAATTAAATTTTAATTATAAAAAAAGTAGATTTTATATTAAAAGTATACACGGTTATTTTTTAAAAAGTGAGCATAAAATACGAGAAGTAAATTACATGTGCTATTTTTTAGCTCCATTTCCAATGGGAAGTCTACAACTTTACCTTCTCTCATGTATCAAAATATATTCTCTTCCTTTCATTTCTCTTGAAAAATATATTATTTTCTCTTTCTTCAAAATTGTCTATATTCCTTAATACACTACTCTCTTCCTTTCTTAGTACTCTTTGCTCTATTCTTGTTATAGTACATGCCTTCCTCAAATTTTTGAATGTTCTTCTTTCAACAACTGAAATATAGCTTGTTAGGTTAGTCAGTTCCTCCATCTTCTCATTCTGCCCAGAAATCATAGTGAAGTAAAGATTTCTTTTTCTTTCCATACTTTTCATTCACCATTGTATGTTTTGAAGATGAAGAGGATTGAAAGGTAATGTTGGGCATATTCTTATGTATTTTTCATATTTTTACCCTTTTTTTAAACCATATTTTGAGATGTTTATCCTTATGAAATGCATGATTTTATTAATGTATGTGTTAAATGAGCTAAACAAATATTTTTAGATGGTTTTAGTAGGTAACATATGGAAAAAGCCTCAAAAATGGTCCAAGGGTTGGTCTGGTGAGATAGCTGGCATGGCGCGCCAGCCACCAAACATCAGAAAAAATTGTGCTCAGGTTGGTGTTATGGTTGGTGCGGCGTGCCAGAGCTTGAACTTCAGAAGAATTTTTTATGAACACCTTAGCAAATTGAGTGGCGCAGTGCGCCAGAGAGGTTCTGGACTTGAAAAAATTTTCTAACACTCTGGTGCAGTAGCAGAAGCGGCGCGCCAAGTCCCATATTTGCAAAATTTTGACTAACACCTTGGAGAGATGGCTAGTTCGGCACGCCAGAGACCAAACTTCAAAGAAAATTCAAGCCAAGTTTGGCAAGATGAGTGGTGCGGCACACCAGGGCCTATCCGGAATAAATTTTCTAAGTATAAAAGTTGAACTACTTGAGCGCAAAAGAGCTAATAGTTACCTACTTAAAAATATCTAGTCTAGGGCATTTGTTAGGCATCTTTCAGCAGATTGATCAAATTGTATGCAGCCTTTTTGGGGGAGAGACGAGAAGTTCATTTTCATCTAGGTTTTTCTTCTTTACTTTAACGTTGTTAATTTGAGTGATGAATTCTTGAGTTTTACACTTGAACATGAGTGGCTAAACTCCTATTCTTGGGTTTTGGCCATGGCAGATGGTTGTAGTTTGACTGTTCATTTATGCTATACTTTTGATTCTTTTTTTCAAGATTGTTTATGCTTACTTGTTTTAACGCTTATTCGTTAGATTGATCACCTTGCGAATATTATCTGTTGGCTCTTGGTTGAACTCGAGAGAGGTAACTAAGAGGGTTAAAATGAAGCATAGAATATGTTTCAATTATCTTGTTCAAATAGTTCAAGAGTTGATTGTGTTGTTGAGGATAGGGATATACTCTGCAACCCTATTTAGTTGAGACAAGTATCGTCAACCGTCATGTCATGTTTCTCCTGCAACTATAGGGATATAGGTATTAGGGTTCATGAGATAGTTCCTGCATATTCGGGAGAATAGTAAGAAATGGATTAGTAACTTGCAACTAACAATCTTAGAAGAATGTTGTCTAGTGTATTCGAATCCTAAAACTCAATCTGAAAGCAAAAGTGTCAAAACCGTGGATTTTGATTATCATTTGAATTACAAACATTTTGCAAACGAATTTAGTTCTTAGTTTAATTTACAATTCAAGTTTAGTAGAATAATTCCAAAATCATTTTTTTCGATTTTTCTTTGTGTTTATTTGAATAATGAAACAAAAGTTTAGACTTAAGTAATTAATCTATCAAGTCTCTGTAGGTACGGGACTTCATCGTCCTATATTACTTGACGATCACGTGAGCTTGGTGACATCAAAACGTACAAGATCTACATCTTTAAAATTGCTAAGAAGAGTATTCAAACCCACAAGATCTACATTTTAAAGGTGTTCAAGCAAGTTCATCTAGATTATTTTTGAGAATTGGCTTAGGAGTCTTTTGAAGAAAAAGAAGATCATTGATTATGTGACGAAGATCGGTGATAAAAAATTCAATTATTTTGAATCAATTTTTTATTTTTCATTAGTATTAGAAGCTTTTCACTATGTATTTTTTAGATTTTGTTTCACTATGTATTGTATAGATAAGATATGTAATATGATATGTTCACCTTATTTTATATGTGTGTGTGCGCGTACGCGCCTGTGTGTGTATGGGTATGGAATGAGTACAAAAACTGATTTACTTAATTTTTTATACCATATAATATACAAATATATTTTAGTATATGGATTGTGTATAAAATATGATATATCTAATTAGATAAGTGTGTTTTTATTTTCTAGGTTTGAAATTTATATAGAAATTGGCGTATCTTCACTTTTTTTTATGTTGTTTTTACATGTTAGTATGTAAGAAATTTAGGAAAAATGTATAAAATCCCCCTCAAACTTCTCCACATAACTTAATTTAGTACTTTAACTTTACGGGTGTTTATTTACCCCCCTAATTTAATCAAAAGTGAACTAATACCACCTTAATAAGTGGCGTGACAAAAAAAATATTTTTAATTTTTGAAAAGCGCGTTGGAGGAAAAAAAATATTAAATATGATCTAAAACAATTCATCTGTCATCTTCTAATTGGATAATGCAATTAGTTATATTTAATTATGTTTTTCTTTATTTTTTATTTTTATTTTAGATTTTCTTTTTTCTTTTTTACCCATTTCTCTTTCTTCTTCTTTTCTACCCCTCTGTTTCTTCTTCTTTCCCGGCTTCTTCTTTCAACACCATATCAAATTTCTCACTATATTTTCTCATCTTCCATATCATTCTCTTTTTTTTGATTTCTTTAAAGATTAAATTGCTTGATGAGTTTAATATTGTAACATAATAATTAAAAGATTTTATTTTATAGACAGATTATATGTGGGTTTAATTGGTCGAAATAGTTATTTAATTTTTTGATGCCATTTTTTCTGATGAAGTGAACCCATATGTGTTTTCTTTTTAAAACACTGATTAAAACACTTTCCTCAGATTTTTCCCTTTTCTTAATCGAAATTCAAGATCCAAAATTGAAATTGTCATTGTCGCACTACTCCCGGAAAAATTGAATTTCGGAGGCTTTTCTTTCTTCAATTCGATTGTTTATCTCATCTATAAATTATTTTATTGAGAAGTATTTGAATTATAAGCAAGGTATGAGTGTATGTTGTAGATCTGAAATATTACCATAATATCTGCCATGAATATATTGCCATAGATATGGAAAGAAAAAAAAGTGAGGAAAAAGAAAAAGAAAGGAAAAACTAAAAAAAATGATAAAAATAAAAAATAATAATAATGGTGTTATACACGTGTCAGGCGCGTGTATAACACTTCTATATATGAATCTGAGATTGTCTTAGGAAGGTGGTATTAATTTACTTTCGATTAAATTAGGGGGTAAATAAATGCCAGTAAAGTTAAAATACTAAACTAAGTTATGTGGACAAGTTTAAGGGGCATTTTATGCATTTTTTCAAGAAATTTATACATATTTTAGTGTATGAATTACATATAAAATATGAACACACAAACTGAGTTACTTAATTTTTTTATACTTGATTATAAACATGATTTAGTGTATGAATTGTGTATAGAGAAAAGAAAAAAATATGTACATGAAAAGACAAAACTCTAAGAGAAATTTATAGATTGGGAAAAGGCTAAAATGTTTGAAGAAATTTATAAAATGAATATATAAAAAAAATTACTACTATGATTTATGCATACAGTTTTACCTTTTTTTTTTCAGTTACCGTACTTTTACTTTTTTAGCCTTTCCGCTAGATTTGGAATTTATTTATTGTTATATTTAAAAAATAAAAACTATTAATAAATTTTATAATACTGACTTTAATATATCACATATTATCTTTATTTTTCAGCCTAGCTACACACAGCTAGTTGTCTAAGTAGCTATTAAAGAAAAAAAAACTTAGTAGAGAAGGAAAAGAGTTAGGCACACCTCTAAAAGAGGGTTTTCTAGATCTTTTGCATTTCGGTGTGGGTTTATATATAATTTTTATTTATTTTTTAAATTTAAAAAATTATATAAAAAAATTTAAATTATAATAATTAATTTTTTAAAATTATTAAAATATTTATTGAAAAAATTATGGTAAAAAATATCTTTGATTCTTTAAATAGTAATGGCATGATCTATTTTAGAAGATCGTGCGAGCACCTACTCGACTCTAATCCGATAGAAGAACCTCTTTTTAGAACTTTCTTTTTACTTAGTAAGACCACCATTATAATAAATAAATTTTTATATAGGGATATCATTTTTATAATAAACATTCCCAAACTAAATTTTTCGCAATGATCTAGTCTAAACATGTACAAGAACTCCAAGAAGAAGGAGGACAATAGAAAACACAACTTCGCCTTTGGAGAAAAACGCAGAACCTGATGCTGGATACCGCCACACCAATTATAAAACTTCATTACGTGTCACAAATCTACATTCCAAAAAGAGTGTAGCAAGAACAATATCAGCATACCATACATACTGGTAAGCATTATCAACCGACTAATATTAGTTTACGCATCAGTATAAAATCGATATCAAATCAATTAAGTAATTTCAACAACAATTTTGACCTACATTATACCCTATTAGGTTTCTCAATCAGTGCATCATAATCAAACATTACGCATATCAATATTTTACAAAATTTAACCATGAACCTTATGCACTGACCATCCCTCGCTGCAGCGGAAATGGAGTCCCTGCAGTGGTGCTCTATTTAAACAGTAACCCAAAATCGCCATTTCTCAGCACCCGATTACCATTACTAATTTTATTTCAATTACCTAAAATTTCATTTATGACCCAACTTAATATTATGCCGGCTATCCATTTAATCATGTGTCATTAATAATAAATTTACTGCAGTACCCTATTACAGTTCTCAACTCTATTTCTTTTTAACAGAACCATTCCCCACGGTTAGGACCAACCCAACACAAGGCTTAGGAGCACATACACCCCAAACCGAGGACTGGTAATAACAGAACTTAGATCAATTAATTCATACTCAAACAAGTCATGTCAATCAATATCGGAAATATAGGTATACATTTATATACAATCCTTAACAACTATCAAGCCAACACAGGGTAGATTATTCTACACAGAAATCAATTGAATCATGTCCACACCAAAGACACGGACACATGTACAAATTCGCACCTTATCGATCTCTCCATGTATGCATCTATACCATTTTTATATATCTCGTATCATACTTGTATCATATCGGTATACTTGTATGAGTGCTATTGCTTCTTTCTTTTTTCTTTTTATTCATCAATTTTTATATGTGTATATCTCATATGTACCTATATCATGTCGATATTTCTCGTATTATATCTGAATATACGTATGACTGTCATAAATCTGTACATCTATACACATATGCCAGAGGGTCTTATAGCCCTTTTAGTCATGATCTGTAGGGTCCTCTAGAAATCCATGTATTATACCAGCGTGGTACCCACTCCCACTCATTTTCTTGTCCAGATGCTCCCCTCAGACACGAGTCACTTATATCATAACTGCTCACCTCGAGCACGAGTCACTCATGTCACAACCGCTTGCCCGAATGCTCACCTTGGATATGAGCCACTCATCTCCAAATATTTATACATATACTAAAGCAACACTCAACCGCTCGTCCGGATGTTCCCCTGAGACACGAGCCACTCATCTCAAGACAAGGATATATTATCCAACATTTGTCAACATATTACAATATGTTATTCATCAATCATCACATAGGACAAATCATAAGTACATATTGATTATCACAATTGCACTTTCAATTCATGAATAATATTCGCAGTTTTATACAATTTCAGAACTCATCCATATAATGTAGGTAAATTATCACAGTCTCTATCACAATCAATGTCCGAAGATCATCCAAACTTACTCATCAAATTACAACACATATAAGACATTAAAGAAAATCTGGCTCCACTTGAAATTGTAACCTACCTAAATTAATGCGTAGGTATTTAGATATACACATATAGACACCAAAGGTTATTTATGAATATTTAGGTATACCAACATCATAGTATGATCTCAATTAGTTATTAGTTATGTCTTATAGGACTCCACTATTTCAAAAAAATACTCACCATGAATATCACCGTTGTCATGCCACCCCAATTTTGGGGTAAATTCTACGTGGTAACCATTTGTCTCTGTTGTATCCATTATCTCATTAATGAATTTCATTGCAAGTCATGTTCTTTCCTTAGAGTTCTTCAAGAAAGTTAACCCTTCCTATCAATCTTTCTTTTGTAGAAATCAAGAATGTACCATCAAAAGTGGAGCGGGGAGGATCATGGAATCTTGTCTCTTAGGGCCACCCTCCTGTTTTCTTGGTTAGCATATTCAAAATCATGTCCCACGACATTTTTATTAGTTAATCCTTGTTGGAATAGGATTTGAGTCTAAAAATAAACTAAAACTCGAAATTTTGATCCGCGTCATCTGCTACTGTGATGACTCCTTCGTTGCAGCGGTCTCCCTACAGCGAGAAATCATCAGCTGCAGTTGTCTTCCTGTCTGGCCCCACTTAAAATTTTTAGCTCTGTCCATTTAATATTAACTAATAAATACTTTCATCCTGAGAAAAATAAAAACTCGATCAATCAATAATTTTAAATTTTTATGCCCACGTTGTCAAGTCCCTACAACGATCAGACGGATTGTTACATCAAATACAAATTAAAATAATGATTCGTTCCGGAACGGCTTCGCTCTACTCGTTAATAAAAGCTTTCTACCGTATCGTGGTCGAAATCTAAACGGGATCATATTTTTGGATTTAGACGATATTTCCACCAGAACTCCTTTTTGAGTTCTTAAGAATGCTAAGGGGCGCATTATTCGAGTGGTACACACGAATTCAATTAATCAATCTCTTCATCCCATTCGCTTCCTACCATTTAAACCATTTTCTACCTTAATGCTGCTACCCATGGGACCTTCCTTATTGAGAACTCAGGGCGTTTTATAACCCTTGTAGGAATTGGATTGAACACTGTGTCGGGGATGAATCTGTATTTATTAGGTTTGCACTGAATCGCTGCAGCGATGAGGTACTCACTATCTCGATCTCACTATGGTAAGACACAATTTGTTTCTAAGATCACTTTCGGTCTTAGGCTTTTTATTAGTTAGTCCTGGTAAAGCTCTCAGGCAGCGTATTTTTTTGAAACGAGGTCCTCGGTAACGCGACATAAAGACTCCTTATTCTTATTTCTTATTTAGTATTTCGAATTAATTCTTATTTCTATTTATTTTTTATTTTTTAGTGAATTTTATTTTACAGAATAAACCTAAACTAAAACTAAATTGAACTAAATGAAGTGAAGTTTACTGAAATAGTGTACTTGTACTATTACTATAAATACTATAAATAAGAATGGGATGAATTGGATAAATATACAGAACCCCTTCTATTATATATATATAATCCTTTCCTGACATAATTGGAAGTTCCTATAATAAATTGATAGCTTTTGGAAAAGGAGGAAGGCGCTATTTGAATATTTTTTGATTTCAAAGAAACATTATCAATCATCTAAAAAATGAAATTAAAAAAAATAAGTAAAAGCCGGCTATCGGAATCGAACCGATGACAGTAGACACGTGGCAGATTAACAGGGATGATGGGTGGTTTTTGTTCTTATTTCACACCTTTTGACTTTTGAACTCCCAAATCCTCTCTACATTTTACTCTCCCGATTCGACTTACACAGGTAATCTTCATTCCCTATCTCCCTATTAAATTGTTTAGACTCTTTTGGTCGCAGTAATCCTACTTATTTTGCTTAGATTGGTCAGAAATGGGAGTGGTGAGAGCAAGGTTGTTCTTTCACTTATGGAGGTAGATTTTCGCAATAAGCTCATTTCATTTACATTCTTTAAGTTACTTGTACTGCCCTCTGCGTAAGATTCACTAGTTTTATTAGGGTTTAAGCTTGATATATGATGGTGGTCGGATGACCTTGGAGCCATTGAGGCTCGAAATCAGGTGTTAAATTGGTGTATAATAGGTTGGGGCGTTTGCATGTTGATTCCCAACCCGGTCCGTACTAAAAAACTAATGGAATTGTGGCCTCAAACATTTTCACCATTGTTGGGGGTCGGGTTTTCTCTGTGCAAGACGGCTTTCGCTGCAACGAACTCTTTTCGCTATAGAGGACCCACTATAGCAAACACCTCCTTCACTACAGTCGTCTCGCTGCAGCAAACATCTATCTGCTGCAGCTAACGACCGTAGACAGAATGCCAGCGTGTCTGTTTTAATTTTCCTGACTTAGTCCCTTTCCCCTTTTCATTGGAGATTCGTCTAATGTAATTTATTTTACAGGACTATTATATCATTATGTCTTCCAGTAGTTCCCCTTCCAACTACATCAAGTTTGTTAATGGCTGATGCCAACGATGGTATATCGAACAGGGGGTGAAGGAATAATGACAGACATAGCGAAGAAGGCACTAGAGTTCTATGCACGGCTCCAGAAAATAGGGCGGGGGCCACTGGTCACACAGCCCTGCTCAATGAACGAGCAAAGGGTGAGGGAGTTCTATGCCCACCTCCCTGCAGTGAACTGGTCCCTCCTGGACCCGATCATTTATGTTTGGGTGGTGACCTTTAGCGTTAGCGCTGCCTTTATCAATGAGGTGATGAGGCTACCCAATCCCCAAAGGATGAGTTCTAAGCTAATAGTTGTAGATGCAAGGGGCAGTTGCTCGTGGATACTCTGGTGGTGGAGAACAACGGTCTTGACTAATTGGGGAATCAATCGTACCAGAATCAAGGGACTCATTTCACCACAGAAGCTCAGAGGTGGTTGAACCTCGTGACGACGACGGATTCGCCTTTTCACCAACTTCAGTGACGTGACCTACCACCTAACTTTGGTGGTGGTTTGTATTCTGGATCGACTGTAGGTCAATGTAGGGGCGCAGATTGCAGAGAAATAGAGAAACTTCGCAGCTAAGAGCGTGTCAAGCTTGCCATTCCCCTCCCTCATCACTATGCTATGCACGAGCAAGAGTGCTCTAGAAGGCGGGGGACTATATGATAGAGTGTGATATACCTTTCGGCCCCTTAAGGGCGAAGGTTGTGTCGGAAAGGGGTGGGAAGAAGAGGAAGGATGACTCAGAGGACAAGGATAGCAGGGGCCAAAGTGGCAATGGAGCTAGCCCTTCTAGGCCTGTCGGCCCCTTTGATCGGATAGAGAAGCAAATGACTGCCATGCAAGAGTTGTTAGGTGGGTTTCCCAGACCAGCCCCAGGTGGCAGGCCGTACAATATAGCTGTCGCGGACTCTGAGGGATTGCAGGGGGCTATTGCATCCCTAGTCCAGGACCATGTTGAGCTCCAGGAGGATTTGGAGATAGAGAAGAAGGAGTAGCGCTCTCGGGACAAGATGTTTGTCCCTATGTGGAAAGGGGTAAAGAAAATCCTCAAGACCCTCTCTTCCTGCTCCAAGATTCCTTCGGTGTTCAAGGACACCCAGCAGTTCTCTTTCCCCAGTGAGTTCAAGGAAGAGGAGTCTGATGAGCTCTGTGATGGCAGTGATGAGGCTTCCAGTTAAATGTTGCCCCATTGTATCTCCCTCCCCCGGTCCCTTCAGTTTATCTTATTTTATTACCCCAAGTGGGGATTTTGTTGAACAAATTTGTTCTTCCTTTCCTGCTCTAGATAATTATTCTAGTTGGATAATTTATTTTATCGCACTTTTATGTATGAATGTCATTAGTGGTACTCGATGGACATTAACCCTTGTTTAGCCTGCTTAGATTATATCAATTCACATTTCATACATGTTATGATCTTTCCACGACTTTTGGATGAAATTTGAATTATTTTAGAAAACAGGGGATGGACTCTGTTTAAGGCCTGTGTCGCTGCAGTGGACGCTTTTTCGTTGCAGTGGTCGCGCTATGGCGAATCCCGTTTCTCTATGGTGAACCATTTCAAGGATTCGATGGTGCGTTATTGCGACCACCCCCTTGCCACAGCGAGTCCGCTGCAGTGGACCCCTCCTTGCTACAACAAAAATTGCTAGGTAGAATGGTATGTACCAGGCTGCTCGCTGTCATAACGTCGCCGCCCCTGGTTCACTAATGTTACACCCACCCAATTTCATTTAACACCCAATAAGGTTTAGGTCGTTAGTTACTAGTTGAATCCACCGAGATATCAATTGGACTCAATCCAGGCGAATAATACACTAGAATAGCATGATAGAAAAGAATAAAAGCGAAAACTTTCGAGATGCATCATAGCTTCCTAAGGATTAGATAGGGACGTCTATACACCAACACACATGACTCTTCTTAACATTGTTCTTGTAATTGTGAGACTAGTAACCTAGACGCTCTGGTACCAACTTGGCACGACCCATTTTAAAAGATCATGCCGGCACCTACTCGACTCTAATATGATAGGAGAATCCCTTTTTAAGACTTCCTTTTTACTCAGTAGGACCACCATTATAATAAATAAATTTTTATACAGGGACGTCATCTTTACGATAAAAATTTCTAAACCAAACTTTTCTCAAAGGATCTAGTTTAGACATATACAAGAGCTCTAAGCAGAAGGATGACAATAAAAGACATAGCTTCACCTGCGTAGAGAAACACAGAAGCTAATGTTGATTACCACCACACCAATCATGAAACTTCAATACTTGTCACAAACCTACACCCCAAAAGAGTTTAGCAAAAATAGTATCAGTACACCACACGCACCGGTAAGTATTATCAGTCAACTAAGATTAGTTCATGCAACAGTATAAAATTGACATCAAATCAATTAAGTAATTTCAAGCTTTCAACAATAATTCCAAACAACATTATACCCTATCGGGTTTCTCAGTCTGTATATTATAATCAATCATTACGCATATCAATCTTTAACAAAATTATAACCGTGAACCTTATGCTTCATATTACCCATCCGTCGCTACAGCGGGGCCTTGACCACTACAGCAGTCTCGCAGCAGCGGAAATAAAGTTGCTGCTGGTGCTCTGTTTAAACATAAACCCGAAATCACTGGCACCTGCCTTTTCCTAGCACCCAATTACCATTACTAATTTCATTTCAGTTACCCAAAATTTCATTTATCACCCAACTTAGTATTATGTTGGTTATCCATTTAATTATACGTCACTAACAATAAATTTACCATATACCCTATTACAGATCTTAACCCCATTCCTTTTAACAGAGCCACTCCCCGTAGTGAGGACAAATGCAGCACGAGATTTAGGAGCATATACATCCATTACTGGCAATAAAAGTCATGTCAATCAATCATAAAAAATACAGGTATATATTTATATACAATCCTTTACAGCTATCAGGCCAACACAGGTAAATTATTCTATATAGAAATCAATCAAATCAATGGAATCATGTCCACACTGAAGACACAGACACATGTATAAATTCGCACCTCATCGATCTCTCCCTATACGTATATGTACCATTTCCATATATCTCATTCATACTTGTATCATATTGGTATACTCGTACCATATCTGTACATCTCATATCATACCTGTATCATATTAGTATATCTCGTACAATATCTGTATATATGTACTGCTGTTACAAATCTGTATACCTGTATAATCATGCTAGAGGGTCTTATATTTTCCTTTCCAGTCATACCTCTAGGAGAATCTAGAAATCTATATACTATATCGGCGTGGTATCCGCTCCTACTCATTTGCTCGTCCATATGCTCCTCTTGGACACGAGCCGCTTATACCGTAACTGCTTGCCTAGTTTCTTCACCTTGGCAAGAGCCACTCATGTCACAACCGCTTTTCCGGATGCTCACCTCTGAACGAACTACTCATCTCCAAGTATTTATATATATACTCAATCAACACTCAACCATTCATCCAGATGCCCCCCTCGGACACGAGTCAATCCTTTCAAGACAAGGATGTATTATCCAACATTTATCAACATAATGCAATATGCTATTAAATAGTTATCACATAGGACAAATCATAAGTACATATTGGTTATTACAATTGCACTTTCAATTCATAAATAATATTTGCAGTTTTATATAATTTCATAACTCATTTATACAACGTAGATAAATCATCACAGTCTCTATCACAATTTATGTTCGGAGACCATCTAAACATACTCATTAAATTACAACACATACAAGACATTAAATAAAATCTTACTCCACTTGAAACTGTAACCTACGTAAATAGAAGCATAAATATTTAGATATACACATACAGATACCGATATGCCAACATCACAACATGATCTCAACTAGTGATTAGTTCTGTCTTATAAGACTCCACTATTTCGAGATAATACTCATCATAAATATCCCCGCTGTCATCCCACCCCGATTTTGGGGTAAATTTTACGTGGTAGCCATTCGTCTCTATCGTATCTATTATCTCATTAATGAATTTCATAGTCATACATGCAAGACATGTTCTTTCCTAAGAGTTCTTCAAGAAAGTTAATCCTTCCTATCAATCTTTCTTTTGCAGAAATAAAAAATGTACCATCAAGAGCATACAACCAAGAATATACAACTCAAACACATACTAGCAAGAATATACCCTCAAGAATACACAATCAACAACCTACCACCACCATCAATTACAATCCAGGTTTCACCACCTCTTCCTCTTTCCCATATTTAGGATTGGTTTCCCCAACTTATAATGGTATTACTACGATCCTAAACAAGCATTTATCATATTATATACATCTATATGCACTCATCAATTGTTCATCAATGGTGCACATGTATACGAGTTGCTAATTAAAGTCTAACTCAAAGATAAGTCATAATCTATCTGGGCGCCAAGTTATTGCTAGAAAATCGATTCTTTGTTCTTGCCTCGAGTATGGCCTTCTTGAAGAAAGTGGAGCTGGAAGGATGGTGGAATTTTGTTCTCTTAGGGCTACCTCCTCTTTTCTTGGTTATAATATCCAAAATCGTGCCCAGGATGTTTTTATTAGTTCGTCCTTGTTAGAATAGAATCTGGGCCTTAAAATAAACTAAAATTCAAAGTTCTAGTCCGTGTCATCTGTTGCAGCGATGACATTTTCCTTGCAATGGTCTTGCTACAGTGAGAAATCGTCTGCTGCAGCGATATGCTTGTCTGGCCCCACTTAAAATTTTTAATTCTGTCCATGTAATATTAACTAATAAATACTTTCATCTCGAGAAAAATATAACACGATCAGTCAAATATTTTAAATTTTTACGTCCATGTTGCCAAAGCTCTGTAACGATCGGGCGGGTCTTTACAAGTAATAGTGACACATAAAGTGAATCACAAGGTGGACTTAAAACTAGAATAGGATTCTGGACTTAAAATCACCCACTTTTAGAAGTCTGGAAGATGGCACCTAAACTGGTCGGACTTGCTTGAATCGATAGGTTTTTTTGAAGAAAGTCGAGTGCATCAAATGCGTGTGATAACTAGAAATTCAAAATTATAAAGGGTGTCGAGCTTCCCGTAGAAAGCATGTGGCTCTGAAGTATCTAAATTTGATACTATGAAATTACCTGACAGAATGTTTAGAGTTTAGAATAGAACATCTTAGAGGAAATGATTCAAACATATTCCTTTAAGTGATTGAATAGAAAAAAGTAATCTTAAAAAAATATCTTACATAATATTTCAGATTACTTTTTGTGTAATTTTTTTTTAAAAGGAAATTTAGTATAGAAGTAAAAGAAAATTTCAATAGACCACAACATACCATAACCTTTACATGAAATACCATTTGAGCACTATTATTTATTGGAGAAAATCCAATTTTGTATTACCTTGTTGTAAGGGGTATTCATGAATTGATTTCGTTTAATTTTTATTAAAATCAAATCAAATTAATTATATCAATTTGATTGGTTCACTTGTCTTTTTTTAAAAAAAAATTATCAAATGAATATTGTTTCAATTTTATTTTGTTAAAGTTATATTTAACATTTTGATAAATTAATATATGTCTCACAATAATGTAAAGAAGGGCGATATTCTAAACCGACTAAAATGCCCATTTTAGCACTTTGACTTCAAAGCAAGTTACCTTGACCAATCTTCAAAACTCTAAATAATACTAATCAAAGGCTATAAGGATAGCCTGCTCCACATGATTCATTCATTCCAAATATTTTCTTTTGCAGCCTATTAAATAAGTCAGAGATTGAAGTTGAATTTGAGAAAGAGTAGATTTTTAATAAGAATAGGTGAGCCTGACAAATTGATAAACACATGATAGTCATTTTGTTACTCTAACAATAACTTTAATTATCGGCAATACATCTTCTAAAATTTGAAAAAAATATAAAAGTTTAATATATCTTGAAATATGAATATGAAAAATAAATAAATTGACACATTTCAATAATATTTAAAGTGACCCGACACATTAAATTAATCATGCTACATATTTCTATTAAATATTACACTTCAATTACACTATAATTTTTGGAAGGGATTATTTCAAGCACTAAATTTGGAGAAAAATCTTCAAAATATCGTACTATTTAGTTGATTTTCACTAGAATGGTTGTACAATGTCAATGTTATTGGGGGTTCAGTAGCTAAATATGTTTTTTGATTTAAAAAAAAATGCTAATATTATTTGAGGATTGTGTATAGATTTCAATATCCCTTTTCCATTCTTTTGTTTTGAGAAAAAGGGATGAATTTGTATGATTCTTTTGTAAAATAAACTATGATATGACATTAATTTAAGATGGACTTGATGTGTCTTCTATGTAAATTCAAGTGAGCAACACATGGCCGGAGGCATCTAAATAACTAGTTTCGATCTTATTTAGATCTTATTTTGATTTTGATCAAAATCAAAATCAAAATCGAATTAATTTTATTTAATTTTTAAAATTTTAAAATCAAATAAAATTAAAATTATCGGTTTGGTTCGATTTGATTTTTGTCGGTTTTTTAATTTATAACTAGCCAATGATAAATTGATAATAGTAAAACAACAGAGAACATTAGGAATCAACAAACTTCTCTCTATTATAACAAGACGAATGTAACTGAATCTTCTATAATTTTTCAACACTATTCCAATGCTTCAACATGTTTAAGTTGCATAATTGTAGAGGTTCTTCCACTTCACATGTCTAATATCCACACAGAAATAATATACAACTTTAAATAATCAAAGTGGAAAATGATTGAAGAGTAAATGAATGTCTTAAAAATTGGCAATACGCTATACCACATATTAAACTTAGAGTATTGGATTTGGACATACAGAATTTAAAGGTGTTATAGTGCATGTGAAATAAGTATACTAAAAATTAAATTAATGATTAAAATATATAAAATATTTATAATTATGAAAAATTAATATCATATATTTAGATCATTATAAAATTTATGTATAAAATTTATCAGTTTCAATTTGATTATTTCTTCAATTTTTTTCTAGTAGAATCAAAACCAAATCAAATATTATCGATTTTGAAAATTTAAAATGAAACCAAATCAAGTCAAATCAAATATCAATTCTTTCAATCGATTTAATTTAATTTATAATTTGATTTATTTTTCACCAAACCCTAGACGCTCCTAAAGATAACCATCAAGGACCAAGCACAAAGATTAATTGAAGAAAAGTTTTGTAATTCGGAAGCTTTAGTTTCCTTAGAATTAGCTTAGGGGTATTTGGATTATTGTTAGTTCGAATTCCAACTCTAATATAACTACTCGATCCCTTCCTCCTTTAGTTAGTTAATTGTGGATGATAAATATTCCCTCCTGCTGTAAAATGAATTTACTCTAAATGTCTACGATATAGATATAATTATCTTTTACTATTTATTTTTATTACTTTTCTTTATTATAAAGATAATTTTTATTATTCATCATTATTATTCGTATAATCTTACATCGTCATAATCTCCTTTATTATCTCAAAGGTTAATGACTTAATATCATTTTATTGACAATCTTTTTTATGCATCTATGATCACTATAAATAAAGGTATAAGATTCATATTTCATATACTTGATAATTGGAAGAAACATTTGAGAAATACATGGAAGGAATAAGAAAAGTTATGTCTTCTTTCTACACTCTCTTTTCTTGTCTTTCTTTATTTGTCTCGTGTATATATCTTATTTGCTCTTATTTTACATGGGAGATTTAATCAAATATTGATATAAATTTATTTATTTATTCTAACCAATTTTGTCAAGATTTATTCGTTATGAAAGTGCAAAAAAATTATTTAATTTGTATGAAGTTTGATATCAAGAAAGTTATTTATTTGCATGTGGAAGTACTGTCATATTATGTTATCTACAAGATATTATATTTTATTATCATGCAGTTGAAGTGTCTGAGACTTGGATGTTACTATACATGAACAAGTCGAATGATCATTTATCTACGACGACGAGGTCACGGATAAAGTGATTGTCAAGAATGTATTTTATTGAGTTCAAAGACTCAACATATCCAAGAGACAAGAAAATGATACGTCGGGATGAGATCAATGAGACAACATATCCATGAATGTGATTTAGTCACAATACATTGTCAAGATCAATATTTGAAAAAACTAAATATACAAAATTGGGAGGCATTATTTACAAGAATTAAGTGATGTTAATCAAATTGAGTATAATACGCGTTGTACTATTTTTTCTTAGTCGAGGTTTTATCCCGCTAAATTTTTCTGTCAAGATTTTTAACGAGACAACAAACAATGTATATAACAAGATATATGTACTCTTTTTTCACTAAATTTTTTTTCCACAAGATTTTTTCGAGTAATGTTTTAATGAGACACATTATTTGTTACTGAACATCAGAGGGAATGTTGTAAAATGAATTTACTCTAGATGTCCAATACAAAAATGTAATTATCTTCCACTACTTATTCCCATTATACTTCCCTTCATTATGAAGATAATCACCACTATTCATTACCATTATTTTCGTAACCTTACACCTCATAACCTCCTCCACTATCTCAATGGTTAATGTCATTTTATTGATAACCTTTTATACGTGTCTGTGAACATTATAAATAGGTCATAGAAATTCATATTAGATACGCTTGATAATTTGGAAGAACATTTTGTAAATACATGGAAGGAATAAGAAAAGTCATGTCTTCTTTCTACACTCTCTTCTCTTATCTTTCTTTATTTGTTTTGTTTATATGTCTTGTTTGCTCTTATTTTACAACATATCCATTTTAAACTATTTTTTTTAATTATTAAAAAATAATTATTTGAAATTATTTGTTATTTTAAAAATTTAAAATAAAATTAATTATTTTTTTCTATTTTATTCTTAATAGTAATTGCTCTTGAAAACTAGAAACACTTCAGTAAAACAAAAAATTTAATGAACAAAAATTATATATTAAAATATAAATAAAAATAAAATAATTAAAATTCTCTCTTAATTAATATATTTTTAAAAAAACATATAAAATTAAAATGATAAAATAATTTTAAAAGGAGGGAGTACTTCTCTCGGTGTGATGAAAATCTTTTTTGCCTTGGTCGATCAAAAATCAAGGGGTGTTTTAAAGTGGAGGTTCTTATTGCTTTCTTAATTAAAGTGTTTATTAAATTTGTTAATAAAGTTTTCAATTATTACGGTAAAATTTTATTATAACAGTTATTTGTTATATAATTTTTTTATTATAACAGTTTAATTTTTTTAGAAATGATTTTCATATTATATTTACTTCTCTATAACAATATTCTATCTATAACACAGTGATATTCAATATAGCGGTACACTCTTTGTAAAATTATCCTTATATAACAATGATACTCAAATATTGTATAATAACAATATTTTTTAAAAACTATATTATGTATAAAAATAAAATATTAAAATTTTTGTGGTAATCATCAATAGTTTCATGAACATAATAAATTTCAAGTATGAATATCTTAAAGAAAAAATTATATTAAATAGTGTCCACCAATTATATCATAATTTCAGGAGGAAAGACTAATGTTGTATGCCTTTTTTATATTCATGTGTCTTTTTTTTTTTTGGTTAAATTTATTAACAAATACATTTCTTCTTTTCTGTACACAAAATCATAATAGCCATAAAATTTTCAAACAAACGCTGCCATTATAACGAGATTTTAATGTACTTCCAATTTTTGGATCTATTCTAAATTCTTCTTTTTTTTTTTTTTTAAATCTTTACTTCTTCTCTTTCCTATCTTAATCTACGTATCAGAAATAGTCAATAAGTTATTGGAGAGGTTATATAAATATAATTTTTTAAAATGATAATTAAAAAAGTTATAATTATTTTTTAAATTATATAATATATAATATATATTTTATAAATAAGTAACAAGGATAAATACTTTAAATATGATATTGTTTCTATAAATGAGATAACTAATTATTCTTTTTATAATTTAAATAGACTAAATATGAAAAATATTTAATATTTAATAAAATCATTCCTTACTAATTATTTGTTCTTACCTTTTAATATGCAAACAATAATATCAGATCTTGCAAATATTTCATTATTGTTCAATATATACTTTATATAATATTATTCTTATGTATATTATACACAAGAGAGTATGTGTGTGTGCGTGTTCTTTATATATTTAATTATACACTATGTATAATATTATTCTTATATATATTATACAACCAGTATTATCTGTTATTTAGATATATTTTTATTTGAGCATACAATATTGTATTCATATCTTAGGTATATTGAAGAAGCAAATATATTATTTATATATTGTATACTATATATCAAATTTGAATTTGCATTGAGTTTCTAAATATATATAATAGTGATGGTAGATAGATTCTTGAAATTTTTGGAAAGAGTGATGCTGAATGGCCACAATTTTGTGTCCACAATTTGGCCACATATGTAAAAAGACCATATTAGTCTTTTTCTTCCAAAACAAAATTATAAATTTTAAAAAAATTAAAATTTTTTAAAAAAGATAAAAAATAATAAGAAAAAACCTATTCATAGTGTGAACAGAGAATTATGGCCATGGTGACCAAAATTCTTGTGGTCATTTAGATTTTTTCTTTTATATTAAAATGAGGAAGAGAGGGATTCTTGGAAAAATAAATAAAAATGCATAAGAGAGAGGGATTCTTGAAATTTTTGAAAAAATAAATATGGAGAAAAAAGAAGAATTTTTGGAAAAACAAAAATAGAGAAGAGAGAGAGATTCTTGGTATTTTTGAAAAAATAAATATGGAGAAGATAGGATTCTTGAAATTTCTAGAAAAAAAATGAAAAAGATAGAGTGTTTTATAAAAGTTTGTATATTTGAATTATTATATTAGGTATATAATCTTTTCTTTATATTTAACTAGAATAGATATTTTAAGAAAATAAAAATTGTATAAAATATAATTAAAAAGATAAAATTTTAAACAAATTGCATTTATGTAATTTTTTAAGAATAATTATAACTTTTATAATTATTATTTTTAAAAATGATATTTACCTAAGAATCTCTAACTTAGGTTATACACTAAGAAGGTGAATGTTATTTTAGCAAAATGTAAAAACAAAAGTTGGAACAATTTGGGTGTTGTTCTCAGAATTTTATATAGAACTTCAAATTCCGAATTAACCATGGCAAGGAAGAAACAAGCAGATTTTTCCTCTTCTTTCTTCAGATTCACTTTCTTTCTCTTCTCTTTCATTATTATTATTATTTATTATTATTGTTGTTGTTTTATTGAGCGAGCATGAGAGGATGTCGTTCGAATTAGTTAGCAAAACCTGGACAATGTTATATATAAAATTTGAAAAAGATTAGTGATTTGGAATAAGAAATCAGACTTAAAAATGCACCTGAAGCATGTGTATATCGCAGTGTATCAGTATATATCACACACACATATTCATGGACATTACAGCAACACGTGTGTGTCATATTATATATTTTGTATATCACACATAGATAAAATGATCACTGAGATATACATTAATATATGTTGCGATATACATGGGACACAGTGCGGGACATATAGAATTGTATTCTACCTTAACCTTTTAATTTCAATTAGCAATTTAGCATAGTTTTAGTTGTGCAGTTTTGTGATGTTTATAACTTTTGTTGCTGGGAAAGATAGGATTGGTGAAGCCTGAAATTAGGAAGAAAATATTTTTTTTTTAATTTAAATTTTGGGTGTTTTAATTGGATATTGTTATACAATGTCAATTTTTTTGACCACTAAAGCCAATTCTTAACTAAAAGTATGACAATAATTGCTACCTTGATGATAAGAAGTTTTTTCATAAATAGCGACTAAATTTATGAAAAATAGCGAGAGTTTACTTAATTACAAAATATAATAGCATTTCGATTTCAAGACATTGTATAATATACTTTATCTGTGAACATAATAATAGTGAAACACGTTGTATCTGCATGTATAATGAAGTGTATCCGCACATATACAATCTCTATAGCAGAATACACTGCATGTACACATCTAATAATCGTTGAATATATTATATTTGCATGCTTAATAGGTGTATTTGCTATAAAACTCCACACTATCGCTATATTATATAATTTTTTAAAATTACCCCTATTTCGAATAAATATAAAATCTTAATTGGCTGCGTCACTTAATTTTTCCTTGTTAATATAACATGGTAGTGTATGACCCTCAAATATACTTAGGTCCAAGCCTCCAAAGAGTACAAAGATCTGCATATTTGCAGCCAAATTTGCCCAATGGGCCTTATTCCCCTCAGGCCTTAACCTAAAAAAAAAATATCTACACATTTTCCCACTTATAAATATGAACGTTGCATCTTCAAAAATCTTGAAAAACCTTATCTTTCTACTTTACACTACACTCGGCGCCCTTTGCAACAATGGCTTCTTCAGTTTCTTCTCTCCAGTTTCTGTTCGTCGCCCCACAAACCCTTTCTTCCCTAAAACCCAATTCCACAGCAACTTCGTTTTCATTCTTCTCTCTCCCTTCGTCCTCTCTGAATCTTTCTTTATCTTCTTCAACCATTTCTTCTTCTTCTTCTTTTATCAAGCCTTTTGAATCATCTTCATTCTCTTCTCGCTTTGTCCGTAACGTCGCCTTGTCTGAATTCGACCAATTGGAAGACGATGTAGACGCAGAAGAAGAACCCAATTTCTCTCCTGACCTCAAACTCTTTGTTGGTAATTTGCCGTTCAGTGTTGACAGTGCTGCACTTGCTGAGCTTTTCGAACGAGCTGGGAATGTTGAGATGGTCGAGGTATTTTTAGCTAATTATCAAACTGCAATTCCTTTGTTCGTGTGTTACGTCTCTGTCTGAATCTTTGGGTAACATTTTGCTGCTTAATGTTAAAAGCATAATAATTAAGTAAATAGAAGTTTGCCCTGTCATAGCTAGCAACATGAGTTTCTGTTTCAAGTTTAAACAATTAGCTATTTCCAGTTATTTGGTCTAAAATTAAAGATTAGGCCCATGAGGGAGCATGTTAAGACATAATTGAATAAATAAAAGTGTCTCCGCTATAACAGTTTAAGCATTTGGAGTGGAGTGCCTTTCATATATTCCTTTGAAGTTATAAATGTATAAGTAACTTTATCCTCAACCGTAGCACATGATGAGTTAGTGACATGCAATGACACTTTTTCGATATAGCACTAAAAATTTCTTCATGCTTGCTTAAGCATCTTGGAGAAGGTGCAGCATTTTTTACTTCTTCCCGTAGTGAGCTCAAGAAGATTCTTTTCTCTTTATGGGGTTTTCAAGTGGAGGGGAGATGCTAGGATTGTCTGGGAAGGTATTGAAGTACTGAAACTGTTTACAATTTTGCAGGTTATATATGACAAGCTCACAGGAAGAAGCAGAGGGTTTGGTTTTGTGACAATGTCTACAAAAGCGGAAGTGGAAGCTGCTGAACAACAATTCAATGGATATGTAAAGTCTTGCCCTTTGTGCTTGCCATCCATTATTATCTTCAAGTGCACTTATATTACAATGTTGTTTAATGTTTCCATGGTCTTGGCTATTTTAAAGAGCGATAAAACAAACTTTAATTTTTAACTTTGTGGTGATAAGTGAATAAGACTTTGCAATACTAATTAGCTGATGGAATCACTTTCTAGTCTCACTTTTCAACTTGTCATTTGCATGCTCTAAGTATCTTTTCGAAAGAAGTGTTTGGACACGCATCCCTTTCAACCATTTCTTGTGGATATCTAAGTAAATGTTCTGATATCCTTTTGCAGGAAATAGACGGGAGGGCACTGAGAGTGAACTCTGGACCAGCACCAAACAAACGGGAGAATTCTTCTTTTGGAGGTGCACGAGGTGGGAGAAGTGAGAATTCTTCTTTTGGAGGTGCACGGGGTGGGAGAAGTTTTGATAGCTCCAACAGAGTCTATGTAGGAAACCTCTCATGGGGTGTTGATGACCTTGCACTAAGAGAATTGTTCAGTGAACAAGGCAAAGTTGTGGATGCCAAAGTAGTCTATGACAGAGATAGTGGTAGATCAAGGGGCTTTGGATTTGTAACATACAGTTCTGCTAAAGAGGTCAACGACGCAATTGATAGCTTGAATGGCATTGTAAGTGTATTCTTACTAAGCCTGATTATGTATCTTGATTTGTGGGCTAATATACTCATGCCTGTTCCCAGTATCTGTCAATATCAGTTGTTTTTGTCCTTTAGGTATCTGAAAAGAAGGTTTATGAATCCTCCCATATCTGCTTTACTAGTTGGACCACAAATTAGTAGTTCCTTGTCTTCTAACTAGTGATTTAGATATTCTCTGTAATCATTCTTTGGTTTCAGCTTTGCTAGATGTTGTTTCTCATTGGACTTGAGTTTTTGTGAAAAGCTACTCGATCCTGTCATCAGGCTGTTCTGATACTATGCATCTGGTGTGATTTGTGGTGCAGGACCTTGATGGCAGGTCCATACGTGTAAGTGTTGCTGAAGAGCGGCCCAGGCGTCAATTTTGAATGTGTTAAACTACATCTTTTTGACTGGGAAAGAACTTGAGGTAAACAACTCACACATGTTTCAAATTTCTGCATGGTTGTTTCAAGGCAGAGCGAAGAACGCATCAATATCTATTTTTAAACTCATGGATTATAGCAACCTTTGACCAAATTGGCCACTCAAACCCTTAACCCCAACAAGAGTCAATTTTTTGATAATGTTACTATAAAAGTGAAGAGAAAGGAGGATGAAAGTTCTAAAAGCTCAGTCTACCAAAACTATTATCTTTCCCCTCTTGATCTCACGTCTATTTTACTTGGTTATTTTTAGGTTGAACACTCTCGCAGAATGTGATTTTGCTCTTAGGAATGTATAATCTACATACATGGTATGGCCTGAAAATGATGAAAATTGCAGCAAAGCTCGTGAATTGTTTGCACCTTCAATACCGCTACTTTTTACACCAAAGTTGGTACAAAATTTTTGGTATCTGCATCTAGACAAATGAGAGTACTCACAAGTATATTTCTTTTACAGTGTACGTACTAAATTGCCTTGGGGATTCTGACCTGTAATATTATTATATCCATTAGTTGATAATGGACTAGAAAATGACATGTTAGATCGCTCTTTGGGATGTATCTTCGTGTGAAGTGTGAACCACTCGTCTTGTAAAATCAATGTGCAGGATGTGTGGCACAAATTTAAAGTCTTTGAAACTTGATTTGTTGGATCGAGAAGTCGTTTGATTATGATATTGGAGAAATTAATCTCAATATAAAATCCCACGTAAGATAGTAAGGTGTCTGATTGATCGCATAGAAAATAATAATCATTATATGTCTAATGTAGGGTTTGTGTTATTAAATAATGCGAGAATATTCGTATTATTTTACACAGGATAAATGTGGAATGATAATACGTAAGCAAATTTAGAGATTAAACTATTTAAACACAAAAATGCTCTTTTAAAGTATTCATGGATAACAATTCCTGCTCTCTACTTTCCGCATAACTCGCAAGTGAATCAAACGACCTCTAAAGGTTGAATCTCACGAAGGGTGGGTGAGGCCCCAGGCTATTCCCAGACTTATCTTTTAGTCAAAACGCGGAAATAGCTGTGATGAAGAGAGTATTTCGCACTTGCTATCTCAAATTGCTATTAGTGGGTGTATATATATACTAGTTTTTGGACACTCGTGGCTCAAATTGTGAGTAGTGTGTGTATATAATATATATCGTCTAGACAACGCGTGTAGATACTTAGTACCCTGTGACATAACGTCTCTCAAGTCAAGTGATGTCTAATCTTAGTGTGCTTTGTACTCTGATAGTTCATTAACCAGCCCTGTAACTGAATAACCTCTTGTACTGCTTTTGTGCAAACCATATACTCTGTGCCTTTTGGTAGAAAAGAAATCGTAGCTGGCAATGCTGCATTCCAATTGATAGCACACAGCCAGGAAGAGTAAACAAATATCTTATTAGATATCTTCTCTTATCTAAATCTTCAACATAAATAGAATTCACACTTCCTATAACCAAAAAAACTCAATCTTGTCTTTGTCAAATGTGGACCAACATTCATGATCAGAGGTGGATTCAATATTTGAACTTTATGGGTTTTGGATTCTAGGATACCAACCTTAAATGCTAGTAATTGAGTTTAGAGTTTAATTTGGTACGTGTTTAATGGATTTATTACAAAATATACAAGGTTTGGGCCATATCGAGTTCGTCTTTTAGCCTAGATCTGCCACTATCCATGATACCCTTGAAGTACCTCAAAAACTTCACCCTCTTCCAATGCTCTTATGGCAGTAAAAGAAGAAACACATTAATAAACTACATCCGCCTTCAGCTTGAATCTCCATTCTTGTGATTTTTGTGCTCATTAACATGTGGATGTTGTAACTTGCTGGGCTTTACTGAATTCAAGTCGCACTCAGATTTTCTTCCGCAAAACACATTCCACCTTTTCTTTGCTTTTACCACCTTTTTAAACTCCTGTTTCATGCTGTTACACTCTTTTTCTAGCTCTACAACACGTTCCTTCATGTCATCGATACTTGATCCTCTGCCATTTGCTGTGTTCGCATTCCGGTTGCCTCCATGAAGAGTAGTACTTTGGGAGTTGTCAGTATTATCCGAGACAAAGAACCATCCTGATATTGATGTCCGTAGGCGAAGTTGTTCAAAGAACAAGACCTGAACTATGACCCTAAGAGGCAGCCTCTCATTTTGAGCAGCGTGTATGCAAGCTTCCAAAGAGAGCTTCTGGCAATTCATCAGTCTGCAGATTTGCTCTCTTTCCGAGTCTGTGAGCCAAGGATGTGCCTAAAATTGAACTGTGTAAGAAAGGGTGTACACATTTAATGGAAGATGAAGTGTAAGTAAGAAGGATCACGTATCAGTTAATGGAAATACATAACTACTTGTTACCTTCAAATATATATCAATTGCACGATAGAGACCATCGGAAAGTGGCCTTGCAAAATCTGGGATTGTGGCAGCAACAGACTGAAACTTCGGGAACTTAAAATTAACATCAGGCGCCACCTCAGAAAGATATGAATCCACCAGATTTGCCACCCTTGTTAATGAGTTCAAGGAATGTGAACCTTCCACCAATTGGCTTTCTTCTATAATACATGGAGAAGGTGCAGAAGAAGCCTGGTCTATTGACATAAAATGGTCCAGAATTCTCTGAAAACAGTCTATGTCATATAAAGTTTCCACTGAATATCCCATATTTGGTATTAACAAGTCATCTATTGCAGCTTGATCTAACTGCAAGCCCACTCTTCTTTCCAAATTTTCCCTGCAAGATGGACTTGCTTGTAGCATCATAGCAGTACGAAGCAACCTAAGAAGAAACCTGTATTGATACATAAAATAAGTAATTAAACGTATGCTCTCTATAACAACTTAAGCTTTCGAATAAGATAGTTCACACAACTCAATATCGTGCCAGAGCAGGCGGAAGGTCCTAGGGTGTGCTTGGTATGAATGAAAATGTTTTTCTAGCAATTTTTTTTTTCAGAATAAGTGATTTCCTTACTTATTTTCTGGTATTTGCTAAGTAAGCCAAAAAGTATTGTTCCAAAAACATTTATATGTCATCTAAGAAAACTCTATGGGTGGAGTGGGTTGGGGTGATCAAGGGGTTGTAGGGGTAAGGGTTGGGGGCATGGGGATACAGCGGAGACAATCAACTTAAAAGACCACTTAGGAATGTCAGTTTTCTCAATTTTAAACATTTTGTCCACCCAAACATAGGAAAATAGGAAAAACATGTTCTCCATACCCAAACACCCCTAAGTTTAAATCTCACCGCCACCCAAAAAGGAAAAGAAAGCATTGAGACATAATATGGTTAAGTGAATAAAAGTGTGATCTCTTTTTTAACAGTTTAAGAACCTGGTTTCTGTTACTCCTTTCTGATTTGGCAGCAACTCCATTATCTCCTCTAGAAGTGCCCTTTGGTCTCCCTCTGATGGAGTGGAAATTGTTGACCCTGAGTTAGTATGGCTAGTAGCATCCTTGAAACTTGCTTGTCTATTCATCAAGGGGATATATTTGTTTGCATAAAACACAAGGGCACCTGCTACATTTTCTGGTCTCATTCCTCCGGTTTCAACCGCCTGGATCAATCGTTTATACAGAGGTAAGCTAAGGAACGACACATCTTCATACCACCAATCATCTGTCACGGGCTGTGTCATGTCTCCGGTGCATATACCATTCCACACATCCGCGTCTGTGGTACCCTCTTGACCATTCTCCGACACAGGCCAATTAAATAACTTTGTATCAGTACAAGCTTTCATTGCCAAGGAGTTTATGCATCTTGACACGATATGAAGCTCTTCAGCATGTGGTAAAACTTCTTCACAGGTTTCAAGAGCCTTTATGGTATCTGTCCAATTCCCAAAAACATCATTAAGAAAAGCCTCTGTTTGTGCAATGAGATTTCCATCCCCATACTCATCTGTCATTTGCAGATACTCTGATGCACATCTAAGGCTCACTATATTCAAAGCAGTGAGTTCTATTTTGACACCATAACAAAATTTGGCTACTAGCTCAAATGCTTTAGCACCCCCCGGTATGTCACCGAGCTGCAGGGCACAAACTGATACATCGTCGTTGGATGTATCTTTAATTATCTTTGCTAGTTGTCCACTTCTTGATATCAATGGGAACTGCAGGTAAAGTGCAAACAAGATAAAGCACAAACACCTACACTTGAATAAAACAATAATTGATAACAACAGAAGAAGGTGTACCTTGTGTAGATAAAAGGACATTTCTCCAATTTCAATTGTAACATCACTGGGAAGGCCTGATGTGCAATGCCTGAAGAGAGTTCATGCATAAGCTTCATACAAAGAAAACATTTCTAATTTTGCTACTTCAGAAGCAAAAATGAATCAATGTTTATACTTTGGATTGTTTTACCTTATTTAGCCTATAGAAACCAAATGGTCCATATGAAATTCTGTTTCCTGTCATTTATACATTATTTCCTAATCTAGCGCAAAAAAAACTAAGACCAGAAAAATCAAATAAGCTGAGATGCCATGTGGGACTGCGTATATCTCACCCTCCCTAGACCTCATTGGTGGGATTACATTGGCTTTATTGTTGTTGTTGCTGCTTATGTGAGGTTGAGCTCCTGTTAATGAACAGAGAGATTACAAGCATATGCTTAATTTTCCCCTCAAATTTGACACAAAATGTGGGACTTTTGACAGGGACCAACTCTAAGGATCCATGCATTTTGTTATCTTTTTCAATCGAATATCCATTAATCCAACTAGTGGAGGATTATAAATTGATTGATTTTTGAAAAAAATTTCCATTGGACATACTTGCACTCGGCAATATTGTTCTTACTGTTATCACAATTATTGTTACTTTTACAATAGTCGCTCCAAAAATACATATTGGAAACTCAGGCACGATAAAGTTGATAGTGCCTATAACATAAGATGAGCAACGATAATATATTGTTGTGCTCCTTGATCAAAAATCTTGGATTCTAATCTTGGAAATGGAAAAAAATTACGCTTTCTCCTTTAAAGGCCTTCATGCAGCATGAATCCAAATTAATTGGGGGGCGTCAAAGCAGATACCGAGCAGAACACGGGATGAAAAAAAGAAAGCTTACCAAGCCTGTCCTTCACGGCGGAAGGCCTCAGATTTGGAGCCAAGTTTCATTAATGCCATTTTGTATCCAAATGGAGTAAAAAGTAAAAGGCAATTCTTAGTTGTTTTGTTTGCAATTGACTGACAGAAATTTCTTTTTTGTCATACTGAATTGATCCTTTCTGCTCCAAATCTACACAAAACATGAAGAGGATTTGGGAAAAGGGTACCTATTTGGTTTTCGAGTGGCATGTAGCCACAGGGGGGGGGGGTCATTGGCTCAGATATATTGCATTGAATTATATATGTGTATATATACGTCTTTTTCAAAATCAAATTCTTTTAGAAAGCAGTGTGCGCAGCCACACTCACACCCGGTGCTATTATATTATTAGATCCGTTTGTGCAGTTCTCGCACTCAGTGTTTATATCAGGCAAATATATGTATGCCATGTGTTTTGAATATAAAATTATTTTACTTAATTAACATGTATTTTAACTTTATTAAATCACTTAATTATAATAAGTTAGATTGATTTGATTTAAACACCACCATAAATTTTTAAGCACAAATGATTTGCATCGGAGAGAGAAAGTGTGTTGTGTCCCGAGTCTATGGTAATAGTGAAGAAGAGTGAAAATCGGATACTGAGTTTTTGGCGGTTGAAACAACCGTTTTCCTCTCCTCTAATCTACCCTAATTATACTCTTCGGAGCATTTGATTCGCAGACAAAGTTATCTTGAGATTATAATTTTAAAATTAATTTATTTCATTTTTTTCAGGTGGGATAAAATAACATACATTTTAAAGTATAAATTTATTTTGAGATTAGTTATATTTTCAGCCAAATATAATATAAATTTTTAATCTTGAGATATCACATCTTATCCCGTGAACCAAACGACGCCTTCATGCTTACTCAACATCTACAGATATATATTGATGAGTTATATGGGTCGACCACCGTACTTCCGGACCTGGTCCCTCTATCAGGTTACAAAGAAGCAGAGACACACGCACAAGTAGATGAAGCAGTAAGAAGAAGACACACGATATTTAGCGTGGAAAAACTTCCTTGCTCACAGGAAGTAAAAACCACGACCTACCTCGTAGGATTTCTCAAACTCCACTACTAGATCTGAGCAACAAAAGTTACAGACTCTAGTACACAACAAAGAGGTTAAACTCCTAACCTCCCACTTGTAACACCTCTATTACAAGACTTCAATATTATCTACTTCAGCTAAAACTCAACTGAAATACAAGGCTAACTCTAGCCGAAATGTCTACTAGCTCTAGCAGACCAAAACAAGAAAAACAACTCTTGAAAAACAAAAAGGTAAACTTGTACAAAAGACAAGGTTTCTATTTTGTTGCAATGTACTTCTTCTCCTTCGTTGGCAGCCTCTAAACTTGAGCTCTTCTTCTTCGATTCTTGCCGTGGAACAAGGAAACAATGGCTGCCTTTTCAGAGAGAGGAATAAGCCTTTTTCAAAGTCTATTTTTCTGAATGAGTGGATAGGTATGTTTGTGTGTCAACTTATGTTTTTTGTTGCAAGATCCCAAGGACAAAGTTTTGGACACACAAACAAGAAAACTCAACCATTGGTCGAGTACACCGCCCTGCTGCACCCTGCTGCACTGCTGCACTGCTGCCTCACCAACCATCTGCTAAAAAGCACTTTAGACAGCTGTATCAAGGAAGTTTCCCGCCCAGTTCAAATCTGTTCTCAATTTGCAGTTATAAGGGATCAGGTCCCTGTATGGGGTTGTCATCATCAAAACCTGTAATCTAACAATTTCCCCCTTTTTGATGATGACAACCATTGCGTAGTTATATTCCCCCTGTCGCCTGCATTCCCCCTAACAACCATACTCCCCAAAGCCATAATCTTCCCCCTTTGGCATCATAAAAAAGAAACACAGTAAACCAAGACTGAGAAAGTAATGACATGTTAACTCATGGCCACTGGGGCAACACTAACATGAATGGAAAGTAAGAAGGAACCACAAGAGAGACAATAGAGACAACACCAAACAGTCAAATTCACGTAGGCAAGTTAGCATTACAACATCACTAACAAACAGTAATTACAAGAATAGACCATGAACTGAGCAAGTACTATAAACAACATAGATAGGGGAGACAAAAACAGGGCTTAGAGGAGGGACGTGGGTAGAAGAAAAGAAGCATCAGGAGCCAGAGAGCTTGGAGAAGAGAGTGGAAAGGCGATCGTTAAAGGTTTCATGAGCAGTAAGCAATTTCTGAGTTAGGTCCTTGACCTCAACCTTCAGGTCTTCATTCTCTGCTTTTAGAGGGTCACTGGTAGTAAGCAGTTTCTGATTCAAGGCTTGAACCTCAGCCTTTAGTGCAGCATTCTCCTCCTGGAGAGCTGAGACAGTACCAGGTTCCTCTGCTGGCTGTGCCCTGAGTCGAACCAGTTCAGCCTCCTTCTGAGCAAGCAGGGCAGATAACCGTTCGATCTCCATATTAGACTTCTCTTGAGAGGCAATTAGTTCAGACACCAGGGAGTGAATTCTCACGCCACCTCGTCGCATAACACACTCACACTCCTCCAGGGTCGAGAGAGTGAACATTTGCTTCTTGGACCCAATTATCCCCAGACTGCAGTTGACATTGAAGAACTCAAAAACTTTGTTCAAGAAAAAACCATATGCCAGACCATGTTTCCCATCCTTAACATGCATGACCTTGTGCATGTGCTCAATCATTATCCTGGGCAGATTGATGTACTGAAAAGTACTCAGGGCTTCCATTAGAAACAGGTCAGCTGTCCCAGCAACTATCCTCTTCTCAGATCGAGGGAGAAGAACTTTGTTAATGAACTCAAAAATCAGCTGGTACTCCCCCTTCATCTGCTTCTTCAACACCCGTTCCCCAGATATGTTCCCCAGCTTTGCAATGAGGGAAATGAAGTCCCTCCGAGCACATTCGCCTTCAACCGACCGGATCCCTTTAAAAGGAACGCGCAGAATGGAACCAAGTATCTTTTCATCCAAAGTAAAGGTGATCCCACTCACCTTACTCATCAACCTGGTCCCTGCATCAGCAAACGTGAGTTCATGATAGAACTCCCTTACTTCAGCCTCGTACAGGGTAGGAACAGGGGGAACAAACAAGTGTCGCCATCCTTGAAAAGTCACCATTTCTACCAACTCCATCATTCCATCCATTTCCAAGACTTCAGGGTCAAACACCCTTCCCCGCAGCACCTTTTGAGATCTGAGGATGATTTGCCTCTCTTCACGAGTCAAACCAGTGGGAATGTCTGTTGTCGAGCGAACCCTAGAAGAACCACCAGGTCCCTTAGTCCGAGGTGCTCTGCCTTGAGAGGACGAGGATGAGTTCTCCACTGGCTCTGGTGCTATAGTAGAAGAATGCATTTTTCTTTTCTTAGAAGGGGCTGGGGCTTTCTTGGTGGCACCGCTCTGAGAAGGCCTCTTTCTAGAGGTGGAAACCTTCTGCTTCCCTTTCCTCTTGTCACTCGGTGGTGGTGCTCGGTGTGTTTCGGGGGAAGAAAGGGCTACAGGAGGTTCCTCCTCCTGATCAACAACCACATCCGGCTCAATATCCTCAGTATCGATAACCACTTTTCGCTTCATCTTTCTTCGCTGAGCGGTTTTAGAGTGACTTTCCTTTAATGCGTCCTCCATTAACTTCCTGGAGGAAGATCTTGTCTGCGAGGAATGAACCAGGTCCTTTGGTTGGCTTGCTGGGAGAGCAGTGGCAGGTTTTCTGACTTTCCAAGTGAGGGGTGGCTCATCGGCACTATCACCACTTTCGCTATGAGCATCAGGGTTTGTGAGGATGTTTAGTTCTTGAGGAGAGCCATCCCACTTGGGAGAAGAGTCCACACCCGTTGGAGATGGAGATGGAGAAGGGCAGGGGAGAGATTGGTCTTGAGCTTTGTCGGGGGAGAGGTTTTGTGAGGGAGATGGAGGCAAGGAGGGAATAGAAGTTCCGAACTCAGGTCCCCGAGTGGGGTTTTCCACCATAATGGAGGGCAGGGGGTTGGGAAGGGAGGTTCGCGTGTTGTGAGCAATGGGTGAACTCATCGTCAGAGGAGGTAGTGAGGCAAGAGGGGTGGTGGAAAGTGGGTTTTCAAGATTAGGTTCAGGAGAAGCTTCGGATGGACCTGAAGGATCAGGGGTTACATCCAGTGCAATATTGAGGTCGGCCAGTGGAGAAGAGGGAGGTGATGGTGGATTTTGGGTTGTTGTGGAAAAGGGGTTTACAAAAGGAACCGAAGAAGGGGTAGTTTCCATGGCTTCTGTCATGGAGGAGGAGTGCTCTGCTCTGTTAGTGGGGGAGGAGGAGTGAGACATGCTGGTGAGAGTGAGAGTGAAGAAAAAAAAAATTTCAGAGGAGGAAGAGGGTTTCTTGCAGTGAGAGTGAGAATAGGGAAGAACGAAGGAGAGACTAGAGTAATTTCTGTGTTCAGAGCCTTGTAATGAATGTAGATGTGAGGGAGGAGGTTGGTGAGCTTTAAGAGGAAGAGACGTTCACTTGATTTGACATTTGGACTGAGAGGATGACCGGGTACCGAATAAGAAAGGCGGGAAAGAGCCCCTTTTTACCAGTTCACATTCTATTCTTGCAATTTAGTTTGGAAGTGAGGAAGTAATACTAACCTTCAGGACCAGGTCCCCCTTTGGGTGTTTGTCAAATGGGTTGAGTCTCTGCCTTGTCTCTCTGAATCCCTTTTCACAACCACCATGCGTATATACCTGCAAAAGGTATGAAGCTGAGTTAGACATCTCAACCACAAACTAGCAAGGATACCTGTGCTCAAGTCATAACCAAGTAGAGGAGATCAGAGCTTTGAAGGATTATTGATTAATCTTGATTAACCCCAACTTCAATCTGTTCTTCTCAAACTGGTCCCTGTTCAAGGCTTTAGTGAATATATCAGCAATCTGATCTTCTGTTCTGCAGAACTCAACACGAATGTTTCCCTTTTCAACATTGTCTCTCAAAAAGTGATGTCTGATATCAATGTGTTTGGTTCTCTTGTGTTGAACTGGATTTTTGGCCATGTTTAGAGCACTGGTATTGTCGCACATCAAGGGCACACATTCAGTTAGGACTCCAAAGTCCTCTAGCTGTTGCTTTATCCATAACAACTGAGCACAACAAGAAGCAGCAGCCACATATTCAGCTTCCGCCGTAGAGAGTGCTACTGAGTTTTGCTTCCTGGATCCCCAAGAGACCAATGAGGACCCTAAGAAATGAGCCATTCCAGAGGTGCTTTTTCTATCAACCAGGTATCCTGCATAGTCAGCATTGGAATACCCCACGAGCTCGATGGAACCACCACGAGGGTAGAATAAAACCAAGTCATCAGTTCCCTTGAGATACCTGAGAATCCTTTTGGCAGCCTTCAGATGAGATTCTTTCGGACAAGCTTGAAAGCGAGCACACATACCCACACTAAATACAATGTCTGGTCTACTGGCAGTCAAATAGAGAAGTGAACCAATAATGCCTCTGTACATAGTTTCATTTACTGGAGAACCGGATTCATCATTATCTAGTTTTGAAGCAGTCCCTATGGGAGTGTCAATTGGTTTGGCACCTTCCATATGGAATTTTGAGAGCAGGTCCCTGATATACTTCTGCTGACTGATGGCAGTTCCAGCTTTGTCCTGCTTGACCTGCAACCCTAGAAAGAACATAAGTTCTCCCATCATGCTCATCTCGAATTCACTTCCCATGAGCGTTGCAAAATCCTCACAGAGTGAATCAAGAGTGGCTCCAAATATAATGTCATCAACATAGACCTGAACAATAAGCAAATTTCTTCCTCTTGTCTTGAGAAAAAGAGTGTTGTCAATTCTTCCTCTCTTAAAACCACTATCAAGAAGAAATTTCGATAGTCTTTCATACCAAGCCCTTGGAGCCTGTTTCAGTCCATACAGTGCCTTGTCCAGCTTGTATACATGATGAGGTCTATCAATATCCTCAAAACCAGGGGGTTGTTTCACATAGACTTCTTCCTTCAAGTACCCATTAAGGAAGGCACTTTTTACGTCCATTTGAAACAATTTGAATTCCATGAAAGAGGCAAAAGCAATTAGCATTCGAATGGCTTCCATTCTAGCTACCGGAGCGAATGTTTCATCATAGTCAATCCCTTCCTCCTGATTGTACCCTTGAACAACCAGTCGAGCCTTGTTTCTGACTGTGACCCCCTGCTCATTTAATTTGTTCCTGAAGACCCACCTGGTCCCTATAACAGTTCTATCAGATGGTTTTGGAACCAGGTGCCAGACTTTGCTTCTTTCAAATTGATGCAGCTCCTCCTGCATAGCATTCACCCATTTCACATCCTTCAGTGCCTCCTTAATGTTCTTTGGCTCAATATGTGATATGAAAGCTGATGAAGCAAATGTGTTTCGAGTTTTGGATCGGGTCTGCATTCCTGAGTCCAATGGAGACATTAAGTTGTCAAGAGGATGCGAAGATTTGTGTTTCCAGTGAGATCCTTTTATGACAGATCCTCCATCGTCTGAACCAGGTCCCTCTTCTGGGTTGCCTTCTGCATTATCTTCCTTCTCTGCTTCCTCTTCTCTGATGTGTTCTGTTGCTTCATCATGAGTGGCCTGGTCTCCTTGCGGAAAATTCTTTGTAATGTCAGGTTCTTCAGATGAATCATGATTGACAGCATCTCTTTGGGACAGCCACAGTTCCTCAAATTCATCCTCACCAGGTGTCTGTGTGCTCTTCAGTTTCCCATTTTCATCGAAGATGACATGAATGCTTTCTTCAACACACTGAGTCCGTTTATTATAGACCCGGTATGCTTTGCTATTTAATGAGTATCCCAGAAAAATTCCCTCATCGCTTTTGGGATCGAATTTTCCTAGATTGTCCTTGCCGTTGTTTAGCACAAAACACTTGCATCCAAAGACTCTGAGGTAGTTCAGCATCGGCTTCCTTTTGTTCAGCAGCTCATAGGGAGTTTTTCCAAGTAATGGCCGGATTAGACATCGATTGACCACATAGCAAGCTGTGTTCACAGCTTCTGCCTAGAATGACATTGCCACGCCTCCATCTATGAGCAATGTCCTAGCAATATCGGCAAGAGTTCGATTCTTCCTTTCAACTACTCCATTCTGTTGTGGAGTTCTGGGGGCAGAAAAGTTGTGACTGATTCCTTTGACAGCACAGAAGGCTTCAAACTTGGCATTTTCAAATTCAATACCATGATCAGACCTAATCCCTGCAATGTTGCAGTTCAGCTTCACCTGAATTTGGTTTGCAAATGACTCAAAGGTGGGGAATGTTTCATCTTTAGTGCGAAGAAACATCACCCAGGTATATCTTGAATAGTCATCAACAATTACGAATATTAGCTTCTTTCCTCCACGACTTGCAACCTTTACAGGTCCACACAGATCCATGTGTAGTAGCTCCAGGGGTCTGGAGGTACTCACTTCCTTTTTGTTCTTGAATGAAGACCTGGTATGTTTCCCTTGAACACAAACATCACAGATCTGACTTTGAGCAAATTTAACCTTTGGGAGTCCTCGAACCAGGTCCCTGGACACTAGCTTATTGAGAAGAACTGAACTTACATGTCCCAACCTTCTGTGCCACAAGGTAGCTTCATCCTCCACCACGCTTAAACAGTTAAGCCCATCTCCAGCGGCTGAGTCAAGATCAGCAACATACATGCTCTTGCATCTGTTTGCGGTCAAAACAACTCTTCCTGATTGAAGATCTTTCACTGTGCACTGGTCTGAAATGAATTTAACCTTATTGCCTTTGTCGCAGATTTGTGAGATGCTCAGGAGGCTGTACTTCAATCCATTCACATAGAAGACATTTTCTATGGCATGAGCAAGTGTCTTCCCAATCTTCCCAACTCCAAGAATGTGCCCCTTTTTGCCATCTCCAAAAGATACTGAGCCTCCCTGATATGCCTTAAGTGAGAGAAAATTATCAACATTTCCAGTCATGTGCTTTGAGCAGCCGCTATCCATATACCATTTCCGACTGCTTTCTCTCACTCCCTCCTGCACATATAAATTACAGATTAGACTTGGGAACCCATTTGAGCTTGAGTTCCCAGTACCGAGACAGAGGATAAATCAATTTTCTTTTGGACCACTCAGGCAGCCTGTTCTGTGACATTTTGGAACCAGGTCCCCTGATGGTCCCTAATTCTCCTTTACTAATCACTGTCTTTCTTAAGGCTGCTTGCCTAGATGCACAGTTAGGCTTGAGGTGCCCGTTCCTTCCACAGTGTGTGCACAACCAATTATCCGGATTAGATCCATATTTACTGTGAGGATTATAAGGAGGACTACTTTTCTGATATCCTAACCCTTCACCAGAGTTAAATTTTTGTCCAGTTAATTTTTGCAAGATCTGTGAGGAAGCATTCCATTTAAGAGATTTCTCAAGCTCAACATTCAGTTGGATCACATTTTTCTCAAGCTCAGAGTTTCTTTTCATTATTACAGTGAGCTCATTTTGTGACCTCTTCAGTTCAGCTTCCAATTCTTTTTGAGCATTTTTCATGTCACTGGTCCCCCCTTTTTTAAAGAAGGCATTTTGCTCATTAACTAGCTCTTGACATTTTTCTTCTAGTTCTGCCAAACTTGAGATCAGGTTCCCTTTTTCTAGCTCAAGTTTATCTATACATTGATTCAGACTTTCCTTTTCTTTGGTAAGATCATAAAATGAGTCAATTAACACACAAGCTAGTGACCTCAATTCTTTCACATTATAGTCTTTTAGATTCTTTTTAATGTCAAGGAAGGTTACCTCTTCATCTTCATCTCCATCCGAATTTGCCATGAAGGCAAACATTGAGTTAAAGGGTGAGTCATCATCCTCCACAGCCATCATAGAAGCATCTTCCACAGCATCCTCCTTATCAGATTCATCTGAGGAGTTCCCCCATGCAGCTAAAGCTTGTTTGACTATCTTGTCGGCTGCAGCCCTTCTTCTGAATTTTTCTGGGACTCGGTCCTTCTTCTGGGCCTTTTCAGCAGTGGTTCTCAGATACTCCTTGTAATCCATCTTATGCATCGGACAGTCCTTGATAAAGTGACCTGGTTTGCCGCATTTGTGACATAAATCATTGTAACCAGGTCCCTTGTTTGAGCTTGACCTCCTAGGAAGACTGCCACTGCGCCTAATCATTTTCTGAAATCTTCTTGTTAGGTAGGCCATATCTTCATCTTCTTCGCTGGAGCTTGCTTGAGCTCATTTAAGAGCTAATCCCTTGTCCTTCTTCAGCTCACTCCTGCTCTGGTCCTGCTGCCTCTTGAGCTCATAGGTTTTTAAATTGCCTATGAGTTCATCCATCGTGAGGACTTCCAGATTCCAAGCTTCAGTGATCGCATCAACTTTGCTCTCCCAAGACTTGGGGAGAACACTGGGTACCTTCCTAACCAGCCTGCTTGGATTGATCACTTCTCCCAAACAATAGAGCTCGTTAGTGATAGACGTGAGTCTAGTATGCATCTCTTGAATAGATTCACCTTCCTTCATGGAGAACATTTCGTATTGGGTGGTAAGCATATCCACTTTGGACTGCTTGACCTGACTGGTCCCTTCATGTGCGGTTCTGAGACAGTCCCAAATTTCGTTAGTAGTCTCACAAACAGAGATTCTATTATATTCATCCGGACCAATGCCGCAAACAAGAAGCTTCTTTGCTTTGTAATTCTTTTCTACGAGTTTTCTGTCATGATCATCAAACTCCTTTCGGGTTTTGGGAATAGAGATGGTTGTCTCTCCTTCCTTTACAGTTTTCATGGGCACAAAAGGTCCATCCAAAACCACATCCCATAGTTCACAATCTTCAGCCATGATGAAGTCATGCATTCTTGTTTTCCACCACCCGTAATACTGGCCATTAAACCTGGGAGGTCTGGTAGTAGACTGTCCTTCTTCTAGATTTGGTGGTGCTGCCATATTTTACAGGAGTCTTTCTAGGTGTTAACCTTTTAGAAAGCACCCGCTCTGATACCAATTGATAAGTTATACGGGTCGACCACCGTACTTCCGGACCTGGTCCCTCTATCAGGTTACAAAGAAGCAGAGACACACGCACAAGTAGATGAAGCAGTAAGAAGAAGACACACGATATTTAGCGTGGAAAAACTTCCTTGCTCACAGGAAGTAAAAACGACGACCTACCTCGTAGGATTTCTCAAACTCCACTACTAGATCTGAGCAACAAAAGTTACAGACTCTAGTACACAACAAAGAGGTTAAACTCCTAACCTCCCACTTGTAACACCTCTATTACAAGACTTCAATATTATCTACTTCAGCTAAAACTCAACTGAAATACAAGGCTAACTCTAGCCGAAATGTCTACTAGCTCTAGCAGACCAAAACAAGAAAAACAACTCTTGAAAAATAAAAAGGTAAACTTGTACAAAAGACAAGGTTTCTATTTTGTTGCAATGTACTTCTTCTCCTTCGTTGGCAGCCTCTAAACTTGAGCTCTTCTTCTTCGATTCTTGCTGTGGAACAAGGAAACAATGGCTGCCTTTTCAGAGAGAGGAATAAGCCTTTTTCAAAGTCTATTTTTCTGAATGAGTGGATAAGTATGTTTGTGTGTCAACTTATGTTTTTTGTTGCAAGATCCCAAGGACAAAATTTTGGACACACAAACAAGAAAACTCAACCATTGGTCGAGTACACTGCCCTGCTGCACCCTGCTGCACTGCTGCACTGCTGCCTCACCAACCATCTGCCAAAAAGCACTTTAGACAGCTGTAACAAAGAAGTTTCCCGCCCAGTTCAAATCTGTTCTCAATTTGCAGTTATAAGGGATCAGGTCCCTGTATGGGGTTGTCATCATCAAAACCTGTAATCTAACATATATCAACTATAATATTAACTTTATATATATATATATATATAATTATTTTTTCAGTAATAAAATTCAGATGAACCTCTTGCATTCTCAGCTCTGTTGCAGTTCACTCCCTCTTGCCAGCAAAGACTACTACATGATTCTGAAATCTTTGAACAATAGTTAGTTGAAGATGAGAAAAAATAAGTATTTGAAGGTGGAGTTCTTTGGTCACTTCAAAAACATATATACTCTCGTTAATGTAATTCTTGAGTTAGGTAGCCAGTAATAAATTTATTTAAAAAAAATAAAAAGAAGAAGAAGAAGAAGATGTTAATAGTATTACCTAACATAATCAATTTGTCGTAAGGAGTTTGATTAAATGTCAATTGAAATACTCCCATGATCCAAAATTGTTAGTAAATTAAAATAAACGATAATACCAAACATTACAAAAGGACACATTTGACCAGTGATGATCTTTAATATGTAAGCTCAGGTGGATCTCCTTTTTACCCTAAATTTTTTTAGCTCTCCAGTGTAAACAGGAATTTTACTTGCTAAATTAAATGAGGAGAAAGCTATCTTTTTCCATTTAAAAGCTGAATATTATGAGTTTCATGGTTTTGGTTAGTAATGATTTTGTCTTCACAACTACGTAACATGTCAAAATCTGGATATGCAAAATGGACTAAAACCTTAAAGAATAAAGTAGATATGTGTCCATTTAATCTAAATTTGTGCCAAGTTTGATTCGGCCTTCCAACTTGCTCTTGACGAAGGCTTTTTAAACTGGTTCTAATGGGTTATAAGGCCTCTTCTTTTGTGCAGATTTCCCCTTTTCTAATAGGTCATTCACACGAATATCTTCGTTTTGAGGTGGTATTTAATTATATCGGATAATTTAATTTCTATAGAATTTATGTTGGACAAGGCAAGCGTTCTCTAAACGTATGTCTTGTGAAATTAGGTCATAAACAAAGAATTTTGGTCTATAAATTTTCATTAAATAAGCAACATAGATAAAAATTAAAGATGTTACACCCCAAAATTTTTTTGATGATTATTTGATATGTGTATGCTATGTTAAGGGAAGTATGAGTTGTATGTTGGCCATAGATGAGGAAGGAAACATGTATAAAGAGAAGAATGAAGAGTATGCGAAATTCATGAGTAAGATCAACTTTAAACGATCATATCTCCCGATCTATAATGAGTTAGAAGTCCCGTGACCTATCAAATCAAAGGTATTGGAGTCTTAGTTTTCAGAACATCAAACTGCTCGTTAATCGAATTTTGGAGTAAAAAATTATAGGTATTTTATCGAGGCACTGTCAAGTGATGACGTAGCCCACCACCTTAAAAAAACTCTACCTCCTCACCCTTTATATTTCAAGTGTTAAAGTGTTAATTTTCATTCTCATCCTTAACCCAAAGAAGCTGCTTGCTTAGAGAACATATTCCCTCTATTTTCCAGCAAGCAAACCAAGGAAGAGCGAGGGGAAAACACCAAGCTAAACTCCATCAAAACACAAGATAAGACAAAGGAGCTTTCAGAAGGTGTATGTGGTGCATTTGTACACTGTTTTGCTGCGTTTTGGACAGCAAGGATGCTGCGCTTTTAGATAAAAAATTGAAGGAGGATACTCCTGCTCTAGCCAACAACAACCTCCAGCAAAAGGATAAGTGTTCCTAGTATATAATCTTACTTGAAATCCTAGCTAAAACTAGGCGATGAAGACCATAGTAGGTTGCCGCTTTGGCGATATTGTTGTTGAGATTTGCTGCTTGTTTTGAAGGTTGGAGCATTTTTTTTTTTGCTGGATATATACTTCATGTTGATGGGAGTTTGTTACAAAGGAAGTTAGGTAATTTCCTACTTCCATTCTTTCCTTAAAAGTGTGTATATAGAGAACAAGTTGCAGTATTATGCTAAAATGCTGCCTTATGTATTATTGTTGTGGCTGTTGTTGATGTATCATTTTGGCTGAATATATTGGCTTGAAACAACCTTATCACTTGGTTATAAAATCAAGGAATTGAAGGGGATAAGTGTCGGTTGTTGAAGAAAAGAAGCGACTAAAGAAAGCTCGTTGGAACAAGGTATATAAGGCGCCCCGTCCGTCGCTCTTTCAAGCACGATTCTTAAATTATAGGTTGAATGAGCCAACAATCTTCTTATGTGTATTGAGACAGTATATTAAGCTACGTTTAAGCTTTAAGTTTCATATTTAATAAAAGCTAAGAATTGGATTTATGTCTAATCGAAGAGGCACTTAAAATGTAATATTGTGTCGATTATTGTCATAGCTTACATTGAGCTGGAGACCTCTCAACATAGGCATTTGTTAGCTGATTCTTATATTATATTATACATATTATGTCAATTATGTTTGAAGTTATGGTTTTGTGTGGAATTAGAAACAAAGCTACAACGACGGTATAAGAACAATGTAAGCTAAAAACTAACATCAACCTAGTAAGGATTAACAAGGGTATTAACGTGAAGATTCCTTAACTGTATACTATATGTATATATTTTAAAGTACTTAAAGCCTAAAAGAGATTCCATAATTACTATTCCTAAAGTTAATGGCAAGTTATCGAGCTAACGAGTTCTAAGTTAAACAAACATCGATCCTAAATATCTAGAATTGAGTCCAAGTACTCTAAAGCATGTTTAAGTACCTTAAGTGAGTCCAAGAACTCTAAATGAACCTAAATACTCCAAGTTGAGTTTGAGTTGCGTCCAAGCTCTCTAAATTGAATTCAAGTATTCAAAGTGGAACCTAAACATTCCGAAGTTGGGTGTGAGTATCCAATGTTAATTCTAAAAGTTTGAAGGCAAGGGTCAGGGTCATATTCCTTGAGCCTCAAGTTATGTTAAGCTTCTGAGTCATGTTATGCTTTTGTTCTCTTCTATCGGGTGTTAGGGGTAAGGTATTCAGTTGGTCCTCTGAGTTGGACCCATTCTCTAAGTCAGTTATATTACATCGTCCAGTTGTTGGTCCAAGTATCAATTTTGCATATAATGCTTATTGTTGCAGTGTTTAGTTGCTGGTCTAAATATTAGTTTTGCTCATATTGCATGGTTTGCATATTATTTACCACATACCCTCTCTGGTCTCAATACCAGATGGCTGATTGTGTGATGTCGCACACCCTCTTTGATCCCAGTATTAGATTGCTGGTTGTGCAATGCCTTATTATGCGATGCCACACACTCTCTCTGGTCCTAGTATCAGATGGCTGATTGTGTGATTCCATACACCCTCTCTAGATATCAGATAGTTGATTGTGCAAAGTGTTTTATATATACATACATACATATATATATATAAAAGTCCTGGTCGAAGTACCAGGCAACTCTTAAGTTCTGGTCTAGGTATCAGAAGTGTCTGCATATGAGTCTGTTGAGTTATGCTTATGCACAGAGTCTACATACAGGGTAGCAGGTTACTAAGTTATAGATTTTCTCTCCCTACCCTATCTTTGAGTTATGTTCAGCTGTTATTTGCAATTGTATATGTTTACAGGTTCTAGAGTGTCAGGTTTTGGTTATTCCCTTCTCTACTTTGGTTTATCTTTGGCATTGTGTTATTTACAGCTTTCGGTCTTACATACCAATGCATATCTTTGTACTTTTGTCCCTTCACCTGGGGACCCACTGCAATGGTACTGTAGGTGTAGATAGGGGCTCGGATCGACAGTTGTAGTCGGAGCCTAGATTCAGCTGAAAGTTGGTATGCTCCTTTCTTTCAGGAGTCGTATCTCTAGTTTTGGTTGTATTGAGTTTTTCTGTACAATATAGATAGGTCGGGGCTTGTCCCGTGCATTTCATGATGCTTACTCTTTAGAGGCTTTTGTGGACTAATTATACCGTTGTATAGTTTCAGTTCGGTAAGTGGCCTTTCTGGCCTTCTACAATTCCTTTAAGTTGTTTTCATAGCCTTGTTGACATTCTATCTTTAATATGTTTGTTGAGACCTGGTCGGTCTATTTCTATACTATAGTTGACTATGACAGGTGGCCCTGTTAGCCTAAGGGTTGCTGTTCGACGCTATATAGCCAGCTTCTCGATCACTTTAGAGTCGAGTGCCAGTCGCGTCCTAGCCTAGTTCTGAGGCGTGATAAAAGCCAACATATTTGAAGGACAAAAATTAAAGTCCACCATATAATAGGATAATTTGTGCAAGAACTTCATTTCTAACTGTTATTTCCAAGATATATACATATTTCATTTAACTGGATGATTTGCCATTTAAACAGGTTGATATTTAATTTTTTCCCTTAGCAATCGAACTTATGCACAAGGAGACATAAGTTCTTTAAGGATGCGGTGCATAACTTGTTGGATATTATAATGTGAAAATATAAATTTATGCCCGGCGAAATTTTTTTTGCATTGAGGAGAAAAATTAAAGACCAACAAAAGCCTAAATTGCACAGGAAATGTGTGGATCCCCATAACAAGCTTGACTATGTTCCTTTTGCAATAGTTGTTATGTTTGGGGAAGGTCCTGGGAAGAACTTAATTGATGAAGTGAATGCATATATGAGATCTTTATTTGATTATTATGTTAAGAAAGGATCAAAAGGCTCTTTGTTTGCAACATCTTCACCTACTTCATCTAGCGACTCATTGAGTACATCTAGTGTGAGTAGTTATAACAATTTTCAAAAAAGAGGAAAAATAAGAATAAAACAACACTTTGAGAGGCATGAGGAAGTTAGTGAAGTTATAAATAGTAAATCATAGTTGGATAAATATCTTGGTGAAGATGTTGAGCCAGAGGCAAATGATTTTGATATATTGATGTGGTAGAAAGTTAATGAGCCGAGATTTTCCATTCTTGTTGAGATGACTCGTGATATATTAGCCATTTTCATTTCAAGTGTCACATCAGAATTTGCATTCAGCACATGAGATTGTTTCTTGATACCTTTAGGAGTTCATTGACTCCTAAGCTAGTTCAATCTCTTATTTGTCTTCAAGATTGGCTTAAAAGTGAACATATTCCTATTAAAGTTGAGGAAGATTTAGAGTTTCTTGAGCAACTGTAACTTGGTATGAATTTTGTATTTTGTGTTCATACATTAAAAATAATTTTCTATTTATATTGCACAACAAGTTCTTTCATATTTTTTAAAGATATGGCTAGTAGTAGAAATGTATCTACTATTGTTGATATTTAGTTGCAACTACCAACTAGTGACATGTGTGGTAAGTAGAAAACTTCTCTATATAATAACTTGTTTAGCAATTTTATATATCCTAGATTTATTTTATTATCACTTGTATTTGACTTATAACTTTATTTTATTTTGTTGTTAAGGTCTGATCATGCCGCCAAAAATATCGGTCACCTGTTTGAGATCAATTCGAAATGGTGGAGGAAATTGGAGTAGTGCGCGTAATAAAATGTAGTCATTGTAATAGAAGTTACAATTATCGCCCGAAGTCAAATGGGACTCATCATCTATGAAAATATATTGAGAAGTGCCTTGAAAAACAATAAAGAAGGCCATTAATGTTGCAGCAGTGATTTTAATTTACTATAATGTTATTTTTATTTTAAAGTTTAGACTATGCAGTTAATTTTAATTACTGAAGTATCTGAATACTCTTTGATTATGGATGAATTTAGGTATTATGTACTTGAATTGGATATTTGAGCATTATGTATTTGAATCGACTGTTTAGGCAATGGCCTGTGGCTTGTGTTTGTGGGCTGTGTGGGCATATAGTTGCCTATAATATTTAATATAATATTTGGTGGCAGTATGGTGTGATGCACTTGTGTGTCCTTGCTGCCTGTCGGCGTGACATATAGTGCTTGGTATGGAGCGTGGACCCTATGGTCGTGACTCATGTGAATGCATTGCAATATTTGCCTATTTGCTTGCTGAAATTCTTTAGTTTAGTGCTTGCTATTTGCCTATTTGCTATTTGCCTAAATAAGTGTGGACGTGTGGTACTTAGTACTTATTGGTTAGTACTTAGTTGGCGTACTGGTTAGTGGTATTGTGTATTTGTGTGGGCATGGGCAGGGCAACTCCTAACTTTTTTTTATATTAGTTTTACAAGGGGAGCGACCATAGTGGAATCAATAAATAGCTGGGGTCTGGCGTCTGGGCAACTGACAGTGGCTAGTTGGCAGCTTGCTGACTGTGATTATGTGTCCGGTTTGTAAAATCAAAAATTAAAAAAAAATTAATCAAATCGAAATTGTAATCAAATCAAAATTATTTCAATTCGATTTTAATTATTAATTTTATAAATTAAAAATCGAATTGTATTTCTCAAATTGAACCGAACCGACCGAACACCCACTCTATTAAAAAGCTAATACAACAGAGGTATTTTTGTCTCCTTAGCTTATGATATATAAATATTATAAATTCCTGTGAGGCTATCTTCTTTACCTAAAATATCTCAAACCCTGCTCCGACATCAATTTAGTCCACTACATGCTACGCATGAGAAGAAGACGTCCTATTCACAGCACTTGACTCATGAAGCCGAAATGGAGATCAATTTAACTCTGGAAAATAGATCAAAGTAAATCTCCGGAGAAAAAATAGATCTGAATTTTGAATCACTTCACATTAAAATCGAACCATTTTTGCTCTCAGATGAACCACACTAGAAATGGCTGAAATCGATATTTAAGTATGCATATTGTCAAGGAAGAAATAGACTTAGACTAAAAATTAAGCATAAAAATAAATTCAAGAAAATAACTGCTCAGAGGAAGGAGACATTTTCTCATAAACATTGGCACAGGAAGCCCCTTGACATACAAAAGTGTAAAATTACGAAAAAAGTCACTCCGCTGGCATAAAGGCAAAAGCCCCTGACATACAAAAGTACAAAATTACGAAAAAAGTCACTCCTCTAGAAAGATGGCACAGAAGAGTCCGAAGAGTGCCAATAGTCTCACCCTCGGTTATAGAGACTTTCAGGTCTCGGACGGTGAAGAAGGTAAGCCTTCCGGGTATAGACATGAAGCCCATACCTGTAGTGATGAGAAGGCGAACTTACAGTTCGAATACACGTAACTTGAAAAAGGGTTGATGAGGACTGACTACAACAATTAGAAGAAATTTCTCTCCAACTTGTTAAAGGTACATGAGAATCCTTGTTAAAGCCTCAGAGGAAAAGATTTTTGCCCTAAAAATGGGGGGTTTGAACCCACAAATGATATCAAAGCAGAAGTCCAGGACATAGGAACTATCATATCAAGGTTCGAGATAATGTCTTCAGGAGAAGACATAATCAAGAAACATCAAGAGAGAAGGTGAAAGTTAAAAAGAGTGGAAGATCTAAATAGATAACTTCAGATGAAAGTGATTGGCAAAGAAAGAGGATTAAAGTATTTATAAGAAGAAAATAATAATGGCCTAGACCTTAGGAAAGTCTAGGAGCAATAGCATAACAACACGTGACACTAACACTTAATGTGATGGGAAAAAGTCTCTTCAATTTTAGAAAAACTTTGCAGATACTTTTCCGCATAAAGAAGAAAAGTTTGATTTTCCAGTCTTTGGGAAATATCCGCGGCCTTTCTATTTTTAGAAACCATCATCATCAACTTTAGAAAAAGAAAGACTGTTCTGAGCACTGTAGTAACGGCACGTAGCATATAATGTCACAAGGAAGCTGTCTTTTTGAGTGTCAATGCGATGAATCAACTGGTTTGCTGCTCCAAATAGATCTTTGATTTTCTCGCTTGCTGAGGTGCCCGAAAACTCTACCGCTTCCCCAAAGCCCCTCTAGTTAGCACCTAGACCTCTAGTTAGCACCTAGAAATCGGAAGAACCATCTGTATGTGAAAAAAATATTTTTAGATACTTGACAAGAAGTGATCAAGAAATATTGAGCTTCCGGAGATAATGACGCAGTGAGTTCACTGCAGAGGAAGTGAGTGAGGTTTTGGTAGATAGATCCAGAAACACTCATGAAAAATCGGGAGTAAGAGGATCAAAGTCATTCACGAAGAAGCTGCAGTTCCAAAGTTAGTAACTTGGGCACGAAGAGATAACGAAAAGGACAGTGACATATAAAACAAATCGTACAAAGGATCTGTGCATAGAAACAAAATAGTAGTTATCATTTGCAACGACCTAGTTCTAGGATCCTGATTATCTCTAGTATACGAATAGAATAGTTGGAGCTCCACGATTGCACACGGTACCGTTGTAAGAAAACTATAAATTTACACACTTTTCTTGTTTGTAAAGATCATCAGTGAATAGTGAAATATACTACTATATATAAAGTTTTAGCCATCTACTCTTATTGCTTTCTTTTCATTCTGGTGTGCATGTTCGATTCACTATCATCGAGGAATCCTCAAGGTTCCAAAGAGTCACCTTAATCCATTCAAACAACTTTAAAGAGCTTTTATTTGTCGATATCATTACTTGCCTTATATGTATTTGATTATTAATTGCGTCATTTATTATTAGACATTTATATTTATATTGAATTTGTGAGCTAATCATTATTACGTGTTCGTGACCTCACTATAAGTTAATTGTGTCGATTTCATTGATCAACAAAACCTTATCAATAAGGTATAATTATTTGAATAAGAATATCAGCTCAAATTATTATATCTATATGTATCCTCAAATACATAAACATAACAAGTCAAAGTATACTATCTGTATGTTGACTTAACACCACAAAATCATTCCAAGTAGTAAAAAATTAACCACAAGTAAGAGTTGAGAGCTTCAAATGTTTCAATTCTTGCACCGCACCACATGCATTATTGTGTGTTGTTTTGTCCTAATATCTCTTCTATGTACAGTCTATACTGCGACCTGCTCCTAATAGCCAGAGTTCCCAACGTCCTTTTTCATCGACATTTTCGAATCAATTGGTGAAAAATCTAATTTATATATATTGAGAGTAATATTTTTTTTCACACTTTACGTATATTTTAATACGTTGTAACAAGTAATTTATTATATCTTTTAGTTATTTAATTTAATTTATCGTGGACGTTTTAGCTCCGCTCGTGCTCGTGCTAGTGATACGGACATCAAGGCAGTGGCTTTAAAAGACAGTGTTTGAGCTTATAATTTATTACTTTTTCTTTTTTTAATTTCTGTCCAGTATTAATATTGTAGTAATTTTTAAGAAATGAAAGCTCCTTTTTATATGCAGTATTGATCAATGGTTATTATTTTTGAACAAAACTCTTCCTGATTTAAATTTTGAGTCTTTAAATGAAAATAACTTTAAAAGTTTCAAAACATGTGTGCCGGGCGCGCGACCCATCAACCTACTAGCAATGGGGGAGAAAGCTTTTTTTTTTTTGAGTTCCACTGAAAAAGTCTTTTAATCAAGGAAAAATGTCTTCGTCTTCTTTTTTCAAAATGAAAAAGTCGAATCAAAGTCACTTTCGAAAGCCTACATTTAACATGTGTCTAATCAAGCGGGAACGCTTTTCTTTCGAATAGTTGAAAGGTGATTATATTTTTCTAACACTCTTTCAGATGATGTTTTTTACACTACTGTTGATTTTAGCACTACTATGGTTATTGTTGCTGCTACGAAAAAGGAATTTGAAAAAATAAAAATAAAAATGTTAGTAGGCATGTGCTTCATCATATGATCAATAAATTCTTTATTTAGTTTATTTGTTATTTATAATATATATCAGTGAGTTTAATAAATAAATAATGCAATTCATGATGTACGGGGAAGAAATATGTTTGGGCAATAAATTAAGTTTTAGATAGTTGATAATAAGCCAATCATAAAATAAATTTATGAATATGAGAATTCGATTGCTGACATTTACAACGAGGGGGATAAAAACATGTGAGAATATTCAAGCAAATATTTGTTTGAAAAATTTTCATCCTCATAAAATGATTGCAGGAACCAACTAAAGCATAAGAAGAATAAATTGACTTTTCAAGAACTGATCAATCACACGAGGGTTGATGAGACAATCCATCTCAAAGAGAAGATATGAATTCTTTTTAATTCTTCTAAAGCCAATCTTAGTGAAATTTTTTTATGCTTTTGTGAAAGACAAATTCAAGGACAAAAGAAGAAGGTCTTGGAAAAAGATCATATTAAGAAGTAGAATTATTAGAACAAGTCAGAGATTCATATCCAAAATTAAAGTCAAAAAGGACATTATTTCATCTGTTGAAAACTTCATCACAAGGCTGTCAACTGCTATCAAAGACAGCTCAAAGCAGTAAGGACGAACTCATGTTTAAGCTCGCCTTGCTAGGATAATGAAGTAATTACAAGACTGATTGATATTAGATGCAAACATTTCAAGACACCTTTGTGTCCAACAAGGAGTTGTCTATGATTTTGAAGAATATATGAAAGGTGAGTGTGTCAACATGGGTACGTAACTCTACTACTGTTAGAGTTACGGGTAAATAAATTTTTTTTTTCTTAAATTAACTAATTCTGAAAAACATTAGGTTTGAACAATGTCTTTGGAGGACTTTTTCAACAAAACAGATCTTAAACTTTCTTTGAAGCAGATAAAATAATTATTTTCATGAAAAAGTACTTGGTTAGAAAGGCTACCTCAATAGAGGTTTATTTTTAACATTATTCAAAAAATTGTCAAATTCGCAAGTGTACTTCTAATTCTACTTATTTTTAAGTTCGTTAATTTATAGCAGCAGGATAGACTATTGTTATATTATTATTACTACTAATAAATTTTTGCAATAAATATTAATGATTTTTTATAATATCATGCGTGTGTCTTGAAGCAAAACATACTAAGGAATCTTTTAAAAATTGTACCTTAGTAGAAAGACAAAATTGCTATAATTATATTTGTGAAAAAAAAAAGGCCTTAATCCTCTCCTAGCAAACATCTACCAACCAAACTTTAACCCAAACTAATCCAACCTCCCTTATAATTAAATCCAAGAGAATAAATATATTAATTTTTAAATCAATGGAAAAAAAATAAACATTTAGTACCTAATATTATAATTATAATACTATAAATAAATAAAAAAACAAGTGAAATATATCTTTGTTGTTTTTGGCGGTTTCTGAAAGATGCACTAGAGCTTCTTCAGATCCGAAGTAAAAGGTCAGCAATATTAAATGTTTAATCAACCAACCAAAAACCATAAAAGATAAACTGTAAATAACTCTTCTAAAGAGAGAGAAATAAATAAATAATTAATACTACTTCTTTCGTAATTTTGACACATAAATAAATATCAGTACGCACATATTTGTATGATAAATCATGAGACATAAAGATGACAAGAATTTTTATTTTTATTTTAAGGGAAAAGAAAAAGCACATTGAGCGTGCTTTCATTTTCCACCTCTTCCGATTTTCACTAGGGTTCTCTTTTTCAGCGTTGATTCTTTGTGTTTTTTCGGTGAATTTGTTAGTGGGTTGCTGTTATTTGTTTTCTGTGGGTGGTGGAGAAACAGTGTCAAAGTTGATTCTTGGAGGAGTGAATTTGGATTCTGCATTTCTTTTTCTACTCAAAGGTGAGTCATACCAGCTGGAGACTTCTATGATTTTGGGAATTTTGTTCTGTGTTTCTCCTGATATCTGATTCAGATGGGGGTCACTCAATTCTTTTTTCGTGTTAAATTTGCATTAATTCAACAAACTCTCTGAGTTTTCAAGAAATTGACGTCTTGGAGTAATTTTTTTCTGATTCTACGTATTTGAGTGTTTCAGATATAGAAAAAGTATCCACAATTCAGATGGTTTTTACATTCTGAAATCTGAAATGGTCATCACTGAATTTTCATTTTATTTTTTCGTCTTAATTTTGCAGCAATTTGAGGCGAGACATATGAATTTTCATGCTTCGAGCAATTTTTCTGATTTTCAGATAATCTTGCAGAGAACATTTTAGTTATGAGGTGTTTTCAGATATAGAAAGGTATGTAATTCATTTTTGACTTGAGTTGAATTTTATTTTTAATTACCTAACAATTAATTATTAACTATATGTAAAATGGTGTGTTTAACCTAATAGCAATTTTTAAATCAAACATTTTTTCATTAGAAGTGTAACATTAAGATATATAATGAAGAGGTGTGTAGATGAATTAAATAGCTGATATTTTAATGGTTTTTGCATTGCTTCACCAGGATTCAAGATGATTAATTTTATGGATTCATCGGACAAAGTAAAGGAGGAGATGTGCTTAGATTCTCAATTGTGGCATGCATGTGCTGGTACTATGGTAAAAATGCCTACAGTTAATTCGATAGTGTTCTACTTTCCTCAGGGACACGCAGAGCACGCGTGTGAAAATGTGGAATTTAGTAATGACATTCGGATTCCATCCTACATTCCTTGTAGAGTCTCAGATATTAAATACATGGCAGAACAAGAAACTGATGAGGTTTTTGCCAAAATTAAGTTAACACCTGTTAGTCATAATGAAGTTGAAATTGCTGAGGATGACATGGTTGCAAAAATTGGGTCAGATAGCCCGGATAAAGCCCCTTCATTTGCTAAGACATTGACTCAATCAGATGCGAATAACGGTGGAGGTTTTTCTGTTCCGAGGTATTGCGCAGATACTATATTTCCTCTCTTGGACTACACTGCAGATCCTCCTGTCCAGACCCTCTTAGCAAAGGATGTTCACGGGAAGACATGGCAATTCAGACATATTTACCGAGGGACACCAAGGCGCCATCTTTTAACCACCGGTTGGACTACTTTTGTGAATGCAAAAAAGCTCGTAGCAGGCGATTCCATTGTGTTCCTAAGGGCTGAAAACGAGGATGTTTATGTAGGTATTCGCCGGATAAAAAAGAGAATTGCAAGTGGACCTGACACTTCTTCCCGATTGACTGCACCTGTTGAAAATTTTGCGGTACCACCCGGAGGTTTTTCAGCTTTTCTCATGGATGATGAAAATAAATTAATGGGATATGGGAATACAAACTCAAGTGAGAATTTGATGAACACGGGAAAAGTGAAGGCAGAATCAGTTATTGAAGCAGCAAATCTTGCAGCTATTAGACATCCCTTTGAGATTACCTTTTATCCCCGCGCTAGCACTCCAGACTTCTTTGTGAAGGCGTCCCGTGTAAAGGCAGCGTTACAGATTCCTTGGTGCTCAGGGATGAGGTTCAAGATGCCTTTTGAAACTGAAGACTCAATGATGAGCTGGTTCATGGGAACTATATGTGCTGTTCAGGTTGTTGATCCTAATCGATGGCCAGATTCGCCCTGGAAGATTCTTCAGGTAATGTGATCTCTGTGTGATATATCATGCTGTGATTAGTTATTACTACATTCAATGTAACTTGTTAGCATTTTTGTTAAAATCCTATATTGCTTCTCAAATGTTTTTTGTTTTTGAACAATAACTAAAATTTACTATGACTCTGGAACAATAACTAAAATTTTGTTATATTATCTGGAAAAATTATTTTTAAGTTAATAAAATGTTAGTATAAAAACTTAATAATATGAAAAAAAAAAGATTTAAAGCATTTCTATGTCATTATATAATAAAATTATAAATTTTTATATTAAAAAGAATTGAAATGGTATCTAATTTTATATAATATATATATATTTTTAATTATCATAAATAAAAAATTTCATGTTTCTAATTTTAGTTTTGAATTGTTCGAATGATTGAGGAAATTAGACTAAATTTCAATCTTTTATTAATTAGTACATATACCTACCCATTGATTTTGATTTTTCCTTGTTCCTACCGTTCTTCTCCTTTTTTTTTCTATTTATGACAATTTTATATATTGTTTAAAACTAAATTTTGTAAATCAATTTTTATTTGTGCTTAAAAATATATTTAAATAAATTAATCCTTAAAAAAATAACTTTATAACTTTGCAGATAAAAACTTAAAAGAGTGAATTTTGAAATACATAAATTGTACTAAAAATATTTATGATATTTTATTAAGTTTTGAATTTAGGCCAATGATATTAAGTTAAATAAGACATAATCTCTGTTCAGTCCTTTTACAAGTAGTAAAAGATGTCAAATGTTATTTTCGAGTTAAATTTACATGTTGATTCTTTTCTTGGTAAATTTTACACCAACATTATCTTATAACGATTCATTCTAATGTTCAGTTCATAGTTTATTATTTAGGATAATTGCCTATTTTGATCTTATAATGAAATTTTAAATTCAAGAAAGGGGCAAAAAGATTGACGATTCTTTGTTCTGTTTATCTCTAATTAGAGGTGTATTGTTGTAGGTGACATGGGACGAGCCAGATATTCTTCAAAATATGAAGTGTGTCAACCCATGGCTTGTGGAATTAGTCTCAAACTTGCCCACCATTCATTTTACTCCTTACACACCCCCATTAAAGAAATTTCGATTACCTCAATATTCAGATTATTCAGAGTTTTCTCTGGAGGGTCATCTTCCTATGTCGGATTTTTCCAGTAACCACTTTCTAAGACCCAGTGGCCCCTTTGGTTGTCTTCCTAACGACACCTCTGCTGGCGTGCAGGGAGCCAGACATGATCAATATAGTTTATCATTACCAGTTCCCCAACCCAGTAAATTGCACTCAAGTTTGTTTCCTAACAGTTATCCACCACTTCATCACGTTGCTGCAGCTCCTACCAGCTCCAATAATACAATGATTCCCAAGCCAAGTAACAGTGATGATATGTGTTGTTTGCTAACCCTCGGAAGTTCCAACCAAATTGTGAAAAAATATGATTGTGAGAAAGCACCACAATTCGTACTTTTTGGTCAACCCATAGTTACTGAACAACAGATCTCTCTAAGCAACTCAAGAGATACTGTTTCTCCTGTTTGTCCGGCGAATAGTTTTTCAGATGGAAATGGATATAAAAAAGGGAATATATATGAGGAATCAGGTACTACATTTGATCACCGCATTCTACCAGATCACTTACCATGCGAATCATTTCAATCAAAGCAAAATATGGAGATTGGACACTGTAAAGTTTTCATAGAATCAGAAGAGGTAGGACGGACACTGAATTTGTTATTATTGGGATCATATGAGGAGTTATACCAGGAGTTGTCCAATATATCAGGCATTAAAATCTCAGAAATGATTAATCGTGTTATTTATCAAGATATCACTGGTGCAGTAAAGCAACTTAGTGATGAACCATTTGGGTATGTGTTTAAATTCCGGAAGTGTGATACTTTGTACTCCGTCTTCACACAAATTTACATATATATTTGTCACTGATAGTGTCGTGAGAAGCTATTAATGAAACTGTTTTGTTTATGTGTTTATATTTTTATTTTTATTTTGTTTTTGCAGGGAATTCACAAAAACAACACGAAGGTTAACAATTCTAATGGATGCAAGCGGTGATAATATAGGAGTTAGGGAATAGAGAATAAGGTTACGAACAAACATAAGTGTCTTTCATATGCTATCTTCTCATTTTATTAAAGTAAGTTGTCTTGATGTAACCTTTCTTAGAATCTTAAAGTTAAGCTACTTTTAGCACTTGTTATTTCGATAGAGTTGTTGATGAAATTTTTTTTTTAGAAGGATAAAGTTAATTACTTTAGTGCTTGTTATTTCAATGGTAGAAATTCTGTCTCGATTTCAATGTTCTCAGCATAAACTTGAAAAATACAAATTGTCAATGTTGGTTTCACTTTTGAGCTATTATTTCTCCATCATGCTCATGAGCCGGGGCAGAGCTATACACGTGGATGACTCAATGGCAATCTCACTAAAACATTTGCTTTAGACCCCGAACCTAAAAATTTTATTTTTTTTTATAAACTAGCATTTATACGTGTTTATAATTTATAGTATCGTATGCAAAAATATAGTATCGTATTATATAATTTGAAAAAGATTATTTCAATTTAATAAAATATTAGCTATTTGTTGCAAAACAATACCTTGATTTTTATTCTCAAAATCTTATTGATAGATAATAAGCTTTAAGTATTTTAATTCAAAGTTCTAGAATATCAAATAAATTTCTATTGTCATTTAACTAAATACTTAAAAATTTGAAAAGAAAATTTATCACATTCCTATTATAAAAAGAAATAATGAACGTTTTTAAATATTAATTATAATTTTGTAATGCATACATTAGTATTTTATAAGAAGACTTTTGCTAAAGATTTAAAATTAATTGTAACCTGAGATAATGAAATAAAAACTTGATAACATGAAAAGAAAATTAATGTCAATTATCATAACTAAAATAAAATTTGTTCTCCTTTTTTCTGATTTTTTGGCGGTTTTATATACTATATTGCTTTAAACTTAACTTTTTCACTCAATTATTTTTATTTGTCCAAAAAAAAATATTTGAATGAATAATCGTTAAAAGGGTAATTTTATAGCTTTGCATATAAAAAGGGATAATGTGTAAGTATTCTCTCAATTCATGATCAATTTTTATTGACACACTTTATCTTTACAAGGGTCCCATTACTTTCTAATTTTTTTTCTATATCTCTTTGCACGCGCTGACGTGGAACCACAACCCAAATAAGCTAGCTCTGGTGATATACATGCACCGTCATGTGTATATTTCGTTAATTTTTTTTTCATTTTTTATTCCCATTTTATGTCTTCTTTCATTGTTTTTTCTTTTTCTATTAATTATATTTGTTCTTCTTATTTGCTTTGAATTTGATTTCAAATTTAATTCTAATGTCTTGTATTTCAAAAAGTAAATTTCAGAAGAATATAAAAAAATTAAAAATCAAAGTACATTAAGTTTGTGACTTATATATATATATACACACTTTTATAAAACACATTCGTCTAATGAGTAAAAAAATTATAACTACAAAATTACAAGTTCATTTTTCAGAATAGTCTAGGTATTTCATAAGTTATTGTCGGTAGGTTGTTTGATGAGTTGAGTCGTCTAAATTTAAAAGTTAAAATCGTTAAATATAATTAGGCTCACGCAATAACAAAGAGTTTATTATTTGTATTTTTAGGGGCAAACATTTGATAGTGCATATTGTACCTATTAAGATTAAATTTACTTGTCAGTGTTCTAGTTTGAAAAACTTGATATCTAAATTGATACATAATGAGATAGTAGCATGATAAAGACTAGAAAATGAAAGTAATGGAATAAAAGCTATAAAATAATAGCAGTAATATACATAGCTCACAACTAGGGCTGGCAAAGAGCCGAGTCGGCTTGGAGCTCGGCTGGCTCAGTTCGGTTTCAATTAAATTTTAGCTTGGCTCGGCTCGACTCGGTAAAAGCTCGATCAAGCTTGGCTCGGCCAAAGCTCAGGTCGATTGAGCTAACTCGGTTGGCTCAATATAAGAAATAATATCCTTTCTTTAAGCTCAATATTAAGTATATTAGAAATTTACCTTAAAATACTATGTTAACTTAAAATTTTATAATTAATATTTATTCTATGTTGGTAAATTCTTAACCACGATGTAACTTAAGCCTATTATATGAGAATGGGTATTCATAGTTCGGTTTGGATTGATTTTTTATAATAATCAAGATCTAATCAAGTTTTCAATTATTAAAATCAAGTCAAATCAAACATAATACATATTCATCGATTTGATTGTTGTCGGATGTAGTTCTGTTTTTTCAATTTTAAAAAAATCTATTGCTATTTCTCTCTTTATATTTCTTCCTACAATTAGAAAAATAATTTCATTATTAGTCAACTTATAATTCTTTAATATTCTTTTATTATAGTGGGTATAATTTCTTTTGATTATTGAAAAAATATCTTGAGAACTATAAGTTTTGATTAAGTAAATAAAATTTATAAGAAATATAAAAAAGTCTAGAAAAAAAATCGGCTCGGCTCGGGCTCGGGCTCGGTCAAAATGTAGAGAAGCTCGGTTGAGCTCGGCTCGGCTCGATATTGTCTAAAGCTCGGCTCGGCTCGGCTCGGCTCGGTCGGCTCGATGCCCAGGCCTACTCATAACAGTGTAAAGGCATAAAGAAGACTAATAAAATAGTTAGACAATTTTTTTAAAAAAAAAGCAAAGGAAGAAAAAAGATTTTCTACATAAACAAACAAACAAACAAATAAGAATTCGAGGTTCAAAAATTAAAAGGACCAAATAAATAATTAGTATGACAAGCATAAATTAAAATGAACCTAACTCAATTTATTATTTTTTTAAAAAATAAGACAATAATATTTGAATGACATCGAAAGGGAGCATAATTCATTTTCTAAATTCTCTGGTTTCCTATTTGAATCTTTGCATATAACTCTTCTTGGCCTCTGTGGAAGCAAATTAGAGATATTAACTTTTCAAAATCAAATTCGCAAGATAAAAAATATATAATTACATGAAAATAAATAAATTTTAAGTTGTTGGTAGCAAGATGCAAACCTGTGTCATCTATGCATAAAAGTGAAAATAACAATCTTCAATTAAAAATGATTAAATATTCATCACAACGAATGAGAATTAAATTGGAGAATGAATGAGAAAAGAAAGTAGTAAAAATAATATAGAAATCGCAGTATCCAATTAAATATTATTTTATCATGTTTGATTTTCTTTTGTCTATCAAATGAAAATATATAATCAAAAAGGGTAACCATTGATATGTGGAAGACAAAAGACAACCATTAACATTTATGATGGAAAGAGATTTTAATTGTTATTTATAAATAACACAAAAATGAGTAAAAAAATATAAATTTAAAGAGAAATAAAAGGAAAAAGCAAATAATATTTTAAATAAAGGTAAATAGCTAAAACCTTCTTGCTCAATGAGATATGCCAAATTATCTCTTCTATTCACAACTTCATAAATCTTTCTTGCTCAATTAGATATGTCAAATTACCTTTTCTGTTCACAATTTTACATATATAAATTGCTAGAAAATAAAAAGGCATAAACATTAATATGTATTAGTTGTTCAATTTAAGTGGAGATTAAAATGATTGTTGACACATGAATGAAAAAATGACAAAATTCATAGAAAATACGAAAAGATGAAAAATATAGTCATTAATATGTATTAATTGTTCAGTTTAATATAAATAATTATAAAGGAGTGTGTGTATACTAGTCATGGACACGTGCGTTACTGTCTCATGTAAGTTTGTGCAGATTCGATAGATGATATATATAGAACGATATATTTTTGCTAACAGATGATAAATGTAATTTATAATCAAACAAAATTGATAGAAATTCAAGGTATTACTTTTTTGATATGCACCCAAACAAATTATATTAGTTGCTTGTATAATTGGCATTTATCTGAAAATATTTTATCAAATGATTATTAATATAAATTTATTATAGAAATGAGAAAAATAATATTCTCTTTAATTCTTGTTAAAGCTATATATCATCATCATATTATACTAAAAGTGAGAAGCCCCTATCTTAAAAGTTGGATTACCATTTTGCCCCTATAATAAATTAAAATATAATAAAATATTTAATTAAATAATAATATTTTTCCACTCATTGAATCAAAACCAAATTAAATATCTAACAAAATGATAATATTTTATCATTCACAGAATCAAAACTAAATCAAATATCTATTAATATAGTAACATTTAAATCTATCATATCATATTTAAATATTTAATTAAATAATAATATTTTATTATTTATTAAATTAAAATTAAATTAAATATATAATTAAATAATAATATTTGAATCAAATCATATCATATTATACTAAAAGTGAAAAGTTTCACATATCATTCCACTATTTTGCCCTACATTTAATAAATACTCTTTTTTATAATATTTTTGTACCAAACAGTAAAAAAATCTCATTATATATATATATATATATATATATAAGTGAATAATAACTCACTAAGCTAAATGATATTTGACTAATTTTTTTTTAAAGAGAGAAGTTAAATAATGAGTTATAATATTCATATTTCAATACAGTTATTAAATTATAGAAGTGAAAAGTCACGAAATAAAAAATAAATGACTAAAATATCCATCAAATATTAAACGATATTTTTACCCTTTAACCAAATAGTATTTCAAAATATTTTAGTGGAAAACATAGATATAAATTCTTTTAAAAATATAACAAAAATAATATTAAATGATAGAAACAACCATGATACTATGGCTTTGAATTTTTTTTACATTCTGATGAAGATGACAATAAATAATTATAATTAAATTTGAATAAAGTGGAATAAATTAAACTAAATGAAAACATTAATTCGCTATTATGACAATTATAGATTTATTATTTAATTTAATAGTCTAATAATATTTATTGTAATGTATATTTACTTTTTAGTACATAAAATATTATTGGAATAGTTTTAGATTGAAGGGCAAAATGGTAATCCAACTTTTAACTTGAGGGCTTCCCACTTATATAATATATATATATATATATATATATATATATATATATAGAGAGAGAGAGAGAGAGAGAGAGAGATTCATACCCATTGTATACCTAAAAAGATATTCAATAACTTAAAAAATTTAATTAAATGTATATTTACATTTTTGTATAAAATTATAGGAATAATAATTAATTGAACGATAAAACGGTCCATCAATATTTAATGAATATTTTGGTACTTCAACTTTTCAACTGGGGTCTCCCACTTATATAGTAACTAGTCTCGTGACACGTGTTATCCAATGCTAATTAATACGAATATATTATATACTATAAATAATCTTATAATAGTATGAGTTTTATGAATTTAAAGGGAGAAAAATAAGACCAAACTACAGGTGAATATTTAGTCTATTTGACGATATTTATTATCATTGCAAAATGTAATAGTATTAGTAATATGATATATTTGAAAGATTTATATACTAGTTATTAAAATAATTAATTATAATTTCTAAAATACAATCTATAAATAGCTTATAGAGTTTTCATACTAAAAATATCTATTTGAACTCATATTTCTATATTTTCACTTTTTGCAATGAGAAATGATAGCAGAAGGAGCAAAATCAAAGAAATTTTGATATATCTGATTAATTATCTGTGCGATCACAATCACCATTAAAATTATCCTTAGTTAATACTCTAAATAAATTATTTACTATCAATTTTCTTTAGTCTTTATCTATCTTTAATGAATTAAAATGCTTGGGTTGATGAAATTTATCACATATACTTGCAGTTGTATCTTATCCTGCGATTTTGATGCAACCAAAATTGAACGAGAAGAAAAAATGACAAACACAATACAATTAAACGTGATGATACACAAATAAAAAAGAGATCAAATAAAAGAAAAAACTTTGAAATTACTTATTGAACACTGTACAATTTGTTATGATTTATCTGATATTGTCCAATGTCTTTAACTTATAGTATGCAAGACCAACTTTTTCATTTATTCAATATGAGAAAATGAAAAGATAGAAGTTTTAGAATTTTAATTTTTAGATATGAAAAATCTTGAAATTGAGATTTTTTTTCACATCTCATCTTTCTTAAATGTCTTTCTCATTTCATTTGGATACAACTATACGAAAAGGGTGAAAGTTAATGAATTCTATTTAGATATTTTTCAGACTTTCTAAAATAAGATAAATAATTAAGTTTGAGGAAAAAAATTAATGTGTATTTATCTCTTTATTGAAAAAATGTTTGATTGTAAAAGCTAAATTGTCTCTTAACTTTTAATAAATCAAATAATAAATTGTATATTTTATATTATTTGCATGTAAATGTCTAATTGCTTAAAAAAATAAAAATAGATAAAATATAAATTGAGAAGAAGAGAGAATTTCAATATTAAAAATTCCAACTTCAACCATCATCATTAAAATACTGAATAAGGGAAAGAGAAAGGAAACACAATTCACAATATAAGTAGAGAAAAATCATATGGTAAAACAAAAATTAGAAAGAAATCGGAAGAGTGAGGTAGTGGCTAGGAGTAGCCGGCAAGACATTTTCTGATATAAATATAATACATATATTTATTAGTTCTAACAATAAGAATATTATTTACTGTAATAGAAAAATAATTAAAAAAGTAGTCCTTTTTTCAATTGTTCTTCTAATACATAAAAAAAATGAAGTAATAAGGTACGATGTTTAATATTAAGGATCTAATTACTTTTGAAGGAAATAACTTATATTATAAAATATATAAACTGTGAAGAAATAAATCTCAATTATATAGGACTATTATTTAATTCTAACAAAAGAAGTTTTTTCTTGTCAAAAGAATAACTCTCAATTATATATTATTTAATTATAAAAAAAGCTTCCAAAACTCTAAATAAATAAATGATGCCGCCTCTTTTTTGTAAAATTCCCGAGCTGAAAATTAACAACATTATGTCGATCAAGATTGTCTTAAGAAAGTGATCAACTTGAGCCATCACAAAATTTGACAAAACAACAATGCCAATAATGAATCTATCATATGAGTGTGTAAAACTGAAAAAACATTCAAATAATGGAGCAATTGAGATTTAAGTTTGTGTATTTATAGGAATGAAAGGATGGTTGGTGATATAACTTCAAATAGTAGTGTTTTTCACCACACAAAAAATAACGGCTTGAGGATGTGCAAGGTGAAAACTTCATGCTTATAATTGTGTGCAATAATTACAAGCTAACGATGATTTTGATGATAGATAAAGAAGGCATGAATGAGCAATTGAAAGTTGATGATGCCTTTTCAGTTCTCTAATATTGTACTCCTTCATTTTAAAATAAATGGTACTTTTAGCTTGGACACACCTCTTAAGAAAATTACTCATTTTTAGAAAGTAAATATACTTTTACCACTTATCTTAATAAATATCTTGAAAAAGGTATAACTCTTTAGTATTTTTTTGTTATGTAAAACTCTCTCCATTTAAATAAGGTTAAATTAGAAGAACATCATTAATGTTTTCTTGATTATGTAAAACACCACTTATTTTGAAACAAAATCAAAAAATCAAAACACGACTTATTTTAAAGTGAAGGGAGTACACAATAACTAACAGAGTAACTACTTCTTGTAAAGTCATAAAAAGATGACATATATAAAGACGTAATATCTAAAGTCTGGGAAGTTAAAAAGAGTTATGATAGAATTAAGGGCAAAAAGGCAAATATACCCCTAAATTTTGCGATTTAGAGCAGATATACCTCTTGCTAAAAAAGTTGTGCATATATACCTTCGTCATTTAGCAAATAGTATTAGATTTAACTTTAATGCATACTAGGATCTTGAACACGATAATCTTACAGAGAGACGTTACATAAACATACCTGAAGAGGAAGACATTATCGCAGAGAGAAGCGGAAGCGTTAGTAGAAAATTGATTTCGACCTCCTTGCCCTAGCCTTACGTTACCACAACCATCAGCGATGGAAAAGGATTGAGAATATGCGGTAACTCTAATGGGTGGAAGGAGGACCAATTTATAGAGGTTAAATTAATTAAGACTTAATTCAGTACGTCAATCAAATAACCAGTATACGAACGAGATCTATTCCTCATTAAATATTAGTTATGAGCTTTACACTTATTGGGCCATAAATAAAATATAATAATTCTTACATTCTTCCACTTGACCCAATATCCACATAACATTAATATTTAATTATATAAATATTATTTGTGCATAAAATAAATCTCTTCTTTAATGTCCATAATACATAACTCAATATGACAAAAGACTAATGCGAGTTATGGCGGTTATACATAATTTTATGCTACATACTCCCTTTCATATACTACTACATTAGTGATCTATCATACTAGGTTCATAAGCTATAAAACATATAACATTATGGTCTGCAATAATTTCTTATTGAGACTTATCCTATAATATCTCAAAACAATAATGTGTACACCATTATGAGAAACACGAAATTCATTAATGTATATCAGAAATATGTAATTGAGTTCAGAGTGTCAAAACATCATAAATGCATCAATCATAAGTACAATCAAGACCCATTCTTTGGACATGTTTTGTAAATGTCTTAGGTTGTAAGCATTTTGTTAACGGATCTGCAATCATGAGATCAGTTCTAATATTCTCAAGTGACACTCTTTGTTTCTGAACTTCTTCCTTGATGGTAAAGCCATATGTTGGCACCTTTGGAGTACTTATCGTTCTTGGAGAAGAATACTGTTGCAGTGTTATCACAATAAATTTTCAGCGGCTTGGTAATGGTGTCGACAACCCCAAGTCCTGAAATAAAATTCCGCAGCCATAATGCATGAATTGTGGCTTCAAAACATGCCACAAATTCTGTGGATGTAGTAATGACAAACTATTTACCACTCTTCCATGATATTGCTCCTTCAACTAATAGGAACAAGTAACTGTATGTGGATTTTCTAGTGTCAATGCATCCAGCAAGTTCTGAATCCGAGCATCCAAAAACTTCTAAGTGATTGGATCTCCTATATATGAGCATATGACCTTTCGTTCCTTTCAGGTACCTCAAGACTTTCTTTGCATCTTTCCAGTGATCAATTCTTTTGGGTTACTTTGATATCTTTTTATCATTCCGATCGCAAAACTAATATTCGGTCTTGTGCAAGTTTGAACATACATCAAACTTCCAATAATAGAAGAGTAAGAAATTGATTTCATTTCTTTTCGTTCTACAACATTCTTTGAGCATTGCATGAGACTGAATTTGTCCCCATTTTGAATGGGAACAATTCCTGTTGAACAATTATTCATATTAAATCTCTCTAGAATTCTTTCGATATATCCTTTCTGAGACAATTTCAATAATCCTTGTGATCTATCATGGAATATTTCTATCCCTATCACATAGGATGCCTCATTCATATCTTTCATTTTAAAATTCACAGAGAGAAAATATTTCTTCTCACGCAATATGCCTAAATAATTAGCAGCAAGTAAAATGTCATCAGCATATAGGACTAAAAATATAAACTTGCTCCCACTGATCTTTTGATATATACACCGATCAACATTGATCTCTTTAAATCCAAAAGATGTTATGATATCACTAAATTTTATATACCATTGTCGTGAGGCTTGTTTAAGTCCATATATTGACTTCTTTAGCTTACACACCATTTGACCTTTTCCTTCAATTTCGAAACCCTCTGGTTGGTCCATATAAACTTTCTCCTCGAGATCTCCATTAATAAAGGTAGTTTTCACATCCATTTGGTGTAACTTTAAATCATAATGAGCCACCAATGCCATAATAATTCTTAATGAGTCTTTCTTTGAGACCGGTGAAAATGTCTCTTTAAAATCAGTGCCTCCTTTCTGAGTATAACCCTTGGCAATAAGTATAGTTTTATATCATTCAATATTGCCCTTTCAATCACATTTGGTCTTAAAGACCCATCTACACCCGATTCTTTTAAAATCTTTTGGCAATTCAACGAGATCCAAGACTTTATTGTATTTCATGGATTTTAACTCTTCTTTCATGGCATCCATCCATTTATCAAACTCAGTACTTTCTATGGCCTGTGAAAATGAAACCGGATCTTTATTAAGTCCAATGTCAAAATCTGACTCTTGTAAATAAACCATATAATCATCTTAAATGGCCTATTTTCTTTCTCTTTGAGATTTCCTTAATGGCACTCTTTGTGGTTCACTTGTGTCAAATATTTGTGAGTTAGTTCCTTCCTGAAGTGTTTTCTCCAAATGTTGTTCAGTATTGTCAAAGGGTTCTTCAACAATAGGAACAATATTTGTTATTGATGTAGAAGTAGGTGCATTCATGGGCAATGAAATATTTACCCTCACCTCACTTATTTCTACACTTTGTCGTTCAACACTCTCACTAACTTTACTATTCTCAATAAATCTTGCATTACCGGTTTCAACAATTCTCGAACTATGGTTCGGACAGTAAAACCTATACCCTTTAGATTTATCTAGGTAACCAATAAGGTAACTACTTACTGTTCGAGAATCTAATTTCTTTTAATGTGGATTACAAATTTTAGCTTCCGCTGGGCAACCCCAAACATGCAGGTGCCTTAAACTAGGTTTTCTTCCAGTCCATAGTTCAAAAGGGATCTTTGGAACTGCCTTACTAGGAATCCTGTTTAATAACTATACAACGATTTTAAGAGCATACATCCACAAAGATTTGGGTAGTGAGAAATTACTCATCATACTCCTAACCATATCCATAAGTGTCCGATTATGCCTTTCTGCAACACCATTTTATTGAGGTGTTCCGGCATAGTATATTGTGCACATATGCCATGTTCCTTGAAGAACTTTGCAAATGGACCTGGATATTGTCCTGATTCATTATAGTTTCTATAATATTCACCACCTCTATCTGATTTAATAATTTTTCACTTTTCTATCTAATTATCTTTCAATCTCATTGATGTACACTTTGAGAGCGTCCGTTGCTTGAGATTTTTCTTTCAACAAATAGATATATCCATAACGTGAAAAATCATCAATAAAAGTGATAAAATATTTTTCTCCACCAAAATATGAAACATCAAAAGATCCGCAAATATCAGTGTATATAATCTCAAGAAGTTGGGTGCTTCTTGTGGCACCTTTCTTGTTATGCTTGGTTTGCTTTCCCTTAATGCAATTCAAACATATATTAAGATCAGTAAAATTTAGATTCAGAAGAATCCCATTATTTACTAATCCTTTTAATTTTTCTTCAGATATATGACCCAAACATCTGTACCACAAGTAAGCAGAACTTTCATCCAGTGAACTACATTTAGTTCCAACATTTTGATGAATAACAAGAAGGGATTCAGAAAAGATATTATCGAGTTTCAATTTATATAAACCATCAATAAGAACACCAGAATCATAAAAAATAGAATTCTTATATATATTGAAACATTCATGTCCAAACTTAAAATCAAATCCAGAAACATCAAGTCTTGAAAGAGAAATCAAATTCCTAGAAAGTGAAGGAACATAAAGAGTCTGTAATAGATCAAGGTGATGTCCGGTCTCCAAGATCAAACAATAAGTCCCTATGCCAATTTTAGCCTTTATACGATTTTCCCATAAACAAGAAATTCTTATTTGAATTTGTAGTTTGAATCGAAATGAATCCCTGCAACATAGTGGATACATGAGCAGTTGCACTAGAATCAAGCCACCAAGTATTATTAGGAACTTCTACTAAATTTTAATTCGAAACATACAAAAGCACTAAGTGTACTTTTTTTCAAACCAAGCTTTACGTTTTAGGCAATCTTTCTGATAGTGTCCTTTCTTTTTACAGAAACGACACACATCTGCCTTGAGTTCCTTATGAGTATCCTGTGAAACTTTAGCAAGTGTTTTCTTCTTCTTGAACTTGTTAGCCTTCACCTTAAGTCCTTTTCCAACTCCTTGACCCATGAGGTGAATAGAATGAACTCCTTGTTACTTAAGTCTTGATTCCTCCTGAGTAAGCATACTGGACAATTCACTAACATCCCACTTATCCTTAATAGTGTCATAGTTAATTTACTGGTCCATACTCAGGAGGCAATGAGTTTAGAATAAACTGAAACCAAGAAGGTGTCATCTACTTTCATCCCCAAGGCCCGGAGTCTTGTTGTAATGTTAGTCATCTCGATGATATGATTTTGCATATTACATGACCCATCAAACTTCATGGTTGTGAGTTCAGCCATTAATGTACCAGCGAGAGACTTATCAGCAGAATAAAAACGCTCTTCCACAAACTTCAGGTATTCCCTGGCACTTTCTGCTTGTGGAATAGTACTCTTAAATGTTGTTGGTAATAGTCATTCGCATAAACATAAAACTCAATCTGTTAGAGCATTCCCATGCTTTATGGAAAGACTTCTCACCTTCACTGCTCATATCAGTAATGGCAGTAGGTTTATCTTTCAGCAGAGCTAAATCAAGATCCATCACACCTAAGTGGAACTGAACTTGTTCATGCCATTCAGAGAAGTTTAAATCCATTGAACACAGTAACATATGAAACAAGCGAATGAAGAGGAATAGCTGCAAAATAGATATACATGCTCATTAATAAGAAAATAATGTGGATTCAATAAAACTATAAAATATATCATAATTCACCTTCGGGTAGATATTGCGACATACTATCATAACTTAAATACCATATTTCAACTTTATTAGGCAATTAAATATATTTTTAAACAAACATATATGACATTTTTGAATATACAATATATATTCAACTAAAGAATATTAATTTACCTCATAATGTTCACTATTCATAGAATAATTAATTTACCTTTTGGTAAATTCTTAAGTTCTAGCAATAGTGAAACAATTTATCCATTTATTTTTCAATAATAGGCATTCCCTTATTTTCATGGATAAATGACAAATTTATGCATGCATATTTTTCTTAAACATATTAGTTTGGTCACTTTGGTTACTAATAAACTATATGAACATGAATGCACACATAAAATAGATATCATAAAATTTATGCATGTGAATATTTTAAATATTCTAACTTAGCCACTTTGATAACTAACAAACTATAAACATAATACATGCATAAAATAAATAAAATATTATATATGTATTTATTTTAAATATACTAATTTGACCACTTTGATAACTAACAAACTATATAACTTTAAAACTACATATATTAATTATTATTCAATATAAATGTTACATTATCTGCCTAATCTCTATATCCAATTATGAATAATAATATTTTAATAACGTGGGACTGAGATTAGATTATTGAAAGAATCTGCCCATCATAGTATGAATTTCCGTGATAGGCTGATAGCTATTTATGGCTTCAAATTTTACAAACATAATTCTTAACTATAAAACAATAACAAAGTCGAAGAGGAAAAACAAGACGTCGCCGTCATCATTAATAATAAACATTAAACTTAAACTTTTTGCATTCTTTCTATCTTGATTTCTTTCGAATAATTTCTATTTAATTTATTCAATCCAGAAGCGCAATCAGGAAACTCACATAAGACGGATACTAGATTTAGAGTTTCTGGTGCGAAATCTGTTTTCGCTAACATGCTCGTGAACAAGAATATATTCTTGACATTATTTACGAAGATTACTGGTTTAAATAATTCAGGCTCTGATACCACATGTTAGATTTAATTTTAATGTATATTAAGATTTTGAACACGATAATCTTACAGAGAGACGTTACGTAGATATACCTAAAGCGGAAGACATTATCACAGAGAGAAGCGGATGCGTTAGTTTTAGAAAATAGGTTTCTACCTCCTTGCCCTAGTCTTACGTTACCACAACCGTCAGCGATGGAAAAGGAGTGAGAATATGTGGTAACCCTAATGGGTGGAGGGAGGAATAATTTATATAGGTTAAATTAATTAAGACTTAAATCAGGTACGTCCATTAAATAATCGGTATACGGACGAGATTTTAGATCTATTCCTCATTAAATATTAGTTATGGGATTTACATTAATTGGGCAATAAATAAAATATAATAATTCTTACAAATATATATTCGTCGTATAACAAATGATGCATATTTACCATTTTTCGTTAACAAACTAAATTTTAAAAAATTTAAAATTAATTTTTAATTTTAAAAATGTCACATGACTTGAAAAAATTACCTTGCTCATTTTTTTACCCATCCAGACCCGGCATAACTAAAAACAATTCAATTCATCTTTTATTCAAATTCACTCCAAACTCATTTTATGACTGAGAAGAAGAGGAATTGAGACATTTTTTTTCATTTGGATCAGGTCTAGAGGGGTAAAAAAAATAAGGGAAGAACTTTTTTAAGGCCACGTGGCATTTTTAAAATTAAAAATTAAGTTTTAATTTTTTTTTAATTCAGTAAATATAAGACAATTAACGAAAAGGATAAATATGCACCATTTGCTAGACCACGAGGTTATATATGCACTATTTGTTAAACAATAAGAATATATATGCACTACTTTTTACCGAGAGGTATATCCGCTCTAAATCGCAAATTTGAAATATATATTTACCCTTTTTGCCTAGTATTAATCAGAAGGAATAAGAACTAAGAAGCAAATTATTCATAAATGAGGTCGAGACAATAAAATGTCTTAAAGAAGGCAATGAGGCGGTGCGGTTTCATGCTACGTGGGGCGGAGCGGGTTTTAGGTAATGTGGGTGCGGAGCGGGTACGGGGTGAGTTAAAATAATTTTCTTAAAAATTAATGTGGGACGGGAAAGGTTGCGGGTTTAATAATTCTTTTTCAAAAGTTGTCATAATTAATATTATCCTATTTTATCTTTTATGAATTTATTATTTTTCTAACCTTTTTTGTAGGGATATACATTTTTTATATTTGAAAATAATTTAATATTAAACTTCTAATTTTATTTTTAACTGACATAATTTTATGACCATAAAATATCATAACATATCTAAGATCGATTATGAATTCCACTTTTTTGTTTAATCAGCACACGTTTAATGTGCATGCTTTCGATTCAAAACTTTATTATTTAATTTGTCAGCACACGTTTACTGTGCATCCAAATTGATTAGGTGTGGATTTATACATGTCTTAAACAGTCAGCTACAAGTACATTTACTGTCTTCAAATTTCATATCTACTTAAATGGAGTATTAGCAAGGATTATCTTTAAATCTGCTTAATCTTTAATTATATATAGCATTTGGTTAATAAGTGGACACAGAGAATTTTGGAGATAATTAAAACTAAACCTCAGAAATAGAAAGAGGAATTTTGAAAAGTATTTTTCGTTAGCAGTGCGGTGGGGGTTTATGCGGGGCGGATTTATGTGGGTGGAGCGGGCGGGTTGAAAATTTCAAATTATATTATGCGGTGTGGGGCAGGGCAAATTAAAGTCTTTACGAATTTATGCAGATTTGTCCCGCATCAGCCATACGCCCCCCACGCACCCGCCCCATTGCCATCCGTAAATTTTGAGCTTGACACATTTAATAAGGGTTTTGACTCTTTGGAGAATATATTTACATAAATTTGGGTGCCATTCAATAGTTAATATATGAAATAATATGATTGGACTTTCTCATAAGAATTTACAGAAATTTTTTCATTTATTTGAATGACTTTCTATTTTTCATTACTTATTAAAAATATTTTATTTATATTAAAACTTTTAAAATGTAATTAAAAATTAACAAGTATTAACTTTTAATGGAGAGTAATTTTACATTTATATAAGAAGAAAAAATTTTAATCAATTTTTAAATGATATTTTAGTAATTCAACTTTATACTAAGGGACTTTCCACTTATATAATAACTAGTTTCTAGACACGCACGTTATGTGTATGTGCCGCATGAAAATTAATTTAACTACTAACCAATTAATTTCTAGCTTAACCAACTTACCAAATTGCTCCTTTCTTCAACGTCAGTAGTTTCTCCCCTTCCTTCAACACAGATATATAAGACTCAAAATGAGACATATCCAAATCACGCTTAACAGTCTATAAGCAGACATGCATGCACCATCATCAACAGCTAACAAAAAGTCTAACGGGGCCTTACTTATTCAGGGGGGAGAGTGGAGCCTCAAAAAGCACTGTTGAGAGTATATTAAGTCATGAATCATTTAACTTTTCAAGTTATTTGAAGCTAAATATTCTAAATAATCCAAAATCATTGATAAGATCCCCGATCAAAGACTAATTAAAAAATAATAATAAAATTAAGATTAAAAAAATAAAAAGGATGAGGCAATATGATTTTCTAGAAAAAAAAAAGATGTGGCAGTATGATTTGCTAGAAAAAACTGTAATTAATAGTATTAACATAACAATAAAAAAAATTCATTGCAATATCCAAAAATAATGAGAATTTATCATCATCCGATATCAAATCACATATATACAACAAAATTATTTTTTGCGTGAAATTATATCATTTCTAGCACCTACACTAAAGAAAAAAGATCATCATCCAAATGGATCAAGCAAATTAAACTGAATATTCTAAACTTAATGAGAATATAACTGAAAATTGTACCCGCTTACGGCCATAAGCATATGTTGAATGACTAATCAAAAGTGTGTTTATATAGTAGCTGTAAAGTTTAATGGTTAAAACTCTTTCACATTCCTGACTTAGTTAATTGAATTCATTTTAACTTTTTATTTATTGAAAAAGTACATTTCTAAGTTCTATATTGATTAGAAGTATAATGTTCAGTCGTTATTTTCAAAGGAAGAAAACAAATATTTAAAGAGAATTAATTTAGTTTTTTTCTTCTTTAAAAAAGCGCAAGAAAATGAAAGAAAAAAAACAGCTTTTGTGGTCCTACAGAAGTTTTATGGATAGTACATTGAATTTTATGTATTAAATTGGACCTTTAAGTAATTAAATATTGTTATTTAATATTTAATTAATTATACCATTTTAACTTATAACATGGATAAATTTGTAATTCAACTTTCAACTATGAGACTTCCCACTTATATAATAACTAGTTTATGGAGACGTGCTTCACACGTGTATATCTACATTAAATAATTAAATATAGAGTTGAGATAAGTATAAATTTAAATCTACTGAACTGGCGTTTTGGTTATCTTAGTTTACCAATCATGCTTTGATGATGATTAAGTATAAAGAGTGACAAGATCACCTAAATAAAATGAAAACAAATTTTTTTCAGCATTTATATTAGAAAAGTGCAAGAATTACATAAAATACAAGTTACCATGATAAGCATAAATATAAGCTACGCGCCAAGAGTAAATTTAATCTGCAGGTTTGAGGCTGTTTCTATCAAGTTTATGGACATTTCATACAAAATCAAAATGCCAACAACAACCAAACAAGAAGGTAAATCAGAAAATATATTGAAAAACTATCAAAAAGAAGAAAAAAATGCAATAACTTCATATTACCTATTAAAAGGTGTAGAGTGATCATGATACAAAGACATATTTTTCATATTGAGTCTGATTAATGATATAGATGTTCATTAGAGGATTGTATATACATACTATTGTAACCAGTAGAAGGTTAGAAGATGAAATAATTGGAAGGTGAAAAGGTAGTATATGATGTAATAACTTAAAAAAATATAAAAGTGTAACCTACAATAATGATTGACAGGTAAAACAATCCTCCTCACTTACTCAGTTCAATAAAAAATAATATATATATTAGATATTTGATGATAAAATATTACTATTTAATTAGATATTTTATTATATTTTAATTTACTACAATGATAAAATGGTAATCCAACTTTTAAGATAAAGGCTTTCCACTTTTAGTATGATATGATTATTATTATTGTTGTTGTTGTTGTTGTTGTTAGTAATTATTTATATTTATTATTATTTATTATTTTATAGCTATATTTATTATTATTATTATTTATTATTTATATTTATTTATTATTTATTACTTTATATTTATTTATTATTATATTTTTATTAAGGAAAAAGCCATTTTTGATCCATTAAAAAGAAATTTTTATTAAAAAAATAATGAGACTTTTTAAAGTAATAATAATTCCACTTGAAACTTAAAAAGAAATTAAAATACAAAATCTATAAATTATTAATTAAAAAAATTTGAACGATAGACCCTGCATAAGAAAAAAAAAGATTGAAGCGAGAAATTGTTTTACTTTATTTATGGACAATATAATATGTTGCTAAGACTGTGAAATTACAATAATTTTTGAAACCAAATATATAATGTATTTATTAGTTTTACCATGGTTAGGGAGTTGTTTTGGTCAATAAAGGTTAGTTATTAATTTTAACTTATGTCATGCATCCCTAATTCAAGCAAGAACTTGAAAAAATTGGAGAGAAGAGAAATAGAGAGGAGCCGGATCCGCTATAAGAGGAATGAATCCTTAAGCAAGTAATCCCATCAACATTCATCTAGCAATAAATGATCCGTCCTCGATTCTAATATAGGGAAAAAAACAACAAGAACCTTATAACATGAGAGTTAGGGGTGGGCATGACATACTATGGTACGGTATTTAAAATTTCGGTACAATAATTTCTGTTTTGCAATTTTTAAAAATATTATATCATTAGCATATCAAATTAATGTGACATGGTTCAGTATTTTAAAATTCAATTTTGATATTTTGTGATATGATAAATCGGTAATCATAATTTGTTCGACTTCGACTTATATATACTCATACAATAGATAATTATGACTTCGGTTTTTCAAGCAATGTCACAATTATATCATAGTAACATCTTACACATGTAAATATATTAAAAAGTAAGTATAAACAATTTGCTTTTTGAATCTATTACACAAAAAAAAGTATTTCAATCAAGATAGAGCAATTAAAGTTTTGATGTCTAAATAACTAATTTTATACTATTACTATTTTATATATTTTCTAGTATTATAATAATAACGTGTATGAATTATGTATGTACATATACATCTCGGTATAGTATTTGGTATTTCGATGTATTTTTTTTATATAAATATCAATCACCGTAACAAATATCAAAATATTTTTAGAACCATACCAAATATCATAATATCAAAATCACAATATTAAAAATTTTAATTTTAATATAATATTCAATATATACCATATCATACCCAACCCTAATGAGAGTTAGCACAAAGTTATTAAACCTACCAATGTCCCAAGGATGCCCAAATACATGATATATCAAAGAATCAACTATTTTCATGATGGACAAGCTTCCTATTGAAGCATTAAGATCTTGTGTTAGTCCAAGATGGTATAATTACAAACTCACACACATTCAACGGGTCACTGGGGTCAACAAAAAAATTATCTACGTGTCTTGGTCAAGAGAACAACCAAGAACCCCATTTAATTCCCTTCTTTATATTTTTAGTAGTGTTTTTTAAAAAAAAATTATTACACTCTTCGTTTTATAATAAATAGTATTTTAAATTTGGGTACATTTTTTTAAGAAAAAAACTATTCACTCCTATAAAAATAAAAAATATTTTTACTAACTTATCCTATTAAGTAATCTTGAAAAACAAATAACTCTTTCTTGATTTCTTGGTTACGTAAAACTTCATATGTTTAAATAAAGATAAAATTGAAAGAAAAGAGTCAATACCTTCTTGATTTAATTTTTGAAACATCGTTTATTTTAAACTGAAAAAAGAGATAAAAATACTAGCTACTTATATGAAAGAAAAGGAGTATTACTAGATCTAACAAAACTACCTAATCTATAATTGATGATCTATCAGCATATTTTACTTGATCCCCTGCCTGAAGGGACAATTTATTGCAAAATCGATTTGCAGTGCTCTATTTGTTAGAAGGAAAAAAAAAAGAAGCAAAATCTGTATATATCATAAGTCGTGCACTCCTCACGATTTACGAATTCTTTTTTTTAAAATAAGTCGTGCACTCAAGACGAGTTAACCGAAAAATAATAATAAAACAACTCGTTTGGAGATGGACAACTTACCATTTTATAATTAATTTTAAAAAATGAGCCGCTTGGTGTGGGCCGTTAAAATTAATGCAAGTCATTGACCAGTGGATAATACGTCTCTTTTGGTTAATCCCAAATTCCATTGGCCGTTTTGGAATTTTTGTTTCCAATTGTGGCCCTTTAGGTTCCAGACTCTACTCAATTGCAATGCAGTTCTACGAAAAAGAAACCCAACTTACATGCACATGTTGTGCGTTTAAAATATAGCACAATATATCGATTTTGCATGATTAAGAGTTGTTGATAGGATTGATTAATCGATTGCATGTTAATTATATACTGTTACGTGAATTAATCTTAGTCAGTTGATGATGCCTACTAATACGTGTGATGTGTCGATGCTATCTCGCTACACCTTTTTGGGTGCAAGTTTGTAATAGGTGATTGCAGTCTCATAATTTGCATGGCGATACTCAGCATCAGCTTCTGCATTCTCTTCGCAGGCGAAGCTGTTTCTTTTCTTTGTTGTTAGTATTTCAAGTAGATCTCTTGTACCTATCTAGACTAGATCTTGGGAGAGTTGTGGTTCTGAAAACTTTTCGTTGCAAAGATTTGTCCAAATGATTAAAGCAATATATGTGTTATTTCAGGTATTGGTTTGGTAAATAATAATGAGGATTTTTAATGTTTGAAAATATTGAGTCGATGTAGGTGTCCGCACAGTCTGTCTATTTGGGTCGTGTCATAAAAACCATTAAATATAAGCTAATTTTTTTTAAAAAATTATATTGAGAAGGTTTCAGGCCCCCGCAATTTGAAATTGATAATTATATATTAAAATATTTAATTTTGAATTTACGGGGGTCGATCACCATAAAATGACTGCCATAATTATTTTCAACAGTCAGCAAATCGGTGACTCTTATTGTGGGAGTTCTGGCAATCACCATAGTTATATTTTACAGGGGTTTAAAATCACGGCAAACTATAAAAATAACCCGCATAATTGACCTATTTTTTTATAGTAGTATTTTATAGTTTATTGCGATGCTTCACATTCTGATTTGGGTGTTGTTCTGATGCAGGATAAGAAGGTCATTGCGTATGCTTCTAAACAGCTGAAGGTGCATGAAAAAAGCTATCCTACACATGACTTAGAGTTGGCACCAATGGTGTTTACTCTAAAGATTTGAAGGCACTATCTCTATGGAGTCCATCGTTGAGAAGTATTTTTGCAGCATGTATTTACTCAAAGAGATCTTTACTTGAAACAATGGAGATGAATGGAGCTGCTCAAAGATTATGAAGTCCATATTTTATTTCATTTGGTGAGGCAAAGTGGTAACTAATGCTCTGAGTAAGAAGGCTGAGAGTATGAGTAGTCTGACTTGTTTAGAGGCTACGAAGCATCCGCTAGAAAGAGATGTTCAAACTTTGGCTAACAGTTTTGTGAGACTTGTGGTGTCAAAATCGGGTGGAGTATTGGCTTGTGCGGAGGCAAGATCTTCGTTTTTGATCAAATTAAGATCTGACAGTTTGAGGATGCTGAGTTGAGCAAGATCCGTGATAAAATATTGCGGAGAGAGGCCAAGGAGGTCCTGATTGATGGCGAGGGTGTCTTAAGGACCAAGGGGCGTGTATGTGTTCCACGTGTTGATGATTTGGTTAAGACTATCATGTCTGAGACTCATCGTACGAGCTATTCTATACATCCTGGTGGCACCAAGATGTATCGCGATCTAACATAAAACTACTGGATGGGTAGGATGAAGCGCAATATTGTGGAGTTTATTGCCTAGTGTCTAAATTATCAACAGGTGAAGTATGAGCACTAGAGACTCGGGAAAGTGCTTTAGAGGATGCCCAGTCCTGAATGAAAGTGGGAAAATATAGCAATGGACTTCGTGGTTGATCTTCCAAGGACCTTGCAAATTTGACTCTATTTGGGTCATTGCTGACAGGTGACTAAGTTAGCCCATTTTGTACCGGTTCAAGTGACTTATAAATTAAAGAAGTTAGCAAAGTTGTGCATTCGAGAAGTTGTTCAATTGCATGGAATTCTGATTTCAATTATTTCAGATAGAGATACTCAGTTTACATCTAATTAACTTTTGGAGAACCTCACAAACAGAGTTGGGTACTAGACCAGAGACGGAGCTACAGTGTACCGAGGATGGTCAGTCGAACACCCATCGTCTGAAATTATATTACGGATATAAGTAAAATGCTACTTTATGTAGTTAAATAATATATTTTGAACACTCTTGGACAATTATTGTGGTTCAACGGTGCAAGGCTTCCTGTAAAAGTCAAGATTCCCCTAGGGCACAGGTTCAAATCTCAGAGGTTGTGCAATGTTTTGCCTATTTTTGACATTTTTAAAAGAGCTGCTATTTTTAAAGAAAAAGGAATAAAAGAATAAGTATCAAAACTTGTCCTTTAAATAAGAATAATTAATTACTTTCTAAATCTACTTTTTATTATACATTAGTAAATCTATTATTTTTAAAATAATTTAAAATTAATATTACTTATTAAAATAATTCTTAATTAGAGAACTATGATATAAATATCTAAGAAAAAGTAAATTTAGTTGCCAATCGAATTTTCAATTGATTTGTCTTTCCTTTGGCTAGATTTAATTTATTTTTTTTAAAAGTTGATTTGTTTTTGAGTTTATTTTTCTTTTCATTAAAATTATTAAATAACTTATAAGTAATTGTTTATTTTAAAGTTAATAAGCAAATTTTAAAATCGCTCTATAACACTGTTAAAATTGAAAGCGAAAAGGCTCCATAGAGAAGTTTTCTTTAAAAAATCTCGTATGATTTCGCTCTTCATTTTTCGTGTCTTGTTGTTATTATTATTATCGTCAGAGGTCGGTGAAAGCTTTAAGCATAAAAGAAATTTAGATTGAACTTTCTCTTCTTCTTTTTTTCTTTTTGTTTTGACTCTGTTCAATTCATATTAAATTGAACATTAACTCATTAAAGCTAAATATTATGCTTTTGGTACATCCATTCGAAAAGAATTAATTATTAATATTTGGGTAGTTTGATTTTAAAATTATCGCTTGCGCTCATTCATTAAAAAATTTTATTTACTTATGCAATGCTTGAATACCCTTTATGAATTTTTTGGTTGCGCCACTGTACTAGACGAAATTTGAGCAGAGTGTTTCACCCTCAGACAGATGAGCAGTCCGAGCGGATGATTCAAGTGTTGGAGGATATGCTCCGAGCTTGTGTGATAGATTTTGATGGTCACTGGGACAAGTTTTTACCAATTATAGAGTTTGGTTATAATAATAGCTACCACTCAAGCATAGATATGACTCCGTTTGAGACATACTTTTACATATTATTTTATCCACATGATTAAAACTTTTATTATTTATCTTATGAGTACTTTATTGTGATTAAAATGAGTGCATAAATGTTAGAAAAGTTGATAAGTCATGGTTCGCCCATTGGGAGATTAGTGTGGGTGTCAATCACGATAATTTGGATCGTGACAATATTTTAAATATATTGTCTAAAAATAGCTCTACCGTTACTTTTGAGTAAAAAACATTATATGTAATATTTTTTTTTCATGTATATAATGATGAAAATACATTTTAAAATCTTATATTTTGATCAAGTTTACATAATTTGAATATTGAAAGATGAAGAGAAGACATTCATTGGTACCTCTCTTTTACAACGCAATTCTTTTGGTTTTATTTTGCGTTTTATATAGTTATTTACAAGTAAAGGTCCTATGAATGATAATTTGTGGATATGATTTTTAAATTTATATTTCTTGATATTTTTTAAATAATTCATATCAGGGCCATAAGTAACTTCAATTTGCTGTTGTTCATAGATCTAAATGAAAATCATAAAACAATCAATTTGGAAACAATATTCCAGTGAGAAGCATTGATTGACACAAAACTCAAACAAAAAACCAAAAAGAAATTAAAAAATTAACAGTGAGTCATATAGACAACTCATTAAGGCTATCTTCAACTACAAAAATGGATGGATTGAAAAAGAAAGGGAAATAGGACCACTATCTCATTTCACAATAAGAGAAACGTGTCATTTTGTTTTTTCCAGATATTTCCCAATCTCATAGCAGTACACTTGTTATTTTCCTTAAAAGAATGACGTGTGAAGAATACATTTAAAATATTTTATTTTTTTGAGTTTTTTATTTAAATTATCAGGTGTTTGCTTCTTCTGTCTGAACTATCACCAAGGATTTATCAAAACACACTACAATCAGTTAGGAATATTTTAGGTAGATAGAAAAAAATGAACAACTGATAGTTAGGGTATGTTTCGGTAAGTAGTTTGTGTTAGTTCTAATAAAAAATTCGCATACCAAATAATTCAAATATAAAACTCAAAAAATTATAATATTTTAAATATATTTTTAATTATTGACTAAAATAAATAAAGAAAGCTAAGCGTCCAATCCGACCCTGATATCATCAACATGGAATCAAGATGTATACGGAAATCATAGAACAACTCAATTTCTGAACAATATTTTAGTGGAGTTAGGTACTGTAAAAATATTAATTGACACTAAACTCAAGAAATATTTAAAAAATGGGGAAAATGACTAATATATTTTTTAATTTTGTGATTTAGAGCGATTATATCTCTTGTTAATAAGGTGGTGTATATATACCTTTGTTATTAAACAAATGATGCATATATATCTTTGTCGTCTAACAAATGGTGCATATTTACTCTTTTCGTTAACTGACCTATATATATTAAATTAAAAAATTTCTAAAACTTATTTTTTAATTTCAAAATACCACGTGCCTTTAAAAAATTACTTCGCTTATTTTGTTTACCCTCTGGACCTAACCAAATGGAAAAACAATTCAATCCTTCTTCTACTTAGTAGTAAAATGAGTTCGGAACGGATCAGAATAAAAGAAGAATTGGATTATTTTTAGTAGGGTCAGGCTGGAGTGGTACAAAAATGAGTGAGGTAACTTTTTAAAGTCATGTGACGTTTTTAAAATTAAAAAATCAGTTTTAAATTTTTTTTAAATTCAGTTTGTTAATGAAAATGGTAAATATGTACCATTTGTTAGACAACGAAGGTATATATGCACCATTTGTTAAATGGAGACAGTATATATCTCTACTTTTTCAAGGAGGGGTATATTCACTCTAAATCGCAAATTTGAGGGTATATTTGCTCCTTTACCTTTGAAAAATTAACAGTGAAGTCGTATGGACAACTAATCAAAGCTTATGAATTTAACATTATAAAATTAACTAGTTTCAGTATACACGCCTCACGCATGTCCCTTATATTAATAAGAACAAAATTTTAAAAATAGCACAACTAATATTTAAAAGATGTGTTTATATAACAATATAAGAATTTAGAAAGAAAATTATAAATTTTAAGTTAATAAATGATTATGTTTAAAAATTTGATCCAATCTAGTAATTCTTTCCTCAGTTTGTTCTAATACTTGTTTCAATGGAAAAAAACGTCGTAGAAATAATGTTTGATTGAAAGATGAAAAATTATTCATTTTTTCATGAGCACTTAAGTGCATGCATGCGTTATATGTATATTTCATGTTAATTATTACAAAAAAATTGTATCACCACAATATTAACATATTAACATTTAATATAAATATTAGCATTACGAAGACGCATTGTCATACTAAGTTGTATAGTAGAATAGAACATACAATATAAGTTATTTGTTTAAACAATTAGTTGTCATTGATCCAACCTCAATCTCCTTGTTTATTGATACAAAATTAGGGTTAACACTATTAATGCGTGAGTTTATGATGTAACAGATCTTGTCTTGTTGTAAATATTTTTTTATTTTTCAATTAATTATTGAAAAGTATAACATGAATTTTTGTACCATGCAAAAAATTAAACATTAATGGTCAATAAAAAATATATATATAAAAATATAAAATATATAAAATATAATAAAAATAAATATAAACTAAGACATATATGTAAAAATATAAAATATAAATATAGAATAAAATACAAAAAAAATTATTGTCTCTTCGTCAACTAAGGTTATAGTCATTCGAGTGTCTTCCTTTGCTCCCTTTTTATATTCTTTTACTAATCCATCTTCAATTATTAAGACTTTTTATTGTACAATGAGAATCATATCGTCTTAAATTGTTAATTGACACAATTTTATTTATGAAATTCTTTCAAATTTCATTGCAAGATCTAAAACAAATTATGCACAGGAGTTATAATTATAAGGGAAAAAGGGCAAACATATCCATCAACTTTGTGATTTAGAGCGGATATACACCTCATTAAAAAGTGGTGCATATATACCCTCGTCGTTTAATAAATGGTGCATATATATGCTCGTCGTCTAACAAATTGTGCATATTTACCCTTTTCATTAACTAACCTATATTCACTGAATTAAAAAAAATATAAAACTTGTTTTTAAATTTGAAAAATGTCACTTGACTTCAAAAATTTACCTCACTTATTTTTTTTAACCCTCTAAACTTGACCCAAATGAAAAATGTCGCAATCCCTCTTTTGCTCATTGATAAAATGAGTTTGGAACAGCTATGAATAAAAGAGAAATTGAATTAGTTTAAGTTGGGTCAGGTCTGGAGGAGTAAAAAGTGAGTGAGGTAACTCTTTAAAGTCATGTGACATTTTTAAAATTAAAAAATCAGTTTTACATTATTTTAAATTCAGTTTGTTAATAAAAAAATGATAAATATACACAATTTGTTAAACGACAGGGGTATATATGCACCATTTGTTAGAAGACGGAAGTATATGCGCATCACTTTTTTAATGAGGGATATATCTGCTCTAAATCGCAAGATTAAGGGGTATATTTGCCCCTTAATTCATAATTTTATAAAAAGAATTATTTTATGAGAAAAAGAAATTGCTTTACCTGAATAAACGAAAATTATGAATGTATGAGTAGATGAAGAATGTCAGTGAAAAATAACACATATTTTAAATCACGTAAATCAATATAAGACTCAATTAAAGGAGATAACATAGTATCAATATTAGACTCATCTAAAAGAGACAATCTAAACTAAATTGCTTTGAATATAAATAATTTAAGCTGACATCACAATTATTCTTATCTTTTTCAAATTCATAATATTAAAAAGATTACAACATAAAAACGAAGATAGATTAATATGAAAACATATACCGGCCGACTGCACATGAAAACATGAAAAGCTTATAACTTCAACATTGTTAAATTAATTAATATATACTGGCTGGGTGCACATGAGAAAGACAAGTGGAGTAGTAGTTTTCATGCATGTAATTGAGACAAAAACTCTCCTATAAATACCCCTCTAAAACCAAACCAAACCTAACACATCACAATTCTAGCCATGGAGAAGCTAGCTTGCCTGGTTACTTTCTTGCTTCTTGCTTCACGTACGTTAGCTCTTATTTCTATCTTTCATTAGTGATTCCCATTGTCATTTACTTCCTCCGTTCATTTTTATTGATTCACTCTATTTAAAATAAATTTTTATTTTATTTATTTATTTAAAAAATTAAGATATAATTTATCACTTACTTTCTAATTTATTTCTAGAGATGATATAGTAAAATTATCAATCTATTTATTACTTCTTAAGGACGTGTCAACTAAATATTGGACAATTAAAGATGAACGAAGAGAGTAATTTTTATATCTTTTTTTTTCACATTTATTTCTAATTATTCACAAAAAACTCTGTATCAATTATACTATGAACAGTCTTTCAACCTCTCACTGCTCGAGATCTGGAAATTGATGTCCTCAAATTTGATGTTTCTCAGTCTAGTTGCCCAGGTTCGACTTTTTTTCATATTGTTTATAGCTCTTTTCATGATAATAATCTCTCTCGTTCTCATTAATTATATATGTAAATTACAGGAGTGAAAAAAGATAGATGGCCAGAACTACTTGGAGTACCAGCAACGTTTGCCAGGAAAACAATTCAGAAGGAAAATTCGAACCTAACCAATATTCCAAGTGTACTGAATGGTTCTCCCATTACATATGATTTTAGATGTGATCGAGTTTGTCTTTTTGTTAATGTATTGGACTTTGTTGTTGAAACTCCTCTGATTACTTAAAGGAGAAAAAACGTTATTCGAATCGACGGTTTAATATAGTCCCAAGAAAATTAAAAAACTGGAGTATGTATGATTAATAATGTCTCCATGTGATGTATTCCACCATTTGGTGATAAATAAGTGGGGCTTTCCATATAGTACTATTATCCTCCTCATTCCGTTTATGATTGTTAATCACTTCATCTTTTTATTTTATTTTATTTTAATCACTCTATTATTTTATTTTCCTTTTTGATTCTACAAGGTTTGAAAATTTCGAAACAATTTCCAAAAAGAATTGAAAAGAAAGAGAAATAGGGAAGAAAAAAGATTATTAAAAATACCAAATACATGTATGTATATTATATATGGAGTTGGCTCCACTCCAGTAGAGGATCTCTCCATTTCCCCCCAGTTGGGTCTTAAAATTATGACATGTGTAGTTATAGAAAATAAACGGTTTAGATTTACGTAGTGGTGGAATCTATCGACAGTCCTTAAAGTTGGCACCAATTTTAACTTAGACACATCAATTAAGACTTGTTCATTTTAAACACTTCATATAAAAATTCGTTGTATCACTTTGACACTTTTTGTACAATCAGCTAAATTTGTAATGCGTGTGTGATGCACTTGCTGATGATATGGCAAAATATTAAATTAGGACATGTGACATTTAATCCTATAATAATATAAACAATATATTTTGAATTAAAAAAAAAAATTACCTTCTATTTTCTATACTCTACCCCACCCAGCAACCATTCCTCTTCCTTCTTTCTCTACGCAAGCACCACCAAGTTCTTCTTCTTCTTCCTTTTTTCTTTTTAATAAAAAACTAATATTACTTAACCCACAAGTTCTTCATCAGTTGGATATATATATACACTCCTAATTTGGAACTTCTCTCTTCAACTTTTTTTTTTCCCTTTCTAATCTAATAATATAGAGCAAGATATTGAAGAGCGACAAAACTTTCTGTTAGATTACAGGTTTTGATGATGACAACCCCATACAGGGACCTGATCCCTTATACTGCAAATTAAAGAGCAGATTTGAACTGGGCGGGAAACTTTCTTGATACAGCTGTCCAAAGTGCTTTTTGGCAGATGGTTGGTGAGGCAGCAGTGCAGCAGTGCAGCAGGGCAGCAGGGTGCAGCAGGGGCAGTGTACTTAGCCAATGAAAGAGGTTTCTTGTTTGTGTGTCCAAAACTTGTCCTTGGCATCTTGCAACATCATAAGTGGACACACAAACTAAACCTATTCACTTATTCAGAAAAATAGACTTTGAAAAAGGCTTATTCTTCTCTCTGAAAAGGCAACCATTGTTTCCTTGTTCCACAGCAAGAATCGAAGAAGAAGAGCTCAAGTTTTGAGGATGCCAACGAAGGAGAAGAAGTGCATTGCAACAAATAGAAACCTTGTCTTTTGTACAAGTTTACTTTCTTGTTTTTCAAGAGTTGTTTTTCTCGTTTTTGGTCTGCTAGAGCTAGTAGACATTTCGGCTAGAGTTAGCCTTGTATTTCAATTGAGTTTTAGCTGAAGTAGATAATATTGAAGTCTTGTAATAAAGGTGTTACAAGTGGGAGGTTAGGAGGTTAACCTCTTAGTTGTGTACTAGAGTTTGTAACTTTTGTTGCTCAGATCTAGTAGTGGAGTTTGAGAAATCCTACGAGGTAGGTCGTGGTTTTTTACTTCCCGTGAGCAAGGAAGTTTTCCACGTAAAATATCGTGTGTCTCCTTCTTATTGTTTTATCTGTGTGTGCGTGTGTCTTTGCTTCTGTGTAACCTGATAGAGGGACTTGGTCCGGAGTACGGTGGTCGACCCATATAACTTATCATTTGGTATCAAAGCGGGTGCTTTCTAAAAGGTTAACACCTAGAAAGACTCCTGTAAAATATGGCAGCACCACCAAATCTAGAAGAAGGACAGTCTACTACCAGACCTCCCAGGTTTAATGGCCAATATTACGGGTGGTGGAAAACAAGAATGCATGACTTCATCATGACAAAAAACTCATAGAAAATAATTACAAAGCAAAGAAGCTTCTTGTTTGCAGCATCGGTCCGGATGAATATAATCGAATCTCTGCTTGTGAGACTGCAAAGGAAATATGGGACTGTCTTAGAACCGCACATGAAGGGACCAGTCAGGTCAAGCAGTCCAAAGTGGATATGCTTACCACCCAATACGAAATGTTCTCCATGAGGGAAGGTGAATCTATTCAAGAGATGCATACCAGACTCACGTCTATCACTAACGAGCTTTATTGTTTGGGAGAAGTAATCAAGCCAAGTAGGCTGGTCAGGAAAGTACTCAGTGTTCTCCCCAAGTCTTGGGAGAGCAAAGTTGATGCGATCACTGAAGCTAGGAATCTGGAAGTCCTCACGATGGATGAACTCATAGGAAATTTAAAAACCTATGAGCTCAAGAGGCAGCAGGACCAGAGCAGGAGTGAGCTGAAGAAGGACAAGGGATTAGCTCTTAAAGGAGCTCAAGCAAGCTCCAGCGAAGAAGATGAAGATATGGCCTACCTAACAAGAAGATTTCAGAAAATGATTAGGCGCAGTGGCAGCCTTCCTAGGAGGTCAAGCTCAAACAAGGGACCTTGTTACAATGATTTATGTCACAAATGCGGCAAACCAGGTCACTTTATCAAAGACTGTCCGATGCATAAGATGGACTACAAGGAGTATCTTAGAACCACTGCTGAAAAGGCCCAGAAGAAGGACCGAGTCCCCGACAAGTTCAGAAGAAGAGTTGCAGTCGACAAGATAGTCAAGCAAGCTCTAGCTGCATGGGGGAACTCCTCAGATGAATCTGATAAGGAGGATGTTGTGAAAGATGCCTCTATGATGGCGGTGGAGGATGATGACTCACCCTTTAACTCAATGTTTGCCTTCATGGCAAATTCGGATGGAGATGAAGATGAAGAGGTAACTTTCCTTGACATTAAAAAGAATCTAAAAGACTATAATGTGAAAGAATTGAGGTCGCTAGCTTGTGTGTTAATTGACTCATTTTATGATCTTACCAAAGAAAAGGAAAGTCTGAATCAATGTATAGATAAACTTGAGCTAGAAAAGGGGAACTTGATCTCAAGTTTGGCAGAACTAGAAGAAAGATGTCAAGAGCTAGTTAATGAGCAAAATGCCTTCATTAAAAAGGGGGGGACTAGTGACATGAAAATTGCTCAAAAAGAATTGGAAGCTGAACTGAAGAGGTCACAAGACGAGCTCACTGTAATAATGAAAAGAAACTCTGAGCTTGAGAAAAATGTGATCCAACTGAATGCTGAGCTTGAGAAATCGCTTAAATGGAATGCTTCCTCACAGATCTTGCAAAACTTAACTGGACAAAAATTTAACTCCGGTGAAGGGTTAGGTTATCAGAAAAGTAGTCCTCCTTATAATCCTCACAGTAAATATGGATCTAATCCGGATAATTTGTTGTGCACACACTGTGGAAGGAATGGGCACCTTAAGCCTAACTGTGTATCTAGGCAAGCAGCCTTAAGAAAGACGGTGATTAGTAAAGGAGAATTAGGGACCATCAGGGGACCTGGTTCCAAAATGTCTCAGATCAGGCTGCCTGAGTGGTCCAAAAGAAAATTGATTTATCCTCGGTCTCGATACTGGGAACTCAAGCTGAAATGGGTTCCCAAGTCTAATCTGTAATTTATATGTGCAGGAGGGAGTGAGAGAAAGCAGTAGGAAATGGTATACGGATAGCGGCTGTTCAAAGCACATGACTGGAAATGTTGATAATTTTCTCTCACTCAAGGCATATCAGGGAGGCTCAGTATCTTTTGGAGATGGCAAAAAGGGACACATTCTTGGTGTTGGGAAGATTGGAAAGACACTTGCTCATGCCATAGAAAATGTCTTCTATGTAAATGGACTGAAGTACAGCCTCCTGAGCATCTCACAAATCTGCGACAAAGGCAATGAGGTCAAATTTGTTTCAGACCAGTGCACAGTGACAGATCTTCAATTAGGAAGAGTTGTTTTGACCGCAAACAGATGCAAGAGCATGTATGTTGCTGATCTTGACTCAGCTGCTGGAGATGGGCTTAACTGTTTAAGCGTGGTGGAGGATGAAGCTACCTTGTGGCACAGAAGGTTGGGACATGTAAGTTCTGTTCTTCTCAACAAGCTAGTGTCCAGGGACCTGGTTCGAGGACTCCCAAAGGTGAAATTTGCTCAAAGTCAGACCTGTGATGCGTGTGTTCAAGGTAAACATACCAGGTCTTCATTCAAAAACAAAAAGGAAGTGAGCACCTCCAGACCCCTGGAGCTACTACACATGGATCTGTGTGGACCTGTAAAGGTTGCAAGTCGTGGAGGAAAGAAGCTAATATTTGTAATTGTTGATGACTATTCAAGATATACCTGGGTGATGTTTCTTCGCACTAAAGATGAAACATTCCCCACCTTTGAGTCATTTGCAAACCAAATTCAGGTGAAGCTGAACTGCAACATTGCAGGGATCAGGTCTGATCATGGGACTGAATTTGAAAATGCCAAATTTGAAGCTTTCTGTGCTGCCAAAGGAATCAGTCACAACTTTTCTGCTCCCAGGACTCCACAACAGAATGGAGTAGTTGAAAGGAAGAATCGAACTCTTGCCGATATTGCTAGAACATTGCTCATAGATGGAGGTGTGGCAATGTCATTCTGGGCAGAAGCGGTCAACACGGCGTGCTATGTGGTCAATCGGTGTCTAATTCGACCATTACTTGAAAAAACTCCCTATGAGCTGCTGAATAAAAGGAAGCCGATGCTGAACTACCTCAGAGTCTTTGGATGCAAGTGCTTTTGCTAAACAACGACAAGGACAATCTAGGGTAATTTGATCCCAAAAGTGATGAGGGAATTTTTCTGGGATACTCATTAAATAGCAAAGCATACCGGGTCTATAATAAACGGACTCAGTGTGTTGAAGAAAGCATTCATGTCGTCTTCGATGAAAATGGGAAGCTGAAGAGCACAGAAGCACTGGGTGAGGATGAATTTGAGGAACTGTGGTTGTTCCAAAGAGATGATGTCAATCATGATTCATCTGAAGAACCTGACATCACAAAGAATTCCCTGTAGAATGGAGACCAGGCCACTCATGATGAAGCAACAGAACACATAAGAGAAGAGGAGGCAGAGAAGGAAGATGATGCAGAACGCAACCCAGAAGAGGGACCTGGTTCAGACGCTGGAGAATCTGCCGTAAAGGGATCTAACTGGAAACACAAATCTTCTCATCCTCTTGACAACTTAATGTCTCCATTGGACTCAGGAATGCAGACCCGATCCAAAACTCGAAACACATTTGCTTCATCAGCCTTCATATCACAGATTGAGCCAAAGAACATCAAGGAGGCACTGAAGGATGTGGAATGGGTGAATGCTATGCAGGAGGAGCTGCATCAATTTGAAAGAAGCAAAGTCTAGCACCTGGTTCCAAAACCATCTGATAGAACTGTTATAGGGACCAGGTGGGTCTTCAGGAACAAATTAAATGAGCAGGGGGTCACCGTCAAAAACAAGGCTCGACGGGTTGTTCAAGGGTACAACTAGGAGGAAGGGATTGATTATGATGAAACATTCGCTCCGGTAGCCAGAATGGAAGCCATTCGCATGCTGATTGCTTTTGCCTCTTTCATGGAATTCAAATTGTTTCAAATGGACGTCAAAAGTGCCTTCCTAAATGGGTACTTGAAGGAAGAAGTGTATGTGAAACAACCCCCTGGTTTTGAGGATATTGATAGACCTCATCATGTATACAAGCTGGACAAGGCACTGTATGGACTGAAACAGGCTCCAAGGGCTTGGTCAAGCAGGACAAAGCTGGAACAGCCATCAGTCAGCAGAAGTATATCAGGGACCTGCTCACAAAATTCCATATGGAAAGTGTCAAACCAATTGACACTCCCATAGGGACTGCTTCAAAACTGGATAATGATGAACCCGGTCCTCTAGTAAATGAAACTATGTACAGAGGCATTATTGGTTCACTTCTCTACTTGACTGCCAGTAGACCAGACATTGTATTCAGTGTGGGGATGTGTGCTCGCTTTCAAGCTTGTCCGAAAGAATTTCATCTGAAGGCTGCCAAAAGGATTCTTAGGTATCTCAAGGGAACTGACGACTTAGTTTTGTTCTACCCTCGTGGTGGTTCCATCGAGCTCGTGGGGTATTCCGATGCTGACTATGCAGGATACCTGGTTGATAGAAAAAGCACCTCTGGAATGGCTCATTTCTTAGGGTCCTCATTGGTCTCTTGGGGATCCAGAAAGCAAAACTCAGTAGCACTCTCTATGGCAGAAGCTGAATATGTGGCTGCTGCTTCGTGTTGTGCTCAGTTGTTATGGATAAAGCAACAGCTAGAGGACTTTGGAGTCCTAACTGAATGTGTGCCCTTGATGTGCGACAATACCAGTGCTCTAAACATGGCCAAAAATCCAGTTCAACACAAGAGAACCAAACACATTGATATCAGACATCACTTTTTGAGAGACAATGTTGAAAAGGGAAACATTCGTGTGGAGTTCTGCAGAACAGAAGATCAGATTGCTGATATATTCACTAAAGCCTTGAACAGGGACCGGTTTGAGAAGAACAGATTGAAGTTGGGGTTAATCAAGATAAATCAATAATCCTTCAAAGCTCTGATCTCCTCTACTTGGTTATGACTTGAGCACAGGTATCCTTGCTGGTTTGTAATTGAGATGTCTAACTCAGCTTCATACCTTTTGCAGGTATACATGCATGGTGGGTGTGAAAAGGGATTCAGAGAGACAAGGCAGAGACTCAACTCATTTGACAAACACCCAAAGGGGGACCAGGTCCTGAAGGTTAGTATTACTTCCTCACTCCCGAACTAAATTGTAAGAATAGCATGTGAACTGGTAAAAAGGGCTCTTTCCCGCCTTTCTAATTCGGTACCCGGTCATCCTCTCAGTCCAAATGTAAAATCAAGTGAACGTCTCTTCCTCTTAAAGCTTACCAATCTCCTCCCTCACATCAACATTCATTACAAGCCACTGAACACAGAAACGACTCTACTCTCTCCTTTGTCCTTCCCTATTCTCACTCTCACTGCAAGAAACCCTCTTCCTCCTTTGAAATTTTTTTTATCTTTTCTCTCTCACTTTCACCAGCATGTATCACTCCTCCTCCCCCCCTAACCTAGCAGAGCACCCATCTGCCCACTCCTCCTCCACGACAGAAGCCATGGAAACTACCCCCTCTTCGGTTCCTTTTGTAAACCCCTTTTCCACAACAACCCAAAATCCACCATCACCTCCTTCTTCTCCACTGGCCGACCTCAATATTGCACTAGACGTAACCCCTAATCCTTCAGGTCCATCCGAAGCTTCTCCAGAACCTAATCTTGAAAACCCACTTTCCACCACTCCTCTTGCCTCACTACCTCCTCCGACGGTGGGTTCACCCGATGCTCATAACTCGAGAACCTCCCTTCCCAAACCCCTGTCCTTCATTATGGTGGAAAGCACCACTCAGGGACCTGATTTTGGAACTCCTATTTCCTCCATGCCTCCATCACCCACACAAAACCCCTCTCCCGATGAGGCCCAAGACAAATCTCTCCCCTGTCCCTCTCCATCTCTATCTCCACCGGGTGTGGATTCTTCTCCAAAGTGGGATGGCTCTCCTCAAGAGCTCAACATCCTCACAAATCCAGATGCTCATAGCGAGAGTGGTGATAGTGCCGATGAGCAACCCCTCACTTGGAAAGTCAGGAAACCTGCTACTGCTCTCCCATTAAGCCAACCAAGGGACCTGGTTCGTTCCTCACAAACAAGATCTTCCTCCAGGAAGTTGATGGATGACGCATTAAAGGAAAGTCACTCTAAAACCGCCAAGCGAAGAAAGATGAAGCGAAAGGTGGTTATCGATACAGAAGATATTGAGCCGGATGTGGTTGTTGATCAGGAGGAGGAAACTCCAGTAGCCCGTTCTTCCCCTAAAACACGCCAAGCACCACTACCGAGTGACAAGAGGAAAGGGAAGCAGAAGGTTTCCACCTCCAGAAAAAAGCTTTCTCAGAGCGGTGCCACCAAGAAAGCCCCAGCTCCTTCTAAGAAGAGGAAACTGCATCCTTCTAATGTAGCACCAGAGCCGGTGGAGAACTCATCCTCGTCCTCTCAAGGTAGAGCACCTAGAACTAAGGGACCTGGTGGTTCCTCTAGGGTTCGCTCGACAACAGAAGTTCCCACTGGTTTGACACGTGAAGAGAGGCAAATCATCCTCAGATCCCAAAAGGTGCTGCGGGGAAGGGTGTTTGATCCTGAAGTATTGGAAATGGATGGGATGATGGAGTTGGTATAAATGGTGACTTTTCAAGGATGGCGACACTTGTTTGTTCCCCCTGTTCCTACCCTGTACGAGGCTGAAGTAAGAGAGTTCTATCATGAACTCACGTTTGCTGATGCAGGGACCAGGTTGATGAGTAAGGTGAGTGGGGTCACCTTTACTTTTGATGAAAAGATACTTAGTTCCATTTTGCGTGTTCCTGTTAAAGGGATCAGGTCGGTTGAAGGAGAATGTGCTCGGAGGGACTTCATTTCACTCATTGCAAAGCTGGGAAACATATCTGGGGAAAGGGTGTTAAAGAAGCAGATGAAGGGGGAGTACCAGTTGATTTTTGAGTTCATTAACAAAGTCCTTCTCCCTCGGTCTGAGAAGAGGACAGTTGCTGGGATAGCTGACCTGTTTTTGATGGAAGCCCTGAGTACTTTTCAGTACATCAATCTGCCCAGGATAATGATTGAGCACATGCACAAGATCATGCATGTCAAAGATGGGAAACATGGTCTTGCATATGGTTTCTTCTTGAACAAAGTTTTTGAGTTCTTCAATGTCAACTGCAGTCTGGGGATAATCGGGTCCAAAAAGCAAATGTTTACTCTCTCGACCCTAGAGGAGTGTGAGTGTGTTCTGAGAAGAGGTGGCGTAAAAAGTCACTCCCTGGTGTCTGAGCTAATTGCCTCTCAGGAGAAGTCTAATATTGATATTGAACGGCTATCTGCCCTGCTTGCTCAGAAGGAGGCTGAACTGGTTCGACTGAAGGCGCAGCCAGTGGAGGAACCTGGTACTGTCTCAGCTCTCCAGGAGGAGAATACTGCACTAAAGGCTGAGGTTCAAGCCTTGAATCAGCAACTGCTTACTGTCAGTGACCCTCTAAAAGCGGAGAATGAGGCCCTGAAGGTTGAGGTCAAGGACCTAACTCAGAAATTGCTTACCGCTCATGAAACCTTCAACGATCGCCTCTCCACTCTCTTCTCAAAGCTCTCTGGCCCCTGATGATTATCTTTTTTCTACCCACGTCCCTCCTCTAAGCCCTGCTTTTGTCTCCCTTATCTATGTTGTCTATTGTACTTGCTCAGTTCATGTTCTATTCTTGTAATTACTGTTTGTTAGTGATGTTGTAATGCTAACTTGCCTACGTGAATTTGACTATTTGGTGTTGTCTCTATTGTCTCTCTTGCAGTTCCTTCTTCTTTTCCATTCATGTTAGTGTTGCCCCAGTGGCCATGAGTTAACATGTCATTACTTTCTCAGTCTTGGTTTACTGTGTTTCTTTTTTATGATGCCAAAGGGGGAAGATTATGTCCTTGGGGAGTATGGTTGTTAGGGGGAATGCAGGCGACAGGGGGAATATAACTATGCAATGGTTGTCATCATCAAAAAGGGGGAAATTGTTAGATTACAGGTTTTGATGATGACAACCCCATACAGGGACCTGATCCCTTATACTGCAAATTAAAGAACAGATTTGAACTGGGCGGGAAACTTTCTTGATACAGCTGTCCAAAGTGCTTTTTGGCAGATGGTTGGTGAGGCAGCAGTGCAGCAGTGCAGCAGGGTGCAGCAGGGGCAGTGTACTTAGCCAATGAAAGAGGTTTCTTGTTTGTGTGTCCAAAACTTGTCCTTGGCATCTTGCAACATCATAAGTGGACACACAAACTAAACCTATTCACTTATTCAGAAAAATAGACTTTGAAAAAGGCTTATTCTTCTCTCTGAAAAGGCAGCCATTGTTTCCTTGTTCCACAGCAAGAATCGAAGAAGAAGAGCTCAAGTTTTGAGGCTGCCAACGAAGGAGAAGAAGTGCATTGCAACAAATAGAAACCTTGTCTTTTGTACAAGTTTACTTTCTTGTTTTTCAAGAGTTGTTTTTCTCGTTTTGGTCTGCTAGAGCTAGTAGACATTTCGGCTAGAGTTAGCCTTGTATTTCAGTTGAGTTTTAGCTGAAGTAGATAATATTGAAGTCCTGTAATAGAGGTGTTACAAGTGGGAGGTTAGGAGGTTAACCTCTTAGTTGTGTACTAGAGTTTGTAACTTTTGTTGCTCAGCTCTAGTAGTGGAGTTTGAGAAATCCTACGAGGTAGGTCGTGGTTTTTTACTTCCCGTGAGCAAGGAAGTTTTCCACGTAAAATATCGTGTGTCTCCTTCTTACTGTTTTATCTGTGTGTGCGTGTGTCTTTGCTTCTATGTAACCTGATAGAGGGACCTTGTCCGGAGTACGGTGGTCGACCCATATAACTTATCATTCTTCTCCTTCGTTGGCAGCCTCAAAACTTGAGCTCTTCTTCTTCGATTCTTGCTGTGGAACAAGGAAACAATGGCTGCCTTTTCAGAGAGAAGAATAAGCCTTTTTCAAAGTCTATTTTTCTGAATAAGTGAATAGGTTTAGTTTGTGTGTCCACTTATGATGTTGCAAGATGCCAAGGACAAGTTTTGGACACACAAACAAGAAACCTCTTTCATTGGCTAAGTACACTGCCCCTGCTGCACCCTGCTGCACTGCTGCCTCACCAACCATCTGCCAAAAAGCACTTTAGACAGATGTATCAAGAAAGTTTCCCGCCCAGTTCAAATCTGTTCTTTAATTTGCAGTATAAGGGATCAGGTCCCTGTATGGGGTTGTCATCATCAAAACCTGTAATCTAACAATTTCCCCCTTTTTGATGATGACAACCATTGCGTAGTTATATTCCCCCTGTCGCCTGTATTCCCCCTAACAACCATACTCCCCAAGGCCATACTTTATAATTACACAACAATGGAGAAAACCCAAGAGGAACCATGATGAGTAGAGAGAAAAACAAAGTCGGTGGAAATTCCAAAATGACTTGATGTTATTATCCAAAATATTTGTCTGTTTATATCAAAATACATGAAGAGGAAAAGTTACAATTATACACAAATGTAAAAATATAATGGGCCTATTTAATAGATAGGCCTGGGTCAACAGATGTAGCAAGTGGGCCGAGTCATCTGTTGTACTATTCATACCCCCCCCCCTCTCAAGCTGGAAGGGGAGGACACGCCCAGCTTACATAAAATACCATGATGAAGAGAACCAGGAAGAACTTTGGTCATTATATCAGCCAACTGAGATGAACTCAAAACAAAATGCAAAGAAATAAGGCCAGAAGTCAGGCAATCACAAAGAAAATGACAATCAATGTCAATGTGCTTTGTACGCTCATGAAAAACAGGATTCTTGGCGATGTGCAAAGCAGCCTAACTGTCACAATAGACTGGGACAGTATTAATAATCGAACAACCAAAGTCACCAAGTAGGCAAACCAACCAAGAAATCTCAGCAACCACCTTGCGAAGGGCACAATACTCAGCCACAGCAGAAGAAAGCGAGATGGTTGGCTGCTTCTTACTCTTCCAGGAAATATGGCTAGCACCAAAAGAAATGAAGTAACCAGAGACAGACTTTCGAGAAAAAGAGCAGGCAGCCCAATCCGAATCCGAATAAGCAAGTAAGGAAAAATCAGGAGCATTGGAAAGTAACACACCCTGAGCAGGATCCTGGGAGAGGTAACACAAGACATGTAAGGCAGCCAGCATATGAGGCACTTGCGGATGCTGCAAAAACTGACTCAAGTGTTGAACAGAGAAAGTAATGTCGGGATGAGTATGTTGAAGGAAATTAAGCTTGCCGATTAGCCGTCTATAGAGATTGGGATCAGAAACAGGGGCTCCCATATCCACCATAAGTTTGATAGAAGGATCCAACGGAATGACAACAGGAAAAAAATGCAATTAAATTCCATGAGTAAATCAACGGTGAATTTATATTGACTCATGATATAACCTGCAGAGCAGGTGGAAATCTCTAAACCAAGAAAGTAATGAAAATGACCCAAGTCCTTTATCTTGAATTGAGAATCCAGAAATAATTTCAAAGCATGGAGCTCAGCAAGATCATCCCCTGCCAAGAGGATGTCATCAACATAGACAGCTAATACTACCAGAGAACCAGAGGATCATTTAGTAAAAAGGGAATAATCATTTTTTCTAGAGACGTAACCCTTGGACAGAAGAGCCTCAGACAGCTTTGAAAACCACTGCCTGGAAGCTTGTCGAAGGCCATACAAAGACTTTCGGAGTCAGCAAACCAAAGCAAAAGAAGAAGGAGAAGATGGAAGGGAAACATCAAGACCAGGAGGTACCTTCATATAGACCTCTTCATGGAGGTCACCATGAAAGAATGCGTTATTCACATCCAGTTGGTAAATTGTCCAGCCCCATTTTACAGCAAGTGTAAGCAAGCATTTGATAGTAGTAAGTTTGATAACAGGCGAAAATATGTCAGTGAAGTCAATACCCTCCTTCTAGGTATCACCTCGAACAACAAGCCTAGCTTTGTAACGCTCTATGGACCCATCAGCCTTGCGTTTGATCTTGTAAACCCATTTACAAGGGATGACCTTCTTGTGATGAGGGAGAGGAACGATATCCCAGGTATGGTTAGCTTCAAGGGCTTGAAATTCCTTAAGCATGGCAGCTTTCCAAGCAGGATGAGTAGCAGCCTGCTGAAAAAACTGAGGTTCATGCATAGCAAAATCATGAGAAGGGACCTGGGAAGGAGCAGACACAGAGGAGCATACATAATTAGATAGGTAAGAAGGAGGATGTGTAGACCTGGCGGACCTCCTGGGTGGAGGTGATGAAGACGAAGAAAATTCAGGTGGCAACAAAGGAGCAGGTTGAGAGGAGGTTGGAGGTGGAGTAGAAAACGGAGAAACGGAAGGATTGGAAATGGGGTCGGAAAATTCTGGAGCCAAAACAGGAGGGAACAGAGAAGGAGAGGGAGATGAATAAGGAAAAATGTGTTCATGAAATATAACATCTCTGGAATAGAAAATGGAGTGAGACCGGAGATTTAAAAGTTTATAACCCTTCTTACCACAAGGGTAACCGAGAAAGAGGTAAGAAATAGCACGAGGTTGGAATTTGTCTCTGCCAACTTTAGGAGAAGTGGCAAAGCAGAGACAACCAAAAGATCTCAAATGGTCATAAGTAGGAGGAACACGATGAAGTTTTTCATAAGGGGAAAGGTTATGTAAAACAGAAGAGGGGCATTTTGTTAACAAGGTATGTAGCAGTGAGGATACAATCTCCCCAATATTTTAGAGGTAGATGATATTGATATAACAGAGCACGAGAGACCTCTAAAAGATGTTTTTGTTTTCTTTTCACAACCCCATTTTGTTGGGGGGTATGTGGAACGAAAGTTGGATGTAGGATGCCCTGGCTAGAAAAGAAAGCAATGGCCTCAGCACTTCTGCTAAGCTCAAAAGCATTATTAGATCGGAAAGTTTGAACATTAGAGTGAAAATGGACATTGAGAATAGCAAGGGCATTGCTTTTGCAAGAAATGAGATGTGTCCAGGTAGCTCTAGTGTAGTCATCCACTAGAGTTAAAAAATATCTAAAACCATTATATGTCCTAGTATTTTAGGGACCGCAAATATCAATGTGCACCAATTGAAAATGAACAGTAGAATGGATGGTGCTGTCAAGAAAGGGTAGACGTTATTGTCTAGCCATAGGGCATATTGGATAAACAAAAGATTGCTTAGTAAATATGTTGGATGAAATACAAGGAATGGTCTTCAATTTATGAAAAGGTATATTGCCTAATTGTTGGTGCCAAAACAAATCCATCTTATTCACAAAAGAGTGTGAATTACATATGGAAGCAGAAATGTCAATAGTACCAATAGAACTGGTATTATTACCTGCCATTGGAACAGAAGAAAAAGAAACTAATAAATTAATAGACTTATGAGAATCACTGAGTTTATTACAAGCAATTTAAACAAAACTGTCTTCAGAACAGGATGAGGTAGCAGATGGGGACGGAAATAGATCAGCATCAGGATGAAGATAGTAAAGACGTCCAGCAGCCTTATCAATTGCTAATGGCCTCTTCTGAGAAGGGCCCTGTAAGTAGAAATGATGTTTGGTAAGTAATGCTATACAATCTAGTTGAGAAATAAGTTGATGAATAGAAATCATATTAAAATGAAAAGATGGGACTAGAAGAATATTTAGTAAGATTATATCATTCCTTTCACAAAAGAGTGTGAATTACATGTGGAAGTAGAAAATTTAGTAGTAACAACAGAACTAGCATTATTATATGTCACTGGAACAAAAGAAAAAGAAACTAATGAATTAATAGACTCACGAGAATCACTGAGTTTATTACAAGCAATTGAAACAAAACTGTCTTCAGAACAGGATGAGGCAGCAGATGGGGACGGAAATAGATCAGCATCAGGATGAAGATAGTAAAGACGTCCAACAGCCTTAACAATTGCCAGTGGCCTCTTCTGAGAAGGGCCCTGTAAGTAGCAATGATGTTTGGTGAGTAATGCTATGCAATCTAGTTGAGAAATAAGTTGATGAATAGAAATCAGATTGAAATGAAAAGATGTGACCAGAAGAACATTAAGTAAGATTATATCATTCCTGAGACGCAATGACCCTGTTGATACAACTCTCACTTTCTATCCATTAGGAAGGGTAACCAAAAATGGCTTAGGTAGAGAAGAAAGATTTTGAAGTAATTTTTTGTGAGGAGTCATATGATTAGTCGCTCCCGAATTCAAAATCCAAGGATTTTGCCCTAATCGTGAATTTGCATATGTATGGAAACCTGCAGAATTGGCAGCATAGGAAGTAAACAAACCTGCAAAGTAGGAAAATCATGATTCTTCCGAAGAGACATATTCAAAACGATGATCAGGGGATATATGAGTTTGCTGGAACATAGTCGGAAGATGTTGATATTGTTCTGGACTGAAACCATGAACTGAAGAAGTAGGAAACTGTTGAGAAGGTCCAGGTGGGCAGTTGGACATCTCAGATTGAACACGTGAGACGGACCTTCTAGGCTTAGTGAACTTAAAATCAGAAGGGAAATCATGAAGCCTATAACATTTTTCAATGGTAAGGTTTGTCCTTTTACAGTAATTGCAATAAAGTCCATTAGTAGGCATACTCGATCCCACAGTCCTTTTGGACTCAAAATTCACTTTCTGATGAAACTTGTTAGAAGTATTGGAAAGACCAGAAGTTAGAAAAGCAGCTGAATCATTAGAAAAACTAGGGTTGGCGGAAGGAAATTCACGTTAGCTTTCGTATTGCTGTAAGAGAGAATAAGCCTTGCTTATGGAAGGCAGAGGGTTCATCATTAAGATATTACTTTTAACAGTAGTGTGAGAATCATTCAAACCATTTAGAAACTGAAACAGTTGTTGATCCTCTATGAATTTGGTCAAAGCTCCACAAGTGCATACCGGACCAACATAGGCACAATTTAGTTCATCCCACAATCTTTTAAACTTGGTGAAGTAGGTAGCTATATCAGAAGAACTCTGAGAAATGGAAGAGGTTTCTCTTTGAATCTGAATATATCTGGAACCATTGGAATTACCAAATCATTGATTAATATCTTCCCAAACTTCTTTGGCAGTCCTTAGACAAATAACACTAGTGGCAATCTCCCTAGACATAGAGTTGGTGATCCAAGCCTTCACCATGTCATTACATCTTTCCTAATAAGGAAAATATGGGGAATAGGGTGTAAGTTCGCCATGCCTACCATCAAAATCCCTAACTTATTCTTGGCTGGTAGGGAAGTTAACACACTACTCCTCCAAGTAACAAAACCAGAACCACTAAAAGGAACAACCACCAGTTGACTACTCGGATTGTCAGAAGGATGGACATAGAAAGGATGAAAAGAGTCGAGTACAAAAGGATCGAATCCTTCAGAAATAACCGCCATGCCAATAATCAAAATATGACACAACAATTCTAGATTTGAGACAGTACAGCAGAAAACCCTATCTGAATCGAGCAGATGAACAGAAACACCAAGCAATTAAGGAAAACGGTTGAAATTCCTGTTGAAGTTAACATCGGAGAGAAAATTTTAGTTAGGTGCTTTCGATACTCTTGCTCTGATACCATGACAAAACTTTCTAATTATACAACAATGGAGAAAATCCAAGAGGAACCATGGTGAGTAGAGAGAGAAAAACGAAGTCGGTGGAAATTTCAAAATGACTTGATGTTATTATCCAAAATATATGTCTATCTATATCAAAATACATGAAGAGGAAAATCTACAATCATACACAAATTAAAAAATATAATGGGCCTATTTAACAGATACCTGGTGCAACAGATGTAGCTAGTGGGCTTGAGTCGTCTGTTGTGCTCTTCACAAAGAGGAAGATCCAAATTAAAAAGAAGAGGGTTCTAATTGAAAACTTAATAGTTTGAGAAGAAGGATGAGGAAGTTGAAGAAAATTTTTTCTTTTTAAAATGATAAGAAGACAAATTTTCGGATTAAATGATAGTTTTGCTAATCTTTCTTCTCAAGCTCAAACAACAATGGAGTTATGCCGGAAATAATGGAGTTTCGTCAGAAAATTATGAAACCCAAATCTGATTATCTTTTCTTCCTTTTACTAAGATAGAAAGTAGGAGTTTGAGTTTAATGGTAGAGATAGCAGCGACGGGGATAGCTCTCCTCCATTAGTACCAAATAATCCAAAGAGAAAAGCTTTTAAGCTTTTAAAAAAGTAAAACCCAATTTTAATTTTCATCGGAAATAATAAAATTTCACCGGAAAATTATATGAAACCCAAATTTAATTATATAGAGTTTCACCGGAATTAATGCAGCAACGACAACAACATTATGGTGATGACATGAAAAAAAATTATTGTTGGGGAAGAAAACCTAGATTTTAAGCAAGGCAAGAATGAAGAAGAAGAAGGAAATAAAAGCCAAAAAAAAAATTAAAAACCAGCCATACAATGGGGGTGGGTCAATGTTGCTGTTGGGGGGCCAAGTTGGACGCCACATCAGCTGAAAAATGTCTTCCAGCGCTTGAGATGGGTGGAAAACACGCATTATGTCAACTGTGCAAAAAGTGTTAAAATGCCACATCAAAACTCTATATGAGGAATTTAATATGAACAAATCTTAATTGAAATGTCTAAATTAAAGTTTTGTGTCAACTTTAAGGGACTGCAATGGGTTCCGCCTTATTTAGTTGACCCAAAGTATTTTAACCTTGGTCAGACCTTCTCCAATCTCTGTGTCAAGAATACATTTACCAGTCAAAGATTTGCACGTAAATAAATTGGGCGAAATGGAGAGATACTCCGCTGGAGAGGAGCCAGCTTCGACAATTTACTTGAACGGGTTGCACATGATGTGTAGAAATTTTTACCCGTAATCTTTTCTTCTTTTTTCTTGAATAATTATTCAATGAATGATTGGTTTTTAAATTTATGAAATTTTGAGATCACTAACTAGAGATATTTTTTTGGTAAATGAAAATATTACGATAAAATATTAGATAATAATCTAAAATTTATAAACTTTTAGATGACATATAATAATTTACATGTAAGATTAAAAAATAGTGTAGGAATAAATATTAGATCCAATTTAACATTCTTCGAAAATTAATTTCTTAAAATTATATTTATACAATTTTTATTTTTTAAAGAAAAAACCTAAATAGGAAATATTTGCATAAAACAGCCCGTGACGTGCGGTGATAAGTGCATTTTCAAAAGTCTTACAAAAGTCTCAGTAATGATGATGATGGCCTGATGGGCTGTGACTTACTGGGCCCTATTGGAAATTGGAGGCCCACTTAGTACTCCATCGGTGGCCCAATTACTGTTTGTCCATTTTTAGATCTTCTCATTCATACATGAGATAACCTGTCATTTTTATTTGATAAACGATGACATACATAAATGGCTATCTAATTTTCCTAATATCCAATAAACGGGAAAAGTTCACAAATAATCAATTTTCGGATGTACCAACTAAATTACAGTTAAGTTTATAAATTTTCGTAAGTCTAATTATTTTGAAAAGAACTTCTAAATATGCTATCGAAGTTGTACACCTTAATTTTTTGCCTGAAATTGATATATGTGTAAACGCATGTGAAATGTGCAAATTTTTTACATATACACCTGAAATATCTCAATAATTTTAATTTTTTTATTACTTTTTTTAAATTTTGAATTCCATCAAATTACGTCGTATAAATTAAGCGACAGAGAGTATAATTTCCTCGATTATTGCTTTATTCTCCTCCCACAGGGAACACTTTATTTAAAACAAGGTGGGCCTAATCCTTTCAATTATTTCACATCAATCCATTCCAAAGTAATTAATGGGCCACAGTGATTGAAGGGAGCATAGTGCACGAATATCCAATTTCAGAATTATTATTTAATTTGTACTCGTTTTTAAAAATATTTTATGTATTCATTTTAAAATAATATTAAATATATAGTGTTTGAAATTAATTTTAATAAAATTTAATTTCAAATATTACATCTGAAATTTCATATAATTGAAGTTTAAGTATATATAATTGAAGTTAGAATTATTTTTGTCTATATGACAGAAGTTCAATCATTTTTATTTAAAATTTTGCTATATATACATAAACTTCATATATAAATAATTAAAATCAAACAAAAATAAATGAACTTTATTCATATATAACTTCAAACGATAAATATAAAATTTGATTGTATCAAACCTAACTTCATATACAACATATTTGAAATTGATATGTACGAAAAAAAACAATACAAATACAAATTAATTAACAATGTTAAATAGACTGCCCCATAAATTAATTAATACACATTGAAGTACTAATAAACGAATTACCATTAATTAACCTCCCTAGACTCATGCACTACACTATGATGTTCACATATGTTCATTTAATTAGAAATCACAACCAGAAGAATTCATGATTTAAGTTTTACTGGTTTAATATTTCAGATTCCTAATAATATATTATTATTAAATTTTTAAAATTATCAATTTATATCTACTGTCTATTTTTCTAAGGAAAAATTTTAAGTTAAAAATATTAAAATTAAATAAATTTGATATCAATATACTGCTACGTCTGTCTCTTATCTAATCAAAGAGAAAATGAAGATCACACGAAAGTTGTTAACGTGTTTGGATGATTTGGATGATAAATCTTAGTCTAATTTGAACTATTAAAAAAATGGGAAAAAAGAAGAATGGATAAGCTTTCACAATTAGGTAATGGGGATAATCATATAGAATTATTTTATTAGATGTACCCCATCCATTTCATTTCATTTCATAGGTGCTTGAGGGGACATTTGTCATATATCAAAAAGGCGCTATATTATATAAAAATTATCTATCATATTTATGCGATTATAACAATATTTCATTAAGTATAAAATATAATATTTAGTTCAATAATTTTTAAATATAGATAGATAGATATACGTTCTTTTAAAATATGTCACTAAAAAAAGAGCGTTTTATAAAATAAAACAAAGAGAATAACAGCACTATCTTCGTCTCAATTTATGTAATGTATTTTGATTGAATATGAAATTTAAGAAATATGAGAAATTTTTTTAAAATTTATGATCTAAAATAAGTTATAGATACTTGTGTTGGCTATAAATCATCTCATTAAGGGTAAATGGATATTTTAAAACTAAATTGTTATTAAATATAAAAATATATCATTTTTTTTTAAACTGACTAAAAAAAATAACGCGACACATAAATTGAAACAGAGAATAATATTTTTTTAAATATTTTCACCATAAAATAAAATAAAACAAAAAAGACCACAAAAGGTTAGAATGGAGTTGTAATTAATACTTTTTATTTTTAATCAGAAATCTCATATTAAAACTCTTTTTTCTTAAAAGTGTTTTACCTAATACGGAACAAAACTCGGAGTGGAAAATAAGAAAGAAATTAGATGAAACAAAAAGAGGTCGAAGCCACCATTATATAAAGAAGTTAAAAGTCTTTATACAAGTCCCTCTCCTTTGATCAAAAAACACAAAACAACAATTACCATATCTTCTTATCTTTATCCACAACTCAATTATCCTTTTTAAAATTAATGGCAACAAGAAAGAACTTCCTCTTTCTTGGTGCAAAAGATCAAAGAATTAGTCCAATTAGTTCCAATGATCTGCAATTCGAGTTTGATGAATCCGATACAATATGGGGAAATACTAACAGTAGTCCTGATGAAATTAATATCGAGTCCAAAAGATTAATACCCAGTTCGCGTTTCTCGAAAAAAACTGCAAAAAAATGTGCACCAGCAGCAGCAACATCGTTGCCCGTGAGCGTACCCGACTGGTCGAAAATCCTAGGCAAGGAGTACAGTAATGTTTGTGTTCAGGATAATATTCGAGACGAGGAGGAGGTGGAAGAGGATAACAGAATTCCGCCTCATGAATATTTAGCGAGGACAAGAGTGGCTTCATTTTCCGTGCAGGAAGGTATTGGGAGGACTCTTAAAGGAAGAGATTTGAGTAGGGTGAGGAATGCTATTTGGAAACAAATTGGTTTCGAAGATTAACAACTTTGCATTTTCACGGATTACTTGTTATCGACTTACTCTGTCCACGGGCTTGGATTGATGAGAAAAATTTTTGTGTTTGTTGAAACTTGAACCGGAGACCTTATGATTCTTAATTAGTTTATTGATCACGAGGTCGGTCACCCTTTAGATACTTTTTAGTGTTTTTTGATGGAATAACACGGAGTTACTCAACTAATAGTTATTATCTCGTAAATTTATTTTTTTTGGTTTTAAAAAAATTAGAAACAAGAAGAAAAGTGACTTTATAAGATAATAACTATTACTTGAGTGTTCATGTGGTAAATCAACCCAACTAATCTCTGATGTTTTGTAATTTTTTTCAAGGTTAGATTGATTCTCTGTTTTTTGTGGTTTTATTTTAGCCATGACTTCATGTTACAGAGGATCACTTATAAAAAAAAAGATCCCCCCATTTTGTTGATATCCTGTAGAATCATTAGATATTTGTAATTGAAACTTTAATCAAGAGGATCAGTTTGTAGTTTCTATTAACTTTTGTGTTTCGTTTTAGGAATATAGAGAGAGAGAGAGAGAATTGTCACCAATGATTTTGTGATACTATTCTGATTTGGAAATAACTAGATATTTTCTTTTATCAAGATTTCTTCGAATAACATTAAATTGTTAATTATGGTGACTTATATTATAGGTAAGTAAAATTGATATATAATATAGCAAAGATTTTATGTCCAACTTTAGAACAAAATTAAGCATTCAGTTTGTTACATCTATCATTCTTTTGTTTTCGTTTCTTTGTATATGAAAACAAAATGGAAATTTTCTCATAAAACGAAAAGACAAAAATAGGTTTAGCACGTAAATTTTGTTTCTTGTTTTTGCAGTTTATATGTGTAGACTTTTGGGCAGTATTTTGGTGGTAGGTAAGAAAGCAACAGATTAGCTTACACAATCCTTAGAAGCTAAGATCACACGCTAACACACACATTTATCCTTCTCATCATCGAGCTGGATATTTTTTCATTTTTAATTTGAGATATCGAAATGGAAAAAAAATTTAAAAAGAACTTTTATATTTTTAGTGTAAATTATTTAATGCGAATTCAAATTAATTAAAACTAACAAACTTTTGAATACATAATGAGATTCAATCAAATCTCATTCAGTGCATGTAGCTTTGCTACGAGATATGTCATTCGAACTTTTCAAAAATAATGCCATGCCCATATTGAATCCTCTAAAAATACATAGTTTTTGAAGATCCGTCACATGACCAACAACATTTTATATAGACCATACTCAACTTTTGAATATGAAAAAACTAAAAAGGCAAGAGCGAGAGAGTCAAGTCTCATAAGTGTGTGAATGGCAATCAAATCATAACCCTTCTGGACAAGTACCTAGAATTTGAAAACATGTCATGAGCGTAAAGGACAGTCTCTCGCAAGATTCAGAAAACTTCTGAATAGGTATCCTACATTTGAACCGAATTTTTTCTGATTAAAGAATCTCTTTATCTATGAGAATTTCTACCAATTCTTCTTTTATTCATCAAATCTCTTTATCTATGAGAATTTCTACCAATTCTTCTTTTATTCATCAAAGCTCATCCTAGTCTCCGTCGAGATTACTGCCTTGGTTCTGTCCTATCATCTGTACAATGGAGTTCGTCAAGGGCATCTCTTTGCCTGCAGATCTACCAAAATAAGGAGAAGTACAAACAGGAGAGAGATGGTATATGCAGTGATATTATTGCTGAAATACAAACATTAAGAACTTCAGAACCCTCCAACATCTAAAAATCTCCTATTTTTTACCATTGGAAGCATAAAACACTGAATAGGTTAAACATCTGACCATGTAAGATAATAAATTAATCAAGTTAGAGGCTATCTGAGCTGTCTTGGCACATAACTCAACAGAACATCCAGAAATAATCACCCAAGCTTGCTGATCTACTTAAGTCTTGAAAAAACGATGACGGGCCAAAGATTTGAAATAGTTCTATTACATCAACTTTGTCAATAGTTCTATTACGGGCCAAGGATTTGAAATAGTTCTATTACATCAACTTTGTCAATAAAGAGGGTTCTTCCTAAAAATAGCATGTTGAACCGAAATGCACAGATTTTTACAAATAACAACAGCTAAGGTGGCCTGACTGCAAAAAGAGAACACTACAACAGCAGAGTAAGTGCCCTTTCCCCTAGTCCCTTCTGCAGTCGAATGGAACTGCTGCTAGCGAGAAGCCAGAGACCAAAAGTTGACGAAGAAGGATGGTGATGCAGCAAACCAGCTTAAAAATGCCATTGCTGTAGCTGACATAAATCTTGTGCAGTGGTTCACTTTGCATTTCTCAAGATCATTGCTAATAAGAACTGTAATTCCAGCTGATGAACAGGCAGCAGCAAATGTAAGAGTAGAAGTGATCTGCACCACAGTGGAATCATGAACCATAGTGAATTAGTGATGATTACATATATTTTTTAAAAAAAATCATTCTACAAGTGCACCATTAGAACTTTCATGTTATAGGTGCTCTATTAAAATTCAGTGGATCGCCAATCATGGCTATCAAAATTCCTTATAATAAATGAATATAAACATTATGCATGCAGTTGGATGTAGCATAAAACTGACCAGATTGATCTTAAGAGTAGAAGTGATCTGCACTAGAGTGGAATCTGAACCATATTGAGGATCACATATTATATCATTCCACATGTGCCCCATTAAAACTCAATAGATTGCAAACAATTTGTTTAAACAGTCCTCATTTAAAAGTTTGGAGAACTGGCACTAGCAGTTCGATGTATAAACAGACCATGCAAAAGATGATCCAATTACTTCTCCCAACCAAATAAGTACACCTCATGCCCAAACTAGTTATACTCAATATATTCCCCTCCTATTCGGGTGTACTCGACTTTCGAAGCACAAATTTTTTTTGAGACTCACATTTAAAGCACATTAGGGTTTATCTAAAACTAGAAGTTCTATAAATCTCAAACTTATCCCAACCCAAACCTAATATAAGTGTCCAAAAAGCTAAATCTTAGTGCCAAACTGCCAACTAGTTGGATTAACTACATCGATTTTATGCTTCCGTTGTATTCATATCTTAGCTCTAAATTCATAAAGATTCCTAAATATAGAAAATCTTTTGAGACAAGTTCCACGTAAGAGAATTCAAATCCACTTCATTTCTTTCTACCATCTTTAATACCATGCTTAAAGACTAAATTTGGTGATCACGGAAAATTATCAAATGACCTTCAATTTTTACCCCCCTGCTACTTGCATAGTTGCATCCTCATACACAATCATCTCTAGTCTTGTTGACGAGTTCTAAGTAGCTGTGTAAAATTATCCTGGTAAAGTCAAATGACAACATAAAAAGTATCGTCCGCAAAGATTGGTTTCTCCCAATGAACAAATTGATTTTGCAAGATTAATACAACATAGTTAGTGTATCCACAAGTGTGGTCTGGGGAGGGTGGTGTGTATACAGTCTTAGCCCTACCTAGTGAAGGTAGAGAGGCTATTTTCGATGGACTCTCAGCTCAAGTAGAGCACATCAAAATCAATTATAGAAAGGAAGAAGCCACGCCAAAAATAATGTCAAGAGAGCAGTAGCAACAAAAGAACTCCATCACGGAGTTTAAATTCCCAATGATACAAACACGCTTGACACAAATCAAAACTTAAAAAAGAGTGAAGGGTAAACGGAAATTTCATAAGTTTTGGTCTCTACTCTTGAAATAGTTTGAACCTGGGATATAACTTGATAACAAACTCCTCTTTAGCTTGAGCCTCCTTCACTAGGGCAAAAGTCTCCACCAAAAAGTGAAGCTTACCAATTTTTACCCTTCCGAATTTGCACGATAAGTGAAATGTACAATTAAAATATCTCCTTCACGAGACGGTGCAGATAAACTAGAGTTTAAAAGCTTAAGAATTCTACCTCCAAACTGCAGCGCCAGAACTTAGCAACGCCTTTGCATTCTGCCAAAAAACTCTTATTTTCTTCATGAAATTCTATAATTACAACTGTGGAAAGTGGTTGTAGGGCAAGAAGTCTTCACTTTCTTTACACACTTCCTTCCAAATTTCATTCTTCGCCTCTCCAATGAACAAATTACTTTTTGCAATTTTCAGCGAGATTGTAGTTGCAGCGCCTCTTGAAGAAGATTTTTCAGTTGCTCCCTTGCAGCTTACCGAAAACATTGCCCTAGATAGAAATATATGGAGGTCGTGGAGTAGGGTAGTAGGTCGAGCATTGTCTAGTTCCATTTTTAGTATTGTTATTATTACATTATTACTATCTTACTTCAACTTTTAGTATTACATGATGTTTCATTTGCTTCAGTTACCTTCTTTTTTCAGTTGCTACTATGCTCTTTTTCATTGTTTTCAGCATGACTTGTTCATTATTGTATTTGCGTTGCATAATTATCTTTATATGTATTACTTGAGCCGAGGATCTATTAAAAACAGAGAGATTGCGTATACACCACCCTCCCCAGACCCCATTTGTGCAATTACACTGAGTATGTTATTGTCATGTCATTCTATCAAGTGGTACAAGTAGAAAAGTTTCACACCCTAGCCTAGAGAAGGAAGCTCAGGCTAAGAAAGAGATTTCTACCAAGCTTCATTCAAAGTTCAAGCTAGTTCAAGAAGTAAAGATCAAAAGTTGTGAAAATTTCTGTTACCTTTCTCTAAGATAGTTAGGTATTAATTTGCTTGTATTATGGGGATTTGAACTCCATCATGAAGCAGACTTTTGTTGGAGTAATGACGAATATTGAGGTATTAATTTGAGGTTAATGTTTCCTAAATATTTGTAATATGCATGAAATAGGATTAACAACTAAACTGATCTTAATAAAAGACAAAGAAAGGAAAGTTTGTTAGGATTGGTTCAATAATAACAAGGTAAGGAATCTGGACCTCACTAGATGATTAACTTAGGATAAGAAGATAATGCTACCTCTAATCAATTTTGTCTACAATTTAGAAATCTTCTCATGTACACACTTATATCTATCATCAAACATCTAATTAGACAATAGTATGACTTGGACAGTACCCTTTTGGTTGTGCAACCTTAATTTTATTATCTTGACTAATTAACACAAATAATATCAAAACCTCTTGGTTAAGATTAAGACTTTGAATTAAAATAGTTATAAAGAACTAAGTGGAATTCTAGAAACAAAATCATCTCTTTTACGATTAAGAATTAGTACAAATCCATTGGCAAAAACCCATTTATGTCGCCGTACCCAAAAAGGCTATAGGGTCCTTCACCTACCTCAACAAATGCCTTCAATGATAAATAATAGGATATTACTGGGGAAATCACACATAGGTCAGAACAGAAAATTTTACACAACATACTCAATGTATCTGACAAGTGGGTTCTTGGGAGGGTGGTGTGTACGCAATCTTAATCTATCTTGTGAAGGTAGAGAAGTTGTTTCCGACAGACCCTCGGCTCAAGTAACACATATCAAAATCAAGTATAGAAAGAAAATACAGTAGTGAAAAATTCATGCCGAAAATAATGTCGAAGATAGCAGTAGAACAACAAATACTCCATCACAGAGTTTACTTTCCCAATGATACAAACAAGCTTAACACAAATCATAACTTAAACAAAGAGTGAAAGATAAAGGGAAGTTTCATAAGTTTTGATCTTACACTCCTTGAAATAGTTTGAACTTGGGAAAGAACTAGATAACAAACTCCTCTTTAGCTTGAGCCTCCTTCACTAGGGCAAAAGTCTTTGCCAAAAAGTGGAACTTATCAATTTTTACCCCTTGGAATTTGTTCTATAAGTGAAATGTACGACTAAAAAACCTCCTTCATGAGGTAGTGCAGCTAAGCTTGAGTCAAAAAGCTTAAGAATTCTGGCTCCAAACTGCAGAGCCAGATCCTAGTAATGCCTATGCTTTCTGCCTAAAAACTCATATTTCTTCATGAATTCTCTAATTGTAACGGTGAAAGTGGTTGTAGGACTGGAAGTCTTCACTTTCTTCATTCAATTCCTTCCAAATTTCATTCTTTGCCTCTCCAAAGAACAAATTAATATTTGCAACTTTCAACGAGGTTGAGAGTTAGAGTGCCTCTTGAAGAAGATTTTTCAATTATACATGTCATTTTATCAAGTGTCACAAATAGAAAAGTTTCCCTTTTTGGTAGGGACTTCTACCCTAGCCTAGAGAAGGAAGCTCAAGCTAAGAAAGAGATTTTTACCAAGTACCGTTCCATGTTCAAGTTATTACAATAAGTAAAAGATCAAAAGTTGTCCGATAAATTCTACTCCCTGTCACAGTTATGTATTAAGTTTGTTTGTATTACGGGGATTTGAACTCCATCACAAAACAAACTTTTGTTGGAAAAATGATCAATTTTGAGATTCATCTTTCCTACTCTGTCCTATGTGCGATTCTCCATTAATTTCTTATTTATTGTTCAAAGCATTTATTGAGGTACATGAAGGGCCTAATGAGAAGTTGTGAAACTTTCTGTTCACCTATCTCCCTGACATAATTATGTAGCTTGTTTGTGTTATGGAGATCTGAAATCCATCACGAAATGGACTTCTTCAGGAATAATGGACTTTGAAGTATCAATTCGAGGTTAATCTTTCCTATTCTATCCTATGTGTGATTCTCCTTTAATAGCTTATTTATTGTTCAAAGCATTTCTTGAGGTATGTGAAGGCCTATCCTTTAACAAATGGGTTGTGGTTGATGGGTTTAAACTAAATCTTAATGAAAGAGATATTTAGTTTAGAATTCCTCTTAGCTCTTCATAGCAATCTTTAGCTCCTTGTAACATTTCTTCCGAAAATTGTGATCTCCGGGCTAGCGTGCGCGCATCTTGATTAGTTCTAGAAGGTACCTGCTATCTCCCATCAGCACAGGTACTGTGTAACTCTGTCCACCAAGCTTGAATTGATGAGAAGAAATCATTTAATGTTTTGCCTCAATCACGAAATTATCTAATTACAAGAGTGGAAAGTGCTTGTAGGGCTTGAAGTCTTCACTTTCTTTCTTCAATTCCTTCCAAATTTCATTCTCGTTTTTTCCAATATACAAATTAATTTTTTGCAATTTTCATAGAGGAATTCTTTTAGTTGCAGCACCTTACTTTTTTAATAGGAACTTTTACCCTAAGGTAGGACGCTCAAGCTAAAGTAGTAAAGATCAAAAGTTGTGAAACTTCTCATTACCTTTCTCTCACTGTCATAGTTTTATATAAAGCTTGTCTGTATCGTGGGGATTTGAACTCCACCACGAAAAGGACTTTTGTAGGAATAATGATGAATTTTGAAGTATTAATTTCAGGTTAATCTTTCCTACTTTATCCTATGTATGATTCTTCATTAATCTCTTATTTATTGTTCAAAGCATTTATTGAGGTAGGTGAAGAGCCTATTCGCCTTCTTTGATAAGTGTAGCATAAACATATTATTGTTGATGGGTTTGTTCTAAATTGAGAGAGAAGATTTAGTTTTTACAATTTCACTTAGCTCGTCATAGCAATCTTTAGCTCCTCATAACATTTCTTCTTGAAAACTGTGGTGTCCTGGCTAGCATGCATGCACCTCGATTAGTTCTCCAAGGTACCTTCTACCTCGAGCCAGCACATGTACCATGTGACTTTGTCCACCAAAGCACGAATGAAAAAAATCACCTAATGTTTTTGCCTTAATTACGAAATTCTCTAATTGCATGCACGGAAAGAGCTGCAAGGCCTAAAGTCTTCACTTTCTTCAATTTCTTCCTTTTCCTCTCCAATAAACAAATTATTTTTTTGCAATTCTCAATGAGGAGTTCTTGCAGCTCAGCGCCTCACTTTTTTAGTAGGGACTTCTACCCTAGAGAAGAAAACTCAATTTACGAACGAAATTTTTACCAAGTTACGTTCCACGTTCAAGCTATTTCCAGTGTTGTCAAAGGCATGCTTAAGCCGTGAAGCGAGACTCAAAACGTGTTAAGCGTTCACCTCGCTTAATGTGTACTTCAGTATCATCATCATCAGGGTTGTAAGACATACTTTTCCTTGTCAATGAGCCACTTCTAAAGAGGCGGTACTAAGCAATTAATATTTCACTTTATCGAATTCTTTTTTTATATATCTTTGTTCATATATTTGTCGTTCATGCTTATAATTATTAGTTTTGGACTAAACATATATATTTGTATTATTTCTCCTTTTGCGCCTTTTTTCATTAAAGTCCACGCTTTATTTGTACTTTGCGCTTAAAGACCCAATGAAACTTAGAGTTTTTTTACGCTTTTTACTCGGTGTTGTCAAAGGCACGCTTAAAGCACGCTTAAGCCCTGAAGCGAGGCTCAAAACACCTTGAGCGCTTCGCCTCGCTTAATGTGCGTTTTAGTGTCATCATCAAGGCTCTAAGACAAACTTTCCTTACAAATGAGCGTATCCTGAGGAGACGACACTAAACAATTGATATTTCATTTTATCTTTAAAAAAAATTCAATCTTTTTGTCCATATATTTGTTATTCATACTTGTAATCATTAGTCTTGGACTAAACATATATATATTTGTATGTTTTCTCCATTTGCGCCTTTCCTCATTAAAACCCACGCTTTATTTGCGCTTCACGCTTAAAGCTCCAACGGACCTTAGAGCTTTTTCGCGCTTTTCGCTTTTGATAACACTGTTTTTACTTTTAATAAACCTGGCTATTTCAAAGGAGTAAAGACCAAAACTTGTGAAATTTCTAGCTACCTTATCCCTTTGTCTTAGTTATATATAATAAGCTTGTTGTATTGTGGGGATTTCAACTCCATCATGGAACAGACTTTTATTGGAATAATGATGACTTTTGAATATTAGTTTGAGGTTAATCTTTTCCTACTCTAAGCTACGTGTGATTCTCCATTAATATCTCATTTAATGTTCAAAGCATTTATTAAGTTACCAATTTCAAAAAAAAAATTGTTCAAAGCATTTATTGAGGTATGAAAAGGACCTTTTAGCCTTCAATAGTAAGTGTTACATTAATGGATTATTATTGATGGGTTTATACTAAAATTAAATCACTTGAACAAAATGGGAACCACCAAACTGGTTTCCAAAAGATAGACAAGAATGCCAACCAGATTGAGGCTTCACAAGGCTTTATCAAACAAAAAAGAAGTGAGACTTCAAAAGGAGCCATGAAAGGTAAAAGTGTATTTGACGTCTAAAGATTTCAGAGAGAAACATCAGCCCTTAAAGAAGAGAAGTTTGTTTAGGGTCATTTAAATGCCAATCAAGTCCAAGTAGGACAGCTGCACAGTTTTTGGTAGAGAAGACAGGTCGATCACTGAGAACACAGAAAGCAACCTCGAGGAACAAATGGTCTACATATTTGCAAAAAGATGTTTCTTACCCCATCACCAATGGCAAATAGACTGACAACTGCTGCATTTCTAAAACTTCTTTTCACTAAAATTGCATATACATCGGCTATAGCAAGTACAAGGCTCCATATGATCTGTAATCCAACAGCAGCTACAAGGTAGCTGAAACAAACAAGGATTCAGATACTGGTTAGAATCCCTTTATAGAACCAATTTTGATCAGTATAAGATAATTTTATTAAAATTTCAACTGGATACAGGTCCCTCAAATCCGAAGAGAATCTAAGCATTCCAACATTGCGTCAATGTCATAATTAAAATTCAAAAGAAGCATTATGCCAAAATTTAAAATTCTAAATAAATCTATTTCAAACAAAATATGTCCTCCTTCCTTCCATCAAAGCACCTTAGATTCCTTGTCAAACTAATGCCAGACACATGAACACAACATGGCACATACACAAAATGACAAAGAAGAAAGCAAATTGAGGTAAAACTAAATCCAAACTCCAGCTCTTCTCCGAAGAATATGTGTCAGGTAGATTTATTGGTTAAACACACACTAAAGTGTGCCAAAAGTAGGACGAAATAACAATATTATCTCTGACTTAATCTGTTGAGTATTTACACGCGCCATCTGATAATAAGAATACAACACAAAGCTTCAGCTAATTCCTGTGTACACTAATTTAAGTATGACTCAGCTGTGAAGCTACATATGTCCTTTCTTTATTTTTTTTAAACGAATTTCATGATTAATCTCTCTGGATGGATTAAATACAGATGCAGGAAAAGAATGCATCCAAATTAGAAGAACATTAACTACTCTCTGCATGAAAAAGACAAAACCCGGGAACAGCTTTCTTGTTTTGGTAAATTAGCATGAAACTATTGCGAGAAAGCCAGTAAAAAGCACCTGCAACTCTAAGAGGTAAAAGTTGTCACCAAAAATCTAGTCTTTCCAATAAATTGATACATCAGCAAGAAATTATGTGTATAAGCCTGCAATAACTTTTAGCACCATCTTGTTATGAGAGATTATGAACCATGCAGGGAAACTATCAAACCTAAATAGGGCTACTTTCCCAATTTTTTTCAGAAACTACTAAGATTCCACTAGAAAAGGCAACTAAGCACACCATTATTTGCGCTTGGGCACGATTAGAGCAGACCTAAGCCAAGTTTACTTACTCCTAAAATTGTATCCCCATCCTCAATCACAAAATTTCGAACTCCAAACCAGGTTGAAAGGTTAGGCTGATGCATAAAAGATGAGTTAATTGAATGATCCAAAAAAAAAAAAAAAGATAAGAGAATTGACGGTAAGGATAGACAAGCATGTTGAAGATACCACAATCACTACAGATCCAAATGTTAACATTATTGTGCATGTCTTTAGAAATATGAAAGATCACCAAATACTAACCTCTAGTAGAGTTAGCTAAAGTTAAAAATGAAAACATTAAGCTCTTGTGCAACTAACAAGATATCAATATTAAGGACCTAAAGTTTGACCTTGTAGAAACTCAGAACCCAAGATTACAATGCAAAGGACAGAGAATATTAAGCATTTAATGTGAATTTTGGGAGATTTGGTTTTGTATCCCTTTATAGACTTGTTTTAGTTTTATGTCCTTTTTTACGAGAGATCTGAAAAGGTTATTCTTCTATTTACTTTCTAAGTGGCGTAAGTGATTATTTCCTCATGGATTTGTGTATCCAAATATTTAGCTAAAGCAAGACCAATGAACATTCCTAAAAGCATTCAACGCTGATAATGGCATGACTGTAGAGTCAAGTGGAACAATAAGTAGAACAAACCTAAAAAATTCAGATCATGCCCTGAGAATGCATAGAGAATTGGCTCAGAACATTACACGTTCACATGTTCTGTTGGTGAAAGGTTTAATAGAAGTAGTGAATACCTTCTTGCACAAAAAGTGGTTGCCCCTCAACCAAGTAAAGCTACATGTGCTTTATCAAGAACACTTTCTTAGGTTACATTTGAGAAGTAGTAGAATAATCCAACAATTCTTTGTACTCGATTTTCCTTTATAAAACTAGAAGAATAGTTTGGTTCCAAGCGGGGGCAAGCTGGCGTTTAAAAAAAAGACTAGTTTGGTACCATTATTCTTCCAAAATTAAGACACGATGGTTCTCAGTAGTTTTTTGTTTCTTACAACCAGGCAACTAATGTTTGTCTTTACTATACAACTTCTCTTTGCCAATGAAATATATATTAAATAATTTCTTGACTGCTCCAGGAATAAATACAAACAAGTGGAAACACTATGCAGCCTTCGCCAGATCCACAAAATCCCTAATCCATGATTTCTACTAGTTGGTTCTGAAGATCCTACTTAGTCATCAATCAACACAAAAGTGCAAATAAACTAGAGCGGGGGCAAGCTGGCGTTTAAAAAAAAGACTAGTTTGGTTCCATTATTCTTCCAAAATTAAGACACGATGGTTCTCAGTAGTTTTTTGTTTCTTACAACCAGGCAACTAATGTTTGTCTTTACTATACAACTTCTCTTTGCCAATGAAATATATATTAAATAATTTCTTGACTGCTCCAGGAATAAATACAAACAAGTGGAAAGACTATGCAGCCTTCGCCAGATCCACAAAATCCCTAATCCATGATTTCTACTAGTTGGTTCTGAAGATCCTACTTAGTCATCAATCAACACAAAAGTGCAAATAAACTAGAATAAATAACAATTCAGCTCAAGGCAAGCACAAAGGAACGTGGTTCCTTTAAATTACTCTTGAGACTTCCTAATACACTTTTGCAATCTTAATTTAGTCTTTTTCTTATTTCTTCTTTGTCTCCATTCTTCAATATTCATCCATATTTCTTCAATTTATCCATATAAAATTTTATACTTTCTAACATCAAAAATGGTTTTTTTTTGGTTAATGGATAAAAGACTGATCAAAAAATAAATTAAAAAAATAAAAACTTATCCTCTCTAAACAGTATATTAGTACCAAATTATACGGAATAGCATCTCTAGACCGGACAAGTTATGTATGAGGAAAAGTAACAGAAAGAGCGAAGGATACCTAAAGGCGGTGACAGTGGGGAAATCAGAGGTGGTGACCATGACACAGATAGAGATAACAGCAAACACCAACTGACACAGCCGTAAAAGGAGGCTTCCAAGAGTACCAGGCATGCCTTGAAAGTCCTTCATCCTCACCCTCGGCGCAGCGATGGTCATCGGCGGAGCCTCCACTGGGTGCACCGCCGGCCGACTCATCATTTTTCTCTGTGTATGTCTCTGTAGTGGAGCGGAGAATTTGTTGTTAGCGAAAGAGAAGCCACCAAGTGGGACCTTGAGACTTTCACTAGTGACATTTGCCACACAAAATGACATTTGCCACCTTGCTTTGGAACAGAACAAAAGGCAGAATACATAACCCTACACCTAGTTTGGGCGGTTGTCGGCATGGATGACAAATTCAGCCAAAACTCATTTAATTCATCTAAATTTTAATTAGTTGGGCATAAGTTATGTTGCACAAAAATTATACTAGCACATGATTATACATTAATAATAATAATAATAATAATAATAATATAAGGATTTAAATAAATTCCACTAATCCGAATATTCCAAATGGAAGTAGAGAGAGTTTTTCATATGAAAGAGAAAAAGTATATAATGTTTATAAATACTAAATACAATTTTTATATATAGATCTCAATTAGTCGCAAACTTATAAGAGAAAAGTTCTCTCAATCCAGATTCTAGAACAATATATTTTTCTTTCCCAAATCTATTAGGACAATGGGTTTAACCAATAGGGATAAGAATTTCTAAATATACAAGGGAAAAATATTAGCAAATCTTCTCCCTGGCATGGATTCTCTTCGTCAACAAGAACGTCTCTTTGTCTTGCCTCAGCTCTTGAAAGGACTTTACTGAATACTGTATGCATCAATCAAGTCTTGATAATGCCTAAACTTATTGACTAGGGCCATGTTGGTCATCATAACGGTAGAATTATCATGCATAGACACTTTCTTCAAGTCGACAACTCCCTTGCAGCCTATTAACTTTTGCCCCTTTGGCAGTGAATCAAACTTTCATGTTTGATTCATATGAAGAGATTCAAAATAGCACCAATCCATTAATCTGATTTTGAATTAAAAATAGCTATTTTATAGTTAATAGCACGTTAATAGTCTATGCAACTACTAGAGCAAATTCCACAAGATTCACATATCCAAACAGATTTTCATCAACTACGTTTGCAAACCTTTTTTAATGGTCGATCACTCTCCTCTCTTTCCACTGCAATGATATACGATTGTTGTTGCATATGTGCATCAACATTATCATCTTGAACAAGGTTTTGCACCTCCTCCGCTTTCTCTACTTCTAAATTGTTGGGTTGAGTTAGTGGAGATTTAGTGTCTAGCTTTATTCACTCACTAACACCATGATTTATTTCTTCTATTATCTTCTCCCTTTGACTGTTCAGTGAGGAAGTTTCATTCAATGTCACATCCCTATTAATAATTAACTCTGAAATCTTCTGATGTCTGCACCACAACTTATAACCTTTCACTCCACGTGCATATCCTAGAAATATGCACCTTTTTCCCTCTGCTCAAGTTTGTTATCTCCCATATAAGCATAAATGAGATTACCAAATATTCTCAAATCCCAATAATCAGTAGGCAAACCTAATCATAACTCAAAAAGAGTTTCGAACTCAGTAGTTGTGGATGGAGATTTATTGAACAAATAACAAATTGTATTTATAGCTAACACATGAATGTGAAAGTATATTTTATTTCCTACCATAAAATGTTCTGTTTATACATTTCGTAATACCATTATGTTGTGGTGTTTCAATGCAAGTGTGGTGTCTCACTAATGCCCTCTCTGCTGCAGAAATTATTAAACCTTGAGTTGAAACATTTCAACTTGTTGATCGTCCAAGATGTTTTTCCTTTTGTCTGTCTCTTAACCATCATCTTCCATTTAACAAATATTAAAAATATTTCATCTTTATGTTCAGAAAATACGTTCATATCATTCTTGAGTAATAGTCAATCAAAGTCGTAAAATACTAGGCACCACTTTTGGATCAAATCAATAGCTCATTCATAGAACAAAATTATGTCGAAAATTATTATTTTAAATGCAATTCAACAAATTCAGTTCATAGAGAAAATATATTCATACATATATTATATTATACATCAAAATATGAAGACTCGATGAGAGTTTGTCCCGCACGCACATAAAATTCTATTCAAAATACTAGTCTCTCGACACGTGCGATGCACGTATTTCATCAATGATTTAGTATATCATTTAAAATAATTACATAAAATTATTAAAATATATTTTAAATAATAAAAAATAAAATAAATATAATATAATATAAATAAATTAATAAAGTATAAAATTTTACATAAGATAAATGAGACATTATTAAATTATGAGTTGAACCTAAATTCTGATACAATGCATGCATTTTACTATTTATGTTAATTCCAAAATGAGTCATCATGTTTTATTATTATTTTTTAAATTGAAATAACTTATCAATACATAAATTGTTATAGGGAATTGAATTGATTATAAGAATACTATAATATTTTTATGATTATTTTTTAGAAAATTAAAAAATTTATTGAAAGCTGACTCTTACATTTTACTTTATTCAAATTTAATTATAATTGTTTATCATCATATTCATCAGAATGTAAAGAAAACTCAAAGTCATACCATCACGATTATTTCTTTTATTTAATATTTCCTATTTTGTTATTTTATAATTTATATTTATGTTTTTCTACTTAAATATTTTGAAATAATATTTAGTTGAAGAGTAAAAATGTCGTTCAATATTTGATAAGCAGTTTAGTCATTCATTTGTTATTTTGTGACTTCACACTTTTATAATTTAATAACTATTTGTTTAACTTTTTAAAAAAAAACAGTCAAATATCTTTTAGTTCATTCAGTTATTAGTGAAAAGATTAGTTATCTTCTTAAATATTTTGATGGTGCAGATGAATTTTTTTTTGGCTATTTTTTTAAATCTTTATTGCGATAAAGAGTATGAATAATTATCAATTTACAATATTTAACTTATAATAAATGACAAATACTTTATTATTGAAAAAAATTTAAAGATATTTTAATACTCTCTTTCCATATATAAAGAGAAAATAACATACCAAAATTAGAAGGAGAATATTTGAATAATAAAATTAGGGCACTATTTGCTAGGATAATAAAACACATTAAAAATTTCATCGACGCGCAGTATAAATATCGTGTGCTTTAAAATAGTATTGTGTTGAACTTCTTACACTTTTGTAAGAAGAAGCAGTGGGAGAATTGATTCTTCACGACTACTCTAATTTCAATATCCAAGAGTTATAGATACTCTTTCTTATTCTCGCAATTTAGATTTTCTTTTCTTGCAAAAAAAAAAAAAAAAGAGTCTACTAAAATAAATATGATAAAACGCTTATAAGATGTTAAAGCACATAACAATGCATCAAAAGAGATTTGATGTAAACTTTAATCCTTTATTGCCTTTTATAGCTCTTTCTTAATTGACATTCTTTAGATTTTTTTCCAATATATATTAATTTGATTAATTTACATTAATTACTTATTGCAACTTTTTAATTTCTACATTTATATTATAGCAATGAAGGGGTGGGCATAACATAAATATACTTAATAATTTAATATAGTAGTAACTGATGAAAAATTAATTTATTTTTATTTTGTGAATAACTAATTTTTATAATTGATAAAAGAAATAGTTCATTTATCTATTTAAGGTATTATAGTTTTTAATGTTATAGAAAGATTTTTATTAATAAAAAATCAAAATTCTTATTAATAAATTACCTTATTAAAAGCTAGCCACTTGAATATGTTTGTGGCTATTTGAATGGCTACTTAAAAGCTAGCCAATATTTCACACTTCATTAAATATTTCTCTTTTTAGTTATTCTATAAAAAATATTTAATAAAATAGTATTTATTGAAATGAAAAAATATTTTTTAGTATAAAAAATATTATAGAAATAATAGCAGATAGGTAAAAATTTGTTCAATATTAGATAGATATTTTGGTAATTTAACTTTTACCTTTTTGCTTTCCACTTTTAGAATAGTATATAAATCTTTGTGGCCAAAACAATGTTAAAAAAAGAGACATACCTCAAACTCTGCTAAAGATGCTCTAAACGTGTTCAATAATGCTCAACGATGACACTATAATCAATTTCTATAATAAAATTTAGAATTTTGATAAAGTCTCATTAGTTCCCATCCTTTTTGAAATCTAGGATTTTAGGATAAAATTCATGTTTATGACTAATTCAAGAATCATCCGTTGTTAATAGCGCCTTCTAATAGGCTATATGAACTCCAATTTACCCTCTAATCATAATAATTAATCAAGGGACTTATCTCATGAAGATTCCCCCAAAATTCTCTTCAATTGCTCTTGAATTCGATTCTTGAAATCTAAAGATTATGATAATGATTTTAGCGTTGATCCTTGTTAATTTGATGTAATAATCATGGGAATTGAGTAGGAATTCACTCTAGATTATTAAAGAGATTTTTATGGTGTTTTATTTCTCAAAAGTTGGCCAAAAATGAGTGGAATGAAAAATCCAACTAAAATACGTATATATAAATTTTTCATAGAATTCAACCCGCAGCTATTACATACGGGCTGCAAATTTAACATGGGACCTGTATGCTGGTCGTATTTAACTTTGGAGGCTTAAAAATTTTGATACACATTGATATATACTTAAATACACCTAATATATGAGTGATATCCAGTTCATATGTCATGTATGCCATCACATATGAACCTTAAATTTGACACACGATCCTTATGTCGATCCTGCAAGTTGATTTCAGTGGATAAAATCTTTGACTTCCTATTTGCAGTTCGATATATGATTGTATATCAGGTATACATACCTTATATCAGATTTACAGCCACTGCTTCATGACAACGTTTAGTAAATCGTATATAATATTTTTCTGACAACTCATATTAACCTGATATTTATATGTTTAAAAATCTATTTTAAAGAGATACAACTTTCATGCCTAGAGAGTTTTTCAAGATTCCCTACTAATTAAGGATTATTTGTGCTCGAGTGGGAGTCCTTGTGCAAATTCAATCGAAAATTTATTATTTTTCTTGCACTCCTCAATTTGTCTTGGCATTAGGGTAACCTTACACCCAATTAATTTCAAAGAACCATCTATGATAAATGTACCACATTCACTATACTTTTTAAGACTAATTATAACCATTTAATGCCTTCAACCTAATCCGAAAATATGGTATGCTATATATATACAAATTTATGATAATCAATAGTGATATGATTGAATGCAATGTGATAGTCGGAAAAAAAGTTGTTATTGAGTTTTTTGAAGAATGTTCACAATGATTTTGGGAAAGGGTGATTTCAAAGAGAAAAAAGATTTTTCGGTGATTCTTACACTTTTTTGGTGATAATAAATATAGGAAATTTTCCGCTGTACTAGAAATGTACAATGACGCAAATTGAATTTCCATGATATGGAATACATTATTATTGAATCTAGATTTATTATTTTGGAGTTGGTTGGTTATGAGGCTAAGTTGTTAAGAGACCTTTTAGTGAGTATTTCAATCTGAATAAATTAATATCATTGTGTCAATAAATTATGGTTGCCAAATGAATATATAATGTTGTATAATATTGTATATGAGCGTATAAACATTTCGTATAATTTTATATAATGTTTCTATACTAGGTGTATACCATTGTATATCGAGTTTTTAAACATTATTGTAAAAGAATTTTTTTTTGTATTATTATACCGATGTATATTATTATAAACCAAGTTTGTTTTGGGCTATAGAATTGCAAAGTAAGTTTTGGGCTATATATTTGCAATTTAAGTTTGATAATAATATATTTATGTAATTTTTTCATATTTTAGCTTTATATAAAAATGTACAAAAATATATAATAGTGCATTAATATATATATATACACACTTTTAAATAATTACATAAAATTATACAAACTTATACAAAATTGATATATTATCGACTCATTCACTATGAATAACTAGTTCATACTTTTTTATGCAATATTATTCCAAATCAGCAAAATAAAAGACCAAAAAATTAAAGAAGCGACACTTAATACTTCATCTTTATTTTTTTCCCATAAATTTAAGGTGTGAAAAAGAGTACCAACAAAGATATATAAAAGACAAATAACAACAAAAGTAAAATGAAATTCTACTGTAATTTTAAAATTAGTTTTTAAATTGTAATAAAAAGGAGTGAGTATTGATATAGAAGAAGAGAGGGGTTAGGATAGAGGAGAAAACTCAGAAGAAAAAACGAGAAAAATACATTAAATTTATTAAAAATCAATTATGTAATATCAATGCAATGTAAATACATTTTTTGTAATGATGTATCTATAAAAATGTACTCATATACTTTTAAAAAATTATCAAATTTACATATAATATCAACAGATCTGAATATACAAATTATGAAAGAAGAAAAAAAATTGATAGTAGAAGAAGAAGAAGAAGAAGAAGAAGAAAGAAAAAAGGGAAAAGGTGCAAATATGTCCCTCCCGTTTATCAAATGGGGCAAATATACCCTTCTTACTAACAGACTTTCTTTTCTGAATCAAAAATTATTTATTTTTTATTTTTAAATGGGAAAGGGGCAAATATATCCCTCAACTATGTGATTTAGAGCAAATATATCCCCCATTAAAAAAGTGATGCAAATATGTTCTTGCCGTTTATCAAATGGGGCAAATATACCCTTCTTGCTAACAGACTTTCTTTTTTGAATTAAACATTATTTATTTTTATATTTTTAAATTTAAAAAGTCACGTGGCTTTAAATTAAAGAATTAGTCTCTTTTCTCTCAACCTACTCAACCCACACCCGAACCCACCAAAACCCACGACCCAAATTTTTTAAGAAAACCCCCAATTTATTGTCTTCCTCAGACGCAATTTTAATGCCTCATTTTTTAACATGAAAACCCACGGTCGATGCTTATCTCAAGAAATACATGAGAATTAGTCTCAATTTGATTCATTTTTTAAAGTTTGAGTAGTGAGTTTTGGTGGGTTCGGGTGTGGATCGGGTAGGGTGAGAGAAGAGAGATTGATTCTTTAATTTAAAGTCACGTGGCTTTTTCAATTTAAAAATATATAAATAAATAATTTTTAATTAAAAAAAAAGTTCTTTAGCAAGAAGGGTATATTTGTCCCATTTGATAAATGACAGGGACATATTTACACCACTTTTTTAATGGGGGAAATATTTGCTCTAAATCACATAGTTCAGGGATATATTTGCCCCTTTTCCCATTTAAAAATATAAAAATAAATAACTTTTAATTCAAAAAAGAAAGTCATTTAGCAAGAAGGGTATATTTGCCCCATTTGATAAACGACAGAGACATATTTGCACTATTTTTTTAACAGGGAATATATTTTCTCTAAATTACAAAGTTGAGGGATACATTTGCTCCTTTTCACAAGAAAAAATAACAAAGAAACTGAACGAACAAGCAGAAAAGAAAAAAAGAAAGAAGAATGAAAAAAGAAGACACAGAAGAAAAGAAAAGAAGAAGAATGAAGAAAAAAAATAAATATATTCGCTAAAATAATAATTAATGAAAAAAAAGAAGAAAGATGACAAAAAAAAATTGACTATGGGCAAAAATAGGTAATTATTTTATCCAAATTGTCATACAATATATTTTTTTCTAAATTTATGTTTCTTTTTAAAAAATTCAATCTTTTAGCTTTTTTTATAGAAATAATGCATAAGTATCTCCTAGCCTATAATCGAATTTCTAGGGAGACACATTTCCTTTACGAGGGTCCTGCTATCCCTTTGAGCTTTTTAAAATTGAAATTATTTATTCCCTTAACACTGACGTATCAGAAAGTGTGTACGCTCACTCTCTTGGAAGAAGTAAAGACAAAAATTAAATTAAAAATCTAATCAATATTGATGCATGTTTCATTTTAATTGGACACTTTACAATTAAAACATAATTATTAACATTAAAACTTATATATTTTTAATTATTTTTCTTTCTTTATTTGTGAAATATCTATTTCCCCCTCATTTTTAACTTTCTATTTTCTTTTTCTCTTTCATTTATTTAATTTCTGTTAACTTTTAATTAATTTGTATATATTTTGAAACAATATAATACTTACGATATAGTATTTCTTTTCGACTCGAAGATTGTTAGATATAATTTAAATTAATTTTATTTTATAGTTATCAATATCAAAATACAATTTGAAGGAGCTTCATGTAAATTTTAACACTTTTTTTATGCCTTATTATTTATTTAATGAAAATTTTTAATCATAGCTGATTAAAAAATTTGTATATATATATATTATTTAAATGAGTCAACATAAATTAATATGGATACACGTACAAAGCACGTGTTTAAAACTACTTGAACAATAAAAAAAGTGAATTCGATCTATAATTTAGTTAAAAATCTGATAAAAATCTGTAGAAATAAATATAAAATACGGGAGAATTGTTACTCTTTAGCTGCTTCCAACATTAATGATAATTTATAAAAAGCCACACTTATTTATCTCCAAATGGTGGAATACATTATGTGGAGATATTATTAATCATACGGACACTAATTTATTTATTTTATTGGGGCTAACTATATAGTTGACATACTTAAAACACTACTCATTGTGATTAAATTCCCCCCCCCCCCCTTTATGTAACTCGAGAAATGACCACAACAAAGTCCAACACATTAAGAAAAAGACGAACTCGATCACATCTAAAATTTGTTGTCACTGCAGAACCATTTAATACACTTGGAATATTAGTTATTGTTGGATTTTCCTTCAGGATTGTTTCCCTAGCCAACTTTGCTGGTACTCCAAGAAGTTCTGACCACCTCTTTTTTGTCACTCCTATAATTTATTTACATATATCGAACAGTAAGAGGTTGAAATACTATTCATAGTATAAATGACATTAAGTTTTGTGTGAATAGATATAAATAAATGTGAAAAAAAGAATTAAAATTACTCCCTTCATCCATCTTTGGAAATATTTGGAAAAAACAAATGACACATTTTTCTTATTGGAAACAATCAATCTTGAGGATAAGCTTCTGGTTGTAAAATCGTTGTTTGATATGCTAGAGTTAACCTTTAGTTTTCTTTGTAATATAGTTATTACAAAGGCTCACAATAGAGGTCTTGTAATGGGGAAGGGATTAATAGGTTAATTCCTAGGTTACATGAGTTTGTAATCTGAACTTGCCGGGTTGTTTTAGTGGAGTTTGGAAATCCTACTAGTGTAGGTCGTGGTTTTTACTCTCTTGGGCAAAGAGGTTTCTACCTAAAATTTCTTGTGTTATTTAGTTTCTGTTTTCTGTTAAGGAACCAGGTAAGGGACCTGGTTATACGTTGTGTTTGGTGGACGTATATAAACTATCAATTGGTATCAGAGCAGGTTCTTTCTAAACGGTTAACACCTAGAAAGTACCGACTCTAATGGCGGCTCCACCTAACCTATAAGAAGGACAGTCCACTACTAGACCCTCCAGATTCAATGGAGAATATTATGGATGGTGGAAAACAAGAATGCATGATATTATAATGGCTGAGGACTCAGAACTTTGGGACGTTATTTGTGACGGGCCATTTGTGCCAATGAAGACTCTTGAAGATGGCACTACAGTTCCAAAAACAAGGAAGGAGTATAATGATACAGATTGAAAAGTTGTAGAAAAGAATTTCAAAGCCAAAAATTTTTTAGTGTGTGGAATCGGCCCAGATGAATAAAATCGTATTTCATCCTGTAAAACTGCTAAGAAAATTTGGGAGGCCCTGCAGACGTCACATGAAGGCACCAATCAAGTAAAACAATCGAAAATAGACATGGTCACAACTCAATATGGGTTTTTAAAAATGAAGGAAGGAAAGTCTATTCAAGAAATGCATACCAGGTTCACCTCCATCATCAATGAACTACACTGCCTGGGGGAAGTTATCAAGACAAACAAACTCATTAGGAAGATTCTCAGTGTGTTATCAGATTCCTGGGAGAGCAAAGTCAACGCCATCACTGAAGCCAAAGATCTAGAAAAGCTGACTATGGATGAATTGATTGGGAATCTCAAGACATGTGGCTCAAGAAACAGCAGGACCTCGAAAGAAGAGAACGTAAGAAGGAAAAGAGTCTTGCTTTCAAGGCAGCAAAAAGTGATTCCAGTGAAGAGGAACCTGACATGTCCTATCTAACCCAACAATATCAAAGAATGGTAAGAAAAGGTGTAAACTTTGCAAAAAAGAGAAACTCCGGCAAGTATCTTAAAGCCAATGATTTATGTCATAAATGTGGAAAGTCTGTACACTTTATTAAAGACTGTCCCATACATAGGCAAAACCAACACAGAGGTAATACTGAAAAGATGCAGAGGATGAACTAGGTACAAGACCAGTATAAAATAAGAGATGCAGCTGACATAGTGGTGAAACAAGCAATGGCAGCCCGGGGGGATACATCAAGCGAGTCAGACCAAGGAGGGGAAAATCAACCAGACACTTCTATGTATGCCCAAGAAGATGGACCTTCAAACTTCAACTCAATTCACTCTCATGGCTGAATCTGATGCTGAAGACAATGAAGAGGTAAGCTTTCTTGACTTACAGAAGAATCTCAAAATGCTTTCACAAAAAGAGTTAAGAGAACTTGCAAATGTGTTAATTGATGCATATTATAGTATGGTTAGTGAAAGGGACACTCTAGAAACTGAGCTAGATCAACCTAAAGGGGTTAGAAGTTTATTGACTGATGAGAACATTAGATTAAATGAAGAACTTAGTGAGCTAGTTAAAGAAAACCTGTCAATAGATGAAAAGCTCATGAAATGCACGGAGAGTAAAAACAAAAGGGAGAAATCTCTTACTCAGATTCAGACTGAGTTGGAGCTTGAGTTTGAAAACAATAAACTAAGCCTATCAGCTCATCTTGAGAGAAATGAGGCTCTTAAGAAAAAGCTAATGAAATTGAAAGCTGACCTTGACAAGTCCCTTAGGTGTACCTGGTCCTCTAAAGCTCTGGCTTCTGAAAACATTAGATTAGGGTGGTCAAAGGCTGGTATTGGGTTTCGAAAAAAGAAAGTTCCCTATGATACTTACAGTAAATATGTGCCTAATCTCGACAACTGGCTGTGCACCCATTATGGAGATAATCGGCATTACAAAGATACATGTGAAACTAGGATAATTGTTGTTAAAAATAATTTGAAGTATGTTAGGGAAAATGTATGCTCTAGGAAACTTGGTTCTCTAAGAAAGAAAGCAGGTCTCCATGCATAGACTAAAAGAAATCTCAGTCATCCCTTTCGCAACCTGAGGGATCCCTAAAGCTGATTTGGGTCCCTAAAGCAGCTAGAATGGTTCATGGATAGCGGCTGCTCGAGATACTTAACTTGAAGAGTTAAAGATTTCCTCTCTCTCAAATCCCTTCAAGGTTGGAGTGTATCCTTTAGAGATGGAAGAAAAGGGTATGTTCTTGGTGTAGGAAAACTTGGAAAAGGCATAGCTTATGCAATTGAGGATGTATTTTATGTCAAAGGCCTAAAGTATAGCTTGCTGAGCCTGTCTCTGATTTGTGACAAAGAGAATGAAGTAATATTCGTCTCAACTTCATGTACGGTGACCAACATTGAAACTGGAGAAGTGATTTTGGTTGCAAAAAGATAGAAAAATATCTATATGGCGGAGATGAGCTCCATCAAAGATCATGATATGACGTGCCTGAGTACATTAGAAGTTGATGTTGAGTTGTGGCATAGAAGTCTTGATCATGTAAGTCCCACTCTGTTGAACAAATTGATATCAAAGGTCTCTTTGCATAGAAGATCATTTACATGTAGTATTCATTGAATCAGTGGAATCGGATGGCAAAATATCAAAATAGGATGAGATGGGAGTAAGGGAGACTCTACAGTATTCAACCGAAACCCGGTGAAGGATCATGTGAATAAATGAACTCAATAGATCAAGTCTTGCAAGTTGATGGTGTCAATACTCAGTCAACTGATTAGGGACCTGGTACCCCCTCAGAATCCTCAGAAGAGGAACATTAGTTAGATGTCTTTGAAGATATTTCTGCAAGACGTAGATCTAAAGGGGTCCTAGATGAAGGACCCTCAGAGGAACCCGGTACAAGTGACCACCAAAACCAAGATTCCTCGTCAATTTAAGCCTCCATCTAGTAGCACAAAAGATCTTATCCTTTGGAAAATGTTGTCTCCATTGGAATCATGAATCCAAATTCGATCCAAAGTCAGGAAATTGTTTACTGACTCAGCATTTTTTCCTCAAATGGAGCCGAAGAACATCAAAGAATCTCTGAAGGATGTTGACTTGATTACAGTCATGCAAGAAGAGCTTTGTTAGTGTGAAAGGAACCAAGTGAGAACCTGGTACCAAAGCCACTGACAGGACCATCATAGGGTTCAGGTAGGAGTTTAGAATCAAGCTAGATGAAGTTAGAAAAGGCTATGAAGAAATATCTTCTCCAGTTGCTCGAATGGAGGGGATCAGATCTTGTACCACGTCTGCATAGTACACGAAGTTTAAGTCTTTTCAAATGGATGTAAAGGGTGCCTTTCTAAGTAGATACTTGAAAGAAGAAGTTTTTGACAAACAACCTTCTGGAGTTGAAAATCATAAGCATCCTTTGCTATGTTTACAAGCTGGATAAAGTCCTATGTGGGTTGAAACAAGTCCCAAGAGCATGGTATGAGGGGTTGTCTAGATTTCTACTTAGCAGTGGCTTCAAAAGGGGGAATATTGACAACATGTTTCTCAAAAAAAAGAATGGTTCATAAGCATGAATTTCTGCTGAATGGAGGACCAGGTAGCGGACAACTTCATGAAGGCTCGTGGCAGAGAACACGTTGAATGAAATTGCTTGAAGTTGGGATTGTTGAAAATGGAACATCATTCTCTCTTTAAGAGTAGATTGGAAAGAATCCACCAGAATAATTTAAATGGAGTTTCCCGGAGAATGAAAAATTCTAACTCTTAACTTGTTCCTACAACTTTCTTTTCATTTGGTAGGGCATGCCAACAACACTTTATCTTGAATTGGCTAGAAGCAGAGAGTAGGTATATGCTGGAGAAAGGATAACAGATATGTCTAACTCAGTATTATACTTTCATAGATATGCACGCATAGTGATGGGATCTAGGAGTAAGGCCACGAACAGATAGTACATTCGTCAAAGACAATGCTCCAGGGAACCCTCTAAGGGACCAGGTCTCTCGAACAGGTCAGTATTCTCAGTCTTACCTTAAGTTTTCTTTTGAATGTATAAATCTGTGTCACATCATCTTTGTCTTCCCGTCTATAGAAACAATGCATCTTCCTCAAAACATCCCATCCGTCTGAAACAATGCATTTGTTTGTCCTATTATTTACTCGGACCTTGCAATAAAACCTTAGTTTACTTCTTCTCTCTTTTCTCTACTAAAAGTCTCATATCTATCCCTTCTCCGTATTTTCCTCACTTACTCTCTAATCTAAATATCTAATTGCTTTCGTTCCTATGGGAAGAAAGTGGTTGTACCAAATGAACCTTCAGAGGAACCTGGTGCACTTGCAAGGAAATCAAAAGGAAAGCTTGTAGTTGAGGAGTCTTCGAAGGGTAAGAGGATTGTAAGCAAGGAAATTGGAAGGGAACTTGAAGAGCGACCGGATGTTCAAAAAATAGCTAAAACCTGAATATCAGCTCCTCTTTGATTGTTTGAATAAGTATGTCCTTCCTCGCACTGAGCGATGCTCCGTTGCTGCCCTTGCCAACCTATTCATCTTGGAGGCATTATCCATTTTTTAATTGCTAAATCTGTTCGTCTCATGATTGAACATATGGTAAAGATTGTGCGAACCAAGGATGGTCGACATGGGCTGGGGTATGGCTAATTTCTCTCTAGGGTGTATGAGCATTTCAGGGTTGATTTTGGGAAAGGTACAGTGGCTACAAGGAAGCAAATATTCACCTTAAGCATGTTGGAGAAATGCGAGTGCATGGCCCAAAGGAATGGTGTTGGTGTACAGTCCACGATCTCAGGATTGATCGAGGTACAAAGACGTGGAACTGAGGAGATTGATCGATTAACAATGCTACTTGCTCAAGGGGAGGCAGAATTGGCTCTCTTAAAAGCAGAACAAACCACAACTGGAACAAGTTGGAAACCCGGTGCGATGTTAGCACTCTAGAATTAGAATGCTCTGTTAAGGGAGGAAAACTGTGCCTTAAAGAAACATGTGGAGGACCTGACACAACAACTGCTTTGTGGTCCGGATACTGCTAATGCAAGGATTGACAAGCTCCTATCCAAAATCTGATATACTTACTTTGTCTAAGATTCCCTTTTTCTTTCCTGATTCTTTTTCTCCTAGTCCTTGCTTTTCTTCTGGCACAGTTTGTATGTTTTTAAGAAACTTTTTGTATGGTTGGGAATGATATGATCCTTTTTGTACCTTGGGCACTATGTTTTGTCTGAATGAAACTTTATCTGTTCTTCTCATTACTCTTTGCCTCTGGTCATTCATGTTAGTGTTGCCCCAACGGCCATAAGTTAACATTATCTCTGCCTCTCTCTGTGGTGTTACTACTTTTCTTTTTAATGATGCCAAAAGGGGGAAGTTAGGCGTAAGGGAGAATTAAATGTAAGAGGTGCAAATAGGAATTGTTGTGTAAAAGGGAACTACTGAATGCTGAAGAGTAGTTGATAGTGTAAGGGGGAACTAGTAGCTTACATGCATAAAGGGGAATTGGTACTACTTGAAGGCATAGACGTTAGGTTTGTCATCATCAAAAAGGAGAAATTGAAGAAGCACAGACCTTGAAGTACTATACATTGATTTTGATGACTTGACAAACCTATTGGGGGGCTAACTAGAAGAGTATATGACTCGCAGGAGGAAGAAATATGTATCATGTGTTTGTCATCATCAAACACAGACCTTGAAGTACTATGCATAAGTTTTGATGATTTGACAAACCTATTGGGGAACCAGATTTCTTTCTAGCAAAAGTCAACTCTCACAGCTGTCAATAACAGCTTTACAGCCTGTCACGGCTGCCACAACATAGTGGCCAGACTGCTACTGCTCCTATCATTTATCCACTGGACAATATCCCATTTGTCTCTCTCTCATCTTTGATATAGGCTTGACACAAGACAAATGGGTCTTCACTTTTGCAAACACATAAGACGGATACTTCCTCTCTTGCAAAAGCCATCCGAAGACAAGACTCAACAACAACAAGAACCAAAGTCATTTCATGTGTATTTGTTAGTTCTAGGTTGTTGGTTCCTTGTCTTTGGTTCTTAATTTGTAAACCTACTCCTCCTATTAGAAACATTCTTAGGTAGCTATTTTCTGGTCGTAAAATCATTGTTTGATAGGCTAGAGTTAGTCTTTAGTTTTCTTTGTAATAGAGTTATTGCAAAGGCTTACAATAGAGATATTGTAAGGGGGAAGAGATTAATAGGTTAATTCCTATATTACATAAGTTTGTAATTTGAACTTGCCCGACTGTTTTAGTGGAGTATGGAAATCCTACTGGTGTAGATTGTGGTTTTACTTTCTTGGTCAAAGAGATTTTCACGTAAAATTTCTTGTGTTATTTAGTTTCTGTTTTCTGTTAAGGAACCCGGTAAAAAACCTGATTCTACGTTGTGTTTGGTGGACGTATATAAACTATCATTCACAAAATATAAAATATACATATAATTCATCTATGATTCCATATACATGTAAGGTATTCCAAAGGAATCGTAAAGAAAAAAAAATTATTTACTAATTGATAAAATAAATATATTAGTTGAGTAATAAGAAAAAGTGAATTTGACCTAAAATTTAGTTAAAATCTAATAAATAACTGTGAAAATAAAGATAGAATACGGGAATATAGTCACTCTTTAGCTGCTTTCAACATTAATATTAATATATGAAAAGCCACACTTATTTATCACCAAATGGTACGGTGGAATACATTACATATCACCAAATGGTACGGTGGCATTCATTACATATCACCAAATGGTACGGTGGCATTCATTACATATCACCAAATGGTACGGTGGAATACATTACATGGAGACATTATTAACCATGCCACTCCAATTTATTTTATTTCTTGTGCTAACTTAAACACTCGATTCGAGTAAATTTTCTTTCTCTTAAGTAACTCGAGGGGTGGTCACAACAAAGTCCAATACACTTGACAAAGAGACGAACTCGATCACATTTGAAATCTAGTGTCACCGGAGAACCATTCAGTATACTTGGAACATTAGTTAGTTTTGGATTTTCCTTCTGAATTGTTTCCCTAGCCAACTTTGCTGGTACTCCAAGAAGTTCTGGCCACCTCTTCTTTGTCACTCCTATAATTTATTTATATATATAATTAATGAGAAAGAGAGTGATTATAATTAATTTATTTGGTTTGGTTTTAGAGGGGTATTTATAGGAGAGTCTTTGTCTCACTTAAATGCATGAAAACTACTATTTCACTTGTTTTTCTCATGTGCAGCCAGCCAGTATATATTAATTAATTTAACAATGTTGAATTTATAAGCTTTGATTTTTCTATATTTCTTGAGTATAGTGGCAATTATTGTTTTTACGGTACCTAACTCCACTAAAATATTGTTCTGAAATTGAATTATTTTATGAATTCCGGTATACGTCTTGATTCCATGTTAATGTTACTGGGGTCAAATTGGACGCTTGGTTTTCATTATTTATTTGAGTTAATGATTAGAAATATATTTAATAATATTATGATTTTTTAAATTTTATATTTGAATTATTTGGTGTGCGAATTTTCTATTAGAACTATTACTAATAATTTATCTGAACATGTTCCAATTGTCAGTTGTTTAATTTTAATAACCTACCTGAAATATTTCTAACTGATAGTTGAGCTGTGTTTTGATAAATACTTAGTGATAATTTAGATAAAAACATAAATAAATAAACACCTGATAATTCAGATACAATTTTTTTTTATAAAAAAAATACACTCTTCAATCTTATTTAAACTTAAAGACATTATACAGAAGAAGGTAAAAAAACATTGGATAAAATTGTAGAGGAAAAGATAATATAGGGTGTACTGCTATGAGATTGGGGAACATTTGGAAAAATAAATGACACGTTTTTCTTATTGTGAAACAAGATAGTGATTTCGCAGTTGAAGATAAGCTTGATGCATGAGTTGTCTATATGACTCATTCAATAATTGGTGGCATTTATTTACAACCCGTCAAATTAATATTAATATTTTTGCATTTAGACAAGTCCTTAGCTATGAGCTCTACATAGTATTTCGGATCACCACCGTTGCAGCAGTATTTTAATCAGAGGCGAATTCAAGATTAAAAGATAGGAAGTGTACTACTATCTTTACCGAAGTCATGTCAATTACTAGGTACAAAGTTTGGAGTACAATTTTCTTAAAACTTAAAAATCGCTAAATTATGAGCAAAGTATAAACTTCAAAACGATCAAATATCATTCAGTTAGTACTAATATAACAAAAGTAGATCATCCATTCATACTAGACATCGGCGCGCTTTCGTATTTTGAAAATGGTCAATGATAGTATCATTGCTTATATTTACAAATATGTCCTTCTCGATGTAAAAAACTAAACAATCATTTAAAAATTCATCACCAGTACTACTACGCAATTCATTCTTGATATGCTTCATGGATGAAAATGCTCTTTCTACCGTTGCAGTAGCGACATGTAAAATCAACGTCAACTTCACAAGTACACAAGAGAATAAGTCTCCACAAGATTTGCATTAACCAACGCTTCTGCCAAATTACCAATTCCTTTCAAATCAGAGAATGTAGGATCACCACGTCGCATGTGTATTATGAAAGCATCAAGTTGGTAATTGAGATCTCGAAGCTCTGATTCACCAAACTCATCTGGATAATGTTTGGCCAATGTCATTATTCTTTCCTTATAAAAATTAACAAAAGAATTAGCCGGATTCAAGCTTTCCATACCAAGAAGTAAGTTACCACTCACAACATCAAAACGATTATTAAGCTCTTGAAGTTGCAAGTCAATTATAGCATAAAAGAGCTCAACTCGTAAGTGATGTGAATAAGTAACACCACAAGATTTACGCTTGAAATTTTCAGGAATATAAAACTCATCCATCTTAGGTACCGAAATATCATGTTTATCACAAAATGAAGAAACTTCATTCATCAAAGATTCTCATCATCATCTCTCAACAATTGCAATCTTTCCTTAGTGATGTCAAGAAAAGTCATGGCATTGACAATATCTTGCTCTTTCCTTTGTAATGATGCGCTCAAGTCATTTGACATGATCAATACTTTCAACATCAAGTGAAGCAAGAACACAAATTCAAATTCATTGATCATACTCAAAAAAGCTCCTGCTTGCAATCTATCATTGGGGTTAGAACCTCCACATTTAATCGCATCAAGCACATGAGCTATAGATGAAAATAAAACAACAAAGTTATCCAATGTTCTAAAATGAGATCCTCAACGAGTGTCACCTGGCCTTTGAAGCCCTTGTTCTTGATTTAATCCTTTTCCACTTTGAACTTCACCGCTCTCTAGTAGTTGCTCCAATATTTCTGCTTGATGGTCCCGAAGTTGATCTCTACGCTTAAATGATGATCCTACCACATTCAACACATTAGAAATAATAGCAAAGAAAATTTCCACAAGCAAATATTTTCTGGCAACAGCTACAAGAGTCAATTGTAATTGGTGAGTAAAGTAGTGCATGTAATATGCCAATAGAGTTTCCTGCAAAATCAAAGCTTTAAGATCATTCATCTCTCCTTGCATGTTACTAGCTCCATCATAGCCCTGTCCACGTATTTTTGATGTACTTAAAGAATGCCTCAAAAGCAAAGAGCAGATTGTTTCCTTCAATTATTTTGCCGATGTATCACCAACACGAACAATAGCAATAACTCGCTCATTCACTTTGCCTTTTTTTGTTAACATACCGCAAAGCAAGTGCCATTTGTTCATGGTGTGATATGTCCTTGGATTCATCAACTAATATACCAAAATAATCTCCATCCAAGTCATCAATTATAGCTTTCACGATTTCTTGTGCACAAGCACTCACAATCTCTTTTTGAATTTTTGGAGAAGTCATCATAGCATTTTTTGGAGCATGCTTTAGTATAACACTATCCACATCCGGAAGCATTTTTCCGAGCCATTCCAAAAGACCAAGAAAAATGCCTTTATTTTCGAAGATTCACTTTCGTCATGACCTCGAAAAGATAATCTGAATTCCAAGAGGAACCTTGCTACATTAGTTGAAACATCTAAAGAAATCCGGTGCTCGCTTCTTATTTTCTCAGATTGTTTATCAAAAACAGCTTGAATTGATTGAGATTGATTTGTCAAATCTAGCATCTGGTCGAAACATTAGTTAGTTATGGATGCTATTTACTTCACCAACATATAAAGCAAATCGTTCCAAACTTCTGTTCCAAGCCTTAAATTCGATTTTTGTGAAAAAATCACATGTACCTCCCTTTACATAGTCATTTTTGAATAAATAGCAGCAGAATCAAAATACAACATCTTTCTTCACATAGTACTCCATCCACCTAGAATATGAACCCTTAAATCATGTTGAATTAAATCGACGCATTTTATTCCCGAATTTAGTTTGAGGAAATTCAAGAACAACTGGTTGACAAGGCCCTTGTTGAATATAGTGTCTTCTCACTTCATCCCGTATTCTATGGCTATATTTATCAATAGGTATTCTTTCGCCAGGGTCATATTTAAGTGACTCTAAATCAAGCTCATCTATAAGACGAAGAGAATTATCTCTAAAACTAGAACTTGATTGAGAAGATATAGATTTCTTAAAAAATCTATCCATTTCAATTCACAAGAATCAACAACTTCCTACAAGACAAAGATTCCATCAAGAATATAAGTAAACATAATATTTTTAATAGGGAACTCACATCCCTCCTTTCATAGCACAAAAAAAAAAATGTAATGGAGGAATCATACCCCCCATAAAAAAAAAAAATGTAAGAAAACATGGCTATTTCAATAGGGCAATCACATTCCTCCTTTCATATCACAACAAATATAATATATAATGGAGGAATCACACCCCTTATAAAAATATATAAGTAAACACGAAATTTTCATTAGGGGAATTCACACCCCTTCTTTTATAGCACTAAAAAAAAGAAAATAACACGCAATATTGGAATCACATCCTAAAATAGAAGAAACACTTATTAATTTATGAGTGAAAAGATAACCTTGAAATAAAGAGTTGTTTAGCTCAACGGAATTGAAAATAGTATGATTTTGTGTTGTAATATATGAATCCTGCAAACTCATTTAAAAAATAAAAGAAAAAGTTATAACCATCTTCTTCATTCACAAATCACAATATATTGAGATCCTCAACAAAAAATATTAAAAGTAATTTTTAAATAGACATCACTACTCAATAGTACTACTTTGCCAATCCCCATTAATTATTTAATGTGAAATTTCAATATTCACATTATAATAATGAATTATTTATTAAAACAAACTAACTAAAGTTATACTTTTTCAATTTTTATTTATCTAATATCAATAAAAATATATTGAAATTGACATATCGTGATTTGTGAGACACATTGTATATATGCATAAAATAGGTTAAAAGAAAAGCAATAAATATAGATGAAATATAAATCATGAAATACAAAAAAAAAAAAAAAAGTAAAGTTTATGTTACTATGTTAGTCAATAAAAATAGAAAGAGGTGAGAATTGAATTTGAAATGCGAGTAAAAACCTCTAATTGTTGGGTGGGCGGTGCTCGGTGACGGTGGGCGTGGCCGCGTGGGTCTCGCCGGCTGCCGGACGGAGGTTGAAGGAGGCAATCTTCAATCTTGAAGCCTGCTGCGGTGCGGCCAGCCGCCCGTGAGTATGGGGTGGTAAATTTTTAAAAGTGAAAGAAAATGTTCTCATGTGGGTTTGAACCAACAAAGTTCCACACCCAAGTAAACCAAAGTTGTTCAACTTACCAATGCACCCCAACAAGTTTTGTGATTAGGAGTGCACAACTAAATATGTAACTCTTTCTTGAGGTACATATACATATATATACAAAAAAAAAATTAAAGCTACCGGGTGCACGTGCATCCCCTGGTCAATGCGGGTCCGCCTACTCCTAGCCACTACCTCACTCTTCCGATTTCTTTCTAATTTTTGTTTTACCATATAATTTTTCACTACTTATATTGTGAATTCTGTTTTCTTTCTCTTTCCCTTATTCAGTATTTTAATGATGAAACTTGGAGTTGGAATTTCTAATATTAAAATTCTCTCTTCGTCTTAATTTATATTTTATCTATTTTTATTTTTTTAAGCAATTAGACCTTTACATGCAAATAATATAAAATATATAATTTATTATTTGACCTATTAAAAGTTAAGTAACAATTTAACTTTTACAATCAAACATTTTTTCAATAAAGAGATAAATACACATTAATTTTTTTCCTCAAACTTAATTTTTTATCTTAGTTTAGAAAGTCTAAAAAATATCTAAATAGAATTCATTAACTTTCACCCTTTCCGTATAGTTGTATCCAAATGAAATGAGAAAGACATTAAGAAAGATGAGATGTGAAAAAAAAATCTCAGTTTCAAGATCCTTCATATCTGAAAATTAAAATTCTAAAACTTTTATCTTTTCATTTCCTTATATTGAACAAATGCAAAAGTTGATCTTGCAAACTATATATAAGTTAAGACATTGGACAATATCAGATAAATCATAACAAATGGTATAGTGTTCAACAATTAATTTCTGTTATAAATGTATTTGTATTATAGTGAATGTCTATAAAGGTATTTGTATTTTAGTGAATACATGTGTTTATATTATAATGAAAGTCTATCTTTTGGAGAAAAGTTAGCAGGAATTATCCCTATAAATAGAGAAGTTCTCCTTCATTGTTTTTTATCTTATCAAAAGAAATAAGAATATCTCTCCTTCTTTCTTTCTCTACAATATTATTATTCTTTTTTTATTATTTTATAACACGTTATCAGCACGATTGTCTAACTTTTTATTGCAGTTTAGTCCACGTTAATATCATCTTCAAAAGCTTGACAGTGTCAACTGTGGGTTACTGCAAATCAAAGTGGGAAGCAATGGTAACACCTCTTTGTGGAGGAGAATAATTAAAGTGTATGAAATTAAGATATCTGAACAATTTTTTTTTCATAAGGTCTGATTTTAATAAATTTTGGCAAAGCATTTATGCCAGTGGTTTTAGTAAATTTTGGCAAACTTGTAGTTTAATGTTTTTGTTTCACTGGTAAGGTTACGTGCTATGTTTATGTATTAGTATGTAGTGGTAGTTGTCTTCGGAATGACCACCGGAAGAGATATAAATATTTATCTTAAGTCCAAATTATCACTAAATTTATTTATATTGAAGATCACTAGAAATGATAATATTTTCATAGGTTTGTTATAATTACAACTGAAAATATGATAGAAAAATTCTCTATATTTTATGCATACCTCAATTTACTCCTGAAGTAGCAATATCTTCAAAGAGGTATTAAGTTATAATAATTCAATATGATGTAATTTACTCTCGAAGTAGTAAATCTGAAATTTACTCCCGAAGTAGTAAGACTTTGCAATAGTAAATCTTGCAATTTACTACAGTAAATTACTCCCGAAGTAGTAGAAGCTTGAAATAATTAAGTTTAATAGTCAATATTTACTGTTTATTTCATGACACCAGCAGTGTCTAAATTTGCTTTCATGATATCAGAAGTATCTAAACAATATCTGGTAATGTAAAATTAGTGACCAAGGTATCTAAAAGAGCCTAATTATTTTCCTACAAGAATCATGACACTAGTAGTGTCCAGACAATATTTGATCGTAAAAAATAAATTGAAGTCTCTCGAAGAGCTTGTATATGATAACACGAAATATATGAAGTTGTTACGATTGAAACAATAAATTATAGTAAACCTGAAGTTTATCAACAAATGACTGAAAGATTAAATATCTCCAAATTACTAAGTTAAGAAATATGTACATGAAAGATTATCCAATTTGTAAGCATGATGAAATTACATGCTACAGTAAATCGAAGTTTATTGATGTGAAACTCATAAAAGAAGTAAATCTGAAAGTTTATTAAAATAAATAATACATATCATGATAAACCTGAAGTTTACTAGTACAAATAATTTTATCAGTTGACATGACCATTTTGGTCATCCTGATATGATGTGTTAATTGAGTATTCAAAATGTATTGAATAACTGTAAGATTCTTCAATAAATCTTTTATGTTGCTTGTTCTCATGACAAGTTGATTATACTAGCCAATGTTGGGACTGAATCCCCAAATTCTGAAAAGTATAAAAGGTGAATATGAGCTCATTCACCTGTCATGTGATGTCTTAGATTGATGCATCTATAAGATGGTCACATGTGCGTTTATTGTCAACCTGTAGTTTGACATTCACAAAGATGCTTACTCAATATTAATTGAGTTAAAAGTATAATTTTCATACTGTGTAATCAAGATAATTCATCTTGATAATGCTGGTTTATATCCAAACTGGTTTGACATTGAATGTCTCCAATAAATAGTTAAACCATTGCTTATGAGAACAAAGCTTAGTGAGTTGGTCTATGATATGATATATTACATACAATAACACTTGTATGTTGACTAATAAATTATGATTTGTCCCCCCTCCACTCATTTGGTTAAGGGTCAGGAACCAAATATTTTCGTTTAATAACTTTTGATGTGTAATATATTATTATTGAATCTACGATGATGCACATAGATGAATTCTCCAAAGAAGATCGGGGATGCATGTTAGTATTTCTAACATGAGAGGGAGAAAATAAGCAGCTAAGAAATATATTTTGAATTATCATTAGTATGATTCTCATTTAAAATAATTCAAGTTAAATACCTGAAGTATTTATACTTTCATATTTTAGCTGCAAAAGCTCCTATTATTTATGTCCATGAAGGACAGAATCTATAGTATGCATGAAGTATTGTAGACAAATCGGTTTCTTTTGTAATAATATTTGAAAAAAGAATGGAGCAAATAATCATAATAGAGAGGCAATGTGCTCTTGAAAAGCCTACGACAAAACACTTCATGAAACCTCATGAGAGATTTAGGTACCTAATAAATACATTGAAAGTGATGAGATCTCAATAGGTTGTGTCTAATTGCAAACCGATATAAATGATATACCGTCGACGATATCTTTGATACAATATAGCAAGCAATATTGTAAAAGATTGTGAGGATCTGAATTATACGTCTATTAAAGCATGTTTATATAGAAATAATTATCAAGTTAAATGATGTGTATTGATAAGCGTAAAGCTTACTGGACCTGTAGTCCAGACACCAAAAGATGTCAAGTATTTAAATACTAATGAATGTTATCACTTGATAAAATTTATATGAAAATCATGAAGGATTCAAAATGTCTGAAGCATTTACAAGTTTCTGTAAACTTATTCATAATTCTTATATGAGGAAAATCAAATAAGAAAACAACATCGGAGTTTGTTGTACTTGCTATTTATGCTAATGACATAATTTTCAACTCCAGCAGAGCTTCAAAAGGTAATTGATTATATAAAGAAAGAATTTAAGATGAAAGATCTGGGAAAGACAATTTTGTCTTGGCCTGCAAATTGAACATTTAGCAGACGATATCTTTATACATCAATCTGTCTATACTAAGAAGGTTTTGAACGATTTTATATGGATGAATCACATTCATTAAATATTTCGATGATTGTTCAATCACTTGATGTGAATGATAATTTGTTTGACCTCAAGAAAAGAATAAGGAAATCCTTGGTCCTGAAGTACCATATATTAGTGTGATTGATACACTAATATATCTTGCTAATACTACAAGGCATGACATTTTGTTAATTCATTAGCAAGACGATCTTGTTAGTTACGCTGATACAGGATCTGACCCACACAAAGTTTGATCTACAAAACAGCCTATTATGGCTACTACATCAAATTATGTTGAGACAATAGCTATTCATGAAGCAAGCCGAGAATGTGTGTGATTGAGGTCCATGATACATCTCATTAGAGAAAAATGTAGTTTGAAATATGACAAAGTACCCATAATTTTATATAAAGATAATGCAGCATGCATAGCAAAACTAAAGGGAGCATTCATAAAAATGAGATAGAACGAAACACATCTCGGCAAAGCTTTTCTACACTGAATGAAATTCTTTGTTTTGTAATGGCTAGTTGCAACTCCATAAAAAAGAATTCCGTCAAATTTTTCTTACATTGAACCATTCCTATATCATATATGTTTATGTGTAAATACAGGTACCATATATATATATTATATGGATATATGGATTCATTTGGTTCTTTTTATTCTTGCTCGAGCTGGATGATTAAAAATTATCATGTCTAGTTCCCTCGGGGGATGGATCTATAAGAATTCACCTATCCCAATAACAAAAAAAACTCACATGAGCTCCAAAAGAATGGTGATATCAACGTGCAACAGATTCGCTCAAGTGATAATCTGACTGATTTATTCACCAGATTTTTACCAACTGCAACTTTCAAGAAGATGGTGCACAAGATCGAGATGCAAAGATTTAAGAATGTTCTTATTAGGGAGAGTTAATACGTGTTGTACTCTTTTTTCCTTATGAGGTTTGTCTCACTGGATTTTTCTTGTAAGGTTTAATGAGGCAGCTACCAATGCGTATCATTAGATATGTGTACTTTTTTCTTTCACTGAATTTTTTCTAGTAAGGTTTTAACGAGGCACATTATCTATCAAATAGACATTCAAGGGAGTGTTACAAATGTATTTGTATTATAGTGAATACCTATAAAGGTATTTATATTGTAGTGGATACATGTGTTTGTATTATAGTGAAAGTCTATCTTTTAGAGAAAAGTTAGGAGGAATTATCACTATAAATAGAGGAGTTCTCCTTCATTGATTTTCATCCCATCAAGAGAAATAAGAATTTCTTTCCTTCTCTCTTTCTCTACAATATTTTTGTTCTTTCTTTATTATTTTGTAACAATTTCAAAAAATTTTCTTTTATTTGATCTTTTTATTTATTTATGTATCATCACATTTAATTGTATTGTGTTTGTCGTTTTTTTCTTCTCTTTCAATTTTGGTGGCATCAAAATCACAGGACAAGATACAGCTGCAAGTATATGTAATAAATTTCATGATTATATATATTTTTTAATAATTTTTTATTTCTTCAAAATAGAATTTTTATTTTGCACAGTATTAATTTATGAATTTTTTAAATTGTTGTTTGTCTGAAAAATATGATGAATACATTATTGTTCATGTCTCTAGATAAATAGTGACAGATAAGTCTTTTCTTTTCAGTATAACTTTCGGTAATTTTATTTATTTGTTGCCGAGCATATTATACTTCAACAATTTATATTTCTTATTAATGCAGATTTTTTTTTGTCGATCACTATGAAGTACATGAATAGTTAAATAACATAGCTTATCAACTTTTTCAAATTCATAACGTCATCACCTCATTTATGGCTGAGGATGATATTATATAGCACAAAATAACGCCTCATACCATCCGATGATGAAAATTTGGATCCACGATCAATAGATTGAGAATTAGATACAAAGCTGCTGGCCATTAAATAGTGAAAATAAAAAGTTGATACCTCAAAATGATAGGTTGAAAATTTATTATCAATACCTGTTTGTATTTTACATATAAATTATTTATGATTCATGAACTCATATTATCAGATGTTCTATCGTCTAATATAATTATGTAGGGCATATTATTCATGTATGAAACAATAATTACAAATTGAAATGGTGTAACCAAAGCCTATGAAGAGTAACATTGTGTCTTCCTCACCTACATTAACCATTGATACCATCTCTGATATTATATAATGAGTTTTTCTAATTCTTGGAGCAAAGCCCTAAAAGTTGTCATCTCCATATCTACGCAAAAGAATTTCAAAGATTTAAAGAATTAAAACCTCTTTTTTAATTCATCACATAAGCCATTCTAAAGTTTCTATGAAAAGATTAGAGGTATGACATACAACAATAAGTAGTAAGATAATTTAGAAAATTTAAAGTTTTGAAAAAACAAAAATTCATGGTTTTTAACCATCAGGTTTTGCAATTTCCCCTTACTTTTCTCCATTAACCCAAGCATCTTAATTCATTAAAGTGAAATAAAAATTAAAGAAAATTGATAGTATATAATTTATTTAGAGTATTAACTAAGGGTAATTTGGTCACATAGATATTTAATTGGATGTATCAAAAATTCTTTGATTTTGCTCCTTTTGCTATCATTTCTCATTGCAAAAATTGAAAATGAAATAGAAATATGAGTTCAACAAGATATTTTTAGCATGAAAACTCTATAAACTATTTATAGATTGTATTCTACATCCATACACTTCAGAAATTATAATTAATTATTTTAATAACTAATATATAAATCTTTCAAATATATCGTATTACTAATACTATTATATTTTGCAATGATAATAAATATCGTCAAATAGACTAAACATTCACGTGTAATTTGGTCTTATTTTTCTCCCTTTAAATTTATGAAACTTATATTGTAAAATTATTTATAGTATGTAATATATTCGTATTAACTAGAATTGGATACACGTGCAACACACGCATCACAAGATCAGTCACTATATAAGTGGGAAGCCCACAGTTGAACAATTGAAGTACTAAAATGTTCATTAAATAGTGATAGACCGTTTTATCCTTCAATTAATTATTATTCCTACAATTTTATACAAAAATGTAAATATACATTTAATTAAATTTGTTAAGTTATCGAATATCTTTTTATGTATACAATGGGTATGAATATCTCTCTCTTTCTCTTTATATATATATATATATATATATATATACACACACACACAAACTCCTCTATAACTATTTATATCAAAATGAACAATTAATACGTATTAATGACTATGTTTTACATCTTTTCATATTTTTTTATGAATTTTGTCATTTTTTCATTTATGTGTCAACAATCATTTTAATCTCCACTTAAATTGAACAATTAATACATATTAATGTCTATGCCTTTTTATCTTCTAGTTATTTATATATGTAAAATTGTGAACAGAAAAGATAATTTGGTATATCTAATTGAGCAAGAAAAATTTATGAAGTTATAAAGGAAAGAGATAATTTGGCATATCTCATTGAGCAAGAAAGATTTTTAGCTATTTAACTTCTTTAAAATTATTATTTGCTTTTTTCTTTTATTTCTTTTTAAATTTATATATTTTTTTGCTCATATATTTTTTTGCTATTTATAAATATCAATTAAAATCGCTTTCTATCATAAATGTTAATAGTTGTCTTTTGTTTTCCACACATCAATGATTACCCTTTTTGCTTATATATTTTCATTTGATAGACAAAAGAAAATTAAACGTGATAAAGTAATATTTAATTGGATACTACGATTTATATTATTTTTACTACTTCCTTTTCTCATTCATTCTCCAATTTAATTCTCACTCGTTGTGATGAATATTTAATCATTCCTAATTGATCGAAGATTGTTATTTTCACTTTTATGCATGGATGGCACACGTTTGCATCTTGCTATCAACAACTTAAAATTTATTTATTTTCATGTAATTAGATGCTTTTTATTGCGAATTTGATTTTGAAAAGTTAATATCTGTAATTTACTTCCATAGAGAACAAAAAGCATTATATGCAAGATTCAATAGGAAGCCAAAGAAGTTAGAAAATGAATTATTCTCTTTTTTGATGTCATCCAAATATTAGTCGTCATTCAAATATTATTATCTTATTTTAAAATAAATAAATAAATTGAGTTAAGTTTATTTAAATTAAAAAAATAATAAATTGAGTTAAGTTCATTTAAATTTATGCTTGTCATATTTATTATTTATTTGGTCCTTTTAATTTTTGAACATCGAATTCTTATTTGTTTGTTTGTTTGTTTACGTAAGAAAATCTTTTTTCTTCCTTTGCTTTTTTAAAAAACAAATAAAATTATTTGTCCAATTATTTTATTGGTTTCTGCCCTTACACTGTTGTGAGGTATGTGTATTAATGCTATTATTTATAACTTTTATTCCATTGCTTTTATTTTTTACTCTTTATCATGCTACTATATCATTATGTATCAATTTAGATATCACGTTTTTCAAACTAGAACACTGACAAGTAAATTTACTCTTAATAGGTACAATATGCTCTATCAGATATTTGCCCTTAAAACACAAATAATAAACTCTTTATTATTGCATGAGCCTAATTATATTTAACGATTTTAATTTTTATATTTAGATGGCTTGACTGATCAAACAACCTACCGATAATAATTTATGAAATACCTAGACTATTCTGAAAAATGAACATGTAATTTTATAGTTATAATTTTTTTTTACTCATTAGACGAATATGTATATATATATATATATATATATATATATATATATATATATATATATTATTTAAATGAGTCCACATAAATTAATATGGCCACACGTGCAAAGCACGTGTTTAAAACTACTTGAATAATAAAAAGAGTGAATTTGATTTATAATTTAGTTAAAAATCTAATAAACGACTGTAGAAATAAATATAGAATACGGGAGAATCGTTACTCTTTAGTTGCTTCCAACATTAATAATGATATATGAAAAGTCACACTTATTTATCACCAAATGGTGAAATATATTATATGGAGATATTATTAATCATACGGACTTCAATTTATTTATTTTACTGGGGCTAACTATATAGTTGACATACTTAAAACACTACTCATTGTGAGCAAATCTTTTTCCCCCTTTAAGTAACTCGAGGAGTGACCACAACAAAATCCAACACATTAATAAAAAGACGAATTCGATCACATCTAAAATCTGCTGTTATTGGAGAATCATTAAATACACTTAGAATATTAGTTATTATTGGATTTTCCTTCGAGATCGTTTCCCTAGCCAACTTTGCTGGTACTCCAAGAAGTTTTGGCCACCTCTCCTTTGTCACTCCTATAATTTATTTATATATATAATAAATAAGAAAGAGAGAGATTATGATCATGAGAAAGAACAAAATATGAAAAAATCAAATCTGGGCAATCAGACTGAGAAACATCAAGTTGGAAGACATCAATTTCTAAATCTCGAGCAGTAAGAGGTTGAAAGACTGTTCATAGTATAATTGACATTAAGTTTTGTATGAATAAATAGAAATAAATATGAAAAAAAAGAATTAAAATTACTCTTTTCGTCTATCTTTACTTGTCCAATATTTAGTTGACACACCCTTAAGAAATAATAAATAGATTGATAATTTTACTATATCAATCTCTAAAAGCAAATTAGAAAATAAGTGATAAATTATATCTTAATTTTTTAAATTAAATAAATAAAAATAGCTATCTATTTTTAATATAATAAACTAATAAAAATAAACAGAGAAGTAAATGATATTGGGAATTAATAATGAGAGAGGGAAATGAGAGCTAACGTACGTGATGCAAGAAGAAAGAAAGTAGCAACGCAAGCTAAATTCTCCATGGCTAAATTTTTATAATTGCTTCGTAGAATTGTGGTGTGTCTGGTTTCAACTACATGTATGAAAACTACTCCACTTGTTTTTCTCATCTGCAGCCAGCTAGCACTCTCTCTGTTTTAAAATAATTAGCATTTTAATTTTTTGATTTTATTTAAATTAAATAATATTTTACGTTATTAAGAAAATATTAATGATAGTTTTTTAATTTTATTCTTATTTAAATAGAGAAAATTTTACATAATCAAGAAAATAGAGTAAATTTTATGAGTGGTCATCCAACTTTGTGTTTATTACTCAAAAGTCATTATTCTTTGTTTTATTACACAAAAATCATTTAACTTTGTCTCATATTTCACAAAAGTAACTTTTTCAAAATTTAGTTAAAATTTTACTGTGAGAGAAAATAAGAAAAATATCCCTTATCTTTAAGGTAGGTATAAAATGGTCTCTTATATATACTTTTTGAGTAAGTTTGTTCCACTATTTTTTACTAAAAAATGAACCCTTTTATTTCAATTATTTATCAAACTCTACCAAATAAATTTAACAAAAATTAAACAAAAAGTAAAAATAAATAAATAAATAAATAAAATATTTAAATCTATTTATCATTAATGTAAAATATTTACATTTTCACTTACTTACCTTTTATCAATATACTATTTTGTTTAATTAATTTTTAGACATTTTTCTTTTCTTTTTAACATAATTTTATTCTGTTCATATTGTCTATATATTTATTAAGTAAATATATATAATTTTAAAATTATTTATATAATAGTTTATGTAAACATATAGTATCAACACATTGAGTATGCGACTTAAACTATATTATTTTTAGTAAATAAAAGTTATAAAAAATTTTAAAATAAATAAATTTATTTATTATTAAATTAAAAAATCTAAAAAGTTTTGGATGGGAGATTTTTTGGAGGGGCCGAGGACAGAACTGAAAAAATTGTTAAAAATTAAAAATGATAGCATGCTGAAAATTTTAAAAAAAGTATACACAGTATTTCACTTTTGATATTTCAATTATTTCATAAATAAATTGATTCTAACTAACCTCATTTTTACTAGGATTTATACAATCGATACCTTTAAATTGGTGTCCAACGACAATAAAGAGAGGAAACACATATTCGTCATTTTTATTGAGCAATAATAGTGAATAGAATAAACAAAAGAGCGAAAACTAATAAAATATATTTATAAAATTAATTAAACAAAATAATATTAGTATGAAAAAATAAATTAAAGTATATAATTTTGCATTGGTGATAAATACGTTAAAGGAATTGTTACAAGATAAAAATAGCCAACGTAAGTGTGGTATCATATGTCATATGGAAGGTAACATTATTAAGCGAAACTTGGGGAGATGTCTATAAAATTATTTTGAAAGTAGCGTAAATTACACCTAAATGTTATACCAAATCCTGCAATAAACTAAAAAATTAAAAGTGCAAAAAAACCGCATCTAAATATGAGTCCATATTAAATATGTTTTTCATAATTCTATAAAATTAACTCAAGTATTTGATGGAGACCAAATGTGCTTACATTTGACAAGTTTAAAGTTTCAAAGCTGCTCAAAAGTATATTTAAGGGATCATTTTGAACCTACATTTAAACGTAAGGGCTCATTTTAGGTAGGATTTTAATTAAATTTTATCAAAGTAACTTTTGTGAAATATGAGATAAAGTTAAATGAATTTTATGTAACAAATTAAAGAAAAATAACTTTTGAGTAATAAACCTAAAGTTGAATGACCATCCGTAAAATTACTCCAAGAAAATACTAAAGAGTTACATCTTTTTCAAAGTATTAATTAATGATAAGTTTATAAAAATATATTTTACTTTCTAGGACTAGGTAGTTTCAAAATAAGTGGTGTTTTTAATTTGAGCACACCCTTTAAGAAAATTAAAATATACTTTTACCCTCTTATCCCTAATAAATATCTTAAAAAAGATATAACTCTTTATTATTTTTTTAATTATGTAAAACTGTCTCCACTTAGATAAGAGTAAAATTAAAAAAATATTAATAATATTTTTTAATAATATAAAACACTATTAAAACACCATATGTTTTAAAATGGAAAGAGTAATGTTGAATTGATAAGCTTGGATGAGTCGTCCATACGACCTCACTGTTAATTTTTCCACTTTTTCTTGAGTTTAGTGTCAATTAATGTTTTTACAGTACCCAACTCCACTAAAATATCGTTTCTAAATTGAATTGTTTTATGATTATTGAAATACACTCTAATTATTAATTAATTATTTTTTATTTATTTTAAATAATTAATAGTTAGAATATATTTTAATAAAAATTTGATAATAATTTAAATAAAGAAATAATATTTAATAATTTAGATTAAAGAAATTTTTACCCGTAAATACATTATACAGAAGAAGGGAAAGAAAAAACATTGGATAACATTGCAGAAGAAAAGATAATAAAAAGTGTATTGCTATGAGATTGGACAATATTTGGAAAAAACAAATGACACGTTTTTGTTATTGGGAAACAATCAATGTTGAAGGATACGCTTGATGAGTTGTCAATCAATCTTTTTCTTTTTTTCTTTGAGTTTTGTGTCAATCAATGTTCTTACAGTACGTTTCTCACTAACCTATTGTTTCCAAATTGATTTGTTTTTTTTGAGTTCCATTTAGATCTATGAGAAACAGCAAATTAAAGTTACTTATGGCATCACATGATTTATCTAATATGAGGTTTCCATAATAATTAAAGTTTAAAAATAAATAAAATTTAGTCACCGGTTATTTTGTCATGCCCTGCCGTAACTCACTAAAACCTCATTTATTTTTATTAAAATTAAAATTTTTGAATACATATTTAAATTATTAAAATATTATATTTAAATTTAAATACTGAATATTTAAAACTATTTATTTTTAACATCTGAATATATAATTCTAATTATATATAAATATAAATAATTTAAATAAAAAATACATAATGTGCCCAATCCCTAAATTGATTCTATACATATGACCTGCAACGAGAAAAATAAATGCAATAGCTAAATGTTGATGGGCAATATCAGTCAGCCATAAACTTTGCGTTTGTGGATGGAATCCCTCGAGAAGAGTTAGAATGACAGTTCCCGCATCAATTCGCCTCTGACCATCAAATGAAATGTGAATAACCCGTCCTTCTCTCTTTGAAAGAAGGGGCGCTAGGTTTATTATCTGATAAAAAACAAACTATTTATGTTTGTTAGTGATGGTGGAGATAATTTATAGAGATGATTGTGGTAATGATTTGTGTTAATTGCTAGTAATTATTGTGGTTATATAGTTACTAGTAATGGTGGTGGTGATAGTTATGATGATAGGGATGATCGGTGTTGTTGGGATATATCCTATTAACCATGTATTTAGATATAATACTTAATAAAGAATAATTATTTATTCAGTTTTAATAAAAATTTAAATAGATCATATATTTATCGATGTGCCTTTACTTATATAATAGATGATTTAGTGTATAAAGTTTAGCTTATACATGAAAGATTAAATTGTCGGTTTTTATAAGTATAAAGTTTATATATATTCACAATCTAAGACGAAAATTTGATAAATCTATCGATATGATTGTAACACAAAATTAAAAATAATTTATTCGTCATTATGAAAATGATTGCATTTCAACTTCTTGTGCTATTACACCTTATGTATATTGAGCAAACTAAAGAAAAATAATTGTTTGTGTTCTGAATTTTATGAAACAACTTCTATAAATCATTAAATGTAATTATCATGAATTATAAAACGTGAAAGTAAGAAATAAGTGTTGATGTAAAATATTTTTTATTGTGTCAAAATTTGGAGATGGGGATGGCATTAGAACGAGATAGGAAGGGGCAATCTTTAACCTGTCAAAATTTTGATCTATCTTGCTCTGCCTCGGTTTAGAATTTTTTTTGAAAATTCTTCCTGCCCCACCTTGCCCTATCATGCCCTATAGTCTCTTATTTATTTATTTTGTAATAGTATACCAATAAACCATATATCAATTCAACCTCGACAATTTTAAAAAAATGAACAATTTAGTTAGAAAGGTTGATAGTTACGTGAGATAAAAAAAAATTTAATCATTAAATGCATCAATTATTTTCCAAAACTACTTGTAAAATCTATGATAACTTCACAAAATATAAAATATACATATAATATAGTCACTCTTTAGCCGCTTTCAACATTAATAGTACATATGAAAAGCGACACTTATTTATCACCAAATGGTGGAATACATTAGGTAGAGACATTATTACAGTCTTCAATTTATTTAATTTTTTGGGGATAATTTAAACACTTGATTCGAGTAAATTTCTTTCCCCCTTTAAGTAACTCGAGGGGTAACCACAACAAAGTCCAATACATTGACAAAGAGACGAACTCGATTACATTTAATATCTAGTGTCACCGGAGAACCATTCAGTATACTTGGAACATTAGTTAGTTTTGGATTTTCCTTCTGAATTGTTTCCCTAGCCAACTTTGCTGGTACTCCAAGAAGTTCTGGCCACCTATTCTTTGTCACTCCTATAATTTATTTATATATATAATTAATGAGAAAGAGAGAGATTATGATCATGAAAAGATCTATAAACAATATGAAAAAAATCAAACCTGGACAATCAGACTGAGAAACATCAAGTTGTAAGACATCAATTTCCAGATCTCGAGCAGTGAGAGGTTGAAAGACTGTTCATAGTATAATTAACATTAAGTTTTGTATGAATAAATATGAAAAAAAAATTAATTTTTTCATCCATTTCTAAAAGAGGGAAATAAGAGCTAACGTACGTGAAGCAAGAAGCAAGAAAGTAACCAGGCAAGCTAACTTCTCCATGGCTAATTTTTTCTAATTGCTTTGTAGGATTGTGATGTGTTAGGTTTGGTTTGGTTTTAGAGGGGTATTTATAGGAGAGTTTTTGTCTCAATTACATGCATGAAAACTACTACTCCACTTGTCTTTCTCATGTGCAGCCAGCCACTATATATTAATTAATTTAACAATGTCGAATTTATAAGCTTTGATTTTTCTATATTTCTTTTAGTGTCAATTATTGTTTTTACGGTACCTAACTCCACTAAAATATTGTTCTGAAATTGAATTATTTTATGAATTCCGGTATACATCTTGATTCCATGTTAATGTTATCGGGGTCAAATTGGACGCTTGGTTTTCTTTATTTATTTGAGTTAATTGATTAGCAATATATTTAGTAATATTATGATTTTTCAAATTTTATATTTGAATTATTTGGTGTGCGAGTTTTTTATTAGAACTATCACTAATAATTTATCTGAACATGTCTCAATTATCAGTTGTTCAATTTTAATAACCTACCTGAAATATTTCTAACTGATAGTTGAGCTGTGTTTTGATAAATACTTAGTGATAATTTAGACAAAAACATAAATACATAAACACATGATAATTCAGATACAATATTCAAAAAAAAAAATACACTCTTCAATCTTATTTAAACTTAAAGACATTATACAGAAGAAGGTAAAAAAACATAGGATAAAACTGTAGAGGAAAAGATAATATAGGGTGTTCTGCTATGAGATTGGGGAATATTTGGAAAAATAGATGACACGTTTTTCTTATTGCGAAACAAGATAATGATTTCGCAGTTGAAGATAAGCTTGATGCATGAGTTGTCTATATCACTCATTCAATAATTGGTGGCATTTATTTACAACCCGTCAAATTAATATTAATATTTTTGCATTTTGACAAGTCCTTAGAGCTTTACATAGTATTCTGGATTACCATCGTTGTAGCAGTATTCTTATCAGAGACGAATTCAAGATTTGAAGATAGGAAGTGCACTACTATTTTTATCATAGTCATGTCAATTACTAGGTACAACGTTTGGAGTACAATTCTCTTAAAACTTAAAAATCGCTAAATTATGAGCACAGTATAAACTTCAAAACGATCAAATATCATTCAGTTAGTACTAATATAACAAAAGTAGATCATCCATTCATACTAGATATCGGCGCACTTTCATATTTTGAAAACGGTCAATGATAGTATCATTGCTTATATTTACAAATATGTCCTTCTCGATGTAACAAACTAAACAATCATTTAAAAATTCATCACCAGTACTACTACGCAATTCATTCTTGATATGCTTCATGGATGAAAATGCTCTTTCTACCGTTGCAGTAGCGACAGGTAAAAAATCAACATCAACTTCACAAATAAGTACACAAGAGAATAAGTCTCCACAAGATTTGCATTAACCAACGCTTCTGCCAAATCACCAATTCCTTTCAAATCAGAGAATGTAGGATCGCCACGTCGCATGTGTATTGTGAAAGTATCAAGTTGGTAATTGAGATCTCGAAGCTCGAATTCACCAAACTCATCTGGATAATGCTTGGCCAGTGTTATTCTTTCCTTATAAAAATTAGCAAAAGAATTAGCCGGATTCAAGCTTTCCATACCAAGAAGTAAGTTACCACTCACAACATCAAAACAATTATTAAGCTCTTGAAGTTGCAAGTCAATTATAGCATAAAAGAGCTCAACTCATAAGTGATGTGAATAAGTAACACCACAAGATTTACGCTTGAAATTTTCAGGAATATAAAACTCATCCATCTTAGGTACCGAAATATCATGTTTATCACAAAATGAAGAAACTTCATTCATCGAAGATTCCCATCATCATCTCTCAACAATTGCAATCTTTCCTTAGTGATGTCAAGAAAAGTCATGGCATTGACAATATCTTGCTCTTTCCTTTGTAATGATGCGCTCAACTCATTTGACATGATTAATACTTTCAACATCAAGTGAAGCAAGAACACAAATTCAAATTCGTTGATCATACTCAAAAAACCTCCTGCTTGCAATCTATTATTGGGGTTAGAACCTCCACATTTAATCGCATCAAGCACATGAGCTATAGATGAAAATAAAACAACAAAGTTATCCAATGTTCTAAAATAGAATCAAAGCTTTAAGATCATTCATCTCTCCTTGCATGTTACTAGCTCCATCATAGCCCTGTCCACGTATTTTTGATGTATTTAAAGAATGCCTCAAAAGCAAAGAGCATATTGTTTCCTTCAATGATTTTGCCGATGTATCACCAACACGAACAATAACAATAACTCGCTCATTCACTTTACCTTTTTTGTTAACATACCGCAAAGCAAGTGCCATTTGTTCATGTGTGATATGTCCTTGGATTCATTAACTAATATCCCAAAATAATTGTTACACCCCGTAAGTTTCTAGCGTTTAGTCGGCCTATTAATATGTTGGTTGAGAATTTTAGAGTGTCATACGTGCGAGGAAAGGGCCTGGGAAAAGACCGAACGAGTGCCAAGTTGAGATTTCGCGAGAGGAGACCGAACCAAGCTGCCCAGAGGGGCAAAGTGGAACGGAGTTGCTTCTCTGCATTAGCCAATGTGGCATGAAGCAAAAATGATGCGTTGGCCAGCGTGCCACATTGCCTTCTATCCTGCTTCAAGTATATATAGGTCTCACCCTTAGAATTCATGTTAATTTTCATATATATCACGACCAGCAGAGTGAGAGATGAAGGAGAATTATAATTTTGATCCGATTACGCTGCTAAACACCGTCCAAATCCAAATTAACTTCGGGGATAGAAGTATAAGGCTGCAGGGAGCATTCCTATGGAGTTAGTTTCGTGAAATGCGCCCGGAAAATCGTCGTCTCGCCGAGCCAAAGTTGTTGGAATTGCTCCAAACTGGTGCCAATATGATCCCAGGCTTAAAATAACCATTTCTCCCTTCTAGACTTTTGAGAAATAATGAGGCTTTGACCGTGTTCCGTAAAGTTGGAATATAGTTAATATTTATATATAAAGTTTTTCTTTTTATCGAATTTAGTATTAAAACTAGTCCTATCTTTCCAGTAACATGATTTTAGTTGACAAGGCAATTGAACACGAGCCAAAACTTGCCAGTTAATCGGTAAACAGCGATCGAGGTATGTTCAGGCATTTTTTTTCTGCAAGTTAGTTTCTTCAGCATAGTAATCCAGTATGAATCCCAGTAAGGTATGTCAGGAGTATATTATCATGTTTAGTTGTCGTTGTCAGTTGAGACTTGTAAATTGTATTGTTTTGGGCTGGATTATACATGTATAGCTTCCATGACCGTCCCAGGGTTAATAGCTGTGTTGACTCGCCCGCCAGGGGAGAGGATACGTCGCTCTACGGAGCGGCATGCCGTCCGCAAGGGACGAAGATGGTGATACAGATCCTCATATTTGTCGTGGTTGGCCTTATGCACACCCCCGCCGAGCGCTTACACCCGGGGTGTAGATATCAAGAGTCTTCTAGACTCAGGCACAACTATAGTCAGGGGCCGAACGGGCCCAGTTGCAGACCCAGGGGATCGACAGGATGCTTATAGCTGGTAGTTGACTCAGTATGACCTGCATAGGGGTATATAGATTGAGGTGCACTCACTAGGGCTAATGGGGGCCCAGGTGGGTTGTTCTGTGTTGATTGTACCTTCCGGCTTATGGGGGCCAGGTAAGGTTTATGTTGCTTTAGTTACTGATAGTTAGACAGTAGGACGTCTCGTTTATCAAGTATGACCCTACCCTCCTTATCACAATTATGTTTGGTCCTGATTTCACTACTTCAGTCATTTTCAGTCTATTTTCTTTACTTCAGTTATTGTCAGTTCTATTTTCTTACTTTCAGTTATTTAAAGTTATTGCTTTACATACTCAGTACCTGTGGTACTAACGCCCTCTTTTGGGACGCTGCATTACTTGTCTGCAAGTACACATAGACGAGGAGCAGGTCCCTCGTAGTTCCAGTCAGCCGCACAGAGCCATCAGCTCCTTTCTTCCGGAACTTGTGTGATAGAGGTTTACTTCTTTTTATTTGTATAGTATGGGTAGGCCGGGGCCCTGTCCCGACCATCTTATTACTCCTAGAGGCTTGCAGATTGAGTTACTTCCCTATGGTTAGACGATATCGGCCGTATGGGGCCATATGTGTTTTAGATTATGTGTGTTGGCCGTGTGGGGCCCTATTTAGCTGTTGATTGATGAACTTGTCGGTCATAGTTCAGTTTAGCATCTGATTTCATTTTTCTATTATAACTAGATATCATGGTGGCTTTGTCGACCCCTATAGGACTTCCTATGTTTGTTTGTCTCTGGTTAGCTATTTATTTTCACAGGTGGCTATAGGCCTTGTCGGTCGGGGGTTGTATTTACAACCGCTATATAGTCCGTTTTTTTTGTCACGCCCCGCCCCGGGGGTTATGACTGGCACCTGGTGCCCTAGTAGGACCTAGACTGCTATCTGGTGAGCCTAAGCATATCTGGTGCCTGGCTGGCTCTAACTCAAATTTTTGGAAACAAAGGGCTATATGCTGTAAAAATAGCCCCTGGCCCATTGGCCTATAGCCACCTATACCTGTAATGACAGCTAACCAGAAACATACTACTATAGGGAAACCTATGCGGGCCGACAAGGCCACCATGCTGTTTAGTTCTCTGTAACTCAACAATATCATGCTAACTAATTACGTGACCGGCAAGGTCACCACTACTGACTGATTATGGCCACACACGGCCAACAGGAACAGCAATAACAAATAACTATAACAAGCTACACAGTCTCACACGATCGGCTCGACTGACCACAGGGAAATATATACAGATTGCAAGCCTCTAAGAGTAACAATAGAAATGATCGGGACAGGGCCCCGACCTACCTGTACTGTACAACAAAAGAAAACGACATACACCTCTGGAATTCAGACTCCGAATGACAGGAGCTGAATACTCAATAGCTGGCTGGAATCACAAGGGATCGCCTCCTCGTCTATGAGTATCTACAGGCAAGTAATGCAGCGCCCCACTGGGCGTCAGTACCACAGGTACTGAGCATGTAAAGCAACCGAAATACACAACTGAAATGAATAACAACAGTAACATGACATATAAGCAGAAAGTAGTTGAGTCTATCTAGCTGAGAATAACTGGGGAGAGTTTATTTATTCTATAACTAAACTGAGCATACCTGATGACGTGTTTTCCTCCTGTCTATCAGTATCTAATAGCACATATAGGTATACATATAAATACACACAATACCTGACCGACCCCCATAAGCCGAAAGGTGCCAACCAACACACAATCTATTTACCCCTACCCGGGTCTGAACCAACCAAAAATAAGTCACTCCATTCATCTGACAACTATGAGCTCCTCCTACCGGTCCCCTTGGGTACGTAGCTTAGGCCTTGGCCTCTGATAATAAACTGTGTCTGAGTCCGAAGACTCCTGCCTCTGGGCGCAAGTATACACGGGGTGTGTAATAAAAACTGCCCCTTGGTGCAAGCACGCAACAGGGTAATTTTACAAAATTTGTATCTGAAACTGCCCCTGGCCACAAGCGCACACAGAGTGTTCTTCCCCTGTAAACAGGGTGGACTGGCTCTGCGCAGAGTAAACTGAACTACCCCTGCAAGCTGGGTGGTCTGGACCGTATTATCATGGTGGTCGGCCATCATCGTCCTCTAGGCGGACGGCATCGCCCAGCTGGTGGCGGTATCTGAATCTGGTATCGACACAGCTATAACCCAGGGGCGGTGGGGATGCTAAAAGGGTGCCCACATGCCACAACAAGTCTCAACAAACAAATAGCACATAGAAATAGCAAGCATGTATAACTGAAAAGACTATCTGGATTCTAACTTCTTATTCTGATCTGTTTCTATACTGAACTGATTCTTTACTGATTATACTGATTATGAAATCTCTGTTTAACTATATGGATAATCTGTAGCCAAGATACTGTCTGTCTGAATGGCTAGTCTGTAGCCATAACTGTCTGTCTATCTGATCTTTCTTTACTGACTTTTATTATGAAAATTTGTTCCTTTTTATTCTACAACATGCTTGCTATTCACATAATAGGCTATACTGAATCTGAAATACTAACTTGCCCTTGGGCACATGCTTTTCTAACTTTCAGACTGAATACGATATAACAACGCAAACTAGGTTTACTGAACTTTGCACAATACTTAACATTCAACTCCGGGAATTCTACTACGGAGTTTATTGAACTATACAAGGCTAAAGCTACTAACTTGCCAAAGGAACTAGATTTACATACCTTAACCTCGAGTTATCTGTCTGTCGGAGGAGGCTCGATCAATACTCCAGCTATTTCTCCCAACTGCATTCATGTATACGCTAATTAATACTAAATATAGCTTTATTCTAAAGAATAACATCACTTTCGATATAATTATAGCCTAAACTTAGGCTTATCGAAAGAGGATCAAAAACTCGCTATTTTTCAGAAGTCCAGAAGGGAGAAGTACTCACTTCACAGCTAGGAGCACATAGACACTAGTTTGGAGCAATTCTACTTACCTTAGTCCGGTAGCTCGACGATTCGTAGGCCGTATTTCGCGAAACAAAATCCGTAGGAATGCTCCCTGTTGCTAAATACCTCGGTACCTGAGGTTGATTCGAGTCTGGACCGCGTTTGACAGCGTAATCGAAAGGAAATTATCAAATACCTTACGTTCCCTCTGTTTCTCTCGCGTCCTTTCTGGAAAGTTATGAAAATTATCCGAAGTAGAGGGCCTATATAACAGGGACTTATAAGTAGCATTCAGGAAATGCGATTTATAAGTCGCATTTTGCCTTGCGACGCGCCGACTTGGCGCTTGTCCGATATTTCCCCGGGCCTTTTTCTAGCATGTATGGCTTTCAAATACTCTTAACCAACATGCAAATAGGTCATCTATATGCCGGAAATTTACGGGGTGTAACAGTTTTCTTAATTCTAGAGTTAAAGTCAGCCCTGCACCAGAGGTTCTTAGGCTCAGTCAGCTCAGCAGTTCAGGTCCTAGTAGGGCACCAGGTGCCAGTCATGCCTCCCAAGGCGGGGCGTGATAATAATCTCCATCCAAGTCATCAATTATAGCTTTCACGATTTCTTGTGCACAAGCACTCACAATCTCTTTTTGAATTTTTGGAGAAGTCATCATAGCATTTTTTGGAGCATGCTTTAGTATAACACTATCCACATCCGGAAGCATTTTTCCAAGTCATTCCAAAAGACCAAGAAAAAGGGCTTTATTTTCGAAGATTCACTTTCATCATGAACTCGAAAAGATAATCCGAATTCCAAGAGGAACCTTGCCACATTAGTTGAAGCATCTAAACGAATCCGGTGCTCGCTTCTTATTTTCTCAGATTGTTTATCAAAAACAGCTTGAATTGATCGAGATTGATTTGTCAAATCTAGCATCTTGTTGAAACACCTATTGTGGATGCTATTTACTTCACCAACATGTAAAGCAAATCGTTCCAAACTTCTGTTCCAAGTCTTAAATTCGATTTTTGTGAAAAAATCACATGTACCTCCCTTTACATAGTCATTTTTGAATAAATAGCAACATAAGCAAAATGCAACATCTTTCTTCACACCGTACTCCATCCACCTAGAATATGAACCCTTAAACCATATTCCTAAGTAATAATTGAAGTGTATTCCTAAGTAATAGTTGAAGTGTATTTTTTAAATTATCAAAAAAAAAAACCTAACAAAATATACACTCTTCAATCTTATTTAAACTTAAAGACATTATACAGAAGAAGGTAAAAAAACATAGGATAAAATTGTAGAGGAAAAGATAATATAGGGTGTACTGCTATGAGATTGGGGAATATCTGGAAAAACAAATGACACGCTATCCTTATTGTGAAATAAGATGGTGATCCTAATTTTCCTTTTTTTTCAATTCATTTTCGTAGTTGAAGATAAGCTCGATGCATGAGTTGTCTACATGACTCACTGTTAACTTTTGTTTGTTTGAGTTTTGTGTCAATCAATGTTTCTCACTGGAATATTGTTCCCAAATTGAAAAGTTCTCATCGAGAAAAATAATTAGTGTTTGGTTAATTTTATTTGAAAAGTGATTTTTTTTAGTATTTGATAAACATATTGTATTTGGCTAGTTCTTTTTAAAAAAGTGTTTTTAAGTGTCAAATTACTAAAAAGAATAAGTATCAATGCATATTTATTATTAAGATTATTTTTAGTATTCATTACGAAAGATTTTAGTTAAGTGTATACTTTTGTTTTTAATTAAAATAAAAGTTACACATTAAAATTTTTTAATTAATATAATACATATATAAATCAGAATACGAAAAATACGTTTACTCAATAAGCTTTGATAATTGACTTTTTCTAGAAGTAATGATGAAATATATATAATCCCAATAATTATTTTACAACAGTTATAAATATACAATAATAATAATTCACCCCGCAAAAGTTTATGAATTAATATCAAATAACATATATATAATTCGAAGTCAGCTACACCATTAATGATATCACAATATGCCTCAATATAGTCATCACATCAGTTAACCACTGATTATATCACAAAGAACCTCAAATATAACGAGTCAAATCAATATCACAACCATCTCGGCACTTCAACACTCAATTTAATATGAAATTCAATAAAGATGAAATGTAATACAATGCACTGACCAAGAACTTGTATATACCTGCTTCCTCTATTGGATAGTCGGGACCCATGGGGGATGCAAGGTCCGTATACATGTTGGAATCATTTCCCATTGGCAATCAGACACACCAAAATCATTTCCCATTGGTAATAATATATATCAGAACTATTTTCCATCGACAATAACACACGCCAGAATCATTTTTCATCGGCATCGCAAAAGTATGAATTTTCACAAAATAACTCAATGGGCACAATTAGTCAATAATCATCATGCAACAATAAAAGTGGTATGAATAACACAAGTTCATCAACCAAACTTACAACCAAGGATCATCAAGTCACAATTAGGGGTGGGCAAAAAAACCGAAAACCGAAAAATCGGACCGAACCGAATTAATTCGATTTTTCGGTTTCGATTTTTTCGGTTTTTCGGTTCGGTTTCGGTTTTTTTTTATAACGTAATTCGGTTTTTGGTTTTTTTTCGGTTACGGTTCACCGGTTTTCGGTTAAACCGAATAACCGAATTTATAATAAAATTATTTTATTTTATTTTTATAATTAATAATTAAATTAAATAAAAAAATAAAAAACCCTAAACTATTACTACTTACTACTACAGTACTACTACTCTACTAGACAGTAGACACAGACACAGACCACAGTAGACAGAAATCAATCAGAAGAGAAGAGAGAACTCAGAACTGAGAGAGAAGCCCGTCGGCCGTCGCCCGTCGCCGGTCGTCCGTCGGCACGTACTCGGTACTCTCTGCCTCACCAGCCGTCGGCCATCGCCCATCGGCCCATCCCTCGCCGGCCGCCGCTATCTCTTTCTATCATCTCTGATTCTCTGTAACTGTAAGTTATCCTTAATCAAGATTCAAGATTCAAGAATGTGATAGAACTCATAGAAGTATAGAACAGGCCTCGGACATAAATAACCGAATAACCAAAATAAATAAACCGAACCGAATTTAAAAAAAAACGAACCGAACCGAATTAAAACGGTGCGGTGTTTGGTGTTCGTTATTGATAACCGAAAACCGAAAAAACCGAACCGAAATTTAAAAAAACCGAACCGAAACACCGAACGCCCACCCCTGGTCACAATCGAGTATTACGTAGTGCATTAGTCTTAATAAGTCAATCACATCAAAAGTTGTGGAATAGCATCAATACATATATCAATTTTATATAAATTTAACCATATCATGATACCTATAACCGTATAAATGCTCGTCGTCTCATTTACACGGGACCCCTTTATTACCCATTATCCTTACATTCATTTAATATATACAAAACTAACACCTCAAAGAATCAAAAAATCTCTACTTGCCTCAAACCGAAGCCCAAACATCAAATTATGAATTTTTCCTTCTATAACGCTTTCAAATTATCAAAATCTGTTGAAATATATAATCTCCATAAGAATATGAATCCAATGATACCTATATTGCTACATTTATTTTTTGATACGAAAATCGGGTCAAAAAGTCACCCCGAGCTCCGGAGCTGAATATGAATATTTTTCTTAGATTATGTTAACCCATAATGAAACAAACTCCCACGTCGAATTGCAGCTAAAAAGGATTGTTATTTAATTCCTAAATCAAGAATTCTCACTGTAAGAATCTTAGGCTTAAAACCTCAATTTTCTATTTAATTCTATGGATTAAAGCGTGAATTAATTATTTAATAAAAAAAATAATGGCTTTAAGGTTAAAAACTTACCTCACAAAAAAGTACGAATCCAATGCATCAAAAATATCCCGAAATCAAGTCTCCTAACTCTCAAAATCACAATAAGAATAATAAAATCAGACCTGAAATTTTATTTCTATCTAGCTATATAAAGGGTGCAAAGCTTGTCACTAAAAGTTCAATTTTATCACAAAAAGCTCAAATTTCGTCACTAAATGTCTAAACCAGACTTGAATTTTTCTCTTTCCACTAGCAATATTTATTTTCATTAAAAATGACACTAAATCCCTCATACAATCTCGAAATTCGACTATTCTTATTTGAATGACTACTAAATAATAATATGGATCTATTGATTCAATCAAAACTCAATTCCAAGTTCGTTCGCTCAATCTAGTACTATTTTTGCATAATAAAGATTTATTTCGCATTTTGTGATAAAACCTCGTTCTCGACTCATTAAAATTATACCAAATGCTCCAGATCAATCCTGTAATTCATTCTCAAACTTCCAAAAGCTCAGAATAATATTTTGATCTATAGAGCTAAAAATGAACCTTTCGGTTGTTACACTTTTATGCTAAAAACAATGCCAAAATACCCAACACATTCCAAACCAGTCCAAAACTCACGAAAAAATAAATAAAAAATTATCGATAAGTTCAAAATCACCATATGAGCTTTTTGAGACTTTCAAATCAAGAATTCGAGCTCGTTTAGTCAACTATTTGACTGGTGTCAACTCTTCACTTTAAATTCAACGCAACTTGAGTGTCTGAAACCTCCCGAATACAAACCATACATGCAAATCAGTCATAAAACACGTTCCAGATCTATTGGAAATATCAAAATACGGATATGAGGTCATCTAGACCAAATATTGACCGTGGTCAAACCTATTCTTAAACTTAACTAGAAGTCGATCCAAAGGCCCAAATTACACTTGAGCCCCTCGAAAATTATGTCACCCATCCTCACAAGTCACCAATGACATATATAAGTTATAGAAAAGGTTAAAAATGGAAAAAATATGTAAAATTTACAAAATGACTATGAGGATAGTTAATTCCAATACATAACAAAGAGCCGAACATGATCACATCTAAAATCTGAGTTCGACACCGAAATGAATAAAATTTTCTTCAAAAATTTCAAAATGGACAGTCAATTCGCGGACTTACCAAAACGAACACCTCGTTGCTGAGGCAATGAGGTTCTAATAATTTTTTTTTAAAAGAAAATATTAAATTGAACCTCATTGGCTGGCCAACGAGTTCATTAATTTTTTTAAAAAAAAAATTAAGGATCCAACGAGGTCCTCTTTAATTTTTTTTTTTACTTTCGTTTAAATTGTATAAAAAACTAACTTCTAAAAAAAATTTCCCAGCGAATTCTTTAAAAAAAAAACTGTTTTTGAATCAATTTTTTTTAAAAAAAACTACTAACTTCTAAAAAAATTTTGCCAGTGAATCTGCATTGGCAGAATTCACGTGAAACAAGAAATTTTTTTGCAGATTCTTTAAATGAAAAACTGTTTTTGAATCACTTTTAAAAAAAAAACTGCTAACTTCTAAAAAACAGTGAATCTGCATTGGCAGAATTCACGTGAAAAAAGTAAAAAAGTTGCAGATTCTTTAAATAAAAAGCTGTTTTTGAATCACTTTAAAAAAAAAAAAAAACTGCTAACTTCAAAAAAAATTTTGCAACTTAACATGTGAAAAAAGAAAAGTAAAAAAAATTTATGCAACTTAAATGAAAGTAAAAAAAAAATTAAAGCCAACGAGGTCCTTAATTTAAAACAAAATAAATTTAATGAATGTCAATGAGATTCAATTCGATATTATTTTTTTTTTAAAAAAAATTATTAAAATCTTGTTGTCTCAACAACGAGGTGTTCGTTTTGGTAAGTCTACAAATTGACTGTTCATTTTATTTGAATAAAATTTTATCCGTTTTGATGCCGAACACCTCGAGAATCATTTAGTGCACTTGAAATATTAGTCAAATTTGGATTTTCCTTCTGAATTATTTCTCTCATCCACTTTGGTGGCACACTAAATAGCTCTGGCCATGTTTCAATCATGAATATTATCTGATTTCATAAATGCCTAAAGAACTGGCTTTACACTGATTATTCTTGAAGCAGCTTACACTTTACACTCACATGGATGATTTCGAGACGTGTAACCCATAAATACATTATTTGATTATTTTATATCAAATTTAAAAATCATTAAAAAGTCATAATATTTTATTTTTATTTCTGAACATTATCTTATCATGAGAATTAATAGTCATAATACTTTATCTTGATAAAAATTTTCAAAAAGAATATTTTGTCCTATCCTGCCCCAACTTAGTTAAATCTTTTTCTGCCCTAACTCATTAAAAGTTTGCCCTGCCCTGCCCATGCCCTTGCCCTTGCCCTACTCTACTTTTTCCTACCCTACCTCAATTGTCATTTCTATCCGAAAAATCAAAAGGAAAATAAAGACCTACAACTACGCTTCACAAAAGAAAAAAAAAAATAGAGTGATTAAAATAAAATAAAAATAAAAAGATGAAGTGATTAACAATCATAAACGAAATGGGGAGGATAATAGCAATATATGAAAAGCCACACTTATTTATCACCAAATAGTGAAACACATTACATGGAGTGGAGACATTAACTAACCATACAGACTCCAATTTGTTTATTTTCTTAGGGCGGCTAACTTAAACACTCATCGCAAGTAAAATTTTTTGTCTCCCTTTAAGTAACTTGAGGAGTGACCACAACGAAGTCCAATACATTAACAAAGAGACGAACACGATCACATCTAAAATCTTGTGTCACTGGAGAACCATTTAGTACACTTGGAATATTAGTTAGTTTTGAATTTTCCTTCTGAATCGTTTCCCTAGCCAACTTTGCTGGTACTCCAAGAAGTTCTGGCCATCTATCCTTTGTCACTCCTATAGTTTATTTACATATATAATTAATGAGAAGGAGAGAGATTATGATCATGAAAAGAGCTATAAACAATATGAAGAAATTAAACCTGGGCAACCAGACTGAGAAACATCAAGTTGGAAGACATCAATTTCCAGATCTCGAGCAGCGAGAGGTTGAAAAACTGTTCATAGTATAATTGACATTAAGTTTTGAATGAATAAATAGAAATAAATGTGAAAAAAAAAGTGATAAAAATTACTCCGTTCGCCCATCTTTACTTGTCCAAGATTTACTTGACACAATCTTAAAAATCAATAAATAGAATAATAATCTTGTTACATCACCTCTTGAAGTATATTAGAAAGTAAGTGACAAATTATATCTTAATTTTTTAAATTAAACAAATAAAAATATATGTTTATTTTTAATATAGTGAATCGAACAACAAAAGTAAATGATATTGGGAATTAATAATGAGGGAGGGAAATTAAATAAGAGCTAACGTACGTGAAGCAAGAAACAAGAAAGTAACCAGGCAAGCTAACTTTTCCATGGCTCAATTTTTGTAATTGCTTTTTAGAATTGTGATGTGAGGTTTCATTTGGTTTTTAGAGGGGTATTTATAGGAAAGTTTTTGTCTCAATTACATGTATGAAAACTATTCCTCCCGTTTTAAAAATAAATGGTGTTTTTAGTTTGAATACATTATTTAAAAAATTATTTATTTCTAGAAATAAAAATGTATTTTTACCCAGTTATCCTTAATAAGTATTTTGAAAAAGATGTAACTTTTTAATATTTTTTTGATTATGTAAAGCTTTTTCTATTTAAATAAAAATAAAACTAAAAGAATATCATTAATTAATGTCTTCTCAAATATAAAATAAAATTTATTTTAAAATAAAATTAAAAAATTAAAACATCACTTATTTTTAAAATGGAGGAAGTACATGTTTTTCACATGAGTTTTCGTACGACCTCACTGTTAATTTTTCTTCTTTTTCTATATTTCTTGGGTATAGTGTCAATTATTGTTTTTACAGTAACTCCACTAAAACATTGTTCCCAAATTGAATTATTTTACGATTTTTTTATTTATTTTAGCTTTAATGATAAAACATTCACTCGAAGTATCATGAGTTTTGAGTTTCATATTTGAATTATCAGCCGTAAGAGTTTTCTATTAAAACTATTACTAAATGTTTATAACACACTCCAACTATTAAACTATTCACTTTTTCTACTTAATAAACATTTGGCAATAGTTCAGACACAACAAATAAATCATTACAGAGAAGAAGGTAGTGTTTCTAAAGTTTTGAACTTTGATTATCAATAATTGAACTTAATATAGTCCAACAACCAAAATATAGACAAGCTTTCGTAGTTGAAGACAAGCTTGATGAGTTGTCTATACGACACTCACTGTTAAGTACTTTCCATTTTTGTTTGAGTTTTGTATCAATCAATGTTCTTACAGTACATTTCTTACTATAATATTGTTTCCAAATTGATTGTTTTATGATTTCCATTTAAATGTATGAAAAATATAGGTGGCAAAT